>OX637585.1:15735944-18452660 GCA_951800085.1 Comarum palustre | reverse complement strand
TAGCTAGTGGCTAGAATCTTATAATTTGGGTTTGAATAGAGTTTGTCAAATAATGACAGGAGATTGCGTTCCAAAATATGAACTAAAGACCCTTCTTTGAGTGGCTAATTTTGTTCATACAGATGCTAATAGGAATCATTGCTGATTGCTTCTTATAACCTAACAATGTAATAAAGTCAAGAGTGTTTGCTAATTTGGTGATGTATATGTAAACATATTACAAGATCAGTATATCAACCTCCACTGCATAGTCATAAAGAACGGGTTTTTAGAGCTCTATTTTCTCATTGCTGGTCCCATGGGCTTATCAATGCATCATTGGGATCTTAGCATGTACATTGTGTATGTGAGGAACATCCAAACTGATTTTCCATAGAAAAGATGGTCTTATGAGTAGGCATTGATACAAGTCCCCTAGGCAGTCTTATTAGAAAATTTACTAAATAACAATAGGCCCTTGGAGAAGTCAAAGAAACCGTGCTTGCACTAAAAGGACTCGAATGAAGAATTCGTTACAACTGCAAACGGCGGCCACATTCTCTTATAAGTGAAACTGCTAAATCAGGAAAAGATGTATGAACATATTAAGAGGAACCTTACGTCACCACCCAGGTTTCAGGTAAGATACATTTGCATTTATTTTAGTCCTGAAAATTCGCTTCAGGAACTGGTCGAAACTGGGGCCTCCTAACAAACCCAACAATCTAAGAGAACTCTAGAAAATATTTACCAAGTACCATGCCACGTTGGGGTAATCCACGGACTTCTGACTAACCCTTCATTTGTAGCCAAGTTACAATATCAAAGAAATAGTAACAGTATTAACCTCAAATAGAACCAAAGATACAAATATCAGACCATTGCAAAAACAGATTTATTAAAAGTAGCACAAAACAACAGCTAATTATCTCAAGCGATTGAAAATATCGAATGAAGCTTAACTTTTATACTAATCTAAATGCATTTTTGAAAAGGTAAAATACCCCATAAAATGTTTACATCTAATAAGGATTTAAATCCCACACAAATGAAGAGAAAAATCCACACTAAGCAGACACTAAGCAGAGTAAGCACTTACTTTGCCTCCAGCAGTTCCAAGAGGTTGATGGATCATCACTCTTGCATTAGGCATGCAGTACCTCTTTCCTTTCGAGCCCGAAGCAAGGAGAAAAGCACCCATCGAAGCAGCAAGCCCAAAGCAGACAGTTGAAACATCTGCTTTGCACATTTTCATTGCATCATATATTCCCATTCCTACACACAATCCAAAGTTGGTAATGAGAACAAAATATGGCCAAGAGAAATTATAACAGAAAATTCTGTATCCAACAGAAATTCACATCTCTAGAGCTGGGTTGAAGTCTAAAGAACATCTGAGTTTTCCCAAACACAAACAAAGCTATAGTATACTTTTGTAGTTCATCAAAAAGATGCATGACAATTCACAATCATTTTTCTCTATTGCCTATATTTTGGATATTAAGGCCCCGTTTGGTTTAGCTGCTTTTAAAAAATTCAGCTTCTATTTGGACTTATAGATTGTGTTTGATAAACTAAAGAAAAGCATCTTTTTTTGAAAATTACAGGTCACTGACAGCAGCTTTTTGAAGCAACCTCAAGGTGGCTTTTAGAAGCTGCTGTGATTGAAAACACTAGAAATTAATATATTTTGTCTTGGCAGCACTTTTAAACTAATATTTACCAAAAACAAAACTACTTTAATTCACAGTTGATTATTTTCATAGTACAGCAGCAGCAGTGATGCAGGGCAGAAACTAGAAGTTTCGTCTTGAGGCTAGATCAAGGATAAAGTACTTGAGAGCGGCAGTTCTCAAGGGAAAACAAGATATTTAAGCAAGAGATTCTTGCAGTAGGATTAAGCTGGAACAAGATAATGTGTTCTAAGGTTTAAGATCCCAGAGAAACTATTCTATTTAAAATAACAAAAGCTGTCTTACAAGACTCTAAGCCATAAATATATATAGGCACCAGCAAACCCTAATATAAAAGGAAAGACTTAAAGAAAGGAATAAAACATAAAACATAAAAAATAATAATCTCCTAATTAATTTAGGATCTTCTAGATGCTCCTCCATCAACTCCACCGGGTTGAGAAGAACTCGACCCCGATGAGAAAACTTCTAAAACTTGAGTATAAATCCTTAGAGCAATCCAAGTACTCTCACTAGTATGCTTACCCTACCACTTTACTAAGAATCGCCTATATTGGTTGCCCCACCTAGACTTAACCTCTCTGACATTGACCACATCTTCAACAACATCAGGTTGTGCTTGAGGAAGTTGGCGAGCTTGTGTTTCTACTGAAACCGGTTCACCATCAAAACCAACAAAGTCATACAAATCTGACACATTAAAAACTGGGCTGACTTGAAGCTCATATGGTAACTCTACAATGTACACATTTGAACTGATCCTTTTGAACACCTTACACGGCCCAAACTTCCTTGATTTCAACTTATGGTATGTACCCTTTAGGAATCTATCCTGTCTTAAATGCACCAAAGCCATGTCCCCTTCTTCAAACTCCTTCACTCTCCGGCATTGATTGGCTGCTGATGCATAAGACTCATTGCTAGCCTTGAGAGCCTCTTTCACTTCTTCATGAACCTTCTTGACATGATCTGCAAAGGCTTCACCATCATCACTAACTCTTGCCCCTTGAGGTAGTGGAACAAGATCAAGAACATGCTGGGGATTTAACCCATATGCTGTCTCAAAAGGTGTTTTCTTTGTAGAACGATTCACTGAATTATTGTATGCGAATTCAGCTTGTGGAATAATGTGATCCCACGTCTTCACATGGTTTCCAACAAGGCATCTCAATATATTTCCCAAGCTTCTGTTGACTTCGGTCTGGCCATCTGTTTGAGGATGACATGTACTAGAGTATTCAAGTTCAGTCCCAAATTTTCTCCACAATATCCTCCAAAAATGACTTGTGAACTTGACATCCCTATCGGACACACCATGTAGTCTCACCACCTCCTTGAAAAACAAATCAGCCACATGTGTAGCATCTGAGGTCTTTGAGCACGGAATAAAGTGTGCCATTTTAGAGAAACGATCCACCACCACAAAAATGCTATCAAATCCAGCAGCAGTCTTGGGAAGTGCCAACACGAAATCCATGCTGATATGAATCCATGGAGCTTCTGCCACTAGCAAAGGGGTGTACAAACCCGTGTTTTGGGATGTACCTTTACCAAATTGACAAATTAGACACTTCTGAATCACCTTCCTCACATCACTGAACATCCCACGCCAATAATATATGTCACTCACCATGGATAGGGTCTTATCCCTGCCAAAATGTCCTACTAGCCCATTGCCATGAAGCTCCCTTATGATCTGCTCACGTAAGGAGCCCCTACTGGGATGCACAACGAATTTCCTTTAAACAAATACCTGTCATGCATTTTGAACAGCAACATCTTCCAACCATCTTCCAACCAGTAGGACCTTGAACCTCAGCAATTATAGAACTGAAATATGGATCAGCAACATATTGATTCTTCAGTTCCTCAAACCCAACAATCTGAGTACTCATCACATTCAACACTAGGGTCATCCGACTCAAAGCATCTGCAACTTTGTTAGACTCACCAGTCTTGTACTTGAGAGAAAAATTAAATTCTTGAATGTAGGAGCTCCATTTTGCATATCGAGCATTTGACTTCTTTTGAGAATTCAGATACCTCAAGGATTGGTGGTCTGAGTACACCACAAATTCTTTATAGGCTACGTACTGCTCCTAATGTTGTATGGCACAAACCAAAGCATAAAACTCCAGATCATATGTTGAATAGCGACACTTGGCATCAATCAACTTCTCACTGAAAAATTCCACATGCCTTCCTGACTAAGAACAACCCCTATTCCCACATGTGATGCATCACACTCAATTGTAAATAGCTTCTCAAAATCCAGTAGGGCAAGTACCTGAGCTTCTGTTAACATTTTCTTGATTCTTTCAAATGCCCTTTGTGCTGAGTCTGGCCATGCAAAAGAGGTTTGCTTCAAACACTCTGTTATAGGACTCATGATATAGCTGAAATTATGAATAAACCTCCTGTAGAATGATGCTAGACCATGAAAGCTTTGAACTTCACCCAAGGACTGTGGTACTGGCCACTCTTTGATGGCTTGTACCTTGTTAGGATCAACTTTCAACACTTCTGCTGAAACAACAAACCCAAGAAACACAACTTCCTTGCACAATAAAGAGCATTTATAAAACTTCTCTGTGAAGAATCTCCATGACTTGCTTTGGATGGATTAAATGTTCCTCCTCATTCTAACTATATATCAATATATCATCAAAGTAAACGACACATGAGCCTAATAACAGTTTGAGTACCTCTGTCATAAACTGCATGAAGGTGCTTGGAGCATTAGAGTCCAAGGGGCATCACCAGCCACTCATACAAGCCTTTTGGTGTTTTGAAAGCCGTTTTCCACTCATCACCACTTCTCATCCTAATCTGGTGATATCCACTCCACAAGTCTATTTTAGAGAACACCTTAGAGCCCACCAATATATCAAGCATATCTTCAAGACGGGGGAATGGAAATCTGTATTTGACTGTAATCTTGTTGATAGCACAACTATCCACACACATCCTCCAAGATCCGTCCTTTTCGGTGTTAATAATGCTGAAACACCGCAAGGACTCTTGCTTTCTCGCACAAAACCTTCAGCAACCATGTCTTCCACTTGCAGCTATATTTCGGCGCTGGGTCATCCTACATACGGGCAGATTTGGCAAGGCTGCTCCTGGAACAAACTCAATCGCATGTTGGATGCTTCACATGGGTGGTAACCCTTGTGGTAGCTCATCACCAACCAGGTCTTTAAACTCCATCAACATGTGCTGAATTTCCAATGGAAATTCATCAAAACTTAAGTGCTGATCCTCTTGTACACTCTTTGATACCAATGCAAACACCACTCCCGTTTCTCGACTTGCAAGTTGAAACTCATGGCCTGTCAAAAGGTTGTTGATTTTGGCAGCATGCATGTTGCTGCTCAACTCCTCTTTAAGTGGCTGCAACGTCATCTTCTTCCCATCTCTATAGAACAAGTACGTGTTAGCTCTAGTGAAATGAGTCATGTCCCTATCGTACAACCATGGTCTTCCAAGTAGTATATGGCAAGCATCACACCAAGCTTCGTCGTACACATCTTTGCCCATAATAAATTTAACCAAACAACGTGAAGTGATTGGTACCTCGTTACTTCTTTGAAACCACGAAATTTTGTAGGGGTTGGGGTGTTTCTCAATTGGCAGCCTTAACTTCTCTATTGCTTCTTTTGAAACGATATTTTCAGTGCTACCCCCATCAAGGATCAAGTTGCAGACCTTTCCCCCACATAGAACACGTGTGCGGAATATGCTACGCCGCCTCCAATCCTCTTCTTCCACCTTTGGTGTTGTCATCACTCGCCTCAGAACCAACGACTCTCCTACAGGTAAGAGATCAATATTTTCCTCCTCACCGCCATACTCATCATAAACTGGTTCAAGGAAGACCGAGTCATCACCTTCAAACTCTGCTAAGTTCACCCTTCACCTTGGACATGCGAAGTATGTCCCTTCTCATCACAAGTAAAACATCGAACTTGAGATGAATTTCCATTTTTTGAAGGTCTTGCACCCGTGTTTTGAAACCCAAGCCTTGCAACTTCCTTTCCTTTCTCATTCTTATCAGCACCAGCAATATTCCTAACACCTGGCTGCAGAGTTGGGCTAGCCACTTGGTCACTGCGAATTCCCGTAACTGTTGCTGAATTCTTTTGCCAAACTCTATCAAGACATCCAGCAGTAAGCCTTCTAACCCCACGATGCTGTAGCCTTTTTTCTACCATTAAGGCATATTGTTATGCATCTTCCAAATTGTACAACCGAACCACTCCCATCTCATCTCTAATGGACGGATGCAGGCCACTAAGATAACGAACGGTCAACTGTTCATTGGTCTCATTTAACCCAACCCTAATTGAAAGGTTGTCAAAAGCTGAAGAGAACTCTTCAGCGGATGTGTTCAGCTGTTTTAAAGAATGAAACTTCTCATATAACTCCATTGCATAATCAGCCGGCAAGAACTGCTTACGCAACTGATTTCATCTGAGCCCAAGTGTTGATTTTCTGATTTCCTTGTCTAGTACGTTGCACTTCAACTCTCTTCCACCATTGAAGTGCAGTACCCTACAACTTAAGCTCCACAAACAAGACTTTTTTGTTCTCTGCCATAGGCTTCCACTCAAAATAATTCTCTAGACTAACCTCCCACTCTAGGTAGTCTTCTACATGCATCTAACCATGAAAGTTAGCAACTTCAATTTTAATCCCTCCACCACTGAAATCCAGGGCGCGAATCAACCGCTCTTCCAATCCGTTGCGATTTGGGCGTTCTCCATCTCCAGCAACTTCATAAAATGGGTTGTCAACATCATGTTCATCCTCGGGGTTACCTTCCGATTCGCCTTCCGAGGGGTTAGGGTTGCCATCAGGGGCTTCCCTGCATTCCTGACCCTGAAGAGCTTGTACAGCCCTTGTCAGGTCTTCAATCATACGGCGCATCTCAGCCATTTCCATTTGTTGATCCTCCAAAGCTCCTCTTCCTCGTTCTCTACCACGTCCAACCATCTTCGCAGGCCCAGATGGGCTCTGATACCAACTGATGCAAGGCAGAAACTAGAAGTTTCTGTCTTGCGGCAAGATCAGGGATAAAGTAATTGAGTGCGGCAGTTCTCAAGGGAAAACAAGAGATTTAAGCAACAGATTCTTGCAGTAGGATTAAGTTGGAACGAGATAATGAGTTCTAGGGTTTAAGATCCCAGAGAAACTCTATATAATTCTATTTAAAATAACAAAAGTTGTCTTACAAGACTAAGCCCTAAATATATATAGGCATCAGCAAACCCTAATATAAAAGGAAAGACTTAAAGAAAGGAATAAAACATAAAAAAAATAATAATCTCCTAATTAATTTAGGATCTTCTAGATGCTCCTGCATCACACAGTTTCTTTTTAAAGTCAACAACAATATCAAACTAGCCCTAAAGCTTTTAGGTTATTCAAAAGGGGTGTTCTGAGCTGTTGAACACCCTAAATACTTAATTCTGGCAGTATGTTGGGGTTTTATGGAAGGAGTGTAATAAAGGAATCTTTAGCATTATAGAGGTTGGAGCGGAAGAGTGCAATCTGGATCTGCTTTAGGGGCATTGGTACTACTATTTGGGAATATTCCTATTCTTCTTTTATGATGAATCTGTTATCTGTTCCGAACTGAAGTCTGTCTCCTAGCCTCTCTCAGAATTATTTGTATAACTTTTTTCAGCCCCACCCTGTGGGATTTCTTATTAGCATCTGGCCTTGACCTTTCGAACTTGAGTTAAGACCAATAAATGGAATATCCAATACATTGCATATTATAATCTGAACAAAAATGGAGAAAGAAAATAAGCAAAAATATATATAAAAAAATTGATACAAACCCTAGATTTGAAATCCATGCTTGTTTAACCTCATTTGCAATATTGAAAATATCTGCTACTTAAATGGTTTACAAAGTGAATGAACATGTCCTGAAGTTCCTCAACTAAAGTCTTAAGGAAAATGTATAGAAGAAGACATGATTTGGATTACAAAACAGAGCTGGAAAGCAAATAATAATAATAATAATAATAATAATAATAATGCAAGAGAAATCAGAGAAAGACCTAGGTTTAATCATGTAGTTTATGTTCTGCAATACAAAAGAAAGCCTCAGACGTCAGATCTAATGTCTTTGTAGTTGGATAAGGCATACATATTGCACTATTCTCTGGACAGTATTATGCAGGAGAAATCAAATAAGATAGAAGATTGAAACAACTTCTCTAGTAGAAAGTTCTAGCATCTAAGGCATAAGGAAGTTCTATAAAGCATGCAACCACTTACTTTATTCACTCTGAATATATATTTATCCTACAGGCCTTTTCCAACATCAAAGTATGGAAACAACAAGTGCACTATTACTCTTCCTTTCTTCTCACTAGAAGTCACTTCCTTTTCCTTTACGTGAAACAAAGGTCAAAACAGGTACTACTCTTCCCATAGGCAATATACCCAAGCTAAAAAATGTACCTTATGGGGTAAATTAGAGTTCCAGATAGCAGTGGAGGGACAAATTTGAACAGTTGTAACTAATGACGACCTGTACTGTATTGAACTAATTTTCTTTTTATTCGTTTTACAGTTGACAGAGCCAAATCATTTGAGGGTAACAAACTTGATGCATTCATGATACTTTACCATCGAATTCAATGTTTTTATGCATGAATAGCTGTGTGGTTAAGTATGGAGTATGGAGAAGGCTGATCGGTGGACATCGCAACTTAATTCAGGTCTAACCACCGGAGAAAAGAAACCGTTTGCAGGAAGAGTTTTCCAATAACAACTTGGAGTGACCAGCATTTACCACTACTGAAATTGAGACATAATCTCTAATTTATTTATTATAATCATCTTTTCACTACTCTGCACAAAATGAAATTGTAATTCCGAAAATTTACTTTGTGAACATCCATACAAATGCATTTCAGAAACAGGAGAGGAATAAGAATCAAACATACCAGCAGTGACCGAGCCACCGGGTGAATTGATAAACAATGTAATGTCCTTTTGGGGGTCTTCAGCATCCAGAAACAGCAGCTGGCTTATGATCAAATCCGCCGTCATGTCATCCACCTGTCCAGCACATTCAATTCTATTAACAAAAACTAGCAAGACCCAGAGAGCAAGAGAAGAGAGAGAAACCTGAGAGCCCAAAAAGATGATTCTCTGGCGGAGAAGCATATTGGTGGTGTCGAGCTCTTCGAATCTGGGGACGCGTGTAGGAGATGGGGCAGTAGCTGCGGGGAATTGAAGATCCCAATTGGTGGACAAGGTGGGTCTTGTGGACGACGACGAGGCTTTAACTGAACCCACGAGCTTCCTTGTGCTTCTGGTACTAGTAGCCGCGATGACAAGACCATTGTGAAGAGCAATCGCCGGTTGGGTGTTGAAGCACAGAGGCCTTGAGGCTGGGGCAGCGTGCGTCATCATCGTGTTCCTCCCGTTTTGCCTGCTGCCTGCACTGCATAAGTATAGATAAACGACTTCGTATTTGGATGGGATGTAAAACCAATGGCCACGTTCTCCAAATAGCCATGACATTTTGGTAACTCACTTCGACTCCTTAATTTTACTGATTTATCCATGGCACAAGGTGCTTAATATCCAATCTTGTCTTTTATATATAAGGTACACATCTCATACATAAGACATGTAGTCCTCATTGTAAAAATGATTATCATACCACCTAAGACCTTAACTTACTCCTATTTAATCTTTTTTAATGGTAAAAATTAATCACCTAGATCTCAATTAGTGTACAACTATTAAAACCAAAAATTAAATAAAAGTAATTTGCGATCATAAGTGTAGGTGAGCTAGAAAGTCTAAGCGACTCTATTTCCATTACTGGTTGGATGCGTAGCAGAGGAGAAATAGTCTTCTGGGTGAGACGAGGCTTCTTGTTCTCATTTCCAAGTGGACGACCAATTTTTCGCTTGTAGGTTAGTTGACCCACTGTCGTCACCGGGATCTCAAGCAACTCAAACTAAGTAGAATCCCTTAACAACAACCCAATCAAAAGCCTAACATGAGAGCCCAAGCTTCTCTCTGACACACTTGACTCGGTCCAAACACAAGCGAGCCCAAATCTCTTTTCCAATAACCTCAGACTATCCCTATCATAGAAGACTCAATCCAACAATCATAATGCCCAATTCCATCACAAGTCAATGGCCCAGTCTTCTCAACAAAAGGCATCCCTAATTTGAAATCAGGGCGACTTCCCTTCGAAAAAGTCAGAGACTTCCCCAAGTTGTCATCCACTTGCTTCCTAGCTACATTCTGCAAACTTGTCCTATCTGGCTTCGCCATCTCATCCGCTCTAATGGGCACCACTCCATCTGTCATCATAAAAACTACCCAAAAAGTGGTAGCACTGCCGGCTGCGGCCAAACTTTGGCCACAACCAATCGCCTCCAAAATTTGACAGAATTTTCCTCTCAACATTTTGAACAACTTTTTAGAAGGAATCGAAGGCCAATTCTAAACCTAAACAAGTCAATTGAATCTGTAACATCTCGTACCTAAAAGTTACCTTTTCACAAAGGTTTACGAGTTACCGAAGACTTTTAATTGCGATCGGTAATTTGTTAAGTTATCGCTCGAGTTAATTTTCAAGTTTTTCTAAACTCTCCAAATACCTGATTTGATGACTCGATGTTGTAGTACGTGTCGACACGAGTCTCAAGGTATTTTCAGAATATTTTTCGGAGCTTCCGGCTAATTTCTATGAATTTCTGAAGTTTATGGTACTTTCCAATTACTATTCCGGTAAATAGTTTTACCATTTAACCTTTTTACTTTTTACCTTCTTTAAATCTGGACCGTCAGATCATTTGGAGAATTGATCTGGACCATCCATTCAAGTATAAAAAGGAAGTTAGTTGGTTGACTTGGTCAAAACCAAAAATCGGGTCAAACCCGAGTCTCCCCTCTCCTTCGACCTCCCTCGTCTGCTCCCCTCGTCGGAGCTGCGTCCGGCCAACCCACACCGGCACACTACCTTCAAAAGACTCCCCTCACTCTCCTCTTCAAAACCCCTCAACCAATTTCCGCCAGTGTACACCGTGGAGGGAGATCCGCCGAGTTAGGACGCGCCGGTCAATGACCGGAATCCGGCGAACCAGGCGGTGTTTCGACTAACTAAGGTTAGGTTTCTGCTCCTCTCCTTCTTCTCTTCCTTCCTATTTCCTTGGTTAGTTGGATTAGGCCCTAATCGAAACCCCTCCTTACTGTTTCTGTGTTCTTTTTCTGGATTTCATGTTTTCACCTCCGACGGCCTTCGCGAACTCCGGCAAGCTTCTTGGAACTCCAGTGGGGCCGAGGTGAAGTTTTCAAAAGTTATGGAGGAGTGTTGGAGGGTGTTGTTTTTGGGTTTGGGCTGAAGCAGGGACTTGGTGGCGCTGGTGACCGAGTAGGGGTTTGGGGGAAGCACCTGGTGGTGCGCAGGTCGAGGCAGGAGCTCTACCTGTGAAAGGAACCTGGCGAGTGAGCCTTTGGATGCGTAAGTTCTGAGTCTTTGTTCGGGTTTCACTGTGTTCCACTGTTTTGTTGTGGGTTTGTTGTTTTATTAGCTAAGTTAAGGTGTTTTGGTGTAGGATTGTCGATAACTTGGTAAAATGGATCTACGGCGAAGCCATGGCCGTTTTCCGACAAGATTGTCGGAATCCGGCGAAGTGGAAAAACTTACCGGCAGAATGCCGAAGAGGTAGGAATCGAATCCCTGTTAAGCTTTTAGTCGAAAGGTTCAGTTATTTCCTAATTGGGTATTTACGAAAAATAGGACGTAAGTAGGAAGTTTCCATTTTGGGGAACTTCCCAATCTAAAGAACACTTGCCATTTTAGGAAACTTTCCATTTTGGGAAACTATCCCTTTTTGGAAGGTTGCCATTTTTAGGAAGATTGACCGATAAAAGTAAAAAGAGAAAGATCAATCTTAATAATCGGTTAAGTTAAGACAACCGGATCTTTAAGTAAGATTCTAGGCAACTCAGGAATCTTAGTCTGAAACCGAGTTGGGCGCTGTAAATAATTCGGATAATGTCTTACCGGGTATATCTACTCATAACCCGTAAATTGGTAAAGTGGTTGATTGGGTGTCCATAGTAATTCCACAAAATTACTATGTGATAACCTATCGTTAATTAAATAGTAAGAAAAGTCGTTACGCTGTGATTACGAAGTCGGAAACCAAACTTCGAGTCAATATTCGGAATTAAGCGTATTGTTGAAAAAACTGTTAATAAGAAAGGAACTTGGTCAACACGTGGTCAAATAGGATTTCCTGGTCAAACTAGGAAAAGACCAAGTCAACGATGTAAAGACTAATTTATTGGTTTATTTGTACAGTCTCTAGTCGAACGTGAGACGGGCTCTACCACGTGGTTAGTTCAGGGTTTTCGCTCGAGGAGCTTTCCGAGCAGGAAGAAGGTCGCAATAAGTACTGTGAGTGGACTTTGTTTTAAATTAAATTGCATGACATAGACTTTATTTGTTTTCTCCTTTATTTATGTGATTTCCTCCATTTAATGTTTTACGGTGATTTTGGTAAAATTGGGATTTACTATTTTAAAGATAAACGAGCCGGGAAAGAGGTTCCTACATTTCCCGTGGTTTAAAGGATTTTCCCGGATTATGGTTTTTAATGATTTTCACCATTTTGGAATTATGGAGGGGGATGTTTTAAAAAGGGAAAAACTTGGCTCTTGGATTTAAGGGTTTTAAAGTAAAGGCAGAGAACCGATTTTGGGTTCCTGAAAAGGTTTTTAAATCCAATGTATTTGGGGTAAAGTCAAGGAGATTTGACTTGGTTTTCGATTTATTATTCCCATGAGGTTTTACGAGGTTTTACAGGTTTTAAAGGTTTTTAAAGGATTTTAAAGGATAAGGATGTATATTGCATGCTAGCATGGACCCTCTCCAGATGGAGCGGGTACCATCTCTGGATTGTAGCTGGTCTGACCCTCTTCGGTGGTAGCTGGTCATCATGACCCTCCCGGATAGAGTAGGTCAGGACCCTCTTCGGTGGTAGCTGGTCGTTGGACCCTCCCGAATAGAGCGGGTCATGGGACCCTCTCCGACGAGCTGGTCAATGGACCCTCTCGTGGTAGAGCAGGTCGGTTTTCTCGTGGATGAGGTTAACACCCCACATTTAAACATTAACGAAATTAGAGCTTTTATATTTTATTTTCGTCCACTCACCCTGACGGATTTCAATGTTTCTCCCCTGGGCCCTTTGTTTTCAAATTCCCAGTGGTGCAGGGTTCTTGAGCGGAGGTCGTGCGCGTACAAGAGTCGAGGCATAGTCGATCAATCCGTTGATGCTTGCAAATTCTTTAGGGTAATATTCTTTGTAGACTGCTCTGACTAACCCAGGTTAGCTAGTTAAGTAGGTTAGGGAGCAGGATGCCTTCATGAGTTAGGGATTATTCTTAAATACTCATGGAAGTGCTGAGTTGGTATAGGAAGGGTTGTCCATTTCAAGGGGGTTTCGGTAAGAAGTTCCCTTGAGGTGGTCCCCGCAGGATTTACTTCGGGTTAAAGGGGTTTAACTCAGGGTGGGTCCTGACAGAATCAAAATGCAAAAATTCCCAATTTCAAATCCTAAAAACTTCAAAACGTCGATTCTCATGACACACACTGAATCGAGCTACCAAATTTTAAGGGAATGTAGTATTAATCAAGACCAACAAAAAATATAAAGAACTCACTAAGTGGTGGCCTAAGGAGGGATAAATCCGAAAAAAATAACCTCTGCTGCATAGTCGCCCCATCGTGGCCCGATTTCTCCCACACGACAGCGAGTCAGCTCCGGAAACTTGTCAAGACTTGTAAGAGGATGATCAAGCTTCAAAACGACACCCTTCTTGCCAGCCAACTCGGCTCGACGACGGCGCTAGGAGGCGGTGAAATCGCTACTGCTGCGGGCGCACGGGAGGAGGTACAATAACTTTTTATTGATTTCTGACTTTTTACCATCCACCTCCGGCAAAACCTCTATATATAGTCTTTTTACAACATAGTAACTTTACCTTTATATACATAACTTTCTCATATGAACTCCGATTTGAGCGTGTCATGTGTCCACGAACTATTATTAACGTCCTTTACAACTTTTATACAAGAAGTTTTCTCAAATTTTGATTCTAAAAAAGAGTCAACTCTACGATCCTTATACGATGAACGATTACTTGAAATGATAAAAGTTAAAAGTAACCATCCGTAAAATAATTTAAAAACCGGGATGTGACAATTCTCCCCTCCTTATAAGAATTATGTCCCCGAAATTTCCATTCTCGTTAACTAACAAGTTGAGGGATACTATACTTCATCCGGTTCTTTAGTTCCTAAGTATCCGCGGCTATTGGAGAACTATTTCATGTCACCTAGACAATGGGATTGTCTTACCTCCTAAACACTCTCTTTTCAATCAAACATTCATACCGAAACCTCCTTATAGGCCAAAGCCTAGTACAAACCAGAAGACCGTTCTCACAAGATATAATGGAAGATAAAGACACTATTTACGAAGCATGGGTATAGACGACATCAGGTATCCAATTAACTCTATGGATAGCCAACCCATTCCACTTACTCGTATATTCTAGTCAAATTTCACATTTATCCAATGTACCACTTCTATCTACGTGGATAATCTCCAAGTACTCTATAACTCAACGTCAAAACTCACTTACATGCATCGAACAATTTTTTATAGATAGGAGGATGCAAAACGAATTCACAATTTCTTGAATTTAGTATACTCGAAACTGAAATCATCAAATGTAGAACGTCATACCATTGCACAAACACTTGCTTTGCAAGATAAGTCTGGATCTCCACTACTTAAGTCAATTTACAGCTTATAGGGCTCATCTCTCATTCCAATAACTAGAATAGTCAACCTTGAAAAGTTCTGAGAATTCAATAATACTCACTTGTCGCTTCGCTACTCCAACCAATTGCTTTAAAGAACCAAAACATACTCACAAGTGGTGGTAGTAAAACACATGATCCACACGTTGACTAGGCGTCACATATCTTCTTGTTCATTTTAGAACTACTTAAGAAACACCCAGATGTATGCCTGTACTCAATCAAAAGTCTTATGCATCCAAGAAAATGTCATCCTTGTGACGATCTAATGGAATCACAAATCTCTTCTGCAACCAAAAGCCTTAATATTCAATCTATGCTCCTACACCTAAGTTCACCTTGGAACAATCCGTGTCACTACAATTCTGACTGGACATCATATTGCTTTTTCTATCTCCAATATTAAATGGTCTACCAACAGATCACGATTTGAAGGCAGATATACTTTAATATCATATACCTCCCAAGTGTCACCATTTCTCCGCTATTAATAATTCTAGCATGAAAACAGCAACAATAAAATTATACCTTAGATATTGCACAACCCATCGAAAGCGGTGACATTCAAATAAAACATTTGATACTCACCACTATTGCACTACATGTGCTATTAACACCCAGTCACATGCATCTTGTAAGACAAAATAGTTTCCATTGAGAAACTATTGCTACAATATAAATTTCTCCAACTACCAAGTCTTATACATGAGTAAAAGTCAAATCATATCTACTCTCTCAGCTCCCGCTCAAGAGAAACAAATCTCACATTTCTAGCTCAAAAGCTTTGCACCTATGCAATTCTTGTTATTAACTCAATTCAACCCGTAACCAAAATCATACGTCAACGGAATAGTTTCAGCCAATTACCCAAACATGTTGATGGACACATACTCAAATAACCTCTCAAGTCATACCAAGATTACCAAGTGGTCTCACCACACAATGATATCTAGAGGGAACGTCGCCCCTTTTTGGCAATATGCTTATCATTCTCAAACTCTAAACGAAAAATACTTTCTTAATCAATAGGGAAACTCCTTTCCTGAATTCACCGCAAAACATACCCACTGTATTGCAACCATTTATTAAACCACTTTTCACGACTCTCTTACCACCACTCAATACTTGTGGCTTTAGCATTGGTCGCTAGATCACACCTCAGTTCCTTTGGGAACCACTTGATTTATCCATGATTCTTGACTACAACACAACAACCAATCATTTATTCACTTCGCAAACCCGACAAACCAACTAGAAACTCCCATTTTCAAATTATACTTTACACTCCATAACTTAAATAACTGTGAAGGATTTCCAAAATTGTAGCAACCAAAATTTTTACACCGTCCAAAACACGTCACCACAAGGACTTTAGCCCAACTTGCCTAATCAGCAAATAAATGGGATAATAAATCCTCATCTAAATTTGTCGTAGCTAGTCACCCATTACGAATGAAATAATATTATTTGCAACCAACTTCGACCACAAATTCAAGGTTTATGGAAATAATCTCTTAGCAACACCGCCTAAAATAAATATGACATTCATACTACTACTCCAGTGGGCATTGCTCTTCCACTACCACTTTCACCATTTACATACATCTAACTCAACATGCATTAGATCACTCGCTATCGACTTTTTTTAAATCCTCTTAACTACCATTGCAAGTCGAAATAACTATAACCATCTCACTTTAGACCTACCACTAGATCTCAAGGCCATATACTTCATTGTCTTACCAAAACATTCAACAATTTCATGAACCTAACCTCCAACTCCAACTATTTTGGAGACCTCACCATGGCCTCACAAATAATATCTTTTAACCAACAGTTATTACAACTTAATAATCGAATAATTCCTGAAATTCTATGCATTTAGTGACACAATTCAAATACTAAATTCATCATTTGTGCCACAACATCCAGGCATCGCAATGCTATGTCCAATGACCTTTAGAACCAATAAATCAAGGACTAATAATGTTGAGTCAACATGTTTAACACCTTAATCAACTTCAATTAATTCAGATGTCATTTGGAATTAGGATATGCATCGACTCTTGATAATCAACTTCCCCAAAATACTCTCACTATACCATTTCAACTAAATTTTTCCATCACAATAATTCTAACCATCCTTCCAACTCTTCATTTTCAAGAGTCATGCAACTTGATACCAAAACTTCGCATTGGAACTCTACCACTTCACACTTGTTCACTTGTCAAAAATCTCTAAGGCATGAATCAAATATTCCACACTCTCTAACAAAGCACAAGATGTCAAACCTAGAATATTAGTAAAAGGAATAAATTTCAATTTACACTCATAAACTTTAGGTCTAAAATCAGTTTCGTACCTAAAATTTTTTAATCAGTTTCATATCTAAATTTTAGTCTAAAATCAGTTTCATACCTCATCTTTATTTTTAATCAGTTTCATACCTAAATTTTCAAAATAACATCAATTTTGACCAAACAAGACGTCATGCTTGGTCATGTTTGGTCAAAAATGCTGATGTGGACCAAACTAAAAATAAAGTGTTATACCTAAAATTTGGTTGAGATTAATGTTATTTTGAAAGTTAAGGTATGAAACAGATTAAACAAAAAGTTTAGGTATGAGACTAATTTTATACTAAAGTTTAGGTATAAAACTGATTAAAAAAGTTTAAGTATGAGACTGATTTTATACCTAAAGTTCAGGAGTGTAAACTGAAATTTTTCCTAATTAATAAAAGAGTTCCTAACTCAAGTTCTTACTCACTACTCAACTCAAAATCTCAATTTAAATTATACACTTTTGGAAATCAATCAAATGTTACACCCTCTCATAGATTAAATAGGTGGCCAAACCTTGTCTCATAATCATAGCCCAACATACTTTACATGAATAAGTTCACAACTCAATTTACCACACAAAAGCGCATAAGAAAATAAGCAAATAACTTACTTTTCCCCTCAGAAACTGATACGGGCATCTTGGGAGGTCGGCGTATAGAGACTTAGTTTGGAAAATGTAAACATTTATGACACAATACCGTCCATAAATACTACAAGAACGACTAACTCAAATGCCTAGTAAACACATAGCGTTTATTGCATAAAATGCTAATGGATCCGTCACGGTCGAACCATCACTCTATAGACACTATGTATCACTAAGTATATAAGATAGTCAAAATAAAGGAATCGAGTAACCTAATGCTCTGATATCAACTATGAAGACCCACCTCGAATTTCCGGTTGAAATTCGAGATGAACCCTGTGGGGCCCACCTCCAACAGAATCCTATCGAAATTTCGACATAACCTCCTTATAAGAGTGGACAACCTTACCTGCAAACAAACCTAACACTTCAATAAAAAATAAACCAAACACAACACCTAGAGTCATCCTGCTCCCCATTTCATATCCCTCAACTCGATGCAACTCATCCTAACCAATTAATATAACATCCCAAGGTAATCAAAACAATCTAAATGGAAGAATTACTTAAGTAAGGATTCAAGCGACAACTGATTAATTGTCTATGCCTTGTTTCTTTGTACGCACGACCTCCTCTCAACTAACCTGCAATCTAGGCAAACCGAATGGCCTATGGGAGAAACATTTTAAAACAAAACATTATCGTGAGTGGACAAACTAAATATCCAAAGATAAATACTTATTTTAAGATTGAAATCATCAATAATGCTCTCCCAAACATTTTTCGAAATATATTGATGCATGTCTTAAACAATATCCAAATGCCTTGGAGACATAATAAAAAATTAAAGGAACTGAAATTAATCCATATCTCCTGCACTATATTTCTTGTGCCTAGCTCACCTTATGGTGAGGGCCGCTATATGTCCCACGCTTAACTCACCTCGTGGTGAGGGCCGTTATATCCTCATATCTCGCTCCGAGATCACCATGTGTTGAGAGCCGTTATATCCATATCACCCGCGCCCAGCTCACCTCGTGGTGATGGCCGCTATATCCATAACTCCCGCGTCCATCTCACATTGTGATAAGGGCTGTTATATCCTTATATCCCACGCAGCTCACCTTGTGGTGAGGGCCGCTAAATCCATGTCACCTATGCCCAACTCGTCTCGTGGTGAGGGCCGCTATATCCATAACTCCTGCACCCAGCTCACCTCTTGGTGAGGGCTGCTATATCCTTATATCCCACGTCTAGCTCACCTTGTGGTGAGGGCCACTAAATCCATGTCACCCAGGCCCAGCTCACCTCGTGGTGATGGCCGCTATGTCTATAACTCCCGCACCCAGCTCACCTCGTGGTGAAAGCCGCTATATTCATAACTCCTGCACCTAGCTCACTTCGTGGTGAGGGCCACTGATAATAATGGTATAGGTATAACGACCCTTATTGGTGAAATAAAACAATACTAGGAAGCCATATAATCACCTCCGTAACATAATATGTCATATGCATCAGGTACCGTCCCGACCATCCTTAATAACATAACTCCACTACTATGTCCCACAATAATGATTAAACTGATACCAAATCTAAAATACTCGTAAGAGCTCATGAAAAAGGAATGATCCACATTTCCGTCCTCGGTAACTGAAAGACCTCGAGGAAAAGGAATGATTCATCTTTCTGGCCCCGGTAACTGTAAGAGCTAGCGAAAAAGGGATGATTTACTTATCCGGCCCCAGGTCTTTAAAGTAACCGTAAGAGCTCACAAAAATGATACGATCCACATTTACGGTCCCGATCCGATGAAATGATTACACTTAAAAATCTAATAAAACTCATGGACATTTCACACATCGAAAATATCATCACACTAGGATCATACCCGGAACAAAATCACATTATAAAACCACCAACAGTCCTATTACACCTTCAAAATTATAAATCCCGAGATCATCCCAATATAATATGGCATTTTCTTACTAAAATAACTTTGCGGAATTAAATCACGCAAGTAAAATCAACTTCTCCATTCAAAAATTTCCATAAAATGAAATCAGGAATTTTAATATAAAAATCATTGCATGAACTTCATTTAAAATAAGAGTCCTCTCACAAGTATAGGCCTTAGCCTGATGAACTATGAATCGCCACTCAAGCACGGTCTCCATATATCCTAGCACAATAACCATGCTTAGAACCATACTTTCAATTCAAGATAAAAATAAATACCACATACCACAAATATTGAAACCCTTACGGTTATCCCACTTCTCAAACTTTTAACAACATCCAATCCGGCTTTCAACGTTAGCTTAAGAGTCCTAAAAATATTTCTTAAAGCTTAGCCATCAATAATCAATTGCCGGAATAATATTTTTTATTCTCCAAAATTATTAAACTTAGAAAATCACAAAACCTAACCAAAACTCCACTGAAAATTACAAACATACATTTTATTTTACATGAAAAACTGCATAAAAAGTGGCAGCACTGCCTCCGCCGGCAGCCAATCTCCAGCCACCACCAATCATCACCAAAATTTGACAGAATTTTCCTCAGTTCCCCTCAACATTTTGAACAACTTTTCTAGAAGGAGTCGAACACCAATTCATAGCCTAAACATGTCAATTGAATCAAAATGCAAAAATTCCCAATTTCAAACCTTAAATACTTCAAATCTTTGATTCTCATCACACACACCGAATCGAGCTACAAATTTTTAAGGGAATGTAGTACTAATCAAGCCCAACAAAACTATATAAGGAACTCACTAAGAGGTGACCTGAGGAGGAAAAAATTAAAAAAAAACCTTTGCAGCACTATCGCCCCATTATGGCCCGATTTCACCCAAACGACGGCGAGTTAGCTCCAGAAACCTGTCCAGACATTTAGGTGGATGATCAAGCTTCAAAACGACACCCCCCTTATCGGCCAACTCGGCTCGACAGTGATGAAATTGTTGTCACTGCACGCGCACGGGTGGAGGAACATTAACTTGTTTTGATTCTGACTTTTTACCATCCATCTCCGGCAAAACCCCTATATATAGTTTTTTTACCGCATATTAACTTTAACTTTTTATACATAACTTGCTCATACGAACTTCGATTTGAGCATGTCACGTGTCCACAAACTCATATTAACGTCTTTTACGACTTTCATACAGGTCTTTTTCTTAAATTTTGATTCTAGAAAAAAGTCAACTCTACAGAGGAACCAAGATGTGACAGGAATGGAAGCAACTCCTAGAGAACTTCAGAGCTTCTTGGAAAAGTTCTAAGAAGCGCTGACTTCTTGCTTCTTGGCTTGGGGACTCGGCAGAGGTAGAGAAGAAGATAACGTTGTTTACTGATTTTTGTGTGAAGAAGAGATGCCAAAAACGTTTGCATATAGTTGCCTTATATAGAGGTGAATGTGCATCCTTCAAGTGTTCATGGCTCTTGATTCAATCTTGATCCAACGGTCTTCATTAGTTGCACAAAATGTTGATATTTATCTACATGGAATTCTCTCAAATTTCTTGTCCAACAGTACTTCCAATGTTACTTGAATCATGTCTGGATACATTCCTTAGTCTTCAAGAGTATGTTGCATGATAAGGTTGCTTCTCCTTATATTTTGTTGCATCAAACTCCCTTAAGGGAGATTTGTCACGCATGCCTTGCCTCCTACAGGTAAGGTAAAATAGATTGAGTCAATTAAGTAATTCAATAGGATTTAAGATAAATAAGAATTAAGATAAACACAAGTAACTCCCCTATTTATTAGCATTTGAAGTCCAACCCCCATGTTTGTTGGCGTCCTTATCCCTAAGAAATTGCGTTCTTATATCCTTCTTTGCATGACAAGGAGGAGCCCTTGTTCTTCTCAAATTTGTCTTAGTACTTGTACGCAAATTCCTTCTACGGTGAGACTCCTTTAGTCCAAGTATGACTCTTTTCCCGTTGACGGTTCGGAGCTTGGTTGGGACTTCTTATCTAACAAGGATTCTTTCTTTGAGTAGGACTCTCATTCCTAGTCGGACTGAGAATCCTACTTTGATTAGGATTATTCTTAATTAGCCGGTTTTATGCTTCTTTACTCTTTATCCGCTCTTTAAGTCTTCATAATCATAAAACATGTGAAAAATGATATTATTAAAGAAATAACTTAGCTAAATGGGGTCAGAAAAACGTTAGGAATGCAGCATATTATGCGTGTCAAGACCCACCCCAAGTTAACCCTTTTAACCCGAAATAAATTTTGCAGGGTCCACCTTAAGAGATTTGTTTTTACCGAAACCCCCTTGAAATGGACAACCCAACTTGTAAACCAACCAAACACTTTTACATCAAAATAGATCAACACTAACACCTGGAGCCATCCTGCTCCCCAATCTCATCTACACTTCACCCAACAAATTCAACTTAACTAAAACGGGGTAATCAGAGCAATCTAACAGATAAATGCCTAAATGACTACTAGCGTCAGCGAATTAATTGACTATGTCTCGTCTCTTGTACGCACGATCTCCCAAGGGAAAGCCTTTAAAAAACGTTAGAGTGAGTGGACAAATAACTAATTTACTTACGAAAACGTAACTTAATGTTTTCTTAGCATTACGTTCAATTAAAACCCCTTATGTATGCAGCATTGGAAAAAATCTCAAATAATCATTTAGAAAATCAAAATATATTTCTCATTGGCTTAAAAATAATTATTAAAAATAGGGCAAGAGCTTTCCACTATAACAAAGAGTCTCCTAAACTAGGGTCGGAGCCTCATAAGGTTACTAAAGTATGCCCCGCGCCACTTTGTATATATATATAGATGACCCTTCATGGTGACAAAAATAAAACATAAAATTCGAAAAGTCGTATGAGACTCTTCCTTCGTTAATTAAAACATGCATCTCATGCAAGAATACGGTTTACCGACCTTTTTCATAACAATGACCATGATCAAAGAATTTCTCAATAAAGTAAACATATTTCAATTTCTAGCCTGTATAAATAAGGAGCTTACGAGAGGGGAGTAACCCGCCTTTCCAGCCCCATAAACTCAATAAATGAATAAAATTCATGTTTCTTATAATTAAATAAAAACATTAGTGCATGCATGTCATTAAAATCGAAAGTCCACTCACATTACTTAACGAGATCTCCTCAATGCTCGAAATACTCCTCGAGCGCTACCTTGAAATATTCAAATTATCGAGTTCGTCTCAAGTTTAACCACAGGCTGTAAAATTAATCCAACATATCAGTCTTTATTACCGTTGACTTGATCTTTTACTAGTTTGACTAGGAAATCCCATTCTGACCAAGAGTTGACCAAACTCATTCCCTGTTACGGCTTATCAACAAATAGAGTTATTTCTGATTATCAACTCGAAGTTTAGTTTCAGAATACACAGCCTTAACACATCGACTTTTCTTAATTTTCATTGACGTTAAGTCATCGCATAGTAATTTTGTGGAATTACTATGGACACTCAATCCACAACTTAAATCAATTTACTAATTGTGAGTCAATATATCGACTGTAAAGTCTTTTATCCAAATTATTTACTCAATCCACTCGACACTTCCGTTATTTGAAATCATCATCTTCCACAACAATTAAGGTCGTCAACATTATTTTAAATTACATGCTTCACTAAATATCCCTAAATCCTTTAACCTTGAATTTCACCTTTTCTATAACCTTGCTTCTAAATTACCAACCCAAATTATTATCTTTCTATAAATAGAAAGTTTCCATAAAGGAAAGGTTTTCCAAAATAGAAACTTCCTAATTTACGACTTTTCCGTAATTACTCGTTTTACACTTTAGCGAAACCCCATGACTCCTCATTTAATAGGGAGTCAATTTCTATCTTTTCGGTATTCTGCCAGAAATTCTGCTACTTCGCAGGATTCCGGTAAGTCGTATTCTACCGGATTCATACAATCTTTCTGAAAAATGGCCATAGTTTCCCCGTAACTTGAAATATATGCACTAAAAACACATAAAATAAGCATTCGATCTAAATTACAACAACATAGAAGCTTCAAGAACATTGGCCTCACCTTCAACTCGTATTCAGTAGCTCCCGCGCTAGATTCCTCAACAGGCAGAGCCTCTGCCTTAGCCTGCCCACCACAAGGTGCTTCCAACACCTCTTCTCGGTCTACCACCAGCTCCTCCTTGCCAAGACCGAACTGCTGCCCTCTCACTTCGAGCAGCCAAACATCATTTGTTGCTGCAACACCCCCAATTGCTCTACAGCCTCACTAGAACTCCAAGAACCTGATTGCCGGAGCTAGGGTTTTGAAACCCAGAAGACCGGTAAAGGGAAAAATCGAATTAGACTTTGAATTAGTCAAGTAAGGGCAAAGAAAGGAAGAATAAGATGAGGGAAGAACCCTACCTTCAATATGCCTAATCGCCACCTAGTTTGTTGGAAATTCTCAAGGGCAACCGTCGTCCTCCTCCGATCTTCGTCGTCGATGGTTGTATGTTGGATTGAGTGACTGAGATTTGTAGAAGAGAGAAAGAGAGATGTTTTGGTGGTGGTGCGCCGACATGGGGTGGCTGTACACGGTATAGCGCCGTTATGGAGCTCGTCGGAGACGAGATAGTCGAGAGGGGGGAGACTCGAGCTGGGGCTTTTGAATTCAGTCAAAGTTCTCACCTCCTTTTATAGAAAAATGGATGGCTTAGATTTAATGAGGGTAAGATCTGATGGCCCAAATTTAAAATGGATAAGAATTGTTTACCAAAATGGTAAATAACAGTTACCAAAACAGTAATAAAAGTTATCTTAAACTTTAAAATTCGTAGTAAATAGCTCGATGCTCCGAAAAATAATCCGGACATACAGGTGAGCTCTTCTCAACACGTAATACGACTTAACGAATTTAAATCTATTTTTCTTGATTCGAGAAAAACTCAAAAATAAACTCAAGCAATAGCTTATTAAATTATCGGTTGCAGTTAAAAGCTCTTGATAAGTCATACACTCCTGTAAAAAGATAACTTTTAAGTACATGGTGTTACAATACGTCTATCAAATTGAAAGGTGGAGAAGAACTCTCCATGCGTGCTAGCTGTTTAGGAGATAAGGAAATGCATTCGATCGTTGTTTGGTCCACGTTCGGAAGTTTAAGTACACAGGAAATGCTAGATATTTTTAAAGTATAAATATCAGAAAATTATGCAACTAGTGAGGGCCATTAGATCAGATTCAATCCAAGGGATGAGAGGGCACACATCTAATTATAGAGCAATTCGAATCTTAAAATATATTGAGAGTCACATTTCAAATCCAACAATCATACTTATCGAGTTAAGTTTATAGAAAAAAAATCTCGGAAGCACAAGCTGATAGAGGACTTATCATCCTTAAATTCTACTTATCATTTGAGCTTAGAAAAGTCTGTTACTTAAAATATTTCATGTAAATGGCTACGATCAATACCGAAGAGCTAGTATCTGTTTACCAAAAACATGAATCCTTAAGAACAATAGAATATGAGATTGAACAATCAAAAACACATTTGAAAAGCCGTAACATGGAACCTTAAACCCTAAAACCAAAATCCTCAGCAACAACTCCATTTAGACGAACGCTTCGTTACCAGGTCGTTTTATTAAAGAAAAATTTTTATGCTACGTTATTATTATTTAACCATATACTTTTCTTTGTTTTTGTGTTATTCTTAGATAATTTATTTATTTGGACGTTTATTAAGTTGTCCAAAACAAACTAGGAAAAGAATGCTAAAAGAAAGAAATTGCGAGGAATTCTAATGCACTGTGGATTCTTGATGAACACAGAAAATCCCCTGACCCTTGAAGTTCAATAAAAGATGGAGAAAATAGATGAAGACTAAGCAAAAAATAGAGGAGGACTTGGACACAAACAGAAAATCTGTCATAAATTATTAGTCAACTTTGACAGATGATTGTGATAAGCTCACAACGATCTAGGAGATGTGTCATACATCAACGGAAAGCTATAAATTTATTTTGTTTACTTTCTAGAACGTTTTACATATTGTCGATAGCTATTTTGATGAATTTATGACCATTTTAGTGGCCAAAGGCAGTCTGTCCAAATTTCTGATTTGCATCAAAACTTCTATTTTGACGTCCAGACCAATGGACGAGTTTTGAGGGTTTCTTAACCCTAATTACACGTGAAAGCAGAGGGGGAATATAAAAAACAGAGGGGGAATGCAGAAAAAAACATAGGGCGAACGCAACAGATGGGGAATATAGAAAAAAGAAGCAGAGGGAGAACGCATCAGAGGAGAGAAGTGGCCGCCAAGCTATGAGAGGAGAGGAAGTAAAGTTTTTAACCCAAAAAATCTCTCCCTCAAATCAGAAGATTTATTCTTCCCTTGTTCTTCATCTTTCATAATTCGGTTTCTTCTCAAAATCAATGAATTGCTTTTGTGTGTTTTCAAAGATGATGGATAGCTAATTTTCTTTTAGTTGGGGGCTACTTTCAAGCCTTAGACATGGTGTAACTATGATGTTAGTTTTAATTGATTGTTCCATGAGTTCAAATATTTATTGGTTTATTGTTTTCTCATTGATCAGTTGAGTATGTTTAATGATGGTGCGCAACATTGGTATACATATTGGGTTGTAAAGCTATGAATGTTTTGTATGATCATCATGTCTACTTGCATTCCAGAGTAGCGAATGAATGATTTAAGCCTCATTTACATAAACCAATGTCAAGGTAGATTATGACAACATCAGTACCGATATTGTCTAGCCTTATTCATAATCCTTTAGACCATAATGACTTCTAGGAGAGAGCAATATGAGAACATCACTCTAGGCTCCATTATACTGCTAAGTTAAGTAGAGAACATCATTCTCTTAACATACAAAGTACGAAAGATTTGTAGGTTTAGTTCAACACATCATTGACTTAACTTGAGTAAGGATTTCCGAATGAATTGAATATGTTAGTAAACACATGAGTAAATTTCAGTTTACAGTCTTAAACTTTAGGTCTAAAATCAGTTTCATACCTAAATTTTATTAATCAGTTGCATACCTAATGTCACGCCCTGACCCAAGTTTACCTTTCTAAACCTGGGTTAGGACGTGCGGAACCCATCCTAAGAGAGATTTACTCGAAATTCCTCTTGAGAAAGGATAACCCTTATTCCTAAGCCAATTTCAAACGGTCCAAACGAAACCGAAATAGACCTCACAGCCGGAGGTTATCCCGATTTCCACATTTGGATCTTTAACCAAACATTTAGAGGACCTAGGATTCTAATAATATTTGTGACTGCACCCGAATCCCGGTCAAGCTGCCAAAATAAAACAAATGGTGGCCTATAGCCAGATATAAATCAACTCGTGGCCTGCAATCGTGTCAAGACCCACCCCGAGTTAAATCCCTTTAACTCGAAGTAAATCCTGCGGGGACCACCCCAAGGGAAGTTCTTACCGAAACCCCCTTGAAATGGCCAACCCTTCCTATAATCCAACTCAGCACTTCCATGAGTATCTACAACAAACCCTAACTCATGAAGGCATCCTGCTCCCTAACCTACTTAATTAGCTATACAGGGTTAGTCAGAGCAGTCTACTAGGATGATTACCCTAAAGAAATTCAACGGCAACGGATTGATCGACTATGCCTCGACTCTTGTACGCGCACGACCTCCGCTCGAGAACCCTGCACCACTGGGCATTTGAAAACGAAGGGCCCAGGGGAGAAACATTGAAAAACTGCGTCAGGGTGAGTGGACAAAGATAAAACTTAAAAGCTCTATTCCTCTAATGTTCTCCCTCTACTTTTTCTAAGGATAAATCCGCATGCAGGTAAAACATAAATAATGCCTTGGCTCAAAATATAAACAATTATGTGGGGTGTTAACCTCATCCACGAGAAAACCGACCTGCTCTATTCGGGAGGGTCTAATGACCAGCTACCACCGAAGAGGGTCCCCGACCTGCTCTATCCGAGAGGGTCTATTGACCAGCTCAACCGGAGAAGGTCCCTGACCTGCTCTACCCAGAAGATGGTACCCGCTCTAACTGGAGAGGGTCCATGCTAGCAAACAATCCTTATATCCTTTCCCTTTTCCCTTTTTCAAAATCCCTTGAAAACCTGTAAAACCTGTAATACCTCGTAAAACCTCGTGGAAACAATAAATCGAAAACCCCATTTAAAATCCGTGAGCCACATTTCTCCTTTAAAAACATCCCCCTCCATATTCCCAAAACGGTGATAAACAATAAAACCATACCCCGGGAAAAATCCTTTAAAATCACGGGATGGGTATGAACCTCTTTCCCGGTTTGTTTGCCTTTAAAATCCTTAAATCCCCTTTTTCCCAAATCACCGTAAATCATACAAATAGAGGAAATTATATATATGCAGGAGAAACCAATCAAGTATAAAGCATGCAATTTAATTTAAAACAAAGTCCACTCACAGTACTCTTTGCGACCTTCTTCCTGCTCGGAAAGCTCCTCGAGCGAAACCCTCGAACTAACACGTAGTCGAGCCCGTCTCACGTGCAACCAGGGACTGTACAACAAATCAATAAATTAGTCTCTCTATAGTTGACTTGGTCTTTTCCTAGTTTGACCAGAAATTCCTATTTGACCACGTGTTGACCAATTTCCTTTTTATGGCACTTTAACCTTTTTTGACTTTCTTTCCCGGTTATCGACTCTTAACTCAAATTATCGGAAGTCCGACTCAGCTTCCGAACTTTCCTTTATTACTTTAACTTGACGTTAGGGTGTCACGTACTAAACAATATAATTAACCTCGAGTCGATTTACCGATGTAACCTTTCCTCAAAAAATTCCAGTTATCAATTTCCGATAACAATTTAACACTTTACCCATTTAACCAAAAAGTGTCACAATCGTTGAACTTCAATCCTTTAACCATTTTTCTGAAAATGCAACTTTCCCAAAATGGAAAGTTTCCCAATTTAGCAGGTTTCCAAACATAGGAGGTTTCCTAAAATGGAAGGTTCCCAAATTACGGTTAGTTTCCGTCTTTTCACGTTTCCTTACGTAAATTCCGACTTACGACACTTTGACTCTATTAAACGGAACCAACACATTTAAAGGGATCGAAGACTACCTCGGCAAAAACAGCCGGATTTACTGCCGTCGGAATCGTTACCGGATTCCGGCAACTTTGCCGGAATTTTTGCCATAGCTTCCCCGTTTCCTCCGGTTCACCAAGTTACGACAACATGTGAACAACAACAACAAAACACACAACAGATCAGCATCTCTACAGCAAATTTCAAAAACCTAACCAACTACACAGTAACACCGAAATGGGGTTCTCACCTCCAACCCAGAATCAACACCTTCCTCGCCAAAATCCTCACCGGCAGAGCCTCCGACTCGGCCTGCCACCACCCGGTGCTCCCAACACTACCTCCCGGTCTCCCAGCAGCTCTGCCTCGTCCAAACAGAGCTGCTGCCCACTCCTCCATAGTAACATAGCAGCAGTTGCTGCTGCAACCCTCCAACACCCTAGCAGCTTCACCGGAGCTCTTAAAGATCGCCAGAAGACCAAGAACTCCTCGCCGGAGTCAAAAGCTCGAAACCCAGAAGAGAAACCCGAAACAGCAAGAACAGTGAGAAAAGGACTTTTCGATTAAGGCTCGAATCGAATGATCAGAAGCATAGGAAAGGAAGAGGAAGAGAAGAGAAGAAGAACCATACCGGTTGGAGGTCGAGTCGCCGCCTGGTTCGCCGGAAAACGGCCGTTGACCGCCGAGCCTTCTTCTGGGTCGCCCTCCCTCCACGGTGGACAATACGGTGATCTAAGGGCTGGGCTGAATAGAGGAGGAAGAGAGGAAGAGGAAGAGGGTAGTCCGCCGCCCGGTGGTGGCCGGAGTCGCCGGCGCCGGGCGGAGAACAGGGAGGGGGCGAGAGAGCTCGGGGAGACCGGTTTAGTGAGTTTTGACCGAGTCAAAACTCACCCCCTATTTATAGGGAAATGAACGGTCCTGATTCAATCTGGAATAAATCCAACGGCTCAGATTCAAAGAAGGTGAAAAGTAAAAAGGTTAAATAGTAAAACTCCTTTTTACCGGAATAGTAATTGGAAATTACTATAAACTTCAGAAATTCACATAAATTAGCCGGTAGCTCCGAAAAATATTCCGAAAATACCGGGAGACTCGTGTCGACACGTACTACAACATCGAGTCAACGAATCAGGTATTTGGTGTACTTTTAAAAACTCGAAAATTAACTCGAGCGATAACTTATCGAATTACCGATTGAAATTAAAAGTCCTCGGTAACTCGTGAATCTCTGTGAAAGGTAACTTTTATTAACTTCAAAAGATTCGGGGTGTGACAAATCGTATAAAAAAAATCATGGCCTACAGCCATATAAAACAAATCATGGCTTGCAGCCGTATAAAACAAATTCTGGCCTGCAGCCATATAAAACAAATCCAGAAAAACATTTTTCAAACGATCGATCACACATAACAGGGTCAGAGCTAAGAGCTCTAGCGTACATCTCAGTGAGGACGCAATCCCACGCTAACACTACCATCTCCCCCAACGGAAGAGGAGCACAATGAGTGGCGCGCTTCCACTCCGCCGAACGAGGAGCGCTGCCTTATAGCTAATAACAAACATTACATCGGACGACCCTTCATGACAGTGAGCCCCACAGGCTAGGGTCAGAGCTCAGAGATCTGGCGTCTCATTCACTGTCTAGTGAGAACACAAATCCCGAATACCATCCACTCATGTAAGAACACTTATATCCCGCGCTTCCACTCCGCCGAACGAGGAGCGCCGGGTATGGGCGTTTTTACTCCGCCGAACGAGGAGCGTAGCCCGCTAGCTATAATAATCCAACGACCCTTTATGGTGAAATTTAAAACAAGTTCCTGATATTTTCATAAATCCAGGCCTGAAGCCCATTTAAAATCCAGGCCCGAAGCCTATTTAACATCCAGGCCCGAAGCCTATTTAAAATCCAGGCAATTGTCAAAAATACTTTAAATCCCGACGATACGCCAAACAATCAAATCCTAGTAAAACATCAGGTCTGATTCTCATATGTACAACGAGACTCTCCCGTCAAACAGTATTCAAAATCCAAGTGAAAACAAGCGAGCTGAAATCCATTAATCAAATGGAAAATAAACGAATAAAAACCCTCCACTGGGGTGCTCGCAAAACCAAAGGAATCGAAATGCATAGAAACCTGAAAAAAAAAATCATTCATTACGGGAACATTTTAAAACCATTAAATTTATAAACCATGTCATATTTTTCTTTAAAAAAAATCAAAAGTCCACTCATCATACTAACCACGCATCTCCTGCTCCAGGTACGGTACTCAAAACGTCCTCATACTTGGTGACGTCTCTCTTGCCTGAAAGCGGTTCTCTGACCATCGTAAACAATTCCTCCTCAAGCTTTATGGACCTGCACGTGTCCGCTGCGTCACTTGATACCTTACGTAATCTGGTTCCCTTGACCACATCCAGAACCTTAATCACCGGATCATCTCTGATCCTCCTTGAATATAATTTCGCAACACTAATATGTTGCCATAAATGGTCATACTTATTCTTTTAACCCATCAATCAAATGTAGGACGCAAAACGACCATCGAATAGTCTAACAGTCCAGTTTTCCTAGTTTGACCAGGAAAAGTCACTGATTGACTTCAGGGTTGATCAATTCTCTCCTGGGTTGACCAAGAGATTGACCAAAACTTTCTAACTAATCGACAAAGTTCAAACCCTCAAAAGCTCAAAAATTGTCGATTTATAAATTCGAACAATATTAGGCGCACTTTAAGCCTATTTACTCCAAACACTGAAATTCTAATTTACTTTTCCAAATCTGGCTCGTTACTAAGCTTACGAACCTCTCAACTTTTCGATCCAACGAAAACTCTATATCGACATCTAAATATAATTGATGTCGCAAACTTTAATGTTACAATTAACTTTACTAATTTCAACCCTAGGAGGCCACTCTTGCCACCACACATACTAACAAGTATAACAAGTTGTTCCACATGGAAAGTAAATAAACATTTAAACATCTCCAAGGATTCTAATTACCCAAACCTTTGGTCCGAGATTTGAACCGAAGCTCTGATACCAGTTGTCACGCCCCGACCCAAGTTTACCTTCCTAAACCTGGGTTAGGACGTGCGGAACCCATCCCAAGAGAGATTTACTCGAAATTCCCTTTGAGAAAGGATAACCCTTATTCCAAGCCAATTTCAAACGGTCCAAACGAAACCGGAATAGACCTCACAACCGGAGGTTATCCAGATTTCCACATTTGGATCTTTAACCAAACATTTAGAGGACCTAGGGTCCTAATAATATTTGTGACTACACCAGAATCCCGGTCAGGCTGCCTACGTACCTTGTCCTCAGGGATCAAGCCACACGTAGCTCTTGCATTTACTAACGTCCTAACCGGGCAAATCCTGCTTTTCTGTTTAACGGTTGATCTATTAGTATGGATAGCAAACATCTAATGCGTATCCGGAGTTTAACCTCTTCGCTGAGACATCCACTAACCAACTATCTATCGGGACTATCCCTAACATTCCACCATACATATACAGAACAGGATTTAACGGCAATCCCATAAATATAAACAGCATTCACACATAAATATATAATATAGTGGTAACCATGTAAATAATAAATCCACCAGGGATATAAAGGTAAATTTAATCTCAAATGACACTCTTATAATTAGCCAAAATCTGTCAGGGGCAGCATGGTCATTTTAGCCTTAATGGCAGTTTGTAATTAATCTGAACTACCAGGGGCATTTTAGGAATTTCAGCCTTAGTGGCAAAACAGCCAGGGGTAGTATGGTCTTTTTAACCTCAATGGCAGTCATGTAAATATACAAACTACCAGGGGTATTTCTAGGATTTTAACCCTGATGGCACCCTTGTAAGTACTCTAAACTGCGAGGGGCAGTTGTGATATTTTACACCCATGGTAACACAGTAAAAGTGTAAATCAGAGACGGTAAAAACTAGGGTTTTCACCCTTTCTTCTCCGATTGACTATTCCGGCCGAAAATTAAGCTTTCTCGGCCGGATTTCACTCCTTCACCTATAGGCCTAGCTCCTACACACTCCCAACACCCTAGAACTGCCAAACAGAAGAGAAAAATGGGTCGAGGGATTACCCAGTCGAGCTCCAATGGCAGTGGCGGTGGTTCTCCTCCGGCGGAGCTCTGTTGGCATCCTCCTCCCTTCTTTTGGCAGCTCCAGAAAGATTCTTGGACATCTCAAGCTCTTCCTCTCATCCTGTTTTACCTCGAGGCAGAGAGGACAATCGCCCACCTTCCTCTCTGCTCTGCTGGACTGCAACCACGGCGGCGCTGGCTCCACCGGTGGTCAGGTAGTGACCGCCGGAACTTGGTGACTGTGATGGTGGCAGCGGTGAGGCTACACGCTGATTGACGCATAATATGTTATATTCTTAACGTATTTTCTACCCTATTTAGTTATGTTATTTCCTTAATAATATCAATTCTAACATGTTTTACTATTGTAGAGTCATAAAAAGCCAAAGGAATAGAAAGGAGCGTAAAATGACAAAATTAAGAAGAATTTGATTTAAATGAGGATTCTCGATCTAACTAAGAGTCATATTCAAAGAATGAATCCTAGTCATATAAGAAGTCTCACCAGAGACCATAAATGAAAACCAAATCCGGATTGGATCAAGAAGCATATTGGCAGCATACAAGGAGAAGAAAACCCAATCCATTAAGTAAAAGGACTCAAAAAGTCCATGGGCTTTGAAGAAGAATTCGGCAGCTTTTATAGGGTTTTTGCCGATTTAATCTATGAAATGAGTCCTATTTATTTTCATCCTCAATTCAAGGAGTATTTATTCTGATAATACCCCAATTAAAATCAGAAAATAAAGGGATAAAGACTGCACAAGATTCTAAAGAATTCTAAGGAAGGAATTCGGATTTCTGCCTAGATTTTCAGCCAACGTCGATAGAGATTTCCGAACAGCTCAGAGCGAACCTGAAAATGAGCCATATATCAATGGAAAGCTGGAAGAGTCTAGTTTTCAGAACTTTTGGCCGCTCGTCGATATATATTTTCTACAGGAAGTTATGGCCGTCACAAGGAGGGAAGGTCATTCTGCCGAAAACAAAAAGGTGAAAAACAAAAAGCCTAATATGTGTGCATAAGTCCCACATCAATTTTAAATGAGGTTTTCACCTAGATATTCACTGTATAAGGGTTGCCTAGGCTTCAAAATAACCATCATTCATTCGCACAAAAATCATAGAAGCACTAGAGCAGCCGAGCCCTTCCTTTGCAGAAGCTTTCTATCAACTACGGATCAAGAACAAAGGGTGCGTCATTCTTGTTCTTGAGAATCACCACTTGAAGTTTGCGTGCGTCACGGAACCAAAAGTGTAACCATGAACTCTATACTCCATCTCCTCCTTTGTATTGATTTCGGTTTAGTAATGAAATAATTTCTTTATGTTTTGTTTTATTTCGATTCTTCCATGTGTTCTTAGTTTTCTTAGTATAAATGCATGTGCTAGCTTTAAGTTCTTAATGTTTTGAGTATGTTTTAGAATAGGATGCGTCATCAATTTTTCTATGGCATGTTCATTGATTTCTGACAAGTGATATTGTTTTAAGGTGTTATGCGTCATAGCATTCTTATTCAATGAAATCATGTGTGTCTATCTAGATTAAAACTAAGGATTCCGTAGATGGTAAATAAAGTTAAAACATTAAAGTTGGGTAGGTGAAAGAATGAGATGATCATGTATATATATTAGTTAGGTTTATTTTTTTGTTTATAGGATGTTAGAAACCAAATCAAACCCACCCCCATGATTCTGTAAAGTATAATGGTGTAAATATTCTGTAAATAATTTCCTAGTTGTTAATTTGTTGTAAGTAATTTCCTTAGTTTTTAGATACTAACTTAATTGATTTTTACCGCAGGAGCGCCCTAAAGTCTCCGGATTGATCGAACCTTATTTACCAATGCTACAATATGACAAAAAGGGTTTTAAATTGTCTTGTGCCCTGGTTTCGGACCACGTCACACGCGCGCCGGTAGACTCGAGGAGCGGAGCTCCCAGTCGCTCGAGGGAGGAGAGAGAAGTTAGTTCGAGGGAGGAGAGAGAAAAGTGATCCGGTCAACCCCCCTTTTTAAATACCAATAATCAACGACCGAGATCAATCTCTGATTGATCTGACGACCCAGATTAAATGGTGAAAAGTTACCATGAACAGTAAATAGATATTTTGCTATTTACTTTTACCGTACGGTAACAATGCTTTATCCTGCATAACTTTAGCATACGAACTCCGATTAAAGCGTAAGACATACCCACGGGTTCGTATTAACGTCCTCTATAACTTTTCTAAAAGAACTTCCCCCAAATTCTCAACTTATCACAAAGTCATCTTTTATGGTAAATTAGTTAACATTTATTACTTTTGTAAATTGGATAAATTCATAATAAATAGCTTGTAGCTCCGGAAAATATTCCGGACATACCGGAGGACTCGTATTAACATAATCTACCCCTTGGGACATTAATTCTATTTCCCCCAAAACCGAGAATATCTTGATGTTAAACTCGAATATTAGTTCGGGAAAAAATTAACAGCGCGGTTACAACCCTCTGTAACCCGCCTAATCTTGGTAAAAATGTAAATTTCGAGACGGGGTGTTACACCTAAACTTTAGTCTAAAATCAGTTTCATACCTCATCTTTATTTTTAATCAGTTTCATACCTAAACTTTCAAAATAACATCAATTTTGACTAAATATGACGTTATGTTTGGTCAAAAATGCTGATGTGGACCAAATTAAAAATAAAGTTAAGGTATGAAACTGATTTTAGATAAAAGTTTAGATATGAAACTGATTAAATAAAAAGTTTAGATATGATACTGATTTTAGACCTAAAGTTCAGGAGTGTAAACTGAATTTTTTTCTAAACACATCATAGGTGTAATCATTGTCTAATGGTGACAAATAGTTCCTAACTAGTTTTTGTTATTTGAATTCTAAAACCAAAACCCCTAAAATTATTTTTGTTTTTGTTTTTGATCATTGTGTCCGTTAAGTTTCTAATTTCGGTTACTATAGTATAACTACACAGTTTTTCCCCAATTTTTTTGTGTATTCCACTGTGTGTCTAGTTTATCTAGTTAAAATTTCGTAATTTGTCATTGATTCTAGCTACAGTTTTTAATTTCTTCTTCGTCTAGTGTCTGTGCTGTGTTTCAGAGTTATTTCTACAATTGTCAAGCCACAATTCTCTACGGGAGACCCATACTTTTCTTTACTACTATTGACAACTCAATTGTGATTGTAGGGTTAATTTATAAGTCTATTTTAGACTTAGAAAATTTGGCGTCGTGTCGTCGGGGATTGCTTTCCTAAATTGTTAATCTAGTTTTTTGTGTTTTTTTTTCTATTTTGTATATTACTAACTTAAATTTTATTTTCTGTTGAAGATGCAATATATCAGGATGACTTCGCACAAACATGGATGACGGATGACTATTAAGAGAATCAATGTCACTGTGGATTCTTGATGAACCGAGGATTCTCTGACCCTTAAAGCTCAGTAAAAGATAATAGATGAGGACCAAACAGAAAAATAGAGGACTTGGACACATAAACAGAAAATTTGCAATAAATCATTAGTCAACTTTGACAGATGATTGTGATAAGCACACAACGATCTAGGAGATGATCCTTATATCAACAGAAAGCTCCAAGAGTCTACTTTCTAGAACTTTTTACGGAACGTTAATATGAATTTTAAAACATATTGAGAGTCACGTTTCAAATCCAATAATCATACTTATCAAGTTAAGTTTATAGAGAGAAACAATCTCGAGGTACAAGCCGATAGAGATTATGTACCCCTTTAATTCTACTTACATAATCTCCTGCACTGGAAAAGTCCTAACACAGAATATTTCATGCATATGTTGCAGTCGATACATAGTGTCGACTTAGAATTCTTGTGTACTCTAAACATGAATCATTACGTGCTAAAGAATATGAGATTGAACAACCGGTACCACATCTAAAAGTCGTAATATAGAACCTGTTGCAGCCAAATTGTTTTCAACAATTTTCATAGTTTATACCATTTTAAAGAATCATGCTCACTTGAAGATAAGTACAAAACATGACAGTAGTTAGCGTGTACTCTAACTTTGTTTATTATTACAAAAACGCAAATTTTTACTCGATAAAACTTAACAAGATTTGATCATAAGAAAATCATTAACAAAAACTTCAACATATTTTTATAAAACTCATATCCATGATTACCGTAAAAATCGAAAAATGCTTCCAAATCCAAAGTTTAACACCAAAAACATGCTTTAAAATTCGTAAAGAAAAGTCTTAAAAAAGTAAAGACAACATTTACACTTTATCGATCTCGAGAAAGCTCATAGATGACAAGGGATGCTTGGATTTGGTGCTTCAAGGCTTCCAACGTTTCTACCTCTTAGCAAAGACCCTTCAAGGCTTCGGCAATGAAGAAGGAAACTAGGAAAGGGAGGGGAGGATGGTCTGCTAAGCTGCTTTGGCACCTTTCTAACTTTTTGTGTGAATGAATGATGAGTATTGTGAAGCATATGCAGCTTTTATATAGTGAATAACTTTGTGAAAACCCTCTTTAAAATCATTGTGTGACTTATGTAGACATATTGCGTTTTTTATTTTCGGCGGAAAGAAATTTCTCCTTCCGACGGCCATCACTTTCTCTAGAAAATAGTTATCGATGAACGACCACTAGTTCTGGAAACTAGACTCTTCAAGCTTTCAATTGATATAAGGCTTGTTTTTTGGTTTTCTATGAGCTATTTGAAAATCAATGTCGAAGTTGGCTGAAAAACTGGACAGAAATTCAAATTTCTTCCTTAGAATTCTCTAGAACCTCCTGTGCATTTGAACTTCCGAATGTGGACCAAATCACGACCGGATGCACTTTCTTATCTTCATAGCAGCTAGCACGCTAGGAGAGTTGGCGACCTTCTTATCTAAGAGAGGCCGAGTTGGTCTCTCATTCTTCTTCTGCGCACCAAGACATCTACAAGGGAGGAAAAACATATTTTAGATAAATAGTAACACAATAAAACTTCCATATTTTTTGTATTTTAATAGAATAAATATTCTGGAATTCAATTCGAATGCAAAAAGGAGTTCTCCCTCTGTTTGGATTGGCAAGAAACCCTAATGGGCTGTCGATTTGCTTCTTCTCCCTTATGGGCTCGATGAGTCCATTGTCTTTGTAGTTTGGTCCGGCCCAATGTCATGTTTCACAAGAATAGAAAGTTTTCATAAATAGATAATGAAAAACAGAATTTGAAGGATTGAAATATAGTAAATTTCCCCCTTTGAAACAAGAAAGTTTCCTAAACGACTCATCATTCGGTTTTACTCATTTTAGAGCTCTGGTGAGACTACTAGTTTAAGTAGGACTCCTAGTTCGAGTTTCATTCTTCTCTTGACGATATTTCTAAGTCTCAATAAGAATTCTATTACGATTTGGATTCCTTGTTTGAGTTGGACTCTTGTTTCCTAGTTAGACCGAGAATCCAAGCTGCTTTGATAAGGATCATTCACTATTTCGTCGTTTTGACCTTCTTTTTGTGTAAACCTGACTTTTATTACTCTACAATACAAAACATGTTAGAAATGACATTATTAAGGAAATAACAAAGCTAAATAAAGCAGGAAATACATTAAGAATGTAGCATATTATCAAAATCTCCCACACTTAGGTTTTGCTTGTAACACCCCGTACCTAAAAGTTACCTTTTCACAGAGGTTTACGAGTTACCGAGGGCTTAAAACTGCGACCGGTAAATTATAAAGTTATCGCTCGAGTTTATTTTTGAGTTTTTCTAAACTCTCCAAATTCCTCATTTAATGACTCGATGTTGTAGTACGTGTCGACACGAGTCTCCCGGTATTTTCAGAGCTTCCGGCTATTTTCTGTGAATTTATGAAGTTTATGGTAATTTCCAATTACTATTCTGGTAAATAGTTTCTACCATTTAACCTTTCTACTTTTCACCTTCTTTAAATCTGGACCGTCAGATCGTTTAGGGTTTTAATCTTGGCCGTTGGTTTCGTTATAAATAGTTGGGGAGAGGGTTGACTCAGGTCAGACCCCCCTGACTCTCTCTCTCTCTTGCTAAGTCTCTCTCTCTCCCACATCTGTCTTCTCTGGTAAGCCGTCGTCTGGCCACCACACACCGGCGCACCCCCACCAAACTGATCCTCTTCCTCTCCTCTCGAAAACCCAGTCACTCAATCTGAGATTCATCAATCGACGACAGAGATCAGTCGAGGAGGAGCTCGGCTGTGTTCGCTGTTTTCTGGCGATTCGACGGTTGGAGGTGATTTTCTTGTTTCTCCTCTCATTTTCTTCATTTCCTTGTACCTAATTCTTGATTTGAAGCCTAAAATCCCTCCTTTACTGTTTTTTTGGGTTTTCGCTCGGGCTTCTCCGCTGCCTTCTCCTCGGCTTCTAGTGAGTTCGGCGTGTTCAAGGGTGTTTTTCAGTGTTCTGGTGGAGCTCCGAACTTGTGTTGATGACGTTTGGGTGGCAGATGCCCGTGTACTCCAACTAGATAGGGTACTGCAGGTGGTAGTCTCAGCCAAGGCGTTGTAAGGTTGTTGGGAGTGTTTCGATGGTCTTCTGGTTTGGATTTCAGTCAAGTGATGAGGAGCTTTGGCCCTTGTCTAGTCCTCATCTTCGGAAGCAGAATCCAGGAGAAGATGTAGTGTTTGTGTTAGACGAATTCAAGGTGAGTTTGGTATTAAAGGCTCATGTGTTTTGTTGTTGTCGATATTGTTGTCTTGGTGACTAATCTGTTGTTTGTGTTGTTTGACTGCTGGTACGTCGAGAACTTGGTGATTCGAAGAAAACGGGGAAACTCTGCCAAAAATTCTGGCAAGTCGACTGAAATCCGGCGAAATAGAATAATTCCCGGTAGAGAGCCGCATAGGTAGAAATCAATTCCCTTGTTAAACTTTTAGTAGCAAGGTTTCCGTTAAATCGTAAATTGAGTAATTGCAGAAAACGAACCATAAATAGGAAATTTCCATTTTGAGAAACTTTCTCCTTTTAGAAGGTTTCTATTTATGGAAAGTTGGCATTGGAATTGGAAAATTAGAAGGTTAGTGAAAAGGTGAATTTCAAGTTAAACGAATCGGAGTTTTAGTGAAGCATGAAAATTATAAGTTTATGGGATAACTTGGTTGAGAAGAAGATAATATCTTCAATTAACGAAAATGTCAAGTTAATCGTTGTAGATAATTTGGATAAAGAGCAATACGATTTATCGACTCATAATTAGTAATTCGGTTTGAACTGTAGTTTGGGTGTCCATAGTAATTCAACAAAATTACTATGTGATAACCTATCATCAATAAAATAGTAAGGAAAGTCGATACGTTGAGGTTACAAAGTCGGAAACCAAACTTCGAGTCGATAATCGTATTTAAGCGTAATGATTGAAAAGTTGTTAGAAGAAAGGATTTTGGTCAACTCTTGGTCAAATATGATTTCCTAGTCAAACTAGGAAAAGATCTAGTCAACGATGGAAAGACTAATATATTGGTTTAATTTTACAGCCAATGGCCGAACGTGGGATTGGACTCGGCCATGTGGATAGTTTAAGTTGGCACTCTAGGAGTGTTCCGAGCATTGAGAAGGTTGCGTTAAGTACTGTGAGTGGACTTTTATTTCTACATATATTGCATGCAACGAATTTACTTGAGTCTCTTTTAATTATAAATTTCCATTTTAAGTTTTATGGTGATTTTGGGGAAAATTGAGAATTTATTATATTTTAAAGATAAGTGAGCCGGGATAGAGGTTCATACCTATCCCGTGAGTTTTGAATGAGTTTCCGGGAATTTGATTTTAAATCGGTATCACCATTTTAGGTTATGGAGGGGGATGATTTTTAAAAAGGGAAAACTTGGCTCTTGGATTTAACTATTTTAAAGTAAAGTCAGAGGACCGGTTTTAGGTTCTTGGAAATGTTTTAAATCTAATATATTTGGGGTAAAGTCGTGGGAGTTTTGACTTGGTTTTTGACTTATTTTACCATGAGGTTTTTAAAGGATTTTCAAGGATATGGTTATATGTATTGCATGCTAGCATGGACATTCTCCAGATGGAGATGGTACCCTCTCTGGATAGTACTGGTCTGACCCTCTTCGGTGGTAGCTGGTCAGTAGGACCCTCCCAGATAGAGCAGGTCAGGACCCTCTTCGGTGGTAGCTGGTCGGTTGGACCCTGTAACACCCCGTCCTGAAATTAACATTTTTACCGGGATTAGGCGAGTTACAGAGAATTGTAACCGCACTGTTAATTTTCCCCAAATTAATATCGAGATATTCTTGGTTCTGGAGGAAAATAGAATTAATGTTCCGAGAGGTAGATTATGTTAATACGAGTTCCCTGGTATGTCCGAAAGATTTTCCGGAGCTACGAGTTGTTAGTTACGAGTTTATCCAATTTACGGAAGTAACAAATGTTAAATTACTTTACCGTAGAAAAAGGTGACTTTGCGTTAAGTCGAGAATTTGAGGCAGTTTCCTTTAGGAAAGATGTAGAAGACGTTAATATGAACTCGTAGGTATGTCCTATGAATTAATCGGAGTTCGTATGCGAAAGTTATGCGGGATAATGTGTTGTTACCGTGCGGTAAAAGTAAATAAAAAAATATCGTTTTACTATTCACGGTAACTATTTATTGGCAAATATGGACCGTTGGATTCGTGAGATCAAATCTGGGCCATTGATTTTCATTTATATATAGGGTTGACCGTGGGGCGCGAACTTTCTCTCTCTCCTCCCGATTTCTCTCTCTGTTCTCTCTCCCCTCGATCACTTTCTCCTCTCGATTCTTTCTCGGGTCAGAGCCCGGACTCCATCAGGCCAGCTGTGGTGCACGCCTGAGGTTGACGTGCCTCTCGTCGACCACCTCGATTGTCGAGCAAAGCGGGCTGAGGTCTAGACTTGCAGGGGAAGGGGGTCGAGCACGGATCGGGGACACTGGAGGCTATGGAGGACGAAGGTGACGAGAGGAGCACCATTGGGAGCCGCCAGCACGGCGGACGTGTGTGGGTGTCAAAGGGGCACCGAGCTGTGGGTACAGGGTCCCTGGGCAGGAACTCGAGAGGTAAAGGTTCCTCCCTCAGATTCTTTTGGTGTCGGATGTGTTTGTGTGTTGATTGTTTGTGGTTGTTTTTGTTGTGGAGGATCAACTAGGGTAGGGCTGTGGCCGGAAACAGGGGTATAAACCGGTCGGTGGGCCGACCGGAACAGTTTTGGAGAGTTAGGGTAAATTTTTGGATTTTTACCGCGGTAGATCCGGATTCTTACTGGGTTACCGTGGAGGTAAAAATGACAGAACTGCCCTTGGCAGTTTAGGGTAATTACAGGGGTGCCATCATGGTTAAATCTCAGAAATACCCCTGGTAGTTTGAGTTTATTACCGGACTGCCACTAGAGCTGGAATTCCAAGAATACCCCTGCCATATTTGTATATTTATAGGGCTGCCCTTAGGACTGAAATCCCAAAAATGCCCCTGAAAGTTTGGTATAATCACAAGACTGCCACTGGGGGTAAAAAGACAATACTACCCCCGACAGCTTAACATATCTACCAAACTGCCATTGAGGTGGAATTGACTTTATTGCCCTTGACAGTTTAGGATAACTACAAGGGTACATTCCAGTTGACATTACAGTTATGCCCCCTGGAGGATTGGTTATTTACGCGGATGCCACTATGTTTTATATTTATATTTATGTGTTATTGTTGTTTATAAACGTGTGGTTGCCCTTATTATCTGTCTTGCTATGTATGGATGTTATTGATACGAATGGTGGAATGTTCGGGTTAAACCCGAGAGATTGTTGGTCGGTGGATACTTCATTTGAGAGGTTAACTCAGGATATGCGTTAGGTGTATGCTATCCTCATTTATAAAGCGACCGATAAATAGAATAGCAGGATTCGCCCGGTTAGGGTGTTAATTAATATAAGAGCTACGTGTGGCTTGATCCCTGTGGACAGGGTACGTAGGCAGCCTGATCAGGATTCGGGTGCAGCCACAAATATTATTAGAATCCCTAGGTTCTTTAAATGCTTGATTTGAGATCCAAATATCGGGATAACCTCCGGTTTGAGGTCTATTCCGGTACCGTTTGAACTATTTGAATTGGTTTATAAACAGGGTTATCCTGGCTCAAGGGGGATTTCGAGTAAATCTCTCTTGTGTTAGGTCCCGCACGTCCTAATCCAAGGTTAGGGAGGTAAACTTGGGTCGGGGCGTGACAGACACTCCCAAGTAGAGCGGGTCATGGGACCCTCTTCGATAAGCTGGTCAATAGACCCTATCGTGGTAGAGCGGGTCAGTTGTTTTCTCGTGGTTAAGGTTAATACCCCACATTTAAATTATGGACTTGAGCCAAGGGATTTGCTTTACGATTTATCTATTCATTTACTATGAATTGCGTGCATGTGGATTTTGGAAAACTAACGGAAGAGCAGTAAAAGATATTTATCTTTTATTCTTTTTATTTTTGTTCACTCACGCTAATATTGTTTTTAAATGCTTCTTCCCTGGGCCCTTCGTTTTCAAATGCCCAGTGTTGCAGGGTTCTTGAGCGGATGTCGCGCGTACAAGAGTCAGGGCATAGTCGAATAATTCGTTGCTGCTTGCACATTGTTTTAGGTAAAACTTCCATGTAGACTGCTCTGACTAACCTAGCTTAGCTAATTGAATAAGTTAGTGAAGCGTAGTTGTGTTTTGGGGAGCAGGATGGCTCCATGAGTTAGGGGTTGTTTTTTAAGTACTCATGGAAGTGCTGAGTTGGTTTCTTGGAAGGGTTGTCCATTTCAAGGTGGTTTTGATAAGAAGTTCCTTTGAGGTGGTTCCCGCAGGATTTACTTCGGGTTAAAGGGGTTTAACTCGGGATGGGTCCTGACATTGCTAGTCCCTTAGCAAAACCACATAACAAAAAGACTTGAAGAAAAATTAAAAACTGAAATGATTCTAATGCCTTCAACTATTGTCTCAGAATCTCCAATCTCATGGCAACAACATTAGCACTCAATGTAAGATAAATCCATGAAATTTTCACATCTCATTGTCATGCATAGATCACATATTAACACATAGAACATGGTAGAACAATAGTGATATTTAGCTCAGCATGAATCATTCCTCACAAGGTATGCACTCCTTTCATTCGACTTTCTGGCTACACTCAACAAGTATGTAAGAGATTACAAAGCTTGGGTATATAAGAACAATAAGCACACGTATAACATAAATAAACCTCATGAAAGAATATCAATTATCCACTCAAATGGGCATACCCATATGCTTAACTCTTGGAATAATCCTCACAGACAAGATGTACCCATCTTTCTGACCAAAAAGAACTTTAGGATTAAAATTGTCATATTGTTAGGCCCTTCGTCATTTTAACCACATTATATATCATGAAACATAACAAAGGTCAAATATTAATGTTTTGGGGCTTTCAACACTTTCCAAAATTCTTATTTCACAATAAGGGACTTAATCTGAACTTTTCTTTCTCTTTTCATTTTTTTCTTTGCTGAAATTTCCTTTTCTAAAATTTTGAGTCAATATACATGAAAACAATATATATATATATATATATATATATGTAAAAGTGATTAATTCATTCAACATATCCAATTAGAGAACAATTCAAATTCTAAAACATATTAAGAGTCACGTTTCAAATGTCAGGACCCACCCCGAGTTAAATCCCTTTAACCCGAAGTAAATCCTGCGGGGACCACCTCAAGGGAACTTCTTACCGAAACCCCCTTGAAATGGTCAACCCTTCCTACCTACCAACTCAGCACTTACATGAGTATCTAACAACAAACCCTAACTCATGAAGGCATCCTGCTCCCTAACCTACTTAAATAGCTAAACTGGGTTAGTCAGAGCAGTCTACTAAGATGATTACCCTAAAGAATTTCAACGGCAACGGATTGATCGACTATGCCTCGACTCTTGTACGCGCACGACCTCCGCTTGAGAACCCTGCACCACTGGGCATTTGAAAACGAAGGGCCCAGGGGAGAAACATTGAAAACCGTTAGAGTGAGTGGACGAAAATAAAATGTAAAAACTCTACTTTCCTTTAATGCTCTCCCTTAGCATTTTCTAAGAAAATCCGCATGCAAGTAAAACATAAACAATGTCTTGGCTCAAATATAAACAATTATGTGGGGTGTTAACCTCATCCACGAGAAAACCGACCTGCTCTACCACGAGAGGGTCCATTGACCAGCTCATCGGAGAGGGTCTCATGACATGCTCTATTCGGGAGGGTCTATTGACCAGCTACTACCGAAGAGGGTCCCGACCTGCTACTATCCGGGAGGGTCTATTGACCAGCTCGACCGGAGAGGGTCCATGCTAGCATACAATCCTTATATCCTTTTCCCTTTTTAAAATCCCTTTAAAACCTGTAAAACCTCATAAAACCTCGTGGGAATAATAAATCGAAAACCCCTTTAAATCCGTGAGCCAAGTTTCTCCTTTTAAAATCATCCCCCTCCATAATCCGAAAACGGTGATAATCATTAAAACCATATCCCGGGAAAATCCTTTAAAATCACGGGAAAGGTATGAACCTCTTTCCCGGCTTGTTTGCCTTTAAAATCCTTAAATCCCATTTTTCCAAATCACCGTAAAACATATAAATGGAGGAAATCATATATGCAGGAGAAATCAATTAAAGTATATGGCATGCAATTTAATTTAAAACAAAGGTCCACTCACAGTACTATTGCGACCTTCTTCCCGCTCGGAAAGCTCCTCGAGCGAAACCCTCGAACTAACCGCGTAGTCGAGCCCGTCTCACCTTCAATCAGAGACTCTTCGGCTTTCTGCCGGTTTAACTGTATTCCCAGAGCAGTCACCGGATTCTGGCAACTTTGCCGGAATTTCACCATAACCTCCCCGTTTCCTTTGATTCACCAAGTTATCGACACAAGCAAACAACAACAACATTAACAACAATCTCAAGCAACAACAACAACACCAGAATCCACAACTCAGAACCTAAAGCATGAATTTTACCTTCAATTCTGTCCCAACATCAAACCGGCAGTTTCCCGGCCTCTTCCTTGCCGGACAGCTGACCTGCAGCACCCTAAAACCGTGTAGCAGCTACCACACTCGCCAACTCCTCCCTACACAGCCGCCCAACAACCAACAGTGGCTGCCATCCACCCCCTTGAACCAAAACCTTACCAAAACGTATGAAATTATGTCAAAATCTTCCTCTCAACATGTAGAACACTTTGATGTAATATACGAAGCCCAAAACGAACCCAAAACTCAAGAATTAACCAAAACAGTCGAACTGTCCAAGAACTCAAGAACACAGATTTCACCCTTTAATTCGAAACACTCACCTCCAATCGAATTGGTTCAAGCTGTATGGAGGGATGGTTAGGCGAGTTAAGGGCTGCAAAACCCAAGAAAAATCTCGGCGAACTGTGGCCGCACGACGGAGTTCGAACCGGAGCTCCGATTTGCCTGTCCTCGAGGCACCGCTCTTGCCTTGGGTCGAAACGAGTCGCATGGTGGGTATGGAGATTTCGAGGAGGAAGAGAGGAATCTGATGTCGTCGGTCTCGCAGCAAACCGTCGCCGGACGGCGGAGATATCGGTGAAAAACCGATTCGGGTCGGGTTCGGGTTGCCGGGTTTACAGATCGCGTCTGAGGGAATCGAGGGAGCTCAGTATGGTTCTGATGCATTTTCTCGAAATGGTAAGTCCTATTTATACCTCAACACCAAAATAGTAACTTCCCATTTTTTGACCATAACTTCTTCATACGAACTCCGTTTTGAGCGTGCTACATGTCCACGAACTCGTAACGACGCCCTCTACAACTTTCAAGAAGGAAGTTCCCCAAATTCTTGATTTAACAAAAAGTCAACTTTACGATCATTATACGGTTAAACGGTCACTTTAAATGGTAAAAGACCAAAGTAACCAACCGTAAAATAATCCTAGGATCGGGATGTGACATCAAATCCAACAATCATACTTATCAAGTTAAGTTTACAGAGAGAAACAATCTCGAGGTACAAGCCGATAGAGGTCATGTACCCCTTTAATTCTACTTACATAATCTCTAGCACTGGAAAAGTCATAACACAAAATATTTCATCCATAGGTGGCGGTTGATACTCAGTGTTGACTTAGAGATCTCGTCTACTCTAAACATAAATCATTACATGCTAAAGAATATGAGATTTGATTCCATTATCGGGACTTGACAAATTCTTTGTTAAATAAGCGTTATATATTTTTGTATATATATGATATAATTTTTATCTAGCAAATAATTTTGGATGTTATAAATATTGTTGAGAATGAATTTTATTGTAATTTTTAAATTGAACAGGACAAGTAAAGTCTATTTTCTTAATCTAGGCCTAAACCATTCATTAGTACCTTCTTAAGGTCTTTTGAGGTTGAGGACGACCTTTATTAAGACATGGAGAACTATCTAACACATGGGTACTCTTCTTAGCTAAGTAAGGGACATTTTTGAATGGTCTAATGGCTAATTCACGACTTTTGAAACCACAGAATGTACTTATGTATAAACAACCATACTTAGGTCGTACTTCCACCACGGTTTAATGCTTGGAACTAAATTTGATTTTGATTTCATTTACTAACCTCTAACTTGTAAATTTTAATTTCTGTATTATCTAATTGTGGGACCCCGCACGTTTTAACCGTGGTTAATGGCGAGTTACTGAGGTTTAAGTCGCATTCGGTAACTTCGCGAGTTAACTACCACATTCATTTTCGAGTTTTTCAAAGTTCTCCAAATACCTGATTCAATGACTCGATGTCATAGTACGTGTCGACACGAGTCTCCCGGTATTTTCAGATTATTTTTTGGAGCTTCGGTTTATTTTCTATGAATTTTCAAAGTTTCCGGTAACTTTTAATTATTAATCCGGTAAATCAGTTTTACCATTTTACCTTTTACTTTTCACCTCCTTTAAATCTGGACCGTCAGATCTTTTCAAGATTGGATCTCAGCCATCCATTTTTCTATAAATAGGGGATCAGTTTTGACTCGGTCAAAACCAACCTAGCTCGGTCAACCGAGCTCTCCCCGAGCTCTCGTCTCCTCCCTGTTCTCTGCCTGGCGCCGGCGACTCCGGCCACCCCAGGGCGGCGGACCAGCTTCATTCTCTCCCCCTTCTCCTCCTCTACCTGACCCAACCTTCGAAATCTCCAAGCATCCACCGTGCAAGGAGATCGAAGTTCACTGGCTCGGCGGTCAACGGCCGATTTCCGGTGAACCAGGCGGCGACTCGACCTCTAACCGGTATGGTTCTTCTTCTCTTCTCTTCCTCTTCCTTTTCCTTGCTTCTGATCATTCGATTTGAGCCTTAATCAAAAAGCCCTATTCTCACTGTTCTTACTGTTTCGGGTTTCTTTTCTGGGTTTCGAGGCTCGCAGCTCCGGCGACGGTTTCTTGAAGGATTCTGGGTTGTTTTCAAGCTTCAGAAGGTTTGTCACACCTAGGCAGTTGGAGATGGAAGTGAGGTGAAGGCAGAGGATGAAAGGAGACCTGGAGAAGCTGCTTGGACTCGAGGCAGCAGGGTAGGCTGAGGCTTGGTCTCAGTGGAGAGTGAAGGAGCTAAGGAGGAGTGGAGTACAAAGGGAAGCAAAGGAGCAGAGGAGGCTGCTCTATGCTTCGGATCGATTTTGGAGGTGAGAGGCAGTTTACTGGTTTCTTTACCTACTGTGTTTTGTTACAGTTTTTGGATTTAAGTTTGAGTTGTTGATTCTGTTGGGATGATAATTTGGATGTTTTCTTGCATGTGTTGTCGATAACTTGGAGGCGAAGAAACGAGGGAAACTCCGGTGAAATTCCGGCAAGTTGACCGGAATCCGGCAAGAGATTCCGGCAAGTTGCCGAAATCCGGTGAAGATTCCGGTGATGCAGTTAAACCGGCAGAAATGCCGAGAAGGTAGTCTTTCGATCCCTTCAAAGTGTATTGTTTCTGTTTAGTCGGGTTAAGTGTCGTAATTGGAAATTACGTATAAGGAAACGTATAAAAACGGAAACTAATCGTATTTGGAATCTTTCCATTTTAGGAAACCTTCTAAGTTTGGAAACCTGCTAATTTGGGAAACTTTCCATTTTGGGAAAGTTTCCATTAAAGGAAAGTCTCCATTTTGGGAAAGTTACATTTTCAGAAAAATGGTTAAAGAATTGAAGTTCAATGAAGTTTAACACAACTTGGTTAAATTGGTAAAGTGTTAAATTGTTATCGGAAAATGATAACTGAAATTTCTGGAAAATGTTAAGTTGACCATGTTAAGTAAAGTTGGTGTTTCACATAAATCGGTAAATCGACTCTTGGTAAATAAATTGATTGTGTGACACGTTGGGTGCCCATAGTAATTCAACGAATTATTATGTGACACCCTAACGTCAAGTTAAAGTGGTTAAAGGAAAGTTCAGGAGTTTGGTCGGACTTCCGGTAAATGAGTAAAAAGTCGATAACTGGAAAAGAAAGTCAAAAGGGTAAAGTGCCATAAAAGGAATTTGGTTGGTCAACTTAGTCAATGTGGTCATTCTTGGTCAAACTAGGAATACTGAGGTCTGTTGACTGTTATTACATCTTGGTTGCTAAGCTACTTTAATTCTGCAGTGATTATTGGACGAGGTAGCTTATGCGGTGACCTCGGTTCACCGAGGCAGCTCCGGGAAGCTTGGAGCTTACGTATGGAACGGCAATTCCAGGTAGGGAATCTGAACCCCCTTGGTAGTGGTTTTATATATGTATGAGAAAGTGCATGATTTTGTGTATGCTCATGGTCGATGCCTCGGGAAAGTTTTCTGTATATTAAATGATTTATGATTGGGCCAAGAAAACCCGAGGCTAGACGTAAATGATTTTATACGTCAATGTGAGATGTGTGGAGCACCGTTATCCTGATTTCCGGTGCGTGACCTGAGAGTGACGGGACCTAGTATCTAGCACTCCCGCGGTGTCGAGACCGTGAACCTCCGGAGGGTGGTGCCTTGTTTATTTTATTTTCCCGCTTACGCTCGTCTCGCACAGAGTTAAGCGAGTCGTAAGTGCGATGTGTTGTTTATGGGCACTGCAGTAAATGGACACTCTCGCTACTCTGCGTTTTCAAGCGCTTAGGTAGTTGGCCCCGGTTTGCTGTGAAGACAAACCCGGGATTCGGTCACTGAGATTCGAAAGTCCTGCAGGCTGTATTGTTCACTGAGCGCTCTGGGCCCCTATGTTTTTAGCATACTGCACTGTTTTCCTAAAGGATATAAAATGATGGTTTTTGTGTGCCAAGGATTTTCTAAATGGATTTATTACGAGCTCAAATCTATATGTATATATACGGTTTTTGGTTTTCAAACCTATCATTGGTGGGCCTACGTGAGCATGCGAGGACGACGCTCACCCCTACAACAGATTGTTTGCAGGTACTGTGATGGGAAAGATAGAGAGAGCTATGTGTGGAGCCTCATTCCTTCCTCGATGTTCGGTCCAAGTGTACTCCCTATTTCGGTTTTACCCTTCGGGTCATTTACCAGAGCCCTTTTCGTAAACAGTAAAGGTGTCATCCCGGTTTGTTAACCATGTTGTATATTTTTATTGTTGTCGCTAAAGTTTTAAATTGTCCCCTTTATTTTGACCACCTTTAGCGAAATTTGATAAACTCTGATGATTGTTTTAAGGATTTCATGTGGTGCCACTCAAAGTATTAAAGTTTAAATTTTATTTTACTCACTAAAAAGCCTACGACTTTAGGTTAATAAGTTGTTGGCACGTCCTTCGGACATGTTGGCTTCTTATTGGCTTAAATTCGTGGCTACTGTAGTTTACCCCCATGGGTGCTACACTAATGGTGTACCCTACCTATGTATTCTCGAAGACTAACTTCTTTTTGAACTACGTGTGTATTCACTGGACAGGTCTATGCATACATGTGAACTTTTTGATTTCGAGATAAAAAGAACTGCACCAGAAATAACAAGACAAAGAAGGGAAGTGCAAATACAACTCAAGTAAAAGAAGAAGTAAAAGTTCATTCAGAAGCCAGCTCCTCGTCTCACTCGGATGAATGGGAGGAAATTTTTGAGGAAGAAGTGCCACAGGTTGAAGTACAAAGATTGCCATCAATTAGAGAATTATGTGCGGCAATTGAAGGAGCAATAAGAGGTGCAGTCTCATCATGTATCACTTATCTAACACCAGCTGTTGACAAAGAAGCAGAGTTTGAATTGAAGAATGGATTCTTACACCACATTCCAAGTTTCATGAACTCAGCATCGAGGACCCTCATGTAACACTCCAGAAAGGGGTATTACAGTAGCCACGATTCTAAGCCAATAAGAAACCATCACGTCCAAAGGACGTGCCGACAACTCATTAACTCAAAATCGTAGGCAATTTGAGTAGATGAAATAAATTTGAAACTTAAGTGGCACCACATAGTTTTCAGAAATCATTTATCAGAGTTTTCAATTTCGCGAAATGAGAACAAATTAAAGGGCGCGACAACAATAAATGATAAACATGATTGACGAGTTTAGAAAGACTTTACAACGCTTAGGTAATCCTTTTATACAATAACTCAAACAATAATGATGAATAAGAATGCACAACATTGTAACATCCTGGACGAAGAAAGTTACATGTTAACCGAGTTACCATGTTTTCGATGGCTTTGAACAGAACCCAATAACTCAGTAAGTGGTCATTCAAGGTAAATATCGAGTTTTGGTAGAATATCAAAGTTTTTATTTTGATGCCTAGATGTCGTAGTGCACGTCGATACGAAGTCACTGGTCTGTCTGGAATATTTTTATGAGCTTTCATCTATTTTCTACGAATTTTTGAAGTTTTTGGTAATTTTAATTACCATTTCAGATTTCACTTTTTACCCTTCCGGTAACTAATTTCTACCCATTCACTCTGGGCCGTCAGATCTCTCATTCCTTAAATCCTGGTCGCTCGTTTCGGTATAAAAGGGAGAAGGAAGGGCTGACTCGGGTCAAACCCTTCCTTGATCTCTCTAGACTTTGTTCCTCCTTCTCGTCGTCTCCGACGAGACCAATGGCACTCCACGACGTCTGGCCAGCCCCACATCGGCGCACCACCTCCAAAACAATCATATTCCTCCCCTCTACAAAGCCTAGTGATCAAATCACACATGCACCAGTAATCGAAGGAGATCGAAATCCGAGAGCTCCAATTGTTTTCTCGGATTTCTGGCGATCCACTCAACGACAGTGAGTCTCTTTCTTCTCCTCCCTTCTTCATAGTCTTGTGCTTCTATTTCTTTCAAATCGAAGCCTAATCAAAAAATCGAAGTCCATATTTTGAAGATGGAGGTTAAGGACGTGTTGTCAAAAGTTTTGTACAAAACGTCGAGTAGGTGGTCTAACCATTTAAGAACAGGTCGGGAGTAAGTTAGCTATGATCGCGCTGACTTTTGATATGTGTTAGTGAATTTTTTTAAATGTTGTTAGTAGGTGGTCTAATGCTTGCTGAGTTAGATCCAAGAAAATGGTGGAACGACAGCAGTGGAGTAAAGCATACTGAATCATTGAATAAGAGTGTGAGAATGTCCATGGTTGCTTAAGCTTTAATTTGCAACCAAAGTTGTCTGTTATGACACCTGGATTCTCAGGGGGTGATTAGCTGAGCTTATCGCCGTGAGAATCTGTTCACCTACTCACTGTTGTTTAATCAGCTATTTTAATCGGATGTATCCTTAGACATATCTAAGGATATATAAATTGTTTCCAATGTCGTGATGAACAATATCCTCAATTTCAGACTGTGGAATGAGGATTAGGATCTGAGGGAACAATTATTGGTATTAATTTATTGAAGTCATGAGAGGATTGAAGAATTGTTGGTATTGTCATGGCCATTAGTCATTGAGTAGTGACCCTACTTGTTATGAAGTATAGATCTAGCGACAAATCTTGGCGCGACAAGTGTGGAGTGGTAGAAAGAAAAATCACGAGTTGTGATTTATGAAATTGTCAACATTTCAGTGAGTACGAAATGCGGTAAAACTGAGGAAAGAGTTTCACTGGTGACTCAAGAAGTATTATGAGTCAAAGTTTGGTAAATGTTTGGATAATGGAGATAGTTTTGTTTAGAAACGTTCTAGTTGTACGAGGTGACTCGGTGATTATTTTGAGTTTATTTTATGAAATTATTTTGAGAATTTGAGCTCTGCGTTTCAACTTCTTTGGGTTTGGATTGGTGACTTCAATGAATTGGTGTCTTTGGCTGACAAGAATTGTGGATCCTTCTTTGGCAATTTTGAAAGTATGAGAGTCTGGATTAACAAAAATGCCTTTGATAGGGCTTTATTGGATCTCAGTTTACTTGGAGCAACAACAGGGCAAAAGAGAGATTGGATAGAGGTCTTTGTAGTGTTTCTTGGCGTCAGACTTTTACTGAGGCTTTTATCCATCATCTCCCTATGACCAGGTCAGACCATTGCCCCATTCTTCTTCAGCTGTTCTCCAACAATCCTGTTAACAGAGCTGCCACCCTCTTTAAATTCCAAGCAATGTGGTTGACTCATAATCACTATTCTTAGTTTGTTAATTCAACATGGAAAACTCTCTCTAGAGATTTTAGTTCAAAAATTGAAAGTTTGGCCTCAGCTCTTTCCCAATGGAATATGAATGTTTTTGGGAACCTTTTTCACAAGAAAAGAAGACTGCTAGCCAAAATTGGAGGTATCCAAAAGGCCAGGGACGGTCTTCTAACCCTTTTCTCATTAACCTTGAAAATGATCGCATTCTTGAATATGAGAACATAAAAAATCAGGAGAGTATTTTTTAGAGACAAAAATCTAGAGACAACTGGATTAAAGGTGTTGATAGAAATACAAAGTTTTTTCACTTGGCAACCATTGTCAGAAGAAGAAGGAACAAAATTGAAGGTCTCTTTGATTCCTTTGGGAACTGGTGTACCAGTTTGGATTCTATGAAAAAAATTGCTATGGATTTTTTCTCTGATCTCTTTTCCTAACCAGAAATTGAGGACTTAAGAATTACAATTCCCTGGTTATTTCCTAACATTGACCAAAGCTCATGGAGTGATGTCTGCAGACCTATTACTTTAATGGATATTAAGTAGGCTTTATTCTCTATTGGTAAACCCAAAGCTCCTGGTTGTGATGGGTTCCCTTATGTTTTATTTCAGCACCATTGGAACCTATATGCCTCAGACATCCTCAAGGTTGTTGTTGGTGCATTTACTTATGACTCTACTTGATGGTCTCAACCACACCATCATCTCCCTAATTTTTAAGGTTAAGGGTCCTCAGCATATGAGTAGCTTCAGACCTATTAGCTTGTGCAATACTATCTACAAGGTTATTACCAAGATTATTGTTAATAGGGTCAGACCCCTAATGCATATTCTTGTTAGTCCTAATCAGGTAAGCTATGTCCTGGTAGAAATATTTCTGATAATGTGATGATTGCTCAAGAGATTTTGTTTAAGTTTAAGAAATCTAGTGGTAAGTTTGGATTCTTTGACTGAAAAATTGATTTATCTAAAGCATATGATAGAATAAGCTGGAGCTTCATTGAAATGGTCTTTTATGAAACCCACTTTCCCATAGCCTTATCCAAGCTTATTATGAACTATATTACCTCTGCAAGCTTCCAGATCAACTTCAATGGGGAGCTAACTAGTCCCTTCAAGGCTTAGAGAGGTATCATGCAGGGAGATCCACTCTCACCATATATATTTGTCCTCTGTATGAAAAAACTCTCTCACCTTATTCAGTCTGATGTTGACTATAACCATTAGAGACCTGTTAAAGCTTCTCGGTTTGGCCCAAAAATTTCCCACATGTTTTTTTGCTGATGATCTCATGCTTTTTGCTGAAGCTACATCTCAACAAGCTACCATCCTAAAACAATGCCCTGATAGCTTCTGCTCTCTATCTAGTCATGCAGTGAGTTTTGAGAAATCCCCTAATTTTTGCTCTCCTAACACATGTAAAAAAATGCTCGTGCAATTAGCAGAATATGTAGTTCTCTTACTGCTGATTTTGGAAAATATTTAGGAATGCCCCTTATCCACTCTAGAGTCAACAAGCACACTTACAGTGGGGTACTTGACAAGGTTCAAAGTAGGCTCTCTAGCTGGAAGAGTAAAACCCTAAGCATGGCAGGAAGATTAACCCTGGTTCAGTCCATCACCTCCTTTATTTCCATCTATGCTATGCAGACTGTTAAATTTCCTATAAGCCTTTGTCAGAGTCTGGATAGACTAAACAAAAACTTTATTTGGGGGGATTCTGAGAGCAGGAAAAAGGTGCCCTTTGTTAATTGGGACACTATTTATCAGCCATGGCTCTAAGTTACTGACTAAAAACCTCAAATGGAGATTGGAAAATGGCAAGTCTGTGAAGTTCTGGTATGATCACTGGCTCTCTAACTATCCTTTAAGTAATGTTGCCTTGCCTGATGTTGACGTTAATTTCAATGCCCCTGCTAGTGACTTCTGGGATGAAAATAGGTGGAACATGAACCTTCTCCTTTCTATGGTTCCTAGAGAGATAGTAAACCTGATTATTAATGTTCCTACTAGCTTTGATGATTCTGAAAGTGACACCAAATTCTGGGGTGGGACCTTAAATGGCTGTTTCTCTGTCAAATCAGCTTATAGCTCTCTTTTTGACATGTCCACACCTCCAATCCAGTGGAAGGTAATCTGAAAGCTGACATACCCCCAAAACTCAAAAGTTTTTTCTGGACTGTGATGCATAAGAAGCTCCTCACTAATGTGTAAAGGGTCAGAAGAGGCTTAACCACTGATGCTTCATGTCCAACTTGCCATAATTTCGATGAATCTCTCCTGCATTTATTCAGAGACTGCCCTAGGTCCACCATAATTTGGCAAAATTTTTGGAAGCCGGGTGATATCCCTAACTCTTTCTCTCTAGATTGGTATGCTGAGATTGATGCGCAACTTCATTGCCCTTCTGTTGTTGGTGAGAATATAAAATGGTGCAATCTTTTTATCTTCATTTGTTGGTTTATCTGAAAATGGAGAAATAAACAGATTTTTATCAAAATTTTATTTTTCCAACTTTTTTCAAGAAAGTCATATAGGATTTTGCGGTGAAATGGAGGAAATCTCATTTAAAGGCCAATGAAAACACAATGTTTAGCTACTCTATGTTGTCTTGAAGAAGGCATCCTGAAAATTATTTCAAATTGAATGTTGATGGTACAAAAAATGCTTCTGGCCTAATTGGTGCTGGGGGCGTAATTAGAGACCATAAAGGGGATTGGATTAATGGCTTCCAAGTAAACCTGGGTGTTGGGGAAATTCTGGAGGCTGAATCTAGGGGTTTGTTCTATGGTCTTAAGCTTGCTGCTAGCCGAAATATTATGCTCCTTGAGATTTAATCGGATTCTGCTGTGCTTGTCCAGCTCATGAACAACTACCAGTCGAATCTTCACCCCATGGGGTCCCTCCTTAATGGCTGCTCCTTGATGAAAAGCATGACTGATGTGAAGCTCTCCCATGTGTTGAAAAAGTTTAATATGATGGCTGACTGTCTTGCCAAGTGCAGCATCACTCATGAGTTAGGTTCAGTCTACTTTGACACCCCCTGCTCATACTGGCCAATGTTTCTTGGATGATCTTGCTGCTATCACTCGCACTCATAGAAGTGACAACTGCTTTAGTGTTTAGCTTTTTTGTCTTAAGCCTCTCTAGGCTTCCTTTGCAACCAAAAAAAGCAAAATAGGAGCTCCAAACAACAATCACGAGCAGACCATCAAGTCCAACTCTTGAATATAGCCCACTATATCCAAACGAGAAGGAAAACTAAGAGACTATCTAAAACAGAAACTTCCCCGCGGATGACCACACTTGTTGATTGTAGTAGTTTTTGTAATTAGTAGTAGTAGCTTTTGTAGCTATGGATAATAGCCTTTTCAACTAGGGTAGTAGCTTTTGTAGCTAGAGATAGTAGCTTTTAGTACCGATAATAGTAGTTTTTGGTGCTTGTAGTAGTGTGTATTAGTTTTTAGTGCCAATGGTAGTAGCTTTTGGTATTTGGAGTAGTAGTTTTTGTTGCTGATGGTAGTAGCTTTTGTTGTTCGCGGTAATATCTTTTGTTTATGTTGGTAGTAACTTTTGACTCTAGAGGTAGTAGCTTTTATTTCCTGCGGTAGTAGCTTTTGGTGCCAGTGGTAGTAGCTTTTGGTCATCATAGTAGTAGGCAATAGCTTTTAGTGTCAATAGTAGTAGTTTTTGGTCTTTGTAGTAATAGTTTTTGTTACTGACGCTAGTAGCTTTTATTTTTTATGGTAGTATATTTAATTTATAATGGTAGCAACTTTTGACTTCAGATGTAGTAACTTTTGTTGCCTATGGTAGTATCTTTTGTTATCAGTAGTAGTAGCTTTTGTTACCGGCGGTAGTAGCTTTTTATTGTCTTCGGAATCCTCATTAGAGGTCGGCCGAAAAATTCACCGGAGGTCGGTCGGAGATTTTTCATAAGAAGGAATGATATTTTTATAAATATAAGAGATATAATCTAATTTGTTGGCTTCGATGGAAGTCTGTAATTATGTTGAACTTCAATACCTAATATTAAACTCTATTTAAGCTCAGGTGGACTTATGTGAACAAAAATGTTTGAGTGGATCTCCATGGAAGAAAATGTCTCAAATGAGACTTCTGTGTAATTGTCCCTTTGCAAACTTAGGTCATAGGCTATGCGGTGTTTGCTTCTTGGAAGAGTGTTGTTCTCAAAGAAGCTTCTCTTGCCTTGTCTTTTGACTATGTAAACATTGAGTGCACGAGAGGATTAATTTAGGCATAAACAACATTAATTTGGCTTTTATGATGTGTGATTGTCATTAATTTAGAAATCTATTTTCGTTGACCAGGACAAACAAGTGATGAGAAAAAACCTTAGAGAGAATGACATACTACTACCTTAAAAAGAAACAAAACACAAAAAGTCATTTTTAAACATATTTAAACAAATAAAGACATAAACCAAGGCCCACAAACCAAATTGTGGAGGTTTGATTCCGGATTCCAGCACAAAATTACAAAAATGGATAGTTATTAAAATATTTAGGTTGATTACCACTGCGATTACAACCTATATACATTTTATCTTTCCTACATATCCATTTCTTCTTCTTTCTCTCATAGTTCATAAGTTGCCGACGACGACCATAACTGACTGTAGCCACCATCACTATGACAATCCAGATTAAAGTCGTTGTTGGAGACGAAATCACTCCAGATCTGCTTCTATTGCTTCAGGTTGAATAGAGAGAACATTGATGAGGGATCTCTAGTGTTGACTGAGATCCTTTGATCGTATTTAGACCTTCTTCGACTGGTGAACTCGGAGACCGAGATCAACTCAGGTAATTTCAGTAGATCTGTGAGGTGGGTTTGACTGCTTGTGTGACTATCTGGACCTGCATCTGAGGCTTAATTTTGATCAATTTTTGGTTCCTTGATTGTGATTAGCTTCGACGGGAGTGTAGTTAGAGTTTGTTTTTTGGTAAAGTGGATCACATTCTAGGCTAATGAGTTGTATTCAAATTTAAGTGGTTTTGGCCTATGTATATGCCCTGAGATATAGCTAAAGAAAGAAATTTTATATTTTTCGTTAAGTTTTTAGTTGAAAATGTGGTTGGTTCAAATTCTGTGGTTGTTGTTTATTGATTTTGCTAACTGCACTCTTTACCTTTAGAAGGGTCAAATGTCAAAGTTAATAGGAGGAAAGGCTACTATAGGAACTACTCATGCAGACATGGAGGCCTTTTACATGAGAGAATTCATGAGTGTTAAGTTAATGAATAAAAAAAATTGAGTTAATAAAACATGATACTATGTTTACGTATTGGTAGCCTGTTGTTACTACTTTTATTAGAAATAGTTGCTACTACAGTAGTTGAATCACTAACTACTGTTATAGTATTTTGTGAAAAATTGTTGCTACTACACAAGTTGAGTCACAAAAAAACCTGCTATTACTACTGGTAATACCTTATTATTGCATTTCAGAAAATAGTTGAAACTACGCTAGTTGAACCACTAAAAAAATGCTAATACATTTTTGCTACTGCATTTTTCGAAAATAGCTGCAGCTACAACACTAGCTAAGTGAAAGTCACTGGAAGTCTGCTACTACATGTACTAAAAACAACTTTGCTACTATATTTACTGGAAGTAGTTGCTACTATAACAACTGAGCCACTGAAAACACAAAATCTGCTACTACATTAATTGGAAATAATCGTTACTACATTTACTGAAAATAGATTTTACTACACAAAACATGCTACTATATTTGCTAGAAATCTAAATAATAATATGTAGTTATTCATTAAAATTAAAGTCATGTCCTTATTTGTGTATTCAATCGTTTCCAATTATATATATGTAGTTTGCTATAAAACAAAAGTTGTCTTTATTTGTAAATTGAATCTTTTTCAAGGATGTATATGTAGTTTATTATTTTTGGTTTGTTATGTAGGACAATTTAGTAAGCTTACCTTATAACACATGACATGCAAAAAAAATTATCCTTAATTGTTAAAAATTGTCCTTATTTATTTAACAACATCACAAAAGTTTATTTGTGGTTTAAAATTTTTTAAAAGAGGTATTTGTTGTTTCTAAAAACCTTAATTTATTGTGGCTACCGACAGTTGTTTTTTTGTCGTTAAAATACTTCCATTAAAAAGAAGGCTGCGCCACAAAAGCAAAGCATGAGCTCCAAACAACAATCACGAGCAGACCATCAAGCCCAGCTCTCGAATACAGCCCACTATATCTAAAACAGAAACTTGTTCTGCTTCATACAAGGCTTAGGGTTTAAGCTTATCCTCCCCCGATGATTCTCCACACCACCTTCTCCACCCCTACTCTCTTCTCCTCCTGCTCTTCTTATCGTGCCCTCAGCCTCCGTCCCTTTCTCTTCCCCAAACGACGCCGCTCCGTCATCTTCACAGGTCACTCTTCTCTCGCACTTTCTAACCTCCATTTCTTGCTCTCTTCTTCGTCTTCACCACTCCTCGTTTCATTTTCAGTCGCCGCCGCCGCCGAGAATGGCGTCTTTACTTCTCCGCAGACTTCCAAGTCCTTCGATTTTGCTAACGAAGAAAGGATTTACAGCTGGTGAGTTCAATTCTGAACTACTTTTTCAGTCTCGGATTTCGATTTTGATGCGGAGTTGTGTGTGATTGCTTAGGTGGGAGTCTCAGGGCTATTTCAGGCCCAACTTCGACCGCGGAACTGATCCTTTTGTGATTTCAATGCCGCCTCCAAATGTTACCGGCTCGCTGCACATGGGCCACGCCATGTTCGTCACACTTGAGGTACTTTTGTCTTGTGCTACCACATTGATCTTTTTCGCATTGAGTGTTCGTAGCTCTAAGCATGTAGTTACTTGCATTAATTTGTCATGGTGTGTCTGCTTGGTGTTGTGTTTGTTTGCTAATTGCACATAGAGGTGTGAGGCTGTTCATAAATTAATTAGTTAAGCCAATAACCTGCTCTTGTTAGCGAATTTCAAAGAAATGATTGCGACTAGAGGTATAGAAATTTAAAAGCAAAGGTAATTCTGCAGAATGGTGAAAGTACTTGAACTGGATTGGTGAACGGTTTGTTTCAGTTCGACTCTGAATCAGGCACGGATCTACATAGAGCCTTGGTTGGGGGCAAGCCCAACCGAGACTTATCAATTAAATTTGCTAGCGCATTAACCTTCAGTGCATCATCAAGTTTGGTAGGCTTGTGTAAATGTTTTAACTCGCACCAAGCCCACCTGGGTTCGATTCACATCAATGGAATTTTGCAATCTTGTTTCGTATTTACTTTTTATTTTGTCTTCTTCTTTTTCCCAAAGCAATTATGGGTCTGTTGGGCATTGGGCTTCCTTCGTGTATGGACAATAGCATCACTTTGCTATTTTCTTTTCCTTTTTTTCTCTTTTAAAATAAACCTCTTCTCTTTTTTTCTTTTTATTGTCAAAAAGAATAAACGCTTCTAATTTTAGTCACAAGACTATATTTCTTACTTTTTTGACATTTAATACTTTTTTTTACCTCTATCTTGCCTTTAATTTTTCTTTTCATAAGAAATGATTTTTTGAAAATTTTCTTTCGAGTAATCGATTAAATAGTAGTTTGGATGCCCAGTACCACTAGAAGATTGTGAATTTGAATCACAGTATATTAGTTTTTGCATTTGAGTTGTTAACCCAATCAAAAGAAAAAAAGCTTCTAATGTGCATATCAACACAATGCATATTTATTATATTTTAGTTAAATATTGACAACGATCTAAATTTTCTTATCACCACAGTCATTTAAAAAACAATATCAAGCCCACCCGACTCTTAAATCCTGGATCCACCACTGCTTTGAATCCTTTGAGGTCAGGAAGTTCAGGAATTAATAGTGGAGACGACCGATCGGTTCTAGCTTTATCAGTGATTCTTAAGTTGTTTTTCTATACACCTGGATGACGCATTCTATAACCAAGACCATTGATCAATTGGATTCTAGTTTTTCATCTTCCGTCTATAGAAGTTTACAACATAACAAGCTAAATCTAGTCTTTAAGAGAGGAGTACCATGCATATTGATGTAAACCCATATGGACCTCCGTATGTTTCTGTGAGCTGAAAGGTAACCAAATCCTCCATGACCTTTTATGGGCACTGAATTGCAAATTTCTGTGGTATTTTGATCCAAGGCTCATAGAAGCATTAATTTGGCTGTTATTGTATCCAATTTTTCCAATTCAATAGTCATATTTCATAGACAAAGATGGTTCGAGTGCTTGCATGGCCCTTATCTTTGTTCTCACAGAATGCAAAGGAAGTGCTGTTCATGTACATGTACACTGCCCTTTAACATTACAGATTAGGTGGACATTGACTAATGAGGCTAATTTTAGTTTGGTGGGGGTGATACCAAGGTGTTGTAAATTGTTGAGCATGCAGATCAAAGTTCAGAGAAGAAAGAAATAATTAATATGGGGAGGGTGATGTCAGTGGCATTTATACGCAGTTAATGAAAGACAGAGTTTTTGAGGTGTATTGAGGGTGGGTGTAGATGAAGTTTGGGCTGAGTTTATTTGTGTTTTGCTGTTTGACCCTTGGTCACTGTTGAATTTAGCATTAACTGTCAGCACTACCGTTGGATTAGGATGCAGGCATGCAGTAGGTGTTGAAGGCTTCAATCTCTGTTCCACATTTGCTTGATGATGTTCTGTAGGAAAAAAAAGAATAGGGGAGCCTTTCCCCAATGCCAACGCAGCCTGTCTATTATGGAGAGGGACTCTGACATGTGTGTCGGAAATTCAGACAATGACCCTGAAATTATTATCTGTACAGTGGTTTGTTGGATTTAAAATGTTGAACTCATCTACTATTTAAATAATATACCAGGATTTATAAAATACACTTATCATTTACCTATGTACCCGCAGACTTCACAATACAGTTTTTGTACGATTGAAATTATATTCATATTTGTGGTGGCATTAATTTTCAGATGGGTTCTCATTGTATATACCTACCCTAAACTATTGTAATCTAAAATTGGGTTGTCATTTGAGTTGCTCTCGACTTTTTTGCACAACATTCGTTTATGCTTATATAATCCATATCAGTTGCATATAATCAATCTTCCTATATATCAACACACTGTTTGATAACCAATCTTCCTATATATCAACACAATGTTTGCTGTACTCTCTGCTCTTGACTTTTTTGAACCTCTGGTATAAAGATAAAAGGATGTCAGCAACATTCGTTTATGCTTATATAAACCATATATATTGCATAAAATAAATCATCCTATATATCAAAACAATGTTTGCTTTACTATCTGCTCTTTGTAGTTTTTGTGATTCTCAGATAAATAGTTACAATTCATACACTAGTGAGATTTCACAATTTGTATTACTCTAGTCTAAATTCTAGAAACTACAACAGTCCTTTAAGTACATTAGTTTTTTATTTATATTTTTAGCATTTATTCTTTTCTTACATTATGTTCTAGGACATTATGGTTAGATACCATCGTATGAAGGGAAGACCAACACTTTGGGTTCCGGGGACCGATCATGCTGGTATAGCCACACAGGTATGTCTCTGAACCATAGCCCAACATCAACTGATTTTGCATCTCTTATCTAATTTCACAATTCAACCACTGCTTTCAATTTTGCAACTTCCTTGAACTTGTGATTGGGACTGGAAGGTGGTGGCTCACTACTTGGTCTAGAATATAAGAGTATCTTGTTTGAGGCAGTTTCCTTGTTGTCAGTTGTCACAACTTGTTTTGAGTGAAGTTATTAGCCCCAAGGTTTTTTATCCCTTGTTTCATGTGGTTGTCTTGTCCGCTGCTTTGATCTCTCCTTGGTCCTTGTTCTTAGAAATAAAATCTGGTTTCTTTTTAGAATGATATTATGTTTGGGAATGAATTGCCTTATACTTTTTTATAGTTTGTTTTATGTTATGTGCTTCTTGTTTGTCGACTCCAATGTATAAAATTTTTCATACAACTTCATGGGAATAAAACGTGTATTATTTTGAAATGTGTTGCTCATACTGTTAACATTTTTGTGCCAGCTGGTTGTGGAAAGAATGCTTGCATCAGAAGGAATTAAAAGGGTTGACTTGGGTCGAGAGGAGTTTGTGAAAAGAATTTGGGAGTGGAAAGAGAAGTATACATGCCCAACTATCTTACAGTATTTATTATTTTGTGATATATGTTTTGAATCAACTTTTGCATAAGCTCATTTTCTTACATCATAACTTTCCTTCTGTCTTTGTGTTTGTCTTTGTCTTTGTCTCTCTCTCTCTCTCTCTCTCTCTCTCTCTCTCTCTCACACACACAGATGCACATTGTCTCAAGTGTTCTCAGTTCTCACATATTACTTTTGTTGTTAAGCTACAAAGAAAGAGAGAAGGAAATACTGTAGATATTAGGTTCTATTTTGAGTATTTTCTATTATGCAATCCTTTCATTTCTAAGACAAAATTGGTGTATAATATAAACTGAGATAGATATACGTTGGTCCTGACTTGTCTCCTAAACACATCAATCTAATACTTGTCATCTGTAAGCGTCCTCTCTCTCTCAAGTCTAACAAATCAGGTTGAAATTTATTTTTAAACTTCATTTTCTTGACAGTGGGCCACTCCATGTAATTGTTTTAAAAATATAGCCAAATGCAAATTCTCCTTCCAAATAAAAAATTAGACCTTCAATTATAATGAAAACATTTTCTTCTGTATCATCTTACTTAAAGCAACCAACCACACGAGTAAAAACTGAAGGGATCACCTCGTCTTGAAACCCTACTGTTCCAGAACTACCCTCAAGGTCTCCTTTCATTTTTTTGCCCTTTTCGGATCTCAAACTGGCCACTGCTTGTAGCTCTGAATGTTTTGTTTTCTGAAACATATCCATGGTCAGAGGCTTTTCAAAGTATTCATGCATTTCTCAGTCTCCCCACCCATCTTAGGTGGGACCAAATACTAATGTAGTACATTTCTGGACAGTGTTCAGCAAGCTTGTCAGATTCCTTCTTTTATCTCATCCTCTAGTGGAGTTTCTGCACATTGCTTCTTTTATAAATTTTTATACAAATTGAAAATCGTTAAGGTATTCATAAATGTGATTCACCGATTATAAACTTGAAAGGTTCATTTGACATATTTGGACCATCCATTGATTTGATCTATTTTGATGCCTTAACGATCACCAATTTGACTGAAAATTTGTAGAAGTGATCTACTTATATAGATCTATAAACTGAACGGTTGAGATGAAAAATGTGATTGAAAAGTGGGTGTAATAAACCATTAAGGAGAAAGTCCTCAACTAGTCTCAATTATTCCTCAACAAGAAGGTCCTCAATGGATCCCCTCCCATAGATGTTAATCACTATACATTGTTTTTTTGTTTGAGTTTTCTACTTATCTTACTGCTGTAAGATCAGAGTCCCCTAACGGCAAGAAAGAAAAGACAAAATCTCTTTGTTTTGATCTAGATCTTTATATTGACTGACTGGGATAATAAAATTTCATGAGTAGAGGCAAGATGAATGGACTGTATATTACAATATATATAATATACAGTATATATGGACTGACTTACAATATATATGGACTGTATATTACACGCATATAAATCACAAAATCACAAAACCTTAAACTATTATGTGTAATTAATCTGATTAATTCATTATTCTGTAATTATACTTCTTATTGTCTTAATAGATTATATTGATTATCTCAGGTATGGTGGAACAATCACAAATCAGATCAAAAGGCTTGGTGCTTCTTGTGATTGGAAGAGGGAGCATTTCACCCTTGATGAACAGCTAAGTCGTAAGGCATTTTCCTTTCTGGTAGAACTCCAGTTAGTAAAAATAGTAACTATAGGATACTTTACAACACTGTCGTTGTGGTCCTGTGATGTAATGACAGAGGGTTTTTTGATGCTTAAGGAAGTGCATAAAATTGAGTCAGTTAACTCAGTCTTTTATACTCCCCATGAGACTTAACTATTGTTTAAGGTAATCAATGACAAAGCTTGGTAAGTAAGCCAAAGTTGTCAGGATTTTCTATTGTTTAAGCTTGCCCTAATTATGCTGCAACAATAAACGTTTAGAGAAATATCTTCAGTCTTTATCCAAATTTTGTAAGTACTTTTGTCCATTTCTGATGATTTTATCAAGTTTACACTGTAGAAAAAAGGTTTCTATGGTGTGTGAAGCATACAAGTAGTTTTTGCATTTAATTGAGATTAGGTGATAGTACACCCATACTTTTGGTGCTGATAAATGAATAGCAGAGGAACATTCAAATGCTAACAATGGCTAGGGTTAAGAATTTGTGGACAACAACCTGGGAACCCTAAAGTACATCCTGGGTTTTAAATTTTGTCAACAACCAGATAAGAAATTGAACTAGCTAGCTATTTCACGTGTTTTAAATTTGTCATTGCTTTACTTCATAGTAGGTTGCAAACAGGTTAATACACCTATTGAATATGACCATAAGGTGGCACAAATACTGATGACATATCAGTATGTATGGGATGCTACTAAAGATTTGTGGAAAAGCGAATATATACTCATTTTCGAAGATCGTATGGATCATTTGATCTATGGTTCTCATAATACTTTGCTGTCATAAGGCCACTTATAATTCGCAGAATTCATGAAAGACAGATTAAAGTCAATGTTGGAAAATCTTGTGATTGATAGCATAGGTCCAATTAAGCCATTAACAACAAAGCAGCTATATGTGTCCTGCGCAAAATCCAGTCTGGCAGGATAGTACTGAACTGGAAGAGTATTTGATCCACGAGAAACTAAATGCTGGCTCAGTATGCTCTTTGTTAAAAGAAAGCCAGTCGGCTAATATGCTCAAACATATCAAAGGACTTTCTTGTGGCTCCTCTGCTCGTTTTTAATATGAACATTTTTCTCCTTACATAACAGTATTATATGAGATGAAACTGTACTATTGAGAAAAATGCATATATCTCTCAAGTCTCATATTCTTTTACTCGTTGCAGGAGCTGTTGTTGAAGCCTTTGTTAGACTTCATGAGAAAGGCTTACTCTATCAAGGTATAACCCTAAGAACCATTCAAAATTGTTATACCCTTTACTCTGAAAAACATGGTGACATGTATAAAATACATGACTAACGTATTGTTGGGTAGTTGTCTTTGTTTGTGCAAATTTGAAAGAATTGACTACTATTGAACTTAAATTTAGAGTAGAATATTGATTTATATGTGTTATTTTTCCCCTCAAGGATCTTACATGGTGAACTGGTCTCCTAGTCTACAAACTGCTGTTTCTGATTTGGTGAGTTACTTCTTGTCTCATGTACGTTATCTCAGAGCTTTTCTTTTACATCACAATATTTAACTCGTGCCCTAAATTTGTCACCAGGAAGTAGAATATCATGAAGAATCCGGTAGTCTTTATTATATTAAGTATCGTGTTGCTGGAGGCTCAAAGTAATTCCAGCCGACAACTTGTGACTCATTATGATTTTTTTATTGTCTTTATCTTATGGAAGCTTAACATCCTATTGTGCCAGAACAGTAATATCATGATGTTTTAGATGGCTGCAACTTTACTGCAATGATAATGTGTTAATGGATTGATTGGCCTACCTCTAATTGGCCATTTTGATGCATAATGATGATTTATATGGTGTTTGTGAATAGCATAATTCCTAAATATACTTACTGCAGTGAAACATAATATGTCAACTGTGTGATATTGTATGGTCCAAAATCAATTATGGTTGATTCAACAATGAAACTGATTCAATGAATAACCAACTTAATTTAGTTCATGCATTGTTTTTTTTTTCTCCTGAACACCTTTACATGATTTTAACATCGTACTATGTTACATCATACGAAATTCTATGAATGCTTGTCTGTGATGAGTGTCAGTTATATGCTTGAAGTGCTATAACATTTTGAGGGTCATTATGCATGCATGTTGACTGATGACTCCTATTTTTGTAGGACTGACTTTCTGACGATAGCAACAACTCGCCCAGAGACTTTATTTGGTGATGTAGCTATCGCTGTGCATCCTGAGGTATAGTAACTTCATGTGCATTTCTTGGGTTGCTTTAATATTTATGTGGTGGATTGCCCCGGTGCTGACAAGTTTACATGGTAAAGTTTAAGAAACTTGCACCAGTACTTAGTGACTGTTACTTTTTTTGTTTATTATTCTGAGGACAGGATTAAATGTTTTTTTGATCGCATCTCTGATGTGTTTCCCTAATTTATCATAAAACCTGTAGCTTTTTCCTAATGAAAAATGACAGCTACATTTTTCAACAGTCTATGGCTTGAAACTTTGTGTTTTTTCATTATAAACACTTTACGGCCTTACTGTACTTATATGATAAATCTTGTAAGTTATGTTGCTTTAAGCTTAAGCTATAGATTTAGTACACAGTAACTTTTATATACTGAACTCGTAATGCTCATAGCTGTTGGTTGAACAAAATAGTACTATATTTTTTCAGCAGTGTCCTGCATATTCCTACACTAGGATTACATATATAATCTTATAAGTAATGTTGCTTCATACAGATGCTTGAGTTTCAGTACATACTACATAGTTACTGATAAAGTAGTATGGGGTTCAACTCCAAAACCCCTTTTTATTCTGAACTGTAATGCTATCATAGCTGTCAGTTTGAAGAGTTATATGACTAATTATTTAGAAATGTTCTCCATCCTAGTGCAGATATTGTCATGTTGATCCAAAATCTGGAAACTGTTTATTTATTATCTTTCTAATTCTTTTTTCTGGCATGCAGGATGATCGATATTCTAAATACATCAATAGAATGGCTATAGTGCCTATGACATATGGTCGCCACGTTCCTATCATAGCTGACAAGGTACACCTTGTAGTAATAAATAGCACTCTTTAATAGTAATGTCTGGGGCAGTGTTCAGAGTGTGGGGGCTTATATGCACATTTGATGGAAGGATAAAATTATTGGCCAAAGATTCAAAGTCTTGTTCATTGTAATGTACTGGAAGCAATTTAAACCATCTATAATGTATAATTGAAATGGATACTATTTGTTAAATCACTATCCTTTAGTCTCATCACATATAATTCCGGGTAAACAAATTGATATGTAGCAATTGATTACTTTTTAATCTGACAGATGGTTGAGAAAGAGTTTGGCACTGGTGTGTTGAAGATAAGTCCCGGACATGATCATAATGATTACAACCTTGCAAGAAAGCTTGGTCTTCCAATACTAAATGTTATGAACAAGGACGGCACACTTAACAAAGTTGCAGGACTATATTGGTAAATGGTGCATCACTTTTGTCTAGTCCTTGAGGATGTGGAGAAAGTTTTCTTTGTCTTTTAATTTTAAACTTTTATTTGGCATGGTATATGTGATGCAAAAATTGTTGTCCTGCAGTGGCCTTGATCGGTTTGAGGCCCGAAAGAAACTTTGGGCGGATCTGGAGGAGACAGGATTGGCTGTAAAGAAAGAACCACATACCTTACGAGTTCCCAGATCTCAGCGTGGTGGAGAAGTGAGTTGATTGTTTTCCCTTTTGGTGTGTCGGCTTCCAAATAAAATTGTAAAATATTTGCTTTACCTTCATTCTTCTACTGTACTTCCTTTCCTTTGTCTGATTTTTTTTCCATATCAGGTGATAGAGCCTTTAGTAAGCAAACAGTGGTTTGTAACAATGGAGCCCTTGGCTGAGAAAGCCCTACAAGCAGTTGAAAAAGGAGATCTGAAAATTATACCTGAAAGATTTGACAAGGTATGTAAATTTGTGTATACCTCGTATTAACTCCAGTAGGACCTGATAGACACAAATGTTTGAAAAAAAAGTAGAAAGATAATGGTAAAACTTTTCATTGACCTTATATTTGCTTTTGTAGAGAGCAGAAAGACAGGTTTCATATCTTTTGTATTTAAACTTTTCAACAAAATTAGCTTTTGAAGTTGGTCCTTTGTTTTCTATACTTGTTACTTTTATAGTAATATGCTCTATCTTATTATTTTTGACTGTTTTGGGATTAGTCTTCAAACATTCATGTGTTGTTCTCCTATCATGTTGTATGCAGATGCAGTATGTGTTTTTTTGGTGTTGAATTGTCCTCTTTGGTATATCAGTTACAATTTGTTACCCACAGCCACAAATGGTTGTAATATTGTGTCATTTTGTTTGAGGAATAATAATAAATAAAAGACTTGTGGCTAAAGAAAAAATTGCCACCAAATAGTTGTGTATGGTTGACATTACAAACTGATGAACCAAAAAAAAGACAAAGGAAAAAAGCAAGGATAACAACACCAATCATGACTAACCAACATTTCCCAGTGTCATTGAAGCGAGCCAATGTTCCCAGGAGTCATTGGCTTAAGTTGTCCTGAACCCAAATTTTATCTCTAAGCCATTAGACTTAAGGGGTCGTTTGGTATGCAAGAGTATATTGGGCCTTACTTTTTATTATTACTGTCCTCGATTCCTGAGGGTGGACTAAAGGTACACTAATTAGTGCTGCATTTGGTATGGTTAAGCAAACCCTTGGTTCTAGATTCTAGCCTTTTCTTTTTATTTTCTTCTTTCTTAGATCTGTTGCTTTTAAGAGAAGTTTACAGCCCAGAAAATTTCTATAGCCAATCGAAGGTCCACAAAATGTTTATTCTATAGCCTCCGAATCGTATCAATTTGCTTTCTCTACCTTCATCACTCCCACCTACTGGAATCCGCAACCCAAAATAGACACCCGTAATAAATATCTTTCATTACTTTCAGGTCATCTATGGCAATACCCAATAATCACTTCCTAAAATCCTGAATACATTCTAATTCATCCTGGGCTAGGCCTCCTAATAAATTTTGCAATACCCGATAATACAAAATTCCAAATCTGTTGATTTTTCTCATATTCATCAATTGCATGCAGTACTCAGACATACATCAACCAAATGTTAGAATTCCCACGAATCAATTCAGATATTTCTTGTATTCAAGATCTCTGCATGCTAGACCGATGTCCAAATTCACTCTTGAGAGCAATGACCAAGGAAGTGAATCGATGTGGGAGGAAGAAGCACGATGAGGGAAGAAAAAGAGTGACAAGGATTCAAGGACATCGTTGAGAAAGTGACAATGAAGAAGACAGAAAGGTGTTAACTAGAGATGTCAAAACGGAGTACTCAAGTTAACACAACCTAAGGACGCTTAAAAGGGAAGCAGGTGGTATCTAGTACCGTTTACTTTTTTACCCATTGTTACCAAACACAACTTGAACAAATTAAAACCTCCTATTTAACATTAGGCCATAGCGTACTCTAAGGCTTTAGACTAATTAGAAGAATCATTGGCTTTAAGATGACTCAAGCCATAGTTACATTTTGAAGATTTGTTGGTTTAAGCTCCACAGTCCATCTCAACGTTTCATTTTGAATAGAGTAGTTGGGTTAAACCTTAGTCATTGACCTAATCTGACACACAGATATGTGTGTGTGGGCAAGTTTGCTTTTTCTTCATTTAATTTTAATTTTACAGATGGTGCATAGGCTCATCTTTTTTGTGCCTATGTGATTAGTTTCGTGTCCCTGCAAGTCTCAATGGGATAGATTTTCATTTTCACCTTTGGCATGGATATCTATGCTATGTAGGTCCTTTTTATTTATTTTTTGTATTGTGTTGCATTACCATTTCAGTACCTCACTGCACTAATGGAATGTGTTATCATCCCAATTACTAATTTTTTACTTACACTAATGCCAACTATTGAATAACAGATTTATAATCACTGGCTATCAAATATCAAGGATTGGTGCATAAGCAGACAACTATGGTGGGGACACCGTATACCAGTTTGGTACATTGTGGGTAAAGATTGTGAAGAGGAATATATAGTTGCAAGGAGTTTTGAAGAAGCTCTTAGTAAAGCTCAAGAAAAGTATGGGAGAGATGCAAAAATATATCAGGATCCAGATGTTCTTGATACATGGTTTTCAAGGTATGTTTTTTTTCAATTTTTTATTTAGTTTATTTTATTATATATATATATAGGATTTTTCTCAGGTAAGGACGTCCTTACCTAAGCTTTGGTAAGGATTTCTTGAATTGGCAAACATTTAGATCATATTTTTTCATTTTAACTGTTCAGTTTCTAGATATATATATATATATATAGGAAGGATCGAGAGCGGACGTCCGTGAAAGAGTTAAAACGCGGACGAGCCACGCGGCAGCCTCTTATTGCTTAAGAAAAAACGTTCAACAAGTCAAGCCATTATGTCGGTCCCTTACCATCATCTTTCAGATCTTGAGGACTGAACTGTTCATCATCTTCTCTAATCCAATCCCGCAAATTCACAGCCCAAAGAACTTCACCTTTGACTTCTTAATTACATCAATAATCAACATATCTCCATTAATAATTATGCAAAGCTTCTTCTGTTTTTCTTTTGGAATTTTCTACAAATCAGTTCAGTTGATTTTAATCAAATCAGTTCTCTCCCACATCCTCCGACTAGGATCGTATAGTGGCCCCGACAGCTTCATTGATCTTCTCTGTCATCTCTGAGAGCTCCTAATTGATTAACCCAGCTCCAAAGATTGGCTGATCCAAGCGTGAAACACACTGAGATCGAATCAGCCCATAAAAAAAATCATGGCATTTCCAGAATCAACAAATGAAACATTCACTCAACAAAACCCAGAATCAGAGCAAGTATATAAACCTCCATATGAACCGATTAACCAAACAGAACAATCATTTAATCAGAATGATAGCCAGATGTAGATGTGAAAGACTGAGATCGAATTGGACACATGGGCGATCAGGTGGGTTTTTCGATCGGAAGAAGAAGAAGAAGAAGAAGTAGAGGAATAGGGAGAGAAGAGAAACCGACAGAGTAGTGGGTAGCAGGATCACTCTCACCAATGAGAGGCTGCCATGTGGCTCGTCCGCGTTTTAACTCTTTCACGGACGTCCGCTCTCGATCCTTCCTGTATATATATATATATGAGTAGATCATCTCGGTAAAATTCTAGCTAATTTGGTGATCATTAAGACATTCAACTGTGATACAGACAAGAATACGAATGGTTCATGTTGAACAGATTCAATTCGTTCATTGTATTTATACGTTTTTGAGACCATTTTGCAGAGATGATCTACATCTATATATCTAGATTCTGAATGGTTAAGATGAGAAAATTTGATCGAAAAGTGGGTTAAATTAAGGAAATCCGCACCAAGTGTAAAGACGTCCTTAGCCAAGAAAGCCTATATATACAGATTTTCTTGGCTACAAATGTCCACACCAATGGTTTTGATGCAGATTTTCATTTTTGCACCATTTTTTGATCGAATTTCCTCATCTCTACCCTCTAGTATCTAGATAATATTGTGTAGATCATCTCTACAAAATTTCAGCTAATTTGGTGATCGTTAAGGCCCTCTAAATTGTATTTTTCTGCTATAAACATGAATGGTTCATGTTTGAGTGTTTGACATAATTCAGTCCGTCCATTTTCGATTTCGAGGGCCTTAAAGATCACCAAATTGGGTGAAATTTTGTAGAGATGATCTACACAATATTATCTCGATACTAGACGGTGAAGATGAGGAAATTCGATCGAAAAGTGTGCAAAAATAAAAATCCGCACCAAAACCATTGGTGCGGACGTTTGTAACCTAGAAGCACTGTATATATATTATGGGAAGCCAATGATTATGTGTTCCTGTAAACGCCTCTATTATGATCCTGCTTCAATCTTTTATTAGTAATTAGGTCATCAAAATCTTTCCATCACTATTAAGGTTTAGATATTTAGTCACCAAATAGAATATGTTAGTTGCACTGAACATTGTTTCAAAGAATGACAAAAAAAGATCTGTTTCAAAGGTTCTATGTTTAGCTGAGGTTCTATGTTTAGCTGGTTTGAGATTTTAATCTTGTATAATTGTTAAGATATCTAAATTGAATGTGAGAAACAGAGAAGGTTCCATGTGTTGCTCAATATAATAACTAGTTTCATCAGACTAAGCCTTCACATGTGGATTTTTCAGTATCAAAGTAGCAGAACTGATCTCATTTTGTGTTATTTTTTTTTAATTTTACTTTATATGGTAGGCATCTAAGCTAAGGAAAACCTTGATATCTAATTACGTTTCCTTAATTATGGCGACAACAAAGTAAGGAACCTAATTTATTTTATTTTAATTTCTGTTGTAGACTTGTTAAGAAGTTAAACTAGGACTTCAAATTTTGTTTCATTTATGTTTGACAATTAGATGTAAAACTTATTCTCATTGAGAGCTGCCATCTTACACCTGGCTCACTTTTTTGGGTAAATAATGTATTGCATGGCTTACTTCGAGGGAAATGCAAGTGTACGTTTTGGAAGTGGACTCCTTTCACTTAAAATACCATAGATCTTCCCTGTGAATTGCTGATTTCTTGATATAATCAAGAACCTTAAATAAAAGACAGACAAGGAAACTTTTTGCAGCAGTTATGTTATATTGGATCCCTGATCAGGCATAATAAGGAAGTAAATACCAAAGATGTAAAAATATTTGTAAAATAGCTGAACAACAGAAAGTAAAATCTTTGTAAAACATTGATACAAAAGTAAACCAATTTTTGGTTCAGTTGTTTGAAGGGTTTTTGTACCAAACCTATAGTTTGTTTCTACTTCTGAAGCTACTTGTACCTTATTCTATGTTATTTCTTTCCTATTAATCAATAATCTTGTAGATGCCATGTAATTTGCTGACAATGAATTATATTTTTCTCTTCTCAGTGCACTTTGGCCTTTCAGTACTCTTGGGTGGCCGGATGAGTCAACAGAGGATTTTAGACGCTTTTATCCTACATCAATGCTGGAAACTGGGTATTTGTGATCACATACTTTTTTTTCTTCCTTTTTGTTCATATATGGCTGCCATTCAACAAAGCTGAAATTTATTCCCAGATAAGTAAGGTCAGATTGTTTGGCTAAATTGACTATTTTTATTAATTTTTCCCCAATGGAATGTTTGCGAGAAGGATTTTCTTTCCAGATGGTATATCCTATGGAAGTGTTTATTTATAAAATGAGTCCTTGTTTTGAAAATGATGCTAATGCATGCGTCAACTTGTTGTCAGCTTTATGAGCTGCTATTTGGTAGAATTGAGAGACTAGTCTTTTTTTATTTTGCCGGACTAGGGTGGAGTTGCAGTATCTGGTCATTATGAAGTTCTGTTTTCTGCTGGCTAATTGCATTTAGGTAGCTTTCTGTGCCTGATAAAATTTGTTTCATTTATCCACTTTTATTTTATCATTTATTGTTATTAATAAAATTTGTTTCATTTTTCAAGAAAAATCAAGATCAAAAACTTAAATGATGTACATGCCATTTTATATTCCTGGTGCATAAATGTCATTGTTTGGCACCATTCAAAAATTCTGAAAGGCTTCTTGTACTCAAGTTCATATTTGTCATGAAGTTTACTGACATTGAAAGTTGTAGAAGTTGAAATTGTTGTTCGCATGTTGAACAGGCACGACATATTATTCTTTTGGGTTGCGAGGATGGTGATGATGGGAATTGAGTTCACAGGGACAGTTCCTTTTTCACATATTTATCTACATGGTCTCATCAGAGATCCAGAAGTAAGTAGTAGTTGAGATTGTTGATACTATATTTTGAGCGTATCTTTATATTTTTTCTTTTGAAATAATTTATTCCCATCCTCGTGTGTCTATGTGACCATCTTCAACTTGGTAATGAAATCCTGTAACTAAAATCTCACTAATTCGTGGTTTCATGATTTCATGAATGAATTTTACCTGTCGACCACTGTTGAGTTTTGTTTCTTTCTCTATATTCCAATTCTTTTCCAACTTTTTTTTAAACACTAATTTCTTTTAAACATCTGGATATGTATATATCCAGATGTTTAGTGTTAGATCTGCAAAATCAATGAATTTATCAACCACCTTTCTGTTACACTGTAGATGAAGGGAAGTTGTGGACTTATTGTTTGCACCAGCCTATAGTCAATTGGTTGGTACTCAAATGAGATTTGGGAATAGACTTGTACCTGAAGTTATTTAAGAGAGAAATCGGTTAATTCAGAGGTGTAATAGCAGACAAATATTCCCTTCCATGAAAATGTGCACTTTCCCAAACCCAGAAACCAGAACAGATAGGTTCCACCTACGGACCGCTGCTTCAATATAATAAGGCTCTAAGCACAGCTGTAGCCCATTCTCAATGTCTTTTGTAAGTCAAGTAGGTGAACCTATAGGTCCTTCGTAGGCATTGAAAAAGAACGTGTGATGCTGGGTCGGGGTTTCATGAACCAAGGGGAACAGGAATGGACCAAATGATGGACTGCGACTGGTTTGGACGCAAGAGCGCTGTGAAAAAACTTGCCTAATAAACAAAAACAACAACCAGAACGAAATATTATTTGATCGTGCAAATGCCAGAGTTCCCCACGCTCCAATCACATGCAGTTAGTTCCTCATGACTACAGAACATGAGTAGCAGATGCTTATTTTATGGATGACTAGATGGCGAGGCGGATGAAGTCAAACGAGAAGCAGTGGATTGCCACACCCTAGATGGCGGGAGTTGAGTAGCCGAAAGCAGTCTTGCACTGATTACTATCTGGACAAAATTTTCATGACTCATTTGTGTAGGATGACTACTTCAGTGTTAAATTGCATATTTTGTGTTAACTTAATGTCTTACATGTGTTTCTCTATGGATATATGGATGGACAAATTCCTCAGTTGCAACAACCTTTTTTGTTGTTTGAGGGTGTCTTTCATGTAATGCATCTGGAATTTTCATTTTCTTATCCCTTCTGTGATGATTTTTCTTAGGGGCGAAAGATGTCAAAAACCTTGGGGAATGTAATAGATCCTTTAGATACAATCAAGGAATATGGAACAGATGCTTTACGATTTACTCTGGCTCTAGGGACTGCTGGTCAGGTTTGTTTTTCCATGACTTCATTTTTGCAATAATGCTCAATGTCAAAATGTTTGGCATGGTTAATATGTGTGGAGGGTTATGCTTTTGCATTCCAATAGTTTTACTAGCTGATTTGATTTTACTGTTCTTGCAGGACCTTAATTTATCCACTGAGAGGCTGACATCCAATAAGGCTTTCACTAACAAACTATGGAATGCTGGAAAGTTTGTATTGCAGAATTTGCCCAGTCAGAATGATGCCTCAGCTTGGGAAAGTATTCTAATGTATAAGGTTTGTTCCTCTATGCTTTTGTTGTCTGTTCTTATATTGAAACATGTAAACTACTTTGCTTTTGACGGTTACCACACTGAGTGATCAAAATGCTGCTGCCTTCAATTGATTAGCAAGACCTGTTGGTGTATATAAACTTCTCTTAGTTCTTTGTTCTTGCATTTCCAAAAAGCTTGTGTTGTATGCTGGGATATAATAAATTTGTTATTAAACTGCATTTCATACATCTGCATCCTGCTGTGAAAGATGAAATTTCATGGGCACCGGAGTATGCTGTTGACATGCTTGATTCCTTGATATTAACTTACTAACTGGTAATTTTTTTTCTTTCTAATGGTTTATTGGTTGGAGATATATGTCTTTGGATGATCAAAAGAGAACATCATCAACACCCTGGATGTCATCTAGAATGTAAATGTGATGTATATAAAGAAACCAGCATCATAGCTGTCTCTATGAATAGATTATATAGCGTGCACCTTCGTTGTAATTTGTAGTCGGGTGAGGCTACTACCACAACTGGCATTTGACTTCGATATTCCAACAATCCCTTACTTATGATCGATAAATTACAAAATAGATAAAATATATAAAAATCAATGACCACCATGAGATGCAAACTTACCTTCTCCTTGATGGAACATGTCCTCACTGCCACGGCCACACCTCCTCTGCTCAATCCAGCTGCCAGCACCCTCTTTTTCTGTTCCTCTCTATTTGTTTTCTCTCTCTAGCCTGAGAAATCCAGTCAGTGGTGAGAAGCAAATAACTGAATTGATAACTAAGCATTATGATTATTAGAACTAAATTGATGCACCTGTTGCTGTATCTAGTTCATGAAATCATGCAGGCACACAAAGTGCTATTCTAGTTGTAAACTCAGAGACCAATATAGGAACCTCTGCAATGAGACTAAGATGGCAGAGTGCTTTAGGATCTCAATGCTCTTGATAGGCCATTGTATATCTGTATTAAGGTGTTAAAGTGCTGTTAAACTCCTGCAATTGGGTGAGTATACCTGTTTCCAGTTTCTTGTGCTTGAGTTGGCCATGACAGATTCTGTAATTTGGGTTTTAGTCAGGCAATTGCTCTATGCAGAGGTTATTAGGACAAAATATGTGCAGAAAAGAGAAACCGGGGAATGAGAAGTGGGAGATAAGAGGAAATAAGATAGCTATGGAGATGGAGAGAGTGATGGTAGTGTATTGATGGAGTTCTTGAAAATTGTACTTTTCATTTTTATCATTATGTTGTGATTTTTTTATAAATATGTATTGTTATTTGAGCGTTATAGCTGAGATATGGAGTTTAAATGTAGGTTGTAGGTGTGTATTTTGTAGCAGCCCCGCTTTTGTGTTTTTATATATTTTCCATCAAAATCATTGAAATTTTGATTTATTCCACTGCAGCTGTTGTTACATCATATTAGATGATGAATGAGCGTTTGCCTGTATTGCTAATTAAATCATTGTAATGTTCTTTCAGTTTGACAAAGTGGAGCTTCTAGACATTCTACCTTTACCAGAATGTTGGGTGGTAAGATAATTTTCAGGGTGTGTTTCTGCATTGCGAGTTCATTTTACTTCCTTCTCTAACCAGGAGTAAGTTTCTGCTTTTGCAGATCTCGAAACTTCATTTGCTTATCGACTCTGTGACAGCAAGCTATGACAAATTTTTCTTTGGAGATGTAGGAAGAGAGGCATACAACTTTTTTTGGGGTGATTTTGCCGACTGGTATGTGTCCAGAATTTAATTTAAAATGTTTTCCATACGATTAAGCATGAGAAGGTTAGTATAGGAAAATCACCAAACTTTAATCTCAGAAAGCTTTGACACAAACTGTATAAACATTTTACTTCAACGACATTTATCAAGTATGATATGATGAATTGATGAGTTATTGCCTCAAGTGCTGAGACACCATTGAGACTGGATGACTTCAGTTCTTCATAACGTATGGTATTCGTTGTACAAAACTGAAACGAAGAGGCGTAGAATCTGTACAGCGTTAAAACTGTGCATAAAGAGGTTCTCAGCTGATATGTGGTGTGCTAAACTCACTCCGCATTGAACATATTACAGTACATGTACTCCACACATATAGTTATAAGTGCAGTGAAAGTGTGAAAGACTTGTTCTCTGGTTTTTGAATCAATAAAAATATGTTTCTTTTCAGAAAAAAAGTGTGAAAGTGGACTGCCAAGATCACTCCCTTAAGCTGCTGAGCTTTAGTGTTTGTCTATATAGTTCACTAGAGAACGATATGAGGATAACAAAGAAAAAAGTTTTTTCAAGTAACATCCTGCAGAAACTTATTTTAAAAGTGAAAGACCTTTATTTTTATTTTATTTTTTCATTTTTCATTTTCTTCAGAAGTTTCTATTGGTTTCTATAAGTATCATGTTGCCTTTTTACTGATCTCTTCGGCCTGACTCAGTTGTGCTGAATTACTGCTGTGTATGATATTAAGTTTTAATTTCTTGCACTTCTCCAGGTATATTGAGGCCAGCAAAGCTCGTCTTTCCCAATCTGGTAGTGTCTCTGAGGCTTCTGTTGCTCAGGCAGTTCTATTGTATGTTTTTGAAAACATACTTAAATTGCTACACCCTTTCATGCCATTTGTCACTGAGGAACTCTGGCAGGTAAATGTTATAAGGATATACATGATAACTTGTATTAAATTGAATTCTTTTATCTACAAGATAGATGTTGGTTTTATAAGTTTGTTGATGCTTATTGTGATGTGTATAACTTTTGTCATTTGTTGTCTCTAGAATACATGTGAAAATGTCTACCAGCTTGTTGTCTCTAGAATACATGTGAAAATGTCTACCAGCGAACATAATGTTGTTATTTCATTCTTCTCTCGAACTAGGTCTGTATAAATTGAAATTCGAAATGACTTGGTGGAGTTTCAAATTGAAGTCAAATTCTTATTGAAGTTTTTGAAAGCTTGTTTGTTGAACGGGCAAATTTTGGAATTGGAATAGAGTGGTTTTCAGAAGTTTGGTTTTGAAGAGTTTTCTTGAACCCTTTGTTCCTGTCTCATTTGTCATATCCTCCAAGCTAATCTTTATTTGTGGAAATCTTTTAGTGCTATACTTCTTTTAATGGGGTCTTAAAATTGATTAAATTTTGAATTTGTAGAGTTACCAAATGAGCATCTCGGTAGTCGTACTTGTATCACTTAATTGATAATAAAGAACATAATAAGCTCTTAACAAGTTATTATGTGCCTAGCTGATTACTTTGCATGATTTGTTTGCTCCATTTCCCACCCTACAAGTACATGCGTAATTACTTTAACTATGGAAGTTGGACTCTTTAACCAATATAGTTGGAATTTAGGGTGATTTTGCTGCTTTCTTACCTGCATTGAAATGCAATCCATCTCTGTATCTGTATTTCTTCCTGACTCTAGATATCTATGGACAATACAGGCACTCCCCAATCGGAAAGAAGCTCTGATAACATCTCCATGGCCACTGACTTCCCTTCCAAGGCAAATCATCTCGATTAAAAAGTTTGAAAATTTACAGGCGTTAGTGAGTATATATGTTCCGTCTCCTTATTGTTTACGCGTCAAATGGAATTTTATATAATTTTTTTACATGCGCTATGTTTTTCCCATATTCAATGTGTTGGTTATATCACTGAGGATGCTACTTTGTGATTCGTAGACTAGAGCCATTCGGAATGCACGAGCAGAATATTCTGTTGAGCCGGTAAAGCGTATATCAGCATCAATAGTTGCAAATGTAGAAGTTACTGAATACATAATGGTAAGTATCTAGGCTGATCACAATATAAGAGTGCCCAGGTGCTCATTGTAAGTCAGTCTTTTCCTGTTTGGGGATATGAATTTCAGCACTATTGAAATCATCAGAAACCCATCATATAGAGCTGTCCATGCCCCCATAAACCCTGCTTTGGTCTAGGTCTCAGTAACCAAGCATGGATCCTTGAAGGAAAAAAGGTTGCGAGTCATTCTTCAAGGTTCATATGTCAAGTCGCCAAAAGAAAAGGAAAATTTAAAATTGAAGATTTATAAACTCCCCATGAATAGTTGCATTGCTTCTTTTTTAAGTGTGTATGGCCAAGAATTTTAACTTTGGTTGCTTTACATTATGTTTGTCTTCTACATAATTACTATTAGCATTAGTCAAACTTAGGGTTATGGTTATAAATCTACTTTATGATGCAGAAAGAAAAGGTGATTTTGGCTCTCCTGTCCAGGCTAGATTTGCAAAATGTCAATTTTACAGATTCTCCACCAGGCATGTTCCTCTCTGTTTAGTTTCAGTCGGCCAAGTACAGGATTTAATCATGTGTATCCATTCTTACAATGTGTCAATGTGACAGTGAGCTATTGATTTAATGAATGTTATGTGTTTTACTTCAGTGAATGCTGATCAATCAGTCCACCTTGTTGCTGGTGAAGGACTTGAAGCATATCTTCCTCTAGCAGATATGGTTGATATCACTTCTGAAATCCAACGACTTCATAAGCGACTTTCCAAAATGCAGACTGAATATGATGGACTCATAGCTCGGCTCAATTCTCCTAAAGTAAGAGCCGATCTACTTGTGTTTACTTAGTTTCAAGCACTTAAATTGATATGCAAGTTTTAGTTTCCGTTTCTATTTATCTGAGGGTCTAAAATGACGACAGGATTTAAAATGTTGGATTTGGATGCAAGTGTGTGTGTGCACGTGCGCGTGTGATGTTAAGTCCAATCAGAATTTATTTAAAATTTTGGATTTTGATGCAAGTATGTTTGTTTCATTTGTAGTTTAATATTTTTAAAGGTCCATCAACCAAATTTAGCTAGTCACGAAGAATCCATCTTTCATTTCATATTCAGTTATGCTATTTACATTTGGGTCCATTTAAAGTTTGCAGTCCAGGTATATTTTTTGTTTTTTTTTGTTTTATGATAGGATTATATATCAGTTGTCTGATTGGACTTAACATTATATCAAGACATATATCAGTTGTCTGATTGGACTTAACATTATATCAAGACATCTGTTTGAGATATGTTCTTTCTAGTTGATACAAATACAATATCCAGTCTTTTTAAAGTTGTCTTCATAAATCTGATGTTCTTGAGAAATCCAAATTGTTTTATTCAACTGTTCAGTCCATATGATTTTTGAGATTCCACTCGGAAATCTAGCTTTAAAATGGGAAGACATAAAAGTGTTTCAGTGATAGGCAACTAAATAAGAAAAGAAAGCCCAGTAAGTGATTTGAGAGCGAACAGGATATCAGAATATGTTTACATAGTGTTTTAATGTGATGCTTCTGTCGTTTCCTGTATTTATTTGTTACGGTACCTTCCCGTGTCATTATGGTTGATGATTGCAGTAGTATCCGTGTACCTCTTACTATATCTACTTTATCCTACGCAGTTTAAAGAGAAAGCTCCTGAGGATATTGTTCGTGGAGTTGAAGAAAAAGCTGCGGAAGCAGAAGAGAAGATTACTCTCACCAAAAACCGATTAGAGTTACTTGAATCGACTGCTCTCGTCAGTTAAAAGACAATGCTTAATTCCAGGCTCCAGTCTAGCTGGATGATGATCTCATTTTCATATCAAAATGGTATGTGCACCTTCAGAGGACAGTGTGCAGTGAACTTTGATATGTATCAAGAAGGCTAGATGAAAAGCAGCTCCCTCCAATGTTGAACGAAAGATATGAAAGCAGTAGACAGATTGCTTCTTTTTAGAAACTGGTGACTCTCTCTCGCACAAAAGTGCCCGACAGATCCATGGTCAAGTTGGTTATTTGGTGCCATTTTGTTAATTGTAAATTTGTTATGTCATTCTTATTAGTGTAGATATGCCTGTATGCCAATACCAGAGGCAACTTTTCCCAAAATATGAGCTAGTTTGTGAAATATAGGATTGTTGAATTGGTGATTAGTTGTTACAGGTGGAGTGCATAATTTCTGCATTGTTTTTTTGAGAGCAAACAATAGAGTTTCATTAACGAGAATACGAATTACAACCATGAGAGACATTTATGGTGGAAATAAATTTTCCTCTTCTCTACATATCTGAAAACCCTACGATTGCAGTGGACAAGAACCGAAATTGGTTTAACTGTAACCTAACCTAATTCAGAAGTATCGATATATCCTTACAGTCAATCTCATAAAGAACTAACCTTTTCAACCACTATATGTCATTTATGCACAAGTAACTTTCCCATTACATTGATGACAAACTAATCGACAACAAAATAATCCTTGGGCATGACAACCAAATATGATCCTAGCAAAACCATCGACACCAAACAAGACCAGCACCTAACACCCTCATCCAAAAGAGAGGGACACCCTTGTCCAGAAGGGAGCTACGCCAAACAAAAAACAAAACTAAAAAAACCTAGAAAACACCAAATATTGCCCAGACCTAGGCCCAAAAAGAGCCAGGCCCAACCACCCTCCAATGGACTTCAAGAGCGCCCACCTCAGGATCCGTCCCAACATGAACATCCTGCCTTTGCCGCACTACACTGCCACCAATTTTGACCTTTCAAACCACATACATCGTCGCCATCCTAAGTGATCTGCACCCAGTCGTAGTAGACATACCGATCGACCCGGCTCTAAACTAAACCAGGTCAATCAGTGTCACCACAATCTACTCTTAAAACTTTGATTTCGATCTCATCGCCGACTCCACCAAAGAGATCCAAAACGGCTACGCTGTCCTCTCCAAACCTTGCTAGAGTAATTCACATCAACACGACACCATAAGCCTCTTGGTACGTCCTCGTCGTTTGTTGTCCTCTTTTGCTCCACTACCGTCGACTGCACTGAAGAGATCCAAAACGGCTACGCTGTCCTCCTCTAACCCCCCTGCCAGAGCAACTCACAGCAACACAACACCATAAGCCTCTTTGTTCGTCCCCGTCGTTTGACGTCCTCTTTTGCCCCACTGCCACCAACAATAACTAGAACAACCGCCAACCGGCCTCCCTCAATTTCTCGTCCGACGGCAACCAAGTGACGCGCCGTCGGACGGAATGGAAAATTCTGTTTGTGAAATTCCTAATAGACTGAGTTTTACGGAGCTCTTTAGAAAAAGATGCATGTTTTCAATTATCACGTGACTCATTTCTGCATTGTTGAGTGGTGTCGTTTACAGATTATATTTGCCAAAATTATGGCGATTATTTTACATATTTCAAAGGTTGAACAAGTGGCATTAAATTGACTAAACACATTAAATTTCTTTCATAATTGAAATATATTGTTATTGAATTAAAGTATATGTTTTGTTTTTGATTTTATTATGTAAGAGGATACATATGTTCTTGAGAAAATGCCGACTAACCCAAAATCTAAAGAATTTTATTTTCCATTAACAAAATAAGATTATAAAATTTCCATCACCCCAAACCTCTCTTAGTGTTATTCCCACCAACAAAATTTTCAATTTTTTTCTTTTTTTGTCTAAAATACCCTCCTCAACATCTCTTCTCCCTCATCTTCAAAATTTTAGATGTAGATCACTCTCCTACCTCTGGCTAAAACTCGACAGAACTCCGGCTCGACCTAACTGCATCTCTGGTACCATCGACGACGTTGCATCTCAGATTTTCGTGATGCTTGCATCTCCGATTCTGTTGACATCTGCATCCCATATTTTCATGATGCCTACATCTCCGATTCAGACAACGATGCCTGCAACTCCGATGCATCATCTCTGATTCTCGATTATAACATCGTCTCGATCGACGTTTGCTCCTGCACTTCAATTGGTACGATCTCTCACTCTCAGGTTGAACTGCTTTAGATTATGTTCATCCCGAAAATTTCTACGGCTTTTGAAGTCTGAATGTGATTGTTTTTACCTATTGATTGTATTAGCATAACCTTGGATTTTTTGAGACCTGCCTGGAGACCTCTGACTGAAGGTGGAGGAGAATTACTCATCTCTATTGAACTTGAACATCAGAAGAGGATTAGTTATTTGCAGGAGAGGATGTTGAGGGAGCAGCTGGATGAGGTGGTGGTGAATGGGAGTGTTGAGAGGAGGTATCCGGGGAATTTGAACTTGTCGTTTGCGTATGTGGATGGGGCTGAAGGAGGTGGCGGTTTCAAGTGGGAGTGATTGTACTAGTGCGAGTTTGAAGCCGTCGAATGTGTTGAGGGCGTTGGGGGTGGATGAGGACATGGTGCATACTTCGATAAGGTTTGGGATTGGGAGGTTTACGACTGAGGAGATTGATAGGGCGGTGAAGCTTATGGTGTAGCAGGTGAAGAAGCTGAGGGAGTTGAGCCCGCTTTATTAGATGGTGAAGGAGGGGATTAATATTTAGGATATTCAGTGGTCGCAACATTGAGGAGTTGTGTGAGAGGGAGGTAGTGGAGCAGTTCCTATATATATCTACTGGTGTGCTGCAGCTGATGGAGAATTCAGGGTTCAGTTTGCTATCCTTGTTTGCAAATGCCTTTGACAGCTCTCCTAAGCTAAACATGACTAGATTTTGCAGACACAATAGTTTTTTCTTCAATATTTGTCCTCCCCTGTTTCATTTCCTTTGAATGGGATATGGGCAAGATAGGTGAAGATGAAGTTTTAGGTCTAATGTTTTATTTTCTTTATTTGTTTTATGTATCTGTTGATACCAAAAAAATGGAAGTAATAAAAAAATAAAAATAAATAATAGAGGAGTTTTTGTCAACGTGATATTCTCCTGTGGACATAAGGACATTCTAGATACACACAAACCTATTTGAGTTTAAATACAACTCATACAAGAAAAGTTTGGAAGTTATCACGTCATCACAAAATCAGAAGTTTGGAGCGACTATCTTTGTCGACACAGTGCAGTATATAAGAAAGACCTCAGAAGGAAAAAGGGGAGGAGCAGAAGGACGCCAACAAGAGGAAGGAGGCAGAGTGATCAGAGGACAGAAAAGAAAGAAGAAGAAGTCGAAGCTCTGCTGCAAAGGAAGGCGCAACGACAACCACCACAAAGGGTGAGGCTTTTTCTCCACTCGTTATACAACATATATCCCTGGCAGCATCCCAATGAGTACCGGCCAACGTGCTAATAAGGTCCCGGCCAGCCAGTCGATGAAATCCCGGCCAACGTGCCGATGACAAGATGACCATGACCATGTCGGAAGGCCTCTACAAAGACCATGTCCGCGCAGCAGCAGCGTCTCAAAGTCCCAACAGCAGCTTCTATGCCCTTCAAAGTTTTACCCAACAGCAGCGTCTCAAAGGATGTTAAACGTAATACATCCTTCCTGGCAGCAGAAAAGAAGGAAAAGAAGCTTCCATGTCAAAATTATCCACACAAAATCATCTGAGCAAAGTCCTTGAGACTTTGATTTACTGCTCTAGTAATCGAAACGAGCTCGATAACTCTTTCAAACACAACTGCTGCTGGATTCCATGCTAGAAAGAAAAGAGAAGACAAAAGCATGGTGCTCAGTGCACAATTCAAGCTACAGGTGTTGACAGCAAACAAATCAAATTACTATGACGTTGTGCCTACAATGAAACTTTTGCCACTAAACAATAATTAAATTCAATAAAAGGAGAGCCTGGACGGTGGCCTCCTACACAAATTGGAAGTCTCAATAGTGGGAACTAATGAGAACCAATGTCAAAAATTGACACTTCGACAGAAACACAAGCTCGAGGAGATGTCAAACACAAGCTCAAGAAGACTTGAACTAATCGTGATTCTTATAAACAACACAAGACAAAAAGCAATAAGGCAGTTCACTATGTCTACGAGCTCACAACAAAATCACCTAAAGCGATCCTGCTTCTACCCGAAGGCACTCGAACTCCTCTCGACAGTCTCAATGTTGGAATTTAACAAACAAGAAAACATCAACAAAGCAATGAAGAGGGCAATGAAAATAGAGTTTGAGAACTTCACCTTTTCTATTGAAGACATGAAAGGAAGTAATCCTAAGTAATTAGGATTGGTATCACCGTTTGTCTGATATGATCTTCTCACATTAGAGGAAATCTAGTCTTCCCTTATTTAGTTCTAGTACAGCTAGAATTGTGGATCAAAACAGGTTGGTAGACCTGTATATATATGTTGTACAAACTGATTGAAAATATTAAGAAATTTTCGTTCATCATCATATCATCCTTCTTTATGGTATCAGAGCGGGTTGCCCACGTATACGTGTGAAGCCCAAAGACCACACGAACTCCACGACCGCCCAAGTTGTTGTCCACGTGTTAGGCTTAAAGATTCGCCACACGTGCGGGGGCGTGTTGAGAAATATATCCCATATCGGGAATATGGGACCTTGTCTGTGGGTTTATAAGGATTTGGGCTACCCTTTCTATTGCCAATTGGTTTTAGAGTTGAACCCCAGACTACTTTATCATTTTCATATTCAAAAACTTCCAATTGCGGCTTCAAATCATTTGGGCTAAGAACCCAGTCGCTGCCCATCTCCAATTCCGATTCCGAATTCATTTCTCATCCCTACCCAGCTCTTGTTCAACTTGGTAGACGGCTCGCAGTACACACATTATGTTTCCATACTTTTTCTGTTTCCATGGCTTCTCGTCCTGCAAGGTATGCCACACCCCGTTTCGTATTAGAGATTTAGAACTGGGTGGTATGTAGGGGTCCGTTAAAATATCATTTCGTGTCTTGGTATTCATGCCACATTGTTGAACTTTGGTGCCTTCACTATCCGTGCCACGTTGTTGGACCTTTGAGCCAGTCTTCATCCCTTATGCGTTGGGGCACTAGGCGATCTACACCAGGCCAGTTCAGTTGGACGAAGGTCTCTAATCTGGCTAACCGGTGAGCTATCTCTTCACTTGCCTCGTCCGTTTTGTCTGTATGAGCAGTGGCCTTCCCCTTGTATTTTGAGTTATTGTAACTCGGGCAGGAGGTGTGGTCCACAGAAGCCGGTCAACTAGTCGTCGTTCTGGTACCGAGGTATGTTGCCTTGTCTCCTGTAATCATTAGCTGGTCATTTAGGGTCTCGACCTGTGTCTTTCTGAAACCCGCCGCTTAGGAAGAGATCACGAATGATTCTCCTGCGGCCAATCTGGGCCAAGCCAAGTCCGCCATGGCCACAATAAAACCATTTTTCTTCTCGAAGTGAAGGTATCATGCATCGAACCACTCTTGTACCTAGTCCTTGAGTTGCTGGCACTTAGAAGTCTTGTGTGTCCAGCTGTTGTGGAGCTTGCAATGTTCTCTGCCCATTTTGTATTCGATGTATGACGAAGAGAAAAGTACTGTAACCAGCTCATCAGTAATTAAATCGTCTAATACCCAATGGGCTAGGTCGACGCTTTATGATATCTACTAGGTTGGGATTCGCCGTCCCTTGACTCGGATTGACCTCTTTTTGATGACCGCATTGCGCCATTTCTCGCAGAGCCCTCCCAATTAACTTCTACCATTGCTACAGTGCTTGGAAAAAGGTTCTACGTTGATGAGGTCTGCTGGGCGACCTGCAATTTAAAACCCTATCATTGTAGTAACTGGAAGTAGGGATCATTCTAGCCGGGGACACTAGGGAAGGATTATATCTGCATTAAAACAAGTTAGTAATATTCACAAATATAAGATAAACATACAAGTACAATTCTGTCACAACTATACAAGTATAAAACACATAAGTACAATCATATGCAATCGACAAAATATAGACATGGCATCGATACGTATATACAAAAAGAATTAAATTATTTACAAGCTATTCACATATTTACCGAATTATGATGGGGTTTTTATAGTGATTTCTAGGGTCCTAAATCTAAATCTAATATTTACAATAGGTGGTGGTCAAACATCACTTAAGCATCAAATAACACAAACACCGTTAAGAATGCAAATCAATTTCGTGCAAGGAACAATAGCAACGTTTAGATGATCCTAGACTTTAATTAATTCCAATCTATTAGACTTCTCATGTGTACTTAGAAACTTCTTTCCGGCCTGATTCTGAAACATATATGTGTCACCCTTGTTTAAGATTTCCTTCCGGCATAAATAAAACAAAAATACACTTACGTTCTAGAGTCGATTAGAGACATGATCCTAGGTATGGCGTCACTCATCCTATTAGCATGCAAATCATTCACCCTAACAACCCTTTGCAATAACTAAAACCAAGAACTTCCTTCCGGCCTGAACTTAATCCTAGGTTACTATAGCTTATTAAACTCTCCCTTTTAGAAACATCCGTGCACTAGACTGTCCTAGGGTTCGATTACATGATTAGGTGGTGATTAATCAATTAAATTTTAACATACATAGAAACATAAACTACTGCCTAAAATCCCAAAGCCAACAAACACAACATAACGTTACATACTACACACATTCACATGCAAATCACAAAGAAGAACATGCAATTGAACATAGAATGTAAAACCGATAAAACCAAAAGATAAATAATATAAATAAAACACAATTATACAGTAAAATTACATAAACCTTATGAAGATCCATACCTAACCAACCTATATTAGATTGGCTAAACAATGGTTGAGAATTGGTGGATGATTGGCGGCGATCGGCGGCAGGTTTGTTAATTTTCTGTGTTTAAGGTTTTTGGGTAGAGCTTGGCTATTCTAAGCAAAAATAAATTGTTTGACGACTCTAAAACTCAACTATTACATGTGTATTTATAGGAAGAAACCCTATAGAATTCGGCAGCCCCTCCTTGTCCATAACGGATTGGGCTTCTTGCTTTTCCTTGTTGCACAAACCTTTGACTTCTTGAATTTGCTGACTTGGATAATGATTCATGGACTTATTTTCTGAATTCTTGGACTCCCCTACATGTTAAGAGATCAATATAGGAATCCCTTACACATTTTGGGCTTCATAGGACAGCCGAATCCCATCCATAGGCTCGGTAGAACAAGTTATCCTGTTTTGACATGGAGAACTTGCCTAATTGCTGTTTTCGGCTTCTCCTTGGTGATTTCTTCGATTCTTATTCTTATAAACAACTTCCCATATCATCATTAAGCTCCTCATCAATCATTTTACATGCTTGGGAAGGATTTTGGAGAAGAAACACACTCACGAACTCGGTAGACAACTTCAGCAAAATCTGCCCTGTTTCTAGCAGACTGATCTCCGGCCATTGATTCCACCATAACTCCTTCATCAGAACTTGGATTGCTGCGATTCCAAAATATTTAGAAACTAGATATCCACAGCTTTCCATCCATATATGGCACATCTCCTGGTTCCTCCTGGATCGCCCTAGGAAAATTTTTGAAGTTGAGTTATGGTTTCTGGAATCCTCTTTTTTTGTTCAAATCTCAAATATTCATACCAATTCACAATATCCATGAAACTTGCAATTTCTTAAAATAAATGTTAAACCATCATCTATGCATTCAAAGATAAAATCATTTAAAATAAATGATTTCTTCGATTCTTCTTCTTTTAAACAACTTCCTATATCATCATTAAGCTCTTCATTAATCATTTGGCATGCTTGGGAAGGATTTTGGTGAAGAAACACACTCACGAACTTTGTAGACAACTTCAGCAAAATCTGTCATGTTTCCAGCAGACTGACCTCCGGCCATTGTTTCCATCTTAACTCCTTCCTCAGAACTTGGATTGCTGCGATTCCAAAAGATTTAGAAACTAGACATCCACAGCTTTCCATCCATATATGACACGTTTCCTGGATCGTCCTAGGAAAATTTTTGAAGTTGAGTTAGGGTTTCTGGAAATCCTCTGTTTTTGTTCCGAATTCATGCTCTCGGCCTCTTGTCTTTCCATGCTTCTTTTGCTACCTTCCATAAGTCCGATCCTCATGATTCTTGTTTCGTTAAGTCCATATACATGTCGCCTAAACATTAAAGAAAATTAATCAAGTAATGACAATGTATAAATTTACATAATCATAAGAAATAACACGATAACTTCATAAGTCAGCTTTTAACAAATTAGTGCACATTTTCTCTACTTTACTCACATTTTAGCCATTGCTCTACAGAAAAACCCTTATGATAAATAACTAACAATACTAACCTAATAATGAATATACAAAGCATAAATGAGGGTAAAAACATATTAAGAACGTAGCATAAAATGCTCCTATCAACTACCCCACACTTACCCTTTGCTAGTCCCTAGCAAACTAAATAAAAGACTACTAAAATTAACGACAAAACTAAAAACTTAACATCTAATACCCTTAATGATTTGTCTCAGATTCTTTAGCATAGTTTTCAAGTTTAGGCATTCGAGTGAAAAGCGTAATTGCAAAGCGTCATAAATATGTTTCATAGTATGAACAGGTAAGAAATAAAGACATATAGTATGAACATGTATGACAATTGTTCCTCCTCACAATGGCATACTCTCTTCTATTCACTCATCCATGGTATTCACTCATAAGTATATGCAAGAGAAAAGATTATAAGACAACAAATAGTTTGCAAATTTCATCAAATAAGAGCACTTTGTAAATATATATTCATGGAAAAACCTCATGTAACAACTATGTGTAATAATGGACCAAAATCATATGCTTTACTTATGAGACAATCTCCACAAATCAAAGTTAGCTATCTTAAGAATCATGAATTTCATCTCAAAAACATGGTTGTAATGGGGCTTGGTTTCATAAGATAGGAATTTTTAGGATAAGTGGTGCTATAAGGCATCACCAAGACTTAGCAAATCTTGATTCTCCTTATGTCTCCACTCCACGGGTTAAATTTCATCAAGTTGGACCCATACATTATCATCCACTCTTCCACATATTATGAATAGGACAAAGGTCACATATACATTTTTAGACCTTCAAATAATAACAAAACTCTAAATTCACAAACTTTTACAAACACCATCAAAATCTGTACTTGCTTTGATCCGAATTTTTTTTCTTCTTTTTTTTCTTTTCGTTTCTTTTTTTTCTTTTGTTTCGGACATACATTACAATGGTGTTTTACCCCATATTTGTTCAATATTACAATATCACCCCACACTTGCTTCACAGCATCACGCAATACAGCTCCATCGAAAGTACTTTGTCAAGTCTTGATAACAAGGTAAAGATTTAGCTATTCTAAGCAGAGGAATTTTGTTTAAAGGTGATGAAATAAAAGGCTCAATGTAGGCTCAAAGGGTTTAAAACTAAGGAGTCCCACAACGGGCACAAAATAGGCATATGCTTTATTTGGCTATGGTGGTAATCCTAAAGAGATTTAAATTCAATCATATTCAAAATCAAGACATGTTATGATTATAAAGTTTTGACAATCACATAAGCAAGTTCTAGTAAACTAGAGTCCATTAAAAAGCTATAGCACATAGTTATTGAATATGCAAAGAATGATGAGGTTTCGAAAGATAGTGAAAAAGTAGTGAAAATTTTGAAAAATTTAGGCAAAATCGGCACAGAACTCACTCAAGAAAGAAAGTTTTTTAGGCTCAAAAGCTCACATAGGTTATTTTGGAACAGTTTAACCAAACATGCATACTTTACAATCAATCAAGTCTTAAATATTCATACCAATCCACAATATCCATAAAACTCGCAATTTCTTAAAATAAATGTCAAAACATCATCTATGCATTCCAAGATAAAATCATCATAGACTTTTAAGGGTATATCCTAAGACACAAAACAAAACATGTTACTTATGTAACTCTACCCCACACTTAGAAAATTACATTGTCCTCAATGTAAACCCAAATCATGTTATAACTTCCTATGCATGCGTCTAAGTCACACAAATAACCAACACAAAAGAATTCAACAATCAACGGAAATAAAAGAAATCGACAAGAAATAAGAATAAAAACGTAAAAACTTAAAATACAAACCGAAAGAAGTGAAGCAGATAGAATGAATAGGTAAACTCTCAATGATGGCTCCTCCACTGCTACGGTTGAAATGAGTTGCCTCTCATGTAGCGCTTAATATTTTAAGTCTGTCAGCCTAGACTTCTTTTATCCTTGATAATGGCGTCAGCCATGGTCTAGTGGCGGTGATTTTTCAAATTGCTGGCTCTCAACGTTACACTCCGGGAATGTAGCATAATACGGCTTAAGTCTATGACCGTTTACCTTAAACCTATTTCCTGAGGTCGTGCTTTGAATCTCAACTGTACCATAAGGAAACACATTAGTAATAACAAACGGACCTTGCCAACGTGAACGAAGCTTACCTGGGAAGAGTCTAAGTCTTGCATTAAACAGAAGGACTTGTTGTCCTATCTCAAAGTTCTTCCCTCTTATTATCTTATCATGATAGGCCTTCGTCTTCGCTTTGCACGTCATGGCGAAATCATAGGCCTCATTCCTTATCTCTTCAAGCTCACAAATTTGCAGTTTCCTATGCAATCCAGCCTCGTCTCTGTCCATGTTAAACTGCTTGATTGCCCACCAGGCTCTGTGTTCCAACTCCACGGGCAGATGACACGCTTTATCGTACACAAGCCTAAAGGGAGACGTCCCTATTGGCGTTTTAAACGCTGTTCTGTAGGCTCACAATGCATCATCCAATCTATCACTCCAATCTTTTCTTGTAGGTCCTACAGTCTTTTCCAATATTTGTTTAATTTCCCTGTTAGAAGTTTCGGCCATGCCATTTGTCTGGGGTGATATGGTGTTGAAACCTTATGAGTGACTCCATATTTCTTAAGCAAAGCCTTAGTGGTTCGGTTGCAGAAGTGAGATCCACCATCACTTATTAAAACTCTTGGCACTCCAAACCTAGAATAAATGTTAGTTCTGAAAAACTCTGCAACAACTTTAGAATCATTAGTCCTGGTGGCTTTTGCTCTCACCCATTTCAAAACATAATCAACAGCCAATAATATGTAAAGAAAGCCTTTAGATGAAGGAAAAGGTCCCATGAAATCAATACCCCAAACATCAAAAATTTCAACAACAATAATAGGGTTTAAGGGCATTTAATCTCTCTTACCTAAATTACCTGTTTTTTGGCAACGATCACATGAAGCACACGTCGCATAAGCGTCTTTGAATAAAGTTGGCCAATAGAATCCAGCTTCTAACACCTTCCTAGCTGTTCTTTTTGGTCCAAAGTGACCTCCACATGCCTCCTTATGACAAAAATCCAAGATGGACCTATGCTCTGCTTCTGGAATACAACGTCGAATAACTTGATCCCCACATTGCCTCCACAAATATGGCACATCCGATATGTAATTGCGAGCATCCTTCTTGATCTTCACCTTGGTATGGTTCGGCATTGATGATGGAAACGTCCTTGACACTATAAAATTCACCAAATCGGCATACCATGGCTCTCTTGTGTCCAACTGAAACAATTGTTCGTCTGGGAACGTCTCTGACATAGGAATTTCGTCTTCATCATGTACAATTCGGTTGAGATGATCTGCTACAACATTTTCAGATCCTTTCTTGTCCTTGATTTCGATGTCAAATTCTTGAAGTAACAAAATCTATCTGATGAGTCTTGACTTTGCAACTTTCTTTGTTAGTAAGTACCTTAATGCTGCATGATCAGAATAAACAACAACTTTAGAGTTCAAAATATAAGATCAAAATTTCTCTAAAGCAAAGATTACTGCAAGGAGTTCTTTTTCTATTGTTGTGTAATTCAGCTGAGCATCGTTGAGTGTCCGAGATGCATAGTAGATGGCACATGGCTTCTTCTCCTTTCTTTGACCTAGCACGGCACCAATAGCATAATCCGAAGCGTCACACATCAATTCAAATTGCAAATCCCAATCAGGTGGCGTCATGATAGGTGTAGTCGTCAACAACTCCTTCAAAACGGCACATCTTTCTGCAACAAGGAAGTAAGCGGTTTGGCCACCAAAGAAAAGTCCTTGATGAACCTCCTGTAAAAACCTGCATGGCCAAGAAAAGAACGAACCTCTTTCACCGTTGAAGGCGAGGGTAAGTGATGCATAATATCAATCTTAGCCTTATCAACTTTTATTCCTTTAGCAGAAACAATATGACCTAAAACTATACCTTGATTAACCATAAAATGACATTTTTTCCAATTAAGTACAAGGTTAGTTTCTACACACCGTTCTAAAATTAATTCTAAATTCTTTAAGCCTGTATCAAAGTCTTTACCATAAACACTAAAATCATCCATAAAAACTTCAATGATATTTTCAATATAATCAGATAAAATAGAATACATACAACGTTGAAACGTACCTGGGGCGTTGCACAATCCAAAAGGCATTCGTCGATAAGCAAACGTACCAAAGGGACATGTAAACGTTGTCTTCTCTTGATCATCCGGGTGTATTATGATCTGGTTGTAGCCACTATATCCATCCAAGAAGCAGTAGATGACAGGACCCACCCCGGGTTAAACCCCTTTAACCCGAAGTAAATCCTGCGGGGACCACCTCAAGGGAACTTCTTACCGAAACCCCCTTGAAATGGCCAACCCTTCCTACAAAACTAACTAAACCGGGTTAGTCAGAGCAGTCTACAGAGATGATTACCCCAAAGAATTTCGAGCAGCAACGGAATGATCGACTATGCCTCGACTCTCGTACGCGCTCGACCTCCTCTCAAGAACCCTGCATCACTGGGCATTTAAAAACGAAAGGCCCAGGGGAGAAACATTTAAAAACTGTTAGAGTGAGTGGACGAAAATCAAATATAAAAGCTCCATTTCCTGTAATGCTCTCCCAAAAGTATATCAATTTAAAAATCATTTATGCATGCCCACAATTACTAAATTTCCGCAAATGCATGATAAGATAAACCAACAAGGAATATGGGAAGAGAAATGTTCACCAAACATAATAAGTCTGACCTCTCAGACTAGGGTCGGAGCTAAGAGCTCTAGTAGCGCCCTCACGCTACGCTATGCTAGCTAAATAAAATAATACGGTCAACCCTTATAATATCAACCTGACCTCTCAGGCTTGTCTGTCCACTCAGACCAGGGTCGGAGCTAAGAGCTCTAAATAAAGTGATACGGTCAACCCTCATAGTGCACTACGTAGTTTGCCTGACCTCTCAGGCTAGGGTCGGAGCTAAGAGCTCTAGTAGCGCCCTCACGCTATTCTAGCTAGCATATTTATTGGTCAACCCTTAAAATAAACATTCATAACAATACATTAATCAAATTCTCTTCCCAAAACAATTAATTAAAACAATTCCTTGTCATATATGCATAAAACCAATTTCCAACGAAGTCTCGGGTTCAATTCCATTCGAAGGACGGCCCTCACCGTCTATAACCATTTTCGAAAGAAATAGAAAATTGAGTAAAAATGTAAATACGTTCAAGAACCCGAGAAGGATATAATTTTCGGAAACAATCATAAACACCATGCAATTAACTCAATAAATAAGGCATGCATTTATTTAAAATAATATGTCCACTCACAGTACTATTTCGACCTTCTTCCCGCTCGGAAAGCTCCTCGAGCGAAACTCTCGAACTACCCGCGTAGTCGAGCCCGTCTCACGTCCGACCAGAGACTGTACAACAAATCATCACATTAGTCATAACATCGTTGACTTGGTCTTTTCCTAGTTTGACCCGGAAATCCTATTTGACCACGTGTTGACCAAGTTCCTTTCCTTTTAATAGTTTTTCAACAAATACATTCGTTTTTGATTACCCAACCATAACACCGACTTTCTCTAATAATTCAATTGACATTAGGTTCACCCATAATAATTCGTGGAATTACTATGGACACCCATTCAACCACTTCACCAATACCTTAGGAGTCCTTAAAATAATCCTTAAACCTTAACCGACAATAATCGATGGTCGGAATAATATTTAATTATCCGCCAATAATACTAAACTAGAACAATTCCAAAACCTAACCAAAACTCCTCCAAAAATTACCAAATTTTAACCATAGACTCCTCACAATAAGTACTAATTAATGGTCATGAAAAACTGCCCAAAAAGTGGCGGCACCGCCACCGGCGGCCGGCGGCAGAAATTCCGGCCAGAATTCCGGCGACCTCGGATCGCCACCAAATTTTACCAGTAGCTTCGTCTCGTCAATTGGGACAACTTTCTAGTTCAACTCGAAGGCCAATTCGGCCTCTAACTAGGTCAAAAACTCGATGAACAGTAGACCCCGAAAAATTACGCTACCAAACTTCAAATCCTCAATTCTCCCTACACACTTCAAATCAAGCTACCAAATTCTAGGGGATTGTAGTACACCTAAAACCCATCCTAAACATATAAAGAACTCAACAATTGGTGATCTAGGGAGGGAGAAATTCAATCCCGAAAATCTACTGTACACACCAAGAACAAATCGGAATTTCTCCCGATTTACGGCGAGTTAGGTCGGAAAGCTTACCTAGGATTGAAGTAGACTCGGAGGCCGAACTTTTGGGACCGGTGTGGTGGCCTGAGGTGGCCGGACGGCGGCGCTGTGGCGGCCGGAAGCTCCGGCACAGTTTCCGTCGGGGAAGAGGAGAGAGAAGCCGGGTGAAAAATCTGATTTTTCACCCCGGTAACTCCTATATATAGCCGTTTTACTGCATAGTAACTTTATACTTTTGTTCATAACTTTCTCATACGAACTCCGATTTGAGCGTGCTACGTGTCCACGAACTCGTAACGACGCCCTCTACAACTTTCAAGAAGGAAGTTTTCCCAAATTCTTGACTTAACGAAAAGTCAACTTCACGATCATTGTACGGTTAAACGGTCACTTTAAATGGTAAAAGACCAAAGTAACCAACCGTAAAATAATTCTAGGATCGGGGTGTGACAATTCTCCCCACCTTATAAAAATTTCGTCCTCGAAATTTCTATACTCAAAGTCCAACACAGAGGGGGATAGTACCACTTAAAATAATAACATTGTTCTCCAATATCCACTTCCTTCTGAGAACTCTTCTGAGACGCCACACGAAAAGCATTGTCAAAACCTAAACACCTGCTCTTTACGATCAACATCCTTACTGTTCCTCCTTAAAAGCCAATTTCCAGTACCAACCAGAAGTCTATTGACATAGGATGTAAGGTAGTAAACTTATTTACGTAACATGGACATACGTGACACTAGGTATCCATTAACTCTAAGGATACCCAACATATTCCTCAAACTCATGTAACCTTGTCACGTGTCACATCTAGCCAACGTAGCACTCCTTCCTACGTGGATGATAACCTCCGCTACTTCCCCATTTTCTGACACCCGACCACTCTTCTTAGGTCAAAACTAAAGCATAAGGTCTTACCGTGGATCACAATGATTTTCTCTTGAATCATTGATTAACTGAATCACCGAATTCTTACTGTACTTCATCTCATTTATGAGGTGGAATACGACACCGCCTATGCTGATCCACCATCTGTAATCCTCGCGAGAATCACTATTGTTTTTTCACCAAAAGATGATAAATTCTGTCACACGCTGAAAACATCATTTGGCAACAATTCCCTGTTGCCTAAACCGGATTATAACCATATCCTTGAAAATCCAATAATCGTCCTTACCAACCGCATGTGACGTCGTCACAATACCGCTATCAATCATTCTGATTCCAATAACCACTCGCTTATCGTGAGTATAAATTCTTCAAGAATACTCGTATACTTTCGTGGAACCTTAAATATCAGCTCACACATTTCCTATGCAGGTAATGATTATCACGCCTGAGGAGTAGGGTTCGATGTCACTAATGGATTTAAATCCTCTGGTAACACAATACCACGTGGAGCCAAATCTACTGACAACAAGTCCACGAGAAAACCATGGCGACTCGTGTTACACGAACCATCACCTCATTTGAACCAGGCTCCCTGATCTGGTTTACGCTTTCTAGAAACTATTCTGTCATGTTGTAGAGTAATTGTCTTCCCTGACTCTATCATTACTCAAACCACTTGTACACACAGGACATGAACTGCCGTGAATATTAGCGTAAATCCAAAACCATAGCCTTTAAATCAGGGAGATCCAAAAGCTCCTGACATCGAGATCCAACAATACTGACTCCTCGCATGAAAACAATATTGTTAGGCTTCACACTGTCTACCAAGCTATTCTGACCGGATAAATCTTGACTTTTACCCACAAGTCGAACATTAGAGTCGCTAGCTCAAATATCACTTGTGGGGTTACTGCATACTTTATAACTGGTAACACATACCCGTACTACTCATAGGTGAGGTGCCACTGACCTCCCTAACTCTTACCTTAACCTGGAATGACGCATAGTGCAGAGCTTGCACTTCAACCAACCGTGCGTCTAATAAACGTTATCCGCATCACAATCTGGGATAGATTTACCATTAAAAGGATTCCAGAGCCTTACCCGCTCAACAAGTATATTCCATTCCCAGATGCCTCCATTACCACATCGTCCGGTAATAACCAGCAACTTGGACATTTAACCAGATCAGACATCTACATGAAATTTAGTGCCACTGGTGCACGCCCAAAGGAACATCTGATCAAAGCATCGGGAATTAATTTCACCAGACACAACCATGTTGATCACCGAGCATCCAGTTAACGAGGCACAAGATAACAAATACCATTACCGCACTGGGCACGTATACATCACAGAGTCAACTCGTACAACTAGACAGTTTCTAACAAAACTGTCCCTCAGGCGCTGCGGGTTTACCATCCACCGCAACCTCTATTCGGTAAGATTCAAAATTCTCAATCGCTTACCACTCTAGATCTTAAATCACAAGATCCACTGCCACACGTTAACATCCTCTCGGATCATAACTTAATCTGAACGTAGCTTAATCACTCCACGGTTTCCGATGGAGTGTTGCACAACTTAGCAACATACTTTACTACCCTTGTAACAATTTGGTTTCCAAAACCTTGACTCGTAACACCTTTGAGTCATCAAAGAAACTCTTTCCTCAGTTTCACCGCTTTCACACTCACCGAAAATGTTGACAATTTTGAGAGTCACCTCCAATGATCTTTCTTGCTACTACTCTACACTCGTGGCGCCAAGAACTGCCGCTAGGTCAAAAATTCCTAACAAGTAGGGTCACTACTCAAATGACCAATGACTAGAGCAACGCCAACAAAACTTTAATCCTCTCAGGATTTCCTTAAATTAACCTCAATAATTGATCTCCCAGATCTTAATCCTTATTCCACATAACAAGATTGAGAATATTTCCTGTCACTGCAGTGAGTGTAACTTATAAACCCCAACACGACTAAGTACACCTTCAGTTACAAAAATTGATTAGACCACAGCCAGTGGGTGCACAAATTCTCATGCTATCAAGCTCAGTTAATCACCTTCGATGAAACCAAGTGTCATAACAGACGACTTTGGTTGCAGGTTGAAGCTTGACCATCTACAATCATTCTCACTCCTATTCAACGATTCAGTAAACCTTACCCCACTGCTGTCACTTCACCTTTTCCGTGCATTTATCTCAGAAAACATCCTTCCACCTACTAACGACATTAAACCATTTAATTGACGTTTTACACAGAAACTTCTAACCAAACGTCTTTAATCTCCGTTCTCAATAAATGAAACTCTCATGACACCTTAAAATGAAGTCATCATCAGCCTTAGTCACTTACCTGGTGTCATTTTGACCACGCACAGCTGCATACGATAATTATGCCTTACCAACATGTGTTACCCAATTTCACTTTATCACTTCCCTACCCAAGAGGGTACACGTGCTCCTGTGGGGTATACCCATGTACATCTTCAGCCGTCAAAACAGTGCCGTTTGCACAACGACCGGTTCCTACACCGCAATTCATACAAAGTCCATCAAGGCTCGTACACTATCTCTGGTACCCCGAGCACCCTTGGCCCATGACCCGGTGGCCTGTTGCCACTTCCAACATGTTCCTTTAAATTCCGAAACCAATTACCTTTAATTAACACTAGTAACGCTTCCTCGATCTGAAAATCGAACTCTAACACAGCCAACCTGGAGACTCCTCCACAGGTGTACTAATTAAAACACTTTGACCGCAGGTGGATAACTCACCTTATGATTCATAGGAGCCCCAAGATCTGGTGACACGATTTAACATCTGCCTCCATGATAAATGGTCCAATGATCATTGTCACCAACCATTCAAATCACGCTTGGACTCACCAACAAATCAAACCTTCTAGTACCCCAAACATGGGTGGCTGGAGCTAAGAAGATCTAGTCGTAGCTGTCGACAACAATGTCAGCACCAAAGCTGACCCACGCCATTAGTTCTAGTGGCTGTCCCATAAAGCATCACGTGACCAAACAAACTATCACTTAATATCTTAATTATGTCACACTCGGGACTTATCACTAGATCCAGACCACAAAATAATAACACTCAATTCCCTTGAGTCTTTCCTCTTCATACGTCAGTTGGTTTTTCTGAAACCACACTAATGACGAACCTCAACAAAATCTTGGCAATCGTCAAATCTTAATATTCATCTCCTCACTGAATAATCGCGCTAGGCGACTTCAGCTCCCTTTTATTTATGGCAGGATGCAACATCTATCATTAACTCTTACGACTCCTCTTCTAGGAGTCTCATAACTCGAACGCTAAGGCCTCGCCTCAGGTTTCCACAGCATCCCTGTCAACAACCATGACAGCCTCTCAGGTGTGAATTAGCTGTTTCACCACCGAGTACTTACACATAATGCTCAAACGTTAAACAACGTGAGTTTACAGCTCGATCCCCAACTCAAATCTCAATAAATCCCTTTAAAACACAATCCTTGGGGAACTCATCAAATAAATACGTAACGAGCTTACCTTGTTCCTTACAGGAGTTCACTGTGAGGTCGGCGTACTGAGGCATAGTCTTGAAGATTCGATCGTTTATAGGACCACTCGGTCCATATCTCAATCAGGAAGTACTAACTCATATCCTCAATAAACACTAAGCGTCCAAGCATAAAATGCCGATGGATCCGCCGCGGTCGGACCATCACTCTATAGACACTAAGTGATACCAAGTATATGAGGTAGTAACAGGAAACGATAACCTAATGCTCTGATACCATTGACAGGACCCACCCCGGGTTAAACCCCTTTAACCCGAAGTAAATCCTGCGGGGACCACCTCAAGGGAACTTCTTACCGAAACCCCCTTGAAATGGCCAACCCTTCCTACAAAACTAACTAAACCGGGTTAGTCAGAGCAGTCTACAGAGATGATTACCCCAAAGAATTTCGAGCAGCAACGGAATGATCGACTATTCCTCGACTCTCGTACGCGCTCGACCTCCTCTCAAGAACCCTGCATCACTGGGCATTTAAAAACGAAAGGCCCAGGGGAGAAACATTTAAAAACTGTTAGAGTGAGTGGACGAAAATCAAATATAAAAGCTCCATTTCCTGTAATGCTCTCCCAAAAGTATATCAATTTAAAAATCATTTATGCATGCCCACAATTACTAAATTTCCGCAAATGCATGATAAGATAAACCAACAAGGAATATGGGAAGAGAAATGTTCACCAAACATAATAAGTCTGACCTCTCAGACTAGGGTCGGAGCTAAGAGCTCTAGTAGCGCCCTCACGCTACGCTATGCTAGCTAAATAAAATAATACGGTCAACCCTTATAATATCAACCTGACCTCTCAGGCTTGTCTGTCCACTCAGACCAGGGTCGGAGCTAAGAGCTCTAAATAAAGTGATACGGTCAACCCTCATAGTGCACTACGTAGTTTGCCTGACCTCTCAGGCTAGGGTCGGAGCTAAGAGCTCTAGTAGCGCCCTCACGCTATTCTAGCTAGCATATTTATTGGTCAACCCTTAAAATAAACATTCATAACAATACATTAATCAAATTCTCTTCCCAAAACAATTAATTAAAACAATTCCTTGTCATATATGCATAAAACCAATTTCCAACGAAGTCTCGGGTTCAATTCCATTCGAAGGACGGCCCTCACCGTCTATAACCATTTTCGAAAGAAATAGAAAATTGAGTAAAAATGTAAATACGTTCAAGAACCCGAGAAGGATATAATTTTCGGAAACAATCATAAACACCATGCAATTAACTCAATAAATAAGGCATGCATTTATTTAAAATAATATGTCCACTCACAGTACTATTTCGACCTTCTTCCCGCTCGGAAAGCTCCTCGAGCGAAACTCTCGAACTACCCGCGTAGTCGAGCCCGTCTCACGTCCGACCAGAGACTGTACAACAAATCATCACATTAGTCATAACATCGTTGACTTGGTCTTTTCCTAGTTTGACCCGGAAATCCTATTTGACCACGTGTTGACCAAGTTCCTTTCCTTTTAATAGTTTTTCAACAAATACATTCGTTTTTGATTACCCAACCATAACACCGACTTTCTCTAATAATTCAATTGACATTAGGTTCACCCATAATAATTCGTGGAATTACTATGGACACCCATTCAACCACTTCACCAATACCTTAGGAGTCCTTAAAATAATCCTTAAACCTTAACCGACAATAATCGATGGTCGGAATAATATTTAATTATCCGCCAATAATACTAAACTAGAACAATTCCAAAACCTAACCAAAACTCCTCCAAAAATTACCAAATTTTAACCATAGACTCCTCACAATAAGTACTAATTAATGGTCATGAAAAACTGCCCAAAAAGTGGCGGCACCGCCACCGGCGGCCGGCGGCAGAAATTCCGGCCAGAATTCCGGCGACCTCGGATCGCCACCAAATTTTACCAGTAGCTTCGTCTCGTCAATTGGGACAACTTTCTAGTTCAACTCGAAGGCCAATTCGGCCTCTAACTAGGTCAAAAACTCGATGAACAGTAGACCCCGAAAAATTACGCTACCAAACTTCAAATCCTCAATTCTCCCTACACACTTCAAATCAAGCTACCAAATTCTAGGGGATTGTAGTACACCTAAAACCCATCCTAAACATATAAAGAACTCAACAATTGGTGATCTAGGGAGGGAGAAATTCAATCCCGAAAATCTACTGTACACACCAAGAACAAATCGGAATTTCTCCCGATTTACGGCGAGTTAGGTCGGAAAGCTTACCTAGGATTGAAGTAGACTCGGAGGCCGAACTTTTGGGACCGGTGTGGTGGCCTGAGGTGGCCGGACGGCGGCGCTGTGGCGGCCGGAAGCTCCGGCACAGTTTCCGTCGGGGAAGAGGAGAGAGAAGCCGGGTGAAAAATCTGATTTTTCACCCCGGTAACTCCTATATATAGCCGTTTTACCGCATAGTAACTTTATACTTTTGTTCATAACTTTCTCATACGAACTCCGATTTGAGCGTGCTACGTGTCCACGAACTCGTAACGACGCCCTCTACAACTTTCAAGAAGGAAGTTTTCCCAAATTCTTGACTTAACGAAAAGTCAACTTCACGATCATTGTACGGTTAAACGGTCACTTTAAATGGTAAAAGACCAAAGTAACCAACCGTAAAATAATTCTAGGATCGGGGTGTGACAGTAGAACTCATGACCTGCTAATCTTTCCAACATCTGGTCCATGAACGGCAAAGACATGTGGTACTTTCTGGTTGTGGCGTTTAGCCTTCTGTAATCAATACACATGCGATGTCCTGTCACCAACCGTTGTGGCACGAACTCATTCTTCTCATTCTCTACAACAGTCACGCCACTTTTCTTCGGCACTACCTGGACGGGTGAAATCCATTGACTATCCGAAATTGGATAGATCACTCCACAATCCAACAGCTTTATCACCTCGTCCTTAATCACTTTCATCATTGGAGGATATAAACGTCTCTGAGCCTCTCTTATAGGCTTGGTGTCATCCTCAAGTAAAATTCTATGAACACACTTTGTAGGGCTTATTCCCTTGATGTCTGCCAAAGTCAAGCCAATGGCAGCTGTGTTTTTCTTCAAAACCGCAAGTAACTTGTCCTCCTAGTGCTTTGTCAACGTTGACGACACGATAACTGGTAGAGTGTCATCTTCTCCAAGAAATACGTACTTCAAATGCTTGGGGAGAGCTCTTATCTCTAACTTAGGGGCCTGTTCCACAGATGGTAACAACTTATTAGTGGAAATTGGAACTGACAAGGGAGTATACCTCTCATAGATTGGTTGTGAGTCAAGCTCCTTCACAACTTCAAGAATGGACGGCTCCAAATCTTTCAAAGCCTTCTCATCCCATTCTCTATGCTTGTCATATCCGACCCCATACTCGATGGTTAATTGCTATGCTTGGTGGGTGGTCATTGCACAAGGTGTAACACCACCAAACCTCATTTCACTTCCAAATCCGTCCCCAACATTCTCGTCTATATTGTTGTCCCCAACGTGTTCATGCATGAGTCCGGTATTGGAATGTCTCATGACATCAAAAATATTGAATTTGATCACCTCGCCATCAAATTCCATTGTCAGGTTTCCTTCAGCAACATCGATGTTTGTTCTTGCAGTCCTCATGAAGGGTCGTCCCAACAACAATTGTGTTGAGTGCACAGATGACTCCTCCATTTCTAGCACATAAAAATCTGCAGGAAATATCAGTTGACTTACCTGCACAAGAACATCTTCAACATACCCCTCAGGGTATTTGTTAGAATGATCTTCCTTCTTTGATGTAGCTGGATCTTTCTCAAGATCCCTCTTCTTCATTGCTTCCAAGTCTGCCTTACTTGACTCAGCTTCTTTGTTCCTCACATGCTTGCCTTGATCTCAGCATTGTCCAGGCTCGGCATCTTCCTCCATGCTATGCTCAGCAACACCTTCTTTCTCATCACCCATGTCTAAAGCTCCAAGTCCGTTTGTGGTTTTGGGCTTAGGAGGTGGCGGCATCAAAGTCTTCCCACTTCTTGTGATAATAGCCTGCGCTTGTTCGTTCTTGGGATTCTTGATAACACCTCCTGACAACCTTCCTTGTTCATTAAATTTCCCCATTGTCCCATCTGATTCTTTAGCTCAATAACATCTTTCGACATCAATGCAATGTCTTTGGTGTTGGTCTGAGTTGTGGCTAACAATGATTGTGTCTAAGTGGCAATGTTCTTGAAGATTTCATCATAGTTGCTCCCACCACTCGGCTGCCCTCCTTGTTGGTTATATGGTTGGTGTGGCCTTGGCATGAAATTGCCTTGAGGTCGTGCCATAAATCCACTAGGTTGTTGCCCTTGTGCGCTTGGTTGAGGATTCTGCACGTTACAGTTGTTGTTCCAACGAAAGTTTGGGTCGTTGGCTCTTGGATTGAAGTTCTGAAAACGTGTCTGACCTCCTTGACCTTGAAAGTTGCTGAGCTGCTATCCATAACCCACGACATTGATCTCCTCAAAACTGTTTCCAACTTGATTGCATTGCTCAGACACATGTCCTTCCATACTACACACTCCACAGACTTGTGCTCCTTTACTCTTAGCTAAATTCGACACTATCAGAGTTAGCTTGTTCAAATCTTCTTTAAGCTCTATTATGGCACTTGACTCTCCATAAGTGTTTGCTTCATTAACATGCCTTGTTGAAAATGAACCAAATTATTGATTGTTTGTAGCACGCATCTCTAACAAGTTACTGGCTTCTTCCCTGCTTTTCTCCATCAACGAACCTCCAGCTGTAGAATCAAGGAATCGGCGTTCCATAGGGCGTAGTCCCTCATAAAAGTACTGAAGCAGAAGTCCCTCACGTATCCCATGGTTAGGACACAAAGCAACCAAGACTTGTACCTCTCATAGTACACATCGAAAGCTTCATCCATGTCTTGTTTAATTGAAGTAATCTCCTTTCTAATATGTGTCACTCTAGATGATGGAAAATACTTAAAGAGAAACTCTTTCATCATTGTTTCCCATGACGTGATTCGTCCAACTGGCACTGCAAAGAACCATGTCCTAGCTCTGTCCTCAAGTGAAAACGAAAAAGCTTTCATCTTGACTAGTTGCAAATCGGCACCCCTAGGACACATAGTGTCACAATAAAATTCAAACTGTTGCAGATGATGGTTCGGATCTTCTCCACTAAGTCCATGAAACGTTGGCAATTGGTGGAAGAAACCACCTCTCATTTCAAAGTCCGCCGATTTTCCTGTTGATGTGCTTAGATAGGTAATGTTATTCGGCCTTACCCTTGTTCCATTGACTTGACCATTTTCTTCCCTTAATGAAGTCATTTTGATAGTTACAGAAGTAGGATTCTCGTGAATTACTGGTGATGATTCACAAGATGATAATGAAGGAACTTGCGAATGTGGTGATGAATTTGGTAAAGTCTGGTGTGATGTCGATGGAATGTCAATATTGTATTCTTCTCTGACTCGCCTAAGTCTGTTGTTGATGTCTCTTATCCACGTGTCAGAATTATTCATTCATATGCTCCTGCATAACCAATCGGCACAAATGACCAAAGATCAAGTTAAAATCATCATAAACTTAAGTAAAAACGAAAATCAAAAATGAAACTAGGCCAGACAATATTAAAATGCACACGGCACAAACAATCAACACAAAACATGCAATATGCAATATGATATGCAAAATGATCGATCATAAGTTTAAATGCAACATGAATGACACACATAACACACTACAAAACAAAATAATGTTAGCTAAACATGACACACATCATGGGAATCTAAACACATAGGATACACGGCATGACATGATATTAACAAAGCAAGCAACTAGAACACATAGGGCATACGGCATCACATAGACACATAACACTTTCAAGCACAAGATGTCGACAGCCTATAATGTTTCTAGTTGATTTTATTAACCCCTAATTTTCAAGGTACGTGGAGCAGGGAAGACCACTATGCAATGGACTGATACAGCCCAAGGTAGTGTTATGCTTCGTCCGATATACCTCAAAAATTAAAGCAAATTCGTGTGAAGCTTATGGCTTCATATATGTTCAAGTAAATTCTAGCGTTTAAAGTGTGGTGATGTTTCGGCCCAAGCATTTGGCTAGTTCGAGCGGGTTCCGTGGTTTCAGAAGGCAGTGATGTTAAGATCCACGGAGGGCGAACCCCGTATAGGAACTAGGCATCGTTTAGTGATCACTGAGAGCGAACTCTCTATCGACCCCTTCATAGAGAAGAGATATCAGTCTATGACCGTGAGATCCAGTTAAATAAACCTGAGAACCATATCTATGAATAATAACTTGTCCCCTACTCAGTTGAGGACAAACTCGGGTCACTAGACCACTCGACAAGTGCTAATCAAAGCCGTCCTCAACCTCATGAGATCCGAAGATAACATGAAGGGTTTAGGCTAAGATTAGAAAATGCAGCTTCTCCCTACATGTTACACTTTAAAAACCACAATAAACTTTCAACAAATATGAACTATGAACCTCCTAAATATTTAACTAAGTTATTACAACATTTACAAAACAATATATGGTACACAAAATAAAGAAACAAAAATGTTAGAAAAAAACACAAACAATTCGGCACACATATACACATGTACAATATCTTTCATCAAATTTGTTTTAGCATCCTCGGCAACGGCGCCAAAAATTGACGAGCGTCGATTACCGAGTTAAGGATAAGCAACCTGCAATTTAATTCCCTGTAATTCGTTAGTAGTAAACATAAGTAGGGATCGTTCTAAACCGGGGATGCCCAGGGTAAATAAGAAGAAAAGATCGTTAGTTAACATACAATCAAATATAATTCTATCACAACTATACAAGTATAAACAAATAATATATATAAACAATTATTCACATATATACATATTTACAAATGAAAAGGGTTTTAAGGATATCGACATTAATTATAAAAATAATACAACCTAAGCTAATATTTTTACAAGGTTGGTCAATCGATACTCAAGCACATAACATAACAAAAAAACATACAACAATTTCATGCAAGATTAAATAGTGATGCTCTTACTATCCTCTGTTTTAATTAATTTCAACCTCTTATGACTTCTCATGTGTTTTTAGGAACTTCGAATACGCCTGAACCTAAAACATATATGTGTCACCGTGTTTAAACTATCAAATATGCCTAATCTAAACAAGATACACTTACGAACTGGAGTCGGTTGAAGATATGATCCTAAGTATGACGCCACTCATCCTATTAGCATGCAAATCACTCACCCTAGCAACCCTTTGCAGCAACTAGAAACAAACTATCAAATATGCCTAACTTGATCCTAGATTACTACGGCTTATTAAACTCCCCCTTTGGAAACATTCAGGCCTAGACTATCCTTAGGTTCGATTACATGATCAGGTGATGATTAATCAACTAGCACATACTACACATAAGAACATGCAACAACTTAATCTAAATCATGAAACTAAAACATGCTTCAATCGTTACACATAACATACGATATTAAGGAGATCACAAAGAAAAACTTAACAACATATGACATGCATAAAACCGAAAATCCAGAAAATATATATAAAAATTAAAGTATTGTTCATACAAAAAATTATACAACAAAACCAATAGAAAACTCATACCTAAACCTAAATCAATTGACTAGGGAAGAGGTGGTGATCGGCGGCAAGCGGCGGCGGTTCAGTGGAGATGATGCGGCTGGTTTGTTGTTTTCTGTACGGGATTTTGGGTAGAGCTTGGCTATACTATGGCTTCGATCAATTTACCCCTAAAACTGAACTAATACATGAGTATTTGTAGAGAAAACCCTAAGGTAAAGTTGACATACACTCCTTGTCCATATCGGATTGGGCTTCTTGCTTTTCCTTGTTGCACACAACTTTGACTTCTTGAATTTGCTGACTTGGATAATGATTCATAAACTTCTTTTCTGAATTCTTGGACTCCCCTACATGTCAAGGGATCAATGAAGGACTCCTTTACACGTTTTGGGCTCCATAGGACAGCCGAATCCCCTCCATAATCTCGGTAGAACAAGTTATCCTGTTTTGACCGGGATAACTTTCCTAGTTGTTGTTTTCGGCTTCTCCTTGGTGATTTCTTCGATTCTTTTTCTTCTAAACAACTTCCCATATCATCATTAAGCTCTTCATCAATCATTTGGTATGCTTGGGAAGGATTTTGGTGAAGAAACACACTCACGAACTCGGTAGACAACTTCAGCAAAATCTGTCCTGTTTCCAGCGGACTGACCTCCGGCCATTGTTTCCATCATAACTCCTTCCTCAGAACTTGGATTGCTGCGATTCCAAAAGATTTAGAAACTAGACATCCACAGATTTCCATCCATATATGGCACGTTTCCTGGATCGTCCTAGAGAAATTTTTGAAGTTGAGTTATGGTTTCTGGAAATCCTCTGTTTTTGTTCCGAATTCATGCTCTCGACTTCTTGTTCCGAATTCATGCTCTCGGCTTCTTGTCTTTCCATGCTTCTTTTGATACTTTCCATAAGTTCGATCCTCATGATTCTTATTTCGTTAAGTCCATATACATGTCACCTAAACATTAAAGAAAATTAATCAAGTAATGACAATGTATAAATTTACAGAATCATAAAAAATAACACGATAACTTCATAAGTCATCTTTTAACAAATTAGTGCACATTTTCTCTATTTTACTCACATTTTAGCCATTGCTCTACAGAAAAACCCTTATGATAAATAACTAACAATACTAACCTAATAATGGATAAACAAAGCATAAATGAGGGTAAAAACATATTAAGAACGTAGCATAAAATGCTCCTATCACACAACGCCTATCCATTATGCCTAGTCTACCTACTAGCGCTCAACTGAATTTGCTCTCCTATTTCACTCAAGTGTTTAAGAAAGGGAACAATAAGATTCAAGCAGGACTTAACTATCGCCTATAGCTAATTCTCTATGACAGCTTCTTTGGGTTGTTGCATCACCGAGACCGCCTTCAATGTATGCAATGCACAATGAAATGAGATTGAAAAGGTTTAGGTGCTTAGCTCTAAAATTTATAGTCACAAGAAAGACTTAGAGATAAATTAGCAGTTAGTACAATGCTAGACTCAAAGTGAAGAAAACAATAATGACAATTTTCAACACTAAGACAACTAAGAAGCAAAGCAAAGCGTTGCTCTCTATTTATAGACTAAGTGCACTGCTATGAGGAAGCAAGCACTTTAGCCACATTAGCAGAGGTTCATTTGGACTCTAACTAAGACCTATAGGATCATAGAAATCCCTCAAGTCATGAGGCAGCAACAAAAAGAATTTCTCATAAGGGAGTACACCAACAGAAAAGGACAAGGGATTTTGAAAAAACTAGTTTAGACAAGCAAAAGACTCTACAAAACCACTTTGCATAATAGGACACAAAAGTCAACTGCCATGTTGCTTGGGTGGCCACATAGGTCGACTGATAGCTTGGGCGGTGCACCATATGGGCCAGCCGTCGACTTGGGTTGTGTTCCACAAAACCCAATTGGTTTCAAAAAGTTCAAGTCATGTGATCATGGGTAGACTTGTCACACTTCCCTAGACTAACTTGAAGCCCAAGAACGAATACGCAAATGTTGTGCTCAAAGAGATTTAAAAATCAAATACTTAAAAACTGAAGCAACCACATTTGAACGTACACAGAAAAGACTCAACATATAAGATAGATATATTAGGGGTACCTATCAAATCTAGATGGCAAGCAAGGCGGCCATCAGTAGTGAAAGAATGTGATGCACATGCATGAAACCACCTAATCCCTTTGAGGTCAGCTAGGTACTTCATTCTTCACTTGTTTAGTCCATGCTGATTACTTTGAGCAGTCCTTGCTATCATACTATAACATGTAGTCTGAATCATTATGTTTTTATCATAGAGGGATAGCCAACCATTCTTGTACCAACAGACTCTGCCTAGGTTTCCAATGTTTTGTTATATGACCAATTTGTTCCACGTCTAATAACAGGACCCACCCCGGGTTAAACCCCTTTAACCCGAAGTAAATCCTGCGGGGACCACCTCAAGGGAACTTCTTACCGAAACCCCCTTGAAATGGCCAACCCTTCCTACAAACTAACTAAACCGGGTTAGTCAGAGCAGTCTACAGAGATGATTACCCCAAAGAATTTTCGAGCAGCAACGGAATGATCGACTATGCCTCGACTCTCGTACGCGCTCGACCTCCTCTCAAGAACCCTGCAACACTGGGCATTTAAAAACGAAAGGCCCAGGGGAGAAACATTGAAAAACTGTTAGAGTGAGTGGACGAAAATCAAATATAAAACTCTATTTCCTTTAATGCTCTCCCAAAGATTTAATGATTTAAATAACATTTATGCATGCCCAAAATTTCTAAATTTCCACAAATGCATGATAATATAAACCAATAAGGATTATGGGAAGAGTAATATTCACAAGCACAATAAGTCTGGCCTCTCAGACTAGGGTCGGAGCTAAGAGCTCTGGTTGCGCCTTCACGTTATGCTAGCTGTATAAAACGGTAATGGACAACCCTTAATATATCCACCTGACATCTCAGGCGTGTCTGTCCTCTCAGACCAGGGTCGGAGCTAAGAGCTCTAGGTAAGTGGTGATGGACAACCCTTAGAATATCCACCTGACATCTCAGGCGTGTCTGTCCTCTCAGACCAGGGTCGGAGCTAAGAGCTCTAGGTAAATGGTGATGGACAACCCTTAGAATATCCACCTGACATCTCAGGCGTGTCTGTCCTCTCAGACCAGGGTCGGAGCTAAGAGCTCTAGGTAAATGGTGATGGACAACCCTTAGAATATCCACCTGACATCTCAGGCGTGTCTGTCCTCTCAGACCAGGGTCGGAGCTAAGAGCTCTAGGTAAGTGGTGATGGACAACCCTCATAGTGCACTACGTAATTTGCCTGACCTCTCAGGCTAGGGTCGGAGCTAAGAGCTCTAGTAGCGCCCTCACGCTACTCTAGCTAGCATAATCATAGGACAACCCATAAAGGAAATTCCTAACAATACTTTACTCGAATACTCTTCCCAAACAAATAAATAAATCTATTCCTCGACATATAAGCATAAATCCAGATATAAAATCCGAGCACCCGAGGAACATATCATACGCGAAACAATCATAAAAACCATGCAATTATATCAACAATTAGGGCATGCATTCATTTAAATAAAATAATCTGTCCACTCACAGTACTATTTCGACCTTCTTCCCGCTCGGAAAGCTCCTCGAGCGAAACTCTCGAACTACCCGCGTAGTCGAGCCCGTCTCACGTCCGACCAGAGACTGTACAACAAATCATCAAATTAGTCATACCACAGTTGACTTGGTCTTTTCCTAGTTTGACCAGGAAATCCTATTTGACCACAAGTTGACCGAGTTCCTTTTTATGACATTTTAAACTTTTTGACTTTCTTTTCCGGTTATCAACTCTTAACTCAATTTACCGGAAGTCCGACTCAGCTTCTGAACTTCCCTTTATTACTTTAACTTGACGTTAGGGTGTCACGTATTAATTCGTTGAATTACTATGGACACCCATTCAACCACTTCACCAATACCTTAGGAGTCCTTAAAATAAATCCTTAAACCTTAACCGGCAATAATCGATGGTCGGAATAATATTTAATTATCCGCCAATAATACTAAACTAGAACAATTCCAAAACCTAACCAAAACTCCTCCAAAAATTACCAAATTTTAACCATAGACTCCTCACAATATGTACTAATTAATGGGCATAAAAAACTGCCCAAAAAGTGGCGGCACCGCCGCCAGCTCCGCCGCCGACGGCGGCCGCCGGCAGAAATTCCGGCTAAAATTCAGGCGACCTCCGATCGCCACCAAATTTTACCAGTAGCTTCGTCTCATCAATTGGAACAACTTTCTAGTTCAACTCGAAGGCCAATTCGGCCTCTAACTAGGTCAAAAACTCGATGAACAGTAGACCCCGAAAATTACACTACCAAACTTCAAATCCTCAATTCTCCCTACACACTTCAAATCAAGCTACCAAATTCTAGGGGATTGTAGTACACCTAAAACCCATCCTAAACATATAAAGAACTCAACAATTGGTGATCTAGGGAGGGAGAAATTCAATCCCGAAAATCTACTGTACACACCAAGAACAAATCGGAATTTCTCCCGATTTACGGCGAGTTAGGTCGGAAAGCTTACCTAGGATTGAAGTAGACTCGGAGGCCGAACTTTTGGGACCGGTGTGGTGGCCTGAGGTGGCCGGACGGCGGCGCTGTGGCGGCCGGAAGCTCGGCGCAGTTTTCCGTCGGGGGAGAGGAGAGAGTGCCGGGTGAAAATCTGATTTTTCACCCCGGTAACTCCTATATATAGCCGTTTTACCGCATAGTAACTTTATACTTTTGTTCATAACTTTCTCATACGAACTCCGATTTGAGCGTGCTACGTGTCCATGAACTCGTAACGACGCCCTCTACAACTTTCAAGAAGGAAGTTTTCCCAAATTCTTGACTTAACGAAAAGTCAACTTCACGATCATTGTACGGTTAAACGGTCACTTTAAATGGTAAAAGACCAAAGTAACCAACCGTAAAATAATTCTAGGATCGGGGTGTGACATCTAATGTTTCTTTGTTTGATACAACGATGAAAATACGAATGAGGAAGACCTTTTAGCATGTGAGTTTTAACCCCACACTGATAACACGCCATTATCTCACTATTACTTAGTTTTGACTGCTCTTGATGCCGGTGTTTCATGGAAGCGTTTCACGTCGTCTCTTATCATCGTTGTCGTCTCTTATTTTCGAGAAATTCTAGAAAAGATGGAGTTCTCTATTAAAGAACTGATATTTTAGTACGCATCGACACGAATTAGGTGATATATTCACATTATTTTTTAAATGACCAAGCCATTTTTGGAATCGTAGGAAAATAGTGGTTTTAAATACACGCCCCTAATTACTTAATACACATCCCTATAATTTGACATTTCAAATGAGATTTTATTGGTTTGTTAAATGACCAAAAAAGTCATGTGTGTAATAGTAGTACATTAGGAAGAGAAATCAGAATATTAGAAACGTAGAATATTAGAATATATTTGGAAACTAATAATATGAAAATGTAAAACTAATTAAAAAAAATTAAGATTGACAACTTATTTTTGGAAACTTATAAAGTTAAAATATTTATTTTTAAAAACTAATAAAATGAAAAAAATAGAACAAATTAAAATATATATAAATGAAAAACTTATTTTGAAAAATATTGAAGTAGGTAAATACAAATTGTGCAACTAAATTTGAATTAATAATCTCATTCTTCTTCATTCTACGAATTTAATAATAATTTTTAGGATATGCTTCTTATATGAATTAATAATTTCGTTCTCTCTGAATTCTAATTGACTGATTTCGTATTAGAGATTTTGAGTTGGGATATAACAATACTCTTTTGATTATAAATTGGGCATGATAAGAAAAAATTTCTAACAGAAAATACAAAATATACGTCAAAAATCAAGAGTTTGAAAATAATAAATATATAATAGTTATATTATATAACAAGAAAATTTCTTATTGTTAGATATGAAGGACATTTTCGACAGTTTAGGATGTGTATCAAGTATAATATTGAAACAAAAATCTAGATGTGTGATGTATTAAGTAAGAGGTGTGTATTAAGAGATTAGAGGTGTGTGTAAATGAAATTACTATTAGGAAACAGAAAAAAAAAATTAAAACTATCAAAATTTCATAGACAATACCCGGTTTACCCTGTATTAAAAAACTTATTTCTTATAAAGGTATGAGTATATTTATTGTAATATTTGTCATGTGAGGTAGTATATAAATAAGTTTATAAAAGATAAATGGTAAATACATAATCATTTTATAAACTCAAATAAATACAAAATAGACAATTCAAATAATATGGCCAGACGTCAAAATAATAGGGAAATTGTTTTATTATTATTAATATTATTTAACAAACTTTTCGAATTTATTTTAATCAATCTTCTGAATATTGTGTCATTATTTAATTGGGAGATTTCAAAATGGATTGACCCAAGTCTTTGTTACCGTTGCACCAACCTTATCTTCTCGTACGCAATTACGTGACTAACCCTGTTTTTTAATTCCCATCCACCGAAAATATGGGTATTTTGGTAAATTTAACCGAAATGGACAGCTCAGCAAATGCAGAGCACCGCAAGAAAGCGCGTCTATATATATACGCGTCCGGGTATTTTTCGCTACTTCACTTTCCCGATTCACTCGATTAGATCTGTTGTTCTTGGCGACCCACTGAATCCTAATCTGCGCTCGATCGGATTGTGGATCTGTCACTCTCGATCTCTCTCGCGGTTGATTCTGATTTTGATTTCTTGAATTAGAATTTGATTTCTTGGATTGATGATGGGTTTGAAGAGGGGAAGAATCGCTGAGTTGGGTGAATGGTTTTTAGGAGATAGGATCGGGGAGGGTGGTTTCGGATGTGTGTATAAGGCTTATCCGCTCAAGTATGAGAACGGGGTGCCTGGTATCATGGCCGTAAAGGTTGCCGAGGCCTCCCATCCTTACAAGGTTGATGCCTTGTTGGATGAGGCCGAGCTGCTTTCTCTATTTCACCACTGCCCTTTTGTCATCACTTCTTACGGACAAGAGTGGACTTCTTCCTCTGTGAATTTATTTTTAGAATATGCCGCAGGAGGCACCATTAGAGACAGGATACAGAGGTCTGCGTTGTCCGAATTTGAGATTAAACACTTCACTAAGTCTGTGCTTAATGGTCTCCACTGCATTCATGAAAAAGGTTTTGTGCATTGCGACATAAAGCCTGACAATATTCTTCTTGTCCATGATATGGATTCTCCTATCCATTTCGTGGCCAAGATAGGAGATTTCGGATTAGCTAAGACCGCTAAGAACTTGCATTCCCGCCAAGGAACTGAATGCTATTTGCCTCCTGAAACTATTCTCTGTAAAATTCAGGGTAAATCATCAGATATTTGGGCTCTAGGATGTCTGGTTCTTGAGATGTTGACTGGTAAGTTGTGGCCTCGTAAGCCAACTGACTACCTAGGCGTTTGGGTTTCTAATCCACTCATTCCTTCACACTTGTCTGAGGACGCCAAGGATTTTTTGACAAAGTGTCTAGATGTAGATGCTTATAAGAGATTTACGGCTAAGCAGCTCTTGGCTCACTCATTTCTTACGAGTAATCAGAGTGTTGAACAATCCCCCAAATCGCCAGCATTGTCACAATCTCAGCTTTGTAATAATCGGTTGCCTAGTTTTATACCTTTAGGGGACTCTAGCTCCCATGAGGCACAAATGTCTGTTGAGAGTTCTGGATTAGCTGATGATACCATGTTTCCTTTGGCACTCATGTCAAGACCTGTAAGACGTGCAGTTGCAGACACATGGTGCACAAAGCCAACAACTTTTGCTGTAATGGGCGCTGCATAGTTTCACACATTATCCATAATCATAGCCAGCAAGTTGTTTATAATCTAGGGTCTCCTAAGCTCAAATGGACTCTGAAAGCGTTTTGTGCAATCTGTGGTTTCTTGCGGATGAGAGCCTCTCTCTCTTGATTGCTATCTGGCTTTGCCGTAAAACCAATTTTCTATCCAGCCTCCTCCAACTCAAGCGGTTATTTCCCTTCCACTTAACATAGGCCGAGTCACATTGTTTTTTATGTCATTTTTCTTTGTTCATGGAACACAAGAAAGCTCGATAAAAGGAGGCGTTTAGAATAGTTAGTTTCCTGGGTTTGGACGCCGGCTTATTTTTGGAGAAACGCATAGTTTCTAGGATCTGTGTGCTCCCTGGTTAGAACCTCTAAGGGGTCATTCTATATTAGTCCTTAGGAAAATCTATATCACTGAGTTGAACGGCCCTACTGACTGAACTGCTGGCTAGTGCACAATATCAAGATTTCATTTGATCAGCCTCATGGTACAGGGTTTGGTTGTTAGATTTTTTGAAATACTATATGCTTCTGCATTCTATGCAGGTCAGGCAATGTATCAAGTGGACTTTCACCGCATGGGAAATTTGGTATGCTTTTGACTTAATGAAGTGGCCCATAACTCATTATGTTATTGTCATCTTTAGCAGTTCAATGTATAGAGGTATGCAATTTTGCACTTTCTATTTATGAAACTTTATTGACTAGGTTTGGTATTAAATTCCCATGGCATGGGTTTTTGTGTCTTAGGTTCAAGTTTTTTGTGAAATGCATGTTAATACTGTGGGGTTTTAAGTTCGCGCATCCCCTGTTTTTTTTCTTCCTTACAAATAAAAAAACTCCTGTATAGTCAGGTTCATGTCACAAGTTCAGTGTCCGAAGCTTGATGAGAGTTTTACTAAGATAAGGAATTTGAAGATGCAAAATCAGTTTAAGTTAATTGTAACTGTTGCTTCAAGAGTCTGTTGAGTGAGAAGAAGTCTTTGTTCCTTACAATTGTCGCCTGGTGTGTCTCTTACCATTATGTATCATGCTTCTTTCTATCAATATCATAAGTAATTTAAGTTCTTTTGTTTGAAACTGATTCTGAATTTGAGGGACCTTTTAGTGTTAACTGTTATTGATTGTTAATGTACCCTACTTTCTCTCTTCAGAGATCAAACCTGAAACTTTTTGTATGTTATACTGATGTCTATTATTCAAAATAATGGTCAAGATTCCAAATTTACAGCAATCTAGCGAGCCACTAGATGCAACCACTAGCTAAACAGGATCCCTGACTGCTAGTCAAATTCACTCAATTACCAGAAACTAATCAAATCATCCCAAACACAGATCCAAAAACAAAATTGAATCCCTGCTTCATTAATCCCAAATGAGTCCCAAACACCATTCTCATTCAAAAATTAAACCCTTCTAGTGAGTCATTTATTCACTAGAATTCATGAACTACGAGTGGCTTGATCCCTCTCCAAGGGTACGTAGGCAACCCATTCAATTATCCGGGTGCAGCTGCAAAAACAAACACTTCTCATTTGCATTTTGGTTTCTATATTAAAGGAATCAAAGGGTGTTTCCTTATATTAATTATGTTTCATGTTTACTGCTTAGTTTGTGAAGCTTGGTAAGTGCATGTATACTAGGATAAGGGACATGTGGTGCAAAATCAATTGAAGGTAGTTCAGTAATTGGAGTTTCAGGATTATCTTCTTAGTGTGCACATTGTTACTTCTGGCGTGTGTCTTATATTCTTTTATTTACAGCTTGGTTTTTCTCTTATTTAGCCCACCAAACCTGATCAGAGAAGCCAGAACGAGCTATGAAGTCTGATGAAGTTTGAATTTGTTGGACACATTCAATGCATGTCGGGTAATGTATCAGGCGGACTTTTACGTATGGGAAATTCGGTATGCATTTGTTATATCGGCACTTAAAGAATTCCAATGCATGTAATACTTGAGGCTTGAAATTTGCACTTTGTATTTGTGAAACTAAATTGACTAGGTTTAGTGTATAATTCTCATGGCATGGGTTTCTGTGCCTTAGGTGCAAGCTTTTTGTGAAATGCATGTTAATTCCCATGTCACAGTATCTGAAGCTTGATGTGTTTTACTATGTCACAAGTTTAGTATCTGAAGCTTGATAAGTGTTTTACCAAATTTAAGCTGATGTGCTCTAGTGGTTTTCTAAATGAAGGTTCACTAGAGAACAATAGGGAGGAGAACAAAGAAGTAAGTAAAAGGAGGAGATACTAAGCGGCTTTAGTAGATAGAGTTTTAACTGGAAAAGTATTATGCAAAAACAAAAGTCTACAAATGTGCTATTACTTTTGGGTTATTTTTTCCCTAAAATCTTCTCCACTTACCATTGTTTATGTATCTAAAGCCATATGTTGTTGTAATAATATGTCCATGTTATATGGTTTTCTTTCCCCAGTTAATATTGTTTCAAGTTACATCCTGCAGAAAATATCCTGATGTCTAAAGTGAAAGAACTTTTTTTTCGTTTTTGATTTTCTTTCTTCAGAAGTTTCTATCTTCATTTATGGTTTTCAAAATGTATCCTGTTGCTTTTTCATTCATCTCTTCAGCGTGACTCAGATGTGCTGAATTACTGCTGTGCATGCTATTAACTTGTTGCACTTGGCCAGGTATATTAAGTCCAGCAAAGCTCGTCTGTCCCAATCTGGCAGTGTCTCCGAGGCTTCTGTTGCTCAGGCAGTACTACTATATGTTTTTCAAAACATGCTTAAATTGCTACACCACTTAATGCCTTTTGTAACTGAGGAACTCTGGCAGGTAAATGGTATAAGGATACGGTTGATATCACTTCTGAAATTCAACATCTTCATACTCGAATTTCCAAAATACAGACGGAATATGATGGACTCATAGCTCGGCTCGATTCCCCTAAAGTAAGAGATGGTCTACATGAGTTAGTTTCAAGCACTTCAAATTGATATGCAGGCTTAAGTAATTTCTTTCTATCTATTTGGACAACAGGATTTAAAATGATGGATTTGGATATAAGGTTTCATGACAGATCCATTTCTCATCTTTATAAAGTCAAATATGTGTGTGTTCGACTATTTGGACAACAGGATATGAAAAACTTGATCTGGATATAAGGTTTCATGACATATCCATTTCTCATTTTATAAAGTCAAGTGTGTGTGATCTATTTTAATCATATTCTGTTTTAAATATTTAATACCGACAATTTAAAGTTTCCTCCGTCTGTAGTATGACTTGTACATGAATTCACAAAAACCTGAAGAAGTTAAGGATATCAGGTAACAGTTCTTCCAAGTATCTGACAATCTGACAGCCCATCTCTTTTCTTTACTATTTAGCAACAAAATCCTGTTGGAATCTATTTATGGATTTCTTTTGTAATTTTATATTTTAAGGGTCCATCAACCTTATTCAATTATAGTCATAAAGGATTTGTCTTTCATTTCAAGTTATGTAATGTACCTTTGTGTCCATCTACAGATTGTAGTGTAGGTATCTTTTTTTTATTTTTTTATTTTTTATAGGATTATATAGATCAATTGCCTGATTGGACTTAACATTATATCATGAGATCTGTTTGAGATATGTTATTTTCTAGCTGATTCAAATACAATATCCAGTCTTTTTATAGTTTTCTTCATAAATTTGGTCCTTGAGAAATCCAAATTCTTTTATTTAATCATTTAATCCACAAGAATCTTGAGATTCCACTCAAAGGGGGAAGACATTAAAGTGTTTTACAGTCATTGATAAGAAAAGAATGCCAGAAAAGTACTTTGCAGAGTGAACAGGATATCAGAATATGTTTCCATTGTGTTCTAATGTGGTGCTTAAACTGTCGTGTCCTTTGTATATTTGTTATGGTACCGACCTGTGTTATTATGGTTGATGGTTGCACTAGTACTATGTACCTCTTGGTCTCTTGCCACATCTGGTTTATCCTATGCAGTTTAAAGAGAAAGCTCCTGAGGATATTGTTCTTGGAGTTGAAGAAAAGGCAGCGGAAGCAGAAGAGAAGATTACTCTCACCAAAAATCGATTACATTACTTGAATCAACTGCTCTCGTTACATAAAAGACTGCTTGATTTCAGGCTCTAGTTTTGCTAAATGATGATTTCATTTTCATATCAAAATGGTTGTGCACCTTCTCAAGACAGAGTGCAGTGAACTTTGATATGTATCAAGAAAGCTAGATGGAAAGCAACTTCCTCATCCAATGTCAAACGGAAGATATGAAAGCAGTATATATATTGCTTCTTTTTATTGACTAGCACAAAAGCGCCCAACAGATCCATGGTCAAGTTGGTTATTCAGTCATTCTGTTAATTGTAAATATGTCATGTCATTCTTATTAGTGTAGATATTCCTGTATGCCAATGACCAGAGGCAACCTCCCGAAATAAGAGCTAGTTGTGTATTGTTGAATGGATGATTAGTTGCAGGTGGAGTGAGTGCATATTTTTTTCATTGTTGAATAGTGTAGTTTACAGATTCTATTTGCCAAACTAAAGTGATGACTAGATATTTCAAAGGTAGAACAATTAGCAATAAAGGGATTAGTCATTAAACACAAGAACTTCAGGCTAGTGAGCTTCATCTGTTGGGAAATACTTGCATCAATACCGGTATTGACGCGTGCGTGTATACTCTCCTTTATTTACATATTTCTAACAATGTAAATTATGATCTTAACCATTCCAAAAGTTTAATTAACCAATCAAGATCATCTCTATAAAAATCTATTTGAAAAAAGATCGTTTGTTCAATCAAATGGACAGTAGTTCATAAGGCTGCTAACTTTCACTATAACTGTTCATTTGATTGAAACATTTGATTGAGTAAACGATCATTTTCTAAAATTGTTTTTTTGCGTATGTGATCTTGATTGATTAATTAAATTATTAAAAGGTTAAGATTATGATTTACATTCATAAAAATATATAAATAAAGGAGAGTGTGCACTCACGCGTCAATATCGGTATTGATACAAATATTTTTCTCATCTGTTTACCATAAAATGCTTTCTTAAGGCGATTGATTGAGAATAATGTTGTGGAAATCATGACCTTCCAAAATATTTCTTTCTGATTACGCATTACAACATCCATACATCATGGGGCTGGAATTGCACATGACAAGGTCTAGTAAACTAAGACTCAAGTGATGCTCATTTTCAATCTAGTAAACTAAGAATCAAGTGATGCTCATTTTCAATGCTACGGTTAAGAGGACTTAGGTCAAGTGATGCTCATTTTCAATGCTACGGTTAAGAGGACTTGGGTTATGTTTGTTCGCCAAATATGTAGCAGAATAGGACTGAAAATCTCCAATGTGGTGTTTGGTGATTCAGATTGTAGTTGGACAAAAAATATCTTGTCAGTAGGTTATGAAATCTTGTTGAAGAGGTGTTATACACAATCCGTGTAGGATTTCAACCACGTTATTGACCAACTTCTCTTTTTCACTCTCTCTCTCTCACAATGGAGTCTACCTCTGCTCTACCCTGGTCATGGGTCAGACCTCACGTCTCCGAGAAACGCTTTGATCTCTTCTCTGGTCAGTACATCCCCAAATTCATCCACTTCCAGAGATCCAAAATCTGTCGTCATTCTCATCAAGGCTTGGCTCCCATCGACATGACCCGACCTGAATTGTAATTGAGAATCTGAGGGGTGTATTGTATTTTAGCCGATACTTAAAATAATGTTAAAACTAAATTCATTTTCAAAAAATCATTTAAATAAGAATAAAACGTTAAATTAAATCGTAAAAACTGTACGAACATACGTGGAGTGCCGGAAAATATTCTGTAAATACTCTTACACATGTGGCGACGTGTGTTCTAATGTAAAAGTGTTAGATACACTTACGATGTCTGAAAAGTAACAGGAATTAAACCCTAAGTGTGTCGAAAAATTAAATAAAAATTATCGGGGTCTCACGACAGATCTAAATGGTGTTACTAAAGCTTTAACCGTAGCACTGACTGCTTTGACTACTTATATTACAAATGAAATAACTACTCAAACATAAGATTTTTATGGGTTCCTGAAAGAGAATAATATATATCTACAAAAGAGGTGGGCGAGAAGAATCAAAGAGTAGGATGAATCAGGATACTAATAAAGATTTGGCAGATATTCCATGTTTTTCAGGCTTTATGCTTCAGGAAGACTTTCTGGATTGGCTAGTCTTAGTAGATAAATTCTTTGAGGTCATGAAGGTTTCAGAACGTGAGCAAGTAAAGATTATTGCTTATGTCTCAAGAGCACTAACACTTCTTGGTGGGATAAGCTAAAAAGACGAAAGAATATGCAAGGTAAAGAACCTGTTAGAACATAGAGGAAGATGAAAGGTCTTCTTATAGAGAAATTTCTTCCTGTAGAATTTTCGATTGAGAAGTACTCTTCTAGTGTTTGTGAGGAAAGCTTGAAGCCTAAAGAGTTTTCATTACTTTTTGAGGATAAAGTTTTGAATGAAGAGAAACCAGAAGAATTTTTAACAGAAGTAGTCCCTCAAGAAACTGTTCATGACTTTCCAAGGGAAGAAGCTCCACCAATAATTATCCGTGAAGAGGTTAACGAAGAAATTACTCATGATGAAGAAACCTTGCAACTTCAAATTAACCATTCGGGATCAGATTTAGATGTCTGTCAACATTGTAATTTTGTGAACCAAGAAAAATATTTTAAAGTTGCCTATGACAAACTTGTATTTGGTGTTGGGTTCTTAATTGTGCTGTCAGAATATGCATCAAATCATGCCAATAATCCACAGGTTCAATTGTCTAAATTTTTCTTGTTGTTTTCGTCTACATATTCTTGTTTTGCATTCAAGATGAGCTCGAGGTCAAGTTCTTTTCAAGTGAAAGAGACTGATGTAGGACGAGAACAAGCTCAATTTAGTGGGAATAAGGTTAAAATAAATAAGCGGCATAGAACCAAGAAGAATGATTTGAGGATTGGTAATTCGCATACAAAAAGGTTGCTAGTTGCTGGCACATTAAAGAAATTTGTATTTTAGACTTTTCGGGTTGCCCGTGCGAAAAGTCAGATATTAACCGTGAATCAGATTTGAAGCAGCTTTTAGGCAGAACGTCCGTTTGAGACGCATGATACCTTTCTAGCATGCAAACGACGAGATCTTCAAGACTCACTAAAGTGAGGCCTCTCGTATTTAAGTCAAATAATATCGTTTTCATAATCCGATTCGGGATTTAATGTTTTTAGGTTTTATAGTTTATTTTAGATTTGGTTTTGTTTTATATTTTGGGCTTTTAGGCTTGGTGTTAGTTGCCCAAGGATTTGCTTATTATATAAGCATCCTTAAACAATTGTAGCAGTATTCTATCATATTATTATGAATCAAAACTTAAGAGTTTTCTCTTATTTTTTAGAGGATTCCAGATTTATCTTATAGGGTTTTTCGCTTGAGAACTTTCAATCTAATTGGGGTGTAACACTGGTTAGCCCTCCATACTTCTACTGCGTCAGCGGAGCTGGCGGCGACGCTGGCGGCGACGCTGTCACTTTTTTTAGTAGTTTTTATGCCAATAAAATATTATAAAATACGAGGAGTCTATGGTTTGGTATTTTTGGAGGAGTTTTAGTTAGATTTTAGAATTTTTCAAGTTTAATATTATCGGCGGATACTAAAATATTATTCCGGTCATCGGTGACTTTTCAGATTTTATGTTTTGCTTTCTTCACCTCGTTAATATATATATATATATATATATATACCCCCACCTTATAGGGTGGCGTGGGGTGGACCCCCCGAGTTAAGGAAGTGCCGCGGGGTGGACCCCCACTTTACGGGGTGGTGCAGGCATACTTAGTAGCATTAGGAGGCTCCGATCCTAGTTTGAGAGACTCTCTGTCATGGTGGAACCTCTGCTCCTATTTTTAATATTGATTTTTAAGCCGATAAGATTGACATAATTTGTTTTGATTTTTGAAATGACTATTTGAGATTTTTCCCAACGAGGCATGCATAAACGATTTTCAGAACAATAAGAGGGAGATAATCGTCTATTTTCACACCCTTGACTATTATTTTTGTCCACTCACTCTAAAGTCAAGTTTTTAAATGTTTTCCCGTGGGTCCTTTATTTTCAAATGCCCAGTGTTGCAGGGTTGCTGAGAGGATGTAGTGCGTATAGAAGACGGGACATAGTCAACTAATCTGATGTCGCTAGTATGTGTATTTAGGAATTACTTCTATGTAGATTTCTCTGATTACCCCAACTTAGATAATTGAATAGGTTGGTGAAGCGTAGATGTAATTTGGGGAGCAGGATCACTACCAGAGTTGGGGATTGATTTAAATTATTCTTAAAACTGCTTAGTTGGTTTACAAGTAGAGTTGTCCATTTCAAGGGGGTTTCGGTAAGAAGTTCTCTTGAGATAGACCCCGTAGGATTTACTTCGGGTTAAAGGGGTTAACCCGGGGTGGGTCTTGACAAATGACAACAGTAAATACATCAGTAAATATTACCTTTAGTGTGATGTTTATTGCAGCTTTGAAAGAGTTAACGGTTATAACGTTAAATATATAATGATTATAGCCATAAGTAACATTAAGTACAGGATTAATGGTGACTTACTCAACAAGAATACTTGTCGAACAAGTTGCTTCTCACCTATAAATAGGTAGTGAAGCGAAGAGGTATGATATCTCATTTCCATCTATTCACCTCTCAAGTGATTAAGAGTGCTTTTAACTTGAGGGTCGGATGGTGTTTTGCAGGTACCCCCTCTTTTTCCATGATGGGTCAAAAGTTCCTGGTACCCCCCCTTATGTCGCGACGGGCCAACAATCAATTGAACCTTCGTGAACGTTTCGGGTTGGCTCCTGCTCTAATCAGAATATTATTGGTGAGAGAAAATCCTCATCAGAATTTCTGGTCGCCAAATCTCTTTTGAAGAGATGATTTTTTACAAACCAAAGACCTCCTATTAGCTAGGGTGACTTTACAGCGTTTGCACTCCAGCCTAGTATGCTTCCAGCCTTCCACTACCAAACCGATTGGGTACTTGCATATTTCATTGGCTATACCTCACAACCTCATCTCTAAAGCCTTGTAGATGAAGATTGAATACAAGATAGCAAAAGGCAGCAAAAGCTTACCAGCTAAGCAAAGATGGATTCCCGCAGCGACACGTGTTATCATAAAAATATCCGAGAACAGAAACGGTATAAATATCCTTCTCCTCAGGTCCAAACCGTAAAAAAACCAGTATGAAATTGAAATCCCAATCAAACTCATCGCCTTCCTTCGTCTTCTTCTTCGCTCTAGCCCTCCTCTTCTCCATCGCACTCTCTCAAATGGCCACTCTAGGCGGAATCAGCGACTCTCCTGCCGGCTCCGAGAACAGCCTCGAGAACGAAGCCCTCGGTCGCTTCGCCGTCGACGACCACAACCAGAAGCAGGTGATTATTCACTTCATCAGATTTAGGGATTGGTTTTCGAAATAGTTGCGATGCGATTGAGATTTGATTGTGCAGAATGGTATGCTGGAGTTTGTTCGGGTGGTGAAGGCCAAGGAGCAGGTGGTTGCCGGCACTCTGCACCATCTGGTGGTGGAGGCCATCGACGGCGGCAAGAAGCAGCTTTATGAAGCCAAGGTCTGGGTCAAGCCTTGGTTGAACTTCAAACAAGTTCAGGAATTCAAGCACGCTGATGAGACTCCATCCGAAACGCCGTCGTTTACTTCTTCTGATTTGGGAGTTAAGCAAGGTAACTGATTCATTATTTCTTCCTAGTGTTGATATGAATTTGGAGGGTGTGGGACTGAACTGGGTTTTGATCAGGTGTGCTTGCTCCGGGGTGGCAAGATGTGCAGCCTCATGATCCTCAAGTTCAAGATGCAGCAAACCATGCTGTGAAGAGCCTTCAGCAGAGGTCCAATTCGTTGTTCCCTTATGAGCTTCAAGAGGTTGTCCATGCTAAGACTGAGGTCAGTAGCAGACTTCATTTTATTTTTTTTCTTCGCTTATCTATCATTAGCTACTATTTGTTGTGCTCCGATAATTTGGATAGCTATGGATTGTGTGCAACTGTAAGGTCTATTGAGCACTTGGCTTGTCTTTATAATGTGGAAGGTTGTGAGGCAGGGGGAATTTGGTTGAAGGATTTGCATTTTGTGTGCATCATGCGTAGTGAACTCAAGTAATCTAGTTAACTTGGTTATCATGGCTTGAGCACTGGTCTATGGTTGAAGGCTCGAATATAGATTTACCATCCCTATACTTCATTTGTTTGTGCTTTTGGTGTATGTTTTTATTTCTGACTACGTGAATGAGATTGATCCTTAATGACTCGTGTTAAATTTGTAAAAGCAGGTGATAAAAGAGCATGCCAAGTTCAACATGCTACTCAAGCTGAAGAGGGGAGACAAAGAAGTGAAATGTAGAGTTGAAGTGCAGAAGAACAATGAAGGTGTCTACAATCTGAATCAGATGGAGGTGGAGCACTGATTAAGCTTTGTGGCATCCCAATCATATAAGAACTGGATGTATATTAGTGTTTGTCTCCTGAACTCCTGATACAATCTGACTAAATATCAATATCAGCTTTCCTTGTGTATTTCTTGTATAGCATGACAATGCAACTCCTTCGGTAACATTTCATATATATGCCCTTCTGGCCAGTTATGTTTCAGTGTTGTTTAGACTGTATCTCTTGATTGATTAGGTTGATTCCAAAATGATTGGTCAGAAGTGTTATTTTTTTTCTTTGTTTCATTCAGTTGCAAAATGGAGTTAAAGTTCATCTTACTGGAAAAGCTCATTGAATTGCGGAACTTATTTTCATGTAAAGGCTACCCCAACCTTAGTTTATGGGACGTCCTTGATTTCTCCATCTTTTCTGTGTTCTTCACTTGAATTCTGTATTTTGCCGTGTTATTTACTTTAACAATGGTTCATTGCTGAAGTCTGAAGGCTGACCCTGAAGAGACGAGAATCTCTAGAGAATTGGACTAGTGTTTGGAACTTTCAGCATCAGATTGGGAAACTAGTGTTTTCCTATACGTAGTGCTGTTAGAAAAGCCATAATTTCTAACTTTCCATAATGGTGAACGATGTATGCTCTATATATACACCAATGGAGAACGTATGCATTACTTCACGATCTCTGTTAGCTAAGGAGTAGAAAGCAGTAGTTTGGAACTAGGCGGTAACTGAATTTCGAGTCGCATAGTCATGGAAATGGTTCCCAGATCTAGACGGTCTTCCGGATCGGGAGAGAAACTTATGTAAGGCCAAAGAGCTTTCGATACTTTGTGGTACAGATGTATGCATGACCATCTTGAAACCTCACAAGACCGAACCAGAGACTTGGCCCCAAGAACGTTGTGAAGTCCATCGCATTATTGAAAAGTACAAGGCAATGCTGGCGATGAAGAACAATGACGTCAAAGTTATAAGTACTTCATCTGTGGCAACCAGAGACGCCACAAACGCTACTAATTCCCTTTCTGTTTCTAGTCATAACCCAAACAAGAAGAGAAAATTGGACTTCAATGTTTCTGATTGTTTTGATTCCAAGACTAGAGGTAAGAAGTTGCTTGCTGATTACAATACAATGAGTTCTGAAAGGGCCATCAATATGGAGATGCAGTACCAAGATGGGATTCCCGAGAACGAATTTATTGGAGATGATGAGGCGATGCTTGCTTCACTAGAAGCTAAGCTGCAAGCTATAACCAATCTTATTGCTTCAGGGGAAGCAAATTATTTTGAATTTCAATAGGATTGTATGTAACTTGCATGGTTCATATTGCTGTATTAATTTGCTTTTCTTTCATCCATTTGGTGTTGGTGCCAATGTAGTCAAAATATAGGATAGGGTGAGCTTATCTTATGCGGACGAGTTATTCTTCAAACATTCTATGTTAAATATCGGTATTCTGTGCTATAGCTAAGGCTTATATGCAGGGTTATTTTATTGAGGGATTTCTTTTTTCTTTTTTTATAGGGATAGGGATTCGACAATTTTTTGATCATAAAATCTCATCTTCAATTGATTTCAGTTAGTTCGAAGCTTTAACGATCACAAAATTAGATGAAATTTTGCATAAATGATCTACATATAGGCATCTAAACATTGAACGGTAGAGATTTTGATATATGATCAAAAAGTTAGTGTAATCTTCAATCTCTCATATATGTTAAAAAAGAGTATATATATATATATATATTTGAAATTAAAGTGTGACTCCTTATTTGGCTCACTTATAGATCACATTTTCACATCTTTACCGCTCAATTATAGAGCATAATGTGTAGATCATTCTTGTCAAGTTGCATCCAAGTTGGAGATCATTTAAGTACCGAATTAGATTAAATGAATTAACATAACAAAATCTATGAAAAATGAACCGTTCGTATAAATCGTGATTACGAAAGCTCAAATGAAAAATAGACACGCATGTACGAACCATGTTGTGTACCGTACAACATATGTATTCCAACACTTTCCTTTAGAAAATATCAACATGCATCTGTTGAAGAGTTGTAGTGACAATCCCAGAATGTTTCCTTGTTTGCTTGTGAGTTGCAACTTGCAACAAAAGGATCTAGTTAGACATAACACTGCCTGCTTAAAATTTGACAACAACAACTTTGTATATCAAACTCTAATAAATAAATTTTGTAGAGCGAGAGTTTGAGAAAAAGTTGAGCGGCGCCCTTCCCTGTCCGACGGCGAGCCCCTTAGTCGTCGTCAGACGGGATTTGTCTACCCCATGTGGGTCTGGCGTGAGACTGGAGTCTTCGATCTCGTCTGGGTCGGAGAGTTCACAGTGAGAATAGGGGAGATATCTACCTCTAGCATGGTCCGGAATGTAGGTGCATGCTCATAGGATGAGTTGGGACAGAAGGCTTTTGGTTTATGGATCTCATGCTATGGCAACAACGGCTCAGGCAGAGGGATCGTGGAGGGTGATAGGGGTGGATCTGATCCGACCAAAATTTGGTGCAATTAACTGGGATGTTCGATGGATGTGGTTTTGTGGATGGATCTACTCGGATTTGTTCCCAAACCCAGTTGTGATTTGGCGTCGTGTCTCGGTGATTGTAGCAGAGGGTGGTGAACCGATTGTCTGTGGTGTTTTGGGGTTAAGGGTGGTGGCGGTAGTTTTGTTGCGATGGGGCTCGATCGGAGGCGATACCTCGACGGTGGTTGGGATCCATATGCGGTGGCAACAGCGTGACTGGGTGGCTGGTCTGATGGTGGTGGTTAGGCTGTTTTGGCCGAGGTTGGTGTGGGCCGAGATCTGTGACTGGACAGGATGGGCCTTAGCCTAGTTGCGGGTTTGTCTTTGTCTATTGTGATTTGGACCTGGTGTCTCACTCTGGGTCCATTTCACTTTTTATTTATGCAATTTTATTTATTTTTTAGTTTATATGTTTTTGCATTCAATAAGAAGAGGGGGCGTTGTCCCGGTATTGGGACCTAGAGTGCCTTGTCTGACCTAGGTAAGTTACGAGTTCCTTACTATGTCAAATGGTCACAATCTCCTAGTGGCAAGATGAAACAAAGGGTCGCCGAATATGATTCTGTACGGCAATATAATAGGAAGGTTGCACTTTTAGCCGTATTAATGCCTATCCATATTACAATTATCTTTCTGTTATGTCACCGCTTTGTTAAAGTAAACAGAGTTGTCAATGACACACTCGTTGCTAACTGATGCATGTTAGAATATGTTACTTTTTGTAATTTGGAGTTGAGCCTCTACGTCACCCCCTTATATTCTATAGTTTCATTAATCAAGGCTTAAGAGCAGTCGCACCTGCGCTTCTTTAAAAAAAGTTGACAACAAAAGGATCCTAAACACAAACCGGCTTGTGATAAGAATTCACATTAACAAGAAAGCAGGACACTCATACCATGTCAGACAACGCTCGCATCAACAAAGCCTTGAAATGAATGATTCGATTAATGCCCCAAACAGACATGTATTTCAATTATATTTCGTAAACAATCGTAGCAGGTTGTGATTCCTATTTAGACCTTAGGTAAGATTGTCAAGTACTCACATGGTAACTGAAAATCACTACCATAAGTCAACAAGATTATCAGTAGATAACTGAATGGACGATTCAGCAAGTACAGCATCAACCCACCAGAAGGAAACCACCATTGAGATATTCTGTAAACTGTAACTCTGCGACGTGGTAATTTAACAGTATGTTACAAAGAAAGATTGTAAACAAGAGAATTTGTCATGTCTCATTGGCAAAACCAAAAGCTTTCACACTCATTGTATATAATTTATACTACGCTTTTAGAATGCATCAAACCGCACCAAGTATAACTGATTAAAAAGAAAACTGTAATTGATACCTGTATCTTAATTCTCAACTCTTTAATAATGTAGCTTCACGCTCCTGACAGTCTTTCCCTCTGGAAGAAGAAAACCACAATGATATAAAATTTTAAGGATGAGAATACCTAGCGATGAAATAACAAATGCAATCAATTAGTTGTTAAGCAAATAGTTGTTTCTTTGTATTAGTAATGCTCACAATTTGATACAAACTGCAATGAATATGTCAATTTTGCAGAGGCCAGTTGCATTGCTCCAGGGTGAGAAGCCTAGCTAGCCCAGCACTCACAAATCATAAACTTATTTTTGCATTGACAAAAGAAATTGTGCAACTCTAATTATAAGCAGTAGGTTCTTTGCAAGTCATCAAATCCCTCTTTTTGGTTTGAAAAATTGGGCCCATTTGTAAAATTTAATAATTACTTTTAACTTGCCAAGGGACATTAAACCATATAAGAACCAATGAGCTCCTACATGAAACCATAAGAACCAATGTACAGCGGAGAAAGGAAGGTCATGAGATGAGTGCAACTCCGAGTACCACAATTTAGATAAATAATCCCCCTTTAGGTAAAGAAACTAAGTTTTGACAACATGACTAGGGATAACTTTAGGCATACAGGGCCAGAAAAAAATCCCACAAAACTGGAGGAAACTACAATTTGTGAGCAACATTGCCTGGCTAATGGACTTCACCAATTCAACCTCTTGGCATTACCACAAGTTAGATAGATAATCGTCATTTAGGTAAAAATACTATGCTTTGACTACAGGACTAACTGACTAAGGGTACCCTTAGGCATACAGGACCAGGAAAAAATCTAATAAAACTGAAGGCAACAACATTATGTAAGAAACATTGCCTTGCTAATCGATTTCACCAAACATTGCCTTGCTAAACTGAAGTTGCTCCTCTAGATGAACACTCCTGCTAGTCGAAGCCTTGCGTGTGAATCCATGAGTTTTTTTCATGACCCCCTCGCCCTTATGTCCTAGACCCTGACAGTAGTAGTTGTTTGTTGGTGGTGGGAAGGTTGCGCCCATAATTCTCGTCCTAACCATCGAATCAGAAGTGTCAATCTAAGACAAGGATTGGGGCATTTCTTCCTCTTGCATCTCCGGCCATGTCTCTCTCAATATTTGACTCATCACCTCCTCACTAGCTTGTCTCACCTTCGCCTAATTAGACAAGCAAAAAACATTAATTAGTAAATATTTCAATATATAAGTAAAATTATTAAGTTAGAAGGGTAAGGAGACTTACAATCTCTTCCTCGCTTGAGGATATGTTTTCTCGTACGTATGCACGTACGAATTGATTTCAGGATGTTGAGTTGCCGCCTCCTCCATCCAGACTGTGAATGGTCTAGAACCGGCATGATGGTTGCTCGTGTTGCGCCCCTGGTTCATCGCGTTCGTCTACGAAATAGCCTTCAACGAAAAAAGTATTACAAAAAAATATTAGTAAAATAGTACATCGATAATATAAATGAAACAAACAAATAGTTTTACATACTGCTTTTTCGAGGGTTTTTGAATTCGGCTAAAAGCCATCGCCACTCGTACCCCCTATACTGGAACTCAACAGGGATACCCGAACGTTAATTGCCGTGGATTTTCCAGTGTTTACGGAGCTCATTTTTCCACCCCTTGTACCTACATATGCAACCAAAATATTAGAATTATGATCACGGAAACACCACTAAACATGTTTAAAATTTGTTTAAGTTCCCACCTTCTTCCTTGCATCTCATCTGCCCAGGTGTGTTTTAAGTGGTCTGAAACCTCAAACCACACTTGCATTCAACAGTGTATATGCATTTATTAGTTGCGTATTTCGAGAAATAAGACTTTTAATTTATAATCTTATAAAAAAAATTTGAAAACTCACCAACATAACGTTGTTCACCATGTTCTTCACCTCCTACGGCACTGTTTTCCAATCTTTCCACAGAAAAGGGACTTTGTCCCTTATGTTGCAATGGTTGCTGCTCCCCTCATCACTAAGGCACTTTAAGCAAGCTATATATCACATAACAACGTTGCACGACAACATCCCATGGGCAGAAAAATCACCGATTGTACCAATAACCATGACATGCATCTGAAACATCTCGTTCTTGTACTTGTCATAAGTGGGATGACTAATGTCCCAAAAAAAACTTAAGCTCTTTAATCAAGGGTCTCAAATACACATCAAGATACTTCTCTGGATAATCGGGTCCTGGAATCAACAAACTCAGCATATTGTATTCCTTCTTCATGCACATCCATGATGGAAGATTGTACGGTACCAAAATCACCGGTTATACACTGTATTGAAGCCTCATGTTTCCAAAAGGGTTAAACCCGTCGGGTGAGAACCCGAGTCTCACATTTTGGACCTCTGATGTAAAATAAGGGAACTCCCAGTCTATGTGCTTCCAAGCCTCCCCGTCAGCATGGTGTAAAAGGGTATCTTCTTCATGCAATTCTCTATCAGCGTGTCATCTCATAACTTTGACCGTGTGTGAAGACATGTACAACCGCTCCAGTCTATCCCTTAAAGGAAAATATCGAAGTACATTCACAAGTTTTCTATTGCCTGCATGAGTCAACTTATACTTGTCTGTTTGACATATCGGGCATGCCTCAAGACCACCAAGGTCATTCCTTTCTGGATCTTTACCTTATAAGAGAACACAGTCATATCTGCATGCATGGATATTGATGTAGGAAAGTCCAAGATCTTTTAGGATACATCAGACCTTATGATGAGTGGTAGGAAGACGATGACCGGGGGCAGCATCGAAGTAGTGTACTGTAGATAATCATCAACATCATTTACGGTCGATTTTGTTTCAACTTTAATCTTCATTATGTACATCACACTTTCAAGAACAATATTCTTACAACCGGGGTACGCAGGAGTCTATTGAAAAGAGCAGTTTGTTGTACTTGTCAATACCAGCAGTGTTGACAACTTTAGGGAAGGGTTGCACCGACTCAACAAATGAGAACCCTTCAACGGCTGCAGACATATACTGTCCTTGAGCGCATGCACCGCTCTCATAAGGAAACATATCGTTAATGTCAGGACCCACCCTGAGTTAAACCCCTTTAACTCGAAATAAATCCTGCGGGGACCACCTCAAGGGAACTTCTTACCGAAACCCCTTTGAAATGGACAACCCTTCTTACACACCAACTAAGTACTTCCAAGAACAATATAAAACAACCCCTATCTCAGGAGCCATCGTGATCCCCAAGTCACATATACACTTCACTAACCTATTCAACTATCTAAGTTAGATTAGTCAGAGCAGTCTACATGGAAGTTTTTCCTAAATCAATAAGTAAGCAGCAACGGATTAATCGACTATGCTCCGACTCTTGTACGCGCGACCTTCGCTCAAGAACCCTGCAACACTGGGCATTTGAAAATGAAGAGCCCAGAGGGAAACATTTAAAAACAATATTAGCGTGAGTGGACAAAAATCAAATATGTAAAGGTAACAATCTTTTTCATGCTCTCCCTTTGATTTTAGTATTTATGGGTTTTTAGTATTTATGCTTCAGGCCAACAACCCTGATTAGAAGATGAAGAATGGATGGTTCAGATTAAAAGGTGAAATTTAATGGTAAAAGGTAAAAGCTGATATAGTAATTTAAAATCAGAATATGATAATTAAAAATTACATGTGACTTTGAAAATTCGTAAAAAATATACCAAGTGTCCAAAAGATAATCCAAAGTTACTCCCAAACGCGTATCGACGTGTGCTTTATGATCGAAATCTTGTATCAAAGACTTGCCTTTTAAGAAAATCTCAAAAATACTTGAGCGAACCCGCTTAGGCTCACACTTGCGAAAGAGTACTGTGGTCGTAAGCACGGAAATTTAGGCTGGGTTTGGGAGAGCTTATAAGCTCCTTTGCTTTTAAGCACCAAAGGTTTTGGTGTTTGGTAAGTCCAAAAATAAGCTACTTCTTAAAAAAGTATAAAGTGTTTTGAAGGAAAAATGAAAAGCTGCAAATACACACCTTCTGCTTATAAGCTAAAAGTCAACTTATGTCTTATAACCCACATGCACCAAACTCAACCTTACATAACGTGCAGGGGATGATGTGCTTCCACACGAGAGCATCATAACACTTCTCCCGAATCCCCTTCCTAAAACCCTTTCCTCAAAGACCTTGTTGACTACCACTACCAGCAGCTCCCCCGCCGCTCTGCTTAGTCGCCATGCAAGGCGCTCTCTTATCCCCAACCACCTCTACTTCCACCTTCCTTCTCCGCCCACCTCCTCAGCCTCGTCGGAGCACCAAGTCTCCTCCCCTCTTCTCCGTCCGCGCCTCCGCCAATGCCGCCGCCTCCGACAAGACCAAGCTGAACAAGTACAGCTCCCGCATCACCGAGCCAAAATCCCAGGGCGGCTCTCAGGCCATTCTCCACGGCGTTGGGCTCTCCGACGCCGACATGAGCAAGCCCCAAATCGGCATATCCTCCGTCTGGTACGAGGGCAACACTTGCAACATGCACCTGCTCAAGTTGTCGGAGGCCGTCAAGAAAGGTGTCCAGGACACCGGAATGGTAGGGTTCCGGTTCAACACCGTCGGCGTCAGCGATGCTATCTCCATGGGGACTAGGGGCATGTGCTACAGCTTGCAGTCCAGGGATTTGATTGCTGACAGCATTGAGACTGTTATGGGGGCTCAGTGGTACGACGGCAACATCTCCATTCCTGGCTGTGACAAGAATGTAAGCCCCCATTTTACCTTGCTTTGTTTCATTTCTTTGACTCATTTTCATTTCAGTTAGGAATCATTTGTGTTTCGTGCTGTTTCGCAGATGCCAGGTACTATTATGGCAATGGGCCGAATCAACCGACCGAGTATCATGATTTATGGTGGAACCATTAAGGTTTGAAATCTCTATTCGATCAGTGAAATTACTTGGCTTTCCAGTGATGTTATCTATCTTTTCATGTGTTGAGTTTTATGATTTGTAATCCATCCTTTTCTCTTTCGATATGTTTTAAATGATTATGTTCGGAAACTAAATTCATTTCTCTATTGGTATTTCGGGACATATGCTTTGGTTATTGGAGTCAGAAAATGATATTTATCTTTGGTTCACTCATCAACAAACTTGGTGACCCTAAACCCTAGTTTTTATTTTTTTTTGTTTCGAATTATTTCTTGTTCATTTTACAATGTACTTATGTCATGATTGGGATTTAGTGAGTCTAGTCATAGTTGAACTGGGTTATTACATTCTCCAACTTTTAGAAATTATTAATATGTCTTAATATCTTCGTTTTTCTTGCAGCCTGGTCATTTCCAAGGCAATACTTATGATATAGTATCCGCCTTTCAGGTATGCTTATTATATTATGATTTTGGGTTGTTACATGGCATATAGTTTTTTTGTGTATATACATGTCCTCGTTACCTACTTCTACATCTAATTTCTTCTGAGATGAATATTCATTGTATCTAAAGATAAATATTCTAATTTGAAGCATTACAATGTGATGTTGAGATTTATAGAAATTTTATTTATTTATTTATTTATCTTATTGATGTTAGATTTATGGAGAGTATGTAAGTGGATCCATAAGTGATGAGCATAGAAAGGATGTTGTTCGTAACTCATGTCCTGGCGCTGGGGCTTGTGGTGGAATGTATACGGCTAATACAATGGCTTGTGCAATTGAAGCTCTGGGAATGTCCATACCTTACAGGTAGAGATGTCTCCACTATTCTGAATAAAAATAAGGGGGTACAAAAAGGAACTCTATTTGAAGTTTTTGACGGATAGCTCTCATGTTTTTCTTTCCTATTCTCTTAAGCTCGTCTACACCTGCTGAAGATCCATTAAAGTTGGACGAGTGCCGCCTGGCTGGAAAATATCTTCTGGAATTATTAAAAATGGATTTAAAACCGCGAGATATTATTACTCCAAAATCGCTACATAACGCAATGGTTACAGTCATGGCATTAGGTGGATCTACCAACGCCGTGCTACACTTAATTGCTATTGCCAGGTTAGAAACAACCCTCTAATGCTAATAATTTTCTGAATGAAACAGTTTACTGACAAGATTCTTGACAGGTCTGTGGGCCTGGAGTTGACACTAGATGATTTTCAGAGAGTCAGCGATAAGGTTCCATTTCTTGCAGATCTTAAGCCTAGTGGCAAGTATGTCATGGAGGATGTACACAAGGTCTAGTTCTAATGATTTTTTTTGCCATTTTTTTATTTATTGGTGTGTGCTTTTATGGGTCATATCATGCATATGACAGTTGTCTTGAAGAACTCTCACTATTTAGCGGTTCTCTTGTCATCAAGTACTGACAAATCATGTTAATAGATTGGGGGAACACCAGCTGTTCTTCGCTACCTATTGGAGAATGATCTTTTACATGGAGATTGTATAACTGGTAAGTACTGTTTGCATGATTGGAAACCACTACTTAAATCATTCTCATAATCTCATAACATTGACAGAATGATATTTTTTCCTGTAGTAACTGGGAGGACACTCGCTGAGAATGCCAAAAGCTTCCTTCCCTTGTCTACCGGGCAGGTTTGATAGCTTTCTAACCATTAAATAATTTCACTATCTGAAATATTGCCATTGTTTACACTTGATAAATCATCTGTTAGAAGCCAAGTTTTAATGTTTCTTGTGCTTTTTTCCTCAAATCATTCAGGATATAATAAGACCCTTGGAAAATCCAATCAAGAAAACAGGTCATCTCCAAGTATTATATGGAAATCTTGCACCAAAGGGTTCTGTAGCAAAGATTACAGGGAAAGAAGGGCTATATTTCTCTGGTATTGCTTTTATTTTGTGTTTTTTTGGTTTTGCATTGTTCTTCATTCTCCTGAAGTTTTTAAATTACTGAAAGTCCCTGTGCTGATGAATTTTTTATTAAAATACTTCAGGTCCAGCCCTTGTCTTTGAAGGGGAGGAGGCTATGCTTGAAGCTATCACCGAGAATCCAACGAATTTCAAGGTCATTTCTTGTTTGATAACTTTGCTTGTTTCTAGCAATGATTTCTTGACAAACTTTAAATTGGAAAACCCTGATCTAAGACTTAATGCTTAACACTGCGAGGTGTTTCTGCTTTTTATTCTCTTTTTGGCATCATGCAACTTCATGTGACTACTTTAAACTGCTAAGTGTTTTCTTTAATTGATCTCACATATGGCATGCCTAATTTGTGTATCTATTCGTTGTTTTTCAGGGAAAAGTAGTTGTTATTAGAGGTGAGGGGCCAAAGGGAGGACCAGGCATGCCTGAAATGTTAACACCTACTAGTGCAATAATGGGTGCAGGTCTTGGGAAGGTGCACTTATTTATAGTAAATATTTAGTTTTTGATTAGATTTATGTTGACTATAAAATGTTTTTCATCACTTGAAGCCATGTATTTCATCACATGCATGTCTGGTTACTTTCTTGTATGTCCAACGTGGGTGATTTGGTTACTATTATGTTCTCTTTCGGATAAAACCTGTGATATTTATTTATTTGGTTTCTTAATACAAGTAATTCGATCTTGGTTCCTTCAAGCTATATCACTCTGCTTTGTTGACAACACAGCATTTCCTAATGATGGTTCTTTTGGTATTGCATTTGAGTTGCAGGAAACAGCATTGTTGACCGATGGTAGGTTTTCCGGAGGTTCACATGGATTTGTTGTGGGCCACATATGTCCTGAAGCACAGGTTATTTGAACTTCTTTTCATATTATTAGATTGCACTTGTCTTGGTATCATAAGTAAAGATAGTTTCTGCAACTGATGGGATGCGTTTTAAATGGGTTTCAGGAAGGTGGTCCTATTGGATTAATTGAAAATGGGGATATCATCACCGTTGATGTCGAGACCAGAAGATTGGATGTTCAGTTAACAGATCAAGAGATGGATATTCGTAGAAAGAATTGGGTTGCACCTCCATACAAGGCTAACCGTGGAGTTTTGTACAAGGTATGTTAAAATCTTCAGGGTGCAACCATCTTCTTGTTGTGGCTGTCTTTTTGTTAAGTAACAACATCAACTTTGTATCTCCAGTATATCAAGAATGTACAAACCGCTTCAAACGGATGCGTGACGGATGAGTAGTGGAGATTGGAGAAGCAGTTTCGATCAAAAATTGCAGTCAGCTGCACATCTTGCTGATCAATAGTGAGGATTGGAGGAAACAACTTTGATATAGAGATGGCATAAACATGCATCAGTGCGGCTCTTTAGGATGTTCATTTGGTTCATAGTTCTTTCGGTACTTTGTTTTTCACTTTTGTTTTTCTTTTTGCATCTGCATCCATTTCATTTGCCCACTCATAAAACAGAGTTTAGTTAATAAAATTTTCAATGGTGCTTAAATATTTGTTTCAGTTGCATCATGGTAAGAATTTAATGCATATCAAAGAAAAATAGGAATTTGATAAATGCATAAATAATATGACAAACCTTGGTTTTTTCTTCCAAACAATTGTGCATGAATAATTTTCAAGTTTGAAAAATGCGGTATTTTCCAGGCTCAAATATGAACCATATAAACTGTACAATCTTAATCTTGTTTCCAAACAAATAACAATCATCAATAAACTCTGGGACCTTTTCTCTCATTTTGCAATATCTAACCAATACACCGATAGCTGGAAGAAATAACATTAACAACAGTTTCAGTTTTCCTAGATACAACCGGTTTAGGGAGCAGTTCTAGTGTCTTAAGTAGGGTAGATCCAGTTTGAGAAACTTCAGTGCACTTTTTAGTAGTGTGCTGAATTTGGTGTATTGAATTAATGGGTGCGAATGCTGGGTTGATCTTTCCAATTTTTTTTGGGATTTTATGTTTCTCGGTTTTCTTTTTTTGAACTCTCTGATTACTGGCTATGTGGTGGTTTTCCTGAATTGTGTGATTTTCTGGTGTGTTTTGACGATGGTTCGTTGGTGGATTTTTTGTTTCACTTTGATCTGTGATTGTTTTGGAGATTCAAGTCTCCTTTCTGTGTTGGAGTATTTCATTGTTTTTAGAGCGTTTTTTTTTAAAAAAATTGATACACAGATGGTGTTGCTGTTTGTTCTGCAAATCACTGGTTAGTTTAAATTTGAAGCATATCTTTGATTCGGTTATTAAGACCGAAATATTCATTTGATTTAATTCTTTGTTTCCTAATTCTTGTAATTATAATAGTATAAATATGAGGTAGATAGCTCATTGTACAAATGCAAACGCTTCAATATCAATACAAACGTATCACCATACAATGAGCTATCTAAATGAGCTAAATGGTCATACGCTCATTGTAAGTATCACCGACCAACACCAATGCTTCAATACAAACTCAGCCATATTCTCTCAAATTTTCTATAATACTGATCTTTTCATTAATGTTCCAGCCTATTTTTCTTCTTCTTATTATCGCTATCTTTACTTTATGCAATTTATCGTTTTCTTTACATTCTGCAATTTTCTTTCATGCAATTTACTCTTTCCTGTATTTATATTTCATGCACTTTAATTCCTTGCAATGAATTTTCGTTCTTTAAATTTCATGCAATTTGGATCTTGTTCTTTTATGTTCTGCAATTTCTCGCAAACTCGTATAAAAAATCACAAAAAAGAGCATCATCGGTGAAAACGCCAAAAGTCTTTACAACAAAGGCAAGAGAACCTGAAGGTCGAGGCAGATCCTCTTCGGCCTACAATCATTTTGAAGATATCACGAGTAAAAATTAATCAAAACCTCGCTTGGCTAACAGGCCGTTGGCATGCTTACACAATAAGAATAACGATTGTTCTTCAAGTGTCTAGGCCTCTCGTTTAGGCAGAGATGATTTTTGAGACAAACATACACAAACTCTCGAATATAATGGCAATCCATGTCTATGAATTTGGTTTTGGAATGGAAAACTAGATTTGCTGATAGAGCAATGACACTTAAATTGTCACAATGGAACTGAGGTGGATGAGGAAGAAAGATGTTGAGTTCCTTGAAAGCCAAAACTTGGTTTTCATTCATCAGTGTAGAAGTGTAGATAGATTTCTCTCGCTCTCCTGTCATCCCTTCTATTTCCTCCTCTGCGTGTAGTCATCCTTTCAAATCATTTAAATGTCGCTCTACTGTCCAGTTCTATATGAACGTCCGAGTTGTCAGTGATGAGTTTGAGAGAGAGAGTATAGAGTATCTGTGTTTGTATTAGTTTGAGTCGCATACAACATTTTAAGCATGTTTATCTATGTGGGGTGGTACCGACATGTACCGTATACCCATATTTACAGCTACGACACAAATTATAAATATGATTGAACTAAGAAGAGGGTTATTCTCCTTGTAGTTTATTACTTTAGAGATTCAGACAGGAAATAATTGACTGAACGTAAGATTAGAGGAAACTGGAAAGAGAACCCAGATAATGGAACCTCCTTTTTTTCCCTCTAAATCATTTCTTACGTAGCATTTATTGAATTAGAAAAGCAAACCAAATGAACACAATTGTAGATATAAAAAAGGCCATACATCACAATATAGAATATACCCAATGATGCCGCAAGGCTTTCGAAATCACCTAAACATGGTAGTTAACAAAAGAAAATATAGCTGAAGGTGGAACCATAAATGCAAATAATAGTCACCAAGTTTAAACACCTCAACTAAGAATATAATCTCTCAAATCTGAACTTATTCTCGTCACAGCCTTCATTTAAAAGCAAGAGCTTCAGCCACTAAAGGAAAGACTAAGCAAAACAATGCAGGCAACCAGTGGCGAACTATCGAGATAGAGTTTTAATAATCTTAAACCCTAAATTAGCTAGGAGATAAAAACAAGTTCTAGTTTTCACAGAAATACTACTCCTGCACTCCAATAGTTATTCTACTGCAAGGTCCTCTTGTGAGTTACAACTGAACTTTAGAGATTCCCTGCTACAAATAAATATAAAAAAATATCTTGATTAAAATCATTTTGCAGTTCATGCCCACCAAAATGAAAGAAACAAAAAAGGAAAGGAGAAAGTAGAGAACAACCAACATGCATTCAGCTAACTTAAAATTTCTATTTCAAAACTCACAGCTGCTATATCAAACAGTTCTCTATTAACAAAGGAGATCAAAACGATAAAGCTACAAGTAAATCACTGACTTGCTCCAAAGTACAAACTGAATGGACAATGAAATATGCAAATTGCAGCCATGAAACTTAATTAACTATTGCAATTAAGGCCATGGCACGATCCAATTATATTTTTAACCTATGGTTCTGACCAGACAAAAAAAATATCGATTATCACCATATCAAGTTGCTAGCTCCTAGGAGAACCAAAAAGAATACTTTAGCTGTAAGATATAGTATCCCTCAGATTAAGAAAATAAAAATGATTTTCCCGCTTAATCCTCGACAACACTAAAGATAGGTTAATCATTAGTGAAGTTTAAGTAATAAATAAATAAAATAAAACAACAGTAAGATGCTCGTAATAATAAGCCTGTCTAATAAACTCTCCTAGTTCTAGACATAGAAAGGAGGAGGTAAAATTCAGGTTGCTGTTCAAGTTAGTAAAGTTATTTCATTGTAATTAGACCTAACAAGAACGGAATCATGCTCTGTAGGATTTGAACCTATGACATTGAGTTTGAGTCTTTACAACATATCAGCTTTCCCATCAGTTGTTTTTAAATAAACTTTCTGTTCATAAGGCACCAAACTGGATAATGACCTGAACTTATTTTTCTCAAGAAAATAAACAATCAACACACACACACACATACTAAAAGAAAAAAAAAGTATGCTTATGTTGCAAACATGGACAATGACCCGAACTTTATAAGCAAAAGAAAGAAGGAAGTCATGTGCATAATTTTCCTACATTCCCAATACCACAAAAGAAAGTATAATTTAGTCCTTACCCTTATCTATATATATAGAGGCAGGAAATGAGACCTTGTATATGAATACACAAATTTCAGCAGAGAAGTAGCAAGAGCAAATGTACAGAGACCAGGAAATCACAAAGAATCATATATCATGTTTGGGTGCCGCTAACAAAAAGAACCTTCAATTAGTTCACAAGAATATTCCAAAACCATCAAGATATTTTTACTCACCAAGAGCTATAGAATTTACTCACTGAGGGAAATCAAGTTACTAATTCAGGTTTTGAAGCATATATAATATAACTAAACCAAAGCTCAAATTTCACTCACACGGGGAAAACAAGTTTGGAAATTCAGGTTCTATGATTTGGAATTTCAAGGGACCATGGCCATTGAAAAGTGGACTTTATCAGTTTGATCCCAAACATATATAAATCCCAAAGTATAATATGACAGTAGCGCAACACAGAAGATGACTGTTACTACTTATATTATGTCCAATCATGCGAATGTACTGTCAAGTATTGTAAATCTGTATGAAAGTAGGAATTATAGGTACCAAGAAAAGAAAAGGAGCACAAATAACAAAAATTAAATAGACAAAATGAATGATGTTGAACAGCCTGTAATATTTTTATTGTAGAGATAGTTCTTAAACCCTAAAAGCAACAGCAAGACACTTCATCTTGTGCTTATATAAACTGACCGAAAGATCATTTATGTATTCTAACTATCCATGTCTAAGGGCAAAAAGAAGGCATCAATTATTGAATTGGTTCATACCATCCTCATTGTGATATTTATCCTCCTACACTCTGAATTTCAGCTGAACAGTCTGCCTTGTTCACTCGAGAATTTTCCCTGTTGCAAATAAATAATAGATCTCATTAAATCTCCTTTGCAACTCTTTCCCACCAAAAGAAAAGAAAATAAAACCAAAAAAGACAGGAGAGAATAGAGAAAACCAATTTGCTAGTTTCTTTTTTCGCTAATACACTCTCCAAGCATCTAGATGTGGCCTTAGCAGCATATCAGCTTTTCATTACTTGATTTCAAAAAATTATTATTCCTCCATTGCTAACTCCATATATCTAACTATCTATACCAAGTGTGGTCATATATTGTGAATGCACTATATATGCAGGTTCAGGGACTCGAAACTAGAGACACAATCCAGCTCCCTAAAACCATCAAACGCAAGCAAAAGAGATATTAACCAAGAAACTGTAAGTAGCAAATTAAAGTGAAGAGTGTAGGATGATTACAGCAAGAAGGCACCAAGCATTTCTCCAGCTCTAGAAGGCACATCCACATCATCAACATTGTCCTCATCATATATGAGCATTGGGGTGCGAGGCAGGAATTTGACTTTCAAAGACGAAGCGGCATTGTTTCTGAATTTGAATGTGAATGCTACGGATTCGACACACCTGATTATCTTCTTCACTCCACTGGGGCGGAGTTCAGACAAAAGAAGGCAGACAGTGTTATCTCCTAGGTGTACCAGCTGATAATTGGCTAATGGAAGCTGCCCAAGATGATCGTCCTTGTAATTCATCAAGTATGAAGGCAGCTGGACACAGCTGTAGTCTTGTACGATGACACTAAAGTCATATGAAATCAGATGCACCAAAATGTGGTTACCAGCAGAGAGTTGGAATGTGAAAAGCACAAATTGCTTACCATCATTCACAACCAAAGTTGTGCCCTGAAAGGTGAATCGGCCTCGGTTCTTCGTTTTGAGTACTGAACGTAGTTGTCTCCAGCCTCGGTCTGGATCAGTGGTGTCAAACCGGTGGCTTGCCCCACCATCAGAAACCAATATATTTGTGCCTGCAACTGCATAGTATACATCTTCCTGCCAATCCAGGTGTGACTTTGTAAACGGATAACACGAAAAAGTTGAATGTGGAGGTGTTGCCAGTGGATACCAATTATCGCCGTCAAACATTTCAAAAGAGCGAAATGATTTACCGACGGCGTAAAGCTTGCTGTCCACCTCCACCAGCAGGGGCCGAATGCTCCCTTTTAACATCTTGGGCAGCTCTACCATCATGCCATTGGCATTGCCAGTCTCAAAATAACGAATCTTTCGGACCTCGTGATGTCGGAGATGCCCATGAACCGGTATTCCTCGTGATGAAGATAGACGGGCTTTGCGCCACCGCCCAAGAGAATTTTGGAGCCCCAGACGCCGCAACCCATATAACGGGGCAGACCATCGCCCGAAATTCTACTGACCAAGTGTAATTTTCGTGGAGCAGCAAGCAGTTCGCGCAGGCTCACTGAAAGAATCGTGTACGAAGCCTTATTGCCCTCTTCGTACTCACCGAAGCAGAGGTATAGAGACCGCCGATCCTCCGCCGGAAGAGAGCCTTTCTCCTTCTTTTGCTTGCGCAGTTTGCTTACAAATCGTTTAACTGCTGCCAAGAGTGCCTGCGTAGGACGCTGCTTTTCCCTTTCATATTCTCAAAAATTTGGTTGTTTCTGATTATTAGTTTATTTTTTTACTATTCGTTGTTTTTTAAGTTATCGGCTTTTATTTTTTATAATTTTATATCTCGATCATTATTTTTGTGTATGCTAGGTTTGAACAAGGATAAAAAAAAGACAATAATACTTATTTTTTTTAATTTCTCTCTCCTTATTAATTATTAATTTTAATAATTTGTTATTGTTAAATTAAAGAGTGACGGATTTACTCCTCAAAGTTTAACAAAAAACACTTAGATAATAGAGAATTTAACGGTAGGTACATATTTTTAGTTGAAACTATTAGTTCATGTATCATTTTGATTGTTTTAAAACTTGAAACACCAAAATTATTAATGGACCATTTGTCTTAAAATTTACCCTAAAAATGGGTGGTGAAATTTACATACTTTTTTTTTTGTAAATTTACCCTAAAATGAGGGATTAATTCAAAATTCAGAGGCTGAGATCATATTAAAAATTTAGTTATTTTTTCTATTTATATACCTTTTTAATCTTATAAACTCATATCAATGAGATTATATTCTCAAAAATTTTGTTGTTTTCCATGATCTGGTTTATTTCTTTACTATTCGTTATTTTTTTAGATTATCGGCTTTGTATTTTTTCTACAGTTCTATACCTCGATCACTATTTTTATGTATGTTAGGTTTGAACGAGGATGAAAAAAAGACAATAATACTTTTTTTTGTTATTTCTCTCTCTTTATTAATTATTAATTTTAATAATTTATTATTGCTAAATTAAAGAGTGACGGATTTACCCCTCAAAGTTTAACAAAAACACTTAGATAATAATAGAGAATTTAACGGTAGGTATATATTTTCGGTTAAAACTATTAGTTCATGTACCATTTTGATTATTTTGAAACTTGAAACACCAAAGTTGTTAGTGGATCATTTGTCATATAAGTTTCTTAAAATTTACCCTAAAAATGGGTGGTGAAATTTACATACCTTTTTTTGTAAACCACACACCCTTTCTCTTATTTATTGATTGAAATTTCTAGGGGTGGGAATTTGGACCCGAAATCCCGATCCCGAACCCGTCCATCCCGTACCGATACTGAACGGGACAAAAATTTCAGATACGACGTCCCGATACCGATCCCGAATTTCTTAAATGGGTCGGGATCGGTATAGGCTCTATCCGTCCCGAACCCGTCTTGAATTTTTAGTAGAAATGTAGCTATTTATAACTAAAAATTTCATATTTTCGGGATTGGTCCCGACATGTCCCGAATCCCGACCCGTACCGAATTTCGAGATCGGGATCAGTATCGGGATTACTATATTAACTTCGGGATCGGGATCGGAATAGGTCAAATCCCGACCCGTCCCGTACCGATCCCAGCCCTAAAAATTTCGAATTTACCCCTGTTCTTGTACTTTCTTAGTTTATTTCCACTGATCAGTACATCAAGGACGCCACTAATTGAACTTCAACAAGGACCAAAACTGCTCCTGATGGTTCGAAGTTTGAACCCAAGTTGGAGTTCTACAACTATAGATCAATTCAACCGTACAAATGAACACCCCCACCCAATTCAAATAAGTTTTTTTTCTCTGCTTCCTCTCCCCTGCAATTTTCTAATCAACCAAAACCAGAGCACTAAGACCCCAAATTGAAACCAACCCGAAGCCACGACCTGAGCCATTACCTCTTCTTCTTCTTCTTCTTCTTCTTCTTCTTCTTCTAGTTCCTCCCTTAATGGGTTTTGCATGAGTAATCTTCCAAAGCCCACAAAAGATCTCTCTCAATTTGCGACAATTTCATTGTCTTTGATTCTTTAATTGAAATGGCAGCTTCGAGCAACCCAGAAAATTCTGCCATGGCTGCGAGCCCGTAGCTATGGAGTATCACCGGACTTCAAACCTTCATAGGTTGAAGAGGTTTGGTGGGTTTGTGATGAGAATGGTGGGCATGTAACCATCGAGGCAATCCGTGAGAACTGGGAACTGCTGCAAGAAACTAATAAGGGTAACCCTTGAAATAAAAGAAAGAGGGGTGTGTGGTTTACAAAAAAAAATAGTGTATAAATTTCAACACCCTTAAAAATTAAGGAAAATGTTAACTTGAACAAAAATATGGTAACCAAAATCATTACACAGAGTCGGATTTCCTCTCTAATTGGCATTAGACTAAGGGGGTAGGCTCGTTACGGGCAGGGCTAAGCTCGACCTTCCCTAAATTTGAGGACACGGCATGACAAGATAGGGTAGAGCTTAGTCGAAGTTAGGATCGGGAAGGGTACGACTGATACTTGATTATATTAAAGATATATTTGGTTAGGATTAATATAGTCGAGTAGGGCTGATCTTTAAAATATGACTAAATATGGTTGAAAAGGGTTAATTTTATTATTATTATTTGTTAGTCATATTTACATACATGCATATAAATTATATTTTAAATTAAGACATCTATCTATAAATATGTTTATATATCATGAATTATCTCTCTAAATTATTTAAATTCATTCATTATTTAACAAAGCAAATAGAAACCAAAAAGAAATTAGTTGTATTGTAAGAGACATATTAAAAATAAAAATTATTAGGGCCTAAAGAACAGACTTTTAGGATCGGGTTGGTTTTGACCCTAAATGGCTCAATAAGGTAGGGGCGTAGGATAGGGTCGAGTTTCATTTGCTTGACCCTTGCCCTACCCAGGGGTTGTTTCTCTTCACACAATTTTCTTTAATTATTACTTCTTAATTATCTTTATTTACATTATTTTTTTTTGGAAAATTTTTCTTTTCTTGAAACTTGAAAGAAAACATTTATTTATGTTATTTATTATCTTCTCTAATAAATTTATTTTCCTAATTGAGATCTCCTCCTAATTACTGTCTCTTGTTCATTCTTATATCATTTATCAAACGACGCCATTATTTTTCTAAACTTCAATTATTTTAGAAAAAAAATCTTATTAAAATGACACATTAGCATTCATTCTCCCAAATTTATGTATCTATCGCAACAATTATGAAAAATAATTTTGCAGCAACAAAGAGGATGGTGATCGATATCTGCCACTATTGAAAATATTTGCTTTGTTCTCTATAAATTGCTCAAAATCCTTTGATATTTCTCGTCATCTCTTAATTTATCGTTTCTCTCATAATCTAATTTTTCATGCGAAGTTGCTCTTAATTCCATATCTCCCGTAGCAATTTAGAGAACCTTGTCGTTTATTAGAGAGTGAGAATTTTATATACTGCACTTCTTCTCACCCTATTGTCACGAGCTTACTTCTTTCACTAGGTTGCTCGTGCGGCCTTAGCACTCCGCTATGTTAAGTTAGTCGTACGTCACGCAACTTGTTGTCTAGAACAACTGAAAGAACACAAGAAAAACACTTTGAAAGCAAAGGACTTGTATTAAGCTTAGGAGAGCTGTACAAGAGCTTGAATACTAAATTGTCTTCTATGTCTCAAATGAGACGGGTGTCTTCCTATTTATAGGCATCCATCCCCTTAGCTAAGATTCTAGAAGAATCTAGCTATGTATAAAGTGTAGAACATTCTAGAGAACACTACACTACTATAAGTTATACATTGAGTCCTCTACAAAGCTCTAGAGGGCTCTACAAACCAGTAACCGCCGTAATCCTGGTTTAATGAGCAATCAATACGTAGATCTGACGTATTGACCACCCAGTAGGCCGAAACTACAAGGCTAGGGGAAGTAAAACTAGAATCTACAATAATTTTTTTTCTTCTTTTTCACGGGGTGAAAACAGATTTATATCAGAAGTGCGGAAAATAGTGATAAAACATGGGCCAACTTTAAGAACATGCGACAACGCATGAACCATTTCATATACTTAAGGAAATCATAAAATGAACCAGCCGAGTGAAGAAAAACATCATACTAGAAGTGAACACTCGAATAACACATGAAGACAAAATGAATAGGTCATGCCCCCAAACCTCCAACATGCTTGTTCCATTTCAGTATCCACGAACTATTGTTGGGGTGAGCACTCGTCCTTGCTAACCTAGATGGGGCCGAAACCCAACCATGCTAGGGTTTGAAAAAAACCCAAAAGCGAAATATATGAAAGGGTGGTGCCAAAAGTGTAAAATCTAAATGGAACAATAATCAAGAGGAAATACTCGAGAGAAAACTCGGCAATAAAACTCATCTCAAATCATGAGGAAAATAATCAAATATATGAGTATATATATATGTGCACATTGAGCTCAAATAAATATGCATGTAAAACCTGCAGGATTTTCTCTCTGGATCTCGGCGGCCGAATCCCAATTACCTATGCGTCCAAAAGCAAGTAGTAGCGAGAGTGTCCATTTACAGCAAATGCCCAATAGATTACTCATAGAACACACCTCACTTACGGCTCGCTTAACTCTATACATGACGAGCATAAGCAGAAAATAAAATAAATAGGGCATGGCCCCTCCAGAGGTTCACGGTCATCGACACCATGGGAAGCGTAGTCTAAATACTAGGTCCCGCCACTTTCAGGCCAAACATCGAAAATCAGGACAACGGTACTACTTTTCGATCTAGAACAGACACATACCAATGCGAGTAAAAGCGTGTAGTAAATCAGTAAATCATGGACCTCATACTTTTATAAGTAAAAAGTCTCTAACCCATTGGGTGTGCTCCCTTTACCTGGATATACCGACTCCAAATGCATGCTCCAATGTCGCGCTCGCCAAAGCGTCCACGTTCTCGAGTCGTACTCCAAGTCGTTCAATAACTATATAAACAATTCCTGTCACATCCCGATCCTAGAATTATTTTACGGTGGGTTACTTTGGTCTTTTACCATTTAAAGTGACCGTTTAACCGTAAAATGATCGTAAAGTTGACTTTTTTAAGTCAAGAATTTGGGAAAACTTCCTTCTTAAAAGTTGTAGAGGGCGTCGTTACGAGTTCGTGGACACATAGTGTAACATCCCGTACCTAAAAGTTACCTTTTCACTGAGGTTTACGAGTTACCGAGGACTGTTAATTGCGATCGGTAATTCGATAAGTTATCGCTCGAGTTAATTTTTGAGTTTTTCGAAGTTCTCCAAATACCTGATTTAATGACTCGATGTTGTAGTACGTGCCAACACGAGTCTCCCGGTATTTTCGGAATATTTTTCGGAGCTTCCGGCTAATTTCTGTGAATTTCGGAAGTTTATGGTAATTTCAATTACCATTCTAGTAACATTTAATTACCATTTTAGTAATTAATTCTTACCCTTTAGTTCTCGGCCGTCAGATCTCTTTGTCATTCAATCATGTTCGTCCTTGCACCCTATGTAAAGGGGAAACCGGTCAGACTTGGTCAAAGAAACCAAGTCGAGCTCCGATCGAACTCTTCTCTCCTTCGACCTCACTCTGCGGTCCTCGACGGCGTCCAGCCGGTTCAGGCCACCACCCTCACCATCAACCACCACCAAAGTACTCGCCTCCCTTTCCTCTTTAAAACCCCTCAACTGTTTTCCACTGTCAGCCAGCGACGGAGCAGATCGGAGGCGAGGCGAGGTGTGGAGTTTGCCGGATTTTGACCAATCCAGCCGGGAACGGCGTTAATGAGGGGTAATTTTTGATCTCCTCTCCCTCCCTATCTTATCTATGCTTTTGTTTTTCTCCAAATCATCCCCTAATCGGAAACTCATGTTTCCCTCTTTTCTGGGTTGAAACCCTAACTCCGGTGACCCTGGTGTTTTTACGTTTCTAGCGTGTTTGGCAAGCTCCGACGAGGCCTGATCGATTGGGGAAAGTTTGAGCGTGTCTGAAGTGGAGTTGGAGGCACTGTGGCGCCCTCCCTGCTGCAAGGTGGTGTTAGCCGTGCAGGCGCTGGGTGGGGAACCTGGAGAAGCTGTTGGAGCTCAAGTTAGAGCTGGTGGAGTGGGTCTAGGAGTGGTAGGCAGCAAGAAAGCTGCTGAATTGTTGTTTGGTTCGAGTTGGAAGCTTAAGCAGAAGGTAACCTCGCTCTTAATTGTTGTTGGTGTAGTTGCTGCATTTTATGGTTTGGTGTTATTTGAATCGTTGTTGGGTTGCTGATTTAGTGTTGGTTACGTGGTTTCATGTCGAGAACTTGGTGATCGAGAAACGGGGAGGTTATGGCGAAATTCCGGCAAAGTTGCCGGAATCCGGTGACTGCTCCGGGAATACAGTGAACCCGACAGAAAGCCGAAGAGGTAGAAATCGAATCCCTGTTAGGCTTTTAGTCAAAAGTTCGGGTAATTCCTAATTTGAGTAGCTACGGAAAAGATTGTACGTAAGTAGGAAGTTTCCATTTTTGGGAAACTTCCCAATCTAAAGAACACTTACCATTTTAGGAAACTTTCCATTTTGGGGAACTTTCCCTTTTTGGAAGGTTTCCATTTATGGAAGATTGACCGATAAAAGTAAAAAAGAGAAAGGTTAATCTTAGTAACCGGTTAAGTTAAGACAACCGGATCTCTAAGTGAGATTCTAGGTAACTCAGGAATCTTAGACTCCGAGTTGGGTGCTGTAAATAATTCGGATATTGTCTTACCGGGTATATCGACTCATAACCCGTAATTTGGTAAAGTGGTTGATTGGGTGTCCATAGTAATTCCACAAAATTACTATGTGATAACCTATCGTTAATTAAATATAAAGGAAAGTCGTTACGCTGAGTTTACGAAGTCGGAAACCAAACTTTGAGTCGATATTCGGATTTAAGCGTATTGTTGAAAAAGTTGTTAAAAGAAAGGAACTTGGTCAACACGTGGTCAAATAGGATTTCCTGGTCAAACTAGGAAAAGACCAAGTCAACTAAAGAAAGACTAATTTATTGGTTTATTTGTACAGTCTCTGGTCGAACGTGAGACGGGCTTGACTACGCAGTTAGTTCGAGGGTTTAGCTCGAGGAGCTTTCCGAGCAGGAAAGGAGTCGCAATAAGTACTGTGAGTGGACTTTTGTTTTAAATTAAATTGCATGCTTTATACTTTAATTTGTTTCTCCTGCATATATATGATTTCCTCTATTTATATGTTTTACGGTGATTTGGGAAAATGGGATTTAAGGATTTTAAAGGCAAACAAACTGGGAAAGAGGTTCATACCCATCCCGTGATTTTAAAGGATTTTTCCCGGGGTATGGTTTTATTGATTATCACCGTTTTGGGATTATGGAGGGGGATGTTTTTAAAGGAGAAATTTGGCTCACGGATTTTAAAGGGGTTTTCGATTTATTGTTTCCACGAGGTTTTACGAGGTCTTACAGGTTTTAAAGGGATTTTGAAAAAGGGAAAAGGGAAAAGGATATAAGGATTGTTTGCTAGCATGGACCCTCTCCAGTTAGAGCGGGTACCATCTCTGGATAGAGCAGGTCAGAGACCTTCTCCGGTAGAGCTGGTCATTTGACCTTCCCGGATAGAGCAGGTCAGGGACCCTCTTCGGTAGAGCGGGTCATTAGACCTTCCCGAATAGAGCAGGTCGGTTTTCTTGTGGATGAGGTTAATACCCCACATAATTGTTTATATTTGAGCCAAGGCATTATTTATGTTTTACTTGCATGCGGATTTTCTTAGAAAAACTTAGAGGGAGAACATTAAAAGAATTAGAGCTTTTAAGTTTTATTTTTGTCCACTCACCCTGACAGTTTTCAATGTTTCTCCCCTGGGCCCTTCGTTTTCAAATGCCCAGTGGTGCAGGGTTCTCGAGAGGAGGTCGTGCGCGTACAAGAGTCGAGGCATAGTCGATCAATCCGTTGCCGCTTGAAATTCTTTTGGGTAATCATCTTAGTAGACTGCTCTGACTAACCCAGTTTAGTTAATTAAGTAGGTTAGGGAGCAGGATGCCTTCATGAGTTAGGGATTGTTTTAGATACTCATGGAAGTGCTGAGTTGGTATGTAGGAAGGGTTGGCCATTTCAGGGGGTTTCGGTAAGAAGTTCCCTTGAGGTGGTCCCCGCGGGATTTACTTCGGGTTAAAGGGATTTAACTCGGGGTGGGTCCTGACAATTGGTATCAGAGCCTTAGGTTATCGTATCCTGTTACTACCTCATGTACTTGGTATCACTTAGTGTCTATAGAGTGATGGTCCGACCGCGGCAGATCCATCGGCATTTTATGCTTTGGACGCCTAGTGTTTATTAAGGATATGAGTTAGTACTTTCTGGTTGATTTATGGACCGAGTGGTCCTATAAACATTTGAATCCTCAAGACTATGCCTCAGTACGCCGACCTCAAAGAGAGCTCCTGTAAGGAACAAGGTAAGCTCGTTACGTATTTACTTTTATGAGTTTCCCAATGAGTAGTTGAGATTTGAGTGGGGGATAGAACTGGAAACTCACGTTGTATAACATTAGTTGAGCAGTTGGTGTGAGTGCTCGGTGGTGAAACGGTAAATTCATGCCTAGAAGGCTGCCATGTTGTTGGCAGGAATGTTGTAGGAACCTAAGGCGAGGCCTGGATGTTCGAGTGATGAGACTCTTAGAAGTGAAGAGCCGTAAGAATTGATGAAAGAGGTTACATTCTGGGAAGGAAAAAGGAGCTGAAATCGCCTAGCGCGATTATTCAGAGAAGATGTATATTAGGATTTGACGACTGCCAAGATTTTGTCGATGGTCGTCTTTAGTGTGGTTCCAGAGGAACTGGCGAATGTGTCGAAGTAGAATGACTCAGGGATTTAAGTGTAGTCATTTTAGGATCAATGGACTTGTTTCTGGTGACGAGTCAATGATGTGACACTACTGGAGAATGTTAAGGAAGTGAAGGCTGGTTCGGTCACTTGATGTCGTTGGGACAACCACAAAGACTAATAGTTGGGGCTACCCTAGATGCTTGCAATGTTGGCTACGAGTGGATTCTTAACGCTTCAGCCACCCATGATTGGGGTACAAGCAAGATTTGAATTGTTAGTGAATCCAAGCGTGATTTGAATTTTTGGTGACAATGGTCATTGGGCCGTATATCGTGAAGGTAGGAATTAAATCGTGTCACCAGGTCTTGGGGCTCATGTCAACCATAAGGTGAGTTATTCACCTATGGTCAAAGTATTTTAATTAGTACACCTGTGAAGGAGTCTCCAGGTTGGCTGTGTTGGAGTTCAGTTACAGATCAAGTGAGCGTTATGATTGTAGTTAAAGGTTTATGGTTTCAAAATTTAAGGAGATGATAGAAGTGGCAACAAGCTACCGGGTCATGGACTAAGAATGCTTGGGGTACCGGAGATAGTGATATGAGTCTTGATTGACTTTGTATTATTGTGGTGTAGGAACCGGTCGTTGTGCAAATGGTATTGTTTCGACGGCCTAAGATGTACATGGGAATACCCTACAGGAGCACGTGTACCCACCTTTGTAGGGAAGTGGTAAATTGGAATTTGGGTAGCACATGCTGGTAAGGCGTGATTATTGTGTGCAGCTGTGTGTGGTCAGAGTGACACGTTCTTATGTTTCGAGGATGTATCATGAGAATTCTATATTTTTTTAGAACGGAGATTAAGGACGTTTGGTTAGAAGTTTCTGTGCAAAACGTCAATTAAATGGTCTAACCGTTTAAGAACAGGTCGGAAGTGGGTTAATGGTAGACGCTTCGACTTTCAAGATGGTTAGTTAAATTGTTACATGTTGTTTGTAGGTAGTTGACTGCATGCCGAGATAGATGCACGGAAATGGTGATGTGACAGCAGTGGGCAAGGTTTACTGAATCGCTGATTAGGAGTGAGAATGTTTGTAGATGGTCAAGCTTCAACCTGCGACCAAAGTTGTCTGTTATGACACTTGGTTTCATCGGGGGTGATTAACTAAGCTTGATGGCATGGGGGTTTGTGCACTCACTGGCTGTGGCTTAATCAAGTATTGTAACCGAAGGCGTACTTAGTCGTGTTTGGGGTCCATAAGTTACATCCACTGCAGTGATAGACAATATTCTCAATTTGGATATGAAGATTATGATTAGGATCTGGGAGAATCAAATCTTGGTGTAAGTTAATGGAATCCTGAGAGGGTTAAAGAATTGTTGGCATCGCCATTGTCATGGGTCATTTGAGTAGCGATTTTATTTGCTATGAATTTTGATCTAGCGGCAATCTTGGCGCCACAAGTGTAGAGTAGTAGCAGGAAGGGTCATTGGAGGTGACCCTCAAAATTGTCAACATTTTCGGTGAGTGTGAAATGCGGTGGAACTAGGAAAGGTTTTCCTTGATGACTCGAAGGTTTTACGAGTCTAAGTGTGGTAATATTTGTTACTGAGATTGGTAAGGTATGTTGCTAAGTTGAACAACACTTCATTGGGAATCGTGGAGTGATTAAGCCACGTTCAGATTAAGTGATAATCTGAGGAGATGTTAACGTGTGGCAATGGATCTTGTAATCTAGAATCTGAAGTAATAGTTGATTCCTTGTGCACGTAAGTAGTCGTTCATTTAGAATCTTACCGAATAGAAGATGCGGTGGATGGTAAACTTGCAAAGCATGGGGGACAGTTTTGTTAGAAACTGTCTAGTTGTGTGAATTGACTCTGTGAAGTTTACGCGCCCAGTGCGGTGATGGCATTTGATGAAGTGTGCCTTAATAACTGGATGCTCGGTGCTCAATGTGGTTAAGTTCGGTGTGGAACTAATTTCCGATGCTTTGGTCAGGGGTTACTTTGGGTGTGCACCGGTGGCACTAAATTTTATGTAGATGTCTGATCTGGTTAAATGTCCAAATTTGTCAGTTATTACCAGACGGTTTGGTATTGGAGGTATTTATGAAGGAAATATCCTGGTTGAGCGGGTAAGGTTCTGGAATTCTTTTATTGGTAAGTCTATTCCAGATTGTGTTGCGGATAAGTTTATTAGACGCACAGTTATGGTTGAAGTGCAAGTTCTGCACTATGCGTCATTCCAAGTTAAAGTAAGAGATAGGGAGGTCAATGGCATCTCACCTATGAGTAGTACGGATATGTATCACCAGTTGTAAAGCACGCTGTAACCCCCCAAGGTAACGATTGAGTTGGCGACTTTAATGTTTGGCTTGAGAGTAAAAGTCAGGATTTGTGTTGTCAGAATAGTTACGGGTGCGGTACGTAGCCTGACAATTTGTCTTCATGCGAGGAGTAAGTATTGTGGGATCTCGATGTCTGGAGCTTTTGGGATCTTCCTGATTTAAAGGCTATGGTTTTGGATTTACGCTAAAATTCATGGCGGTTCATGTCCTGTGTGTGTAAGTGGTTTGAGTAAGGATAGATCAAGGGAAGACAATTACTCTACAACAGGACAACTCGACAGGATAATTTATAGAAAGCGTAACCAGATCAGGAAGCCTGGTTCAAATGAGGTGATGGTTCGTGTAACACAAGTCGTCATGGTTTTCTTGTGGACTTGTTGTCATGGGTTTTGACCCCACATTGTATATTGATATCGGAGGATTTAAATCCATTAGTGACATCGAACCCTACTCCTCAGGTGTGGTAATCAGATCCTGCATAGGGAATGTGTGAGCTGATATCTAAAGTTCAATGAAAGAATACAAGTATTCTTGAAGAGATTTTACTCGCGGCAAGCGAGGGGTTATTGAATCAGAATGAGTATTAGCGGTATTGTGACGACGTCACATGCGGTTGGTAAGGACAATTGTTGGTATTTGTTTGGCTAAACGAGAAGGGTTAGGAGGTTGATTACTGGTCGAAGTTGTTGTGTTGTGCGGTTGGATTTTCAAGGATATGGTTATAATCTGGTTTAGGCAATAGGGAATTGTTGCCAAAGGATGTTTTCAGCGAATGACAGAATTTGCCATCTTTTCGTGAAAAACATTAGTGACTTTTGCGGGGATTACAGTTGGTGGATCAGTGATAGGTAGAGTAGTATTCCACCTCACAAATGAGATGGAGTACAGTAAGAATTCGGTGATTCAGTTGATCAATGATTCAAGAGAAAATCATTGTGATCTACGGTAAGACTTCAGATACTTTAGTTTTGACCCGAGAAGAGTGGTCGAAGGTGTCGAGTGGTGTAATCGGAATTTTGAGGATGAAATTTCATAAGGTGGGGAGATTGTAACATCCCGTACCTAAAAGTTACCTTTTCACTGAGGTTTACGAGTTACCGAGGACTGTTAATTGCGATCGGTAATTCGATAAGTTATCTCTCGAGTTAATTTTCGAGTTTTTCTAAGTTCTCCAAATACCTGATTTAATGACTCGATGTTGTAGTACGTGCCGACACGAGTCTCCCGGTATTTTCGGAATATTTTTCGGAGCTTCCGGCTAATTTCTGTGAATTTCGGAAGTTTATGGTAATTTCAATTACCATTCTGGTAACATTTAATTACCATTTTAGTAATTAATTCTTACCCTTTAGTTCTCGGCCGTCAGATCTCTTTGTCATTCAATCATGTTCGTCCTTGCACCCTATTTAAAGGGGAAACCGGTCAGACTTGGTCAAAGAAACCAAGTCGAGCTCCGATCGAACTCTTCTCTCCTTCGACCTCACTCTGCGGTCCTCGACGGCGTCCAGCCGGTTCAGGCCACCACCCTCACCATCAACCACCACCAAAGTACACGCCTCCCTTTCCTCTTTAAAACCCCTCAACTGTTTTCCATTGGCAGCCAGCGACGGAGCAGATCGGAGGCGAGGCGAGGTGTGGAGTTTGCCGGATTTTGACCAATCCAGCCGGGAACGGCATTAATGAGGGGTAATTTCTTGATCTCCTCTCCCTCCCTATCTTATCTATGCTTTTGTTTTTCTCCAAATCATCCCCTAATCGGAAACTCATGTTTCCCTCTTTTCTGGGTTGAAACCCTAACTCCGGTGACCCTGGTGTTTTTACGTTTCTAGCGTGTTTGGCAAGCTCCGACGAGGCCTGATCGATTGGGGAAAGTTTGAGCGTGTCTGAAGTGGAGTTGGAGGCACTGTGGCGCCCCTCCCTGCTGCAGGGTGGTGTTAGCCGTGCAGGCGCTGGGTGGGGAACCTGGAGAAGCTGTTGGAGCTCAAGTTAGAGCTGGTGGAGTGGGTCTAGGAGTGGTAGGCAGCAGGAAAGCTGCTGAATTGTTGTTTGGTTCGAGTTGGAAGCTTAAGCAGAAGGTAACCTCGCTCATAATTGTTGTTGGTGTAGTTGCTGCATTTTATGGTTTGGTGTTATTTGAATCGTTGTTGGGTTGCTGATTTAGTGTTGGTTACGTGGTTTCATGTCGAGAACTTGGTGATCGAGAAACGGGAAGGTTATGGCGAAATTCCGGCAAAGTTGCCGGAATCCGGTGACTGCTCCGGGAATACAGTGAACCCGGCAGAAAGCCGAAGAGGTAGAAATCGAATCCCTGTTAGGCTTTTAGTCAAAAGTTCGGGTAATTCCTAATTTGAGTAGCTACGGAAAAGATTGGACGTCAGTAGGAAGTTTCCATTTTTGGGAAACTTCCCAATCTAAAGAACACTTACCATTTTAGGAAACTTTCCATTTTGGGGAACTTTCCCTTTTTGGAAGGTTTCCATTTATGGAAGATTGACCGATAAAAGTAAAAAAAGAGAAAGGTTAATCTTAGTAACTGGTTAAGTTAAGACAACTGGATCTCTAAGTGAGATTCTAGGTAACTCAGGAATCTTAGACTCCGAGTTGGGTGCTGTAAATAATTCAGATATTGTCTTACCGGGTATATCGACTCATAACCTATAATTTGGTAAAGTGGTTGATTGGGTGTCCATAGTAATTCCACAAAATTACTATGTGATAACCTATCATTAATTAAATATAAAGGAAAGTCGTTACGCTGAGTTTACGAAGTCGGAAACCAAACTTTGAGTCGATATTCGGATTTAAGCGTATTGTTGAAAAAGTTGTTAAAAGAAAGGAACTTGGTCAACACGTGGTCAAATAGGATTTCCTGGTCAAACTAGGAAAAGACCAAGTCAACTAAAGAAAGACTAATTTATTGGTTTATTTGTACAGTCTCTGGTCGAACGTGAGACAGGCTTGACTACGCAGTTAGTTCGAGGGTTTAGCTCGAGGAGCTTTCCGAGCAGGAAGGGAGTCGCAATAAGTACTGTGAGTGGACTTTTGTTTTAAATTAAATTGCATGCTTTATACTTTAATTGGTTTTTCCTGCATATATATGATTTCCTCTATTTATATGTTTTACGGTGATTTGGGAAAAGGGGATTTAAGGATTTTAAAGGCAAACAAACCGGGAAAGAGGTTCATACCCATCCCGTGATTTTAAAGGATTTTTCCCGGGGTATGGTTTTATTGATTATCACCGTTTTGGGATTATGGAGGGGGATGTTTTTAAAGGAGAAATTTGGCTCACGGATTTTAAAGGGGTTTTCGATTTATTGTTTCCACGAGGTTTTACGAGGTCTTACAGGTTTTAAAGGGATTTTGAAAAAGGGAAAAGGGAAAAGGATATAAGGATTGTTTGCTAGCATGGACCCTCTCCAGTTAGAGCGGGTACCATCTCTGGATAGAGCAGGTCAGAGACCTTCTCCGGTAGAGCTGGTCATTTGACCTTCCCGGATAGAGCAGGTCAGGGACCCTCTTCGGTAGAGCGGGTCATTAGACCTTCCCGAATAGAGCAGGTCGGTTTTCTTGTGGATGAGGTTAATACCCCACATAATTGTTTATATTTGAGCCAAGACATTATTTATGTTTTACTTGCATGCGGATTTTCTTAGAAAAACTTAGAGGGAGAACATTAAAAGAATTAGAGCTTTTAAGTTTTATTTTTGTCCACTCACCCTGACAGTTTTCAATGTTTCTCCCCTCGGCCCTTCGTTTTCAAATGCCCAGTGGTGCAGGGTTCTCGAGAGGAGGTCGTGCGCGTACAAGAGTCGAGGCATAGTCGATCAATCCGTTGCCGCTTGAAATTCTTTAGGGTAATCATCTTAGTAGACTGCTCTGACTAACCCAGTTTAGTTAATTAAGTAGGTTAGGGAGCAGGATGCCTTCATGAGTTAGGGATTGTTGTTAGATACTCATGGAAGTGCTGAGTTGGTATGTAGGAAGGGTTGGCCATTTCAGGGGGGTTTCGGTAAGAAGTTCCCTTGAGGTGGTCCCCGCGGGATTTACTTCGGGTTAAAGGGATTTAACTCGGGGTGGGTCCTGACACATAGCACGCTCAAATCGGAGTTCGTATGAAGAAGTTATGGTCAAAAAATGGTAAGTTACTATTCTGGTGTTGAGGTATAAATAGGACTTACCATTTAGAGTAGAACATCAGAACTTTACTGAGCTCCCTCGATTCCCTCAGACGTGACCTGTAAACCCGGTGACCCGAACCCGACCCGAATCGGTTTTTCACCGATATCTCTGCCGTCCGGCGACGGTTTGCTCCGAGACAGACGGCATCGGGTTCCTTTTTTCCTCCTCGACATTTCCATACCCACCACATGACTCGTTTCGACCCAAGGTAAGAGCGGTGTCTCGAGGACAGGCGAATCGGAGCTCCGGTTTGAACTCCGTTGTGCGGCCACTGTTCGCCGAGATTTTTCTTGGGTTTTGCAGCCCTCAACTCGCATAACCATCCCTCTAAACAGCTTGAACCAATTCGATTGGAGGTGAGAGTTTCGAATTAAAAAGGTGAAATCTGTTTTTTTTGAGTTCTTGGAGAGTTCGACTGTTATTGTTAAATTCTTGAGTTTTGGGTTCGATTTGGGCTTCGTATATTACATCAAATTGTTCTACATGATGAGAGGAAGATTTTGATATAAATTTCGTACTTTTTGGTAAGGATTTGGTTCAAGAGGGTGGATGGCAGCCACTGATGGTGGTTGGGCAGCTGTGTTGGTAAGAGTTGGCGAGTGTGGAAGCTGTTACATGGTTTTGAGGTGCTGCAGGTCGACTATCTGGTAAGGAGGAGGCCGAGAAGCTGCTGGTTTGATTTTGGGACAGGATTGAAGGTAAGATTCGTGCTTTGGGTTACTGAGTTGTGGGTTTTGGCGATGTTGTGTGTTGTTGCCTTGTGTTTCTGTTTGATGCTTGGAATTGTTGTTGATGTTGTTGTTGTTTGCATGTGGTCGATAACTTGGTGAATCGGAGGAAACGGGGAGGCTATGGCGAAATTCCGGCAAGTTGAACGGAATCCGGCCGAAGATTCCGGCAAAGTTGTCGGAATCCGGTGACTGCTCCGGGAATGCAGTGAATCCGGTAGAAAGCCGAAGAGGTAGAAATCGAATCCCTGTTAAGCTTTTAGTCGAAAAGTTCGGTTAATTCCTATTTTGGGTAATTACGGAAAAAAAAAATTGACGTAAGTAGGAAGTTTCCATTTTGGGAAACTTCCCATTTTAAAGAAGACTTACCAATTTAGGAAACTTTCCTTTTTTGGAAGGTTACCATTTTAGGAAGATTGACCGATAAAGGTAAAAAGGGAAAGGTTAATCTTAATAACCGGTTAAGTTAAGACAACCGGATCTTTAAGTGAGATTCTAGGTAACTCAGGAATCTTAGTCTCCGAGTTGGGTGCTGTAAATAATTCGGATAATTTCTTACTTGATAAATTGACTTATAACCCGTAATTGGTAAAGTGGTTGATTGGGTGTCCATAGTAATTCCACAAAATTACTATGTCAGGACCCACCCCGAGTTAAATCCCTTTAACTCGAAGTAAATCCTGCGGGGACCACCCCAAGGGAACTTCTTATCGAAACCCCCTTGAAATGACCAACCCTTCCTACAATCCAACTCAGCACTTCCATGAGTATCTACAACAAACCCTAACTCATGAAGGCATCCTGCTCCCTAACCTACTTAATTAGCTATACTAGGTTAGTCAGAGCAGTCTACTAAGATGATTACCCTAAAGAATTTCGGCAGCAACAGATTGATCGACTATGCCTCGACTCTTGTACGCGCGCGACCTCCTCTCAAGAACCCTAGAAATACCCAGAAAACCCAAAAACACTGTGAGAACGAAGGGTTTCCGATTAGGCCTCCAATTGTTCGAAACGAGGCATAGGAGGGAAGAGCAGAAGGAGAGGAGCAAGAATCTACCTTCAATTCGTCGAACCTCCGCCTGAGGCGCCAGATTTCCGACGAACACAGTCGCCGTCCTCGTCCTCCGATCTCCGTCGACGGTTGAAGAATCTCGGATTGGGTGGCTGGGTTTTGTAGAGGAGAGTGAGAGGGTCAATTTGGTAGGGGTGCGCCGGCGTGGGTTGGCCGGACGCGGCAGTGATGGGCGGCGGAGCTGAAGACCGAAACGGAGAGAGAGAGAGAGAGAGAGAGAGAGATTGGCTCGGGTCAACGCCCGAGTTAGGTATTGACTCGGGTCAACTCTCCCTTCCCCTATTTATAGCCAAATCAACGGTCCAGATCAAACCCCTATTTGATCTAACGGTCCAGATTAAAAGAAGGTGAAAAGTGAAAAGGTTAAATGGTAATTCTCCTTTTTACCGGAATAGTAATTGGAAATTACTATAAGCTTCAGAAATTCACAGAAATTAGCCGGAAGCTCCGAAAAATATTCCGAAAATACCGGGAGATCGTGTCGACACATACTACCACATCGAGTCATCAATTCAGGTATTTGGAGGACTTAGAAAAACTCGACAATTAACTCGATCGATAACTTATCGAATTACCGATCGCAATTAAAAGTCCTCGGTAACTCGTAAACCTCTGTGAAAAGGTAACTTTATTAACTTCGAAAGATTCGGGGTGTGACAATTCTCCCCACCTTATAAAAATTTCGTCCTCGAAATTCCAATTACACTCGACACAATCGACCACTCTTCTCGGGTCAAAAGTAAAGCCTCTGAAATCTTAACGTGGATCACAATGATTTTCCCTTGAATCATTCATTAACTGAATCACCGAATTCTTACTGTACTCCATCTCATTTACGAGGTGGGATACTACTCTGCTCAACACTGATCCACCAACTGTAATCCTCGCGAAAGTCACTAATGTTTTTCACGAAAAGATGACAAATTCTGTCATTCGCTGAAAACATCCTTTGGCAACAATTCCATGTTGCCTAACCGGATTATAACCATATCCTTGAAAATCCAAATGCACAACACTAAAACTTCGACCAGTAACCAAACTCCTATCCCTTCTCGTTTAGCCAAACAAACACCAACAATTGTCCTTACCAACCGCATGTGACGTCGTCACAATACCGCTAATACTCATTCTGGTTCAATAACCCTCGCTTGCCGCGAGTAAAATTTCTTCAAGAATATCCATATTCTTTCGTTGAACTTTAGATATCATCTCCCACATTCCCTATGCAGGAACTGATTACCACGCCTGAGGAGTAGGGTTCGATGTCACTAATGGATTTAAATCCTCCGATATCAATACACAACGTGGGGTCAAAACCCATGACAACATGCCCACGAGAAAACCATGACGACTTGTGTTACACAAATCGTCACCTCATTTGAACCAGGCTCCCTGATCTGGTTTACGCTTTCTAGAAACCATTTTGTCAAGTTGTCCTGTCGTAGAGTAATTTGTCTTCCCTTACTCTAACATTACCCAACCCACTTGTACACCCAGGACACGAGTTGCCATGAGTTTTAGCGTAAATCCAAAATCATAGCCTTTAACTCAAGAAGATCCAAAAGCTCCAGATATCGAGATCCCACAATACTTACTCCTCGCATGAAGACAAATTGTTATGCTTCACACTGCCTACAAAGCTATTCTGACCGGATAAAACTTGACTTTACCAACCAGCCGATCGTTAGAATCGCTAACTCAATTATCACCTTGTGGGGTTACAGCGTACTTTACAACTGGTAATACATATCCGTACTACTCATAGGTGAGGTGCCACCGACCTCTCTATCTCTTACCTTAACCTGGAAAGACGCATAGTGCAGAACTTGCACTTCAACCATAATTATGCGTCTAATAAACATCATCCGCATCACAATCTGGGATAGACTTACCATTATAAGACTTCCAGGGCCTTACCCGCTCAACAAGTATATTTCCTTCATAGATGCGTCCATTACCACCTCGTCCGGTAATAACTGACAACTTTGGACATCTATCCCGATCGAACATCTACATAAAATTTAGTGCCACTGGTGCACATCCAAAGGAAACCCTGAACAAGCATCGGGAATTTATTTCACACCGAACATAGCCACTTTGATCACTAGTCATCAAGTCAACAAGGCACAATTACTCAAATGCCATCACCGCATTGGGCGCGTGAACATCACAGGGTCAACTCGCACAACTAGACCGTTCCTAACAAAACTGTCCCCCATGCTCTGCAAGTTTACCATCCACCGTATCCTCTATTTGGGTAAGATTCAAGATGCACAACCACTTACCATTCCAAATGGAAAAGGAAAAATAGCTGCGTGCACAGGAAATCACAATACCACTTCGGATCCTAGATTACAAGTTCCGCTGCCACACGTTAACATCCCCTCAGATCACAACTTAATCTGAACGTGGCTTAATCACTCCACGATTTTCAATGGAGTGTTGCTACTCTTAGCAACATACCTCACCAATCTCAGTAACAATTACTACCAACTTAGACTCGTAACACTTTTTGAGTCATCAAGGAAAACCTTTCCTAGTTCCACCGCGCTTCACACTCACCGAAATGTTGACAATTTTGAGAGTCACCTCCAATGACCTTTCTTGCTACTACTCTACACTTGTGGCGCCAAGATCTGCCGTTATGTCAATAGTTCCTAACAAGTAGGGTCACTACTCAAATGACCAATGACTATAGCAATGCCACTATTCCTTAAATTAACCTCAATAATTGATCTTCCAGATCTTAATCCTTATTCCCCAGATCAAATTGAGAATATTTCCTGTTACTACAGTGGATGTAACTTATGAACCTCAAACACGACTAAGTACACCTTCGGTTACAATACTTGATTAAACCACAGCCAGTGAGTGCACAAATTCCCATGCCATCGAGCTCAGTTAATCACCCTCGACGAAGCCAAGTGTCATAACGGACGACTTTGGTTGCAGGTTGAAGCTTGACCATCTACAACCTTCTCACTCCTATCCAACGATTCAGTAAATCTTGCCACACTGCTGTCACTACACCATTCCCGTGCATCTATCACAGCATGCAATCAACTACCTACTATCAACATGTAACAATTTAACTAACCATCTTGAAAATCGAAGCGACTACCAATAACTCACTTCCGACCTGTTCTTAAACGGTTAGGCCATCTAATTGACGTTTTGCACAGAACTTCTAACCAAACGTCCTTAATCTCTGTTCTCAATAAGTGGAACTCTCATGACACATTCTTAAGATGATGTCATCATCAGCCTTAGTCATTTACCTGGTGTCATTTGACCACACACAGCTGCGCACAATAATTATGCCTTACTAGCATGTGCTACTCAGATTTCAACTCACCACTTCCTTACACAGGAGGGTACACGTGCTCCTGTGGGGTATTCCCATGTACATCTTCGGCCGTCGAAACAATGCCGGTTGTACAACGACCTGTTTCTACACCACAATAATACAAAGTCAGTCAAGACTCGTATCACTCTCTCCGGTACCCCAAGCACCCTTGGTCCATGACCCGGTGGCTTGTTGCCACTTCTAATATGTCCCATTAAATTTCAAAACCAATTACCTTTAGCTACAACAGGTAACACTCGTTCGATCTAAAAATCGAACTCTAACACAGTCAACCTGGAGACCCCTCCACAGGTGTACTAACTGAAATACTTTGACCACAGGTGGATAACTCACCTTATGGTTCATAGGAGCCCCAAGATCTGGTGACACGATTTAATTTCTGCCTCCATGATAAATGGCCCAATGACCATTGTCACCAACAATTCAAATCACGCTTGGACTCACCAACAAATCAAACCTTCTAGTACCCCGATTATGGGTGGCTGGAGCGAAGAGAATCTGGTCGTAGCTGACGACAACAATGTCAGCACCAAGGTGACCCAAACCGTCAATTTCAGTGGCTGTCCCTTAAAGCATCACGTGACCAAACTAGCCTTTACTTCCTTAACATTTTCCAGTAGTGTCACGTCATGGACTCGTCACCAAAAACAAGTCCATTGATCCCAAAATGATTACACTTATTTTCCTTGAGTCATTCCACTTCCAAGTGTCCGTTGGTTTCTCTGAAACCACACTAATGACGAACCTCAATAAAATCTTGGCAATCGTCAAATCTTAATATTCATCCTCTCTGAATAATCGCGCTAGGCGACTTCAGCTCCTTTTTCCATCGTAGAATGCAACATCTTTCCTTAACTCTTACGACTCTTCACTTCTAAGAGTCTCATAACCCGAACACCAAGGCCTTGTCTCAGGTTTCTTCAACATCCCTGTCAACAACCATGACAGCCTTCCAAGTGTGAATTAACTGTTTCACCACCGAGTACTTACACAAAATGCTCAAACGTTAAACAACGTGAGTTTCCAGCTCGATCCCCAACTCAATTCTCAATAATTCCTTTTAAAACAAAAATCCTTGGGGAACTCATAAAAATAAATACATAACGAGCTTACCTTGTTCCTTACAAGAACTCTCTATGAGGTCGCGCGTACTGAGGCATAGTCTTGAAGATTCCAATGTTTATAGAACCACTCGGTCCATATCTCAATCAGGAAGTACCACTCATATCCTTGATAAACACTGAGCGTCCAAAGCATAAATGTCGATGGATCCGCCGCGGTCGGACCATCACTCTATAGACACTAAGTGATACCAAGTATATGAGGTAGTAACAGGAAACGATAACCTAATGCTCTGATACCAATTGTCAGGACCCACCCCGAGTTAAATCCCTTTAACTCGAAGTAAATCCTGCGGGGACCACCCCAAGGGAACTTCTTACCGAAACCCCCTTGAAATGGCCAACCCTTCCTACAATCCAACTCAGCACTTCCATGAGTATCTACAACATACCCTAACTCATGAAGGCATCCTGCTCCCTAACCTACTTAATTAGCTATACTGGGTTAGTCAGAGCAGTCTACTAAGATGATTACCCTAAAGAATTTCGGCAGCAACAGATTGATCGACTATGCCTCGACTCTTGTACGCGCGCGACCTCCTCTCAAGAACCCTAGAAATACCCAGAAAACCCAAAAACACTGTGAGAACGAAGGGTTTCCGATTAGGTCTCCAATTGTTCGAAACGAGGCATAGGAGGGAAGAGCAGAAGGAGAGGAGCAAGAATCTACCTTCAATTCGTCGAACCTCCGCCTGAGGCGCCAGATTTCTGACGAACACAGTCGCCGTCCTCGTCCTCCGATCTCCGTCGACGGTTGAAGAATCTCGGATTGGGTGGCTGGGTTTTGTAGAGGAGAGTGAGAGGGTCAATTTGGTAGGGGTGAGCCGGCGTGGGTTGGCCGGACGCGGCAGTGATGGGCGGCGGAGCTGAAGACCGAAACGGAGAGAGAGAGAGAGATTGGCTCGGGTCAACGCCCGAGTTGGGTATTGACTCGGGTCAACTCTCCCTTCCCCTATTTATAGCCAAATCAACGGTCCAGATCAAACCCCTAATTGATCTGACGGTCCAGATTAAAAGAAGGTGAAAAGTGAAAAGGTTAAATGGTAATTCTCCTTTTTACCGGAATAGTAATTGGAAATTACTATAAGCTTCAGAAATTCACAGAAATTAGCCGGAAGCTCCGAAAAATATTCCGAAAATACCGGGAGATCGTGTCGACACGTACTACCACATCGAGTCATCAATTCAGGTATTTGGAGGACTTAGAAAAACTCGACAATTAACTCGATCGATAACTTATCGAATTACCGATCGCAATTAAAAGTCCTCGGTAACTCGTAAACCTCTGTGAAAAGGTAACTTTATTAACTTCGAAAGATTCGGGGTGTGACATACTATGTGATAACTTATCGTTAATAAAATAGTAAGGAAAGTCGATACGCTGAGATTACGAAGTCGGAAACCAAACTTCGAGTCGATATTCGGAATTAAGCGGATTGTTGAAAAAGTTGTTAAAAAGAAAGGAACTTGGTCAACACGTGGTCAAATAGGATTTCCTGGTCAAACTAGGAAAAGACCAAGTTAACTATAGAAAGACTAATTTATTGGTTTATTTGTACAGTCTCTGGTCGAACGTGAGACGGGCTCGACTACGCGGTTAGTTCGAGGGTTTCGCTCGAGGAGCTTTCCGAGCAGGAAGAAGGTCGTAATAAGTACTATGAGTGGACCTTGTTTTTAAATTAAATTGCATGCCATAGACTTTAATTTATTTCTCCTTTATTTATATGATTTCCTCTATTTTATGTTTTACGGTGATTTTGGGAAAAATATGATTTTTATATTTTAAAGATAAATGAGCCGGGAAAGAAGTTCCTACCTTTTACAGGGTTTTAAAGGATTTTCCCGGAATTATGGTTTTTAATTGTTATAACCGTTTTGGGATTATGGAGGGGGATGTTTTAAAAAGGGGAAACTTGGCTCTTCGGTGGTAGCTGGTCAGTATGACCCTCCCGGATAGAGCTGGTCAGGACCCTCTTCGGTGGTAGCTGGTCGGTTGGACCCTCCCGAATAAAGTGGGTCATGGGACCCTTTCTGATGAGCTGGTCAATGGACCCTCTCGGGGTAGAGCAGGTCGGTTTTCTCGTGTATGAGGTTAATACCCCACATAATTATTTATGTTTGAGCCAAAGGAGTCATTTATGATTTAATTATTTTTTGTCTATGATTTGCTTGCATGCGGATTTTCTTGGGAAAACTCTAAGGGAGAACATTAAAGGAAATAGAGTTTTTATATTTGATTTTTGTCCACTCACGCTAACAGTTTTCATTGTTTCTTCCCTGGGCCATTCGTTTTCAAATGCCCAGTGGTGCAGGGTTCTTGAGCGGAGGTCGCGCGCGTACAAGAGTCGAGGCATAGTCGATCAATCCGTTGCTGCTTGCAAATTCATTAGGGAATCTTCTATGTAGACTGCTCTGACTAACCCAGTTTAGCTAGTTAAGTAGGTTAGGGAGTATGATGCCTTCATGAGTTAGGGATTGTTTTTAAATACTCATGAAAGTGCTGAGTTGGTATATAGGAAGGGTTGTCCATTTCAAGGGGGTTTCGGTAAGAAGTTCCCTTGAGGTGGTCCCCGCAGGATTTACTTCGGGTTAAAGGGGTTTAACTCGGGGTGGATCCTGACAATTTCGTTAATACAAATCTTTGGAATTATCATTGACTTTGACCCTTTTTCTGGTTTGATCAGGATTTACCAAGTTTGACCAAGAATTTATCATTTGACTAAGGCTTGACCAATTAACGTTCTTTCAACGCGTTCGACTTAACTTCCGGTTAAACGATCTGAGTCATTTTACTTTATTTCTTACTAAACTTTAAACACTTACGTGTCGCTCATTAACTCTTTAAATTACTAAGGACACCCATATTAACATTTGATAATCCGTTGTAGTAATCGCCGATTTCGTTTAACCAACATGTTACGTTTTTCATTAACTCGAACATATCAAAACACGTTAATTCAGAATCTTCAGAAATTACTATGTACACCCAAGGGGGGTCCTTTAATTGAAAAGCTTTTCTAAAATAGAAAGTTCCCAAATATAATAAGTTTCCATTTTTACTTAATTTAACCGGTTAACCCTTATTGACTTTTCTTTTTACCGTTCAAATTTCCAAAAATTGAAAGTTTCCCAAAATGGAAAGCTTTACGGCTCCAAAATAAACGAGAGAAACCGATTTCTACCTCTTCGGTATTTTACCTGAACCTTCTGCTGATTCGTCGAATTTCGACGACTTTTAAGAAAAACGGCTATAGTCTCCCCGCTTTCTTTGATTCCAAGTTATCAACATGAAACATCAAATCAACCAATCTCCAAAACAAAACCTAAACTACTTCCAACCAAAATTAACAACAAATCGGAGGGTAGCTACCTCCAGCCTTTCAAAATATCATCGCAGGAAATCTCCTCCTCTTCTGCCGAGCTACTACCTTGAATTTCCAGAGCCTCTAAAAGCTGCAGCCTCACCTCCTAGCTTCACCAACAGCTCGAACGCCTCCTCAAACAATAAAAATAATCCAATTGCATCCCAAAATATCGCCGAAAACGAATTCCAGGAGAAGAACAAAACCTTCTCACCTCACCTTGATTTTTCAGAGTCCTGCTCCACCTCTCCAGCCTCTGTCGAGGCCCTGCGACCGCGCTGCTGCTGCAGGGTATGAGCGGCGGCTGTGGCTCCTCCTCCTCATGCATGCAGGCTTTACCATGACTGAGGAGTGGCTAGAAAACAAAAAGGGAAGGCTCTCGATTTTATATTTAATATATATATATATATATATATATATATATATAATATCAGTTTTTCAGTTCAGTTTCCAAACATCGGAAACCAAAACCAAACTAAACACTTCAGTTTTTTCAGTGCGGTTTGATGTGGTTTTTTCGGTTACAATTCAGTTTCGGTGCGGTTATTTTTTGGTTTTCGGTTTTAAAGTCCTAGCCCTAGCAAGAGCTATGTTATATGTAATTACATAGGGGTGGGAACTTCACCCCCGAAAAATGTGGTATCACATCACATCATTCTGTACAGGGGTAAACCATTATTCAAACTGCATCTGTTGTAGCAGATCAAATTATCATTGAGAAAACTCTTACCCGCATGAAAGCGGATTGGATAAAATTGAAAAAATTTCAATCCGATTTAAAAAAACACTCACTAGCTTTATTTATTTTATTAATTTCTTAATTTAGTTTACTATTTATATATATATTTCATGGTCCATGAGTCCATAACAACCTATTCCCAACTCATTTCTTCAGTTAACAACATATTTCCAATTTATTTAGGGCTAGTTTGGTATTGCTGTCGTTTTTTAAGAAATTGCTTCTATTGAACTGTGAATATAATTAGTTATGAATTAAAATAGTAAAATGTCTAGTAAATTGTACTTTTAAAGGCGTTGTCAAGATATAAAAGGTAATTTTTTGATTTTATAGATAGCTGCTTCTAAAAACAATCTGAAGGTTGCTTCTAAAATTTGCTTCCACTAACCTGTAATTGTTTTTTTTTAAAAAAAAAAATTTATTTGATTTACAAACACAATAAAATTTAGAAGTTTAAATAAAAGCCGATTTTTTTTAAATCAAAGTTTTACCATGGTTTATATTTGGTTTTGCTTTGAAACTTGTGGTGATAATGATGAACTAATTGTATTTATTTTATTTTGAATTTGATTTGTTCATATTTAGGTCTGGTAATTATGTCAAATAAATTGTGGATTTAATCCGAAACCAATCCAAAAAGTGACCATCAATCATTTAAAATGAATGAAATTATCAGGGTCTTAAAAATCGAATTTTTCGTGGAAATATCGGTGAAATTTTCGTTTTTGTGAGGTGGCGATATTATAATCACTTCCCATATAATCTCGTTTGATAGATTCAAAATATCGTAATTTTTCCATGATTTTGCCGAAATTCCAAATATTCTGTCAAATTTGGGCCATTTCTCTGAAATTCTCTCTGGCCCAAACCCCCCAAAAGCACAACTTGCAACCAAAATTCGGAAAAATGGCACGATTGTGCACCATGTGGCTCGGACGCTGGTTGCTGACGTGTAGCACGAGCAACCTAGCCATCTCGCTAATCAACTAGTATGCTTTCATTCTTCATCCTTTATTAATATAACAGTTTGATAATTTTTGTCAATTCTTTTATTATTATTTTTCAATTGCTTGTTTAATTGTAACTAATCAGACTTATTCTATTAAATACTTTGTATATGAGACTTAGAAAAGTATGAAGATTACAAAATTGTCATCTTGTTCGAAATTGATTCAATAATAAGTTATATATACTACATGATCTAATGTATCATGTAAATAATATTTTCATACAAAGTAAGTAATTGGTCAAATAAACATATCATAAAATTTAACCTAAATGATTCATGTTTCATGCAAATTTGCATAATTTTTGTCGAAATTTTATTGATATCGATACTTTCTAAAATTTTATCAAAATTTTAATTATTCAGACGGTGGATATTTCTAAATCGTCGATATTTTAATGCTTAAAAATTAGAGTTTGAACCGTTACCCACACCCAGACCGACCCACGACCACCGTATAATTACGTATGAAATATAAAAGAAAAAAAATGAAACCTAGGATTCGAAGGCGAGACAGAGTATATACCGACCCCCGTGTTATCGCCATCGACTCAAATAGAAGAAACAAAAGCTCAGAGCACCGCCGGGCTCCGATGGTTAGAGATCGGATGGCCTCTGCTCTAATTTTCTTTATGTTTGCTTCTTTACGAGTTGGGTAGTTTTCTGAAATTGTGGGTTTTGATTCTGTATCTGCAATTCGTTTCGGTATGTCTTCTTCAGATTACGATGAGGTCGGCGGGTCTTTACCTGCCACAGTAGAGTATGTTTCGGCATATGAACTGGGGAAGGAGCAAGCAGTGTGCAAAGACCAAGGTAGAAGCTTATATTTGTGCGTGGCCGACTACTATGGCCGCAGAGTCAAGGTACGGTATCTGTTTATCGTATAAGTTTGAAGGACCTCTTGTTTAATAAGGATTTAAAATTGGGATCTGCTTTTGCATTTTCGAATAATCATAATTTGGGGGCTTGTGCTGGTTTTGGTATGGGATTTTCTACGTTATTGCTGGCTGGGGGATTTGGAACCAAGTACTCCAAAGAATTGGTTGTAGCTGAGCCGTGTAGAAATATTTGGGACATCCAGATTAGAGCTAGAAATAACATTTGTCAAGCTAATTTGCCCCCTTTCTTAGACGGGAAAGTGAGGCCACTTATTTGGAACGTTGAAGGAAATCTGTTTGCTCTCTCTCGTAGCCCGCCTCCTCCAATTTGTGCCGGTTCCCAAGGTGAATGGACAAACTGTTTTGAAATGTTTCAGTCGGCAGGCAGTCAGTGGGTTCGTTTGCCGGACCCTCCTTCTTATGCATACCCTATTGCTGGTGCTGGTGCTGGTGCTGGTGCTGGTGCTGGTGTTAATGAGTCTGGTGATGGCAGTGCTGATGATGAGGAGATGGGTGGTGTTGATGAGTCTGGTGGTGGTGGTTGGGTGAGGGGTCCTGTTGATGAGTCTGTCAGAAGGCTGGTATACTACTCAGGCTTCTCTTTTACAATTTTGGGTAGTCAACTTTTTGTGTCTAATCCACAGCATCTTGAATATTCATACAATTGCAACCTTTCCAGAGTTCATGAAAACTGGCCAGTTGAGTGGAAAGTTTCACGTTTCCAATTAGAGGGTGTAACTCTAGGGATTCAGACAGCACAAGGGTTCATCGTCTTTTCCCATGCTGTCACTCCACCTGGTTCACCTGAATATATGGTGATCAAAGTAAACCTGTTGATAAATGGCTCTGATGAACCGATGTCTTCTCAATCGCTAATGTTGCCACCACAAGATCTTGATGTTGTTCAGGATACTCAATTTGTTGACCTAGGAGGTCAGAAAGTCTGCTTTCTCTATTCTAAAACCAAAAATGCAAAGTTGGTTGTAACCGCCATCACATTTGGCTTCCAACTCGAAGAGGGAAACAGATTCAGAGCCAGTTTATCCTACTCAGAAATGGGAATTCCAAGATAAGTCTGTCTGATTTTTGGAGTGTTGAACAGATGGTTGGTGCTGTTGTTGGTAAGTTTTTATATGTATTTTGTTGGGAAACCCAACCCCCCCACATAATTTTACTCCTCCCCTTCCATTTTTTCTATGGAACATCTGATGAGTTTGCTAATCAAACTATGCAACAGGGTAACATTATGAAGTGAAGGGGGAAAGAAGGCTCGCAAGAGGACCCTGCAGTTGTGCTCCATTTAGACGTTTATTATCAGGGTCAGTGCTTATATGGTGGTGCACATTATAATCTTCAAGAAGTGTTCCTAACATTTCTGGTTTTTATCATATGATAGCTGTTCAGAAATCAGAAGTACTGTAATATCTTAGCTTTATCTTGTTGAATTCTACACATTATAATATTCGATGGGTACTTTAATGTGAAGTTCTTACGAAAGACTGTTTTTGAAATGTTTTATTTATAGCAATAAGCGCATGCGTATTGTTAGTTTGAAATGATGCAATAGGCTTTCTTATGCTAAATTTTGCGAGCATGTAGACTTGGTAACTATTTCTAAATTAGTTATAGAATACTTGGGTTTCTTGGTAAGCTATGCTGAATGAATGGATTCATAGGTGGTCAGTTCTTAGCACCCAGGTTGTTTAGTTCATTTGGTATGAATAGCGCAAGCGAGTTAAAATGAATGGATGAAATTGCCCCTACCAAGTCAACGGGGTTGGCTGCGTTAGTGAACCCAGATATCAAAACTGGGTCGGGTTTAAAGTTCAGATACGGTTTTTATATATAGAAAAGATGAGACACGAAAGTTAATAGTAAAGCAAAGTTCAGATAATTTTCTCTATTCAGTAATTTTCTTTATTCAATAACCTAATCTTGGCACAACAATTCTCTCCCTTTTTCTTTGATGTACTGCTGCAACTTCCATGCCTGCCTTCTAAATGCAGGTGCGCTCTTCCATTTCTTTCTGTACAAGCAACCATGGTCATACATCTTGATTTCAGACCATAACATACGGTTTTGAATAATTGTTCTTTAGCAGTAGTTCTAGCACCACACAAAATAACTTTTCTGATATATTTTTTTTCAGTGATTGCATGGACCGTAAGCTGTACTTGGAATTCCTCGTGTGATTTTGTTTTAATCTTCAAGTGCAAAAGACTCCAGTTATTAATGTGTATGGCCTTATTGAAAAATTCTTACTGAGTAACAACAATCGATATCTTATAGCAATAAGATACTCCTACTCCGATATCAAGAAAATGACAAGAATTTTTGGAAAAATTGGGGGAATGAGGTTACAGCCGTGTGTAGCTTCTAAGCGGTCGCCTTGTTGCTGTTAAGATGTTAACAAAGTCTAATGGTAAAGAGTTTATGAATGAAGCTGCAACTACTGGAAGAATTCATCATGTAAATGATTCCCTTCAATATCAAATGTAACCTCTCAAGTTATAAAACCAAGTACTTGTGAAGGTCCTAGAGTTGGAAGAATTCATCATGTAAAATGATTCCCTTCAATATCAAATGTAACCTCTCAAGTTATAAAACCGAGTACTTAATGAAGGTTCTAGAGGGGGACGGTGAATAGGCCCTGACAACTTTTTCGCTCTAACCCGCACTCAGGGATAGTAAAGATTCGGCTATCATGTTAGTTGTGAGACTAAGTTGTGTATAGAAAAGATGCAAATACTGAAGTAAAAGATATAACACCTGTACATTTTTAATACGCAAAAACCCTGCACCTAGGGAGAAAAACTGTGTGCCTCTAACTCTTGAGAGACAAACTTATCCACTATGTTAAACACACTTCTTACAAGACTCACAACTCAGAGGATGACACAACGCCTAGTCATACTACCTAGTCTAACTATTAGAACTCAACTGAATTTGTTCTCTTGTCACTCAAGTGTTTTACACAGCAGTATCCTAAGCCTCTAAGCAGAATTCAGCTAACGCCTTTAGTAATTCTCCAAGACAACTTCTTTGGGTTGTTGCATCACCGAGATCGACCTCAAGGTATGTACTGCACGATGAAATGAGTTTGAAAAGGTTTGGGTGCTCAGCTCTAAGATTTAAATCCACCCCTAACTCTTGGGGCCATCCTGCTCCCCAAGTCACAACTACGCTTTACTATCCTATTCAACTATCTATGTTGGGGTAATCGGAGCAGTCTACATGGAAGTTATACCTAAATCAATATGTGACCAACAACGGATTAATTGACTATGCCCCAATTTCGGTACGCACGACCTCCTCTCAGGAACCCTGCAACACTGGGCATTTGAAAATGAAGGGCCCAGGGGAGAAATATTAAAAATAATATTAGCGTGAGTGGACAAAAATCATATATGAAAAGGTAAAAATCTTTTCATGCTCTCCCTTTGATTTTCCAAAATTCACATGCACACAACCAATAGAAAATGAATAAATAAATCATAAAATAAATCTCTTGGCTCAAATTTATAATTACGATGTGGGGTATTAACACCATAACCACGAGAAAACAACTGACCAGCTCTATCAACGAGAGGGTCTATTGACCAGCTCAATCGGAGAGGGTCCTATGACCCGCTCTATTCGGGAGGGTCTAACCGACCAGCTACCACTGAAGAGGGTCATGACCGGCTATATCCGGGAGGGTCCTTCCGACCAGCTACCACCGAAGAGGGTTTGACCAGCTACAATCCGGAGAGGGTCCATGCTAGCTAGCAATGCATATAAACATATCCTTGAAAATCTTTAAAAACCTCGTGGTAAATAAATTGAAATCCAAGTCAAAACACCCATGACTTTTTCCCAAATACATTGGATTTAAAACATTTCCAGGCATCCGAAACAGGTTCCCTAACTTTACTTTAAAATCATTAAATCCAAGAGCCAAGTTTCCCCTTTTAAAAATAATGCCCCTCCATAACCTAAAATGATGATAAAATTTAAAAACCATATTCTGGGAAAATCTTTTAAAACCACGGGAAAGGTAGAAACTTCTTTCCCGGCTCACTTATCTTTGAAATATAATAAATTCCCAATTTTCTCCATAATCACCAAAAAACACAACGTGAAGGAAATTTTATAAATAAAGGAGAAACTTAATAAAATCTTTTGTATGCATTATTTTTAAAAATAAAGGTCCACTCACAGACTTAGGCCTTAGCCTAACAAAAACCGAATTTCGCTCAAGCGAAGTCTCCACAACACGAGTCTCTTCGCGTCCTGTTCCACAATTAATATTAATTTTCTGGACGCTAGAATAATAATTAAATAATATATGCGTACACATTTGTGAGCGTACAACTCGCTCATCGTCTCCACATTTCTCAAATTGTCAATAAAAAATCTCCGAGCTTCCTCAATAACTTAGGAGTCCTTAAAATATTTCTTAAACTTCAACCGGCAATAATCGATGGTCAGAATAATATTTAATTATCCGCCAATAATACTAAACATGAAAAATTCCAAAACCTAACAAAAACTCCTCCAAAAATTACCAAATTTAAATCATAGACTCCTCTCATTTTATACTATTTAATGGACAAGAAAAACCGTCCAAAAAGTGGCGGCACCGCCAACGGCGGCCGCCAGCAGAAATTCCGGCCAAATTTCCGGCTACTTCCGATCACCACCAAATTTTAACAGTAGCTTCGCCTCGTCATTTGGAACAACTTTCTAGTTCAACTTGAAGGTCAATTCGGCCTCTAACTTGGTCAATTACGTGATGAACCGTAGAACCCGAAAATTTAAACATAAAAACTTCAAATCCTCAATTCTCCCTACACACTTCGAATCAAGCTACCAAATTCTAGGGGATTATAGTACTTCTCAAGCCCAACATAACCATATAAAGAACACCTCAATTGGTGGCTTGAGGAGGGAGAATTTCGATTTAGAATCTCGATTGTACACTCGGCCTTCAACAAAGAAATTCTTTCAAACCAAGGCGAGATAGATCGAATGGCTTATCTACGATGGAAGTAGACTCAGAGGCGGTCATTTTGAGGCCAGTGCGGCGGCCTGAGGTGGCCGGACGGCGACGCAGTGGCGGCTAGAACTTCCGACAACGTTTTCTGTCGGGAGAGAGAAAGTGTCGGGGAGAGAAAGAAATCCGCACAATAACTTTACATTTTTGTTTATAACTTTCCCATACAAACTCCGATTTGAGCGTGCTACGTGTCCACGAACTCATAACGATGCCCTCTACAACTTTGATGAAGAAAGTTTTTCCAAATTCTCGACTTAATAAAAAGTCAACTTTAAGATCATAGTACGGTTAAACAGTTACTTTAAATGGTAAAAGACCAAAGTAACCAACCGTAAACACCTAAGAGCTGAGGGACTGGGTTGGGCAGCAACCAAGGGGTGATTAACTTGCATAAGAGCAAGGGAAGGAGCATCAGCAATGGAAGAGATAGGAATATAGCTCGGAGAGGAAGAACGACCTCTTAACACCTAAGAGCTGGTGAGCAAAGGCTCGAAGCTGCTCTAAGAGTGGAGATGAAACCATAGGAGTGGTCTAAGACCCGGTTTCATGTGGAACTGAGGATGGATAGAGAGAGAAATGGAGAGAACGAAGGAGAGTGGAGATTAGAACACAGTGAGGAAGACGATGGACGAGAGAAGTGAAAAGTTAAAAAGATGAAGAAGTGGGAGGGGAGATGAGAACTCAGTTTTATTAGGCATGCAAGGCAGCCATGATAAAACGTGCAATTGTCTAACCGTAACCCACACTGTTGTGAAAAGTCTTCCCATTTTCCTCTCACACGTTAACCCACACACATGGGGCTAGGAGAGAATAGGCTGGGCGGCCCTTGAACCATCTCAGCCCAAAAGGCAAAGATCTCAAATCAACCTAGAAGTTCTAATAAAATACAAAAAGTCCTACGTCTTCTAAAACAATGTAAGAGATACAAAAAACAACAATCAACCAATCAAAACCTAGGTTCACAAACCAACGAGATCAACAAGTGGCTTCAATAGTGCAAATTTGTGAGTATCCCAAAGATTCATTTTACTCCTCCTGAAAAGTTCATAATTTTGAAAACTAGAAATAACCAACAAATTTGACACCTTGAGCAAAATTAAAAAGTTAAAATCGCATCCCAAAACTTAGGATACATGATGCATAGACATGTAAAACATGGACACTAGTATCTCCATCAAACCTCTCAACTCACCACACATCAAATGACCATATGAATGTAACAATATATTATGGTCCATATCTCATGACATATATCAGAATGTGCGTGTGTGAAGAGCAATCTTAATGGGGCACATGTTAGCATCAACTAAGATAAGTGGTGACATATCACACTAAACCGGAGACCAGAGATCTCTTTCATCCTTAAATCTTCTGAGAACATCTTTAGCACTGTTACATTAAACATCTTTAGATTGTCCTCTCATGTTTATATAAACAAGAGAACATTGTTGTTGACTCCCAAATCAGTTGGCTTTAGGGAAACACGTGTAATAAGGACACGTCAAGGACAATTCTCCAAACCCATCAAAGGATAGACCATAACTCAACAATCCTCACAAATGTGAGAACCAGCTAGTTCACCAAATAGTTTATTATATTTTCAATGATGTTTCACCCATACTCCATGACTATCAAACCAATCTCGTTTGTGCCCTCCCTCACATCGTTCATCAAATGAAAGAGTACAAAGGGAAGAAGAAAACTTTGGAATTGAAGGAGAGTTGATGATGATCTTGGTGGCTTCCTCTTGATAGAATCTTGTGTGAGGCAGCAGCTTCTTGATGAAAATCTGTAGTAGTACGGCTTAGAGAAATGACCTAGAATTAGGGTTTTGCTTTAAATAGTCTCCAAGTTCTCATAACTTTCTTTTCAGACTATGTTTCCTTCTTTGACTAGAATCTATGTTTGGTCTTCTTTTTGGACGTCTTCCACATACCATCTAGACTTGGCTTTTGGATACATAAGAGTACTAATATCATTCTTTAAAATCTACAAAACCCCTAAAGAAAGCTTCTCGAAATCCAGCCCAAAACTGCCTCAAACTTGACTGCTGCACAGCTTTCTCGGAATTGCTTTTTTCTGTCGAACTTTAGAGCTTCATAAGTTCTAGATGACTTCGTCTTTTTGGATGATTCTTGATTCTAAATTGATCTACAAGTTCTCCGCTACAGATCTGGGCAGCCACATTGATGAAAAACATCTCGAAAGCACATGGAAAAAGGCCTTGAATACCAGATAAAATAAGCAATTTCCAGTCTTCACCTTTTTGTGTTTGCAGCTTCCGTTTTGGTAAAGTTGTTTCACCGATTTTCCTTGATATTTTTGACCATATGAATGATCAATCTCCATAGTTGACATCTATAATTCATATTGTGAGCCTTGTTTGCACCATTTGAGCTCATATTTGCAGTATCTTGCTCCACGAAGTACCAAAAAAATAATGATTGGTGTCTAATTATACATTATTTATATCAAATTCTTCTATACTTAGTTTGTTTGGTGTGTTTTATAGTTATTTACTTTGTTTCTTTGTTTTCTAGGTGTTTGGAAGCATATAAGAAGAAAAGAAGGAAAATAGAGATTGGAAGACAAAATTGAGAAATCTGCCTATGAAAGTTATCCAACTTTAACAGAACACTGAGGCCAACTCGAGAAGAAACAAATGCTGAGTTTTATATCATTGAAAAGCTACGGATGTTATCTTTCTAGAGCATTTTACTGTTCATGAATAGCGTTTTACTATAAGAATTTATGACCGATTTAGTACCAGAAGGTCAATCTGCGCGCGAATCTTAATCTTTACGGGAATTTTTGTTTTGAGGCCCAAATCACACCGAGAAGCCCATAGATGAGTTTGTACTTCATATTCCAACTTATAACCTCGATATGAAGCTGATTTTGAAGAATTAAATGAGTTCTCATACTTCTATTGATCCAAGTTAATCAAGATATCTAAGGAAACCCTAATCAAGAAGGATTGGTGGAAGGAAACAATATAAACCCTGCGCTATCATATTTGACCGGACTCTTCTTCCTTCTTTTTCTCCTCCCCAATCTGCTGTGTTACCTTTTTATTATGTTTATTTCGTTTTCCTTAGTTAGGGGCTGCTTGAAGCCCTAAGACATGATCACCAAGATGTTTTGATATTTGGTTTTTAGTTTCTTTCAAATCATGATGAGACTTTGTTTACTATTATTTCATTGATGAACTCTTTTCTTGTATGCTTTGAGTGCACGCTTAGTTTCCATGTTAGGGTTCTATAACTTTGATAGTTTGATGCCAATGTCAATATCGGACCCCCAAACTATCTAGAGAAACAATTGTTAGCTTTCGTTAGCAAGTAAACTAAGTACTAGGTTTAGCAAGGCGCTAACTTTATTGCGATACCTTGTAATGTCTCAAACTCTTTTCGAACTTAACGATGTTTGCATGTTTAATCTAATAAGAGTACCTTTGGGTTGTATTGTTTGAGAATAGTTTAGATGTAGAGCACTTCCAGCCTGACGTAAGAAGTAAGAAAGGGTAATAGATTGTGTTTCAAGAGTACCAAGCCAACCTGAGCATCTTCATCTAGATTGATTGGATTAAATACTAAACAAATTGTCTTGTGTTTGATTATCGAGTGTGGATTGCATCTTCCCTAACTATCTTTATTTTAATTGTTTTCCAAAACCAAGATCAAAAACCTAAAATCAGTTTTCATCACTCTTCTATCCTATGTGTTTCTGTATTTATTTGATATAGCACACGAACTCCAAATCATCTAAAATTTTGTGTTCTTATTCATCTGTGTGTCTTATTTGTCTCAGTAAATTTTCATGTTTTTCTAACATGTTTAGTTTAGTCAACCAATTAGGTTTTCGACTCCTGGTCGCTAGGATCAGTAGTCACTTTTGTGACATTTGTTTGAATAGTTCGAATTCCTTAGTCTTCTACGGGACAAACCCTTATTTACCTATGCTAGTTGTGAATAAGGAAAAGAAAATTGGTTTAAAAATAACCGATCAAGTTTTTAGTGTCGTTGTCGGGGACTAACCGATTCTAATTACTTGTTTTGTGTGTGTTTGTTCTTCTTGTATATATTATTAACTTGTTTTTGCTTTCTTTTGTTTTTAAATGTGGAAACAATCCTATGAGATGTGTTCCATATGCTCTATGGTTGGTCATTTATCGGAGACATGTCCAAGCATGCAATATCATGGTTGCTACGATCAAAGTAGCATGTTTGGCAGATATCAAGCAAACCAAGGGCAGTGGAATGATGATTATGCGTCTGCCTACAATTCGGCATGGGACCCTCCTCCTTACTCTGAGTGGAATAACTATACATATAGCCAACAAGGATTCTATAAAGAGTTTGAAGCTCCCTCGTCTTCATACTACAATTATCAATCGTCAACATCTTCTTATATGACTAATGATGTTACATCCTTTGCGCAAAGTACTGCTTCTTTTTCGTTGAGCATGGCTACTTATGTGTAGAACTTTCATGCTCATGAAAAAAGCTTTAACGAATCAGTTGAGAACATTGGGAGACATATTGATACAATTTTGGCTTACTTAACTCATGAGTCAAGGGAGCAAGAACAAGGTTAAGATAATTCCATGAGTCATGAGTTCGACGGGTCGGCAACTTATGGGTCTTTAGAGACTATCATACCTCTAGAGCACCCTCCTACACAACTGATAGATTTGTGGGAGCCACCTACAACCACATCTTTGTTACAATTTAATGGTGCTCCTCTTGACTCAATCGTAGACGATCAAGACTCATATTTGGAGGAATTGTATGAAGTCAACTTTGAGGACTCTGAGGAACTTGAAGTTGAGCTTAATAATAATGAGTTTCATGTGTTGGAGGAGATCTCAATGTCTCATGAATCTCAAGAGCGTTTCGAGCATGATGCAAGTCATTACCTAAAGGAGGAGATCGTCAAAGCTTTTATGTTTGAGCCTCAATTGCTAACGCATGTTAGATCACCAGATTCTTTCTGGCAACATTCAAACTCTCCACATACTCCATCCATCCAAGCACCTTTTAATTTCTTTGAGCATGTGGAGATGGTGATCAATGAGCATCTAAAATCTTCTAGGGAGATTCTTTTATCTATGTTTGGTGGATTCCAAAATAGAATGAGACAATGGAAGAAGAGAAAGAAAAAGAATAGTTTTGAATCATATCTTTCCATTGATCTCGAGGTACCCAAGTTGTTATCAAGAGAGCATGAGACATCATTGAAGAAAGTTAAGCATCTTGTTGATCCAAGACCGAAACCTTTTGATTATCCTCGATAAGGAGTTTTCATGACATGGAGGAGGGGGATTGCGCATTCAAAGTTTCAAATTTTCAAGGGACGCTCTCTTATTCCTTTTCTTCTCTTCATTTGCTTCATGTTTTTTATTGTTTTATAATTTGGTTTGTGTGTAGGTCGTGTTGTTAAGAAAAGCTCAAGAAATCACTTTTTGATAGAAACCGTTTTTTTGTCTCGAGGATCAGTTCACTTTGAACGGCCACCGTTCAGAGCTCACTTGGAAGCAAAAAAATGTGTAATATAGGGATCAAAATCCCCATGAGTCTACGTTTCAATGGATTTGACAGATCCATATTCCGAGTTAGCATGAGTTCACAACTTCAGTTTGAGTGCAGCAAGGTCATTCTGCCAGATTTTCTGTAGATTTTTAGATTTTGTCCTAACTTTTCAAGGACATAATTTCCAAACTGCTAGGAGTTAGGAGGTGATCAATATATCCACAGGAAGCAAACAACGTGAAATTTGATCTCCAAGTGTAGCGCTGCATCAAAAAGTTATAGGGTCTGGAACACAGGTTGCTGGAGCATCATATGCGATTTCAAAAATATGATTGGTCTACAAGAGGGATCACTCTAACTCTTTTCTCATATACATTTGTTTGTTAGTTTTTGTTTCATTCTTCACTTAGATCTATCATTGCATGTTTATCTATGTCAAACATTGAGGGCAATGTTTAGTTTAAGTGTGGGGGGACAATACTTTTGTGTTTGTGTTTTTTTTTTCTATAAAAAAGTTTAGCTTTAGGATTTTTCTTTTATTTTGGTTGAGTCTTTTTTGTTCTTCCAACTCTATGATGAGCATAAACTTTTCACGGATTGATATTATGGTCACTAAAGGATTGCAAGCATTACATTCTTTATTTCAATTAATTGTTAATAGATTTTGACGACTATTTTACTTGAGTTGTGTGCATCGATGGTTAGACTAATATGATGTTGAGGATTGATTGATTCATACTAAGACGAGTTCAACTTGATTTATATGACCCTTATGAGAGGTTTTTGAGTCTTTACATGTGCTTTATTTTTGAGTGATTTATTGAAAATATGTCAAGTCGTTTTCTAGGCTATAACTTTTCAAAAACCTCATTATTCTTTCTTCTTAGTTGATTGCTCATCATAGCTTTTACTGAACTCTAGATGGCCAGAACTCACTCATGAGACAGAAAATCATGAGTGAAAAGAAATTGAGTGCATCTTTGTGAGGAATTGAGTTTGGCACTTGTTGACCAATGAATAAGTCATTCTTACTTGTTACATTAGTTTGATCATTCTTGCATAACGATTGAGCATCATAGTTGTTGAAATAAATTAACTCTTAAGTGAAATTGAGAGAGCTTTCATACATGATAGCTTGAATTTTGTTAACCATACTTGTCACATCCTGGGACAACTTCCGGCCTAGAAATACGGTAGTAACCGTCGTAATCCCGTTTAGCGAGTAACCAATACGTCATTTGACGTATTAACTACCCTTCAGACCGATGCTACAAGGCTAAGATAAATAATCATAACACAATATTATGAATGACAAATATGAAATGATAGATGAGCAATTTAGTATTAAATTATTACAAAAGCGGATGGTAGTGAATGGAAACACATGAGACAAATATAAAACAACAAGAAATGTCTCGAAATAAACAAGCATGAATAGTTCAAAGTGTGCAACAGCTTATTATATCAAATACAAAGATCATGAGAAGTGGAGTCCACACCAGAAAGGATGTCCCCGAAAACAAAGATACACGATGACCGATGTCGATCCACGAGCTCCTAGTCCAGCTCCTCTAGTGAAGAGTGCTTAAAACCTGAAAAGATGTAGGGGTGAGCAACTCGTCCTCGCTAATCCAAATGAGGCCGAAGCCCAACCAAATCAAGGTTTAAAAACCCATAAGAAAACATATAGTTCATATATGTAGATATACGTATAAGTATACATCTAGGGCATTTAAAACATATGCAGTATGGTCACGCACACTGCTCAAGTAAAAGAATGTTAACCACACATAAAGGATTTTCTGGATCCACGCGGCCGAAATCCCGGGTCTGTCTTTACAGCAAACCGGGGCTAACTACCTATGCGTCTGAGAACGAATAGTAGCGAGAACGTCCATTTACAGTGAATGCCCAACAGATCACTCATAGTAGCACACCGCACTTACGTCTCGCGTAACTCTGTGCGAGACTAGCGTAAGCGGGGAAGATTATAAATAGGGCATTGCCCCTCCAGAGGTTCACGGTCATCGACACCGTGGGAAGCGTAGTCTAAATACTAGGTCCTGTCACTCTTAGGCCAAACACCGGAAATCAGGACAACAGTACTACTTTTGATCCAAAACACACACACACAATGCTAGTAAGAGTGTGGTCACACAATAAATAAATACAGCTTATACCTTTACATATATAATAAAAGAAAAGCCAATAACCTGGGAGGCTTATGGCTCACCCATTGGGCGTGCCCCGTACTACCTGATATGACGAAGCAGATGACTGTGCTCTAACTCCTGATCCTCCTGAGACTGGCCATGAAGAGCTCTTGGGTCTGTTTGCGAGGTATAAATGATATAGTAAGGTAAATGCATTTCGAGGATTTAGTATCTATAATTTACGACTCGATAAACTATTTCGTTTATCTTTCTGACATTAGAGTCTAATTAATTGACACCCCAATTCTCAAACCGATGAGAATTCGGGATTACTATCTATTCGATATTTACGTCGTTTTGTAGCTTACTTAATTTAAAATATTTTTAAACAAGGTTTAGTAAAAGGTTACAAACCCTTGGGTAATTCTAAAACCTTTAAATTATTTAACCATAGCGGTAAAAACGTAAAAATTAAGTCTGCTACAGTGAAAGTCAAAAGACAACTTTGAAACAGAAAAAGTCAACTATCAATGGTCAACAATAAAAGTCAACTATCAACGGTCAAAAATAAAAGTCAATGTTTAACGGTCAACATTTAAATTTAACGATCAACTAGTAACAGTAAAAGTAAACAATAAAAGTTGAAAGTAAATCTGTCAGGGTTAATTCGTTAATTTCATCCTACGGTAACACAGTAAAAAAGTAAAACTGACACGGTAAAAACACTGGTTTTTACCGCGTCTTCTCCGATCGACTGGTTCGGCCAGAAACCAAGATTTTCTAACCAAACTGAGCTTCTACACCTACACAATAAGGTTATACACAACCTAAGCAGTTCAACAATGCATAAAACGAGAGAAAAGTTGAGGTTTTTATACCTCCGGCGAAGCTCTCCTGGCCTCCTCCTTCATTCTCCTTTCTTTTGGGCAGCTTCTTGTGCTGCCTGGGAATTCCTTGGCTCTCTTATGGCCTATTTTAGCGCCAAACTCGAAATGGTAGCTCAATCTTTCTCTCTCCTCTGCTGGCCATCGGGCACGGCATCTCCAGCGTGGCAGAGGCCAAGGCTCGGTCACAGGGGCGAGGTGAAGCCGCTGGTGGTGGTGATGAAGCAAGACGCACAGCTGTGGGGGAGCTGCTGGGTTGGTCTCCGTCGAGAGGGAGAGGAGACCGAAGAGGAAAGAGAAAGAAACATAAGAGGAAAGAAGAGAAGGAAAGAAGAAGAAGAAGAAGAAGAAGAAGAAGAAGAAGAAAAAGGAAAGAAGATAAGGGAGAGAGAGAAAGGGTATCTCGGTGGAGATAAGGTGAGGGTGAAGAGGGGTTTAAATAGAAACTTTCTACGGTCACGATTCAACGATCGAATTAACGGTCACGATTTAACCTAAATTTAAAATAATTTTACAACCAAATACATTTTATAAATATCATATAAATGAAAATTAAACGTCAAATTAAACCGTAAAAATTGTACAAAAATACCTGGAGCGTCAGAAAAATATTTCGTAAATACTCTTTCGCATGTGGCGACGTGTGTTCTAATGTAAAAATGTTAGATACACTTACGACATACCGATAATTAATCGAAATTAAACCCTAAGTGTGTCGGTAAATAATAAATATCGGGGTGTGCTTATTCGTCTGTGTGTATAGTTTGTCTCTGTAAATTTTCATATTTTTCTGACTGGTTTAGGTTAGTCAACTAATTAGGTTTTCCACTGCTGGTCGCTAGGATCAGTAGTCACTTTTTTGACATTTGTTTAAATAGTTCGAATTCCTTAGTCTTCTACGGGAAAGACCCTTATTTACCTATGCTACATACGATAATCTAGTTATGAATAAGAAAAATAAAATTCGTTTAAAAATAACCGATCAAATAACAAAGTTAAAACAATCTTTTTAAGAAATTAACTAAGTCAAAGTTTAAGGGTTTAAACCATAAAATCATCGCATAAAATGCTCCTATAAAATTCTCCCACACTTAGCTTTTGCTAGTCCTTAAAAAATCATAGACACAAAAGAAAAAAAGATTCGAAAACAACTCAAAATTAGCAGTCCCCTACTTTCATTGCATCAAGAATAACACTCAACCAACAATCAGACTCACAGGATATGCACTCATTTTTCACTCATATTTTTTGGCTCAATCACTCAAATATTGTATGCAAGAGAATATGTCTTGAGACATTAAGAAGCTTGCATAATTATGAAACAAAGGCACAACTGTGAACGAATATGTATGAAAACCTCATGAGATAATATGATTAACATGCTTAAATGAACCTACCACATGATGCCTATTTTAAGGATTGAGAGAAACTTTGAAAGGTAATATGGGGCTAGGCTAGGGGTATGAGTTAAAAGATAAATAATCACAAAATTCCTAAGTCAAGCATTTCGAAACGCCTTATGTTGCCGAAACGAGGCTTAAACATCTTTTGGACCTCCAAAACGTCGTCGCACCTCCTTACATAATATGAAACATGACAAATGCCAAATATTTCGATTGCCTTTCATTTACATCACAACTCCTGATTCACAAACAAAGGACTTAAACAAAGTCCATGGTAATTTCTAAATTACTATTTTCTGATTTTAAAAAACCAACCCTTAATCTTGGCCCTTGATCTCATCTAACATTGTGAGCCCTTGGATTCAAGTATATAAGCTAAAAACCCTATCTCCACTCTCTCATTTCTGTCGAGGGAGAGATACAGAGGGATCGAGAGTGAGAGAGGCAGCGTTGCTGTCGTGCCTTCTTACCACGGTGTCGTCGTGTCAGGCCGCCGTCGGTCAATCCAAGGCCACCGCCGGACTCGCCTCTCTCTCCCCTTTCTATCTCTGTGCTCAACCTAGACATCCACCCACTCTCATCTTCCAATCGAAATTAAATCCCTAAATTGGTCCCCTTGCCGATTCTTCCACCTCCCTGCGTGGTTCTTGCTTCTCCAAGGTAAACCCATGTTTTCCTTTCCAATTGCATTCTTCTTAAACCCTAATTTCATAGTTTGGGACCTAATCATCTTTTCCCTTAATCCTTATCTTTTTTCGGGGTTCTGCATCACCGCTGTCGACGTCATCTCCAGCGAGTCTTCTCTCTCGGTTTTCAGCTGCAGTGATGTCGTGACAGGGAGGAGGTGGCCGGAGCAACTGCTTGGGCTCGAGGCAGCAGGGCAGGCTGAGGCCAGGTCTCGGTGAAGAATGAGAGAGAGAGAGAGAGAGAGAGAGAGAGAGAGAGACTTTGATTATTCAAGAAGGAGGCAGGGCAACATGGTGGAGTTCGGCAATGGCTTTAGAGTCTCAGACTGCGTGCAACAGAGTGACAACAGCACAGGAGCTGCTGCTGTGGAATTTGTTTTGGGCGGAGCAAAGGGTAAATCTTGTCCCCTACAGCTGAGTTGTTGAATTGTTGACGCTGTGTTGTTGTTGATGTTGATTTGTTGTTTTCCTTGTCTTGTTGTCGATAACTTGGAGATGAAGAAAACAAGGGAAACTCTGGCGAAATTCTGGTGAGTTGATCGGAATCCGACAGAGGATTCCGGCAAGTCACCGGAATCCAGCAAAGTGACAGTTTTCCGGCAGTGAGTCGAAGAGGTAGAATTCGAGTTCCCTAACAACCTTTAATTCGTAAAGTTTTCATTTAATCGAATTGGAATAGGAGTTGTGGTTTTGTTATTAAGGATTTAAAGTTAAAGCAATCGAAAAGTTATGTTAAGGAAACGTACTAAAATGGAAACAAACCACAATTGAAATCTTTTCCATTTTAGGAAACTTTCTAAGTTTGGAAACCTACTAATTTGGGAAACTTTCCATTTTGGGAAACTTTCCATTAAGAGAAAGTTTCCATATTGGAAAAGTTCCATTTTCAGAAAAATGGTTTAGTGAAGATTTGAAGTTTGACACAATTTGGTTAAATTGGTAAAGTGTTGAATTGTTATCGGAAACTGATAACTGAAATTCTAGAAAATGTCAAGTTGACCATGTTAAGTAAATTTGGTGTTTCACGTAAATCGATGTATCGACTCTTGATAAATAAATTGGTTAAAGTGACACGTTGGGTGTCCATAGTAATTCGATAATTTACTATGTGACACCCTAATGTCAGATTAAAATGGTTAAGGACAGTTCAGAAGTTGGGACGAACTTCCGGTAAATGAGTAAAGATTCATTAATCGGAAAAGCAATTGGTTGGTCAACTTGGTCATTGTGATCATTCCTGGTCAAACTAGGAATGCTGAGGTCAAAATGACCGTTATTGTTTCTTGGTTGCTAAGCTACTCTATTACTGTAGTGATTCATTGGACGAGGTAGCTTACGCGGTGACCTTGATTCACCTAGGCGGTTCCTGAAAGCTTGAAGCGTACGTAAGGAACAGCTATTCCAGGTAAGAAAGCTAAACCCCCTTTGTTAGTGGTTTTGTATATATATGAAAGTGCATGATTTCGTATGCTCATGGTTGATGCCTCGGGAAGTTTTCTTTATGTATGTGATAAATGATTTATGATTGGGCCAAAAAACCCGAGGCTAGACATAAATGATTTTTATATGATGACGTGATATGTTGAGCACCGTTGTCCTGATTTCCGGTGTGTGACCTGAGAGTGACAGGACCTAGTATATAGCACTTCCACGGTGTCAATGACGGTGAACCTCCGGAGGGCGATGTCCTGTTTATGTTAATTATCTCACTTACGCTCGTCTCATACAGAGTTAAGCGAGACGTAAGTGCTGTGTGCTGTTATGAGAGATTTGTTGGGCATTATCAGTAAATGGACACTCTAGCTACTATTCGTCTTCAGACGCATAGGTAGTTGGCCTCGGTTTGCTGTATAGACAAACCCAGGATTCGGTCACAGAGATTCGTGAAGCCATGCAAGCTGTATTGTTCATTGAGCGCTCTGGCCCCTGTTTTAGCATACTGCACTATTTTCCCGAAAGATATAAAATAATGTTTTTGTGTGTCAAGGATTTTCTAAATGGTTTTATTAAGAGCTCAAATCTATATGTATATATATGGTTTTCAAACCTATCATTGGTGGGCCAATATGTGAGCACACAAGGACGACGCTCACCCCTACAACAGATTGTTTGCAGGTATTTTGTACTGTGACGAGATAGATAGAGACAGCTGTGCGTGTGGAGCCTCATTCCTTTCTCGATTTTTGGTCCAAGTTGTACTCACTCTTCCTGTTTTATCCCTTGGGTCGTTTACCAGAGCTTTTTACATAAACAGTAAAGGTGTCTCCTTAAGTTGTTAACCATGTTATGTATTTTTATTGTTGTCGCTAAAGTTTTTAATTGAACTCTTTAATTTGACCACCTTCCTTGAAATTAGAAAAACTCTGATGAATGTTTTAAGAAATTATATGGTGGCACTCTAGTTAATAAGTTGTTGGCATGTCCTTCAGACATGTTGACTTCTTATTGGTTTAAATTCGTGGCCACTGTATTTTTCCTCCCGGGGCCCTACAATCACCCTATCCGATTTTAGATAGTCAGGTATCACCATATCCACATGCTCAACAAACTCATATGTAGGAGCTTTGATGAACTCCTCTTTGCAATTCTCCATCGTGGTCTTGTATTTTTCATGATCTTCATGAATTAACATGATTGTTTCAGGCTCTAGATACACTTTTACATGAAGCTCATCCAGACTTCCTACATTGTATGAGTCATCATTGTCAAAGGAAGATTTCATCTCCCACTTTTCAGAGGGCATGTAGTGTTCTTCATAATCCTCAACTGTCTCAACATAGCATGGCTCTCCATAGGGCTCATCCAAATCTGTTTATTCATCCTCGAAAAGTATTGAATCATGACAAATTGTATCATGAGATTGACACAAAGAAGTGGTATTTGTGTCCAATACTCCTGGAACGAATATGGAGAAGTTTGAAACTCATTGCAAAATCCTTGTTGCATGTCCGAATTGGTGTTCCATGAAGAATATGAAGGATTATCCCATACTGAAATGTGATGATTTGAATAGTAATCATTCCAATGACCTTGGTTGTCTTGAAATCCTCCAAGCATATTTTGATCATAGCATCCTTGATACTGGATGCTTGGACATGTCTCTGATGAGTAATCTACCATGGAGCATATGGAATACACTTCGTAAGGTTGATGCCACTTTAAAAAACAAAACAGAAACTGTAGTTAGTAAAATATACAAAACTAAATCACAAATCCTAAAACAACAAAGAATATAATTGAAAATATTAAAAAATAACAGAAAATATATATACAAGAATTATCACAAATTTCTAAGGCTTTTTCAATCTTCGGCAACGGCGCCAAAATTGATAGCGACCAAAACCGGGCATTTCAATTAAACCCTTTGCGTAGTTGTAGTATAGTTCAGAAGCAAGGGATCGTTACAAGCCATGGACTGAGGGTTCCTTCACAATTACGTTAATTACAAAACAAGAGGAAACTAAAGATGGTAGTACTAAAGTTATAGGATAAATTTCTACTGTTCTGAATCAATTGTACAAGAAAACACACTTAACTACTTAAGCTACATGACCTAAACTAAACACACAGAGGGACCCACACACAAAATTTGACAAGATTTGGAGTTGATTTGTTGTACTAAATAAATCACAAAAAACAGAGAATAAAATAAGTTAACTTTAATGATATAGAGTTGGAGAAATAAGATAAAGAAGAGGTTAGAGATTTTGGAAATTTACCACCGAATATGCTGAAAAACAATGTAACATAACCAAGATTTCAATTATCAAGTTGGAAAAGGTTCAATCAAGAATAAACCGTGAACGCACTGCGTAAATTCTTATTACTTCCCTTAAGTACTTAAAGAAAGATGACGCACCGTTACCAAAGCCTTTAGAATAATACATCCAGGTATAGGACTCCTATCCTATCAACATATTATCCTAAGCATTAAGAAGATTCATGGAAGTTTGATTGAACAAGTATGTAAAACTAGTGTGGAACGTATACACTACCAAAACAACTATTTTAGTCGACAAAATTTTTTCATCAGCTAAGTAAAAACTTTTGTCTGCTAAAGTCTTCGCCGATGAGATGTCGTCGACTAAGAAGTTGTCGAGAAAAAGCTGTCGGCCAACACTTTAGCGACAAAATTAATGTTCATCGGCGGCTAAAGTCATTTATTTAGCCGACGAAGTAATTATTTGTCGCTTAAAATCTTATTCGTCCGTTATAGTAATTTATTTTTATTTATTTATTTAACATTAAAATTCATCGGCTATAGCTATTATTTTTATTTATTTATTTAACTTTAAGCGACGAATTTTAATAAAATTCATCGGCTATAGTTATTGGTTTTATTTTATTTATTTATTTATTAAAGTTAAATAAATAAATAAATAAATAAAATGAAACCAATAACTATAGCCGGCGAATTTTATTAAAATTCGTCGGCTAAAGTTAAATAAATAAATACAATAACTATAGCTGACGAAATTTTATTAAAATTTGTCGGCTAAAGTTAAATAAATAAATAAATAAAAATAATAGCTATAGCCGATAAATTTTAATGTTAAATAAATAAATAAAAATAAATTCGTTGGCTATAGTTAATTTATTATTTATTATTTTTTTTATTTCTTGTATATTTGATTATTTTTCAAATTCAGCATAATTTGCATTTTCAAATTCAGTCCTATTTCAGATCTGATCCTAACAATACGCAAACCCTCATGTGACTTCTCATTTGTAACTTGTTTTGCAAAGCTGAAGTATTTCTCAAAAGTTTCATCTTTACTTGCCAAAATCTTGACTCAGGTAAACCTAGAGAAATCATAAACAATAACAAGCACGTACTTTCTACCACCAATACTTTCAGTGAGAATGGGACCTGCCAAATCAAGATGCCCCAATTGAAGAGCTTTGGAAGTTGGTTTAGCAGAGATTGAACGATGAGAGACACAAGTTAGCTTACCCATCTTGCAGTCCCCGTACATACCTGTAGACTTATCTTTGAGCATGAGCAGTCCTCTTACACTAGTTTTCGTAGAGAGCTTGACAATGTCTTGGTGGTTGAGAATCTGATTTGAAGAGTGTACTTCTCAAAGGCAGAAATGCAATAACACTGGTCACTAGTTCTATTTCCTTTCATGATGCAACTACCATTTCCATCTAGAACAAGACACCTTGATTTGTCGAACCTGACTGAGTCATGTTCATCAACAATCTGACTCACACTTAACAAGTTCACTTCTAGACATTTGACTAGAAGAACATTCTTTAGACAAGGAAGACGAGGAGTTCTAACTATCCCTTTACCAATGATCTTAGTCTTAGCATCATCTCCAAACACAATACTACCAGATGGGTAAGTATCGTCGGTAGATGAGAACCACTTCATGTTACAGGTCATATGCCTAGAGCAACCACAATCAACCTACCAGTAGTCAGGCTCCCTACAAGATAGGGCAGTAAGGGCGACATTGCAAATGGTTAATATCTTATCTTGAGGTTTAAGATCGATGCTGACCCTAGTAACAAAGCATAACAGATCGTCATCCTCTAGGACATCCTCACGAGGGCACTTCCCAATCAAGTTGGTGTGGAAAGGCCCTTTTCCCTTGCCTACCCTAGGGTTGGCTCTTCTTCTAGCAGGGGGCTTCCTAGTTCTAGATTTTGGTCTAGGGATGACAAAAGTCTGAGCTATCCAAGATGGATCCTTTAGGGAGTTCTCAAGAGTTGATTAGTACGTGGTGAAAAAAACCTTCTTCTGAGACTTCCTAGAGTTTTGCTGACTGGATCTGAACTTCCTATAATGAGGACGGATGAGTCCTATTGTTCCACAAAAATGACAAGTGGGAACAAAATGTCATTACTCTTGACAAACACGGTTTTTCAATCTTGGCCCGAAGAACTTCCTGATACAAACCCTAGAAAAGCCTTATCCTTATCGAATTTTCCCAAACCACACATCTTTGTCAACTTTTCAGACCTGAGAGAGAACTTCTCAAATTGTTGACGTCACTCACTTAGGGCTTTCTCAAGGTCTGACTTTTTAGAGGTAAAGTGGAAATTAGTTTGGTCTGAGACTCTAGACTTGTTTTCAAAGACACCACTTGGTGCTTAAGACACAACTTTTCTACTTTCCATTTAGACTTACGGAATAAGAATTTCTCTTGCATCCCTGCATTGGTCTCCTTGGAATCTAAGAGCTCATTTGAGAGAGCCTCAATCTTTGCAAGCATGGTCTTGGAAGCAAAAACTAACCTAGTACACTTATCGTATATAGAAACATTAGAGTCATCATCCTTAAGGAAATCCTCTAAGTCTAAAGAGGCTACAAGAGCTATATCCTCCTCATTAGAATCAGAGACTTGCTCGGTATCACTATACTCTAGGACACCTTAAGGGCTCTTTGGGACATGTTCCTTTTACTGGGGTACTCAATAGCTCTATATCGGACACAACCACACTCAAAACATCTATCAGATTGTGGGGAAGTTCTAGGTTTGGAATTCCTAGTACCTAGGGTATCATCATAGTATCATAATTCATAAAACCCTAAACTAAGGATATTAAAGGGAATAAAAGGAATTAAAAGATATTCATATTTTCATTGATAGATCTCAATTGGAACAGATACATGAATATAAAGGCCTTAACCACTACACTTGGAGGAGACACCTGGCGTAGGACCACTAGTAGTTCAAAACAAGACAATGACGAAAGTAGTAATTGTACTAACTATTCTAGAGTTATCTACTTAGTGGGCTAATAACTAATGAGCCTAGGTATTGGACTTGATCCTAACAAGTCCTCCCCCTTTAAAAACAAGCTTGTCCTCAAGCTTGAGAGTTGAGGAACTTGTGTTTGAACTGGGCCATCACTGGATAATATTAACATCTTCTGCACCAACTATATTTTCAGGTCAATCTCAATCATTGATCCATAGATAGATGAATAGTTGTCCCCGGACCGTTATTCAAAGCTACTTGACTTTTGAAAATTGAACCCACATATGGATGACGAGCTCCTTCAGTGGTCTTAAACACAGTGAGTGCCTTCGGAAAAGCAAACACATTCACTTCATATGTGACTCCAATGCTAAGCTCAACAAAGAGTACTTCCACTTCCGGGCCATTTGGCACCATAAACCTGATAGCGAAAACGAGACTCAGAGGATCACATGTCCAGGACTTAACGGAGCATGCAGAGAAATAGAGAAGCAATATCTTGAAACACTTGCTAACTCCCACAGGGAACATTCCAGAGGAATCAAAAGATGAAAATAGGGCCCTATAAGTCAACCGCGTTAGCACATTCACCATCTGATATGCAAATAGATATTCCATGAGGAATTCTTCCAAACAATGAAGCAACCTTTCAGCCACACCATCATTCACTTTTGGAGAAACTTGAGGGATATCAGAAGGAACATATTTTTCTTCAAAACCAAGCATCTTTGGGTATCTATGATCCATATATGCATCCAACAAAAGTAGCCATTTAAACAATATATAGTGGAAGGGCAAGAGCACTCTGAGTGTTGAGTAGGGGTGTTACTTTGAAACCGAAAACAGAAAAAACCGCAATGAAAACCGAAAAAAACGAACCGAAAGAAACCACACCGAAAAGAAATAACCGAACCGAACCGGTCTTGTTTGGTTTGGTTTACGGTTTTGGCCTAGCAAAAATCGAACCGAACCGAATAAACCGAAGTCAAATAGTCAACCATACAAAACGACGTCGTTTTAAACCAATGCAAAACTTTGTGAACCAACTCAACATATAAGCAAAATTATCAAAAATCTCATGAAATAAGATGTGATCAAAATGGTAAAGTACGTCTACGATTGAAAAATCACGTAATTTCGGTATAGTCTCGGTCCGATAGTTACAGTCAACGCAATTTACCATTCTTTCTCCCTATGGGTAGCCCTATCTTTGAGGGTTATTTTTCAGTAAATTTTTATACCACTGGTTGCGTCTCATCGATTTGAAATTATTTTGTGTTAAATGTCCGTCCAAAATATGTAATTTAGACGGTCAAATGACAGTTTCTATGCGTTTAGGGATTTGACTTACGGGATTGATCGTCCAGATCGAGCCCTTAACTTTATTGGATCATGTTGAATTTTGTCCCTTACATGTATTTTATCATGATGGTCATATCAAATGGTTAGATTTTCGTTTGTCAAGTTTGATCATCAGAATCACAACAAGTCTACAAATGTTGTATAACTTGTTTAGTAAGTTTTAAGTAAATGTTCCGTTTCAAAAACAAACTCTATGTAGAACCTTCAAACTCAAAAAAGTCGTGAAATAAAATGTGATCGAAATGGTGAAATACGTTTACGGTTGAAAAATCACGTAATTCTGATAAAGTCTCGGTGCCGATAGTTGCGTTCAATGCAATTTACCATTCTTTCTCCCTATAGGTAGCCCTATCTTTGAGGGTTATTTTTTAATAAATTTTTATACCACTGGTTGCGTCTCATCGATTTGAAACTATTTTGTGTTGAATGTCCGTCCAAAATACGTAATTTAGACGGTCAAATGATCGTTTCCGTGCGTTTGTGGGTTTGACTTACGGGATTGACCATCCGTATCGAGCCCTTAACTTTATCGGATCAAAATGATTTTTTTCCAATACCTGCATTTTATCGTGAATGTCATATCAAACGGTTAGATTTTTATTTGTCAAGTTGAGAGAGAGGGTCTGAGAAACATTGATTGCGGAGAATATTACAGCATTCTTATACCTTGCAAATCATATGGAGAACCGATTGTGTGATCGCCTTGTCCATGATCATAAGATTCCACTCCAAAACAGAATCTCAGTCGCGAACATATCAACCAAATTATAACATTAGGAAGACCAAAGTTGAACACCAGCAGATTCCATAATGCAGAGTAGACCGTGAGAAAATTTTCATTGTCGTATCGCACAACAAGTGTAACCCCGAAACCAAAAGCAACTTGGAAAGATGCCCCTATAAAAGTGGCTTCCAGAAAGATCACCATTGTCTCCGGCCAACACATACTACACTGATCCATATGTGAATGAGAATTGGGAATGGGCAAGGCTTCCTAAAAATAACACATGTCGAATAACATGAGCTCCAATTGGAATTATGTGAGCTGCATTATCAAAGATAACTTCAATGGCCAGGAATGCATCAACAATTAACATGTTAGTCGTGATCCGAATCAAACAACACATGTTGAGTACCCAAACTTGAAAATGTAAAAGTGGTGTAGGAAGCTAAATCCTAAACGGTGCCATCCATTTCTTTGGAATGTAATGTCGAGGAAATTTCATTATGAGAGGTGGCATAAACTTCTCTAGAAGTTCCGTTCGTAGAAACAACTCACAAGCAACAGAAACTATAGCCTAGGCCTCATCATGGGTCGGGCTAGAGCCGGCCCGAACCTAAATTTTAGGGCTTAGGGTAGGGTAGGACTTGGTCAAAGTCAACAAAATTTAGGGCCGGTAGGGTAGGGCCAAGGCTTGAATATGTAAGCCCTAGTCTGCCCTAGCGGCCCATTTCGTTAGGGCTAATAGGGTCGGGTAGGGTCAGCCCTTTAAAAAGGGCTAAACAAGGCCGAGATGGGCTTGTTGTTATTTTTTTTCTCATAATTTAGCTCTAGAATTATATGTAATGAATCTTATTTTTTGTGTTATATTTAACATGTATGCATACACATTATACTTAATTTAAGACATTTATCTATAAACTAAGTGGTTATACTCATATATCTCACGAACTAATGCTCTAAATCATAAAAATACAATCGTTAATCAACAAAACAAAATGAAATCAAATGAACAAAGTTAGAAAATCAAAGTTACCCTACGACCCTACAAAAGAGAAGATTAGTTGTATTGTATCTAAAAAATAAAAACCATATTAAAACAATACAAAAAATAAGAGATTATTAGAGCCTAAAGGGAGGGCTTTTAGGGTCAGGCCGGGTTCGACCCTAAAGAGTTCATTAGGGTAGGGTCGTAGGGTAGGGTCGGGTTTCATTTGCTTAACCCTTTCCCTACCCTACTCAAGAAGGGCTAGGGCCAGCCCGCCCTAATGGAGGCCGGGTAGGGTTTCAGCCCTAGAGGGTAGGACGGGTTTTAAGGCGGGCTAGGGTTGAAGGACCAAATGATGAGACCTACTCAGGGCCGGTCCGGACCTTTTTGGTGCCCAGGGCTGAAATTGGTTTTGGTGCCCATCGTATTTTATATAGACGTGCAATGATTTTGATGTGCTTCAAACTCGATTATCGGAATGAGCTTGATTATCGGAACGAGCTCGATTATCAGGAACGAGTCGTAGTTCATATATATTGTCTAGATTTTCAGCATGATTTTAAACAAGAACATTTGTGTTCTTTAACACATATTGATCATATCTAAAAATGCTGGTTGAATTGTTTTTCTTCTCTTCTTTTCATCCGTTTTTGAGTCCGGATGAAAAGTAAGAAGGGAAATACAAAGAAGAAGAGGAAAGACAAATTGTGTCTAAAAATTTAAAATATGCATTTTTATAACTAATGTCTACTCTTTATATATATATATAAGACCCTTCCACTAAGGGATCTTTTTTTGACATATATGAGAGATTCAAGATTACACTAACTGTTTGATATATATATATATATATATATATATATATATATATATATATATATAAGACCCTTCCACTAAGGGATCTTTTTTTGACATATATGAGAGATTGAAGATTACACTAACTTTTTGATCACATATCAACATATTCACTGTTCAATATTTAAATACATATATGTAGATCATCTCTGTAAAATTTCATCTAATTTGGTGATCGTTAAGGCTTCAAACTAACTGAAATTAATTGACGTATCAAATTTGTCAAACATAAACTGTTTATGCTTTAACTTTTAATTAGTAGTTTTGAGCACCTTAGTGATTACCAATTTGGATAAAATTTTACAGAAGTGATCAACTCATATAATACTACATATTGAACGGTAGAGATGTGATTTTGTGATCAAAAAGTTGGTGTAAACTCTGATCCCTCATATATGTCAAAAAAGGATCCCTTAATGGAAGGGGCTGATATATATATATATATATATATATGAATTTTTTAGATGCGAACGTCCGTACCTGAAGCTAAGTTACGGACTTCCACATTTGATCCATTTTTTATCTTAGCCATTCAATATCTAGGTATATATGAGTAGATTATCTCTAAAAAAAGTGGATCAAATGTGGAAGTTTGTACCTTAGCTTCAGGTACGGACGTCCGCACCTGACAAATTCCCTATATATATACCTAAATATTGAACGGTTAAGATAAAAATTTTAGCTAATTGTATAACTATATATGGGAGTAGAGATCCCGAAGTTAATCATGCATATTTTAGATTTTCAAGAAAAAAATATATGCATATTGCTGTTTGCTAAATGCTCTCTACATGTCAAATGATCATTAGCTATTTAGCTTTTAATAGTTAGAGTAGCACCACATATAAACATACATTAGAGTCGCATGCATTTGAAAATTTGTGCCCCTCTCTTTATGGTGCCCCGTGCCATCGCCCGCTTCGCCCGTAGGCAAGGCCGGCCCTGGACCTACTATAGCCTAAAGGAAAATAATATCCACTGCTTTCTTGTGGATCAACATAATGACAAGGATTACATTCGAAGAGTCAAAGACATGTGAGGTAGTTTCCCATGCAAAATAGGGTAACATAACCCTAAAACATAGCGGGAGTTGTCAATGTGCGTCAGGATCCACCCAAAGTTAAACTCCTTTAACTTAAAGTAAATCTTGCGGGGACCACCTCAAGGGAACTTCTTATCGAAACCCCCTTGAAATGGACAATCCTTCCTACAAACCAACTCAGCACTTCCATGAATAATTTAAATCAACCCCCAACTCTTGGAGCCATCCTGCTCCCCAAATCACCTCTACGCTTCACCAATCAATACAATTAACTAAGCTGGGGTAATCAGAGCAATCTACATGGAAACAATACCTAAAATAAACATATTAGTGACAGCGGATTAATTGACTATGCCCCATCTCTTGTACGCCCGACCTCTCCTAAACTGACCTGCACGGGAATTTTTAAAACGAAGGGCCCAGGGGAGAACATATTTAAAAACGACACGTTAGATGAATGGACAAAAATGTAAACTGAAAATACCAAGATTTTTATAAAAACTTTTATGCATGCTATCCCAAAAATTAATTATAAAACCGTTATGCACGCAAAACGTAAAATTGTGTAAAATAATCATAAATGAGGTAGTAGGCCAAATACCAATCTCATTCGTAAAAACATAAATCGAAAAGTGGGGAAAAATTGTTTCACCATAACTATGATCCTCACATGCTAGGGTCGGATCCTATTAAAGGCTCTAGAGCGTCCCACGCTAGGCGACCAACTCATCCAATGAGGGTTGCTATAAAGGCTAGCTAGTAATCTCCAATGATCTCCAATAATCTCCATATATATGACAACCCTTTATGGTGAAGGAAAACCAAATAAAACCAAAAACCATAAAACATGTCCCCCATAATAAAAATAGAATGATGTATCCCATACATGATGTACGGTTTCCCGACTGCAATAAAATATAATCACCAAAATCAAAGGATATCCCGTAAAGAATAAACACATTCTCATGTCCCACATGTAAAACAATATTATTAAATAAATTTCGGGAAATCAATAAAGTCACCGGAAATGTACGAGCCCTCTTTCCCGGTCCACTTGCCCAAAAAGAATATTAAAACCGCCACACGTGTGTCACACTTTAAAATAATTCAAATATGAAATTAATATGGGCTTAAACATGTTCAGAGAATTTATGAAAATCTCATCAATGAAAATCCTCTGTAAATCTCAAAAATCGTTAAATGTCAACGATAACATTTAAATTCGGAAAACAATATTAAACCGAAAACCATAGGCACTCAACTTAATTAAATTGCCCCAAATACTTGCCCAAAATATTCATAAAATCAATCAAGGAGGAAAATCTCATTTCAACTCCATAAATCCATAAATTCAACAGCCAATAATAAATAAATTAACCTTCCATGAATTATATAGGAAAAAGATTTAAAATAAAACCAAGCGTGTAATTATTCAAAATAAAAGTCCACTCACTGGTTTAGCTTTAGCCTGGCGAATTCCGGATCGCATCTCTGACCAGTCAAAAGTTGACCTGCAATTTAAAACCCTATCATTGTAGCTTTAGTAAGTAGGGATCGTTCTAACCGGGGACACTAGGGAAGGATTTATATTCTGCAAAACAAATCGTTAGTACTTTCAAAAGAATACAAGTATAAACATATATACAAAATATTATGAGGAATTTATAGGGTGGTTCGAAACATATAAAGAAAAGAAGCAAAATATTTACATACATTGGTCAATCAATACTCAAGCACAAGATATAGCAAACACCGATTAGATAACACATAAGTTTCATGAAAGATCAAGTTATTACGTTTATGTTATCATAGATGCAAATTAATTCCAACTTTTTATGACTTCTCATGTAACTTAGAACTTACGACGCGCATCATCCTAAGTTTACGTGTCATCTTGTTTAATGCTTACGACGCGCATCACATTAACACAAAATACACTTACCGTTCACGAGTCGTTGGAGACATGATTCTAGGTATGTCGTCACTCATCCTATTAGCATGTAAATCTCTCACCCTACCATCCCTTGGCAGCAACTAAAATTGAGAGCCCGACGCGGTGAACTCAACCTAGAATACTGCGGCGCATGAAACACCCCCCTAATAGCTAACTTGTGATCATTCAAATTAACCTAAGGTTCGATTATATGCTCGGATGAAGATTAATCAATTCAACATCTACTAAACACACAAACATACACAACTTAAACTAAATCATAATCATAACATGCAATCTAAGTCTTTACACAACAAACTTATTCATGTGCAAATCACAAAGAATAGTTCATAAACATGCTTATTATGCAAAACCGAAAACCAAAACATATATATATATATCATAAAGAACTGTTTTACATAGAAAATTATTACACAAAACCATGAAGAATTTCATGCTTAACCTACCTATACAGATCGGCTAAGGCAAGGGGTGATCGGCGGAAGATGGCAGTCGGCAGTGGATGGGAATGGTGGCGGCACAGCTTGTGTTTTTCTATGTTTAAGGGTTTTTGGGTAGAGTAAGGCTATACTATGATTTTTGAGCAATTTAAAGACCTCTAAAACTGATCTATACATGGCCTATTTATAGAGAAAACTAGGGGAAAACCCTAGTCTGATTCGGCAGCCTCAAGGAGTCCCAAACCGGGTAGGTTTTTCCTCTCCTTGTTGGATTTGGACTTCTCTTTATTTTCTGAATAGGACTTTGACTTGGACCTTGGACCTCTTGATTTTGGATTCCCCTACATGTTGATGGATCAATGTAGGCCTCATTTCACAAGTCTTGGGCTTCTAGGCAGCCGATTCCATTGCAAGAACTCGGTAGAGGCAGCCTTTCGGAAAAGCTGTCTACTTAGTTATTTCGGCTGTCCTTAATGACTTCTTCGAATCTTCTTCTTCAATGCAGCTTCCCATGACTTCATTAAGCTCTTCTTAAGTCCTTTGACACATTTGGGAAGTATTTTGGTGAAGAAACATCCTCCCAAACCCGTGTGACAACTTAGGCAGAAACTGCCCAGTTTTGCTGCTTGACCTCCGTCTATTGTTTTGATCATAACTCCCTCATATGAACTCCAATTGATGCGATTCCAGCTGATATAAAAACTAGACACGCACAGCTTTCCAACGGTGTATAGCTCGTCCTCAGATTCCTCCTGGATCTCCAGATATAAGCTTCCAAAGTTGATGTAGAGTTTCTGAAACTTTCTGCTCGGATCAAAATGCAATGTTTCAGAGTTTCTTCTTTTTCGTGGCTTCTTTTGTTGTCCTCTATGAGTCCAATCTTCATGATTCTTGATATAATATGTCCATATACATGTCATCTACACATTAAACAAAATCCATCAAAAATGACAATGTAACAATATAACAAACCATGAGAAAATAACCAAGTCTTTGTTCCAAATCGAATTTTCAACACTTAAGCACAATTTTCTCTATAAATGCACGTTTTAGCCATTGCTCTACAGAAAAACCCTTTTGACTCAAAATAAGTAAAAACGACATTACTAAGGAATAAACCAAGTATAAATGAGGGTAAAAACACATTAAAAACATGGCGTAAAACGCACTTATCAAACTACCCCACTTACCCTTTGCTAGTCCCTTAGCAAACTGACTCTAAAACTAAAAACAAAACAAAACTTCTAATACCCTTAAATAGATTGTCTCAGGATCTTTATCATGCATAACTTTCAAGTTCAAACATTCAAGTGAAAGCTCAATTGCAAAGGTTCATAAACATGTGTCATAGCATGATCAAGCAAGAAATTCGAAACTTAGTATAACATGTTTGGCAATTCGATCCTCCTCACAAGGGTTTACTCTCTTCTTCTTTTCACTAGAAAATGGTATTCACTCAATAGTATATGCAAGAGAAAAGATGATAAAATAACAAATAAATTGCATATCTCAACAAATAAAAGCTCTTTGAGAATAACATTTTTCATGGAAAAACCTCATGTAACAACTAAGTGCAGTAATGGACCAAAACCATATGCTTAACTCATGAGAAATTCTCTACAAATCAAATTTAGCTATCTTAATAATCATGAATTAATCTCAATAATTATATTAAGGATAGATAATATTGTCGCTATCCTGAAAACACAGAAGGTTCAAGTTTCATGCATTCGCTATGAGATAGATTTCATTAAGTATCATATTCAGTTCTTTCACAACAATCTCCACCGGGTCAACTTTTTCCTCATCAATACCACCGAAAAATGAAGCTTAAAAGTACCAAGTTCAGTTCAAAATCCAAAACATGTTCTGTTGATATTTGTAGTGACAAATTACAATGGAGCAGGCATTTGCTATCATGGAGTAACTAGTGTTCTTCTAAACACGGAGAAGACAGCTCTTGTACTAGTTAATAACTTTATTATATGCTCTCTACATGGTTGTTTTTGCTTGCGAAATAACAGAAATATGTACATTCTGAGTTCAATTTATTGGTCAATCAAGACCTAAAACTTTGACTTTGGCTCAATTATTGGTTACTGAAGAAGTGGCTGATACAGTGGCATTTGCAATGCTGGGAGAATATTGGGAAATCATCATGATGTGGCAGCATCCATAACATAAGCCAACCATTTCGACTAGAAAGCGATCCATAACATAAGCAAACCATTTCAAGGTATAACCTCTTGTGAGAACAATGTTGCTGCGCTGCACTTGTATTCTGTACTATGTACAGACGATCAATTATGGAAACTACACAATCCGAGTTGTAGATGCGAATGTTCGGAAGGATACCTGCTCTTCATTCCCTCTGTATTCACTGTCATACTACGACTTTAATGATCTGCAGGATCCCTATGAGATTTTTCAACTAAGAAAATATCAGGACGGGACGTTTGAGATGTTTCAACTGTCGAAGCCTGTAATATTCATGACATGTGAATCCCCAGTGAATTCTCCTCTCTATGTAGATACTGCTCCCTGTGCCAAGCCTTCAGCTTCACTTTTGGTTTTTGGGTTATCACTTGTTGCTGCCAAATCAACTAAAGCATCTTTTATTTGTGAATAATCGGGTTCATTGATATTCCTGGTGTAGTAAATGCTATCACACATTCGATGGAATTGTTTGATCTTAAAGGGGAGACCATCTAATTCTTCAGAAAGGATCAATTTAAAACCCCTAATTGTTTCTGCTAGACCAACATATTTTCCTGAGGAACCTGTAAATACTTCTACTACAAAAAATGACATTGCTTTAGACCAAAAAATGAATTATTTGAACAAGTCACCATATCACACAAGGTCAGGTTGAGACTGACATCCACAAAGAGTGTAGAAAACTCTTGGATTACTTCAAGTAATCTTCTCTGGGGCCTCCAAATTTTGGTGTCTGAGCCCGTCGCCTCTTAGGCCTCTATCAGGTCCGGGCCTGCTTGAAGGAGATAGTGGACGCCTTTCAAATGCCTCCAAATCCTGTCCTAGTGGATGATGAAGACAACTCGGAAACACTGGTTTTCTTGTTGGATTTTTGGTGCTCCATTACAAGTTGCTTATTCTGCTCATTAGACTTTGATCATTAAATTTTAACTGATTCATCGGGCATTGGATGTTCAATACGATTGTTTCTGTTATACATGGCAGCTGCAGATGGGAGACTTCATTCCAGAAATATTAGGGGGCAGGTTCCAGCTGCAACTAGGTTTAGGACTGCTACAGAAATATTAGGAAGAGATGCTATCGACCACTTGCAAATAGTAGTGCTTGGTAGGGACTTGCAGTGGGAACTATCATCGAAGTTCAGCTCATTAGACAGTCATCACTTGAACGGATTCACTAAATTGAGCATCACTCTACCATCCAATCTCATTAATATATCAGTAAACCACATACCATATGAACGTGTTCTAAAAGCTTTTAGCAGCTAAAACACCAAGAGAAAGAAATCCATCAGAGGTTAGATTAATCAAAGGCCTATCGTACACTACTACTTCCAGAAGATAACTGCGAGCTAACTTTAAGAAAAAAGGGCAATCCACCACTATCTAAGGGTGCCATATTCCTCGTACACTTCTCAAAGAGTTTAAAGTGCAGAGGCTAACCTCTCTGCCACTGTCAGCAGAAGCTACCTCTGGAAATGGATGTTAGCAAATGCTATTGGAAAATAACTTCCAAGTCCTCATCAAGACTAGTGCACAGGCCGATTCATCCCCAATGAACAAGTCACTATTCAAGATTTTGTATACTTTTAATTCAATATTCCTCCTTGTGCCTCACATTGATATAGATCTTAGTAGCTTATTTTGGGATAATAAGCAACCCATCAAGTGAAGGTTAACCCTCTTCATCATAGTCTTCCTCATCCTCGTCCAGCCTTTTGCTCAGCTGTGCAAGTTGAAGAGGGTCAATGGCCATTTTGTCCACGTCTGAAAGAGACCACCCTGGGTATTCTTCATGTTTAGTCTCAGAAGTAGGTGCAGCGGATAAGGCTTGGGCTGCTGCAGCTGCAGCTTTTGTGTCCTCATTCTCATGTATGACAGCATTCAAGTCAAAATTTCGAACTGTCGGATCAGATTCATCAGGGACACCGACATTTTCATTCAATAACTCCTTTGACTCAGAAACATCATCCACAGCCATGGTAGGATTTATATTAGGTTTTCTGCTCTGCTGAAAAGATGTGCAGGGTTCAGATTCAGCCTCATGATGCACAGGATCTCTTTCAGTTGTTCGAGCACCACGTCCACGTCCACGGCCTCGTCCTCGACCCCGTCCTCTTCCCCTGCCACTGCTGCTTCCTTGGCTCACCTCAAGCTACAGCAAGTACAGAAAAGATTCTGCCATCAGTTGAATTCTTCACATTAACTTGCATGCAAGTTATCAGATAAATCAGAACTCATTTCTGATGTTCATATTTCCTAAATAAATAAATAAAAATTTATATAGCAGTCAAATTTTTTCCACTCATGAAATAAAAGGAAGTTGGTAGAAATCAAAGACAACTCTTGAAAGTCAACTTAACCAGCATGTTAATAATATGAAGAGCTCACAAACTTTGCATGTTTATATATGGAATCTTGAAAGATAAAAAGAACGAAGTATGGGATTTTATAAGTTACCATCTTGCTCTTCTTCAACTCCTCGTCACTGTCAATGCATTCATCTCCTGGTGGTTTTCTGAGCGAGAGAAGCAGAATAGATCCATTAAGCCTTGCCCAGAAAATAGATAAGAGAAGATTCCACAACTGCATGTCTATTAAGATATATCAAAGGTGAATGACAAAGTAGATGATCTATACCTTCTTTTGGTGAGGGCTCGATCATCAGCAGCAGCATCAGGATGACCATGACCATAGTCAGGCACCCTACTGACAATGTCTCTTAGAAAATCAAACACATTATAGCTCTGTACACAATGTTTTCTGCAGTTCAGTTTAAGTTATTAGGTATCAAGACTGATGAAAAAATCAAATATTTACTAAAAACAATATGTAAAAAGTTAAGGTCCATTAATGTTCCGTAAGTTCCAAAAGGTCACATATATTACACATGATACTAAAAAGATAGGAATTTATACAGGGCAAGTGCATATCCTTTTAATTTCTTCCAGCCAAACACATGACCATTAAGCTGACAGACTATACCACTTGTTCATTGTACTAACTACATCTATATATAAACAGGACCACGTAGATTTGGGCTACAAATAAGGAACCACAACATATTTAAGATTTGATTCAGGTGCAATGTTGCTTAACAGTTCTTAGTACAATTATGATAAGATGCTTCAGGTGACAAATATAAGCTATTAGAACAGCAGAAGAAAAAGAAAAGAGACCTTTTAGCTTTTCTATTATGTGTTTGATGTATTGGAATTGAACTATTAGGTAGCCAATAGACTTATTGGGTAGACAGTTCATTTATAGACAATGTATCTTTTTCCCTTTAAAATTGTCTGTTAATTATCAGCATACAAGAATAAAGAAAAAGTAAGCTTAATAGAATAAAGAAAAAGTAAGCTTAATCTTTCCCTTACAGATGCACTGAATTCATGGTTTTAGCTCCTCTTTGGAGAGTTATCTCGTATGTACGGTCACAAAGGTCTTGTAAAAATAACTCTAATGCTTTAGCTGCATATTCAAGAAGCCAACTATAAGCAACACAAAAAGAAAATTGCATAAAAGGAAAAAACCCCGCACGATAAGAAATCAGAGCAACTTACAAACTAAAACGGGCACTGCTGATGCTATCTTGCCAACATCCTCATCAGCTTGCATAATTTTTTTAATCCGGGCCTGCAAAATTTAAACTTTATATTAGATTAAGCTATATATCAAGGCCTCAGATTAGAAGGGCTAGATGATGTAAAATTTAAAAAGCAAACTAAAAATAAGTAGCTACTCCTTAATATTCCACCCTAAAATTTCAATATCAAAGCAAGCATAAGGAAACATGTACCTATTTGATAGGAAACTAAGTATCAGTAAAACGAATCAATATGATACATGGGACAGGAAGTCCCTCCAGAAAACAAGTCAAACTACAGTATTCCAGTCATACGGTATTACATGGAATAGGACAGCAGGCAGTCACATGTCAAAGTTCGTAAATAGATTACGAACAGGTTGCATGAGCTCGGCCCAATATTTTCCCAGTGGGATGAGGGTACAGCATCACTGGCTGGATTTTGATTCAATCATAACTATTGTAGCAGTTTCCAAAGATGTGCCTACAAGGGTCTAAAGGTTTGGCAGATGTGTCATTTAATAAGGAATCAAATCATGGTTGCATGGCAATTTGGTCACCGAAGCTGATATTTAACTTATTACTTGGCACGGGAGACTTGTAACGGGTGACAAGAAGGTTCTTGTGGGTCTCTACAGTCTCATTTTCAAGCATGTCATTTTGCAAAATTAAGGTTATTAGTTATCCAACAGAAGTGTGAGTGATCTATACCAAACATAAATTTTATTACATAAACTTTAGTCCTTTCCCTAACTATACTACTTCAGAATAGCAGCAAGGTTCAGAACAAACTGAACCCCGGTAACGAGAACTTCCCCACAAGAATATCCACCTTTTCATTCATAGCACCCTGCAAAATCCTCATATTCATCTTCCTCCACACCATCCAAAAGACCTCTAACACATCATATTACTGCAGCACTACATTTGTACCACTCCATAATGCAACACAATACTCTGGATAGTTACAGCTCACTTGGGTCACCCTAGGGAATATGAATAGTTCCTGTCAATCCTAAAGGATGACTCCTCTCGCCATTTGATAAAAATGGAAACATCGAAAGTGATCTCAAACCAAGTGCCAACTGATAAAAAAAAAAGAAATCCTATAAAAACATTAAGACACTTCTGCCACTTGGAGTCGTGGAAGCCAGACAGCTCTTTAGCTGTATAGTATTGAACACCACATATTAAGGAAGGATCTCGCCCTTAATAGCAATTTGAGAAAATAGAAAGTTGGTAGAAGGAAACTAAATCGGTGGGCAATATGCAATGACAAAAACATATCTGTAAATAATATGTCTGTGGGAGAAGACAAACTCTATCTCTCTCTCTATCTAAGCTCACTTACTACAATTTTATTTAAGGAGAATCTATAAGTGCTATCTCTCCTACTTCAGAGGCACACCAAAGAGAAAAAAATCAGTGGGCATCAGATGGTAGAAGCACAACTTGAGAAAAAAAGAAGAAGCCGGTGACAGCATCAATCACCGGCTAACACCAACCAAAGTGCATGTTTCTGAAACCGAATGTATATAAGAAAGTTTAGTTCATTCCCATATCAAATACCATGCAAAACGTTACAAAGCAATGATTCTACGAGTTTAGGCAGAGGTCGAATTTCGGTGGAAGCATTCTAACTGTAAATAAACAATAACGCTGCACAAATTACAAAATTGTATTCCACACATATCCACTTCCGATCACCAACTTTACAACCGCCAAGCATCTAAGATGCTTCTTTTTTGTTCTTTCCAAAACTCTATCATGCATAAGATCTACACACACAATCACCAACTCATATACAGTATGGATAAGGAAGTGCAAACCCATTATTACCTTTTATTTCACACCAAATAATCTCAAATTCCCATCCAAAAATAAATAGCAGATCAGATATCAACATTACAATTCACTATATATCCCAATTGACTCCAAAACCAATTCCTACCCACAAATCAAAAACGTAACTTGAACCCAATTCAATACGAATCAACGAAATTCAAACATATGCCGATGATTTGCGAATCAAGTAAGAAGAGAAACTCAGAAAAGGGAGACTTACAGCAGGGAAACGAGTATCGAGCTTCTTCCTCATGTCGTGGTCAGATTCGAAGAAACATTAAATTAATTGCAAAATTGAAAAAGGCAAAACAACATAAACCCAAATCAGAATCCCTTCCCCAGATTTCAGAAAATAAATAAAAATTATATTTTTTGTTTTGTTTGTGGTTTGCAACAGAATAAATATCTATCCGTACAACGAGAGTTGATCAAAACATAACAAAAATAGCAGACCAGACCAGACCATATAGGATAGACTCACTCTCTGTTTGTTCCACGTGTATCGTTTTGACTGGGAGCGGAGCAGACCCAGGATTATGCTCCGGACAATACTAACCGATGTAACTCTCAGCCGTTGGTTTGCTAAAGATGGATAAAAATGTAGCCTTTAGGATCGTGACACATTAGTCCCATTTACTTTTAAAGGTCTGTTATCGATAATAATTGTTGTAAATATGTAGTTAATGGTAATTGTGTAATAGTTTTATAACATACGCTTTCATTCTTACCATATTCAAACATTATTATCTTTACACTCTTTTACGGTAAAATTTCTTTAAATTAGTACTGTTAAAATATATTAATTTAACGATGTATTAATTAATTATTAATTAATTAATTTATAAAAAAAAACTTATTTATTTTGTCAAATTTATTACATATACATTGTTTAATGAGTTACTTTATTTGATGTACTATATTATTTAACATATCATGTAAGTTCGATGTACTAACCACTACCAGAGAAAATACTTTAGCCGACGAAAAAATATAAAACAGACTGACGAAAAAAACCTTCGTCGACCAAAAAAAATTTAGTCGGCTACAGTGAACTTTAGCCGACGATACTCTAATTCATCGGTTAAAGTCCATGATTCTATCGACTAAAGTTCTTAACTTTATCTGACGAAGTCACTTTAGCCGATGTTACTACCAGAATCAGTAGTTTGGCTAAAGAAAAATTTTCGTCAGCCTGTTAGCCAAATTCGTCGATTAAGATCTTAGCCGACGACAACTCGTCGGCTATGACTTTAGCCGACGAAATAAAATTCGTTGTCGGCTATAGTGTCACACTTAGCCGACGACATATTTTTCAATTATTCGTCGGCGAAAGTAAGACTTTGGCCGACGAAATACATTGTCGTCGGTCTCAACCTAAAACTTTGGCCAACGAACTATAAATATTTCGTCGGCCAATTTAAAACACTTTAGCCGACGAAATTTACTATAAATCGTAGGCTAAATATTTTGAAAAAAAAAATTAAAAATTAAAATAATATAGCCGACGAAATATAGTACATTTCGTCGGGTTAAATACAACTATAGCCGACCAAATTTACCATATTTTGTCGGCTAAACGATGAGAACAAAAATTAAAAATACTATAGCCGACGAATTATGGTAAATTGCGTCGGCTATAGTACTTTTTATACTAAAAAAACTACAAAATTTTGAAATTACCATCCAAGCAAGCTGCAAATTACACAAACAATTTCATATAACCAACAACATACACCATCAAAAGTAGTCTAAACGTTTTGCATTAAATTATTAATTTATAAATTGTTCATAAACCTATAAAACTAAATAAAATCTATATCATCTAAATCTATATCCGCGTCATGAGGAGATTGTTGTTGAGGAGGTTGCGGCGGTTGAGGTAAGGGAATAGGCGTAGGCATGGGCGGAGGCGGAAGTCCCTGAAGCTACGCAGCTAAAAAATCTTGCAAGGACTAGAACATCTGCTGCTGTTGTGCCTGGTTGGTGGCATATACTGCCGCATTATACTTCTATAAAGCGGCAGTATATGTTGTCTAAGCGGCTTGCTGTTCCCGTAACATCTGAACTTCCGCCTCTAGCTGAGTCATTCTGCTGCTGGTTGAGGCTGCCTTTTTTTGAAATCCTGGAGTGGTCTTCAGTACCCCTTCTCCCTTCTTTCCTAGACCCCGGCAGTAGAAGTTATTTCCTCGCGGTGGGAATGTTGTGCCCATGATCCTTGCCCCAACCCTGAGATCCGAAGTGTCGATCCGAGACATGGCTTCGGACATGTCTTCCTCTTGCGTGTCTGGCCATGTCTCCCTCACTATAGCAGTCATCACCCTGTCACTAGTCTGCCTTACCCTCGCCTAATTGGATAGGAAAAAATAATCAATTAACATTTTGAAATATATATATATATATATATATATATATATAATTTACAAAATTTTAAACCGTAAAATTACTTGAAATATCCTTCTAGGCGTCAGGATATGTCTTCTCGTACGTATAGACGTACCGATTGATTTCTGAATGTTCTCTGGCCGCCTCATCCATCAACGATGCGAACGGTCTAGAACCGGCATGATGGTTCCTTGTGTTGCGTTACCGGTTCTGAGCGTTCGCCCGAGAAACGGCCTACAAAGGAAAAAAATTTGTAAAATATTTTAAAACGTACTAATTAATAACAATATAAGACATTATTATTTTTAATTACCTATTTATGAGGGTTGTTGAATTCAGATATCAGAAGCCAACGCCACTCATATTCCCTGAACTGGAACTTAAGTGGGGTACCAGAACGTTCGTTCACATGCGTAGTCTAGTGGGTCCGTAACTCGTTCTTCCACTCCTTGTACCTACATATATGACAAAAAAATTATAAATATTATTAACTATACATAATTTTTTTTTTCATTAACTTTGCAACGTACCTTCCCCCATGCACAACGTCCGCCCAGGTGTTCCTCAGGTGCTGGGGAACGTCAAACCACATCTGCATTAAAACGTTTATTAGTTTAGGTTTTCATAAATCCACAATGTAATAAATAATGTTAAATGTGAATTTTTTATACTTACCGACATTGCGTTGTGGACCATTTCCTTAATTTCCTGTGAGACCTCGCCCTAGTCTGACCACAACATAGGGACTCTATCCCTAATGAGCGCTCCCACGCGGCCGGAGTACATCCTCGTCTTCCCGACCGATACTACGTCTCATCCCCGTCAGTATCGATGACGATCCATCCCGAGGTACTCACTGTTTTCTCGAGAACCTTCCCTGTGACGGGACCTCTCTTCTTCCTTGTCGGCTTGGCTCCGACAGTGCCTATCATAAATTGATTATTAATAGATTATTCTTATTATGACATTATAAGAAAACAAATTATTTATATATCATTACCTGAGGGCGTTGGGGCGGACGCGACGGATTCCGACTCTGACGCCGATGATGATACCCTCGTAGAAATTAAATCTGTACCAAAATGCACGAACAGGTATGCCGCTGATGGGGTCACCTGCGGGGGCAGTGGATAAATCGGCGCCCCTGAGTCATCGACTGCCGGTAATACCGGTATCAACCGCGGAAGGTAAAGAAGAGGCGGCGGCATCTGTACCCCAAAAGACCCACCCTTCGAAATAGTAGGGCCCGAAGTCGGTGCCCTGTGTATCTCAGGCATACGTGGTGCAGACACCTCCGCCTGAGTCGGAGGCCACAGCTGCCTCGAGGAGTGAGGGACGCTTGGATGCCTCGAGCGAGGGGCGTCCGGCTGCCTGGAGGAGCGAGTGACGTCCAGCTGCCTGGAGGAATGTGTGGGCCCCGGCTGTCTCTGTGTCGACACTTGTTTTACCGATGTCACAAAAACGAACAGGTCATGTTCGTAACAGCTTGTAGTAGTGTTCACCGATAAAATCTCGTACTGATCAATCTTTATGCTCTGCGGGCTTCTAATATCAAACCATCTACACTTGAAGAGGTGCACTGTCATGCCTTTCCCATAAACGAGTTCCACCACTAAATCAAGAACACCGTAATAATCAACTGCATTCCGCCCACCATGCGCCATCACCCCAGAATTTTATGTTCATCGTATGTTGTCTCTCTGTTCACATAAAAATTGCACGCCATTCACCTTGCACATCGGATAAACTCTTAACATTATCGGCTTCATCGCTAGAAGTCTTAGTTCGTGAGACCAATTTGGGTGACCATCGAATTGAATATGGTTCATCTGCAACCAAATATTCAATGTATTGTAAATATGAATAATTATGCAATGAATGAGTTATGAACAAAACTAAAGAATTACATACCCAGCCACCAAAATAGTTCGCGAACTCCTTGTTGTGGTAGTCGAGATCACCTTGAATGTCTGGACAATATAAATGGATGTCTTTCCAGTATTCAACTTCTAGACAGTTAATCAATACCCACCAATGGGCTATGACTAGCTCATGTGATTGCAACTTGTAGGAGTCTGGTAAAATTCCATAAACTTTAACATCATTAGAGACTATGGAAAGGTTGAACATCGGTACATCTACCGGTATGGTTTGTGGAGTTTCCTTTAACGCTCCTAAATACAACTTCATGTAGGTGACGCACTCATGCGTAATATATACTTCAGCTATACATTCTTCAGGCGCGGATTTGTTAGCCACATAAGCTTTGTAGTCTCCAAATTGTCTATATATAAATAAATTTGTTGTAATATGTTATGATTATATATTGAACATGTAGAATAAAAAAATCAGGTGTAAAAAACATACTTTTCCATGGGATACATCCAAGTATAGTGTACTGGACCGGTAAGCAACAATTGCTTAGGAAGATGGATCATCAAGTGCGGCATGATGTCAAAAAAAATTGGAGGAAATATCCTCTCACATTTACACATGATATAAATAATTTTCTGTTGCATTTCTCGAAGGTCAGATTTTGTCACTTCCCTTGTGCATAACTTTTGGAAGAATCTTGACAACGCTACTAACGGCTCTACCACCTGACGGGGAAGGAACGGTCGAATGAAAATAGGGAAGAGACGTTGTAGTAGAATGTGACAGTCATGAGTCTTTAACCCATACATTTTATTGTCCTGAATGTTTACACACCGAGCTATATTTCCTGCGTAGCCTGAAGGATACTTCACAGAACTCATCCACCTGAAAATTACGTTCTTTTGGTCAGGCTTCACGGTGTAAGGAGCTTGAGGCATTTTTTTCTTCCCTTCTTTCAACCTTCGTATCTCCATTTTTTTTAAGATCAATGCGTGCCTTCGAACCATCTTTCGTCTTTCCCTCCAAGTTCAGCATTGTTCCCACCACACTATCACACACATTCTTTTCTATGTGCATAACATCTAGGTAGTGTCTGATCAACAACTTACTCCAGTATGGGAGTTCCCAGAATATGCTCTTATGTGTCAAAAATTTATACCTGTCGGGTCAGTCGGGTATTGCCACCACAATATTGGGATGATTGCTGAGCTGCCCAAAATCATGCTCATTAAGCACTGCTAAAATTTCTTCCCCCATCCATCTTCTAGGAGGCACACCGTTTTCTACAGTCCCATCAAATGCCTTGTCATCGAACCTCTATTCGTGATCATACGTAAGGAGAGTACGGTGACCCAATCTGCATATCTTGTTGCAATGACTATTGTTCACCTCATCGCTAAGGCACTCTGGACAAGCCTTGTATCCCCTAACAACATTGCCCGACAACATCCCACGGGCAGGAAAATCACTAATGGTACCAACAATCATGGCATGCTTCAGGAACATCTCGTGCATGAACTTATCATAAGTGGGATGACCAACGTCCCAAAAAAACTTAAGCTCTTTAATCAAGGGTATCAAATACACATCGAGACACTTCCCTAGATAACCGGGTCCCGGAATCAACAAACTCAACATATTGTATTTCTTCTTCATGCACATCCCTGGAGAAAGGTTGTATGGTACCAAAATCACCGGCCATACACTGTATTGAAGACTCATGTTGCCAAAAGGATTGAACCCGTCAGATGAGAGCCCGAGCCTCACATTTCGGACCTCTGATGCAAAATGAGGAAACTCACGGTTTATATGCTTCCAAGCCTCCTAGTCAGCAGGGTGTATAAGGGTATCTTCGCCATGCAATTCCCTATCAGCGTGTCATCTCATAGCTTTGGCCGTGTGTGATGACATGTACAACCGTTCCAGCCTATCCCTCAACGGGAAATACCGAAGTACCTTCACAAGTTTCCTATTACCTGCAGGAGTCAGCTTATACCTGTCACTCTAACATACTGGACATGCGTCAAGGTCACCAAGGTTATTCCCTTTTGGATCTTTACCCTAGAAGAGAACACAATCATATCTGCATGCATGGATCTTGATGTAGGAAAGCCCAAGATCTTTCAGGATACATAGGACCTTATGATGAGTGGTAGGAAGACGATGACCGTGGGGCAGCATCGAAGCAGTGTACTGTAGGTAGTCATCAACAGCCTTCACAGTCGATTTTGTCTCAACTTTAATCTTCATAACGTTATCACACTTTCAAGAACCGTCTTCTGACAACCGGGGTACACAGGGGTCTGTTGGAAAGCAAGTAGTTTGTTGTACCTATCAATACCAGCAGTGTTGACAACTCTAGGGAAGCCATATACGGTCCTTCAGAGCATACACTGCTCTCATAAGGAAACATATCGTTGATGAAGGTCATTGTTGGATCGTTGGATGTACTGCCCGTCTCAGAAAATAGCTCATGATCATGCGGACCCCCTGATGATGTTTCATCGTGATATATCCAACATGTGTACTTCTCCTAAAACTCATTACTTTTAAGGTGCTGTCAAACCTTGTCAATTAAAAATCGATGTATATCGCTGCGTCACTGACATTTATTACACGGGCAATAGAAAATTGTATTCCCTTTAGCATTATCCATCACATATTCAATAAAACTAATAACTGTTTTACCATATCTTTTGTCCCATTTTGGAAGCGAAATCCAACTCTTATCCATATCCTAAGAAGATAACATAATATATATGTATAAACTCTAATTAATTAATTAAATTTACAAATCATTTAGTATATTCTATCTACAGTTAACGTATAATTAATTAATATATAAATAATTAATACTTAACACATATATATATATATATATATACATGCATATATATACTAATTACTAATTATATAAAAATATTATATATATATATATATTAATTAACATCAATCATAATCAAAATATTACTTAATTCATACTATATATATGCATGAACACAATATTATAATCAAATTAATATATATATATATATATATATATATCATAGTATAGTACTACTTAATATATTTATAACAACTTCATATATATTACCAAATTAAAATCGATCAACTCATCAATCACACTCAAAATCCAATAATTCAACTCAAAATCAATATATATAACTCAAATAAAACTCTTAAATCAACCCAAAAACAAGATATATACATATACGTACCTATATATAGCGCCACAAACTAATTATGGACAGATTTCGACGACACCCAACAATTTCGCCAACCCCCAAACTTTTTCTCCCGTTTTTTGTTTCACATGAGCTGCTATCTAGATCTGGAAATATAAGGACTTTTAGTCGACGAAATTATATATGTCTGTAAACTAAAGCCGACGAAAAAATTATTTTAGCCGACTAAAAAACATTTCGTCGGCTAAAAATCCACTTTAGCCGACGAAAAATTAACTTAACCGACTATATTTTGTTTCGTCGGCTAAAGTAGACTTTAGCCGACGAAAAAAAATGCAATCGGCCTGTTATTTTTTTTCGTCGGCTATAATAGTTATTCTAGTAGTGTGTAATTCCTTTTTCGTCGGCAAAAGTTTTTTTCGTCGGCAAAAGTTTTTTCGTCAGCTTTAGTCTCTATATTTAGCTGACGAAAAAAGAATTTATCGTCCGCTATGATATAATAAATAAAATAAAAAATATTTAAATACCATATCCGATGAAGACGCTATAAATTCGTCAGCTATAGTATAATAAAGGTTTATGGTTTACGGTATCGTCGGCCATAATATAATAAATAAAATAAAAAATAAAAAATATTTAAATAACATAGCCGATGATGACGCACTAAATTCATCGGATATGGTATAATAAATAAAATAAAATATTAAATACCATAGCAGACGAAAAAACATTAAATTCATCTGCTATAGTTTCTTTACACGACAAGATTCTTATTTAGGGTATTTGTCGGTTAAGGTTTTGAGGTTTAAGGTCAAGAATTTTTCATTAGTTGTGGCTTATCGATTTGAAACTATTTTGTGTTGAAGGTCCGGCCAAAATACATAATTTAGATGGTCAACTGACTGTTTCCGTGCGTTTAGAGGTTCGAGCCCTCAATGTTATCGGATCACGTTGAATTTTTTTTCCATACATGTATTTCATCATGATGGTCATATCAGACGGTTGGATTTTTGTTTTTGATTTTGATCATCAGAATCACAACATGTCTACTAATGTTGTATAACTTAGTTACTAAATTTTAAATAAATGTTTCATTTCAAAAACAAACTCTACGAAAAACCTTCAAACTCAACAAATTCATGAAATAAGATATGACTAGAATGGTGAAATACATCTACGGTGGAAAAATCACGTAATTTCGGTAATGTCTCGGTGCTGATAGTTGCGGTCAACGCAATTTACTATTTTTTCTCCCTATAGATAGCCCTATCTTCAGGGGTTATTTTTCAACAAATTTTTATACCACTGGTTGCGTCTTATCGATTTGAAACTATTTTGTGTTGAAGGTCCGGCCAAAATAAGTAATTTAGATGGTCAAATTGCTGTTTCCGTGCATTTAACGTTTGACTTACGAGATTGACCGTCTGGATCGAGCCCTTAAAGTTATCGGATCAAGTTGAATATTTTTCTCATACATGTATTTTTTCATGATGGTCATATCAGACGGTCAGATTTTCATTTCTAAAGTTTGATCATCGAAATCATGATGTGGTCACTAATGTTGTATAACTTGGTTACTAAGTTTTAAATAAATGTTTCATTTCAAAAATAAACTCTATATAAAACCTTCAAACTCAAAAAGTCATGAAATAAGATATGACCGGAATGGTGAAATACATCTAGGGTTGAAAAATCATGTAATTCAGGTAACGTCTCAGTGCCGATAGTAGTGATCAACCTTATTTACCATTATTTATCACCATGGGGAGCCCTATCTTCGAGGGGTAAATGTCTCAAAATTTTTAGATTGGCGGTTGCGTCTCTTCGTAGTGAGACTTTGTTGTGTTGAAGCTTGACCAAAATACCTCATTTATATGCAGATATGGGCGTTCCCATGTGTTAAATAATTATCTGAAAAAAAACTGTATTTTAAAGCCGTAAACGGACTTGGATGGTCAAAAATGCCCATAGGTCGTGGCAAAGCGACGAGTTTGACTCGTAGGACCGTTCTGCTTCCAGATTAGTATCACAATAGTCAATCGAACAATGAACGCCACGTGTGGCAATTTTGTCAATAAAGGGTAATTTAGTTGACGAAATACCACGTGTCATCAGCTATACTTTAGCCGAAATAATGTATCATTTTGTCAGCTAAAGTAACCTCAAATTTTTCTTCAAAAAATTTTGAACTTTAACCGACGATATTTTGCATTTCGTCGGCTAAAGTATCGTCAAAATTTTGAATTCCCATAATTTTTTTAATTTTTGCTATATTTTCATCTCCTTCCCTCCTCATCTTCATCTCTCTTCCTTCTCCTTGTCCTTCTCCTTCTCCTCCACCGCGGCTCCTCCAAACACCTTCGGACAGTGATGTGGTGGCGGAAAAACGAAAAAAGAAGAAAAAAATTAATCGAAAGCATTATCCGAAGAAATTCAAACTTTAGCCGACAAAATTCAAACTTTAGCCGACGAAATTCAAACTTTAGGCAACGAAATTCCAACTTTAGGAGACGTAATTCAAACTTTAGCCGATGATTTACATTTATTTCGTCGGCTAAACTTTTTACGGTCAAACATTTTTGACTAACGGTTTGAGGTTTAGCCGACGAAAATTTTGTGAAATTTCGTCGGCTAAACTTTTCACGGTCAAACAGTTTTGACCAACGGTTTGATGTTTAGCCGACAAAAATTTTGCGTAATTTTGTCGGCTATAGTCTAGGACTATAGACGACTAAATACCCGTAGTCGACTATAGTCTAGGACTATAATCGACGACATATTTTTATTTCTTCGGTTAAAATTATAACTGACGCCACTATAACGGACGAACCCTCATCGGCCAACACTATAGCTGACGAAATTTTGTAATAGGCAGACGAAAACATTTTTTCGGCTATAGTAGTTGTTCTGGTAGTGACCCAAGTTTACATGATGAACTTTAAATAAACAAAAACCATAGTTACACAACATATTAGAAACACAAAAATAGCTTCTCATCTCAAATGAGTTAAAAAATCAACGATGATAGATGAAATGAGTAAAGCATTGTGAGAGTACTGTAGAGATAATCCATGTAGCACTAAAAAATAATTGCAATAGTGGGTTTTAAAAAAGTTCGACTTGCAAGTGAGTCAAGGGACGATATCGAATACGATCAACTGATCTACAGAGTATCTTACTGCTCTTAAAAAAGGTGATGCTAAGTAACGGAGAAATTCCCTGAGTTTGAGAAGGCTCTGTACCAGTGGATCATTCAATATCAAGAACATGTGAATATATTAGGAGAACTAATCATCGAGAAAGCAAAAGAGTTATTTAAGGTTATGTTTCCTCAAGATACTCCAGATTTCCAGTTTTTTTAAAGATGACTCGAGCGCTTCAAATCAAGGCATGGGATAAAAACTATCATCGTTTTGGTGAAAGTGGATCAGTTAATGTGGTGGACTTGAACGGCAATTTGAAGTTCATAAGGTAGGAAGAGGATCAATTTGAGATGAAAGATGTTTTCAATATGGATGAGACAGGGTTGTTTTATAGACTACAACTGGATCATTCTCTTGCAACAAGCAACTTGAAGGAAAAAAAAGATAAGGAAAGACTTACAATTATTATTTACTGTAATGAGTATGGTTCTGAGAAAGTTCATTTATAGGTTATTGGGAAGTATGCTAAACCACGGTGTTTCAAGAATATAAACTTAGGTAGTCTGAACTTTGAGTATCGTGCTAACAAGCGAGCATGGAAGACTGGAGTGTTATTTGAAGAATATGCTCGACGGCTCGATAAATGAATGGTTGGCAGAAAAGTTCTTTTGCTTGTGGGTAATTGTCCTGCTCATCCAAAAACCAATGGAGGGTTGCAAAAGAATTATTTTTCTTGCCACAAAACACAACATCAAATATTCAACCATGTGATGCTGGGATTATAAAAAAATTTAAGATGCATTACTGTTGTCAATTTTATCGTAGTCTTTTGGAGGGTTATGAAGTAGGGGAACCAAATCCAGAGAAGATAAATGTTTTAGATGCAATTAATCTTGCAATTTCAGCTTGGACTTAGATGTTCATACAAATACAATTGCAAACTGCTTTCGTCATTGTAAAATTAGGTCAACGAATATTATGGTTTTAGACAATTTGGATGGACACTTAGATGGCGATGGCGCTTAAGAACTACAAAATGTAATCTAATTAAAGGGTCAAATTATCGTAATGCGATGGATGTGGAATACCTCTTGAACTACCCTGAAGAAAATAACTCATCTACACAGTTGTTGACTGAGGATGAGATTATTACGAGCGTCATGAAAACTAATCAAGATGATGAAGTTGAAGTTCAAGATGATAGTTTAATTATGGAGCCCCTGTCACGATTGGAAACTTTTAAAGCAGCGATGACATTGAACAAATTTTTGATGTACCATGAGAAAACAACACCACAAGTTCTTACAATGATAAGAAAAGTTCAAAATGAAATTTAAGGTGACCTCAATTTCAAGAAAAAACAAGTCATAATTGACTCATTCTTAATCAAGTATCCATAAATGTGTAATAAATTCTATTTATTAAGACATTAGTAATTTATATATTCATTAGGGTCTATGTAAATTCTCGTATTTGTATTATCTTCTAAATTTAGTGAATTATTAATTTACCACGTTGTCCTCAACTTGAGACCGACAAAAATTATTATTTTAACGAAGTTAATAATTAATCGAGTATTAATTTAACAAGGATTTACTGTAGTTTGAAATTTTTATTAAATTTACTATCAAACTATTTAATTTACTAATTACTAAGGCTAACAAAATCCTAAGGCAGCACCGCCAGTGTGTTTCGCCACCAAGTTGTTGATTTCACTACCGGCGATATCAACCCTTAGCAATGCTCCAAGGTAACATTCTTGTATGGAACTGTCAAGGCATTGTCAATACTGACACTCAACGAGTGTTAGTTGATCTGGTTCGCGCAAGAAAGCCAAGCATCATCTTCCTCTCAGAAACCTTAATTAGCCCAAGCAAGCACCATCAACAACATCAGGCAATGTCTCGGCTTCAAAGATTTTTTCTGTGTACCCCATCAAAACTATTCAGTAGGAATGGGCAACTCTGTTGTCAGGCAATGCTTTAATTAGCTTAGCTTGGGAGTAAATGCAAGGCTATTGGTGCAAAATTGGATAGTTGGAACCACACATTTTAATAGGCTGCAAACTGAAATGAGAAAGACTTAAGATCAGGTACAGGTTCTGCAAACAGAAATGAGAAAGACTCAATATTAGGTACAGGTTCTTATGGCTCAACCTTTCTCTCCAAATAATTATGCAGAACAAAAATTCCTTCACTCATACTATAGCTAACTCCTCTCTCAAGAGGAAAAGTATTGGAAGCAAAGGTCTCTGGTGACTTGGTTAAAGGAGGGTGATAGAAACTGTACTTATTTTCAACGAAAAGCATCAAACCGAAGAAGTAAGAACACCATTAAGGAACCTAGCAAGTGACACTGGAGGAAATACGCAGACTTTTGATAAGCTACTTTCAACTAGTTTTTTGTCACGTCCCGGCCCGAGTCTACCTCCATAAACCTGGGATAGGACATGCGGGATCCAACCTAAGAGAGATTTACTCGTAATCCCCCTTGAGAATGGATAACCCTTTTTTCCAAACCATTTTCAACAGTCCAAACGATATCGGAATAGACCTCACAAAACTTGAGGTTATCCCGATTACCGAATTGGATTTCATACTAATTACTTTTGAGGACCTAGTGTCTAAATATTATTTGTGACTGCACCCGAAACCCAGTCAGCGTGCCTACGTACCCTGTGCTCAGGGATCAAGTCACACGTAGCTATTCTTTTAATTAACGCCCTAACCAGGCAAATCCCGTTTTTCTATATATATATATATATATATATAGCAATAAGGATAGCAAACGCCTATTGCATATCCGAAGATTAACCTCTCCGCTGAGGTATTCACCTACCAACTATCTATTGGGATTATCCCGGACATTCAACCATGCATATCTATAACAACCATACACATAAACAGAATATAAAGGCAACCACATAATTATATAAATCCACTAAGGATATAATAGTCAATTTATCTCAATGACACTCTTGTAAATACCTAGAACTGCCAGGGGCAATATTGTTAATTCAGTCTCAATGGCAGCTTGGTAAATATGCTAAGCTACCAGGGGTATTTCAGGAATTTCACCCTCAAGGGCAGCCTTGTATTAATCTAAAACTGAGGGCAGTATCGTCTTTTTAACTTCAGTGGCAATCTTATAAATATACAAATCTGCCAAGGGCAATTCTGGGATTTCAGCCTCAATGTCATCCCTGTAATTACACAAAACAGTCAGGGACATTTATGGGATTTCAGTCTCAATGGCATCCCTGTAATCACCCCAAACTGCCAGAGGCAGTCTTGACTTTTCACACCCGCGGTAAAACAGTAAATGGATAAACCGAACTCAGTAAAAACCAAGGTTTTGACCCTTGTCATCTCTGATCACTGGTTCGCCCGAAAACAAGCATTTTCCGGCCAAACCGAGCTTTTACATCTACAATAACACCTTATACACAACCCAAGCAACTTAAAACCATCTAAAACAGAAGAAAAATGGGTGAAGAAGTTACCCAGACGTGCTCAGTGCTCTTTGCCGAAAACGGGGTCGCAGTCACCCCTAGATCGAAGCGTTGGTTTCGCCTCTAGCCTCTTCCAGCATCCTCATGGCCTTTCGAAGCGGCGCCGCTGCCTGGTTGGGTTGTTCCCGATCAAGGACAGTCGTCTTCCTTCCTCGATCCGCCGTCAAAAGTGGTCGTCTAGTGGCTTTTAAAACTGAGCTAGGACAACGAGGGAGAAAGGAGTTGAATGGTGGTGACGGTGAGGCGAGACGTGCGGCGAGGCTAGGGCGGTCTCCGTCGAGGAGAGAGAGAGAATGAGAGAGAAAGTTACCGCTCTCCTCCCTCTTCGGTCAACCCCCCGGGTTTTAAATACAAAAATCCAACGGCCCAGATCAAATTTCTGATTGACCTGACGGCCCAGATTGAATTATAAAAAGTTACCATGAACAGTAAAAAAATATTTCGCTATTTACTATTTACCGTACAGTAACAACACATTATCCTGAATAACTTCTGCATACGAGCTCCGATTAATTCATTGGACATACCCATGAGTTTGTATTAACGTCCTCTACAACTTTCTTGAAGGAAGTTTCTCTAAATTCTCGACTTATAGCAAAGTCACCTTTTTACGGTAAAGTAAATAACATTCACTATTTCTGTAAACTGAATAAATTCATATTAAACAGCTCGTAGCTCCAGAAAATATTCCGGACGTACCGGATGGCTCGTTTAACATAATCTACCAGCTTGGGACATAAATTTTATCTTCCCCCAGAATCGAGAATATCTCGACATTAAACTCGAATATTAATTCGGGGAAAGCTAAAAGTGCGGTTACAACCCTATGTAACCCGAAATGGCAATTAAGACAATCTGTTAGCTTTCCGAGACATAAACGTAGACTAACTCGTAGTCAATAAGTATGCTCCACTTTTACAACTGCCACACTTGGCACTTAACGCCAATGTCTTCCTCGTGGAAGGATGAAAATGCTACAATCCATCACCGTAGGGGAAACTCATACGTCTCTCGTACCTTTCGAGACAAAAGAGACGTGTACTTTTACACTAGGCCTTGAGGCCATGAACGTATTATCTCCTGCGTCATTCAATCAAAAATTCCCCTTTCTCGTTCCCTGTACCCTAACTTTCGATCACAGGGCTCGAACGAACTCACATACCACAATGTGATCTCAAAACTGCTCACTCGGCTGATGAATCCGCTAAGCGTCTTCGCACCAACATGGATGTCATCTTCACATACTCAGTCACAAATGAATTTCCTCATCTTACTCCACTCTCTAGGGAAAAAGTCTACAGTAGGACATTTCACATCAATAAGAGCTAACAAGCTCGCACACTAATTCATGTGTGCTTAAGTCCTGCCTAAAGGACAAAAGTTCAACTCAAAATCTTGCATGCATCTCATGGTGCTTCCATAATCCATTTCAACATCCCAATCCAATATTGCACCAATCAGCTCAACTTATCTCAAGTGTCACGTCCATATTTATTTATAACCGTCAACCCAAAATCTCTTTCCTCATGAGTGGGTTTCCCTCTAAGAGATACCCTGATCTCTTTTATCAAAATTCAATCACCACTCATGCAAGCGATCACGAGCAAACCAAACCTTCTCCAACTATACCCTTAGAAACCTAGAGTACCTCACTCCTAAATTTCATATACTATTCATAACTAGCGTGGACATTTCAGCCTCCCAGGCTAGGACTAGAACATCTCAGACATGGAAAGCTTTAGAGTGAGTGGACCAAAAATCAATGCCAAAAGTAATGGTTTAAAAATTCTAAGTGCTGCTCGAAAAGAAGTATTAATCAAGGCAATTGCACAGACCATTCCTTTATACACCATGAATTGTTATATGCTGCCAAAAAGCCTATGTGATGACCTCCATCAACTCTGTGCATCTTTCTTTTAGGGAGATACTGATGAGAAGAAGAAAATTTACTGGCGTAGTTGGGAAAAGCTTTGCTTTCCAAAATAGGAGGGTGGTTTGGGTTTCAAGAACTTACATGCTTACAACTTGGAATACTTGCAAAACAAGGATGGCGGTTGATTTCTAATCCTCAATCACTTATTGCACACTTGTTTAAGGCAAAATACTACCCTTATACTTCTTTCCTTGAAGCTGAACTTGGGGAGTCACCATCTTTTTCATGGAGAAGCATTATGAATGAAAGACGGGTCTTAAAAGCAGGTTTGCAATGGAGTGTTGGCAATGGCAGCCAAATTGATATATGGCACAACAATTGGATCCCTAATTGTCTCAGGTACATGTTACAGAAGCCTCAAAACCGTTTTTTTAGAAAGTGGCAGATTTAATTTAACTCAACCAAGCAATGGATACCAGCAGCTTTGCATGCAATCTTTTCTCCTGAAGTTGCACAAAAAGTTCTCTGCATTCCATTAATTACAAGAGACATGCTTGAAAACTCACATGGAGTCCAGATAAGAGAGGTTTTTATACGGTTAAAATTGCATACTAAATAGCCAGAGCAAAGGTTTTGGATAGTGTACTAACTCAACAAATTGATGTTTGAATGTATTGCTCTATATTATTTTAGCATGCAATGCTTGTACATATTTATACAAACCCTATGCACTAATCTAGGGATTGATTAGGAAACTAACTAAATACAGGAATATGGATTGATTAGGAAACTAACTAAAAACAGGAATGGTAAGGATTTGTTGTCATAGCAGTCTAACGGTAACAATGCTAATTATGTGGGATTTCTTGTCTCAACACTCCCCCTCAAGTTGGAGTGGATGTTAATCAAACCCAACTTGCTTAAGAGCACTGTGAACTACTTTGAACTTAAAGGCTTGGTGAACAAGTCAGCTGGTTGTTCATGTGTTCGGACATGACAAGTCTTAATGATGCCTCTCTGTACCTTCTCACGAACCACATGACAATCTATGTCAATGTGCTTTGTTCTTTCATGGAATACTGGATTGGACGCAATGTGGATAGCTGCCTGGTTATCACAGAAAAACTTAACTGCCGCCTGGTGGTCAACGTTCAAATCCTTCAGTACGTTGCGCAGCCATGTGATTTCACAACATGTTGTGGCCATGGATCGGTACTCAGCCTCAGCAGTTGATCTTGACACTGTCCCTTGCTTCTTAGTCTTCCAGGATATCAAAGCATTCCCAAGGAAGATGCAATAGCCTGTTATTGAACCCCTTGTATCCCTGCATCTTGCCCAATCTGCATCACAATAGGCTCTGAGCTCTAGTGAGCCTGTGGAGGGTAATAAAATGTCTTGTCCAGGAGTAGACTTTATATAACGCAGCACCTTGTATGCTGCCTCCAATTGAGGCTGTCTTGGCTTTTCCATGAACTGACTCAGAATGTGCACTGCGTAAACAAGGTCAGGCCTGGTGATTGTCAAATAGATAAGTCTTCCCACAAGTCTCCTGTATTGGGAAGCATCATGGATCAAACTCCCTTCATCCTTGGTTAATGACAAATTCTGTTCAACTGGAAACGTTGTGGGTTTGGAACCAAGAAATCCTGAGTCTTCAAGCACCTCTAAAGCATACTTTCTTTGGCCTAAAACTATTCCTTCCCTTGATCTAGCCACTTCGATCCCAAGGAAATATTTTAGCTTCCCCATATCTTTGAGCTTCAATTGTTTCCCAAGAAGCTGCTTGGTTGCCTCAATGTGCTAAATGTCATTGCCTGCAAGTATAACATCATCAACATATACCAACAATGCGGTGAAACTGCCATGTGACCTACAGACAAACAGTGAATAATCGGACCAAGATTGCCGAAATCCTGCATCTTGAAGGGCTGTAGTGAGCTTCAAGAACCACTGCCGTGAGGCTTGCTTTAATCCATATAGTGACTTGTGTAGGTGACAGACTCGATGCTCCCCCTTGCGGCCATATCCAGGAGACAACTGCATATACACCTCTTCATAGAGATCACCATTGAGGAACGCATTATTCACATCCAGCTGGTGTAAGTGCCAGCCTTGGATTGCTGCTAGACTAAGGAGGACACGGACTGTGGTCAGTTTAGCCACCGGTGCGAATGTCTCCCTGTAATCGATGCCTTCCACCTGGCTATACCCTTTGGCTACTAGGCGTGCCTTGTATCGTTCCACCGTTCCATCAGGCTTGTGTTTGATCTTATACACCCATTTGCAGCCAATAGGCTTCTTATTGGCTGGTAAGTGCACCAAACTCCAGGTGTTGTTTCTCTGGAGAGCCTCAATTTATTCATTCATGGCCTGGCACCATTTCGGATCCAACATTGCCTGTGAAAAGCTGCGGGGTTCCTTCTCTAGAGTGACGTTGACTGTGAAAGCTTTGTGACTAGAGGAGAGATTAGCATAAGATAAAACACTAGAGATGGGGTGTTTGGTACCTGATGGTGCAACCTCGTTCGTGGAAGATGATTGTTCAGGGCGTGAGGGAAGTACTGCCTCAATGTGGAAGCCCTCCAATGTAGTAGGGATCTTTGTGGCACGCCTACTACGCCTAGGTTCTGGTGGAGTGAGTTGTGGTGAAGTGGCTTCGGAGATAACAGGGTTAGGGTTTGAATTGAATGCGGTATCTGTGTCTGTTCCTAGTTGGTCAGTCTGGCTAAGGTTTAAGTTTGAGTGTGGAATGTCATTTATGAAAGGAGATTGGGTTGGAATGGCAGCGGAATTTGTGGATGGAGGTGCGATTGGATCATCAAGAAATGGAGATGGTGTTGAGAATGGAAAGGTATACTGGGAAGAAATGGAATTTCCAAAATTGAATGGCAAGGAATGGGAAGTATCTTCCAGGTATGGAAACTCACTCTCATGAAAAACGACATCCCGTGATACTAGGATCTTCTGATCATCCAAACTAAAAACTCGATATCCCTTCTGTCCATAAGGATAGCCTACGAAGATACACTCCTTTGACCTTGGATCGAACTTGGTAGGTCTGAGAGGATGTGTGGAAGTGAAACACCTACAGCCGAACACTTTAAGATGAGAGTAGTTTGGTTTTTTGGCAAAAAGTTTCTCAAAAGGAGTTTTGCCCTTGAGAAGTGGTGTGGGAGTTCTGTTGATCAAATAGGTGGCTGTGAGGATGGCTTCACCCCAGAATTCTTTTGGCAGTTTAGCTTGGAAGAGGAGAGCACGAGCAACATTCAATAGGTGTCTATGTTTGCGCTCGGCCCTATCCCATTTTGTTGAGGTGTGTTGATGCAGCTGGTTTGGTGTGTTATGCCTTTGGTGAAGTAGAAATCTAAGCACTTAAACTCAGGGCCATTATCACTCCGAGCTGTCTTAACTCGTTTCCCAAATTGGTTTTCAACAAGGATGATGAAGTTTATGAGGAATTTTCTTGCTTCAGACTTATGAGGAATTGGTTTTTACATTGCATGTTCCTTCCTTTGGCAATTTGAGGTAGTATAGTCCTTCATCCTCAGCTCCCATCCCAATCATCTTCCCCGATTGTAGGTCCTGAATGAAACAGATTTGTCTTAGAAAAATGGTGATATAAAATGAATCATGGGCAAGTTTGCTTATGGAAATGATGTTCAGGTAAAACAAAGGGACACAAAGGACGTTGTGGAGGATAAGTTGGGAGCTAAATCTCACGGTTCCAACGTGTGATACTCGCAATGTTGAACCGTTTGGCAGTTTCACAAGATGATTATGCACAGACTTATAGGTAGATAATACAGCAATATCACAGGCTATGTGATCACTAGCACCACTGTCTAGAATCCATGACGCATTTTTAGAGTGTTTCATTGCTTTACCTGAAACCTCCTCATAGTTAGGAGTGTTACCAACCACATTCACAGTCGATTGCTTGACTGTGTTCATCATCTCCAGAAGCTGGTTCCCATTAGCTTGAGCCCCTCCATTTTTCATCTTGTTCAAGAGCTCCATCATCTGGTGACATTCACTCTTTGAAAGTGGAAAGTCACTCATGTCCTCATTGTATGAGGAAGCCTGATTGATCCTTGCATTTCTCTTTCTCCGGCAGGTTTCTTGCGTATGCCCTTGTCCATTGCAGTAGGTGCACTTGATGTGTGCACGACAATTCTTGGTGTTGTGGTTGGTGTAGTTGCATATCTCATATCTTTTCTCTCCTTCAAACTTTGTTGGTTGTCTGTTGAACTTCTTTACATTGAAGGCAGAGGCTTCGACAGGCGCAGGTGCCTTCCCATTCGATGCGCCTGCTTGCTTCTCATGGCGCAACGCCATGGCATACACTTTGTTGACAGCAGGGAGAGGATCTAGAGTTATCACATTGCTTCGGAGTGCTCCGAAACTCTCATTCAGCCCCATCAGAAACTGCATGGTTTTTTGCGTGTCCATGTAGGCCTTGACCTCAAGAGCCGTATCACATGTGCAGGCAGGGAATGCACACAACGAGTCTTTCTCATCCCATAGCCCCTTCAATTTATTGAAGAAGGTAGTTACAGAACCCGAATCCTGCTGACAATCTCTTATGGCATTTTCTATATAGAACAATTGCACTGTGTTAGTATGTGAGAACCTTTCCTTAAGCTTAGACCAAATACCTGCAGCATGCTTGCAGTGTATGACGCTTGCCGAGATTTCTTTCGACATGGCGCCTAGCAGCCAGGTCTTGACCAGGGTGTCACACCGATCCCATTGCTGTTGTTCGTCTTCATTCTCAACCGGACGTTTCACAGTCCCATCAATCAGACCCTTCTTGTTTTTGATCATAAGGGCCATGGACATAGACTGTGACCAGTTGTTGTAATTGTCCTCCACCAGTGGCTGTGTCACAAGGACGGCACCTGGTTGATCTGAATGGTGGAGATAGAGCGGGTGTCTTGGTTTCTCCCATGGCTCAGGAACTATTGCTTGAGAGGAGTGACTACCTCCTGATTCAAGTTTTGGCAGTTCCTCGTTTCTTTCCATGGGGTATTGTGTTTTGGAATCTAGAGTTCTAGGGTTTTAGGTCTCAAGAGCGTAATGCTCTGATACCATCAACAAATTGATGTTTGAATGTATTGCTCTATATTATTTTAGCATGCAATGCTTGTACATATTTATACAAACCCTATGCACCAATCTAGGGATTGATTAGGAAACTAACTAAATACAGGAATATGGATTGATTAGGAAACTAACTAAAAACAGGAATTGTAAGGATTTGTTGTCATAGCAGTCTAACGGTAACAATGCTAATTATGTGGGATTTCTTGTCTCAACAGCCACTTCAAATGGTGATCTGTATGGGGTGTTACAGAAAAGTGTGTGGTCAGCAAAAATACCTGGTAAGGTGCAGATCTGTTCTGGAAGGCATGCTCAAACATTTTACCCACCAGAGACAAACTTCTCACCTAGGGAATGTCCGTATGAAGACAACAAAACTTCATGTTTGCTATGTGATTGTCCGTATGAAGACACGGTACATCTGTTCTGTGGTCAACAAAACTTCATGTTTGCTATGTGATTGTCCGTATGAAGACACGGTACATATGTTCTGTAAGTTCCCCACAGCCACCAATATTCTTGCAGCTCCTCCTTTCCAAATTCAGCATAACATACTGCCCTCAATGCCTTTTAAAGGATGGTTATTTGAACAAGCTACTGTAATGCATAAGGAGGTGTTTGCACAGCTACTGATGGTCATGTGTCAAACATCGATAAGAGTGGTCCGTAGATCATCCTTGCACCGATACTGTCCCAACTTAACCACTTTTAAGGTGTTGGATTTTAATCAAAAAACCTCAGTACAATTAGAAATGATTCACGCACGTATATGTTATATTTTATTTGTCACTTTTCTGATGTGTAATCTCTCATTTCCAACACTCCCCTCACGTGTAACCTAACTTTTAGGTCTACACATAAAACTTATAAGAAACTGAACTCGAGCCCCATGGTTAACCGAAAGAGCTCCAAACTCTGAACTCCAAACTCCAAACTCTAAAAGAACTCCAAACCAAAACTCTAAAACAACTTCAACCAAACCAGAGTCATGACCTCTAAAAGAACGCACCCAGGCTTATGGGAGAAATAAATGGAGAGAGACCCGCTCTGATACCATATCAAACAGCGACAAGCGTGGTCCGTAGATCATCCTTGTACCTATACTGTCATAACTTAACCACTTTTAAGGTGTTGGGTTTTAATACAAAAGACATCGGTACAATTAGAAATGATTCACGCACATATATGTTATATTTTATTTGTCAATTTTCTGATGTGGGATCTTTCCTCTCCAACAATATGATCATTGTGGCCGAATCGAAATTACATGTTGTGGAATGAGAAAGCTCGAACTTCCGAAAGTCTGAGGTTAAATGCTCTGGAGTGGTTGAAAGAGTTTTAGGGAGCTCTACTTGTAACAAAACGGGAACAAACGTGGCAGCCACATGCTTCCGGTCAATATAAGTTGAATGCAAATGGGAGTTTTGTTCAGTCAATCTCTCTGGGAGGAATAGGCGGTGTTTTGCGAGATGAAAATGTAGCGTTTAGAGGTGCTTTTGCTAAACCTATACCTACAACAGCGTCTGCCAAACAGACTGAACTTTAGCCATCAAGGAAGATTTATTCTTGCTCAATACTTTACATACTTCTAATGTGATCACATAAACAGACTGCAGTGAAGCTATCACATGCATTCCAGATATGCAAGGCACATATACAGGCCTTGAAGGCCTGCTGCATGACATCAGAAGCTCTCTAGCTTCAATGCAAAATGTCTTCTTGCAGTATACTCCTCGAAGTTGAAATGGAGTGGCACACACATTAGCTGCCACTGTATATGAGTCATCTGAACATCTTATTTGGCTCCATAGACCTCCAACATATATTTTAGATGTTCTAAGCTATGACGTACTCCACATGAGTGGCTAATTTGCCCTCATTATCTCAATACAATCCACATGAATGGCTAATTTCAGATGTTCAAATTACAATAGACTGGTTGTAACATAATAGTTGTTTAAGTGATAAAAAAAATTTACTAGAAAAACTATTTGTCATACTAGTGTTCATAATGAATAGTGTTTAGCAGTGTCTTTTCGTTTTGCCGCTTTTGTGGGCTAAAACGACTCATCCCGAGGTTTTCACCTTGAAACCCGAAATAGGACTTAAGTGAACCATTTTATCAGTAGGTTTTCTGAAAAATTAGACAGAGTTTCCCTTAAAATATAAACAATCCTGACCTGCAAAAACACCACTCACAAACAACACCAATATACACAATATATATATCTCTGGAGCATAACCTCCCTATATATAAGTACATAACCAACATTCCTCTGGAGCTACGCGCTCCCCACAAAAAGGTCATTATCGATGTCCTTAATTATTCCATAAAGATAAAATATAACCAGACATCAAAATCCCTGGAGCTTGAAGCTCTTCACTACCACAACCGCCCACTCACTAGTACAATGATTTATAGAATCGTATATTTAAAGCAATTGGTAAGACCATTATGAGCAATTCGTTTTTGTATATAGATTCTTTACTCTTCTCGTCGTACCGGATAGACTCTCAGGCTAGGGTCGGAGTCTCTTAGGCTCTATGAGCGTCCCACGCTTAACATCCAGTCTCTCATCTGAGCGTCCCAGCGCCCAGCTCACTTTTCCAAATGAGGACCGCTATATCTACGAGCGTCACACGCTCAACGCCTAGTGCATCCTCAGATGGGGACCGCTATATCTCAGCGCCTAGCTCACTTTCTCAAGTGAGGACCGCTATATATTTGAGTGTCCCACGCTCAACGCCCAGCCCATTCTTAGATGGGGACCAATATATCTCAGCGCCCAGCTCACTTCCTCAAGCGCTATAAATATGAGTGTCTCAAGCTCAGCGCCCAGCTCAATTTCTCAAGTGAGGACGTCACCCAACTCATTTCCTTAAGTGAGGACCGCTATAAATATGAGTGTCCCACACTCAGCGCCCATCCTATCCTCAGATGGGGACCACTATATCTCAACGTCCAACTCACTTCCTCAAGTTAGTACTGCTATATCTATGAGCGTCCCACGCTTAGCTCTCAGCCCATCCTCAGATGGGGACCGTTATATTTCTAAATAATCTACTACTTTAAAAGAACATGACAAGACCACCCCTCATAACTATAATATCCATAACCGTAAAATAATTTAAGGACCAGGATGTGACAGGATAGACGCCGAGCGTGGAACGCTTACAATTCTAACTATAATATCCATAACCGTAAAATAATTTAAGGACCAGGATGTGACAGGATAGACGCCGAGCGTGGAACGCTTCTATTTATAGCGGTCCTCACAGTGTAGTGAGCTGGGCGCGGGATATGGCGGCCCTTACGGTTTAGTGAGCTGGGCGTCGAGCGTGGGACACTTCTATTTATAGCGGCCCTCATGGTTTAGTGAGTTGGGCGCAAGCGTGAGACGCTCTTATGTAGAGTGGCACTCACCTAAAGGTGAGCTGGGTGCGTGAGCATCACTGGCCGTCGTCTGAGGCTATGAGTGGAGAAGCATCTGTTGGTTTTGGAAGTTCATTTTGCTTATATAGGCTTTCTAGAATTGTTGTGGTTGCTTGTAGGTGGTTTTGTTGAAAGGTTGCAGGTTTGAAGGTGGTGGTGCGTGGCTTTTTCTAGGGCAGTGGGTTGTCCCAAGAGCATGTACTTGTCAATATGAGTGCGTGGATATATTGTCAAGACCCACCCCGAGTTAAACCCCTTTAACTCGAAGTAAATCCTGCGGGGACCACCTCAAGGGAACTTCTTACCGAAACCCCCTTGAAATGGTCAACCCTTCCTACACTCCAACTCAACACTTCCATGAGTATCTAACAATAAACCCTAACTCTTGAAGGCATCCTGCTCCCTAACCTACTTAACTAGCTAAAATAGGTTAATCAGAGCAGACTATAAAGAAGATTATCCTAATGAATTTGCAGCAGCGACCGATTGATTGACTATGCCTCGACTCTTGTACGCGCACGACCTCCGCTCAAGAACCCTGCACCACTGGGCATTTGAAAACGAAGGGCCCAGGGGAGAAACATTGAAAAACCGTTAGAGTGAGTGGACGAAAAATAAACAATGAAACACGATAATTTCTCCACAATAAATAAAACCAATAACTTCATGCTCTCCCAAAAATTTTTTGATTTAAATTTCATTTATGCATGCCCACAATTACTAAATTTCCACAAATGCATGATAAGATAAACAAGTAAGGATTATGGGAAGAGAAATGTTCACAAACATAATAAGTCTGACCTCTCAGACTAGGGTCGGAGCTAAGAGCTCTAGTTGCGCCCTCACGCTATGCTAGCTATATAAAATGGTAATGGACAACCCTTATAATATTAACCTGACCTCTCAGGCTTGTCTGTCCTCTCAGACCAGGGTCGGAGCTAAGAGCTCTAGGTAAAATGGTAATGGACAACCCTTATAATATTAACCTGACCTCTCAGGCTTGTCTGTCCTCTCAGACCAGGGTCGGAGCTAAGAGCTCTAGGTAAAATGGTAATGGACAACCCTTATAATATAAATTCATAACAATACTTTACTCAATTACTCTTCCCAAAACAATAAGTAAAGTCATTCCTCATCATATATGCATAAATCCAAATAAAACATTCATGACCCGAGGAAAATATAATTCTCGAAACAATCATAAAAACCCTGCAATTAAATCAATAATTAAGGCATGCATTCATTTAAAAATAATATGTCCACTCACAGTACTATTGCGACCTTCCCGCTCGGAAAGCTCCTCGAGCGAAACCCTCGAACTAACCGCAAAGTCGAGTCCGTCTCACGTTCAACCAGAGACTGTACAAACAAATCCTCATATTAGTCATTCCACAGTTGACTTGGTCTTTTCCTAGTTTGACCAGGAAATTCTTATTTGACCACGTGTTGACCAAGTTCCTTTCTTTTTTTAACAGCTTTTCAAACAATACACTTATTCCCGATTATCGACTCGAAGTTTGGTTTCTGACTTCGTAATCTCAGCGTATCGACTTTCCTTACTATTTCATTTGAAGTTAGGTCATCGCATAATAATTTTGTGAAATTACTATGCGCATCCAATCCACGGCTTAAACCAAATTACTAATTGTGAGTCGATAAATCTAATAATAAATTTACCCAACTCATTCACAACAACCTAGGTAGTCACACAATCTTTTACTCCAAGCCTCCCATATTTACCCAAATCCTTTACTATTGAATTTCACCTTCCTTCATTTAATTCACTTTCCAAATATTCACTTTCCATAAATAGAAAGTTTCTTAAATGAGAAGTCTCCCAAAATAGAACTTCCTTCTTTTGTCCAATTAACCGTAATTAATCCAATTCTTTAATTCACGGAAACTTTACGACAATTAGGTTATTGAAAGAATCAATTCCTACCTCTTCGGCTTTTGCCGGAATTTCGCCATAACTTCCCTGTTTCCTCCGGTTCACCAAGTTATCGACCTCAAACACAAAACAACACAAAACAGCCAGTCAACAAATCCAAGCATCAACAAAACCAACAACACAACACACCGGAGACACAAAACCAACTCACCTTGAATCCACTCTCAAGACAATCTCAGTAGCTTCCCGGTCTCCTCCTGCCAGACTTCACACCTGCAGCACCCCAATCCAACGTAACAGCTGCCTCAGTCGCCAACCATCCCAAAGCAGCCCCTCCCCCTCTTCCTCGGTGTCACACAGCCAACACCGAGACCTCTGCCTAAACCCGAACCCACAACCTCGACCTCAAACCCCTTTTTCCAGCACCCCAAAACTCTGCCTTGGCTTCACCTAAGTCCCAAGGGGTCACCGGAGCTCGCAGAAACCGTCGACTATAGAAAACCTGAAAAAAACAGCAAATTAGGGATTTGAGATTAGGGTTCGATTTCATGGATTTCAACCATGAAATTGAAGGAGGAAGAAGAGGAAAGAAACCATACCTCTCACTGCTTCCGCCGCCGCCACTCATCGCCCCAAAAACCGGCGAACACAGCGGCGTTGACCTTGGATCGATCTCCTCTGGATTTGAGTTCCTAAGGGATCTAAAGACTGGGTTTTGGAGAGGAGATGAAGAGAATCAGTTTGGTGGGGGTGCGCCGGCGTGGGGTGGCCGGACGCGCCGGTGGAAGCTTCGTTCAGGGGGACGGCGACGCTGCGTCGCGAGAGGAAGGGCAGAAACAACTCGGGTTTGACCCGATTTTGGTCTTTTGACCAAGTCAACTCATTACTCCCCTTTTTATACTTGAATGGACGGTCCAGATCAATTCCCCAAATGATCTGACGGTCCAGATTTAAAGAGAGTGAAAAGTGATAAGGTTAAATGGTAAAACTCCTCTTTTACCGGATGGATAATTAAAAGTTACCATAAACTTCAGAAATTCACAGAAATTAGCCGGAAGCTCCGAAAAATATTCCGAAAATACCGGGAGACTCGTGTTGACATGTACTACAACATCGAGTCATCACTTCAGGTATTTGGAGTACTTTTAAAAACTCGAAAATTAACTCGAGCGATAACTTATCGAATTACCGATCGCAATTAAAAGTCATCGGTAACTCGTAAATCTCTGTGAAAGGTAACTTTTATTAACTTCAAAAGATTCGGGGTGTGACAATTCTCCCCACCTTATAAAAATTTCGTCCTCGAAATTTCAATACTCAAGTCCAATACTGTGGGGGATAGTACCACTTAAAACAATAATATTGTCCTCCAATATCAACTTCCTTCATTTTCTGACACCCGACCACACTTCTCGGGTCAAAACTAAAACATCCAAAGTATTACCGTGGGTCACAATGATTTTCTCTGGAATCATTGATTAACTGATTCACCGAATTCTTACTGTACTTCATCTCATTTATGAGGTGGAATACGACACCGCCTATCACTGATCCACCATCTGTAAACCTCCGATATCAATATACAACGTGGGGTCAACACCCATGACAACATGCCCACGAGAAAACCATGACGACTTGCGTCACACAAACTATTACCTCATTTAAACCAAGGCTCCCTGTTCTGGTTTACGCTTCCTAGAAACCATTCTGTCAAGTTGTCCTGTTGTAGAGTAATTGTCTCCCCTTACTCTATCATTACTCAAACCACTTGCACACACAGGACATGAGTTGCCATGACTTTTAGCGTATTCCCAAAACCATAACCTTTACATCAGGGAGGTCCAAAAGCTCTTGACATCGAGGTTCAACAATACTTACTCCTCGCATGAAGACAAATTGTTAGACTACGTACCACTCACGTAACTATTCTGACACACAAATCCTGACTTTTACTCACAATCCAAACATTAGAGTCGCTAACTCAAATATCACTTTGTGGGGTTACAGCATACTTTGCAACTGGTAATACATACCCGTACCATTCATAGGTGAGGTGCCACTGACCTCCCTATCTCATACCTTAGCCTGGAATGACGCATAGTGCAGAACTTGCACTTCAACCATAACTGTGCGTCTAATAAACATCATCCGCATCACACTTAAGGATAAACTTACCATTAAAAGAATCTCAGAGCCTTACCCGCTCAACAAGGATATTCCATTCCCAGAGGCCTCCATTACCAAATCGTCTGGCAATAACCGACAAAATCAGACATTCAACCATATCGAACATCTATATAAACTTTAGTGCTACTGGTGCACACCCAAAGGAACCCTTGATCAAAGCATCAGGAATTAATTTCACACCGAACTTAGCCATATTGATCACCGAGCATCCATTTATCAAAGCACAATATAACAAATTTCATCACCGCACTGGGCGCGTATACATCACAGAGTCAACTCGTACAACTAGATAGTTCCTAGCAAACTGTCCCCCTTGCTCTGCAAGTCAAGCATCCATCGCATCATCTATTCGGTAAGATTCAAAATGAACGACTACTTACATGCACAAGGAAAATCAAACTACCACTTCAGATCCTAGATTAAAAGATTCACTGTCACACGTTAACATCCCCTCAGATCTAACTTAATCTGAACGTGACTCAATCACTCCACGATTTCCAATGGAGTGTTGCTCAACTTAACGACATACCTTACCAATCTCAGTAACAATTACTACCAAACTTAGGCTCGTAACACCCTTTGAGTCATCAAGGAAAACTTTCCTAGTTCCAGTGCATTTCATACTCACCGAAACGTTGACAATTTCGAAAGTCACCTCCAATGATCTTCCTTGTTACTACTCTACACACGTGGCGCCAAAGACTGCCGCTAGGTCAACATTCATAACAATTAGGGTCACTACTCAAATGACCAATGACCATAGCAATGCCAACAATTCCTTAATCCACTCAGGATTTCATTATATACACCAAAATTCAATTTCCCATATCTAATCCTTATTTCACAGATCAAATTGAGAATATTTCCTGTCACTGTAGTGGATGTAACTTATGAACCCCAAACACGACTAAGTACACCTTCGGTTACAATAATTGATTAGACCACAACCAATGAGTGCACAAATTCCCATGCCATCAAGCTCAGTTAATCGCCCTCGAGGAAAACAAGTGTCCTAACGGACGACTTTGGTTGCAGGTTGAAGCTTGAGCAACTACAAACATTCTCTCCTACTCAACAATTCAGTAAACCTTGCTCCACTGCTGTCACTTCACCACTTCCGTGCCATTAACTCAGCACGCAACCAACTACCTACTATCAACGTTTAACAATTTAACTAACCATCTTGAAAGTCGAAGCGTCTACCAATAACCCACTTCCGACCTGTACTTAAACGGTTAGGCCATCTCATCGACGTTTTGCACAAAACTTCTAACCGAACGTCCTTTATCTCCGTTCTCAATAAATGGAACTCTTATGACACATTCTTACAATGATGTCATCACCAGCCTTAGTCACTTACCTAGTGTCATTTTGACCACACACAGCTGTACATAATAATTACGCCTTACCAGCATGTGCTACCCAAATTCCAATTTACCACTTCCCTACACAAGAAGGTACACTTGCTCATGTGGGGTATACCCTTGTACATCTTCAGCCGTCAAACAGTGCCGTTTGCACAACGACCGGTTCCTACCCCACAATAATACAAAGTCCATCAAGGCTCGTAACACTATCTCCGGTACTCCAAGCACCCTTGGTCCATGACCCGGTGGCCTGTTGCCACTTCCAACATGTTCCTTTAAATTCCGAAACCAATTACCCTTAGCTACAACTAGTAACACTCGTCCGATCTGAAAATCGAACTCTATCACAGCCAATCTGGGGACCCCTCCACAGATTTACTAATTAAAACACTTTGACCGCAAGTGGATAACTCACCTTATGGTTGACATGAGTCCCAAGATCTGGTGACACGATATAATTTCTGCCTCTATGATAAATGGCCCAATGACCATTGTCACCAACAATTCAAATCACGATTGGACTCACTAACAAATCAAATCTTTCTAGTACCCCAATCATGGGTGGCTGGAGCGAACAGAATCTGGTCGTAGTTGACGACAACCATGTCAGCACCAAAAGTGACCCAAACCATCAGTTTCAGTGGTTGTCCCATAAAGCGTCAAGGGACCAATCAGCATTTACTTTCTTAACCTTCTCCAGTAGTGTCACATCATGGACTCGACACCAAAAGCAGATCCATTGATCCCAAAATGGCTACACTTAAATCCTTGAGTCCTTCTACTTTCATACGTCCGTTGGTTCCTCTGAAACCACACTAATGACGAACTTCAACAATATCTTGGAAATTTTCAAATCTCAATATCCATCCTCTCTGAATAATCACGTTAGGCGACTTCAGCTCTTTTTCCAATACAGGATGCAACCTCTTTCAATAACTCTTACGACTCTTCACTACTCAGAGTCTCATAGCTCAAACACCAAGGCCTCGCCTCCGGTTTCTACAGCATCCCTGTCAACAACCATGACAGCCTTCCAGGTGTGAATTAACTGTTTCACCACCGAGTACTCAAACAAAATGCTCAACCATGCACGTTATAAAACGTGAGTTTCCAGCTCGATCCCCAACTCAAGTCCCAATTAATCCTTGGGGAACTCATAAAAATAAATAAATACATAACGAGCTTACCTAGTTCCTTACAAGAACTCTCTATGAGGTCGCGCGTACCGAGGCATAGTCTTGAAGATTCCAATGTTTATAGGACCACTCGGTCCATAAACTAACCAGAAACTACTAACTCATATCCTTAATAAACACGAAGCGTCCAAGCATAAAATGCCGATGGATCCGCCGCGGTCGGACCATCACTCTATAGACACTAAGTGATACTAAGTACATGAGGTAGTAACAGGAAACGATAACCTAATGCTCTGATACCAATGTCAAGACCCACCCCGAGTTAAACCCCTTTAACTCGAAGTAAATCCTGCGGGGACCACCTCAAGGGAACTTCTTACTGAAACCCCCTTGAAATGGCCAACCCTTCCTATACTCCAACTCAGCACTTCCATGAGTATCTAACAATAAACCCTAACTCTTGAAGGCATCCTGCTCTCTAACCTACTTAACTAGCTAAAATAGGTTAATCAGAGCAGACTATAAAGAAGATTATCCTAATGAATTTGCAGCAGCGACCGATTGATTGACTATGCCTCGACTCTTGTACGCGCACGACCTCCGCTCAAGAACCCTGCACCACTGGGCATTTGAAAACGAAGGGCCCAGGGGAGAAACATTGAAAAACCGTTAGAGTGAGTGGACGAAAAATAAACAATGAAACACGATAATTTCTCCACAATAAATAAAACCAATAACTTCATGCTCTCCCAAAAATTTATTGATTTAAATTTCATTTATGCATGCCCACAATTACTAAATTTCCACAAATGCATGATAAGATAAACAAGTAAGGATTATGGAAAGAGAAATGTTCACAAATATAATAAGTCTGACCTCTCAGACTAGGGTCGGAGCTAAGAGCTCTAGTTGCGCCCTCACGCTATGCTAGCTATATAAAATGGTAATGGACAACCCTTATAATATTAACCTGACCTCTCAGGCTTGTCTGTCCTCTCAGACCAGGGTCGGAGCTAAGAGCTCTAGGTAAAATGGTAATGGACAACCCTTATAATATTAACCTGACCTCTCAGGCTTGTCTGTCCTCTCAGACCAGGGTCGAAGCTAAGAGCTCTAGGTAAAATGGTAATGGACAACCCTTATAATATTAACCTGACCTCTCAGGCTTTTCTGTCATCTCAGACCAGGGTCGGAGCTAAGAGCTCTAGGTAAAATGGTAATGGACAACCCTTATAATATAAATTCATAACAATACTTTACTCAATTACTCTTCCCAAAACAATAAGTAAAGTCATTCCTCGTCATATATGCATAAATCCAAATAAAACATTCATGAACCCGAGGAAAATATAATTCTCGAAACAATCATAAAAACCCTGCAATTAAATCAATAATTAAGGCATGCATTCATTTAAAAATAATATGTCCACTCACAGTACTATTACGACCTTCCCGCTCGGAAAGCTCCTCGAGCGAAACCCTCGAACTAACCGCAAAGTCGAGTCCGTCTCACGTTCAACCAGAGACTGTACAAACAAATCCTCATATTAGTCATTCCACAGTTGACTTGGTCTTTTCCTAGTTTGACCAGGAAATTCTTATTTGACCACGTGTTGACCAAGTTCCTTTCTTTTTTTAACAGCTTTTCAAACAATACACTTATTCCCGATTATCGACTCGAAGTTTGGTTTCTGACTTCGTAATCTCAGCGTATCGACTTTCCTTACTATTTCATTTGAAGTTAGGTCATCGCATAATAATTTTGTGAAATTACTATGCGCATCCAATCCACGGCTTAAACCAAATTACTAATTGTGAGTCGATAAATCTAATAATAAATTTACCCAACTCATTCACAACAACCTAGGTAGTCACACAATCTTTTACTCCAAGCCTCCCATATTTACCCAAATCCTTTACTATTGAATTTCACCTTCCTTCATTTAATTCACTTTCCAAATATTCACTTTCCATAAATAGAAAGTTTCTTAAATGAGAAGTCTCCCAAAATAGAACTTCCTTCTTTTGTCCAATTAACCGTAATTAATCCAATTCTTTAATTCACGGAAACTTTACGACAATTAGGTTATTGAAAGAATCAATTCCTACCTCTTCGGATTTTGCCGGAATTTCGCCATAACTTCCCTGTTTCCTCCGGTTCACCAAGTTATCGACCTCAAACACAAAACAACACAAAACAGCCAGTCAACAAATCCAAGCATCAACAAAACCAACAACACAACACACCGGAGACACAAAACCAACTCACCTTGAATCCACTCTCAAGACAATCTCAGTAGCTTCCCGGTCTCCTCCTGCCAGACTTCACACCTGCAGCACCCCAATCCAACGTAACAGCTGCCTCAGTCGCCAACCATCCCAAAGCAGCCCCTCCCCCTCTTCCTCGGTGCCACACAGCCAACACCGAGACCTCTGCCTAAACCCGAACCCACAACCTCGACCTCAAACCCCTTTTTCCAGCGCCCCAAAACTCTGCCTTGGCTTCACCTAAGTCCCAAGGGGTCACCGGAGCTCGTAGAAACCGTCGACTATAGAAAACCCGAAAAAAACAGCAAATTAGGGATTTGAGATTAGGGTTCGATTTCATGGATTTCAACCATGAAATTGAAGGAGGAAGAAGAGGAAAGAAACCATACCTCTCACTTCTTCCGCCGCCGCCACTCATCGCCCCAAAAACCGGCGAACACAGCGGCGTTGACCTTGGATCGATCTCCTCTGGATTTGAGTTCCTAAGGGATCTAAAGACTGGGTTTTGGAGAGGAGATGAAGAGAATCAGTTTGGTGGGGGTGCGCCGGCGTGGGGTGGCCGGACGCGCCGGTGGAAGCTTCGTTCAGGGGGACGGCGACGCTGCGTCGCGAGAGGAAGGGCAGAAACAACTCGGGTTTGACCCGATTTTGGTCTTTTGACCAAGTCAACTCATTACTACACTTTTTATACTTGAATGGACGGTCCAGATCAATTCCCCAAATGATCTGACGGTCCAGATTTAAAGAGAGTGAAAAGTGATAAGGTTAAATGGTAAAACTCCTCTTTTACCGGATGGATAATTAAAAGTTACCATAAACTTCAGAAATTCACAGAAATTAGCCGGAAGCTCCGAAAAATATTCCGAAAATACCGGGAGACTCGTGTTGACATGTACTACAACATCAAGTCATCACTTCAGGTATTTGGAGTACTTTTAAAAACTCGAAAATTAACTCGAGCGATAACTTATCGAATTACCGATCGTAATTAAAAGTCATCGGTAACTTGTAAATCTCTGTGAAAGGTAACTTTTATTAACTTCAAAAGATTCAGGGTGTGACATATATAAGTTGTCGATTTAGGTTATCGGTTAAGCGTGTAGAGCTTTGTCGAAGTGTATTTACCTTCGCTTTCTACCGAAGGTAAATCTGTTGTAGAAATGTAGTTTCGGTGTAGGCGAGGGGAGAAGGAGTTCTAGAAAAATCGTAGTTGAACTACGAGTGGCTTGATCCCTTTTAGAGGGTATGTAGGCAGCTCGATCAATTGAGCGGGTGCAGTCACAAATATTAGAAATAACATAAAGTTTTAGGGTGTGCTGGTTAAAAATAGTTAAGGGTTATCCATTTCAAGAGAGGCTGCGGTAAAATTTCCTTGAAGTGGATCCTGAAGGATTTATCTCGGGTTAATAGGGTTTATCTGGGATGGGTCCTTTCAAGTTCAGCGCACACTGCATTTGAGGGACAAATGATTCACCTTGGAGGAGAGCAAGACTGTAGTCCGTCAAGGCAGAGATCCTCTTCTAAAAAACTGAAAACTTAAGCCTGGCCTACTTGACGGATCATTTCAGATCAACATTCATGTTCCACAGTTTATGAACTTTGCATTTGGATTCCTCCAAATCCACCTTGCCAGTCTCGATGAATTTCTACTCGTTGATGCACTTTTTCCACAGGGAAATTTCTAGGCGAACTTTGGCCTTCACAAAGCCATCTAGCTTCTTATTTTCTGCCTAAACAGACTTCATATCTCGTTTCACGCAAGCAAGCTCTTGCTCAGCTGCCTTGACTTAGGCTGCCCCTACAGGCTCATGAAGTGCCCCAGATGTCACTACACCCTTTATTAAATGGATGATCTCAGCGATCACCAGATTCCATTTACTATGCAACTTAAAGTCAGCGCTTGAGATATCCTTTCACTGGCAATGGGGCGTCGTTTAAAGAAGCTACCTGCTTGCCCACGAGCAAGTCTGAATTTTTGGATAACTCGGCAATATAGCTAGGCGATTCTTCTGCTGACGAAGCAGCTCGAATAGTGGCATGAATAATCCCTGTAACGTGCTAGTGCAAATGAGCACCCATAATTTCTGAGGTAGCATTAGCCCTTGGCGTAGGGACCACTTTCACCCGCCTTGCTTTCCCCTGCGGCTTCTTTGGTTCGCTTAGCTTGGGAGGCATGTCATGAGGTGGGACCTGATTTCAAAAGGTACGTTCATCCCAGCCACGCGGACGATCATGGCGAATGATCCCCTTTATATATCTTTTCAATGAAGGGTTTTAGAGACTCTAATCGGAACATGAACCCATCAAATTCCCCTGCATACCAAAAAGGACAATCAACATAGCAACGCCTTAGCGGAAAAATCAAGAAAGTGCAAAATATGGATGACTTACTTAGCATTCGGGATAACCAAAACTTTTCCAAAACAGGAACGAAGGATATGATTTGGAAATCAAACTTCTGACGGAAAATTAGAGCGATAAAGTCTGCCATCATAAAAGCAATGCACGATCAGATGAAACATAATAATGCTAGCGAGTAACAAATGAACAAATGCATACCCGTGGCAATGAGTTACTCTATTATCTCGGCCATAGCGATCAGCCGACTCATCGCTACCCCAGCTGGACATGGCCATAAAGGCATCAGATCGCCAGCTTGAACCAAGATCAAGGAAGTAGAAACAATTTGTTCTCTCCAAGGTTACGAGCAAAGAGATACATGGTGCCATAAAAACTGTCGTGTTGCGTGTATTTCAACATGAAGAAGTGGCGAATTTCCGCTCGAGAAAGGATGCCCAGGCAGATCAAGTGAATGGCCCTAATGGTAACTGGGCATGCTTGGCCTATGGCGAAGATAAGTTACACTTGCACAATGCCTACAGATGCAGAGGAAGCATTAAACCTGCCCGGACTTGCGAACGAAACACAACGGTCCCATCGTTTGGTGGAACTAGAGACTCATGGTCTCGCAATTGAACTGACGAATCAACTTCCTAATACTCTCAATGGACACCTTGCTGCGAATGGGGTCAACAACTTGTAAATCCGACAGTCGCTCAAAGGCATCGCAAAATCACACTAGCGCCTGAGTTCCTCACGCTGTTGATCTCGCCTGACATCTTGCTCCGACGCCCTAGCTAAGTAACCAACGAGATCGGGGGACTGCGAAGACATGACTACAATAGGCAACAAGGCCAGCGGAAAAAATTAATGCTTAACCTTTTAAACAAAGTGCACAACACAAAAGGAATAACAAAATCATGCATAAAACACAAACAACAACAAGGTTTGCGCAAGGGAGAAAATGAAACATTCTTTGTATTAAATCCAAAATTTGTTACAAGAGTACAATTAGTTGGCAGGGCAGTTACTAAAACTAGCCTTCATAGGGACATTAACATTTATAGCTACAATCGCTGGAGCACAACAGCGACACAGCGTTGCGGTTCGCTGGCCGATGATCAGGATCGTCTAAGGCTCGTCGTTAACCACCAAGGCCTTTGCCCCTAATATTTGAAAGTGATTCGCCCACCCATAAACGAGACATCGGGACGTCATAAAGAACACACAAGGCCTTTGCCTAGTGACACGATGGACGAGACCCAACCCTAACTCTAGGTCAACTCCTGGCAACGGAGCTTCAAGTAACGCCTGCGGCCTAGCGATACCTTCGTCAAGTTAGCTGATAAGGTCTAGGGTTGTGCTCACATGGGTCATTTCTGCAACAAACAACAACATTGCTAATGCTACCACAAACAAAGAGAAAAAAAAAGATAAAACGCAAAAGATCAAAAAGAAATAATAAAAGACTTGCTAGCGAGCACTCTTTCTCATTGCTTCCAAACATTTACAAGGATACAAAAGAGAAAGGAAGGCAAAATGGAATTCCTAGTCTATGCTAAGAATCAATCCCTATCTACATGATGCCCAACGCGACAGGAACAAGATGGGGTCGCTCCCTATCACCCAATCGTATGACACTCGTAAACGAGCATCCACATAACTTTAGAACACCTAGGGGAATGAATCCCCCTATGGAATAGGTAGTCACAGAGAATTCCTTGGCCGGGAAGTTAGTGGACTCCACATCGGTTAAGTACGCTCAAAAGACTTGCTCGAACATATTTAAGACACCGAGTATGTGAGCGCTTTAATCATTTTACTTGAAACTCCCTAACCAAGTGATACTCCTTACTTGGGGACTTAGGGGACTTGTTGTAGCAACAACGGTGTTGACACAAGCAAAGCTTCCTAGAAATTACTGTACTGGATTTATTGTAGGCGTCGATGATAAGGCCTGATTTGGCTTGCGGGTGTGTGGCTGGATTCTCCTGATTTGGCTTGTGGGTGTGTGTTTGGATTGGAGGCTGATTTCATTTCATGTAGTAGAGAATGGTGGAGTTTTTCTTTGTGGTCTGCAGCAGTTTAAAGCTGTGAATGGACGTTTGTGGCGACGGGGTTAAGTCGGTGATGGAGTCTTGACGGTGGTCGAGATGTACTAGAGGCGACGAAAACAACACGGTGCAAGCTTCGGTTTGATGGTAGTTGTGCAACAACGGTTTTATGGATGATAACAAGGGTTGGGCTATTTTTGGTCCTTAACCTAGTTGCTTTGGGCTTGTTCTAATCCTAATATATCTTTGGCCTAGGGTTTTACTTTGGCTCCAAGATGGTTACTTTTTTATTTTTTAGTTTTACTAAAAAATAATTACCTTTTGTGGGTAGAACTAATGGGGCTTGGTCCTAATCTAAGCATCATGGTTGCCAATGTAGTAGTAGGATGGGGTCGACTGACTTTCATCTCAGTATTGCATTTATATGTGGGTGCATGAGCACAGACTATGACAATTAGTTGCATCTAGATGGTTGCATATTGTTTGGAGTAGCACAATTGAGTGTTTTGGCTCTAGCGATATACTTTCTTGGTATATTTTTGTGTCTAATTTATACCTCTGCTAGACTCACAATAAGCGAGTGCTTTGTTTAATGTAACAGTACTATTGGACCTCTTGCGGTTGTATGTTGCCATTTTGGCATTCGATTATTATCTATGAAATTATTTCAGCTTGTCCAAAACAAACGTACTCTATTTTATTAAGAACTTTACAAAAATGTATTATTTTTCACGCAGTTGCGTGAACGAGTGAATTATATATTCTAAATGTAACTAGGCTCAGAACTGTTCTCAAATACCACTTATATTAAGACACTAAATATTATGCATGAACATTTGTTGTTTTCAATTACCTTACACTAGTAGAAAAAAGTCCTTAAGCAATGGTTTAGTTCCGTCTCTTAAGACCGGCTTTCCGTGGCTTAAGTACTTAAGCGATGAAAGGTCCGTCGCCTAAGGCTGGTCGTTTTTTGTGCAGCGACAGAAATCTATAATTCGTCGTGTAAGACATGTACCTATGCGACGACCACATGCACCTATGCGACGCAATTTGTCTGTCGCCTAAGTGTGTAGATTTTTTCAAAAAAAAATTTCACCCCCAAAAACTAACTCTAGTTTCGGCGAACCCGTCAATTTCTTCATTTTCTTCATCATCAACACCACCCTAACCTATTCTTATTCATTTTCTTCATCCTCAACACCACTGAAGAGGACATCATCACCCTCCGCGACCACCACAACCACGGATACGACGACGAGGACCAGCGACAAAAGCTTACGAAGACCAGTGGTAGCAGTGCTGCAAGGCTGCTCCCAATCCGAGCTCTAGGAAGTTAGTGGCGGTGGCCTGGCTCTTTCTTTTCACCTTCTTCTTGTTCTTCTCTTCTACCTCCACCGCGACGAGATTCCGACGTCGGAGAATCTGCTGCAGCCTGGTGTTCACTGTTGGCACAAGTCGAAGCCCTTCCGAGGAGGGTGATGGTGATAGCAGGGGAAGGAGGAGATCGAGGGTGGCGGTGTTCGAGTAATGAGAATTGGGGCCAATGTATAGAAAATTTTCGATTGAGCGGGAGTTTGAAATTTAAAAATTTTGCTTAAGCAACGGAAGTTTCCGTCTCTTAGGTATGTTTTAAATTTGAGCGTCAATTGGTGAAAATTTAAAATTTTTCTTAAGCGACGGAACTTAGGCAAACAATTTTCGTCGCTTTGATAAGTTTCAAATTTTGGATTAAAATTTTGAGCGTCAACTGGTGAAAATATTGAAACTTTGCTTAAGCGACGTAAACTTTTGTCGCTTAAGTAAATAATTTCTGTCGCTCAGGTATGTTTGAAGTCATCGGATATGTATGTTTTTATCGGGAGAATGAGACTTGGGTGACGGAATTGGGGAGACAAATTTTTTTTCTTCGCATAGGTTATTCTAAGGCGAAGAACTCGTAGTCTTAAGAGACGGTAGGGTTTTCTGTCGCTTCTTAAGAGACGGTAGGGTTTTCCATCGCTTAAGACCTTCTTAAGCGAAGAAAGTTGGCTGACCTTCAGAGTTTCGTCGCTTAAGAGTTTCTTAAGCGACATAATTTTTCTGGCCTAGAAAAGTTTCATCACTTAAGAGGGTTTTTTCTAGTAGTGTTATATGAGTTTTTTATTCAAAAAAACTATAATTAACACACATAATCAAAAAAAGTAATTTAGTGATATATATATATATGCATGAACATTTGGTGCTTCCATTTACCTTATATTATACTTGTCGATAAGCCGTAACTTGGTTGGTTAAGGAGTTTAACTGTCAGCTTTAAGGTTACGGGTTCAAACCTCACGACATATGTAGGGTGTGTGAGTTATTAATATTTTTTAAAAAAAAACTTATATTAAACTTTAAAGAGAAGGAGTACTTACCTATTTTCCATATAATAAACTTTATCCAGTCATATATATATGGTGTGTGAGTTATTAATAAAAAAAGTTTTTTAAAAAACAAAATTATATTAAACTTTAAAAGAAAGAGTACTTACATATTTTCCATATAATAAACTTTATCCAGCGAATTATGATTGAATTCCCACCAAATTTATTTACCTAAATGATAAGGTAGCAATAGTCATACCTACTATAAGAACAATACATCGAACAAGGCATCTAAGTACCGGTCAACCTGCTTCCATATAATATGTTTTTACTTTGTGCGCCAACTTATAATCCCTAGCTAGTTTGGTTCCATGTTCAAACTGAAATATGAAATTACTTAATAAATCTGATGCACTGATTAACACCCCCATTTGAAAACTCAGAATAGAATGTTATACAGAGATTTGAGTAATTAGCCGAAACACATATATCGTACTTAGAAAATATTTGTGTGATACATATGTAATAATCGAGAGGGTAAATGGTAGTAAAACCAAATATATCAGGGAAGCCTGTCATCATATCAATCCTCCAACTATTGTATATTAGAATTATGATCTGAGATTTTATACCATTTTTGAACAAATGCACATTAAATTCAACCCTTAATAAAAAGGAGTTCATATCTTCCAATCTTTTCATCAAACCCAGTTTTCTAATCTCAGTTTGATGATGGAGAAACAAGATGCAGTGGAAGCATGTCTTCTAGAGGACCCAGCCGCCTCTGAAGTACCACCGCCGTCGCCTTCTCCGCTTCCTGAAGAAGACGGTGATGTTGTTGAGAAGAGCAACATGAAGATGAAGGAGAAAGAAATTGTCTTGATAGATGACACCCCACAATCACCAAAGAAGGAAGAGGAAGAGGAGCAGGAGCAGGAGCAGGAGGAGGAGGCTGCAGTGGGTGGATCCAATTTCTCTAGCCACGTGCTTCATATGGCACCTTCCAATCCTGAATCCAATATAGAACTCACAGTTTTCAACTCTTCAGTGGCACAACAAGTACCCTACAACGGCGAGGAGGTGGTGGACGTGGAGGAGGCCCAGACGAGAACCCGGACGAGGGTGATAATAATAAGAGAAAGGAGCCTAGGGTTTTCAAATGCAACTTCTGCCAGAGAAATTTCTCAACCTCTCAAGCCTTGGGAGGACACCAGAACGCCCACAAGCAAGAGCGGCAGCTGGCAAAACGGCGGAACCATGCCTATGAAATGGGTGGTGGATTAGGGAACTCATCACAGTTTCCTTATTACTCATCCACATATTCAAGCTACTCATCTCTATACGGATCTTACAACAGGTCCTCTCTTGGTGTCAGAACAGACACTTTGATTCATAAGCCTTCCTACACCCCATGGTCCTCAACTTACGGCCGATTTGGCCTTGGCGCTCCCGGGTGGTCGAGGCCGAGCTCGAGCCTCATCATCCCTATTGATCTACACAGGATAACCTCGCAAGGCCTTCAGAATAACATCAATGGATTAGGGCTTGGTCCACGTAGTACTAGAGGCCTTCACAGCTTTGGTGGTTCGAATCTGTCAGCAGTCAACAACAAGGTGCTGCCAACAAGTGGTGACGGTACTCTCCGGCGAGCAGCGCCTCCTGCATGTGATACAGCTGCTGGACTCGATTTGTCGCTTAAGCTTTAGCTTAATTGTTTGAATTTCAGTTTTATTGTTGTTCTATTTTAAGTTATACACAGAGCATGTTGAAAGTTAATGTGATTTATATTTAAATGTATTTCCTTTATATTGACATGTTGTTCTCATTTGGAATGTAGTTCCTTCAGCTTTTGAAATTCAAAAATTTTGAGAAATGATTAATTAATATAATCAAAAAGATTTGTGCTGTTAGTGTCTTGATCTATAGTCTTAACTCTATGTTTATTTCCCAATTAATTAAGGGTTTGTAATTTAATATCCAGTATTAGCTAGGCACATAAGAGAACTTTTATCTAGGGCTGTCATTTTGTCTCGATCTAACCATATATACCAACCGAACCATCAGATTCGGTAACCTACTTGTCGATACATTTATAACGAGATGACTTTAAAATACGATACGGTAGTGGGATCTAGAATGTGTATACGACAGTATCTCGAAACCGTACCAACTATTTTATATAATTTTTTTAATTTAAATCTAATAAATCTAGCCATTGATTTGAAAGAATATAGAATCTGTACCGTTGAAACATAACCCCCAATCCCAAATGCATAGTCACCAAGAGCTAGGGGCCAACCATAAGAATTATGAAGGCAGTGATGCCTTCATTAGTAGAACATAGAGAGAGAGTTGTGCAAAGGGAAAGAGAACTCGCCTTGTTTGCTGCCTTCTTTTTTTTTCTGCGTGCTTTTTCTCTTGTTCTTGCGTCTTCTGCCTTCTCTGCGTCTTCTTTCTGTTTTGAGGTTGTATTGGTTTGTTTATATAGAGGATAGATGGAGAGATTTATTATGAAGTGTATATGTTGGACTCTAACTCCTTTTCCTCGGTTATCCTTATCCATGATTCTGAACACTTTGGATAGGAAGGAAACACTACAACCTGAGTGTAGTATGACAGCAAAAAAAAAATTTCCTTGCTCCCCCTCCTGGCGTTCTTCTGCTCCTCTTATATATATATATATGATGTTAATTCCTTTTTTTTGGTGTCAACACTATCAAACCAGCAGTAGAAGTGTTCGTGTTTTGATTTTAGCGCGCCCATGTATGCTAGTGCTCTTTCGGATTCACTCTCAAACGGAGTGGTGCGCTCTTCTTGGTAAAGTTTATTGTAGAGGTCTTTCATACTGAATCCAACTGTCTTATAACTCCCTGCTTGCTGCACCATGTACTCATAGGCATGTCATGGTCTAATTTAAACACTAGACATTGTATTTGCAGTGCACATCTCTCCTGCGCCCATGTTTCTGTGTGGACGAATGAAGGCTGACTGGGTAAGGGTTTCTAATTGGTGAGAATGCTCTGGAACAAGGGCTCTCACAACATAAACTCCTCCTATCCAGTTGTAACCCACCATGAATTTCGCATTGCAACCTACCCTTGTCTCTCTTCGGGGATTTCAACCCTTTACATTAGCTTGGCGCCACTTCTCATCTTGGTGCTGCAGCGTACCCATTGTCTCTTGGTAATCTTACCATCAACCTCTCCGACCGTATCCCTCCTTGGTCAAAACTCAAGTGACAACGAATACGCAAAATAGAAAGTCTTTGTGTCCTCTATTGTCTTGAACGACATGACCATCTCTTCTTCCTTCAAAAATTTCTTGTAGTCTGTGACATGCATGGACGCTTCACTCTGGGAAGGATCCATGGTGGCTTCACTCTGGGAAGGATCCATGGTGGCTTCACTCTCGGAAAGATCCATGGCAGCTTCACTCTAAGAAGGATCCATGGCAAGTGTTGACGGCTATTTCAGGGAAAAGAGATGAAAGAGAAAGAGTGTTGAGGGGAGTTTATGCCTCGTTAGGATTCAGAAGAGAGAAAGAGAGTAGTTCTGTTTGGTATGGATTCGAATCAAGTTAACGGTCATATGACCTGCTATCTAGGTTGCCAGTTTTAGTGCTCTGGGTTACCGGTTTCAAAATTCAAGTATTCTCACCACGCGGACCTATGTAAACCTGACACGTAAGTATCGTACCCATGCGTTAATGCATGGAAGACTTTCCCCTTTGGTTTTCACTTTTCAAGTTGGAGAGATTTTCAAAAATAGGGCGCTTCTCTCTAGGGGTGGGCACTTTGAACCCGAAATGCAGTCACCTCCCGCATCACACCGAATTCATAACCAAATTTAACCGAAGTTAGGCAAACCGACGTCGTTTTGCTCATACACCGCACCGCACCGTTTTCAAACGGTGCAGTTGCGGTTCCGGGTATAAAATCCACCGAAAAAAACCCACCGAACCGATTTTACATATATACAATTATACATATATAAAGCTTTTACCCTAGCCAGTAGCCGCGACCCTTCGTTCTGTGACTTCTGTCTTCTCCCTTCGTTCTCCTTTCGTTCTCCCTTCGTTCTCCCTTCAGTGAGTTCAGTCCACTGCCTTCTCCATTCGTTCTGTCTTCTCCCTTCGTTCTGCCCCTCACAGCCCTTCGTTCTGCCTTCAATCGATTCACTCTCCCTTCAATCGATTCACTCGATTCACTCTCCCTTCAATCGATTCACTCTCCCTTCAATCGATTCACTCTCCCTTCAGTCTCCCTTCAATCGATTCACTCTTGTTTCATCTTCTCCACTCTACTCAAATCTCTCCCATGCTTTAAGTTTCTGGGCTCTCCCTTGAGCGAGCGAACACAAATCAAAAACCCAGGTATGTGGAATTCGTTTGGTTGGTTCATTCTTTGGCGTTAGGTGTCACACCCCGAATCTTTTGAAGTTAATAAAAGTTACCTTTCACGGAGATTCACGAGTTACCGAGGACTTTTAATTGCGATCGGTAATTCGATAAGTTATCGCTCGAGTTAATTTTCGAGTTTTTAAAAAGTACTCCAAATACCTGAATTGATGACTCGATGTGGTAGTACGTGTCGACACGAGTCTCCTGGTATTTTCGGAATATTTTTCGGAGTTTCGGTTTATTGTCTATGAATTTTCGAAGTTTCCGGTAACTTTTAATTATCAATCCGGTAAATCAGTTTTACCATTTTACCTTTTACTTTTCACCTTCTTTTGATCTAGACCGTTGGATCTTTCAAGATTGAATCTGGGCCGTTGAATTGGCTATAAATAGAGGAAGAGAGGGTTGACCCGAGTCAAACCCAACTCGGGCGTTGACCCGAGCCAAACTCTCTCTCTCTCTCTCTCTCCGTTTCGGTCCTCCGCTCCGCCGCCCATCACAGCCGCGTCCGGCCAACCCGCGCCGGCGCACCACCCTTGAAATACTCCCCTCACTCTCCTCTCCAAAACCCCCTTACCAATTCTTTCCGGTATCCACTGTGGAAGAGGTTTGGCCGAGTGGAGGTGCGTCGGTGTTCACCGGTTTTTGGCGAGCTCAGGCGACGTTTTGGCGCGTGGTAGGTGTCTTCGTGTTCCTCTCCACTTCTTCTTCCTTCCCTTGTCCCTTAATGGTTGTTTTGATCTCCAAATTGAAAAGCCCCAATTTACTGGTTCTTGGGTTTTCTGGGTTCTCAAGCAGACTCCGGCGACCGAGTTCTTGGAGCCTTGACATCTCCGCCGTGCCCTAGGGAGCTGTAGGAGTAGGTCTAGGAGGTGGTGGGCAGCAGGAAGCTGCTGGGTTGTGGCTGGTTCGAATTGGAAGCAGTCTTGTAGAAACCAGAGGTGAGGTTCTAGCTTTAGGCTTGTGTGTTGTTAGTCCTGATTGATGCTTGGATTTGTTACTGAAATTGTGTTGTTTGTTTTCCTGTTGTCGTAACTTGGTGAATTGGAGGGAGCGGGGAGGTTATGGCGAAATTCCGGCAAGTTACCGGAATCCGGCGAAGATTCCGGTGATGCCGTAAACCGGCAGAATGCCGAAGAGGTAGAAATCGAATCCTTATTAAGCATTTAGTCAAAAAGTACGGTTATTTCGTAATTGAGACATTTACGGAGAAATTGGACGTAATTAGGAACTTTCCATTTTGGGAAACCTTCTAAGTTTGGAAACCTGTTAATTTGGGAAACTTTCCATTTTGGGAAAGTTTCCATTAAAGGAAAGCTTTCACTTTGGGGAAGTTGCATTTTCGGAAAGATGGTTAAAGGGTTGAAGTTCAATGAAGTTGGACACTAGTTGGTTAATTCGGTAAAATGTTAAATCGTTATCGGAAATTGATAACTGGAATTTATGAGGAAAGGTTAAATCGGTAAATCGACTCAAGTTAAATGTACTGATTAATGTGACACGTTGGGTGTCCATAGTAATTCAACGAATTAATACGTGACACCCTAACGTCAAGTTAAAGTAATAAATGAAAGTTCGAAAACTGAGTCGGACTTCCGGTAAGTTGAGTTAAGAGTCGATGACCGGGAAAGAAAGTTAAAAAGGTTAAAGTGCTAAAGAAAGGAACTTGGTCAACATGTGGTCAAATAGGAATTTCCTGGTCAAACTAGGAAAAGACCAAGTTAACGGTGATTGACTAATTTGATGATTTGTTGTACAGTCTCTGGTCGGACGTGAGACGGGCTCGACTACGCGGGTAGTTCGAGGGTTTCGCTCGAGGAGCTTTCCGAGCGGGAAGGTCACAATAGTACTGTGAGTGGACAGATTATTTTATTTAAATGAATGCATGCCCTAATTATTGATATAATTGCATGGTCTATATGTTTGTTTCGAGTATGATATGTTCCTCGGGTGCTCGGATATTATATTTGGATTTATGTTTATATGTCGAGGAATAGATTTATTTATTTGTTTGGGAAGAGTATTTGAGTAAGTATTGTTGTGAATTTCCTTTATGGGTTGTCCAATGATTATGCTAGCTAGAGTAGCGTGAGGGCGCTACTAGAGCTCTTAGCTCCGACCCTAGCCTGAGAGGTCAGGCAAATTACGTAGTGCACTATGAGGGTTGTCCATCACCACTTACCTAGAGCTCTTAGCTCCGACCCTGGTCTGAGAGGACAGACACGCCTGAGATGTCAGGTGGATATTCTAAGGGTTGTCCATCACCACTTACCTAGAGCTCTTAGCTCCGGCCCTGGTCTGAGAGGACAGACACGCCTGAGATGTCAGGTGGATATTCTAAGGGTTGTCCATCACCACTTACCTAGAGCTCTTAGCTCCGACCCTGGTCTGAGAGGACAGACACGCCTGAGATGTCAGGTGGATATATTAAGGGTTGTCCATTACCGTTTTATATAGCTAGCATAGCGTGAAGGCGCAACCAGAGCTCTTAGCTCCGACCCCAGTCTGAGAGGCCAGACTTATTGTGTTTGTGAATATTACTCTTCCCATAATCCTTATTGGTTTATATTATCATGCATTTGTGGAAATTTAGTAATTTTGGGCATGCATAAATCTTATTTAAATCCATAAATCTTTGGGAGAGCATTAAAAGAAATAGAGTTTTATATTTGATTTTCGTCCACTCACTCTAACAGTTTTTCAATGTTTCTCCCCTGGGCCTTTCGTTTTTAAATGCCCAGTGATGCAGGGTTCTTGAGAGGAGGTCGAGCGCGTACGAGAGTCGAGGCATAGTCGATCATTCCGTTGCTGCTTGAAATTCTTTGGGGTAATCATCTCGGTAGACTGCTCTGACTAACCCGGTTTAGTTAGTTTGGTAGGAAGGGTTGGCCATTTCAAGGGGGTTTCAGTAAGAAGTTCCCTTGAGGTGGTCCCTGCAGGATTTACTTCGGGTAAAAGGGGTTTAACCCGGGGTGGGTCCTGTCAATGGTATCAGAGCATTAGGTTATCGTTTCCTGTTACTACCTCATATACTTAGTATCACTTAGTGTCTATAGAGTGATGGTCCGACCGCGGCGGATCCATCGGCATTTTATGCTTGGACGCTTAGTGTTTATTGAGGATATGAGTTAGTACTTCCTGATTGAGATATGGACCGAGTGGTCCTATAAACGATCGAATCTTCAAGACTATGCCTCAGTACGCGCGACCTCATAGAGAGTTCTTGTAAGGAACAAGGTAAGCTCGTTACGTATTTATGTTTTTGTATTCCCCAAGGATTTATTGAGATTTGAGTTGGGGATCGAGCTGTAAACTCCCGCTATTTAACGAGCTTGAACATTTGTGTGAGTATTCGGTGGTGAAACAGTTAATTCACACCTGGAAGGCTGTCATGGTTGTTGACAGGGATGCTGTAGAAGCCTAAGACAAGGCTTGGGTGTTCGTGTTATGAGGCTCTTAGCAGTAAAGAGTCGTACGAGTTACTGGAAGATGTTGCATCCTGTGATGGAAAAAGGAGCTGAAGTCGCCTAGCGCGATTATTCTGAGAGGATGAATATTAAGATTTGACGATTGCCACGATTTTGTTGAGGTTCGTCATTAGTGTGGTTTCAGAGAAACCAACGGACTCATGAAAGTGGAATGACTCAGGGAAAATGAGTGTAGTCATTTTGGGATCAATGGACTTGTTTCGGGTGACGAGTCTATGATGTGACACTGCTGGAAATGTTAAGGAAGTACAGGCTGGTTTGGTCCCTCGATGCTTTATGGGACATCCACTGAAACTAATGGCTTGGGTCATCTTTGGTGCTGACATTGTTGTCGTCAGCTACGACTAGAATCTCTTCGCTCCAGCCACCCACGATTGGGGTACTAGAAAGATTTGATTTGTTGGTGAGTCCAAGCGTGATTTGAATGGTTGGTGACAATGGTCATTGGGCCATTTATCGTGAAGGTAGAAATTAAATCGTGTCACCAGATCTTGGGGCTCATGTCAGCCATAAGGTGAGCTATCCACTTGTGGTCAAAGTATGATAATTAGTACACCTGTGGAAGGGTATCCAGGTTGGCTGTGTTAGAGTCCGATTTACAGATTGAACGAGTGTTACCAGTTGTAGCTAAAGGTAATTGGGTTTGAAATTTAAAGGAACCTGTCGGAAGTGGCAACAGACCACCGGGTTATGGACCCAGAGTGCTTGGGGTACCGGAGACAGTGATACGAGTCTTGATTGACTTTATATTAATTGTGGCGTTGGAACCGGTCGTTGTGTAAACGACACGGTTTCGACGGCTGAAGATGTACAAGGGTATACCCCACATGAACACGTGTACCTTCTTGTGTAGGGAAGTGGTAAAGTGAAATTTGGGTAGCACTTGCGGGCAAGGCGTAATTATTTTGTACAGCTGTGTGGTCAAAAAGGACACCAGGTAAGTGACTAAGGCTGGTGATGACATTATTTTAAGAATTTCTCATGAGTTCCATTTAGTGAGAACGGAGATTAATGACGTTTGGTTGGAAGTTTCTGTACAAAACGTCCAGAAGATGGCCTAACCATTTAAGTATGTCGGAAGTGGGTTATTGTTAGTGGCTCCGACTTTTATGATGGTTAGCGAGATCATTAATATCGTTAGTAGGTGGTCGGATGTTTTCCGAGATAAGTACACGGAAGTGGTGAAGTGACAGCAGTGGGGCAAGGTTTACTGGATCATTGAATCTGAGTGAGGATGTTTGTAGTTGCTTAAGCTTCAACCTACAACCAAAGTCGTCTGTTATGACACTTGGTTTCCTCGAGGGCAATTAACTGAGCTTGATGGCATGGAAATTTGTGCACCCACTGGCTGTGGTCTAATCAAGTATTGTAACCGAAGGTGTGCTTAGACGTGTTGGGAATCATAAGTTACATCCCTTGTAGTGACAGGAAATATTCTCAATTCGATCTATGAAATGAGGATTAAGATCTGGGAGATCAATTATTGAGGTTAATTTAAGGAAATCTTGAGAGGATTAAAGTTTTGTTGGCGTTGCTATGGTCATTGGTCATTTGAATAGCGACCCTACTTGTTAGGAATTTTTGACCTAGCGGCAGTTTTTGGCGCCACGAGTGTAGAGTGGTAGCAAGAAAGGTCATTGGAGGTGACTTGCGAAATTGTCAACATTTCGGCGAGTATGAAATGCAGTGAAACTGAGGAAAGAGTTTCTTTGATGACTCAAAGGTGCTACGAGTCAAGGTTTTGGAAACCAAATTGTTACAAGAGTAGTAAAGTATGTTGCTAAGTTGTGCAACACTCCATCGGAAACCGTGGAATGATTGAGTCACGTTCAGACTAAGTTAGATCTGAAGTGGTAGTTTGATTCCTTGTGCATGTAAGCAGTCGTTCATTTTGAATCTTACCGAATAGAGGTTGCGGTGGATGGTATACTTGCAGAGCGTGGGGGACAGGTGTGTTAGCAACTGTCTAGTTGTACGAGTTGACACTGTGATGTTCACGCACCCAGTGCGGTGAGGACATTTGTTATATTGTGCCTTGATAACTGGATGCTCGGTGATCAATACGGCTAAGTTCGGTGGAATTAATTCCCGATGCGTTGATCAGGGGTTCCTTTGGGTGTGCACCAGTGGCACTAAATTTCATGTAGATGTTTGATCTGGTTAAATGTCCAAAGTTACTGGTTATTACCGGACGATGTGGTAATGGAGGCATCTAGGAATGGAATATCCTTGTTGAGCGGGTAAGGTTCTGGAATTCTTTTATTGGTAAGTCTATTCCAGATTGTGATGCAGATAAAGTTTATTGGACGCACAGTTATGGTTGAAGTGCAAGTTCTGCACTATGCGTCATTCCAGGCTAAGGTAAGAGATAGGGAGGTCAGTGGCACCTCACCTATGAGTAGTACGGAGATGTGTTACCAGTGGTAAGTACGCTGTAGTTCCACGAGGTGATAATTGAGTTAGCGATTGTATGCTTGGCTTGTGAGTAAAAAGGGTCCGGATTTGTTGTTGTCAGAATAGTCACGTGAGCAGTGTGTAGCCTGACAATTTGTCATCATGCGAGGAGTAAGTATTGTGGGATTTCGATGTCTGGAGACTTGTATCTCCCTGATTTAAAGGCTATGGTTTTGGATTTACGCAAAAGAATTCATGGTAGTTCGTGTCCTGTGTGTGTCAGTGGTTTGAGTAATGATAGAGTAAGGGAAGACAATTACTCTACAACAGGACAACTTGACAGAATGGTTTCTAGAAAGCGTAAACCAGATCAGGAGGCCTAGTTCAAATGAGGTGATGGTTCGTGTAACACAAGTCGTTATGGTTTTCTCGTGGGCATGTTGTCATGGGTTTTGACCCCACGTTGTATTGTGTTACCAGAGGATTTAAATCCATTAGTGACATCGGACCCTACCCCTCAGGCGTGGTAGTCATTTCCTGCAGAGGGAATGTGTGGAGTTGATAACTGAGTTCAACGAAAGAATACAAATGTTCTTGAAGAGATTTTACTCACGGCAAGCTTGGATCAGATGAGTATTAGCGCTATTGTGACGACGTCACATGCAGTCGGTAAGGACAATTGTTGGTGGATCAGTGATAGACAGAGTAGTATTCCACCTCATAAATGAGATGGAGTACAGTAAGAATTCGGTGAATCAGTTAATCAATGATTCAAGAGAAAATCATTGTGACCCACGGTAAGACTTTAGATGTTTTAGTTTTGACCCGAGAAGTGTGGTCGGGTGTCAGAAAATGAAGGAAGTTGATATTGGAGGATATTATTATTATTGTTTGTAAGTGGTACTATTCCCCACAGTGTTGGACTTCGAGTATAGAAATTTCGAGGACGAAATTTTTATAAGGTGGGGAGAATTGTCACACCCCGAATCTTTTGAAGTTAATAAAAGTTACCTTTCACGGAGATTCACGAGTTACCGAGGACTTTTAATTGCGATCGGTAATTCGATAAGTTATCGCTCGAGTTAATTTTCGAGTTTTTAAAAAGTACTCCAAATACCTGAATTGATGACTCGATGTGGTAGTACGTGTCGACACGAGTCTCCTGGTATTTTCGGAATATTTTTCGGAGTTTCGGTTTATTGTCTATGAATTTTCGAAGTTTCTGGTAACTTTTAATTATCAATCCGGTAAATCAGTTTTACCATTTTACCTTTTACTTTTCACCTTCTTTTGATCTAGACCGTTGGATCTTTCAAGATTGAATCTGGGCCGTTGAATTGGCTATAAATAGAGGAAGAGAGGGTTGACCCGAGTCAAACCCAACTCGGGCGTTGACCCGAGCCAAACTCTCTCTCTCTCTCTCTCTCTCCGTTTCGGTCCTCCGCTCCGCCGCCCATCACAGCCGCGTCCGGCCAACCCGCGCCGGCGCACCACCCTTGAAATACTCCCCTCACTCTCCTCTCCAAAACCCCCTTACCAATTCTTTCCGGTATCCACTGTGGAAGAGGTTTGGCCGAGTGGAGGTGCGTCGGTGTTCACCGGTTTTTGGCGAGCTCAGGCGACGTTTTGGCGCGTGGTAGGTGTCTTCGTGTTCCTCTCCACTTCTTCTTCCTTCCCTTGTCCCTTAATGGTTGTTTTGATCTCCAAATTGAAAAGCCCCAATTTACTGGTTCTTGGGTTTTCTGGGTTCTCAGGCAGACTCCGGCGACCGAGTTCTTGGAGCCTTGACATCTCCGCCGTGCCCTAGGGAGCTGTAGGAGTAGGTCTAGGAGGTGGTGGGCAGCAGGAAGCTGCTGGGTTGTGGCTGGTTCGAATTGGAAGCAGTCTTGTAGAAACCAGAGGTGAGGTTCTAGCTTTAGGCTTGTGTGTTGTTAGTCCTGATTGATGCTTGGATTTGTTACTGAAATTGTGTTGTTTGTTTTCCTGTTGTCATAACTTGGTGAATTGGAGGGAGCGGGGAGGTTATGGCGAAATTCCGGCAAGTTACCGGAATCCGGCGAAGATTCCGGTGATGCCGTAAACCGGCAGAATGCCGAAGAGGTAGAAATCGAATCCTTATTAAGCATTTAGTCAAAAAGTACGGTTATTTCGTAATTGAGACATTTACGGAGAAATTGGACGTAATTAGGAACTTTCCATTTTGGGAAACCTTCTAAGTTTGGAAACCTGTTAATTTGGGAAACTTTCCATTTTGGGAAAGTTTCCATTAAAGGAAAGCTTTCACTTTGGGGAAGTTGCATTTTCGGAAAGATGGTTAAAGGGTTGAAGTTCAATGAAGTTGGACACTAGTTGGTTAATTCGGTAAAATGTTAAATCGTTATCGGAAATTGATAACTGGAATTTATGAGGAAAGGTTAAATCGGTAAATCGACTCAAGTTAAATGTACTGATTAATGTGACACGTTGGGTGTCCATAGTAATTCAACGAATTAATACGTGACACCCTAACGTCAAGTTAAAGTAATAAATGAAAGTTCGAAAACTGAGTCGGACTTCCGGTAAGTTGAGTTAAGAGTCGATGACCGGGAAAGAAAGTTAAAAAGGTTAAAGTGCTAAAGAAAGGAACTTGGTCAACATGTGGTCAAATAGGAATTTCCTGGTCAAACTAGGAAAAGACCAAGTTAACGGTGATTGACTAATTTGATGATTTGTTGTACAGTCTCTGGTCGGACGTGAGACGGGCTCGACTACGCGGGTAGTTCGAGGGTTTCGCTCGAGGAGCTTTCCGAGCGGGAAGGTCACAATAGTACTGTGAGTGGACAGATTATTTTATTTAAATGAATGCATGCCCTAATTATTGATATAATTGCATGGTCTATATGTTTGTTTCGAGTATGATATGTTCCTCGGGTGCTCGGATATTATATTTGGATTTATGTTTATATGTCGAGGAATAGATTTATTTATTTGTTTGGGAAGAGTATTTGAGTAAGTATTGTTGTGAATTTCCTTTATGGGTTGTCCAATGATTATGCTAGCTAGAGTAGCGTGAGGGCGCTACTAGAGCTCTTAGCTCCGACCCTAGCCTGAGAGGTCAGGCAAATTACGTAGTGCACTATGAGGGTTGTCCATCACCACTTACCTAGAGCTCTTAGCTCCGACCCTGGTCTGAGAGGACAGACACGCCTGAGATGTCAGGTGGATATTCTAAGGGTTGTCCATCACCACTTACCTAGAGCTCTTAGCTCCGGCCCTGGTCTGAGAGGACAGACACGCCTGAGATGTCAGGTGGATATTCTAAGGGTTGTCCATCACCACTTACCTAGAGCTCTTAGCTCCGACCCTGGTCTGAGAGGACAGACACGCCTGAGATGTCAGGTGGATATATTAAGGGTTGTCCATTACCGTTTTATATAGCTAGCATAGCGTGAAGGCGCAACCAGAGCTCTTAGCTCCGACCCCAGTCTGAGAGGCCAGACTTATTGTGTTTGTGAATATTACTCTTCCCATAATCCTTATTGGTTTATATTATCATGCATTTGTGGAAATTTAGTAATTTTGGGCATGCATAAATCTTATTTAAATCCATAAATCTTTGGGAGAGCATTAAAAGAAATAGAGTTTTATATTTGATTTTCGTCCACTCACTCTAACAGTTTTTCAATGTTTCTCCCCTGGGCCTTTCGTTTTTAAATGCCCAGTGATGCAGGGTTCTTGAGAGGAGGTCGAGCGCGTACGAGAGTCGAGGCATAGTCGATCATTCCGTTGCTGCTTGAAATTCTTTGGGGTAATCATCTCGGTAGACTGCTCTGACTAACCCGGTTTAGTTAGTTTGGTAGGAAGGGTTGGCCATTTCAAGGGGGTTTCAGTAAGAAGTTCCCTTGAGGTGGTCCCCGCAGGATTTACTTCGGGTAAAAGGGGTTTAACCCGGGGTGGGTCCTGTCATTAGGTATTCTTCATCGTTTTTTCATGTCATCTCATTTCAGATCTATGCCCACACGCCTGAAACTGCTCTGATCGATCTTCGTGGCTTTCTCATCTTTACCTCTAACATCGATCTCGCTACCTCGCAGGGGTAACCTCTCTCCTCACGTTCTGCAATTGTAACCTCTATGTTAACACAATTCATATTTTCGATTTTGGTTAGGGATTGGAGTACCTAACTTGACAAATTCAGTTTGGGGTTTTTTTCTGAATCAATTGTATTATATGTTGTAGTTATCTGAGACTTGGTTTTTTTCTAAACATTATCTCTTGCTTTAACTTCTTCAGGTTCAGGAGTAGATTGTTACTTTCTCCATATAAGATTTCTATTCACATTAGATCTTAATAAGTTTGGAGTTGAATAGCTTTTGTTGAAGAAATTGTATGGACGTTTGTTTTATCATTTTAGAACTTTCTCAGTGAGGTTGGCTAAATAGTTAATTTATTTGGATGATCTGGTCTTTTAGTTAGTTTATTTCATGTTGAATGTTCCGTTTAACTATTTAATGCGGTTTAAAGCAAACCGCACCGAACCGCACCGAAAATGCGGTTTAACCGAAAATGCAGTTTGCAGTTTTTTAAATGCAGTTGCAGTTTGCAAAATTAGAAAACCGAAAATGCAGTCTGCACTGCGGTTTTGGCCTTAAACCGCATTGCACCGCACCGCGCCCACCCCTACTTCTCTCAGTGAGTGATTTAATGTGTTGTACTTCAAGTTGGGCTTCGATTATGAGCCCATGTCCTGTTCTTTTTTTTTCTTTTCCACTTCTGCTTACCATTTTGGGTTGCTAGAAAACATTTTACTAATGAGCTTTATCACAAGAGGTCTTGCGTTTGGGTTAATGGGTCATCGACATGTTATTTTTGACTTTTTTTTACATTGTTAGGATACCCTAAATACTTTCTAAGTCTAAGTCAATCCCACAATGTATGTAAAATGCTTCAACTATGTATTACAGCATAGTGTGTCGTCACTTTATAGTTTTCAGGTTTAAACCTAGAGTGGGGAGCTAGCACACCCAACTAGACAAGAACCTGCACCGGCCAGTGACCACGATATTAAACCAATAAGTTGTCGGCACGTATAAGAAGCCAACACGTCCGAAAAACGTGCTGATAACTTATTAACCTAAAGTCGTAGGCAATTTAGTAGGTAAAGTAAAATTAATTTCTTTGAGTGGCACCACAAGAATTTCGTAAAACAATCATCAGAGTTTTTCCAATTTCCCGGAAGGTGGACAAATTAAAGGGTCAATTAAAAACTTTAACGACAAGAATAAAACATAAAACGAGGTTAATAAATCAGGAAGACACATTTACTGTTTGTGTTAAATACTCTGGTAAATGACTCGAATGATAGAGCATGTTAAGTGACTATGGCTTGAATGAAACACTGAGTAAGAAATGAAACTTCACACATAGCTCCCTCTATTTATCCCGTCCAGTACATATTACCTGCAAAAAACCTATTGTAGGGGTGAGCGTCGTCCTCACGTCCTCACATATAGGCCCATCAATGATAGGTTTGAAATCCATAAAACCACACATATATATATATATATATATACATATAGATTTGAGCTCTAAATAAAAACCATTTAGAAATTCCTTGACACATAAAATCATCATTTTATATCTTTGGGGAAAACTCTGCAGTATACTAAAATAGGGGCCAGAGCGCTCAAAGTACGAATACAGCCTGCAAGGCTTCACAAATCTCTGTGACCGAATCCCTGGTTTGTCTATACTGCAAATCAGGGCCAACTACATAAGCGTCCGAAGAAGAATAGTAACGAGAGTGTCCATTTATAGCTAATGTCCAACACATCACTCGTAGTACACACTCACAGCTCGTTTAACTCTATACAAGACGAGCGTAAGCGGAAAAATAAAATAAACAAGGCATTGCCCCTCCGGAGGTTCACGGTTATCGACACCTTGAGATTTCCTAGATACTAGGTCCCATCACTCTCAGGTCACGCACCGAAAATCAGGACAACGATGCTCAACATATCACATCATCATATAAAAATCATTCTCGTCTAGTCTCGGGTTTTCTTGGACCAATCATAAATCATTTATCTCATATTATAATGAAAACTATCTCGAGGCATCAACCATGAACATACAAAAATAATGCACTTTCATATATAGGTAAAACCACTATCAAAGGGGGATTAACTTCCCTACCTGGGATTGTCGTTCCTTACGTAATCTCCAAGCTTCCAAGAACTGCCTCAGTAATCTGAGGTCACCACGTAAGCTACCTTGTCCAATGAATCACTGTAGAATAGAGTAGCTTAGCAACGAAGAAACAATAATAGTCATGTTGACCTCAGCATTCCTAATTTAACCAAGAATGACCACATTGACCAACCAATTTTTTTTGGCTCTTTAACCTTTTTGACTTGCTTTTCCGGTTATCAACTCTTTGCTTATTCGTCGGAAGTCTGGCTTAACTTCTAAACTTTCCTTAACCATTTTAATTTTGACGTTAGGGTGTCACATAATAATTCGTTGAATTACTATGGACACCCAATATATCACATTAACCAATTATTTAACCTTGAGTCGATTTAACAATTTATGTGAATCACCAATTTTTACTTAAAACAGTCAACTTGACATTTATGAGATTCTAGTTATCATTTTTCGATAACAATTTAACACTTAACCAAATTTTGTCAAACTTAAATCCTTTACTAAACCATTTTCTAAAAATGGAATTTTCCCAAAATGGAAACCCTCCAAAAATGAAAACTTTCCTTTAATGGAAACTTTCTTTTCATTTTACGGCTTTTATGTAATCATTCGTTCTACGACTTAACAAAACTCTACTATACATCCTAAAAGCTCAAAGATTCACCTTCCGAGTAAAAATAGTGAGCTTCACTCGAATTTACTTTTCACACCCGAGTATCTGTTCTCGGCAGCCGAACAATTGCTCTCCTCACTAACACCAGACCTTGCTGCCAAAGGCAGTTCCTCTTACACACTTCACTGCCATTTCCTCTGCCAAATTCCAAAAGCATATCCAAATTCAATCTCAAACAACAACACATAATCGAACACTAAAAACCAAAACTAAATACCAAATCTTACCTCTGCTCATGCTGACAGGACCCACCCCGGGTTAAACCCCTTTTACCCGAAGTAAATCCTGCGGGGACCACCTCAAGGGAACTTCTTACCGAAACCCCCTTGAAATGGCCAACCCTTCCTACTAAACTAACTAAACCGGGTTAGTCAGAGCAGTCTACAGAAAGGATTACCCCAAAGAATTTCAAGCAGCAACGGAATTATCGACTATGCCTCGACTCTCGTACGCGCTCGACCTCCTCTCAAGAACCCTGCATCACTGGGCATTTAAAAACGAAAGGCCCAGGGGAGAAACATTTAAAAACTGTTAGAGTGAGTGGACGAAAATCACATATAAAAACTTCATTTCCTGTAATGTTCTCCCAAAAGTATATCAATTTAAAAATCATTTATGCATGCCCACAATGACTAAATTTCCGCAAATGCATGATAAGATAAACCAGCAGGGAATATGGGAAGAGAAATGTTCACCAAACATAATAAGTCTGACCTCTCAGACTAGGGTCGGAGCTAAGAGCTCTAGTAGCGCCCTCACGCTACGATATGCTAGCTAGATAAAATAATACGGTCAACCCTTATAATATCAACCTGACCTCTCAGGCTTGTCTGACCTCTCAGACCAGGGTCGGAGCTAAGAGCTCTAGAATATGTGATAACGGTCAACCCTTATAATATCAACCTGACCTCTCAGGCTTGTCTGACCTCTCAGACCAGGGTCGGAGCTAAGAGCTCTAGATAAAGTGGAAATGGTCAACCCTCATAGTGCACTACGTAGTTTGCCTGACCTCTCAGGCTAGGGTCGGAGCTAAGAGCTCTAGTAGCGCCCTCACGCTACTCTAACTAGCATATTTATTGGTCAACCCTTAAAATAAAAATTCATAACAAGACAATAATCAAATTCTCTTCCCAGAACAATTAATTAAAACAATTCCTTGTCATATATGCATAAATCCACTTTCCGACGAAATCTCGGGTTCAATTCTATTCAAAGGACGGCCATCACCGTCTATCACCATTTTCGGGAGAAATAGTAAATCGAGTAATAACGTAAATACGTTCAAGAACCCGAGAGATATATAATTCTCGAAAACAAGCATAAACATCATGCAATTAACTCAATAATTAAGGCATGCATTTATTTAAAATAATATGTCCACTCACAGTACTATTGCGACCTTCCCGCTCGGAAAGCTCCTCGAGCGAAACCCTCGACTACCGCGTAGTCGAGCCCGTCTCACGTCCGACCAGAGACTGTACAACAAATCATCAAATTAGTCAATCACAGTTGACTTGGTCTTTTCCTAGTTTGACCAGGAAATTCCTATTTGACCTCAAGTTGACCAAGTTCCTTTTTATGACACTTTAACCTTTTTGACTTCCTTTCCCGATTATCGACTCTTAACTCAATTTACCGAAAGTCCGACTCCGCTTCCGAACATTTCCGTTATCACTTAAATTTGACGTTAAGGTGTCACGTATTAATCAATAAATTTAACTTCGAGTCGATATACCGATTTAACATTTCCTCATAAAATCCAGTTATCAATTCCCGATAACAATTTAACATTTTACCGAATTAACCAACTAGTGTCCAACTTCATTGAACTTCAACCCTTTAACCATCTTTCTGAAAATACAACTTCCCCAAAGTGAAAGCTTTCCTTTAATGGAAACTTTCCCAAAATGGAAAGTTTCCCGAATTAACAGGTTTCCAAACTTAGAAGGTTTCCCAAAATGGCAACTTCCTAATTACGTCCAATTAACCGTAATTAATCCAATTCTTTAATTTACGGAAACTTTACGACAATTAGGTTATTGAAAGAATCAACTCCTACCTCTTCGGCATTCAGCCGGTTTTACCGTATCACCGGAATCTACGTCGGATTCCGGTGACTTGCCGGAATTTCGCCAGAGTTTCCCCGTTTCTCGATCACCAAGTTCTCGACATGAAACCACGCAAACAACACTAAGTCAGCAACCCAACAATGATTCCAATAACACCAAACAATAAAATACAGCATTCAACTTCCTTAACATGAACCTTGCATTCCCAGATCATCTTAACACCAAATTTGAATACATATATAAAACTACCTTACTTCCCCAGCAGCCATCTTAATCATCAGTCAATAAACTTCATCTCTAAGTTAAGCACAACCAATTAAACTAGCTTCTGTCAATATCAACATAACTATTTCAAAACCCAAAATTGCCAAAACGTCTCCAACCATGGCAACCGTAATTGTGTATTAACTTTTGATATCATAACATATACTAACAACTATAGAACCACCACCTCTATCACCGCCGAACACAGTAGCAGACCAACACTGCCCAAAAACCCCAACTTCTCCAAAATACACTCAAACTCGAATTCAATTATATAAAGAGTTAGAACACGAAGAGTAGGTCATCTTTCATACCTCACTTTCCTCCGCCGGTGACCGAAGAACACCGAACCATGACCCGAAAATCTCGACTGCTTCTCCTCTTCGAATCTCTCTCCACTAAGCCCTCTTGGAGAATAAACACCACAGGGACGTCCACAAGCTCACGGCGAAGCTACCAACACCTCTCGTGCTCGCCGCCGTGACCTAGATCGGAATAACCCGATTGCACCCTAAAACTTCTCTCCTCTGATTCTCTCTCACCGGAGCTTCTCTGCCGAAACCAAGACCACAGATGTGTTGGGGACGGCGAGGCGAAGCTCGGGTCACCGGTGCGCCGCCGAGAGAAGGACATTTGAGGGAGGCGAAATCGGAGCACAGTGACGGAGTCGAGAGGAAGAACAGCCGGTCAACCCTTCACTTTCATTTCTCACCAAAGTCAACTCCTCTTAATTCCTTTTATACTCAAATCAACGGTTAAGATCAAAACCCTAATAGATCTAATGGTTCAGATTAAAGAAGGTGAAAAGTGAAAAGGTTAAATGGTAATTCTCCCTTTTTACCGGATGGATAATTAAAAATTACCATAAACTTCTGAAATTCACAGAAATTAGCCGGAAGCTCCGAAAAATATTCCGGAAATACCGGGAGACTCGTGTTGACACGTACTACAACATCGAGTCATCAATTCAGGTATTTGGTATACTTTTAAAAACTCGAAAATTAACTCGAGCGATAACTTATCGAATTACCGATCGTAGTTAAAAATCCTCGGTAACTCGTAAACCTCGGTGAAAAGTAACTTTTGTTAACTTTAAAAGATTCGGGGTGTGACAATTCTCCCCACCTTATAAAAATTTCGTCCTCGAAATTTCTATACTCGAAGTCCAACACTGTGGGGGAAAGTACCACTTAAAATAATAATATTGCTCTCCAATGTCAACTCAACACAACCAAATATTCTTACTAACCACAAGTGACGTCGTCACAATACTACTAACACTCGTGCCAATTCAATCACCCCTCGCTTATCGCGAGTAAAATTCCTTCAAAGATACTCGTATTCTTTCGTTGAACTTAAATATCAGCTCACACATTCCCTATACAGGAAATGATTACCACATCTGCGGAGTAGGGTCCGATGTCACTAATGGATTTAAATCCTCTGGTAACACCGTACAACGTGGGGTCAACCCATGACAACATGCCCACGAGAAAACCATGACGACTTATGTTACACGAACCATCCCCTCATTTGAACCAGGCTCCCTGATCTGATTTACGCTTTCTAAAAACGATTCTGTCAAGTTGTCCTGTTGTCTAGTAATTGTCTTCCCTTACTCTATCCTTACTCAAACCACTTGCACACACAGGACATGAATTGCCATGACTTTTTAGCGTAAAGCCCAACACCATAGCCTAAAGTCAGGGAGATACAAGTCTCCAGACGTCGAGATCCCACAATACTTACTCCTCGCATGAAGACAAATTGTCAGGCTACACACTGCTCACGTAACTATTCTGACAACACAAATCCGGATTTTTTTTTTTTTTTTTTTTTTTTCTCACAAGCCAAACATAAAATCGCTAGCTCAATTATCACCTCGTGGAACTACAGCGTACTTTACCACGGTAAAACATCTCCGTACTACTCATTGGTGAGGTGACTCTGACTTCTCTATCTCTTACATTAGCTTGGAATGACGCATAGTGCAGAACTTGCACTTCAACCAACACTGTGCGTCTAATAAACATTATCCACATCGCAATCAGGGATAGACTTCCCATTAAAAGAATTTCCAGAGCCTTACCCGCTCAACAAGGATATTTCCTTCATAGATGCGTCCATTACCAAATCGTCTGGTAATAACCGACAAATTGGACATTTAACCAGATCAGACATCTACATAAAATTTAGTGTCACTGGTGCACACCCAATGGAAGCCCTGATCACAACATCGGGAATTAATTCCACCAGACACAACCATGTTGATCACCGAGCATCTAGTTAACGAGGCACAAGATAACAAATACCATTACCGCACTGGGCACGTATACATCACAGAGTCAACTCGTACAACTAGACAGTTTCTAACAAAACTGTCCCCCAGGCGCTGCGGGTTTACCATCCACCGCAACCTCTATTCGGTAAGATTCAAAATTCTCAATCGCTTACCACTCTAGATCTTAAATCACAAGATCCACTGCCACACGTTAACATCCTCTCAGATCATAACTTAATCTGAACGTAGCTTAATCACTCCACGGTTTCCGATGGAGTGTTGCACAACTTAGCAACATACTTTACTACCCTTGTAACAATTTGGTTTCCAAAACCTTGACTCGTAACACCTTTGAGTCATCAAAGAAACTCTTTCCTCAGTTTCACCACTTTCACACTCACCGAAAATGTTGACAATTTCGCAAGTCACCTCCAATGATCTTTCTTGCTACCACTCTACACTCGTGGCGCCAAGAACTGTCGTTAGGTTAATAATTCCTAACAAGTAGGGTCACTACTCAAATGACCAATGACCATAGCAACAATTCTTTAATCCCTCAGGACTCCATTAAATTAACACCAATAATTGATCTCCCAGATCTTAATCCTCTTTCCACAATCAAATTGAGAATATTTCATATCACTGCAGTGGGTGTAACTTATGAACCCCAAAAACGACTAAGTACACATTCGGTTACAATAATTGATTTGACCACAGCCAGTGAGTGCACAAATTCTCATGCCATCAAGCTCAGTTAATCGCCCTCGAGGAAACCAAGTGTCATAACGGACGACTTTGGTTGCAGGTTAAAGCTTGACCATCTACAAGTATTCTCACTCAAATTCAAAGATTCAGTAAACCTTGCCCCACTGCTGTCACTTCACCACTTCCGTGTACTTATCTCGGAAAACATCCGACCACCTACTAACGATATTAATGATCTCGCTAACCATCATAAAAGTCGGAGCGACTAACAATAACCCACTTCCGACGTATACTTAAATGGTTAGGCCATCTTCTGGACGTTTTGTACAGAAACTTCCAACCAAACGTCTCTAATCTCCGTTCTCACTAAATGGAACTCTCATGAGAAATTCTTAAGATGAGGTCATCACTAGTCTTAATCACCTACCTGGTGTCATTTTGACCACACACAACTGCACACAATAATTATGCCTTACCAGCATGTGCTACCCAAATTTCAACTTTACCACTTCCCTACACAGGAGGGTACACGTGCTCATGTGGGGTATACCCATGTACCTCTTCAGCCGTCAAACAGTGCCGTTTGCACAACTACCGGTTCCTACCCCACAATAATACCAAGTCCATCTAGGCTCGTATCACTATCTCTGGTACCCCAAGCACCCTTGGTCCGAGACCCGGTGGCTTGTTGCCACTTCCAACATGTTCCTTAAAATTCCGGAACCAATTACCTTTAATTACCACTAGTAACGCTTTCTCGATCTGAAAATCGACCTATAATACAGCCAACCTGGAGACTCCTCCACTGGTGTACTAATTACAACACTTTGACCGCAGGTGGATACTCACCTTATGGTTGACATGAGCCCCAAGATCTGGTGACACCATTTACCTTTACGATAAATGGCCCCAATGACCATTGTCACCAACAATTCAAATCATGCTTGGACTCACTAACAATTCAAACCTTCCAGTACCCCAATCATGGATGGCTGAAGCGAAGAGATTTTAGTCGTAGCTGACGACAACAATTTCAGCACCAAAGGTGACCCAAGCCATTAGTTTCAGTGGATGTCCCACAAAGCATCGAGGGACCAAACCAGCCTGTACTTCCTTAACATTTACAGCAGTGTCACATCATGGACTCGTCACCCGAAACAAGTCCATTGATCCCAAAATGACTACACTCATTTTCCTTGAGTCATTCCACTTTCATGAGTCCGTTGGTTTCTCTGAAACCACACTAATGACGAACCTCAACAAAATCGTGGCAATCGTCAAATCTTAATATTCATCCTCTCAGAATAATCGCGCTAGGCGACTTCAGCTCCTTTTTCCATCACAGGATGCAACATCTTCCAGTAACTCGTACGACTCTTTACTGCTAAGAGCCTCATAACACGAACACCCAAGCCTTGTCTTAGGCTTCTACAGCATCCCTGTCAACAACCATGACAGCCTTCCAGGTGTGAATTAACTGTTTCACCACCGAGTACTTACACATAATGCTCAAACGTTAAACAACGTGAGTTTACAGCTCGATCCCCAACTCAAATCTCAATAAATCCCTTTAAAACACAATCCTCGGGGAACTCATCAAATAAATACGTAACGAGCTTACCTTGTTCCTTACAGGAACTCTCTGTGAGGTCGCGCGTACTGAGGCATAGTCTTGAAGATTCGAACGTTAACAGGACCATTCGGTCCATAAATCAACCAGGAAGTACTAACTCATATCCTTAATAAACACGAAGCGTCCAAGCATAAAATGCCGATGGATCCGCCGCGGTCGGTCCATCACTCTATAGACACTAAGTGATACTAAGTATATGAGGTAGTAACAGGAAACGATAACCTAATGCTCTGATACCATTGACAGGACCCACCCCGGGTTAAACCCCTTTTACCCGAAGTAAATCCTGCGGGGACCACCTCAAGGGAACTTCTTACCGAAACCCCCTTGAAATGGCCAACCCTTCCTACTAAACTAACTAAACCGGGTTAGTCAGAGCAGTCTACAGAAAGGATTACCCCAAAGAATTTCAAGCAGCAACGGAATTATCGACTATGCCTCGACTCTCGTACGCGCTCGACCTCCTCTCAAGAACCCTGCATCACTGGGCATTTAAAAACGAAAGGCCCAGGGGAGAAACATTTAAAAACTGTTAGAGTGAGTGGACGAAAATCACATATAAAAACTTCATTTCCTGTAATGTTCTCCCAAAAGTATATCAATTTAAAAATCATTTATGCATGCCCACAATGACTAAATTTCCGCAAATGCATGATAAGATAAACCAGCAGGGAATATGGGAAGAGAAATGTTCACCAAACATAATAAGTCTGACCTCTCAGACTAGGGTCGGAGCTAAGAGCTCTAGTAGCGCCCTCACGCTACGATATGCTAGCTAGATAAAATAATACGGTCAACCCTTATAATATCAACCTGACCTCTCAGGCTTGTCTGACCTCTCAGACCAGGGTCGGAGCTAAGAGCTCTAGAATATGTGATAACGGTCAACCCTTATAATATCAACCTGACCTCTCAGGCTTGTCTGACCTCTCAGACCAGGGTCGGAGCTAAGAGCTCTAGATAAAGTGGAAATGGTCAACCCTCATAGTGCACTACGTAGTTTGCCTGACCTCTCAGGCTAGGGTCGGAGCTAAGAGCTCTAGTAGCGCCCTCACGCTACTCTAACTAGCATATTTATTGGTCAACCCTTAAAATAAAAATTCATAACAAGACAATAATCAAATTCTCTTCCCAGAACAATTAATTAAAACAATTCCTTGTCATATATGCATAAATCCACTTTCCGACGAAATCTCGGGTTCAATTCTATTCAAAGGACGGCCATCACCGTCTATCACCATTTTCGGGAGAAATAGTAAATCGAGTAATAACGTAAATACGTTCAAGAACCCGAGAGATATATAATTCTCGAAAACAAGCATAAACATCATGCAATTAACTCAATAATTAAGGCATGCATTTATTTAAAATAATATGTCCACTCACAGTACTATTGCGACCTTCCCGCTCGGAAAGCTCCTCGAGCGAAACCCTCGACTACCGCGTAGTCGAGCCCGTCTCACGTCCGACCAGAGACTGTACAACAAATCATCAAATTAGTCAATCACAGTTGACTTGGTCTTTTCCTAGTTTGACCAGGAAATTCCTATTTGACCTCAAGTTGACCAAGTTCCTTTTTATGACACTTTAACCTTTTTGACTTCCTTTCCCGATTATCGACTCTTAACTCAATTTACCGAAAGTCCGACTCCGCTTCCGAACATTTCCGTTATCACTTAAATTTGACGTTAAGGTGTCACGTATTAATCAATAAATTTAACTTCGAGTCGATATACCGATTTAACATTTCCTCATAAAATCCAGTTATCAATTCCCGATAACAATTTAACATTTTACCGAATTAACCAACTAGTGTCCAACTTCATTGAACTTCAACCCTTTAACCATCTTTCTGAAAATACAACTTCCCCAAAGTGAAAGCTTTCCTTTAATGGAAACTTTCCCAAAATGGAAAGTTTCCCGAATTAACAGGTTTCCAAACTTAGAAGGTTTCCCAAAATGGCAACTTCCTAATTACGTCCAATTAACCGTAATTAATCCAATTCTTTAATTTACGGAAACTTTACGACAATTAGGTTATTGAAAGAATCAACTCCTACCTCTTCGGCATTCAGCCGGTTTTACCGTATCACCGGAATCTACGTCGGATTCCGGTGACTTGCCGGAATTTCGCCAGAGTTTCCCCGTTTCTCGATCACCAAGTTCTCGACATGAAACCACGCAAACAACACTAAGTCAGCAACCCAACAATGATTCCAATAACACCAAACAATAAAATACAGCATTCAACTTCCTTAACATGAACCTTGCATTCCCAGATCATCTTAACACCAAATTTGAATACATATATAAAACTACCTTACTTCCCCAGCAGCCATCTTAATCATCAGTCAATAAACTTCATCTCTAAGTTAAGCACAACCAATTAAACTAGCTTCTGTCAATATCAACATAACTATTTCAAAACCCAAAATTGCCAAAACGTCTCCAACCATGGCAACCGTAATTGTGTATTAACTTTTGATATCATAACATATACTAACAACTATAGAACCACCACCTCTATCACCGCCGAACACAGTAGCAGACCAACACTGCCCAAAAACCCCAACTTCTCCAAAATACACTCAAACTCGAATTCAATTATATAAAGAGTTAGAACACGAAGAGTAGGTCATCTTTCATACCTCACTTTCCTCCGCCGGTGACCGAAGAACACCGAACCATGACCCGAAAATCTCGACTGCTTCTCCTCTTCGAATCTCTCTCCACTAAGCCCTCTTGGAGAATAAACACCACAGGGACGTCCACAAGCTCACGGCGAAGCTACCAACACCTCTCGTGCTCGCCGCCGTGACCTAGATCGGAATAACCCGATTGCACCCTAAAACTTCTCTCCTCTGATTCTCTCTCACCGGAGCTTCTCTGCCGAAACCAAGACCACAGATGTGTTGGGGACGGCGAGGCGAAGCTCGGGTCACCGGTGCGCCGCCGAGAGAAGGACATTTGAGGGAGGCGAAATCGGAGCACAGTGACGGAGTCGAGAGGAAGAACAGCCGGTCAACCCTTCACTTTCATTTCTCACCAAAGTCAACTCCTCTTAATTCCTTTTATACTCAAATCAACGGTTAAGATCAAAACCCTAATAGATCTAATGGTTCAGATTAAAGAAGGTGAAAAGTGAAAAGGTTAAATGGTAATTCTCCCTTTTTACCGGATGGATAATTAAAAATTACCATAAACTTCTGAAATTCACAGAAATTAGCCGGAAGCTCCGAAAAATATTCCGGAAATACCGGGAGACTCGTGTTGACACGTACTACAACATCGAGTCATCAATTCAGGTATTTGGTATACTTTTAAAAACTCGAAAATTAACTCGAGCGATAACTTATCGAATTACCGATCGTAGTTAAAAATCCTCGGTAACTCGTAAACCTCGGTGAAAAGTAACTTTTGTTAACTTTAAAAGATTCGGGGTGTGACACATGCAACTTCGAGACTCACCAGAATTTCTTTTCACACCCTAGCAAGGTCTTGGCTGCAACCAATACAACCTCTGCTCTGCAACAAGCAGAGTATCACCACCTCTTGGTCCTTTCTCCATCAACTCCAAAACCTCAAATAAAACACAACAGAAACAAAATCCAAACCAAAACAGTGGATCAACAATCTCGTTCATCAACAAATCGGAGAAAACTCAGAAAAATGCCCACTTGAACTAAAATGATCGAGGAAGAGGCATAGCTTACCAGCTGCCCAGGAGTGATAAACAAAACCTTCTGAAGCTCAAAAGCAGCCCACAATCTTTAGAAAACCGTCGCTAGAGCTACCAACCTCGCGCAAGAATACTCACTACCTAAAACCCGAAATTTCAAAACGTCACCGATTGAGTAAAACGAATACACAAACTTGTAGAGCTTTTTGAGGAGAGTATTAATCTTACCACATACAAAGAAATCGATGGCCGGAGAAATCGTGCCTGAAAACTTCGAGTTTGAATTGGGCTTTCTTTCAAATCTCCGAGCCTGTGTGATTTTCGAGCACACGAAGGATGAGTTTGAAGAGAGGAACGTAGTGGTGCCGGTCACGCGCGCAACCTTTGCCTGACGGCGGAGATCACAGCGGCCAAAGGCGGAGAACAGAGAGAGCTCGGGAGAGCTGAGAGAAGAGAGAGTTGATCGAGTTAAGGCTTTTGACTTCGATGAAAAGTCTCAACTCTATTTATACTGAAATGGACGGTCCAGATTAAATTTGGAAAAGATCCAACGGTCTAGATTTAAAGATGATAAAAAGTAAATAGTTAAATGGTAAATACTGTTTTAACGAAATAGTAATTAAAAATTACCAAAAACTTTAGAAATTCATAGAAAATAGACGGAAGCTCTGAAAAATATTCTGAAAATACCGGGAGACTCGTGTCGACACGTACTATGATATCAACTCCTTAAATGAGGAATTTGAAAAATTTAGAAAAACTCAAAAATGAACGTGGTCGTTAGCTTGCGAAGTTACTGAGTGCGACTTAAACCTCAGTAACTCGTCATTTAACACGGTAAAAACCTACAGGGTCTCACAGAACCACTACCTACTTAGGATGATTATGTCGGTTTTTCATTGGTTTAGGGTGGTAACGTTATGCTTAATCACCTTTGTAGTGGTTTAGTTGATCTAGTGAGTCGAAAAACAAAAGGAAAATTGTCCATTTACTACAAAATTTGTTACCTTACTTGCCATTCCAACTTTTTTTAAAAAACATTGACCATTTGAACTTTCAAAAGAGAATTTGTGCCCATTAGGTCTAAACTTTTAAGACACTATATTATTTTAGTACTATTATACCCTCACCTTGTAAATATGCTTAGTGAGAGAAGGGTTGACCGGAACCTCATCGGCTCCGGTCACCAGCCGTTGGAATCCGATCATCGGCTGCCGGACTTCGGTGACCGGAATCCTGTGGCCAGAATTACTGACCGTAGTAAACATTCAATTCCAAATTTACTATCCCTAGTAAACTTACTTTTGTTCCTAAAAACTATACTCAAAACACCAAAATCAAGTTTACTAGGACTAGTAAACTTACTTCTGGGGTCTGTTGCCAAAAACCAGACTCACAACACCAAAACCAAGTTTACTAGGAGTAATAAACTTACTTCTGGGATTAGTAAACATCAATACACATCATAAACAACAACATTCATATCCAGAATGTAAAGAAAAATAGATAGATTGACCTTCCGACCACAACAACAGTGTAGGCGAGGCTTCACCCGTGGCAACCGGACCAACACCACCACCACGACAATGATAACAGTAGCTCCTTCGACCTCGTCATCTCTAGCAGCACCGTCGAGCTGTCATGAGTCCAAGATCACAATGTCAGAGTTTTCCACATCGTTTTTCTTGAAGAACTCTGGTCCTCAACTCGCCAATAGGCTTGACGCTCTACCTCACCACCGACTCCGACGTTTAATTCTAATCTAGTGGAGAGAGCGGTGGATGAAGTACCTCGGGAAACAATAGTGTTGATGTCGCCGACGAAGATCTCAGTTTATTAGAAAACTTAGAGGGTATTAACGTAATTTTATTAGAAAAAGTTGAGATGGTAGTGAAATTCAGTTTTTATTTTTTTCGATTTATATTAAATTGTCAACAACCCAAAAACAAAATCCTTACAAATTGAGGATGAAACCCTTAAATTTGCTCTGACGTGAGTCACGTGACGGTCACAGTAAACATGGGCATGAGCGAGAATACTTATCTCCTCCCGCCCAAAATATCTAATCTTTAGTTGACCACAGACACAGAGGATATGGCGACGGCGACGAGTTTGACGACAAGCCCTTTCGCTTATCGCAGTAGTACTATTATACAGAGCTCACTGCGCCGGCCACATCGCCTAAAGGTTTGTTGCTCGTCGCCTATCCAGAATAGGTTGACGCAAATCGATAGCTCAGGCGTCATTGCATGTCTTCGCGCCAACAGGTACCTCTCTACACTCGTTTCTTTACAAATTTGGATGTGTCAATCAGGAATGTTTTCTTGATTTTGGGTAAATTTTGCGACCTTTTACTGTTTCGTTGCTTTGTGTACATGCAGTGCAGAGCTGGCATTTGAAGCTGCTTGTGCTGCTCTTGAAGGTGGCATTTCAGTTGTGAGTTCTCCTCTGGAAAAGCCTTTTATTACCCACAAATATGACCCCTGAACGACACAGTTTATGGTTATTGACCGAGTACTTGATTTCTGATTGAGATTTTAATTGCTCGTATATGTTCTCATATTCTCTTCATTTTTGTTTGTTTGTTTTGCTAACCTACAATTTGCTATAACATTTTACCAAATGAGAGCCAGCTGTGCAACATTGACAATCTGACAGGTTGCATTAGATAGGAGATGTGAAGTGTGATAATTTATTTTTATTTTCAATCACAATTGATGGCTTTCTAATATCTGTATATCTTTTTATATCCAGCTCGAGATTGTGATGTCGACCCCAGGTGTGTTTGAGGTTGTTGAAGTTCCAAAGTTTCCTTTTTCCTTTGACAATTGTCGCTTGGCTTCATACCTTATATGTGTTATTTTTCTTCTGTTTTTCGTCTCCACAGGTTCTACAACAGCTGGTACATATCTATCCTACAAGAATCCTAGGAGTAAGTCTTCTTCTTACCTCTTGATATCTAACCTTTTTTTTGAATAAAGATAGAGGAAATAGCTCTGCCTACGTAGGAGGCACAGCTACCGACCCATTATTTATAGTAATAGAAATTTGTGATCTTGAGGGGGACATAATACCTCTACCCTGAGCGACAGTACGAGCATTACACTTGTCTTATAAAGAACATCCTGTAGAAAGTTAGGACCTTCCCCTAAGTGCAACTCTACTACTCTATCTAAGCTAGAAAAATGCGCCAATCTATGGGTTGCATTGTTTGCTTCACGATAAACATACCGAATGATAATATTCTCAAAAGAAGGCATTAAAGCTCTACAATCAAATATAGGACTAACCTCCACCATATCGGTTGTTTGTTGATTGAGAGCAGATACTAGCACTGTACAATTGCTTTCCAACTCCAATAGCAATATCTAATCTCTTAAATGCACTGTAAGTTTTGTCCCTGATTATATGTCAAGGGTGTTTGACACAAGAATGCCCTAAATCTTGTAGAAAGAGAGATATAAAACAACTATTGGTTCTTTTGGAAAACTACGGACACTCATTTATTGGATGTACATGATATATGCCTTGTTTTACATGCTTAAAATGTTCTTCAACGAGGAATCAGATTTAGCAGAAAACATGAAGCACTCTTTCCACATTGGTTATCACATCTTGTCAGGTAAAATACTAGTAGACGCCTTTAAAATGACAGATCTGTAATAAATCCTGATAAATACGTTTCTTAATTTGCATCCAGAATGCAAATTTTAATGAAGAATTGCCAGGCAGAGCCTTTTTGTGTTTTAAACGGTTTAGTCTCTGAACTAGCCAAGTTTCTGGCAGGTAGGGACAGTGCTAAACATTGAAGAAGCGGAAGGGGCAGTGATAGCTGGAGCCAAGTTTCTTATGAGTCCTGCTATTGTGAAGGTAAGCAATTACATTTTTTTTTTCATTATTTATACAAAATTTTATCACCCTTCATTAGTTCTAGTTATTTCCTCATTTTCTTATCGTAGTATATCTTTGTAGTCTTTACTTTTTGCCATACAAATTACTTTTATGTCAGAACACAGGATCCGCAACCTTACTTTTTGGCCTTGTACAGTTAGTTTCTTGGGTGAGAAGATGCATCTGTAATTGGACGGAGCCTCCCCATTTCTTTGCTTCTAACATGTTACAGCATGATACCGAATCCATTACCTTAGTTTGAAATGATCAACCTTGCAATAGTAGATCCACCTGCTGCCTTTTAAATTTTCTTTTGGGGCTTATAAGGGATTATAGAGGTTTGTTAGTGTTGGAGAAAATTATTCAGCTTTGATCCCTACAATAGCTTTGGCTGTAAATAGCTTTTGATCAGTTCCATTTCATTCATAATTGTAGAATCATAGTAACATCTAAATCTGTGCATATATATAGATATGTGTGTTGAGATATATATCCCACATCGGGAATGTGAGACCTTGCATGTGGGTTTCTAAGGGTTTAGGCTACTCTCTTCATTCCCAATTGGTTTTGGAGTTGAACCCAGTCTACTTAATCATGGTATCAGAGCGGGTTACCCACATACACGTGTGAACCCCAAAGGCCACACGAACTCCATGACCACCCAAGTTGTTGTCCACGTGTTAGGCTTATAGATTCGCCACACGTGCGGGGGCGTGTTGAGATATATATCCCATATCGGGAATATGGGACCTTGCCTGTGGGCTTATAAGGGTTTGAGCTACTCTCTTCATTGCCAATTGGTTTTGGAGTTGAACTCCAGACTACTTTATCAATTTGTATCTAATATAATTTAATGATTAACGAAAACCATTCTTCACAGTTAGTATATGATTTATCTGGATATGGAATAGTAGGAGCTTAGATTTGGGCACAATGTGATTTCTAACAGTGGTTGTTTGTTTGTTTGTCCCTATATATATGTATATACACAGTATATATACAGTATATATATTATTTGTATTCGTCATTCATAAGTCCTAGATCCTAAATACCCAAATTGACCATATAATTAATAGTAAACCCCAAGACAATTCACTGAGATCTCAATTAATGTCACTTATTTACTAGCGTACCCTCTGAATTCTAAACTTTTCTTAGCTTCATTTTTTGTATTTTTAAGTATTAGATAATTAATGGCTGTGCACCTTAATGTATAAGATATGCATGTCTAATAACCTCAACTCAAATTGTGGATCAGGATATTATGGATGGTTTTCGGTGTGGGGATGTTCTGTACATACCCGGTGTTATGACTCCAACAGAGGTGAACTAGTTTTATATGCTTGTACTCCTTGTGATCTGTGCTGGCTTAGATGAATTTTCATTTCAATTTTCTTTGCTGAATATATTGCTTTATCTCTGGAACTGTATTCTTGTCATTATAATGGAAACTAAGAAGATTATAACACTGTCAGCATTTATTTTTGTTTCATGTTATTTGTATAAATTTTGTCAGTTGACTCATTTCAGATATTGGCCGCCTTTAATGCTGGTGCAAAAATTGTGAAGGTGAGTCCTGTAGTTTATATTTTAATGAGTAAATTGCATCTTGTATAGACATTTTATTAAGTTTAGTTTTCTGTTTCATTGAAACTTGTGACAAACATTCATCATAATGTCATTTCATCGACTTTCTGTAGCCCATATGGGTATTCATGTAAAATTTAGTTGAGTTTAATATCCTGTACCTTCACAAGTTTCAATGTATATGAATCATGATAATGTTATATTAAGTTCTGCTTACCATATTAGTCTATGTATACTGAATCCTTGATTAGTATAAGACTATAAGTAAGAGAAGTTTTAGCATTGTCATGGTCAAGTTTTGCCCTCAATTTATAGATTGAAATGGCTAAAAATTGGGTATTTGGCTTTAGCTCTATGGGTTGGAGAAGTCCTAATATGTTTCGAGAAATTTAAAGACTAGACGATTTAATGAATGAAACGTTCACCATAGGAGCATGTCAAGTGCATACGGTTGCCAAAAATATAGTTCAGTCATTTCTCTACACCTAAGAACAGTATGTCGAGACTGCACAGCGTCTACGTCCTTGTGTTATCCTGCATAAAACCGCTATTGAGGGGAGGTTTTGGACCTATTGTGTGTTTTTATGCCAGAAATTTATTTGGTTTATATAATGCTTTTACCAATAATTTAGAAACACTTGAGGAATTAAACAATAATGATTCAGTAATTTAGTTCGGTTTGTTATTCATGTCCAAGTCAGACATGACTTGCAAGTTTTAACATTGTTTTGTTTGGTAAAACAGATTTATCCTGTTTCTGCATTAGGCGGCACACACTATATATCAGCCATCAAGAAACCTTTTCCTCACATCTCAATGGTCGCTTCTCAAGGCATAACAATAGGTTAGGTAACTTGGCTTTCTTGTTTCCTCTAATGCTCCAGCCCTGCACTTTATTTTGTGATACTACTTGGAAGCCATTTAGTTTCTTATACTAGAAAAAAATGCAGTAAATCAGGGTGATTTCTCCACTTCTTTAATCTTTAGAAATTGAATTTTGTGACACATCTAATGGAGCAGGTGAAACAGTTTGACAACATTGAAACACACTGCTGTAGCTGTTTAATGCCTATCCTATTATGAAGAAAACGTTCATTGTTCTATATCATAATTCTTAATGCGTGAAAGATATATTTCTCTCATTTCCTCTTTAAATATCCAGTAAATTAAGAAGATCCAAATCTTCATTGATCAAAGATAGAAACCTTCATAGAATTTTCCTGAACTATGATCTCAACAGAGTGAAAGTTTTACAAGTGGAACTTGCTAAGAGAAAAAGTCCCATATTCCATTGCTGCAAGTATATATTCAAGACATAATTGCTTATTTCTTATAATTCACACAGGTTCAGTTGGGGAATATATAGCTAAGGGAGCATCTTCAGTTGTTTTATCAGATGCCATATTTGATAAAGAAGCAATGGATCAAAGGAATTTCAAAAGAATACGTCAACTTGCGAACATGGCAGCTTTGCAGTGCAAGGAAGCTGTAGATCGGTTAGAATCTGTTACTTTCCTTAGTGATTGTTTTTGGTTTATGTAGGCTGCAATCAGTAACACTATTGATGTTATTAAGAAATTTACTTCTACATTTGACTGAAAATCTGGGCTATGTTCTTTTCTTTTTGTAACTTTTTCGGATTTTTGCAAAAGCATTTTAACTAGTTTGCATTTTCTTTCTTGCAATTCATTACTCCAGTTTTAAGTACCTTTGTGGATCTTTTACTACAATACAAAAGTTTAAAATGTGTGACCTCTTGCATTGATCAGCATTGTTCGCAAATCGCAAATTATCTATGCATCCATCTCCACTTCTTCACTCTTATTTATCTAGTCTTTACTAAAATGGAAAAACTTTTTAACTGTGTGACCTCTGTGGCATCAGTCATCATTTTTCGCAAATAGTCATTGCATGCATCTCCACTTCACTATCTTATTTATCCAGTCTCTGACTGACTTTATTGTCATCCAGGAAGAACCTCATGCTGAAGAATATGTAACTGGAGTGTATGGACCTCATGGTGACTTGGTGGAATAGGTGAGCATTTGTGCGAGGGAGCTATCCTTGACAAAATTGGGAGATTTTGTGCAAATGCTGTGGGGAATTTGGAAGGAACAAAACTGTCATATTTAGGTCGATAAATAAGGGTATGCCCTGTGATGTGTTCATCAGAACTTCTGCAAGTTTACAAGAGTATAGGGTGCATAATATCAAGATGATCAATGTTGGTGCTGGTAGGTCAATAATTGTTTGTTGGCGAGCTCCCTCTGTTACAGAATACACACTGATGGCTCTTTCGATCATGCTTCACGTTTAGGAAGTGTGGGTTTTGTGGTGCGTGATGCTGTAACTTGTGGTGGCAGGCCATTATAGGCGTACAGGGTATGCTCTCAGCTGAGCTAGTAGAGGCAGGAGCATGGATATGCACTTTAGTGTGGAGCAGGCACTGCTACCTTCACTGATGGAGACTGATTCTAAACGAGACCAGGGTCAACTGGATATACACATCATGGTCAAGTACCAACACATCCTTGCTGCTCGGAAGTCTATTTGAAGATTTTTATGTGCTCTTTTAGTGACCATGAGAGTGCTAAAAGTTGGCCTCTCATGGCACAACATGCTATTTCTTTCACCATCGGAAAAAACATGCCATTTCCTTTTTCCCCAGTGTTTTTATTTTACAGCACCTTTCCTTGTGCAACTGATTTGATGTTCCTATTTCAATAAATTTGACCTCTCCTACGGCAAAACTTTCATAAAAAAAACTCAATTATTCAACAAATTGTAGTCGGCACCCCTTTGTAGTTTATAAATGCTCTCAATCTATGAATTTTTGTTCAAGTAATTCTGATCCTAGAAACAAAATTTAAATGAATGAACAAATATAGCCACCAAGGGACATTGCAATTTTCTCCCAACTCAGCCGAGTTTTGATAGATTCAAACTTTAATTGCCGTTTACTTTCAAAGCCGATGGATGCTTTTTGGTTTTCGCCTCTTTGATAACATAAACTTATAACAACATTGTGAGTTTTTTTGGTCTGAACAACCAAATTAATGTTTTACCCGAATAAAGGGAGCGAAATTTCCTATTCAATCAAAAAAAACTTGCTTGTCAAAGAAATAAGGGAAATTAATGAACGGCCTATGCAAATATTTATGGCCTCACCGTCGACATGTGATAGCATGTTCAGTTACACTTTTCTGTCTTGGTTAAGACCTGTTAATTGTTTGAAGTTCAATATTGATATGACTATAGTTACTTTTGGAAAAATAGGTGCTGGAGACCACTTTGGCAACTTGATTTTTGGCTATCAGATGAATTTATGAGTCAGAGAAATTCTGGATGCTGAAGCATGGGGTTTGCTTTTTGATCTTAAATTGGTTGCAAAGTATCACTGTTTTGATTTGGAAGTTGAGACAGACTCTTTTGTTATATTCCAGCTTATGCACAAGGATAAGTCTAATCATCTCCTTGAATCCCTCCTTCTGCTTGTTCTTTTCTAACGTCTAACATGCAAAATGTGATACTCTCTCATATTTTCAGAGAATGCAACATGGTAGCTGATTATCTAGCCAAGAATAGTATCTCCAAAGAGATTGGCTTGATCACTTTTGAGGAACCTCCTGCTTATGCTACACAAGCTTACCTTGATGACCTTTCTGATGTTGTTAGAACCAAGAAATCTGTGCCAATTCCAATATTTAGTTTTTTTTTTCTGTTTCTGTGTTTAAGCCTTTTAGGAGACCTCTTGTAACAAAAAAAGGAGGTAACTGACGGCGTTTGATGAGTGTGCAAAATAGGGGACAGGTGCCAAATATGTGATGGGAAACAGGTTATCAAGAAAACAATAACCGGAAGCAATCTGAACGGCTATTTGAAATATAGCCGTTGGAATCTCAACGGCTACTTTGGGTGTGTAAGTTTCTTTAAAGCTTCAAATGTTGCCGTTTTCAATATCATTGTGATGCCAAAGCAAGAACTAGAATCAAGTGTTGGTAATACCTAACAATAACAGCACGAAGAAGAAAGAAGCAATCTGCAAGTTTGAAATTAAAGGTATGCAGCTCTCTCTCTCTCTCTCTCTCTTAACTTGGGTTGATTTTGGTATTCAAATGTTGAAGTATAAGTGATAAGTCTAACTTTGGATGAATGATGCAGGAAAGATGAACGACCTGATGACGAAATCGTTCACCAACTATGTGGATCTAAAGAAAGAAGCAATGAAAGACCTGGACCTTGAAGCTGGGAACTTGGAGCTCTCAACTAACATGCACAGTGACATGGGTCTGTTCCTGGAAGAAGCCGAAAAGGTGAAGCAGGAGATGGCTTCTGTGCGTGACATTCTTGGACGATTACAGCAAGCCAACGAGGAGAGCAAGTCCCTCCACAAGTCCGAGGCCTTGCAAACGTTGCGTAACCGCATCAATGCCGACATTTTGAGTGTGCTGAAGCAGGCCAGGACGATCCGTTGTCATCTGGAAGACATGGACCGCGCCAATGCTGCGAATAAGAGGCTCTCGGGTGCGAAAGAAGGCACCCCGATTTACAGGACGAGGATGGCAGTGACCAACGGGCTGAGGAAGAAGCTCAAGGAGCTTATGATGGAGTTTCAGGGTCTGAGGCAGAGGATGATGAGCGAGTACAAGGAGACTGTGGGGAGAAGGTATTTCACAGTGACAGGCGAGAAGGCGGATGAAGAGGTGATCGAAAAGATCATATCGAATGGTGGGGAGGAGTTCATGGCGAGGGCGGTGCAGGAACATGGGAGGGGGAAGGTGCTGGAAACTGTGGTGGAGATACAGGACAGGTACGACACGGCAAAGGACATCGAAAAGAGCTTGTTAGAGCTGCATCAGGTGTTCTTGGACATGGCTGTGATGGTGGAGGCTCAAGGTGAGCAGATGGATGACATTGAGCACCATGTGATAAATGCTTCCCATTATGTCAAGGATGGAACCAAACATCTCAACACCGCCAAGGGATACCAGAGAAGCACCAGGAAGTGGATGTGCATTGGACTCATTATTCTCCTCATACTTATTCTTCTGATTGTCATCCCCATCGCCACCAGCTTCACCCATTCATAAGTAGCTGCTGTCTGCTATTCCTATTCTTGACTAACGCGCGCATCTTGTAATATGTGTTCCTCAATTCATCAGGTTGAGGCCTTAGAAATGATGGATGTTAATGTTTTTGCATCATTCTGTTATAAATGAAGACTGGAAGTTCTATTATATACATCTGTGTAGAAATTGCGTTCATGGATCAAAATGGAAGAAGTGTTTCCTGCAAAAGTTGATTTTGGGTTTCTTTTTGTGTTTGAGTGGATCAGTCAAATGAGATTAGAAGATTGAACTGGAACAATTGATTAAAAAGAAGAGAATTTGAGGTTTTAATTATAATGGTGGTTTTAAGACAAGCTCGGTCTTTCTAAGAAGCACATTATAGGGTTTAGGTCAAACTTGAGTGGTCAAGTTTGATACATGTTGAGCTGCAAATGCAGGCATTTCGACGTTTGACAAGCAGCCAAGAGAGTGCCCCAAAAGATGCAGCCAAGCGAGTGCCCCAAATGACATCATTAGGTTCCATCGGCATGCTCTTTACCAGAATAACAGCTTCTTCCGGGGGCCTGCTTGGCTAAGTAGATCAACCATGCAGCCATACTGAACAATATCAGGGGAAATGCCAATTGCTCTGACATGAAAATGTTCTGTCATTATGATTATATCAACATAGCTGCATGCTACTACTGCTGCCATAAACACTACATCTGGTTTCACTCCTTGCTCAAGCATGTCATCGAAAAGCTCTAGAACACGCTCCACAATTCATTGCATGGCCATTGTTCCAATTATTGACTGCTTTTCAAGCTAAAATATGTCTTCTCGCCAAGTTATTGAACACCTTCATTGCCAGTTTGAGGGTCACTACATCTAGCAATCATGTCAATTAAAGGTGTCCTGAGCAAGTGTCACAGTAAATTCATTACTTTCTAAGCATCTGTCCACTTTGCAAGATCCGGATCTCCAAGATATCCGCAGGCAGATTCAACCTCCACCACGGTACACCATTATATCTCCTTTCATTCCCTCACTCTGCATCACCCGGAAAAGTTCAGTTGCTTCCTCAACTTGCTCTCTTGGACTGTTGAACCAGAGCACCAATCATAGTGTTCCAAGAGACAATACCACTTTGGCATGTTATTGAACACTTTCTAAGCTGACTTCACATCACCACTTCTTATGAAACCAGAAATCAATGAGTTCCATGATCCTGCATTCTTCATACTGTCAATAACTCCTCAGGACATCTCTTGCAGGCCGCACTTCATGTGCATGTCAATCATTGCATTACACATTGTATTCCAACCTTCAAGTCCATTCCTTCGATCATAACCATTTGGAAAATCACTTAGTTGTGCATAAGCTGCAGTTGCAGATAACATGGTAAAAGAAAGAACTCATTCTATTTATGCAATCACTAAGATCCAACACTACCTGACAGAGCTGTAAGATGTTACACTCCACTAGCTAGCCTCAACTTTTCTAGGCCATTAACTTTTCTAATGTGATTGCCTGATAGATCCAACTAATGGCAAGCAACCCATCTCTCCTACTTCTGAAAATTCCTCAATCTTGAATAGCTTATACAAGTAGTTCCTACAGATTTCAAGTTGATCTTTCTTGCAAACGTTAAAGGTTAGAGCATAAGTTGCAACTTTCAACTACGACATATGACTATATAGCACTAACCACAACAAAAGGTATCATTGATATGGAACTCAATGCTTTAGAGCATGCAAATTTCTGTGGAATACAGCAATAAAAAGAAACACACACACACACACACAAACTATTATAATTTTCATGCCGTCATATTGATTTGGACTACTAACTAATTGAACCTTTTTGAGTGTTTGGATTTTTTTTTTCCATCAGCACTCCAAAATTAAATTCCAGAAGAATGCACTATCTGTTCCTCGGTATGACTCGGAAGAAAATCCACCAACTATATCTGATTCCCAGAACCTCTACAATGACTTTCCAAGAAGAAAGAAGCACCAGATCTCACAGATGAGCAGTCTCAGGAAAAAAAGAAGAAGAAGCCCAAATGCAAATTTCACGACTGAAATCCAATCAATGAGCCGGTGTATATCTAAATGTTGTCAGGCAGCAACTCTGATACCTGCCTGCATGGCATTGCGTTGTCTCCTACCTTATGGTCTATCTGTGACTAATGCATAGCCTCTGTTGAAGTTGAACTGTTGAAGAATAAATTCGATTAGCAAGAATAAGAATAAAATGCTCTAACAAAAACATGCAAGCAAAATTAACAAACCCAGCTGCAAATACTAACTGGTTAATCACCCATCTGGTGTCCTAGTTATCCTGAACTAGAACTTCAATTTTTTTTTGGTCAATGAACTAGAACTTCAATTGGGTCAGATATAAATGCTATAATATATTTATATCGGTGCTAGCTAAATCCTTAAAGATCAACTTCCGGTAACTAGGTTACCTGCAAATTGATTTAGGAAATAAAAAAAGAAGACAGTGTTCTTCTCTATGCACATGTTACTCACAGGTATTAATCTCTGATAAAGCAATTAAGTTATTGAATGATAACACTAGCTATAAGTTCAGCAACAAAAGTAGTCTCAAGTATTATCTATAGTCACATGCCACAGGCCTTCTCACATTTAGGTAGACATGGATGACTTCTAATTGAAAGGCCATGTCCACATTCCAGTAAAGCAACAGAAATCTTGTTGGATCTTAAAGAGAAGTTGGATCAAATGCAATAGCAGTTAAACTAGAAGTATACGTAAGATGGATCAGCATTACTTCTACTTCACTAATGAATAACCAAGACAAAAGATTCTCAATGGCAAAATGATGGTTATATTCTGCTATTATTAACTAGATAATGTCTCACTTGAAACAACTGTCAAATAACCAGACATTTCTAACCAAGCTACAAAAGATTAATGTGGGTCACTATTATTGGCTTATTTTTTGTGGGAGCAAATAGAGAAAAAGTGCAATTGGGTTGATTGTTAGTACAAATAAAGAAGAGCAACATCCACTTACATTGGTTAGGATGGAACAAAGGTTCAAGGGAGTGGTTAATGAACCACTTCAGAGTTTGTAGAACACCCTTTAATGGAGCTGTTGTTGCAACTTCATGGTCTGCACCGGTTGCGGCAGAAGTTGCTAATGATCCAATCGAAAATGAAACCGGGCAGAATGTGATTCTCTATGCAAAGCTTGCGCATGTCACCTTATAGGATTCCCTCTGGGCCACTTCCAAGGGCCCCTCTTTGCAAAGACCTGTTATAAGTTTTTCATGTGTTGCCATTGGGTGCACATCCATGTTCAACCATCCTCTCAAACAGATCTAAGGCAATTTGATAATCCATCATTCCATTGTCTTCCATACCTCAGATATATCAGTGAAATTAGTGTACGAAACCTCATTTCTCGCACAACCCTTCTTCGGCATTACCCTAAGCACATTATAAGCACTGTCCACATCCTTATTCCTACAATGCCCCAGGACCTATAGCTAAAAGTATGTGACCGCGGCTGAAATAGCTAGAGCTCAGCCTCAGCCACATTCCCCAATCTGCAATAAGCATTGAACATGGTGTTCAATGTATGCAAAATTCGGAGCCACAGAACCCTCCAGCATCTCTAAATAAACAGATTGCAAGTCGTCTATGAGCGAAAAACTTACACAAGGACATGAGAAGGAAGTTGTAGGACCTGAGAGTGAGGTTGAAGTCGTGGAGGGAGCCGAGATGGCGGAGGCGGACTTGATCATGGAAATGTGAAGGTTAGTCGTGGAGGGAGCCGAGATGGCGGAGGCGGACTTGATCATGGAAATGTGAAGGTTTTTGGTTGAGAGGATTAGAGACTAATAAATCCTAAAAACGACAAATAAAAAGGAAGAATGATCATTTGTACAAAATAAGAAAAGTTAAACCCTAAATCAATGAATTAAAAAGTCAAATATCCATTTCAATATAAGATTTATAACTAATATCCAAATACACAAATATTTATTAAATTCATAATAAAATAATATTTATTGAGACAATTTTACCTTTGTTCTTTATACACTTAGAGAAAAAAAAAAGATAATATTTTGTTAGAGCATCTCTGGTTGTCGGACTCTGGTCTCCGTCACCAACCGTAGGATGCAGGAAAATTACAGGTAGCCGGAATTTCGCCGGATTTTTTTTTTCTACTAGAGGCAATAAACTTTTATAGAAAGTTTACTAGGCAACATCTACATCAAATCAAAGTCTACTACCCCAGTATAATCCAAATTTAAGTCTAATAACCCTAGTATACTACAAAACTAAATCTACTAATCCAAGTATAATCTAAACCAAGTCTAATAACACATTGTATACATTAAAATCAAGTTTACTAACCCCAGTATACTTCAAAACTAAGTCTAATAACCACAGTATTTCATCAAATCCAAGTCTACTAACCATAGTATCGACGTTTTCTAACGCCGGCGTGTAGACGACATGACCAGATCTGGATTTGACGTTGCTCTTCGGACTAAGTGTTGCAGTGACCGGCAAGGACGAGGTGGAGGGGAGGATGAGGTCGTCGGAGATGGTGGTGGTGAGGATGAGGTAGTAGGAGATGGTGGAGACGAAGGCTCTGTGAGTGACAGTTAGAGAGAGAGGAGATCAGAAGAGAAAAATCAACATAGATGCAAAATCAAAAGTTTACTACCCATAGGAAACTTTTACTAGGGTAGTAAACTCAAGCAGATGAACAAGCTCGAGACGTTGGTAGTAATCATAAGTTTACTACCCCTAATAAACTTGTATCAGAGGTAATAAATCTTTACCAGAGGTAGTAAACTTGAAAAACAGAATCTCCAAAACCCATTATACACATGAAAAATAGTGAAAAATCAACTTAGATGCAAAAAACTAAAGTCTACTAACTCTAGTATACATCAAAACCATGTTTACTGACTAGGTATGCTTCAAAACCAAGTCTACTAACCCTAGAACAACAATTATGATCCCAAACAAAGATCATAGAAGAAAACCTAGCAAGGAAAGCAAAACAAAACCTGTACACTATAAAAGCATAGTTCCTAAGGACTTCACACAACACCAATAGTTCCCTCGAATTGTCAAGCAAGATATAATGCATCATATAAGATTATCAGCATTAAAACAGTACAACAAGCCACAATCAATGTTTTGAAAGATACCACTAATAATTCAGAACAGTTATTTCAATCAATCCCCACATAGTCTAACAGAAAGCCAACAAGTAGCCACAAGTATTTGATAATTCTTGTAAAATATATGTGCTGATAGATAATGAATGGAATCAATCTCTTATTATGAATAGGGAGGAGCTCTTTATATAGAGACTCACTCTAAGTACAATGGCACAATCCTTTATGGATTGGGATAATGTAAACCTATTACAACTAGGGCACACGCATAAGGCCCATGGGCTAAGCCCATATACATGGCATAAGACCAAGTGCACACACGCACATGTTATATGTCCTACAACACTTCCCCTTGTGCCGCGCGTCGAAATGCCAAATGGTGCTTACAATGTTGCCTCGTTAAAACCTTGCCAAGTAATAAAAACCCTGTGGGAAAAAAACAACCTTGGTCGAAGGAAAAAGAGTACAACACACCATGCTTCTCGATCGAGAGCGTGGCTCCCCCTGATGAGTAACTTACTTAGGGAGGCTCGATAGTCGTCGCATTCCAATGCTCTTCATATGCTTCTCGAGAGTAGACTTGGGCAGAGATTTAGTAAACAAGTCCGCTACGTTTGCCTCTGAACTCACTTGATTAACTTGAATGTTGAGGAGGGCTTGCTGTTGCTGATTATAGAAGAACTTTGGTGAGATGTGCTTCGTATGATCACCCTTGATGTAGCCTTGCCTCATTTGTTCAATACATGCGGCATTGTCTTCATAAATACAAGTCGGCTTGTCTGTGGTGGAGCTCAATCCACTAGTCCCTCTAATGTGTTCTATAACTGATCTGAGCCAAACACATTCGCGAACAGCTTCATGTAGCGCTATAATCTCTGCATGGTTGGAGGATGTCGCTTCTAAGGTCTGCTTTGTGGACCTCCAAGATATCTCTGTATTCCCAATGGTGAAGACATAACCAGTTTGGGAGCGCCCCTTATGTGGATCTGATAAGTATCCAACATCCGCGAAACCAACCAAGATATCATTAGGTGTTTCGTTATAAGGGCAGCAAGCGGTGCCAAGTACATTGGGAGAGTAATGCTTCTCGGCATCTAAGTATGCATGCATGCACAGCGCTCGGCAGTCATGTGCACAGCCCCTCTCGGCTGCTGCATCATGCTCGGCAGCATGTGCACCGTGCACAGTAGCGTGCACGTAGTGCCTGGCAGCTGCAGCGCAGCGCTCGGTCGCCAGCGTGCACCGCTCGGCAGGCAGCAGGCAGTGCCCAGCCGGCAGCGTGCACCTCTTGGCATTCTGCATGCAGTGCTCGGCAGTGTGCACCCAGTGCACAGCCGGCAGTGTCTGGTGCTCGGTAGGGGCAGCACTGTGCTCGGCAGCGTGCACACAGCTCTCGGCAGCTGTGCACAGCTCACGGCAGCAAGGTGCACCGTACCCGGCAGCTTGGTTCCTTAAGTGACCAGCGCCTAGATTCTCAGGAACTCTGCACTCTTTTGCAGTCCATCTTGAATCCTTATATGGAAAGAACAGGCCCATGTCCATTGACCCTTTAAGGTATCGAAATATGTTCTTGACACCGGTCCAATGACGTTGCGTTGGCGCAGAGCTATATCTAGCTAACAAGTTTACAGAGAAAGCAATGTCTGGCCGAGTGCACTGAGCCAAATATAGTAGCGCACCGATTGCACTAAGGTATGGTACCTCGGCTCCAAGTACATCCTCGCCATCCTCCTTAGGACGGAATGGATCTTTCTTAACATCCAAACTCCGGACTACCATGGGGGTGCTAACGGGATGCATTTTATCCACATTGAAGCGCCTGAGCATCTTGTGAACATATGCACTCTGGTGTACTAAGATTCCAGAGGCTCGGTGCTCTAGCTCAATGCCTAGGCAAAACCGAGTCTTCCCCATGTCCTTCATCTCAAACTCGGACTTCAGATGTGCCGCGGTCTCATTGATTTCATCAAGAGTCCCTATGATATTCATATCATCCACATAAACGGCGACTATCGCAAATCCGGAACTCGTTTTCCTTATGAACACGCAAGGGCACAACTCATTGTTCTTATAACCCTTCCTAATCAAGTAGTCACTAAGACGGGTATACCACATCCGTCTGGATTGTTTCAATCCGTATAGTGAGCGTTGCAACTTAATGCAGTACGCACTCCGTGGTTTAGAGTCACTTGACTTAGGCACCTGGAAGCCATCAGGTAATTTCATATATATCTCTGAATCAAGATCCCCATAGAGATATGCTGTAACCACGTCCATGAGCTGCATGTCCAGTTTTTCGGATACTACCAAACTGACAAGGTAGCGGAAAGTGATTATGTCCATTACGGGAGAATATGTGTCCTCGTAGTCTATTCCAGGGCGTTGTGAGAAACCTTGCGCCACAAGGCAAGCTTTATACCTTAGTATCTCGTTCTTCTCATTACGCTTTCTAACAAAGACCCATTTATGTCCCACAGGCTTTACACTTGGCGGCGTTAGCATAACCGGTCCAAACACCTGTCGCTTTGTTAGGGAATTCAATTCCTCCTGGATAGCAACTTTCCATTTAGGCCAATCCGCTCTACGTTCACATTCATTGACGGAGCGTGGTTCGATATCATCGTGCTCAATTATCTCAAGAGCCACGGCATAAGCAAATACATCATCGATATGCATGGATGATCGGTCCTGCAATGATACTGTGTTCTCATAACACATCGAGATTTCCATGTTCTCGATTACCGATTCGGATCCCGGGGCGTCCCCCAAGCACACCGACATCGTTTCTAGGACATAGGTGTAATCAGAGACAATCTCGTGAGAAGGATTCTCAGTATCGATGAGTAAGGGATTGGATTGTGCCAGAGGAGCCCTTTTCTTCCTGGGCTGCACATCTTTCGAACCAAGTGGCCTCCCCCTCTTCTTTTGAGGAGCCACGGCCTCCACCCGTCCACTAGGGTCGGCAGCGCCCATACTAGGGGTAGCGGTGCTCGGACCTGGGGTGTCCATGCCCATCTTTGGGACTTCTAGCCTTGCAGGGACATTAGCAGCTGGTATGTCCGATCTCGTGACCTTAGCAATCTCAGCAAAAGAGTCGGGCATCGAATCCGCCACTTGCTGGAGCTCAAGGATTCGCCTCACTTCCTTCTCGGCATGAGAAGTACGGGGATCATAATGAGCAAGCGTTGGAACTGACCAGGCCAATTCCTGTCGTTCACGCCGAACATGTATGCTCTCATCTCCCCCTAACGACGGGAAGACGGCCTCATCAAAGTGACAATCAGCGAATCGGGCCTTAAAGAGATCACCTGTCAAAGGCTCTAGGTATCTTATGATAGTTGGGGAATCATAGCCAACATAGATACCCAAACGTCGTTGCGGACCCATTTTCTTACGCAGTGGTGGCGTAATAGGCACATACACTCCACAACCGAATATGCGTAAGTGCAAAATGTCAGGCTCATATCCAGTAACCAACTGGTACGCACTAAACGCTTGGTTGGAGGCGGGTCGGAAACGAACTAACAAGGCTGCATGCAATATAGCATAACCCCAAGACGCAATAGGGAGCTTTGAGCCCATGACCAGTGCTCTAGCTATCAACTGAAGTCTCTTTATCATAGCTTCAGCTAAACCATTTTGCGTATGCACGTGTGGAACAGAATACTCAATCTTTATTCCAACCGACATGCAATAATCGTCAAAAGTCTTTGACGTGAACTCACCGGCATTATCCATCCGAATCGACTTGATTGGATGATCAGGGTGGTTAGCCCTCAGCTTAATAATCTGTGCCAGGAGTTTGGGGAAAGCAGCATTCCTTATGGACAATAAGGCGACATGCGACCAGCGTGTCGATGCATCCACCAGAACCATGAAGTATCTAAATGGTCCACATTCTGGATGGATGGGTCCACAAATATCTCCTTGAATACGCTGGAGAAATGGGATGTTCTCTGTGTTTGCTTTAGCATAAGAAGGTCTGGCCACCAACTTAGCCATTGCACAAGCTTTACAAAACGACTTATGAGCATCAGACATAGTCAGTGACGCATCAGGAAGGGTCCGAATCCTCATGACCGAGTGAGGATCGGCGGAGCTGTCCTCTGGCGACCCAAGTGTCGGCCGGGAGCTCACTTTGGCGACCACTGCATCTCTACCCTTTTTGGGGAGCATGTGTCCCAAACCTTTTCGCTTTGTACGGAAGAAAGGATGTCCATACGAGTTTCGTAGAATCCTTATCATCATATCTCTTCCGGGGTGACCGAGGCGGTCATGCCATAGCTTGTACGAGTCATGGTCCCAATAATCATGTTCGGCGACCGCATAGGATTCAATAACCCTTATGGTGGTGAGGTACAAACCACAAGATTGACTCATTAGCTTCTCCAAGATGCGCTTAGAGCCGCACTCATTGGAGGTTACACAGAGGAACTCACGTCCATTCTCACAATGCGTCTCCAAGTGGAAACCATTGGCGCGGATGTCCTTAAAACTTAGTAGTGTTCGAAGGCCCGTAGGCGCATACAAGGCATCGGAAACAATGATCAAGGTTCCATTCGGCAGCAGGAACCTAGCAGGTCCGCGCCCTTGAATGACAGGAGATGAACCGATCAAAGTCTTCACGGAAGTTTGACACGGCGTCAGCTCTGTAAAGAGCAGCCGATTCCTCAGGATCGTGTGGGTCGTCCCACTGTCTGCAAGGCACTCGATTTCTCCACGTGACATACCTATCAAACAAGGTAGATACGTGAGAAAAATGTATAAAAATCGAAGGCAACAACCGAAGGCAACAATCGAAGGCAACGGTGTGCTTTGCAGAATTCCTGGCAGCCTGACCTTTGCTCACTAAAACGGTCATAACTCCTTCGTTAGGACGGATATGAACAAACCGCAAAAACCGTTGGAAACTAGACAGACGTAGCTTTCCAGTGATATGTGGTTTGCGTTCTAGTTCATCCGGAGCTGTTCACAAAGCTCTTCGGAAGTTACTGTACCGAAAGCGGCAGATTCACTATTTTCGTTTTTGAATGCCCTGAAATGCAGCTTGCTCGTATGCCAATGCCATAGGCCCTTGGCAACGTTCAGCAGCGCATTGCATCTACATATATGCCATTGCACTAAGCATTTGGCAACTTGGTAGTGCATGAGGAGCCACACACATGCCGGTGCACAGAGCACTTGGCAACAATCGTTGGCTGCACACGCTTTGGCGCCCATGGCGCACTTTATGGGGCAGTAAGGAGGGGGGGCTCGGCAGCTCATCACTAGTGCACGGTACGAGGTGCACAGAGCTTCGGCAAATGCCACCCAGAGCTCGGCCCTGGTGCCCGGTGCTCGGCAGTCCGTGTCCTATGCACGGCCTCGAGTGTTCTGTGCTATGTAGCTCACTTAATGCTTGTCCTTGATGTAAGTGCACATCAATTGGTGATCAATGCACATGCCCTTGTGTCCAATGCTAACATCTAGTGCTTAGTGCTCAACACTTCATACACAGTGCACGACAGTTCATGTGTAAGACACACAAATCTTGTCAACATCTGGCACAAAAGTGATGGCATTCTTCACACAAAAACGAAGCAATTGGCATACATGGGCGGCAATTGACACACAATTGGCGCAAAAAACGATCTAGGGGCAGTAGGTAGCGTACAGAGTAGCAACAGGCACGTTGGGCGGCAGCAGGCGCGTGACTGTCGGCAGCCGGCAGCCAGGTGCACGTGTGCTCGGCAGCAGTGCACAGCAGCTCGGCAACCATGCCGGCAGCATGTGTGGCGCACGCAGCTCCTAGGCAGCGCTTAATAGCTGCTTGCCTTAGGCTCAAAACAGTGTTGCCATGCTTCTAAACTCCATTGGAGAGTCTTAGAGCGGCATATGATGGTCAAGTGCATCGGATATTGTCAAGTGTTTGTATAAACATATCGAACACAATAGTTAAGAACATCGAATTTATTATACGCATAATGGTTTACAACCAAAGGTCTCAAAAACAATCGAACTAATCATGACATAAACATGCCTTATTACATATGCTTGAAAGGAAAAACAACAAAATGGAGGTAAAACAAACAAGAGCTCAACAACTTCTAAAATTCGGGTGCATCTAAGTCGGTTTGTTCCCGAAAATCCTCAACCGTAAGGTTGGCATTCGGCACTTTGTCCACTTCCACAGTGACATGACTCTCCACAGTTTCCTTATATTTCTTGTACGCAGCGACTATGTCGGCAGATGCTCGGCATTGCTTTATCCAGTGGTCCTGTGATCCACAACGGTAGCATATATTTGCCTTAGCATTTTTCTTGGCGAATTTCTGAACCGGCTTGGGAACTCGGCCCCTAGGGGCGGGTGCATCATCCTTCTTCCAGACATTAGGGTGGCCCTTAGAGCGTTTAGAACCTCTAGTGCCTCTCCTAGTCCGGGTGCCTTTACCAGAGCCTTGCTCACGGTGATATGGTTCATAATGATCTCGTGCTCTATGTTTCGTGACTTTCCCGCCTCTGGCTCTGTTGTAATTAGTCTCTGGAACAACGAGTGTCCCAACAGGCCGAGCAGTGTTTTTAGTCAAGATTTTACAATCCTTTTCCTCAGTTAGCAACAACGTCATAAGAGAGTCAAACGTTGGAGTAAGACCACTCTTATAGTCATGCCTATACTGTTTCATCAAAGTAGATGATGACCTGGGAAAAGTGAGCAATGTCTTCTCTATGAGATCATCCTCGGACTTCTCAACTCCACAAAAATGCAGACGAGCACGTAGTGCAAGCATGTCTGTCTGGTACTCCTCTACAGATTTGTAATCCATTAGCCTGATGGAAGCCCATTCAGCCTGCAGCTCCGGTAGAAGCGCAACATGAACATTACCAAATCGTGTCGCGAGCTTGTTCCATAGCTCCAGCGGATCGGCTACTTGCTGGTATTGCCACCTCAATGTGGAATCCAGGTGCCGACGGATAAACATAAGCGCCTTGGACTTTGTTTTGTTGTCCGGCAGCTCAACACCCTCTGCAAGAGGTTCCGTGGGAGGATCGATGGTGGAGATATAGTCCTTGCCAATAAAAGTCTGCCTCATGTCGAGGACCCAGCGGTGATACTCACGGCCTTGGGCGTCCAGGGGATCAAACTGCAAATGTTTGTCCATTGACTCTGCATACAAGAATTCAAGCAGTTAGTTCGAGACCAATTAGATTCGATACTTAATTCTTAAATCAAAACAGCCATGGATACAACACCATGCTGACCTAGAGAGGATATATAGTGCATATGTATATGTTTACAGCCGCGTGCACGTGCCAAGGCCCAACCTCGGCAGCAGTGCTCGGCAGGTGCACAGTAGGTGCACGTATGGTGCCCGGTGGCAGCGTGCGCGTGCACAGGGCCAATCCCCGGCAGCAGCGCTCGTCAGTAGCCAATCCGGTGCACATATGGTGCCTGACAGCAGTGCACGTGCACAGGGTCGATCCCTGGCAGCAGTGCACGTCAGTGCACAGAAGGTGCGCATGCGCGCCGGCAGCAGCGTGCACCCGCGCACAGGGGCAGGCCCCGGCAGCGGTGCTCGGCAGTGCACAGCGGCAGCATGGCAGACATATGCAATCACTCCTCTAGGGTTTTATTTATCAAATTGTACCTGCAAAGACAAACGTCCTAAGCATAGAAGGGAGATGGAGAAGGGAGGAAAGGACTTTATCCCCCCGAGTTTATTGAACTTTGAATGAGTTTAGGGTTTCAAAGTACATACCTTTTTCGATAAAATCTCCAAATAAGCTTGAGATTCTTGTTTTTGATGCTTGAGCAGCGGCTGTGCGCAGCCAAAAATCAGCTGTGCGCGGTAGTGCACGTCTGTGCGCAGTGGTGTGCGCTGGTGTCCGGCGGGTGCGCGTCGGTGCGCGGCGGTCCACAGGGGGGTGCACGTCGGTGCTCGCGGCAGTGCGCAGGTAAGGGCTGCCGAAAACAAATTTTTGGGTTTTAGGGTTTTGTTTTCGGTAGTGGGTTGGCCGATATTAGCTAGGGTTTTCTAGAGCAAAACGTGACTGATAACGTCTTGTAAAATATATGTGCTGATAGATAATGAATGGAATCAATCTCTTATTATGAATAGGGAGGAGCTCTTTATATAGAGACTCACTCTAAGTACAATGGCACAATCCTTTATGGATTGGGATAATGTAAACCTATTACAACTAGGGCACACGCATAAGGCCCATGGGCTAAGCCCATATACATGACATAAGACCAAGTGCACACACGCACATGTTATATGTCCTACAACAATAATTCACTATTCATACAATGAATTTTCACCATGCAAGATGCAATAGCATCAGTCCAATTTAGATCCAGTCAATCGATACAATTGAGCAAATTAAATTAATTAGTTACTTAATAATATACATATATATATAAGCAGTACATATCTGTTTCCCACAATCACTATTCTTTCTTCACCAAATATCTGATTCCATTGATCTATTTAAGAGATCTACATTCAATTTGTCAAAGAATATGACACATACAGTATATCAAAGAGACAAAGTCCATACTACTTTTTGTATCCAAAAAAGTCCATACTACTTTTGTTTATGGATGCAAGAAATAGAAAGTTTAAGAGCTCTCAATGAGCCAGCAGATTATGTCTCAGCTGCTTAAGCTTACTTAGCTTGTCCGTCTCACCAGCTTGAAGCAGAAAATTCTCTAATGTCCGAAATGATGCTTCACTCATATGCCTGCCTCTCTCCAACATTTGCAAGGAGCACTCGAAAGCTTCTATTGTCCTACTGCGGGAGCATAATGCTGTTAACAAAAGATCCAAGGCATGACTATGAGGGCAATATCCTTTCTCCACTAGGTATCCCCACATGTGCAAACCCAAATCAAGATGATGATTTTCACAGAAAAATTTAATTAACATTACCACTGTTCGTGGTTTGGGCACAAAATTTCTATCAACCATTTTGTAATACAGATCAGAAACCCCCTTGATACCCGATGTTCTCATCAGGCCATGGAACATGGTGTGATAAGTCATATGATCATGCTTAATATGCTTCTCTTCCATTTCATCCATCAAGGTAACTGCTGACTGCACATCTTTGGATCTAATCAGTGAACTCATTAAAGCATTATAAGCCCCAGTATCAGGAAGCAAATTCCTCAAATGAATCTCATCAAACAACTGTTGTGCCTTAATTGGATTTCGTACAACTCCAGCTCCATGAATCAGTGTGGTGATTGTCTCTAAAGCAGGCAACAAATTGGCCCTTTCCATTTCTTCGAAAAGCCTCAAAGCATCAGCAAAGCAACCTCTCTTACAGTAAGCATCAATCCTAATATTATAAGTTATACTGTTTGGCTTAAAGCCTCTTCTAGCCAGCTCATGGTAAAAGAGTTCTACTGAAGTAATATCTCCAGTTTCCTTGAACCCCAAGAGCAAGATATTCATGGTCTTGGTGTTGGGTGAAAACCGAGAATGCATCTTTATGAAAATTGAGCGTGCCTCCTTCATTTGTCTTTGGGTGCAAAATGCTCTAAGGAGTACATTAAACTCATCGGTACCAAACTTCTTCCCAACAAAAATATCAGTCTCCATCTTCTCAAATGCTGCAAGGACATCTTCATAGGATTGAAACTTTGCAATTTTTGACAGCATGATGCTTATCGACTTCAGAGTAAGCAAAGAAGGATGCATACTACTTATTTTTTCCATCAACTCCCACGCTTTATCAAAATAGCGCATCCTGGTAAGGATGTGCAGCATCTTCTCAAAAGCATCTGAACTCGGACACATCTGTGAACGATGGAGGGAATAATTAAAGAACTCAAGAGCTTTAAGACCATTGGAATGTGCTCCGAAAAGATGACCAAGAACATTCTCCACAAAGCTCGTAGAAAGAAGAGTTGGTGGGATAGTGTGGAGAAGAACCGGTTGAAGTGGCTGATCAGGATACGGGTGTTTGTTAATAATCTTGGTAATCCTATCAATTTCTATATCCGTTTCTACAGACGATACACACTGGCTGGATAGCTTAGCAGCGGATACAAGCGAAAATCTTAGGTTTGGAGGGGTTTGAGTAAATGGGTTGGTTCCACTCTTGAGTCTTGCCAAAAGAAGCATTCTCTCCTTTGTGAAGTTAATGATAACCGCAACGGATTAAAAGTGTCAATGCCACACTCTGATTTCAACACCCTGGAATGATGTAAAAGCAAAAATTCAAAGTCTGGGAGTAAATCTAGACAGTTAACAGTTTTATGATTGGACCCAACTAAAGCCCTATACTTATTTACAACCCCACATACTGGAAAGCTAAGAGAAACTTGGATAGTCACAGACAAATATATCTGGGCATGAAATTATTAGAGGAAAATGAAGAAGAAACATGATGTAAGGATTATTTCTCAATTTGGGGGAGACAGGATGAAGGAGAGTACCTGATACGAGCTCAGACGGCAGAGTGGGGACGAACCCAAAAGACGAGAACCACAGAAACACCCGGGCAGCAGCGTTATCGGTTGTCGCTGCAACTTTGAATTTTTGAAGCTATTCATTTCCCGATCGGCAAATTCTGTGTTCGGTAAAACAAAATGGAGAAGCCAGAAAACACGTGCAATGTAGCAGCGAATTAATGAATATTTTAAAATGGCATTGGTACCCTTCTAAACTTCAGCAAATTACAAGATTAACAAACCCCCATCTATCTCTCTCCATCGACTCGACCATGGCGCATTACTCCACTGTGCGTAACAAGAGTTAGGTAGGGGTTTTACTCATGGATTTGAATTTTGTTTCTCATATATTCAAACTTTGTATCTAACACCTGTTTGGCCTCTGACTAGGTTCAGATTCAAGCTTCTCAAATTTCCTTCGTTCCATTTCTCCTCGCAACCCAGAAGAAAGAAAACTCAATCTCCAAGGATTTCTGGGTGTGTTTTCACGACATTGGGCAGCATATAGGTGGTTGTCTTCAAGTAAAATCTCTGTTAATCCAAATTATGTATTATTTACATGATAGTTGGTTTGCTTGGATATGAGCTTATGGAGAGTAGAAAGAATACTTCAATTCAGGGTTAATTTCATAATTTTATTCATCCCACAATAGGGGCATATATACAAGTACAAGGGAGTAATCTAACTCTAATAGGAAACAATCTACCCATAAATACAGGAAATCCTAATTACATAAGAATCCTAATTATATACGGATTTACAACAATTGTACACTCCCCCTCAAGTTGGTGCATAGATGTCTATCATGTCCAACTTATCAATCGAGCTGTCGAACACCCTTCTAGATACTCCTTTAGTAAGAACATCAGCTAATTGCTCCTCTGAGGTTACAAATGGAAATCGAATAACCTTTCTGTCAAGATTCTCTTTAATGAAATGACGATCAACCTCCACATGTTTTGTGTGATCATGCTGAACTGGATTATGTGCAATTGCAATGGCAGCTGTATTATCACAATGCAAGTCCATAGGCCTCTTAAGCTTGTAACCCAGTTCCTTCAGGATATTACGAATCCATAACATTTCACAAACTCCATGTGCCATACCTCGAAATTCAGCTTCTGCACTCGATCTGGCAACGACTTTTTGCATTTTACTACGCCAAGTGACAAGGTTTCCTCCAACAAAAGTGAAGTACCCAGATGTAGAACGTCTGTCAGTGTTATCACCAGCCCAATCTGCATTTGTGTACCCAACAACTTCCAATTCACCCTTTTTTCAAACAGTAACCCTCTACTTGGCGCCATCTTCAGATATCTCAAAATACGAAAAACTGAATCCATATGTTCTTCACTAGGACAATGCATAAACTGACAAACCACACTCATAGCATAAGCAATATCAGGTCTAGTATGAGAAATATAAATTAACCTTCCTACTAGACGTTGATACCTTCCTTTATCAGTCGAAACTTGATCAGGATAAATACCAAGTCTGTGATTCATCTCAATAGGTGTCTCAATTGGTTTGCAGTCCAGCATCCCAGTTTCAGCCAGTAAATCAAGGACGTACTTCCTCTGTGAAAGTGAAATCCCCTTCTTAGACCTTGCAACTTTAATACCCAGAAAATACTTTAGTTGTCCAAGATCCTTCTTCTCAAACTCCTTTGACAGATACTCTTGCAATTTATTCATCTCTTTCAGGTCATCTCCTCTAACAATCATGTCATCAACATATACAATCAGAGCTGTAATCTTACCATTCTTGCGTTTGATAAACAAGGTATGGTCAGAATTGCTCTGTTTATATCCAAAGGCTCTCATGGATTTCGAAAATCTTCCGAACCAAGCTCTTGGAGACTGCTTCAAGCCATACAAAGACTTCTTCAGTTTACACACCTTGCCAGCGTCACTTGGGTTATTCTTAACACCTGGGGGCACATCCATGTACACTTCTTCTTCCAAATTCCCATTGAAGAAAAGCATTCATCACATCAAACTGGTGCAAGGGCCAATCTTTGTTTGCTGCAACTGAAATTAGAATTCAGACAGTATTGATCTTTGCCACAGGTGCAAAAGTCTCCTCATAATCAATTCCATAGCGTTGTGTATATCCCTTGGCAACCAACCTTGCCTTGTATCTGTCAATAGTTCCATCTGCCTTAAGCTTCACAGTAAACACCCAACGACACCCTACAGTCTTCTTTCCGATAGGCATGGGTACTAACTCCCACGTTGCATTCCTTTGAAGGGCTTCCAATTCTTCATTCATCGCCTTTGTCCATTTTGGATCCGTCAATGCATCCTGCACGTTACTAGGAATAGATACAGTAGATAATTGATCAACAACAAGTGCATGTGACTCAGATAGCCTATGGTTAGACATAAAATTGGCTACAGGATATTTGGCTTTTTCTTTAATGTCTGGTTCATATTGTTTTTTAGAAACACCCTTGGTAACCCTTTGTGATTTCCTAGGTTCTACACTTTCTAACCCAGAAGACTCGTTTAACTTTGGGGTTACCTGAGGTGGATCATTCTGAGCGAATTCTTTAATTGTTGATGTAGAAGGGGGAATGTCTTGTGTGCTAGCTTCTGATTCGGAACTTGCTTTTTCTGATTCAGCAATCACATTTTCTGATTCGGCACTCACACTGCCCTGTTCGGCAATTGCCTTTTTTGATTCGGCAATCGCATTTTCTGATTCGGCACTCACACTGTCCTGTTCGGCAATTTCTTTTTCTGATTCGGCACTCACAGCGCCCTGTTCGGCAATTGCTTGTTGATTCGAAATATTTGCTGCTTGCTCACAATTCGTATTTTTATCAAAGTTTCCTCCTTCAAAACGAGCCTCCAAGTTTTCCAACTCTTCAAATTCGTCAAACTCAAAGATACACTGAGGATTCCCTTCACATCCTCTCCCCCTGAAGGGAAGACTCAAGAACTCTCCATGAATAGTAAGGCTCGGATTCACGGAATGAGACATCAAGAGATGTATGTACTGTGTTGGTGAGCGGATCATAACATCTGTAGCCCTTCTGAAACTCTGCATAACCCACAAAAAATACACTTCCTTGCACGGGGATCAAGCTTGCTCCGTTGTGGCTTCGGTATATGGACATAAGCTGTGCACCCAAACACTCAGGGCTCCAAATTAGGCATAGATGGGATTAACAGAAGTTGATGAAGCTTCTGGTGAGGATTCTGAAACTCGATTACCCGTGAAGGGGTACGGTTAATGAGATATGCTGCAGATTTCACAGCTTCTCCCTTATATGACCGAGGTACATTCATGCCAAACAAGGAAGCACGAACAACTTCCATCAACTGTCTATTCTTCCGTTCTGCTAAACCATTCTGTTGGGGAGTATAAGAGTTTGAGGTTTGATGACGAATTCCATATGCCCGGCAAAACTCATTCATATGTCCATTCACAAACTCTCCACCATTGTCAGACTGGAAAACTCTGATAGATTGTTGATACTGAGTCGCTACCATTTTGTGAAATTCAGTAAACATTTCAAAGACATCAATCTTATTCTTTAGTAATGATACCCAAGTCATGTGAGTGCAATCATCAATAAAAGTTACAAAATATCAGGCACCAGAAAGAGAAGGAATTTTCGCAGGACCCCAAACATCGGAGTGAATCTTCATAAAAGGAATAGGACTTTTATTCAGACTTGGTGAATATGAAATACGGTGGCTCTTGGCCAGTTCATAAATGTCACAATGGAAATCTGAATCACTGACTACCGAAAACAAATGAGGTTGCAGCTTCTTAAGATAACTAAAAGATAAATGACCTAAACGCCGATGCCATAACCATACAGCTTCCTTTGCATTCTCTACCCCAGTGATCTGATTAGCTTGCCCCAAAAGATGCTTCTGTTTCTCTCCATTCTCTGTCAGATCCAGGTAGTATAAATTCCCCCTTCTAACACCAAAACCAAGAATCCGCCGAGTCAGAATGTTCTGAAACACACAGAAAGACGGATAAAAGGTCACAATACATGTAAGAGCTAGAATAATTTGACCAACAGAGAGGAGATTATAAGCTAGTGATGGAACAACTAAGACAGACTCTAGGGTTAAGTTATTAGACAAGACAACAGAACCTTCTCCGGTAACCGGAGTTGGAGTACCATCAGCAGTAGAGACAACATTTTGGGAGGAATGTTTAAGCTTTGTCACAAGGTTAGGGTCATTGGTCATATGGTCAGATGCACCTGTATCAATTATCCATATATTATTCAAAGTAACCTTACCCTTCATACCTGACTGCGCTACATTAGCGGAGGCATTGTCTAGATGCTCTTCCTCTGTAGTAGCAACGACAGCCTTGCCCAAATTCTTTCGTGGTTTCTTGGTGAAGTCCCACCAACCGGGGTAACCAATCACTTCATAGCATCGCTCCTTGGTGTGACCTATTTCTCCACAATGAATGCACTTTCTGTTTGCAAAAGGACTTGGTTTACTTAAGGGGCGGCGTGGAGGAGGACCCGAGAAGCCTGGAGGAGGACCCTGCTTGCGTTGAACAGCCATAACCGAGGATTCGGTAGGTACAGAACGCCCCATAGCCTGTTTCTCTAACTGTACCTTGCGAATGTAAGCATAGCTCTGCTCCAAGGAGAATTTTGGTTCCTTTCGCAAGATCTCTCCGCGCACCTGATCATACTCCGAGTCAAGTCCACTCAGAAACATGTGAACACGCAACCGGGACATTGCTGAAGTCTCTTGAACTACAGCTGCAACATTATCATTCTGAGATGCTACCCTTTGATCAATCTCTTGGAACATGGCCACCAATTCATTGTAGTAGGTAGGAATAGGCCGTCCATTCTGCTTTGCTTCGAAGCACTTCTTGTTCAATTCAAAGATCCGAGTCTCATCAGAGTCATCATAAAAGGTTTGCCCTACAGCTTCCCAAATATCTTTTGCAGTAGGAAGACGAATAAACCGGTTCATAAGAGAAGACTCCATGGAGTCAATGAGCCAACTTTTCACTTTTTCATTATCCGTGGCCCAAGCTTCATATTATGCAGAATTCATGGCGGGTTCAGCCTTTGCTCCAGTCAGATAACCAACCTTTCCCCGTGCTCCAATGCGCATCTTCATGAGGGGAGCCCATATGGTGTAGTTGGACTCATTCAAGACAACACTAGTTGGGAACGTCGAGTTGTCTTGTTGGGTGGTGTAGTGATGATGGATGATTTGTGAGAATAGTTGATGCTCTGTCATAATTGCCTTATGGGGATTTGATTGTTCGCCTTCAATTACAGGTCCTGCCATTGAGGAATTCGGATTTTTTTTCAAGATTGGGTTTTTAGGGTTTCAAGATGGTTCGATTTCAATGGTGGTAGTGGTGGTACGCAGCGGTTTGTGGTGGTAGTTTGGGTGTTCTTCGAGATTTAGGATTCAAAGGATGCAAAGCAAGTTCAAAGGATTGAACTTGCTCTGATACTAAGTAGAAAAGAATACTTCAATTCAGGGTTAATTCAATGATTCTATTATTCCCACAATAGGAGCATATATACAAGTACAAAGGAGTAATCTAACTCTAATAGGAAACAATCTATCCATAAATATAGGATATCCTAATTACATAAGAATCCTAATTATATACAGATTTACAGCAATTCTACAGGCCTCACACGAGCCTTACGTAAAACTCTGACTTTGGGATCCTTGATTGCCTTTGATAAATATGGAAGTTCCCATAGTGCTAGTGTAGAAGACAACATGTTTATTGATAACGAAATGAGTGATGATAGCAATGCAAAAGACAAATCTGTGAGTTTAATTGATCAGTGGTTGCAAAATTGGGTTAAAGTTACTGGTGATGGAAGCCAATTTAAGATTGGTGCTCTTCCCTGTACTACAATTATTCAAAAGCTTCTTACTGATGTGGCATGTTGTAAAAGAAGCTTTGTGATATGGAATGTTGGGTCTCGTAAACTGCTCTCGGGGTTTAATTGTGGTTTGCGACCTGGAGGTTACTTTGTGTGGTCTGCAACTCCGGTTTTCCACTAGTTTCAGTGTTTCTGCCATGAAAGTGTCCTACAATGGAGTACCAAACTAGCCTCCTCTTTGTAATGAGTATGCAATGCTTCATGATGCTTGCTTGTTGCCTCAGAAAATTGGAGAGAAGGTTCATGTAGACAATGTTAGATTTGGAGAACTTTCTTCATGCAAGTTATATTGTATTATGGGTGCAGAATAAGAGTGGCCAGGGATACTACGGCAACGGTTCAAACAGATCAAGGGAGAAGCCAAGAGAAGCTCCATACCCGAGACCTCCAGCCCAGGAAGCAAAAACTCCTTACATTCCGCGATATGAAGTGTTAACCAATTTGACTGCCTCCTATGAAGAAATTTGGAACCGCCATAGAAATGACATTCCCCCAGCTCCAAAAAGGAAGTTTCCCAAAAGGGCAGGGCCGGACAACGGGCAACATTGTGCCTATCACAACGAGTCTGGCCACACCACCGACCGGTGCTTTTCCCTTCGAAACACCATTGAGTACATGATCTAGAACGGCAAGTTACAGCAGTATAAGTCACCCGCCACAGGTGTCAACCTGATTGAAGTATATGGGGAGATAATGACGATTCACGGGGGTGGCACCCAAGGGGTGTCCGGTCACCGGGCCAAAAGACTCTGCCCAAGAGGCCCGGAGTTAGAGATAATGCAGCTTCGTCAGGAATGCCGCAAGGAGCTGGTTCCTTGGGATACCGTGTCATTTTCTCAGTCTGAAGACACGCTGAAAATGCATCACAATGATCCTTTCATTATCACTCTTCAGATTGACCATTGGAGAACTCGAAGGGTTCTAATAGACACGGGAGCCGCTGTCAGCGTCATGTTCAGCAGTTGCTATAAGGGGTTTAAAAGAGGAAGAGATTAGCTCTATAGAAACCACGAGCCATTGATCAGTTTTTCAGGTGAGACAACTCAACCGTTGGGGTCTGATCAGCTAACGGTTACAGTTGGAACCGGGCACCAATCCACAAGAATTGTAGTTCCCTTCATAATTGTGGACTGCCCATCATCCTACAATGCCATACTTGGGAGAGATGCACTCTGGGGCCTACAAAGTTTTATAGCGGGTCATATGCTGCTTATGAAGGTACCTACACCCGGGGGTTGGGTTACAATTTGCGGAGACCAAGAAGCCGCTGTCAGATGCAACGCGATAGCAACAACTCAGTCCCAGCATGAGATGTTTTCGGCCGGTTTTTCCCTGTCCCCATTTGACAAACCCGATGACCCCAGGGATGACCCGGATTCTTTGCCCATCAGTAAGACGGCACAAAAGAAGAGCCAGAAGTATCCTGCCAAGTTCCCCCGGCCAGCCCCAATCGAAGCGACAGAATGGATTCAGATTTCAGAGGAATACCCGGAGAGGAAGATTTGCATTGGCACAGGCCTTGACCCCGAGGTCAGAACCTGGATGATTGAGCTGCTAACCCGGAAACAGAAGGTGTTCGCATGGTCATATGCAGACATGCCCGGGATTTCTCCAGAAGTTATGACGCATTCCCTCAATATTATCCCGGGTGTTAAACCGGTAAGACAGAAGCGTCGTGCATTTTGCGCAGAGAAGTACAAGGCCATTCAAGCAGAAGTTAAACGTCTTAAAGACATCAGGTTCATTGAAGATGCAACATACCCGGATTGGTTGGCCAATGTGGTGATGGTCAAGAAGGCAAACGGAAAGTGGAGGATGTGCGTCGACTACACAGATCTGAATAAGGCTTGCCCAAAGGATAGTTTTCCCCTTCCAAAGATTGATCAACTGGTGGATTCAACCGCGGGCCACCCCCAGTTGAGCTTTATAGATGCATACTCGGGATTTAACCAAGTTCCGATGAATCCCGCGGATCAACAGCACACATCTTTTACAACAGACAAGGGGATGTATTATTACAAAGTGATGCCTTTTGGACTCCGGAATGCAGGAGCCCGTTTTCTATATGACTCGTTTTAGGAAGCGCGGTTTACGAACGTTGTTCTTGATGAGGATTTGTATTGATGAGGTGAGTGGATTTCTGTAATATGTTTCAAATATTCTTATATATTTTAAAATTAGTCGAAAAACATGATTTTGATCTATTTACAAAATATCTCTTTATTTATAGTGAAACGTGTCGATTTGTGAAATGTGTGGAATTTATATATATTTATGTGTTTGATCCATTGTTTGTGAAATCATGGAACATGTGAACTTCTATTGGTTATGTTGAAGTAAGGATGTGACACACGATAGTATAGGACTTAAAGGTCATTAGGTTTCGCTGAAGATCACTAAATTGAAGGATATCCATTAAGAAGAGAGTGTGCAATGTGATGAATTGATTGAGATGTTGTGATATACGATATACATATTTTTGTAGTGTGTAAAATGACATGACTTTGCGGGCATATTACATTGGTTCACTAACTGAGCGAATGGTTTTGCCCAATCACTCATCTTTAATATTTTTTGCAGAGAAAATACTTGCATGTTACCAAGCCGGAAAATGAGTAAACGACGAGCCTAGAAAGAAGAGTTTAGAGCATAGTACTTTTGTTTACTTGGGCCATTGAAACATTCTGAAAAACACCTCTCTTCAACCTAGATCATGAACCCTTCAAATGTTGTGGGGGCGGATCCAGCAAACAATTATACAACTCAACGCATTCAGTGTGTTGAATATTGTAGAAAGATTCATGCATTTTGTAGTGATCGAAATAGCCAAAAAAATATCCATCGTGAACTCTTACAGACTTTTCTGATAGTAGTACGATCCATGGATCAATGCGACTATTGTATAGGCATTACAACAATTATCTCAACAGACAACATTTATCATACAACCGAACAGGTGTCACCCCTTGTCTAATAAGTCAATATTTTAGACTAAGATGTAGTCGGCTTGTTAACCAAATCCGTCGACTAAGATGTCGTCGGTAAAAACTCGTCGGCTATAACTTTAGCCGACGAAACTAGTAGTCGTCGGTTATAGTCTGAGACTTTTGCCGACGACAATTTTATATGTTTCGTTGGCTAAAGTGTCATCCTATAGCTGACGAAACATCATTTCGTCACCCGTAGTCTGACACTTTGGCCGACGAAACATTTAATATATGTGTCGGCTAAAGTATGTAATAACAAAAATTAAAAAAACCATGGCCGAAAAAATATACACTACTAGGACAACTACTTTAGCGGACGAAATTTTTTCGTCGGCTAAGTAAATTATTTTGTTGGCTAAAGTTTTAGCCAACGAATCGTCGTCGGCTATAAAGTCGTCAGGAAAATTATCGTCCATCGTTGGCTAAAGTTATTTATTTAGCCGACGAAGAAATTTTTCGTTGCTTAAAGTCTGAATTTTAGAAGACAAATTTTTGGATCGTAGCCGACGAATTTTATTAAATTTGGTCGGCTATAGTTATTTATTTTTATTTATTTAACTTTAGCAGACGAATTAGAGGAGGAGGAGGAGGAGGAGAAGGAGAAGGCTAGGAGAGGGAGAAGGAGAGGAGGAGAAGGAGAAGGAGAGGAGGAGGAGAAGAATGAAAGATATAGAAAAAATTCAAATTTTCGGAGGAGATTATGAAAGTTTGAGGCTTTAGCCGACGAAATTAAAGAATTTTGTCGGCTAAAGTGCCTTATATTTAAACTTATATTTTATATATTTAATTAACTTTAGCCGAATAATTTTAATATATTTCGTCAACTAAAGTGCCTTATATTTTAAACTTATATTAGATATATTTTATTTATTTATTTAATTTTAGTTGACGAATTTTAATAAATTTCGTCGGCTAAAACTCTAAACCCTAAACCTTCACTGATGAATACCCTAATATTTTGTCGGCTATGCTATAATAAATAAAATAAAAAATTTATACCACTAGTTGCGTCTCATCAATTTGAAATTTGTTTCAGTTGAAGGTCCGGCCAAAATACGTAATTTAGATGGTCAAATGACCGTTTCCGTGTGTTTAGGGGTTTGACTTACGAGATTGACCGTGTGCATGGATCCTGTCGCATCCCTGGACTATTTCCGGTCCCAAAACACGGCAGTAACGGTCGTGATCCCGGACTAATGAATAACCAATGCGTCATCTGACGTATTGAGTTCCCACTAGGCTGAAACCACAAGGCTAATTTAAATAAAATGACATAAATGTGAGGAGCAGATGAATGAATAAATAATGATATATACATGTGCGGAAGATAGCGTACAAGACTTAGACTACATGATACATAAAGAAAGTCTAAGTCAGTGAATATACAACATGGGACAACGAGCAAAATACAAGTGAATAAAAGCTCGATAGGTTAGAGTGCGCCAAATGCGTCTAAATCAACAGTTATAGAGATCGAAAAGCTGAAGTACCATGAATGATGAAAAGCTTCTCTAGGGTGATCCCGAAATACAGATGATGAACAACACGCACTGCCAAGCCCCTAGTCACCGATGCATCTCTTCAAAGCAAGTCTACCGGGTACCTGTAAAGTAGGGGTGAGCACTCGTCCTCGCTAACCCAAAAGGGGCCGAACCCAACCAAGATTGGGTTTGAAAACAAAGGTGTAGTTGTCATAGATAGATACTACATATAGCTTTCACCGGTGATTAAACAATTCGTAAAACATGCAACGACCAAAAACTGTATTTGGTTTTATAGGCAGATTTATATAAATTCTTTTTCCATGTGCCAATGCTAACATCAAAATGACTGAGCACTCAAAGTAAAACAATAGCCTGCAGAGCTTCATGGATCTTGGCGGCCGAATCCAGGGTTTGTCTTCACAGCAAACCGGGGCCGACTACTTATGCGTCCGAAGACACGTAATAGCGAGAGTGTCCATTTACAGCGCCCAACAGATCACTCATAACAACACACCGCACTTACGACTGGCATAACTCTGTGCGAAACGAGCGTAAGTGGGAAAATAAAATAAACAGGGCATTGCTCCTCCAGAGGTTCACGGTCATTGACAACGTGGGAAAACATAGTCTAAACACTAGGTCTCGTCACTATCAAGCCAAGCACCGGATATCAGGACAACGGTACTACTTTTCGATCTTAATCATCACATGTGTGTCTAGCCTCGGTTTTCTAAACATTTAATAAAGCGATAAAGTAAGAAAACATATATCGACAATGCACAAACAAACAACACATAACTTTCATATAGTTGAGCACTATACAAAATAAAATACCATTAACCCGGAAGTTACGGCTCACCATAGCGGGCGGCTCACCATACCTAATATGACGAAGCCGAAATCCACGTGCTCCAAGCCTCAATCCTCAAGCTCGGAGTGTAGGCAAAATCCTGAATCCGTTAAAAGACAAGTCAACGACTAAACAAGTCGAAAGTAGAAACGTAACGGTCATTCTATGGTCAACTACCCACTTTCCTAGTTTGACCAGAAAAGATTAAAGGTTGACTTTAGGGTTGACCAAGTCATTCCTGGATTGACCAAGAAATTGGCCAAGTCTACTAAGTTGGTCAAAATTGACCAAGACTCTGTAAACTCAATAAACTTTCCGTTTCTTTTCCCGGACACAAGAGTCTAACTATTTGATGCCTCGATTCTCGAACGGGGCAAGAATCAAGATTATTACTCATTCGGTAGTAACGTCTTTCCGTCGCCTATATTATTTATAAAAGCTTTAAACCATTTAACCGTAGCGGTAAAAACGTAAAAATTAGTCTTCTACGGCAAAAGTAAAAAAGTCAACCATGAATAGTGAAGTCAACCGTCAACCGTGTACCATGAATAGTAAAGTTGTCGCATCCCGAGACTATTTTCGGCCCCGAGACATGACAGTAACCGCCGTGATCCCGAAATAATGAATAACCGATGCGTCATCTGACGTATTGACTACCCATTAGGCCGAAACCACAAGGCTAATTTAAATAAAATGACATAAATATGAGGAGCAGATGAATAAATAAATAATGATATATATAAGTGCGGAAGGTAGCATACAAGACTTGGACTACAAGATACATAAAAAGTCAAAGTCAGTAAATATACATCATGGACCAACGAGCAAAGTACATACCACAAGATGAAACATGGATCAAACAAGTCCAGGTTATAAAACTAGGAGATTAAGTCATGGAAATGGTGGTACAAACTCAGAATAATTCACTTCGGTTTCTAAAGAAACTCGATAACTGCTTCCGAACATTACCACATACGTACACGTGACTCGTGGTGGCACAACCGATGGAGTCAACACTTCCCAAGCAGTGGGTTCCATCACTTCCTTAACGCTCCTTAATGCAACATGAAGTCATTACATAAATGCGTCTGAAGATACTATTCACATGAGGATGGCGGGGCATCTTCACAATCTTTGTAGTTTTCTCCAATCCAACGCTCTTAGTTACTCGTCTCAATTCAGCATGTACAGGATTGGTGCAGTGAATCTCACGACGTATCTGTAAACAAGCACGTCGTCTTACCCAAGAGTATAGAACTCTTAGACATCTCATTTCCCATGAAATAGCTGAGAGAAACGCTCACGGAAAGAGTCTTCTTTCCACTCCAAGGTTACGTCGCTCATTACTAGTCTCACTACTAGTCACATGGTAACCGAATAATCAAATGATCTCTACCTCAAAATCTCCAATAAACACCCAACTCTCCTCACAATCTCTTTCTCTTCATGTGTAGGAGATGGTGCATTCCCAAGGTAGGAAATGCTCACAATCATTTCGGTGACTCTATGGCATGGCAACATCCTGAATGAATACTGGGAAAAAAGGGATACCCAATACCGAAACAAACGTTCGGTTCAGATGAAGTGAAAAAACTCTAAGGATCTCAAAAAGTTATGGACTCCAAATAAGAATGGCTTGATCTCCGACGATAGAAATAGTGGAATAACGAACGGCTCATGCAATGACATCTGCATTGCGTGCAGATAAGCAGACAATACGACTCGAAAAAACAACTAAGTCGTACTAGAGTGACACTGAAGGTACCAAAATGATGCTCTGATATCAAGTAATTACTGTCACATCCCGGGACTATTTCCGGCCCTGAGACACGACAGTAACCGCTGTGATCCCGAACTAATGAATAACCAATGCGTCATCTGACGTATTGACTACCCACTAGGCCGAAACCATAAGGCTAATTTAAATAAAATGATATAAATATGAGGAGCAGATGAATAAATAAATAATGATATATACAAGTGCGGAAGGTAGCGTATAAGACTTGGACTACAAGATACATGAAAAGTCCAAGTCAATAAATATACAACATGGGCCAACGAGCAAAGTACACGTGGATAAAAGCTCGATAGGTCAGAGTGCGCCAAATGCATTCAAACCAATAGTCACGGAGATCGAAAAGCTGAAGTATCACGCACTGCCAAGCCCCTAGTCACCGCTCTAACTATAGCGGTAGAGAAATCTACGTGCATCAACTCTGACTTGTAAAGTCAATAACATAAACAGCTCAGTGGTGTTAGCTAGCAAGAACTGTAACCCCATAACACGTAATCTTTAAATAAAGACCAACTCCCAAATAATCAAGGTCGACCACAACAAACTCAAGGAGTTACCAAAATAACTATGCACATGGATTCTGCCATTTACAGGCTATACTTTAAATCACAGGAATTTCTTTTAAAGCTTCCTATACACATCAGGATAAACGATCCACGTAGGGATCAAACACAATTGCTCAAACATCGCAACACACTGTGTCAAGCCAAACTCTGCTTGGACTTTTCCTCCACAAACAATGTGAAACAAGTGTCAAAGCCGAACACTAAAATCTCCAGTAGTCCACGTGTTGGGAATATCACATCCTCGTACAGTCGGAAACACACATCCGACGTACATCCTCCCGAATCTTTGAGCAAGTAGGTCATCGAAAGAAACAATCATAGATTGGTCCACTTACAGTCTGAACTCATGGCCCACCAAATCAAACATGTCAAGGGCGTGCTTGAAAATCTGGATAGTAGCATGACAGACTCAAAGTGTCAAAACAATAATCGAGGTTTATCGTCTCGGTAAACTCCTCAGGTACTCGTAGCTGAAGATAACAAGGATACGAGTCAATCTTCAAGAAGAATCACTTTCGCAACGAGATCCACAAGTCTAACTTGTCGCCAAGCCGAAACAACAAAATCTTGTATGATCATAAGATTCAATCCAAACGATATGGAATCGTAAGGATGAGATCACACGTCGTCAATGAAACTGGAGTCGAGAAAAGCTGCATGCTCCTGTAAGTAGGGTCCACATCGACGGGACACATAAGGGACAACGCTCCACAAGGTTGATGCATGGTTCGTGAAGAAGACGCTCACACTCACGTCGAAATAACTAGAACGTCGATGGCAAGGTAGCCTCAAGGTGCTTAAAAAAAGAAGACACGTTACCTTATCCACTACGTCAACTTTCACAACACAGCATCACCTGCTCCACTGTTTCGATGGAAAAGCTACACGTACTCACAACTTTGAGTTGTAAAGACATAGGTCATCCATACTAGTACTCAATCATATCTCGAATTCTTTGGTCGAAGAGCTGTTGTCGTCTTCAGCATCTAATCTCGAACTCGTGATGACATCTGTAAGTAAACTTTTGCTTACTCGTCTCGAACTTGGTTGAACTGTGAGTCGATAACATCCTCTAGCGTCACTTTATCTGGGTATGCTTTCCTCCATTGTCTTTAACTCATCGATGGACATGTGGCGAAGTAAGTCCTCCACTTGCTCCTGGCACGTCACACTGTCTTCTCGAAAGCTTAAATATCGCGTCAACAAATCGTCTCATCGCTCAAGATACATGGTCGTCCACGTAAGAGGAAGTCGCGCAAGACTTTTGGTAGTAAATACCTCACTTCTTTCATTCCTGGTTATAACAACCATATGAACTGGTCACAAGAAATTTCTTGATTACTCAAGGTAATGTCAAAGAGCTGCAATAGTCAAGAACGTGATACCAAAGGGTTGCTGACACAAATAGTGATATAAGGGTCATTTGACACCTTAAACAAGAATCAAACACGAGTGCGGATCCCAAGTTAAGAAAACACTACGATGCGGGAATAACGCTCATCAAGGTCGAACAAATATACTCGGGCCTCATTATAAGAAAAACAATCAAAGGGACTCGAACAATCAAAGTCAAGTCCGATTTAGGAAGGGAGAGCAAAACAACAAAGACTCTCCTGACAGTAGCAAACTTTAAAACAGCCTTAGTCTGAATAAAATAGGTCACTACAACCTGAAGGTTAATGAAAAGGGAGTTTGAAATCCAGAAAGAAACACAAAGGAACGAAAATCTCCCAAATGATGACACGTCTCAAAACGGTGATAATAACAAAAAAGGTCTCAAAAATGCAAGGACATACCATAAGATGAAACAAGGATCAAACAAAGTCCAGGTTATAAAACTAGGAGATTAAGTCGTGGAAATGGTGGTACAAACTCGGAGTAATTCACTTCGGTTTCTAAAGAAACTCGATAACTGCTTCCGAACATTACCACATACGTACCACGCACTACCAGGATAAGCACTTTAGCCGACGAAATTTTTTCGTCGGCCTGTTCACAATTTTCGTCGGCTAAGAAGTCGTCGGCTATAATTCGTCGGCTATGATTATAGCCGACGAAATAAAGGCCGTCGTCGGCTATACTCCACACCTTAGCCGACGAAAAAATATAAAAAATTCGTCGTCTATACTCCAAACCTTAGCCGACGAAATAATATAAAAAAATCGTCGGCTATGATCCACACCTTAGCCGACGAAATAATATAAATATTTCATCGGCTATGATCCAAACCTTAGCCGACGAAATATTAATATTATTTCGTCGGCTATAATCCAACACTTAGCCGACGAAATAATATTAATATTTCGTCGGCTAAAGTTTTTAAAAAATAAAAATTAAATAGAGAATAGCCGACGAAATTAGCACACTTTCGTCGGCTATAATACTTTTACCCGACGAAATTAGCACACTTTCGTCGGCTAAAGGTTGTTGAAAAAAAAAATAGCATAGCCGACGAAATATGGTAAATTTCGTCGGCTATAGTACTTTTTATACTAGAAACCCAAACAAAATTTATACATTACCATCCAAGCAAGCTGCAAATTACAGAAACAATTTTATAACCAACAACAACACACCATCTAAAGTAACATAAACATTTTGCATTAAATTTTCAATTCATAAATTGTTCATAAAACCTAAAAAGTAAATTAATATTTGTTCATAAACCTAAAAAACTAAATAAATAATTGTTCATAAACTTAAAAAACTAAATGAAATCGATATCGTCTAAATCAATATCTGCTCCAGGATGAGGTTGTTGGGGAGGTTGGGGAGGTTGCGGCGGCTGAGGTAAGACAACAGGCGGGGGCATGGGCGGAAGCGGAAGTCCCTGCTGCTGTGCAGCTATAAAATCTTGCATGTACTGGTACATCTGCTGCTGCTGTGTCTGCTGGGCGGCATGGCATGCTATAGTGTACTCCTGTAGAGCGGCAGTATATGCTGCTTGGGCGGCCTCTCTCGCGGCAGTATATGCTGCTTGGGCGGCCTCTCTCTCGGCATTATATGCTGCTTGGGCGGCTTGTTGTTCCCGTAACATCTGAACTTCCGCCTCAAGCTGAGTCGTTCTGCTGCTGGTCGAGGCTCCTTTTTTCTGAAACCCAGGAGTGGTTTTCAGTACCCCCTCGCCCTTCTTTCCCAGGCCCCGACAGTAGAAGTTATTTCCTCGCGGTGGGAAGGCTGTGCCCATGATCCTGGCCCCAACGCTGAGATCCGAACTGTCGATCCGGGACATGGCTTCGGACATGTCTTCCTCTTGCGTGTCAGGCCATGTCTCCCTGACTATAGCAGCCATCACCTCGTCACTAGCCTGCCTCACCCTCGCCTAATTTGATAGGAAAAAAAATTAATTAACATTTTAAAATATATATATATATACATATAATTTACTAAATTTTAAAACGTAAAACGACTTACAATATCCTCCTGGGAGTCGGGATATGCCTTCTCGTACGTATAGACGTTCTGGTTGACCTCTAGATGTTCCCTGGCCGCCTCCTCCATCAACGATGCGAACGGTCTAGAACCGGCATGATGGTTCCTCATGTTGCGTTGCCGGTTTTGAGCGTTCACCCGGGAAACGGCCTACAAAGGAATCGAATTAGTAAAATATTTTAAAACGTATTAAATATAATTCAATATAATAAATAATTATTTTTAATTACCTGTTTATGTGGGTTGTTGAATTCCGATATCAGAAGCCAATGCCACTCGTACTCCCTGAACTGGAACTCAAGGGGGGTGCCGGAACGTTCGTTCCCATGTGTAGTCCAGTGGGTCCGTAACTCGTTCTTCCACTCCTTGTACCTGTAATACGCCAAAAAAAATATAAATATTATAAATTAAACATAGTTTTTTTTTGTCCTTAACTTTGCAACGTACCTTCCCCCGTGCACAACGTCCACCCAGGTGTTCCTCAGGTACTCGGGAACGTCAAACCGCACCTGCATTTAAACATTTATTACTTTAGACGTTCATAAATCTACAATGTAATAAATAATGTTAAATATGAATTTTGTTATACTTACCGACATGGCGTTGTGGACCATGTCCTTAACCTCCTGTGGGACCTCGCCCCAGTCTGACCACAACATAGGGACTCTATCCCTAATAAGCGCTCCCACACGGCCAGAGTACATCCTCGTCTTGCCGCCCGATACTACGTTCCCATCCTCGTCAGTATCAATGACGATCCTTCCCGATGTACTCACTGCCTTCTCGAGAGCTTTCCCCGTGACCGGACCTCTCTTCTTCCTTGTCGGCTTGGCTCCGACGGTACCTATCATAAATTGATGATTAGTAAATTAATTTTATTATAACATTATAACATAACAAATTATAACGTGACTTGAGGTGGTACAACCGATGGAGTCAACACTTCCCATGCAGTGGGTTCCATCACTTCCTTAACGCTCCTTAATGCAACATGAAGTCATTACATAAATGCGTCTGAAGATACTATTCACATGAGGATGGCGGGGCATCCTCACAATCTCTGTAGTTTTCTCCAATCCAACGCTCTTAGATACTCATCTCAATTCACCATGTACAGGATTGGTGCAGTGAATCTCACGACGTATCTGTAAACAAGCACGTCGTCTTACCCAAGAGTATAGAACTCTTAGACATCTCATTTCCCATGAAATAGCTGAGAGAAACGCTCACGGAAAGAGTCTTCTTTCCACTCCAAGGTTACGTCGCTCATTACTAGTCTCACTACTAGTCACAAGGTAACCGAATAATCAAATGATCTCTACCTCAAAATCTCCAATAAACACCCAACTCTCCTCACAATCTCTTTCTCTTCATGTGTAGGAGATGGTGCATTCCCAAGGTAGGAAATGCTCACAATCATTTCGGTGACTCTATGGCATGGCAACATCCTGAATGAATACTGGGAAAAAAGGGATACCCAATACCGAAACAAACGTTCGGTTCAGATGAAGTGAAAAAACTCTAAGGATCTCAAAAAGTTATGGGCTCCAAATAAGAATGGCTTGATCTCCGACGATAGAAATAGTGGAATAACGAACGTCAATCCTCAAGCCGAAATCCACGTGCTCCAAGCGTCAATCCTCAAGCTCTGAGTGTAGGCAAAATCCTGAATCTGTTAAAAGACAAGTCAACGTCTAAACAAGTCGAAAGTAGAAACGTAACGGTCATTCTATGGTCAACTACCCACTTTCCTAGTTTGACCAGAAAAGATTAAAGGTTGACTTTAGGGTTGACCAAGTCATTCCTGGATTGACCACGTCTACTAAGTTGGTCAAAATTGACCAAGACTCTGTAAACTCAATAAACTTTCCGTTTCTTTTCCCGGACACAAGAGTGTAACTATTTGATGCCTCGATTCTCGAACGGGGCAAGAATCAAGATTATTACTCATTCGGTAGTAACGTCTTACCGTCGCCTATATTATTTATAAAATCTTTAAACCATTTAACCGTAGCGGTAAAAATGTAAAAATTAGTCTTCTACGGCAAAAGTAAAAAAGTCAACCATGAATAGTAAAGTCAACCGTCAACCATGAATAGTAAAGTTGTCGCATCCCGGGACTATTTCCGGCCCTGAGACATGACAGTAACCGCCATGATCCTGAAATAATGAATAATCGATGCGTCATCTGACGTATTGACTACCCACTAGGCCGAAACCACAAGGCTAATTTAAATAAAATGACATAAATATGAGAAGCAGATGAATAAATAAATAATGATATATATAAGTACGGAAGGTAGCATAAATGACTTGGACTACAAGATACATGAAAAGTCCAAGTCAGTAAATATACATCATGGACCAACGAGCAAAGTACATACCATAAGATGAAACAAGGATCAAACAAGTCCAGGTTATAAAACTAGGAGATTAAGTCATGGAAATGGAGATACAAACTCAAAATAATTCACTTCGGTTTCTAAAGAAATTAACTCGATAACTGCTTCCGAACAATACCACATACGTACACGTGACTCGAGGTGGCACAACCGATGGAGTCAACACTTCCCAAGCAGTGGGTTCCATCACTTCCTTAACTCTCCTTAATGCAACATGAAGTCATTACATAAATGCGTCTGAAGATACTATTCACATGAGGTTGGCTGGGCATCTTCACAATCTCTGTAGTTTTCTTCAATCCAACGCTCTTAGTTACTCGTCTCAATTCAGCATGTACAAGATTGGTGCAGTGAATCTCACGACGTATCTGTAAACAAGCACGTCGTCTTACCCAAGAGTGTAGAACTCTTAGACATCTCATTTCCCATGAAATAGCTGAGAGAAACGCTCACGGAAAGAGTCTTCTTTCCACTCCAAGGTTACGTCGCTCATTACTAGTCTCACTACTAGTCACGTGGTAACCGAGTAATCAAATGATCTCTACCTCAAAATCTCCAATAAACACCCAACTCTCCTCACAATCACTTTCTCTTCATGTGTAGGAGATGGTGCATTCCCAAGGTCGGAAATGCTCACAATCGTTTCGGTGACACTATGGCATGGTAACTTCCTGAATGAATACTGGGAAAAAAAGGGATACCCAATACCGAAACAAATGTTTGGTTCAGATGAAGTGAACAAACTCTAAGGATCTCAAAAAGGTATGGGCTCCAAATAAGAATGGCTTGATCTCCGACGATAGAAATAGTGGAATAACGAACGGCTCATGCAATGACATCTGCATTGCGTGCAGATAAGCAGACAATATGACTCGAAAAAACAACTAAGTCGTTCCAGAGTGACACTGAAGGTACCATAATGATGCTTTGATACCAAGTCATTAATGTCGCATCCCGAGACTATTTCCGGCCCCGAGACACGACAGTAACCGCTGTGATCCCGAACTAATGAATAACCAATGCGTCATCTGACGTATTGACTACCCACTAGGCCGAAACCATAAGGCTAATTTAAATAAAATGACATAAATATGAGGAGCAGATGAATAAATAAATAATGATATATACAAGTGCGGAAGGTAGCGTACAAGACTTGGACTACAAGATACATGAAAAGTCCAAGTCAATAAATATACAACATGGGCCAACGAGCAAAGTACACTTGGATAAAAGCTCGATAGGTCAGAGTGCGCAAAATGCATCCAAACCTATAGTCACGGAGATCGAATAGCTGAAGTACCACGATTGATGAAAAGCTCCTCCAGGGTGATCTCGAAATACAGATGCTGAACAGCACGCACTGCCAAGCCCCTAGTCACCGATCCATCTCTTCTAAACCCTAATCCCTAAACGCTAACCCAAAAGGGGCCGAACCCAACCAAGATAGGGTTTGAAAACAAAAGTGTAGTTCTCATAAATAGATACTACATATAGCTTTCATCGGTGCTTAAACAATTCGTAAAACATGCAACAACCAAAAACTGTATTTGGTTTTCATAGGCAGATTTAAATAAATTCCTTTTCCATGTGCCAATGCTAACATCAATATGACTGAGCACTCAAAGTAACAAATAGCCTACAGGGCTTCACGGATCTGGGCGGCCGAATCCAGGGTTTGTCTTCACAGCAAACCAGGGCCAACTACCTATGCGCTTGAAAACGCATAGTAGCGAGAGCGTCCATTTACTGCTAATGCCCAACAAATCTCTCGTAACAGCACGCCACACTTACGTCTCGCTTAACTCTGTACGAGACGAGCGTAAGTGGGATAATACAATAAACAGGGCATTGCCCTCCGGAGGTTCACGGTCATCGACACCGTGGGAAAACATAGTCTAAACACTAGGTCCTGTCACTCTCAGGCAAAACACAGGAAATCAGGACAACGATACTACTTTTCGATCACATGTGTGTCTAGCCTCGGTTTTCTAAATATTTTATGAAGCGATAAAGTAAGAAAATATATATCGCGAGGCATCGACTATCCACAAACAAACTGTTTGGTCTAGAATTTGCAGTCCTTCAAACAACCGGCTTGTAAATTTGTGCTAGGCGTGCCAGTACCTTTGGGTCAGGTACAACCTTGAAGTTGGATGCTACTTGCGTCCCTCTTCTGACTTCTTCTCACAGCGACTGTGACAGACGCCGATCTTCTTCCTCTGTGCTAGGTTCTCTTCTTAGACCTACAAGGGAAAAGTCCCTCTAGGATTTTTCTCCAACCTTTGAGGATGGCCGAATCTTACTTAGTATGCAAGGAAACTAAGCAGCGGGTATCAAGATATAAACTGGCGAACGGATTCTCCAGAACTGATTGCGGGAGTAAAACTGCTCAACGGATCGAACAGGGGAGTAGAGAGATTTCAACGGATTGAAACCTGTCAGACTTAACGGATTAAGTCCCTTTTGCAGCTTGACGGATCAGGCTACGGTTGCTGACGGATCAGGCTTGAGTTGCTGACGGATCAGGCTTGGTTGCTCCGGAGAGGCTTGAAGACTTTCGCGTGGCGAAGTTGTTGTCTGTTTGTTGATAGATGTAGTTGTGTTTTTCTCTTGCACCTCAACCCTTTATATAGTGAATACTAGGGTAGATGTTTCCTTGCGAATCAAGGTATAGCCTCAAATAATCCTTCTTGTAGTGCAAGACTAGTTCTTAAAGCCCAATCATGTAAGCCCAAAACCATTCTAGTGGTAACTTAACCTCCTGCAACCACGTGTCTAATTTCTTATAATACCCTCGCGAACGCTTTTCCAACCGCGAACGTATTCTGTTAACACACGTCCCGCTTCGCGAGCGCGTTTCCCCCTGCGAACAAATTATCTCCTTTCGCGAGCGTACTTTGTTACTGTGCTCCTTGCGAGCGCTTTTGACTTTCCAAACGTCCTCTGACCCTCTTGACCGCAGGCATCGGTCCACTTGCCTTTCTATAAATGGGCTTTTTACTTCTGGATCCAACATTGCCCCCAGTTCTTGAGATTAAGCCCGTTTGCGAAAATCGAAAAGAGCTATACCTTAGCATTGATTTAACCAAAAGCAAACGTCTTTTCATTGTCAAACTCCTCAGAACACTCAACCATCATTTCCCTCTGCAACTCTTTTCAAACCTTCCTGAGATAATCCGCCGCCGTTCCTACTTCCAAATCAATGGCACCCAAACACACCTTCTCTGCTGTGAAAACCACACCCAGAACCCCTTCTGAGCATGAAGCCCTAAACTTTGTCCAAGCCATGGTTGGCCTCCGACCTGCTCCAAAACCCAAGGGTTCTTGGTTGAGAGTTAAGATTGATCAAACCTGCGACCTAGGTCCCTGGGTTGATGTCTTCCCACACCCACTTGAAATGCCTTACCGTCAACATGCATCTCGAATTCCCCCTTTAATCTTTCGCGAGGAAGAAGTTTCATTCGTCGACTGGCAGAAGTCAGACGCCCAGACCAGATTTGGGCAGTGGCCGAATACTAATGACGCCGAGATCCAGTGGTACCAACAACGCCGTAGTAAGGACCTTGAACGATGGCAAGCCGTTGGAATCGCCGATCCTATCGACCTCTGCTTCTCCTTGAAGTCTGGTTGTAACAGAGCTCCCCTGGCAGCAGCAATTTGCTTCTGGGACACTTCATCAAACACCTTTCATCTCCCCGCAGGCCCAATGGGTATCACCCTCCTAGATATGTATACAATTACCAGATTTCCATTCGCCTGCGCACCGAGTCCTCTCAACGACCTTGCTCTGGAACATCAAATCCCCTCTGATCAGCCTCGCCCCAACTCATACGCCGCGTGGGTCAATCACTATGGGAGCACTGACGACGATCTGAGTGGCCTAGCATTTCTGGAATTCTGGCTACTCAAATATGTTGAATGTAGCGCCACCAACAAACCCACTTTCGCCTGGGCCAGAACGGCTGAGCTACTTTACAACGGTATTCCTCTCAATCTTTTGGAGTTAGCCACTGGATTACTATATAGGTCACTACACTTTCTATCCTTAGAGCCCTTTAAACACAGATCTGTTAGCGGTCCTCTTTAGATTTTGGACTTGTGGCTTCAAACCTATTTCCCTGCTTTTCGCTCTTCCTCTGTCACCAGCTTCCTAAAAGATAAGGTTTTAGGCCAAACCATCGTATCCGCTCCACATCCTCCAGCCCTTAGCTATTCGCGTTGTTTCCACCATCTGTATAGTATGGAAAGCCTACCTTCAGATTCTATTCTCGTTATCTGCAGACGCACATACCCTTCTCTCGTTAAAGAAGGTTTTATTTTCAGCAACAAACACAACGTCCTGCAGCTCCTTTTCTTTCTACGCCTCCTTTCCAATCGCGACCTTAAACTACCAGGGAGAGCCGGAGTAGAAATCTATGCCCCCAACTTCTTCACGAGGCAATTTGGAATGTGCCAAAAAATTCCATATCCCCCATTGGCTAGTCGCAACCATTTCACTTCGTGGCGAGAAACCTATAATGCTGGGATTGATCCTGATTCCATCCCCTCCCGTTTTAAAGACATCGCTCAGCCTGTCAACACCTATCCCCTCGGCGGAGTACGTCTGAGCTTCGAGGCCACTAATGAGTTTACTAAGTGGTGGACATCAATCAACGAAGGCAAATGGAAGCCAAACCACCTATCTGTGTTTAGACAGATCTTCCAGCCATATCAGACACAATTCCGTCATGCCGAAGACCTGGCTGTTTTTGCCATTGACGGCCCTCGCCAAAGCGTTGAATCTTCTTTGGTTCCTGAGGAGCGCACAGAAGTGCTTCCTGCCCCCCAGGTATTTAAAACTCTTTAACTATGTTTATCAATTTTCTGATCTGTATCCCTTTTTCCGACCATCTTCCTTCCTTGCAGCGTCCTCAAAGAACCAAGAAGCGCGCGAACAAGAATGCAGATCATCCACTCAAGAGGCTCAAACCAAATCTTTTTACAGAAGGAAATGCTCTCCAACCCCAGGTATGGGTTCATTTAATTTGAAAACTCGTATGCTCATGTAGCCAAGTCAATTAATCATATAATTGCCTTCTAGGTGGATCAGCTTATGCAGTCTAACTCTGAAGACGTACCATCCCTTGAAGAATGCAATCAACATCCTGCTGTTTCTGGTGCCCCCAACCTAACTGTTCTAGCTGAAGTAACCTCTGCCGTGGCCCAAGAGGCGATTCCTCCCAGAGCTAACCTGGACACTGGGACTCCTGCTGAAACAGAACAAGAGGTATTATTTTGATAAACCATTCAATTGGCGATGTTTCAATGATCTTGAGCTCAATTGTGCTTCTGTCGTTTCAGGGACCAACTCCTCTATTTGAAGTTAGCTCTTCCTCCGAGTCAGTTGCTTCTCCGATCCTGGATACTATGATGGGAGAGATCTTTAGTGAAAGCGCCAAGCTCGTTCCACTTCAAACTGTTGCTGCGAATGAGCCTTTTCCCCGCGAGGCAACTTCCTGTTCGCCTCAGAGAAAAATGACTGATACTCGCGCGAATGAAATTCCTCCCGCGAACACAGTCTCTCCGGCGAACGAAACTGCTGTCGCGAATGCCGATCGCGCGACTGATATTGTTCAACCAGTGCTTCAACCGGTAATCCCAACTGAGACTGACCCAAAGGTAACCATTTTTATTTTGCAGCTTCTGTTTGTACTCTCACAAACACTTATTATTTCTTTATTTGACAGATTCCGGAGAACCTCCCAATGACCTCCCCATCTGATCATGCTACGCCTTCCCTCATCGAGCAAGTTCAATTAATGCTGGATCCTTTTTCAAGCAAACCAATCCATCGCTGATGCGACACTATTCCTCCGCAACCTAGAGCATGAAGATCTTCTCCACCCACACACTAGGGTCCAAATTGAAGATGCTGTTCGTCTCCTTCGAGTTCAAGCTGATGAAAGACTCTTGAAGAAATTGCAGCGTCTGTGGGAATTCACAACCAAAGCTGCGACTTTGTCTGAACGTGTCAGAGCCACGCGATTGGAGGCTCCTCAGTATCATCAACAGAAAGAGAAGTTCCAAGCCGAACGGGTTGCCAAAGCCACCAATCTTGCCAAACTTGTCCATAACGCGACCCAGTTGTTTCCTAACCGACTTGCTGAGCTTAAACGTCAGAAAGCTGAGATTGAGGCCCAGCTAGCAATTGTCGAAGAGGAAACCCAGAACAACTTAAACGTCTTGGAGCAAGAGAAGAACTCCTATCAGACTCTTCAACAAATGATCAACCAGGTGGACGACAGGATCGAAGATTCCCTGATCAACGAAGAAAATATCCAAAACGCCCTTGATACTGCTTTAGCGAACATTAAGCACATTAGTAAATTTATTTAACTGTTTATCTGTTCTGACTTTGTTCGCGCATATTATTCTGAATGCAGAAGATCTTTTCAAATTAATTCCATATCCTTGACCACTCGAAAACTGTTCCCAACTTTAACTGCAGCGTCGCACCATTAACTTGCGCATTTACCGTATTCAACTAACACAGCACGCGTGATAAATGCTTGACCAATGAACGAATAGCAAACCATTCAGTTCCCTTTGGTGAAAACCTAGCGTTTTGCCTATAAATATCGATTAATTCCTTTCATCACCTTCAACAACCAAGAACATGTATTCTCCTTTCAGTCTCAAAGCAATTCCACCAGACCTCTTTCTTCAACCTTTCTGTCCTCTAGGCTTCACAACCAAACCTCAAATCCTGGGTAGGCTTCACAACCTAACCTCAGGAATAAGATCTGATGCGCCCAGCCCTGAAGTCGCATCGAAGTGCATCACTGGAACCAAATTCCACTTGATGAGGGGATTGACTTCTGGTATTGGACCGAAGAAGGCTTCTGTGCCGACATGATTCCTCTTGCCGAGCCTCTTCCGCGCCAGGTCAGACCAAGTTGCTTCTACTCCCATCACCGTCGACTTGCTTTCAACAAGCTGGCCGCGCAAGGTGGAAGATGAAGCAAAACCTGCAACAGTTTGAAGAGAGACTTTATGAAAGGAGTCGTAATAGCTCTCTCTTTAAGCAGCTTTGTTCTTGTTCAACACTGTATTTGTTGCAACCAGTTCTTGTTCAACACTGTATTTGTTATCCATGAATACTATGCAATAAACACACATTGTTTATGTTCTATGTATAAACCACAGGCGTTGGTTCAAACTAAATTAGGGCTTGAAAAACACAATTTGTTCTTCCCAAAAATTGTCAAAAAATTCGAAAAAAGTCGAAAAAACCACATTAATTGGTTTGTATATCTATGGTGCCCCCCAGTTTTATCATGTGCATAAAAAGCCGAAAACCTCAAACAGGTTAGGCGTTAAGCAACATGAATGAAACTGACAAGATCCCAATTCTGCAAACAAGATCCTAAGGCTCTAAACTCTGCCCCCCTTGCTGGCAAACAGGCTGTTCTGTCATCTGTGGCGACGAAGGATCGTCAGAAGCCTAAACACTTGGAAAGTACTGTTTCAGATGCCTCCCATTAATAGGGTTATTATGGACTTCTCCATCCAAATCTCGCAAATAATAAGCACCTTTACCCACGATCTGGTCAATCACAAAAGGCCCCTGCCACGTAGGCGACCACTTACCCCTGCCGCGAACGTGTTCGCCAAAGGGAAGTACTGCTTTCCAAACCAAATCGCCAACTCCAAAACTTCTGCCACGTGTCCTGGCGTCATATGCGCGAGCGACTCGTTGTTTTTCAACCATTATATGATCTAAGGCTTCCATACGAGTAGTATCCAACTGTTCATGCTCCTGAAACATGGCCTGAACATAATCCTCTCCTACTAACTGATGTTGTTCGCGAACCCTTAAAGAATTAACACTTATCTCCATGGGTAAAACTGCATCATGCCCAAACATCAAGGCATAGGGTGTGGTTCCTGTAGGCGACCGCTTAGATGTTCGATATGCCCACAAAGTATGATCAAGCTCGTTATGCCAATCTCTAGGATTATCAATCAGCATCTTTCGCAGGATATTGATTATGACTTTGTTACTAGCCTCAGCTTGTCCATTCGCCTGAGCATAATATGGTGTGGAATGCAGAAACTTAATCCCATAGTCAGTAATGAAGTCTTCGGTTTCTTTCGCTAGAAATGCTGCCCCCCTGTCTGCAACTAAACACTCTGGGATACCATACCTGCTAATGATGTTGCTGAAGATGAAGCTGCAAACTGTTCGAGCAGATGCATCTTTTAAGGGTACAGCCTCCACCCATTTTGTGAAATAATCGGTCGCTAATAGGATGAACTTATGCTGCTGAGACGAAGCTGGATGAATAATTCCTATAAAATCCAACGCCCATCCTCTTGCTGGCCAAGGCTTAATAATGGGTTGCATGGGCACATCTGGAACATGTCGCACCGGTCCATGCGCTTGACACTCCTGACAACCTTGAGCAAAGGTGATGCAATCTTTCAAGATTGAAGGCCAAAAGTAACCATAACGACGGATAAGCCACCTCATCTTTGGTCCAGCCTGGTGCGAACCACACACTCCTAAGTGTACCTCTCTCATTACTCGCTTAGCTTCTTTTCCAAAGATACACCTAAGATAAACTCCATCCTCTCCTCTGCGTAAGAGTTCGCCACCTCGTATCACATAGTTAGTGGCAAAGTATCTGACTTGTCTATCAACTGGAGTAGATGGATTATCCAAGTAATCAATGAGTGGTTGACGCCAATCTGTATCGATAGCCTCTATCGTAGCGACGTACCATTCATCCGCGTCTACCCTTCGAGCCATGAAAGAAGGTAACGTCCTTCTTTCCACCTTCAAAATCCGCTCGCAGACTCCATCAGCCAACGTTATGCCAGTGGCGATTTGGGCTAATTCATTCGCCGCGACGTTGTGTGCTCTTGGGATATAATCCAGAGTGACATCACTGAATTGCTCCAACAACTCTGTAGCCCTTTCCCAAAAAGGAACCAAAGTAAAGGTGGTACATTTGTATAACCCCTTAAGCTGATTGATCACCAACAAGGAGTCACCAAACACACTTACCACTGTTGCCCCCATTGCGAGCAACATTTCCAATCCAATTATGAGTGCTTCATATTCAGCCTGATTGTTGGTGCATTTCCACTCTAGTTGGAAAGAATATGCATGACGAACCCCGAGCGGACTTACTAGAGATATCCCTGCGCCAGATAAACTCTCAGTACTGCTCCCATCAAAGTATAATTCCCAAGGCTGCATCAGAATGGCCACCACATCTAACTCCCTGTATTGTAAATCTTGTTCCACAGGATGATGAAGCAAAAAATCTGAAATCGCTTGTCCGGTTTGTGCCTTCAAAGGTGTATATTGTAGTGAGAACTCCGACAAAGCTAACACCCATTTACCAATTCGACCCCTAAGAATGGGTCTAGTTAACATGTATTTCACCAAGTCCGTCTGTGCCACCACTACCGTTGTGAAAGATAACATGTAATGGCGTAATTTGCAACCGGCGAAATACAACGCAAGGCACAACCGTTCCATGTCACTGTACCTGGTTTCTGCATCTATCAACGTCCTGCTAAGGTAATACACAGCATGCTCAACCACTTTACCATCCTCTTGGTGTTCATCTTGTGCTAAAAGTGCAGCAATGGATGTCTCGCATGCTGAAATGTAGAGCTTCAAAGGGTGACCCGGCCGTGGAGGCATCAGAACTGGCGGTGAAACTAGGTACTGCTTTATTCTGTCGAACGCTTCCTGGTGACTTGTCTCCCAACGAAACTCCGTATCTGCCCTCAATTTTAACAAAGATGTAAAGGGTTGAATCTTTCCTGCTGAATTCGAGATGAACCTACGCAAGAAGTTAATCTTTCCTAGTAACTGCTGCAACTCCTTCTTGTTAGTTGGGGCAGGAGCTTCTATGACTGACTTGACCTTGTCTGCTGGAATCTCGATCCCCCGCTGATGGACCACAAACCCTAGGAAATCGCCTGACTGAACCCCAAAGACGCATTTAGCTGGGTTCATTCTGAGTTTATGTTTTCGCATCCTTATGAAGACTTTTCGTAGATCCTCTATGTGGTCTGCCTTAATCTTGGACTTTACTACCACATCGTCAATATAAACCTCCAATATCTTCCCTAATATGTCATGGAAGATAAGGTTCATCGCCCTTTGATATGTGGCACCAGCATTCTTAAGCCCAAAAGGCATGACTTGGTATTCGAATGCTCCTGTAAATCCCGGACATCTGAAAGCCGTCTTGTGCTTGTCTTCCTCCTCCACAGGAATCTGGTGATATCCTGCGGTTCCATCCATGAACGATAACAACTCATGCCCTGCCACTGCATCTACCAGCATGTCCGCCATGGGCATAGGATACACGTCCTTTGGTGTGGCAGTATTTAAATTCCTGTAATCCACGCACACCCTCATCTTACCATTCTTTTTCCTGACTGGTACTATGTTAGACAACCACTTGGCATACTTTGTAGGTCGAATAATTCCTGACTTAAGCATCTTTTCCACCTCTTCCTTAACTGAAGCCGCTGTGTCGGCATGCATTCGCCTAGGTTCTTGTCTGACTGGCCTGTAACCATCCATGATTGGTAGCTTATGACAAACTAGCTCTGGTGCTAAACCAGGCATGTCCTCGTATTTCTCTGCGAAGCAATCCTTGTACTCGTGAAGTAGCTCAATGAGCTTCTGTTTTTGTTCAGGCTCCAAATACACACTTATTCCAACCTCTATTGGTTCCTCTAGGGTCCCCAGGTTGACTTTCTCTACTGGATCCTTGACCTTAGGTGGAGTATCATCCAAGGCTGCCGGAGCTGCCTGGATAATCTCCTCCTCTTCCTCGTAATATTCCAACACATCATCGTTAACGCACTCTACTGCCGCCACCTGTTGGAAAGCCTCTTGCTCCTGCCTAAAAATAGATAATCTCTGATGCAGGGAAGCGTAGGCTTCCAACTCCTCCTTGCTGAGTTGTGGCTTCATTGATTGTTTCGGGGTAAAACCATGGAGATTGGTCTACTGGCGTCTGCTTGAAGTTGCGCCAATCCCCATTGCGTAAGCTCAGTGGAGGTCACCCCATATGGATGTCCTTTCTTTGTGATGCCACTGACTCTTAAAGGCCTCATGTCTTCACTGTAATAACTTGCATCAACAAAGCAAGCTGCTACTGAGAACGGTCTAGGATCGGCCTTGATTATTTCAGATTCATCAGTTTCTGGGTTCCAGATAGCGAGCTCTTGATGGAGCGATGATGGAACACAACCGGCCTGATGAAGCCAATCTCTGCCCAGAATCATAGTATAAGGAGCAGTGCACTCAGCTACGAAGAAAGTTTGATACATCTCTGATGGGCCAACCCTAATTTTTAGTATCACTACACCGAGTGTCTGAGCTATGTTTCCAGCAAAACTTTTCACCTTCATCTTGCTATCTAGAATTTTCTCCTTCGGAACCTGAAGGAAATTCATGGTCTGTACGGTAAGGACACTTACAGCAGCCCCTGTATCCACCAATATCCTACTGACCCTTTTGTCCATTATATCAGCAGATACGTATAATGGACGCAAATGCTGCCTCATGGCGAATGTGGGCTTGGAGAACAAAACGTACTTTCTTCTCAAATCAGGGTCCATGTCCTCTTTATCCTTCTTTACAGCCAACTCCTCTCTGCGAACGGATGACTCCACTCCAGTCTCATCTTCTGACATGTTGAGGAAGACTTCAGACGAAATTGGCTCATCCAATGCATACATAGAAGGTAAGACATACACCATATTGCAATAAGTGTTTGTCTCTGGAACTGGTATCATGACGAGGCCGTTGTTAAACAACCTGCAATTTAAAACCCTATCATGTAGTAACTGTAAGTAGGGATCGTTCAAGCCGGGGACACTAGGGAAGGATTATGTCTGCAAAACAAATCGTTAGTAATATTCACACACTTTATACAAAAATACACAAATACATAGCATATACAATTATCTGTCACATAATATACAAGTATACACAAATGCAAAAGTATTAACATATTTACGATTTTAAATGGGGGATTTATAAGGTGGTTCGAAACATAAAGAAAAGAAAACAGAATTATTTACATACAATGGTCAATCAATACTCAAGTACACAACATAACAAACACCGCAATAAGCATATAACAATTTCATGCAAGATTAAATAGTGATGCTCGCACTATCATATGTTTTCATTGATTTCAACCTCTTATGACTTCTCATGTGTTTTTAGGAACTTCAAATATGCCTGAACCTAAAACATATGTGTCACCTTGTTTAAACTATCAAATATGCCTAATCTAAACAAGATACACTTACGAACTGGAGTCGGTTGAAGACATGGTCCTAGGTATGGCGTCACTCATCCTATTCAACATGCAAATCACTCACCCTAGCAACCCTTTGCAGCAACTAGAATCAAACTATCAAATATGCCTAACTTGATCCTAGATTACTACGGCAGATTAAACTCCCCCCTAATAGTTAACTTGGGTACCATTCAAATTAACCTAGGGTTCGATTACGTGATCAGGTGATGATTAATCAATTAGAACATACTACACACAAGAACATACAGCAACTTAATCTAAATCATGAAACTAAAATATACTTAGAACGTTATACATCACACATAGTTTCAAGAAAATCACAAAGAAGAACTCAAGAACACATGCAATGTATAAAACCGAAAACCATAGAATAATCTATAATAAAACTTGATAAACCACAGTAGATTTTTACACACAACCTTGATGAACTTCATACCTAGGCTACCTATATAGATCGGCTAGGGAAGAAGGTGAAATCGGCGGCGGATGGAAGCAATTGGTTGGTGCGGCGGCGGCGGCAGCAGCTTGTGTGTTTAGGGTTTTTGGTAGAGCTTGGCTATACTAAGGCTTGAGCAATTGAAAGACACTTTTTCTACTGTATTACATGTGTATTTATAGAGACAAAACCCTAAGAAAACCTAATGAAAATTCGGCAGCCCCTTGTGTTCCAAACCGGGTAGGTTTCTCTTCTTTCCTTGTTGGAATTGTCTTCCTTCTCTTTAATTTGCTGACTTGGAAAATACTTTAAAAACTTCTTTTTCTGATTTCATGGACTCTTCTTCATGTGTGTGGGTCGGCATTGGGCTCTCTTTTATGCTCATGGACTCCTAGGACAGCCGAAAAGCTCCCATAATCTCGGTAGACCGAGTTATCCTGTTTTGACCGGGATAACTTTCGTAGTTGTTATTTTCGGCTTCTCCTTGGTGATTTCTTCGATTCTTCTTCTTCTAAACAACTTCCCATATCATCATTAAGCTCTTCATCAATTATTTGGCATGCTTGGGAAGGATTTTGGTGAAGAAACACACTCACGAACTCGGTAGACAACTTCAGCAAATTCTGTCCTGTTTCCAGCAGACTGACCTCCGGCCATTGTTTCCGGCATAACTCCTTCCTCAGAACTTGGATTGCTGCGATTCCAAAGGATTTAGAAACTAGACATCTACAGCTTTCCATCCATATATGGCACGTTCCATAGTTCCTCCTGGATCGTCCTAGGGAAATCTTTGAAGTTGAGTTATGGTTTCTGGAAATCCCCTGTTTCTGTTCCGAATTCATGCTTTTGGCCTCTTGTCTTTCCATGCTTCTTTTGTGACCTTCCATAAGTCCGATCCTCACGATTCTTGTTTTGTTATGTCCACATACATGACACCTACACATTCAAAAGATATAATCAAGTAGTGACAATGTATTGGTTTACAGAAACTTAAGAAAATCAAGAACACTTCCAAGTTCAGCTTTTAACGATATTGCACATACTTTATCTATTTTACACATGTTTTAGCCAATATTCTACAAATAATCCCTTATGCTAAATATCTACTAATATTAATCAAATAATGGATAAACAAAGCATAAATGAGGGTAAAACATATTAAGAACGTAGCATAAAATGCTCCTATCATATCACAGCTTCGGTCGTCACGTACACCTGAGCAGATTCAGATTGGTCTGAAATCATCTCACCATGCTCGTTTTCCACATAAAGCATGCTGCACGGCAAACTTTCGTCCATACCCCCGGTTTCATCTTCCTCAGTTTCCTCCATATCATCTTCTATGACTCGAGGTATATCGACTTCTGACTCTTCTTCTACGCGGGCAAATGCTTCAGCCATCTGCTTTACTAAAGAAACCTCTGGAACAGGTCTTTGTTGCTCAACCTCAATCATAGGTCCAACCTTATCTGTTTCTTGGGACCCCGGATCCTGACGCTGAACTACTTTTGGTCTCCATTCGACCTTTGTTTTCGACGTCTTGATATTGTCTCCGCTCTCAGGGACTTCTGATATCCTAACCCTTTTCGCCGGAGACGTCTCAGGTGTCTTACTAAAGGTGGAAATAGATATTTCACCCACCACCTTTTTACCTACCCGTGACCAAACTGGTTCTCGCGTATGTTGACTTTTGTCAATGCTCACCCTTGACCATACAGACTTTCGTTCGTCGCTATTTCCTTCTCGCGAGACTCTCTTCTGTCCGCTATGTTTCGTGGTAGAAGTTTCGGTGGTATCGCGAACGTTTCTGATAGGGCAATAAGGTCTAGCTGACAATAAATCCAGCTTCCGCCTTAACTGTTCCGGAGTCTCCCTGATCTGGTCTGGGCTGACTAGGCCTTTATCCAATGCCTCCAAAAGCCTCTTGGTTTTGCCATATCTTCGCTGCACGTTCCTAGTCTGAGTAGGTGTGGCTTCTACCACCTTTCCTCTCTCTCTGACCATCCAGACGTTGTCTTTGAGGATATTCCGTGAAGCTGGTGGTATATAAGGCTTAGTTATTACGTCCTGCGGGTAGACCACTGGCTTCTTCTGCTCCATTCTTGCCTGGCGTAAACGCAAGTAGAGGTTGGAATCCCTCTGACTAGGGCTTGCTGATCTCCTCATCTGCTTCGGGCTGTGTGGCTGATATGCTTCAGGGGGTGTAGCAACCGCACTCTTCTGCTTGTGTTGTGGCTCTTTAGCAATGCCACATTCAGTTTTGCACCTATCACACAACATGACTGCTGATGTACCTGCCATTGGTTCTTTCCGTTTGACAACTTCTGTTTCTCCAGCTATAGTGCTTAGGTCAAGCGTCAGTTTTCTGCTACCCCGAGCCAAATCAACCACAGCCACATCTGCTACCGCTGGATCACAAAAGGTGATTGACCCCTCATTGACCCATTGTTGTATCTGATCTTGGAGCTGCATGCACTGAGAAGTCTTGTGAGTCCACAAGTTATGAAACTTACAATAGGTCTTACCAGCTATTGCCTCTTCTGGGGGAAAGACTCCCCAAGGGATGGCCACCTCGTTGGCCATGATCAGCTTGTTCAGGATAATATGAGCCCTACTGGCATCATAAGTGTATTCTTTGAACTTCGGCCTTGTTGGCAGTGGCTTTTCCTTCTTCCCTTCGCAGGGCGCTAAATCAATCATATTGATGGTGGGAAAAGGATCGATGTCCACCCAAGCCGCAGTCTTTTCTTCATTCGCTCCGAGTTTTCCCTCGTTGATCCAAGTCTGGATAGTGTCCTTCAAGCGAATGCACTCCGATGTGTTATGGTTCCAAAGATTATGGAACCTGCAGTACTTCTTTCCTTTGAGCTGTTCCTGTGTAGGGGGAGGTCCAAAGTCATTCCTTACCTTCCCTAATGCCGTCAGATCTTCCAAAATTTCCGGTGCCTTGTGTGCATTATATGTATAGGATTCGTACTCCGGCTTAGCGAACGCGGCGAACGAGATCTTTACTGGCTCTTTAGACATTTTCAACACCTGGGACTTGATAGGCTGTCTGCCTGCTAACTCTACTGCTGCGACTTCTTCCTCATAACCCATCATGTATGGGTCTGCATAGGGCATAGCTTGTGGGGCCGAATAGTAGGGATCCATATGGGAATATATTGCCCCCACAGTCTTGTGCCTTGCTGGAGGCATTCTGGGCCTCAGCGTTCCTGGGATGAGAGCTAAGTTGTTCCTGGAATTGTTAGCGTCTTCGTCCAGCTCATTCAGGAAGTACTGGTAACTGCCAACCCTGTTCATTAAGTCAGCCATGCTAGAGAACACTCCATCGTGGTGTTTTGCTCTCTGTCTCTTCTCCAACCCACGAATTGCGATTTTGATCAAGTCAGGCTCCGGGATTGGAGTTTTGCACTTGGCCTGTTGAATCTTGAACCGCTTGAGGAATTCTACAGATGACTCCATAGGTTGCTGATACATCGCTGTCAAAGAAGACAAGTCAACCTCTGGTTCCACAGTTCCAAATGTGGTTCTAAACATGGTCTCCATCATGTTCCAGTCAGGGACCGATCTTGGTATCAACTTGGTATACCATGTCAGTGCTGACCCTGACAATGAGGCACCGAATGTGCGTAACTTGAAAACATTGTCCGCACCATATGGTCCACACTCGCCTGTGAATCTTGCGATGTGGGTGGCTGCGTCTTCAGATCCTTCTCCTGAGAACGAAGTGAATCTAATCTGCCGATAATGTTCCGGCCATGGGCTCTCAGCTACCCATTCTGGATACGGGTGTGCGTATGCAGTGTTCACAGCAACAACGGGAGTTGCCCTTATGGCCTCCTGTATCATATTCTGGACTGCATCCCAGTCCAGCTGAGGTCTCCTTTGATTAGGTGTTGGCGAACGACGTGGTTGCTGCCTTGGAGCCCTCTGTCGTCCTCTAGCCCCTACAGGGTTCTGATTATTGTGCACCGCTAATTGGTCATCACCCACACGAAGTGGACCAAATCCCTCCCGGTGCACGGTTCTTCTATCCACCTGGTGATCGACCTCTTCTAGCAACTCTTCTTCTGGAGGCTGTTGGCGGATAAGCTGCTCAGTTCTCATGGCATTTAAAGCCTCCATGAACATATCCATCCTCTTATTCAGCGCTTGCTGATTTTCATTCATCTTAGTTGCTAGGTCTGCATACCTTAGGTCCTGAATCTCGGCCTTTTTGTCTTGTTGCCGGGCTCGGTCGCGGACCTCCTGGAAACCTTTAGTCAGGTTATCCAATGATGAGCTTAATGCTCCTACCTGTTCAGCAAGGTTCTGTGACTGTCCTCCGTTAGTCATGGCACCGAACTTGCTAATAGCTTGTTCTGCAGATAGCTTCCTACAGTAAGCCGAATTATGTTGTCTTGCTACTACGTGTTCTGGTTTGGAACACGAAGGATATTCCTTTTGATATTCGCCGAAGCCTGTAATCTTGACACGGTCCCACTGGGCGTGCCAGATGTTTGGTCTAGAATTTGCAGTCCTTCAAACAACCGGCTTGTAAATTTGTGCTAGGCGTGCCAGTACCTTTGGGTCAGGTACAACCTTGAAGTTGGATGCTACTTGCGTCCCTCTTCTGACTTCTTCTCACAGCGACTGTGACAGACGCCGATCTTCTTCCTCTGTGCTAGGTTCTCTTCTTAGACCTACAAGGGAAAAGTCCCTCTAGGATTTTTCTCCAACCTTTGAGGATGGCCGAATCTTACTTAGTATGCAACGAAACTAAGCAGCGGGTATCAAGATATAAACTGGCGAACGGATTCTCCAGAACTGATTGCGGGAGTAAAACTGCTCAACGGATCGAACAGGGGAGTAGAGAGATTTCAACGGATTGAAACCTGTCAGACTTAACGGATTAAGTCCCTTTTGCAGCTTGACGGATCAGGCTACGGTTGCTGACGGATCAGGCTTGAGTTGCTGACGGATCAGGCTTGGTTGCTCCGGAGAGGCTTGAAGACTTTCGCGTGGCGAAGTTGTTGTCTGTTTGTTGATAGATGTAGTTGTGTTTTTCTCTTGCACCTCAACCCTTTATATAGTGAATACTAGGGTAGATGTTTCCTTGCGAATCAAGGTATAGCCTCAAATAATCCTTCTTGTAGTGCAAGACTAGTTCTTAAAGCCCAATCATGTAAGCCCAAAACCATTCTAGTGGTAACTTAACCTCCTGCAACCACGTGTCTAATTTCTTATAATACCCTCGCGAACGCTTTTCCAACCGCGAACGTATTCTGTTAACACACGTCCCGCTTCGCGAGCGCGTTTCCCCCTGCGAACAAATTATCTCCTTTCGCGAGCGTACTTTGTTACTGTGCTCCTTGCGAGCGCTTTTGACTTTCCAAACGTCCTCTGACCCTCTTGACCGCAGGCATCGGTCCACTTGCCTTTCTATAAATGGGCTTTTTACTTCTGGATCCAACACAAACATCATATAACTTTCATATAGTAGAGCACTACACAAAATAAAATGCCACTAAACAGGAAGTTACGGCTCACCCTAGCGGGCGGTTCACCCTACCTGTTTAAATTACCGGAATTTCTTTCAAAGCTACTTGTACACATCAGAAAAAACGATCCACGTAGGAATCAAACACAGTTGCTCAAACACAGATTAGTATCACAATAGTCAATCAGACACCGAAATATCCGTAGTGCAATTTTGTAAGTAAAAGGTACTTTAGCCTATGATTTTTCAATCGTTGAAGTAGTTCACCATTATAGTCATATCTCATTTCAAAACTTTTTTTGTTTAAAGCTTCTACGTATAGTTTGTTTTTGAAACGGAACATTTACTTAATACTTAATAAACAAGTTATACAATATTAATAGACATGTTATGATTCTGATGATCAAACTTGACAAACAAAAATCCGACCATCTGATATGAGCACCATGATAAAATAAAAGTATGGGAAAAACTTCAACTTGATCCGACAATGTTAAGGGCTCGATCCGAATGGTCAATCTCGTAAGTCAAACCCCTAAACGTACAAAAACAGTCATTTGACCATTTAAATTACCTATTTTGGCCAGACCTTCAACTGAAAATAGTTTCAGATCGATGAAACGTAACTAGTGGTATAAAAAATTTCTAAAAATAACCACCCGAGATAGGGCCACCTGTAGGGAGAAAGAATGGAAAATTGCATTGATTGCAACTATCGGTACCGAGACTTTACTAGAATTACATGATTTTTCAACTGTAGACATATTTCACCATTCCGGTCAAATCTTATTTAAAGACTTTTTTTGTTTGAAGCTTCTACGTATAGTTTTTTTGAAACGGAATATTTACTCAACACAGTAAACAAGTTATACAACATTAGTATGTATGTTGTGATTCTGATGATCAAACTTGACAAACGAAAATCTGACCGCCTGCTATGACCATCATAATAAAATAAACTTATGGGAAAAAATTCAACTTGATCCGACAATGTAAAGGGCTCGATCCATACGGTCAATCTTGTAAGTCAAACCTCTAAACGCACAGAAACAATCATTTGACCGTCTCAATTACCTATTTGGCCAGACCTTCAACTGAAAAATAGTTTCAGATCAATGAAACGCAACCAGTGATACAAAATTATCATTTTATTTATTATCTAATAGCCGACGAAACATTAGGGTATTCGTCGGCTAAGGTATATGGTTTAGGGTTTAGTCGACGAAACATTAAAGTATCCGTCGGCTATGATAGTTTTAGCCGACGTTGGCTAAGGTAGTTTTAACCGACCCGGCTAAAGTATATGTATATATATATAAAGACTGTTTAATGTAAACCATACCAATTTCCTGTTTATATATCACCAAAATTCATATAAAATAACAGAAATATGAATTCAACATATCTAAACTATAAAGCACATCCACTAATGGATTATGTCCTCTAAATTAAAACTAAGGCTTGTAATCAGAATTATCCGATAAGTCTTCTTTGGTGTCAGAATTAATTTCTAGCAATCAATGTCTTTCCTCATCACCAGAGTCTTCGTCTGTTTCTTGATTTGGATCAACATCAATAAGCATTTGCTCTTCATCATGAATTCAAACCGAACGACCCGCTTTAAAACTATTAAGGCGAATTGTAGAGGAGTCAGGAATACCTATTGCGCTAGGCTCTTGATACGCAACATCTTCTTCCTCGTCTTCGACCTCTCCAAGTGTAGCCACCCAGTAAATGTTTCGAGGGTGCACAAGATTGACTACTTTCCACGCGTCACCCTTAACAAGGTCATCAAGATAAAACACTTGTTTTACCGATGTGGCAAAAATGAACGGGTCATATTCGTAACAGCTTGTGGCAGTGTTCAATGATAAAATCTTGTATTGATTAGTCTTCATGCTTTGCGGGCTAGTATCAAACCATCTACGTTTGAAGAGGTGCGCTATCATGCCTTGCTCATAAACGAGTTCCACCACTGAATCGAGAATACCTTAATAGTTAACTCCATTCCACCCACTATGCGCCATCACCCCAGAATTTTGTATTCTCCATCTGTTGTCTCTCTGTTCACATATAAATTGCACGCCATTCACTTTGCACATCGGATAAACTCTTGATATTATCGGCTTCATAGCTAGAAGTCTTAGTTCGTGCGACCAATTTGGGTGACCATCGAATTGAATATGGTCATCTACAACCAAACATTCAATGTACTGTAAATATGGATAATTTTGCAATAAAAGAGTATTGAACAGAAATAAAGAATTACATACCTAGCCGCCAAAATAGTTTGTACACTCCTTGTTGTGGTAATCGAGATCACCTTCAATGTCTGGATAGTATAAATGAATGTCTTTCCAGTATTCAACTTCTGAACAGTTAATCAATACCCACCAGTGGGCTATGACTAGCTCATGTGGTTGCAACTTGTAGGAGTCTAGCAAAATTCCATAAACCTCAACATCACTAGAGACTATGGAAATATTAAACTTCGGTACATTTACCGGTATGGTTTGTGGAGTTTCCTTCAACGCTCTTAAATACAACTTGATGTAGGTGACGCACTCATGCGTAATATATGCTTCAGTTATACATCCTTCAGGTGCAGATTTATTAGCCACATAAGCTTTGTAGTCTCTAAGTTGCCTATAAATCAAGTTGCAAAGTGTTATGATCATATATTGAACGTGCATAGTGAGAAATTGATAGGTGACAAACGCACCTAACAAAGATACTCTATTATCAAATCAATTATGTCAATGTAGTAAATGGTAAATAGGGGTCATTACCCGCAGAGGATTGGTGAAACTAAGACTTAAAGACACAAGAAACACAAACCAATGCATAAACTGTAAATCTGGCAGACTCGACCAATGAGCAGAAACCTAATTAATTAGCTAATCTAGACTCAACCAAAAATTACAAAATTAAATACACACTAACTAGACACAGTGGTGGACTACCACAAAAATTTTTAGGGTAATCGGAGTTGGTTTGATCAGTGAACAAAAATAAACAAAACATAAGTACTGCTGAAAACAAAATATTAAAGAAGATAAATATGGATGCAAATATGAGAGGAACAATAGCTAGGAACTTCTCTCCACCACTAGATATGCTTCAATCACCCCAAAACAATGTCAAAGATTATAAATGAATGCACTCACAGTCAAGCCAATGTCGTTAGGTCATTAACCGTATTACGTTCTCTTACTTGCCATGTTAAGTGAAATGTCGTTATCGACTTAACTATATTCCCAATTAATTGATCTATGAAATGTCGGTATCTAGACCAAAATAACTGAAATCATGAAGTTCTAAGAACGTTTGAGTAACAACAAAGAATCTAAGGTCAATGTCGGTAGCCTTAGATTACCAAGGAATCACTTCACACAAGTACCTGCAAGGAACATGTTATTTCTCATAGAATGTGCAACGATATGTCGGTCATATACACATTCAAAATAATAAACCCTAAAACATGCATCAAAGTGTCGACCTAATGAAACATGCAATAGAATTATCAATGAGCAATCAGTGAAGAAATTCTCATCTAAAAATTATATAAATCAATTGGGGTTTGAAATCAAAGACATATCTAGGGCTTTGATCAGCCCCTAACTATTAAGGAGTTTAGCTACACATAATCTTGAATAAGAACATCAGAGAATACATGGAAGATGAAATAAAGGAGAAGAAGAACCGGTGCATGTCCGGGTGCACTGCTGGTGCCTGGGCGTGCACAGCTGGGTGCACGTCTGCTAGGTGCACTGGCTGGTGCGCGTGAGGTGAACGTCTGGGTGCGCGCGAGGTGCACTGCTGGTGCCTGGGGCGTGCGCGTCTGGTGCCTGGCGAGGTGCCCTGCTGGTGGTGCACGCTGGTGCCTGCTGGTGCACGTCTGCTGGTGCTGCGTGACTGCTGGGTGCCCTGCTGGGTGCACGCTGGGTGCCCTGCTGGGTGTGCTCGAGGTGCACTGCAGGTGCGCGTCTGGTGCACAGCTGCGTTTTCTTTTTCTCTCTTTTGTTTTCTGTCGAACTCCCCCCTTATTAGAAAACCCTAGAGTCCTTTTATACTCCTCTTGGTCTCCCCTTCCTTATGACACTAGGAATCCTTTTTATTTCTTTCTTTTCTTTATTTCTCCACAAAACCTAATAAAACAATAAACATTAATTAAATCACTCAATTAATAGCAATAATCCAAGTGTAATAGTTCAATTAAACACGATAAATACGCATAAATATGCGACTATCAGAAATTCAGGTGTAAAAATGTACATTTTTATGGGATACATCCAAGTGTAGTGACTGGACCGATAAGCAACAATTGCTCAGGAAGTTGGACCATCAGGTGAAGCATGATGTCAAAAACATTTGGAGGAAATATCCTCTCAAATTTCCACATTATATAAATGATGTTCTCTTGCATTTCTTGGAGGTTAGATCTTTTTCACTTTCTGTGTGCATATAACTTCTAAAAGAATCTTGACAACACTACTAACGGCTCCACCACCAGAAGGGGAATGAACGGTCGAATGAAAATAGGAAAGAGACATTGTAGCAGGATATGACAGTCATGACTCTTCAACCCGTGGAAGTTCACATACCGGGCTATATTTCCTACATAGCCTGAAGGATACTTCACACAACTCATCCACCTGAAAATTACATTCTTCTGGTCATATTTCACGGTATAAGGAGCTTGACGCATTTTTTTCTTCCCTTGTTTTAACCACATATGTCTTCATATATCTATTTTTTAAGATCAATGTGTGCCTTAGGACCGTCTTTTGTTTTCCCCTAAAAGTTCAGCATTGTGCCCACCACACTGTCGCACACATTCTTTTCTATGTGCATCACATCTAGGTAGTGGCTGATCAACAACTTACTCTTGTATGGGAGTTCCCAAAATATGCTCTTATTTGTCCAGAATTTGTACATGTTGGGTCTTTCAGGTATTGCCGCCATAATATTGAGATGAATGCTGAGCTGCACAAAATTGTACTCATTAAGCATTGCTAAAATTTCTTCCCCCGTCCATCTTCTAGGAGGCATACCATTTTCTGTCTTGTCATCGAACCGCCATTCGTGATCATATGGAAAGACTGTACGGTGACCTAATTTCCATATCTTGTTGCAATGACTGCTGCTCCCCTCATCACTAAGGCACTCTAGACAAGCCTTGTATCCCCTAACAACGTTGCCCGACAACATCCCATGGGCAGGAAAATCAATAATGGTACCAACAATTATGACATGTATTTGGAACATCTCGTGCATGTACTTATCATAAGTGGGATGACCAACCTCCCAAAAAACTTAAGCTCTTCAATCAAGGATCTCAAATACACATCGAGACACTTACCTGGATAACCGAACCCCGGAATCAACAAACTCAACATATTGTATTCCTTCTTCATGCATATTCATGGAAGAAGGTTGTACGGCACCCAAATTATCGGTCATACACTGTATTGAAGACTCATGTTGCCAAAAGAGTTGAACCCGTCGGATGAGAGCACGAGCCTCACATTTCAGACCTCTAACGCAAAATGAGGAAACCCCCTGTCTATATACTTCCAAGCCTTCCCGTCAGCAGGATGTATAAAGGTATCTTCGTCATGCAATTCCCTATCAGCATGTTATCTCATAGCTTTTGCCGTGTGTGAAGACATGTGCAACCGCTCCAGCCTATCACTGAAAGGGAAATACTGAAGCACCTTCATAGGTTTTCTATTGCCTATTGGAGTCAGCTTATACCTATCATTGTGACATACCGGACATGCGTCAAGATCACCAAGGTCATTCTCTTCTGCATTTTTACCCTAGAAGATAACGCAATCATATCTGCATGTATGGATCTTGATGTAGGAAAGCCCAAGATCTTTCAATATACATCAGACCTTATGATGAGTGATAGGAAGACGATGACTGTATGGCAGCATCGAAGCAGTGTACTGTAGATAATCATCAACAGCCTTCACAGTCGATTTTGTCTCAACTTTAATCTTCATTATATCCATCACCCTTTCAAGAACGGTCTTCTGACAACCGGGATACACAGAGGTTTGTTGGAAAGCAAGCAGTTTGTTGTACTTGTCAATACCAGCAGTATTGACAACTCTAGGGAAAGGCTGCACTGGCTCAGGCATATAATGTCCTTGAGAGCATACACCGCTCTCATAAGGAAACATATCATTGATGAAGGTCGTTTTTGGATGTACTGCCCGTCTCAGAAAATTGCCCATGGTCATGCGGAACCCCTGATGATGTTTCACCGTTATATATCCAACATATGTACTTCTCTCAAAACCCATTACTCTTCAGGTGTTGTCATACTTTGTCAATCGCAAATCGATGCATATCGCTGTGACACTGACATTTCGTGCACGGACAATAGAAAATTGTATTTCAGTTAGAATTAGCCAGCGCATATTCAATAAAACTAATAACTCATTTACCATATCTTTTGTCCCATTTTGGAAGCAAAATCTAACTCTTATCCATATCCTGAAAAGATAACAAATGTATATGTATAACTCTAATTAATTAATTCCATATATAAAATCTCAAATCATTTAGTATTCTTAACAATTAATTAATAACAAATTAATAATTAACACACATATATACATACTAATTAATAATTACATAACAATTAATTCATAACAAATTAATAATTAACAAATATACCCTTGTAAGTTCCTTGTATGATACACACTTGCTCAATGCTACTAACGATAAAAAAAAGTTTATTTTGACGACGGGTTTTTAAGCCTGTATCCTTACAAGAAACTTAGACCTATCCATCGCTTAGTTCATGTATCACCAACGCGGAATTTACACAAACTATAAGCATATTCAAGCACAATTGAATCATAAATTATCAATCACACATAATCATAACTTAGATCACTATAAGCATCCTAAATCACGCAACCATATAAATTATATAAAGCTGGAAATTTAAGAACTCATAGCAAAATCAATCATAGATCCAGCTCAAGAACATAAAAGAAAACAAATTACTTAAAAACTAAAAGATAACATGAGTAACTAGGTTAGGATTACACCTTTTAGATGAGCAGACAAGAACGCGTCAAGATCTCCGCTAAGAACACCAAGAAGGAAATCGGGGACGAAGACTAAAAAGAAACTAAAACTTTCAAACGAAGAAGAAATAGAGAGAAAGCTACAAATATAGAGTTTTGCTTGGGTAAAGAAGGGATGCTTGAGAAGTGCACAAGGTTGTCCTTATATACTAAAAATCCTGGTTCAAACCCTCTTTAAAATCGATGTGGGACTTATGCACACATATCGGGCTTTTTGTTTTTCACTTTTGTATTTTCGGTAGAATGACTTTCCCTCCTTGTGACGGCCATAACTTCCTCTACAAAGTAGCGATCGACGAACGACCAAAAGTTCTGAAAACTAGACTCTTCCAGCTTTCCATTGATATAAGGCTATTTTCTAGTTCACTATGAGCTGTTTGGAAATCACTGTCGAAATTGACTGAAAATCTGGGCAGAATTCCGAATTTGATAAGAAGACAACTTCTTTTGACTTATTTGACCCATCTTCCTATTTTCAAGAGAAAAACAACTCATTATGATGTCATCCAACCAATAAGGATTAAGATAAATAAGTATTTGAATTAAAACAATTTAATCCCCAATTTATTTTGAATATTTGTTGTCAGCCCACCCCGGATTAACCCGTTTTAACATGATGTAAATCCTGCAGGATTCACTCCAAAGGAGATTTTTACCGCAACCTCCCTTGTAATGGATAATCCTTAACTACTTTTAACCGGCACACCCCGAAGACTTTAGATTATTTCTAATATTTGTGACTGCACCCACAAAACTCGATCAGGCTGCCTACGTACCCTCTGAGAGGGATCAAGCCACTCGTAGTTCAACTTCTCTGACCACACTTTCTTAATTCCCTCAACGTCCATAGCTTAGATGACATGCACCAAATATACTCCACCATCTATTTAATACGTAAACATACATAACCACATGTAGAAAATAGCTTTGGCTATATAATCAACTACTACAAGTACGATCGTTAAATCAACCATTGAAAATATTGACATTTAACTCAAACGTCAGTTATTGAATATATAATCGTCGAATTAATAATCACACAAAATGCCCATACTCATTCCACACATACAGTTAGTGAAAACCGAATTCTATCCCCCTGTTAGAGTTAAAGTGTTGTAGACAATTTCCCAAGTCCACCGGTTTTAATACAATACCCAATTATCGATTTTATACCTGATGATAACTCTAATTTTGGAAAATTTGAAACCTAACTAATAATACTCCAAAAATTATAAAATTCCACCTTTAGGTCTCTCTCATTTTTACCTAATTATTGGGCTTGAAAAACTACCTAAATAAGGATAGCGTAGCAGCCAGCTCTGCCACAGGCAGCGACCGGTCAGTCACCGAACTCCGACCAGCTCTGATTGCTAGAAAAATTTCATAGATTGTACGTCTCGTCAAGCCCAACAACTTTCATGTTCAACACTAAGACCAATTAAGCCTCTAAACAATTCAATTGATCAAGAACAAACAAACCCGAATATGGGGCTAAAAACCTTGAACATTTCAATTCCCAAATTTGATTCACACAATTCAAATCTATCTATAAGATCCTAGAGGCTTGACATACTCATTAATATGATCAAAACCATACCTAAATTGCTCGAGTTGGTGGCCTGAAAAAGGAGAAATCAAGTGGAGAAGCTCATGCTGCTCTGTCAGCTTCCAGATGTTGCCGCTCCCTCACGGCGGCGTTGCAGCTTTGCTCACCTACCCAGAAAGGAAGCCAGGGCAAAGATGAGTCGAACACTACCCGAGCGCCTTCCATTGGAGGTCCGGTGAGGGAGAAAGAAGCTGCTGAAGCCGGACGGCGATTTCGGGCTCGGGGAGCTCGAACAGTAATTTTTCAGATTTCTTACCTTCTTACCATTTCACCTCGGTAAAATCTCTATTTATAGACTTTTACCGTGAACAGTAATTTCAGAAATTTTGATTTTATACCGTTTTACTGTACAGTAACTTTATCTTTTTACTCATAACTTCTACATACGAACTCCGATTAAAATGTACGACATGTCTACGGGTTCGTATTGACGTCATCTACGACTTTCCTGAAGGAACCTTACCCAAATTATTGAATTAATGAAAAATTCAACTTTAGGGCCTATGCAGTAAAACAAATAATAACCGAAAACCACTGTACTCTTTATAAATCCACAGAAAATAGCTCATCGCTCCAGACAATAATCGGAGCATACCGGTAAGCTCGCATTATCACCTACTACGACTTTGGAGCTTTAAATCCCTTATTTATCTCTTCTAGAAAAACTCGATAATAAGCTCGAGCGATAAACCTATAGTATTTATGAACGTTGTCAAAGATCCTCGGTAACATTTACCACCCGGTAAAAAAGTGACCATTAGGTTCGGGTTGTGACAAACTCCCCACCGTATAAAAATTTTGTCCTCGAAATTTCAAACGAACTTTTCAATGCTCACAATACTAACCAGGCTATCATGCCGACATAATTGACTCGTAGACGACTAAAATCCACAAGCATTCTACGCTCACAGCTTGGCGCACATATATATAACTATTATGAGATGGAATCATTTTCCTCTCTCTACGGACAATTACATTCGTCTATCTCACACAATCACATCACCCACAGATATTTAACAGAGGTGTCACATTATCCCACTTACTACACGTAAGCTCATTAATTTCATACACTGCACATAATGCATATAGCAGTAAATCTCCTCAAGGCATCACAATAACCACGAGCCGCACTTCTAATGCTACCAATTATCCTAACCAGCTCTATTCCGTGGCTCCATCAAACACGCGAATATCACCACATCCCATATGCAAAGATTAAAATACGAAAACCCGCTAATCTCATTGTCCAAAACCAAAAAATATGAAAAAAAATCTGCCAAATACATTGACGCTAGCAAAACATATTATAATTTCCGAATGCTAGCAATTAGATATAGGGAAAATCGTCACCATAATGATAAGCCTCACAGGTTACTAATAAATCCTTATATTTCTGCCAAAGGCTTCACTCTTCGTCTAGTTTCTCAATTGGGAAGCAGAAGGTAATTTCTGATTTTCTAAAAACTTATGCGTTGTGGCTGTTGTGAAATTCTTTTGGATATGGTGTTGGTCAAACGATCGGATTGTTAAGAGTTGCCCTGTTAGGAATTTGAGCGATTGTTGGTGGAGTCGTGGAACATTATATTGAATGGATGATTTGAGTCATTGTTTTTGTGGTTCTATAGGTGGGAATCCAGCGAGGTGAAGACTGAGGGCTACTGTCGTCTCACCAGGGATTGTAGTGAAGTGGAGAAACTCTATGGTTCAGGTTTGAGCCGATTGAATATAAGGGTTACTGTTTTGGGTTGTGTTGTTGTTGTTAATTAAACATAGTTGACCCCTGGTGAATGTTGGAATGAGTCACTCTATGTGTTATTAGGATTGTGAATATTATTAGGATTATTGTAATATTCTCTACTAATTAGTTTCCTATTAGGAATATATGTATCTTGTATAAATACCCTATTGTTTGAGGAGTTTAATACACAACACACAATTCATAGCCTCTGTTTCTTTTGACTTGGTATCAGAGCCGAGATCCATTCGGGACTCGGTTGTTTGTTTTCCGCTGAAAAAAAAAAATTGTTTGGTTGGTTCTTTGGTAGTTGGGATTTGTTTGATCCGTTGAAGTTCTTGTTGTTGTTTGGGGTTTGCTATATTCTTTGGTGTTTTGTAATGTACGTGAATGAGCCTTGATCTTGATTATATTGATCAAGGTTGTGTGGAGCCGTGTATTGCCTCAAGAAGGTTGCTGCTTGTTTTTTGTAGTTTGAATATTTGAAGGAAAAAAAAGGGAGAAAAGATGGTCGAAGGTAAGAACGAAGAAGTTTTTACGGGTCCATCCGGTGAAAAAAATATTGTGACTAAAGAGATTGTAGTTGTTCAGAATGTTACCGACAACTCTGGATTTGGTGTCAAGCTTGATGGCACCAACTATCAGTTATGGAAATCACTTATGAGTATCCATATTGGAGGAATGGGGAAGTGGAGTTATGTTGATGGTAGTGCTGTGAGACCTGCTGGAGGACCAAAAGCTGATGAGTGGGATACGGCAAATAAGAATGTGATGGGAATTCTTCTCAAAGCTATGACTCCACCAATAATGGAGTTGTTTTCTAGTTATGATTCCCCTAAGGCAATATGGGACTCTGTTGCTGCTACTTATTATGATGGAAACGATTTTGCTCGGGTCCATGAATTGAATGTGAAAGCTTTCCAATTAACTCAGAGCGGACAACCGGTTGCATCTTTCTATGCAAGTTTGAAGACAATATGGCAAGAGCTTGATCAGAGAAATCCGAATCCTATGTCATGTGAAGCAGATATTACTTCTTACCAGAATGAAAAAGATAAGATGCGTGTTCATATCTTTCTTGCTGGTTTAGATCCTCACTTTGAAGGACCTAAGAATGAGTTATTGCGTCTTACAACCCCACCAACATTGGAGCAAGCATTTGCCTATATCCGAAGAGATGAAGCCAACAAAGCAGCTGCAAAAAATCTTCATACTGAGATTTCTGGTTTAGCAATTCATGCTAAATCACCACCTCAACCTCAATTTGGGAATCCTCCTCTCATTCCATCGCAAAAGCAGTATCATCCTCAAAATCAAGGACATCAGCAAGATCAGAATTATGCTCACATAACATGCAACTATTGCAAAGAGACCGGTCATACCAAGTTCTATTGCCCGATGCTACGTAACAAACCTGGTTGGAGAGGAGGCAATAGTGGAGGACGTGGAGGTGGTCCTAAAGGCAAAGCAGCAATGCAACTGGTTTCAGAACCCGACTTCCATGGCATTGAAGGACAAGATCCTTCTAAAGGTAAAGAAATTCGAGGTAAAATTGGTATTGTTTTACATGTTTCTGACTTTATGGGTAGTGATACATGGATAATTGATTCTGGAGCATCCGACCATATGACCTATGATAAATCATTTTTTGTGTCTGTCTTCCCCTCAAATATCCCATGTTTCTAATGCTAATGGTGCGTCGTTCCCAGTCTTAGGTATTGGGTTAGTTCAAGTTACATCGTCCATTGTTTTGCATGATGTGCTTTATGTGTCTTCCTTATCTCATCATCTTTTGTCTGTATCACAGTTATGTGCTCAAAATAAGTGCTCTGTAACCTTTTACCCAATATATGTTGTTTTCCAGAATCTGTGCACCAGGGTAATCATTGGCAAGGGAGACCTGAGGGGGAGACTGTTTCACTTAGATTGCATGTACGCAGAACCAACACAAGCACCAGCACAGCCTTTAGCCCTGACATTGAATTCTGACCGCTTAAGGGAATTATGGTTGTGGCACAGACGTTTGGGTCACCCGTCTTTTGGAGTTATGAAGAAGTCTATGCCATCTTTGTTTCTTGGAATCCGTGAGTCTAGCTTGCATTGTGAGACTTGTGGTTTGGCTAAGAGTCATAGGTCTAGTTATCCTTTGAGTTTTCATTCTAGTACTATGCCATTTGAGTTAATTCATTCGGATGTATGGGGTCCTTCCAAATACTCTACTCTTTCTGGAATGCGATACTTTGTGTTATTCATTGATGATTTTACTCGATTAACTTGGGTTGTGCTACTTAAATCCAAAGATTGTGTTTTTTCAGCCTTTACAGCATTTCATAATCTTATACGTACTCAGTATGAAGCCCGTGTCAAAATCTTTCGTTCTGATAATGGGGGGAGTTTGTTAATCATCGTTTTCATGAGTATTTTCAAAATCATGGCATAGTTCATCAGACTTCATGTCCACAAACCCCTGAACAAAATGGGGTGTCTGAACGGAAAAATCGGCATCTCTTGGACATTGCTCGGTCTCTCCTCTTAAGTGCTAACATGCCTAAGTATCTTTGGGGAGAGGCAGTGTTGTGTGCGTCACATCTAATTAATCGTCTTCCATCCGTTCCTCTTCAAGGTCATGTTCCATTTGATGTTTTGTCTGAATATGTCTCCATTCCATCATCAAATACTCTCTCAGCTCGTGTCTTTGGTTGTGTGGCTTATGTTCATCTATATAAGAATCAGACGACAAAGTTAGATACTAGAGCTCTTAAGTGTGTCTTTGTTGGGTATGGCTCTCAACAGAAAGGTTACAAATGTTACCACCCTCCATCTCAAAGGTTCTATACTACCATGGATGTCACGTTTAGCGAAGATATATGTTATTTTCTACCTCCCGCAACTCCTTGTCAGGGGGAGAAAACATGCTATTACGAAGATTTGTTCAGTGGGCCCTCTGAAAAGCCCACGGTCGAGGAAACAAGGTCAGAATTGGTAAACACTGAGTTAAACAAAGACACTAGTTGAACACGACTGACTCTGCCTCTATGGACTGGTCAGCATCTGCACCCGCCCGTCCACGACAGACAGGCCGATCCCCTTCCGATGACGCGTCCGTCGATGCACCGACGTCCGGCGACCCGAGCGAAAGCAGCAGACCCGTAGCCGCGCAGTTGGATCTTAACCCGAGACGACTAACCCATAGACCCGCGGCTGAGCAGCTAGATCGGGCAGAGATTCCGGCGACCCATAGACGCACGGCCGAGCAATTGGATCAGGCAGAAACTCAGGCGACCGGACGCCCTCGTCTCGGTAACTGTTCGACCCACAGTGACCGGTCAGAGAGCATGGATTCCGATGAAGGTAGAGAACTGGGCACCGATTTGTCTTATTCTGGTGAAGGTAGAGCACGGGGAGTCACTGGTGAGAGCATAAATCCGGTTTCTAGTCAAGAACAGTTTGAGGTTGATCTGTTGGGCAATTCCCAGAGCTTCCATCCTGATCGACCGTTGTTTGATCAAGGACACATTGTGAACAGTTTCCCCACTCCCTCACAGGTCTCTCCAGCTCGTGAATTACCTGAGGTAATTTCTGAATCTTCTTCGTTGTCTAGTCCTGTATCTACTAAACAGTTACCCACTCGTACAACTCGTGGTCAGCCTCCCAAACATTATGAACCTACACTAAATGCAAAAGCCAAGTATCCTGTTGCTAATTATGTGTCCACTCATAGATTGTCTAAACCATATGCTACATTTGTGAATCAATTATCTTCTGTATCACTTCCTAGAAAAGTACAGGATGCAATGCGCGATGAGAGGTGGATGCAAGCAATGAAAGTTGAGATGGATGCACTCAAGAAAAATTGTACATGGGAGCTGGTACCGTTACCGTTTGGAAAGAAAACAGTTGGTTGTAGATGGGTGTACACTGTGAAACATAACTTGGATGGGTCGGTAGACAGGTATAAAGCAAGGTTAGTAGCTAAAGGCTACACTCAGAAGTATGGGATGGATTATGATGAGACGTTTGAGCCGATAGCCAAGATTAACACCATTCGGGTACTTCTTTCGTTAGCCGTTAACCTTGATTGGCCTTTGCAACAATTTGATGTTAAGAATGCATTCTTGCATGGTGATTTGAATGAAGAAGTTTATATGGATTTGCCTCCAGGATATGTAACATCTACAGGAGAGCAGGTGGTCTGTAAATTGAAGAAGAGTCTCTACGGCTTGAAACAGTCTCCGAGAGCGTGGTTTGGTCGATTCACCAAGTTTATGAAGGAAATTGGTTACCGGCAGAGTAATTCTGATCATACTTTGTTTCTGAAACATCGGTGTGGCAAGGTGACTGCTTTGATCATTTATGTAGATGACATGGTTGTGACAGGTGATGACCTTGAGGAGATTAAAAGGTTGCAAGGTCAGTTGTCTTCTGAATTTGAGATGAAAGATTTGGGTAGCTTGAAATATTTTTTGGGAATCGAAGTTGCTCGTGGGAAAGATTGTATTGTGTTAAGTCAGAGAAAGTAAGTTTTAGACTTGTTAGCAGAAACAGGTATGCTTGATTGTAAACCTGCTGATACTCCTATTGAGCAAAATCATCGGTTGGCGGAGTATTTGGATCAGGTACCCACGAATAAAGCGAGATATCAAAGGTTGGTTGGGCGGTTAATTTATTTGTCACACACTAGACCTGATTTGGCATATGCAGTTAGTGTGGTGAGTCAATTTATGCATAATCCCAGTGAAGCTCATATGGAAGTTGTGTTTCGTATTCTACGATATTTGAAGTCGGCTCCTGGTAAGGGATTGGTTTTCTCCAGACATTGGCATTTAGATGTTTCCGGATACACAGATGCAGACTGGGCTGATAATATTACAGACCGCAGGTCTACTTCAGGTTACTTCACTTTTATCGGTGGTAACTTAGTCGCTTGGAAAAGTAAAAAACAGAATGTGGTTGCTCGGTCTAGCGCAGAAGCAGAGTATAGAGGCATGGCTCGAGGACTTTGTGAAATGTTATGGTTGAGACACATGTTGAGGGATTTGGGGTTTCGGCAAAAGAAGGCTATGCCGCTTTATTGTGATAATAAGGCTGCCATTGAGATTGCTCATAATCCTGTTCAACATGATCGCACGAAGCATGTTGAAGTAGATCGGCATTTCATTAAAGAGAAGTTAGATGGTCAGATTATTTACTTTCCCTTTGTCCCTACTGAGGAGCAGTTGGCTGATATCCTTACAAAAGCTCTCTCAAGTAAAGCTTTTCATGACTCACTTAGCAAGTTGGGCATTTGTGATCTGTATGCACCAACTTGAGGGGGAGTGTTGGAATGAGTCACTCTATGTGTTATTAGGATTGTGAATATTATTAGGATTATTGTAATATTCTCTACTAATTAGTTTCCTATTAAGAATATATGTATCTTGTATAAATACCTCATTGTTAGAGGAGTTTAATACACAACACACAATTCATAGCCTCTGTTTCTTTTGACTGTGAAGTGTAGCAACTCATACTGAGGAAGCAAGGAGCAGTTGTGTGGATTTTAGGCCTAGGTGGTATGGCAGATGCTGCAAGTGTTTTCGAGGAGTGGAGCAGCTCATGGAATCGAGAATTGGTTTAGTACAGGTAACCCCCATCTTCCTAGCTAGGTTGTAAATGTGTTACTGTGAAGTAGAATTTGGAGTTGCAGTAGCTCAGAAAGGCTGGTATATTGTGGTTTTCTTATGTGGCTTTGGATTGATGTCTAATTTATTGTTTTTTAGTGCATGTCGATAACTTGGGAATTTTGAGTTTACAAGGGAGTCTGTGGCCATTTTTCCGACAAGTGCCAGAGTTCGGTCTGGCAGATAGTAATGAAGGTAACCTGTTGCTTTCCCTTTTGAGTTGTATTAGAAACATGATAGTTTAGGCTGTTTATAGAAAACATGCTATTTTAGGAAAAGTTTCTAAAACATAAACTTTCCCTTTTGAGAAAAATTGTATTTATGACAACTTGGTTAATCCCTAGTCACCCTAGTAAATCCTAGTCAAACTAGAAATAGATCAAATCAACATAAATTAGAATCTGGTTTGATGAATTGTTTCTACAACTCATTGACGGGCTCGAAGTATGACTCGAGGGTTGAACTTTTTAGGAAGCGCTCGAGAAATGTGCTGAGTGGACGTTAAACCATTGAGGGGACACTTTGGTTTATAGTATATTTGCATGCAAGATTTTTGGAGCTTATAATATAATTTTAGTTTATGAAATAGTCTTGAAAACCATTAGAGTTTTGAAGCATCAATTAAGTTGTGGTCGTGACTTACGGTTTTGAGCTCAGGTCTAATAATTTTGGTATGTGAGTTATGATATTGTTTTTGGACTCCGAATTTGAGACTAGTTAATCATAGGAAAAATCTATTTGAGTACTTCATCATTTTCAAAAATTGGTAATTATTTGAGTTATATATTTCCTTGAGCATTCAAACGTGTGAGACACATCGATTCACTTAATTAATTTTATTGCTCTTGGAATTTTCTAAGTATGGTTGGAAATCCTACTTGTGTTTTATTTATGAGTTTTGAGTAAACTCTTATGATTGTATATTTTCTTTTCTTTTCTCATGCCATACTGGTTAGTTCGTTTCTGATATTCATGCTAGCATGTTCCGCCTTTCGAGGCAATATGGCTTTCACGTTGTTAGTTGGGTCACTCAAGCACTTTCTACCTTCGGGTGATGTGATGATGCTGGTGACGTCACTCAAGCCCGATACTTCTCTTTTGACATAATGTGAAAGTATGAGAGTACTCATATGTCTAGAGGCACCCGAGTTTGAGAGGCTCATTTGTATGACTATTTCTGCTCATGTTTTATCGTTATTTTCATTGATTAGCGAGGCTAGTCCATCAGTCTTAATACTTTCATTTTGGATTATTTTTATGATAATTTGACTATTGTGGCTAGTCCGTTCTCATGAGTATTGTTATAAGAATGTTTTATCAAAACTTGCATGCAACTGTTTGGATATTTATTAAAAAGTGGGAAGGTGATGTTTGTGGTTTCAATTCTACGTCCACTTAATTTATTTATTTTTGTCCACTCACTGTAACGTTTTCAAATATTTTCCCCTGGGCTACTTGATTAAAATGCCCAGATTACAGGTCAGCTTAGAAAGGTAGGGCGTACAAGAGATCGAGGCATAGTCAATAGTCCACTGTCGCTTATTCTTCTTATTTCTTGCAAAAAAATTAGATTGCTCTGATGACCTGCCGAATTTCTTTGGTTGATTAACATAGATTTGCATTTAGTATGGAAATGTGAATACTAGAAGTGTTGATGAGATAATAGGGGAGCAAGATAGTTCCAGGTGTTAAGGGTGGATTATTTGTTATGGAGTGTTTGTCAGTTTGCAGGCAGGGTTGCCCATTTTCAAAGGAGGTCATGCCGATTTTTTTTTATAAAACATTTTTGGAGGTGAACCCCGCAGGACTTACCTCGGTAAATAGGGTAACTGTCGGGGTGGGTCTTGACATATTCATTGTTCACCATCTGATTTTGTAATTTTACCGAGCTTTTATTTAAGATTGAGTTTCATAATATTTATTGGACTTATTACCAGGAAGGAGGGTCAATCTTGTTCTCGTGAGCTTCATTTGATTTGCTGAAGTAACATTGATTTTATTGATTCAATTGACATATGGGACATGTCAAAGGGATTTATTACATTTTGGAAATTTCTTTGTTATTGAGTAAATATTTCTGAGACGATTGGGATCTGTATTTTGAACTTTTGAAATTGTTATTTGGGGAAGTGTTCTGAATTTTGAATTTCGAAATATTTATTTCGTTTCACCAAATAAGGGTTGTGATATATTCCTTATGAATTAGAGCAACCCTAAGTGAGTCTTCAAGCAATTTTTACAAGGAGTCGCCTCGTCCTGATCACCTCCACCACCACCCACAACCTCCAATATATATTTCGATTACTTTGTGTTCTAGGGTTTTTGAGCGTTGTTTTTCTCCTCTCTACTCGCCGCTTTTCACCTTTCCTTCAGCACCAATGTCGATTTTCGAGAACATTCGTTTTGCTGCAGCCATGGCTGTTCAGGACCTAGGTTGGGTTTTCTTTGGAGCAGCCGGTGCGAATGTAGTCTCATCCAACCTGTTTGTCGTAGGTTGGCTGCTCTCTCTAAATAAGCAGCCAAATCAGAAGGGACTGATGGGAACCTTAACATCTGTTTAGGGTCTTAAGAATCGTCTTACCATGCCAGCGGAGGGCGACCGATTCACCTTGCGCTTTGTCCGAGAAGAAAATCGTCAAAAAGTGCTTGATGAAACCTGGTTCTTCGGTCGTAATCTCTTTATGGTGGCGTCGTATGACGGCTTGTGTCCTACTGTTCAGGTTCCTCTTTTAACATACCTTGTTTGGATTGAAATCGTAGGGTTAACTCGAGCGCTCTACACGGTAGAGGCAGCCACCATGGTTGACTCTACACTTGGAAAAATAGAAGGCATGGAGAAAGCGACCATTAAGAGAGGGGAACATGTTAGAGTTTTTGTGCGCCATCGTGTTTCGGATTAGGTGAAAAAGGCGTATCCACTAATTTCATTCGATTTTGGTTCTCTCTAGACCATAGTGAATCATTGTTTCAGGTATGAGAGGGTTTATGGTTATTTCAAAGTTTGTGGGATGCTTGAGCATGATGTTGGTGTGGTGGGCTGCCAGCCATGTCTGGGGTCATTTTTCTAGAGGGGTAGCCGGTCGGCTTCGGAGGCAAGGGAAAGGCAGTTAGGGACAGTCCAAACCCTAACCCTATTTCGGCAACAGGGGTCAATCTCTTTGGTCAAGCCCCGACCTCTTTCACACTTTCTCCTCTGGGGATCTTGACGGTAGACTTGGCGGTGCAGCTGAGTCGATTTAAATTCCCAGCAAGTCAAGAGGGGACAAAGGAAGGTATAGCTCTGGATTGGGAGGGTACTGAGATTGAGAGGATGACCAACATTACTGGGGTGAAGAGGAAGAAGAGATGCAACTTGGCTCTCTCGGTAAGAAGCGTCAAGGAGAGCAGATGTTGATTGAATCTCAACCCCTGGAGTTGTCCTTTGCATCGGAATTGACATCCCGCATATGCATGGTATGCTCACCATCTCTCCAGTCAAGAGACGTGTTGTTGGTCAACTAGCTGGTTGTAAGAATAAGTCAAAATCAGTGGTTAGCTTGGGTCCAAAGAAAGGGAAGAATCAATCCTTTAGAGCTCAGAAGAAGTTGGTAATGGATGATCCGAGCTAGGCAGTAGGGTCAGAGGATGTGAACAAGGTTGGTGAGTTGGTGCTTATGGCTCTGGGACCCTAGAGTAGGCTTGATGATTTGGTCTCTTGAATTAGTCAGTGGATTCTAACAGTTTCAAATTATTGATTGTAGCTTTTATCTAAGGGTTTACAGTATTAAGATGACTTATGTTATACATGGGTTGTTTTGCATAGCTCTTTCTTTAACGTTGCCCTTTGCGGGTGTGTTATGTTCATGTTGTATTCCTACTTCACAGTGATCAATAAACTTGACGTTATCGTTCTTCTTCAAAAAAAGAGGTTGTGATAAGTTTTTTATTGCTAGCTAGCCTTTATAGCGGTCCTCACTTGAGGAAGTGAACTGGGCGTTGGAATATTGTTGTCCCCATCTGGTGATGGGTTGCACGCTGAGCGAGGGACGTTTATTGATATAACGGTCCTCACTCACTTAAATTTGTTGGTGAAACAATTTACCCCTTTCTTATGATGTACTGAGCCGATGGGATTGGCTCATTATATGTTAACCAGCGGGGTTGGTTTGTCTTCTGTAAAAGATTTCTAGATTTTAAATAAATATTGAGAACATTGCATGCATAATTGTTTTAAAGATTCTTATTTGGGAAAGTAATATAATTTTTGATTATTGTTACTCTATTATTTTTGTCTACTCATTTTAACGGCTTTTACAAATACTTTCCCCTAGGCTCTTCGGTTTTTCAAACGCCCAGATTACAGGTTTGTTAGTAAGAGGTCGGACGTACAAGGAGATGAGTTTTTTATCATATTTATCATATTTCATATTTCGCATATTTCAAATCCCTAACATCACCTTTATCATATTTCTCAAACCACAACCTCAAATCAGTTTTTTTTTTTCTTCTTTTGTCCCCAACCTTCCATGATTTATTTTGTGTGCTTGTTATGTAATTTTTTCATAATTTATGAGGTGTAGGTTAAATTTTTCATAATTCCTTACTTTTTCATGTAAGCCAAGACTTGCTCAGCAATGGCCTTTTTCCTTTAAGGTTGCACTATCTGTATAGCAGTATAATCCACAACGCCTAGGCTAAACGTAAGGGGGGATATAAATAGCCCCGCCGAACCCTAGAGAAGCATAGGGCAGCCATGACCACAAGGCTGAAGAAGAACCGGAAGAAGAGAGGGCACGTGAGCGCCGGTCACGGTCGTATCGGCAAGCACCGCAAGCATCCCGGAGGTCGTGGAAACGCGGGAGGCATGCACCACCATCGGATCCTGTTCGACAAGTACCACCCGGGGTATTTCGGTAAAGTGGGTATGAGGTACTTCCACAAGCTGCGCAACAAGTTCCACTGCCCCATCGTGAACGTGGACAAGCTCTGGTCTCTCGTCCCCCAGGAGGCCAAGGACAAGGCCACCAAGGACAACGTCCCCTTGATCGACGTCACTCAGCAGGGCTACTTCAAGATCCTCGGCAAGGGGAAGCTCCCTGTGGGCCACCCTGTTGTTGTCAAGGCCAAGCTCATCTCCAAGGTCGCTGAGAAGAAGATCAAGGAAGCTGGTGGCGCCGTGGTTCTCACCGCTTAGGTTGTTTCAAGTTTACGTATTCTTCTATTTTTCATTTTGGATTATTTTCGTATCTATCGGATTTACTTTTTTTTTCATTTTCTCAGATGAGTTTTGATATTTGTGGTGCTGGTTAGTATTGTACTTTGAACTCGTACAACTCATTAACATTTCCAACAATTGCTTTGGTTTTACCATCATATTGGATAGTCTTGTAGATTGTATTTGTGAACTTGTTTTCATGTGTTATGTAGTGTTTAGGATGCTGCAGATTGTACATGATCATTTTTCCCTTTGTAGCAAATGATATATGACCCTTTGCAGATTGTACACCAACTTACTAATCACATCAGAAATACACTAGTCCCTTCAAATGGAATTATTTTAGCAAATGATATATGACCCAGAGCTACTCTAGGTCCCAGAAACCTAACCCTGAATTATGAAAACACAATAGTCTCCCTTCAAAGTTTAGGTAGATCCCCTAAAGTTGGATCCTGATATATGTAATTCTTCTTTTCTTTCACCAGAATTAACTATCCTCCCATGATGACAAGTTCTTGTTTGGCAGGTACTTAAAGAGCCACTCTAAAGGAGTCTTACATTATTAACTTCCCAGTGAGTTCAATCAGAACGAATCCAGGGTTTTAGGTCTAGGAACTAATGAAGTTTCAGTTGAAATGCATTTATTCTTGAATATAGATGTACGTGCCTGAAATGGTGTACATGTACCATATATTATTTCTGAAGTACCTGAGAGTTTGAAATGTCAAATGGTAAGACATATCAACTGAATGCTTATATTCTTTGCTACATGTTCATGGTTAATAATATCTATATCTTTTATAACTCCAATAAGATTGGAGAGATTATATGATATTCAATAGAAGGGGCATGATCCCATTGGAGCAATGCAATATGTGAATCAACCGATAAGCATAAGGAAGTACCAAACATTACCTGAGATTGCAACAATTTCACCCACATCCTCAGTTATGTTGGTCAAACCATCTAACTTTCGAGGACTCCCGCCCATGAAGAGAATATCTGTTTTTTTCCCAAAAGAAATGGAGTGTTACTTAGTAGCCATACATGGATAGATAGAGATGAGTCTTTGAAGAAGAAAAGATGGATATATGAGTGAATTAATATAAAGAATCAAAATTTCTTGCATGTTGCTTAATTTAGGGAGGAATCAAATGAAAAGAAACAAATTGTGGAAAGATCAATGATTTGAAATGAAAAGGTATTTAAGGTTACATCAGAATAAGCCATGTCATGGAGTGAGAAAACACAATAAACAATGATAGGTAATATTGAAGTCCAATTCTTCAAGAGGTTTTCTTTAGGTATATGTTCTTCAGTTTTTGGTTTCATTTGATTTGCATCCAGATAAGAAAATAGCTACAACTTGTATTTTCAAAAGTCCTTATGTAAGAACGTGCCACATATATATATATATATATATATATAAACTTGTGCAAAGGTAATACTTTTTATTCTTTTCAACAAAGATAATCACTAAGCTGTAAACATGAAACTTAATTAATATAGGGAAACACCCTATATTAATTATAGGGTGGACTCGAGCTTGGGCGGACTCTGCACCACCAATGGCATGCACATCCTTGAATGAGTTGGCTAGCACTCCCATCAGCCTTTCCTTTTCAACGCCCACAACTTCATCTTCTGGCTGCTTCGGGTGGTCTAACCCTCCCACTCTAGCAAACTAGCAGAATGTCTACACCAGCAATTGCTCGGACGGCGGAGCCCAAGACAGCGCTTCCACCACAGAGAATGAGGATCACTCGACCAAGGTAAGCACCACCTGTTTTTCGCCTTCTTTAGCAGATCTCTTTGGGTCCTCTTTCCTCCCCTCAACAGACTTCTCCCTCTTGTGAGGCGCAACACGTCTAGTCGTGGCTGCACTCTGTCGACTGTGCTTCTTCTCTCCTACAGCGACAAAGACACTCTCTGCCTTCCTCTTCTTCTGTGCTTCAACGACATTGCCCTCGCCTTTAAAGGGTTCACCTTCTCCATGTTGTTGGACAATCGGCGGGTCAGGTGGCAAAGGTTGCCTGGACTCTCCTTCCTGGTGTGTATGAAGTGGCAGACCAGGAATCTCCACTTCTTCAGCTATTTTCTGGATGACATTGCATTCTGCAATCTTTAACTTTTCCAGCTTGGCACGCTCTTGCAACACACATCTAACAGCGGCATTCATTATCTCCAATGTTTTAATAGCGAAAACGTGAGGTGAGACATTTAGTCGGAGCCTTGCCTCACAAAAGCCTTGAGACGAAAAAGGCGAAGCCTTTTATGTACTTAAAATTAAATAAAAATAATTAAATTATAGAAATAAAATCATCAAAAATATTTAAAATTAAACTTTTAGTAGCTAGATCACAAAGATAATGTTTAAGATTCTTATTGACAAACACACAATAACATAAAATCATTCACTCATGATCTGAAATAGAGATAAGAAAAGTTACTCAATAATGAAATAAAAAAAGTCACAACGCTATTTTTTCTCTTTAAATTTTATTTAAAATGACGTAGTTTTAGGGTATAGATTAAAAATTAACATATAAATAGTGACGTCTCACGATGTCTTTGACCGCCTTAAGGCGCATTTTCTGCCTCAAGGCGACTTAAATGCGAGCTAAAGGCTAGCCTTTTATGACAAAAGCCTTTCGAATGAAGCCTTAAGGTGAAATGGAGAAGTCATGCAACGCCTCAAGCTATAGTGTGCCTCAAGGCGGGCTATTTAAAACAGAGATTATCTCAAAAAATGGAAGATTGTCCATGGATTCTTCTTCTGTCTCCGGGGAAGGATACTGCAGCAAAAACTGAAAGTACAGCTTCTGTAATGAAGGCTTGGAGTGATGCCCAACCTTGAATCAGTAACTACGTAAAACAAGTACATGTCAGAAGGCGGTTAATCGAAAGTGCAGACATCAAGGACATTCAAAAACGACATATATTTGGAGATCTATTCAGTCCACACGTGATGAGGCAGGGCCAGCAAGCAACGATCAGTTGATCAGTAGTCCGTTTTCCTATCCATAGTGCCTTCACACGGCGTAGTCTATCTACCTCGATGTCGGACAGCGGGAACACTATATTTTCTGCACAAGAAAAATAGTGTATTATAAATCTTGCACATACATATAAAAACATCAAGTAGTATATCGCTATTATAAAACCCACCCCAGATTGCTGGGAAACAAGACTTCAACCTATAAGGCGAAGTCCCACAACTGTCGTTCCCACTCCACTCCCACCCTTTGACAGCGACAAATGCATTGGTGTACCACTCATTTTCAGACTCAGGAATCCCATCGATTCACAAGTTTGGATGCTTCTTCCGGTTATCGTTTCGTAACACAGATGTCGATGTCCCTCGCTTCCCACTTCTTGAATATCTCAGGTTTTAGAGGTGGGTGATTTCTGCCATTGTAGAGCGTTGACAACCACACATCTTCCAGACCACTACCATCACCATCAGAGTCTTGAACATATTTAGCCCCATTTTACAAAGGGCGACTCCGAACTCGATAATCACATAGTGCACCCAGGGTTCTAGTGGAAGCTTCAGGCCATGAAGAACCAAGATCTCGCTCACCAGCGCTTCGCCTTCCGCAAGTTGAGTAGCTAGCTCATTCTCTTCTAAAGAGAGTAACACAACTGCTTGAGGGATCTTGTATAGCGTTGTCAAAGCTTCCACTTTCCACGCCGACAACCGAGCAGCGGATTCGTCAACCGCGGTCCCATCCGCTAGTCTCTAGGACATGGGATTCGCCTCTATATGGATCCGCCCTGACGAACTTGCCCCCCGCTTCCTCCAAGATTTGCCATTTTCTTCTCGATCTCCCTCTTCTCATGACGTTCATGGCCGTCAGGACGTGCCATGTACTCCTCGATCGGGTCACTTATCGCTATTGGGATTGGTTGCTTGAAACTCTGACCACGCTTCGCCAGTTCTCCAAGGACGAACAACTCCAACCCGTCCTTAAAAGTCCGCGCTATTGGAGACGGCTTAAATCCCAATGAAGCTTGCAATGGGGTTTAATGGCAATATCTGACTCTCTAGGGACTCCACTTTCTCTTGTTCTGCCAAAACGGTTCGCTCTTCGGACATCCGCAACAAATGTCATAAACCTAAAAATGTCAGGTGTAACATCCCGTACCTAAAAGTTACCTTTTTACAGAGGTCTACGAGTTACCGAGGACTTTTAATTGCGATCGGTAATTTGATAAGTCATCACTCGAGTTAATTTTCGAGTTTTTCTAATCTCTCCAAATACCTGATTTAATGACTCGATGTTGTAGTAAGTGTCGACACGAGTCTCCCGGTATTTTCGGAATATTTTTCGAAGCTTCGGGCTATTTTCTGTGAATTTCGGAAGTTTACGGTAATTTTTAATTATCAATCCGGTAAAAAGGAGAGTTACCATTTAACCTTTCCACTTTTTACCTTCTTTAAATCTGAACCGTTAGATTGATTAGGGTTTTGATCTCAACCGTTGACTCGAGTATAAAAGGATTTAAGGGGAGTTGACTTCGGTCAAAAACCGAACCGGAGGGTTGACCGCAGCTTTTCTCCCTCGACTCCGTCTCCAGCTGCGACTGTGCTCCGATCGCACCTCCGTCAAATGATCACCTCTCGGCGGCTCACCGGTGACCAGAGCTTCGCCTCGCCGTCCCCAACATGTCTGTGGTTGTGGGTTTCCAAACAAAGCTGTAGAGAGAGAGAATCGAAGGAGAGAAGGCGACTGCCTTCGATTGGGTTTTCTGACTTTAGCCGCCACGGCGAGTCTGGGGGGGTCCGGAAGCTTCGCCTCGTCGTCCCCGTTCTTTCTGTGTCCTCAGTTTTCGAAGAAGAGGCTTGAGGAAGGAGATTCGAACGGAAGAAGATTTGAGTTTCCTGGCCATTGTTCTGTGTCCTCCGGTCACCGGCGAAGACAAGTGAGGTATGGAAGATCATCTAATCATCGAGCTCTACGTCTTTCTATAATTGATTTTGAGTTTGGTTGGGAGATGAAGGATTTGTGTTTTGGCAGTGGAGGACCGCCGTTCATGGCACTGTGCACAACGGCGGCGGGGATGATGTTTGGTTCTAAATTAGCTCTTTTGATATCGATTGAGGATTCGGAACATGATTTCTCGGTGAGCTGTGAATGAAGTCTAGATTGGAGGTTATAGTGTAGTTGCTGCTTTGTTATTGTTTGGTGTTATTTGAATCGTTGTTGGGTTGCTGATTTAGTGTTGTTTACGTTGTTTCATGTCGAGAACTTGGTGATCGAGAAACGGGAAAACTCTGGCGAAATTCCGGCAAGTCACCGAAATCCGGCGAAGATTCCGGTGATACGGTAAAACCGGCTGATTGCCGAAGAGGTAGGAATCGAATTCCTGTTAAACTTTTAGTCGAAAAGTTCGGTTCACCCCTAAGTTGAGTAATTACGGGAAAATTGTACGTAAGTAGGAAGTTTCCATTTTGGGAAACTTCCCATTCTAAAGAACACTTACCATTTTAGTAAGCTTTCCATTTTGTGAAACTTTCCCTTTTTGGAAGGTTATCATTTTAGGAAGATTGACCGATAAAAGTAAAAAGGAAAGGTTAATCTTAGTAACCGGTTAAGTTAAGACAACCGGATCTTTAAGTAAGATTCTAGGCAACTCAGGAATCTTAGTCTCCGAGTTGGGTGATGTAAATAGTTCGGATAATTTCTTACTGGATCAGTCGACTTAGGGGTGGGAATTTGGACCCGAAATCCCGATCCCGAACCCGTCCATCCCGTACCGATACCGAACGGGACGGGACAAAAATTTCAGATACGACGTCCCGATACCGAACCCGATCCCGAATTTCTTAAATGGGTCGGGATCGGTATAGGCTCTATCCGTCCCGATCCCGAACCCGTCCCGAAAATCCCGTCCCGTCCCGAATTTTTTGTTCCGAACCAAACTTACCAAGACAGAAGAACCAAATTAAGGGGTCCAAATTCCCACCTTTTTGGATTGGTTGAATTGTGAGGATATTCGGTTATACTTTCTTAATCACATGCCTATTTATTCCAGCATTGCTGTGTACAAGGCATTGTACAAAAGCTTTGGAGGCTTTGCTACTGATGTTGTTGCTGCAATAGACCAGGTACCCCTGCAATATGCTAGGCATTTCTGAAAACTATAACCCATCAAACAGCTGATGAATCTTCAGTGGGGTGTCTTAACCAAAACGAAAAACAATCTTTTATATATGTATGACTTGCCAGTTTCTTGAATATTAGATCTTGACAATGTATTTGCATCCCAGACTGCTCAGGATGGGGTTGACATAATAAGCTTATCAATCACTCCCAATAGACGTCCTCCCGGGGTTGCAACATTTTTCAACCCCATAGATATGGCATCACTATCAGCTGTAAAGGTTGGCATATTTGTTGTCCAAGCAGCTGGTAATACTGGACCATCACCAAAAAGCATGTCTTCCTTCATTCCATGGATCTTCACTGTTGGTTCTGCTTCTCATGATAGAACCTGCAGCAACTCTATAACACTTGGCAACAATGTCACCATTCCTGGAGTTGGACTTGCAAGTAAGTTTGTCCCCTGCTGCTTATTGCTCAATTTCTGTCTTTTATTTATTTATTTATTTATTTATTTATTTTGCTTACAGAATCATATACAATTGAAATTACTGTTTACATGTGTGTGTGTATCTGACTATATATATAAAATAAGAAGCAAAATCTGTAACATATGTGTATGTATATATTTATAAATGTATATAGTGAAGATTGATATGTTCGGTACCTCATGCTGCCCGATATATCTTTATGCCTACTTGAACTTTGAGATAACCTACTAGAAATTAAGCAGATGCAGGTTTTGGCCGTTTTGCTTTTGGTTCTGTCCCGATTGGTCTCGAACCCGTCCCGAACTATTCGGGATCGGGACGGTTCGGTACCAAATCTTAAAAACACCAATCCCGTCCCGTACCGATCCCGAAAAAAACATTGGGATCGGTTTCAGGATGGGGTGAATCCCGAACCGTCCCATCCCGATCCCACCCCTAAGTCGACTCATAACCCGTAAATTGGTAAAGTGGTTGATTGGGTGTCCATAGTAATTCCATAAAATTACTATGTGATAACCTAACGATAATAAAATAGTAAAGAAAGTCGGAAACCAAACTTCTAGTCGATTTTCAGAATTAAGCGTTTTGTTGAAAAGGTTGTTAAAAAGAAAGGAACTTGTTCAACACGTGGTCAAATAGGATTTCCTGGTCAAACTAGGAAAAGACCAAGTCAACTATAGAATGACTAATATATTGGTTTATTTGTACAGTCTCTGGTTGAACGTGAGACGGGCTCGACTACGTGGTTAGCTCGAGGTTTCGCTCGAGGAGCTTTCCGAGCAGGAAGGGAGTCGCAATAAGTACTGTGAGTGAACTTTGTTTTTAAATTAAATTGCATGACATAGACTTTAATTGTTTTCTCCTTTATTTATGTGATTTCCTCCATTTAATGTTTTACGGTGATTTTGGGAAAATGGGGATTTACTATTTTAAAGATAAACGAGCCGGGAAAGAGGTTCCTACCTTTCTCGTGGTTTAAAGGATTTTTCCAGATTATGGTTTTCACCGTTTTGGGATTATGGAGGGGGATGTTTTAAAAAGGGGAAAACTTGGCTCTTGGATTAAAGGGTTTTAAAGTAAAGGCAGAGAACCGGTTTTGGGTTCCTGGAAAGGTTTTTAAATCCAATGTATTTGGGGTAAGTCAGGGAGATTTGACTTGGTTTTCGATTTATTATTCCCACGAGGTTTTACAGGTTTTAAAAGGATTTTAAAGGATAAGGATGCTAGCATGGACCCTCACCAGATGGAGTGGTACCATCTCTGGATTGTAGCTGGTCTGACCCTCACCAGATGGAGCGGGTACCATCTCTGGATTGTAGCTGGTCTGACCCTCTTCAGTGGTAGCTGGTCAGTATGACCCTCCCGGATAGAGCAGGTCAGGACGATCTTCGGTGGTAGCTGGTCGGTTGGACCCTCCCGAATAGAGCAGGTCAGGACCCTCTCCGATGAGCTGGTCAATGGACCCTCTCGTGGTAGAGCAAGTCGGTTTTCTCGTGGATGAGGTTAACACCCCACACATTTAATTATTTATTGTCCATGTTTTGGTTGCATGCGGATTTTCTTAGAAAACTCTGAGGGAGAGCATTAACGGAAGTAGAGTTTTTTTATATTTTATTTTTGTCCACTCACCCTGACAGTTTTCAATGTTCTCCCCTAGGCCCTTCGTTTTCAAATGCCCAGTGGTGCAGGGTTCTTGAGCGGAGGTCGTGCGCGTACAAGAGTCGAGGCATAGTCGATCAATCCGTTGCCGCTTGAAATTCTTTAGGATAGTCATCTTTGTAGACTGCTCTGACTAACCCAGTTTAGCTAATCAAGTAGGTTTGGGAGCAGGATGTCTTCATGAGTTAGGGATTGTTGTTAGATACTCATGGAAGTGCTAAGTTGGTATGTAGGAAGGGTTGGCCATTTCAAGGGGGTTTCGGTAAGAAGTTCCCTTAAGGTGGTCTCCGTAGGATTTACTTCGGGTTAAAGGGATTTAACTCGGGGTGGGTCCTGACATCAGCAGAGTTAGATCTAGCTTAAACTGTGCATCAACTTCTGTTGAACACATCAAAGAACAGCCCAGTCAAACCCAGGTTCTAATTCATCTATCCAACCCTAATATTAGACAACCCAACAACATACATGCATAATCCAAGAAACAAGACAGAAGCACAAACCTAGATATAGCTACAATCCACTTTCCTTCGATGCTCCATGGCTGCTCCTCGCACTCTCTCACAAATTTGGCAGAGCTTCGGCTTGAACCAATGAATAATGAATCTGAGCTCCCCCTATATATATTGGACCTCGACAAACGACAGTCGTTCCGTGTTTTTTCCTTCAACCTTCGGATAAGTGTCAAGTGTTCACACAAATCCATAAATGACGCAGAAATCAGAGCAACACATCGGTTATCATGACATCGATTAAATGCTGGTAACCGAACGTTGCATAGTAATAATGTGACACGTATCCCACGACTGTGCACTCTCCATTACTCAATTGACGCTGTCAACAATAATAGACCTCACAGCATGAATCTTCATCAACTCTACTGGGTGTCGTTGTAAGAGTTCTCGAACCTTCGTGCATCAATATTCTTTGTTACATGTGCAGATATGCAGAAATACTGAATTACGTATCGCTGTAAAAGAATCTCAACCTTACACGATACTGTCTCCGAAGTTTAGTGAATTGCGTATTGTTGTAAGAGTTTTGTATACCTTGCACGATACTGCCTCTAGAATCTACTGAATTGTGTATCGCTGTAAGAGAATCCCAACCTTACACGATACTGCCTCAGGAATGTACTGAATTGAGTATCGCTGTAAAATTTTTGTATACCTTACACGATAATGCCTCTGGAATCTACTGAATTACGTATCGCTGTAAGAGAATCCCAACCTTACACGATACTACCTCCAGAATCTACTGAATTGTGAATCGCTGTAAAATGCAATACCTTATATGATACTGCCTCCGAAATCTACACCAAATATCTATAGTTGCCTTATCATCGTATTCGTGAATCTACTTTACGGGATAAGCACACTTTCATTCTACATGTGTGCAAGAAAACAGGCATATTATGCAGCCAAACTTCGCCATTGACGACACAGGACAACATAATCCGCCTTGACCATTCTTGATTGAGGAGCTCGGGGACTAGTAGGGCTAGGCGTCACATTGACATTATTTATGCTTGGAGACTTGGTTATAACTCCCTAACCAAAAACGCTCTCTTACTTAGAGACTTGTTGGAGTAGACACTATGCGCCTCCATCACCAAGCATAAGTTACATCACATATACAGGCCCATAAGCCATAATAAGACTCTACTACGACATACATCACGAAGACTGTCGCACAAGCTACGTAAGGACACCCGAAAGTCGTCAATCCGACATCGATAAGTAATACCACCGGCCTCACCAACATCCCCATGGAACACATTTCGTAGATATAGCCCCACATCGGTAACATGTAAAAGGAAGGAGACTCCTCTCCTATAAATACGAGACCTCCCTTCTCTTTAAAAGGGATATTGGGACTGAGCAGATAAAATACACCCTAGATAGTATCATGTAATCTTTGATAGCGTCCTGTAACATTGGAAGAAGGTGATTCGCCATCTAGACTATAATATAAGTTAAGTGAACGTAGCTTTACCCACTGAAGGTAAAACGAACCACTATAAAATCTCGTGTTATCCAAATTCGCTATCAAACCCATCATATATCGCCATAACATACACTGTACACACGTATCACCAAGTGGTACTAATCCTGTTCCAACAAATATTCCTAATTTGAGGACTAAAATTATAAAGTTGATGTATCACATCATTCACAAGCATTAACACATACTAGAATTTTTTATAACTGATAAGCTATGGAAAAGCTTCTTTGAGGGAGAGTTCGGTGTCAAAGCGACAAATGTGGTGATGGAGAAGATGAAGACCGAGAAAGTGAGGTTTAAGTGGTCGAAGTTGTATTAGGCCAAGAAGACAATGGAAGAGGCTGAAAAAGAAGCGGGTGAGAGAATTAAGAGGTTGTATCAGAAAGAAGATGACTGGAAATGAAATCAACAAATCAGGGTTCTGAACAAGGTTTTCCCTTCTTCATCAAGCAATAAAAGAAGCGGTTCATTCAAGAAAAAAGCAAGATGAAGCGGAAAGTGTGGAGACACTGATACAAATTTGTTGACCACCATTATTTGCCCATCTAAGTGTCCACCATCTTACTATGTTAACACCTGTTTATTTATTTTTAAAAATAAAGTTTATTCATTTAAAAGGACACGTGTCAATAAAGGTAATCGGTAAATAAGATCTCTCAAGTGTCTTGAGGTGAGAATATTGAAGCTATGAAGATGAAGAGAACTGTGAAGCAGAGGTCTAGTGTACAGCAAAACTATTTGGTTTTGAAACTTCAGTTGATCTTGGACTTGTAGTTTAGATCTTCCAGATTAGATAATAGTTTAAGAATCTAAGGATCAATATTTGTAGGTGATTTAAGAAACAGAAGCATAGAAAAAGAAAGAATTTGTTGTTGATGTTGTTTATCTGTATCTTTATGTAATTGTCAACTTAGGATTTCTGAAGTACAAAGCATGTCTTTGTAGATAGTTTGATCTTCGTTGTTGGTCATATGTATCATCAATATTTGAATGTGTTGTATGAGTGGTCTGATCTTGGTAAAATTGTGCTGTCTACTCTCCAGCATCCCTTCCTCGTGACATATTTAATAATAAGATACATAATCTACTCAAAAATTGAAGTGATGAATCGAATCCAGAAATTGATTGAGAAAGCTACTAGGTCTTTCGACATAAATTGAAGGGTTGGTGTCCGGTGATCACTGTGTTGAGGAATCAACCCATTTCAATATAGGGTTTAGGGTTTAGTTGTCTTCTGTTGAACTGCCCATCATGTCCTTGGTAGAGATATATCCTAGCTTATAATCACTGTCTAAATCTCATGACTAACATACATACTGTGTATGTGTATCAATGTTTAAAATACCCGAAAGTGTGAGGCGGAGTCTTGCCTCATAAAAGCCTTGAGGCAAAAAAGGCGAAAAATGCGAAGTCTTTCATGTATTTTAAATCTCTATTTTTTAAATAAAATTATATAAATAATATTATTAAAAATATTTAAAATTAAAATTGAAGTAACTACATCACAAAGATAATATCTACATAACAACATAAAATCATTTACTCATGATTTGAAAGAGAAAATGAGAGAATTTCTCACGAATGAAATAAAAGAAGTTAAACAACGTTATTTTTTTCTTTTTGGATTTTATCCAAAACGACGTAGTTTTAAGGTATAGAAAAAAAATCGCACATACAAATAATGATGTCTCGCGATGCCATTGAGCACCTTAAGGTGAAAAAGCAAAAAGAGGATGTCTTTAACTTATCTTTTGTGACAAGTCTTTCAAGAGAAGTCTTAAGATGAAATGAATAAGTCACATGCCTTAAGGCTTAAGCTATAATATGCCTCATGACACACTATTTTAAACAGTCCTAATCAGGTCCTCTGCAGTAAGGCTAAAACTCTTTTCTTTTCCTTTCCTTTCCTTTCCTTTCCTCTCCTCTCCTCTCCTCCATGTGTCTCAAGTCTAATCATTTTGGCACTTCTAGGCTGAAATTGCTGCCTACATTCTGTGTATGAAGATAAAGCATAAAACTGTCCCATTACTTGCTAGAAAGAAAGAAAGAAAGAAAGAAAACTGGATTCAAGACAATGATGTTCATTCCAATTTATTGGGACACAAGTGATGTGTCTCAAGTCTAATCATTTTGGCACTTCTAGGCTGAAATTGCTGCCTACATTCTGTGTATGAAGATAAAGCATAAAACTGTCCCATTACTTGCTAGAAAGAAAGAAAGAAAACTGGATTCAAGACAATGATGTTCATTCCAATTTATTGGGACACAAGTGATGTGAGGTATCTAGCCTCTGTTTGTCAAGACAATCCCAGGATTTGTTCAACTTCATTTTGCCGGAAATACATTTTTGAACTCAAAAGTCCTCATCAATATGTTGACGACTCGTTGATAACAATTAATGCAAATACGATCAATTATTTGTCATATGTTAAATGTTCTTCTGCTGAATGGTTTCAAATTGCAGGTATACATGACAGGACTCGGTGATTTCAGACAAGTCACATACGCAAAGTGTTCTGGTTGCAGACTCATGAAATATCTTTCAAGCTTTATGAAGCACCATAGCTGAGCAAATGTTCTCAAAATAAATATACCAAATTTCAAAATACCACTTTAACTTTGAAAGAACTTGCTTAGCTTAAGAAATTCTCAGTTTGTCACTGATACAATAAATTTGACAAAGACATCATTACTGGACTAAAATTGGAAATATCCGGAAAAACTTCCAGCACACATGATCTGAAAAAACCATAATAAAGACGAGCAATATAACAGATAACATACTAGAACACATTTCAAAGGACACTTCAGTTGGTAAGTTCCATGATAGCAGAAACAATGTCTCCATCTGCAGCCTTCAGTGCCTTTACAGCCTTTGATCTAGAGACTCCTGCTTGTGTCATCACCAACTCAATGTCCTTGGGCTCTACTCCGGTTTCATCTACATCTTCATCGTCCTGGGCTATGGCAGAGGTCTCTGGTTTGGAAATCACATGACTGAGATCAGGAGCCTTAAACTGTTCTGCAGCCTGAGTCTGCAGTTGCGAGCTCAAATCCTCGATCTTTGCCTCACCAAAGATCACATAGGTGTCTGAAGTTGGGCTTTTGAAAACATCCGGTTTGGATATCACAAATAAGATCTGATTTTCAATTGAAAATACAGATGGTTAGCAAACAACCGATATACTAGCAAATATAGTTAATATTGGCTAATGAAGTGTGGAACAGTAGAAGATGCACTAACATTCTTGCTCTTTTTGACGGTGACCCGGCTAACTCCAGGAATAGATTTCATTCCTAGCTTGAGCATCGCTTTGCGGCTTTTCTTTTCACTTCTACTTTGCTTTGACCTCCCACTCGCTTCCCCATCTTGTCCTGCAACCGAATAAAAATGGTTAGAAAATGTTGTCGAACAAGGGCAAGTGCATTCATTCAGGTCTATATGCCCAATGCTGGTTCAAAAACAACTGATCTTTCAATTTGATTCACATTTTTACCATGACGTACGAAACTAAAAAACATCAAGTATTGTGGCTTTAGTTGAAACTCATAAGCTAAATGGAAACTCATTTATGACAACACAAAAAATATATAGATACATAGATCAAAGCCTACATGTAAGATATTAACACATGTTAAACAACCGAAAACTTAAAACTGAACTTACCCTCAACTTCATCTTCATCCTTGTCATCATCGTCATCCTCATCTTCATCGTCGTCATCTTCCTCCTCAACAGTAGGCTGATCAGGCTGCGCAGAAAAAAAAAAGTATCACATGACCATCTATCTCAATGTCTTAAATCCATCACCACCTAATTGTAAATTAGCTACATCCGCATACATAGACAAAAGTTCAAACCCAATTATTACAATAAAATGATAACGATGCAATAATGCATCCGTAAAATTGCTATATTAATTTCAAGTAAAGTTCTGTTAATTTTCATTTGTATTCCTACAAAAATAAATCTTCTATGCTTGAAAATAAAAATAATTCAATTCCTCAACATTTCGGGTGAATCAGTCCCAAAATTGAGTAACTAGTGTTGTGCAGTATAAAAAGACAACCAAATCAACAATATTTACAATAACCACAAACCAAAAAAAGCACAAACAAATCTGAAACTTGTAATCCAATTTCAATAGTAAAAATCCATTGAAGCTTACATCGATGGTTTGCTGTTCGAGGTGAGCGGCGAGGAGCTCTTCCTGTGTCTGGGCAGTCATGGCTAGATTCGGTTTTGGGAAGAAAGAAAGGTCGCGTCGTGTCGGCTGAAAACCCTAAAACCCCAAAGTGACTCTGCATACCGACTCTTTTATACCCGGAGGGCTTCCAGGTTTTGCGAAATGACCGATCTGACATTTCATCTTGGGTCAAATTCCTATCTTGCCCTATTGGTCTAATTTTCTATTCTTCCTCTTTTATAATTTTTTTAGGAGTCCCCTTGGCAAAACCTATCTGTATACATTTTTTCTCATTCTTTTAAACCTAAGGTGAGTATCATGAGAAAAGAGAATGAACTGCAATTTATGTGGTTGAAAAAAAAAAAGAGATAATATTGCTTTACGTCATATACAATAGATTTCTATATATACACACACAAGAGAGCCAATAGAGGCTATGAAAACAAAATAATAGAGAGACGAACAACCTTTAAAGTTCTTAAATGATTTATTAAAGTAAATTTGGATGGTGTAGTTATTCAATTTCCGTTTTATCAGGTATTTAACAGCTTACATGACGAAAATGAGACATGATTGACATTCATACGTCAAGTTCAGGCACAATACTAACATGAGTTGTGTTATTATATAATGTAGTTTTATATAAACATACAACTGTTATCTACACTCTACCTCAAGTTATAGAGTTATTGTGATGTTCATTTCCATATTGATCTATAAAATTTGTTTGATCAATATATAACAAGATGGTACAACGAGAACACATACATATACAGCACTATTTATATGATCATGTTCAAGACTGCTTGCGAACATCACAAATCCATTCCACAAATTATGAGTGAATGCATTATGAGTTATTGCATAGAGTGATAGAGAATTAGAGATTACAATATACAAGTTCCCTTTCCTATGAAGGAAGAAAAAAATCTCAGCAATTGGAAAATCCGATTGCTAAATTGAACCTTTATGATTCCAAGTGTGTAACCAAAAAAGGAGAAATCATATATAATTCTAGTGCATAAAAATAAGAAAATGAAACTCTTTCTTCTAATCAGTGCAAAAATGGAGTATCTCTTCTTACTCTAATAATCTTCAATCTTACATACATACAAATTTTTTTTTTGAAAAACATTTCAATGAAACAAACTAACGATTACAATCTTTTCGAAGGACATCCCTTATAAAATCGAGAGCAATAACAAACAAAGTTTGGCTATCACTATTTCTTAAAGCATGAAAAGCAAATCCATGAGCTACTGTGTTTTCTTCCCTTGGGACTATATTGAATTCTATAACCAACATGATTTTGCAGCTGTTGTCTAACTAATAATGACCGAGTATACACCGACTGCATCAACCTCCAATGTGCAATTGTGCATCACATATTGTAAGCTTTGCTTTTCCATGATTCAATGAAGTTTTCTACAGCCCACAACGCAACAATACATATCCTGAAAAACACATATGCAGCTCCCAAGAACCAAAATGGTGTGAACGCACAATCACCAATAATCTCCACATGAGCAAGTGCCATTCTTGAAATGATGGAACCGATGCATATCACGCACTATGATTTCTCTTCCAGTCACTAGTGAAACGTACTTGGTTGCGTTGTGGCAATCACCACAAACTCGTAGGTTCTTTCGAATGTGTATTGTTGTACCTGCGGTAGTATTCAAGAGTCCGAATGCAATTGCCAGCTTCTCACTATGGCTATTTAGCAGTTGCTCCTTGACATCATCTTCCACATCATGAATTGAGTTAGTGTCCGGCACATAACCAGCAGCCTTGATCTTATCTCCCAATGTCTCCAGATAAGCATATATTCTCTTGGATTGGGGATGGCTTGTACTTCCGGAATAGAAAGTGTGAACCTGGTTCTTTAATTCCACTAAACTGCAGCCTGGAGTTTTCTTGAGCCCTGTCTTCTCCATTGTTGTTCGTACTTTGGCCACTTTGTCCCACATTGAAGCTGCATAATATATGTTAGCAAGCAAAACATGGTATCCACCTTCAACAGGGTTCAACTCAAATATTCTATATGCTGCCTTTTCCCCTAATTCAACATTTTTATGAATTCTGCAAGCTCCTAACATTGCACCGAAGACGGTAATGCCAGGTTCCATAGGCATCTTTTGAATAAAATCCCAAGCCTCATTTAGTCGGCCAGCTCGACCAAGAAGATCAACCATGGCACCATAGTGATCCATTGCAGGCTCCAAGCCATAGTCATCCTTCATGCTTTCGAAGTATCGAAGACCGTCTTCCACCAAACCAGAATGAGAGCAAGCAGAAATCACACATAGAAATGTTATTTCGTTTGGCTTTACTTTTCCCTTCATCATTTCGTTGAACAGTTCCACAGCAGCTTTTCCAAGCCCATTTGTTCCATAACCATCGATCATACTGTTCCATGTTGTCACATGTCTGTCATCCATCATATCAAAAAGTTTTCTTGCAGTGTGGACAGCTCCACATTTTGCGTACATGTCAACAAGAGCAGTCATCACAAAAACATTATTGTCAAAACATTTTCTTACAACAAGTCCATGAATCCACTTAGCCTGACGTGTAACTGATAACTCTGCAAGAGCTGGAATCACACTCACCATCGTAAACGAATCTGGCTTTATATTCTGAGACTGCATCTCACAAAAATGACTTAAAGCCTCACTGACACGCCCATTCTGTGCAAATCCTAATATCATGGCATTCCATGAGACGATGGTCTTACCCTTTGAGCCTCTAAACAACTTTGCAGCGATATCAACTCTCTTACACTTGGAGTACATGGATATCAAAGAATTCACAATGGAAACATCATATCCGAGGTTCAGTCGATCCAATAACTTATGGACGAACCTTCCCCTCTCAAGATCTCCCAAATCAGCACAAGCATGTAAAGCCTCCATAATAGTAACATTAGTCGGTTCAAACCCCTCATCCAACATCTTCTGGAAAATCACCATTGCTTCCTCAGGATCCTCATTCTGCACATACCCATCTATCATGGAATTCCAGGAAACAACAGTCTTGTGATTCATCCTGTTGAAAATGGAGCGAGCAGCCGCCACACACCCACATTTCGAATACATATCTAGCAGAGCCGTCGAAACGTTCACAAGTGACTCAAAACTGGCTCTTATAACATAAGCATGAACCGACTTCCCGATCAGTAAGGACCCGAAATCCGCAACAGCAGGCAATGCAGTGACCAATGTGATGGAATCAGGCGTCTGGCCTTCCTCCTGCATCCTTATAACCAACTCCAAGGCTCTACCGGCGAACCCGTTTTGCGCATAAGCCGCAACAATGGTGTTCCACGACACCAGGTCCCTCTCGGGCATTCTATCAAACATCTTATACGCATCATCAATCTGCCTGCATTTCGCATACACGTTAACAACTCCGGTCATCGCAAACAGATTAGTCCCGAAACCATTGGTAATCAAAGAGCCGTGAATCTCCCTCCCCCTCCTGAGGTCAGCATTGTCGCCGCAGGCCTTGAGCAAGTAAGTAAAGTCGTACACAACAGGGGAGACCCCGTCGCGCTTCAATCGGCAGAAGAAGGCAATGGCGTCGGCTAAAGAGGAGCTCTTGGCGTAGCCCTTGAGGAGAGTGTGGTACAAAACGTCGAGCTTGTTGTCACCGACAGCGTTGAAAACGCGGTGGGCCTCAAGTGGGCTGTTGTATTTGCAGAAGAGGCTGAGGAGCTTGGTGTGGAAGTAGTGCTCGGTGTAGAGGCCGTTCTTGATTATGAGGGGGAAGATCTGGTGGAGCTCTCTCATGGAAGTGCAGAGCTCGAGGAGAATGGCGGTGGGGTGGGTGTAGACATGGGAAGGGATATGGTGGGTTGTTCTTTCACTTGTTGAGGAGGTTGGTTTTGGGAGTCTAGTTGATGCTGGCGGTCGTGGTGTTTTGGTCTTTGTTATGGGGGGGAGAGGTGTGAACGGCAAGAAGAGCTGTGAGCTCATCTCCTCTCTATCCTCATTATGGTATTCCCCTTTGTTTTATATATAGTTTGTTTTTCATCTTATTGGGCTGTTTGATGAATACTAGTTACTCTTTATGATGTCATTGACCCATTTCTGATATCAGTCTTTTTTACGAGTAAATGAGAAGGATATCAGCGACACTCTAATCTATATTCTATATAACGTAAGATCAATACCAGTGCTGCCATTGGTAAATTTTCTAATACACAATGATGTTATAGTATCCAGACCTATAAGTTACACCACAAATTCATGATAGGAATGTTAAATGTTCATGAGTTATGAGTTAGTGGTCTTAGGAGTTAATAGCTCTTAAGTTACAAGGTTTTAAGACTTGAGAATATGGATGGTTATGGTGTCATAAGTTATAAGAGTTACATAGAGCACTATTATAGGAGAGCACTAATAAGAGTTCCTCCTTAAGCCTATAAAAGGAGAGGTCATTTGCTCATTCCAAAAACATCAATCATATTGATCATTTCATCCATCTCAAACATCTTCATCCAAGTAGAGAGTGAAGAGTGTCCACTCCAAGTTGAGAGTGTAGTGTAGTGTAACAAAACAAGTGTGAGAGAGTGTTTCCTTCAAGTGGTGCTCTTGAAGTTGTGTATCTCTTGTGTACCTATTATTTGATAGTGGAAGTTCTTGTTGCTGCTGCCCTGTGGACGTAGGCATATTACCGAACCACGTTATATCCGGTGTTCACTTTCCTTTATCCTTTATATCTTTACATATTTGTGATCTGTTGGTTTGAGTTTGTCACTTCCATTATATTATTATTCCCCAACAGTGGTATCAGAGCCCTGTTTATAGGGCGTGGGTGAAAAATGGAAGGTTCAAGGAGTACCATGGTTCGACTCAACCACACAAATTGGATCACATGGAAACAGAGAATGGAGGACATCCTCTATTGCAAAGATCTCCATGAGCCTATCTAAGGAGCTGAGGCAAAGCCAGAAGACACCTCGGTTGCAGATTAGATGAAGGTGAACCACAAGGAAATCGGTCATATTCGAGAGTGGATGGATGATAGTGTGTCCCACCATGTGGCGAATGAGACCGATGCGCATGAGTTGTGGACAAAGTTGGAGTCATTATTCGAGAAGACTGTCACCAAGAAAGCCTTTCTAATCAAGGAGCTTGTCAATATGAAGTATAGCGATGGCGTGAGGGTCACTGAGCACTTGAATAATTTCCAAAGTTCAATTAATCAATTAATCACCATGGGCATGACGATTGATGATGAATTACAAGCACTGTTGTTGTTGGGGTCGTTGCCGGATAATTGGGAGACTTTTGTAGTCACTGTAAGTAACTCTGCTCCAGATGGTAAATTACCTATGGATAATGTTAAAAATAACATGTTGAATGAAGAGACTAGAAAGAAATTTTCAACCTCTCAAAATAGTCAAGTCTTTATGGCGGAGAATTGAGGAAGAAGCAAGAGTAGAGGACCCAAAAATCATGGAAGGAATGCAAGCCGTTCGAGGACAAGATTCAACGGAAAATGTCATCATTCTGGCATCTTCTGCCACATGAAGAAAAACTGCAACAAATTTAAGAATGAGAAAGAGGATGGCTACACTTACCAAAGAAGGGAAGACAAAGGTACCACTGCCGCTGCCATATCACATAAGGAATGTGAGATTCTTTGTTTTGAAGGTGAATGCCTACATGTCGATGATTCTTCCAGTTCTGATGTTCCATAGATCGTTGATTCTGGTGTCTCTTTCCATGCCACTCCACACATGGAGTTCTTGACTACATAGAAAGGAGGTGACCTTGGAATTGTGAAGATGGGCAACGAGGGTTATGCTAAGATTGCAGGAATTGGAGATATTTGTTTTGAAACCAATTTGGGCTATAAGCTTTTGTTGAAAGATGTTAGACATGTTCCTGGTTTACGTCTTAATTTAATGTCAACTGGTGTGCTTGCTCGGGAAGGATATCACCATCAGGGAGGTGATCAAAAGTGGAGACTTACCAAGGGATCACTAGTGGTGGCTAGAGGGAAATTGTGGTGTACCCTCTACAAGACTTATGATAGAAAATGCAAAGGAGAGTTGAATGTCGCGAACGACTTTTCCTCAAGTCTATGACACAAAAGGCTAGGCCATATGAGCGAGAAGGGATTGCAAGTTCTGGCAAGGAAATCTCTCATTCCTTTTGCCAATGGTACTTCTCTTGACTTGTGATTATTGTCTGTTTGGTAAGCAACATAAGATTAGCTTTGCTAATACATTCATCAAGAAAGAAAGCATCTTAGACCTAATACACTCACATGTGTGTGGCCCCGTGAAAGTTGACTCACTAGATCATAACAAGTATTTTGTTATTTTTATTGATGATGCTTCACGAATGGCTTTTACAGCTAATGGTCACTGCCATGTCTTATATGGTCTCACTCTAAGTCACAGGTTTTGGAAGAAAATGCCTTATGTACTATTCTTCCTCCAGAACATAAAGATAGTCTCCAATTTCAACCTAAGCCTAATATCCCTTCACTTATAGCCCAACACCCCAAAATCCAACACTTCACTCTTTTCATGATTTTTTCTCCCCACCCACCACTCTACCTCCTCAAAGGTCCATTGATCACTGCATTCCCCTTCATTCCAATGTTGGTCCGGTTAATGTTCACCCTTATCAATATGCCCATGGCCAAAAGGATGAATTGGAAGCTCAAGTTCAGGAGATGCTCGAATTAGGCCTTATTCGTCCCAGCCGAAGTCCATACTTATCTCCGGTGATTCTTGTGCGTAAGAAGGATAGCGCTTGGCGTTTTTGTGTGAATTATCGGAACTTGAATTCTGTTACCATTAAGGATAGGTTTCCTATTCTGGTTGTGGATGAGCTTTTAGATGAATTGCATGGTGCAACAGTTTTCACTAAACTTGATCTTCGCTTCAGTTATCATCAAGTTCATATGCATGCAGATGATATCCACAAGACCGCTTTTCGCACCCATGAAGGCCATTATGAATTTGTGGTAATGCCTCAAGGTCTTTCTAATGCTCCATCTACTTTTCAAGCTTTGATGAATCATTTGTTGAAGTCAAAATTGCGCAAGGGTGCGCTCGTTTTTTTCGAATAAATTTTGATATATAGCAAAGATTTTGATTCTCATGTTCATCTCCTCGAATGGGTTTTTCAAATCTTACGGGACAATGAATTGAAGCTTAAAGAGTCTAAGTGTGGATTTGTGCAGCCCAAGGTTCATTATTTGGGCCATGTTATTTCTAGCTAAGGTGTTGCGGCAGATCCAGATAAAGTCAGTTGTTTGGTTAATTGGCCCAAGCCCACTACTGTTAAAGACCTTCGAGGGTTCCTTGGACTTGCTGGGTATTATAGGAGATTGGTGTGCCACTTTGGCATTATCGCCAAGCCTTTGACCGATATGCTCAAACTAAATCAATTTCACTGGTCACTAGAGGCAGAGAAGGCTTTCAATCTCTTTAAAGCAGCGGTCACCATAGCCCATGTCCTCAGTTTGCCTGACTTTTCTAAACCGTTTACCGTTGAGACAGATATGTGCGATTCCGGCATCGGTGTTGTTCTTGCTCAAGATAAACAACCGTTCGCTTATCTCAGCAAGGCTATTTCCCCTACTCACCAAGCTTTATCGACCTATGATAAGGAGATGATGGCTATCATATTTGCTGTGAACAAATGGCGTCCTTTTCTTCTGGGTAATCGATTCACCATCATCACAAATCATCAGACTTTGCGCCATCTTCTCAACCAGCGAATCATGACTCTGTCTCAACAAAAGTGGCTTTCGAAGCTTTTAGGTTACGATTATGAGATCGTATATTGTGTTGGCACTTAAAATACTGTCCCTGATGCATTGTCTCGTCAATTTGAGGTATGTGCTATCCATTCTATTTCTGCCCCGGTGTTTGACTATATTCGTCAACTTGATGCTGCTTGTGTGAGAGATTCGGATGCTCAATCTTTAGTACAAGCTTTGAAGGGTGGGCTACCTACCAAGGCAGGGTTCACCTTGATTAACGATTGTCTGCATTACAAGGGTCGATTGTTTGTTCCCGGCTCCTCGAAATAGCGTGCCAAGCTGTTACATGAGTTTCACTCTTCTTTGCAAGCTGGTCATTCTGGGTATCTTCGAACTTTAGCTCAAATTGCTAGCAGTTTCGCTTGGCCTGGTATGCACAAAAACATTAAAGAGTATGTTGCTGCTTGTGATCAATGCCAGAGGCAAAAGAATGAGACAATTCGACCTCCTGGTCTGCTTCAACTGTTACCAGTGCCGGATGAGATATATACCGATATCTCTATGGATTTTATTAATGGTCTTCCGCATTCTCAGGTTATAATGCTATTATGGTAGTTGTGGATCAACTTTCCAAGTATGCGCATTTCATTTCGGTTTCACATCCTTATACTGCTTCTAGTATCGCTGCTGTTTTCACCAAGGAGATTTTTCGGTTACATGGGATGCCAAAGAGAATTGTTAGTGATAGAGATCCTATTTTTATTAGTCAGTTTTGGCGTATTTTATCAGATGCAAGGTACTCATTTGTGTCATAGTTCTGCATATCACCCACAATCGGATGGGCAAACTGAAGTGGTCAACCGTTCTGTGAAACACTATTTGCGATGTTATGTGGCTGATAAACCTTCTTCATGGGCAGAGTTCATTCACTGGGCTGAATAGTGGTACAATACCACATTCCACTCTTCCATTCGCATGACACCATTTGAAGCGCTTTACTACAAGCCACCCTCTTCGGTTTCTCGATATCTTCCTGGATCTACTACCGTGCACAAAGTGGATGTGCAGCTCCGTAGTCGTGATCAATTGCTTTCACAGCTCAAGCACTATCTTGAATTAGCTAGTAATCGAATGAAACAGCAGGTAGACAAGCAGAGGACTGAGAGGGCATTCCAAGTTGGAGATTGGGTATTTCTCAAACTCCACCCGTATCGGCAACAATCCTTGGTTAACCGACCTTCCCACAAATTGGCTCCTCGCTTTTATGGATCCTTTTGGGTTTTTTCCAAGATTGGTACAGTGGCTTATAGGCTCAAACTTCCTTCATGCTCCAAAATTCATCACACTTCTGGTGAAGAAACGCGTCGACGAGGGTGTTCCTGCTTCCTCCACATTGCCTCCTTTTGATGATCAGGGGGAGTTACTTTGGACTCTTGAGCGGGTTTTGGACATGGTTGTGTAACATTGGAAGAAACGCACGGTCACTTTGTGGCTCATCAAGTGGGTCGGTCTTTCGGTAGATGACGCTACTTGGGAGTTGGCTCATTCCGTGAGAGCCAAGTTTCCAACCTTCAGTGCTTGAGGGCAAGCACTTACTTGAGGGGGTGACACTTGATAGGACCACTTTTTGGGATTAACTTGCTGTAATCTTTTTTTAATCACTTGAGATGCGATTCATGTCTCTTTCAAGTTATGCTGGCAACAATGCTATAGTTAGGACCAGCTCTATTGGCTTCACTCTAATTCTTGAAGATGAGATCCTTTTGTTGTTCTTCGTGGCAGTAGTCCACATTATCCCTTTATATTTTGTATCTTGAATCTATGAGAGGGGATGAATGAAATTATGCTTCCTTAAAACTCTCTTCTCTCTCCCTTTATCTCTGTTAACCCTCCCCTCACCAGTCGGTTCCTATCATACCATTATAGATGTATTGTAGGTCATTATAATAACTCATTGATGTTGTAGCATATAGGTCTTTTCTGGTATCATGAAGTTTTATATAGCCTATTCTATAGGAATGTGTGGTAGCAACTTTAGAACAAACAACTCTGTAAATTTGTTGGATCTTGGCAATGGGAATGAATTTGAGAATTTTGAATTATGTTATGGTAAATGTTTTTGTTGAGACACTAAATCCAATAGAATTGACATCCAAACCAAACATCAGACAACAGATAGTCTTGTAAACTTAAACGTCTCTATATCTTTCAAACAATATTTATAAGTCGTCTTAAAGTAGAATATGATATTAATGAATGTCGTCTAAGATATATATCAGACGACAGACATCTAACGTCTGAATTGATGTGAGACGATATAAAGATAATAGTGTATGTCGTCTGATGTAATCTCAGATGACAGACAAGTGACGTTAGAATAAAGTTCAAACGATAGACGGATGAAACAATATGCAAATTCATTGGTCGTATAACGACATCTGGCTATCGTTCTAACATGTTCTTACGATAGATTCATTTTTTGCATTACGAACTTGGATTTACATAGACAACATTTTGTCTATCGTATGACCTTTATCAGGCGACAGATGTCGACTGACTGCTTATCAGATGACAGCTTGATAGACAACATACACAAAAATGATTAGACGATGGGCAATACCCGTCGTCTGAAGGCAAAATCGGCGTAGTGTTCTTCCAATTTCGGTTTTGTTGTCTTCCTCTTCCATGAACTCCTTTGTGTTTTCAATATTCATTAGGGGGATGTTGAAGCCCCTAGACATGATTCATAACATGCTTTGATTTTCAATTTGTTTTCCGATTAATAACATTGAGGTTTTGTTTACCGATTGTTCATCAATGAATGCTTTATATGTGCGCTTTGGATGCCTACTTAGTATGCATGCTAGCGTTCTAATACTTTGATGATTTGATGTCTAGGTCAATATCAGATCTCTCAAATTGTCTAGAGAAGTGATGGCTAGTTTTCACTAATTGGTAATCAAAGAGGCATGAATCTATAATAACAAAATTATTAATAACAAATTAATAATTAATATATATATATATATATATTTACATACTAATTAATAATTACATAACAATATTATATATCAACATCGATCATCACAAAATCATAATCAACATATCATCAACAACTTAATTCATACCATGCATCAACACAATATTATAATTAAATTAATATATATATATAATAATTAAATTAATTAATATATATATATATATCTACTACTTATTAACAACAGCTTCATATATATTATCAAATCAAAATCGATCAACTCAGTCACACTTAAAATCCATTAATTCAACTCAAAATCAATATTATATAATTGAAATAAAACTCTTAAATCAACTCAAATAAAATTCTTAAATTAACTCAAATAAAACTCAAAATCAATATTATATAACTCAAATAAAACTTTTACATCAACTCAAAATACACATATACGTATCTATATATAGTTCTACAAACAAATTTTAATCAAATTTTGACAACATCTAAACTTTTTCTCTTATTTTTTTAAATGAGTTGCTGGCTAGATGTGCAAATATAAAAAAACTATCATCGACGAAATAAAGAACATTGCTCTCAATTTCATTTGTTAATAAACATGAGATACACTGTAACAAAAAAAAGTACGTTTAATATAAGATACGGTTGTTCAACCGTATCCATACTTAACACCCCCATACAGAATACTAACGGATACCCAAGTGGACAGTATATAGACAGCCAGGTAATGGAGCCTTTGGGTAGACTCCAGAATTTGCATAAGCCGCGCCAAACCCAGCCATAGGACACGTGACTAGAATCAGAACAGTAATGCTGAACATGGATCCCAACGAGACCGAACAGAAGCTTCTCCTTCAGGGTAACCTCCAATTTCGCTTTTGCCTTTGATTGTTAGTGTGATCGTTGCGGTAAAGTTCTTTGCTGATGGGTCGTCTTCGTCTGGGTTTGATTTGATTTTGATTATATCAACAGGGAATTCAGTTGGGTTTTTGATTTGCTATTCTGGGTTAGTAACTTTGCCAATAATAAGATGAATTTGTGTTAAGTGGAAGGATTTGACTCAACTTTTATGATTAGGGTTTGATTTTGCATCAAGCCATCCGGGTCCATGAGTGATTAGAATCAATTATCGTTCTCTTCTTAGGTTTAGGTTTGTAGTTTTATAGCTATGAAGTGAAACATAAGTTTTGTTTTTCCAAGCCAAAATACTTGACCTACCTACTTTATGAAATATTGTTGCATTTTGCCGCAATGCATTGTTCAATTCCGAGGAAAACAATATCGGAACGTGTGTGTCTTCACCAGAAATTACTCTACCCTTTTTCCCCTCCTAGAAGGATTTTCTTAGCACCTGATTAAGCACAATGCGGAGCCTGCAGTAACACCGAAACCGGTAATGTAAAAGGTTGTTATGCTTTATTGTGGTAATGGATGAATCTTTGTCGAAGAATATTTGTAGTAAGGATGTAGTCATCAGTGTTGATGTGTTTATTTTGATTGGTTTGGTTGACTTGGAGTGCCGATGTAAGATTTCTGTGTTGACTTTTGTTAGCTTAGGAAGCTGTTAGTCAACTGAACACCATCTCTCTCTCTCTTTCTTTCTCACTCAATCGATGTTGTGATTGGTAGTGTAGGTCCAAGCTGTTTTCATATGCTTACTTTGAGATTTATAAATAAGAAATTGAATAATGTAAAGACATGTTTCTGTGAGCAGCTGAAATTGTGGGAAACATTGAGGCAGAGACTATGGTCTGTACTACGGACCAAATTATTGAAGAAGGGCCACAATACACACATATTCACCAGAATGAATTCTCATATAGGAGGTAACTCAACCTTCTTTCTCTTCTTTTTGTAAATAAATACATGCTTTATGATTTGGTCTGATTTATAGCTTGGCATAAGATTCATGCAATTGAGTTTTCGGAATGGGAAGAATTATCGTTCATAACTCGTTTAGTGCTCTGCTGGGCTTCTCAATTTGATCTTGCTCAGAAATCTGTGGGGGTCAGTTTAGTGGTGTCATACACAAGAAGTGTGAATGACCTGATGGTTTCCATTTCATTTTAGTTTGAGTAAATGAGGCAAGTTTCAGGTTTTGTAGGGAGAACTACCTTCTTATCATGTTTGGTGTTAGATAAGCTTGCACACAATTTTCAGCCAGCATTTTGAAATATCTTACATGAATACGAATCGCTTTTAACTATTAAATGCATCTCAGTATACAAGTAGTTTTTAATGGATGCGGCACAGCCTATTGCATTCAGTTTGCAAAATTGTGTCTTGGAAAATGTAAGGTGGCTTGAAGTTTGGTTAGTTCTCTTAATTGAATTGACAACTGAGATCTAGTAACTACTCCTTTAGCATAAGATTCGTGTTGATGATTCTTTAGTTTTCTTGAAATTGATGTCCCTAGTCTTTCAATGGTTACATTAGTATTTTTGTCTGTTAATCTGCTCTTGGAAACTTTCTGTATGTGATTAATTACGGTCAATTCATTGGTTGGTTATTGTGATCACATCTGCCTTTTAGACTCATGCTTAGCTTTAGTTGCCTTCATGGAATCATGGCCAGTGTTGTTTATGAATTCCCTATTGTCTTTCGACAGAACAATATTACCTCCTGATGCAATTTCTGTGTTTTAAAAGTATGACATAATTTGGTTGCCTTCCCAATGTTTGCAGGCACAAGAAGCAGGAGGAGGAGGATATTGCCATATGTGAATGCAAGTATGATGAAAAGGATTCTGAAAGTGCATGTGGAGAAAGGTGCTTGAATGTTTTGACCAGCACGGAGTGCACTCCTGGATATTGCCCTTGCGGTGTCTATTGTAAGAATCAGGTAACCCCTCTCTCTGTACACACACATGTACATCCACTGCCATGGGTTTTGTTAGGTATGTTGAGTCTTAACATCTAAAAGCCCATTCTTCTAGTTATGTTTATACTATATTACTACAAATGATAGGTGTGGGCAAGGTTCTAAAAAACGCTAGGCACTAATAGGGCGGACAGCCAGTGCCCAGGCGCTGTCTAGGCGGTTTTTTTCTGTAGTTTTATTCATTTAATAAAAAAGATTATATAAATAAAATTTATAAAAAGCATTATTGTGTTGCAAAATAGTAAAAATACTTTAAAAGTAAACAAAATAAAACCACAATGTTCTTAGAAATAATAAAAAAACAATATTGTGTCCTTCGTTTAGACTTTAAAGTAGAATATTGTGTATTTCATGTTTGATTTTATTCATTTTTAGATAGGCTTTGATGTTTTTTCATAATTTAAAAAACAAAAACTAAATCGGGCTGCCCAGCCCGCCTAGGTGGCCGATTTTAGGTCCGGCGTCCAGCTTGACCTTTTCGAGTGAAATCAGAAAGGTGCCCTGCCTCCTATCGCCTACGCGGCCGTGGGCCTTTTTTTAGAACAGTGGTTGTGGGAGTAGTGAGTGGTTATATTCATGTGAGTGGGTAGTTTAAGAGAACTTTTTAGTCAATTTTTAATTTTGTTTATTTGATCCGAGTTTTTTGTCCCAAATGATTAAACTAAAACTATCATATGGTCAGCAAACCTTGTATTTTTTGTACATAATATATATATATATATATATATATACACTATCTTTTGCGCACGCTTGCCGAAATGTGTTTTTTCTAGTTCGATTAATTATTGTGAAATTTTTGGTAGTTCGATCAATATTGTGCAATAGCTCTCTCAAACCCAAATAAAAAAACACAATTGATTAAGATGAAGTTAACCCCGAATTAAAATTAACAACCAAGTTCTCTAGAATTGCAAGTAAAGAGCACTCATCGATACATGTCAACTAATATAGTGAATCAATCAACAGGGAAATTAATTGTTCCAAATCAATGAATTCACAATATCAGCTTCGTACCATTAACCTTATAAAAACGAAACAATTGTTTTGTTTTATTTTTTATTTTTATTTTTAATTCGAAGTTAAATGAAATAAGGAACTCTATTACTTGAAAACCATATAGCTCTCTTCACAGACCCAATTGAGTAAATGACAATGATAAAAAGACACGTGTGTTATTTGAAAATTTTATTGACATTATTATCGTACATGGATATCGATATCGATATCAATACTTGTGATTAATTTTGGTTTTTTTATTGATATCGATAAATTTTATTAATTTCGATACTTACGATTAATTTCGGTTTTGTTACATTATCATCTTACATCGTTCATCTTTAATTCTTTATTTATGTGATTGTTTTATATTGATAATTAAAATGCATTAGTTTCTTAAAAAAGCGCGCAAAAACGTAACAAAGTCAATCATTTGTAACCGAATGTTGGTCCTCATCAACCAAAAGAACTCAACAAATCAACAACATTTTGTCATAACATTTAATTATTAAGTTTAACATTTAAAATTCATCGTCAAACTATAGATATATACAAACTCATGAAGTACTATACATACAAAGTACACTGTTGCCGATTTAAAATTTCAACATTCAACCTCAAACTAACTAATTCTTTTCCCTAACAAATAATTCATCCACTCCTTTTTTACTTTTTTGTTCTGAACGGCAAGGGAATAGATTCACAATTTCTTAGAGCTAGCAAGTTTTGTTGCTGAACACCGAACACAAACCACACGTACATTGGAACCAATTATAATCGGATTACCAAAATGCACTTAAAAATTTATTTACACTAATCAAATAAACTGATGCATGCACTTAAAAAAGAGAAGAAAAAAAATAGCTTAACCCTAATTGTCAGGAAAAAAACCTTTCTTAATAGTGTCAGGAAAAAAATTGAAACCAAATGAGTTTGACACGTGGCAGCATGCTATTTGATGCCACTGTTAGGATACAGACAAACAGATCACCAATACCTAACATGCAATTTTGCTAAAACATGAGGGGCATTTTTGTCTGGATACTGTTCACATGATCAGTAGAACCACCATGTTTGTTTTATATGTACAGAATATAGGCTTTTGTGACTGTAAATTAGAAAATTGTTTGTTAGTGCATCCTTAGTTGACACCATTATTCTACACCATAAACCAAGCAAACTACTCTCTAATACGGGATAGTATTATCTTAAGGCAGCCCACATGAATGCAGGACAGTTTTAGAATATAAGGAGGTGTAATGTAGTCTTGTATACCAAACGTGCACTTAAGGTTTATATACTGTTTATGGTTATGGTGGAGAGGTTGCTAGCTAGATGTAATGACAGTTGATGTTTTTATGGGTTTGGTAAGTTTTGGAATTTTCAGATTGAAAATAGAAGAATGTATTACTATGGGCAAGATTAGTGAAAATAAGCTGTGGTGGGTTGTAAAAAGAGTGGGTCCATAAATAACTGAGACCTTGTGTTTAAGAAGATGAGTTAGACATCCCTCTTAGTGGTTTCAACCTTCAACAAATTATCCCTTGTAAACTGATACAAATTCAAATCATTGGTTTCATGGTATAAATGCTTATTCTTCTATCGCTTGACCATCTTTAACTGCATGACCCTATTATTACCAAGTACTTTTTATTAAAAGTCAGACATTTTCCATTTTTATAGTTGTTGTACTAGGTGTGGTAAGAAAGTGCATGATTAATTGAAATGTGAACATAAATTTTTAAACTGCAAGTTCTATGTAACAATAATTATGATTCCTGATGTCTTGTTTATTTACTTCAACAGAGATTTCAGAAATGTGAATATGCCAAGATAATGTTGTTTAAAACAGAAAGCTGTGGTTGGGGCCTTTTAGCCAATGAGAACTTAAAGGTAATTGCTTTATCTTGATCTCTTCCAATCATAAAATATATCTCATTTCTTGGATTTATGCTAGTCTAATATGTAGTTGATTTAATTATATTAATATGCCTAAGTTTGGGGCAAGATCATAATTTTTCTTTGTTTACTGCATCTTTGGAACATGAAGTTTATAATATGGATATTGGTCATATTTGGCACGTTTTCCGATTGCATTGGAAATATTGAAACTTTTTATGTCCATGATTCTAATACAGATAATACTGTTTGAAGTTCGTCTTTGAATTATATTTTTTATTTCCCATTTAATTATTTACTCTATCTGAAGCAGGCAGGGCAGTTTATTATCGAGTACTGTGGAGAAGTGATATCATGGAAAGAAGCAAAGAAAAGATCGCATGCTTATGAAATTGAAGGTGGTTTAATAAACTTATGAATTACAGATGTGACATTAGTTTGAAACTGAGGTTAACATGTGTGTGCAGATATCAGGGATGCATTTATTATTTCTCTCAATGCCTCTGAGTCTATTGATGCCACGGTGAAGGGAAGCCTTGCTAGATTTATAAATCATTCTTGGTGAGCCACTTACAGATGAGTGATTAAACATTTGAAAATTAGACAATATCAGTTAGAAATTCAAATGTTACTGGCACTCTCAAAAAGTCATTCTGCCATCCGCTACCCTTATTTTGTTAGTGGGTATGAATAATAAAATATTATTTGGAGATGCAGAAGGGCTTTAAGGAGTCCCCATAGTAGTTACTTTGATTTTAATTTTATAGATTATAATTATGCTTGATGTTTTCAGCCAACCAAATTGTGAGACAAGAAAGTGGAATGTGCTTGGGGAAATTAGGGTTGGAATATTTGCAAAACAAGATATATCAGTTGGAACTGAGTTGGCATATGACTACAATTTTGAATGGTATGGAGGTGCTAAGGTTCGATGCCTCTGTGGTGCACCTAGCTGTTCAGGATTTCTTGGGGCAAAATCTCGTGGTTTCCAGGTAATACATTGATTGACGATTTGAGTTATGAGCCTCCATTTTAGATACTGAAAGTTCAAATTGCTGTGCTTGTCTTACAAGGCACTATGATTGCACATTATCTTCAGTATTATACAATTTCTGAATAGCAACGTTATAGAACCACTAGATATGTGCAGAATTGAGTTTTAAAAAGTTCAAGAATTGATAAAAAACCAAGTCATTTTCCATAGAAGTACCTGATGTCATCCATTCATCGTCACAAAGCTTATCAGGCTATATCAAACATTTCACACTATCTAAAAAGTTCTTGACCACTTTTAGGTTGTTCTTTGGAGTGTGTCGGTAAGTTGAAATGTAGATGGGGTGAACTACACAATATTTTTGCATTAGGGGTGAAGCAAGAGTGTTCGACACTTAGGGATACGGCCAATTAACTTGGACTTATGACGGTTTGGAACACTGTCAGTCTTAGAAGCGATAATAGTTTTTTGCAAGTGTTTAGGTCTCCAATAAGAATCGGAATGCTTAATTGATGAACTGATCAAATTGAAGGTTGCAGATAAAATCCTCCAAACATATGGGGTCAATGCATCAATTTAATTGTCATTCGGTGCAAATGTGAGTCACAAATAACATGGTTGCCTGGAGGCTTATGTTTGTCTTGCATGGCAAGATCATTATGCCTTTACCTTTGAAAATTTTGCTTAATCATTATATGGAACTTAGTATATTCTCCAGTGCCACATGATATACGTCACACAGTCCAATCAGCTGCTGATGAAGGATGCTGGTGGCTGTTCTTAGATATTCACATAAAACTAACCTTATGCATTTAGCGATTCTAGAACGTATGGAACTACGATTTAGCGATATTACATTTACATCTGGGTGCACCTAGCATGTTTGTTTGTGTTTTTCATATAAAGCTGTTTTCGATAGACAATACTATTTTAATACACTATTTTTTGTTGCATTTTTGATGCAACACCTTGTACTAGCTTTGGTTTTAGTTACAAATTTTAGCCATAGTATAGTTGGCGTACAATCTTACATAAAACTCAACTGAAGCTTAAGTTTCGCTCTTGCTTGGAGAAAACATTAATGACTGGTGATATATCTACTGTGGAATCCTTTAAGATCCTTTGAAGAATATGAAAGCAAAGGGTCGCTTTACACTGATCCTAATGTGTGATGAGTATTGATCATTATGTTTCATGATATATTATTCATTTGCTGCACATATCAGCCCAAATAAGAACAATAACTATATTATACTCTTTATATTACAATATTGTTCCTCTTGATCTTGCACTTTCGTATATTCTTGATTGATGAGCATTTGTAAGGCAGGGCTTTTTTCATATCTCATTGCATATAGTTCTTAGCAGTCAACATTTTCAATTGATAACATTTCTGTTGTGCATTTTCTATTTCTTTTCTCTTTCTTCAATAAAACATTTGCTTCTGTTGGATGTATTTACTATTTCCCATGAACCCTCATATTGCAATATTTTCCAAACAGGAGGATACATACTTATGGGAAGATGACGATGAAAGGTAATGATCCATTCTGATGCATTTACTTCTACGATTATTTTACTTTCTTTTGAACTGTGGGGGATTTTATATAGTAGAAGAAAGTCATAAATTGAAATTTCTGATGGATTCCACACCCATTTAGATATTTGAGTACGTGTCTTTTGTAGATTCAGTAAAGTTGAATATGGTTTTGGAGGTTTTATTATTATTATTATTAATATTATTATTATTAGGTTATTCTGTTGAGATATCTATCCCACATCAGGAAAATGTGGTCTTATAAGGGTTTGGGCTACTCTCGTCATTGTCAATTGGTTTTGGAATTGAACCTCATACTACTTTATCATGGTATCAGAGCAGGTTACTCACGTCTACGTGTGTTAACGTTACCGGCCTCACGCATTCCACGTCATCCTGTTACCGGCCTCACGCATTCCACGTCATCCCTAATGTTGTCCACGTGTTAGGTTTGAGGGGTCGCCACACGTGTGGGGACACGTGTTGAGATATCTATCTCACATCGGGAAATAGGGTCTTGCTTGTGGGTTTATAAGAGTTTGGGCTACTCTCTTCATTGCCAATTGGTTTTGGAGTTGAACCACAAACTACTTTATCATATTCTTTGTATGCGGTGAAGTTTTTGACCAATTATTTTAGGTAGATCAATTACAAGCTAATTATTCAAGCATAAAGATGAATATTGACAACTACCCTAGACTAATTATAGTTGTTTGATCAGGATTAATCCTTAATGGTATAGGCTAACTAAACATCTGCCAAAACATCTTTTGTTTGGATGCCTTACAAATCAGTTGCTAATTTCCTGCTCTCTAGTGAGCTTGCATCCATTTTAACTTTCAGCACTGAAACATGAAGTGGGTCATACTTTGTTGAAAGTTTTGGTTTTTGCAAGGCAGTTTAATACAAAAAAAATTGCTTGAGAGACGAACTTTTCTCATACCAAGCTTCACTCATGTGATCAATTCTCTACTTTGTCATGTGCATTTGTTTTTTGTTTTTTCTTATTTTGGGCTGCATATTACTTATTTTAATTGGCTTTTGAACTTTTCTCATTCAAGCTTCACTCATGTGATCAATAGAGACTTTGTAATGTGCATTCTTTGTTTATTTTTTGTTTTGTTTTTTTTTCTTATTTTGGGTTGCATATTACTTATTTTAATTGGCTTTTGATGACAGGTATTCAGTTGAGAAAATTCCGCTCTATGATTCAGAGGAGGATGAGCCATCTATGCTCTTCAAGACTGTGAACTCAAATTTTGAAAATGATGTAAAAGGGAGGATGATCAATGTCAATGCTAATTCCACTGCTCTTGTCGTCCATTCACTTGATTCAGATCCAATGGAGGGTGTAGTTATGAAGGTAAAAAATGAAGCTAGTGAAGAGACAAGACTTTATTCACGAGATAATCAACCGGCTTTCCTGAAAAAGAATGCAATGATATCCCGAATCCGTAGCAATACTGCGTGTCGAAACTATCACATTGAATCAGGATCCATTTCTAACAAGAGATTGAAACAAGGTTCTAGTGGAAAGTTTAAACATTATGCACAAAAACAAGTCGATGCCAAATCTGTAGCTTTGCTTTTGGCATCTATTGAGGCACAAGAGGAAATTTTGAAACATGAGGTATGTGATGTGTTTTTCTTTTTTGTGTGCCTTTGGCTCATCTATAGTATACTGAAGTATTACGTCTCAGAATACTCATTGGACAAATAAGGTTACATGTATTGGTGTAAATTTTCCTTTATGTTAGTATCTCATCTCCGAGTACACATCACTTGCATTCCAATGAGTCTCCATTGTATGTTTAAATGTTTTGATTTGATAATAAACCAGATGAATAATCTAATTAGTACTTTAATAGCATTAACGTATGATATGCAGATACATGCATGACACTTGTGACATGGTATGGTATTTGTATGTGTAGTCAACTAGTCATAGATTTCTTTCATTGTAAATTAATTGATGAATATAGTTTGGGTACCTCCTGAACAAGTTGATATCATATTCTAGATAAAAGCTTATTTTCCTCACTTTACTTTTCTTGACACTTAATTAAAAAATACACAACCTACACTGAAAAGAATTAATTGAAATATTTTCCTTTGAGATTGACATGTTTATCTAAAAACAATTGCCTTTTCTAATTCTATATTTGGGTTTTGTTGTTCCCTTCAGAAGCATTAATATTACATGTAAGGAACACCAAATAGTTGTTGGTCTAGCGGTCAGACACTTGGTTTTCTCCCTAGTGGTATGGGGTTTGACCCTCTCCCATCATACCCACCTAGCAATTGCTAGAGTTTCCAGTTTCCCAAATGCTGTGGGGTCAGGTGTGGAGCCTAGGGATTAGTCAGGTCAAAGATCCGGGTCCTAGTTTAAAAAAATTATGAAAAATATTACTTGTAAGGAAATTTTTCATCTCCAATATATGAATGTAGCTTAGGTGGTTTCCTTTTTTCCTGGTTGTGATTGTGATTGTGGGATCCTGATTTTTTTTTCTGCTAGGTTATTTCTTTTTCTCCCATCCCACCATGTTCTTATATAAGCATCTCTTTTTCTAAAAAATAAAACTGGAGTTTAATTTTGTTGTCTTAGTTGTGAAACTTTAAGGCACATGGATTCATTGTTGTGTTCACATTGAAAATTTTCTTCACAGGAGATGAGAAGTGATGCAGCCACACATCTTGAATCTTTATATAATGAGATACGACCTGCCATTGAAGAACATGAAAGGGACAGCCAAGACAGTGTAGCGACCAGTGTAGCTGAGAAGTGGATAGAAGCCTGCTGCTTGAAACTGAAGACGGAATTCGACCTGTATTCTTCTATTGTTAAACAAGTGGCTTGCACCACTCGGAAGGCAAGTGGTGAGTCCAATTATGCCGATAGCAACATAGAGAATGAAATCAAGTTACTCCCGAGTTGATGTGCCTGGAAAGTTTACGCTTTGGATTGTTGTCTTTGATTATTGGACAGGAGTTACATTCTGCTTAAAGCAGATTCAAGCCATAATTCTTATTCTTCATGAGGTGGTTCACTTCTCAATGTACAAGATTTTAAAAGCATATATTTTACTGTGACAAAGGGAAAGCTCTTCTCATTGAGGCTTCTTCACTGCCCTACTTAATATTATTGCAATGAATTCCAACATGTATTTACTAGGCATCATCATAATTAATCATGGTGCATACAGAACATTTGGGCTCTGGTATATCCCGTTGATACAGTAGTTAATCTGATGCCAGAAGCATGAACATGGTCGTAAGTAGGGTTGGGCATTTTGTACCGCAATCTTGATTTCGTCCCGCCCTGTACTGAAAATTAGCGGGACTGGCCGAGACAATTTTAAAATGGCAGTATCGTCTTGTCTTGATAGTTTAGAAAGCGGATGGGATCGAGAAGGGATGAGACATCCTGAAAGTATAAATGTACTTGCATCTGCTCATAACCGTCTGATTTTTAAGGTGTATAATCTTACAATAAACTTAAAAACGCTCAATAAGACGTGCAAAACCTATATTTACAGTACTAGTTTTATATAACAAAAGTTAGATAATTCATTCATATTTGGTGATGATGATTATATGAAAGATATCGGTAGTGATAACTTGAGTTTTTTTTTTCAAACTTGAGAGTTTTTTCGAGATCTTAATTAATTAGTTAGATGCAAATTACAAACATTTAATTAATTGATTATTGACTCCCCTTTTATTTTTACAATTTTTGTTCGTCTTGTAGTTATATAGAGTTAATACTAGAGTAATTATATCATGAAAAAAGTAACACCATAGAATATATATATATATATATATATATATATATGTTTTTTAGGATCAATTTATCTCTTCTATGTTTTTTTTCTATCGTTGCTGGATCTTGATCTCGTCCCGATACAGAACGAGATCGTCTCGGGATATATTTCTAAAAATACAATCTTGTCTTGTCTCGTCTCGTCCTGATAATATATTAGCAGGACAGGACGGGATTCAGCGAATCCCGTCTCATACCCAGCCCTAGTAGTAAGAGGCTCGGTCAAACATCTTATCATTAAGAAACTTATTTGAATGACAATTTTCTATATTCAAATCATTCTTAATGTGAAGACACTTCTTCATTTTTTGAATTCTTTATTGAAATTGCGTAGTCTCATTCTATATCAATTTTCTCCACTTAGAAAGTACTCAGACTCGAGTTCTTTTTAATTGCAGCTTGTTAAGTAGTTTAGGTTTCATTTTCCATATTGAAATTGATTGTTTATCTTACAGCACGATAATCCAATACTGTAAGAATGGCCAATGACTCCTGATTGATCTTGGACACAACTAGTTATGCATGACATAGATAACCATGTGGCGGAGGTGAAGGGATCAACTTGTCATCAATGAGTTTTTTACCGTTCAAAGTAGATTCTTCATGCTTCTTTGCACGCACCTCATTGATGATCATTCTTGATGTTCTTCTTTAGAGGTTTGATTTTAATTTCATGCAACTTCTAAGTAAATATGTGCCTGCAATAACCACTATTGACACCATCATGTCGTGCTCCCATAAGCACGACTGTCGTTTATGTCAACCAGATACCAAGTAAAAATTGTACAATAACCTCTTCATAACATAATTGCCAAAGAGCCTAAAGAGTTGGAAACTTTACGTGCATTTCCATCAATCCAATATAGATCCCTCAACATCATTGTCAGTAACTGGAGAATAGAGATTGTCCCCGACTTTGCTTGCTAGAAAATTCTCTCTTAGGTTAATATCAATTATTATTAACCATATCTTACATTTGATAAATTGATGAGGTTAATCTAAGGCAGTTCCCTCTATGTTTCTCTTCAATTTTGGACATACATTCTATCAGCATCATTGTTGAGGTTGTCGGGGTAAATCACTCCCATGAACCATCATATGCTAAGAAGAGGGAAAATCCCGTTCTGATACCAACTGATGCGAAGTGTGGACATAGTAGTAAGAGGCTTCGTCAAGCGTATGCTAGAATCCACTAACAATTGCATTGGAAAATAGTAAGGGTAGCATTGCAAGACTAGGGTTTTTTGAATCCAAGAGAAGTTCTAGAATCCACAAATAAAATTAGAACTCAAAGTTTATTAATACAAAGGAGTGTTCCTAACACAAAGCATGATAGAGCTTATATAGGCATGCTAACTTAATACAATCACGAAAATAATCTAACAATGAATCCTTGGAATACAAACAACTCAACTCAGACAAGGATGGAGGAGATCAAAATAGTCGACTAGTCTTGAATTCCATCATAGGGTGGATTTGCCGAGAAACAAAGGCTTGCTCCTCCAGGTTACTTGGCTCTCATCTTCAATTGAAATTGTAGGAGAAAACCTCCATTGCAGAGCATCTAGAGATCCGATTATCTAGTCCCCATAACTTGATAATAGTACCGATTATCTAGTGTTTTGATAGAAGTGAGCCGCTCCACCGCAAAATGATGGAATGGTATGACTATTGCACTTATATATGGCGCCAAAATATATCATACCTTTCTTCGAGATGGCAAGGGAAGCAGGGATACGGGCGGAAACGACATCAACTATGGTGTCAAGAAGAGAGTGTTGCCGAGAAAAAATTAAGACAATAGACTAAACCCTAACTCTAGCATGGACTCTTTTCAAAATTATTATTGTTAGTAGTGCATTTCCTTATTCAAACTGAACAAACAAAATCTTTGATAAACTAAGTTGTACCATAGTTGATGTCATCTCTGCTCGTCTATGTTAAAGGAGAATTTTTTGTGTTCCCCACGAGGACCAACTCAGAGTGACATTTGGACCTCCTTGCCATTACAAAGCCGACATGTGGTTTTTTTTAACTTGATCAATTCACGATAATTCTACGGTGAGGTAAAAAATTTACAAACACGACAACTGGGTCACCCTACCATTTACCTCACCACATGTGAGAGACTAGCGACGATCAACCGTTAGGGATTTATCTTGTTATTCGAGAGATGTTAGCAATATCCAACAGCTACAAGCGTATCAATATGCCATCCATGCCAACAACCGCTGACAACACTATTACCACATGTCTGGCTTGGAAAATCCTATGACCCGTTGTCGTCGGATGAACCGCTAGCTAGCAGTGGGGGACTCTGGATAGGATCACTAGTGAATGTGACGCTAGTGACCAAGGCTAATGTTACTTTGAACTCCTCAGTCAAGAAGTCCCTTTTGACTAGAAACATGAAAGACTTGTCGGTACATATACTTGGTCAACCTACTTTGACCACGCATAGATTGGTGACAACTGTCTTATCCACTCGAATAACGGCCACAAATGCCAAGAGAGTGGCAAGCTACACAATGCTGCAAACCATCACCAAAACACTGCTTGAAACAGGAACTGAGGAATCTGTCCCACATCGAAGAGAGTTGAGAAGTAAAGTAACCCTCAGCCCATAAATGACAATTCTATCCTAGTTCACTTACTACACATTTATTACTACCATACTATTACTCTATCACTTTGGTAACTGACTTAGACATCGGGGTATTGAAGGCCGCCAAGCGCGATCTCCTCTCCTAACGTCAATTGTTACTCTTATTGTCATGTTGCAGCAGATCAGGCTACACTCACCGCGACTAGATCCTACTAAGTGGCGTATATGAGCAGTATACCTATCTGTTCATGTACAGCACAAACACTATCATTACATATTGACTACTTTCAGGAAAGCCCTATGCAAATGTGACAACCCTAGAGCATCAAAAAAAGCCTAATTAATGATTGAAATCAAAAACTAAGAAAATGCTTTAGACCCACAAACAACCTGGTCTAAATACTAAAAAACATAAATAAAAGTAGAAAGAAAAACCAATGCCCAACAAATGACCTCTAGCTCAACCTTTAGTCCAATAAGCTGCATTCAATTCTAAAAGACATAGTCAACCCAAATCCATCGTACACAACCTAAAGATACAGCCCCCAAACCAAAAACTGGCCAGTCACCACCACCATTGGACCCAAACCAGCACCATCCGTCTTTCGCCATCAAAGATGAACTCAACCGAAAAAGGTTTCATCCCGAACTAATTGCCCAATTGCTATACAACAACCAGATCTGAAAAAAGGAACCAACCAACGATGTCGTTAAACAAACGCGCGCCACCACTCAGACATGTTGCCGAATTTGCCATCAATCCTTCTATCTGCCATCTTTTCTATAGTCGTGAACAAAGGACAGATCTTTGTCTCCCTACTTGGGATAAACTAAACATTTCCCATCCAGCGTTGAGACGTAGCCATACATGACTTAGAGGAAGAGTGGCGCTCACTATCTAGGGGTTCTCTCGGGAAACCTTTTATTTCACTCTATTATCTCTCAATTTTGAAAATTTACTTTGAACTTTTCATTCTTGGCCATTTACTAAGAATTTATCCAATTTGGACATTATCTCTCTCTCTCTCTATCCCGTCACAGTACACCGTACCTGCAAACAACCTGTTGTAGGGGTGAGCGTCATTCTCGTGTGCTCATATATAGGCCCACAATGATAGGTTCGAAAACCATAAAACCATATATATTTACGTATAGATTTGAGCACTAAATAAAACCATTTAGAAAATCCTTGGCACACAAAATCATCATTTTATATCTTTCAGGAAAAACTGTGCAATATGCTAAAACAGGGGCCAGAGCGCTCAATGAACAAATATAGCCTGTAGGGCTTTCACGGATCTAGGCGGCCGAATCCCGGGTTTGTCTATACAGAAAACCGGAGCCAACTACCTATGCGTCCGAAGACGAATAGTAGCGAGAGTGTCCATTTACAACTAATACCCAACACATCACTCGTAGTACACACCGCACTCACGGCTCGCTTAACTTTGAAAGAGACAAGCGTAAGCGGGAAAATAAAATAAACAGGGCATTGTCCCTCCGGAGGTTCACGGTCATCGACACCGTGGGGGTACTATATACTAGGTCCCTCCACTCTCAAGCCAAACACCGGAAATCAGGACAACGGTACTACTTTTCGATTCGAGTCATCACATAAAAATCATTTACGTCTAACCTCAGGTTTTCATGGCCCAATCATAAATCATTTATCACATAATATAAAGAAAAATTTCCCAAAACATCGACCATGAGCATACAAAAATCATACACTTTCATATATAGGCAAAACCACTAACAAAGGGGGTTTAGCTTCCCTACCTGAAATTGTTGTTCCTTACATAAGCTCCAAGCTTTCAGGAACCGCCTCGGTAATCCGAGGTCACCGCGTAAGCTACCTCGTCCAAAGAATCACTGCAAAATAGAGTAGCTTAGTAACCAAGAAACAATAACAGTCATGTTAACCTCAGCATTCCTAGTTTGACCAGGAATAACCACATTGACTAAGTTGACCAACCAATTCCTTTTTATAACACTTTAACCTTTTTGACTTGCTTTTCTGGTTATCGAGTCTTTGCTCACTTTCTGAAAGTCCGACTTAACTTTCAAACTTTCCTTAACCATTTTAATTGACGTTAGGGTGTCACATAATAATTAGTTGAATTACTATGGACACCTAACGTGTCACATTAACCAATTTATTTACCAAGAGTCGATTTATCGATAAGTGAAACACCAATTTTTACTTAAAGCGGTCAACTTAACATTTCTGGAATTTCAGTTACCATTTTCCGATAACAATTTAACACTTTACCAAACTTCGTCAAAACATCAAATCTTTACTAAACCATTTTTTCAAAAATAGAACTTTCCCAAAATGGAAACTTTTCAAAATGGAAAGTTTTCCAAATTAGTAGGTTTCCAAAAATAGAAAGTTTCCTAAAATGGAAATATTTCAATTACGGTTAGTTTCCATTTTTAGTAAGTTTCTGTAAATGTAACTTTTCTGATTTACGGCCATTAACTTGATTGAAAGGAAACAATACATTTTTAAAGGAGTCGAATACTACCTCTTCGGTATTTCTACCGGATTCATTGCATCTTCGGAGCTGTCACCGGATTCCGGCAACTTGTCGGAATTTCTTGCCGGTTTCTGATCAACTTGCTGGAAATTCATCGTAACTTCTCCAGTTTCTTTGTCTCCAAGTTATCGACAAATAGACAAAGAAAACACTAAAACAACATCAATATCATCGCAACAAGAACAACAAAACAACAACTACCAAATCCAAAACCAATAATTAGTTCCTTACCTCCTTTTATCTCTAACTCTCTATCGAGGGTGACCTCTGCACCCAGTAGAGTGTCACAGTGACTTTAGGATTTAGGGTTTAGGGTTTTTCTCCCTTCCTCCTTAACTACAGAACCTCAGCAACATCACAAAAACACAAACAAACTCAAAATTCAACATTCTGTCGAAAAACACCAAAAACCCAGAAAAATACCAACCTTGGTGAAATCGAGCTAGGGTGAAGAAGAGTTTACCAGGCTGCTAGGGATGATGTATAAGGCTTCCAGAAGCTCAAAAAACAACCTAAAATCTCCAGAAGATCGTCGCTGGATCAGGGAACAGAAAACCCAGAAAAGAGGGAAAAGGGGGCATTTCAAAATTGAGCACGATTTAAGAGATTAAGAACATGAAAGTGAAGAAGAAGAGGGGAGAACAACCGTACCAGTCACGCGCCGCCTCATCGCCTGAACCGACCAGAATCCGGCAAACACAGTCGATAATAATGGGAGATGATTAAAATATACAAATAAGCATAAGCTAAATTATCGACTATGCCTTGACTCCATATACACCTAACCTCAGCTAAGCTAACATGCAAACTGGACATTTTAAAGCCAAGGACCAAAGAAAGAAGCATTTGAAAACAACGTTAGAGTAAGATGACAAGAAATAAAAATAAAAGGATCAAACAATTTAATACAATTTATGCTTTCCCATTTTCATTTCTTTAAATAAATCCGTGATTGCACGCATTAAATATTAAGACTCTCATCTAAACAATCGACAAATAATGAGAGATACGACAAGCCCCACTAGTCTCTCATACTAAAAGAAAATATGCCTCCCAGACAATAATATACATATATACGAGTATGTAATAACACGCGTCCCCTTAACCCCTATAATTCATATAGGGCTACTACGCTTGCATCTCACACTCACATCACAGCATAATGACGGAGATAATTAGCGACTACATTATGGTGAAAAGACATGTGTATATGTGCCCCATTACCCCCTAAAAGAATTTACATACTCATATATGGCTACTACGTACGCTCGCGTCCCATGGTCGCGTCACATAATAAATGTGTTACAAATTAAAGAAAATATGTGATTATAAATAGAAATCAAATGTGTTCCAATAAAATATATTTCTTTATAAAAGAAAGGAGAAAATACATGCGACACCCTATACTTTATTTTTAAAACCAGTTATGTCTCTATGTTTTCAATTTAAACTGATATACCCCTATATTTTATATTCTCGCCTGATTAGCCTTTGCCGTTAGTTGGCCATCAAAAAAGTCCATTCAGTTATTTAAAACGACTAAATTGCCAATATTAACAGTTATTTTTATTTTTTTCTCTTTCCAATTTTTTTCTATTTCTTGAAAAAAAATATTATAAAATAGAAAAAAAAGTAGAAAGGAAAGAATAAAATTGATTTTTAATAGGAAAAATAAAGTGATTTTTTTCAATAGAAGAAATAAAATTGATTTTAATTGAAAAAAAGTTGATGTTTAACAGTAAAAGAAAAATGATTGTAAATGGAAATTTTTATAAAATAAAGAAGATAAAGAGAATACACAGAGAGAATAGTGGGGAGGTAAAAGTCTAGCTTATTCATTCATTCATTCTCGTTAGTCTCCTTATATAGAGATAGGGATTACAACATAATACATGACTAATGAGTAATTATGTGAACAACCACATAGATAACAATATTTATAACAGAAACAATTAAATTGATTTTAATAGAAAAAAAATGATTATTTATAGAAAAATAAAATTAATTTTTAATAGTAGAAGAAAATTTATTTTAAATGGAAAAAATTAAATTTATTTTAATATAAAAATGAAATTGATTTTTAATAGTAAAAGAAAATTTGATATTACAATTTGATTTTAATATTAGGAAAGAGAAATAGAAAAAATAGGAACAAAATTAAGAAATAGAGGAAAAAATATTAGGCATTTTAGTTGTTTTAAGTAACTTAACGGTCTTTTTTGACGGTCAACTGACGACAATGGTAAACCAGTCAAGAATATAAAGTATAGGGGTATATATCAGTTTAAATTGAAAACTGAGGGACATAACTGATTTTAGGGATAAAGTATAAGGTGTCACAAGTATTTTCTCTTACAAGAAATAATTGCATGAAATTAATTTCAAACAAACGTCCACTCACAGTGTTAGGTCTTCCAATTTTTATTAATAAAGCCATAACAGATTTAGGAAACAGTGAGAATGGTTAAATTTTTGAACTTCTAATTATGCCCTTGATTTATTAAAGTTCAAATCTAATAATTTAAGAAAGTATGAATAAAATAGACAATTTATGTTCTTAGGAATGAAATTCTCTTTGCTATAGAAAAAAAATGTGGAGATTGAATATGAATAAATAAATTCACAAAAACATAAAAAATAAGTTAACACACATAGTGAGGGTCAAAATACTAGTATTAATAAAGCCAGAAGAAATTGGGAAACAATGGGAATGGTTAAATTTTTGAACTTTCGAATATGCCCTTGATTTATTAAAGTTCAAATCTAATACTTTAATAAGGTATAGATAAAATAGACAATTCATGTTCTTAAGAATGAGTTTTCCTTTCCTATAAAAGAGAAAAAATGAAGATGAAATATAAATAAGTAAATTCACAAAACATAAAAACAAGTTAACACATTTGTGAGGGTTCTTTTTGAATTTGATGGTGACTAGGACGAAATCATCCCAATAATTCGATTAAAGGGAGGATTTTATAGCATTGGTGTGCGTGTGTGTGTTTGGATCAAAAAGTAGTACCGTTGTCCTGATTTTCGGTGCTTGGCCTGAGAGTGACAGGTAAGGCTGGGCAAAAAAATTGAAAGTAAAAAAAATCGAACCAGACCGGAAGCCTGGTCGAGCCGGTCCGGGCTTTTATATGGGTTATCTTTTATTTGCTGCCGCTCTGGGCTGGGCCCGTCCATCCATGGGCCGGTCCTAGGCCCTAAATTTTCTATACCGGGCTAGGCCCAAAAGCCCGGGATACATGTGTTAGTATATGATTGGATATTTCAGCAGTTTTATTCTAGGAAACAGTCTAAAGTCCTAAAACTCTCTCTCACTCTCAGCCTGTCTCAAACACTCAAACCAGTCAAATCAAAAAACCTTAAGTTCTCAAACGCACCAGTGCACCACTCCGCGTCTCCGCCAATCGACGCAACTTGTCTCTGCCACCTCTTCGCTCTCATTGGCTTCACTCCCCTCCCTCTCCTCCCACACTCATCGTCCTCCACACCCCGCCACCTTCCCGCTCTCAAACCTCACCACTCGCGCCTCATCCTTTAACTTCTTCTCCACCGTGGCCTTCACTTCCCGCACCACCATCCCTATCTTCTCTGCCACCGCATATGACCTCGATCCTCAGTGATCATTGTCAAACGTAGGCACGTAGCCATGGAAATGTTGATTCAATTTTGTTAGTTATTTGTTTGAAGGTGATTGAATGTTGTACCGTTGTGGACTTCTGGTTTCTGTTGGTTGTTGTAAAAGATGGTTAAAATGACATGATTATACCGTATCACTACCAGAATAACTACTTTAGCCGACGAAATTTTTTCATCGGCTAAACCCTAAATTTCGTCGGCTAAGAAGTCATCGGGAAAAAACTGTCGGCCAATACTTTAGCCGATGAAAGTACACAAAAAATTCGTCGGTTAAAGTCATCTGTTTAGCCGACGAAGAAATTTTTTGTCGCTTAAAATCTGGACTTTAGCCGATGAATTTTTGGAGCTTACCTGACGAAATTTTATTAAAATTAGTCAGCTAAAGTAATTTATTTATTTTATTTTTTAACTTTAGCCGACGAATTTTAATAAAATTCGTTGGCTATATAGTTATTTATTTTATTTTTTTATTTATTTTGTGTACTTTAGCCGACGAATTTTATTAAAATTCGTCGGCTGTAGTTATTTATTTAACTTTAGCCGACAAATTTTTATAAATTTCATCGGCTATAGTTAGTTTTTTTTCTTTTCTTTATTGTTTGTATTTTTGATTAAATTTTTTTTTCTTCTTTTTCGTTTTTACACCGGTGGTGGAGGAGGAGGAGAAGACAAGGAAGAGGAGGAGGAGGGGGAGGAGAGAGAGAGTGGGAGGAGGAGAGAGGAGGCCGGGGAGGGGGAGGAGGAGGAGGAGGAGAAGGCTAGGAGAGGGAGATGAGAAGGAGAGGAGAAGAGGAAGGAGGAGAAGGAGAAGGAGGAGGAGGAGCTAGGAGGAGAGGAGGATGAGGACTTGTTGCCGCCGGAGGAGGAGGATGAGGACTTGTTGCCGCCAGAGGAGGAAAATGAGGAGGAGTAGGAGGAGGAGGTGGAAGGAAGATGAAGAGGAGGAGAAGGAGGAGAAAAATGAAAGATATAGAAAAAATTTAAAATTTTCGGTGGAAATTTTGAAAATTTTGAATTTTAGCCGACGAAATACCCTAATTTCGTCAGCTAATGTTCACAATTTTAGTTGGAAAAAGTTCAAAATTTACAAAATCCCGACAAAAAATTTTGAATTAACTTTAGCCGACGAATTTTAATAAATTTCGACGGATATAGTTATTTATTTAACTTTAGCTAACGAATTACCCTAATTTCGTCGGCTATAGTTATTTATTTATTTAACCTTAGCCGACGAATTACCCTAATTTCGTCACCAATAGTTATTTATTTTATTTATTTATTTGACTTTAGCCGACGAAGTATCCTAATTTCGTCGGCTAAAACCCTAAACCCTCAACGCAATTTTTCGTTCTTTCTACCTAGAGTAGCCCTATCTCCGGTGGTTATTTTTCATAAAATTTTTATACCACTGGTTGCGTCTCATCGATTTGAAACTATTTTCAGTTAAAGGTCCAGGCAAAATATGTAATTTAAACAGTCAAATGATCGTTCCCGTGCGTTAAGGGGTTTGACTTACAGGATTGACCGTAAGGATCGATCCTTTAACGTTGTCGGATCAAGTTGAATTTTTTCCTATAGACATATTTCGACATAATGATCTTATCAGACGGTCGGATTTTTGTTTCTCAACTTTGATCATCGAACATGCCTACTAATGTTGTATAACTTGTTTACTAAGCTTTAAGTAAATAATACGTTTCAAAAACAAACTATGTAGAAACTTCAAACGTAAAATAGTCGTGAAATAAGATACGACTGGAATGGTGAAATTCGTCTACGGTTGAAAAATCACGTAATTCCGATAAAGTTTCGGTGTCGATAGTTGCGGTCAATACAATTTAGGGGTTTGACTTACGAGATTGACCGTCTGGATGAAGCCCTTAAATTTATCGAATCAAGTTGAATTTTTTAAGACATAGACATATGATGAGGTCCACTGGGCGACCTGCAATTTAAAACCCTATCATTGTAGTAACTGTAAGTAGGGATCGTTCTAGCCGGGGACACAAGGGAAGGATTATATCTGCATTAAAATAAGTTAGTAATATTCCCAAGTATAAAATACACATATACATAGCATATATAATTATCTGTCACATAATATACAAGTATACACAAATGCATAAGTATAAACATATATACATATTTACGATTTTAAATGGGGGGTTCAATTTGGTTATCTAAAATTCTAAATCCTAAGTCTAAATCTAATATTTACAAAGTTGGTGGTCAAACATCACTTAAGCATCAAATAACACAAACACCGTTAAGAATGCAAATCAATTTCGTGCAAGGAACAGTAGCAACGTCTAGATGATCCTAGACTTTAATTAATTCCAATTTAGTAGACTTCTCATGTGTACTTAGAAACTTCCTTCCGGCCTGATTCTAAGACATATATGTGTCACCCTTGTTTAAGATTTCCTTCCGGCCTAAATTAAACAAAAATACACTTACGTTCTAGAGTCGATTAGAGACATGATCCTAGGTATGGCGTCACTCATCCTATTAGCATGCAAATCACTCACCCTAACAACCCTTTGCAATAACTAAAACCAAGAACTTCCTTCCGGCCTGAACTTAATCCTAGGTTACTACGGCTTATTAAACTCCTCCCATTGGAAACATCTGTGCACTAGTCTATCCTAGGGTTCGATTACATGATCAGATGGTGATTAATTAATTAAAGTTTAACATGCATAAAAACATAAACTACTTCCCTAAATTACAAAACCAACAAACACAACATAACGTTACATACTACACACATTCACATGCAAATCACAAAGAAGAACATGAAATTGAACATAGAATGTAAAACCGATAAAACCAAAAGATGAATAATATAAATAAAACACAATTACACAGTAAAATTACATAAACCTTATAAAGATCCATACCTAACCAACTTGGATTAGATCGGCTAAGGAATGGTTGAGAATTGGCGGCGATCGGTAGCGGTGAAGCGGTGGCGGCAGGTTTGAGAATTTTTTGTGTAAACGGGTTTTTGGGTAGAGCTTGGCTATTCTAAGAAAAAGTAAATTGTTTGACTACTAAAAACTGAATTAATACATGAGTATTTATAGAGAAACCCCTAAGGTAAAGTCGGCATACACTCCTTGTCCATATCAGATTGGGCTTTTGCTTTTCCTTGTTGCACACAACTTTGACTCTTGAATTTGCTGACTTGGATAATGATTCATAGACTTCTTTTCTGAATTCTTGGACTCCCCTACATGTTAAGGGATCAATGAAGGACTCACTTACATGTTTTGGGCTCCATAAGACAGCCGAATCCCCTCCATAGTCTCGGTAAAACAAGTTATCCTGTTTTGATTGGGATAACTTTCCTAGTTGTTGTTTTCGGCTTCTCCTTGGTTAGTTCTTCGGTTCTTCTTCTTCTAAACAACTTCCCATATCATCATTAAGCTCTTCATCAATCATTTGGCATGCTTGGGAAGGATTTTGGTGAAGAAACACACTCACGAACTCGGTAGACAACTTCAACAAAATCTGTCATGTTTCCAGCAGACTGACCTCCGGCCATTGTGTCCGTCATAACCCTTCCTCAGAACTTGGATTGTTGTAATTCAAAAAGATTTAGAAACTAGACATCCACATATTGCCATCCATATATGGCACGTTTTCTAGTTCCTCCTGGATCATCCTAGGGAAATTTTTGAAGTTGAGTTATGGTTTCTGGAAATCCTCTGTTTTTGTTCCGAATTCATGCTCTCGGCCTCTTGTCTTTCCATGCTTCTTTTGCTACCTTCCATAAGTCCAATCCTCATGATTCTTGTTTCATAAAGTCCATATACATGTCATCTAAACATTAAAAAAAATTAATCAAGTAATGACAATGTATAAATTCACAGAATCATAAGAAATAACCCGATAACTTCATAAGTCAGCTTTTAACAAATTAATGAACATTTTCTCTACTTTACGTACATTTTAGTCATTGCTCTACAGAAAAACCCTTATGATAAATAACTAACAATACTAAACTAATAATGGATAAACAAAGCATAAATGAGGGTAAAAACATATTAAGAACATAGCATAAAATGCTCCTATCAACTACCCCACACTTACCTTTTGCTAGTCCCTAGCAAACTAAATAAAAGACTCTACTTAAAATTAACGACACAAACAATAACGTTAACAACTAATACCCTTAATGATTTGTCTCAGATTCTTTAGCATAGCTTTCAAGTTTAGGCATTCGAGTGAAAAGAGTAATTGCAAAGCATCATAAACATGTTTCATAGCATGAACAAGTAAGAAATAAAGACATATAACATGAACATATATGACAATTGTTCCTCCTCACAATAACATACTCTCTTCTATTCACTCATCCATGGTATTTACTCATAAGTATATGCAAGTGAAAAGATTATAAGACAATAAATAGCTTGCATATTTCATCAAATAAAAGCACTTTGTGAATAGAAATTCATGGAAAAACCTCATTTAACAATTATGTGCAATAATGGACCAAAACCATATGCTTAACTCATGAGAAAATCTTCACAAATCAAAGTTAGCTATCTTAAGAATCATGAATTAATCTCAATATGGTTGTAATGAGGTTTGGTTTCATAAGGTAGGAATTTTTAAGATAAATGGTGCTATAAGGCATCACCAAGACTTAGCAAAGCTCCTTCCTCCTTATGTCTCCACTCCAAGTGTCAAATTTCATCAAGTTGGACCCATACATCATTCTAACTCTTTCACATATTACGAACATGACAAATGTCACATCAACAACTTTAGACCTTCAAATAATTACAAAACTCCAAATTCACAAACATTTACTAACACCAACAAAATCCGTACTTTCTTTGATCCGAAATTTTTCTTTCTTCTTTTTTTTCTTTTCGTTTCTTTTTCTTTTTTTTTTTCTTTTTCTTTTGTTTCGGACATACATTACAATGGTGTTTTACCCCACATTTGTTCAAATACAACATCACCCCACACTTGCTTCACAGCATCACGCAATACAGCTCCATCGAAAGTACTTTGCCGAGTCTTGATAACAAGGTAAATGTTTAGCTATTCTAAGCATAGGAATTCTGTTTAAAGGTGATGAAATAAAAGGCTCAATGTAGGCTCAAAGGGGTTAAAACTAAAGAGTCCCACGACGGACACAAAATAGGCATATGCTTTATTTGGCTATGGTGGTAATCCTAAAGAGATTAAATTCAATCATATTCGAAATTAAGACATGTTATGATTATAAAGTTTAGACAATCACATAAGCAAGTTCTAGTAAATTGTAGAGTCTATTAAAAAGCTATAGTACATAGTTATTGAATATGCAAAGAATGATGAAGTTTCAAAAGATAGTGAAAAAGTGGTGAAAATTTTGAAAAAATTTAGACAAAATCGGCACAGAATTCACTCAAGAAAGAAAGTTTTTTTTGTCTCAAAAGCTCAAATAGGCTATTTTGGAACAATTTAACCAAACATGCATACTTTACAATCAATCAAATCTCAAATGTTCATACCAATCCACAATATCCATGAAACTCGCAATTTCTTAAAATAAATGTCAAACCATCATCTATGCATTCAAAGATAAAATCATCATAGACTTTAAGGGTATATCCTAAGACACAAAACAAAACATGTTACTTATATAACTCTACCCCACACTTAGAAAATTACATTGTCCTCAATGTAAACCCAAAATCATGTTATAACTTCCTAAGCATGCGTCTAAGTCACACAAATAACCAACACAAAAGAATTCAACAAACAACGGAAATAAAAGAAATCGACAATAAATAAGAACAAAAACGTAAAAACTTAAAATAAAAACCGAAAGAAGTGAAGGAGATAGAATGAATATACAAACTCTCGATGATGGCTCCTCCACCGCTACGGTTGAAATGAGTTGCCTCTCATGCAGCGCTTAATATTTTAAGTCTGTCAGGCTAGACTCCTTCGGGTAAGTTATAGATGATGTTAATACAAACTCGTGGGTATGTCCTATGAATTAATCGGAGTTCGTATGCAGAAGTTATTCGGGATAATGTATAGTTACTGTGTCGTAAATAGTAAATAGCAAAATATCTATTTACTGTTCACGGTAACTTTCTATTATTCAATCTGGACCATCAGATCAATCAGAGATTCGATTTGGGTCGTTGGATTTTGATTATATATATGGGGGGTTGACCGGAGGAGGGAACGCTCTCTCTCTCACACTCTCTCCCCTCCCGCGCTCTCTCTTTCTCCCTTCTCGGGTTTGGACAAAAGGGGGAGGGAACTCTCTCTCCCTCTCTCTCTCTATCTTTCTCTCATTTCCGATCACTTCTTCTTCTCTTTCTCCCTCGTGTGGCTTTGTATAGGTGTGGCTCGGTCTAGGTGAGCAGGCATGAGAAGGTAGGGAGGCGGACGGAGCCATCGAAGGCCGGGGAAATCGCAGGGGCGCCTGAGGAGCTTCCAGCACTGCTGACGCGTGAGAGAGAGAGCCGCCGAAGGTGGCCGGGTGATCGACGTCGCTTGGTAAAGGACTCCCGGGGCAGGGACCCGAGGTAATTTCTCCTCTTTCTTCATTTATTCCCTTCGATGGTGTTGTTCTTGGGTGTTGATGTTATTGTCGATATTAATTGGAGGGAACGTGGCCAAAATTAGGAAAAACCCGGCCAGTAGGCCGGTCGGAATGGTTTGGGGTAAATCTCTGGATTTTTAACACGGTAGATCTGTCATTTTACCATTTACCGCGGGTGTGAAATCCCATTTACCATTTACCCCTGGGGCGCCTGAGGAGCTTCCAGCACTGCTGACGCGTGAGAGACAGAGCCGCCGAAGGTGGCCGGGTGATCAACGTCGCTTGGTAAAGGACTCCCGGGGCAGGGACCCGAGGTAATTTCTCCTCTTTCTTCATTTATTCCCTTCGATGGTGTTGATGTTATTGTGGATATTAATTGGAGGGAACGTGGCCAAAATTAGGAAAAACCCGGCCGGTAGGCCGGTCGGAATGGTTTGGGGTAAATCTCTGGATTTTTAACACGGTAGATCTGTCATTTTACCATTTACCGCGGGTGTGAAATCCCATTTACCATTTACCCCTGGCTATTTTTTCTAATTACAAGGATGCCATTGAGGCTAAAATTCCAAAAATGCCCTTGGTAGATTTGCATAATTACAAGACTGTAACTGAGGCCAAAAAGTCAATACTGCCCCTAATGGATCTAGTTAATTATAGGGATGCCACTGAGGCTGAAATCCTAGAAATGTTCGTAGCTGATTTGTATATTTATGTGATTGCCACTGAGGTCAAAAAGACAATACTACCCATGGCAGTTTGAGTTAACTACAAGGGTGCCTCTAGTGTGGTTTTACCTATATGTCCTTGGTGGATTTATATAATTACGTGATTGTCATTATATTTATTTATTTATTTGTGTGATTATCATTTATCGAATGTTGTACACTTGGTTTGGTTTATCGATATAAAGTATGTTTGAGATAATTCGGATAATTAGATGTATAATGTTACCTTAGCGGAGGGGTTGAACTTCGAATTTACGATAGGAATATTTTTAGCGGGTTGTTAATTGGTCCGCTAAATAGAAAAGTGAGAATTTTCCGGTTAGAAAACTTGTTACATCCTGATCCTAGAATTATTATACGGTTGGTTACTCTGGTCTTTAAATATTTAAAGTAACTGTTTGACCGTATAATGACCGTAGAGTTGACTTTTTGTAAAGTCAAGAATTTGAGAAAACTTTCTTCATGAAAGTTGTAGAGAACTTCGATACGAGTTCGTAGACATGTAGCACGCTCAAATCAGAGTTCGTATGAAAAAGTTATATGGGTTCGAAGTCAGGGGCATATGGGTAATTTCATAAAAATAGCTATAAATAGCCCAAAAACCCAGAAAATCTGCCGGTCCTTCGCGGCGTCACCGCTGCTGCCTCAGGCCACCTCAGGCCTCTGAGTCTACTTCAATTCTAGGTAAGTTTTTCGACCTATCTCTTCATGGTTTAGAAGAATTTTCAATTTGATTACTGAGTGTACAGTAGATGATCTAGATCGGATTTCTCCCTCCTCAAGCCACCAATTTGTGTGATCTATATATGGTTAGAATGGGTTTTAGGAGTACTACTCACCCCTAAAGTTTGGTGAATTAATTTGGAGTGTGGAGGGAGAATCGAATTTTTAAAAATATTTCAGGTTTTTACTTTTTCCTTCGATTGACCTAGTTAGAGGCCGAATTGGTCTTCGAGTTGAACTAGAAAGTTGTTCCAAATGATGAGGCGAACCTACTGTTAAAATTTTGTGGCGATCGGATGTCTTCGGAATTTTGGCAAGAATGTCTGCCGGCGTTCGCCGCTGGCGGCGGTGTCGCTACTTTTTGGGCAGTTTTTCATGCGCATAAAATAGTATAAAATGAGAGGAGTCTAGGTTAAAATTTGGAAATTTTTGGAGGAGTTTTGGTTAGGTTTTGAAATTTTTCAAGTTTAATATTATCGGCGGATAATAAAATATTATTCCGGCCATCGATTATTACTGGTTAAGGTTTAAGAAATATTTTAAGGACCACTAAGCTATTGTTGAATGTCGGGGATTTTTTGTTGATTAAATTTGAGAGTTTTGGCCGAGGGTAACGTTATTGCCAATTTTAAATAATTATTCGTTTGACAATTGAGATTTATTATTATTCGTTGAACAGGAGATGAAGAGTTCTCGCTTGAGAAGCGATCCAGATTTCGTCAGGCTAAGGCCTAAGTTTATGAGTGGACTTTTTAGTTAAAACCGTGCATGCTCAAATATTTTTAAATATTTATAAACAACATGATTTTATTGATTTAATGAGCCTTTGGGGCTAGGAAGGTGGGTTGCTCCCTTCCCGGACACTCCTTGTATTGTCGGCTGAAATTTTTGTTATGTCGATCATATTTGGAAATGTATTGTTTTATGGCCATTGTTTTTAGGGCGGTCGGGGAACCGTGTCTCATGCATGAGATGCATGTTTTAACTTACGGGGGAGGAGTCATATATTATTCACATTTCGTATTTGTTTTCTTCACCATGAACGGTCGTTATATATATATTTTCATTGCTAGCTAGCCATACGGGCCCCCTACTTTAGAAGTGAAGCGGGGCAATAGTAGCCTTATTTGGCTCCGACCCTAGTCTGGGAGACTCTCCGTCATGGTGAAACCACTTCTCCAATTTTTACCATTGACAAATGATGTTTGGTTTTTCTCGAAAGGATTATTTGGGATTCTTTCCCAACGAGGCGTGTACATAGATTTTCTGGAAAATCAAAGGGAGAGCATAAATCGATTATTTTCTCGCGCTTGGATATTCTTGTCCACTCACTCTAACATCTTGTTTTTAAATGTTTTCCCCTGGGCCCTTCGTTTTCAAATGTCCAGTGTTTCACGGATGCTAAGAGGAGATCGTGCGTACAGAAGAAGAGGCATAGCCAACTAATCCGCTAAAGCTAGAAATTTTACTTAGGTATCTCATCTATGTAGATCTGCTCTGATTACTCCAACTTAGTTTAATTTCTTTTTTGTGAAGTGTAGTTGTGGTTTGGAGAGCAGGATGACTCCAGGAGTTAGGGGTTGATTTAAATTATCATGGAAGCGCTGAGTTTGTTGGTAGGAATGGTTGTCCATTTCAAGGGGGTTTCAGTAAGAAGTTACCTTGAGATGGTCCTCGCAGGATTTTCTTCGGGTTAAAGGGGTTTAACTCGAGGTGGGTCCTAACAAAACTAAAATATATAAGAGCTACGTGTGGCTTGATCCCTGTGTACATGGTACGTACACAGCCTGTCTGGGATACGGGTGCAGTCACAAATAATATTTAGATCCTAGGTCCTCTAAAGTAATTAGTATGAAATCCAATTCGGTAATCGGGATAAATCTCAGGTTTCGTGAGATCTATTTCGGTGTCATTTGGACAGTTGAAAAATGGTTTGAGTAAAGGGTTATCCCTTCTCAAAGGGAATTTCAAGGAAATCTTTCTTGAGATGGGTCCCGCGCATTTTAACATGGGTTTAGGTAGGTCAACGTAGGTCGGGGAGTGACAAATGGTATCAGAGCCTAGGTTCAAAACCTCAGACCAAAGGATTGCGTAATTAAAGCCTTTGAAAATGATTAAATGCATTATTGTTTTTCAAGTGAGACTAGTTGCTTATACTTATTAATATGTTTTGGTGGCAAGGGTTGCTACCTGGGGTCGAATTAGTAACGTTAATGTAATTATAAAGTTTGCGACATCAATTGCATTTAAATGTCGATATTGAATTTTCGTTGGATCGAAAAGTCGAGAGGTTCGTAAGTTTAGTATTGGGCCAAATTAAGAAAAATAATTTTAAATTTTATTAGGGCGCAAATAGGCTTAAAAGTGCGTCTAATATTACTCGAATTTATAAATTGACGATTATCGAGTTTATTAGGATTTGATCCTTGTCAATTAGTCAGAAAATTTTAGTTGAGTTCCTAGTCGACCAAGCACGCTAGAGCTCACAACTCCGACCCTGGTATATGTAATCGATCATTTGTAAAATTCCTTTCCCGATTTGTTTTATATTTGGCTGCAGGCCGAGCTTTTATTTATATTTGGCTGCAAGTTAGGATTTGTTTTATATTTGGCTGCATGTCAGGATTTGATTTTTATTTGGCTGCAGGCCGGAATTATTTCATATATTTGGCTAACGGCCGAGAATTTATTTATATTTGATGTAAGGTCTGGATTATTCATACGTTTGGCTTAAGGCCGACTTTTAATGGGTGTTTTATTAACCATGCATAAAGATTTTATTGGATTATTTTTGAGAGAATATGAAATTTGAAATTTTGGTTTGGAACAATTATTTTTGGCATTGATTTTTGGGTCCACTCACTCTAATACTTTTCACGCCTGAGAAGCTCTAACTCTAGCATAGGAGGCTGACATGTCCACGCTGGTTATGGATAGTATATAAAAGTTAGGAGTGAGATACTCTAGGTTTCTAAGGGTATTTTTGGAGGCGGTTAGGTTTGCTTGTGATCACTTGTAGGATTGGGTCACAGAGCAACGAGAATATGGTTCTTGCAGTGAGCTCATGATGAGTTGCATATCATGATGATGTCTGGTTCCATGAGTGGTGGTTGATTTTGGTAAAAGAGATCTGGATATCTCTTAAAGGAAAATCCATTCTTAAGGAATGAGATTTTGGGTTGATGGTTAATATATATATATATATATATATATATATATATATATATTAATGATTTTGCTCCCGAGTGATACAGTAACGGTAGATATGTAAGCACCGTGTTCGATCTTAAGAAAATGATGGAAGCAACAGCGGTGGAGAAAAGCCCACTGAATCATGGAGCATGGGTATGACTGTCCATGACTTTCAAAATTTTGAAATTTGTTATCAGAATTGTCTGCTAATGACACCTGAAGGTTCAGTTGGCAAATCATCGCTATGAGTCGACGTGGGAATTGGTCTACCTGCTTAATGTCGTAGGTATAGATTGTGAACCTGCGCCCATTTTGTTTTCATAATTTGGGGTCGTATGTGCTTGAGGAATTGCTCTATTGATTTAGAGAAGATACCTTATTATTCATGTTGTAGGTGACCTGTCAAAAGTTGACCTGTGCAATTAAAAACCCTATCATTGTAGCTTTAGTAAGTAGGGATCGTTCTAACCGGGGACACTAGGGAATGATTTATATTCTGCAAAACAAATCGTTAGTACTTTCAAAAGAATACAAATATAAACATATATACAAAATATTATGGGGAATTTATATGGTGGTTCGAAACATATAAAGAAAAGAAGCAAAATATTTACATACATTGGTCAATCAATACTCAAGCATAAAACAACATAGCACCGTGAAGAAAGACATGTCACAGATTTCGCAAGTTTAAGAGGTCATATTTGCGTTTTCACAACTTGTAATTAATTCCAACTATTTAGACTTCTCATGTAAACTTAGTGCCTACAATAGCCTGACACTAAGTTTGTATATGTGTCATCCTGTTTAATGCCTACAATCGCCTGACATTAAGACAAAATACACTGATCGAACGAGAGTCATTGGAAACATGGTCCTAGGTATGGCGTCACTCATCCTATTCATCATGCAAATCTCTCACCCTACCACCCTTGGTAGTGACTAAGAATCAAGACCTACAATCGCCTGATCTTAACCCTTAGAACACTACGGCATATGAAACTCCCCCCTAATAGCTAACCTGTCTAGATTCAAGCTAACCTAGAGTTCGATTACGTGCTCAGGTGAGGATTAATCAATTCAAGTTATTAATTACGTGAACACAAACAACTTAATCTAAGTCGTCATCCTAACATGCAGTTCTACACGTTACAATTATAAACACAATCACATGAGAATCACAAAGAAGAACATGTAAACATGTTTATAATGTAAAACTGAAAACCAAAACAAACATATATAATTATAACCATCATCCATACAGTAGATAAATACATAAACCTTGAATGTTTTCATACCTAAACCTACCTTAAAAGTCGGCAAGGAATGAAGATGGAATCGGTGGCAGCAATGCAGTCGGCGGCGATGGAAACGGTGGCGGCAAGGTTATGCAATTTCTGTGTAAGGAGGGTTTTTAAGTAGAGCTAGGTTATTCTAAGACTTAGAGCAATTGAGAGACCTCTTTTTCAGTTGTATTACATGTGTATTTATAGAGACAAAACCCTAAAGAAACCTATTGAAAGTCGGCAGCCCATTGTGTCCCAAACCAAGTAGGTTTTCCGCTCCTTGTTGGATTTAGTCTCTCTCTTTAATTTGCTGAATAGGACTCCGATTTGGACCTTGAACCTCTTGATTTTGGACTCCCCTATATGTTGATGGATCAATGTAGGCCTCATTGCACAAGTCTTGGGCTTCTAGGCACCTCCCAAACTCGTGTGACAACTTAGGCAGAAACTGCCCAGTTTTGATGCTTGACCTCCGTCCATTGTTTTGATCATAACTCCCTCATATGAACTCCAATTGATGCGATTCCAGCTGATCTGAAAACTAGAAACGCACAGATTTCCAACAGTGTATAGCTCGTCCTCAGATTCCTCCTGGATCACCAGATATAAGCTTCCAAAGTTGATGTAGAGTTTCTGGAACTTTCTGCTCGGATCAAAATGCAATGTTTCGGAGTTTCTTCTTTTCCGTGGCTTCTTTTGTTGTCTTCCATGAGTCCAATCTTCATGATTCTTGATAAAATATGTTCATATACATGTCATCTACATATTAAACCAAATTCATCAAAAATGACAATGTAACAATATAACGAACCATGAGAAAATAACCAAGTCTTTGTTCCGAATCGAATTTTCAACACTTAAGCACAATTTTTTGTATAAATGCACGTTTTGGCCATTGCTCTATAGAAAACCCTTTTGACTCAAAATAAGTAAAAACGACATTACTAAGGAATAAACCAAGTATAAATGAGGGTAAAAACACATTAAAAATATGGCGTAAAACGCACTTATCAGTAGGCCATATGAGTGTTAGCCAGGGTTTCCGGTTATGTCCATAGGATTTCCGATTGTAGATGTAAGTTTGATTTTTCTCTGACGTTTGCGTGGATTATCCCTGAATGGGAAGTTTATTTAAATAAATGGATGGAGCTAGAATATGGATTGGTTTTATTGTGTGTATTTGTGAGATCAAGAGTAATAGTTTACCGTTGGAGTCGTACCTCCAAGGTAGTAGAGGTTTATTATTAAGGGGGTCCAGGAATGTCACAAGTGTTTTAGTGGAGTGAAAAGTGTTGCATGGCGTAGATGTGTTTGTGTCATGGATCTGTTAGACACCTGAGGGAAAGAGCATCACCACTGGATGTAGTGCATTGGCGGAACTCTGGACGATCATGATATGTTATCAAATTTATTGGTAAAGTAAAGAATGGTGTTGTTTGGTATGGCGGTTAGTTTTACGTTCCGCAACAGAAATATCCAGGATGAAATTTTTATTAGGGGGTAGATTATAACACCCTGTCCTAAAATTTAACTTTTTACTGAGATCAGGCGGGTTACAGAGAGTTGTAACAGCGCTGTTAGTCTTCCCCGAACTAATATTCGAGTTTAATATCGAGATATTCTTGATTGTGGGGGAAGATAGAATTAATATCCTGAAGTGGTAGATTATGTTAATACAAGTCCTCCGGTATGTCCGGAATATTTTCCAGAGCTACGAGCTGTTTAATATGGATTTATTCAGTTTACGGGTGTAATAAATGTTATTTACTTTACCGTAAAAAGGTGATTTTGCGATAAGTCGAGAATTTGGGGAAACCTCATTCGAGAAAGTTGTAGAGGACGTTAATACGACGTTGTTATGTCCAATGAATTAATCGGAGTTTGTATGCGGAAGTTATTTTGGATAATGTATAGTTACTACGTTGTAAATAGTAAATAATAAAATATTTATTTACTGTTCACGATAATTTTCTATTATTCAATCTGGGCCGTCAGATCATTCAGAGATTTGATCTAGGCCATTGGATTTTAATTATAAATGGGGGTTGATCAGAGGAGGGGACGTTCTCTCTCTCACTCTCTCCCCTCCCGCGCTCTCTCTCTCTCTCTCCCTTCTCGGGTTTGGACAGAAGGGGGAGGGAACTCTCTCTCTCTCTCGCTCTCTCACTTCCAATCACTTTTTCTTCTCTTTCTCCCTCGTGTAGCTCGGTCTAGGTGAGCAGGCATGAGAAGGCAGGGAGGCGGACAGAGCTATTGAAGGTCGGGGAAGTCACAGGGGCGCCATGTGGAGCTTCCTGCGCTGCTGACTCGTGAGAGAGAGAGCCGTCGAAGGTGGCCGAGTGATCGACACCGCTGGGTACGGGACTCCCGAGACGGGGACCCGAGGTAATTTCTCCTATTTCTTCATTTTTCCCTTCGATGGTGTTGTTCTTGGGTGTTGATGTTATTATGGTTATTGATTGGAGGGAATATGACCAGAATTAGGAAAAATCCGGCCGGCCGGTCAGAGTCGTTTGGGGTAAATCCCCAGTTTTTTACAGTAGCAGATCTGTAATTTTACCATTTACTGCGGGTTTGAAATCCCATAAATGTCCTTAACTGTTTTCTCTAATTACAGGGATGTTATTGAGGCTGAAATCCCAAAAATGTCATTGGAAGATTTGTATAATTATAAGATTGCCACTGAGGCCAAAAAGACAATACTGTTCCTGAAAGTTCTAGTTAATTACAGGGATGCCACTGAGGCTGAAATCTTAAAAATGCTCTTAGCAGATTTGTATATTTATGAGACTGCCACTGAGGCCAAAAAGACAATACTGCCCCTGGCAGTTTGAGTTAACTACAAGGATGGCCCTTATGTGGTTTTACCTATATACCATTGGTGGATTTATATAATTACGTGATTGTCATTATATTTATTTATTTATGTGATTAATATTTATCGTATGTTGTACACTTGGTTTGGTTTATCGGTATAAAGTATGCTTGAGATAATCCGGATAATTAGATGTATAATGCTACCCTAGCGGAGGGGTTGAACTTCGAATTTACGATAGGAATATTTTTAGCGGGTTATTAAATGGTTCGCTAAATAGAAAAGTGGGAATTATCCGGCTAGAAAACTAAAGTATATAAGAGCTACGTGTGGCTTGATCGCTGTGTACAAGGTACGCAGACAGCCTGTCTGGGATACGGGTGCAGTCACAAATAATATTTAAACCCTAGGTCCTTTAAAGTAATTAGTATGAAATCCAATTCGGTAATCGGGATAAATCTCAGGTTTTGTTTCGGTGTTGTTTGGACGATTAAATAATGGTTTGAGTAAAAGGTTATCCCTTCTCAAAGGGATTTCAAGGAAATCTCTTGTGATAGGTCCTGCACGTTCTATTCCGGGTTTAGGTAGGTAAACTCGGGCCAGGGTGTGACACCTAAGCCTAATAAAAACACTAATCTAGCTCAGATTACATTTATTAATCAAAGAATGTTGTTGCCTTGCCAGTTGTGTAGTTGTGTAACTTGTGTTTATCCAGGTTTGATGTCTTCGTCCTCTTCACACTACGGTTGCTATTCATATAGTTCTGATGATAGTGATACTGGATGTTACGACTCAGAATATGACATCGAAGAAATTCTAGCTCAGACTCTGATAGGGAATGATTTGGTTACAGAAGAGGCTGAGATGCATGATTATAAGGAGCTAGAATCAAAAGGCCCAATTGAGGCTGTAGAGGAAGCACCAACACCAACTGAGAGTTCGCAGGGTGTACCGAGGAAAAGAAAGAAATGTTGTGCCTCAATTGCACCTAAGCCTCCTTCAATAGCGGTGTCGTTGGTGTGGGAGCACTTTAGAAAGTATAACAAAGAACTCTTCACTTGTGACAAAGAACTCTAAGAAAGTGCACGCAGGGCATGACAAGTGTGCAATATGCATGCATTGTGGGGCTGACCTCAAAGCGAATACTTCTTTTAATGGTATGAGTACTTTGCATAGGCACACACAAAAGGTATGCAAGAAGTATTCTGGTAGGGAAAATATAGACTAGGGACAAGCTGTGATAGTTGGCGATTCCGGTGATGGTGAAGCTCATTCTGAAATGGGACTCCAGACAGTGAGAACAAATGATCGTTGTACTCGAGCTGCTTTTGAGATGAAACACGGAACAAAGGAAATGGTGGTCACCGACTATTTGCTTTCAGTGCTCTGCTCTGTGTGTGTAAACATGAGACATGGAGTTGCTGTGTGTATCAATATTTATGTGTCAAGTTCTTGTGTAGCTTACATGTGTAAAGATATGTTAGGGAGGGGACAGACCATATTGCAATATGAGGACCGGTCTCTTGTACTTTTGAGAGTTGGGGTAGGTCTATATTATAAATTTATAATTAGGGTACACAAAAATCTGGATTATTTTGTATGTGTGAGTGAGTGAGTGAGTGGGTGAGATAAGGAGTCTGTGAGAATGAATTTTTCAATTGGCTCATTTGGCTGCATATATTCTCGTACAGGAAAAAGGTGAAGTGCAAATATGCAACATAACTGAAAACTTTTTTTTAGGTGTATAAAAGTTTAGGTGAGAGCTTGGTTACGCTACACCACCATCGTCAGGGTATACCTGCAACCTCAATCCTGAAGGACTGACAGTGGACACGTACCTGTCACACCAGCCTTCAGGTATGGATTTCCACAGGAATTTACAGATCGCGAACCAAACGAGGCCTGTTGGTAGCAGGGATCGAACTCGGATGGGGTCTCCACCTAAGCCCGCCCTTGCCAACTGAGCCAAACCTCGTTTGCAACATAACTGAAAACTTGAAGTCAAGGAGAATAGGAGATCGAGCTGCATTATTGCTTGCTTGAACTTTTCAAGCAATGGAGAATTGGAGATGGAGTCGTGGAGGGCAGGAGGCATGGAGGCTAGACTTTGGAGTTGCATGACTTGCATCTTGCATAACTTACATTATAATTTAATAATTTACCGAAATGGTAATTAAAAATTACTAGAAACTTCAGAAATCCGTAACAAATAGACGGAAGCTCCGAAAAATATTCTGAAAATACCGAGAGACTCGTGTCGACACGTACTACAACATCGAGTCATTAAATGTGGAATTTGAAGAATTTAGAAAAAAACTCAAAAATAAACTCGAGCAATAACTTATTAAATTACCGGTCGTTATAAAAAGCTCTTTATAACTCACAAACGCCTTGTAAAAATGTAACTTTTAAGTACAGGGTGTTACACTTACTCTTTGAACTTGATTAATGACTATTTTCTGAATCTACTTACGTTTTGTGTGTCAGAAAACTTGGGTATTGCTTAAATGCTTAATAGCATTTGTTTTGAGTTTCTTTTTTGGCTTTCAAAGAATAAGAACTAACAGTAAAGGATCAAGCAACTGCAAATTTAGGGTTGACTACTGTTGGCTTAAATGCTTATATTCTTTAGAAGAGTCGTTGACTACTGTTGTTGGATACACTTGAAAAATATAAGTTCAATTACAACTCTGGGCATTAAATCTTCTTCTAATTATTAACCTTTGGATAGGTTTTGATAAAGAGCAGTTAAAAGTTTAGGATTTATGATCTAAACTCTGTAAATTTCAAAACTTTGTTATATGAACCATTTGCTTAACATGTACATACTTATTAATTGTGTAATGTATAATGCACTTATAATAGTAATGTATCCGCAACATCGTGCGGGCAATCTTGTTAGAGAAGCCTCTAACACTCCTTGAGAGCTGAGATCCTCGTACAATTTTTACCCGCAGCAGCGCGCATGCAATTTTCCTAGTTATTAAGTAATGCGATGTGAATATCCGTATAATGTTAAATTCGATATTGCAAACAGTTTCTATGGACAATTTCTCACAATCAAACAGTGGAATGTCGTCAATATCGCGAAACATTATTGGCCACAAGTTAAGCTCTCACCTGACCTTTTTGGTCTCAGAATTATTGGCCACAAGTCATGAAGATTTTTAATCAGATGAAATATAGCACTTGTAGATAAAACCCTGAGGCTGCATTAGGTCAAATGTTGAATTTTCTCTCTCTTCATAATCATTGCAGTTAAAGACTGTTTATGTCTGCCAAGTTGAATGGATAGGATACTTAAGCACTAGGAGTGATTGTTTGGTCAAATAGTTACTTCATTTTTGAACTAATAACTTAACCGTTCACTATGTGTAATGCGCATGAGAATTACAATTTGATCAGACATTAAATTGACTAGAATATCAAATACTTGAGTGCTTCCAAAAATTGATGTTGTAACAACCATTTGTCATCAAACCTTATAACTTAAGAGGACTTTTATGGGCTGAAGCACGACATGACTTGTATCCATGTCACCTCATACCATAACCTATTCGAAAGAAAATTATGAAAATTGAACCTAGTTAAAGGAAGAGTTTGCTACAAACTACAAACTCACCTACAAGTTAGTAGACTAATATACATTGAAAAGTAGATGTTTATAATTTCTTCATATAAATGCAGAAGTTAGTAATCATCATGAATGTCTTCTGAAAAAAAGGGATCGAAAGGCCAAGGGTCTAAAGGCGACAGTTGTGAGGTCACCTCTCTCCACAACAACCCTCAGACCACATTTTAGGACCCTTTGAACTCTCGACGAGCTCAACTTCTTGATCAGCCACTACAACAGGATGTCGTGAGCCGCTAGAGACTACCACATAACACGAGGCAGCTTTGGCCTGGTGAGGGCTTCCCATTGATAGAAACATAAAATACGACATTCTTAATATATTATTATATTCATTTATATTTTGTTTATCTCTTATTGAGTAGAATCGAGTCATATTGTTTTTTTATGGAGAAAGAAAAACTATTCATTAAATAGAGGTGCCTATAGCACACCCATGTTTACAACATTGAACAAAAGAGCTAAAGCAGATTCAGGAGGAACACACTCCTCCCACAAATGCCAACTACGCAGGTTATGGCCTAGAGTTGCCATAGCATTCGCGACAAAGTTTGCTTCCCGAATCTAGTCATATTGTTGAGTCAGTCTTGGTTATGTAAGGATGAAAATGTGCTAAACATAAAAGGATTTATACAGAATTTTACTAAGTGCTACATGAAATAACAAGAAACCGGTTCGGTTTAGGGTATTGACATGTTTTGATGATTCTGTAAAGCATTTGCATTGTCGTAAATTAATTTAACTTCTCTGATACTGAGGAGACATGTAGAAGAGTTCATGGGAGAAAGAATCAAGAGAATCGGAGCTATGAAAGACAATAAAACAGACAGCAACATCAAGAGGCTGAAAGCATGCAGAATTTTCTGGGCACATCACCCAACTTCTAGAATTTCTCCATGATAACTCACAAGGAATTAGAAGATATACCATACATGCACGGAAAGCTGCGTGAGTATAGTTTCCAGAACATGTTGAATTGTATCCATATTTATTTTCTGGAGGGAGTTACGCCTGAATTAGTTCTGGAAAGTCAGACCGCCAGAACAGAGTGCTTACTGCTGTCGAGAGAAAAAGATTCCTAATAGACCTAGGAAAGCAATTTGACTGATCCAAGTCACCATATCCGTAACGTAGAGGTCCAAGCCAAGTCCAATAAGTAGAAGAAGATCAAAATTCGACAGAATATCTAAGGAATATCCAAGTCTTGAAAACCCTGATTATTTTCAGGAAAATTCCTATGCATGTCTCTCAACTTCAACGGACTCTCCAGGACATCTCACAACGAATCAGAAAACGTGCGATATATGGATAGAGAGATATAGGAGTCTAGTTTCAAAATCAATTCGAATAACCAAAATATCTATTTTCTAATGGAAGTTATAAAGTAATCATCAGACGGAGGTCATTCTGCCGAATCGAGAAAAACTAGGGTAACCTAAACCAACTTGGTTTCAATTTAGTGGCCGGCCTCTTAGGGTTTTTCCTCTATATAAAGCATGACTTCAAGAGCAGTAAATCATCATCTCACCATATATAGAAGCTTTGCCGAAATCCTACCCAAGCCCAAGTATTTTCAAGAAATGCATAGCCGCACCACCACCAAAACCCTAAAAATCTTCTTCCATCTTCCATCTGATTTAACCATATTTGCCTAACCTCTTCCAAGGTTTTTAAAGTGCGACTCTATCATGGATTTTTACTTTTTATATAGTTTGGATTTTGTAATGAATTTTTGGTTTTATTTTGATTTTATACAATGAACATGTTTCAGATCCAATGATGATGTTTATGTTGTGTTGTATGATCTTGTACATGTTTCGAATTTGTTTAATGATTTAGGACAGTAGGTTTCGATATTCTTATGTATTTTTTTTGGTTTGTTTTCATGAATCTGTGCATCAAAATCGATGCTTAGAGGCTTCCTCGGCCATGGTAGTTTTCAAGGTTGCGATTTCACGTGCTAAGGTAAATTTGGATTGATTCATACACTAAGTTGTTTCATTTTAGATTATCTATTAGGGCTAAGCATTTATAAAACATGCATGTTAATATGATAGGTGACGCTATTACATGTTACATGTCTCCAATTCGGCTTATTGTGTTTTATGTGTTTATGTGTTTTTCGTGTTTAATTTCTACACTGTATGTCTTTAAACCGATTAGCATAATTTAGGGTTATACGTTGGAGTTGATTCTAAATATATTAGAAGTCTTAACGATTAGATGAATCGCTAGTGGTCTCTAATTAGAATTGGAATTGAGATAAGTATATGAGTATGTCGAGTCTTGCTTGCTGCCTCTTGTGATTTACAATTTTGTTACGTGTTCTTGATGGTTTTTCGTGCTTGGTTATGTGTGTGGATGATGAGCACATGTATATATTTAATTTAAGATTTAATTTCAGTCCATAGATTCTTAGAAAAATCTTCAAACCCCTCCCCCTTAAAACTTTGTAAATTGTAAATGTGTAATTATGTTTGTTGTGTAAAACGTCACTAACTCTTATTGTAGGAACGCCATTAAGTCTCCAGATTGACTGAACCTTATTTACCAATGCTATAAATGATAACAAAGGGTTCTAAATTGGTTTTACCATGTGTTTTGTTATTGTACCTCGGTTTCAGAGACACGCCAATTTTTGGTGCCGTTGCTAGGGACTTAAAAAGTTTTCTATAATTTTTGTTAGTTTTTCACTTATAAATGTATATATGTTTTAACTAACGATTCTTTGTTTTATTTATTTTAAGTTCCATATTTTGTATATTAAATCGACGGATAGATAATGTCATTTTAGTTAATATTGGCCTTAACCCTTCATTTGTATCTTGTTAAGGTCACTTGAGATTGAGGACGACCGTATTAACTCTTTAGAGCTGTCTAACACACTTATGGAACTTTTTATCTTAGTAAGCATAGCCTATGTAATATGTCAAGTAAGAGACAACATTACGACAGGATTTGAATTTTATAAATGCTTTAAATGAGTCAGGCTCATGCTAAATGAGTTCTGTCCCTCGTGAATGTACTACCTAGTTGGCCATGTTAGTAAGGTTGCCGAACGGATAGGAACGAAAGTTTGTGTCTAGACATTAATACCTAGGTCGTATTCTAATTTGATTTAATGTTCAAAAGATGATTTTGAAAATTTATAAAACCGTAGAATTGAATTTAAAAAAAAACTAACAAAGGTATTTCATATCCAAATATGAAAAACAAACAAAAAAAACATCATTTTCTTTGCATTCTTAATTTTCTTGCATTATTACATTGCATCTTATCATTTTGCATCATTCTCATACATGTTACATCATCCTTATACATTCTACATCTTATTCATTATGTATTTATCTTACTGAGTTTCATAACATCAGGAATGAGGCTTATATGCATGGATCTACGAAGCGAACACTTGAGTTTTTAATGATAAAATGATCCATGGGAAACTTGTGTTTTAGTCACAAGTTTAAAATTTTTCTAGGTAATCTTTGAGCTAATGGGTTAGACCGTTTATTGTTACTAATTCTTCTCACATGGTGCTTTATAGATACGAAGAAAAATCTAGAAGTGAATATATACATAAGGTGAATGGCCACAAAGTGAAGCTTTAAAATGAGATATCTGTGGAACATTTGGTGGAGGACGTACCCTTCCAAGATATGTCATTCACACATAACTAAAAGGGTGGTACACGTCTGGCTAAAAGATGTAAAAATCAAGCGCTTTGAACGAGGACAACTCCCAGCTCCTTTGGAATGGTGAGACGTGCCACATATGCAAGGAACACTACAAGAAATTTCCCCAATACACACTGATATGGATTGGTCTCTAATGGAGACAATACACACTGATAGCAGTGTGAATTAGCATTAGCACCTGTGCAGCCACCATTTGGGTATCAGTCCCCTATATAGCAGTTTCTATTGTGACATTAGAGACTGATGTTTTATCAGTGGCATACCTTCATCCAAGGCCAAGATGCATCTAAATCAGTGCCAAGTTCCCACTGCTAGATTATATCAGTGTGAATGAAATGATACTGATATCAGTGTGATCCAGATGGTACTGATATTAGTGTCAAAAATAATGATGCTGACAATACATCTAAAAGCCTACTGATATCAGTGTCAATGTAATCATAAATTGGTGGTTTTCTAGTAGTCAAATTGGTACTGATATCAGTAGCTGATGTCAATAGTGAAATGGTTCCTAGAATACATATTTTCATCATTTTGCATCAACATAATACAGTCAATGAAAAGACATACAACCCGATAAGAACTCAAATTGTGAACACATAATTTGATAAATAAAAAGCATATATATTTATACATTGGTGAGCAATACACATTGGTATTACACCTTCTGTACCATCCCATACAAAAGATGTTAAGTTTGTTGATACAAAATACTTTTGGAACCTATTACAACACATACTAGATGCACCTGCATATCTACTTTGCTAGGGACCTAAGGAGCTCAGTAGCTGTCCTGTTGGTACCAATGTTGTATCCTTTCTACCCAACTTTCTAGTTTCTACATTAGCATACCATTACAAAAAGATCTCCACATGTTTTAGTTATGCATCCCAACAGTAAATTCATAACACAAAAAGGAACAACAAAACACAAACATATTGAGCTGGTACCTCTATATTCAGTTGGTAGTCTTGCCCTGTGGCATGCACAGGAGAGCACCATTGTCAGTGTCCATTTCATTATAGGCTACTGACGAACTACATCAGTGATGTCATCATTTTTATCCTCATACACCTTCAGTTTTTCCTTGAAATCATCCTACATTGACAAAACATATGCATTCAATATGTTGCTAACAGTTTGTTGTGTTGAACTATGTAACAGAATCATTTGATGGGAGTATTGTCTTATACAGAATACACTCACAATTATTTCAGCAGACTTGGCATCAATTGGTTCTCCATTTGCTCGCGTATGGGTCACCGTGAAAAAGGTCAGACGGTCAGGCGGATGACCATATGCTTGTTCCTTCCATTTGATAATATATGTCAGGGCTGGAACACAATATACTAGCATATATAATGATACAAAGACATAATGTAACATCATTTTTACCTTTGGTTTACTCATTGTTGTTACAGTCCAATTCAAATTTTTCAGAGTTAGTGAGGGAAGAATAATGTCTCATCGCACAATACTCACATATTCATATCTGACTTGAGCAAAGGGCTTTGTCCCACATGTGTGACTCACTTGACCCTCTCGCCTGTTATTTGCCATTCTGACAGAAAGTTCCTATGTCATACACAATAATAACAAATTTTAGATCATAATTATCAGTTCATTGTAGTATTAAAGTAAGAGTATCAAGTTATACAGAGATATTTTTCAAAGATCATCACATTGACACTTACATGCATGCTGGTATTTGTAGGTTTGATTACCTGATTTTCTGGGAGGTCCCAATATGCCACCAGCAATTTCCATTGATGCAGATTCACACGCTTGTCTCCACAAGAGAACCTCTGCTCAGTCCCAATAAATGGAGTATACCATTTCTTCTTGAGATCACACTTATAGTGCTTCCACCTGTCATTCAGCTTCATCTCAATGAAGCGCCTTATCTTACGCTCCATGGAAAGTAGGTCAGTCCAATCAATAGTCCCCTATCACAATAAATAACAAACCTTGTTACATATCCCAAACAAACTTACATTTTTTATGATTGCATAACACTGTAATTAAAATGTTGTGAAATTTTACCTTTATCCGTATCCAAGCACTCTCTATTTGTCCGCCATTGTGGAAATTTCTCCAGTCCTTTGTATTTATGGGAAACATGGAAGGTTCTACAGCTAGCATTCCCAAGAAACGAGCAAACCTTGCAACAGTGGCTGCTGGTTGCACTGGTTGCCCATTCTTATTAACTGCGACATGCCACGGCGGATCCCCTGGGTCTTCAACATAGTACACTTGCAAAGCTTGAGATGCAAATATGAAGGGGTCACGATCAATTGGTATACACTTATCAAATCTTACCAGTGTAAACTCATATTCATCCCTCTTCAACCCACGACCCTTCCTTAATGAATCAATCCAATCACATTTGAAAAGTACAACCTTACGTTCTGGATTGTAATCAAGCTCATATACTTCTAGCAGTGCCCCATAAAAATCAACCACACCATCCCTCGGGTTTTGGTCATTTGTTGAAGCATAACTTCTCTGTTCCGCTTGTAAAAACACACCCCAATTTTGGGTTTTACCAGGTCCGCCACTACCTCTAGCTTTGAACCGAAAACCATTACTTACATATTTCTTGAACCTCCTGCACCTTTTGCTAGGTCCATTTGCTAATGCAACAAGGTCTTCCGTTGCACTTGGATCACCTCGAAGCTTCAGTCCATTTACCTATGCAAATGACAATTGTCTATCATTGCAGCAATAAAAATGAAATGAAACGTGAAATTGTGTAACTCTTCAAAACCTTCCATTCTCACCAAATAACAGTCCTACTCTGCTTTCAGCTCTATCATACTCCACTTTCATATTAGTACTAATTCTCTTACAAAAATCAAGGGGTATAATGATAAAATGGATGAAGTTTCTTTTCTTCTGAATGAAAAATTTAATTGAACATATGAATCACAGTAAAACTTACATGTGTGGCATACCACTCCGGGAATTCGGCAAGAGCCTTTTTTCAGCTTGCATCATAGTGACCCTGCGCCCTCTATTCTTCTGTGCATTAGCAACATATTTCCTGCCATAGTAGTAACATAAGAAGGAATATAGTTTAGAACTCTGGAAAGACTTAGAGTTAACGGAATTTCAGATGTTGATTGTAATAGGTAGTTCTGTATGGAAACCAAAACTAAATTGTAGTATAGCCTTGACTTATGAAGAAAACTAGAAATCGGCGACTACCAAGAAAACATGGTTTTTTACATTAATGAAGATACTCTGCTTCCGTCTCATAGTTACAAACAGGACATGCGAGATACCCTTTAGTACTCCAGCCTGACAAGTTTGCATAGGCTGGAAAGTCGTTGATAGTCCAAATTACAGCCACACGTAACCTGAATATTTCTTTCATAAAAGCATCATATACGTCTATACCATTAATCCACAACTCCCTGAGCTCGTCTATCAATGGCTCTAAGAAGACATCAATGTCATTACCAGGACTCTCAGGTCCCTCAATTAGTAATGCCATAAAAACAAATTGTTGTTTCATGCATAACCATGGAGGCAAATTATATACTGTGAGTAATACCGGCCATGTGGAATGTGTTGTAGTCATATGTCCAAATGGATTAAAACCATCAGTAGCTAACCCAAGCCTCACATTCCGCATTTCTCTTCCAAAATCTGGAAATTTAGTATCTAAATGCTTCCATGCTCTTGAATCTGCAGGATGTCGCAAGTGGCCGTCATTTTGGCGGTCTGTCGCATGCCAACGCATATCTGTTGCTGTATGACGAGACATATACAACCGCTTCAATCTAGGAGCCAATGAGAAATATCTTAACACCTTATGAGGTATTTTCTTTTTCTTGGTTCCATCATTTCTTTCATAACGATCCTGCTTACACTTGGGGCACTTCTGAAGATCTTTGTAGGAGTCCCCCCTGTATAGAATACAATCGTTTGGACATGCATCGATCTTTTCATAGTTCATCCCAAATTTTTTTACCAATGACTTGGCAGCCTGAAAATTGTGTGGCAATGTATCACCCTCTGGTAAAATATATTTTATTAACAAAAGAAAAGATTCGAGAGCCTTCTCACTGACCCCATACTTGCACTTATGCTGAATAAATTTGACAAGAAACTCCATTTTCATCATCTTCTGACATCCAGAATAAATCTCCTTATTTGCCTCTTCCAATAGCTCATAAAAGCAGCGTACATCATCCGGAGGCATTGGAGGTTGGACATTGACATTAGGAGGGTCTTCCATGGAGGTGTCTTCCATTGTGTCACGTACTCCAGGGTACAGATCATCTAAAATGTTTGCAATCCCACCGTCAGTGTGTGAAGGGACATTTGGAGCTTCTCGCAGCCCCTGATCATCTCTTCCAACCCAGGCCTCAAAGGTTTCGCCATGCCACACCCAAGGCTCTTTCAAATATGACTGTAACATCCCATCCACAGATAAGTGTTCCTCGACCACCTCCATGGATTGCCACTGTTGGTTAATACATTTGACACAAGGACACTTTATCGTACCATCAAATGATGCCACCGCTATTGCGTGATTGAGGAATCCCAGAAGACCATTCTTAAATTCTGGACTTAGAGGGTGCATCCTCACCCAAGTTTTATCCATTTTCACACAAATTGGGAAGACTTTGGCATATGAAACAGAAGAAATACAGTGGTATAAATATTAAGCTTCCAAACAAAGTAAAAATAATTAGAAAGTGCAGAACACACCAATATTGGCTATAAATGATGAAAGATGTTTGTGTACAATTATGCAGTCGAAATAATTCAATATTTAAACAACAACCATATAAACTTTGAGGAGTTAACTGAAAGGGATCTCAGTACAAGTTTCCTACATAGCTGCACAGTACAAGTAAATATAGCTACTCCTTTACCAATGTATCATTCGTAGGTTTTGAAAACAATTTGAATCAAAATGGTTCAGTTTTAATTCGTTATTCTTCTGTAACGCATAATCCAATAAGATACAGTTTGAGTAGAACAAATATACAATTAGATGGTCATTTTTCGAAAACACAAGTTCTTTATTTGCAGCAGTAAATATCAAAAGAGATACAATACCAAGTTTTAATACCAGCCAACAATCATTGTAATCCATAATTTGGCTATACGTCAGATTGATCAAAGCCAAAACTATTTACCTTTGGTCGATTACGGGATAGAAGCTGTAGAAAACTAAACGGTGAGACTTTGTCTCCATCTCAATATCAAAGAACGGCGGGTCATCGAGGCTGAGCTTCTCCTATTGCAGACAATGACGAATGGATTGAGTAAAAGCATCGAGGCTGAGCTTCTCCTATTGCAGGCTGAGCTTCGTCTTATGTTCCCAATATTGCGAACCACGCGGCCAAGCCAAGGTTCAACAGATAAGGAGTTGGGATAAAAGGTTTACATGAGGTCAATGTTAAGTACAACAAAATCGACGGTCGAGATGTAATCTTATATATATGTTTATTTTTTTTGCACCTTCGTGTTTGTATAAAGAGGTCGAGGGAGTCTGTTGGAAAAAAGAGGTCGAGCGAGCAGTCAAACAGAGAGAGAGGGGAGGCGGAGACATCGGCGACGTCGTCTCAGTCGACGGCGATAAGCTGGAGACCTCGGCCACGGTGTCCTCGCAATTGATGGTTCGTGAGAAACCAGAGATGAGGCAGAGACATAGGCGACGATATCGCAATCGATGGGATTGGCTTCGACCACAATTAGGGAAGGGGCCAGGATCCGCCGTCTATAAGATCTGCAACTTACCGTGTTTCAGGCTTCTGATTTCGAATACGGTAGGTCGGAAACCTACAGATTGAAACTGGAATTTCAATGTTTTCCAGAGACCAAGTGCTAAGACGATCTTTGTTTTGCAGGTGATGTTTTTTGTTATCGGCCAGTATTGGTTCTGCGCATGGATCACTTATCAAACTGAGGTATCAATACTTGCTTATCTAAATATCCTTCAATTTTAGGGGTTCGTCTGTTTTGGTTGGTCTTAATCATGTATAGGTTCAAAACAATAGCGAAAACAGGGATCAACAAAGATTACAAATAGTAGATGATTACATATACTACAACATAGATTATAATCCAGTGTACATGAAGATATTTCTAGAGTAAACTCTAGTCTATCTCCAAACCAAAACATAGCTTACTGGGATACAACCATATTTTACACAAATAACCGATATTTTACACAAATACAAACTAGATAACTGGAAAGTAGATATTAAGATACCAACAGCTTCAAAGACTTCAATACCTCCAATTACTAACAGAGTCTGGACTATCTGTGTCCGGCACATCTGGATAGCCCTCACCTGTAGCTGGGTTTGGGATTGTTGCTTTTCTGCCTATGGAAATACCTGACTCTCCAAGTGGAGATGTAGGGGTCATGGGTTCTTTGCTCTCACCATTTCTTTTCTCCAAGCCATTCCTGTTAGGGCTGATGTAGGTTCTATGTTGAACAACACTTTCTTCACTTCCATTAAATTTGGCATTAGTTAGGCGATGGAGTTGTGGCCATTGAGAGACTTCATAACCTATATGGTCATATAGAGGGTTATTGGAGGACTTACGCATTAACTCAACTGCTTTAGGTAGCCATATAGAAAGCATTGGGTTGGGATCTGTAAGATAAGGTACTAGAGGAGTGGAGTTGATAGAAGAATCAACCCAATTTTCAAGTGTTAGGGAAGTGTTGTTATCAATATCTGCATCCTGATCAGAGAAAACTAGTTTTCTTTTCACAGGAGGACGAATTGACATGGCTGGAAATGTGTAGAGAGGGATTTGTAGTCACATTTCAGAAAATATTGAAAGTTGCAGGAAGGGTTGTAGTTCATGGAGGCCAATGTCTTCCTATATATATTGGAAGATTTAGTCAATGGAGTTAATACATACACCAACAAATCTACTTCAATAGTAAGTGAAGTAAATTTTTTCCAAACAAGACAGAAATAGGTGTTAGACTTGGTGGTTAAACATCCAATCATACTAGTATAATTATGATGTAGTTGGGGATTAGTTCAGTGAGGAGTAGTCAATTAATTCTGTTGAGCATCTTTTGGTTTATCTAGGGGGATGTGCTTCTTTTCATTAAGAAAAGCATTGGAAAGAATAATATGAATTAGGAACTATGTACTCTCAAGTAGTTTGTTTCTCATTAAAATGTTGAACCACTACAGTCCAGAAACATATTCTTCCTGAAGGTTTCTGAACATACCAAAGGTGACAGGTATATCAAGGTGAAAGATCATATCTTAACTTGAAGCGGCTGTTGAAGTTGTCAAACTGATTTACAGCATGAATGTAAAGAGTGGTATTGAATCCATATAGCTGAAGCAAGGTTTGGCAAGCTGTAGAATGCTACTGATATCAATGGCATTTGAGATTATATTTAAAAAAACAATTAAGGTGTCAATTGGTGACTCCTTTGGTTGCGTAATTATATTTTGTATGAATTGTACACAATACACACTGATCATCAGTGAGATCTCACAAGTTTCTGTAATTTATCTTCTCTGTAAACATTCTGGACTCCATTTGCAGTCACTATTTGCATTAAAGTAATCAGATTGTTATCTCCAATGACACAAGATCATTAGAGAACTATTATTTTGTACATATTGTAGACAATACACACTGATCATCAGTGATATCTCAAAATAACTCACTGATAGTTCCTATCAGTGTAATACTGTTATCTCTATACACTGATAAGGGTCAGTCCCTATTGGTCAGTCCCTAATGGGGAGATTTCTTGTAGTGGAAAGTCCTCTGAATCTACTTTTTGTAACTTCTTACGAACCAGATTTGGAGTTCAGATGCTCTCTTAATCAACGTTTGAAGGCAGCATGGTCGAGTCTGAAATTTTGCATGGAAATTGCTAAGTCTCCGTCAACTCGTTGGACACCCTACATCTACTTTGACATATTGATTGTAAGGAACTTTCATTTGAAGGTCAAGGTCTTGTGCCTTGAGGCCGGTACCTAAATTTCAATCTTACCCGAAGGTCGTGAGTATAGTAGTCGACAAAGGGGAGCTTTCTAAACTCATTTATCTACCTTTAGTTTAGCTTGTTTTTGTTTGTTATTTCCGTGAATTCTTTTTCATGCTTGGACTTTATATTGCATGATTATATCTTGTGCTACATTGAGGACAATGTAATTTTCGAAGTGTGGGGTAGGGTTACATGTTAACATTTTAGTGTTATTTAAATTTCATGTCATGCAAAGAAAACTAAAGAAAAAAAATTCATAAAGTCAGAAATCTATTCCACAAAAAGATTTGTGTTGATTTTGTTTTGAGTCTTAGGATGCCCTTAAAAGTCTAGGATGATTATGTCTTTGATGCATAGATGATGGTTTGACATTTAATTAAAGAATAAATTTTGAGTTTCATGAATAATGTGGATTGGTATGAACATTTGATATTTGATTGATTGTTAAGCATGCATATCTTGTTTGATTTGTGTTTATAACAACCTATGTGAGCTTTTGTGCCTTAATGCTTTCTTCATGCATGATTCATTGAATTTTTTTCGATTTCTTACTCTAGAACCTCATCATTCTTTGCATATTCAATGACTATATGCCATAGCTTTTTAATGGACTCGAGAATTTACTATAACTTGTTATTGTATGATTTTCAAAACTTTATATCATAACATGTCTTGATTTTGAAAAGGATTGAGAAGATCAAATTAGGATTACCACCAACGCTAACGAAAGCATGTGCCCTAATTGTGCTCATCGTGGGACTCCTTAGCTAACCTCGTTGAGCCTACATTGAGCATTTTATTTTATCACATTCATAAAATTCTCTTGCTTAGAATAGTTATATCATTTACCTTGTTATCAAGACTTGACAAAGCTTACATTCACTGTAGAGTTATGTTTGTGTGATGTTAAGAAGTGTGGGGTGAACTTTATGTAAAAATTGTGTGTGCCGAAACCTACATTAAAAAAGAATGAAAATCAGATTAAAACAAAATAAAAGAAAGGGACGACACACTACAAAAGAAAATGTTTTGAATTTGGAGTTTGTGTGTATTTGAAGGTCAAAAAAAATTGTTATATGTGATCTTTGTTCATGTTCATGATGCTTTGAGGAGTTAAGAATCACGTTTGGGTCCACCTAAATGAAATTTGACCCTTTATTTTGAAGTCATAAGGAGTTTGGAGTTTTTGAACTCCATTTTCGCTATGAATGAAGGGTCCGAGACCAATTTTCGTCACGACGTCTTCTATTTGCTGACGTGGCCGTGATGAGACCCAACTAAAAAAGGCAAAATGACAAAATAACCTCAGCCTCTATCTTTCTTTCTCGATTTTCATCTCTCTCTCCTCCCTTTCTCGCCCCTTTCTCTCCTCTTCTCTCTCCTCCTGATCTCTCCTGTATCACTCTTTCTCGTTCTTCATCTCTCTCATCAAATCAAATGCCCCCCTCCAAAGCACAAAAGTCAAAATAATCTCCTTTCGAAGGTAAAACGTTTACTTCCCTTAAAACTTTTGATGCATCCTCTGGGAAGACTAGATTAATGAAACAGCCAGTTCTGATTTCAAAAAACCAGCTGCAACAGTTATCGAGGGTATTATTTGCAAGAACCAATGCGAGTGAGGTAACTCTGAAGCAATGTCCCGAAAAGGAGAAGTCTGAATCAAGAAATTAAACTGTGGATTATTCAACTGCAAAGCTATCTTTCTAAGCATGAGTTTCAGGATCCCCCCATGGTCAACTGCCTGCAGAGTTGCAAGGTAACTAATTAGAAAGCAGTCTAAGTAATGAAATGGTGAGATGGGCTGAAAACCAATGCCTCTTACCAATTTTCATTATTTTGAATTATATTATAAGCTTGGATGGCAGTTCATAAGTAGGAATGAAAAAGAAGATAAAAAATTACCTTATCGGCGTCAAGTTCATGGAAATGAGGAGAGTGAGCGAGAGGAATGATCCACATCTTGAAAGGAAAAGTAGCAGCATAAGGCATAATTGAAACAGAATGGGGTGATTGATGAATGAGAAGGTCGTTTGAGTTGAATTCACATATGCTATATTGAAATAGTCCTTCATAGAGTCGAGGCGAGCAGCAACAACAGTAGGAACAAAATGGAGAGACATGATCTGACTGAGAGTGAGAGCCCCAGCTGAAACACCGTGGTTCTTGAACACCTTCAACACATACAAGATGATGGAATGAAACAAGATTCTCTAACAAGTAAAAGTGATTGGGCGAGAGAACAAGTGAAATCTGGACGTATTAGATAGAGGGACATCTGAGAAGAACATGGGCGATCTCAATCACAAGGCCCACAGAAGAAGCAGGGACATCCGCAGGAGGAGTGACGTAATGGCTGAGCGCAGGGTCAAAGTTTCAATTTGGGGTCGTCGAGCGAGATAGAATGGACAAGAAGATTGTTGCTCCTCATCATGTGTAACACCCTATCCTAAAATTTACCCTTTTATTGGGACCAGGCGGGTTGTAATTACGCTGTTAATTTTTCTGAAGTATTAACGAGTATAAAATTTAGAAATTTTAGTGGTATTGGTACGTATTCGTACCTTCGGGAAGAGTACCGAAGTGTTTAGAGTTAAGGAACGCGTGGAAACGACTTATTTAAAGTGGTCAAAGGTTGACTTTTTACTACATCGAGTTTCTCGAAAAACTTCCTTTACGAGAGTTGGAGTGCTCGATGATACGAGTTCGTGGACATGCGAAAAGTGTAAGTTGGATACCGTATGGAAAAGTTACGATCAGAGGAAGTTGCGGGTTTTATTATAAATAGGAGAGTGTGTTTCCATTTTTGGAAACCGGTCTCTTTTTTCCTTCTCTCCCTTCTCTTTCCTCTCGCGTGCTCTCCTTCAGTATCAAAATTATCCGATTGACCTGACCAGGACTCGGTTGACCTGACACGGCTTTTGCGGCCAACTCTGGTCCCCACCCAAGCGGCAGGGCCGGTCAGGTTCTTTTCGTCTCGGCGGTGCGAGCCTCCCTATGGGTGCGGTTTGTGAGGATTCATCATAGTTCGACGGGATCGAAGAAAAATCTGAATCTATTCGGGTTTGATCAAGATCTGACTTTGTTTCTGGCAAGCGGCGGTGGGAGGGGCTGAAACCGGTCAGGTTTTGTTCGCCTCTTTATGCTGGGTCAATCTATGGTGGTGGTGAAGCTCAATTCAAAGCGTGGAGTGACAGATCAGAGTTTTTACCTTGCGGCGACGTTTTGCGGCGGTTTCGGTCCTAATCAGACTTAACCTCCAGATATAAAAGTGTTTCTATTGCCTTGATCTACAAGTTTCTTGTTGGAAATTTGTTGCAATTCGGTGTTTTGAGGGGCGGCGCGTGAGGCCCACGTGCAGCCGCCTGTGGTGGCACGTGGCGACGCGTCCGGTGCATTCAGGGGCAGTAGCTTGTCCCAACATCATGTACTCGTAGATACGAGCGCGTTGATATGTAGTTTGTATATTTTGGGTACCGTTGTGACATACTCGGGTTTAATCCGGTTTACGTTTACGTACATTACGATTTTAGATTGAAATCTAGACTTAGGGACAAAGTTGTAAATTGGTGGGTGTCCGATGACCTCGGGAAGTCTCGGAGGAAGATTGTCCTCTGATGGGCAATCTACGACTTGAGAATGAACTTTAGATTTAAATTATTATTATTATTTTCCGAATTAAGTTTTAAGTTTGATAATGGAATTGTTTAAGTGAATTGTGGTTTTGTTGTGGAGCGTGGCATTGAGCTTGTTTTGGTGTTGAGAAGACTCAGCCGGAGTTGAGGTGAATAATTTTCCCTTGAGGGTGTAATCCCAGAAATATCCCTGACATCTTAGCATATTTACCAAGCTGTCATTGAGATGGATTTGACTATACTGCCCTTGATAGTTTAAGATAATTACAAGAGTACCCTCCAGTTGACATTACAGTTATACCCCTGGAGGATTTGTTATTTATGTGGTTGCCTTTATATTCGGTTTGTATGTGTTTGGTTGAGATAGGTAAGAATGGTGGAATGTTCGGAATAATCCCGATAGATAGTTGGTCGGTGAGTATATCAACGGAGAGGTTAAACTCCAGATTGGCCTTAGTTGTACGCTTTCCACAATAGGTAGTCTACCGATAAATAGAAAAACAGGATTTGCCCGGTTAGGGTGTTAATTAAAATATAAGAGCTACGTGTGGCTTGATCCCTGAGGACAGGGTACGTAGGCAGCCTGACCGGGATTCGGGTGCAGTCACAAATATTATTAGAACCCTAGGTTCTCTAAATGATTGGTTTGAGATCCATATGCAGAAATCGGGATAATCTTCGGCTGTGAGGTCTATTCCTGTAACGTTTGGATTGTTTGAAATTGGATTGGAAAGAGGGTTATCCTTTCCCAAGGGGGATTTCGAGTAAATCTTTCTTAGAATGAGTCCCGCACGTCCTAACCCAGGTTTAGAAAGGTAAACTTGGGTCGAGACGTGACATCATGGCCCACCAGCTATTTGGATTTCAAGTCCTTCAGTATTTCTGGGAGGACCGCCTTCCATGGAATTGAATTAGAGTTAGTAACATGAAAGTTTTAAGCTTTGGAGGTGGGGCATTTGATTTGGTGAGAGAGATGGAGATCGAGAAAGAGAGATCGGGAGGAGGGAGAAGAGGAGAGAAAGGGAGGAGAGAGATAAGGAAATCAAGAAAGAGAGATAAAGGATGAGGTTATTTTTGTTATTTTGTCTTTTTTAGTTGGGTCTCACCACGGTTACGTCAACAAATAGATGACGTCGTGACATAAATTGGTCTCGGACCCTTCGTTCATAGTGAAAATGGAGTTCAGGTACCACAATGATTGTTTTTAAAGTATATGTACCACTATGAATGAGGCACATAAGTTCATGTACCACGTTGATAGTTTTTAAAGTATGAGTACCACTATTGATTTGTTAGAGGGAGAATGGAGGGTATTTTGGGTATGTAATAAAAGTAAGATGACGAATCTAACCCTTAAAGTGGACTTATATGGATAAAAAAGGATAAAATACTGGTCACTTCTCGTACTTTACGGGTTTCGACACTTTAGTCCTCATATTTTTAATTTCAACTGATAACTCCTCATACTTTTCAAATTTCAACCAATTGGTCCATTTTGTCTAAAATGTATGTAAACTTCCTTAAATTCTCTTAGGTGTTTTTATTCTCTCTCATCACATAATAAAATCTAACATCTAGAACAATTGTAGATTACATACAGAATAAAAAATAAGAAACCCTAAACGCTTTCAAATTTTTTTGAACAGAAGAATGAAATTCAGAAAATAAAAGGTATATTTACTCTCTTAAACCTCAATTCAATTTTTTTCGATCAAATGATACAAAGCTTTAGTGATAAAGTCAATGGTTACATAAGGAAGCAAAAGTGCGGGATGACTACAACATATTACTTAATAAAAAGACCACACACACACACACACACATATATATATATATATATATGGACCCTTTCAATGAGGGATCTTTTTTTTGACATATATAAAGGATTGAAGATTAAACCAACTTTTCGATCACATATCAGCATCTTCACCCTTCAATATTAAGGTTCATATATGTACATCATTTCTACAAAATTTCATCCAAATTAGTGATCATTAAGGCTTTAAACTAACTGAAATCAATTGACGCATCAAATCTGTCAAACATGAACTGTTCATGCTTATAATTTAATTCGTAGTTTTGACCACCTTATCGATCACCAAATTAGATAAAATTTTGCAGAGATGATCTACATATATAAATCTATATATTGGACGGTGGAGATGTGATTTGGTAATCAAAAAGTTGGTGTAATCCTTGATCTCCTATATATGTCAAGAAAATGGATCCCTCGTTGGAAGAGGGCTGATATGTGTGTGTGTGTGTGTGTGTGTGTGTGTGTGTGATCCCACATTTATATTACTTACAACACTTTTTTTTCATTTTCTATGAAAACTCATGCTAGATTTTATTAAAGTATGTAGAAAGAGAGACAAATGGGAAAAAATGAAACACCTAAGGGCATTTAAAGAAGTTAATAGATATTTTGGACGAAATGAACTAATTGGTCGAAATTTGAGAAGTATGAGGAGTGATCGGTTGACATTAAAAATATGATAACTAAACTGTCAAAACTCTTAAAATATGAAGAGTGACCAGTATTTTGTCCATAAAAATATTATGGTGGACTTATATGGGAGAAAATGTTCAAAAGTGAATTTATATGAAATTTTCTATATATATATTAGCTATAATAATCAACAAAATCACTCTTTCATCCAGAAAAGAAAAGAAAAACACTTTTAAGTTTACCAAATAAATCCCACTTGTTAGTCTCAGTCCTACAAACATGGGGAGACGATAAAACCCTTCCTGCATCAGGAAATCCTCAACTACAGTGCCAAACCAAGGCTCTAGTCCTTTACCCTTTTGGTCTAGGAATCCGTAAATCGATAGGGAACCCAGTCAAAAGAAATCTACATATAAATATTGCAGCAGATGTTTACTGCAATCTCACCACCAGCGGAAACACTTAAAACCTGCTCTCAATAATTTTCATGCCAATTCCATGTTCTCTCTTGAGCAGAATGATAAGATGTCTTCTTTTCATCAGACACCACAATCTGTGATCCAGAGTCATCCACAGGCAACCTTTAGGCAAATAAGCCAATCACAACATGCTCTTTCTATTCATCACAATGTCTCATCAATTCCACCGAGTCTACTAACGCAATCGCAGAAGCATGTTGTGACGACGAGAAGGGTAGCTGCTACCAATCTACAACAGAATCAGTCAATTGGCTTCGACTTTCAGCAGCAACAACACATGTTAGCATACCAGCAGAATCATGCACAACAGAAGTTACACGGACAGAATTATGTAAATCTTTCAGGTCCACACCATGAGCAATTGAACCAAAGAAGCAATTTCTCTACACAGCAACAAACTCTTGAGAGGCAGATGAATAGTTCACAGGTTGAGCAGATGCAAAGGCAGCGAACCCGAGTTGAACAATATGGGCAGCAAACACATCAAGTGAAAGGAATGCCAGCTTCCACATTATCAAGGAAAGAGAGGGAGATCTACCGAAAGGTTCAGATATTAAAAAGCAAGTATGCGAGACCGCTAACAGTTGTCTTTCAAAAGCTCACATATTGTCTCCAGAACCTAGATAAAGACCATATCAGCCAACTTGAAGATGTAAAGAGATGGTATCAGAAGGTCGAGTATATCCTTAAGATACTACATAAGGCTGAAAGCAACATTACATGTATTACTGAGGAGCACTTGGGTCTTGTTGAGAACAAAATCAGGAATATTCTACACCGATATAGAGACCAACAGCCTGTCTCAACCTCTCTAGAGCATGAAAAAACTTCTTTTAATGTGCATGCCATGCGTCAGTCGGTGCAACTTGATTCTCAAGCTCAGACCAAGCAAGACAAAAAGAAGCCACCACCGCAGACAGTGAACATAGAATGTTCTGCAACAAAGATGCAGCAGAGAAATGTGACAAACTTGATGAACGGTTCTGAGCCTCCCATCCTGAAACACGGCATAAATGATTTGCGGACAATGGATTCAGATCAAACAAGTTTCTCCAGAATCTTAACAATGTCTACATGCAGACCCCAACAACAAAATGTCAAAATCCCCATTCAAGGACCAGAATCATATGGGAATACTTTTGATTCAAGAATTACTCTACCTAAAGAAGTGCATACCAAACAACAGGATGTGCAGACTCAAAAATCAAAACAGCAATTACTGCAGCAGAATCGCCGACCTGTGGAGTTGCATTCTGAACCTTTTCCTATTCCGTTGCCGGAAAATTATAATTCTTCTTTGGCTCCCAAGGATACATCACCTATGCCTGTGGATTCTAAGAGACATATGTCAGATACTGCATTACATTCAAGTGCGGGAAATATTGGAGATGAACAAGAAAGAGGTGCACCAGAAGCCCCATCATTAAGTACACCTTTACTTGAAAAGTCCAATGATGACATTCATTGTGATAAGTCCACAGTAAATTCTGATGAGGTGCAGCCTATTCAGAAGTTAATCAAGTTAGTAGACTCCATGTCATATAAAGCACTAGCTGGTTCAGCTTCAGATGTTACTTCAGTAATGTATGATAGGATGGAAATGAAGCGCCCGAGAAGGACATTGCCAACTATTGATGCCGATGATTCAGAAAGTTGGATATGTCATAAGATGAAAAGGCCTAAGCTTGGGGTGCACCAAACCCTCTTAGAGGAAATTAGAGATATCAACCAACGACTAATAGACACTTTACTAGATATCAGTGACAAAGAGATTGCTGCTCCATCAGATAAGGATGGGGAAGGAACCATTGTCAGGTGCTCCTTCCTTGGCGTGTCCATCAGTCCTAATTTGATGTCATCTCAAATGTTTTCAGTCAGATTGCTTGTGCCTGCAAATTATCCATTCTGCTCTCCTATAATTTTGGACAAGTTGACAGTGCAAGTAGGAGATGAGCTGGAAGATCTCTCAGCAAAGGTCATGTCAAAGGTAAATCGCTCTCTTCGGACCCTAGAGGAGCCCTTATCTCTTGAGGATATAGCAACGGCATGGGATACATGCGCCCTAGAGGCTGTCTGTGAATGTGCACAACAGAATGGGGGAGGAAGTTTCAGTTCCAAGTACGGAACCTGGGAAGATATACTCGCTATTGCTTAAGTACTTGTTCCCAAGTATATTTGGCCTAGTTATTGCATATATTGACTTGCATGTCTAGCAGAGAAAATCCAATCATGTAACTGCTTGTGCCTTATCCTTTGTATTAATTAGAGCAACTGCCATCTTTTAATTTTACTCTTTTATTCTTATGGCCGAAGGATTCTGTAAGGAAGGCGAGATATATAGTTGAGAGTATACCAATTGAGAGAATGCACTTTTGACTCATGGTTTTGCAGACCATTACTTAACAGCAGAGATATGTCTGAAGTGTTTATTATTAATAAAGGATCAACTAAGAGCTCTATGAACCTTATTCTCCATAAGTTTATGCTGAGGATGTTTGATGTACCTGGATATTTGTATTACATGTTGGCACCTTTTTTTTCAAAAAAAAGGATTATTTTCAGCTAGTCTGGGAAGTTAGTTATCTCAGCAATATGGTAGTTCATAATGCCTGGGTACATGTCCGTAATTTCTGGTTGCTGGTTTGAACTGCAGTGCTATATGAGTTGAAAAGATAAAATATCATTTACATTTAATCTACAAATTTGCAGTTAACAAAAATGAAAAATCTACTAAGCTGGCGTACCCTGTTTTGTTATATAGAACATTAATTCTGTGTTATGTAATGTTGTAAAACACTGCTTAACATCAAAATTTTCAACAAAATGAGGTAAATTCTGCCCAATCTTACAATCTACACACGTTTTCTTCTTTTCTTTTAGTAACTTAAGTTTGGTCAATGAAATCATCATCAACGCGAGGAACGGTACTGCGTCGTCATCGGCCATATTTCAGGTATCAGAATTGAGTTTTGTTTTCCATGTGGGAAGTTAGAATGAAGTGAGAAGCCGCAACATTCTTGTGTTGCAAGTAATAACCTGCACTCACATCCCAGGTCAATGGTTTGAGAAGGAACGTGCGAGCGCTGACAATATGAAATTTATTCACTGTAGCTATTCTCTATAGTTCCAACTGACTATAATTCGAAAAGAGTGGCCTGAGGCTCGATCTAGTAAACGTTAGATGAAAGAATGTAAGTAAGGCATGTGAAGCAGCAAAGATGAAAAACAGTAGACTAAGCCATATCAATCTCACTTTGCATGCATGCTTATTGTTCATTACTTTTGTTGCATGCTAGCTTGTTCTCCCGCCTTCTTCCCTTCGGCCAACCTGTTTTGTTCTCTAGCCATTTGGCAATCTCTATAAAACAAAGCTTCTAAGGAGCTATAGACATGCATGTATATCTAACATCTCTGGCTTCTCGATTACCTGAATCTCTCACAACTTCTGTGTCTCCCATGGCGATGATGCTACATGTAGGTGAACATATGGAGTATCCGAGATCAAGTCTGAAACCTAATTCTTGATTTTGGTTTTCTATCTCTCCTATTCTATCCCATTTTGCAAACACCACTCATACTTTTAACTCCATTCTACATAGTCACTATACATTATTCTAGTTGAGTCCACACCGGGCAGAATGTTCTTTTCCTTTGGTCTGATAATATGCCTTTCAAAGGTTATGGGGTCAGTAGGACAATGGCAAAACCAAGGGAGCGGAGTCCAAGCTACATGATAGCTTCCACATTCTTGGACGCAGTTGAGATGCAGCCAGAATACCCTAAGTCTCAATCTAAAGGCTCCATTTCGTGGATCCCAACATCATTGAGAAGGTTTGTCAAGGGAGAGATGATTGACACCGCTGATACCCACATGTCCGAGACCGAAACCCACAACCCTAAAGGGAGAAGAGAAGGAAGGACCAATGTCAATGGGCACAAGTTGGTGGGTTGATGAGGACACAGTTCCCCATCAATAAAGCTGTGTTCCGACAGTCCCAGTCCTAGCAGAGCGAGGCTACTGGATCACCATAGAAGACTTTGTCTAACTCTATTTAGTCATGGAGAAAGACATTAACCCTAAATTTTCCCCATCACACAAGATTCTGGATGCAAGTTTGAAGGTTGAAACTAGACTTCTTGTTGAAAATTGGCAAGTTTAACAACTGCTAAATGTATCCTTTTTTTACAAGACAACACCCAATAGACCTCTAAGGTGAAGGTGAAGCATGGACACCAATCAAAGCTATTCCCATCCATAGCTAAGGTCCAATCATTTTCCATGATTAGATAAGATCACCAATTCTCTTTAACGTTCTTACCTAAGACATCTCCCGGAACCTAGCCAGAGCCTTCTTGTGGATGAGAGTTTTATAACTATCTCCAGCCTGAGCCTCAAGAGCCGGATCTAACTTCTTCTGCTGACTCCCAAGTCCAGCTCTCCTTTCCACACTCTGAGCCTGCACCGGTTCAACCATTCCACTCCCATCTCTCCCTAAACCCTGTAATCATAACAATAGGAAACAGGAGAAAATATGAGTTAGAAACCTGCTACGGATACCACAACTAGTGAGGTCGTATTGAGACCAAAAAATAATTAAAAATAAAAACCTGTTAAATTGTATAACAAGAAAAGTATAATTTATGTCCTTTTTCCTGTTGGAGAAAATAAACTCATCATCTAGGTTGGCATATCCATGAAACTGATCATCTTTCTTCTACTTAATATATATATATAGGGTTTCTACACTAAGGACGTCCGCACCAACAGGTTTGGTGCGGATTTTCATTTTTGTCCCACTTTTCGATCTTAGTTTTAGATTAACCGTTCAATATCTAGGTATATATGTATAGATCCCTGTAAAATTTCATCTCACTTGGTGATCGTTAAAGCATTTAAATCTGTGATTTACCATTAAGAAAACGGACGGTTCCTGAACTGTTTAACCGGAACCGTCCGTTTTCTTCATGGAAAATCACCGATTTGAATGCCTTAACGATCACCAAATGAGATGAAATTTTACAGGGATGATCTATACATATATACCTAGATATTAAACGGTTAAGATCTGAAACTAAGATCAAAAAGTGAGGCAAAAATGAAAATCTGCACTAAACCCTTTGGTGCGGACTTGTGTAGCCTAGAAGGGCTATATATATATATATATATATATATATATATATATATATATATATATATTGTACGTATTAATATAACCAAATTCAATCTTTGGCCAGTAAAAGAAATTAGACCCCAGTTTAAATCATTCAATTGGACTCGACAACAATCCATTCTTCAAACACTAAAAAATAAATAGAAAGAATTCCACATTCATCATTCTACAGCAGTTTAGACTAGGGAAATCTTCAGTAAGGTCGATTTTAAAAAAGAATTCCACATTCATCAATCCACAGCAGTTCAGACTTGGAAATCTTCACTTAAGTCGAGTTTAGAGGTTTTTAGTAATCTTTTTAAAGTGCCAAAGAAAGAGTTCATACCAAGCCTTCGTGCCAGCCCATGCTGCGAAGCATCTTGTTGCCCACATTGCTCTCATCAATTGCTTTGTCGGCCGTAATCACCTCGTAACTATCAATGGTAGTATCTCCAGTAGCACGTCCTCCACCAACACCAGGGGGGAAAGGCATCGAATCAAAAGAACCCTTTCTCAATGCCAAGTCTCGACCTTCACAACAAAAAATAGAAGCATAGAGAATTCTTAAAAGTCCTTTGAAATATTTAAAACAAATGGACGAGGAACCATAAAATAAAATCTTAAAATAGCTTACTTGACTCCCCAAAACCATGTTCAGGCAAATCATCTACAAAAGAAGAGGACGAGCCATACAAGCTCCTTCTTTCAGCAGCACGATCCCTGTAACCTGTATGAAGTTCTTTATGAGCGGAAGCTGGCATTTCAGAAAATCGTCTCCTGCCACTTCCAGCCGCCACAGGTGGTGTATAAGAACCTAACGCAGATGCATCCGTTCTGAAGGGTGTCAAAGCTGGAGAGATATCTGCATCTGTTGGTGCAGAAGAACCTGCTATGCATGCAGCAGAAGTTGAAGGTGAAGAAACTCCGATAGATGCTGACAAGGATGTATCTGATTTAACCACAGTTCTTCCAGATCCCCTTATCACTCCCCTCAGTGTGCCTCCTATATTTCCCACAGGCCTTGGCATGACTGAAGACTCTAAACTGAGAGGATCTGCAGTAGAAACAGTGGCAGTAACCCCTAAACTTGACATAGTATTCTCATTTTTGGTTGGCACATCAATTTTAGACTTTGTCTTTGTAGATGGAACAGAAGACACTGGTCTATCATTGGCTGGTGCACTTTGCTGGTTATCATCCAGAGCTACACGAGTTACTTGCCCTTCATGACTCCTCTGCTTCCACATGGTCAATACATTATTCATTTTCTTCTTGTTAGCCAAAATACTGCTCTTTGAAGCCAACTTGATCTCTTTGGACTTTTCCCTTTCTTTTTTCTCTGCGGATATTGCTGCTGTTGCAGCAGCCTGGACTGCATCAGGTAATGATGCAGCTGAGGTTGTAGCAGATGCTGAGATGACTACTTTTTTTATGCCTGAACCATCTGATGCCTTTGAAAGCTGAGATTGGTTAGCAGATTCTTTGATGCCATTCTGATCAGTGCAAGCAATGTATTGCTGAGTTTGGTGATCATAAGAATACCAAATCCCGTTGTTACCGTCGTAGTAAAGACCTAAATTAAAAAGATTACCCAGGATTTAATAAATCATGGATAAAAAAGAAAACTGGATGAAGAGAATTGGATGAGGGGAAGAAAACTGAAAGTCCAACAGCATAGTTGGGGTACAAAATTGGACACCAAGCAGAATAAATAATATATATGAATGAGAAAGTAAATCAATCTTAACAGCCAAATTCACGACCAAATTTAACAAAAATATGTGTTAGATAAATGTTGGGGCTCCAAAAATCTGGAAAAAGAGAAGTGTGTTTAGGTTGTCAAACAGAAATCTTTCTAATTATACTGAAGGCAAAAACTGTAGCTTATCATCTAATTCTCCATTGCCTTGATGGGACCATCATATATCCCAGATCAAACTTAAAGAAGCTTCAAGGCCACTAGGAACAGCATACTTGATAGGAAAACAGACACAGTAACAGACAAACATTTTCACTTGACCTCAAAAAAATATCATTGGAATCTTCAACAGAAAGGAGCATTCCACGAATAAATATCCAAAGTGTTTTGCATAAATAAAATAGAAAAGTAAAAAAGTAGAATCAGTCAACAATGTTTTTATAAATTAAACAGCCTTTGCACATAAACAGAATCCAAAACACGGTTTGATTTTCAAACAGTTAGACAGCAAGTGAATTTCAAAAAGTTTAAATAAAATTAACCTGTATTTCCATCATAGTAGAACCCAGAAGAGGCGTCGTAGTAGTAACCAGATGCCTCATCCCATACAAAACCAGATTGTGGAGCCAAACCATCATTTTGTAGTTTCAAGTCCCCACCACTTTGCTCCTTCCCTCCCGTGGATTGTTTGTCATCTGGATTATATTCCTTTGGTGCCCATCCAACAGCATCATACTAGAAAGAAGAGGATACGACTTCAATTATCAAGTGAATTATACAACAGCAAAAAATAACAGACAGGAAAGCATGTTCTCACCAAACGTAACCTATACGCAATCCACTAAACATGTACATTACTCGGCCTTGGAGCACAATCCATTAGCACATATACAAAACCTCTCAGGCTTTAATCAATTCACTCACATGAGAGTAATCACTATATATTATTTTTTTTGATACACTCACTATATGTTATTTTCTTTATTAAGAAAACACAAATTATCATGAAAACTTATTTTTGATTTATTTTAAGCGCACTTAAACTTAACCCTGTACTTTCAAAAACTTAGCCCGTTAATAATTATTAGTGTAACAAAATAAGTTAGAGCCACATTGAGGTTCAATAAGAATTTGACTGCCACACTAGCTGCTGAACCATATTTATTCTGCTTCAGCACAACGTCAGAATAAAGTAACCGTGTCTTCATGTTTTCTTATAATGGGGTAACATGTATTCCATGTATCAGTTGTACTATAATCATCGATCAATAGTTCAACAAGTACTCTACATAGATTTTATTTATATGACAGGGTGACTTTATTCAATATGTATGCTGAAATCGCCTCTAGATAGTATACAACTTCAGTTGACTTCCTACCACAAATCTTAAATAAATGACATCCAAGCTAAAACAGTTACCCAATCAGCAAGAACATGGAGGAAAATTCTCTAAACTTTGGGAGAAACGGAATCCCGTAAACTACCTCCTCTTCCTTAATATCTTCAGAATAGCATATCTCTTTAGTCATTATCCAAATTAGCCAAACGAAGGCCAATTGCAAATTTCCACAGAAATTCAACCATAACAACTCACACTAAAAGCACAATAATAATAATAATAATAATAATAATAATAATAATAAAGAATACCCCATCTACTATATATTGAACTCCTGATGTAATTACTCTTATCTTATATTCTGAGCAGAGGAAATATACATACAATACATGTGATGAAAAAAAACATATTTTAGCTGATCCATTATTCTATAACATTTACGATGTCTCGTGATCAAATAGCATTATGAATAAAATGAAATAAGCCAAGTGGCAAAAACGAAAGCGCAGAAAATTGTATAAACAAACCTGTTGGGCAAATGTTGCTGCCTCAATTGCAGCAGCTGCCAAGCTGCTTGATTGTGAAGATCCTGACATGCCTGATCCAGGACCAAGAATGCTTTTTGCATATGCTACTCTTAAAATCTGCCCATTTCTTTCAAGTGGTGTTCCATTTGTTGCTTCAAGAGCTTTTGTAGCATCTTCCACCTGAAAAAATTACGATCGTAGCTTAAACAACATAATCTTTGAAAAAGAACTTAGAGAAAATCTTCATCTTTTCTCATATTAGAATTCAACTGGACAGAGGAACAGGTCCCCTAAGGGCTGACAGAGATTCAAGACTGTACATACAAAATATCAATACTGAATCTACAGAGTTGAACAGCATACAAAAAAGTTGGACATACCGAATGGAAATGCACAAACGCAAATCCCCGTGAAATATGAGTGAATTTGTCTCTGACAAGACGAAGATCCTGCGAGATAATACCCATCAATATACATTCCATGTTCGTTCTTCCAGGAAAATAATTTATTCCTTGATTTAACTTCTCCAGAATGCAAGTTTGACAAGTAAATATATGCAATACACATTTGTAAGCATTTGTACCTTTATAGGAGCATGTTTTGAAAATTCATAGCGGAGCATTTCCTCATCAGCATTTTCATCCAGTCCACGAACAACCAAAACATGAGTAGGACCTGATTGCATTCATAATTAGTGGAGTGCAAAACAAATATACACACTATGCCAGCTGAAAGCAAGTAGGTAATCGAACCAGCCTCTGATCCTCTCTTTCCTGTCATTTGATTGGATAAAGATATATCTGCTGCGGGGGCATCCTCAGTTCGTGCCTCATTACACTGCAATTGGAGAGAACAATAAATAAATAAATAAATAAATAAATAAGTCATAGCCAATTAACACCTGTGTAGTCCCATCAGATGCAGTGGGTAGGGACTTGATCAGCATAAATCAAAAGAATATAAACAAACACCTGAAAGCAGGATGTGCGTCGTGCAAAATTAACATATCCACAGCTAATACACATCCAATCAGATGGCACTGTGATGCTTTTATGGTTAGCATGGCCAGATTTCCCAGCACTGTCTTGACCAAAAGATCCACCTGCACCCCCAGTCGGCTTACTGCTGCAACGAAACAGTTGAGACAGAAATAGGCCCAATAGTAGCAAAACAATTAACATGGTGAGAGAATAAATATACAAGTATATATGCATTTACATATACAATTAACATGGTGACAGAATAAATATACAAGTATATATGCATTAACATGGTGAGAGAATAAATGTATATATATATATGTATTTACACATACAAGTACAGATAACATGGTGAGAGAATAAATATCACCAGCTGTTGGTGATAGTTATAAAACAACTAACATCAGCATTTAACAACTGATCCATATTAATTCCTTAAGATATCTACAAGGGGCATAACTTTCTACATTGATGAATGCTAAAATTCAAAGTACACTAACAAATGAATTACTGTCAAGAATAATACCTGTACTCAAAAAAAAGTTTCCTTCCATCCACCACATGCCCATTCTCCCCAAGTTTGTCCATCATAATACGAGCAGCTCCCTATTAAAGAAACACAACCTTCATAGTCATTTATTAGTTCAAAGAAAATATAAAGCATGTACAAATAAAGAGAGAGAGATATATATACCACGGAAGGGAAATCAATAAATGCAAACCCACGGGAAATGCCGGAATTACGTTCTTTGATCACACGGACATGACGAAGAGGTCCCCATTCAGCCTGATAGATAATTCAACTTGCATTGTTATCATGAAAATAGATTGAAGTTGAACTGTACATTTCATAGCCAAAACATCAAATGACACATTACAAGGATCTGGTATAGATCTTCCTCAGTGGTCTTTTGTGAAAGACCCTTCACAACAACAGTTGCAGATGGGGCCTGCAAAAGAATATCATACTTAAGAAGTTGTCAAAAATAAAAATAAAACACACCAGAGGGAGATAGGTTCAACGCAGACATCAAAACATACCACAAAATAATGTTCTCTCTGGCGCTTCTCATCCCTATCTCTTCGTTTATCGGTCCTCTCATAACTTCCATCATCATAGCTGTCCTCTCGATGACTTCGGCCATGACTTCGACTTCTAGGTGACCTCGATCTGGGACGATCATCATGCCCACGAGATTGGGACCGAGATCTAGAACGCTCATGCCTTCTATATGGACTTGTTTCTCTTTCCCTACTTGCACACTTCTTGTCACGCTCACGGTCATGAGATTCGCGACGCCTCCAACTGCCCTCTCTCCTACTACTTCTGTCATAATCAGAATCATAACTATGCCGACCATAGTCATAATCCCTCTCACGACTGTCCCCCCTGGTCTTATGGGTAAAACCGGACCTATAGTCGAAATCATCATATGCATAAACATCACGATCACGCCCCCCAGGCCTTGAATTCCTCTCAAACCCAGGATCACGATAACTGTCAACACTGTGATAGCCATCACGTAATTTATCAAATTCCTGAAATGTATCGATCTTGTGATCACGGAGGTTATCTATCTCATGATATGAATCCATGTACTGTTTATCATGTCTCCTAGGTTCCCTATCAATGGGAAATTCATCTTCATAACTTCTCCTTCTAGAGTGTGGCCATGTACCAACAGCATGAAGTGGTGGTGGGTAGTTATCCCTATCCAGGGCATCACGGTGGAATGTGTTTCTTGGATAAACATTATCCCTCGAGTATCTTTCGTCTATAAACCTCCTATCATCATATGAACCACCAACCCTGACAATTAGGGGAAAAAATAAAGTTTACTATGAGACAAGAGGAAAAGACAAAAGCAAGAAGCACTCTATATATTAAGATACATCACAATATTAAAACAAGCTTCACAGAGTGTCACTAACAATATCATTACTATTAACAAAACTTTTTAATCAGCATTACATACACTTTCCAGAGCTATTTCTTATACCAGCTTCAGTGACAATGAAAAGCAAAACTCAATAGCACTCACCGAAAGTTTGGCTCGTGAACTGCACCATAACCCTCCAGAGCCTGTGGATTCAAGAGAATAAGGTTATGTCAGCAAGAGATCAATGATGATAGGCAAATCCAGTGAATCCATATCCTTATTGCCCCCACAGCACTCTCATTTTTCTCCCAAAAAAAATGGGACAGTCAGATTGGACCCTATTAAATTCTTGAATTTATCATCATTTCATCCCATATAGGTGATTTTATTAAGGAGGAAACCACAATTACGCTGTTATTATCCCATCCTTGCTGAAGACCATAGCGACCGGAATCCATATCTCTCAAGCAAACCAGACAAAGCTCCCCGATGACGTTATCGCTCAGATTTCAGATACCTTTTCCTGTAATATAATTCACAAACACACATACAAAGTTAACGCCCTTGATGAACCCAATAACAAATAATTCCCATGACTATGACCTTCTCGGCCTCCCCTTTCACAATTCACAACCTGGAAAACCAAAATCCTATTTCCACAAAAATCCTAATTCTCCTAAATAGCAACACCACCACTGGAGGCATCATCATCATCACCTTAAAATCAAAAGCATCCGATAAAAAATAATAAAGAGCATTCCAATTGGTAAGCATAACCGAGCTGCATAATCCCTATTTCTAAATCTAAATCAGCTAAAACCTAAAACCAAGCTACAATCGAAGCTCTCTGAAACACTACCACGTGTCAAAACGCAGGCTTCAACGAATTGAAAACAAGCAAACAATGAGATGAAACCTCGACGAATCCAATTCCGATAGCAATTACAGGTGAAATTTTTAAATTTGGATTAGAAAAGAGATTTTTCATAAGATTGAAAATTCGAAGCTACAGGAAGAGAAGAGGAAGACGTACCGGAGATCGTGTTAGGGTTCAGATCTCAGACCAAACTTGGCGCTCTCTCTTCGTCGTTCGTCTCCTCACTTTGTTCGACTGTTCGAAACAATAATACAAAGGAAGGACGTTTAGCATTTTCTACTGATTTATTATACCCTCGTAATTTTTATCTCAACCTTATCCGTTTATATAAATATATCGTTTCTATAAATTTTTATCAAAATAGATCAAATCAATAGATAATCTAAATATGTCAAACATAAACCGTTCAATTTTATAATCGATGAATCACATTTATGAATACCTTACGATTTTTAATTTGTATGAAAATTTGTAGAGATGATATATTTATATAAATCTATAAACTATACGGTTGAAATGTGAATATGCGATCGAAAATAGGGTGAAACGAAAATGTCATCAACTAGTCCTCAATAAGAATGTCCTTAATCAATAGCGTTCACCTGGTCAGCTACAGATTTATGGTCAATCACCGTTTGATCTAAATCCAATGATGGAGAACAAAACAACTTAATTTTTAAATAATACTCTTCATCCTTAGATATAAATCCAAATATGATTGATCATAAAGTTCTTAATCAATAACTGATTAGGCGAACAACATTATGTCCTTAACATAACCTCTTCCTACCTTTGTATAGTTTTTCCTTACTTTTTTATTTAGTTTTTAATTTCACTTGTTGATTAACCAAGGCAACCAACTCATCAGTCTTCACTTGGAATTTTTATGTTATTTTCTTTACTAGCCATTATTACTTGATTGAAAGTGAAGTCCAACTTTTAAAACCAATTACTAAATTATTTATATCATACTAGTTCGTGTCATGGTCAACTATTTATATTAGAGTTAAATATAGTGTTGGTATCTGAACTTTGGTGATACGGTCAAAATGATATTCAAACTATAAAAACAATTAATGGGGTACTTGAACTCCATTTTCGCTACCAACAAATGGTCCAAGACCAAATTCCGTCACGACATCATCTATTTGCTGACGTGTAAATGGTACAAATGTATTTTCTTTCTCTCACACATTTTTTTGTCGAATCTCTTTATCTCTCTCACCTATTCCCTCTACTACTTCTTCTCTTCTTCTTTCTCTCTGGTTATTCGACCAGATAGACCTGTTCGGTGTGAAAATGGATTTTCTTCGAACAACCAAACTTGAGGCGTGCCAGTACCTATGGGTCAGGTATAATCTTGATCTTCGACGCTTGTTCGCCTTCAGACTTTTCTTTAAACGATTGTCGTACAGACGTTGGTAAATGATAGAGAGCAAAACTTGAGTCAAGCCCCTCAAGTATGCAACTATGAATATAGAACATTCTAGTGTGCATTCGCCGAGCTATTAGTGCCTACAAGTCCGTTCGTCATAGTCACAAACACAAAACACAGATTCCCGAGCATTCTGACCTTCCGGTACTCAATTTGCCATAACTCTCTACTACAGTGTCGAAATCATGAACCGTAAAATGCGTTAGAAACTAAACATTCATACCTTTCCACTCATATGCAGCTTGCTCACTGATTCGCTCAAGATCTTTCTAGGTATATCTGCAAAGTTACTGCACAGAAGTTATCACTGAAATTGATTAAACTGCAACTGCTTGGTTTTGATGTCCATAGTTAGACGAAGGAAGATAGCGAATCTCGAGTGTCAAGCTTCCTAAGCACATAAGAACATGTATAAAAGGCACAAGTATACATTCGCCAGCCAAACAAGACCTTCAATGCCCATTCGCCTTGCATATATGCATGCTGTCAATTTTTCATTCATCCTGACCTTCCTGTCTTCATACTGCAATGACTTTTTACTGAAACGTCGGAATCACAAGTTGTAAACTCCGATGGAAAGTAGACATCTAGGGATTTTCGTGCATATGCAAGTTGCCTTTTAATTCTTCCTGGATCTTCCAAGTTTATTCCGTGAAGTTACAACACAGAAGCTGCAACTGTAAATTTGCTAAACTACACTCTTGCTTCAAATCTTCTGTACTCTGCTGGCAGAATGGTTGTAATTTTGAAACACATATATTGTTTCTTGCATCTAAGACCTCAGAAATAGGTCTCTAATAATATATGATAGAATTCAAACGTCTGTCAGGTAAGAACATTGTCTTACATTTCAGCAAAACACAGAATCTCTTTTTGTATTTTCTATTTTTCAATGCAAGAATTGAAACAAAATAAAAATGGCTAGAAGCAAGGTGAATAAGGAAACTCAATATGATTAGTTAACCTTCGTATAGCCACGGGAGAGGCCACCAATGCTTCACTCCAAACTTTGACGTCTTGATATTTGCAGCATGGGATTCTCTCCGGCGAGAAACTCCAAGTATTGAACAAAGATGTTTGGTGTCATCTACTTAAAAACTCTGAAGTGGCTGCTCATAGGGTCTGCTGCATAGCCCCCCATGCATCTTCATTGATTGACAAAGCATGATCATCAATTGTACCTTCGTGGATAGCTCGGTGTGGAAATCCGTCTTGTCGCCAACTACCATGTCGTGGTGCTTGATATGTACAGTTGCATCCACCAATTGGTTTTCATAATAAACGACTTGCTGGTTTATATCTTTAATACCAAGAGACTCCAAGCAATTGAACTCCTCTACTTTAGATTTGCTAATTTTGGAGCCAAGAGTCAACCTGTAGTCATCATCGTATTTGTCGTAGGTTGTCTCCATATCAAAATAACAATCACCACATATTGGTGACTTAACTTCTGCCTCAGATAATGACATATTCTTGCTATAAACATCATTGATAACCATCTGTAAGGCTTGGCATATGTCCATATATACAGTATCATGGGCGAACGGAATGACTTCATCTTTGAAGCAATTTTGTTGGTTGTTGACTTCATTGATGTGCTCCTCATGAGATTCACCACAAATTGACAAATCAATTTTTTCTGACATGACTAGAGAAAAGATTTCACCACTAGATTGATCAAAAACCGATTCAACCTCTTTAGCGAGAGTATTTTCGTCAGCTTTAGGTTCTATTTGGGATTGTAAAACCTCTTGGTTAGTATTGCAAACATCATGGTTTGCTTCATCTTGTAGCTTTGTTGTCTTCTCATTAGCTGCTTTAATTTCTTGGTTGTGCTGATCCATGAAAGCATTTATCCGATCCGCAGTTGTATTGATTTTATCATCTTGCTCAATGATAGCCTTCAATTTCTGCTTCAACTCAACGTCCATGATCACCTCACTACAGCCAATTGACTGGTAATGGTCCGAAACGTGAAATCGTTTCTACTACAATCCTGACACATTATGTCCCACTAGGCGTGCCAAATGTTCAATGTGAAAATGAATTTTCTTCGAACAACCAAACTTGAGGCGTGCCAATACATATGGGTCAGGTACAACCTTGATCTTCGACGCTTGTTCGCCTTCTGACTTCTCTTCAAATGATTGTCGTACAGGCGTTGGTCAGGCCTGCACTTAGGTTCTATAGATCTAGCTGAAGAACAGCTAGGATTTTCCTCCTCCTCTCGCGAAGCGGACGTATCTTACTCGGACCGGAGTGGTTGAGCAGAGCTATAAATCAAGATTACAGGGCGTTCGCCAAAGGATTCTCTAACAAACTTGGGATATTTGCTATGGTTATTCACCCTAACAAGGGTTTTATGGGTATTCGACGACGGATCGGTCTTTATGAAGCGGTGGTGGACTGTTCGCTCATGGATGAGGCTTGATGAGTAGAAGCGGGTAGTGTTCACGGATGAGGCTTTGGAGAATAGCAGCGGGAATGCCTACAGATAGGGCTTTGGTGGACAAAAAGACTCGAGGAATCTTTCTGGTAGAGGTGCTCCGAGGAGGCTTGTTTTGCAGTGTGCAAAAGTTGTGTTTGATTGATTGGAGATGTCTTTGAATCATACACCTTGACCCCTTTATATAGTGAACACTAGGATTTGTTGTTACTTGCGGATCAAGGCATATCAAATCTCTTTAAGACAATTCAATTATCATGTCCACATCCTTCCATAATGCAAGATTCTTCAATATTGCTCAAACTTGATCACCAAGCAAGCCATAATTATTCCCAAATCCTCAATACTACGATAATTGTCCGGATATGGACCAAAATGCCTTGGCCTCCAAGATTCCTAAATCCCGGGTTAACCCTTTTAACCCGAAGTAAACCCTACGGGGTCTACCTCAAGGGTAATTTTTACCAGAAACCCCGTTTTGAAATTGACAACCCTACCGGTAATCCAACGAAAACACTTCCATAATCAAATATAACTAAACACTATACTGGGGTATTCAAAGCATTCTACGTGGAAGCAATACCTAAATAGACTAAATAGCGACAACAGAATGATTTGACTATGCCTCATCTTCAGTACGCATGACCTCCTCTCAGCAACCCTGCAGCACTAGGCATTTGAAAACGAAGGGCCCAGGGAAAAACATTTAGAAACATGACGTTAGAGTGAGAGGACAAAAATAAAATCCAAGCGCGAGAAAATATCTTAATTTAACGTTCTCCCTCTTATTGTTTTGAGAAATCATTTATGCATGCCTCTTTGGGAAATAATCCTTTCGAAAAACAAAACAACACTTGTCAATCTCATTGGCTTAAAACTCAATATTAAAAATAGGGGAAGAGGTTTCACCATGACGGAGAGTCTCCCAGACTAGGATCAGAACCTTTAAGGCTACTAAGTAATATGACGACACTTCATGGCGGAGAGATTTCACCATGACAATGAGCCTCTCATGCTAGAGTCGAAACCTCTAGGGCTACTATTGTCCCGCTCCACTTCCAAAGTGAGGGAGGTCGTATGGTTAGCTAGCATCTTTATATATATGACGACCGTTCATGGTGAAAACAAGCAAATACGAAAAGTCATTATTATATGACTCCTCCCCAGTAAATTAAAACATGCATCTTATGCATAAGACACGGTTCCCCGACTGTTCTCAAACTATGACCATAAAATAATGCATTCCAAATTTAATCAATATAATGCTGATTTCAGCCGACATAATATAAGGGCTTACGTAAGGGGAGCAACCCACTTTCTTGGCCCCACTGGCTCATTAAATTAATAAAAATCATGTTTATCATAAAAAACACAACATGCATTAATTCAAAACAAATGTCCACTCACAGGCTTGGGTCTTAGCTTGACGAAATCTGGATCGCCTCTCAAGCGATAATTCTTCATCTCCTGTTCAACGAATAATAGTAAATCTTAATTGCCAAACGGATAATTATTTAAAATTGACAATAACGTTACCCTCGGCTAAAACTCTCAAACTTAAACAACACAAATCCCTAACCTTCAATAAAAGCTTAGTAGTCCTTAAAATATTTCTTCAACTTTAACTGGCAATAACCGATGGCCAGAATAATATTTTATTATCCGCCGACTATAATCCTTGTTAAAATTAGTTGAATTTTATTATTGTGAAAGTGTTTAGTTGGATTGCATGTAGGGTTATCCATTTCAAGGGGGGTTTCCGGTAAAAATTTCCTTTGAGGTGGTCCTTGCAGGGTTTACTTCGGGCTAAAGAGGTTAACCTGGAGTGCGTCATGACAAAGATAGCCTTATATGGGCCCGATCACTAATATCTCTCGAGATCCTCGATCAAATCCTCGACGAACCACTAAACTGGTTTGGAACACGGCCAATACGGGAAAGTATATTTTACACCCAAACAAGACCAGATCCTAGCCTTGTCATCCAACCAATTGCATCGCTCTACCGTCGTTGCAGCCCTGATCCCTGTTCAAACCAGTTCCAGCGACTCAGACCAATACCTTGTATGAATCCGGCCTTCCAGTGCTCACCGACCCAATTTGAGTGTCTTCAAGTCAGGCCAGTTTCCGTCAAACCCGCTCTGGTTTCTGACTTGCTTCTTCTTCTAAGCAGCCTCATCTCTTTTAAAGCTCGACAAATCGGTAAGGACTGGACATAATTTGCAATCCCAATGACTTATTGATAATTTCTGAAATGCTATTGTTGATTGTGGGCTATATGATTTTGCCTATACAGGATTCGAATACACTTGGGACATTCGGAGAGAGGGAGCAGCCAACGTAAGGAAAGGATTGATCGGGGGTTTGGAAATTTAGAGTTAATACAGAGATGGGGTGGCTTTCTATCTCATCATCTTGTATCTAGGTGTTCTGATCATTGTCAGATTCTTGTTGAGAATGTAGCTCAGCCATTGGAGGGTGGGGATTTTGGGAGGAGGGCTGGATCTCCGGGCAACAGTTGATCTTCAAGAAAGAAGAATTGGGGAAAGAAATTATCGTGGGCAAAACGGAGATGGTGGAAGTGGCAATGAACAAAGCGAGTCTTATAGTGGTGCTTGGGTCAGAGGTGGTGATGATGGTATAGCTTTTCATCGGAAAAAGGCATCTAAAGAGGCAAAATCTCGTTTGGAATCTATGAGAGATGAATGCAATCTAGAAGGTTGTGATGGGATGATGTTGGCAGCAATAGTTACAGGAGGCAGGGTCAAAAAAGAAAATACTGCTAAGTAAAAAGGCTAAATTAGTCATTTTGCACGGTTTTAAGGGCCATGTGCTTGTCATGTCAGTAAATAGACGATGTCGAGACAGAATTTGGTCTCGGACCCTTCATTGGTAACGAAAATGGAGTTCATGTACTACGGCTGGGTTTGGTGCAGCTGGGCTTATAAGATATAAGCTGACTTTTACTTTTTTGCAGCTTATAAGCAGAAGGTGAGTGTTTGCAGCTTATAAGCAGAAGGTGAGTGTTTGCAGCTTCTCCTTTTTCCCTCAAAACACCTTCTACTTTTTTAAGAAGTAGCTTATTTTTGGACTTACCAAACACCAAAACCTTTGGCGCTTAAAAGCAAAGGAGCTTAGAAGCTCTCCAAACCCAGCCTACATTGATTGCTTTTAAAGTTTGAGTACCACTTTAACCGGGTCACCAAAGTTCAGGTACCGACACTGCATCTAACTCTTTATATTATGTTATTTTCGTATCATCTGTCGAAAACTATTTTCTAAAGTGTATGTTCATATGCCCAGTATCATTCTAGTGGCATCGTCTAAGTAGTGTATAGGGTTTTCTAGAACGACGACGGTCGTTGGGCGACCTGCAATTTAAAACCATATCATTGTAATAACTGTAAGTAGGGATCGTTCTAGCCGGGGACACTAGGGAAGGAATATATCTGCATTAAAACAAGTTAGTAAAATTCACAAATATAAACATACAAGTACAAATCTATCACATAATATACGAGTATACACAAATGCATAAGTATAAACATACATACAAATTCGGAAAAAATATAATATTCACAAAATATTAACTAAAATCATTTACAAAATATATATGTGTATGTACTAAATTATTATGGGGGGTTTAGTGTTTTCTAACATCCTAAGTTCTAAATCTAATATGTACAAGGTTGGTCAATCAATAATTAAGCATATAATCATAACAAGCACCGAATAAATAAATATGTAAAACTTAAGCAAGATTAAGATGCAACATTTATGTTATCATAGACTCTAATTAATTCCAACTATTAGACTCCTTAAGTAAACTTAAGACCTACAATTGCATGATCTTAAGGCTATATATATGTCATCTTGCTAAGTGCCTACAATTGCATGACACTAAGACAAAATATACTGACCGAACAAGAGTCATTGGAGACATGATCCTAGATATGGCGTCACTCATCCTAATAGCATGTAAATTACTTACCCTAACAACCCTTGGCAGTGCCTAACAATCAAGACCTACAATCGCATGACCTTAACCTTAGAACACCACAGCATGTTAAACTCCCCCTTAGGAACATCTGGTACCTAGACTACCCTTAGAATAGATTACATGATCAGGTAAACAATAAATCAATTAGACATCTATTACACACGTAAATATAAATAACTTAAACTATGCAAAGTCCTAACATGCATACTATTCGTTACACAATCAACAAGTTCATAAAATAATCATAAAGAAGAAACATAAACATGTAAATCGTATAAAACCATAAAAGTCCAGAAATAATATATATAAATAAAGTATTGTTTACAGAGTAAAAATACAAGAAAATTGAGGTTTTCCATACCTAAAACCTATCTAAAGGGTTCGGCAAAGGTGTGGAGGTGATCGGCGGTGATGGTTTGGCAACAGCTTGATCTTTCTCTGTGTTTGGGAGGGTTTTTAGGTAGAGTTTGACTATACTATGGCTTAAACAAAAATTGACACCTAAAAATCAACTATTACATGAGTATTTATAGAGAAATATCAAGGCAAAGTCGACAGCTCCTCAATCCAAACCCAAATAGGTTTAGGTTTTCTTTCTTGAACTTGGTTTGCTTGGACAACAAGACTTGGAGATTCTAGAGGCTTCTTTTTGTCGTTTCTTCGATTCTTTTTCTTCGAAACAGCTTCCCATATCTTCATTAATCTCCTCATAAATTATTTGGCATGCTTGGGAAGGATTTTGGTGAAGAAACACACTCAGGAACTTGGTACACACACTTGAAAATCCTCGAAAACCTCGTGGTGATTAAATCAAAATCCAAGTCAAAACACCCATTAGATTTAAAACTTCCCAGACATCCGAAACTGGTTCCTTGACTTTACTTTAAATTATTAAAATCCAAGAGCCAAGTTTCCCCTTTTAAAAATAATCCCCCTCCATAACCCAAAATGATGTTAACAAATTTAAATCATTTTTCGGGAAAATCATTCAAACATTACGGGAAAGGTAAGAACCTCTTTCCCGGCTCACGTATCTTAGAAAAATATTAAATTCTCAATTTTTCCAAAAATCACCATAAAACTCAACATGGATGAAATTCTCATAAATAAAAGAGAAACTTAACAAAAACCGCGTTGTATGCATTATATTTGATATAAAAGTCCACTCACATACTTAGACTTTAGCCTCGCGAAAAACCCAAATTCTGCTCAAGCGAGTCTCCACAACTTGAGCCTCTACGCGTCCTGTTCCACAATTAATATTAATTTTCCGGACGTTAGAATAATAATTAAATAACATAGGCGTACACATTTATGAGCGTACAACTCGCTCATCCTCTCTATACTTCTCAAATTGTCCGGCATGATCTAATATTTCAAATAATAAAATACATGAAATGCCCAACGTTGCACTTAAATCAAGAACCGATCAACCAAGGATTCATGAGTCCTCAACTCATATCCAGACTCACAATCTCGGTCAGATTTCAAAAACTCATAGAAAAGTGTAGATACTTTACCTTTCCCTTACGGGTACTCTGTGAGGTCGACATACTGAGAAATAGTCTTGAAGATTCAAATATTTATGGAACTATCCGGTCCATAAATCAATTACGAAGTATTAACTCATAACCTTAATAAACACTAAGTGTCCAAAACATAAAATGTCGATGGATCCGCCGCGGTCGGACCATCACTCTATACACACCAAGCGCTACCAAGTACATGAGGTAGTAACAGGAAACGATAACCTAATGCTCTGATACCAATAGTGAGGACCAACCCTGCGTTAAACCCCTTTAACCTGAAGTAAATCCTGCGGCGACCACCTTAAGGGAACTTCTTACCGAAACCCCCTTGAAATTGACAACCCTTCCTACAAACCAACTCAAACACTTCCATGAATAATTTAGATCAACCCCAACTCCTGGAGCCATCCTGCTCCCAAAGTCACATCTATACTTCACTAACCTATTCAACTATCTATGTTTGGGTAATCAGAGCAGTCTACAAGAAAGTTATACCTAAATAAATATGCGAGCAACAGCGGATTAATTGACTATGTCCTGACTTCGGTATGTGTGACCTCCTCTCAGAAACCCCGCAACACTGAGCATTTGAAAACGAAGGGCCCAAGGAAAAACATTTAAAAATATTAGCGTGAGTGGACAAAAATCAAATATGAAAAGGTAAATATCTTTTCATGCTCCATTGATTTTCCAAAATCCACATGCACGCAACCCAAAGAAAACGATTACATAAAATTTATATCAATTCCCTTGGCTCAAAACAATAATTAAAGAAGTGGGGTACTATCACCAAGACCACCAGAAAACAACTGACCAGCTCTAATCCACGAGAGAGCCTATTGACCAGCTCAATCGGAGAGGGTCCTTCTGACCAGCTACCACCGAAGAGGTCCTGACTAGCTCTATCCGGGAGGGTCCTTCCGACCAGCTACCACCGAAGATGGTCTGACCAGCTACCAATCCGGAGAGGGTCCATGCTAGCTAGCAATACATATATATATATATATACTTGAAAACCTCGTGGTGATTAAATCAAAATCTAAGTCAAAACACCCATGACTTTTCTCCAAATACATTTGATTTAAAACTTCTCAAGCATCTGAAACCGGTTTCCTGACTTTACTTTAAATTATTAAAATCCAAAAGCCAAGTTTCCCCTTTTAAAATAATCCCCCTCCATAACCCAAAATGGTGATAACAACTTTAAATCATTTTATGAGAAAATCATTCAAAACTCACGGGAAAGGTAAGAACCTCTTTCCCAGCTCACGTATCTTTGAAAATATTAAATTCCCAATTTTTCCAAAAATCACCATAAAACTCAACATAGAGGAAATTCTCATAAATAAAAGAGAAACTTAACAAAAACCTTGTTGTATGCATTATATTTAAAATAAAAGTTCACTCACAGACTTAGGCCTTAGCCTGGCGAAAAACCCGAATTCCGCTCAAGCGAAGTCTCCACAACACGAGCCTCTTCGAGTCCTGTTTCACAATTAATTTTAATTTTCCGGACGCTAGAATAATAATTAAATAACATAGGCGTACACATTTATGAGCGTACAACTCGCTCATCCTCTCTATACTTCTCAAATTGTCAACTAAAAATCTCCGACCATCACCAATAACTTAGAACTCCTTAAAATATTTCTTAAATCTTAACCGACAATAATCGATGGTCGGAATAAAATTTTATTATACGCTAAAAATACTAAACTTGAAAAATTCCAAAACCTAACCAAAACTCCTCCAAAAATTACTAAATTTAAACCATAGACTCCACTCATTTTATACTATTTAATGGGCATGAAAAACTGTTCAAAAGTGGCAGCACCGGCCAAAATTCCTGCGACCTCCGATCACCACCAAATTTTAACAGTAGCTTCGTCTCATCATTTGGAACAACTTTCTTGTTCAACTCGAAGGCCAATCCGGCCTCTAAATAGGTCAATCGAACAAATATATAAAAACCTGAAATTTTTACTTCAAATCTTCAATTCTTCCTCCACACTCCAAATCATTCCACCAAACTTTAGGGGTGAGTAGTACTCCTAAAACCCATTCTAATCATATAAAGAACTCACAAACTGGTGGCCTGAGGAGGGAGAAATTTGATCTAGACCCAACACTGTACACTAGACAAACAAATCAACATTTCTGCTAAACCAAGGCGAGATAGGTCTAAAGGCTTACCTAGAATTGAAATAGACTCATAGACGGTCATTTTAAGACCGGTGCGATGGCCTATGGTGGAGCGATGACGGCGCGGTGGCGAAGAGAAGGTCCGGTAACCATTTTCGTCGAGAGAGAGAAAGTAATTTCTGATTTTTTCCTTGCTACTCCGGGTATGTTTCTCTTTTTATACTACTTACTATAAATAGTAATTTTTGTTTTTTGACCATAACTTCTTCATACAAACTCCGATTTGAGCATGCTACACGTGCACATACTCGTATCGACGTCCTCTACAACTTTTATGAAGAAAGTTTCCCCAAATTCTTGACTTAACGAAAAGTTAACTTTACGATTATTGTAAAGGTTAAACGGTTACTTTAAATGGTAAAAGACCAAAGTAACCAACAGTAAAATAATTCTAGGATCGGGATGTGATAGTGGAGGTTGACAATGACGAGGCATGGTATGCATATGTCAAGGTAATTTTTTTTCTAGTCTTATTGTGAACGAGATGTTTCTTTTTATTTTGTGAGCGTAGTTTAACACAGCGTCTTAGGTACATTATGGTGCACTTAAACCAACTTAAATGGACGGTTAGATTGCATTTATGAGTACTATTTATTTTTGTAAATAAAAACTAAGTATAATTAGCAACTGTTGAGATTTTCTAATAAATGTTTGATTTACTTGTATCCTAGTCCATACAAAAATTTTCACAAGTTTAGTGGGTCTCAACCTGCCAATACTAATTATTGAAGTGATCAAAGTCTTCGCTTGATGAGTTTGTTATGTCATATTGGCATGTGAAGTATATGAATTTAAATTTTATATGTTTGTTTTAATCTTAATCCCCCAACAGCCATTTTCTATTCATCTTATTAATCAAGTTTCATGTCGCTGTTGTGTTGGAATTTCTGCTAACACGATGAAAGTACATTACATATAGGATTGTTTCTATGGTTTCGAGTTTCTTCTTGTTTTGTTTTTGTGTGAAAATTGCAGCTTATTGTTTTTTTCTAATATGTTTCAGCATCATAGTGAGGCTGATGGATGGAGGGGCAAACCATTCCCCCGTTATGAGGCATTTTCTCAAATATTTGGAGTGGATCGTGCTATTGGAAATGCTGCCAAAGTGCCCGCTGCAATAGTAGACGAAGTCAATGAAGAGCTTAGAAACCCAGAGCAGGCTGGTGCATTTGATTCTAAGGTAGAGACAGACCGACTATCCACTGCTATATCTGACTCCACTGTCAAATCTGAGTCAACAAGCACAAGTAGAAAGAGAAAAAGAGAGTGATGATAGCATAACTTGTGGACTGGATAAGTTTGCTGCAACATTTAAAGAAGCGATGGAGAATTCAAATGAGCAGATTCGCCTTCTTGCTGAATCATTCCAGCCTAAAGGAAGCAAAAAGGATGAAGTACGAGCAAGAAAAGATGAATTATGGACTGAGCTCCTGAAGTTGGACCTTTCAGTGAAAACCGAATCAAAGCCTTGACAATTCTTATGTCTGAAAATGCTGATCTCTTCTTTGCTTTAGATACGGAGGAAGAGAAGATGGAGTTCATCATGCAAATTATTTGAGAAGATGGAGTTCATCATGCTGATCTCTCATTTTATTTTATGTTTTGGACTGAAAGAGCCACTATTATGTCTATTCATGAGTACCTTTAAACTTGTGAAGTTCAATAGGATAATTTTATGTCTTGATTTTGAACATCATTGCCAATCAGTTATTTAGGTTTATAACTGTTTCCCTGGATTTTTTTTAATAATGTGTATTAGAATACTTGACAAGATAGAAGAAAAAAACCTAAAAAGACGAGAGAAAAAAAATATATAATAAAAGAAAAATATTCAAAACAACTGTTTTTGTTTTAAGAAGGATTGCATATAAGGAACCAACTAAATTTTAAAATACAAAAAACCACATTTCATAATTTTTATACAATTTAGGACATGAGCTCAAGCCCAAAACTAATAGCATCAAGCTTGATCTAAAATTGACATATCAAATGACAATAATACCTTTGGATTCCTAAAAAATCTTTTTTTTTCTATCTTTTTTTTCAAATTGCAATACTCTTATCGTCTTCATCAACAGTAGCACATTTCATGTCGTCGTCAATAGCACGCTTCTCGTCTTAACGTCGACAGTAGCACGATTCTCGTCTTCTTGTCGATAGTAGCGCGTTTCTTGTCTTTTCGTCAATAGTAGTACACTGCTCGTCTTTTCATGTTGTTAGTAGCACGATGCTCGTCTTTTCGTCGACAATAGCACACGCTGCTCGACTTCTCATCTTCGGCAATAGGACGCTTCTCATCGTCGTCGACAGTAGCACATGTTTCGTCGTCGTCGACAATATCACGCTTCATGTCGTCATCAATAACACTTTTCTCGTCTTCTTGTCGATAGTAGAACGCTTCTCGTACTCTCGTTGACAGTAACACGCTTCTCGTCTTCTCGTTGACAATAGCACATTTCTCTTCTTCTCGTTGACAGTAGCACGATTCTCGTCTTCTTATCTATAGTAGCACACTTCTCGTCTTCTCGTCAACACTAGCACACTGCTCCTCTTTTTGTCGACAATAGCACACACTGCCCGACTTCTCATCTTCGACAGTAGCACGCTTCTTGTCGTCTTTGACAGTAGCACGCTTCTTGTCGTCGTCGATAGTAGCACACTTCTTGTCGTCATTGACAGTAGCAAGCTTCATATCGTCGTCAATAGCACTTTTCTCATCTTGTCGTCGACAGTAGCACGCTTCTCGTCGACAGTAGCACACTTCTCGTTGACAGTAGCACATTTCTCGTCTTCTTGTAAATATCATATTTGGACAACTTTTATCAAATTGAGAACTTCTTTCATATAATGACTTCTTGATATAGTTTTTGAAATAATTACTACAAATTACAAATAAATTACAACATTTACATCAATAGTTGTGGGTTGTGGTAAAATGTGTAATCATTGTAGTAATCATTTCATTATAATAAAAACACAATGATAAAAACCTAAAAATTTACCACTGTTTCGTTTATGATAAAAACCTAAAAATTTACCACTATAACAACAAAAGTGACCAGAAATAGTATATTCGATTAAGTGGGGTAATTACTAAAAATTGAACATACGTTACCGCTTTTACATCAATTTTTTTAGATGTGATAATATAGGTGCTTATTGTAGTAGATGAATGACCAATACTAGAAACATAAATATTTACCACTCTAATAACATATTTGTTGTCACATTTGTAAATTATTTAAACATTATTACATAGGTTATAGGTGATGTAACTACTACAATTAGAACAAGATTATTCATTTTACATCAAATATTATAGTTTATGATAAATTATGTCGATTAAAAGTAATTACTACTTTGGCAATAAAATCTCCATAACATTGTACTAAATCACCTAAAGAAGAACATTAACGCATGAGACGTACTTGTTTTGAGTCTAAATATAGTGATTTACCTATTTGATAACGATGGTGGTAACATTTATTAAAAAATGGTAATCACAAGTTGTAAATGAAGTAATTACTATATGCAAACAAATATTATCTAGATTTGATACAAGTTGTGGATGTAGTAAAATGCATGTAAGGTGTAAGAATATCTTTTTGATTGAAAAAGAATGTTAGAATAATAATAATCGATTAAAGAAACTATTAATGATATAATTAATTTGTATTAAAGATAATTTGACTAAAAAATTTCTTAAATGCTTAGATTAGAATATTTATAATATTGATATGGAAATAATATAAATATCAACCATGATACTTACCCGTTAAATATTTACAATAATTTGTATCATTAAAATTAATTAGTAATGAATAATAATCTAGTGAAATAAAGATAGAAGTTTTTTTCGAAAAGAATTCTTTAAAAGGAAAACAACTAATGATGAATTGGTAATTGATAATCAAATATCATTTATTATTAAATAATTTCTCTAAAAGTTTCTTTGAATGAATGCTTAAGTTAGAAAGTTATTTTGACAATATATCTAATGACTCTAAATATTTTTATTTCTTTTCCTTTCTTAGCCATTTCAATTCTCTTAGACAATTCTAATTGAACCCTTAATAAACACATACACACAAATTGAAAGGCTAAGAGCTAAACATGTTACCTTAAATTAGAATTTTTAGAGCCATTAGATATATTGTTAATCCAAAAGTCTAAAATATTCAATAAAATCAAGGTATAAGATACATCTAGGTACCATAAAAATCCCTAATAAAAAAAAAAATATATATATATATATATATATATATTTGTTGTTATAACTAATAAGAATGATGCATATTTTATTGTTATAATAAATGTAGGAATCACCAAAATGGAGATGTTGTTAGAGTTTGAGGATAATATTTTTAGAGATTTTGATTTTTGCTTCCCTATTATAGAGAAATTTTAAAGAAACTGTTGGATATGTTCGCACCCATGCGTAGGTAACGTGGTTTTCTTCCACCACGTGTGTGTGCTCTTAAATTCTTTGTTATGGTTGACGGGAGTAGAGTGGTGATTGGTGAGTACCTTTGAGGCCACAGAATTTCATAAGTTGGCAGTTCTTGAAGCTGTGACGTGTAAGGAACTTTACAGACTATATAACCTCCTGAGTAGTGGGGACCTAGACATGTCTTGTCTAGTGGATGTACGGACGTTTGTACATAGTTCATGAATTGGCAATCTACAAGGTGTAATATCCGGTGTGTGATATCCATGATTTCTAGTATTTCGGATTCACGAGTTTTGGATGTCGTTTTGCACTTTCATAACCTTAGCAATTTTTGTTCTATGGATTGGCGAGATAAATCGATTTATGGATATGATAACCAAGGAGAATTATTTCAGCTCAGGACGGTACAACATAAATTTACAGAAAGCGTAAACCAATTAGGTGATCTAGTTTAAAAGGGAAGGAGTTCACGTGTCTCATTTACCGCTCCGACTTCCTAGCTTGTGGACACGTAAGAGCTTTGATTCCTCGACGTATTGTGGGGTAAGAGTTCTGATTGTGCCATTTTTGCATGGTACGAATTCCTTAATTTGTTCGACTAGCAGAATTTATGGTCGCTTTGAGGATGCTGTAATGCGTGAACTTTAGTATCTTAACAGGTAGACTTCATCGTCTAGCGTGAGAGAAACGTAATGTAAGGTTGTTACTTCACAATAGAAGACTTTAGCCCAGCAGTAGAATCAATCTTCTATGCTCTATCCTCAGTGGCGAACGTAGGAAGTCACGTTAGTGGGGGTAAAAAATTTAAGGCTAAAAAACAAGTTAAGAAACAGCTCACTATTCATTTACTCTTCCTCTCCATTCTTCATTTTTGTAGCTTCTAGTAGTTAATCTATATACTATTATGGAATATTGAAGTTTTTTTTTCACTAATTATATGAAATCTTAATCGGACACTATAAAATTACAAGCTTTCCATATCAGACATCTAATATCTATCATTAACACATTTAAAACTAACTCATTGTTATTTTTATAGAGGATAAAAAGATTCTAAATTCACAGTTCATTAATATTTCATTGAAATCTATCAGCATTGAAAACCTACATCAGAAAAAAATACGAAAATTGATCACTCAATATTGCTTAATTTTGGACTCAATCCTTATCTAAACACCTAAATTTTGACTTTTGAATTGATCAACTGATCCTATAATTATAATAATGCATTTTTATAATATAAAATATATGTATATATAGTAGAGTGAAATAGGAATATAAGAAAATTCAAGTTTTCAAGAAAGTAAAAGAGTCTCGATTTGTAGTACACTAGTGAAATAAAGCTAGGTACTGTGATGAATCAAAATTACATAACTACCCTCACATTAACATTTCTGTTTGTTCATGTGTAATACATATTTTGCCTTGAAATTATGTGATTTTATTACACATACCCCCTGACCTATAGAACCTCTTGACGTGGATTAGGACTGTCAATGGGTCGTGTCGGGTCGGGTTCGTATCGGGTCAAAGAATTTTACGTGTTACAAGATACAAACTCAAACTCAACTCATTTAACAATCGTGTCAAAAATCTAAACCGACACTCAATTTTTTTCTTAAACGGCATAATAAATATGTCGTGATCTTATTCGACAAAATGACTGATGACAATTATGACCCATTTAATAAATAAAAAACATCCCTTGATTATATTGATTGAGAACTCCACAAAAACATAATTTTATAACTCATGAATAATCAAATTCAAATTATCAAGTAATCGAAAAAAGATCTAAATTTTTAATATAAAGTCAAGCACTTAATATGAAATTGAAAGACATAGTCCATAATTATATTTGAAGTTTAACTTATGAACCCACATAACACGTTTATTAGATAGGTTAGGTATGATTAACTTGTTGCTGACCCATTTTTTAAAAGAAATTTTGAAAAATGACAAAGTTTTGATCCCTTAGTTAATTCTTTACTATGTTTTTCTATTTAGTTAAAAAGTAACCATTTCATAAGGTAAAATGTCTTGAACACCCTTTATGAATCAAATAAGGAGATCTCTCAAATAAAATCAAATAACAACATAAACAAAAAACAACTAAAAAGTTGGTAAATACCATTTTGTAAGGTAAAAATATTATTAGTTTATCTTGTATGAATCTAAGACTGCATCCATTATTCTTGCAATCATATAGTAACAGAAGAGAATTCATCAAATCAGAAAACTAGGGTTGTATAGCTAAATGATATGTTCAATTTTGCTGGGTATTTGTTTGTAAATTATATCAAGGCAATGACGAACTTGTGGTCTAGACTCTTAAGATTATTTTTCAACTTGTCGAAACTTTTGGCTAATATTTCAGATTTTAAGTGAATTGGTATTGATCTTTTAACTTCTGCAGTCCATGGATATGATAGTTTGATAGAAGAAATTGGAATATCTTTGTAATTTTGTATATATATATGCTAGGAAAATTATCTAACAACTCAAAAAAAAAATCTTATCTCAATAAGGTTTTCAACCCAAAGTAATATTTCTCTGTTTCATTTTGGTTTTGATGGCTTTGAAATTGACTTGCTATACTCATCAATTCAGCAACAAATTTATTCTTCTTATGCCATGTTTTGAAGTAAAGTTCAGAATTTGAAACATGGTGTTCTATGTTTCTTTTGTTATATGCAATAAGAAAAAATAGGAAAAAGCAAAAAGAGAAGAAGTCTGTGTTAGTAAATTGAAGGGAATGAAAATATATAGAGTTTTGGTGGAAGAATTAAAAAGGGTGTATAAGACATTTGCTCAATCTATATGGTCATTTTTCATGAATCTAAAAAATTAAGGTTAACAACCAATTTGAAAGCATGAAGTTGGTGCTTGCCTGGCTCTCGTGTTTTGTTCTCCTATGACTGGTCTCCATCTCGCCTGAAGTTGTAGAATATGGTATAATGCCTCGGTTTGGATCAGTAGCTAACAGAACCCAGATTAGATCTTTCTCTAAATCAATTACCAAACACCAACTAGTTCCTTCATCTTCGTCTTCATCTCCAATCCTTCCTTCTGACAAGTTGGCTTCTTTGTTGGACAATTGCTCAAACCCTTCCTCACTTGGAAAACTTCACGCTCGTATTCTGACTCTGGGCCTCGGCAGCCATACCTTTCTTGGCTCTAAGCTCCTGAACTGCTATGCAAAGCTGGACCTTGTGTCAGAATCCAGATGGGTTTTCCATACCATTGTCAATCGAAATCTCTATCTTTGGAACTCAATCCTTGTTGGGTATTACAGAGCTGGTCATTTCGCTGAAGTCATAAGAAGGTACATTCATTTGAGGCAGTGCAGCATTGGGTTGGACAGTGCAGCCATTACGTTTGGTTGTAAGAGCTGTATTGAGTTGAATGATCTGGAATTGGGTAGGGGAATTCATGTAGATGCTGTTAAGTTTGGGTTGAATAGAAATGGATTTGTGGGTTCGTCGATTATTGGGGTCTACTGTGAATGTGGGGATATTGGGGATGCCTGCAAGGTGTTTGATGAAATTACTGACCCGGATGTTGTTGTCTATACTTCGATTATTACAGGGTACGCTCACATTGGTGATTTTCGGGCTTATGAAGCTTTCGGGATAGCTGGCCAAATGCAGAGGCAAGGTTTGCATCCGAATAGGGTCACCCTGGTGAGCTTACTTCAGGCAGCTTCACAGTCGGACACACTGAAAGAAGGTCAGTCGGTCCATGGTTATGCTATTAGAAGAGGAATTGGTGGTTTTGATGAAGTATTTGAGACAAGTCTCGTGGACATGTATAACAAGTGTGGGGCACCTAAAATTGCAGCCTGCATTTTTGGCAAAATGAAGAAAAAGACAATTGGTTTGTGGAATGTGATGATTGCAGGTTATCTAAAATCGGAGCAGCCCTTGGAAGCTTTCAGGCTTTTCTGTCTAGTGATGCAAGAAAAATATGTTCCAGATTTGATAACTTTCTCCAATGGGATTTTGTGTTGTGCTCACTTGAGTTATTTGCGACAGGGAAAGAGCATCCATGGTCACCTAATCCGTGTTGGCGTTGAGCTTGATGTAGTAGCAACTACTTCTCTGGTCGATCTGTACTCCAAATGCCACAAGTTGTTCCAAGCCAGGACATTATTTGATAGAGTGGAGAAAAAAGATGTTATCTTTTACGATGTGATGATGACTGGTTATCTGCACAATTATTTTGCCAGTGAAGCTATGGACATTTTTCTGCAAATGGTTCAAGAGGGGATTCAACCAAACCTAGGTTCCATTTTGGGTGTACTTTCTGCAACTTCAGAACTGAAGGACTTTAGAAAAGGCAAGTGCATTCATGGATATCTATTGAGATATGGATTGAATTTGTATGTTGAAATTGCCAATCAAATTATCTACATGTACTCAAAATGTGGTTTTATAGTGTGCTCGAGGAAAATCTTTAACAAGATAAGAAATAGAGACTTGGTGTCGTGGACTTCAATGATGATGGGTTATGTTCATCATGGGCATGCTGATGAAGCTATATTATTGTTCCGTTTAATGCAAAGGGAGCAGGTGGAAGATGACTCTGTCACACTGTCAACTTTGCTTCAGGCACTTTCTGAGCTTGGATATCTGAATTTAGTGAAAGAAGTCCACTGTCACTTATATAGAGTTAATATAGACAGTGAGATATCTCTCACCAATTCTTTGATTACTACTTATTCCAAGTGTGGGAAGTTAAACATGGCTGCAAATCTTTTTGATCATGCAGTGAAACGGTGTCCTACTTCATGGAATGCAATGATACTTGCATATGGGATGCATGGAAAATGTACAGAGGCCCTCAAGGTATTTGAACAGATGAAAAGCAATAAACTTGAGCCCGATGAGGTTACCTTTACATCAATACTTACTGCTTGTAGCCATGCTGGCATGGTTAATGAGGGACTGCAAGTCTTCAAGTCGATGGTTGAGGAGTTCTCTATAATCCCTTGTGAAGAGCACTATGGTTGCATGGTAGATTTATTAAGCCGAGCAGGTTTGCTTGAAGAAGCATATAATCTGGTTAAATCCCTGCCGTCAAGGCTTGGTGATTCTACACTAGGCACCTTGCTTGCTGCTTGTAAGTTGCATGGAAATACAGAGTTGGGAGAGGATTTAGGAAGGCGTCTCTTAGATTTAGAACCCAAGAATTCTAGTGCATTTGCCATGGTTTCAAGTTTATATGCAGGAGGCGGAAAGTGGGGTGAAGTGATCAGAATAAGAGCCACAGAAAAAGGGAGAGGTTTAAAAAGAACTCCAGGGTATAGTCTGATACAAGTATATTGAATTGAAATGTCAGATGAAGTAGTCAGTAACTCAGAATAAGGGCCACAGAAAGAGGGAGAGGTGTAAGAACATAAAACTCCAGGGGTCTGATGCAGGTAGATAAAGAGGCATTTGAAATCTTCTCCTAAATTAATTCACTTTAAGTCCAATAGGATTCTTCAGTTAGTTGTTGGTAAGCCCATATTGCACAGTTTGCATACTAAATCGTTGGCAGTTTGGTCTAGTTACATACTTGTATTATAATTTTATATGACTTATCAACTCCTTGCTTTTTTATGATAGTATCAGTACAGTGTTTCTCTTTTACACCATACATTTGATACTGACTTCATGTGATTTCGGCAGATGGACTACATAAATACCTCACATACCTTTATGAGACAATCTGGTGCAAAGGTAAAGACCTCTCAGACCCCTTTACTTATTTCTAGGAAAAAGGTATATAGGCTTGGTTTCCTAAGGTTGGCACGATGTTGTATAATTCCTTACTGGTCTTAGTAATTCTTATTTTGGTATGCCTTATTTCTTTTTCAATTATAAAGGGTTAGAATTTGATAAAGGCACAAGCATCTGAGAGATTGCAGAATCTTGAACAAATCTTGGTAGAGAAGGGAATGGAATTTTCCAGACCAGGTATGTTGAAGTTCCCTTTGTTGTAGTACAATGTGGTTTCATTAGAAATGAATTTTAGGACACTATGTAGTTGTATTATTGCAGTTACATCTACGGGAAAAGGAGCACTGTCTTTATTATGTTGTATCATTTTAAGCTTGTCATGTTATGTTTATCATATTTTCTCTTGAAAATGACTGCCAGGGTATTTACCTCTGCAGATAGTAATGGAGTGACTAGAAGGCCACAAATATATTCAAACTGAGTGCGGTAACCACAGCAGACCAATATAGTCACAAAATTCATCAGTAAGTTCTAGTTAATCAACACATTAAGATCAACTTCAATACAGAATGATAGATGACACCAACCAAATCAATTGCTTCTTCACAAGCAAATATATATCACAAGGTACTTAACTAAAGGAGCGTTTTAGATTATATAGTCCCCTATTAAGAGTACCGAGTACGTTAAATTAAATACCTATTTACTTGTGAACAGATTCCGAGCTCTCCAGGGCCAGAAGCTGTTTATGATTTATCAACATTTCATTCAGTGGACTCTCCTAGCAGCATGAAAGATATGGTGACAAAATGCTCGCCAGAATGTACCTATACATTTCTCAGACGACTTTAGATACCAAGTGCCATGTGGACATACTGCAAACCTACTTACAATAGTGGCAGTCCCGGGAGATACCAGATACCTTGCACACGATGACCCTGTTCATTGTTCAAGGTGGCTCAGTCTCTTTGGAAGATGCCAACAAGTATTGGATAAGCCAAAACCTTGTGCTTTCTTGTCCTGTATAGCCATCAAAGTGAAGAACCCACATTTCTTTATGGGGTCAAAGAAATCGGCTTCATCTAATTGGAACCAGATGAGTATGTTCCACAAACTATCCAATGGCACAAGTAGGGAAAGCATATGATATAATTGTTTTTTTCATCGACAACTATATGATACAACTGTTTTTTTTTTCGATTAATATGATACAACTGTTTGAAATCATGCATGAATGGCATAAGCCAGAACTCTAGTCTAAAATGGCCAACTATGAGCCTCCGGGAACTTTAACTCCGTTGGTGAAGAGTTGTTAAGCTGCATGATTATAGGGTTACTAGGTCTAGTTTACCTAGTCTTTGTTTCTGTTTCAATAAATCCTGGTCTATAGGATCGGACTGTGTTATTCTTGCTGGTCACGTTAGCTAATCTGTTGCTAAAACGTGATCACTTTTCTAGCTATTTCTGTTAGCTTCTGTAATGGCTATATAAGCCAAGCTTGTTAATAAGAATGATATCCATTCATCCAGAATATCTTTGAGTTTCATATTGTGAGTTGGTTTCGTATTACTTTGCAAATCAGAAATCTTAACATTCTGGTATCAGAGCCCCATCAAGGGGCCTGGTTTGGAAGAGATTAGGAACCGCAGTATCCTAACAAAGAGAGAAAGAGTGTGAGTGAAACACTTTGAGAGATGGCAGCAGAAGGAAACACGTTTGTTCAACCATGTATTTCCAGGCTTGATGGAGATTATGATCATTGGTGCATGTTGATGGAAAATTTCCTTCGATCAAAGGAATTTTAATGCCTTATCGAAGTTGGCTATTCTGAGCCTGCCGTTGGAGATGCAACAACGACCCAGCAGAGGAAAGCATTGGAGGAGCTGAAGCTGAAAGATTTAAAGGTGAAAAACTATTTATTTCAGTCCATTGATAAAACAATCCTGAAAACCATTCTTCAGAAGGAGACATCCAAGCAGCTGTGGGATTCCTTGAAAAGAAAATTTCAAGGGAATGAGAGAGTTAAACGTGCACAACTACAGAGACTTCGCAGAGATTTTGAAGTATTGGAGATGAAGGTTGGTGAATCAGTTACATATTATTTTTCAAGAGTAATGATGGTGGCAAATGACATGCGCAACCTTGGACAGAATATGGAGGATGCACAGATCGTGGAGAAGATCCTACGTACTCTCACAGAGAGATTTGACTACATTGTATGTTCTATAGAGGAGTCAAAAGATACTGACTCTCTCTGTGGATGAGCTGCAAAGCTCTTTGATTGTACATGAACAGAAGTTTCAGAGGCATAAAGGAGAAGAACAAGCTATGAAGGTCACATACGAAGGAGGAAGAGGAAGAGGTCGAGGCCGAGGAGCTTATAGGGGAAGAGGAAGAGGGAGAGCTTCAACAAGCTTCAACAAGGCTACTGTTGAATGCTATCGTTGTCACAAATTGGGCCATTTTCAGTATGAGTGTCCCTCTTGGAATAAGGAGGAAGCCAACTACACTGAGCTAAATGAGGAAGATGAGTTGCTGTTAATGTCCTACGTTGAGATGGAGGATGCTAGACGAGAAGATGCATGGTTTCTTGACTCAGGATGTTCTAACCATATGTGTGGAGATAGAGGCATGTTCAGTAAGATTGATGAAGGGTTCCAGCATTTTGTGAAGCTAGGGAACAATACCAAGATGAATGTGGAAGGCAAGGGAAGTGTAAAGCTGGTTTTAAATGAGATTGTGCACGTAGTGGCTGAGGTATACTATGTTCCAGAACTCAAAAATAACCTATTGAGTATAGGGCAACTGCATGAAAGAGGTCTAGCTATTTTGATTAAGGGAGGGCTTTATAAAATCTACCATTCAAACAAGGGTTGATCATACAAACTAACATGACTGCCAACAGGATGTTCATCTTGTTTGCTCAGTCCCAGACCTCTCTCCATGCAAAACAAGACAGTTGCCTACACACCAGTACACAAGATGATGATCTCTCTCTCCTTTTGGCATCGAAGATATGGACACTTGAGCTATAAAGGTTTGAGAACTTTACAGTACAAGAAGATGGTGCATGGATTTCCAAATTTCTCTTCATCAACTACAAACTGTGCACACTGCATTAAAGGAAAGCAACATCGAGACCCTATTTCAAAGAAGAGCACTTGGAGAGCAACACAAAAACTGGAACTCATCCATGTTGATATCTGTGGTCCGATCACTCCTGTCTCAAATAGTGGGAAGAGGTATGTCTTATGTTTTATTGATGATTATAGTAGGAAGTCTTGGAGTTATTACTTGGTTGTGAAGTCAGAAGCTTTGAATCACTTCAAATGTTTCAAAAGTATGGTTGAAAAGGAGACAGGTCTGGAGATCAAGTGTTTACGTACGGATAGGGGAGGAGAATTCACCTCAGGAGAATTCAATGAGTTCTGTAAACACCATGGCATCAAGAGGCAATTAACCACTGCCTATACACCACAACAAAACGGCGTTGCTGAGAGGAAGAACAGAACGGTGATGAATATGGTTCGTTCAATGCTTTCTGACAAGAAGATTCCCAAGACCTTCTGGCCAGAGGCAGTGAACTGGACCACCTATGTCTTGAATAGATGTCCTACACTGGCTGTCAAGGATGTCACCCCTGAAGAAATGTGGAGTGGTGTGAAGCCCTCAGTGGGATATTTTCGTGTTTTCGGTTGCATGGCACATATTCACGTACCTTCGGTGAGAAGAACTAAACTTGATGATAAAAGCTTCATTTGTGTGCTGTTAGGGGTTAGTGAGGAGTCTAAAGGCTATAGACTATACGATCCTATAGCTAAAAAGATTGTTGTGAGTAGGGATGTCATTTTTGAAGAAGAAAAACAGTGGGACTGGGATGAGAGCTATAGTGATCAGATCCTTATAGATTTGGAGTGGGGTGAAGCTAGTGAGGTAGAGAGTGAAGAAGAAGAAGAAGAGGAGGAAACACAAAGTGAGAATTTTGAGGGAGAAACAGGTGAGTGTGTTGTAGCTAGTGGTGAGGAAGCAAGGGTAGAGAGAACTGAAAATGTAGATGGTAGGGAAGGTAGAAGGGTTAGATTCACACCAGCATGGACTGAAGATTATGTTAGTGGAGAGGGTCTCTCAGGTGATGAAGACGAGGCAAATATGGCTATGTTAGTGACTGATGATCCTCTGTACTATGAGGAAGCTGTAAAAAGTGCACATTGGAGGGAAGCCATGGACTGTGAGATCAAATCCATTGAGAAGAACAAGACCTGGACCCTTGCTGATCTTCCAGTTGGAGCAAAGAAAATTGGGGTGAAATGTATACAAGACTAAGTTCAATGAACTTGGAGAAATTGAGAAGCATAAGGCACGGTTGGTAGCAAAGAGGTACAGTCAGAAGCATGGAGTGGATTACAAGGAAGTTTTTGCTCCAGTAGCAAGATTGGAGACAGTAAGGATGGTTGTGGCATGTGCAGCTCAGAGAAATTGGAAGATTTATCAATTGGATGTCAAGTCTGCTTTCCTTCATGGTGAACTCAGTGAAGATGTGTACATAGAGCAGCCAAGAGGGTATGAGATGAAAGAAAATGAGAACAAAGTCTACAAGCTCCACGAGCATGGTTCAGCCGTTTAGAAGCTCACTTTGTCAATGAAGGTTTTGAAGGATGTCCAAATGAACAGACTTTGTTCACCAAGAGAAGCAAAGAAGGTAAAATACTTATTGTAAGTGTTTATGTTGATGACTTAATTTATACTGGTGATAATGAAGACATGTTGAGCAGTTTCAAAAGATCAATGATGAAAGCTTTTGAAATGACTGATTTGGGAAAAATGAGGTTTTTTCTTAGGATTGAAGTATCACAGCAGTCCAATGGCATCTTTATTTGTCAAAAGAAATATGCAGTAGAAGTGTTGAAGCGTTTTGGGATGTTTGAAAGCAATGAAGTCAATAGTCCAATCATACCAGGCTGCAAGCTGAACAAGGATGAGCATGGAATCAAGATTGATGAGTCATACTATAAGCAAGTAGTGGGAAGTCTGATGTATCTCACAACAACCCGTCCAGACATGATGTATAGTGTAAGCTTGATTAGCAGGTACATGGCTAATCCCACAGAATTCCATTTACAAGCTGCAAAGAGGATTTTGAGGTATTTGAAGGGCACTTTCGATTATGGAATTATGTACAAGAAAGGAAGTTCAGAAGAGTTGATGGCCTATACAGACAGTGATTATGCAGGTGACACAGAAGATCGAAAGAGCACCTCTGGCTATGTGTTCTTGTTAAGTTCTGGTGCTGTATCCTGGTTATCGAAGAAACAGCCAATTGTAACGTTGTCTACTACAGAGGCAGAGTTTGTGGCAGCAGCTGGATGTGCAAGTCAGGCAGTATGGATAAGAAGAGTTTTGGAGAAGCTAGGGTATGCTCAGAAGAAGTGTATCGATATCAAGTGTGACAATAGTTCTACCATAAAGTTGTCAAAGAATCCTGTCATACATGGGAGAAGTAAACACATTGAAGTGCGTTTTCATTTCTTAAGAGAGCTGACAAAGGATGGGGTAATTGAGCTCACGCATTGTGGAACAGAGGAACATAGTGCAGATTTAATGACTAAACCGCTGAAGTTGGATGCATTCAAGAAGCTTAGAGATCTGTTGGGAATGTGCAAAGCAGCTGAGCTAAACTAACTGTTCTCAAGTGTTAGTTTAGGGGAGGAATTGAAGAGTTGTTAAGCTGCATGATTATAGGGTTTACTAGGTCTAGTTTACCTAGTCTTTGTTTCTGTTTCAATAAATCCTGGTCTATAGGATCGGACTGCGTTATTCTTGCTGGTCACGTTAGCTAATCTGTTGCTAAAACGTGATCACTTTTCTAGCTATTTCTGTTAGCTTCTGTAATGGCTATATAAGCCAAGCTTGTTAATAAGAATGATATCCATTCATCCAGAATATCCTTGAGTTTCATATTGTGAGTTGGTTTCGTACTACTTCGCAAATCAGAAATCTTAACATTCGTGGCAGTCCCGGGAGATACCAGATACCTTGCACACGATGACCCTGTTCATTGTTCAAGGTGGCTCAGTCTCTTTGGAAGATGCCAACAAGTATTGGATAAGCCAAAACCTTGTGCTTTCTTGTCCTGTATAGCCATCAAAGTGAAGAACCCACATTTCTTTATGGGGTCAAAGAAATCGGCTTCATCTAATTGGAACCAGATGAGTATGTTCCACAAACTATCCAATGGCACAAGTAGGGAAAGCATATGATATAATTGTTTTTTTTCATCGACAACTATATGATACAACTGTTTTTTTTTCGATTAATATGATACAACTGTTTGAAATCATGCATGAATGGCATAAGCCAGAACTCTAGTCTAAAATGGCCAACTATGAGCCTCCGGGAACTTTAACTCCGTTGGAGGGTGTTGTCGACCACCTAGGCCGTCTGGTGCTCAGGTCCGCCTCAGGTGGTTGGTGTTCGGACTTGTTCATGTGTGGAGATTGCGGAGAGGGTGGTCTACTGTGGGATTGGCTCCAACCTATCCTATCTGACAGGGCCTCGCGGACAGTCGACAGCCACGGCGGCTCAAACTGTCAACATTTGGGACGGAACAGCGTCGTTGCTCACTTTGGTGGGAGCGCTTGTGTCTGACTATTACCTTGGACAATACTACACCATTGTTGCTTCCCTCTACATTTTGGGACATGGCTTGCTTCCTCTCTTCGTGCTTCTGACTGAGAAAACCAATCATTCCACACCATTTTCTTCTCGGCTCCTAGAATTGTTATTCTTTTTCTCTATATATCTGGTTGCTATAGGGCAAAGTGGACACAAGCCTTGTGTTCAGGCTTTTGGAGCTGATCAGTTTGATGGACAAAATGAAGAGGAATGTATTGGTCTCTGATGTTATTGGCATCCCTATACAAAAAGGAGAGTGCTATCAAGGAAGTTCTAATTTGATTAGAGCTTATTTATATGGTTTTATATAAGTTTAATTTCTAAGTGATTATATATCTATATTAATAATGAGAGAAGAAATTTGGGAATGACCCGAAATGGTTAAATTTTGGGAATTCCTAAAATGCCTAGAGTATATTATTCTTCAGTGATGTGTAAATATAGGTTGAAGGGTGCTATTGTCATCTTACTAAACAAAAGGCACTACCGGAAAGTGAGATTATGCAGAAGAGAGGAATAGGAAAAAAATCAGTTCTACTACTTCCCACGAGACCAGATAGAGGAGATCGAAACCGCTCAGTTCTACTACTTCTCACGAGACTAGATAGAGCATAGGAGACCGATCGGGCATTTGTTAGGTGAGTTATGGGTTCTCTCTTCTCAATTCTTCAACCTTTACGATTGAAATTCCCACCACTGATATGCATCTCAATTGGTTTTTGTTTGGGTGTGTATTCACCCTTCTTCATAACACCTTCGGAGTTTGCAGATTTACACCAATTTTCATTTGGGTAATTTGTATGCAATTAGATAAGTTACGATCTTCTCGGTTCTTTTTGTCTTCATATAATCAATTTGTATGCAATTGCTTCAATCTAATTAGTTTATGTTTTGTTTTTCATTACTATCAGAGAGACAAAGAGTTGATGTTTTGGTTTTGGTTTTGGTTTTGGTTTTTATTTGGATATGTTTTTGTTTAAGAACATAGGTCAAGGAATTGGCTTTTGAAGAAGCCGGAATACAGTAGCATAAACACATATCAACTGAGAAAAGATTTGAAAGTTAAAAACCAAAATCAATTTTAGTTATGGGTGACAATTGCGTGTTATTATGCAAGAGTGTATGCAACTATAATTGATACCAACTATGCACATCCTATGTTTGGAGACAATACACTGTTTTGCATACACTCAACTATACACATAATCATCTCATGGAAAGGTTAAATTTTTGAAGTTCTAAAAAAACTCAGTTTTTTATTCTTCACCTATATTTGCATAATATATGTAAACACTAGTGGATTTGGGCTCTTAGGCGACGGAACCGTTACTATTCCGTCGGTTAGGAGTATCTTAGCAGACGGAACTATTTCCATTGGAAAGGGGAAATTTTTCGTTGACTAAGATTATCATAGCCGACAAAAATTTTTAGTCGACCATTTTCGTCGACTACGAAATTCCTAGCTGACGGATAAATTCAGTTGGCATATTCCGTTGACTAGGATACACTTAGTCAACGAACTATTATCCGTCGACTCAGTATCTCTTTGTCAGGACTCACCCCGTTAAACCCCTTTAACTCGAAGTAAATCCTGCGGAGACCACTTCAAGGGAACTTCTTATTGAAACCCCCTTGAAATGGACAACCCTTCCTACAAACCAACTCAGCACTTCCATGAATAAATTAAATCCACCCCCAACTCCTGGAGCCATCCTGATCCCCATGTCACAACTACGCTTCACTATCCTATTCAACTATCTAAGTTGGGGTAATTAGAGCAGTCTACATGGAAGTTATAATTAAATCAAACTTGTTGCGACAACGGATTAATTGACTATGCCTCGAATTCTGTACGCGCGACATCCTCTCAGGAACCCTGCAACACTAGGCATTTGAAAACGAATGGCCCAGGGGAAATCATTTAAAAATACGACGTTAGAGTGAGTGGACAAAAGTAATATTCTAACGCGAGAAAAATAATTAATTTCTGTTTTCCCTCTTAATCCTTTTGGTATATGTTTATTGGATGAGAGTTGCACACATGACTTAATGTATGTCATACATGACTTTGACTTGTGTTATGAATTGTTTTAGGATGCCGATCATTGGAAAGAGGAAGAAACGGTTTGATAAGGCCTCACAGTTGATGGAGGCCATACGTAGGCAGACTACTGTCAGACAGCCCACACCTTTGCCGAGGGCAATAGTACCACCGGGGGCTCCTCCTTTGATCATCAGGCCACCGATTACTCCATCCGGTACGACTTTCACTGATGAGCCGACGACCGGAACCTCAGTATCGTCCACAAAGTCTTCTAGCACTAGCAGACCCGTTTCTAGTCTCACTGCAAAGTAAAGGCCACAAGCACAGGTAACAATTTACTTTTATAAATATTAATCAAATATAAAAATTAATTATTTTATTTTGATACAAAAAATAACAACAATAAAATATAAATTAATAAAAATTTGTTATTTTATTTTGTTAAATAAAATAACAACAATAAAACTTAATTACATGAATTTTTAAATACAATATAAAATGTAATAATAAAATAAAAAATATTTTTTTATTTTTTTAATATTTTATTTTCAAGTCTTATTATTATTATTTAAATATTTTATTTACTTATTTATTCATTTACTTATATTAACTTGCCACCTTTTTAGTTTGTAAATATAAGTTCAATAATGCATATTTTGTTTAATTTCTTGTAGGTCCCCCAACGAAAAATAAACTGAGTTTTATGTGTGGAACGGCGACAGAGGATATGTGCAAGAGACTAGGAGAAAAATACTGATAGAGTATTGCCCTCGAATAAGCAGTCTTTTGGTCAAGGACATAGAGTCGGCGGTACGGTCCCTAGTTGGTATCAGGGCTAAGACTTTCCATGACCTTGAGCAAACAGAGCAGTGAAAGGTGTGGAACACATTGTCAGTAAGTAAATTGTCATGTAATTTACTTAGTTTGATTAATTTGGACAATTTAATATACATATTATTTTTATTAATATTTGAATTTTTTTCTTAGCCATGGTACTCTTGGGATGAAAATGATGAGGTGACGTTCAAGTGGATTATGGACACTGCACAATCAAGGTACAAGGAGTGGAAATGGCAGTGTTATAATGTCTACAAGGAGCATGAAGCAGAAAGAATGCCGGGGGAGTTTTATGGGATGGAGGATGAGTGGATATTTCTTTACACGTATTTTAAGAGCGACGGGTTCAAGATATGTTTTTTAAATATTATAATACAATTTTGTAGATTAAGTTACATATACATTATTTATTTAAAATAAGATATTAGTGAATATATTTTTACAAAAAAATACTGATATTTTAATTAAATTGTGTATCATAAACTCTTGGATGCTAGCAAGAAGAACCGGGGTTTGAAAAAGATGTATCACCACAACGGGTCTTCTCTTATCGTCTACACTATGGAAGATCTGAGGAACAAAGGTGAGTCGTTGTCAATCATCAAAGGATTCGAGCAGAGCTATGTGAGACCTAGGGACGAATTGGCCACCCAGAAATATGTACGTGTATTTGTCAGGACCCATCCCGGGTTAACCACTTTAACCCGAGGTAAACCCTGCGGGGACCACCTCAAGGGAAATTTTTACCAGAAACCCCCCTTAAAATGGACAACCCTACATGCAATCCAACTAAACACTTCCACAACAATAAAATTCAACTAAACTGTATTGGGGTGTAGCACCCCTGGGGGGGTAAACTACAGTAGCCACGAATTTAAGCCATTAAGAAGCCAACACGTCCGAAGGACGTGCCAACAGCTTATTAACCTAAAGTCGTAGGCTTTTTAGTGAGTAAAATAAATTTTAAACTTTAAATACTTTGAGTGGCACCACATGAAATCCTTAAAACAATCATCAGAGTTTATCTAATTTCGCGGAAGGTGGTAAAAGTAAAGGGGACAATTTTAAAACTTTAGCGACAACAATAAAAATACACAACATGGTTAACAAATCGGGATGACACCTTTACTGTTTAGGTAGAAAGCTCTGGTAAATGACTCAAAGGGTAAACCGGAAATAGGGAGTACACTTGGACCGAACATCGAGGAAGGAATGAAGCTCCACACATAGCTCTCTCTATCTTTCCCGTCACAGTACCTGCAAACAATCTGTTGTAGAGGTGAGCGTCGTCCTCGCATGCTCACGTAGGCCCACCAATGATAGGTTTGAAAACCAAAAACCGTATATATACATATAGATTTGAGCTCGTAATAAAACCATTTATAAAATCCTTGGCACACAAAAACCATCATTTTATATCCTTTAGGAAAACAGTGCAGTATGCTAAAAACATAGGGGCCCAGAGCGCTCAATGTACAAGTACAGCCTGCAGGACTCCTCGGATCTGGACAGCCGAATCCCGGGTTTGTCTTCACTGCAAACCGAGGCCAACTACCTATGCGCTTGAAAACACATAGTAGCGAGAGTGTCCATTTCCAGCTAAATGCCCAAACAGCGCATCTCACTTACGTCTCGCTTAACTCTGTACGAGACGAGCGTAAGCGGGATATTTAAAATAAACAGGGCATCACCCCCCCGGAGGTTCACGGTCTCGACACCGTGGGAGTGCTAGATACTAGGTCCCGTCACTCTCAGGCTAAGCACCGGAAATCAGGACGACGGTACTACTTTTCGATCCGAGGCACACACACACACACACTAAATCATTTACGTCTAGCCTCGGGTTTTCTTGGCCCAATCATAAGTCATTTATCATTTAATATAAAGAAAACTTTCCCGAGGCATCGACCATGAGCATACACAAAAACATGCACTTTCTCATACATATATAAAACCACTACCAAAGGGGTTCAGGTTCCCTACCTGGAATTGCCGTTCCAAACGCAAGCTCCAAGCTTTCAAGAACTGTCTCGGTGAACCGTGGTCACCGCGTAAGCTACCTCGTCCGATAATCACTGCAGAATTAAAGTAGCTTAGCAACCAAGAAACAATAGCAGTTCAGTTGACCACAACATTCCTAGTTTGACCAGGAATGACCACATTGACTAAGTTGACCAACCAATTCCTTTTTATGGCACCTTAACCTTTTTGACTTTCTTTTCCAGTTATCGACTCTTTACTCAATTACCGGAAGTCCGACTAAACTTCTGAACTTTCCTTTAACCACTTTAACTTGACGTTAGGGTGTCACATAATAATTCGTTGAATTACTATGGACACCCAACGTGTCACACTAACCAATTTATTTACCGAGAGTCGATTTACCGGTTTACGTGAAACACCAACTTTACTTAACATGGTCAACTTAACATTTTCCAGAATTTCCAGTTATCATTTTCCGATAACAATTTAACACTTTACCAATTTAACCAAACTGTGTTAAACTTCTTTGAACTTCAAATCTTTACTTAACCATTTTTCTGAAAATGTAACTTTCCCAAAATAGAAACTTTCCTTTAATGGAAACTTTCCCCAAATGGAAAGTTTCTCAAATTAGCAGGTTTCCAAACATGGTTAATTTCCGTTTTTAATACGTTTCCTTACGTAAATTCCAATTACGACACTTAACCCAACTAAACGGAAATAACACAATCTTAAGGAGTCGAAGAACTACCTCCTCGGCATTTCAGCCGGTTTCACTGCATCACCGGATTCGTTACCGGATTCCGATAACTTGCCGGAAATTCGCCATAACCTCCCCGTTTTCCTCGTTTACCAAGTTACGACAACATGCAAGGAAAACAACCAACAATTCAGTAGCAGATCAACATGCAGTGGAAACAGAATCAATTCAAATTATCAACAGCAGCAACCAAAAACGGCAACTAACCCAACAACAGCACAGTAGCTTTCAAAAACCAGAAAACTGTCTCTCACCTCCACACCACGATCGAACAGCTCCTCAGCCTTCTCCTTGCCGGACTCCACCCTCTGAGCCACGCTGAACCGAGTCCAGCTGCTCCTCCATAACTGCATCACACCCAGCAGCTAACTACCTCAGTCCAAAACCTCGCCAGCTGCCTCCAAGCTCCTCCTCAGGCATCACACCGGTGTCCACGACTCGCCAGAACACCTAGAACAGGTTGCCGGAGCTGCTAGCCTCGAAACCCAGGAAACAGTGAAACACAGTGGAAAGAGAGATTTCAGGTAAGGTTCGAATCGAATGATCTGAACCAAGGAGAAGGAAGAGGAAGAGAAGAGAAGAAGAACAATACCTCCCACGCGCCGAACCGCCGCCTGGATCGCCGGAAATCCGGCGTTGACCGCCGAGTGCAGGGGTGCTAGATCTCCTAGCACGGTGGTTGTCTCGGTGAGCTAAGGGTATGGATGAGTAGAGGAGGAAGAGAGGAGAGTTCTGGAGGTGGTCCGCCGGCCATTGGTGGCCGGACGGCGGAGCGCCGTCAAGCTCAGTCTCGGCCTGGAAGCGTCGAGAGGGAGAGAGAGAAAGGGGAGGGGAGAGTTTTGACCGAGTCAAAACTCTCTCCCCTATTTATAGGGAAACCAACGGTTGAGATCAGATCTTGGAAAGATCTGACGGTCCAGATTAAAAGAAGGTGAAAAGTAAAAGGGTAAATGGTAAAACTGATTTACCGGATTGATAATTAAAAGTTACCGGAAACTTCGAAAATCCGTAGAAAATAAACCGAAGTTCCGAAAAATAATCCGAAAATACCGGGAGACTCGTGTCGACACGTACTATGACATCGAGTCATCAAATCAGGTATTCGGAGAACTTTGAAAAACTCGAAAAGAACGTGGTAATTAACTCGCGAAGTTACCGAACGCGACTTAAACCTCAGTAACTCGTCATTAACCACGGTTAAAACGTGTGGGGTCCCACACGTAAACAGAGCATTCTACGTGGAAGCAAAACCTAAATAGACTATATAGCGACAATAGAATGATTTGACTATGCCTCATCTTCAGTACGCATGACCTCCTCTCAGCAACCCTGCAACACTGGGCATTTAAAAACGAAGGGCCCAAGGGAAAACATTTAAAAACATGACGTTAGAGTGAGTGGACAAAAATAAAATCCAGACGTGAGAAAATATCTTACTTTAACGTTCTCCCTTTTATTGTTCCGAGAAATCATTTATGTATGCCTCATTGGGAAAATAATCTCAAATCATCCTTTCGAAAAACAAAACAACACTTGCCAATCTCATTGGCTTAAAACTCAGTATTAAAAATAGGGGAAGAAGTTTCATCATGACGGAGAGTCTCCCAGACTAGGGTAGTTCATTACTTAGTAGCATCCGGAAGGCTCCGACCATGGTCTGGGAGACTCCCCGTCATGGTGAAATCTCTTCCTCTATTTTTAATACTGAGTTTTAAGCCAATGAGATTGGCAAGTGTTGTTTTGTTTTTCGAAATGATTATTTGGGATTATTTCCCAAGGAAACATGCATAAATGATTTATCGGAACAATAAGAGGAAAAACGCTAAATTAAGATATTTTCTTGTGCCTGGATTTTATTTTTATTCACTCACTCTAACTTCATGTTTTTAAATGTTTTTCCCTGCCCTCTTCGTTTTCAAATGTCCAGTGTTGCAGGGTTGTTGAGAGGAGGTCATGCATACTGAAGATGAGACATAGTCAAATCATTGTGTTGTCGCTATATAGTCTATTTAGGGTTTGCTTCCACGTAGAATGATTTGTTTATCCCAATACAGTTTAGTTGAATTTTATTGTTGTGGAAGTGTTTAGTTGAATTGCATGTAGGGTTATCCATTTCAAAAGTGTTTCTCGCAAAAAATTTTCTTGAGGTGGTTCCCACAAGATTTATTTCGGGTTAAATGGGTTAACCTGAAATGAGTCCTGCCAGATGGTAGGAGATATCAACTCTATAGATAGACTTATTTGGCCTTGTCACAAATTGGGAAAGTATTCTGTTAAATCTGGATATCATTGGAATCATGCAAGAGGTCACAAACCCATGCCCCTTAATCCCCAATCATCGCACTCCATTGATCCTATTGTCTGGAGACTGATGTGGCACTATTTCCTCTGGAAAGCAGTTTCTAACTTCATTCCTATGATGATGGCTCTATTCAAAAGGAAAATAGCACAATCTCCTCTATGCCCCTATGCAACACAGCCCTAGAAACTAGAACATTTGCTTTTCTTTTGCAAATGGGCAGAAATGGTATGGTTTGCAAACCCCATCAATTACAAGCCTAATATTCAGTCAATTTCTAGCCTAGATCGATGGATTTCAGGATTAGTCAACAGCAAAATGTTCAACAAAGAGCAGCTAAATTGGATGTTGACCCACATAGCCTTCATCTGTTGGCATATATGGAAAGCAAGATGTACTGCAGTGTATTGACATAGAGGTGCCATGATGCCTGAGCCAGGGAGGGTCGCGTCTACCGCCTTTGAAGCTGCTACTGAATTCCTGCAAGTGAAGAAAAAGAGTCATGATCAAAGTGCTAAGCCTAATGAAATTGCTATCAGAGTAAGATCTCAAAGATGGGTACCTCCGGAACCAGATTTTGTGATGGTTCTTGGGTGAAAAGCACAAGAGAAGGAGGCATCGGAGTAATTGCTAGAAATGCTACAGGTCAGTTGGTAGGGGGTGTTGCAAAGCAAGTCCAAGCAAACTCTGCTACTCAAGTTGAGCTGTTGGCAATTTCAAAAGCTTTGACGTTGGCATCGGTGAACAGATGGGAGAAGATCGAAATTGAATCAGATTCAAGAGAAGCACTAGATGCAATTAGGGGAAAGAAAGATACGAATTGGGAAGCTTACCCTATTCTCTATCAGATTAGAAGAAAACAAGCTTTGTTGACTCAAATCAGATGGAGTTGGGCTTCTCATGAAGTGAACCAATCTGCTGATTGCTTGGCCTCACTTGCCAGGCGGAGGTTGTGCGCTGAGGCATGGGTTGACAGACCCCCAACCTCCCTTGTCTTTATTCTCTCAAAAGATGGTCTCGCATGCCCTCTCAGAGATGGTGTTCAGGCTTGAATCAGTGTTTCTTTTTCTGTACTAGTTTAGATATTGCTGTTTTAGATATGTTTCAGTAGAAATCATCAGAAGTTGATTGTTTACAGACCTAGCTGGCTTTCCTATTCCTGCAAAGGAGACTGCACTGGCTCTTGTGATCTTCCTCCCAAAGCCAGGAGGTTCGAGAGCTTCTTTACGCAGCTCTACAGTGTCTCACTCCCTTCCAGTAATGAGCTTATTTGCAAGGACTTCTTTCTTTACATGGAGAGTAACCGCTATGGGATATTCGCTACTTCCACTGCCCAGAGTGAACCAACGCCTGTTGGAGGGGCTTTAATGAGTGTCCCATCAATAGAAACCATAACCTTTCACCTCCTCAGGTTGGTTTTGTTTCGAGAATTTGTGCTGTAAAAACATTTTGTTCTTTTTGTTTAAAACGGATCGCTTATTGATTCTACTTTTTGTGATGATTAGATTGAAAGATGGAGTTCTGCTGGATCAGAGGTCCTTTCACCATGATTTTATTAACCTTGCTCATAATTCGGGCGCCTTCTTGTATGATGATTTGCTGGCTATCGTGTCCCTTCGCTACCAAACACTACACATTCTGCAAATCAGAGACTCTGGGAACCTTGTTGATGTGCGAGCAATTGGGGCATATTGTCATGAAGATGACGAGCTTTTTCTCAACTCACACTTGCAGGTTAGCAACACATATTTCAAGCCTTTGGTGATATTTAGACGAATGGGTTTACTGCGTATCTTTTCATGTGCTAAAATTAGATTGTTTATCTTTTCATGAAGCTGATCATTATCCTTGTATGACTATGACGGTATTAGGTTTTCTTTACCCTGGAATTGTGGACCATTATTTTGCAATGAAGTCCTCTTAGGAGTGGGTGTTAGTCTGATGGTGGTTTTGTTACCCAGGATAGTGGATAACCATATTCTCAATCCTATTTAGTTGGCTAATTAGGAGCTTTCTTTGTCCCTTTTCTCAATCCATCCTATATTCTGGGAAAGGCTTTACTTGGTAGAGATTATCATTAAGATTTATGTTATGTAAGAGGGAACACTGAACAGTGATCATTCTTTATTCCTTTTAGTTTTTCTTGAGTCATGGATATTACATTTCGCATGGAGAAACAGTGAGTCTTTTACTCCTTTGTAAGGAAAAAGTATAAAGAAAATTTGTTTAGGAAAATTAGAGGAACAGATTTGTTTTATGGGTTTTGTAACTTTGGTCTCTCTGCATCTACAGATCTTTGTAATTCTTCAGGGGTTTTATTTTTGTCTCGGTAATTGTTTATGCAATTATTGTTCTTCTGTAATTATACGTATCTGTACACTGTTGTATTTTCCACTTCCTGCACTTTATCTACTGAAACTATTCTACTTATACAAAGAAATATATATTCAATTTTGATCAATCAGTTATTTAAACATCTTGTAACTAGCATGAAATTTCTCTTTCATCATCTCATTCACCAGCTTTGGTAATTAGATACATTGTCTCATGTTTGGTTTGTGGAGCACTTGATTGACCACTATCTTCGTTGCAGAATATTAATGAAACAGTAGCCTGCTTTCATAGTGGCCTCAAACAGTGGTTGCTTTCTTTCATATTTAGAGGAATGTGGAATGAAGAAATGGATCCGACATTGAATGGCTATCTCTATCAATCTTCTTTGTATGTTTAATTTGCCTTTTATGCTTCATCTCATTTTAGGCATATTTATGGCTTCGTATATATTTATGCTTCTACAATTCTAAGCTGATAGATCTAGGTCCATATACAATCACCATGATTCTGATATACCTGGGAGGCTTCCCTCTAACTTAGTCATGGCTCTTTTAATAGTTGGTGAGAATCGGATTATGGTGGGTGGGGGAATGTTGAGAGTATAATTAAAGCCGAAAGGTTTTAGAAGAAAAAGAAGGGTGGTTTTAGCTGTAGAAGGGAAAAATAGAACGAAAGATGTTTCAGGAGAAATTCAGCCACCAAGCCTTTCAATAAACCGTGAGATTCTTTCATCCCAATCTAATTTCAGTTACAATAGGTGTCCCTGTGTATAGGCTTACAATACATAACCCTTAGACCCTACAATACCAGAAGCCTCAAATATAGACATATTGATATAACAAGACCCTGGAATACTGAAAGACCAAAACAGACTCTAATAGACATAAGACATGCTCAAGACCCTTACTTAAATAGACTCTTAAAGCAAGACTCATAGAATTCATGAAACTGAAAATGACTCTTGCAAGACCCTCAACCTACCAAGGAGACTTTACTTTGGACCAAATAAGGCTGGATTAGTCTTAGCTTACAAAACAGATATTTTTTCTAACCAAGTGGTGGCTGCTGCAATACATTTATATGTTCTTGCCAATGTCCATTACCAATCAACCTTTTGGGATTTTTGAAGCATAAATCTTTGATTCTGTTACTTAATTGTTCACTTTTTTATTCTAGAGGGTCCAAGGCCTGAAGAAGAAATTCTATTTCCATTTCCAAGACTATGTTGACTTGATTATCTGGAAGGTAGGGCCTGCTGATTTTTTACTTCTTTCTTTAAATGTAAAACATATCTCTTTAATATGCTTTGAGAAGTCTGAACTCTCTTTCATATTTTTCACTGCTCTATATAACAGGAAAATTTGATAATGCGCATCCAATATGACATGTAACAAGACTCTTGGACAGGTACAGTTCTTGGACCAGCACCACCTGCTAATAAAGTTTGGTAGTATATAGGGAGTGGTGAGATCTTCTTCCTAGCATTCAGTTCATCATTATCGTAGGTCTAAGAAAATAGTAGTTTAATGTTTGGATATTCTTATTTTATGATAATTTCATATACAACCTCTGCAATGGGTCTGGGAAAGGGATCAATAGCTGTAGGATATTGATCCCTTATGCTTTCTAGAATGAGCCACCCCATTCATTTTAGTATCCAATATGTGAGTGTTCATGCATTTGCCTGCTGAGCTTTGTGCAACTAATTATTTTATTATTGTATATAACTGAAGCAGGTATCATGTAATACTGATCTCCACCCAGCCTTTTTTGCGGTATATAACATGGAGACGACGGAAATTGTAGCTTTTTATCAGGTTACTTTCAGTGACAGTTGTTTTTCTTTTCTTTCTTCTATCTGTATTTGTTGATAGACGACCTGACATATTTGACAAGTTACTTGTAGAATTCAGCAGATGAGCTTTATCTCTTGTTTGAGCAGTCTATGATCACTTCCAAGCAACATCGAGAAATTCATATACAACGAATTTCATGTCATCTCACTCAAATAACATGCATGCTCGGGGGCAACTGAGATGTGTCAAAAATAAAGCAAGTAGTTCTTTGCAGGTGAAATTTCCCATTCGAAATAGTGTATGCATATCATAATCAGGCATGGATAACAATTAGTCTGCCATCATTAAGGCTTGTTAGATTAATTTGTCTACAAATGTTGCAACAGTTACAATTAACTTCAACTGATTTTGCATCTTCAAATTGCGTATCTTAGTAAAACTCTCATCAAGCTTCGGACACTGAACTTGTGACATGAACCTGACTATACAGGAGTTTTTTTATTTGTAAGGAAGAAAAAACAGGGGCTGCTCGAACACAAAACCCCACAGTATTAACATGCATTTCACAAAAAAACTTGAACCTAAGACACAAAAACCCATGCCATGGGAATTTAATACCAAACCTAGTCAATAAAGTTTCATAAACTGAAAGTGCAAAATTTCATACCTCTATACATTGAACTGCTAAAGATGACGATAACATATTGAGTTATGGCCACTTCATTAAGTCAAAAGCATACCAAATTTCCCATGCGGTGAAAGTCCGCTTGATACACTGCCTGAATAGAATGCGTCCGCCAAATTCAGAATCATTCCTCCACCTGGACAAATAACAGAAGCATATAGTATTTCAAAAAATCTAACAACCAAACCCTGTACCATGAGGCTGATCAAATGAACTGCACTAGCCAGCAGTTCAGTCAGTAGGGCCGTTCAACTCAGTGATATAGATTTTCCTAAGGACTAATATAGAATGACCCCTTAGAGGTTCTAACCAGGGAGCACACAGATCCTAGAAACTATGCGTTTCTCCAAAAATAAGCCGGCGTCCAAACCCAGGAAACTAACTATTCTAAACGCCTCCTTTTATCGAGTTTTCTAGTGTTCCATGAACAAAGAAAAATGACATAAAAACAATGTGACTCGGCCTATGTTAAGTAGAAGGGAAATAACCGCTTGAGTTGGAGGAGGCTGGATAGAAAATTGGTTTTACGGCAAAGCCAGATAGCAATCAGGAGAGAGAGGCTCTCATCCGCAAGAAACCACAGATTGCACAAAACGCTTTCAGAGTCCATTTGAGCTAGGAGACTCTAGATTATAAACAACTTGCTGGCTATGATTATGGATAATGTGTGAAACTATGCAGCGCCCATTACAGCAAAAGTTGTTGGCTTTGTGCACCATGTGTCTGCAACTGCACGTCTTACAGGTCTTGACATGAGCGCCAAAGGAAACATGGTATCATCAGCTAATCCAGAACTCTCAACAGACATTTGTGCCTCATGGGAGCTAGAGTCCCCTAAAGGTATAAAACTAGGCAACCGATTATTACAAAGCTGAGATTGTGACAATGCAGGCGATTTGGGGGATTGTTCAACACTCTGATTACTCGTAAGAAATGAGTGAGCCAAGAGCTGCTTAGCCGTAAATCTCTTATAAGCATCTACATCTAGACACTTTGTCAAAAAATCCTTGGCGTCCTCAGACAAGTGTGAAGGAATGAGTGGATTAGAAACCCAAACGCCTAGGTAGTCAGTTGGCTTACGAGGCCACAACTTACCAGTCAACATCTCAAGAACCAGACATCCTACAGCCCAAATATCTGATGATTTACCCTGAATTTTACAGAGTAAAGTTTCAGGAGGCAAATAGCATTCAGTTCCTTGGCGGGAATGCAAGTTCTTAGCGGTCTTAGTTAATCCGAAATCTCCTATCTTGGCCACGAAATGGATAGGAGAATCCATATCATGGACAAGAAGAATATTGTCAGGCTTTATGTCGCAATGCACAAAACCTTTTTCATGAATGCAGTGGAGACCATTAAGCACAGACTTAGTGAACTCTTTAATCTCAAATTCGGACAACGCAGACCTCTGTATCCTATCTCTAATGGTGCCTCCTGCCGCATATTCTAAAAATAACTTCACAGAGGAAGAAGTCCACTCTTGTCCGTAAGAAGTGATGACAAAGGGGCAGTGGTGAAAGAGAGAAAGCAGCTCGGCCTCATCCAACAAGGCATCAACCTTGTAAGGATGAGAGGCGTCTGCAACCTTTACGGCCATGATACCAGGCACCCCGTTCTCATACTTGAGCGGATAAGCCTTATACACACATCCGAAACCACCCTCCCCGATCCTATCTCCTAAAAACCATTCACCCAACTCAGCGATTCTTCCCCTCTTCAAACCCATCATCAATCCAAGAAATCAAATTCTAATTCAAGAAATCAAAATCAGAATCAACCGCGAGAGAGATCGAGAGCGACAGATTAGGATTCAGTGGGTCGCCAAGAACAACAGATCTAATCGAGTGAATCGGGAAAGTGAAGTAGCGAGAAATACACGGACGCGTATATATAGACGCGCTTTCTTGCCGTGCTCTGCATTTGCTGAGCTGTCCATTTCGGTCAAATTTACCAAAATGCCCATATTTTAGGTGGATGGGAATTAAAAAACAGGGTCAGTCACGTAATTGCGTACGTGAAGATAAGGTTGGTGCAACGGTAACAAAGACTTGGGTCAATCCATTTTGAAATCTCCCAATTAAATAATGACACAATATTCAGAAGATTAATTTAAAAAATTAAAAAAAAATTAGAAAAATTTGTTAAAAAATAATATTAATAAAACAATTTCCGTGATCAAGCATCTTATGGCTGGCGTGTTCCCCAGTCTGTTGGACCAATTGGGACGCGCAACTCCTTCCATTTCTCCACTCGAAAGCTTTCAACTTTCCATTAATTAATTTTGTTAAACTGAAACCGAAATGCAATGGTGCAAGAATGGAATGCTCCAAAACCCAGACATTTGCATCTGTGAGTTCTTCTTATTGCTATATTCTTGAAAATAAATTGTAAGGGCGAAATTTGCACTCTAAAGATAGTTAACCATGTAGAACCATATGTGAAGAAGAAGATGAAGACAGTCTAGGGTGGAACAAAAGGTCTTCAGGTTTCCAATAGAAGCAACGACGTTAGATCCTGAATTCTCAAGCTCTGATTCCAGTGTTGAGACTGAAAATAAACATGTGTTGAATAAATGAAAGTGCAGAGGATCAAACTTCAATCACCAGCGTATAAAAAGGGGAAAAAAGAGAAGGGCCAGTATCCACGAGTGTAAAGCTGCAACAAAGCTCGCTTGGCAAAGCTCTGTGACATTCACCAAAGACGTCATACTCCATAGAGATGTCTCAAGTCCTCCACGACGTCTGCAACCTCAACAAAGCTCGCCGCAAGACCGGCATCAACGAGTGTGTAGCTGCAACAAAACTCATCCGGCAAAGCTCCATGACGTTCAATCCTCTGTCAGTCATGTACCAGTGAAGTGGCTCTCCCCAAAGGATTCGTCAAGATCATGCCGGCACAGCATCTCTGAAGCCTTGTAGCAGCTTTGTTGAGAATGTAGCTACTTCTGCAAGTCCACAATCAACACCATGGTGAGAATACCTTTTAAAAGGTCAACATCAGTTTAGCGGTGGAGAAAGGTCCAAGACCTTTTGCATTCAAGACACGCACATAAGAACAAGCATGATTGTTAAAAGCTGTATTCGAGGTCTCTGCAAACAACCCTCGCTCTCTCAAATCCCAGCAACGTCGTCTTTGCTCTACTAAAGTTCTTGGCAATACCTCAAGGCTCTGTTCAAAGTCATTTTTGGCCACAACCTACAACAAAGACGCAAAGGATATCAACAGTCCATCGAGACCCATCTCATCCTTATTGGCAGCAGAAATGAAGAATGTGCCATGACACCTTCAAAAGAAAAGAAGATGATGACCCTGTGTTGACAACATTTCAAAGAAGAATGGGAAGCAGTGGAGTGGTGCAACATCGACAGTGAGCCTTATCAATGTTTTCAAAGACAAAAACGAAAGCGAAGGCGAATTATGGAAGTTCTGAGAGACGAAAGCTTTAAGGCGACGGGGCGACCGCTTTTCCAACAAATATTAAATAAATACATTATATATATATAATCTCAATACATAACAAAATATACACCATGAGAACCTTAAACTGACGAGTTCCGTTAATACACCATCGCTCACATTCCGTTAAACTGACCTAAGGACCTATGAATTTCAGGCATTTTGTTTCTAATCACTCCTTTACTCTGTTCTATCACTTATGTGTATGTATCAATCATATAATTCTATTACTTTGCTCACATTCATAAATTCACACATTCGTCTTTGATTAAAGGATCATCAAAATTAGACTCTATTCAACTGCTAACAAATCACAATCACAATCACAATACAACTGAAGAGCATTTTGAATTGGTCTTGCTAGAGTATCAAATACAACCTCTTCCTTGGTTCTAATTTATTCCATATACATATATCTAGGAAAGAAACAAAAAAATCGAAACCAAAACAAACATTTTGAATCCTATCTCACTTGTGGCAGTAATTAGATAGCCTGGAAATATGCAGCTAAAAGAATTAAGGCACAAGAAGCAGCCATGGTGTATTAACGGAACTCGTCAACGAAACCCAAACTCTTATACTGAACAAACGATTCGACCATCAAACTAGATGAAAGCACTGACCCAATGTAATCAAAATGAATGAAACTCAAGTTTTCGAAACAAGTAACTCAAAGAGAATATACATCTACAGTCGAGTCAATGGGTTGGTTGAAATCATAGATGAGTAACTTACCCGAAATATGAGAGAGTGGGAGTCAAGCAGGGGTCTGGAAAGGCAGAGAGATCGTGCTTTTTCTGGCGGCGCAGAGATTGGGGAGGCAGAGGCTCGAAGGGTTGGGGAGGCAGAGAGATAGAGAAAATTGGGTGTGTTTTGGGGTCGACAACAGCACAAAGGATTTAATCGATCTGAATTGGGTCGAAACGGCGTCATTTTGACGGAAAAAAACATGAAAAAAACCTGCAGCGCCCCGTCTTACTTCTACAGCGTCTCGTCGCTCCGGCGCTCGCCTTTCGAACGACGTCCCGACGAAAGAACCGGTGGGGTTTTTCCAATACATTTTTCCAAAAAACCCTTATACTATTATATTCATCCAAACATGTTATTGCACAATACATTACTAGTACAAGCCTGCTACTACAAATTATTTATGAAGAGTTTTGCTACTATATTCATTCAAACCTGCTACTGCACAGTTACTAGTACATACCTACCGCTACACAACTCGTACAAACCTGCTACTACTTATGACATTTGCACTCAATTCAATATTCCTGCTACCGTGTTCATATACAAAGCAACAAAATTTGCATCTAGCAATAGACAAATATACTAAATTCAAACTATTATATGATAGGAGCATTTTATGCTACGTTCTTAATATGTTTTTACCCTCATTTATGCTTTGTTTATCCATTATTAGGTTAGTATTAGTAGTTATTTAGCATAAAGGATTATTTGTAGAACATTGGCTAAAACATGTGTAAAATAGATAAAGTATGTGCAATATTGTTAAAAGCTGAAATTGGAAGTGTTCGTGATGTTTTTCGTAAGTTTCTGTAAACCAATACATTGTCACTACTTGACTATATCTTTTGAATGTTTAGGTGACATATATATGGACATAACGAAACAAGAATCGTGAGGATCAGACTTATGGAAGGTAGCAAAAGAAGCATGGAAAGACAAGAGGCCGAGAGCATGAATTCGGAACAAAAACAGAGGATTTCCAGAAACCATAACTCAACTTCAAAAATTTCCCTAGGACGTTCTAGGAGGAACCAGGAAACGTGTCATATATGGATAGAAAGCTGTGGATGTCTAGTTTCTAAATATGTTGGAATCGCAGCAATCCAAGTTCTGAGGAAGGAGTTATGATGGAAACAATGGCCGGCGGTCAGTCTGCTGGAAACATGACAGATTTTGCTGAAGTTGTCTACCGAGTTCGTGAGTGTGTTTCTTCATCAAAATCCTTCCCAAGCATGCCAAATGATTGATGAAGAGCTTAATGAAGACATGGGAAGTTGTTTAGAAGAAGAATCGAAGAAATCACCAAGGAGAAGCCGAAAACAACATCTGGGAAAGTTATCCCTGTCAAAACAGGATAACTTGTTCTACCGAGACTATGGAAGCCTTTCGGCTGTCCTAGGAGTCCTTGAGCATGAAGGAGAGCCCAATGCCGATCCATACACATGAAGAAGAGTCCATGATTCAAAAATATCACAATCCAAGTCAGCAAATTAAAGAGAGAGGCCGAATCCAACAAGGAGAGGAAAACCTACTCAGTTTGGGACACAATGGGTTGCCGAATCCCTAAGGTTTCTTTAGAAGTTTTCCTCTATAAATACACATGTAATACAATTGAAAAAGAGTCATCAATTTTGTGAAAGTCTTAGCTAGCCAACTCTACCAAAATCCCTCAACACAGCCGAGACACAAAGTCTGTCGCCAACCTTCCCTTGCCGCCGATCACCATCCTTGCCTTAGCCGAACCTTTTAGGTAGGATTTGGTACGGATTCCTCCATGTCTTTGTGTAATTCTACTGTGTTTAATTTAATGTTATATATATATTGGTATTTCGGTTTCTGGTTTTCTGTTATGAACATGTTTGTTTGTTTTTCTTTCTGATCTACTTATGAATGTGTTTGTTAGCATAACATTTAGGATGCATGCTAGGTTTTGGATTTAGAATAGGTTGTGTATGTTTATATTATTATTGTTTTCTAATTGATTAATCACATACTTGAACACGTAATCGAACCTAAGGGTAGTCTTGTGCACGGATGTTCCTAAGGGGGGAGTTTAATATGCCGTAATGTTCTAAGGTTAAGTTCGCCGATTGGGTTCTTGATTTTTAGGCATTGCTAAGGGTTGATAGAGTAAAGTGATTTACATGCTAATAGGATGAGTGACGCCATACCTAGGATCATGTCTCCAATGACTCTCGCTCGTAAGTGTATTTTGTATTAGTGTCAGGCGATTGTAGGCACTAAACAAGATGACACATATATAAATTTAGGATCAGGCGATTGTAGGTCCTAAGTTTACATGAGAAGTCTAAATAGTTGGAATTAATTAGAATTCACGAAAACATATTTCATTGCATCTTATTCGTGTGTAAAACTTATGTGTTTTCTATTTGGTATTAGCTATGTTTTGTGCTTAACAATTGATTGACCAATATAAATATTAATTTAAGGTTTAGGAGTAGAAATAATTTAGAAAACAAATCTAAATCCCCATAATAAAACTTTGTAAACATGTAAATAATTTGTAAATAGTCTTTAGGTATATTTTGTATTTATTTTATACTTGTGCCGAAAATATATGTACATGTGTATATTTATGTGATAGTATTTACTTGTGTATTATGTGACAGATAATTGTTTATACTATCTATATTTATTTTGTATTTTTGTGAAAATTACTAACTTGTTTATAATACAGTAATAATCCTTCCCTAGTGTCCCCGGCTTGAACGATCCTTACTTACAGTTACTACAATGATAGAGTTTAAATTGCTGGTGCTTTATCAATGAACCGGTAATGACACTCGTTATTATATTCAGTGTCTTTTTCTCAACGTTATGGTTGATGTGAAGAAGAGAACAAATCTAACAAAAAATCACGAATAGTAACAGCGCCTCTCGCTTTCCAATCCTTTTGGATAAAAGACGATGAATGCTATAAGGAAGAACGAAATCAATTCGAGTTGTATAGCCAAGTCGTTCAATAAAATTGGTCGGTTTCCACCGTTTAGTCTTTTTCTAATCCACCCATAACTGTATGAGAGAGAGAGAGAGAAAGAGATGGGAAAAAGATAATAAATTGAAGAAAAAAGAAAAAAAGTGTTTGTAACAAAAAATAAAAGTTTTAAAATTCTAGTGGCAACCTTGTAATTATTGTTCAGAAAACAGTATTTTTGTTATTTGATAAAAATTAGTGGATCAAATTGTTAAAAAATAGTATTTTTGTCATTTTACTGAAACAAGTGCATCCAAATCTGTTTTATATTAGTTTGAGTTTGGACTGTTTGTCCTTATTTGTTTAAATCTTTTTAATGATGGGTTTTTTATGTTTTAATATTATTTATGGTAGTGAGTTGTTATTCTCTCAAGTGCAAATCCCAAATCATTTGTCTAAACTACAAATGTTATAAATGTAATACATATTGTTTCTAAAGTACAAATCCCAAATCATTGCGACGACGATCAAAAGTATCGCAAACTCGACCATTGTGGATGTCGAGGGCTATGAAAGTAAGACATAAATTTGGGCCTTCTCATAAACATAAGAAAACAAGCACATTTCACATCCTCAATTCAAACACTACCAGAATAACTGTTATAGCTGACGAAAAAAAATATCGTCAGCTAAGTTAATTTTTCTTCGGCTAAAGTGGATTTTTGGCCGACGAAATGTTTTTTCGTCGGCCAAAATGTTTTTTTCGTCGGCTATAGTCTTTAAACTATAGCCGACGAAATTTTTAAAGTTTAGCCGACGACATATATAATTTGGGGATTGGCGAAATTGTTGGGCGTTGACGAAATTTTTAAAGTTTAGCCGACGACATATATAATGTTTTTTTCGTCGGCTAAAAGTCCTTATATTTCCAGATCTATACAGCAGCTCATGTGAAAAAAACGGGAGAAAAAGTTTGGGGGTTGGCGAAATTGTTGGGTGTTGTCGAAATCTGTCCGAAATTAGTTTGTGGCGCTATATATAGGTACGTATATGTGTATATATCTTGTTTTGAGGTTGATTTAAGAGTTTTATTTGAGTTATATATTGATTTTGAGTTTGAATTTGAGTTGAATTATTGGATTTTGAGTGTGATTGAGTTAATCGATTTGAATTTGATAATATATATGAAGTTGTTGTTATATATATATATATATATTAATTTTATTATAATATTGTGTTCATGCATATATATAGTATGAATTAAGTAATATTTTGATTATGATTGATGTTAATTGATATATATATATATATAATATTGTTATATAATTAGTAATTATTATATATATGCATGTATATATGTGTGTGTGTTAATTATTAATTTGTTATATATTAATTAATTGTACGTTAACTGTAGATAGAATATTAAATGATTTATAAATTTAATTAATTAATTTGTGTTTATACATATATATTATGTTATCTTCTCAGCATATATGGATAAGAGTTGGATTTCGCTTCCAAAATAGGATAAAAGATATGGTAAAGGAATTATTAGTTTTATTGAATATGTGATGGATAATGCTAAAGGAAATACAATTTTCTATTGCTCGTGCACTAAATGTCAGTGTCGCAGCGATACGCATCGATTTGTAATTGACATGGTTTGGTAGCACCTTAAAAGTAATGGGTTTTGGGAGAAGTACGCATGTTGGATATATCACGGTGAAACATCATCAAGGGGTCCGCATGAGCATGGGCAATTTTCTAAGACGGGCAGTACATCCAACGATCCAACAACGGCCTTCAACAACGATATGTTTCCTTATGAGAGCGGTGTATGCTCTGAAGGACCGTATATGCCTGAGCCGGTACAGCCCTTCCCTAGAGTTGTCAACACTGCTGGTATTGACAGGTACAACAAACTACTTGCTTTCCAACAGACCCCTGTGTACCCCGGTTGTCAGAAGACGGTTCTTGAAAGGGTGATGGACGTTATGAAGATTAAAGTTGAGACAAAATCGACTATGAAGGCTGTTGATGACTACCTACAGTCCACTGCTTCGATGCTGCCCCACGGTCATCGTCTTCCTACCACTCATCATAAGGTCCGATGTATCCTGAAAGATCTTGGGCTTTCCTACATCAAGATCCATGCGTGCAAATATGATTGTGTTCTCTTCTGGGATAAAGATCCAAAAGGGAATGACCTTGGTGACCTTGACACATGTCTAGTATGTCAGAGTGACAGGTATAAGCTGACTCCTGCAGGCAATAGGAAACCTGTGAAGGTACTTCGGTATTTCCCGTTGAGGGATAGGCTGAAACGGTTGTACATGTCATCACACACGGCCAAAGATATGAGATGGCACGCTGATAGGGAATTGTATGGCGAAGATACCCTTAAACACCCTGCTGGCAGGGAGGCTTGGAAGCATATAGTATGTGAGTTTCTTCATTTTGCGTCAGAGGTCCGAAATGTGAGGCTCGGGCTCTCATCCAAAGGGTTCAATCCTTTTGGCAACATGAGTCTTCAATACAGTGTATGGCCGGTGATTTTGGTACCATACAACCTTCATCCATGGATGTGTATGAAGAAGGAATACAATATGTTGAGTTTGCTGATTCTAGGTCCCGGTTATCTAGGGAAGTGTCTCGATGTGTATTTGAGACCCTTGATTGAAGAGGTTAAGTTTTTTTGGGACGTTGGTTATCCCACTTATGATAAGTTCATGCACGAGATGTTCCAGATGCATGCCATGGTTGTTGGTACCATTAGTGATTTTCCTGGGTGGGATGTTGTCGGGCAACATTGTTAGGGGATACAAGGCTTGTCCAGAGTGCCTTAGCGATGAGGGGAGCATTAGTCATTGCAACAAGATATGCAGATTGGATCACCGTACTCTCCTTCCGTATGATCACGAATGTCGGTTCGAGGACAAGGCATTTGATGGGACTGTAGAAAATGTTGTGCCTCCTAGAAGATGGACGGGGGAAGAAATTTTAGCAGTGTTTAATGAGTATGATTTTGGGCAGCTCAGCAATCATCCCATTATTGTGGCGCCAATACCTGACAGACCCGACATGTATAAATTTTGGACACATAAGAGCATATTCTGGGAACTCCCATACTGAAGTAAGTTGTTGATCAGGCACTACCTAGATGTGATGCACATAGAAAAAAATGTGTGTAACAGTGTGGTGGGAACAGTGCTGAACTTGGAGGGAAAGACGAAAGACGGTCCGAAGGCACGCATTGATCTTAAAAAAATGGAGATACAAAGACATTTGTGGTTGAAAGAAGGGAAGAAAAAAATGCCTCAAGCTCTTTACACTGCGAAGCCTGACCAGAAGAACGTAATTTTCAAGTGGATGAGTTCTATGAAGTATCCTTCAGGCTACGCAGGAAATATAGCCCGGTGTGTAAACATTCAGGACAATAAAATGTACGGGTTAAAGAGTCATGACTGTCATATTCTGCTACAACGTCTCTTCCCTATTTTCATTCGACCGTTCCTTCCCCGTCAGGTGGTGGAGCCGTTAGTAGCGTTATCAATATTCTTCCAGAAGTTATGCACAAGGGAAATGAGAAAATCTGACCTCCGTGAAATGCAATAGGACATTATTTATATCATGTGTAAATTTGAGAGGATATTTCCTCCAAATTTTTTTGACATCATGCCGCACCTGATGATCCATCTTCCCGAGCAATTGTTGCTTACCGGTCCAGTACACTATATTTGGATGTATCCTATGGAAAGGTATGTTTTTTACACCTCATTTTTTTATTTTTCATGTTCAATATATAATCGTAACATATTACAACAAATTTATTTATATATAGACAACTTGGAGACTATAAAGCTTATGTGGCTAAAAAATCCGCGCCTGAAGGATGTATTGCTGAAGCATATATTGCGCACGAGTGCGTCACCTACATGAGGTTGTATTTAGGAGCGTTGAAGGAAACTCCACAAATCATACCGGTAGATGTACTGAAGTTTAACTTTTCCATAGTCTCTAATGACGTTGAAGTTTATGGAATTTTACCAGAGTCCTACAAGTTGCAACCACATGAGCTAGTCATAGCCCATTAGTGGGTATTGATTAACTGTCCAGAAGTTGAATATTGGAAAGACATCCATTTATACTGTTCAGACATTCAAGGTGATCTCGACTACCACAACAAGGAGTTCGCGAACTATTTTGGCGGCTGGGTATGTAATTATTTATTTTTGTTCATGACTCATTCATTGCATAATTATTCATATTTACAATACATTGAATATTTGGTTACAGATGAACCATATTCAATTTGGTGGTCACCCAAATTTGTCGCACGAACTAAGACTTCTAGCGATGAAGCCGATAATGTCAAGAGTTTATCCGATGTGCAAGATGAATGGCGTGCAATTTATATGTGAACAGAGAGACAACAGACGGAGAACACAAAATTCTAGGGTGATGGCGCATGGTGGGCAGAATGGAGTTGATTATTACGGTGTTCTTGATTCAGTGGTGGAACTCGTTTATAGGCAAGGCATGACGGTGCACCTCTTCAAGTGTAGATGGTTTGATACTAGAAGCCCGCAGAGCATGAAGATTGATCAGTACGGGATTTTATCGGTAGGTTGGTTATACCAAATTGTTTGTGTAATTTGTAGCTTGTTTGAATGGTAATTTAGAAATTTTGTAGTTTTTTTAGTATAAAAAGTACTATAGCCGACGAAATTTACCATAATTCGTCGGCTATAGTATTTTTTATTTTTTTTATTTTTCAACGTTTAGCCGACGAAATATGGTAAATTTCGTCAGCTATATTTCATCGGCTTTACTCCTTTTAATTTTTAATTTTTTAAAATATTTAGCCGACGATTTATACTACATTTCGTCGGCTAAAGTTTTTTAAGTTGGCCGACGAAATATTTATATTTCGTTGGCCAAAGTCATAGGTTTAAACTGACGACAATGTATTTCTTCGGCCAAACTCTTACTTTAGCTGACGAATAATTGGAAAATATGTCATCGGCTAAGTGTGCCACTATAGCCGACGACGGCTTTTATTTCATCGGCTAAAGTCATAGCTGACGAGCCTTTGCCGACAACTTCTTAGCCGACGACAACTCGTCGGCTAAGATCTTAGCCGAAGAATTTGATGAACAGGTCGACAAAAAAAATTTTGTCGGCTAAAGTGCTGATCCTGGTAGTGAAATAAAATGATCATACATCGCGTCAAAATTGGGCCTCCTACGAGATGAAAACAAGCCCAGATCTGAGTTAAGAATCTAACTCGCGATCGTGTAATGTCAAGCAATGACTCAACATAAAAATCAACGCTTCACAATGCATGTGTCATGGGCTTCCTACAAATGAAATGGAAATGAGCCCACAAAAGTCATTGTCAATGCAAGTTCGGTCTCACCAAATTACATGTCGAGTACATGCTAAAATGCAGGAGTATAAAAGCCTATTACAAGTCTCAAGGCCTACTGTAAAGTTCGACACAACGGGTATCAAAATCATATCAGCAGACACTCTACGGAATTGGGTGTCAACAAGAATTACAGTTGATAGATTCAAAAATATATGTATATTTTATCAAAAGTCGGTACAAAACCGCAAACCCAAAAAATGAACTACGGTCGGTTTGATTCCCTTAAAGGGGGTACGTAGGAAATCTAGTGACACACTAAACGCAACCACCATTCCAAACATAATCTCTGACACCACCAGTCAAATACGACCAGTCCAAATGGCTCTAGTCAAATTCTCAAAAGCGCATAAAAATCAAATCCATTCCCAAATCATATAGTGAAGCTCCTTACCAAATTCTTGTGATTTAAACCATAAGTACAAACTACAATGGTTTGATCCCTTCAAAAGGGTATGTAGGCATTCTAGCAACACACTAGATGCAACTGTTAATCTCAAATCAAATCTTTGTCTCCGCCAGTTAAATTCATAAAATTCGAATTCGGCTGCACTAGTCAAATCTACCCAAACACCACAAATTCCAAATTACCGAAACAAAACTCATGAGCTTTAAACCCTTACAAATGTTTCAAACACCAAATCCAAAATAAATGGGTTATCTACCAATTTAAATCCCAAAAGTTGGAACTACATGTGGTTTGATCCCGCAAGGGTATGTAGGCAATCTAGAATCAAATAATCTGGATACAACTGCATCTCAAACACTACTCTTATTCATAAATCGCAGCCATCCAATGAGTCATCCACTCATTGAAACTCTTAAACTACGAGTGACTTGATCCCCCTTCAGGGTACGTAGGCAACCCATTCCAAAATAAGGGTGCAGTCGTAAAAACAAACAAACTCACATCAGTTTCTTGATAAATAGAATCAAATGGTGTTCTCTTGTAACGAGGGATTGTAATTAAGAGACATTTTGTCTTGAATAGGTCGAACCAGACATAATTAAACTCTATTTTAATCAATAAGATAGAGTGAAATTATGTTGGGTGACATTCTACATTTTGTGCACATTTTTACCCAACATCCAGTTGTAAGAAATACGTGCAAACACAAAACAGAGATAATGATGAGTCACCCTAATAATATATGGCCGGAATGGTGAAATACGCCTCCGGTTAAAAAATCACGTAATTCAGGCAAAGTCTCAGCACCGATAGTTGCGGTTAACGCAACTTTTCATTCTTTCTCCCTAGAAGTAGCCCTATCTCCGATAGTTATTTTTCATAAAACTTTTAGACCACTAGTTGTCAGGACCCACCCCGAGTTAAACCCCTTTAACCCGAAGTAAATCCTGCGGGGACCACCTCAAGGGAACTTCTTACCGAAACCCCCTTGAAATGGCCAACCCTCCCTACAAAACTAACTAAACCGGGTTAGTCAGAGCAGTCTACAAAGATGATTACGGTCAACCCTTATAATATCAACCTGACCTCTCAGGCTTGTCTGTCCTCTCAGACCAGGGTCGGAGCTAAGAGCTCTAATGAAATGATACGGTCAACCCTCATAGTGCACTACGTAGTTTGCCTGACCTCTCAGGCTAGGGTCGGAGCTAAGAGCTCTAGTAGCGCCCTCACGCTACTCTAGCTAGCATATTTATTGGTCAACCCTTAAAATAAAAATTCATAACAAAACATTAATCAAATTCTCTTCCCAAAACAAATAAGTAAAACAATTCCTTGTCATATATGCATAAATCCAATTTCCAACGAAGTCTCGGGTTCAATTCCATTCGAAGGACGGCCATCACCGTCTATAACCATTTTCGGGAGAAATAGAAAATTGAGTAATAATGTAAATCCGTTCACGCATAAGTGTCAATATCTCAAACAATAGTAAAAATCTTTAACCGAAGCTCCCGCTAAACTTTATCCAAATAAAAACGTTCAAGAACCCGAGAAGGATATAATTCTCGAAAACAATCATAAAAACCATGCAATTAACTCAATGATTAAGGCATGCATTTATTTAAAATAATATGTCCACTCACAGTACTATTGCGACCTTCTTCCCGCTCGGCAAGCTCCTCGAGCGAAACTCTCGAACTACCCGCGTAGTCGAGCCCGTCTCACGTCCGACCGGAGACTGTACAACAAATCATCATATTAGTCGTTCACAGTTGACTTGGTCTTTTCCTAGTTTGACCAGGAAATCCTATTTGACCACGTGTTGACCAAGTTCCTTTCTTTTAACAACTTTTCGACAATTAGACTTAATTCCCAATTACCGACCCGACATTTTCCAGGATTTCCAGTTATCATTTATTTCCGATAACCATAACACTTTACCGACTTAACTAACGACTCAGCTTATATTCAAGTCCAACCTTATTATATCCTATGTCGGACGACAATTACCGGGGTAACCCTAATTACCGGTCATTCCAATTTCTTTACCAAAGCTTTCCAATCCCTTTCCAAACATACATTTTACCCCAAGTGAAACCACTTTTACCACAACAGTAAATAATTAACAATTATTCAAAAATCATGGGTAAAATGACCAAAATACCCCTTTCACTGTGCAAACACAGTCGCCGGCCGGCAAGCCTCCGACCGACGATCTCCGGCCAACAAAAGCTCCGCCTCCTCCTCCACAACAACTTCTCTCAAGAAACTTAAGCTCAAATCGAAGCCTAACTACCTCAAATCGTCCATGAACAGTAAACCTGAAAAACAAAGTCAACCGGAGTTCGATCTCCTCACCTGACGTGTTATAGGACGACTCCGTGCAGTCGGAGCTTCCTGAGAGGACGACGGTCCTCCCCTTATCGGTCAAACTCGGCGCGGCGGCAGGAGGGAGCGAACCCAGGTGAGCAGTCACTGTTGCAGTCCCTGTTGCAAGCTTCCTCTCCCTCTCCAGCGTTCCTCTGCCACGGATGGCCGCCCAGATCGACGGCGGAGGTGAAGGCGAGTCGACCGGGACCGGTGGCGCGTCAAACGGTGGCCGGTGGAGGGAGAACAGCGGCGAGCACAGTGAGGAAGGAAGAGAGAGTCGAGCGCCAGGAGGGAGAAGAAGAAAAGAAGAAGGAGAGAGAAAGAAAAAAAAACCGGGGGAAAAGGAAAGAAAAAGAGGAAAGAAGAAAAAAAAAATAGAAAGTTTCCTGAAACGGAAACTTTTCTAACTCCTTTCCATTTTTCTTTCTTCTTCGAAATAAGACGTCATCAACCAGAATAAAATTCACCGAAATTTTCTAATTATCTTCTCAAAATCTACTCTCTGAGAATTTAATTACCGACACTTTTCCAAAATAGATACGGTAATTTCTAATAGTAAACGGAGAAGATAACTTTTATTAACTTCAAAAGATTCGGGGTGTGACACTAGTTGTGTCTCATCGATTTGAAACTATTTTCAGTTGAAGGTCCGGGTAAAATATGTAATTTAGATGGTCAAATGACCGTTTCCGTGCGTTAAGAGGTTTGACTTACGGGATTGACCGTAAGGATCGAGCCCTTAACGTTGTCAGATCAAGTTCAATTTTTTTTTCTATAGACATATTTCGACATAATGATCATATCAGACGGTCGGATTTTTGTTTCTCAACTTTGATCATCGTAATTACAACATGCATACTAATGTTGTATAACTTGTTTACTAAGTTTTAATTAAATGTTCCGTTTCAAAAAACATATTCTACGTAGAAACTTCAAACACAAAAAAGTAGTGAAATAAGATATGGCTGAAATGATGAAATACATCTACAGTTGAAAAATCACATAATTCCGATAAAGTCTCGGTGCCTATAGTTACGGTTAATACAATTTAGGGGTTTGACTTACGGGATTGACCTTCCGGATGAAGCCTTTAAATTTATCGAATCAAGTTGAATTTTTGACCATAGACATATTTCAATATTGATGATATCTGACGGTCGTATTTTTGTTTGTGAATTTTGATGACCGGAATCACAACATGCCTACTATTTACCATTATTTATCCATATGGGGAGCCCTATCATCGAGGGGTAAATGTCTCAAAATTATTAGATGGAAAGTTGCGTCTCATCATGGTGAAATTTTGTTGTGTTGAAGGTTCGACCAAAATACCTCATATAGATGTAGATATGGGCGTTTTTGTGTGTTAAGTGTTTAGAAAAACTGCATTTTGAAGCCTTAAACGAACTCGGATGGCCAAAAAAACCCATTTGTCATGGCAATTACGATGAGTTTAACTCGTACGCCCGTTCCGCTTCCAGATTGGTATCACAATAGTCAATTGGACACCGAAATATCCGTAGTGCAATTTTGTAACTAAAAGGTACTTTAACCGACGAAATACCGTAATTTTGTCGGCTAAACTTTTTAATTTTCGTCAGCTAAAGTTCACAGACTATAGCCGACAGAAAAATTAGTTTAGCCGACAAAATAATTTTTTGTCGTCTAAAATTCCACTTTAGCCGACAAAAAAAAATTCCGTCGGCCTATTTTTGGTTATTTCGTCGGCTAAAGTATTTTTTCTGGTAGTGATAAAAATCATACATAATCAGTGACATTATTGTCACTTACACAGTAGCGTTTACCTGGTCAGTAATTGACCAGGAGTTTCATGGTCATTTATCGTTGGATGTAAATACAAGTGTGAAGATAATTATTTTTTAAGTTAACTTGTTATTTTGTTTTGAACTGGTGAATTTGCATCCAACGGTGATTGACCATGAAACTCCTGGTCAATAACTAATCAGGTGAACACTACTGGTCACTTACATTAGCAGAGAAGCAATAAAGAAAAAAAAAGATGCACATACGCATCTAAGATAAAAAGGAATGCAAGATGCACAAAAGCATCAAAAATAAGGAGTAACCACATGACTTTATGTCGCAAGACATTCTGCACTACATATGTCATGAAAACAGTGTAAATATCAATGTAACCGTAACCTTAGTATAGAACTTCCATCCAAATTAACCGGTTTAGACGTAGACATTAATTGGAACTCTATAATCAACTCATGCCATATGCTCCCGTATTGAAGAGACTTGTTAGGATCAATTCCGAAAGATAAATTCATAGTTAGAGTCTCACCTCTAATACTTCTACAAACAAAGCTTATCATCTAGTGAAAGAACAAAACAATGTCAACTACAAACCCTAAAACTACTTTTCACTAGAAAGTTTGTCTTCATTTCTTTCATTTTGCAAAACTTAGCTTTCAAGAACGATTTGCAAACAAGTTTGAATTCCACAACTCACCTTCATAGGGTAAATTCCATAGCTAAGAGTAAACGAAGTAATTATGACCTTTATTTTGTGATACACCCTAGTCATCCCTAGATACGATGAAAAGTGCCTACTGATTATGCTGTATTGCGTAATTTCTTTTCATTCCATATAAAAGGCTAGAGAAGAGCAAATGATGATGAACAAATACTTATTTGTTTAAATCCATTTCATTCCATAATGAATAGCAGATCATGCTCTCACGAGTTGGAGTTTGGACATAATTGAAGGGGGAAATGAGAACAAAATTTGAAGCAAAGGAATCAGTTTCCTTTTTATCGCGACTCTAGAGATTGTTATTTGGAGGCCAATCATCAATTAAGTTCAAGCTGCTTTCACTTTCTCAATCAGATCAGCAGCATCTTGAACGGTTGCAATATTCTCAGCTCCGCCTTCTCCGATGGACACACCAAACTTCTCTTCCAACGCCATCATAATTTCAACCTGTTTCATATGAATTGATGCATCAAATTACTATGCATATTGAGAGCATTTATTAATTAGTAAAGTAAAGCTTCATGTATTAACTATCAGTTACATTTGTTAAAGCACATGGATTGTATATTGTAATTAGTACTAACCTAAATCTAATTTCCATTTGTTCTTCCATTCCTGTCTTAATCCTCAGATTGAGGTATCAATATCAGCATAAGCTGGGGAGTACTATATAATCAAAGTCAAGTAGTTGTCACTCTAATAAATTGAATAAAAGGAATCACAAGAAATACAAAATTGATCGAGCTAATAATTCTGGTTTCAGATAAGAGAAATACAAATAAGATTTTAATATGACAATACTCACTGCTCAGGAGATTTGGTATGTAATGGAGCAATAATGTCCACTTGGTTAGTAACTGATCAAAAATTAATCGAGAGGTGTAATGAACTGTAATATGTGATGGTGTGATAATATTTAGTTTGTGAGTAACTGAATACGAAACTGCACTCAACTATCCTTGATCGTAAATCCATCGACATAATGAAGTCTAGCAAAAAGAGAAGAAGATGCAAATGAGCGTACAGTGTCTAGAGAATCCGCCCCCAAGTCGGCGAACTTGGTGGAAGGAGTGACGGTGCTTTCATCAACAGATAGTTGCTTGGCAATAGTGCTTTGAACAGTTTGGAGAGTTTCTGGTTGAGCCTGCAGATGACATTATGGAATTTCACAAAATTAAGTCTTCTAGTGGATCATGAATTAAACACTGATACTTTCAGAGTGCTAGATCACACATCTAAAAAAAAATACGTACGATAGAACATGAGATTGTGGTCTTCAAGCAACTAGGGACTGAAAATGATCTTTCTTCTGACTTGGTGATCTTGATCTTTGGCATGATCCTTAGTCCTCTAACCACTGGACCTCCCTAAATATGAAAAATGTGAATAAAAACCCTACAATGACATAAATATATATATGTATGCTTATTTGTTCCAGGAATGTGGAACTCACAAAGCTAGAGAAGCCATTAATTTGGCAAACTGTGCTCTTGGCCGTAGCAGTGTACGGAAGAGTGGCCACAGGGACTGGGGAAGTTGAAACAAAAGAGGCCATGAGATCGATTAATAGAAGATTGATGATGTTGAACAACAACAAAAACAGAAAATTTGTTGTATAGATTGTGAATAGATAACAAGGCTCTGTTTCATTTATAAGTAGTATAGGCATAAGAATTGCCAAGACTTGTAATCGGTGATAACAATTAGGTTGGTAATGATGACTGAATTGGGCGGATTATACTATGAAGTGTGTGTCCCTTGTGTTTGTAAAGATGGTGTATGTTAGGTGCAGGCTTTGTCAATGAGTACTCAAATATAGTGTCAAAATAAGTGACAAGCTATTAGTCGGCAATTATACAACATTAATCTTAGAACACTAGAATATGAGTCAGGAGTTGTAATTATCAAATCATAACAATAATTAGCCCTTGTATCGCTTCAAATAAGTGTTTAACACTGACAATTATCCAGTCACCGGAGACCTTGTCCGGCCAGTCACAATGACTGACGTCTGCTGATTATCCCAGCTATGGAGGCCGATAAGCCAGGTGATACAATAATCTATATCAATCATCTTCCTTCTCATGAAATATAGTTAAGGGAAAACCAGATGATCAAACTAAAAAAAGAAGCAGTTTTAGAAATTATATTATCATGTCCAACAAAGGGACAGCCAGCATTTCCAAAAACAATATGCACAAAGACACAAAATGAATGTATAAACTAATAGGTATCCTACAAGATGAGAGTTCATCCAATGCTTTGGGATTATCAGAAGTGATACCAACTGTTGATGAGGCTAGCCACTCAATTACAGTTCATCCATCAACACCAAAAACATTGGTAATAACGAAAAATAGCCTAATTTATTGTCATTAATCCCCTAGAAGATGCAGTAATCCTCATGTCCCATTTTTGAATATACGAATATGTGCCCTCGAGCTAACTCTCAAGATGTCTGCCTGGAATCCCACTATAATTTCTTTGCTAGTTCTCAAGTTCAACTTTCTGCTCTAGTAGTTCTTAGAATCAGTTGTATAAGGGGGAAGGAAATTGATATTGAGACTTAGTTCTCAAGTTCAACTTTCTGCTCTTTCTACATTTTTATCATTTTTTCTTAGTAAAATGTTTTTGTAAATACTTTCATAGCCAAGTCTTGGTCATCAACTATTGACTTCTCAGCTTCTTGGCTTCTCAAGTCTTGATCACCAAGAAAAAAGAAAAAAAATTGTGGTAGTTCACTTCCCCACAAGGCTAGACTTGTAGATGTAAATATAAACAGTGTAATTACTTCCTAAATTTCCAAAGTCTGGTTTCCAAATCATTGCAAATTTTTATGTCATCGTACTAGGAAGAACTACATATAGCTAGGAGTAATGAAAGCAGAAGCTCAAAAAGTAGTGGTGATCCAAGACGCATCTAAAGATCTCGTTAGCTCGAGCACAATTCAGTCAGTTTTGCACCACTTATCAAATAGTCCTGGGGATGAACTTACAGTTCTTGCAGTTCTTCACCAGGTCAATAACCCTAGTACGTTAGCTGGGAGACTGTGTAAGAATTTATGTTTTGATTGAAAAAACTAATCTTTGGAATATGTGGAAAATAAAAGAACCAAAAGAATCGATTATGTTTAATAAAGTATAATGCTAACCCTTTTATTTTTACTAACTTCTCTGTTCTCAGTGGGATACAGGACCAAAATGGATTCAAATTCAGTTTTTGGAACGAACCAAAAAGTCATCGAGGAAGAGATTGAGAGGAAAAAGGAGGAGTATCGTAACAAAGTGGAAATGATTACTCAAATATGTGCAAATGTGGAGGTCAGATCAAACTTGGATTCATAACCTTTTATTTATATAGTTTATATATTTGTAAATAGATCTAGTTCATTGCATTATTGATACTACTAGTACAAGCCACAAAATATGGAAAATATACAGTTTAGAATTTGAAGTAAATTGTGGACTTACAACCATCAATAGAATAAGGTAGAAGAAACTTTATGGTTCATCATCTGTCAATCCAATGCTCACAATATCAGTTTTCTTTTCACGAACACAGATTAAGTTCCACTTGGAGGTACTCGCTGGCCCGTCTCCGAAGATGGTTGCTGCAAATGCTGCCAAAAGATTAGAGGCAACATGGGTGATTCTTGATAGGTCAGTCACTGCTAATACTTAAGAGGTTACAGTTGTGCCTGATTCATTGCAGCCAGTCATATAACCTTATTTCAAATTTTTCCTATGTTGAAATGTTAAGAGTCACATATTTTTCTTGAAACAATTACCAAATGCTTCACTGTGTTTTTAATTTCGACCAAACTAGCTACCATATGGTTTACTCCGAGCTAAATGTGATAAAACATGCTACTAGTCTACTACTGATGAAAAATTATAGTTAAGAGTTCAAGCTTAAAGGTAGACAACTGCCGAAGCTATTGTACCATCAAGTACCAATGGAAAATATAATTACATAGATACACCAAAATTTAAAAGCATTTGTTGATTTGTTGTTGCAGACAAACGAAGAAAGACAAGCAATTCTTCATGGAGAATTTGGCATGTGGTTTATCGAGGTTGAAGCGTAACAACTCTGTTGAAAAACTCAGAGGGCCAAAACCAATTGAGATCAACAAGCCAGTACTCGAAAACCAGAACAAATCAACCACCAGGGGAAGAATAAAAGAACATGTAAGATATGAAGAAATGAAACCCGGAAGGCCAGATGAAGAACTCTCTCCTAAAAGTAAGAAAACATTTTACCAAGTCATCTCAATTATTTATGACTGTGTGTTCCAAGTTGCATGAATTAGACAGTATAAGTACTTTAGTTTTTGAAATTATAACCATGTCTAATGATAATCACAAAAAGATCAAAGAAAATGAAACTGCTACTCTTAATTCTTCATCTATAATACCCTTTCCATTCTTACAAGCTAAGACTGCCTCATGTTATTGTAAGTTATGGCCAATGCCAGACTCATAGCATGTTGCCGTAAATGTGGAACCGGGATTTCTTTAGAGAACCTCATAAATAGCAGATTTGAATTTTGGCCTGATATAATATGAGGAGCCTGATGCAGTTTTTACATTATTATCTAAACATTGGGGGCATTGCAATATAGTGCTTTAGATATAAATTGACATTAATAAAAAGCATAGTTTCACATTTCTTATGACTATTAAAAGTGCAAGACTTGATTAAAAGTGGATTCTGTTTTAGAAACTCCAAGTCCTCCAAATACCAGTGATGACAAAGAACAAGATGGTGATGGTCGTGGACACCCAGGGCCTAATTATAGGAAATCTACCTCCTCATCTAGTGATAAGCTGACAAAGTCAAACATTGAGAATACTGAAACATGCTTGCCTTATATGCTTGCGGGTCATTTTCAAGACAAAGAAGTCACTACCAATGTTGGAAGAGAAAAAGCAGGAGTCTCTTCTTCGACTGCAGGGGTTCAAGAAAAGGATAAAAAAGAAACATGTAAAGTTGGGAGCCCCGATGAATCTAAACAGCATAGTTACAAGAACGATTGGACTGGAAAATTTCAAGCAGATGAGGATTTTAAAAATTCAATCTGCACATTTTGCAATAATCAACGACCGAAGATTGGATGGAAGAGAGATTTTACTTATGCAGAACTCCAAGCTGCTACTGATTATTTTTCTGCAAAGAACTTCCTGTCCGAAGGTGGATTTGGTTCGGTCTATAAAGGAGAACTCAATGGTGTGAAGATTGCAGTTAAACAACATAAAAATGCAAGCTTTCAAGGAGAGAAAGAATTTAAGTCTGAAGTTCATGTACTCAGCAAGGCAAGACATGAAAATTTGGTTATGTTGTTAGGGTCATGCTCAGAAGGAAGACAAAGGCTCCTTGTTTATGAATATGTCTGCAACGGTTCTTTGGATCAACATTTATCAAGTAAGAAGGAAAAAAACTAATTAAACTATAAACAATACTATAATTCTGAAATTATTCAGGTTTTATCCAATTGACATGTAATGTGTTCCTCGATAGTTACTGTTATAGCATAGCGACAAGTCTAACAATGAAATTCTGTTTATTTAATTTGTGCAGCACATAACAACAAACCTCTCAGTTGGGATAAGAAGATTAAAATCGCTACTGGAGCTGCAAAAGGGTTAAAATATTTGCATGAGAACAACATCATCCATAGGGACGTGAGACCAAACAACATTCTCGTGACGCATGATTATGAATCTCTGGTAAATAACTCAGATATGACTGTAGTTCATACTGATTGATATCATGATGAAATGGTTAGCTAAGTAGGTTAATCAACATGAAGCTATTCTTTTTTCAGCATTATAATTCTTCTTTTTTGTCTTGTTGTAGTTTGTAATTACTAAACTAGATAATCTGTGCAACTTCAAATAGCAATTCTACTTATAGATTCATTTTGTTTTTAGATTGCATTTATTTATTAGTGTGATAATGTGCCTTCCAATTTAAGTGCACTAGATTGTTTAATCGGTCTTACATGAATCTCCTTGTTAACGAAAACTAACAATTTTACTTGCTAGTTAGGAGATTTTGGTCTTGCAAGAACTCAACATGAAGATTTGGATCGATCATCAGACACTACTAGAGTAGTCGGAACTTTGGGATATCTGGCACCAGAATATGCAGAAAGTGGAAAAGTGTCAACCAAGACAGATGTTTATGCTTTCGGGGTCATTCTGTTACAGCTTATCACAGGAATTAGGCCTACAGACAAAAAGCTTGGAGGGAAAAGTCTTGTGGGATGGGTAAGAGATTCCATATTGTAAAATTATTTATCATACTCATATAGAACAGGTCTAAGAAAGGAGAATAAAGGAGCGTTTACTGCAGACCAAAGAAGGCTACCTACAATTTGGGATGCCTCAGAGGCTCCTCCCTCTAGTGTGTTTGTATTTTTCTCTTCAAAAAAAGTTACCTGCTAATTATAAAATAAAACATAAAAAGTAGGCTTCTATTATACATTACTTCACATTTCTGCGCACTATAAACCAGTCTAAAACTCTCTTCTCAGGCAAGACCACTATTGAAAGAAAGGAATTACCCAGATTTAATCGATCCAAGAAATGCAGACGCGCATGATGTACACCAACTTTATTTGATGGTTCGGATTGCAGAGAAATGTCTCACCTGGGATTCTCACAAGAGAATAACTATGGATAAGGTAAGTACACACAATTAAGTAGACTATGAAAAACTACAAATAAGAGAATATAAGCCTAAAACAAGGACTTAAGTTGGATACATAGACATAAACTAGAATAGGCTAGGCATAATATATAACACTAAAATTTGGGATGCCAAATAGTATAACGGATATCCTGATAGTATTGTATTTGTAAGAGACAGTAATGTGGATATTATAAATGAGGCAAAACATAATATTGATAATGTGAAACCATAAGTTTCAACCATGTTATGCCATATAACATCACTGATCGAATATAAATTCCTAGCTTGTTGTCTTATATAATGGCAGGTAGCAATTGATTTTGATCAGCTGAATGAAGCCGACCAAATGTGTATCATTGGAGACTTCTCCCAAGCACAGTCGGAATCTGCTGGAAGCGTACTAGGCTCTTCTGAATCGCATGGTGGAGAAGGTGACAATTACAATAGTATCGACATTACTCCATCTGGAAGCTACATGAATCACCCGACCGGAAAACTCCTGCCAATATCGCCTTCTCCTCCATCGACTAGTTCAGAAAAGTCATGCTTCTCCACTGTGTCAGAGCAGTCCCACCTTAGATAGCAGTGCAAGTGTCGAAGACGAGATAAATACCAGAATAATGGCAAACACACAGTTACTTTAATTGTAGCTTTCTAGTTGGTGTTAAAAATAGTGATGGACTAGTTCAGGACGATCCAGATACACAGGGACTCTATGTGGCTTGTTTCTTGTAGTGGTTTGATAATGGGTTCACGGTCGATCACGTAGTTGTTCAGTTTCGAAAATAATCAATTAGTTTTATAATGTCGGCGGCAATTATTGTCAACATGCAATAGCAGAGAGTATTCTTTATATTTTTGTTGTTGCGTAGCTAGGATACGACACTTGATCGACAGAAAAAGGCGGATTAAGGATGGGTATTTATACAAGATTATATCAATCTTAATAGGAAACTAATTTATAGACAATATATACAATACGAATAAGAATTGGATTTGACTCACACTAACACTCCCTCTCAAGTTAGACCATATAAATCACAGATGTCCAACTTGTTAAGTGAGTCATAAAATGTCTTATTAGAGACTGCTTTCGTAAGAATGTCTGCAAGCTGCATCCCAGTACGTAAAAATGGGAATGCAATAATCTGTCAATCCAACTTCTCCTTAATGAAATATCTATCGACCTCCCACTACCTGCATAAACATTATAACTGACGAAAATAAAATGTCTGCTAAGCTAAATTTTCGTCTGCTAAAGTGGACTTTTAGGCGACAGAATATATTTTCGTCGACTAAAATAATTTTTTCGTCAGCTATAGTCTGCAAACTATAGCCGATGAAATTTTAAAAGTTTGGCCGACGAAATATATAATTTCGTCGGCTAAAAGTTCTTATATTTCTAGATCTAGACAGCAGCTCATTTGAAAAAAAAAAAAGACGGGAGAAAAATTTGGGTGTTGTAGAAATTGTTTGGTGTCGTCGAAATCTGTCCAAAATTAGTTTGTGGAGCTATATATAGGTACGTATATGTGTAAATATCTTGATTTTGAGTTGATTTAATAGTTTTATTTGAGTTATATATATTGTTTTTGAGTTTTAATTTGAGTTGAATTATATAGTGGATTTTGAGTGTGATTTAGTTAATCGATTTTAATTTGATAATATATATGAAGTTGTTGTTATTAATAAGTAGATATATACATATATATATATATATATATATATTAATTTAATTATAATATTGTGTTGATGCATATATAGTTTGAATTAATTAATATGTTGATTATGATTGATGTTAATTGATATATAATATTGTTATATAATTAGAAATTAGTATATATATGCATGTATATATATATATGTGTTAATTTTTAATTTGTTATTAACTAATTGTACGTTAACGGTAGATAGAATACTAAATGATTTGAAAATTTAATTAATTAATTAGATTTTATACATTATATTATGTTATCTTTTCAGGATATAGATAAGAGTTAGATTTCGCTTCCAAAATGGGACAAAAGATATGCTAAAGGAGTTATTAGTTTTATTGAATATGTGATGGATAATGTTAACGGGAATACAATTTTCTATTGCCCGTGCACTAAATGTCAGTGCCGCAGCGATATGCATCCATATGCAATTGATAAGGTTTGGCAGCACCTGAAGAGTAACGAGTTTTGAGAGAAGTACATATGTTGGATATATCACGGTGAAACATCATCAAGGGGTCCGCATGATCATGGTTAATTTTCTGAGACGGGCAGTACATCTAACGATCCAACAACGGCCTTCATCAACGATATGTTTTCTTATGAGAGCGGTGTATGCTCTCAAGGACAGTATATGTCTGGGCCGGTGCAGCTCTTCCCTAGAGTTGTCAACACTGTTGGTATTGACATGTCAACAAACTACTTGCTTTCCAACAGACCCCTGTGTACCCCGGTTGTCAGAAGACTGTTTTTGAAAGTGTGATGGACGTTATGATGATTAAAGTTGAGACAAAATCCACCGTGAAGGCTGTTGATAATTATCTACAGCACACTGCTTCGATGCTCCCCCACGGTCATCGTCTTCCTACCACTCATCATAAGGTTCGATGTATCTTGAAAGATCTTGGGTTTTCCTACATGAAGATCCATGCATACAGATATGACTGTGTTCTCTTCTGGAGTAAAGACCTAGAAGGGAATGACCTTGGTGGCCTTGATGCATATCCGGTAAGTCAGAGTGACAAGTATAAGCTGACTCCTGCATGCAATAGGAAATCTGTGAAGGTACTTCGATATTTCCCGTTGAGGGATAGGTTGGAGCGGTTGTACATGTCATCACACACGGCCAAAGCTATGAGATGGCATGCTGATAGGGAATTGCATGACAAAGATACCCTTATACACCCTGCTGACGGGGAGGCTTGGAAGCATATAGACCGTGAGTTTCCTCATTTTGCATCAGAGATCTGAAATGTGAGGCTCGGGCTCTCAACTGATGGGTTCAATCCTTTTGACAACATGATTCTTCAATACAGTGTATGGCCGGTGATTTTGATACTATACAACCTTCCTCCATAGATGTTAAGTTTGTTGATTCTGGGCCCTTGTTATCTAGGGAAGTGTCTCGATATGTATTTGAGACCATTGATTGAAGAGCTTAAGTTTTTTTGGGACATTGGTCATCTCATTTATAACAAGTACATGCACGAGATGTTCCAGATGCATGTCATGGTTCTTGGTACCATAAGTGATTTTCCTGCCCGTGGGATGTTGTCGGGCAACGTTGTTAGGGGATACAAGGCTTGTCCAGAGTGCCTTAGCGATGAGGGGAGCAGTAGTCATTGCAACAAGATATGCAGATTGGGTCACCGTACTCTCCTTCAGTATGATCACGAATAGCGGTTCGATGACAAGGCATTTGATGGGACTGTAGAAAACGGTGTGCCACCCAGAAGATAACCGGGGGAAGAAATTTTAGCAGTGCTTAATGAGTCAGATTTTTGTTTCAATTTATAATTATACTTATAAATTGCAAATAAATATAAAAAGAATTATAGCCGACGAATTTTCATGATTATAGCCGACGAGTTTCATGATTATAGCCGACGAGATTCTTATGTCGTCGGCTAAAGTCAAGTCTATTTATCCAAACCCAGTCTCGGCCGAAACAATTAAAACCCTAAATTGAAAAAAACTCTCCTCCTCGCTTCCACAGCCTCCACCTCACCTCAAAACCCCTCCTCGCCTCCACAGCCTCCTCCTCGCCTCCATAGCCTCCTCCTCGGCTCTTCCTTACCTCCACAGCCTCCTCTTCACCTCGACACTCTCCTCCTCGCCTCCACACCCTCCTCCTCATGTACATGTTTCGATCTCTCTCTAATATATATTGAATTATTATTAATTATTTTGAATATTGAAATGTGTATATGTTGAATTATTAATATTATAGATTATTAATATTGAAATTGATAATGTTGTAGATTTAATTAGATTTGGGTTTTGTAGAAATTGAAATTGATATTAGAAATTGAAATAAAAATTAAAAATGTTCAAATTAAATTGGGGGTTTTATCAGTTTTAATTGAAATTGAAATTAAAAAATTTGAAACTAAAAATTGAAATTGAAGTTAAAATATTAATTGTAGAAATTCTATGAATTGTTATTAATTGTTCCTATATATATTCATATAATTTATTAATATATTGATAAATATTGATAATATATTAGGTATATATATTAATCTTTTTGAATTTTTGTTAAAATATAGGAAGTTTTGTGTATTAAAATATTAATTGTTATTAATTGTACAAATTATAGGAATTTTTCTTAATTGTTACTATATTCATATAATTTATTAATATATTGATAAAGATTGTTAATATATTGATAAAAAGTGTTAATTAAAAAATTTAAAATGCCAATTAAAATTAAAAATTCTTATAATTTAATAAATTAATATTTTAAACAGGATGAAAGGATTGTTCAGTAAAACAAAGGGTTCAGAGGGCCAAAGGTCTGAATCGTCTGAAAGAAAGTCTAGCAACCCTCAAGTGTCGTTTCAGGACCCCATGACAGCCCGACGTGCTTCCCTTCTAGAGCCTACACAGAGACAGCCGGACGCCACTCATTCCTTCAGACAGCTACACGCCCCTCGTTCCTCGAGGCAGCCGAGCGCCCCTCACTCCTCGAGGCAGATGTGGTCTCTAACTCAGGCAAAGGTGTCTGCACCACGTATGACTGAGATACACAAGACACCGACTCCGAGCCCTACTGTTTCGGATGGTGGGTCATCTGGGGTACAGATGCCGCCACCTCTTCTCTACCTTCCGCGGTTAATACCGGCATTACCGGCAGTCGATGACTCAGGGACACCGATTTATCCACTGCCCCCGCAGGTGACCCCATCAGCGGCGTACCAGTTCGTACATTTTGGTACGAATCTTATTTCTGCGAGGGTATCATCATCGGCGACAGAGTCGGAATCCGTCGCGTCCGCCCCAACGCCCTTAGGTATTGAAATATAAATAGTTTATTTTCTTATAATGTCTTAATAAGAATAATTTATTAATAATAAATTTGTGATAGGCACTGTCGACGCCAAGCCGACAAGGAAGAAGAGAGGCACCATCACAGGGAAGGCTGTCGAGAAGACCGTGAGTACCTCGGAGAGGATCGCCATCGATACTGACGGGGATGACAACGTAGTATCGGGCGGGAACGAGAATGCACTCCGGCCGCGTGGGAGCACTCATTAGAGATAGAGTCCTTATGTTGTGGTCAAACTGGGACGAGGTCCCACAGGAAGTTAAGGACATGGTCCACAACGCAATGTTGGAAAGTTTAAAAAGTTCACAATTAATATTATGTATTATATTGTTGATTTAAGAAAATCTAAACTAATAAACGTTTTAATGCAGGTGTGGTTTGACGTTCCCCAGCCCCTGAGGAACACCTGGGCGGACGTTGTGCATGGGGGAAGGTATGTTGGAAAGTTAATGAAAAAAAAAATTATGTGTAATTAATAATATTTATAATTTTTTTTGGTATCTGTAGGTACAAGGAGTGGAAGAACGAGTTGCGGACCCATTGGACTACGCATGGGAACGCACGTTGTGGTACCCCCCTTGAGTTCCAGTTCAGGGAGTACGAGTGGCGTTGGCTTCTGATTTCAGAATTCAACAACCCTCATAAACAGGTAATTAAAAAAATAATTTCTTATATTGTTATTAATTAGTACGTTTTAAAATATTTTAGTAATTTTTTATTTTTTTCCTTTATAGGCCGTTTCCCGGGCGAACGTTCAGAACCGGCAACGCAACACAAGGAACCATCATGCCGGTTCTAGACCGTTCACATCGTTGATGGACGAGGCAGACAGAGAACATCCAGAAGTCAACCGGTACGTTTATACATACGAGAAGGCATATCCTGGCGCCCAGGAGGATATTGTAAGTCGTTTTACGTTTTCAAATTTTTTAAATTATATATGTATATTTTAAAATGTTAATTATTTATTTTTTCCTATCCAATTAGATGAATGTGAAGCAGGCTAGTGACGAGGTGATGACTACTATAGTGAGAGAGACATGGCCAGACACGCAAGAGGAAGACATGTACGAAGCCATGTCTCGGATCGACACTTCGGATCTCAGGGTTGGGGCGAGGATCATGGGCACAGCATTCCCACCGCGAGGAAATAACTTCTATTGTCGGGGTCTAGGAAAGAAGGGTGAGAGGGTACTGAAGACCACTCCCGGATTTCAGAAAAAGGCAGCCTCAACCAGCAACAGAATGACTCAGCTAGAGGCGGAAGTTCATATGTTACGGGAACAGCAAGCCGCCTAGACAGCTTATACTGCCGCTTTACAGGAGTATAATGCGGCAGTATATGTGACGAACCAGGCACAGCAGCAGCAAATGTTCCAGTACTTGTAAGATTTTTCAGCTGCCCAGCTTCAGGGACTTCCGGCTCGCCCATGCCTACGCCTATTCCCCTACGTCAGCCGCCGCAACCTCCTCAACAGCAACCTCCTCCCTACGCAGATATAGATTTAGATAATATAGATTTTATATAGTTTTATGGGTTTATGAACAATTTATAAATAATTTAATGAAAAACGTTTAGACAACTTTTGATGGTGTTGTTGGTTATATGAAATAATTTGTGAAATTTGCAGCTTGTTTGGATGACAATTTAATAATTTTATGGTTTTTTTAGTATAAAAAGTACTATAGTTGACGAAATTTGTCATAATTCATCGGCTATAGTATTTTTTTCCCAAGGTTTAGCCGACAAAATAAGCCATATTTCGTCAGCTATAGCAGTATTTAGCCGACGAAATGTATATAACTCATCGGCTATAGTTATTTTTAATTTTTTTTATTAAATACTTTGGCTGACGAAATATTTATATTTCGTCGACCAAAGTTTTAGGTTAAGGCAGACGACAATTTATTTCGTCGGCTTTAGACAAACTTTAGCCGACGAAACATAGAAAAATAAGTCGTCGGCTAAGTGTTAAACTATAGCCTACGACCACTCTTATTTCGTCGGCTAAAGGTATAGCCGACGAGTCTTTGCCGACGATACCTTAGCCGACGAGTTATCTTCGGCTAAGAGCTTTGCCGACGAATTTGGCTAACAGGCCGGCAAAAAATTTTCGTCGCTAAAGTGCTGATCTTGGTAGTGTCCACATGTTTTGTTTTATCGTGATAAACTAGATTATCAGCAATTTCAATAACAGTTATATTATCACAATATAAAGACATCATCTTCCTTTGTCTGAATCCCAAATCTCTCAACAAGTTTCTCAATCACAACATCTCACAAACTTCAAGAGCCATTCCACGAAACTCTACTTCTGCATTGGAGCGAGCTACCACCTTTTGTTCTTACATTTTCAGGTAACCAAATTACCACCTATGAAAGTGAAGTAGCCTGAAGTAGACTTGCGATCTGTAATATTACATGTCCAGTTTGTGTTTGTGTACCGAGATCTAGAAAAATTCAAGTGACGGTGTTTCGAAAAGATTAATCTCTTCCCTGGAGTAGACTTTATGTATTGTAAAACGCGAATTACAGCTTCCATACGAGCCTCACTCGGATTATACATAAATTGACTCACAACACTAATTGCATAGGCCAAATCTGGTCTGGTGTGAGATAAATAAATCAATCGGCCAACTAACCTCTAATATCGTACCTTATTTGTAGACACTTGATCCATATACTCTGCTAACTGATGATTTTGTTCAATAGGAGTATCAGTCGGTTTACAATCAAGAAAACATGTTTCTGCTAACAGATCAACATCATATTTCCTTTAACTAAGCACAATACAATTCTTCCCACGAGCAACTTCAATTTCCAAGAAATATTTTTAACTACCCAAATCTTTCATCTTAAATTCAGTAGACAACAATCTTATGATCTTTGAATTTCCTCACTGTCATCGCTTCTTACAACTATATAATCTACATAAATAATTAAAACGCCACCTTACCAGACCGATGTTTAAGAAACAAAGTGTGATCTGAATTACTCTGTTTGTATCTAATCCTCTTCATGAACTTAGAAAAACGTCTGAACCATGTCCTGGGAGATTACTTTAGACCGTATAGGGACTCTCGCAACTTGCACACTAACTGCTCTCTATTTAAAGTACCATACCTAGGAGGCAAATGCATGTGGAGACTTCTTCATGCAAATCATCATGGAATAATGCATTCTTAACATCAAACTGTTGCAAAGACCAATCAAGGGTGGCGGCTAACGAAAGAAGTATTCTTATTTTATTTATTTTGGCCATTGGTGCAAATGTTTCATCATAATCCATCCCATACTTCTAAGTGTAGCCTTTCGTCACTAACCTTGCCTTGTACCTGTCCACCGAGCCATCAGAATTATGTTTCACAGTATAGACCCACCAACAACCAACTGGCTTCTTCCCAGGTGGTAATTGCACTAAGTCCCATGTACAATTCTTCTCAAGAGCTTTCATCTCAACTTTCATTACTTGCATCCATCTTTCATCTCGCATTGCATCCTAGACTTTACTAGGAAGAGACATAGTAGATAATTGATTCACAAATGCAATATATGGGTTAGACAACCTATGCGTTGACACATAATTTGCAACAGGATACTGAGTTTTTGCAACAAAAGTAGGCTCATAGTATTCCATAGATTGTTACAGGGTGATTCTCATGGAGGGAGAATCGTACCGAACACGAGGACAACTTTATCTTCAAGATTCATACCTACAAATCATAAGCAAGAGGCATTAGGTGGAATACCGGGTATTCCGGCCTTCGGCCCACCGATGCCTAAGTTAGCCATGATAGCATAGATAATGTAAGTATAGAGTGGAGATAGAGGCTTGCCCATAAATGAGCACTGAAGAGGAGTACTTATAAGGATGGGGTGATTGCCCCTTAAAAGTACCGTTTTGCCCTCACATGAGAGCCTATTACCAATGTGCCTTTATGAAAGTGTGTAGATTCCTTGTTTGATAATGACCTCTTTAGCCTAAGATGCATTCTTGCGACCGGGTAATAAGCCCGGTTTCCGACACGAGAGGATTGTTTGCACCTTGTGTTAACAAGTATTCAAGTCCCTAGTCGACTAGGACTCTCAAGTGGGAGTTCCATTAGTTTAAAAGAGTGCCGGAATACGGAATGTCCGGGAGTAGGAAGGCATGGTGGTGAGTTCCCAAGTCCTCATGTGTGAGTTCGTAGGGTGAATGAGGATGTAGTTTGTAATATAGGGTGATCGGGGGTCGATGTTTTAGGTACCACTCGTAACTAGGTGTGAGAACTCTGGTGAGCATCTCGCGTGGATAGCGGGTACTGGCATGTTTGTATGTCTTAGGACTATAATAGCCTTTGATTTGGATTAGCTATATGCTCTAATCAATAGAGATATTCCAGCATATATGTTCTCCAAGAGGAGACTATGTTAATGTACATTTTTTGATTGCATCTAGGTGGGTTATTGAGTGTCTATGTACCCGTTTATGGGATCAAACCAATCATAGTTCATCATTTTCATCGTTGAGACAAGTGTGTCGTCAAGGTGTGGCGAAGAGTGCCACTGGGGCATGTGATGGTGTCGCTGGGCACGACCAGAGTTGTTGCTGGGGCATGTCAATGGTTCCACTAGGCCCTGCCAGAGTGGCCTTTGGGGCACAAATGTCACCAAGGTAGCTAAAACATGCTAGGAGGTGTGGCCATGATGCCTGCTGAGGCAAGGTGTGCGGTGCTGTAGTGTATACCAATCTAACAAGAGGCATAGTTAGGGTGCCTACTGTTGAGGTAAGGTGTCACTAAAGTGTAGCAAGAGAATGCTAGGAGGTGTAGCAAGTGTGCCTGTCGCGGAGGAAAGCAGTACGCTAAAGTGTACTGAGAGTATTCCAAGAGGTGCGTCAAGGATTCGTGCTGCTGAGGCAAGGTGACACTAAAGTGTAGTGAGAGCACGCCAAGAGATACAACAAGGGTGACTGCTGCAAGGCATGATGTCGCTAAAGTGTAGCGATAGCACGCTAGAAGGCGTGGCAATAGTGCATGTTGAGGCAAGGAGTGTCGCTAAACAGTAGTGAAAGTATGCCAAGAGGCATGGTGATAATATACACCAAACCTTGAATAGATAAGCATAATAGCTTTAAATAAGTCCTCCTAGTGTCAAGGTAGATCATGGTGTCGGTAGGATGCATAAGTCCCCCGGTGTCATGAATAATTCAGGTGGCTGTGTACCGGAATGAGGACTAATTCGGCATAGGGGTTTTCCTATGGTGTGCTCAAGGTGAGTATAATATCATACCTAGGTAAATGCCTTGAGCACTTTGGTGGCTTATATGTGCCAGGCGCCGGGGAGATTTTATGAACTTGTCCCGGCTAGCTGATAGATGATGTGTGGTGGAGGCCATGTTACAGGGAGTGTATTCCCCATGGTTAGGCAATATATGCCATGTGTAGGGGAGTGTACTCGCCACAGATGGCTTATCCATAAGGATAATGTTGATGGTTGTGGAAACCTTTATGTATTGGAGTAACGAGGTGTCAGAACCTCATACTTGTAGCTAGCAATCGTGGATGTGGGAACCGTTGGAGAAATAGTCATGGTTAAATAGTGATACACCTATCATGGAGCTGTGAATATGGACCATACCAGTAGAAGAACAATGAAGAACAATCGTAGTGAGTAGCTTGACCATGAGAGCGCATGGAGTCATGAGGATACACAAACTGTAGAAAGTGGCTATGGAAACTATCTATATACAAGCAACTGTCATGTAACCATAGTGAATAGCAGTAGAGAGACTGGAGAAATCATGTCATAGATATAAAAGATCAAAAGAGAAACCAAAAGGAGATCACGTAGAGACCATGAAGAGTAGAAACGTTGATCATGGCTAGCAATCTCTAAGAGTGGCCACAAAGAGTGACTAACAAGTGTAGCCCTTAGGACATGCTATAAAGTTGTATGAGGATATTGGCGATGGGTCATGGCATTTCGACATATGTATGATGGTAAGGTGCCATGAAAAGTTATCATAGCGCGAAAAGTGTCATAAGAGTTTATCGTGGTCGAGATAGATTGGTTCATTAGGCGCGCACATTTCCTCGTGACGAGGTCGTTGTACACGCTCGTGGTGTATGTAGCTTTTTAGTTGCATGTATGAGTGTTGTTTGTTTACACACGTTATATGCATGATATGAGAGTGCACGCTAGGGTGCTAGCTGTTTACACTTTGTTGTGTCTATAGCCTGGGTTGTATATTTGAGTGTTGGTTGTTTGTTTGCACTTATTGTTTGCACTTGTTGTTTATATAATGAACCTGAAATTGCGTGTTTGAGTGTTTGTTGTGTACACCTACTGTGTATAACCGTAGATTGCACATTAGGGGTGCTGGCCGTGTACACTCGTGGGGTGTGTAGGTGGAACGTTTAAGTGTTAGTTGTTTACACCTGTTGTGTGTATAACTATAGATTGCACTCTAGGATGCTGGCTGTGTACACTTGTGGTGTGTGTAGTCTGGCTTGTATATTTGAGTGCTAGTTATTTACACTCGTTGTGTGTATAATTAACATGGTATTGCATGGTAGAGTGCTAGTTGTATACATTTATTGTGTGTGTAGCATGTGTTTGCATGTTTGTGGCTTAGCTGAGAGGCGGGACTGAGCGTCATGCAAATGAAGTGTTGTTGAATGGTAAAGGTTGTTCCATGAGATATGCATGAGGTATAAGAAGTATGTGTGTAGCTGTTTAGGTGTGTAGCTATTTTAGGTTTGTAGCCGTTTTAGATGTGTAGCCCTTTATGTGTGTTACCATTTGGCATTACAGTTTGACGTTACCATGTCTATGAGGTATGATCACATAGGTATGTAGTCATTTGAGGTGTATCCCATTAGGTGTGTAGCCATTTGCACGTTATTGTTTAGGGTTAGCCATTTGGCTTTACCATGTATTGGTTACCTTTAAATAGTCATAAAAGCCTTTGTATGTTGGCTATAGATGTGTGTTTAATATCACCACTTTAGTTCAAGCAAAGTGTAGCGAGATGTCAGGGTTAAGATAACTTTGAGCCCGAGGTAACCGAGACATAAAGTCCTCCTTATAGGCAAAGATAGATGGTACTCTGAGTGGGCCCAAATTGATTCGCATGTAGTTTCATCCGAAGATGTCGCGTTTTGCGTAAGTTGTATAGCTCCTGGCTAGTGGGGTGCCATTGCATGCCATGATCAAGGATCTTGTTTGAGATAATTAAATCATAGACATAAGATCGTAGGTATATAACATGTATGAATTGCAATAGTGTATCAAGTTTCATGGTTTGCAATCATAAGCGTGTGTGTAGCATGAGCTTGGAGTGACAATGTAATAGCAAAGTTGCACATCGAAAGCATGCACAATAGTTAGTTATTTGAAGCATGAAAATACATGTAGCATAATTAAGAGTGTTTTGAGTAACTCTTTATGAAATGTGTAAAGATTAACATATAATACATGCGGACAAATATTAACATATAAATCATGACATGTATGTAGGCATAGAAAAGACACTATTAATATTAACATATATGTAAGCATAAAGTGTGCACTAATATGCATGTTTTTTGGTAATTACTAATATGCATGTTTTTTTGGTAATTACTAATATGCATGCTTGATATATAGTTAATAATGAAGCATGTACGTTGAGCATGCTCGATATGTAGGACCTAATGAAGCACATTGTAAAGAATAGCACGAGCTCAAATTAATGCGTACGTGAGAATTTATCTGGAGTCTTGTAGAGCCACTATAATATTGTAGAATGTTTGTTGTCGATATAAGTCCCGATGTCGGTAAAGGGACCTTCAAAGCTCATAAATTTTGATGGGCTAGCGGGACCGATAATAGGACACAAGCATTGAGCTCACCGAGTAAGAATCCCGATAGAATTGTACAACCAATGATAGGACTTGATTATTGAGTTCATCGGTGAAGAAAATATAGAAGTGTCAATGATGAGACTCAACTTATTTTGCTCACCAGCATGGATAATATTGTATTTGTCGCAAAAATAATATATGTGTGTATGTTCCCACATGATAGAAGTTGATGATAACACAAGAATAATAGTCCCTGTAACAAGCGGCAATGATATTTATGGCAAATAGATAAGCATATAAACTGTTACCATTTGATAAGGGCAGGTGAGCTTTGGATCATTTTGTTCGTGTATTGCTCATCATAGTATCATGTTGCCGATAATTAATAGATCATAGAGAAAGTTATAACATTGTAGGCGGAAGTGGTGTCGAGTGTCGACTACTTGCTGGTGCAGCTTGGCTAGATATAATAATACACCGTCGAATTTGAAGATGGCCACCATTTAATCCTGAGTGACGTGTTCCCGGGGAGGAGTGTTCAACCAAATAATAGAATTGGACGGTGATGTGCCAATTATATTATGGAGCACTAGAGTATGGTTGTCACTGTAGCCGAACGTCAAAGCCCTTGAAGCCTTTGTGTGAGGTGCCCATTTGAGAGCTGTCCATGGCCAATGGCTGGCCTCAGGACAGGGACACCGAGAGTAGAGGGGCGCCGTGAGCTCGGGAGTTGACAGCGAGAACAAGGCACCGGCATGTGCCGACACCGAGATCAAGAGCTTGTCACTGCCGGGAAGCTAATTTTTGCCTGTGATTGCTGTTGAAGAAACTATAGTACTAACAGAAAAGGACAGCTGTAATGCACATATAAATAGTTGAATCTCTGTAAAAACCTTTTAGCTTGGATCATTTTGATTCTCTCTGAAATATATCAGTTAAGTTGCTCCATCTTCTTCCTCATTCTTAGTTGAATTAAGTTGTAGCTTAGCCATGACTACCATGTTATCAATTGCGACCCATGATGTCACGACCAGGAGGCGATATGGTCGTTATGGCGCTGTAATCTATGATGCACGAATACGGCAAAAATTTTAGTATGCTGTATCGTATCCGTATCCGATACGGGTACGCACGAGATACGTCATGGATACGTACCCAAAGATATTCAAACATATCCTAGATCATTTAGGGAGGTTTTGACCAAATTAATACTAGGTTGTTGACTTTTTGTAGTAATATCTTATCTAATTTGTAGCAATCTCTGTTCTGTTTTAACTCTTTCACGATTATAATTGAATATTCTTCTGTATTTTCCTTAATTAGATGATTTAGATTAGATTTATTTGGAATTTATTTATTATTATAATTTTTTTGTGTGATAGATCTAGTAAAATTAGGCTAATTTCGTGTTATTTCCCATTAAAATTATCTATATATTTTTAAATTATATTAAATATATATAATATCAAAACGTACCCGTATCCTATTTTTTCGATAAAAAACGTATTTACGTATCGTATCGAACCCGTATCCGTGTCCCGTACCCGTACTAGTGCATCATAGGCTGTAATTGGTTGGGTACTAACCCCAAGAAATGATTTGCAAGTAGCGACACTAAGAGTGAAAGGTACCCAGAGCCATCACTTTGAATTTGCATGGATTTGTCGATTTGTTGAGTGAGCTAGTTGTTCTGAAGGAGCTGCAGCAAATGGCTCACCGGCAAGTCAAGCTCAACTATAGGGAAGGTGCCTTGGTGAAGGAGGTTAGAATATTTGAATCCACATACACACTCACCATTAAACCGGAATCCACACTCACCAAACCCAAATCCAGAAGTTCAAAGCTTTAAGGTCAGCGATAGCATTGAAAGAGAAGAGTCATGTTACCGATTCAATTCGAATCCTCTTGGGTCGCACAAGAGAGACAGACGCATTGAATAAATGGGTGTCCAGACAAGCTGTTTGGGTGTGACGTTGCTGCCGGATAGATGAGGCTGAGGAGCTCATCTGGAGACCAGCACCAAGAGTAAACTGTTGCGATTTGCATCTAGTTTTCAATGGTGCATTACAGGGAAGAGAATGGCAACAAGGGTGCCCAGAATAAATCTGGGTACACGTGCAGCGGTGCGTGAGCTAGTTTGTCGACGTCGTCGAGCGACGGAGTGACCAGATTTGACTTAGCGGAGGAAATGTCATCCCGGTCCGTAAATGATTTACTCTAGGCAAATCAGATTATCCGACTGCAAAATCATCCGCCTGCCTTCCTCTGCAATACCAGATTTGCCTTGTAGCGGAGGAATGCAAGACAGTTGATTTTGCATTCTGTTATCCTGAGTTCTTTATATGGTTTTATTGGACTTGATCAGTACTATATTTTCTAAAATTTGGTTGTTCGATTTGTAGTGTTGAAGGCGAATCGAAAATTTAAAATTTTTAGGATTTGAAAATTGAGATATTTATGTTTTTGTTCGATTGACTTAGTTAATTGGATTTACCTTTTTACGAATAACTTGCATGTTCATAAAACTCCGATTAAAGTATAAAGCATGCTACAAATTTGTATTAATGTCATCTACAACTTTCCAGAATGAAGTTTTCCCGAATTATCGACTTTACAAAAAGTCAACTTTTAGTCTAAACTCGGTTACAATCAACGATTAACAATCAAAGTCACGAAAACTTGGTTATTCGGTTTACGTACGATCTTCTCCTTGAATTATTGATTATACTGAATCACAAAATTCTTCCTGCAATCCAAGCCATTTACAAATTGGGGTACGAGACTGTAAGCTCTTATTATAAACTCCTTTAAACCGAAATAAATCCTGCGAGGTCCACCTCAAGAGAATTTTTTACAAAAACCTACTTGAAATTAACAACCCTTCCCTCTTGCATGGTGTGACTTGGTGTTCATCTTACGCACAGTGCGACAGTGTTTTCTTGTTGAAATTTTAGTAGTGGGAAGCAGTAGCACCCTAAGAGGTGTGCGAGAGTTGAGTATTTTTGTCTTCGAATGGTAAATTGTGTAAGACTAATTATTTTTGGTGAAAGAATAGAAGTGTGTGGTTCGGTCCAGAAGTCTAGTGACAAGGGTCTTTGTAAGGTGAACAGGAAATGTGGAAACCATGGTTGTTTGGTAGGGCGCTTTAGATGCAAACGTTATTGATAGTCTCATTAAGATGTCACGGGGATGACGTTTCCTTTGGTGCACACAATTTGTGAATTGTGTTTAGACTTGTTTCTGTGCATTGTTCAAGGTGTCCTAGGAGGAACAAGAAAGATAATAGTGTCCCACCTATGTGAGGATTGTGTGACTTGCAACCAACAAGTATAAATATACTTTAATTCTTTGGAGCGATTGATTGGAGTAGCAGACTGTTGGGTGAGTATCATTGACTTCTCGAGACTTCATATGTTGATTGTCTTTGTTTTTAAGATGTCAACTGAGCCTTATGAGTTGTGGTTTTAGGTTTCAGAAGTGGAGATTCAGGCATGTTTTATTAGAGTGTACGTTTAAAAGGGTTTAACGTAGTTTTGCGTTAAACTTTCTCAATGAGTAAATATTTCGGATTCTCATATTTAAAGATTCAGGCATCTTGGATTAAGAAATTTCAACTCTAATTAGTGTCTTGCACCCTTAGAATATTTGACAGACCCGCTCCAAATCCCCTTTAAAGAAATCTAGGAGGAGTCTATTTAACCAACCGAAAGGAAAATTTACAAGAATTTCGACATAGTCTCCCCTAAAAATATAGGCAACCCAAAAACCTGTATATCCAGAAAACACTTCCCATAACACATATCTCATATGACCTTCAGCAACCAAATCCATAACAATCATCATCCACCACAAAAATAAAATACGGGGTCACTAACCCCAACAAAAACATACTAGGGACCCAAACTACTAAATTAAGGTACACCAGAGTATAAACTAAATGGTCAAAATAAGTAGAAAGTATAAGAGTACAAAATGAGTCAAATCCTAAGAATGGATGGAGTCGCTGGATAACAGAATGCCTCAACGTGGTGCGGTCGCTGGATAACAGAATGCCTCAACGTGGTGCGGTCTGACCTCGGCGAAATCTATTATCTAGGCAAAACAAAAAGCCAAAGAGCCCAGAGAAAAACATAGAAAACGTGAGACAAGCTCAATAAGAGGACAAAAATATAATTTAAACAATTCTTCAATAAATCTCATTTCTAAAACAAACACTCATCTTTCACAAAATCTTGGTGCACGTAAGAATCAACGTTTTATAGGGAAAATGTGATACAAAATATAAATCATGGGATATTTCAAGGCTAGATAAACCAATTTTTATATATGGAAATCATGCAGCGAAGATATCACATTATTATTCTAATGAAAGCTCAAAAGACAAGAAATAACAACTAGAAATAAACTGAAGATTTGTAATCTCATAGTTTGTAAATATCTTTCCCTTCAAACTGTTACCGAACTTGTACCCAAATAAACTGGTCATTCACCTACAATGAGCTAGTCAAAATAGGCAGAGTGGCGGACAACTGGTCATGCACTTATGATGAGTTCGCTTATCATGAGCAGAGCGGGGGTGGGGAAAGTACTGGTCATGCACCTGTGCATATCAAGCAGAGCGAGGGAAACTGGTCATGCACTTATGCGTTTATCGATACACAAGCAGAGCAATATGGTATATGTACGTGCACGTAACCGGAAGACTGATGAAGTATTGTAGCATCTCGCTGGGTTGGGTACTCGTAGGGTAAGTTAAAAATATGCATTTCCTTTTAATCTAAGAGATTCTTTCCTTTTGAAACGTATCAAAACACAAAGGATAAAGCCATTGAGCATTTTGAAAATTACTTTATTTTCAAAGTACCAATACTTAAATCATAAAATAAATAAGACTATTAAAAGTTTCTTTCTTTAAACTCACATTTACTCCAAAACATAATTTAAGAAATTGCATAGAGACAATATACTTTATTTACGAGAAATCATAAAAAGAAAAATCTTCATGATATTAAACAGAATATAACAAAATCCATTATCAAGAAATTAATTGCACATTTATTTAAAACAAAGTCCAACTCACAATGAGAGGCTAGGTGTGTCCCAACTCGGGATTGTCCTCGAAAGCTCGCTCAACCGTATCACCTAGCCAATTATAATAACAAGAGTGTTTAAGTCCAAAACAAAATAAATTATGTAAGCAAACGCGAATGCACCTTAGCTTTTGGTACTCACTCCCCTCCTTGACACAATCCCATTAAAATTCATCGAAAACTTCAATCGACAAATATCCACGTTAACATTATTCCACAACATTTCCTTTAGCTCCAACACTTCCACTTTGAAATATTTACAATCTAATCCCAACCAAAACTCCAATTTCTTAGGCTAATACTAACACTTTTTAAGAAGAATAACAATGCTCCACCAACACTAAAAATAGCCTTGGAAGGTCGTCGGAGGCAGAGGCAGCGGAGCTGCGGTGGCACAAGGTGGTCGAATTCTTAAACTTAAAAATCTCCATAAACATATGCAATACTATACTAAAAAAGCCCATGAGGTAAGGAACAACTTTATACCTCGAGGTTTCTCCAAACGCTTGATGGTTTGGCCAAAAATCAGGAAAATATGCCAAAACTTCAATCCTTCAATTTGTTGCACACAAGTAGAAATAAATTACGAGGCTAGTATTTATAGAATACCCATGAGAAGAGGAAGAGAATGATACCAATTTTATGGCAAGAGGTGGCTGGAGTCGGCGACTGCGACAGGGGCTTGAGGGAGGCATGGCCTCTCGTTCTCTCTCTCCCTTCCCTGTTTCTTCTTCTTCTTCTTCTTCTTCTTTTTTTGGAACGGAAGTGAATGAATGAGGAAGAGGGAAGCTGATCCCTTTAATTAGGGGTTAAGGGAGAAATAACCAAAAATGCCCCCATACGAAATGCTAGGGAACAATTTTTTTGGGAATCTATAAAAATAATTTCTCAAAGGGATGGGTTAATTTAATGATGAGACGAATTAAAATTCTATATGTGATGCATGTAACTAAATAAAAATATTTTCAGGTACGGGGTGTTACAATATTTCCTGGTGTATGCAAGTTAGATAATCTTACTAGTCATGTGCATAAAGAAAATTATTTCTTATCAGACTCGTACAATGGAAAATTCTTAAAAAACGTGAACCAGATCATTTGATCTAGTTCAAAGCAGAAAGAGTTCACGTGTCGGAATTCAACCATGATTTTCTCTGTGGACTAGCATGAGTTTTAATTCTATGATGTACTTTTCCATTAGGAGTTTTGGCTTCCTTAAGTTTTGAAGGGTACGAATTCCCAATCTGTTCGATTGGAAGGTTAGATGATCGCTATAAGCATGTGTCGATGTGTGAATGGTGGTGTCTAAACAAGTGGGATTTGACGTTGATTTATGGAGTAGCGTGATGACTAGTTGTTGCGTGACGTCATGAGATTCGAACCGGATGGTGGTTAAGAATGTAGCTCTTGTTCGGGTTAGCTGCTTTTAGCAGGTGGAAAAGTGTGAACAAGCCTACGAGTGGTCATGATTTGGCTTAGACAATAGAGAATTGTTTCCTAAAGATGATTTCAGTGCACGACAGAGTTGTAGATCTTTTTGAAGAAAATAAATTTTTTTACGAGCGTGGGATTTGGTGGACCAGGAAATTGGTAAACAATGTCGTACCTCAATATGTAAATGGTTTGGATTATGAGAAATTTCCACGTAGAAATGAGTGCTACGTTAAATAAATGTGACATTTGACTAGGTTACATGAGTTTGCGGATTATGTTGGATATCCATGGAGTTAAATTAGATGTATAGTGTCACGTGTATTCATGTTTCATGAATAAGTCTCATTCCATACATCTTGTGTGAATAGCCTTCCGGTTTGTATTGAGATTTGACTTATAAGGAAGGATCGGTAAGGATGTTGTTCACGAGCAGGTGTATAAGGTTATGACAATTCTATTCACGAGGCGATTCGAAAGAGTTCTCAAAAAAGAGTTGATACTTGAGAACAATAAGGTTATTGTAAGTGATAGTATCCCCCACTCTGTTGGAGTACAAGTATAGACAATTCGAGGATGAAATTTTTATAAGGTGTCACATCCCGGTCCGTAAATGATTTTGCAGTTGGTTATTTTTCATGACTTTGACTATTAACCGTTGGTAGTAACCGAGTTTGGACTAAAAGTTGACTTTTTGTAAAGTAAATAATTTGGGAAAACTTCCTTCTAGAAAGTTGTAGAGAACATTAATACAAATCTGTAGGCATGCTCTATGCTTTAATCAGAGTTGGTATGTGGAAGTTATTCGTAAAAAGGTAAAGATACAGTGCGGTAAAACGGTAGAAAATCAACAAATAGAAACACATACACACCACACATATGAATCAAGAACAAACTAAAAACAAAAAAAATATTGAAAATAAAGGAAGAAAGTTATGAGTTACACATTTCGTTCTTCAACACAAGCTTGAAGCACACCAAGAAAACTATGAAATTACAAGAGGAATTAAAAAGGCTAAACTAGGGTTTATGGAAGAGTTAGAGAGATGGAATAAACTAGAGTTTTCGAGTTGTTGTACATCAAGAGTAGGTCCCCAATTCGTTGGTTTGCTGCCCCTATTTATATGGGAAAATGGTTGCACTTTCCTTCTTGAATTAGGTCTTCTTTCCTTATCAAACTTGGGCTTGATTCCCCTTATGAATTTCCAAGAATATAAGGGTCAAAAATACTCTGTAAGAGGCCTTCAAAATCCAAAAAAACCCTTCAAAAAGTCCAAGAAGTCATCCCTTAAAATCAGCCCAAAACCCAAACTCATCGGAACTTTGTCGAAAACTCCATTATTTCTGCAAATTTTCAGTCAACTATGAGCTATCATAACTTTATCAATACTCCATATTTCTAGACATTTCTTGACTCTAAATTCAAGTACTATTTCCAGTTAGTTGCCTGATTTCCAGTTTCTTAGTCCAACTTTGAAGACTTATAACTTGAGCTTTCCATCTTCATTTTGAATGATTATTGACATGAGAATGAAGCAAAAAACCTATACTACATCTATGAATGAGAACTGGCCAAAAGGAATGTATGAAACCCTCAAATTCTTCATTGAAAACAGAAGAAATAAGTTATTTTGAGACTTCAAATAATTGTTCTTTCAAGGGTTGTTTTTCGCATATCTTTTCTTTGACTTTGTTTGAGATTTTTGACCAGTGGAATGACCATTCTCTATGCTATGCAACACTACTCCATATACGAGGCCTTAATTGCCTAGATTTTGCCCTCTTTTCTCCATAATCGCTTTACAAAGTACCTAAGAAAGAAACTATGTTAAAACGATTTTTTTAAGGAATAAACCAAGCAAAAATGTAAGGGTTCAACTATAAATTTGTTGCATCTTATGCTCCTATCAACAACAGATGTCCATCTAGTAGCAACAAGTTTGTATTGTTGTATACCAAAAGGTCTAAAGAAGAAGCACTAACATGATCATGCTGAGAGTAATTCAAAGTCCAAGGTGTCTTCATGAATTCACCTTATGTGAAGAATAGTCTTGAAACCAGTATTGATGTCCATGGACTTTGCAGCAGTCATTCTCTGAAAGTTCTATTGTACTTGGGTGCTTTAAACCCCATATTAGCTGCAAGTTGAGCATAAATTTTTCAAGAGCAGTCACGGTGCATTTAGTATTACATTCAAAGCAAGATGCTGGAAGGAAGTCTACAGCTTTTTTAAGGGTTTCTTGCTTGGAGTAAAATTCAACATGTGATAAGCCCTATAACATTCGCTGCCATAATCAAGCTGAAGACTAGCAGCCATTTCTTATAATCAAGTTTATACTGGGGGGTGTGTGAGTTGCGAACCATACTCAGCCTCGATTTATTCATACCTTTAAGAACAACTTTCAGAGTTGTTGCTAGGAAACAACGATTTTGAGGTGATACAGGGCATATAATTTGACATTCGCCAGAAGAAGTATCTTTCGGAGGAATGGAGACAAAGTTAATGGTTTGGCAAAGCATTCAAAGAAATAACACAAGTCCATTTGTGTCTGATTACCACAAGGAGCTTGTATTTCGCCATCATGGAGCCAAATTTTCACAAGCGTACAAGAAAGTAAGTTCAACTCTACATGTGAAACTTAATTGCACCAAATACTATAAAGAAGGTCAATTCCTGAGGATTGCAAGATAATTTTAATCGTCATTCGTTCATTCCAGCTTTACACCGTTAGTGGTTTACATTCACTTCACCCAATCAAATTAGGGGGCTATACTACATATATTCTATGCCAAAATTTTGAAACCTACATATATTCTGTGCCAAATTTTTGAAACTTTTGAGTTTCAATCTTCTATAACTTTTGAAATTGTAGTACTCAATTAATTCTTGAACCAACTCCTGTTGTTTATTATCTAACACATTTTTTCTAGCTGAGGCTTGAAATGCATTAACCGAGTGTTAGCATCAGTTACCAAAACTGTTTGGATTTTGAAATGTTTATTATCAGTTATGGCCGAATCCTATGATCTTTTGTCTGTTCAATCAAGGAGATATTAAATGTGTCTTTTGTCGCAGCAAGTCAGTAACAATACTTAAGAATCTTTGTCTCAAGGGTACTTTATCAAGCAGTTTCAAGGTGACTGGAGGTTCAGCACTATCGTCCATGGATTAATACATGTCTTACTGGTGCTAAGATTCGTTCTCAGTCATTCTAATGCTCAGAAATCACAAGAGAATCTTATGGAATTCGTTATGCAAATCAACCCCTGCAAAAGAGGAAATTTGAAAATTTTAGATTTGACTTGTTTTTGGGCATTTTCGTGGTTCATTCGCACTTCCTTCCATGGGTTAGAGTCTTGTTTATCATACACCACTTTGAAGCCAGTATATTGGAATATAATTATGAAAAATAATCATGTAATTCACTGCTTTGAGGATTGACTTACGAGGTCTATAAGTTGGCACCATGAAACAGTCATTCTTGAAAAGCTAGACTGCATTAGGTTTTTGTGGCCTTGTTTCTTCATCTTAAAGTATACCTATCATTGAGATTGCTATTTATGCATCAATTTGGGATGTTATAGAATATTTTAGAATCAAGAATTGTCTAGAAATACCATGGGAAACTTAAGTTACAAGCTAAAGAAGTGGGCAAGAAAAGATGCAAAAGCTGGAATTTCCAGAAAAGGCTTTCTTAGAGCTGTTTTGTGAGACCATTCACGCCATTTTAAAGGGATTTTTTGGTTGTTCGCTACATTATTGCTTCAAGTACATACGTCGTACTCCATTTTCAAGACAAGTACCAATTAGAAGTTTCATCGGAGCATAATGCAAATCATGCCCAAAGTCGTCATCGAGAGCAACACAATTCATCTGCTTTCTTGGAGGGTTATCAGAAGGCGTTTGATTTAGTGTGGAAGGAATGAAGTTATACAGCAATCAAACAACTAGTATGTGGTTGGTAAAAGTTTATTCTAATTATTTGGAGTTTGTTTCATGCAATACAAGTGTGTTTCCCTTAAGGTTAAGTTTTCTAGACTCATTGCTGTCAATTATCATTAAAATCAATGCATGTTCTCTTTTTGTCGTGTCTAATTAAGCTTGGGGGCTTCTCTATGTCGAAGTGTTTAGCAGGAGCTCAAGGAATGTGATTATCACTTCTAATGGCAAGATATTCATATTGGGTGCATTGTTTATCATATCAGTAATTAGTTATGCTGTTATATGGATTGCCTAAGTACGACTTGTTATCATTCGAGCTTTAAGACCTACATTTGAGGTATATTTCTGTATTCCCTTGAGCTGGAATGTTTCTTAGTTTGGTGCTTGTCTGTTAAGCCAGTAAGTGGCTTTTTAACAGTATGTATGATGTCTGGGAACTATATGTCTATTCAGTCAAGATGTATGACTTCTCCTTCAAGACCTATGGAGCTATTTTTGAGCCAAATTAATATTTCTTGGCGAATGTCCATGATTCGAGCCCATTAGACTGATACATGCGGTCAAATATTTGTATAGTATTTTATTTTTCCTTTAAGGTCATGCATGGCTCAATTTGTAGATTGCATGGATATGTTTCATAATCTTTTTGGAAGATTTCTTCTCTAATTGGTTTAGAGAATCTGATTTACCTTGATCCGCAAGGAATGATGAACCCTAGTCTTTAACATAAAAGGGTCGATGATACACATTAACGGACACACATCAACTTACAAACAACCTTGAAACACTGCAAAACAAGTATCCCTCCAAGCACCTCTACCAAAAAGACTCTCATGGTCTTTTATTCCATCAAAATCTCATCATGAGCAATTCTCGTAGCTACCTCACCAGTCTCATCGCGAGGAACAATCCACCACCAGTTCATAAAACCGCATCACGAGCACAAGTCCGCCAAAAACCATTGTTAGAGCGCAAAACCTCTAGCAAATATCCCTGATCGTTGAAGCGAAATCTTAGGTGAACGCCCTGTAATCCTGATATAACTCTGCTCGACCATATCGACTCGAGTAAGAACCGTCTACTTTACGTTAAGTGAAGGAAAATCCTAGCTGCTCCTCGGCTAGGTCTGGGAAAGAACCTGAGTGCCGGCTTGATCAGTGTTTGTACGTCAGTTTATTGAGGAAGAATGATCTACTTTACGTTAACTGGAGGAAAATCCTAACTGCTCCTCGGCTAGGTCTGAGAAAGAACCTGAGTGCCGGCTTGATCAGTGTTTGTATATCAGTCGTTTGAGGAAGAAATCAGAAAGCAAACAAGCAAGAACAATGTTGCATCTAACCCAAAGGGCTGGCACACCAAGAGCTGGGTGTTCGAAGAAAAATCAATTTTCACGCTGAACACAATGATTTTGCAAATTCGAAAACCTATCGAAAACTTATTTTCTATTTTTTTAGAAATTGAAATAAAAACTCGCTGAATTATCATTTGGTTTTCAAAATATGGATAATTTTTTTAAGAGTTTTCGTTCCAAACTAAAAAAAGCAAAAAAGGAAAACACAAAAGGTCATGAACCCAAAATGTAGGGGGATTTGTTTGATAGGTTAACAATTTAACCCAAAATGAAGATCATGGCATGGTATATGATCCAGAAAACAGTAGCAGTGTTTGAGGATGATGAGTCAAACACTGAAACTCTTGTTGGGTTTCTGAAGCCAAAAAACATATAAAAGCAAAAAAAGAGATTGAAAAAAAATAAAGACCACGTTTACTAAACTGTAATGGGATTAAGAAGGAATGAGAGAGAAGAGGAGTGATTCCCATTCATGTGTTTACTTGGTATCCGGAATCAAAATTATTACCATGAATGATTCCCTTTCATGTGTTTACAAAAATGCTGGAATCGGAATGGTGATAAGGTTATTTCCAAAAATACCCTTAAACATAACTAACGGTGATAATCAATAAGAATGCACTCATTTTTCGCCCTAGTATATACTATCATGCATGATATCCTTGCGCCATACAAGCTGCATTCATGGCTCTCTCTGTTATCCATATCAGTAGGGGACCTGAATGGGAATGTTAAGGTGTATGACAATATAATAAAATTGCCGAAAAAGATAAATACCTAAAAAATATGAAGCTAACTGATTTAGAAGACAAATAACCAACATGATTACAACAACCATACACCAAAATAAGTACCCATAATAATGTTTCAACATTGATACCCAAATTCAAATAAGTCCACAATATAGACTTCAGCTACATAAAAAGTTCTAACATAGACCATAGTACACATTGCCAATGAGGGTTGGTTGAGTTGGATATGGGAGGACTTGAGGTGTAAACCCACACAAGTTCGATCCCCGCTACCAACAATCCCTCATTGGTAGGTAATCTGTAAAATGTCCCTGGATCCTTGGGCTGTAAAAAGCCCTTGGGCCGCTGGGTGAGGGTGTGGTCTCTTCGAGGAATGCCTCCGGGCTCTTGAAGAGGGTGCCACCTCTCAGTAAACGTGGGTGAAATTCCCCCCAGTCAGTAAATCCGAAAGCCTCCGGGCCTAGGTCGCAGGGTTTGCCCTGGCCTTGATAAGTAGGGAAGCCCCCCTCTTATCCAAACTTTTCCAAAGCGAAAATAGACCATAGTACACATCATATTCAAGCAAAATAAACCCTCAAGCAGAAACCAATTGCAGTCCAACAAGAGTAGAGGTTTCAGCAAAAGTCCCTCATCATCATGGTAAACCATATTGGAGCAAGTTAAGGACATATAATTCTTTCCTTTCATCAGGCATTGTAAAGAACACTCTAAGGAGATCATGTTTCTGTGCCAAAATGTTAGTGGCATGAAACACTTGCATTTGAGTCAGGTTATTCATTTTGCTTACACTACCGGAATTAGTAGTTTGGCCGACGAAAAATTTTTTCGGCCAGTAAGCCAAATTCGTCGGCTAAGATCTTAGCCGACGAGTTGTCGTCGGCAAAGACTCGTCGGCTATGACTTTAGCTAACAAAATAAAAGTGGTCGTCGGCTATAGTGTCACACTTAGCCGACGACATATTTTTCAATTATTCATCGGCTAAAGTAAGACTAAAACCGATGAAATAAATTGTCGTCGGTCTCAACCTAAGACTTTGGCCGATGAACTATAAATATTTCGTCGGCCAATTTAAAAAACTATAGCCGAAGAAATGTACTATAAATCGTCGGCTAAATATTTTAAAAAATTAAAAATTAAAATAATATAGCCGACGAAATATAGTACATTTCGTCGGCTTAAATACAACTATAGCCGACGAATTAAGACATATTTCGTCGGCTAAACGTTGAAAAAAAAAGAATAAAAAAATACTATAGCCGACGAATTATGGTAAATTTCGTCGGCTATAGTACTTTTTATTCTAAAAAAACTATAAAATTTCTAAATTACCATCCAAGCAAGCTGCAAATTACACAAACAATTTCATATAACCAACAACATACACCATCAAAAGTAGTCTAAACGTTTTGCATTAAATTATTAATTTATAAATTGTTCATAAACCTATAAAACTAAATGAAATCTATATCATCTAAATTTATATCCGCATCAGGAGGAGGTTGTGGCGGTTGAGGTAAGGGAATAATCGTAGGCATGGGCAGAGGCAGAAGTCCCTGAAGCTGGGCAGCTGAAAAATCTTGCAAGTACTGGAACATCTGCTGATGTTGTGCCTGGTTGGTGGCATATACTGCCGTATTATACTCTTGTAAAGCTGCAGTATAGGCTGTCTGGGCGGCTTGCTGTTCCTGTAACATCTGAACTTCTGCCTCTAGCTGAGTCGTTCTGCTGTTGGTCGAGGCTGCCTTTTTTTGAAATCCGGGAGTGGTCTTCACTATCCCTTCTCCCTTCTTTCCTAGACCCTGGCAGTAGAAGTTATTTCCTCGCGGTGGGAATGCTGTGCCCATGATCCTCGCCCCAACCCTGAGATTTGAAGTGTCGATCTGAGACATAGCTTCGGACATGTCTTCCTCTTGCGTGTCTGGCTATGTCTTCCTCACTATAGCAGTCATCACCTCGTCACTAGCCTACCTCACCCTCGCCTAATTGGATAGGAAAAAATAATTAATTAACATTTTTAAATATATATATAAATATAATTTAAAAAATTTTAAAATGTAAAACGACTTACAATATCCTCCTAGGCGTCAGAATATGTCTTCTCGTACGTATAGACGTACCGGTTGACTTCTGAATGTTCCCTAGCCGCCTCATCCATTAACGATATGAACGGTTTAGAACCGGCATGATGGTTCCTTGTGTTGTGTTGCCGGTTCTGAGCGTTCGCTCGGGAAACGGCCTACAAAGAAAAAAAAATTAGTAAAATATTTTAAAACGTACTAATTAATAACAATATAAGAAATTATTATTTTTAATTACCTGTTTATGAGGGTTGTTGAATTCAGATATCAGAAGCCAACGCCACTCGTATTCCCTGAACTGGAACTCAAGGGGGGTACCAGAACGTTCGTTCCCATGCGTAGTCTAGTGGGTCAGTAACTCGTTCTTTCACTCCTTGTACCTACAGATACGACAAAAAAATTATAAATATTATTAATTACACAAAATTTTGTTTTTTCATTAACTTTCCAACGTACCTTCCCCCATGCACAACGTCCGACCAGGTGTTCCTCAGGTGCTGGGGAACGTCAAACCACACCTTCATTAAAACGTTTATTAGTTTAGTTTTTCATAAATCCACAATGTAATAAATAATGTTAATTGTGAATTTTTTATACTTACCGACATCGCGTTGTGGACCATGTCCTTAACCTCCTGTGGGACCTCGCCCCAGTCTGACCACAACTTAGAGACTCTATCCCTAACTTAGAGCCTTCCTTGTGACGGGACCTCTCTTCTTCCTTGTCGGCTTAGCTCCGACGGTGCATATCATAAATTGATTATTAATAGATTATTCTTATTATGACATTATAAGAAAACAAATTATTTATATGTCATTACCTGAGGGCGTTGGGGCGGACGCAACGGATTCCGACTCTGTCGCCGATGATTATACCCTCGCAGAAATTAAATCTGTACCAAAAGGCTCGAACATGTACGCCGTTGATGGAGTCACCTACGGGGGCAGTGGATAAATTGGCGCCACTGAGTCATCGACTGCCGGTAATGCCGGTATCAACCGCGGAAGGTAGAGAAGAGGCGGCGGCATCAGTACCCTAGAAGACCCACCCTCCGAAACAGTAGGGCTCGAAGTCTATAGTCAAATCGTTGCCAAAGGCTATAGTCAAATCGAAGGAGTGGATTATTGTGAGACATTTACACCAGTAGCTAAACTCACCACCGTCCGTGTGCTTCTTGGTCTTGCCTCTTTTAAAGGTTGGTATCTTCATCAACTTGATGTAAACAACGCTTTCCTCCATGGTGACCTCGCTGAAGAAGTATACATGAAACTTCCTCCCGGGTTTGGAGGAAAGAGGGAGACTAGAGTTTTCCAGTTGCATAAGAGTCTTTACGGTTTGAAGCAAGCTAGTAGGCAGTGGTTCATCAAGCTCTCTATGGCACTCAAAGCTACAAGATTCACTCAGTCATGGTCTGATTATTCCTTGTTTGTTAAAACCCATTCTGGGAAGCTCACTGCGTTACTTGTGTACGTTGATGATGTGATCTTGGCAGACAACAGTTTGGAAGAAATTACAGCTACAAAACTGTTCCTTTCCCATCGATTTAAGTTCAAGGATCTTGGAGAGCTCAAGTACTTTCTCGGCATATAAGTAGCTCGGTCACGAAGAGGGATAGCACTTTGTCTGAGAAAATATGCATTAGAGATACTAGAAGACACTACATTTCTCGGTTTAAAATCTTCTTCGTTCCTAGTTGATCAAAACATATCGTTGACTCAAGAAGGAGGAGAGCTACTCATGAATCCCTCTCAATATCGACGTCTTGTGGGCAGGTTAATATATCTGACCATCACACGGCCAGACTTAGCTTATGCCGTGCACATCCTAAGCCAGTTTATGAAAAAACCTCGGCAGCCTCATCTAGCAGCAGCTCATCAAGTGCTTCGTTACTGCAAGGATACAAGACGTTCCATCACTGGTTATTGTGTGTTGTTAGGAAATTCACCAGTCTCTTGGAGGACTAAGAAGTAGAGCACTGTGGCTCGATCTAGTGCTGAAGCAGAATACCGTTCCATGGCAACGACAAGTTGTGAGGTGACTTGGCTCCAAAGTTTACTCAATGACTTGAGAGTAAAGCAACTGAACCCTATCAGAATGTACTGTGACAACCAGGCTGCCTTACACATTGCAACCAATCTAGTTTTTCATGAGAGGACCAAGCACATTGAGATCAACAGTCACGTCATTCGTGAGAAGATTCAAAGAGGCTTGCTTAAAGCTGTGCACATTGGAACCAAGGACCAGCCAGCGGATTTGTTCACTAAACCACTCGGAGCATATCACTTCATTACACTACTTCACAAGTTGGGTACAATTGATATACATTTCAACTTGAGGGGGAGTATTAGAGGATCATATCGTATCATAACAACTTGGTAGAGTTGTGATCTGTGATCCCTTAATTCAAAGGATTATGATTTCCTTGTACAGATATAGTTCCTTGTAGAACTTGGTCTCTTCCGACTAGGTTTTATATATATACTGATGTACCACACACTATCGATATATATGAGAATACAAGCTTATTCAAGCATCAAACTCTTTATGTATGATTAAACTTCTATATCTGATCATTTATGGCTTATGGAAAACAAGAACAGATGCTACTGAGTTTTGGCATTAACATGAGAGTTAATCTCATTGATTATTAACCTATATAACAGAAACTAAATACTGCAACATAGGAATTCCTCACAAACATGTACTTGAATATATCTCATTCTCATGGGTTACCTATAGATCAAAATATTTCAAAGAAAAAAACAACCCCACAAACATGTACTTGAATATAACTCAATCTCATGGGATACCTATAGATAGAAACATTTCCAAGAAAAAAACAAAGATGCATTAGCCACAAACCAACGAGATCGCAGAAGCACAAGAGAAATGAAACCAATCCAGGAAATAAAGAGAACTGATGTAACACCCTGTCCTGAAATTTACCTCTTTACCGGGTTTAGGCGGGTTACAGAGAATTGTAACCACGCTGTTAATCTTCCCCGAATTTCTATTCGAGTTTAATATCGAGATATTCTCGATTCTGGGAGAACATAAAATTAATGTCCTGAGGTGATAGATTATGTTAATATGAGTCTACCGGTATGTCCGAAATATTTTCCGGAGCTATGAAATGTTTAATATGGATTTATTTAGTTTACGGAAGTAATAAAAGTTATTTACTTTACCGTAAAAAGATGACTTGCGATAAGTCGAGAATTTAGGGAAACTTCCTTCAGGGAAGTTGTAGAGGATGTTAATACGAACCCGTAGACATGTCGTGCATTTTAATCGGAGTTCGTATGAAGATGTTATGGCCTAAGAATTAAAGTTACTATTCATAATAAATGACTATAAATGGGGTTTTACCGGTGTGAAAATCATATTTTCACCCCCTCTCTCCTCTTCTGCCGGAGCTTGCGCGTGCCAGAGCTCCGCCGTCAGGCCACTAGAGGCCGTCATTTTGGTCTCGTTCGGTTCGCCTCCGCCCCTAGATCATTTCTAGGTAGGCCATGCAGCGTAACTCTCCGCCGTGAGGGAGCATCGTCGAGGAGAAGGGCGGGTTGCACAGTGAGGAGGCTCGCCAGAGTTCTCCCTCCTCAGGCCACCATTTCGAGCGATTCAGGTATGGTTTTGATCCTCATGAAGTGTATGACAATCCTCCATGAGCTTGAGACTCGATTCAATGTGTGTAGGATGAATTTTAGATTGGAAATTTTAGGTTATTTTACCCCAATTCATGTTCTTTTTGTTCTTGAGAATTTGACATGTTTAGAGTTGAAATTAGGCTTAGTGTTGAATTAGAAAGATGTTTGGATTGTTGAGACGATCAAACTGTGAAACTTTGGAAGGTTTCTGGGTTGAACTGAAATCTCATAAATGTCCCTGGTAGTTTGGGATAATTACAGAGGTGCCACTAAGGCTGAAATCCCGAAATTACCCCTGATAGTTTTGTATAATTACACTCTTGAACAAGGAGAGGCGCTTGAACAAACACAAGAAGAGAGACGCTTTAATAAAACAAGTAGTAGGGTTTCAGACGAGGACTGTTTCGGATTAACAATAAACCGGTGATGACAACTTTGAAAAGAAAAATTGATTAACCTAGGATTCAATACCAAGTCCCCCTATCCAAATGAGAAAGATCGAGTCAATCGTGGTTTTGTTGGCGGGACCCACATGAATTCCATTCCTCTTTGGTTAGTAAACATCAATTCGAAGGGAGAAGGGAATCACTCTCCCAAGTAGTCATTCCGTTTATGGATCAGTAAACATGCTCAAAGAGAAAAGGATTAGACATCAGAGAGGGGGGAGAGTTGGAGTGTGAAGAGTCCACAGTCCTAACATTCCTCTGCTCTTGCCATTTCACCTCTCTCTCTCCCTTTTCCTTTGCTCTCCCATTTCCCGTTTTTCTTTTCTCCCAAAAATTCTCAGAGCACTCTTTCTCTTATCTCTACTGATCTCTTCAGGCTGCTGCTCTCAGATGTGTTGCTCCCTCTACTCTCGCATCGCCTCCCTCCTCTTTCACAAATTCAGGTTAGGGTTTCTATTTCTCTCTCGATCTGCAAATTCCGATTTCATTTTTTCACTTTCCCCAGCTGGATTCTTCAATTGATTTCGTAATTTTCAGGTGTTCCATTCATTCGATTTTCTCAGCTCTCCGATCAATTCGGCATTTATAGGTTCTGCAAATCATTGATTGCGAAAAAGGACCTATCTTTGATTCAGGTATTTCATTCATTTATTTCCCTTTTCATTTTTTTGATTAGGATTTGATTTATTTCAATCTTTGATTTTTTTAATGTTGTATTAAATGTGATGTGAGTTCTGTGGTTCGCCAGCTCGATTGGGCTTTATGATTTTCTATCACATTATGCTGATCGAGTTGTGAATCGCTATCAAATGATTTACTGGGTTGATTTCCTTTTCTGGGTTTTGAAGATCATGCATTTTATAACATATATCGTTAATGTATCTGAGTGTTGCTTACTCATAATTGTTTGTTTATAGATTTTACCATTGTTGTGAGCTTTTAGAGTTGTGTTGTTTGCATTAATGACGCAGGCAGTATTGTAAGTTGTTTTTAAGTAAAGGGGCAGAGTAGGGTCAGTGCATGTATTAAAAGTGGATTAATAAAATGGCGATACATTTCTGCTCATTTTTTTGTTTATTTCCCCTCTCCCTTTTTAATCCAGGTTTTCAAGCTGCTCTTTGCATGGTCTTTGCTTGTTTTGATAGAAATTAAGAGATGAGTCGAACAACAAGTGACAGTGAAGATGGAATGTTGTCCAAGGATCAAATTGAGTCGCCGTTAATGGATGAGAATAACGGAGGAATTGGAAATGATGGAATTGTTCTAAAGAAAGGGCCATGGACATCGGCTGAAGACGCAATTTTGGTGGAGTATGTCAAGAAGCATGGGGAAGGAAACTGGAATGCTGTTCAGAAGCACTCAGGATTGTTCCGCTGTGGCAAAAGTTGCCGGCTGCGATGGGCAAATCACCTAAGGCCGAATCTGAAGAAAGGAGCCTTTACTCCGGAAGAAGAACGTTTGATTGTTAAACTCCATATAAAGATGGGGAACAAATGGGCGCGAATGGCGGCACATGTAAGTACATAGACTGCCTAGCTCTGTTTCCATTTCTTATACCTCATATTTAATATTACGTTCAGACATTAACATGGGAACATGCTCCATACTTCATGGGTGTATCTTTCTTTTTATCTTAGTGTGATCCCTGTGTGTGTGTTAAAGCAAGAAAACAAAGGAAGATAAAATTGAAGTTCATCTAAGTACCTTCTATGATCAGAAAAGTTACATTTCCCTCGATCCAAAAGCCTGTAAGACTCTCAAACATTGAATACCCTTGTTTCATTTATATTTCAAGTGATATAGCTTCTCTGTTGGGTAAATTACACTATTTTAATAATTATTTTATGATTGGGAAGAATGAGAACCTGGTTATGGTAGCATCCAGTGTCGACTAGTATGAGGTGTGGTCATTAGATAGGTTACGGATATGCTCGACATTTGTCTGGGTAGTTTGTAGTTTAAATCAGTACTGGGGTATAACGATCTACTAGTCTATGAGTGCTATAGTGATCTCTCTCCTTTCTATCTCCTACAAATTTATTGGAAACTATTAATTCTTGATGTAATGGAAAGGTAATGAAATTATGACGTAGAAATGATGATATGATTCCCTTAACAGGTCAACTATAGTTGCTTCCATAGCAGTAGATTATGAACAATAATGTCTTAATGCCTGTAAGCTTGAGAAGAGTGTCATTAGGAGATTGTATTGTACAAGGTAGTTCACTGTTGTGCATAGTTCTTGTTGTTGTTATCTCACATATATCGTCATCAAATAAAAGATCTTGTGAATGGCTCCTTGAAACTTCCATTGTTATTTTCCACTAGTGTAAGAATAAAAAGTAAAATTATATGTATGTGTATATATGTGTAGAATATTTCAGCATGATGATAATCTTGATTAACAGTCTCTTTTGCTCTTCCTAGTTACCTGGCCGTACGGATAATGAGATAAAGAACTACTGGAATACCAGAATTAAGCGGTGTCAGCGAGCTGGCTTACCACTTTATCCTCCTGAGCTCAGTTTGCAAGCATCGCAGGAGAGTCAACAAGGCCATTCCAGTGGTGCACTTAATGGCACAGACAGAGTACATCATGATTCCCTCCAATCCAACAATTTTGAGATACCTGATGTTGTATTTGACAGTTTGAAGGGGAACAATTGTGTCTTACCTTATGTTCCTGAGCTTCCTGATATCTCTACAAGTGGTATGCTGATGAAAGGCCTTGGTTCTTCTCCATATTGTGGTTTTATGCCACCAACTATGCATCGCCAAAAGCGTCCTCGAGAATCAACAGTTTTTTTCCCTACTTCTGGCAGTAGCTTTAGAGATGGTTTTCCCCAATTCGATCAATATGATTATGATGCTTGTGATAAAGCTGCTCGACCGTTTGGGTTGTCTTTTCCACCTGATCCTGATCCTACCACCAGGAGTCCACTTCCTTTTGGTGTAATTCAGGGTAGCCATTCCCTTTCAAATGGCAATTCTTCGGCTTGCAGACCCACTTGTGGGGCTGTGAAGCTGGAGCTCCCTTCACTCCAATATCCAGAAACTGATTTAGGTAGCTGGAGCACTTCTCCTCCTCCACCCTTACTTGAATCAATTGATAATTTTATTCAGTCTCCACCTGTTGGTGCATTTGAGTCAGATTGTGCCTCACCATGTAACAGTGGACTGCTAGATGCTTTACTCTATGAGTCAAAGACTCTCCGTAGTACAAAGAATCATTCAACCGAAAAGAGTTCCAATTCATCTAGCGTTACCCCTTGGGAAGTGGCTGACAGCTCCAATTTGAATGTTTGCGAAACAGAATGGGAAGAATATGGCGACCCAATTTCTCCATTGGGTCATTCTGCTACTTCGCTGTTTAGTGAGTGCACTCCTATCAGTGCGAGTGGAAGTTCATTGGAGGAAGCGCCACCTGCTGAGACCTTTACCGGTGAGTATCTGTATCTGAGCTCTGCAGTAGAATGAGATTGATGATTGCTTTGCAGAGAGAACTGTGTATTTTTCTTCACTTGTAACAGGTTTTCTGTAAGCAGTTCGAACCACCATGCATCACCTGTTACTACCAATCATTTAAATGCGTCTCAAATATTAATACCTGATTATATGCATACTTGTTTGTTTCTCTTTTTGTAGATATGATAGCATAATCTCCTAGACAGGACTAATTTTTTTTAATGAATGTTATTATGCAGAATAAATCTTGTGGTACATATTTTACTGGATAAATGATCTGTTGCCAATTTTATGGCTTATGTTGTTTTTGATTGTTCTTCCAGGATCCAATGTCAAACCTGAACCAGCTGACCATGCTTGGACACCTGAGGAACAAAAAGAAAGTTCACATCCATTGGATTACAGTCGTCCTTATGCATTACTTGGTTCAGATTGGCTCGAGCCAAGTACTGGGCTTAAAGACCAATCAATCATGAATTTGAATGATGCTATTGCACTTCTAGGTGAGGATTTGGTCACTGACTACAAGCACATGGCTTCTGGAACTTCTACATCAAATCAAGGGTCGGGTCTTGGTTCTTGCCCGTGGAACAACATGCCTGCCGTCTGTCAAATGATGGATCTTCCTTGAGAGACACCCCGTTTATTGTATGAAGTTGAAACATTTTGTCCCCTATTCATGTTGATTTTGTTGACTGTGGGAAGTGAGTCCTGGCTATGTCCTGGTCTGAGAGATACCAATTTTTAGGGTTTCGGTTATGGTGCGGCTATGTATTTCTTAGAAATATTTTGGCAGGGTTTTGGCAAGGCTTCTATGGTGGTGAGATGATAATTTTCTACTCTCTTAGTCATGCTTTATATAGGGAAAACCCTATACAGGCCAGCCACAAATCCTAAACCAAAAAGGTTTAGAAATTCATAGTTTTTCTCAATTCGGCAGAATGACCTCTGTCTGATTATTATGTTATAACTGCCTCTAGAAAATAGATATTTAGGTGATTCCAATTTACTTGAAAACTAGACTCTCGTAGCTCTCTATCCATATATGACACGTTTTCTGATTCATTGTGAGATGTCCTGGAGAGTCCGTTGAATTTGAGAGACGTGCACATCAATTTTTCTAAAAATAATCAGGGTTTTCAAGACTTGTATATTCCTTGGATATTCTATCTAATTCTGATCTTCTTCTCCTTATTGGACTTGGTTTGGATCTCTGCTTTATGGATATGGTGACTTGGATGAATCAAATGCTTCCCTAGGTCCATTAGGAATCATTTTCTCTCGGCGACGGCAGGTTGCTCTGTTTTAGCAGTTTGCCCTATCGGCACTAATTCAGGCATAACTCCCTCTAGAAAATAGATATGGATGTTGTAACACCCCGTCCCGAAATTAACACTTTTACCGGGATTAGGCGAGTTACAGAGAATGGTTATCGCACTGTTGATTTTCCCCGAATTAATATCGAGATATTCTCGGTTCTGGGGAGGAATTAGAATTTATGTCTCGAGGGATAGATTACGTTAATACGAGTTTCCCGGTATGTCCGGAAGGTTTTCCGGAGCTACGAGTTGTTAGTTACGAATTATTCAATTTACGGATGTAACAAATGTTAAATTACTTTACCGCAGAAAAAGGGGACTTTGCGTTAAGTCGAGAATTTGAGAAAGTTTCCTTCGGGAAAAATGTAGAGGACGTTAATATGAACTCGTGGGTATGTCCTATGAATTAATCGGAGTTCGTATGTGAAAGTTATGCGGAATAAGTGTTGTTACCGTGCGGTAAGAGTAAATAGTAAAATGTCTATTTACTGTTCATAGTAACTAATCTTTGGCAGATCTGGACCGTGGGATTTGTGGAATCAAATCTGAGCCGTTGGTTGATTTATATATATATATATATATATATATATATATATATATAGGTTTTGACCGGTGGGGGGGGACTCTCTCTCTCCTCCCTCGACCTCACTCTCGGTCTTCGCTCTCTCTCTCCCTCTCTCTGCTCGGGTTTTGACAGGAGGGGGAGTGAACTCACTCTCTCTCTCTTCTGATCACTCTCTCTTTCTCTTCCTCCCTCGTGTGGTCTTGAGGCTCGGCCTAAGGGTAGTTCAACCGCCGATGAGCAGGGAGGAGGTGACAGGGAGGTAGATAGAGCTATCGAAGCTCGGGGAGGTCGCAGGGGGCGCGGTGAGGAGCTGTCAGCGCTGCTGACGTGAGAGAAGGAGCTGCTGAAGGAGGCCAGGCGAACGACGCCACTGGGTTCGGGCTCCCGGGGCAGGGACCCGAGGTATGATCTCCTCTCTCATCAATTTTTCCCTCGTTGGGGTGTTCTGTAGTGTTGCTGTTGTTGTTGGTTGTGAGCATGAGAATTGCTGGATAGAAATAGGGGAGAATCCGGCCAGTTGACCGGCCGGAAATGGTTAGGGTAAATTCATGGATTTTTACCGCGGTAGATCTGGATTGTTACCAATTTACTGTGTTGGCAAAATGACAGAACTGCCCTTGGCAGGTTAGGGTAATTACAGGGGTGCCACCCGGGTTGGAATCCCGGAAATACCCCTGGTAGTTCTGTTTATTTACAAAGCAGCCACTGAGACCAAAATGACAGAAATACCCCCTGACTGATTTGTTTATTTACAGGGGCTGCCTCTAAGACTGTTTTCTCAAAAGGCCCCTGGTAGTTCTGATTAATTACGAAACTGCCATTAAGGCTAGAATGTCCAAGTTGCCCCTGACAGTGTTAGGCTAATTACAGGAATGCCATTGAGGTGGTAATTCCGTATATACCCCTGGTAATTATAGTTATTTTCAGGGATGCCAAGTAGGAGGAAATATCTTAAATGCCCATGGTTTGGTTTATTTACGTGGATGCCACTATGTTTTATATTTATAGTTGTGTGTGATGGTTGTTTATAATCGTGTGATTGCCTTTATTATCCGTCTTTCTGTGTATGGATGTTATTGTTATGAATGGTAGAATGTTTGGTTTAATCCCGAGGATTAGTTGGTCGGTGGATACCTCATTTGAGAGGTTAACTCAGGATATGCGTTAGGTGTATGCTATCCTCATTTAGAAAGCAACCGATAAATAGAATAGCGGGATTCGCCCGGTTAGGGTGTTAGTTAATACAAGAGCTACGTGTGGCTTGATCCCTGAGGACAGGGTACGTAGGCAGCCTGACCGGGATTCAGGTGCAGTCACAAATGTTATTAGAACCCCTAGGTTCTGTAAATGGTTGATTTGAGATCCAAATGTGGGAATCAGAATAACCTCCGGTTTGAGGTCTATTCCGGTGCCGTTTGGACTGTTTGAATAGGGTTATCCTGGCTCAAGGGGGATTTCGAGTAAATCTCTCTTGAGTTGGGTCCCGCACGTCTTAACCCAGGGTTAGGGAGGTAATCTTGGGTCGGGGTGTGACAGATGTGATTCAAAATGTTATGGAAACTAGACTCACACAGCTTTCCGTGAATGTATGGTACATCTTCGTATTTCTTGTGAGTCGTTCTGAAGAAATTCTAGAAGTTGGGTGATGTGCCCAGAAAATTTCTGCTTTCTGCTGAAATTGCATGCTTTCGGCTCCTCTGATGTTGCCGCCTGTTTTGCTGCCTTCCATAACTCCGATTCTCTTGATTGTCTCCCATGACCTCTTCTACATGTCACTTAAGTATCAGAGAAGTTAAATCAATTTATGTCAATGCAAAAGCTTTAGAGAATCTTCAAAACATGTTAAGACCCCAAACTAAACCGATTTCTTTTTATTTCATGTAGCACTTAGTAAAATTCTGTATAAATCCTCTAGTTTAGCTCGTTTTCATCATTTCACAATCAAAGACTCGTGACTCAACAATATGACTCGATTCTACTCAAATAAGGGTTAAACGAAGTACAAATGAAGGTAATAACATATTAAGAATGTCACATTTTATGCTCCTATCAACTACCCCACACTTATCCTTTGTTAGTCGTATAGCAAATTAAATACAAGACTACTACTACTGCTGCCCCTAAAACATTTTGTCTCAAAATCTTTATCATGCATAGCTTTCAAGTTTAAGAATTCGAATGTAAGCACAAAAATTTCAAGCGTCATGAACATGCTTCAAGTTATGAATAAGTAAGAAATGAGAATAATAAGCATGAACCACATCAAGTAGATTCGATTCTCCTCACTAGGCATACTCTATTCTTTTCACTAGATTATGATATTCACTCAATAGTATATACAAGAGAAAAGATGTTAAGGCGACAAATAGCTTGCACATTTCATTAAACAAAAGTACTTTGTGAATTTTCATTTGAGAAAAACCTCATGTAACAACTATATGCACTAATGGACCAAAACCATATGCTCAACTCTTGAGAAAATCTCCACAAATCAAAGTTTTGCCATCTTAAGAATCATGAATCGATCTCAACAAAGGTTGTAATGGGGCTCAGTTGCATAAGGTAGGAATTTTAGGATAAGTGGTGCTTTAAGGCATCACCAAGACTTAGCAAATCTCTAACCTCCTTATGTCTTCACTCTTGATAGGAGCATTTTATGCTACGTTCTTAATATGTTGTTACCCTCATTTATGCTTTGTTTATCCATTATTAGTTTAGTATTGTAATATATTTATCATAAACGTTTTTCTGTAGAGCAATGACTAAAATGTGAGTAAAGTAGAGAAAATATGCATTAATTTGTTAAAAGCTGACTTATGAAGTTATCATGTTATTTCTTATGATTCTATGAATTTATACATTGTCATCACTTGATTAATTTTCTTTAATGTTTAGGTGACATGTATATGGACTTAACGAAACAAGAATCATGAGGATCAGACTTATGGAAGGTAGCAAAAGAAGCATGGAAAGACAAGAGGCCGAAAGCATGAATTCAGAACAAAAACAGAGGATTTTCAGAAACCATAACTCAACTTCAACTTGCCATATATGGATGGAAAGCTGTGGATGTCTAGTTTCTAAATCGTTTGGAATCGCAGCAATCCAAGTCCAGAGGAAGAAGTTAAGATGGAAACAATGGCCGGAGGTTAGTCTGCTGGAAACAGGACAGATTTTGCTGAAGTTGTCTACCGAGTTTGTGAATGTGTTTCTTCACCAAAATCCTTCCCAAGCATGCCAAATAATTTTTGAAGAGCTTAATGATGATATGGGAAGTTGTTTAGAAGAAGAAGAATCGAAGAAATCACCAAGGAGAAGCCGAAAACAACTAGGAAAGTTATCCTGGTCAAAACAGGATAACTTATTCTACCGAGACTATAGAGGGGATTCGGCTGTCCTATGGAGCCCAAAACGTATAAGGGAGTCATTCATTGATCCCTTGACATGTAGGGGAGTCCAAGAATTTAGAAAAGAAGTTTATGAATTATTATCCAAGTCAGCAAATTCAAGAAGTCAAAGTTGTATGCAACAAGGAAAAGCAAGAAGCCCAATCTGATATGGACAAGGAGTGTATGCCGATTTTACCTTAGGGTTTTCTCTATAAATACTCATGTATTAGTTTAGTTTAAGGGGGTCAATTGATCAAAGCCATAGTATAGCCAAGCTCTACCCAAAATTTCGTACAGAAAACAACAAACCAGCCGCATCATCTCCACCGAACCGCCGCCGCTTGCCGTCGATCACCACCTTTTCCCTAGCCAATTGATTTAGATTTAGGTATGAGTTTTCTATTGGTTTTGTTGTATAATTTTCTGTATGAACAGTACTTTAATTTTTATATATATTTTCTTGATTTTCGGTTTTATGCATGTCATGTGTTAAGTTTTTTTTGTAATCTCCTTAATACCGTATGTTATGTGTAACGATTGAAGCATGTTTTAGTTTCATGATTTATATTAAGTTGTTGCATGTTCTTATATGTAGTATGTGTTAGTTGATTAATCATTACCTGATCATGTAATCGAACCTAAGGATAATTTAGGCCTGGATGTGTTCCAAAGGGGGAGTTTAATAAGCCGTAGTAATCTAGGATCAAGTTAGGTATATTTGATAGTTTGTTTGTAGTTGGTGCAAATGGTTGCTAGGGGGAGTGATTTGCATGATAATAGGATGAGTGACGCCATACCTAGGATCATGTCTTCAACCGACTCCAGTTTGTAAGTGTATCTTGTTTAGATTAGGCATATTTGATAGTTTAAACACGGTGACACATATATGTTTTAGGCTCAGGCGTATACGAAGTTCCTAAAAACACATGAGAAGTCATAAGAGGTTGAAATTAATTAAAACAGTGGATAGTAAGAGCATCACTATTTAATCTTGCATGAAATTGTTGTATGCTTATTTCGGTGTTTGTTATATTATGTGCTTGAGTATCGATTGACCAACCTTGTAAATATTAGCTTAGGTTGTATTATTTTTATAATTAATGTCAATATCCGTACAAACCCTTTTCATTTGTAAATATGTATATATGTGAATAATTGTTCATATATATTATTTGTTTATACTTGTATAGTTGTGACAGAATTATATTTGTTTGTATGTTAACTAACGATCTTTTCTTCTTATTTACCCTGGGCATCCCCGGTTTAGAACGATCTCTACTTATCTTTACTACTAACGAATTACAGGGAATTAAATTGCAGGTTGCTTATCCTTAACCCGGTAATCGACGCTCGTCAATTTTTGGCGCCGTTGCCGGGGATGCCAAAACGAATTTGATGAAAGATATTATACATGTGTATATGTGTGCTGAATTGTTTGTTAACGTTTTTGTTTCTTTATTTCGTGTACCACATATTGTTTTGTAAATGTTGTAATAACTTTGTTAAATATTTAGGAGGTTTATAGTTCATATTTGTTGAAAGTTTATTGTGGTTTTTATAGTTCATATTTCCGCTTTTTGCAGAAATTGTTTGCTCTCGGCTCCTCTAATGTTGCCCCTTGTTTTGCTACTTTTCATAGCTCCGATTCTCTTGATTCTTTCTCCCATGACCTCTTATACATGTCATCTAAGTATCAAAGAAGTTAAATCAATTTATGCCAATGCAAAAGCTTTATAGAATCGTCAAAACATGTTAAGACCCCAAACTAAACTGGTTTCTTGTTATTTCATGTAGCACTTACTAAAATTCTGTATAAATCCTCTATGTTTAGCACGTTTTCATCATTTCACAACCAAAGACTTTTAACTCAACAATATGACTCGATTCTACACAAATAAAGGTTAAACAAAGTACAAATGAAGCTAATAACATATTAAGAATGTTCCATTTTATGCTCCTATCAGACCATTTGAAGGGTCACAGTGAAATATTGAAGGGTTGAATTTAGAAGATTCTAAGTCAGAAGAAGAGTATGAATTCCCTTTATATAAGTCTGATTTAGATTTATTAGAGCAAGAAAGCTCAGACGAAGAAAATAATTTATCAGAGAAATAACTTAAATGTATATGCTAACAAGATCGAGCAGAAGAGAATGCCAACTATTGTAGAAATAGAAAACTTGTTGAAACTAGTAATCAGTCAAGATCCTCAGTTATACTGGGAAAGAGATCCAGTATATTATTAGCTCAAAATACATGATGCAAATACTATTTGTCATGTTAAAGCAATCCCTCATTACAGGAAAGTTGACAGAAAAGAGATGGAAAGTCAAATTCAAGAGTTGCTCGTAAAGAAGCTGATCAGACCTTCTAATAATCCTTATCATGCTCCAGCCTTCTTGGTAAGAAATTATGCAGAGCAAGTAAGAGAAAAGGCTAGAATTGTAATTGACTACAGAGTTGTAAACAAAAAGACGGTCAAATACGGTTACAAGATAGCCCAAGTAAGAGTGTTTATCAATCGTCTCAAAGGAGCCAAGATCTTTTCTAAATTTGATGTAAAATCAAGATTCTGACAAGTCAAGATACATCCAGACTCCATTGCTTTAACAACATTTGGAACACCTCAAAGGTACTATGAATGGCTGGTTATGCTATTTGGCCTCAAGCAGACACCGTCTGTTTTCTAAAGAAAAATGTATAATATTTTCAAACCTTACTCAGATTTCTGTATAGTTTATATAGATGACATTGTTGTCTTCTCGCGAACTATAAATAAATATCTGAAGCATCTTGAATAAATGCAGGTTGATTGTCCAGAAAGGAATCATCATTGGACAAAAGAAGATTCACCTCATAAAAGGAGAAATCAATTTCTTAGGCATTCATGTTAAAAATGGAGAGATTCGTCTCCAAAGGCATATTGTCAAAAAAATCAGTCAGTTCCCAGATTATATTCCTCATTCAAAGTCCTTGTAAAGGTTTTTGGGAGTTGTTAACTTTGCGAGAGATTTTATTTCTCAAGTTAGTGGTCTTACTGCTCTACTATCTCTAAAAGCAATCTCTAAAAAGAAATGGTCATTCATAAAGGATGACAGTAATACTACAGAAAGATCAAAGAGCTAACCAAGAACCTGCCTCCTTTACAGTTACCCGAAGAAGGAGATTTGATCATTTTACAGACTTATGCAAATGATTATTATTGGGCAGGAGTTGCCTTGGCTATTGCCCCAGATACAAATTATGAGAAGATTTGTAAATTTCTCTCTGGAAAGTTTAACGTAGGAGATTTAAACTATTCTACTAGAGACAAAGAAGTGCTTGTTCTTATTAAGAGTATAAAGGGGGCTGAGTCCTTTTTAGGAAACAAATTTATAGTTAGAACTGATAATAAAAGAGTAATTTTTTTTAAAAACTACAAATTAGCTGATGCTGCGGATAGAGGAAGAGTGCTGAGATGACAAATATTTTTGTCTTAATACGAATATGATGTTGAAATGGTTGCAGGTAACAAGAATTTCCTACCAGACGTCTTGATGAGAGAAATGATAATGTTTCAAAGAGATGACATGGATGAAGGACGCAACCCAAGAAATAAAAAACCAAAATCAAGGGAGAAGAGTCATTGGAAAAGATACAAGAGCGGTGATAAGACTGTAGGTCCTCTCCATGTTGGACAAGGTTATCAATTCATCGTATTTTATGGAGCAGTAGGTCATGACATGATAAAACCAGCTGATTGAGATAAAAGCTCAGAATTCTCCTTGCAAAAGGAAAGTCCGGTGAAGAAGAAAAGCTCACTCAGGAGTATTTGCTATATCTCAAAGATACAACCACAACTGATCGGTCTTAGGGTAAAAGATCGGCTAGCCCATCTCAAACGGCAGACAGTAAAGACATATCAAGTACGTTAAAGGCTGCTACTTTGCCAAAAAACAGAATTACCCCTTTTAGGGGAAACAAATCACATATGGTTACAGAGAAGAAAACTATTCATTGTCAGTCTTTAAAATTTTTTAAAGAACCAGTTTTCCAAACGAAAAGGTTGTTGGTGTTCAAGAAAAAGATTATCATAGACAATATTCTTTATGCTTTCCGTGAAGAAAATGAATATCATCTATTTGGAACCCTTGAAGCACTTATAGAAGAATTGTATGGAATCCATGCAAAACAGAAGGAAAAGTCTAAGGTAGTATACTTAGTAAATCTAGAAAGTGCTAAGATTCCTATGACAACAAAGAAACGGTCCGAATGGTTCAATTTCCATGAGCATCTGAGAAAAGGAAAGACGTTTCCATCAACTTTCTCTATTGTTCCTGACCCATATTATGGAAGATATCTAATTAATTTCTAACCTGAACACCCTCAGAAACAAAAACTGTGGCTAATGGAGAATGACTTTGTTCATAATCTTTAGACAAAATCTAATGAAGAGTTGGATGGATTCCCTGAATTGATAGTTCAAGCTGTCAAGAACATTAACCTAGACGGATGTATCATGAGATTAAAGTTCATATTAACTCCACCAGACTGGATAATGCTGAAAGAACAAATGAACTATATCTCTCCTTATCATTATATTATGATAATTCAGGGTCTGATTAAAGGATCAAGTAGGATGAGCGGAAATGGTAATCCAAATCAGAGTATTCCATGGATGAAAGCCATGACAATCATGTGCAGCAAAAACATGGTTCGAATAGATTATGATTCAAGCCTTCTGACAAGTGAAGAAAAAATAATAGTTTCTTGCTATAATCATCCACCACCACTGAATTATGATTTTTTCTCATCCATCATGAGAAATGAAGTTGATTGGACTCTAGCTACTAGTAAGTGGCTTGAAAGAGTAGAGAAAGAAAAAGGATATAGTATTTATTATCCCTTTCCTTGTGATTCAGACTTAGACAGTGAAGAAAAAGATGGAAAATCGTCACAGGGGGAACAAGAGGGCCAAGATTCATTGGTTGATTATGATTGTACTAACGAAGAATATTACAATACAGCAAACATGATAGAGAAATGAGCGGTGGCTGATGCATCATGACAAAAGAATTTTCTTTTTTTAAAGTTAGTGCGCTCACATGATGGAGAAATGAGCGGTGGCCGACGCATTACAATAAAAGACTTTTATTTTGTTAAAGTTAGTGCGTTCTTCCTTTTGGCTGCCAACGCATGAAAACAAATAGCTTTAGTTTTAATAAAAGTAAAGTTTGATTCCTCTTGTCTCTCACTTTCTCTTAGCTGTGCTTAATTCAGGTTTGGAGTCCATGTGCTATATAAAGAGCCTCAAGCTTCCAAGAGAAGACATCGAAAAACTTGGAACAGAAGTCCGAAACAGTCTCAACCTTTTTCTCAAAGTCAAAAAGCCAGAGAAATAGTGTGTTTAAACAATGTCTCTAGGATAGTGAAACAAGAGTGTGAGTACTGGTGTGAAGATTTCAGTGTGTAATCATTCAGTGTGATTTGCTTTTATTACATGTGAGTATCTTGTGCTTGTAATTATAATGAGTACCTAAACAGCTTATAACTATTTACCAAAGCGAGGGTCTGAGTTCTGTATTTGTAGTTATGTTATGATTAAATAAATTCTATCTAGTGCCCATAATTCCGTCACAAAAGTATTTTGGTTTAGAATTATTTTTGCTAGTTTCAATGTGGTATTTTAGATATTTCTGCATACTAAAATCTCTGAATCTTTCACCTTAAGACAACAATGATTCTGCCAGTTTTCGTAACCATAAGACAGAATGTTGTTAGGTGAAGTCTTGACATGTTGAAGACTAGTTCTTAAGCGATAGGTGAATATGTTTTAATTTATAGAATACCCTAAATACACTATATATAAAAAAGGGTTGTTTTTTACACTTTGGTCTCTAACAGATATGTTATTGATACTAAAAAAATATTACATTGATCACTTCAAAAGTTCAGATACCACATACGTAGTGCTCCTAGAGTTTAGACACCGTTAATGATTAGAACTCTTCGTTCAATCAGTTGGTTAGTTCATCACCGATTCATCTCCATTTCTTTAAGCTCACAAATCAAAGAATCGGTTTTACAGTTTGATGGCTGTAGCTCAATGTCGACCTAGTGCAAGACTGAATTGTTGTTTTGTCTGTCATCATTTTAAGGGAGTATGAGACGAATGGGACAACTGGAAGGCTTTGGCACAGCTCAGAGAAGACTAGTGTACACGCAGTGCAAGACTGAATTGTTGTTTTGTCTGTCATCATTTTAAGGGAGTATGAGACGAATGGGACAACTGGAAGGCTTTGGCACAGCTCAGAGAAGACTAGTGTACACGCATATAAGAAGATAACAATAGCTTATAATAAGGTAAGCTATTATTATAAGCCAAACGGTCATTTTTCTATGTTCAACATAACTTCACGATAAGAAGGTTTTGTTAACATGTTTTGATAGATGAGTTTTCCTTAGTTTTGCCAGCTATAATTAATGAATGTTTATCAATCAATTTTTAACAAGGAGAAAAATGAATATTAACTGGGTTAAAACAGACATATCTAATGAAGTAGTAGGTAAAATATCCGAAAACCTCTCTACGGCGTTGTCGCTCCTAGGGTTCATTTTCTCGATCGGTGTCATCCGTCATCCCTGACAACCAGGAAGGATCATGTTTTCTTCACGATGATGAATGTCCTTTTTTGGAATTGTTAAGGTATCGTCAATAGGAGAACTCGACATGCTCTGAATATGTTGATTCAGAAACACCAGGTTCACCTGGTTTTCTTATCGGAAACCAAATGCAACAAGAAACAACACAAATCTTTAATGAAAGCCATAGGTATCCAGCATATGATCTGTTAAGATAGGAAAGAAAGGTCTGGGGGAGTTGCACTTTTGTGGGACGACTCTCTTCAAATTACAGAAAGGGATCAGAATTTCTTCTACATTGACATCGATGTGGTCGGACCGGAGAACAACAGTTGGTGCTTTACCGGGATTTATGGACACCCCAACGCGGGACAACGCCATTTAACGTGGGATTTGCTGAGATCACTATACCGAAGTCAGTCGGATAAATGGCTTGTGGCTGAAGACTTTAACGAGATCCTTCGCTTGAGTGAAGACGGGTGGTCGTATCAGAAACGCCAACTAGATGATAGCATTCTAGCAAGCTCTAGCATATTGGCATTTGGATGATATGGGTGCAGCAGGGGGCTGGTTTACCTGGAATGACTATAAAACCAAAGAGAGATTGGATAGAGGGGTTTGTTCAGCAGCTTGGAGAGCAGAATTTGGCTTTTCTAGGGTGGTGGCTCTGCCGCCTAGTTAATCAGACCACAACCCATTGTTGATAGAGATCAGGAAAGACAAACCGGTGATGGATGCAGGGAGACGACCTTACAGGTTTGAAGAAGGTTAGGTTTTGGACTCGGCTTTCTCACAGATTGTCGAGAGTTCTTGGTCAATCTCTCAGACTAGAAGCCTTATGGTGCAACTTTGTAGGAAAATTCGAGACTTTAGTAGCAGGTTTCTGTATTGGGACCGGAAATGTCTTTCAGTCTCGGAGAAAGGAATTGGAGGGAGTAAAGTTAGCTTTGCATGACTTGCTTCAAAAACCTTTTGAACCGACAGCTTTTGAGCTCAAGAGATGGCTTTCCCAACAACTAAATGAACTCATGACCATTGATGAAGCTTATTGAAGACAAAGGTCTCGAAAGATTTGGTTAAAGGAGAGAGAACGAAATTCCAAATTCTTTCACAGGAGGATGAGGAACAAGCTGAAGGGCCTGTTTAATAGTCGAGGTGTTTGGCTGTCGACTCTTCCTGGGATAAAAAATGTTGTGATTCATTATTTCCAACATCTCTTCAAGCAAGAGGAACCTAACTAGGCTGCCAAAAATAAGGTTCTACAGGTCATTACCACTAGAATGACCGAGAAGATGAACCAGATCCTCTTGGCTCCATATTTCAAGGATGAAGAACAACTAGACCTTTTTCAGATGCATCCTTCCAAAGCCACATGTCCTGACGGTATGTCCCCTTCATTTTTCCAAAAGTATTGGGATGTTGTTGGTGCAGAGGTGAGTAGGGCGGAGATCTCCTTCCTTACTACTAGAGACATGCCGCATGATCTAAACTTTACTAATGTTGTTCTAATTCCCAAGGTAAAAGAGGTGCAATACATGTCACAACTTCGATCTATAGCTTTATGCAATGTTGTTTTTAAGATTGTTTCAAAGGTTATAACAAACAGATTGAAGATGTTTCTTCCTGATATTGTCTCAGCAGAGCAAAGTGCTTTTGTACCGGGCCGTTTGATTTTTGATAATACAGTTGTGGCTTCGGAGTTGGCTCATTATATACATATTCTACGTAGGGGCCAACAAGGCTTTATGGCTCTTAAGCTTGATATCGGTAAGGCATATGACCGTCTTGAATGGGGCTTCTTGAAGAACATAATGATCAGGATGGGTTGAGATTATTATGCATTGCCATTCATTGGTTAGGTATTCTTTCCTGATTAATGGTCATCCTAAGGGTTTTGTCACTCCATAGATAGGGTTACGTCAAGGTGATCCTCTTTCACCATACCTCTTTTTATTATGTGTTGAAGGCTTATCTACTCTTATTTCTACCTCTGTTGCACAAGGAAATTGGGATGGTTTACAGATATGTTCAGGAGCTCCCTCCATTAGTCTTTTATTATTTGTAGATGATAGCATGCTCTATGCAAAGGCTACACCATCAAATTGTTCTAACAATCAGCATATCCTACAACTGTATGAAGCAGCCTTTGGTGAACATGTTAGTTTTCAGAAGAGCAGGGTCATTTTTAGTGGTAGTGTGGAGCGTCCGAAATGTCAGTATCTTGCCGATCTATTGGGCGTTCCAATTACTGATAAGCATGACAAGTATTTAGGCATCCCCGCACTGGTAGGCCATTCCAAAAATGACTCCTTTGACTACATAAAAGACAAATTAGCAAAGAAATTGACGGGTTGGAGAACTAAGCATATGAGTGTTGCAGGTAGGGAAGTTTTGATTAAAGTGGTAGCATAGGCCATGCCTCTCTATACAATGAATAATTATTTGTTATGTCAGTATTTGATCCAGGAGCTGCATCAACTTTGAGCTCAATTCTTTTTGGGTGGGACAGAAGAAAAGAAAGGCATGCATTAGCAGGCTTGGGACTCCCTATGCAAACCGAAGGCAGAAGGTGGTATGGGTTTTCGTCATCTTTTTGCTTTCAATCTTGCTATGTTGGCTAAACAGGGATGGAGAATAATCCAAAATCCCAACTCTCTTCCATGTCGACTTTTGAAGGCAGTTTACTTTCTTCACTCCAATTTTTGGGAAGCTGAATTGGAGACCTCCCCATCATATGTATGGCGCAGTATTCTTGATGGCAGGGATATACTACGACATGTAGTCAGAAGAGAGGTTGGTGATGGGCAATCTACCAACATATGGTATGAATCATGGGTTGAGGGTGAAGATCTTTTACCTTATTATTTTGATAGGGTTTGGTATGTTGCAGAATTACTGTGTGCTCTAAGATTATGGAATCTTCTTCTCTTACATGAACTCTTCCCTGCTTCGATAGTGAGGAAGATTACGACTCTTCCTCTAAGCTCTCAGAATCACTACGAACGGTGGATTTGGGGCTGGATAAGAAAGGGAACTTTACAGTGAAATCGGCTTATCACTTAGCCTGGTCCAGAGTGTTGGCTGATGCTTACAACAATCCAAACCCTAATTCCAGACTATATGGAATGAAACTTGGAAAGTAGATGTCCCAAGAAAGGTGAATATTTGCGCATGGAAGGCTACCTCCAACATTCTCCCCACAAGAGGTCATCTTAGTCAGAGAGGTATTGATATTGATACCCAGTCTCTTTTTTTGTGATGAAGATGTAGAGTCACCACTCTATGCCCTTTGTGATTGCTCCCATGCGGTCAATTTTCTTCGTTGGTCAATATTCCCTTCTAGGCCACACCGGTCTCGATTTTTGATTGGCTTGTAAGCTCTCTTACAAACTCAAAATCATCCTTTGATGTGTAACTTATGAGTATATGGGCTATATGGCACAACAGAAATGCCAAAGTACGGGAAGATGCTCCTCAAGATGTGTCTAACTTGGTTCCGGTTACAATGGGTTGGTGGGCAGAGTTCAAACTTGCTCACAAAAGTCATGCATTGCCTAGAGTAATCACTACCAAAATAAACATTATAGCCGATGAAAAAAAAACAAGCCGACAAAATTTTTTTTCGTCGGCTAAAGTGGATTTTTAGCCGACGAAATGTTTTTTCGTTGGCTAAAATAATTTTTTCGTTGGCTATAGTCTGTAAACTATAGCCGACGAAATTTTAAAAGTTTAGCCGACGAAATATATAATTTCTTTGGCTAAAAGTCCTTATATTTCCAGATCTAGACAACAGCTCATGTGAAAAAAAAACGGGAGAAAAAGTTTGGGTGTTGGCGAAATTGTTGGGTGTCGTCGAAATCTGTCCAAAATTAGTTTGTGGCGCTATATATAGGTACGTATATGTGTATATATCTTGTTTTTGGGTTGATTTAAGAGTTTTATTTGAGTTATATATATTGATTTTGAGTTTTAATTTGAGTTGAATTATTGGATTTTGAGTGTGATTGAGTTGATCGATTTTGATTTGATAATATATATGAAGTTGTTGTTATTAATAAGTAGTAGTAGCTATATATATTAATTTAATTATAATATTGTGTTGATTATGATTGATGTTAATTGATATATATAATATTGTTATATAATTAGTAATTAGTATATATATGCATCTATATATATATGAGTGTGTGTTAATTATTAATTTGTTATTAATTAATTATACGTTAACTGTAGATAGAATACTAAATGATTTGATGACTATCTACAGTACACTGCTTCGATGCTGCCCCACGATTATCGTCTTCCTACCACTCATCATAAGGTTCGATGTATCCTAAAAGATCTTGGGCTTTCCTACATCAAGATCCATGCATGCAGATATGATTGTGTTCTCTTCTAGGGTAACGATCCAGAAGGGAATGACCTTAGTGACCTTGACGCATGTCCAGTATGTCAGAGTGACAGGTATAAGCTGACTCCTGCAGGCAATAGGAAACCTGTGAAGGTATTTCGATATTTTTCGTTGAGGGATAGGCTGGAACAGTTGTACATGTCATCACACACAGCCAAAGCTATGAGATGGCACGCTGATAGGGAATTGCATGGCGAAGATACCCTTATACACCCTGCTGACGGGGAGGCTTGGAAGCATATAGACCGTGAGTTTCCTCATTTTGCGTTAGAGGTTCGAAATGTGAGGGTCAGGCTCTTATCCGACGGGTTCAATCATTTTGGCAACATGAGTCTTCAATACAGTGTATGGCTGATGATTTTGGTACCAACAACCTTCCTCCATGGATGTGCATGAAGAAGGAATACAATATGTTGAGTTTGTTGATTCCAGGACCCGGTTATCCGGGGAAGTGTCTCGATGTGTATTTGAGACCCTTGATTGAAGAGCTGAAGTTTTTTTGGGACCAAGGTCATCCCACTTATGACAAGTATATGCACGAGATGTTCCAGATGCATGCCATGGTTGTTCGTACCACTAGTGATTTTCCTACCCGTGGGATGTTGTCGGGCAACGTTGTTAGGGGATACAAGTCCTTTTCAGAGTGCCTTAGCGATGAGGGGAGCAGTAGTCATTGCAACAAGATATGCAGATTAGGTCACCGTACTCTCCTTCCATATGATCACGAATGACGGTTCGATGATAAGGCATTTGATGGGACAGTAGAAAATGGTGTACCTCCTAGAAGATGGACGGGGGAAGAAATTTTAGTAGTGCTTAATTAGTATGATTTTGGGCAGCTCAGCAATCATCCCAATTTTATGGCGGCAATACCTGACAGACCCGACAGTAATTTTGGACACATAAGAGCATATTCTGGGATCTCCCATACTGGAGTAAGTTGTTGATCAGACACTACCTAGATGTGATGCACATAGACAAGAATGTGTGCGACAGTGTGGTGGGAACAATGCTGAACTTGGAGGGAAAGATGAAAGACGGTCCGAAAGCACGCATTGATCTTAGAAAAATGGAGACAAGAAGATGTTGTGTATCAAGAGCCCAGTGTAATAGGTATTCCTGACTCCTCTACAATTCGCCTTAATAATTTGAAAGCGGGTCGTTCTGTTTGAATTCGTGATTTAGACGCAAGGCTTATTTATGTGGATCCAAATCAAGAAACAGACGACGACTCTTGTGATGAAGAAATGCATAGATTGCTAGAAATTAATTCTGACACGGAAGAAGACTCATCAGATGATTCCAATTACGAGTCTTCTTAGTTTGAATTTGTAATACAAATTGATGTGTGCTTTATATGCTACAAGCTGTTGAATTCATAATTTAGTTTAATTTTTGTGATATACGAACAGGAAATTGGTATGGTTACATTAAACAACTTGTTTTTTTTATGTATTTTTCATTTTTAGCCAACAAAATAGGCCGTATTTCATCGGCCAAGATAGTTTTAGCCGACGAGTTATAACATTATTCGTTGGCTAAAACTATCTTAGGCGATGAATAGACTAAATAAATAAAATAATAATTTATATCACTGGTTGCGTCTCATCGATTTGAAACTATTTGTAGAACTAGTTTCACAAGATTGATCATCACAATCACTACTAATGTTGTATAACTAATTTACCAAGTGTTAAGTAAATGTTCCGTTTCAAAAACAAACTATACGTAGAAGCTTCAAACGAAAAAAAAGTCGTGAAATAAGATATGACCGAAACTATGAAATATGTCTACGGTTGAAAAATCACGTAATTCCGATAAAGTTTTGGTACCAATAGTTGCGGTCAATGCATTTTTTCATTCTTTCTCCCTAGAGGTAGCCCTATCTCCGATGTTTATTTTTCTTGTAATTTTTATACCACTAGTTGCGTCTCATCGATTTGAAACTATTTGTTATTGAATATCCGGGCAGAATACGTAATTTAGACGGTCAAATTACCATTTCTTTGCGTTTAGGGGTTTGACTCACGAGATTGACCGTCCGGATGGAGTCCTTAACCTTGTCGGATCAAGCTGAAAATTTACCCACACATGTTTCAACATAATGATGATATCTGACGGTCGGATTTTCGTTTCACAAGATTAAACATATAAATTGGACATAAATTTAATAAATTAGTATAAAAAGTACTGTAGCCGACGAAATATTAGTAAATTCGTCAGCTATAGTATTGTAAATAGCCGAAGAATTTTTTTAAATTCGTCGGCTAAAGTTGAACTATAGCCGACGAAACACATAGTTTTAGCCGACGAATTTTTTATGTCGTCGGCTATACTTCTTTCTATATATGAAAACCCAGCGACAGAACCCTAACATTTTCCCATTCTTTACCTCTCTCCTCTCGGCCTCAACTCCATCCGCTCCCTCTCCTCTCGGCCTCCACTCCGCCTACCACTGCCCTCTTCTCTCTTTCAAATTTTTCAAGAAATTAAGGTATGTGATTCGATATATATTTTGAATTATTGATGTACATATTGAATTATATGAATTTATTGATATATGTATACATTGAATTGAAATTTTTGTTAATTTGGTATATTTGTTATTGAAATTGTGAATATTTAATAAATTTGGTCTATTAAAATATTAATTAGTATAATTAATATATTTGTGATAATGTTGTTGAAATATTTAATATAATTTGGTATATTAAAATATTAATTGGTATATTTAATATATTTGTTATAATGTAGTTAATTTTTGATAAGTTGGTATATTTGTGTATTAAAATATTAATTGTTATTAATTTGGTATTTATAATAAATTTGGTATATTAAAATATTAATTGTTATATTTCATATATTTGTGATAATGTTGTTAATTTTTGATAATTTAGTATATTTTTGTATTAAAATATTAATTGTACAAATTAAAATTCTAATAATTTAATAAACAGGATGAAAGACTTGTTTAGCAAAACCAAGGGCTCAAAGGGCCAAAGGTGTCACATTCCGGTTCTAGAATCAATTCACGGTCGGTTACTACCCAAGTTACCTTAATCTTTAACCATTTCGTAGTAACCGTTTTACCGTGAGAGGTCACAAAGTTGACTTTTTGTTAAGTCGGGATTTTGGGAAAACTTTCTTCATGAATATTGTAGAGGGCGTCGTTACGAGTTCGTTTGTGAAAGTTACGGTCTAAAACGGAAAGTTACTATTTCAAGAAACCCTATAAAAAGGGGAAGTTACTGCAGGTAGAAAGTGAAAAATCAAAAATTTTACCGGACCTTCTCTCTCCATTTCCCCGACGGAAAGCCTGCCGGACTTTGCGCGCGCCATAGCGCCGCTGTCCGGCCACCAATCGCCGCCGCATCGGTCCCAAAAGCTCGGCCTCCGAGTTTACTTCATTTCTAGGTAAGTTTTCTGACCTAACTCGCCGTAAATCGGGAGAAATTTCAATTTGTTCTTCGAGTGTACAGTGTTTGTTCTTGATCGAATTTCTCCCTCCCTAGATCACCAAATGTTGAGTTCTTTATATGGATAAGATGAGTTTTAGGAGTACTATAATCCTCTAGAATTTGGTAGCTCGGTTTGGAGTGTGGAGGAAGAATTGAAGGATTGAAGTTTCGAATTGAAATTTTTCGGGTTTTTGGAACTTTTTGTCGATTGACCTAGTTAGTGGCCGGTTTGGCCTTCGAGTTGAACTAGGAAGTTGTTCGTAGTGACGAGAGGAACAAACTGAGAAATTTTGGTGTCGATCAGAGGTGGCCGGAGTTTGCCCGGAATCCTCTGCCGGCGGGGTCGCCACCTTTTGGGCGGTTTTTCTTGCCCATTAAATTGTAAAAATTAAGAGAATGCCATTGAAGGGCAGTTTCTAATTTTTGAAGATTTATTTGATACGTTTAGTATTTTTGAAGATTTGGACTTATTAATCGAATAATTAAATGACAACCGGTCATTTATGAAGTACCGGCTAGGCGTGAGGGTGTAATTAAGGGTTTTTACGCTATTGGGGTATTTGAGGCCGACTCTCCACGTTTTTCTAGAGGTGGTTAAGGATGAACGTTAAGGGTTGAGATTTATTGCTGTTGCCCTTACTTTAATTGTGGGATTAAGACCTAATTGTGTATCTTGAACAGGACGTGGGGGAGCTCGAGCTGAGCAGCCTTTAGGTAGCCGGCAGACTTAGCGGCATCTTGTGAGTGGACTTTTATTTTAAATTTAATGCATGCAATAGATTTTATTTAGTTTCTCCTTTATTTATGAATTTTCTCCATTTTTAGTTTTATGGTGATTTTGGGAAAATGGGAATTTAATTCTTTTTAAAGATAAGTGAGCCGAGGAAGAGGTTCATACTTTTCCCGTGATTTTAAAGGATTTTCTCGAAATATGGTTTTTAATTGTTATCACCATTTTGGGTTATGGAGGGAGATTATTTTTAAAAGGGGAAGCTTGGATCTTGGATTTAACTATTTTAAAATAAAGTCAAAGAACCGGTTTCGGGTTCTTGGAAATGTTTTAAATCCAATGTATTTAGGGTAAAGTCATTGGAGTTTTGACTTGGTTTTTGATTTATTTTACCACGAGGGTTTTAAAGGATTTTCAAGGATATAGTTATATGTAGTGCATGCTAGCATGGACCCTCTCTAGATGGAGATGGTACCCTCTTTGGATAGAGCAGGTTAGAACTCTTTTCGGTGGTAGCTGGTCGGTTGGATCCTCCCGAATAGAGTGGGTCATGGGAACCTCTCCGATTGAGCTGGTCAATAGACCCTCTCGTGGTAGAGCGGGTCGGTTGTTTTCTCGTGGTTGAGGTTAATACCTCACATTTAAATTATGGATTTGAGCCAAGGGATTTGCTTTATAATTTATCTATTCATTTTCTATGAATTGCGTGCATAAGGTATTTCTTGGAAAACTGTACGGGAGGACATTAAAGAAAATAGCCTTTTATATTTGATTTTGTCCACTCACGCTAATATTTTTCAATGTTTCTCCCCTGGGCCGTTCGTTTTTAATGCCCAGATTGCAGTGCTCGATCCGACTAGTCTTCGTGGAGGCCAGGCATAGTTACCGCCATTTTCTAAACCAACAGTAGGTTCCGGGTTAACCTACTTGTAATTTTTCCCTGCTTTCACTTTTCTTTGTCGCTCTGATACACATCGGGTTGTTGTATGTCAGTGAACTCCTAGGGATCTAGAACCCATTGTAGGTTTTAAATTTGGAGTTGTTGTAACATTTGTTATAAACTAATTAGATGTGTATCTTGTGGAGGATGTTTGGTTATGGGAGCAGGATGGCTCCAAGAGTTTTTGGATGGTTGTTGGTTTATAGAAGTGTTCATTTAGGTTTATTGCAGGTTAAGGGTTGTCCACTTTTCAAAGGAGACTATGTCGAAATTTCGGCAGAATCTTCTTTAGGAGGTGGTCCCCATAGGACTTACTTCGGGTTAAAGGGGTTTAACTCGGGGTGGGTCTTGACAGTTGGTATCAGAGCATTAGGTTATCCGATTCTTTCATACTCCTATATGTGCTTAAGAGTATTTAGTATCTATAGAGTGATGGTCCGACCGCGGCAGACCATTAGCATTTTATGCATGAGATACTAGGTATTCCTTGAGTATTTGTAGTAGTTAATCTAGTGCTGATGTTATGCATGGTGCTAAATGTTTTCTTCCTCAGGTAACTATGCGTCGTGGTCGTAGTCGAGCCCGTAGGAAAAATCCTCCCAATCCTTCCAATCCTCCATTTGGAGGGGATGAGGGAGCACCAACTGATGGTCCATTGGAACATTTCTTCAAGCGACTCCCTACCTTTGCTTCAGATATCACTTATGAGAAGGCTCGCAGGAATGGAGCCCGGGTTTTCTCCCATGTCGATGAGCCACTAGATGCTCTTAGCTGGCTGGAGAGTATGGAGAAAATGTTTGTGCAGGCGGAGTGTCTTGAGACCAAGAAAGTGACCATAGCTGTTCAGTTTCTGGAAAGGGAAGCTTGACATTGGTGGATAGAATTGGGAAGAGTCTTGGGCGATGGAGTTCAGGGTATGACCTGGGGTCTGTTCACAGCTCATTTCAAGGAGCGTTACATCAGCCCAGCCCACATCAACCGAATGAGGTTGGAGTTCCTGAATTTGAAGAAAGATGACAGTATGACTGTGACAGCCTTTGAGCAGCGCTTCGGGGAGTTGGCATTCTATGTGCCTGACTTGGTTAAGACAGATGAGGAGAAGATTTATTACTTTGTCAAGGGACTTGGTGGTATGTATTCAAGTCAGATGACAGCCGTGCCTTACCAGACATTCTAGCAGACCATGATGTTTGCTATACATATTGAGGCACAAGAGTTAGCAGTTGGCCCCCTACCTGATTTTGGTGGTCCTAGTCAAGTTCTTCCTAGGAGAGGGACAGCTACTTCTGGTTATGGATCATCTGTTGGCAGTGGTTATAGTAACCACTCGAGTTCTAGCTCCGGAGTTCGAGGAAGGTTCAAGAGGTTTGGTAGAAGACGCCCTAGGAACCGGTTTGGTGGACGCTCATCTGAACAGTTTAGTGGAGGATCTAGTAGCCAGAGTGGGGCCTCAGGTGGTCAGTCATTTCAGATAGGGTAGAGTCAGCATCAGACAGGAGGATGTTATCATTATGGTCAGCAAGACCATTTTAAGAGAGAGTGCCCTTTCCTGACTTAGAGATCCACGTATACCCCTACTCAGACCATGGGCCAGTTTCCAGCGGGTGCTTCTGGTAGCGGTACTCGCATGTTGGGTCCAGGTAGAGGCAATGCTCAGCAAAACAGAGGAAACAGAGGACGTCCCACCACTACTCATGCTAGAGTGCATGCCATGACTCAGCATGTCACATCCCGATCCTAGAATTATTTTACGGTTGGTTACTTTGGTCTTTTACCATTTAAAGTGACCGTTTAACCGTACAATGATCGTAAAGTTGACTTTTCGTTAAGTCAAGAATTTGGGAAAACTTCCTTCTTGGAAGTTGTAGTGGGCGTCGTTACGAGTTCGTGGACACGTGGCACGCTCAAAACAGAGTTCGTATGAAGAAGTTATGGTCAAAAAATGGGAAGTTACTATTCTGGTGTTGGGGTATAAATAGGACTTACCATTTCGGGAAAATGCATCAAAACCATTTTGAGCTCCCTCGATTTCCTCAGACGCGATCTGTAAACCCGGCGACCCGAACCCGACCCGAATCGGTTTTTCACCGATATCTCCGCCGTCCGGCGACGGTTTGCTACGAGCCGACGGCATCGGATTCCTCTCTTCCTCCTCGACATCTCCATACCCACCATGCGACTCGTTTCGACCCAAGGTGAGAGCGGTGCCTCGAGGACAGGCGAATCGGAGCTCCGGTTCGAACTCCGTCGTGCGGCCACCGTTCGCTGAGATTTTTCTTGGGTTTTGCAGCCCTCAACTCGCCTAACCATCCCTCCATACAGCTTGAACCGATTCGATTGGAGGTGAGTGTTTCGAAATAAAGGGTGAAATCTGTGTTCTTGGGTTCTTGGACAGTTCGACTGTTTTGGTTGATTCTTGAGTTTTTGGTTCATTTTGGGCTTCGTATATTACATCAAAGTGTTCTACATGTTGAGAGGAAGATTTTGACATAATTTCATACGTTTTGGTAAGGTTTTGGTTCAAGGGGGTGGATGGCAGCCACTGTTGGTGGTTGGGCGGCTGTGTAGGGAGGAGTTGGCGAGTGTGGTAGCTGCTACACGGTTTTGGGGTGCTGCAGGTCAGCTGTCCGGCAAGGAGGAGGCCGGGAAGCTGCCGGTTTGATATTGGGACAGAATTGAAGGTAAGATTCGTGCTTTGAATTCTGAGTTGTGGATTCTGGTGTTGTTGTTGTTGCTTGAGACTGTTGTTAATGTTGTTGTTGTTTGCTTGTGTCGATAACTTGGTGAATCAAAGGAAACGGGGAGGTTATGGCAAAATTCTGGCAAAGTTGTCGGAATCCGGTAACGATTCCGACGGCAGTAAATCCGGCTGAAATGCCGAGGTAGTCTTCGATCCCTTTAAATGTGTTGTTTCCGTTTAATAGGGTTAAAGTGTCGTAAATTGGAATTTACGTAAGGAAACGAGTAAAAACGGAAACTAACCGTAAATTGGGAACCTTCCATTTTGGGAAACCTCCTATGTTTGGAAACCTGCTAAATTGGAAAACTTTCCATTTTGGGAAAGTTGCATTTTCAGAAAAATGGTTAAAGGATTGAAGTTCAATGAATGTGACACTTTTTGGGTAAATGGGTAAAGTGTTAAATTGTTATCGGAAATTGATAACTGGAATTTATGAGAAAATGTTAAATCGGTAAATCGACTCGAGGTTAAATATATTGATTAATACATGACACCCTAACTTCAAGTTAAAGTGTTAAAGGAAAGTTCGGAAGCTGAGTCGGACTTCCGGTAAATTGAGTTAAGAGTCGATAACCGGGAAAGAAAGTCAAAAAGGTTAAAGTGCCATAAAAAGGAACTTGGTCAACACGTGGTCAAATAGGAATTTCCTGGTCAAACTAGGAAAAGACCAAGTCAACTGTGAATGACTAATATAATGGTTTGTTTGTACAGTCTCTGGTCGAACGTGAGACGGGCTCGACTACGTGGTTAGTTCGAGGGTTTCGCTCGAGGAGCTTTCCGAGCGGGAAGAAGGTCGCAATAGTACTGTGAGTGGACCTTTGTTTTTAAATTAAATTGCATGCCATATACTTTATTTGATTTCTCCTGCATATATGATTTCCTCCATTTATATGTTTTACGGTGATTTGGGAAAATGGGATTTAAGGATTTTAAAGGCAAACAAGCCGGGAAAGAGGTTCATACCCTTCCCGTGATTTTAAAGGATTTTCCCGGGATATGGTTTTAATGATTATCACCGTGTTGGGATTATGGAGGGGGATGATTTTAAAAGGAGAAACTTGGCTCACGGATTTAAAGGGGTTTTCGATTTATTATTCCCACGAGGTTTTACGAGGTTTTACAGGTTTTAAAAGGGATTTTAAAAAGGGAAAAGGATATAAGGATTGTATGCTAGCATGGACCCTCTCCGGTGGAGCTGGTCAGTAGACCTTCCCGGATAGAGCAGGTCGGGGACCCTCTTCGGTTGAGCTGGTCATTAGACCTTCCCGAATAGAGCAGGTCGGGGACCCTCTCTGGTGGAGCTGGTCACTAGACCTTCCCAGATAGAGCAGGTCGGGGACCCTCTCCGGTGGAGCTGGTCATTAGACCTTCCCGGATAGAGCAGGTCGGGTTTTCTCGTGGATGAGGTTAACACCCCATATTTAAATTATTTATGTTTGGGCCAATGCATCATTTATGATTTACTTGCATGCGGATTTTCTTAGAAAAACTAGAGGGAGAACATTCAAGGAATTAGAGCTTTTATACTTTATTTTTGTCCACTCACCCTGACAGTTTTTCAATGTTTCTCCCCTGGGCCCTTCGTTTTCAAATGCCCAGTGGTGCAGGGTTCTTGAGAGGAGGTCGAACGCGTACGAGAGTCGAGGCATAGTCGATCAATCTGTTGCTGCCGCAATTTCTTAGGGTAATCATCTTTGTAGACTGCTCTGACTAACCCAATTTAGCTAGTTTAGTAGGTTAGGAAGCAGGATGCCTTCATGAGTTAGGGCTTGTTGTTAGATACTCATGGAAGTGCTGAGTTGGTATGTAGGAAGGGTTGGCCATTTCAAGGGGGTTTCGGTAAGAAGTTCCCTTGAGGTGGTCCCCGCAGGATTTACTTCGGGTTAAAGGGGTTTAACCCGGGGTGGGTCCTGACACAGCAGGAGGGTCGTACTTCTCCAGAGGTCATCATTGGTACGTTATTAATTTTTGGTCAGCCTGCCTTTACATTGATTAATCCGGGTGCTACGCATTCTTTTATGTCATGCCAATGTGCCAACCTCACCACTCCCAGGTGAGTGGCGTGTATCCTTACCTTCTAGGGATACAATGAAGATAAACTGAGTGTAGTGGTTGTGAGGTGTTAGTGGATGGAATTGTGTTCGAAGCTGACTTAATTCCTTTAGATATGATGTAGTTTGATGTATTCTTGGTTATGGACTTTTTGGGAGCACATAGGGCCATGGTGGATTGTTTCCAGAAGGAAGTAGTGTTTCGAAGTCCTGGAATGCTGGAGCTTACGTTTCAAGGAGAAAGGGAGGTTCTTCCAAATTATCTAATTTCAGCTGTGGCCGCTAGAAATTGTTAAATAAATGTTGTCAAGCATACCTAGCGCATGTGGTCGATACTAGTATGAGAGAAGTAGGTTTGGATAATATTCCTATAGTCAAGGAGTTTCCAGAAGTTTTCCCAGATGAATTGCCTGGGTTGCCACCTGAAAGAGAGATCGATTTACTTCTTGGAACCGCACCTATTTCTCAAGCACCATACAGAATGGCCCCTGCTGAATTGAAGGAGTTGAGAACTCAATTGCAGGAGTTGTTAGATAAGGGATTTATTCGACCAAGTTCATCTCCTTGGGGTGCCCCGGTGTTGTTTGTTAAGAAGAAGGATGGTACGTTGAGACTTTGTGTGGATTACAGGAAGCTAAATCAAGTTACTGTGAAGAACAAGTATCCCTTGTCCCGTATTGACGACTTGTTTGATCAATTGAGAGGGGCGACAGTCTTTTCAAAGATTGACTTGAGGTCGGGATATCATTAGTTGCGGATTCGGGATAATGACATAGCCAAGACTGCTTTTCGGTCACGTTATGGCCATTATGAGTTTGTGGTGATGGCCTTTGGGCTTACCAATGCACCTGCAGCTTTTATGGACCTCATGAATAGGGTGTTTGGCCCATATCTTGACCGATTTGTGATCGTGTTCATAGATGACATTCTGGTTTATTCCAAGAATGCAAAGGAACATACAAAACATTTGAGGTTGGTCTTACAGACTTTAAAAGAGGCTCAGTTGACGCAAAGCTCAGCAAGTGTGAGTTTTGGCTAGATAAAGTGGGGTTCTTAGGCCACATTGTGTCGACCGAAGGTGTTAGTGTGGACCTCCTAAAAGATAGAGGCAGCTGTGAGTTGGAGGAGACCCACTAGTGTAAATGAGATACGGAGTTTTTTGGGTCTAGCTGGGTACTACCGCCGTTTTGTGGATGGTTTTTCCAAGATTGCAGCTCCTCTTACTAGATTGACGAGGAAATGTGTGAAGTTTGAATGGTGTGAAAACTGCGAGCAGGGTTTTCAAGAATTAAAGAACCGTTTGATTAGTGCTCCAGTTTTGTCATTATCTGACGATAGTGGTGAGTTTGTGATTTATAGTGATGCTTCTAGACAAGGTTTGGGTGGTGTGCTGATGCAACATGGGAGAGTTATTGCCTATGCCTCTAGGAAATTGAAGTCACACGAAGGAAATTATCCCACCCATAATCTAGAGCTTGCAGCGATAGTTTTTGCGCTAAAATTATGGAGACACTATCTTTACGGAGCTAAGTGTCAAATTTTCATTGATCACAAGAGCCTCCGTTATGTGTTTACTCAGAGAAATTTAAATATGAGGAGATAAGATGAATGGAGCTACTGGCAGATTATGATATTTCTTTTTAGTATCATCCAGGAAGGGCCAATTTAGTGGCCGATGCACTTAGCCGCAACCCTTCCGTCTCTTTGGCTCATTTGAGAGCGGTTCAGGTTCCGCTTATCTACGAGTTGCGGGCTACTGGTGTTGAACTTTGGGAAGATGAAGTTGAAGCTTTGGTGGCTAATTTTCAAGTGAGGCCAGTTTTAATTGATAAAGTGCGAGAGGCACAATATAATGATCAGTCCATAGTGCGGTTGATTGAGCGGACACTTGATGGGACGACGGTTGACTTCTCTGTTAGAAAAGATGGAACATTGATGTTCAAGAACAGACTTTGTGTTCCAAAAAGGAATGAGGAACTTAAGTTGGAAATTATGGAGGAAGCTCATAGTTCAGCGTATGCAGCACATCCTGGTAGCACTAAAATGTACAGGACTTTGAAGAACCATTATTGGTGGCCGAATATGAAGAGGGAAATTACGGTTTTTGTGAGTAGATGCTTGATTTGTCAACAAGTAAAGATTGAGAGAGAGAAGCCTGCTAGCTTGCTTCAGCCTTTGCCTATCCTTGTGTGGAAGTGGGATGACATTGCCATGGATTTTGTCTTTAGTTTACCACGTCCCGAGATGGACATGATGGTATTTGGGTGATCGTTGATCGACTAAACAAATCAGCACACTTTCTGCCGGTGAATAAGAAATATGCTTTGGATAGATTGGAAAAATTGTATGTTAATGAGATTGTGAGACTTCATGGGGTGCCGAAGACTATAGTGTCAGATCGGGATCCTAGATTTGCCTCCAGGTTTTTGAGAGCTTTACAAGCCGCTTTGGGCACCAGATTGCAATTCAGCACAGCCTTTCATCCTCAGACCGACGGGCAGTCCGAAAGGACTATCTAGACCTTAGAGGATATGTTGAGGTCGTGTGCTATGCAGTTTTCAAGAAGCTGGGACAAGAACTTGGCATTAATGGAGTTTGCTTACAATAATAGCTATCATTCTGCCATTGGTATGTCTCCTTTTGAGGCACTATATGGACGACAGTATCGTACACCTTTGTGTAGGAATGAAATTGGTGAAAGAGAGTTGTGTAGTCCTGACTTGATTCATGAAACAAATGAGAAGATCAAGGTTGTTCGGAACAAGCTAAAGATAGCTCAGAGTAGGCAAAAGAGCTATACGGATAATCGAAGGAGGGATCTTGAGTTTCAAGCGGGTGATTGGGTATTTTTGAAACTATCCCCTTGGAAAGGAGTAGTACGTTTTGGCAAGCGGGGGAAGCTTAGCCCAAGGTACATAGGCCTTTATGAAATTATTGAGAGGGTTGGCTCACTTGCTTATCAGTTGGACCTACCCCCTGATTTGGCGAAGATACATAATGTCTTCCATGTGTCCATGCTTCGCAAGTATATTGCCGATCCATCCCATGTGTTGCAGGAGCAACCGGTTAATTTAAAAAGGGATTTGACTTATGAGGAGTTGCCGGTGAAGATCCTTGATTGGAAGGAGCAGGTACTCAGGAACAAAATTATTCCCCTAGTTATGGTGCCTTGGCGGAGTCATGAGATAGAAGAAGCAACTTGGGAACCAGAGGCACGGATGAGGCTGCAGTACCCCCATCTCTTTGAATGACAGGTATGTAATTTCGAGGACGAAATTTTTATATGGAGGGGAGAATTGTCACATCCCGGTTCTAGAATCAATTTACGGTCGGTTACTACCCAAGTTACCTTAATCTTTAACCATTTCGTAGTAACCGTTTTACCGTGAGAGGTCACAAAGTTGACTTTTCGTTAATTCGGGAATTTGGAAAAACTTTCTTCATGAAAATTGTAAAGGGCGTCGTTACGAGTTCTTGGACACATACCACGCTCAAATCGGAGTTCGTGTGTGAAAGTTACGGTCTAAAAACGGAAAGTTACAATTTTGAGAAACCCTATAAAAAGGGGAAGTTACTGTAGGTAGAAAGTGAAAAATCAAAAATTTTATCAGACCTTCTCTCTCCATTTCCCGGACGGAAAGCCTGCCGGACTTTACGCACCAATCGCCGCAGCATCGGTCCCAAAAGCTCGGCCTCCAAGTCTACTTCATTCCTAGGTAAGTTTTCCGACCTAACTCGCCGTAAATCGGGAGAAATTTCGATTTGTTCTTCGAGTGTACATTGTTTGTTCTTGATAGAATTTTTCCCTCCCTAGATCACCAAATGTTGAGTTCTTTATATGGATAAGATGGGTTTTAGGAGTACTATAATCCCCTAGAATTTGGTAGCTCGGTTTGGAGTGTGGAGGGAGAATTGAAGGATTGAAGTTTCGAATTGAAATTTTTCAGGTTTTTGGAACTTTTTGTCGATTGACATAGTTAGAGGCCGATTTGGCCTTCGAGTTGAACTAGGAAGTTGTTCATAGTGACGAGAGGAACAAACTGAGAAATTTTGGTGTCGATCGGAGGTGACCAGAGATTGGCCGGAATCCTCTGCCGGTGGCGGAGCTGTCGGCGGGGCCGCCACTATTTGGCGGTTTTTCTTGCCCATTAAATTGTAAAAATTAAGAGAAGGCCATTGAAGGGCAGTTTCTAATTTTTGGAGATTTATTTGATACGTTTAGTATTTTTGAAGATTTAGACTTATTAATAGAATAATTAAATGACAACCGGTCATTTATGAAGTACCGGCTAGGCGTGAGGGTGTAATTAAGGGTTTTTACGCTATTGGGGTATTTGAGGCCGACTCCCCACGTTTTTCTAGAGGTGGTTAAGGATGAACGTTAAGGGTTGAGATTTATTGCTGTTGCCCTTACTTTAATTGTGGGATTAAGACCTAATTGTGTATCTTGAATAGGACGTTGGGGAGCTCGAGCTGAGCAGCCTTCAGGTAGCCGACAGACTTAGCGGCATCTTGTAAGTGGACTTTTATTTTAAATTTAATGCATGCAATATATTTTATTTAGTTTCTCCTTTATTTATGAATTTCCTCCATTTTATGTTTTATGGTGATTTTGGAAAAATGAGAATTTAATACTTTTTAAAGATAAGTGAGCAGGGAAAGAGGTTCCTACCTTTCCCGTGATTTAAAGGATTTTCCCGGAATATGGTTTTTAATTGTTATCACCATTTTGGGTTATGGTGGGGGATTATTTTTAAAAGGGAAAACTTGGCTCTTGGATTTAATGATTATAAAGTAAAGTCAGAGAACCCTCTCTGGATAGTAGGTGTTCTGACCCTCTTCGGTGGTATCTGGTCAGTAGGACCCTCCCGGATAGAACAGGTCAGGACCCTCTTCGGTGGTAGCTTCCCAAAATGGAAACTTCCTACTTACGTCCAATCTTTCCGTAAATACTCAAATTAGGAATTAACCGAACTTTTCGAATAAAAGCCTAACAGGGATTCGATTTTTACCTCTTCGGCATTCTGCCGATTTAACAGCATTCCCGGAGCAGTCACCAGATTCCGACAACTTTGCCGGAATCTTCGGCCGGATTCCAGTCAACTTGCCGAAATTTCACCATAACCTCCCCGTTTCCTCCGATTCACCAAGTTATCGACAAAAGCACACAAAACAGCAAGTCAATATCAATTCAGCAACAACACCAACAACAATTCCAAATAACATCACAACGATAAAATTACAACACTGAGCTCACCTATGCTTTCAAATCCGGTATCTCTCTCACCGGATTCCTTTCCAGACAGACCCACTGTCTCGGCCTGCCCACCACCTGGTACTCCCAACACCAACTCCTGGACTCCCCAGCAGCTCCTCCATGACTGGCTCAAGCTGCTGCAGTGTCCACACGAGCCGTCGCTGATCCAAACTCCACCATCAAGCTACAGGCTCCCACAGGAACTCGGTGAGGCTCCCTAAGGCACAGCAGAGCCGTCAAGGACTCCAAAAGCTCGACCGCCGGAAGTCCACCCGAGAACCCAGAAAAAACCCGAAGAAAGATTTTGAGTTTGGGGTCTCAAATCGAACATACCAGGTAGTGGAATTGAAGATGAAAGAGAGAATAGAAGAACCCCACCTCAACTCGGTCGAATTGTGGCCTGGAACGCCGAGCTTCGTCGGAGCACCGCCGCCCCTCTTCTTGAACGATCTCCCTCCACAGTTGGCGCATAAGTGTTTTGAGGTATGGGCTTTGTCGAGAATGAAGAGAGGAAGATCATGGTGGTGGTGCGCCCAGGTGAGGCGGAAGGACGCGCCGGTGGTGTCGATCGAGAGAAGAGGGCGACGCTGAGTCGCGAAAGGGGGAGAGAAGAGAAACTCGGGTTTGACCTGATTTTTGGTTTTGACCAAGTCAACCCAATAACTTCCTTTTTATACTTGAATGGACGGTCCAGATCAAATCCTTAATTGATCTGACGGTCCAGATTTAAAGAAGGTAAAAGTAAAAAGGTTAAGTGGTAAAAACTATTTACCGGAATAGTAATTGGAAGTTACCATAAACTTCAGAAATTCACAAAAAATAGCCGGAAGTTCCGAAAAATATTCCGAAAATACCAGGAGACTCGTGTCGACACGTACTACAACATCGAGTCATTAAATCAGGTATTTGGAGAACTTTTAAAAACTCGAAAATTAACTCGAGCGATAACTATCAAATTACCGATCGTAATTAAAAGTCCTCGGTAACTCGTAAACCTCTGTGAAGCAGGGATTGGAGGTCTTTTTATGATCATACCGGTGTGTGCATTGGGGTGTTTACTCAGTTCTTACCAAGAATAAGTTCACCAAATCATGGAGAACTTATGGCTATGCTAGAAGGTGTTAAGCTTGCCAAACTACATAATCTATATTCACTGGTGATCGAGTCAGATTGTCAAGTAATGGTAGATGCCATTTCTCACAGTTCTTGTGATACTTCAGATTTGGGTTTCCTCCTATCTAACCTCCGATTTGAGTTGTGTGACTTTCCTCTAGCTTGTGTTTGCTATGTTGGTCGTTCTGCTAATACGACAACGCATGTTTTAGCTCAAGTTGCTTTACATTCTAAATCTAGCCTAGAAATTTTCAGATGTACCACCTCCGAATGTGGAGGTGATTATTTCTTCGAAATGTAATGATTCTTAATCAATGAAGTTTATTCATTACCCTAAAAAAATATTAGCTAGGTTAAAAAGAAGAAAGAAGGGTTAAAAAGAAAATAGAAAGAAATTAAAGTGAAAAGATATCAACTTACTAGCCGCCCTGGCCAATTAATTACGTTGTTGCCAAGTTTCCATTTTCCTTCCTTCACAAGGTGTCTAATCTATTGCGTGACGCTCAAGGCACAGGTTTGTATAAATAGGGTTAGTGACCTAGTGTTAAGCATCAAATCCCAAAATCCTTGTCGATCGATTACTAAGTTTCGTTGCCATCCCAGCCTCTTCCTCCAAGTTCATCGATCAAGAGAGTATCGACATGGCCGGCACTTGCTCGTTTCCTCATGATCCCCTCACCAACCTCGCCAAGAAGGCTGCTGTAAAAGCACGAGATACCGCAGAAGAATTCTTCAAGCTTCACTACTTCGAGTTGGCGATCATGCAGGCCATGGTGGCCAAAGAATTCGATCCCGATCTACATGGTGTAGATCACTTCATCCTAGCGTACCAGATTCAAAAAGCCGTATCAGAGAAGAAAGATCTGTACCATGTTCTTGGCTTCCAACAGGTTACTGAATATGTAACAGTCAAGAAACAATACAAAGAGTTGGCTCGCTTCGTGCACCCAGACAAGAACAGCTCTGTGGCTGCAGAAGGGGCTTTCATGCATGTCAAAGCGGCATGGGACTTCCTCTCTGATCCTGCCAAAAAGAAGGTTTACGACAAGTCGTTAATGAGTTCACAGTCTCAAGGGTCGAATGTCAAGAACACTCGCAAGAGGGCTTGCCCTAAGAGGAAGACCGCTACTACCAATGAAGATGATCGTGGTCTTTTCAAGAAGACTATCAAGTTAATGAGGACAACAGCTACAGGCCAAAAGACCTGTTGTATGAGGATATCTGTATGTAGGGTTGCTTAGTTAATATTGCCTCCATCGGTTTAATTTGGAGTGCTTCAATTTTGTAAATCAGCAATCCCTACAAAATCCTTTGTAAATTTTATCAAATAACTTGAATTTGTTCCTCAATTGATCAATTTTAGAACGTTTTCCTGTTTTACGTGAACGTCTAAATTAGTTAAAGAAACATCCAGTTATCCAATAGCACCATCATCAATACGTTAATACCAATTAGGGCAAGGCTTTGATGGTTTTACTAAGCAGCATCAGTTTTGGAGTGCTTGAATCTGTGAATCAGTAATCTCTACCATACAAGGACCAATGTAAAAGATATCAATTGAATCTGCGTCGATCTACATAATTACTGTGACTTAAGTCCCAAAACAAGAATTTGATTGAGTGATATAATTATATTAATTTTGCGATGTTTACGCTAGTTAGCTCATTAAATCGACGAAACTTTTTAATCTCATGTTTAAGCCATATGTATGTAGTTCGGGTTACTCGATAATATCAAGATGTATCAAACCAAAAGATAAGAAGAAAGAATTGGAGTCCGATCCTGAGTTTAATTTTACCCAAAAATGTAGGAAATGATTCAAAGATAGAGAATTTATATGGAATTTTCATTTGGAAAATTTTCCATTTACTATAAAATTTGACACCTTGTTTCCTATTCCAACATTTTAAAAACATAGACCATTTGAACTTTAAAAGAGAATTTATGTTCATTAATTCTAAACTCTTAAAACACAGTTAAGAACTTATAATATTTTAGGACCATTATACCTGCACCCTTAAAGATGGTTAGAGAGAGAAAATAAACTAGAAAGAAGGTTTGACCGAAACCTCACCGATTTTGATCACCGGCTGCCGAACTCCGGTCACCGGTCGCCGGACTTCGCACTTCGACACCTGCCGCCGGACTCCAATCGTCAGATTCTGTTTGTCGGATTAATTTCATCAGACTTGTTAAAAATGTCACTGAATATTACAAGAACCAAATCAAACATTCGTTGGAAGTTTTACTGGGTGCAGTATACTTTATAAGAGAATTTATTAGGAGTAGTAACCTTTATCGGGAAACTTTAATGGGCCAAGGGTGGTAAAGTTGCATAAATCAACACATGTAGCTGATTTTCAGTTTTAGAGTGTGGTAATGTTGAAAAATGACATATTAGGGGCAGTAAAACTTTATAAGGAAGTTTTACTAAGGACAATAAACTTTTTAGGGATTTTATTAGGGTTAGTAAACTTGAATAAATCAACACATGTTGTTCGACGTGAAAATGTAATTTCTTTGAACAAACAAATCTTGACGTGCGAGTAATGTTTTAAAAGGCTAAGGCGTAGCCAAGGAAATCCGAGGAGAGCCTGAGTAAGGCGTAAGCCTTGCAACAATTTTTTTATGTAAATTGATTGCATAATTACATTAAAACTTACGCTATATCAATAATAACTCAATGATTCCTTATTTATTCCTTAATTGATTGTTTCCTTATAAGATAACTCTCAAATAGTCAAGTATATATCTATCAACGTGAATTGAATGAGTTCTATTCTAACTAAACTACATTCCTTACATTTCCATGTATATCATCACTTCTCTCACGTAAAGCAGCTGTAGGAAATTGTTTTTAGAAGTAGAATCCAGCCAGGCAGAGAAGGCACTTTCTAAATATATTAAGAATGAAGCTCTGCTATGTGGTGAGACCTTTTCTTCTAGGCTATGAAGTCGAATACAGATGAGTATGCTTCTCAAATTGAATAGAATCGAAACTTCTGTGTTTTTCAGTTTTTGACGAAAACAAAAAAAACAAAAATTTCTGGGCGTTGGCTTTTCACGCCTTCCTACCCGAATTTTTGCTCCTATGTTCTTGGTTGTAAAACACAATCAATTTTTCTTACGCCTCCCGCCTTTAGGCCTCAAGACGCGCCTGAGTCGCATTTTTTAATACAGAGCGTGCCTTCACCTTTGGGTTAGGTGCAACCTAAACTTCTGTGTTTGTTCTCCTTTTGACTTCTTCTCAGAACGACTGACGTATAGAACGACTGACGTATGGGCACTGATCAAGCCGCCACTCAAGTTCTTTCCCAGACCTAACAGACGGCTGCTAGGATTTTTCTCCATCCCACAGTGAACGTTTCTTACTCAGACCGATGTAGTTGAACATAGTCAAACAATATCAGATTTTGGAAGCCCAACTCTAAGCTATTCGTTGGGAAAAACAACACAAGATGCAAGTGATACAAGCACAACTTCCCTAAGTGAAACTTTTGGAAGCAGAAGCTGCAAAGAAAAAGGCTAAGGCCTAGTCCTTATTATCCATAGCCGACCATGATAGATTAGTTACTGATATTAGTCTTGCAAGCAAACTTTTGTAAATTTGGCCCAATGAGACTTACTTCATATAATGTGGCTGGCCCAAACCTTACTTTGTCTATTCAAAGTACTTAACGCTTCTTTTAATGTAAATATTTAGGAAATCTTAACACCTTATTTGCCACCAATGCCACAATCCTCAGTTGACGCAAGCCATAACTGTTTTTGATCACATTATTATTTCCATAACTTTCCTTACCATTGGATCTTCATCTCGCCTGCTATAAATCTCGAAACTTCATTCACTTTCATCACACACTCTTTCACCATGCCTCCTTTCATCATACCCTACATCTTTTCCTTGATGTTCTATCCACCAGAGATTCACAGTTTACCATGAAATCCCATACGTTTATCAACCTGTCCTCAATTTCAGGTCAAGTTTATCAACTTGTCCTCATATTCTTTTACTTCATAAGAATTCACTATAGGATTCTGACCTAACCAACATTCTCCGTTTGGGGAGTGAATAGAAGGATAATGGGGACGGCTTATCCAAACTCTCTTTTAAGTTTCTCACACTACCGGAAAAAGTAGTTTGGCCGACGAAAAATTTTCATCGGCCTGTTTGCCAAATTCGTCGACTAAGATCTTAGCCAACGAGGTCTCGTAAGCTAAGATGTCGTTGGCAAAGCCTCGTCGGCTATGACTTTAGCCGACGAAAGAAAAGTGGTCGTTGGCTATAGTTTAATACTTAGCCGACGACTTATTTTTATATTTTTCGTCGGCTAAAGTAAGATTAAAGCCGACGAAATAAATTGTGGTCAGCCTCAACCTAAGACTTTGGCCGACGAACTATAAATATTTAGTCGGCCAATTTAAAACACTATAGCTGACGAAATTTACTATAAATAGTCGGCTAAATATTTAAAAAAAAAAAAAATTAAAATAATATAGCCAACGTAATATAGTACATTTCGTCGGCTAAATACTACTATAGCTGACGAATTAAGCCATATTTCGTCGGCTAAACGTTGAAAAAATAAATAAAAATAAATAAAATTCTATAGCCAGCGAATTATGGTAAATTTCGTCGGCAATAGTACTTTTTATACTAAAAAACCACAAAATTTCTAAATTACTATCCAAGCAAGCTACAAATTACACAAACAATTTCATATAACCAACAACGTACACCATCAAAAGTAGTCTAAACGTTTTGCATTAAATTATTAATTTATAAATTGTTCATAAACTATAAAACTATATAAAATCTATATCATCTAAATCTATATCAGTGCCAGGAGGAGGTTGTTGTTGAGGAGGTTGCGGCGGCTGAGGTAGGGGAATAGGCGTAGGCATGGGCGGAGCTAGAAGTCCCTAAAGCTGGGTAGCTGAAAACTCTTGCAAGTACTGAAACATCTGCTGCTGCTGTGCTTGCTGGGTTGTATATACTGCAGCATTATACTCTTGTAAAGCGGCTTGATGTTCCCGTAGCATCTGAACTTCCGCCTCTAGCTAAGTCGTTCTGCTGCTGGTCGAGGCTGCCTTTATTTGAAATACAGGAGTGGTCTTCAGTACCCCTTGCCCTTCTTTCTTAGACCCCAGCAGTAGAAGTTATTTCCTCACGGTGGGAATGTTGTGCCCATGATCCTCGCCCCAACTTTGAGATCCAAAGTGTCGATCCGAGACATGGCTTCAGATATGTCTTCCTCTTGCGTGTCTGGCCATGTCTCCCTCACTATAGCAGTCATCACCTCGTCACTAGCCTACCTCACCCTTGCCTAATTGGATAGGAAAAAATAATTAATTAAAATTTAGAAATATATATAAATATAATTTAAAAAAATTTGAAAACGTAAAACGACTTACAATATCCTCCTGGGCGTCAGGATATGTCTTCTCGTACGTAAAGACGTACCTGTTGACTTCTAGAGGTTCCCTGGCGGCCATCCATCAACGATGCGAACAGTCTAGAACCTGTATGATGGTTCCTTGTATTGCGTTGCCGGTTCTGAGTGTTGGCCTGGGAAACGGCCTACAAAGGAAAAAAATTAGTAAAATATTTTAAAACGTACTAATTAATAAAAATATAAGAAATTATTATTTTTAATTACCTGTTTATGAGGGTTGTTGAATTCTGATATCAGAAGCCAACGCCACTCGTACTCCCTAAACTGGAACTCAAGGGGGGCCAGAACGTTCGTTCACATGCGTAGTCCAGTGGGTCCGTAACTCGTTCTTCCACTCTTTCTACCTACAGATACCACAAAAAAATTATAAATATTATTAATTACACATATAATTTTGTTTTTTCAATAACTTTCCAACGTACCTTCCCCCATGCACAACGTCCGCCCAGGTGTTCCTCAGGTGCTGGGGAACGTCAAACCATACCTGCATTAAAACTTTTATTAGTTTAGTTTTTCATAAATCAACAATGTAATACATAATATTAATTGTGAATTTTTTATACTTACCGACATTGCGTTATGGACCATGTCCTTAACCTCCTGTCGGATCTCGCCCCAGTCTAACCACAACATAGGGACTATATCCCTAATGAGCGCTCCCACGCGGTCGGAGTACATCCTCGTCTTCCCGCCCGATACTACGTTCCCATCCCCATCAGTATCGATGACGATCCTTCCCGAGGTACTCACGGTCTTCTGGAGAGTCTTTCCTGTGACGGGGCCTCTCTTCTTCCTTGTTGGCTTGTCTCCGACGGTGTCTATCACATATTGATTATTAATAAGAAAACAAATTATTTATATTTCATGACCTGAGGGCGTTGGGGCGGACGAGACAGATTCTGACTCTGTCGCCGATGATGATAGCCTCGCAGAAATTAGATCCGTACCAAAAGGCAGGAAGAGGTACACCGCTGATGGGGTCACCTGCGGGGACAGTGGATAAATCGGCGCCCCTGAGTCATTGACTGCCGGTAATGCTGGTATCAACCGCGAAAGGTAGAGAAGAGGCGGCATCATCGGTACCCCAGAAGACCCACCCTCCGAAATAGTAGGACTTACTTCAGGTTAAAGGGGTTTAACTCGGGGTGGGTCTTGACAAAAGGTCTGAATCGTCTGAGGGAATGTCTAGCAACCCTCAAGTGTCGTTACAGGGTGCAATGACACCCGACGTGCGACCTTTCTGGAGCCGACGCAGAGGCATCCGGACTCATTCCTCCCGACAGCCGGAGGCCACACATTCCACCAGACAGCCGGGGCCACACATTTCTCCAGGCAGCTGGACGTCCCTCGCTCCTCGAGGCAGCCGAGCGTCCCTCACTCCTCGAGGCAGCTGTGGCCTCCGACTCAGGCAGAGGTGTCTGCACCATGTATGTCTGAGATACACAGAGCACCGACTCCAGGCCCTACTGTTTCGGAGGGTGGGTCTTCTGGGGTACAGATGCCACCGCCTCTTCTCTACCTTCCGCGGTTGATACCAGCATTACCGGCAGTCGATGACTCAGGGGCGCCGATTTATCCACTGCCCTCGCAGGTAACTCCATCAACGGCGTACCTGTTCGTGCCTTTTGGTACTGATTTAATTTATGCGAGGGTATCATCATCGGCGACAGAGTCAGAATAATTTCTACGAGGGTATCATCCAACGCCCTCAGGAAATGAAATATAAATAATTTGTTTTCTTATAATGTCATAATAAGAATAATCTATTAATAATCAATTTATGATAGGCACCGTCAGAACCAAGCCGACAAGGAAGAAGAGAGACCCCATCATAGGGAAGGCTCTCAAGAAGACCGTGAGTACCTCAGGAATAATCGTCATCGATACTGACAAGGATGGGAACGTAGTTTCGGGCGAGAAGACGAGGATATACTCCAGCCGCTTGGGAGCCCTCATTAGGGATAAAGTCCCTATGTTGTGGTCAGACTGGAGCGAGGTCCCATAAGAGGTTAAGGACATGGTCCACAGCGCAATGCCGGTAAGTATAAAAAATTCACAATTAATATTATGTATTACATTGTGGATTTATGAAAAACTAATAAACATTTTAATACAGGTGTGGTTTGACGTTCCCCAATACCTGAGGAACACCTGGGCAGACGTTGTGCATGGGGGAAGGTACGTTAAAAAGTTAATGAAAAAACAAAATTATATGTATAATTAATAATATTTAGAATTTTTGGTGGTATCTGTAGGTACAAGGAGTGGAAGAACGATTTACGGACCCACTGAACTACGCATGGGAACGAACGTTCTGATACCCCCCTTGATTTCCAGTTCAGGGAATAGGAGTGGCGTTGGCTTCTGATATCAGAATTCAATCACCCTCATAAACAGGTAATTAAAAATAATAATTTCTTATATTGTTATTAATTAGTACGTTTTAAAATATTTTACTAATTTTTTTCCCTTTGTAGGCCGTTTCTCAGGCGAACGCTCAGAACCGGCAACGCAACACAATGAACCATCATACAGGTTCTAGACCGTTCACATCGTTGATGGATGAGACGGCCAGGGAACATCCGGAAGTCAACCGGTATGTCTATACGTACGAGAAGGCATATCCTGATGCCTAGGAGGATATTGTAAGTCGTTTTACGTTTTCAAATTTTTTAAATTATATATATATATATATTTCAAAATGATAATTAATTATTTTTTCATATCCAATTAGGCGAGGGTGAGGCAGACTAGTGACGAGGTGATGACTGCTATAGTGAGGGAGACATGGCCAGACACGCAAAAGCAAGACATGTATCAGATCGACACTTCGGATCTCAGTGTTGGGGCGAGGATCATGGGCATAGCATTCCCACCGTGAGGAAATAACTTCTACTGCCGGGGTCTAGGAAAGAAGGGCGAGGGGGTACTGAAGACCACTCCTGGATTTCAAAAAAAGGCAGCCTCGACCAGCAGCAGAACGACTCAGCTAGAGGTGAAAGTTCAGATGCTACAGAAACACCAAGCCGCTTTACGAGAGTATAATGTGGCAGTATATGCAACCTAACAAGCACATCAGTAGTAGATGTTCCAGTACTTGCAAGAGTTTTCAGCAGCCCAGCTTCAGGGACTTCCGGCTCCACCCATGCCTAAGCCTATTCCCCTACCTCAACCGCCACAACCTCCTCAACAGCAACCTCCTCCTGACGCGGATATAAATTTAGATGATATAGATTTTATTTAGTTTTATGGGTTTATGAACAATTTATAAATTCATAATTTAATGCAAAACTTTTAGACTACTTTTGATGGTGTACGTTGTTTGTTATATGAAATTGTTTGTGTAATTTGCATCTTGCTTGGATGGTAATTTATAAATTTTATAGTTTTTTTAGTATAAAAAGTACTATACCCGACGAAATTTACCATAATTCTTCGGCTATAGTATTTTATTATTATTTTTTTCAAAGTTGAGCCGACGACATATGGCTTAATACGTCGGTTATAGTAGTATTTTAGCCAATGAAATTTACTATATTTCGTCGGGTATATTATTTTTATTATTTTTTTATATTTTAAAATATTTAGCTGACGATTTATAGTACATTTTGTCGGCTATAGTTTTTTAAATTGACCGACAAAATATTTATAGTTCGTCGGCCAAAGTCTTAGGTTGAGGCCGACGACAATTTATTTCGTCGGCTTTGATCTTACTTTAGCCGACGAAAAATTGAAGAATAAGCCGTCGGCTAAGTGTGAAACTATAGCCGACGACCAGTTTTATTTCATCGGCTAAAGTTGCCGACGACATCTTAGCCGACAAATTTGGCTAACAGGCCGACGAAAATTTTTCGTCGGCCAAACTACTGATTCCTGTAGTGAATGGTGATGCCAAAGTGGAACAAACCGGGGGAGGGTCTCTTGAAACTCTATGTAGACGTTTCCTTTAGTCTAAACAGTGGTGAAGAAGGGATTGGAGGTCTTTTATGATCATACCGGTGTGTGCATTGGGGTGTTTACTCGGTTCTTACCAAGTATAAGTTCACCAAATCATGAAGAACTTATGGCTATGCTAGAAGGTGTTAAGCTTGGCAAACTACTTAATCTATATTCACTGATGATCGAGTCAGATTGTCAAGTAATGGTAGATGCCATTTCTCACAGTTCTTGGGACACTTCAGATTTGGGTCTCCTCCTATCTAACCTCCGATTTGAGTTGTGACTTTCCTCTAGCTTGTTTTTTGCTATGTTGGCCGTTCTGCTAATACGACAACGCATGTTTTAGCTCAAGTTGCTTTACATTCTAAATCTAGCCTAGCAATTTTCAGATGTACCGCCTCCGAATGTGGAGGTGATTATTTCTTCGAAATGTAATGATTCTTAATCAATGAAGTTTATTCATTTCCCTGAAAAAAAATATTAACTGGGTTAAAAAGAAGAAATAAGGGTTAAAAAGAAAATAGAAAGAAATTAAAGTGAAAAGATATCAATTTACTAGCCGCCCTTGCCAATTAATTACGTTGTGGCCAAGTTTCCATTTTCCTTCCTTCACAAGGTGTCTAATCTATTGCGTGACGCTCAAGGCACAGGTTTGTATAAATAGGGTTAGTGACCTAGTGTTAAGCATCAAATCCCAAAATCCTTGTCGATCGGTTACTAAGTTTCGTTGCCATCCCAGCCTCTTCCTCCAAGTTCATCGATCAAGAGAGTATCGACATGGCCGGCACTTGCTCGTTTCCTCATGATCCCCTCACCAACCTCGCCAAGAAGGCTGCTGTAAAAGCACGAGATACCGCAGAAGAATTCTTCAAGCTTCACTACTTCGAGTTGGCGATCATGCAGGCAATGGTGGCAAAAGAATTCGATCCCGATCTACATGGTGTAGATCACTTCATCCTAGCGTACCAGATTCATAAAGCCGTGTCAGAGAAGAAGGATCTGTACCATGTTCTTGGCTTTCAACAGGTTACTGAATATGTAACCGTCAAGAAACAATACAAAGAGTTGGCTCGCTTCGTGCACCCAGACAAGAACAGCTCTGTGGCTGCTGAAGGGGCTTTCATGCATGTCAAAGCGGCATGGGACTTCCTCTCTGATCCTGCCAAAAAGAAGGCTTACGACAAGTCGTTAATCAGTTCACAGTCTCAAGGGTCGAATGTCAAGAACACTCGCAAGAGGGCTTGCCCTAAGAGGAAGACCGCTACTACCAATGAAGATGATCGTGGTCTTTTCAAGAAGACTATCAAGTTAATGAGGACAACAGCTACAGGCCAAAAGACCTGTTGTATGAGGATATCTGTATGTAGGGTTGCTTAGTTAATATTGCCTCCATCGGTTTAATTTGGAGTGCTTCAATTTTGTAAATCAGCAATCCCTACAAAATCCTATGTAAATGATATCAAATAACTTGAATTTGTTCCTCAATTGATCAATTTTAGAACGTTTTCCTGTTTTACGTGAACGTCTAAATTAGTTAAAGAAACATCCAGCTATCCAATAGCACCATCATCAATACGTTAATACCAATTAGGGCAAGGCTTTGATGGTTTTACTAAGCACCATCAGTTTTGGAGTGCTTGAATCTGTGAATCAGTAATCTCTACCATACAAGGACCAATGTAAAAGATATCAATTGATTCATGCTAATCAGAGAGCACGTCGATCTACATAATTACCGTGACTTAAGTCCCAAAACAAGAATTTTTATTTATTTTTTTTAACAAGAGACTTTTCCATTATGCAACCAATGCACCTCTATAATTAAGAGTTCAAGTAGGTAGAGAAGTATGGAATTCCTGAAATCATTGAAGCATTGTAGTGCTACCCTCACAGCTTCAGTTTCTCATCGTGCTGTGAGTTACTGAGTTCACCAGTTTGTTTATCTTTCATACCTTTCAATTTCAATTTTGGTTTGATTATGGATCAGCGAAAAAGTAATTGAGGAAGAAAAAAAGAGATTTTACGTACTTATTATTAGTTATAACTTTTCTAGCGTTACAAGCTAAACAACATGGTGAAAATAATGTTTACCATACCTAGCTAGCTTCCTTGACTGTGTTCTTTGTACCTTCAAAGAATCTAGGGTAAAAAAAGGTACGATAAACATTAATTGCATGTCACACTAGGAGATAATGAAGTATGTAATCCTTGGACATTCTTGCAGTAGGCAGCAACCTTCTTGCCAGGATCAGATGGAGTTAAGTCGATGTGATCCATTACAATGTTTTTGCAACCAACTCGATCGTCGCAGTCCAAAGTAACGGCTACATCCCCAGCAACAGATCCCTTAAAGTCACGGAACGTCACATCGCTCACTTGTACAGCGCTTCCTTGGCCAGGCCGGTTTCCAAATGCAGTATAGATAAGATCAGTATACTGCTGGTCTATTATGATAGGGTTCTTGATTGCTTGAATTATGATATTTTCAAAAATTATGTTCCTAGCATACCCTGATCCGCCCTAGTTTTCACATACACAACAAGTAAATCAAATCAAATCAAATCACTGAATTGAGATAGTAAGCAGATGATTTGATAAGGTAAGACGCAAACAAATTTCTCTTACTTTCCATGTCTTGATTCTTGCTCCATTTGTTGTTCCCTTGAAGGTGCACTTTGTCACTTGAACATCTTCCACCGTGTTATAAGAACCATGCTCACCAAGACTTCCGATACTACACATGTACAAATGAGATCGAGGAAAAAATTAAGAGAAGAGAGTGCTGTTTATGGTTTACGGTTCATATATTGTTCCTGGTCGCAGACATGGAAACTTGAGAATTTACCTTATACCATGGCCTGGACCGCATAAAACACCAGTAATGTTGACATGAGATGTACCAGAATTGATTGCAATACAGTCGTCGCCTATAAACAGAAATTACCATCACATATTTTACCGTCAGTTATCTAAAACCACAGAAAAAGTAAAAATTAATGTGAAAAATATGAAATCTGAATGCGGCCAGTTAATTACCAGTGCCTATAAAAGAATCCCGAATGATAATTTTGGTTGATGAAGAGATGTCAATTCCATCAGTGTTTGGACTATCTTCTGGAGCCCTAATAGAGATACCAGAAACTTCGACATCATTGCAGCTGCTGATGCTGATATGGTTCCTCGCACTATCAATATGCGTTGTATCACTCAACCGGAGACCATCACATCCGCTAATATGGAGAGCCTATATACGTATATATAGCACGAATGGAACTTATGAGTATATATTGCCCTAGCTGGAGTGCAAGACATGAATAAATTGCCAAGTTAAGTTCTAGGACACACTGTTATCTCACTTACAGTTGGTCGTTTGCAACTTGTAGTGCTGCAAGTTCTCCACCAAACCTGACCTTGACCATCAATTTGACCTCCTCCATTGATTATCAGACCTTCAACATTGTGAAACTGAACCCATTTCTCCTTGTCTCTCCAAGCACCCATATCATTTGTCGCGACAATGTTCCCACTTAACTGTGTTACACAGATTTAATTAAAATGATCAGCACGAATGACTTTTTAAACCCAAAACATTTCTTCTTTTTTTCCAATATAATAGCAAGTCGATCATCAGCACCTGTTATCATTGAGTAGAATCAAAGACGTTCAAAACTTATAAAACAGAAACTCATACTACTGAAGACCAAATTATAGTGGGCATGATATATATATATATATATATATGTATATGTATATATATATGTATATATATATATATATATATATATATATGTGTGTGTGTGTGTGTGTACCTGAAAATTTACACTTGCAGCTTTGCAAGGCCCTTGAAACTCCAGAGAGTTGAGCACGAAAGTGTAGCCGTTTGGTATGACAAGGGTAGGAATGCCTTGAGTGGATTCACAAACATCTCGCCATGCTTTCAGAAAGGCCTTTCAATAAAATAAACCGACAAAATCATCAACTAAGGAGTAGTACTAAAAACAAAAAAATAATAATCAGTTCAGCTATATGTCATGAATACTTGTGTATCATCAGCTTCGCCATTCCCAACAGCACCATAATTCTTCACATTGAATGTGCTTGTAGGAGGTGATGCTTTTTCTGGGAATGCCTGTCAATAAACAAAGATTGCAGCGAATCAAGATGCAGTGTAGTTATTCGAATTTAACGAAACTTAGACACATCAAGATAAGCATATATGTACTTGTTGTAAGTCATCAAATCTTTGGCGATCTGGAAGAGCATTATAATACTTGTCGGATGTTGCTGCAACAACATCATCACCATATTCCTTTTTGAAAGAATTTGATGTTTTACGAGCAACTCGATCACCATTATAATAACCAACGAACTCATCATCATCTCTTAAAGTATTTGATGTGGGAAAACCTGCAAGTCGTCTACATGAACTTGGTGAGGGTAAAGCAACCAGAATGATCATGAACAAAAAGATCACTGCAAGTCCTCGGCCCTTCATAGCTAAGTCTAACAATGAAACAAAGAAAGAATGAGCAAATGAGAAGGGCTGGAAACTGATCGAGATGAACAAGGCATATGTATAGTGCAATTTCCAATGTCCTTGCAGAAATTAATGGACATGATTAAGATAATAATTAGAGAAAGACAAGATTACGGCTGATTTTGGTGGAAATAATAGCGACGATTCCTTAGCTGATTATGGTGCAGTTGACTAAATATATGCATACCACTACTACAAGGTTCGGCTAATTGAGATCAAATTATTTGATTGAGTGATATAATTATATTAATTTTGCGATGTTTACGCTAGTTATCTCATTAAATCGACGAAACTTTTTAATCTCATTATTGACAAGCCATATGTATGTAGTTCGGGTTACTCGATAATATCAAGATGTATCAAACCATAAGATAAGAAGAAAGATTTGGAGTCCGATCCTGAGTTTAATTTTAGCCAAAAATGTAGGAAATGATTCAAAGATAGAGAATTTATATGGAATTTTCATTTGGAAAAATTTCCATTTACTATAAAATTTGACACCTTGTTTTCCATTTCAACATTTTAAAAACATAGACCATTTGAACTTTCAAAAGAGAATTTATATTCATTAAGTCTAAACTTTTAAAACACGGTTAAGAACTTATAATATTTTAGGACCATTATACCATCACCCTTAAAGATGGTTAGAGAGAGAGAAAATAAACTAGAAAGAAGGTTTGACCGAAACCTCACCGATTTTGATCACCGGCTGCCGAACTCCGGTCACCTGTCGCCGGACTCCACACTTCGGCACCAGCCGTCGGATTCTGTTTGTCGTGTTTGTCGGATTAATTTCATCGGACTTGTTAAAAACGTCACTGAAATATTACAAGAACCAAATCAAACATTCGTTTGAAGTTCTACTGGGTGCAGTATACTTTATAAGAGAATTTATTGGGAGTGGACTTTAATGGGCCAGGGGTGGTAAAGTTGCATAAATCAAAACATGTAGCTGATTTTCAGTTTTAAAGTGTGGTAATGTTGAAAAATGACATATTAGGGGCAGTAAAACTTTATAAGAAAATTTTACTCAGGGCAATAAACTTTTTAAGGATTTTATTGGGGTTAGTAAATTTGAATAAATCAACACATGTTGTTCGACGTGAAAATGTAATTTCTTTGAACAAACAAATCTTGACGTGCGAGTAATGTTTTAAAAGGCTAAGGCGTAGCCAAGGAAATCTGAGGAGAGCCTCAGTAAGGCGAAAGCCATGCAACAATTTTTTTATGTAAATTGATTGCATAATTACATTAAAACTTACGCTATATCAATAATAACTCAATGATGTTGTAGAATCATATTGAGAGAATGAATTCTCCTTATCTTATTGATAGAATGAAGCCCCTTTATATAGGGAAATACATGAGCCTCTTGGACTATTATATGGGCCAATGGGCCTCTTACATGGATATGTGTAAAACTCTATTACAACATGGTTTATTACATAAAGCCCGTATACAAGGCATGAACCAAGACACACATATATATCAAATATTCTAGAATACTCCCCCTTGTGTCGCTTGTCTTCATGCCGGTATGGTGCTTATGGTGTTGCCTCATCAAAACCTTGCCAAGTAACAAAAACCTTGTGGGAAAACTAAACCTTGGTCAAAGGAAAAAGAGTATAACGCACCAACTACTCAATTGAGAACTCGTCATGTGATGCTCCCCCTGATGTGTACTTCAATCGGATTTTCCTAATGAATGGTGCATTCCAACATGCTTCTCAAGAGTAGATGTGAGTCAAGACTTAAACAAGTTTGCCATGATCAACCACAAATGGGGATCAATGGTCTTAGCGGTGCCTGCAATGTTACCTCGTTAAAAACCTTGTCAAGCAAAACCCAGTGGGACAAAAAACTGTGACTAAGGGAAAAAGAGTGCAACATGGTTGACACAAACAATCGCACCCTTCACATTTGATCATGACATGTATATGCTAGACTTTCTTTCAAATCTGCATCTCCCCCTGATCTCAAGATCATTCATAGGGCGCTTCTGGATCCTTAATGACCACGAAACTGTTTTGACAACCTAGCATATGTATGCTCTTTCAACATGTCTCAAATGTGGCATTGCTCAGGGCCAGCAGCTATGTGCACGGTGCCTAGCAGTTGTGTGCACAGCGCTCAGCAGCTGGGTGCACAGCGCTCGGCAGATGGTGCACAGCGCTCGGCAGCTGGGTGCACAGGTGCACGTATAGTGCCTGTCAACAGTGCACATGTGCACATGTGCACAGGCAGCGCTCAGGCAACGCACAGGCAGCGCTCAGGAAGCGTGCCATATGTCCGGCAACTCGGCCATTAAACCAACCGGTGTCTAGATCATGATTCCGCTTCTGATGCATCTCGATTCATGCATGGTTAGCGATGACATAGGCAACAACCTTTCTCTTAAGCCATAGGGATTGAATATGCCAGAAACTCTTAGAGTATTCAAGTGATGTCCTTTGCCATATTATTGGCATTGCGTGGGCGCAAAGCTACTTAGCTTTATAACGAATGAAGGTGAGGTCAAGTCTTTCTATTGATTAAACGGATCACTCTCTCTTGGAGTAAAGACCTTGACTAATCATGGGAGCATATGAAGGTTCCACTCTTCTTCAGAGGACCTAAGCCGATTGATGAAAATACATCATCAATACACAATCGATCGACTCAATACGAGATTGTGTCTTTCCCAAGATACTTTTCATTCTAACATCGGATATCCAGCATATACTGCGATCATCCGGAATCAATACGCAATGGCATTATTCATCATATCCCATCCGAAATCAAGGAGTCATGTACTATGCGTCCAAAACACTTGGTCAACGCAAGCTCCACTTGATTTGGCTTATGAAGTCTATTTAAGATCTTCATGCATATCTCTGATCCCATAGAGACCTCACTATGATCATAATCATAGGGCTGCATGTACAGTTATTGGGGAACTACCAAACTGACAAGGTAGTGGAGTGCAATAACATCCATTACAAGAGTACATCTCATCGTAGTCGATCTCAGTGCGTGTTTATGAGAAACCTTGCGCCATAAGGGAGTCTGAGACTCTTGTTCTCACTACGCTAACTCACAAAGGTTTACTTGATAGGGTTTACACTTGCGGTGTCGGCAACACCTGCCCAAGGACCTATCCCTTTGTCCGAGTCGCATCTTCCCATTTTAGGTCAATACACTTTGTCGACATATCAACAAACGTGTGGTTCGATAAACTCAGCATCCCACGTCCTCATGTACACTAGTGTAGTCATTGTAGAGGTCTCTTTCTATGAATTAGAATTTGACGTTGAGGCGTCCCTCAATGATAGTCACAATTCAGACTAACATGAGACGAAATGAGTATCACTGATCAATGGAACAGTAGTGCCAAACTCGCTTTCTCTCTCAGTGCGAGTGTATATCAAACCCAAGGGCCTCAACCTAACCTTCAGGGAGCCACAAGGCCTAGGACACCATGTTGCCACATTATGGCGTCCTGTACCACAACGCTTGCAAGCTGAAACTTTGTGACTAATACGATTGCTGGCACTATGGCAAACAGTGTTCCAGTACTCGGAATCAGCCCCAATTTTGGCATGGCATGACCATCTCAATATGGCGGAGCCATGGCATCAAGACCACCTCAATCTGGTCGAGCCATATCCTCTTGGTAGGACATCATTCTTTACGTATATACAACATTGATCTCGTCATTATAGTTCTATGGGGATCATGTTGAGACTTAGTGGTAACCAACCATGACATTCACGTCATTCCCACTTGAACCCTGGTGTTCGTATCTCCCCCTAACGGCGGGAATACAGTCTCAAAGTAACAATCCGCAGTGTAGCGGCTAAGGAGATTGTCTGTCAAGGAGCTTAAGGTGGAGAGCACTAAAATGACTCCTATCCAACCTTAGAACATATTCATCTCATGCGACACATCATCATTGGGCACTGTGGCAGTCCAATTTGGCACATTGTGGAACTCAAGGCTTGGAGATCCGTTACTATCCCGCCGAGTTCAAGGATTACAACTTCATGTCAATCCTAGCACACAGTTACGAGCTGTCGTGCATCAATGCAATGATGGTAAGTCGTGGACGAATCAATACATGCCTGCATGTCCCTCTTCAGGGATGGGTAGTGAGCCCATAGATACATAAACAGCATGTGGTAGACGATAGTGCAACACATGACCAGTGTGTTAGCCCTTCAACCAACACCATAAAAGCGTATACGGTATCCATACGTTGGTTGCATCGGTCTACATAATCTCTCTTTGGATTTTCAATAAGAATGACATCTTTTGTGGCATAGCATAAGAGGATCTTTCACCTTACTTAGCTAAAGAACAAGCGTTACAAAATGAATCCATGTGTACCGCGCGGCTGCCGAGGACATCATGTTGGCGCACAATCACAACATACAATCATGGCGTATTTCGTTGTTATCGGGGGAATGGACGCCCAAGAATATCAAAAAATTCTGGCTCGCATATCTCACCTGGTATGACCAAATGTCATAGCTTGTCTGAGTCAATTGTCCTAAATATACTTATTGGCGACACCTTAGGACTCATGCTCTTCTCCATGATGCTTTTAATCGGCACTCATGTGAATTATACACAAAAGTCTTGGTCATTCTCATCACGGTAATCGTTGGTGTGTATGTTCATAACACACTTCAATGTTCGATTGCCTCTCTCACAATAAGGAGGGCATTTGTGACTTGGGTCATCGAGCCAAAGGCATCAAGAATTGATTCAACCATGTCATAAAATGATGGTGAAGATCCGATCAAACTTAGTCACAAAAAGGATTCACAATCTGCGAAGAGTATGCAGTTTTCGTGCAGTATGACCTATACTCAATAAAACAGCCATAACTCTCTCATCTGGATGGATATGAATGAACCGCTTGAACCATTGGAAACTGCATTCACATAGTTTTCCAATGATATGAAGTGCGCGTTCCAGTTCATCCAGAGTTGATCTGGGGGCTCTGACGAAGTTAAGGGACAGTAGGATAGTCTACTATGACCTGTACGCACTTAAACTGCCATAACTCTTTCGTCGTGACAGGTATGAATGAGCCGCTTTAACCACTGGAAACTAGACTCACGTAGCTTTCCAATGATATAAAATTCAGTGTCTAGTTCATGTGGAGCCGTTCAGAAAACTCTGACAAAGTTACGATACAGTAGTTTTAACTTACTGTGGTCGCAGATTTTGACATGATGAAGCTTTCAACTTTAAAGTGGCATCGCAGGAGTTATCCTCGACCCAAAAGTAAAGCGTACATATGGCATTACAAGTCTCAACATCCATGAAGGATGACATTTGGTAACAGCAACATGAGGGGATCCAAAATCAAGGGAGTAGGTAACCTTTGCCGAGGTTAACCATGTCATCCGATCCTGGAAAATCTGCTGTTAGGTGAAGACTAAACCACGAACATCGGCACACCTTCATAACGCTGTGCATGATCATGTCATAGTTTGAATAAATTTATCGAACCAACAATTTCATCGAGGTCTCATTTCGTTTGGAGAAAATCAAAGAGCCCTTCATGATGTCAAATGTCAGAGGCATCTATTTGATGTTCCATACGCCCTTTTGTACGTTTATTTGTATGCATTCATTCTTTTTCTCAGGATTGTGTGGGTAGTCCCACCGTCTGCAAGGCACTCAATTTCTTCACATGACATACCTATCGAACAAGGTAGATACGTGAGAAAGAGACATAAACACCGAAGGCAACAATCAAAGGCAACCTTGTGCATTGCAGAATTCCTGGCAGCATGACCTTTGCTCACTCAAAAGTCATAACTTCTTCGTTAGAATGGATATGAATGAACCGCGAAAACCATTGGAAACTAGACAAACGTAGCTTTCTAGTGATATATGGTTTGCATTCTAGTTCATCCGGAGCTGTTCAGAAAGCTCTTCGAAAGTTGTTGTTCAGAAAGTGGCAGATTCACTGTTTTTGTTTTTGGTTGCCCGCATTTGCAGCTTGCACGTATGCCAATGCACTAGGCACTTGGCAACATTTGGCAGCGCATTGCACCTACACATATGTCATTGCATTAGGCACTTGACAACATTTGGTAGTGCATGAGGAGCCACACATATGCCGGTGCACCGAGCACTCGACAACATTCGGTGGCTGCACAACCGCTGGCGCCCATGGCGCACGATATGGGGCAGTGGGGGGAGCTCGGCAGCTTATCTCAAGTGTACAGCATGAGGTACACAGAGCTTCGGCAGCTGCTGCACAGAGCTTGGCCCTGGTGCTCAGTGCTCGACAGTCGGATGTTATAGAAACACCAGCGCCTAACTTACCTTTTACTTCTCTAATCTCATCCGGTGATGGCACTGATACATTAGCTGCCCTCACCAAGGAACTGCAAGACTCTAGAGCGCGTCAGGCCAGCCTGGAGAAAGAATTGCGCCTAGCTTAAGCAAAACTGGGAAAATGGCAGACCCAGGATGCTAGCATGTCGGAATCGGCCAGCTTTGGGACAAGAAGAACTCGCCACCAAATTGGTCAGCGGATTGAGAACATTGACGTTCCTTTGAGCCCACCAGAAGTAGGAGGGCGACGGGCCTCTTTCCCTAAGAGAATCAGGAACAGTTCTCCTTTGTGATCAGCCAGTCATGGCCCGCCAAACGATCAGGGACACACAGGGAATGATATGACCCTTAGAAGATTGGTAGAGCTAGAACAACGGATGACTGAACAAGCCGCCCATAAGCAGCCTCAACAATTGTACAACGAGCGGCCATGCCCATTCATAGCTCATGTCAAGAGAGCACGACGCCCTAAAAATCTGAAAACCTTGAAAATTGAACCCTACTCTTGAGTCTCGGATCATAGGCTCATGTGGATAGTTTCCAGAAAGTCATTGACGGAAGGGAATACAATGATGCCTTACTCTGATAAGTGCGTTTTACGCCATGTTTTTAATATGTTTTTACCCTCATTTATACTTAGTTTATTCCTTAGTAAGGTTGCTTTTACTTATATTGAGTCAAAAGGGTTTTTCTGTAGAGCAATGGCTAAAACATGTATTTATACAGAAATTTGTGCTTAAGTTTGTAAAAACCGATTTTGGATAAGACTTGGTTATTTCTCATATGATTCACCGTACCTTTACATTGTCATTTTTGATGAATTTGGTTTAATGTGTAGATGACATGTAAATGAGCATATGAGAACAAGAATCATGAAGATTGGATTCACGGAGGACAACAAAAGAAGCCACGGAAAAGAAGAAACTCCAAAACATTGCATTTTGATCCGAGCAGAAATTTCCAGAAACCCTACATCAACTTCGGAAAATCATATCTAAATATCCAGGAGGAATCTGAGGACGAGCCATATATCATTGGAAAGCTACGGAAGTCTAGTTTTCAGATCTTCTGGAATCGTGTCAATTGGAGTTCAGATGAAGGAGTTATGATCAAAACAATGGACGGAGGTCAAGCTGCAAAACTGGGCAGTTTCTGCCTATGTTGTCACACGAGTTTGGGAGGATGTTTCTTCACCAAAATTCTTCCCAAGCATGTCAAAGGACTTAAGAAGAGCTTAATGAAGTCATGGGAAGCTGCATTGAAGAAGGAGATTCGAAGAAGTCATCATGGCAGCCGAAACAACTAAGTATGGAGTTTTCCCGGTCAAACCGGGAAAGTCTGTCCCTACCGAGTTCTTGCAATGGATTCGGCTGCCTAGAAGCCCAAAACTTGTGCAATGAGGCCTACATTGATCCATTAACATTTAGGAGAGTCCAAGAAGTCAGAAATCCAAGTCCAAAATCGAAATCCTTGTCAAAGAAGAAAGAAGAAACCAAGTCCAAAAGGGTTACAAGTTCAACAAGGAATGGGATTCCTTGAAGTGGCCGAATTTCCCTAGGGTTTCTCTTCGAAATTTTCTGTATAAATAGACATGTATAGCTCTTAGTTTTGTGTCTTCAACCTTTGTAATTTTTAGAGAGCCAAGCTCTACCCAAAAACCCTAAACACCAAAGTTACAAAAGCTGCCGCATTCCATTGTCATTGCCGAGTTCATCCATCCTGTCACCAATCACCCTACTTTGGCCGAATTATCTCTAGGAGCTCTTAGGTATGGATCTATGTAAGCTTTTGTACACTTTAATGTTTTTTGTCGAGATTCATAAGTATATATATTGTTTTTGTGGTTTTATGTTTCGAACATATGCATGAGTTCTTCTGTGTGATTTTCTTATGTGTTTGTTTAACAACATAACGATTAGTATGCATGCCTAGGTTGTGAATAAAAGAATAATTTGCTGTGTTTACATGATTAAAATACTTTATTTGATTAATTGTTTACCTGATCACGTAATCGAACCTGAGGGTAGTCTAGACGTCAGATGTTCCTAAGGGGGGAGTTTAATATGCCGTAGTAATCTAGGGTTGAGTTCACCGCGTTGGGTTCTTAATTGTAGTTGCTGCATAGGGTTGCTAGGGTAAGTGATTTACATGCTAATAGGATGAGTGACGTCATGCCTAGGATCATGTCTCCAACGACTCGTGAACGGTAAGTGTATTTCGTGTTAATGTGATGCGCGTCGTAAGCATTGAACGGGATGACACATAAACTTAGGATGATGCGCGTCATAAGTTCTAAGTTACATGAGAAGTCGTAAAAAGTTGGAATTAATTAAAGTATTCGAAAATTTAAACATTGCATCTTAATCTGTTTCATAATCTTACATGCTATTTAATCGGTGCTATGTGCTATTCTAAATGTTGCATGGTTGGATGATCACCTGTACATAAATTGTTTATTTCTTTATATGTTTCGCACCACTTTATAAATCTCCCATCAAATTTGTATATATGTATAGTGTATTTCTTTGTACTGACGTTTGTTTTGCATAATTTAATCCTTCCCTAGTGTCCCCGGCTAGAACGATACCCTACTTACTAATACTACACGATAGGGTTTAAATTGCAGGTCAACTTTTGGCCTCGTCATACTCTTTCAATTATTTAGTGAAACACTGGAGGGAGAGGCCATGAGCTAGTTCTTCGAGCAACTGCCAGACTCTATTGATAATTTTTCTTAACTGCGCCTAGCATTCCCTACCCACTTCATTTTACGGGCGGATGCTGGCCAAGGAACAGAAGGGTTATTAAGGGTGAAGCAGCTCCATGACGAATCGCTCCGGTCATTCATTACTAGGTGGCAATCTGCTACCCCCAAGATCGGTAACTTCAACAAAAAGACAACTTTGGCGGCGTTCATGGAAGGGTTATATTTCTAGTGCGATTGAACAAGAATTTTATATCTGTCACATATGATGAGGTCATAGCGGAAGCCATTAGCACTGCCCAGGCAGAATAAGTCACTATGACGAAAAAGATGAGCCAGCAACAGAAACAATAGTCCAACCGCCAGCCGTCCTCAGCAAAGGATCAAAAAAATTAGACTGGAAGAGAGATTGGCCCAATGATAATTAGCTGGATAAACGCCAACAAGGAGGCCACTAGCAGGAGAGAAACCGCCAACAGGGACACGGTCAAGGAAGGTTGGACAGGCTGCAGCAAAGAGCCGCTGAGGTAAACAATGTTCTAAATTAATCGTATGAAGAACTGTTTGAGTGCTATAAGGATCGCATTCCACCTACCCCACCTGTGCAGTTTCCCAAGCGCCAGGAAAATGACAATAGATGGTGCAAACACCATGAGGATGTCAGCCACAACACTAATGATTGTAGGCATCTAAAGAGAAGCTTGGACCGCCTGCACAAAGAGGGAAAGTTGGATTGGCACAGTCATCAAGAAGATAGAGAGCTAGTAGCGCCTAGTTGCATACCCCTACTTAGTCAATAATGTCGTGCTCCGGCAGAGCAACATGATTGATGGTGGGGCGCCACTCACAAACATGTCAAACAGAAGCAAGAAACGGTATGTCAGGGCTAACGACCCTAAGAATGTCAACGCCGTGACTTATGATCGGGCATCCAAGATGACCAAGTAGAGGTATGCACCTATATCATTCCATGAAGAAGAGGAACTTGGGGTAAGTGTGTCTTATGATGACCCATTTCTATGTGACATAGTCATAGAAAATACTTTTAGCCTTGGATCAGTTTTAATCATTTGAGGGTCAGCTATCAATATAATGTTCCGCTCATGTCACGAGAAGCTAGAGAGCTCTGACCGCAACCTCAAAGCGGATCATTAACCATTGCTTAGCTTCTCGGGCGACATTGTGTAGCCACTTGGATCAAACATGATGACCGTAGAGATAAGAACCAATCCTGGAACTGGCAAGAATGATGCCCAGTTCATTATTGTGGACTGTGTCAGCTTCTATAACGCCATCCTTGGCAGACCCGCCCCCAACTGGTAGAAGTGTATAATAGCAGGATATATGCTCGTAATAAAGTTTCCAACACCTCATGGCACTAGCATGGTAAGAGGCAATCACACAGTGGTCAAGGAGTGATATATGACTTCAATTCAGCAGGCCAAGAAGAGGAGAGAAATCCTTTCGGTGAATAGCGGCTAGGAATTGACTGACAAACTAGACGATCCTAGGGAGGAGAGTGACAAATATTCCCCTAAGATGCCAGTTAGCGACACTGATATGCGAGCGGTCAGCATATCCGCTACCAATCTAGAGAGCCAGGTATTTATCGGTGCCTAGTTCAATCTCGTTTTGACTGATAAATTAATTCAATGTTTACAGGACAATATATAAGCATTCGCCTAGTCCATAAGGACATGCCTGGGGTATCACGCGATATCATTGAACACTCGTTTGCCATTAAACCATCCGCCATCCCCATCAAGTAAAGGCGTCAGGCCATTGATGAGGAGCGATATGCAGCAATGAATCTGGAGGTGCAAAAGCTGTTATCTGTTGTCTTCATCTGCCTAGTTTTTTATCCAGCCTGAGTCTCAAACGTGGTAATGGTGCACAAACCTAATGGTAAATAGCGGGTGTGTGTGGACTATAAAAATCTCAACAAGACTTGCCCCAAGGACAGCTTCCCTCTACCTAGAATTGACCAGCTGATAGATGCAGCAGTTGGACATAAGTTGTTCAATGGACGCCTTCACAGGTTACATGGAGTTGTCAATGATCAAGTCCGACCAAGAAGCTACCACATTTATCACCAATACAGGAACATACTGTTATGTAAGGATGACATTTGGGTTAAAGAATGCCGGCTCCACCTACCAGCGGCTCATGACAATGATGTTTAGGCCATACATTGGAATGATTATTATAGTTTAAGTAGAGGACATGTTAGTCAAAAGTCTCAAGGCAGGAGACCATGTTGGCCATCTCATAACTATCTTCAAGGTCTTGCATTAGTATAACATGAGGCTGAACCCAAAGAAGTGCTTCTTTGGCGTTATTAAAAGCAAGTTTTTAGGATACATCATCATTGAGTGGGGAATCTCTGCTAACCCCACCAAGATAAAGGCCATTCTTGACATGAAGACGCCAGAAAAAAGGAGGTGGAAGTCCTACAAGGACAACTAATTGTCCTATCCCGCTTCATAACACGCTTAACAGACAAATGTACTCCATTCTTTAGGGCTTTCCGCCGACCAACTAGCAAGGTGGTACAGTGGTCAGCATATTGCGAGGCTTCCTTCCAAGGGCTCGAGTATCTAACGGCAGTGCCTATGCTCTCTATCCCAAAGAAGAGAGAGACGTTATACTTGTAATTAGCGGTTTCATGCACTGCTATCAGCTCTACCATTGTTCGGCGGGTTGAATTCTCTGAGTTACCGTTATTCTATGCTGGCAGGGGGATGAGCGGACCAGAGACAAGGTATACAGCCCTTTAAAATATGGTCTTAGCACTTATAATGACTACCAGACGACTCTGCCATTATTTCCAAGCACATCCCATTGTTGTCCTGACCAATCAGCCGCTCAAGCAAGTTTTGCAAAGCCTAGAGCATTATGGTCGCCTCAATAAATGGGCCAATGAACTTGGTGAATTTGATATCCAGTTCAAACCAAAGACCGCCATAAAGGGGAAGGCAGTGGCAGACTTCATCGTGGAATTCACAGAAAGAGAAGACACTTGGTTGGATGGGAATAAATCTAGAGACCAGAAGATGGACACTCAAGTTCTCTTGGCCCAAACCGCTACCAAAACAGAATGGAACCTTTATGTTAATGGTTCATCATACGACAAAGCTAGTGGGGCAGGCATTATCCTAGCATGCACAGGAAAGATTTACATGGAGTATGCATTGAGGTTCGACTTCAAAGCTTCTAACAATGTGGCTGAGTATGAGGCACTCATAACGGGGCTACTATTGACGCTAGATAATGGAGCTACCAAGCTAGATATCTTCAGTGACTCCTAGATGGTGGTAAATCAGGTCAATAAGGAATTTCAAACCAAGGAATGGCCACTGACAGCCTGTCTGGGAAATGTAAAAACCCTCCTAGCATGGTTTTCTCAGTACACGCTTACCCGAATCTTAAGGGCGGACAACAGAAGGGTAGATAACTTAGCCCGTTTAGCAACGGTGTAGCCACATGCCCACGCAGGCGACACCAGGATTGAGGTACTGGAAAAGCCATCAATCATAAAGGTGCTAGCGAAGATTTTTCATATCGATATTGGCTCATCTTAGATGGATTCGTTCCTCACCTACAAGCGGGATGGGGACATACCCAAGGATAAGATTGCCGCTTAAGCTATTATCAGGCGTGCTACCAAGTACAGGATCCTTGGAGACAAGTTATACCACTAAAACTTCAAATACCGAATCTTGAAGTGTATCACGCTAGTAGAAAGGCAAAAAATCTTACATATGATCCATAGCGAGGAAGATGGGAATCACTCTGGACACCGCTCCTTGGCAAACAAGGCCATGCGTTATGGATATTACTGGCCCACTTTGGTAAAGAACTCTGAGTTCATTGTGATGAATTGTGTGAAGTGCAAGCAATTCGCTACTATCCCCAGAGTGCCAGTAGAGTCGTTGTCTATCATTATGGGACCATGGATAGGATCTTTATAGGGTCTCGATTTAATGGGACCATTTTATGTGATGAGAAGCCAGTATCGCTACATCATCGTAGCTATCGACTATACAACTAAATGGATTGAGGCTATGCCGCTAGTTAAGATTGACACAACCAGAGTCTACAAGTTCATTTGGAAGAAAATTTGTTGTCGGTTTGGAGTGCCTGACACCATAATCACTGACAATGGGGCACAATTCAACAATCAAGAATTGATTAGTTGGGCACTAAAACGCCAGTTACATATCAAGTTTGTCTTTGTATCACACCCTCAGACCAACTGTCAGGTGGAAGCCGACAACAAGAAAATCAAGACTTTGCATAAGAAGAAGCTTGATGAGGCAAAAGGGCTCTGGGCAGATAAGCTCCCGGAAGTCTTATGGGCGCTTAGGACAACCCCAACCACAGCTATTGTACAAACTCCTTTCTATTTGACTTATGGCATAGAGGCAGTGCTGCCCGTTGAGGTAACGCATCCAACGACTCGAGTGGAGTTGTTCAATCAAGAGACTAGTGAAGAATGCCTACTTCTGAACAAAGACTTGGTGGAGGAGAAGCGGATCCAGACCCATCTCACCAACCTCTAAATTAAGGAACGGAGCGCTCGCTTCTTCAACAAGCGGATCATGAACCGTCGCTACCACGTGTGGGAATGGGTCATGAAGGAAGTCATCCCAACGCCTAAAGGGCTATACCCCAAGTGGGAAGGATCATTCTAATTGTTGAAGAAGTAAGCTCATATACCTACTATCTAAAAGATAAGGCTGGTAAAGTAACCACCCACCCATGAAATATCCAGCAACTGAGAAGAAACTATGCTGAGTACGCCTAGCCAGTGGCTAGTTGCTGTTTTTCTTTTAAACTATCGCTTTATTTGTACACAGTACAAGGTCTAAGCCGCTAATTCCAGCGCAACCATATTTAACAACTACCAGTGAATGAAACATATATTATCCTAATTATTGTTCTTAAGCACACAACTAGCGCGACCTAAAACGGTTCTCGGTTGCAAGAACTAAGATAATATGCTAACGATTTCATTAAGACATACAAAACACGAACAAAGTACAAATGGTTGACACAACAAAGCAAACTGCTAGCAAATTTCATTAATACAAATAAGCGGATACATCAAAGTTGCAAACTACATGCTATGCTACACAATAAAGAAGCCTAGCTAGCAAAGAAAGCAATGCCATAATGGGTCAGGTAGGCCAGCGGGCTGGGAGATCATGAGATGTCGAAGTATCTACTCAACCACTAGATACACAAACTAATACGCTCTTCCCCTCACCTCGTTTAGCCACAGCTAACGCCTCATCCCTTATTCGAGCCCTACGGCACTGCTGGCGACAGTAACGAATGACATCCTGCAGAGTGGGAGAAGGCGTTTCAGGATTACAGTCAAAACGCTAGTTATTGTCGGATAAACTGTAAACATAAGAAATATAACAACCTGATTCAACATGAGACGCCTCTTCCAGACCGAGCAGACTGCTCGTGACCGATGGTAGAGCCCTAGGGAACTTCTTCACGGCCCTCTTGCTGGCAGGACGCTCAGGCGGTGTACTTTCCCATATCGAGGTAGCTCACCTCACACAGCTGATCAACAATGACTTCCATGGCGGCCTTCTCAGCACCGGCTAGTAGCTCTTGCTCCTTCGCAGCCCACTCTGCTGCAAACGCCTGGCGAACCTCAGCATCTTAAACAGCCCTCGCCTCAGCTAATACCGCCACAGCATTGGCACGAGCGGATTTTGCGGCCCCAAGTGCTTGCTCCTTTTTATCCAGAGCTCGACAAACAGACTCTACTTCATAGACATTCAATGTCAGGACCCACCCCGGGTTAAAACCCCTTTAACCCGAAGTAAATCCTACGGGGACCACCTCAAGGGAACTTCTTACCGAAACCCCCTTGAAATGGACAACCCTTCTTACCAACCAATTCAGCACTTCCAAGAATAATTTGAAACACCCCAACTCCTGGAGTCATCCTGCTCCCCAAGTCACAACTACGCTTTACTATCCTATTCTACTATCTAAGTTGGGGTAATCAGAGCAGTCTACATGGAAGTTATACCTAAAACACTAAGTGAGCAACAACGGATTAACTAGTTATGCCTCGACTTTGGTACGCGCGACCTCATCTCAGGAACCCTGCAACACTGGGCATTTGAAAACGAAGGGCCCAGGGGAAAATATTTAAAAAACAATATTAGCGTGAGTGGACGAAAAATCAAATATGAAAAGGAAAAAATCTTTTCATGCTTTCCCTTTAATTTTCCAAACTTCACATGCACGTAACCAATAAGAAATGAATAGACAAATCATTAAGACAATTCCTTGGCTCAAATCCATAATTAAATGTGGGGTATTAACCTCATCCACGAGAAAACAACCGACCCGCTCTACCACGAGAGGGTCTATTAACCAGCTCATCGGAGAGGGTCTCATGACCCGCTCTATTCGGGAGGGTCCAACCGACCAGCTACCACCGAAGAGGGTCCTGACCTGCTCTATCCGGGAGAGTCATATTGACCAGCTACCACCAAAGAGGGTCAGACCAGCTACTATCCAGAGAGGGTACCAACTCCATCTGGAGAGGGGTCCATGTTAGCATGCAATACATATATCCATATCCTTTAAAATCCTTTTAAAAACCTCGTGGGAAAATAAACCAAAAACCAAATCAAAACTCCATGACTTTACCCTAAATACATTGGATTTAAAACATTTCCAGAAACCCAAAACCGGTTCTCTGACTTTACTTTAAAATCCTTAAATCCAAGAGCCAAGTTTCCCCTTTTTAAATTTCATCCCCCTCCATAACCCAAAACGGTGATAACAATAAAAATCATATTTCGCGAAAATCCTTTAAAATCACGGGAAAGGTAGGAACCTCTTTCCCGGCTCACTTATCTTTAAAAAGTATAAAATTCTCATTTTTCCAAAATCACCGTAAAACTTAAAATGGAGGAAATCACATATAAAGGAGAAACTAATTAAAGTCTTTGGCATGCAATTTAATTTAAAAATAAAGTCCACTCACAGACTGAGGCCTTATGTCACGCCCTGACCCAAGATTACCTCTCTAACCCTGGGTTAAGACGTGCGGGACCCAACACAAGAGAGATTTACTCGAAATCCCCCTTGAGCCAGGATAACCCTTTTCTTCATAACCCAAATCAAACCGTCCAAACGGTGCCGGAATAAACCTCAAACCGGAGATTATCCTGTTTCCCACATTTGAATCTCAAATGTGCCAATTAAAGAACCTAGGGGTTCTAATAATATTTGTGACTGCACCTGAATCCTGGTCAGGCTGCCTACGTACCCTGTCTTTTCAGGGATCAAGCCACACGTAGCTCTTGTATAAGATTCACCCTAGCCGGGCAGAATCCCGCTTTTCTAATTATCGGTCGATTTATTAGTACGGATATCAAACATCTAATGCGTATCCGGAGTTTAACCTCTCCGCTAAGGTATCCACCGACCAACAAATCCTCGGGATTAAACCGAACATTCTATCATTCAAAACAATAACATCCATACACGACAAGACAGATAATAACGGCAATCACACGATTATAAACAACCATCAAGCATAACTATAAATATAAAACATAGTGGCATCCACGTAAATAAACCAAACCATAGGCATTTAAGATATTTCCTCCTACTTGGCATCCCTGAAAATAACTATAATTACCAGGGGTATTTATGGAATTACCATCTCAAGGGCATTCCTGTAATTAGCCCAAAACTGTCAGGGCAATAAGGACAATCTAGCCTTAATGGCAGTTTCGTAATTGATCTGAACTACCAGGGGCCTTTTGGGAAAAACAGCCTTAGTGGCAGCCCCTGTAAATATACAAAACAGCTAGGGGTAGTATGGTCTTTTTAACCTCAATGGTAGTCCAGTAAATATACAAATCTGTCAGGGGTGTTTATGGAATTTCTGCCCTAGTGACAGTCCTGTAAATAACTCAAACTACCAGGAGTATTCTAGGAATTTTAACCCTAGTGGCACCCCTGTAAATACCCCAAACTGCCATGGGCAGTTCTGACAATTCACACTCACAGTAAAACAGTAAAAATCCATATCTACCGCGGTAAAAATCTATGGTTTTTAACCCTTCTTCTCCCGATCACTTCTCCTCCCAAATCTCGGCCTACATGGCCGGATTTGGCCCCTCACTTGCAAACCTAGCTTCTAGCACAACCCCAACAGTCCTAAAACTCTAGAACACAGTGAAAACGAGATCGGGAACGCTTACCCCGAAAGGTTCCGTGGCGGAGCCCTTCGACTGTGGTGGCAACCGCGGCAACCGTTCTTCCTCGGCCTCTCGAGGCCTTCTGCCTCTTCCCAGACGTTGTCAAGCCTCTCTGCAAAAATCTCGAGGATTCCTCGAGCTCATCGAGGTCCCCTGAGTCCTTCTTGCCCCACTGTGTCCCTGCCGAACAAAGTCGGCAGACCAACTGGGTTGGATCGCGAGGAGCCCAACAGCTCGAACCGTGGCGTTTGGTCGACCATGTTCGACGGTGACTGTGGTCGATTTGGTGTGTTGACAGAGAGAGAGGGGGAGAGGGAGTGAGAGAGGAGGAGAGATCGGAGAAGAGAGAGAGGGATCGAGAAGAATCCTCCCGGTCAACCCCCTCCATATATAATCAAAAATCTAACGGCCCAGATTTGATCTCACAAATCCAACGGTCCAGATCTGCCAATGAATAGTTACCATGAATAGTAAAAAGATATTTTTTCCTAATTACTTTTACCGCACGGTAACAACACTTTATCCCTCATAACTTCCGCATACGTACTCCGATTAATTCATAGGACATACCCACGAGTTCGTATTAACGTCCTCCACATCTTTCCCGAAGGAAACTCCCTCAAATTCTCGACTTAACGCAAAGTCCTCTTTTTCTACGATAAAGTAACTTATCATTTGTTACTTCCGTAAATTCGATAAATTCGTAACTAACAACTCATAGCTCCGGAAAATCTTCCGGACATACCGGGGATCCCGTAATAACATAATCTATCCCTCGGGACATTAATTCTATTTTTTTTTCCCAAAACTAAGAATATCTCGATAATAATTCGGGGAAAATTAACAGTGCGGTTACCATTCCCTGTAACTCGCCTAATCCCGGTAAAAATGTTAATTTCGGGACGGGGTGTTACAATCTACCCCCCTTATAGAAATTTCGTCCCCGAAATTTCCTCTGCGAAAGGTAAAACCAACTGTCAAGGAATGTCGTCAAGTTCCACCGAACAGAGCTTCAGGAAAACCAGAGTCACAAGCTCTATGTATCATTTTCTTTAGCATTCAGAGTCTCCCCGCATTTGCAATATGGAAAACATAGCTACACTCGCTTAAAACACTAGGGTACGATACCCTAGTCTCATCCTTTTCATCGTAATCGACTCCATAAGACTTGCCTCTTAACTCTTCACAAGCTAATTTCCAAAATGCCAATTTCGACAATCCGGCAGCTTTCCCAAACGTAACCCAAACTAACTTGAAGTCGACTCGAATGCTCTACTTACACGACTGCCACACTTGGCATTTAACACCAAAGTCTTCCACATGGAAGGGTAAAAATGCTACGGTCCCTCACCGTGGAGGAAACTCATATATCTCTTGCACCTTTAGAGACTAAAGAGATATGAACTTTCTACACTAGGCCCTGAGACCACAGACGGATTATCTTCTGCGTCCATAATCAAAACTCATCCACCCACTTTCCTAATACCCCAACTTTTAACCACAGGGCTCGAACAAACTCGCATCCCACAATGCGACCTCAAACTGCTCACTTGAGCTGATGAATCCGTTATGCGACTTCGCGCCTACATGTATGTCATCTTCACATACTTAGAAATAGTGAATTTTCCTCCTCCTACCCCTCTCTTATAAAAGAGTCTTCAGTAGGGTATTTTCCAATAATCAGAGCTAACAAGCTCGCACACTAACTCATGCGTGCTAAAGTCTTGCCTAAAGGACGAAAATTTTTGGCCCAACATCCTGTATGCTTCTCATAGTGCTTCTATAATCAGTTTCCACTGTTACACCAATTAGCTCAACATCTACCATACCTCATGTCAAAAATATTCCGAAACCAAGTCAAATCCCCCATGACTTTACCCCAAACCTTAATCCTTATTAGAAAAGTTCACGCACACAATAGAAATAATAAGTCTGACTTCTCAGACTAGGGTCGGAGCTAAGAGCTCTAGTAGCGCCATCACGCTATGCTAGCTAGATAAAATAATAACGGACAACCCTTATAATATCCACCTGACCTCTCAGGCGTGTCTGACCTCTCAGACCAGGGTCGGAGGAGAGCTCTGGGTAAAGTGGTAATGGACAACCCTCATAGTATCCACCTGACATCTCAGGCGTGTCTGTCCTCTCAGACCAGGGTCGGAGCTAAGAGCTCTGAGTAAAGTGGTAATGGACAACCCTCATAGTATCCACCTGACATCTCAGGCGTGTCTGTCCTCTCAGACCAGGGTCGGAGCTAAGAGCTCTGGGTAAAGTGGTAATGGATAACCCTCATAGTATCCACCTGACATCTCAGGCGTGTCTGACCTCTCAGACCAGGGTCGGAGCTAAGAGCTCTGGGTAAAGTGGTAATGGACAACCCTCATAGTATCCACCTGACATCTCAGGCGTGTCTGTCCTCTCAGACCAGGGTCGGAGCTAAGAGCTCTGGGTAAAGTGGTAATGGACAACCCTCATAGTATCCACCTGACATCTCAGGCGTGTCTGACCTCTCAGACCAGGGTCGGAGCTAAAAGCTCTGGGTAAAATGGTAATGGACAACCCTCATAACAAAAATTCATAACAAAACTTTACTCCATTACTCTTTCCCAAAACAATAAGTAAAACCATTCCTCGTCTTATATGCATAATTCCACATACACATTTAAGAACCCGAGGAAATTATAATACTCGTAACAATCATATAAACCCTGCAAATAACTCAATAATTAGGGCATGCATTCATTTAAAAATAGTCTGTCCACTCACAGTACTATTGCGACCTTCTTCCCGCTCGGAAAGCTTCTCGAGCGAAACTCTCGAACTAACCGCGTAGTCAAGCCCGTCTCACGTTCAACCAGAGACTGTACAAACAACCCAATACAATAGTCATTTCCTCGTTGACTTGGTCTTTTCCTAGTTTGACCAGGAACTCCTATTTGACCACATGTTGACCAAGTTCCTTTTTATGACACTTTAACCTTTGTAACTTTCTTTCCCGGTTATCGACTCTTAATCTCAATTTACCGGAAGTCCGACTCAGTTTCCGAACTTTCCTTTATCACTTTTCAAACTTTACACTTATTTCCGATTATCGACTCGGAGTTTGGTTTATGTTTACGCCACCTTAGCGTAAGTATTTTCTCTTACTACATGTGAGTCGATGCGTTGATAACAAAATTATCCGATTGCTTTTCCACGATCCACTTGACAATACCGTTAATAGGAGTCAACATCTCCCCCAACCACTAGTGGTAATCATAATATAGTTCCCATATTTCACTAATTATCTTCAAAACCTTTAACTTGAATTCTACATTTTCTTTAACCTTTTCAACCCGATTTAACATCTTCTCAAAAAGGGAAAGTTTCCCAAAATGGAAAGTTTCCTAAATTGGTAAGTCTTCCTTCAAATGGGAAGTTTCCTAAAATGGAAACTTCCTACTTACGTCCAATTTTCCGTAAATATCCCGAGTACGATTCAACTGACACTTTTCGACTCAAATGGGATTCGGTTTCTACCTCTTCGGCATTCTGCCAGTTCAACTGTATCACCGGAATCTTCGTCGGATTCCGATGTCCTGCCGGAATTTCGCCATAATCTCCCCGTTTCCTCTGATCTACCAAGTTCCGACAACAAGCAAACAACCCCAACAATACTGTAATTACACAGTGATCAAGAACACTCACACAGGAGCTCTAGGTAACAGTAGTTACCTTCAAAATTGATCCGAGGCAGAAATACCCAAACCTCTGCCTCTGTCCAAACCCCCAACAACATAACTCAAAGAAAGAATTTATTTAAATCTCGCAATCTTTTGGTCCGAGATTTGAACCTAGGCTCTGATACCATTGTCACGCCCCGACCCAAGATTACCTCTCTAACCCTGGGTTAAGACGTGCGGGACCCAACACAAGAGAGATTTACTCGAAATCCCCTTGAGCCAGGATAACCCTTTTCTTCATAACCCAAATCAAACCGTCCAAACGGTGCCGGAATAAACCTCAAACCGGAGATTATCCTGTTTCCCACATTTGAATCTCAAATGTGCCAATTAAAGAACCTAAGGGTTCTAATAATATTTGTGACTGCACCTGAATCCTGGTCAGGCTGCCTACGTACCCTGTCTTTTCAGGGATCAAGCCACACGTAGCTCTTGTATAAGATTCACCCTAGCCGGGCAGAATCCCGCTTTTCTAATTATCGGTCGATTTATTAGTACGGATATCAAACATCTAATGCGTATCCGGAGTTTAACCTCTCCGCTAAGGTATCCACCGACCAACAAATCCTCGGGATTAAACCGAACATTCTATCATTCAAAACAATAACATCCATACACGACAAGACAGATAATAACGGCAATCACACGATTATAAACAACCATCAAGCATAACTATAAATATAAAACATAGTGGCATCCACGTAAATAAACCAAACCATAGGCATTTAAGATATTTCCTCCTACTTGGCATCCCTGAAAATAACTATAATTACCAGGGGTATTTATGGAATTACCATCTCAAGGGCATTCCTGTAATTAGCCCAAAACTGTCAGGGCAATAAGGACAATCTAGCCTTAATGGCAGTTTCGTAATTGATCTGAACTACCAGGGGCCTTTTGGGAAAAACAGCCTTAGTGGCAGCCCCTGTAAATATACAAAACAGCTAGGGGTAGTATGGTCTTTTTAACCTCAATGGTAGTCCAGTAAATATACAAATCTGTCAGGGGTGTTTATGGAATTTCTGCCCTAGTGGCAGTCCTGTAAATAACTCAAACTACCAGGAGTATTCTAGGAATTTTAACCCTAGTGGCACCCCTGTAAATACCCCAAACTGCCATGGGCAGTTCTGACAATTCACACTCACAGTAAAACAGTAAAAATCCAGATCTACCGCGGTAAAAATCTATGGTTTTTAACCCTTCTTCTCCCGATCACTTCTCCTCCCAAATCTCGGCCTACATGGCCGGATTTGGCCCCTCACTTGCAAACCTAGCTTCTAGCACAACCCCAACAGTCCTAAAACTCTAAAACACAGTGAAAACGAGATCGGGAACGCTTACCCCGAAAGGTTCCGTGGCGGAGCCCTTCGACTGCGGTGGCAACCGCGGCAACCGTTCTTCCTCGGCCTCTCGAGGCCTTCTGCCTCTTCCCAGACGTTGTCAAGCCTCTCTGCAAAAATCTCGAGGATTCCTCGAGCTCATCGAGGTCCCCTGAGTCCTTCTTGCCCCACTGTGTCCCTGCCGAACAAAGTCGGCAGACCAACTGGGTTGGATCGCGAGGAGCCCAACAGCTCGAACCGTGGCGTTTGGTCGACCATGTTCGACGGTGACTGTGGTCGATTTGGTGTGTTGACAGAGAGAGAGGGGGAGAGGGAGTGAGAGAGGAGGAGAGATCGGAGAAGAGAGAGGGATCGAGAAGAATCCTCCCGGTCAACCCCCTCCATATATAATCAAAAATCCAACGGCCCAGATTTGATCTCACAAATCCAACGGTCCAGATCTGCCAATGAATAGTTACCATGAATAGTAAAAAGATATTTTTTCCTAATTACTTTTACCGCACGGTAACAACACTTTATCCCTCATAACTTCCGCATACGTACTCCGATTAATTCATAGGACATACCCACGAGTTCGTATTAACGTCCTCCACATCTTTCCCGAAGGAAACTCCCTCAAATTCTCGATTTAACGCAAAGTCCTCTTTTTCTACGATAAAGTAACTTATCATTTGTTACTTCCGTAAATTCGATAAATTCGTAACTAACAACTCATAGCTCCGGAAAATCTTCCGGACATACCGGGGATCCCGTAATAACATAATCTATCCCTCGGGACATTAATTCTATTTTTTTTTCCCAAAACTAAGAATATCTCGATAATAATTCGGGGAAAATTAACAGTGCGGTTACCATTCCCTGTAACTCGCCTAATCCCGGTAAAAATGTTAATTTCGGGACGGGGTGTTACAATCTACCCCCCTTATAGAAATTTCGTCCCCGAAATTTCCTCTGCGAAAGGTAAAACCAACTGTCAAGGAATGTCGTCAAGTTCCACCGAACAGAGCTTCAGGAAAACCAGAGTCACAAGCTCTATGTATCATTTTCTTTAGCATTCAGAGTCTCCCCGCATTTGCAATACGGAAAACATAGCTACACTCGCTTAAAACACTAGGGTACGATACCCTAGTCTCATCCTTTTCATCGTAATCGACTCCATAAGACTTGCCTCTTAACTCTTCACAAGCTAATTTCCAAAATGCCAATTTCGACAATCCGGCAGCTTTCCCAAACGTAACCCAAACTAACTTGAAGTCGACTCGAATGCTCTACTTACACGACTGCCACACTTGGCATTTAACACCAAAGTCTTCCACATGGAAGGGTAAAAATGCTACGGTCCCTCACCGTGGAGGAAACTCATATATCTCTTGCACCTTTCGAGACTAAAGAGATATGAACTTTCTACACTAGGCCCTGAGACCACAGACGGATTATCTCCTGCGTCCATAATCAAAACTCATCCACCCACGTTCCTAATACCCCAACTTTTAACCACAGGGCTCGAACAAACTCGCATCCCACAATGCGACCTCAAACTGCTCACTTGAGCTGATGAATCCGTTATGCGACTTCGCGCCTACATGTATGTCATCTTCACATACTTAGAAATAGTGAATTTTCCTCCTCCTACCCCTCTCTTATAAAAGAGTCTTCAGTAGGGTATTTTCCAATAATCAGAGCTAACAAGCTCGCACACTAACTCATGCGTGCTAAAGTCTTGCCTAAAGGACGAAAATTTTTGGCCCAACATCCTGTATGCTTCTCATAGTGCTTCTATAATCAGTTTCCACTGTTACACCAATTAGCTCAACATCTACCATACCTCATGTCAAAAATATTCCGAAACCAAGTCAAATCCCCCATGACTTTACCCCAAACCTTAATCCTTATTAGAAAAGTTCACGCACACAATAGAAATAATAAGTCTGACTTCTCAGACTAGGGTCGGAGCTAAGAGCTCTAGTAGCGCCATCACGCTATGCTAGCTAGATAAAATAATAACGGACAACCCTTATAATATCCACCTGACCTCTCAGGCGTGTCTGACCTCTCAGACCAGGGTCGGAGCTAAGAGCTCTGGGTAAAGTGGTAATGGACAACCCTCATAGTATCCACCTGACATCTCAGGCGTGTCTGTCCTCTCAGACCAGGGTCGGAGCTAAGAGCTCTGAGTAAAGTGGTAATGGACAACCCTCATAGTATCCACCTGACATCTCAGGCGTGTCTGTCCTCTCAGACCAGGGTCGGAGCTAAGAGCTCTGGGTAAAGTGGTAATGGACAACCCTCATAGTATCCACCTGACATCTCAGGCGTGTCTGTCCTCTCAGACCAGGGTCGGAGCTAAGAGCTCTGAGTAAAGTGGTAATGGACAACCCTCATAGTATCCACCTGACATCTCAGGCGTGTCTGTCCTCTCAGACCAGGGTCGGAGCTAAGAGCTCTGGGTAAAGTGGTAATGGACAACCCTCATAGTATCCACCTGACATCTCAGGCGTGTCTGTCCTCTCAGACCAGGGTCGGAGCTAAGAGCTCTGGGTAAAGTGGTAATGGACAACCCTCATAGTATCCACCTGACATCTCAGGCGTGTCTGACCTCTCAGACCAGGGTCGGAGCTAAGAGCTCTGGGTAAAGTGGTAATGGACAACCCTCATAGTATCCACCTGACATCTCAGGCGTGTCTGTCCTCTCAGACCTGGGTCGGAGCTAAGAGCTCTGGGTAAAGTGGTAATGGACAACCCTCATAGTATCCACCTGACATCTCAGGCGTGTCTGACCTCTCAGACCAGGGTCGGAGCTAAAAGCTCTGGGTAAAATGGTAATGGACAACCCTCATAACAAAAATTCATAACAAAACTTTACTCCATTACTCTTTCCCAAAACAATAAGTAAAACCATTCCTCGTCTTATATGCATAATTCCACATACACATTTAAGAACCCGAGGAAATTATAATACTCGTAACAATCATATAAACCCTGCAAATAACTCAATAATTAGGGCATGCATTCATTTAAAAATAGTCTGTCCACTCACAGTACTATTGCGACCTTCTTCCCGCTCGGAAAGCTTCTCGAGCGAAACTCTCGAACTAACCGCGTAGTCAAGCCCGTCTCACGTTCAACCAGAGACTGTACAAACAACCCAATACAATAGTCATTTCCTCGTTGACTTGGTCTTTTCCTAGTTTGACCAGGAACTCCTATTTGACCACATGTTGACCAAGTTCCTTTTTATGACACTTTAACCTTTGTAACTTTCTTTCCCGGTTATCGACTCTTAATCTCAATTTACCGGAAGTCCGACTCAGTTTCCGAACTTTCCTTTATCACTTTTCAAACTTTACACTTATTTCCGATTATCGACTCGGAGTTTGGTTTATGTTTACGCCACCTTAGCGTAAGTATTTTCTCTTACTACATGTGAGTCGATGCGTTGATAACAAAATTATCCGATTGCTTTTCCACGATCCACTTGACAATACCGTTAATAGGAGTCAACATCTCCCCCAACCACTAGTGGTAATCATAATATAGTTCCCATATTTCACTAATTATCTTCAAAACCTTTAACTTGAATTCTACATTTTCTTTAACCTTTTCAACCCGATTTAACATCTTCTCAAAAAGGGAAAGTTTCCCAAAATGGAAAGTTTCCTAAATTGGTAAGTCTTCCTTCAAATGGGAAGTTTCCTAAAATGGAAACTTCCTACTTACGTCCAATTTTCCGTAAATATCCCGAGTACGATTCAACTGACACTTTTCGACTCAAATGGGATTCGGTTTCTACCTCTTCGGCATTCTGCCAGTTCAACTGTATCACCGGAATCTTCGTCGGATTCCGATGTCCTGCCGGAATTTCGCCATAATCTCCCCGTTTCCTCTGATCTACCAAGTTCCGACAACAAGCAAACAACCCCAACAATACTGTAATTACACAGTGATCAAGAACACTCACACAGGAGCTCTAGGTAACAGTAGTTACCTTCAAAATTGATCCGAGGCAGAAATACCCAAACCTCTGCCTCTGTCCAAACCCCCAACAACATAACTCAAAGAAAGAATTTATTTAAATCTCGCAATCTTTTGGTCCGAGATTTGAACCTAGGCTCTGATACCATTGTCACGCCCCGACCCAAGATTACCTCTCTAACCCTGGGTTAAGACGTGCGGGACCCAACACAAGAGAGATTTACTCGAAATCCCCTTGAGCCAGGATAACCCTTTTCTTCATAACCCAAATCAAACCGTCCAAACGGTGCCGGAATAAACCTCAAACCGGAGATTATCCTGTTTCCCACATTTGAATCTCAAATGTGCCAATTAAAGAACCTAAGGGTTCTAATAATATTTGTGACTGCACCTGAATCCTGGTCAGGCTGCCTACGTACCCTGTCTTTTCAGGGATCAAGCCACACGTAGCTCTTGTATAAGATTCACCCTAGCCGGGCAGAATCCCGCTTTTCTAATTATCGGTCGATTTATTAGTACGGATATCAAACATCTAATGCGTATCCGGAGTTTAACCTCTCCGCTAAGGTATCCACCGACCAACAAATCCTCGGGATTAAACCGAACATTCTATCATTCAAAACAATAACATCCATACACGACAAGACAGATAATAACGGCAATCACACGATTATAAACAACCATCAAGCATAACTATAAATATAAAACATAGTGGCATCCACGTAAATAAACCAAACCATAGGCATTTAAGATATTTCCTCCTACTTGGCATCCCTGAAAATAACTATAATTACCAGGGGTATTTATGGAATTACCATCTCAAGGGCATTCCTGTAATTAGCCCAAAACTGTCAGGGCAATAAGGACAATCTAGCCTTAATGGCAGTTTCGTAATTGATCTGAACTACCAGGGGCCTTTTGGGAAAAACAGCCTTAGTGGCAGCCCCTGTAAATATACAAAACAGCTAGGGGTAGTATGGTCTTTTTAACCTCAATGGTAGTCCAGTAAATATACAAATCTGTCAGGGGTGTTTATGGAATTTCTGCCCTAGTGGCAGTCCTGTAAATAACTCAAACTACCAGGAGTATTCTAGGAATTTTAACCCTAGTGGCACCCCTGTAAATACCCCAAACTGCCATGGGCAGTTCTGACAATTCACACTCACAGTAAAACAGTAAAAATCCAGATCTACCGCGGTAAAAATCTATGGTTTTTAACCCTTCTTCTCCCGATCACTTCTCCTCCCAAATCTCGGCCTACATGGCCGGATTTGGCCCCTCACTTGCAAACCTAGCTTCTAGCACAACCCCAACAGTCCTAAAACTCTAAAACACAGTGAAAACGAGATCGGGAACGCTTACCCCGAAAGGTTCCGTGGCGGAGCCCTTCGACTGCGGTGGCAACCGCGGCAACCGTTCTTCCTCGGCCTCTCGAGGCCTTCTGCCTCTTCCCAGACGTTGTCAAGCCTCTCTGCAAAAATCTCGAGGATTCCTCGAGCTCATCGAGATCCCCTGAGTCCTTCTTGCCCCACTGTGTCCCTGCCGAACAAAGTCGGCAGACCAACAAGGTTGGATCGCGAGGAGCCCAACAGCTCGAACCGTGGCATTTGGTCGACCATGTTCGACGGTGACTGTGGTCGATTTGGTGTGTTGACAGAGAGAGAGGGGGAGAGGGAGTGAGAGAGGAGGAGAGATCGGAGAAGAGAGAGAGGGATCGAGAAGAATCCTCCCGGTCAACCCCCTCCATATATAATCAAAAATCCAACGGCCCAGATTTGATCTCACAAATCCAACGGTCCAGATCTGCCAATGAATAGTTACCATGAATAGTAAAAAGATATTTTTTCCTAATTACTTTTACCGCACGGTAACAACACTTTATCCCTCATAACTTCCGCATACGTACTCCGATTAATTCATAGGACATACCCACGAGTTCGTATTAACGTCCTCCACATCTTTCCCGAAGGAAACTCCCTCAAATTCTCGACTTAACGCAAAGTCCTCTTTTTCTACGATAAAGTAACTTATCATTTGTTACTTCCGTAAATTCGATAAATTCGTAACTAACAACTCATAGCTCCGGAAAATCTTCCGGACATACCGGGGATCCCGTAATAACATAATCTATCCCTCGGGACATTAATTCTATTTTTTTTTCCCAAAACTAAGAATATCTCGATAATAATTCGGGGAAAATTAACAGTGCGGTTACCATTCCCTGTAACTCGCCTAATCCCGGTAAAAATATTAATTTCGGGATGGGGTGTTACACCTTAGCCTGAAGAAAACCCGAATTCCGCTCAAGCCAAGTCTCCACAACACGAGCCTCTTCGCGTCCTGTTCCATAATTAATATTATTTTTTTTGGACGCAAGAATAATAATTAACTAGCATAAGCGTACCCATTTAAAAGCGTACAGCTCGCTCATCGGCTCCGCATTACTCAAATTGTCAACTAAAAATTCCCGACCTTCACCAATAACTTAGGAGTCCTTAAAATAATTCTTAAACCTTATCCGGTAAATAATCGATGGTCGGAATAATATTTAATTATCCGTCAATAATATTAAACTAGAAAATTTCAAAACCTAACCAAAAACTCCTCCAAAAATTACCAAATTCTAACCATTGACTCCTCACAATATATACTAATTAATGGGCATGAAAAACTGCCCAAAAAGTGGCGGCACCGCCTGCAAAAATTCCAGCCAAAATTCCGGCGACCTCCGATCGCCACCAAATTTTACCAGTAGCTTCGTCTCATCATTTGGAACAACTTTCTAGTTCAACTCGAAGGCCAATTCGGCCTCTAACTAGGTCAAAAACGTGATGAACAGTAAATCCGAAAAAATTTCAATTCGAGTAATGCTACCAAATTCTTCAATTCTCTCTACACACTTCGAATAATGCTACCAAATTCTAAGGGATTATAGTACTCCTAAAACCCATCCTAAACATATAAAGAACTCAACAAATGGTGATCTAGGGAAGGTGAAATTCGATGAAGAACAAACACTGTACACTCGAAAAACAAATCAAAATTTCTCCTGATTTACGGCGAGTTAGGTCGGAAAACTTACCTATGAATGAAGTAGACTCGGAGGCCGAGCTTTTGGGACCGATGCGGCGGCGATAGGTGGCCGGACGGCGGCGCTGTGGCGTGCGCAAAATCCGGCAGGATTTTCCGTCTGGGAGAGGAGAGAGAGCCGGGTGAAAAATTTGATTTTTCACCCCGGTAACTCCTATATATAGCCATTTTACCGCACAGTAACTTTATACTTTTGTTTATAACTTTCCCATACAAACTCTGATTTGAGCGTACTACGTGTCCACGAACTCGTAACAATGCCCTCTACAACTTTCAAGAAGGAAGTTTTCCCAAATTCTTAACTTAACAAAAAGTCAACTTTACGATCATTGTACGGTTAAACGGTCACTTTAAATGGTAAAAGACCAAAGTAACCAACCGTAAAATAATTCTAGGATCGGGATGTGACATTCGAGGATTAGAGGAGCCGCAGGCAGTCCATCTCACTCTCTAATGATTCAATCTACTAGGTGTCTTCTAAAGTCTGAGTGGCGATGATCCCTAACTTATGGAGTTTATCCTCCACTTAGGCTTCGAGCTTCACTACCTTCCACGCCAGCTCTGCCAGCTTATCTTGTAAGGAAACTATATCCTCTCTTATTCGCTTATTCCCCGCCAGTACTATTACCTCATGGTTGCTGGCAGTGAACAGTGCTCAAAACATATGAGCCGTCATATCCATGCATAATTCCTCAGTGCCTGCCATAGCAAATGGCACCTGCTTGTTGGCAGTGTAGCCGACCAACCCACATGTGGCACAAAAGGCCTTTATCAACTCCCTCTCCTCGGCACTAACACATGATAGAAAGTCAGCGCTTGAGGTGTTGGCAGGACTGGACTCTCCCCCAGTCTGCAGAGGAAGGGAGATGACTGGCTCCTTCAATTTTTTGGCAGTGACAGATCGCTCAGCAGACGGGTGCTCAGTCATCCCCTTTTGGGCATCCGCCATCAACTTTTCACCATCAACAGCCACCGTCGCCTTCTTCTCAGGGCCTCTTTGGACGTGATCTTTACCCTTACACTTCATGGAAACGGCATCAGAAGCTGGGCGACTGGTGGATGACCTGCCAGAGGAGTTGGGCTCTTCAACTGTAACGAAGGGATGATGGTCCGCCAAGGAATTGCCTGCCTCATCTTCTTGTGCGTATGATAGGGGACAGATAGCGCGACTTCCTTAGTCCTTTCAATGACCGCTCATCCTGATGTCACCACCTGGTGGGTAATTGCTGCCTTCCAATCTGTAATCCTCGCTAATGCTTTGTTCATGGCTTCTAGCGGATTTGATTCCAGCTCAGGCACGTTTAGAAACTTAGCAGCTTCTTTAGCAATCCGAATCTGAGTACTGGAATTGATTGTAAAGGATTGATCTACAAAAATAACGAAGTGTTACTCGCACAAAGCTTTATGAGTCAAACGTCAAAACCGCCAAGGGGATAACTTGTACTTACGAGGGGCTCGTGTCAACTTAAAAACAATTAGCATTGGCCAGGCCATTAGTAGTCACTACCAGCAACACTCCTTCCTCACCCACAGGCTTTTGACGCGTTCTATCCACTGTCACTCCAACTCGGTCAGCGGGAATTGACGGGCTTCTATAAAACAAAAGATAACATGAGTTAGTGAGCGGCATAGAATAAAAAAAGAAGGGAAAAGAAGGACTCTTGACAAAGCGTCAGCACCTTCTATGAGCTGGAAAACAGAGGGAAGATGATAGTGGCTAACCACTACTTTGCCTTTACGTTGTCTAAATTCCCAACCGATGGTCAGAACAGAAGCATTCTAGTACTAGTTGGTCTCGGAATCGATCAAGTCAGTAACGATCTTCTCAGCCGTGAATTTTTCAGTCAATCACGCAGGTGGAGCACCACCATCCTGTTACAGTTCTGGTGGCTTCTATAATGGAGGTCATAGAAGTGAGATACTTCTGCCACGGTTGGAGCAGAGCAGCCGCAACAATCCTAGATGACCCGCAGGCACTGGAGGATCTTGAGCATGTTAAGTCTCATCTGGCCTAACACAAATCAATACTCTGGCAGGACGTATTAGAGCCATGGATCCAGCGGCAGTCACAGCCCATAAGACAGCATGATGTCACAAAGGAGGGCCTCGCCACTAGGAAACATGGAACCCTGCTCCCACTCCGATAGCTCGCGCATTTTCAAGATGTCAGGAATCTGATATAGTCGCTGGTTGTCCCTGATACCGCTCACAGTTTGGTGGCAGACTCTATAACCATGACACCTTCTACCAGCTCCTAGTCTGTAAAGGGGAAGCCAGCTAAATCTCTACTTGGGAAATCTCTAGTGGCTGCTTCGGCACGTTTTGAGGTGCCAAGACGCCCACTCCCCTCGGCATAGGCTTGGGCTTTAGTGTTAGTGACGGCTACATCTACTGGGTTCAACACGGGCGACGCAACAGAGAGCGGCTCTGGGCTCTCCACTCTTTGCCCTCGATCCGCCATTACCTGATGATAGAAGAGGGCAAAAGCGTCATTAAAAGTTCTAGCCGCTGAAGTGGGACGAAAAGCAGAAATGAAGCTATCTAGTGGATTAGGGGGACTTGGTACTATTTTCCTAGACTTAAAGCCACTCTCATCCTCACTGTTAGCGCTCACCATTTCCATGACCCTCCACTAACAACAAAAATACGGATTTTTAGAATCATTTTCGATCAAAACCACCCTCACAGTCCAGAAAACATGAATACAAGCCCTATTTCATGTAGCACAATACATAAATCCTAGAGAAATGACAAAAACAAGAACAGAACAGCGAAAATTTCCAAATCAAGGATTGAGAACTTACCAGTTTTTGATTTAGAAAAGAAGACGCAACAAACGAGCACGAAAATCGCTAGGGGCACAATCACAAAGCACTGAACTTGTTTTGGTCTAAACTCTTAAGGAAGGATATATACAGCGTTTTTGTATAAAATGAAGTGAGAGGGAGAAGGGTTTCAAACCCACCCTTATATAGAGACAGAGGAGAGGCGCAGAACCGTTGGATCAAAACCCTAGCACCGCTAGATGCCCGCCACGTGTCCACATTGTTTCGCGCAATTATGAGAAGCGACAACTGAGGTGACGCCTCTGTCACCAGCGTCATAACGACATCTGCACAGCAGCGTTATTAAAGATGTAGCCGCCTGTTCCACCAATACACGCGTGACACGTGGCATAAAATTATTAACACAGCACTCAAAAGAAGACGAGCCATTTTCCTAGCGGTTCACTTGCAACACAAACCGTCACTCCCGCTACCTTACATTAGCGCCTCAAACACCAACGGTGATACATATACAACTAGCAGTTAATAGTAAAACAAAGAATCCGCTTAAGACCATCTTAACACACGCTAGTGATGTTTTATCTACTAAGATATGGCAAACCGCTCGTCAATCCCTCGTAAATATGAGATGCCTCCTCTTGGAGAGACTAGCTGTAACATCCCATACCTAAAAGTTACCTTTTCACAGAGGTTTACGAGTTACCGAGGACTTTTAATTGCGATCGGTAATTTGATAAGTTATCGCTCGAGTTAATTTTTGAGTTTTTAAAAGTTTTCCAAATACCTGATTTAATGACTTGATGTTGTAGTACGTGTCGACATGAGTCTCCCGGTATTTTCAGAATATTTTTCAGAGCTTCCGGCTAATTTCTGTGAATTTCTGAAGTTTAAAGTTATTTCCAATTACTATTCTGGTAAATAGTTTTTACCATTTAACTAATTACTTTTTACCTAATTTTAATTCGGACCGTCAGATCAATTAGGGGATTGATCTGGGCCGTTGATTCGAGTATAAAAAGGGGAGAGGTGTTGACCTGAGTCAAAACCCAACTCGGGCGTTGACCCAAGCCCAGACCTCTCGGTCGCCTCGGTCTACCTCAGGCGAGTCCTCCGCCGTTCCGCCACCTTGCGGAGGCACACCTCCACCATTCCCTCCCTCTCTTTCCACCTTACAAAGCCTAGTATACAAAACCCACTTGCAGTCGAGTTCGGGGCAGATCGGAGGAGAAAGAGACTCGACTGTGTTTGCCGTTTTCAGGCGTGTCGGGCAGCGACGGCGAGTCTGGATGGGTCCGGAAGCTTCGCCTCGTCGTCCTTGTTCTTTCTGTGTCCTCAGTTTTCGAAGAAAAGGCCTGAGGAAGGAGATTCGAACGGACGAAGATTTGAGTTTTCCCGGCCATCGTTCTATGCCCTCTGGTCACAGGTGAAGGCAATTGAGGTATGAAAGATCATCTACTCATGAAGCTCTACGTATCTGTATAATTGGAATTGGAATTTGCTAAGTTTTTGGAGAAGTGGGTTTTGGCAGAGGACCACTGTGTGACGGCTGCTATGCTCGGCAGCGGAAGCGGCAAGGGGTAGTGGTGATGGTTGGTGGCCGGGGAGCTGCTGGAGTGGGTCTAGAAGGTGGTAGGCAGTAGGAAAGATGCTGGGTTGGTTTTAGGTTCGTGTTTGGAAGCACAGGCAGAAGTTAAGACTCGTCCCTCTAAGAATTGTTGTTAATACCCCACACATTTATTTGTGGATTTGAGCCAAGTGAGTTATTTATGATTTATTTATTCATTGTCTCTGATGTGCGTGCATAAGGTTTTCTTGGAAAACTCTAAGGGAGAACATTAAAGGAAAATAGAGTTTTTATATTTGATTTTTGTCCACTCACGCTAACAGTTTTCATTGTTCTCCCCTGGGCCCTTCGTTTTCAAATGCCCAGTGGTGCAGGGTTCTTGAGCAAGAGTCGAGGCATAGTCGATCAATTCGTTGCTGCTTGCAAATTCATTAGGGTAATCTTCTATGTAGACTACTCTGACTAACCTAGTTTAGCTAGTTAAGTAGGTTAGGGAGCAGGATGCCTTCATGAATTAGGGATTGTTTTTAAATACTCATGGAAGTGCTGAGTTGGTATATAGGAAGGGTTGTCCATTTCAAGGGGGTTTCGGTAAGAAGTTCCCTTGAGGTGGTCCCCGCAGGATTTACTTCGGGTTAAAGGGGTTTAACTCGGGGTGGGTCCTGACACTAGCGATGTTTATCCGTTAAGATATGACGAACCGCTCGCCAATGTCTCTTAAATACAAGATGCCTCATCTTGGAGAGACTACTGATGTTTATCCGCTAAGTAATGGCAACCCACCACGCTAGCAATGTTTATCCGATAAGCCATGATGAATCGTCTGTTAACATCCTTGTACATATGAGATACTCATTTTGGAGTGATTAGCGATGCTTAGCCGCTAATGCATTGCGAACAGCTAGCTATGATACTTATTTTCCAAGACATATTGAAACGCCAGCACACAAGCTGGCAACCCATCCACTCGTGGCGGAATGCGTCACAAATTTCATACGTATGACAAAAGTTTACCCAGCGAAATACTAGTGACGATCATCCTCTAGAAATCTTAGGGAGACCGAAACGACCGCCCCTAGAAGGTTAAAAACGACTCACTGCTACCTTCACACTAGTGATATATCAACGCCAAGAATTTAGCTCACTCTTCTGTAGAACCTTGATGACTGAGAGAAAAACTAGGCAATCCTTAAATGTCCAAAGCGATGATGAACCGCCAGCATGAGCAATGATCACCCGTTAAACGCGTAAACGCACCACCATTGCAAGACCCGTCACAAAGACGAAGCTACTTATAATCGTTAGTAAAACCCTCTAACCGCCACCCTCAAGTTTACGGGACACCTTAACTAAGAAGTAGGGGGCTCTAGGGTACCCGTTAGCTAAGCACGACGGTTATGAGTGATTCTAGCGGTCAACTTATAAACACCCCAATCAAGCGGTCCTACGTGACTGAGAACTTGGAGGACTTGTTGGCATGCGTGCTAAGCAAAGCACTTTGACGACCTGCGAATCAATCATAAACGTCTCACCAGTCTGCGCTAATGGCACGAATAGCAAGCCAGCAACGAGATCCAAGCAACGGTGCGACCCGCCAGCCAAACAACCTAGCAACACGCCCACATGCGTGGTGCGTAAATCGCTACTTGACACTATGTTGGCTTTGTTGGGCACTACCTTTTGCCTTGCCCGAGGATAGCATTTACTCCCACATCGAAATGTGAGCTCAGTGACTCCTCGGGACAAGCCTATAAATAGCGACAGTCCAAATGATTAAGGTACGGTTACTATCCTGCTAATATTACTCTGCCAGACTTACTTGCTGACTTAGGCATCATAGAGTAATAGGGCCAGTCGCGGTCTTTACTTCTGATACCTATCCGCTACTGTTTTCAGGACTACTCTTCGGATAACACGAGTCTCATAAGCCTGCCAGGAAAGGACTAGTGTTAACATTGGCTGTCTGTGGGAAACCACACATAAGATAGCAAGCAGATAGAAATAATGTGATCGTTAACAATCAACCCCCCGAGCCTAGCCGCCAGCAGGCAGCGGGAGAAATCGTAAAAAACCTGAACTTTTCGACGCATCCCTTAGCACCTGAGGATGTTATAGAAATACCAGCGCCTAACTTACCTTTTATTTCTCTAACCCCAGCCGATGATGGCAATGATGCGTTGGTCGCCCTCACCAAGGAATTGCAGGACTCTAAAGCGCATCAGGCCAGCCAGGAGAAAGAATTGTGCCTAGCTCAAGCAAAACTAGGAATACGGCAGACCCATGATGCTAGCATGTCAAAATCGGCCAGCTCCGGGACAAGAAGAACTCGCCACCAAATTGGTCAGCGGATCGAGAAAGTTGACGTTCCTTTGAGCCCACCAGAACAAGGAGGTCGACGGGCCTCTTTTCCCATGAGAATCGGGAATTGTTCTCCTTTGTGATCCTCCAGTCATGGCCCGCCAAACGATCGGGGACACACTGGGAATGATATGATCCTTAGAAGATTGGTAGAGCTAGAACAACAGATGACTGAACAGGCCGCCCATAAGTAGCCTCAACAATTGTACAACGAGCGGCCATGCCCATTCACAACTCATATCAGGAGAGCAAGACGCCTAAGAATCTGAAAACCTTGAAAATTACACCCTACTCTGGAGACTCGGATCTCTATGCTCATGTGGACAGTTTAAGTCACCAGCGGAAGGGAATACAATGGTGTCTTCCTCTATCAATTATTCAGTGAAACACTAGAGGAGGAGCATTATAGGCTTTTTAGCAAACACCTTATAATAATTTCAACTTTCAAGCATAAGAGACATGACTTTAAGCACTAAGCATATTATACATATCAGTAACCTTCTACTAAAGCTAAAGTGAAACACTAGAGGGGGAGCATTATAGGCTTTGTAGCAAACACCTTATAATCATTTCAACTTTCAAGCATAAGAGACATGACTTTAAGCACTAGGCATATTATACATATCAGTAACCTTCTACTAAAGCTAAAGATAAAGAGAAGTGTCTCTTCCTAGATGCATCCATAATGCATGACGGATTAAATCTCCAGCTAAATAACAAGAGTGAAACTAGACCTACAAGACCAAAAGTCATGGATAATCAAGACTTTATACTTGCTTAAAGCTATGAGAAGCATAAACTGCTATCAAATGATCCAGTTTATATGTGATACGAAAAGGGGTGTCTTCCATTTCCGCAGTAATGAAGAGTGAAAACGAATGTTGAATCACTTGGCAAAAACCCATGAACAAAATCAAAGTTCACTTACCAACGGCATATTGTGATTTGCAAGAGCAAACATCAGCACATCAATCTTTGATCTTGCCCAACATCTTGTTTCAAATGTTCCCCTCTAGGTAGCCTCTAGGCTTTTGCAACTCCAACTTTCAGCAAACAAACCACCACCACCCGCAAGGCATCAAAAGAATGAGTAGACAGGACACTTGATCCCAAAGTCAAATACAATGTCCAATATGTTCCTTCTTACAGAGTTAACTTGCAGAACAAAGCAAGACTAGACCATATTAACATTAGGATCTAGTCATGAAGATGAAAAATCATCTTTATGGGACGGTTGAGTTCAGGACACAAATAAAATAAATACATGAAATTTATAAAAATTTACTCAACATGTGAATATAGTTGATTTATAGTCTGTTACAGAACTGCTCGTCACCGCTCTGGATCACCATCGTATCGGGAGAAAAAGGGATACATATATCGGGAGTACACAAATACATGGCATTGTTATGGTTTGAACTGAAGAGGAAGCTCATGATGGGAGTAGATTATTGAGAGGTGGAAAAGAACAGAAAAAGGAAATGCCCTTTGCTACTAATATCAGGACGATGCTTTTATATACAACTGAGTGGTGATGTGTGACAACTAGGAGGCATCAGTCAGTGAAGAAACATGGGAGCCTATAGCACCCAGTACCTCATTCTCCGTCCCTCACCTCACAACACAATATGTTCCTTCAGATCGACCATGCCATCCGAGTATTAACTGAGCTTATTACTAAAGCAAAGCTAATTTATTCCACTATATCCCTCTTGTTCACTCTTTCTGGTGGAGACCTTTAGTCAAATATTGTATAAGTTCATTTCTCCACAACTTGATTCTTAAGGAACTCCAACACTAAAAGCCTCTGCATTCAAAAACAAAGTGTTCAATGTTATAGAATGCAAACTTATTATGAAATGAAGTCAACATGACCCAAGAAGAACAAAATGAAGTCAACCCAGAGAACCTTACCCGTTGCTCAAGACCAGTGTCTTCAGGTTTTAATGTCAAAGATTCCAACAATTTTATTCCTTCTTGGAACTCATTAACTGCCACATCCTCATTCCCTAGACTTCTGTCAACATCTGCAACTTTCGCAAAAGAAACAGCTAGATCCAGAATCTGTAATTGCAAGAATGCAACATGACAAAGTTAACAACCACAATACATTTGCATTAGAGTACATCTTTGACTACAATAGGGGAAGAAGAAAACACTTGAGTGACCAACATTAAAATTTTCAGTTATCAACGAGTCACATTTGTAAATAGCTACAAATACTTCTACAGTTGGTATAAACCAAAAAAATATATGATCTTGTTTCTTTTGGTAAATCATCTAGACGAGAAAAAGAAAGTAACATGTCCATATACAAAGAGCTCTCAAAAGATAAAGTTTTAAATTAAATCAAGGTCCCTGCATATATTCAATTAACCTTCTGGTAAAGCATCCCAAAACCAATTAGCATCAGGCTGAGATTCAGGATGGGAAAAAAATTATGTAAGCTTAGCATGCCAGATGCCTGTGTATATATCCTCAAACACTGCCTCTCTCGTGTGGCCTAATGCAGCCAAAGACAGGATTAAGTCGAATAGAGTACAAATTGTACGTGGACTTGTTATGTGCTAACAATGGTTGGAGACTCCTAATAAGAGCAGATTGGCAATTCATGGGTAATCAATTATATTTTCTTGAAAGGCATAAATTTTCAGTACCTTTCAGTTTCAATTAAAGCAAAATACAAAACTCAATCTCAAATTCCTCTGCTAAGCTCTTAACTTGCTCTTCTCAAATTAACAAATCGCTACTACTAATCATGACAACAGAACATATCATATGCATAATGTTTGGGCAAAAAAGCAAGAAATTCCTAAGTCTCACTTCATTCAGTCGGAGGTCCACATTCACAATTATAATGCAAGAACCAACACATTCTACAAAAAATATACTTTAACATCCTGTATGCTGGATCCCAAACCTAATTTCTTTAAATAGCTTGTCATAATCTAGCAGCAACTATATTTGTCATAGTTCAATGAAACACCATCCTACAACCAGTATCACTTTTACCCAGATAGATATTCAATGCAGACAACTGAACTGGTTGCAGTTGTGACTCAAACTATCATGATGATCCAGTAACAACAGAAATCTTCATATCAAAATATCATGTACTTACAAAAGGTGAAGGATCTAGACTTGTATTTGGATAGTGACGTAGCAGATGGCCTACAAAGTAAAAGGATTTCTCATAATTCAGTTTCCTGAGAATATTGCTGAGAGATAGAGTACCCTTTACTTCTTTATCTTTTGATTCTGTTCGGGAAGATGGGACAGATAAGTTTATGACAACTATACATAGTGGGTGGAAGGAATACAATCTGCTGAGAATAAAGGAAAACTGTGAATTGAGGCTTTATTAAGTGATAAAAAGGTGCAGGAGCTAACTTATATAAAGTGCAGGCTTTATTAATGTATTGTGAGCCCGTGTAGGCAGAAGAATTTGGAGGGTGCAATTGTCAGTTTTTTTTTTGAAAACTTGTTTCAAGGCAGTTAATTGACAATTCTCTCTTGCTCTTTATGAAGACATGTGATAACTTGCATTGTTGCCATGGGATGTTGACTACATGTATATGAAATTTTGTCTCATTGTAGACAACCTTCTGTTTAACCATTCACCCTTGGTGTGTGGTGTGTGGTGTGTGGTGTGTAAGCACTAAGCTGAAACTTTAGATCATTCGCTTCTTAACAGTGTCTTTATGGTCATAGATTTTTAGGATGGTTGATTTTGGTCGAATGGCTCCAACTTGATGGCGTCTCTGTTTGGTAACTTGCGTCACACGTACAAGTTGGTGGAAAGAGAATATAAAGTGGGGAGGTGCACTGATGCCATTTTGTGGGAACCTTGGATGAAAGGAATAGATGGATTCTTTGGGTAGGGGAATCTATGTGGATCACTAGTGGGATAAAGTTCAATTTTGGCAAAATTTGCCAGCTTGAGTGTCTTCAGGTATTCAGAGACCTTTCTATCCAGCAATTGTATAAAATTGGAACACTGTACTATCCATACAACCTAATTTTGCTATTACCTTCATCTTAAAAACTATTAACATATACATATATATATAGGAAGAAAAACAAAAAAAAAGTAGTTGCTACCTGGGACGGAACATTTGGATTCTGCTTGACAGCATCATGCCGAACATCCAACGACTTGAAGTAGTAAGATCTTGCAGCTTGCAGGTCTCCATCATAGTATTTAAGATCTCCGATTTTATTAAGTGAGATAGAAAGTGTATGTGTTATCTGTAAAAGAATTGAAGGAAAACATCTGTCAGGGCAAGCACACTTAGGATATAATGGATTGATGCTGATATCACAATAAAGATTCAAAGCAATCACCTCCTGATCATTTCCTGACAGCTTCGAAAGAAATTCAACACTCTCTTCAAAATAAGTGACTGCAGAACTAGCATCTCCAGTTGCTCGACTGACATAAAATATAACCGAATGGGTTAAAAACTCATGCAAGCAAAATTATCAAAAACAAATGCTGAAAGCCTGAAATCATCAAAGAAGGTAGTAATAATCTCATGTATGAACATTTTCTATATTGATAATTTCTAAAAACTCAATTTCAAAAAATATCTCCAACCAGATACTTTACTAGCTGACTCTCTTTTTCATATAATTGTTAAACACCAAACACATTGTGTGTGTGTGTGTGTGTGAGAGAGAGAGAGAGAGAGAGAGAGAGAGAGAGAGAATGGAAGAGAATAGAAGAGAATGGAGGCTCCAAAGACAGTCTATTTTGCGCCGCAGCTTCCAATAACCATAACATCTACAATTTCAACTATGGCAACCATTTAAGTTTGAGAGTGAACCGGCAAACTACAAAGTTAACGTCTACAATTCAACTACAGAAACCATTTAGTTTTTACCCAATCTCTCCTGATTCATGAAAACCCATTCACCGTTACATATTCTGTGTCCAAAGAAAAAAGATACCAAAAGATACAGTACCAAGCTTCTGTGCAGCCCATGAAATACACAACACTACGTCACTATCTCCACAAAATTCTTCTGACCACAAAGAAAAGAAAGTGAAGGGGAAAGAAATGAAAATAAAAAATAAATCAAGGGTGACAAGTATAATACAACAAGGCCGACAAGCAAGCAAGTCCTATTTAAAGAAACAGCTTTCACTGAAAACTCAAGACAAGTATAATACGACAAGGCCGACAAGGCGTCCATGAATATAAAGCTAGGGAACATCCTAGACTGGAATCAAGACTACAGCAAACAATTTACACAAGCCCAAAACAAACCATCAAACAGCAAGAATCCCAATATCCATATCCACATCCAACAAACTTCAACAAATCTACAAATATGAATAAAAAATCATAGATTAACAAGCTCAATTCCTACAAAATCTTAGATCCAGAAACAAACCAACATGGCGCATTAGCAACAAACAGTCAAAGTTCTCAACTCAACGCCATATTTCATCACATAAACACATTGAAACCTTGAGTGTCAGGACCCACCCCAGATTTCACCATGAAATCCAAAGTAAACCCTACCTAAAATTTGGCATAACCACCTCCAAAAATGGACAACCCTTACTACAAACCAATTATACACTTCCATTAACCAAAAAATCAAACCTCAAGTCCTCAACACCTGGAGCCATCATGCTCCCCAAATCACATTTACACTCCATTCCATTCATCTGAACTAATCCAACTCATTTTAACCAAATTATCAAACAAACCCAAAGTAATCAGAGCAAACTAAATTGGAAAATTCATAAATAATAATACAAGCGATAGCGGACTAATTAATTCTTAAATAAGAATACAAGCGATAGCGGACCTCCTCTCAATAGTACCCGCAATCTACGCATTTGAAATCAAAGGCCAAGGGAAAGTTTGAAAAACACGTTACAGTGAGTGGACAAAAATGTGGAATGAACAAAATGTCATTTACGTACTTTCCCGCACTTTTAACCTTTAAAAACGTTCTCAAAATATTTAACTCAAAGTCCAGAAATCTCGTAAAGGGACAAACCAGCCCTGGTGTTAATCAAATACATAAATGGGAAGAACGAAAGCAAAGTCATAAACCAATCTCATTGGTTAAAATACAACAAAAGAGGGGCAAGAAGTTTCACCATACAATAAGCCTCCCAGCTAAGGTTGGAACCTTACTACTACTCCACCTCCACTAACACTCCACTACCAGACTCTAGAATCCAACGCTAGGTGTCCAACTCATCATCTGATGAGTGCCTCTCTAAAGGCTAGCTAGCAAATAATATATATGACAACCTTTTATGGTGAAATAAAACAAAACAAATCCGAAATTCATAAAAGACTCTTCCTCAAAAATAAAAATAGAGAATCTCATGCTTCGGGTACAGTTCCCCGAACGTACTCAAAATATAAAGGTCATAAACAAAGGATTTCCTAATAAAAATATAAATTTCATAATATGTCCCACATGTCAAATATCATTGACAATAAATAAATCCGGAAAATCAAATAAAACTCACAGAAAAGGTATGAACCCTCTTTCTCGGGCAACTTGTTCAAAGAAAATCATAAATTCCAAGAAATCAAATAAAACTCACGAGAAAGGGATGAGCCCTCTTTCCCGGTCCACTTGTGCAAAGAAAATAATACCTCCCACGATCATCCCAAAAGAAAATTTCCAAAGAGCTCAAAGCATAATTTCAAACTTAATAAAGTTCCAAAATTTATATTTGCAAATCCGAGCTCAAAAACGATGATCCCTTAATCCACGATAAAAAATTATAACATTGTATGGCCATAAACAATTACAAATAAGAATTTCCATCGAAAATCTCATTTTCGATAACTTTCAAAATAATACAGTTCCCCAATAAAATATGGCCATATTCTTCTGGAAAATAACTTCGTGGAAAATAATTCATAAAAAGAAAAATCAATCCTATCATTCAACGAAAAATAAATCATGAATTTAAAATAAATTCACTGCATGCGTTTAGTTCAAAATAAAGGTTCACTCACAACTTCAGGCCTTAGCTTGATGAGCTCTGAATCGCCACTCAAGCACGCTTAGAACCACACTTTAAATTCGGTATAAAATAAATACCTCTTACCATTATTACCGAAACCCTTCTGGTTATCCCACTTCTCACACTTTTAACATCCAATTTGGCCTTCAACGTTAGCATAGGAGTCCTAAGAATATTTCTTAAAGCTTAACCGATTAAAAACTGATGGTCAAATACTAATTTTATCTCCGCCAAAAATACCAAACTCGAAAAATTCCAAAACCTAACCAAAACTCCTCCAAAAATCTCAAACTTCACACCAATGAACTCCTCGCAATTAATACAATTTATTTGGCACGAAACTGCCCAAAAAGTGGCAGCACCACCGCTAGCGGCAGCCGGCCTATGACCAAATTCGGCCCACCACCAAACCTCACCAAAATTTGACAGAATTTTCCGTCAACATTTCGAACAACTTTCATGCAGAGGTAAAAAGACTAATTCCAAGCTTAAACCGGTCAATCGAATCAAAATACAAAAATCCCCATTTTCAAAATTCTAAAAATTCAATTTGATCTTTCTGCTCATACACAACGAATTGGAATACCATATTTTAGAGGATTTTTGTAATAATAAAACCCTTCAAAACCAGATAGAACTCCGGCCAAGAAAGTTGTTGCGATGGCAGGGTTTCTCATCGTGATTTCTCCTTGATGGTGGCGTTAGGGAGGCTACCACCTACCCAGAAAGGTAGAGATGCAGGCGAAGCAAATGGGACCGATGAGGCGGGTCTCCGGTGGCTTGATGGTGGTGTACGGCGTTGGCAAACTTCCATTTTTATACCATAACTTTCTCATACGACCTCTGATTTGAGCGTGTCGCATGTCCACGAACTCGTATTAACGTCCTCAATGACTTTCATAAAGCACTTTTTCTCAAATTTTGATTCTAGAAAAAGTCAACTATTGTCCTTGAAACGGTTACTTAAAATGGTAAAAGGTAAAAGTAACCATCCGTAAAATAATTTAGAAACCGGGATGTGACATTGAACACCTCAAAGACCCTTCCTCGAGATCTAATTTCCTAACTGTACTAAATTAAAGCCACTATTTACTGGTAAATAGAGTGTAGTAATGAGAGAATTTTTACTGAGTGGACAAGATATCTACTGATAGAAGTACACCTTACTGAAGCAGCCAAATAAACTAAACTAAACACATCGCACCCAAACAGCAATGACCATTACAGGGAACCTAATAAAGGCATGCAACCTGCAAGAATTGTAGAGGGAAACAAAAAAAATGAGGTATCTGTGCAGTTGCCTAGCACCTTGTTTAGGAGAAACTTTCAGCCTTCCAAACTAAAAAGGCGCTATATTGAAGACAGATACAACATCTACTTAAAATAAGAATTTCAAGCAAACTCTCCTGAAGCCTCCACCAAACTCCTCTTGTCTAGTCTATATGAGGCCAGAGGTTCACGTCAGAATGTAGGAAGAGGGCAAACCAATGATATTAGTATGAGACCCATGAGTAGTGCTCTCATGTGTAACAACTCCACATTAAGTAATAAATTTTTTTAAGAGGGGCAGCTTACAGACCCATGAGTCTCTCTGACCTGATAACTAGATTCGCTCTTCCACATAGCTCTACAAGCAGGCCCATTCCCATAGCAATACTTAATAAGGTCACTCATTTCACATAACAATGAAAGATATTCCTCAATTTCTCCCTCGAGTTTCTTCTCAGCCCAAAATCCCAAGTCAAAACAAGAATCAATGCACACCCTAGCAATGGAAAATAATGATATTTTGAAAAGATCAGCTAAACTACAATTAAAACATCAGCTAGTATGCAGGAAAAGGGGAAATGGTTTTAGGCTTCACCATAACATTAGAAAACATATGATGCCACACAGAACTTTCAATCAAAACGAGCCATTTGGTGTAACAAAAGAAATAGTGACGTACATTAAAGCATAAGACCCCAGGGGAAGCATAAACTAAAATAATACATGGGATGTATACTTCTGAAAAAAAAAATGAAAAGGAGTTGCACAAACGAAGAGTGGTAATCAGATTATACAAAAGTTATAATATACTAACAATTTGTTTGGGAAGAATTATTAGATGAAAATTATTTTGCTTCCATGCTTGTTTCCATGCTTAGAGATAACAAAATTTCTCCCTCATATAGTAGGAGGACAAATCAGTTTTTTTTCTAATGAGAGGCAGAGACAGACGAGAAACTCATCAAGAGGGACGGTTACAAAACAGAACCAAGAAAAAGGTTAATTCCCTAAGCATTTAAGGCCTCACCCGAAAGTCGAATCATGTAGGCTTTCTCCATCATTTGGTAAAGCCAATACGTTGAATAAACTAAAAGCTTAGATGGTACTAGGCGATAACCGGTATGCTTATCTTTACATAATTCATTCTCTACTAATTACTATAATACAGAACATCCAATTACCAAATGCATACTCATATATACGTATAGAGAAAGGAACAAACCAGCAGTCGCCAAGCATTCCGAGAACGGCTCCTAGCTGAGAACACAACTCCGAGGTGTTCCCCACGGTTTCAAGCTGACCCCTGATGTCTTGTGCGCAGAGACACAGCCTCGATTTGGCACTCTCTATATTATGGGCTCGGAACGCCTACCATGTCACAATAGCACCAAATTTAACAAAACAAACCAGAAATGCTGTGAAACATTTTCATATAAAAATGAGCGACTGACCCTCATGGCTTGCTGCACCAAGAAAGCACCTCTCTCAAGAGACACGTCTTCATAAATCACTCTCTTGCTCTCGCTCTCCTCGGCGGCGGCATCATGAGCCCTCTTGATTCTGGCGTGCCCCTCGATGAACCGATCCACCAAACCCTGCAGCTCTGAATTGGGCTCCGTCTTCTCAATGTCAGCTCCGCACAGCGGGCAGTCCTTGAATCTCGACACGCAGGCCCTGCAAACCCAAACCCCCAAATTCAAAAACCCTAATCCGAGAAAACCCTAATTGAAATTCGAATTGAATTCAGCTTACTTGCAGAAGGAGTGAGAACAAGGGACGCAATTAGCAGAGTCGAAGAGGAGGGCGTGGCATATCATGCAGCTGAGCGGGCCCAGCTTGAAGGTCTGGGAGTCGTAACCCAAGGGGCATTTTGGGGAAACCGCCGCCGGCGAGTCTTTGTGTTTCTTGATTGGCTCCGACGGTCGAGCGGCCTTCACGAACGGACACACCGGCTTCATCTTCTTTCCAATCCTCTTCAATTTTCCATTTTGGTGATATAAGGATTGCGCAAACGACGTCGTATCTCAATTTGCTAATTATGGTAAAAAAATTTAAATTTAAATGTGGAGATTTTCGATCAACCGGCTTCAAAGATGTCATAATTTAATGCAGTAGCAAATAGATGTGGTATCTAACAGACCCACAAATAGCTACTTTCAGTTGAAACTTCACACGACATATATATGTTGTATGATGAAGATTTTTAAAATTTCATTTTAATGCACTTTAATGTACCTCCTCAGACGACACATGTATGTCGTCTAATAGAACCTTATATTTTTAATTTGGACGACCCTCGCTCGCATGTGTTTTCAACTCATTAAATGTACTACTTCACACGACAAACATATGTTGTATCATATGAACCATAAATTCTCACTTTGGATATAAGGACTGTGCACTTTTAATGTATTTATAAATACGACATAAATATGTCGTCTAAATGAACCATAGATACTCTCTCACCTTTTTGACTGATTAATATGACATTAATTTGTCGTTTGAAGTGGTAAAGAAATAGTCAACCAACCATATGCCTATAATCCAAATGTAAACGCTCTTATTTCTTCTGACCAACACTAATTTCTTCGGACACATTGGCTTCATCTTCTTTCCAATCCTCTTTTCTTCAATTTTCCATTTTGGTGATATAAGGATTGCGCGAATGAAGTCGTATCTCAATTTGCTAATTATGGTAAGAAATTTAAATTAAAATATAGAGATTCTAGGGCAACCCGCTTCAAACATATCATAATCTAAAGCAGTAGCAACAGAGATACTTCAAATCTCACGACATGACCGAGAGTGGCAACAACAACAAAGTTTGCTTTCCAAAACATATAAGAAAATGAGGTATTATCGAATATTGTGGCAAAATATGTAAGGTGTCTTCCATGATCAAGCTTAACTTCCATGGAATCCTAGTGTTGCTTTTGTTGAAGTTGATAACAGGTTGAGAGTCTCAATGTAAGAATTTTATGCATTTTACGGTTTTTACCAGAAAAGAAAATATAAGAATTTGATACATTAGCAATTAAGGTTGTGAATCCCATATTAATCAAAATTCAAAATATGTAAATAGCCTGGCAATGGAGTAACACTAGAACAAGAGGGAAGGGAAGCTACAAATCTAGCTTTGTCTTGAGAGGTGCTTACCAATCTGCCCTTATTTCTTGAAGCAATGCTCTGCTGAAAATCTTATATTGCATTTATAGAAATAAGTAGACAGAATGTAATAGTCTGTGCACATTTTGCAACTAACACACAAATTGGAGGTGTGGATGTCTATAAGAGCATCTCCAATTTTTTTAATATTCTCAATTTTAAAAATATTGAATAGTTCCTGGATTATTGATTCAGGAGCATCTGATCACATGACTAATGATCCTAGCCTCTTGAAAAAAAATTTAAATCCTCCTCTCAAAATGTTGTTTCTACCGCTGATGGTACCCTAACTCCAGTTATCGGAGAAGGTTCTGTTGTCATATCTGATACTTTAACCCTTGATTCTGTGTTGGTTGTTCCTTCATTAGCATATAATCTTCTATCTGTCAGTCAAATTATTCTCGTTCTTTCATGTATTGTCACCTTATATCCGTTTGTGAATTTCAAGACATTCTAACTCGGCGGATTTTAAGTTATGGTATTAGGAAGGGGAAATTTTACTACTTAGATCTGACAGTGATTGGAGAAAAATACAAGCATTTTTTGGGTCAAGCTAATCAAATCAATGGAGCTGAAAGTGCCAAGAAAGATGTGTGGCTTTGGCACTATAGATTGGGACACCTAAACTTCAATTATCTAAAGAAACTGCAACCGCAATTATTTTTAGGTGTTGACCATTCAAATTTTCGATGCGACATATGTGAGCTGGCCAAGAACCATTGTATTTCATATTCCCCAAGTCTGCATAGAAGCCCTGTTCCATTCATGAAGATTTATTCCGATGTTTGGGGGTCTACAAAAATTCCTACTCACAGTGGCTATCAATATTTTGTAACATTTATTGATGATTGTACTCATATGACTTGGGTGTCTGTACTGATGAATAAGAGAGATATTGTAACACCCCGTCCCGAAATTAATATTATTACCGGGATTAGGCGAGTAACAGAGAATGGTAACCGCACTGTTAATTTTCCCTGAATTAATATCGAGATATCCTCGGTTCTGGGGGAAAATAGAATTAATGTCCCGAGAGGTAGATTATGTTAATACAAGTTGTTAATTACGAAACTGCCATTAAGGCTAAAATGTCCATGTTGCCCCTGACAGTGTAGTGTTGGGCTAATTACAGGAATGCCGATGAGGTGGTAATTTCATAAATACCCCTGGTAATTATAGTTATTTTCAGGGATGCCATGTAGGAGGAAATATCTTAAATGCCCATGGTTGTTTATAATCGTGTGATTGCCTTTATTATCCGTCTTGCTGTGTATGGATGTTATTGATATGAATGGTAGAATGTTCGGTTTAATCCCGAGGGTTAGTTGGTCGGTGGATACCTCATTTGAGAGGTTAACTCAGGATATGCGTTAGGTGTATGCTATCCTCAATTATAGAGCAACCGATAAATAGAATAGCGGGATTCGCCCGGTTAGGGTGTTAGTTAATACAAGAGCTAGGTGTGGCTTGATCCCTGAGGACAGGGTACGTAGGCAGCCTGACCGGGATTCGGGTGCAGCCACAAATATTATTAGAACCCCTAGGTTCTTTAAATGGTTGATTTGAGATCCAAATGTGGGAATCGGGATAACCTCCGGTTTGAGGTCTATTCCGGTACCGTTTGGACTGTTTGAAATGGTTTAAAAAAAAGGGTTATCCTGGCTCAAGGGGGATTTTGAGTAAATTTCTCTTGTGTTGGGTCCCGCACGTCCTAACCCAGGGTTAGGGAGGTAATCTTGGGTCGGGGCGTGACAGATATCTGTTCTCGGTTCACATAATTTCACAAGATGGTGTCGACACAATATCAACAAGTTATTCGAGTCTTCTAGTCTGACAATGGTGGAGAGTATGTTAATGGTCGTATGCACGAGTTTATGCAGTCCCACGGAATTTGACATCAGACTTTAAATTCTTACACTCCTCAACAAAATGGATTAGCTGAACAGAAAAATCGGCAATTGCTTGAAGTTGTTCGTGTCTCTTTATTTGGCATGAATGTACCTCTTGAATATTGGGGAGAAGCTGTGAGGTCTGCTGCATAGCTCATTAATCGTACTCCTTCTCGGGTAATTGAATTTCAAAACCCTCTACAGTAGCTTCAACATCTTATTTTTGTTCCATCATTACCTAATTTGGAGCCTTGAGTGTTCGGATGCGTAGTTTACGTTCATATTCCCAAGCCACAACGAAGTAAACTTGATCCTCGTGCAAGACGGTGTATCTTTATTGGGTATGCCGATTTTCAAAAAGGCTACAGATGTTATGATCCACTCACAAACATCATTCAAGTATCCCTTGATGTTTCTTTTCGTGAATCTGAACCTAACTACTTAAGGGGAGTCTCAAAGTCTTCCCTTCAGGAGTAGAGAAGTTGTGAAGGTAATACTAGGAATTTATTTGAATTCGATGAATTAGAAGAGTTAGAATCCAGATTTGGAGTTGAAAATCACGAAACAAATCTAGAAAATAATGTTGGACAGAATGATGAAAGACCTGCTAGTACATGTGATCAGAATGTGGGATCAACAGCTGCTGACGCACATTGGGACACACATAGGGCGTGCCGTGCGAGCCGCAATGAGCCGACCCACCAACAAACTGGTGAATGCCATGCAGATGTGCCAAGCCAACCACAAGTTGAGCCGTATGAATCTGAGAGAAAGGCTGAAAGCACGCCACGTGGCATGCAGGAAGATGGTGATGCAGAAGTTGTTGAGGCAGAAAGGACAACTTCGGTATGTGGGTCACACGATATTACAATGTCAGCTCCATTGACAGAGAATATTCCTACAGTACAAGTTCCTCCACAGTCTAATACTTTTCCCTTTTCTGCACCAAGAGCTGAAGAATCTACCGCGAATGTCCCTCCTCAGGTACCTTTAAATTTATCTCGGGTAGATAATGTTGAACTTAGAAAATCATAGAGAGTTACTAAGGGTGTTCCGAAAAAACAATATGAACCAGAAATCAAAGCCAATTCTAAATATCCTATAACTAATTACATGTCTAACCGTAAGTTGTCTAGGTCACATGCTCTTGTCATTAATCAATTATCTAGTGTTTCTATTCCTAGTACTATATAGGACGCAATGGTAGATCCCAAGTGGACTCAAGCGATGAATGAAGAATTAGAGTCTTGCAGAAAAACTCAACTTGGGATATTATGACTATGCCTGCTCGGAAGAAGACTGTTGGATATTGTTGTGTATTCACTGTAAAGCTTAAAGCTGATAGGAGTATAGACAAGTATAAAGCCAAACTAATTGCCAAAAGATACACCCAGCGCTATGGGATTGACTATGAAGAGACGTTTGCACCTGTAGCAAAGATCAATATTGTTCTAATTTTGATTTCACTTGCAGCAAATAGATTGGCCTCTACGACAATTTGATGTGAAGAATGTTTTTCTCAATGGAAATTTGGAGGAGGAGGAGGAGGAGGTATACATGGACATGCCGCCAGGAGTTAAATGCAGATCTTGTTATGTAGGCAAAGTTTGTAAGTTGAAAAAGTCTTTGTATGGACTTAAGCAATCGGCGAGAGCCTGGTTTGGAAGATTTTCCAAATCAATGAAGATGTTTGGTTACAGACAAAGCAACTCAGATCACACTTTGTTCATCAAGCGTAGTCAGGGAAAGGTCACTGTTTTAATTGTGTATGTTGATGACATGATTGTTACAGGAGATGACCTGAAAGAGATAGAAGCTCTACAAAAGTATCTTTCGAAGGAATTTGAGATGAAAGATCTTGGGCAGTTAAAATATTTTCTTGGGATTGAAGTTGCAAGATCAAAGAAGGGGATTTCTTTATCCCAATGCAAGTATGTACATTTGCTAGCTGAAACTGGAATGCTTGACTACAAGCCTGTTGAGACACCAATTGAAATGAATCAAAACCTCACCATCTACCCGAATCAAGTTCCAACTAATAAAGAGAGGTATCAACGTCTAGTGGAGAGACTTATTTATCTTTCTCATACTAGACCTGATATTGCTTATGATGTAAGTGTTGTCAGTCAGTTTATGCATTGCCCCAGTGAAGAGCATATGGATGCGGTATATCGTATCTTGAAGTACTTGAAGATGACACCAGACAAAGGATTATTGTTTGAGAAAAAAGAGAAATTGATGTTATTGGATTCACTGATGTAGATTGGGCTGGTGATAAGACTGACAGACGGTCTACATCTGGGTATTTTACATTTGTTGGAGGAAACCTTGTGACTTGGCAAAGTAAGAAGTAAAAGGTTATTGCCAGGTCAAGTGTTGAAGCATAATTTTGAGGTATGGTGCATGGAGTTTGTGAGATGTTATGGATACGTAATGTGTTGAAGGAGTTAGGTTTCAAGCTCTAGAATCCTATGGACTTGCATTATGATGACACGTCTGCTATTGAGATTACTCATAATCTTGTTCAGCATGATCGAACGAAACATGTGGAAGTAGACCGTCTTTTCATTAAAGAGAACTTGGACAGGGAATCATTCGTTTCCCTTTTGTGTATACAGAAAACCAATTAGCAGATGTTCTTACTAAAGGAGTGTCAAGAAAAGTATCTGACAATTCGGTAGGCAAGTTGGGCATGATCGATATCTATGCACCAACTTGAGGGGAGTGTAGAATATTCTCAAATATATACTTTCCTTGTAGATAGAGGTTAAATATTCTTTATAGATATAGGAGATATTGTTTTCCTATTAAATATATGATTGTATCTGTATATATACCTCCATTGGAGAATAATAATATCATTGAAAACCATTTTTTTTTACTAAACTTAAACGAAGGATTGATCATTCCAACTATTTGAGGCTCTAACATAGCCTGGTTACACTCAACCATGTGTGCTAAACACTCGAGGTCTCGAACAGCTACTACACAACCATGATTACAAATAGCCTTCCACAAATGATGGCCTTGGGGTGATAAGTAGATCACTCCCAAGTGCAAACGTCAAATTGGTTGCACAAAATATCAAAATCTCATCGCACATTAGAAACTATTTTGGCTTCTCAACTCGTTCTATAGAATGTGAGATAATAGCACCAAAGTCTCTTTTAATAATGCGGGGCATGCCAGCTCGTAGGTGAGCAACCGTAGTAGTAGAGGTAGCGCGCTTAGCTTTCTGCTTTTAATCAAGCGACTGAGGACCAAGAGAGCACCAACTTGATCACCAGGTTCGTCAGGAGTCACCTTGACGAGGATTTATGGTAGTCTATCGCCACCAAATAGATACTCAAGTTGTGTAGCGAGCAGAGCAACCAAAAAAATACAGAGAAAGTAAGGCTCCGGGGAGCTTGCAAATCGGGGCGGGACGTCTTCGAAGAGATGCGAGCCTCGGCGCCGAGGATGGTTACGGGGAACCGAGTTGATGAGTGCTAAGGCGAGATGCTTTAACGTCTTGGGTTTCGACTAGGTCGATGTTGTAACTGTTATTTTGATTGTTTCTTGTAAAAGTTGTTGTGTGTAGACTGATCCTCGAACCTTTTTTTAATTTTATAGTTGTTCGCATAGTAGATAAGGATGCAGTCTTTGAGTTGTTTGTCAGTTGAGTTGCACCACGTTTTGTCTTTCTTGGCAACTACATAACTGGGTGATACAGTTCTAATTATGTATGAAGACTAAATTTTAGGGTCACAGGGATTGGACCCAATCGAGTCAAAGACTTATAAAATTCTTTAACGATAATGTCGTAACGTATGCAAATATGATTGCTCTGTATAGTTATAATCTTGAAGGCAGAAGGTTACCTTGGAGAACAACTCTTCGAGTGTATGTGTATTGTAGGCATAGTGTTGCCTACAACTTCGCCGCAGTGCTTACTCACTTAAGGATGTGTATATATATATATATATATATATGTGTGTGTGTGTGTGTGTTTTATCCAATTAAGGACGTCGCCCTGCCATGCAAATGCACTTTCGTCATGCTAGTCTTTCAAACAATTAAGGATACCTGTTATCCTAGTCCAATCAAACATGTGGTTAGTCAGCACCTCTCCTCTTTGCAAGTCTCGTATGCCACTTTTGAGCAATATTATTAGACAACTCATGTAGCATGTCAGGACCCACCCCGGGATTTCCTCGTAAATCCCAAAATGACCCCTGCGGGGACCACCTCAAGGGAAGTTCCACCAAAAATTCGGCAGCACCTCCCTTGAAAATGGACAACCCTTAATTTGCACAACCCAACACTTCCAAAACAAACAACAACCCAACTCCTGGAGTCATCCTGCTCCCCAAAGTAAACAACAATTCCCACAGTAAATGACATGCATAAAACTAGAAGTATTTTTCCATCAAATACATCATATAACAATTAATCCAACAATTATACCAAATACTTCACATAAAACAATAACCAAGTTACCAGAGCTCTAAGCGGAAGGAAAAAATATAGATAGGTTAACATCAACCTATTAATGGAAAGCTTCTAGGACATGTAATTATGTTGCGCCTCCAACTAATGCCAGGACGAACTCTGCAGACTGGGCAATTTAGAAAAACACGAAAGACCCATTGAAGAAACATAGAAAACGTTAGAGTGAGTGGACCAAACTAAACTCAATAAAATAATAGCTTTAAACCAAAATTTATTTTCATGTTCTTCCAAGAATAAACCAAAAATAAATTATCTTCATACATACTCATAATGATTCAGATATAAAATCATGGCCTTAAGCTAAACACAATCAATCTAGGTCTGCAGCCAAATAATAAATGAAAATAAGAAAATTCTGGCCTGCAGCCTACACGTCAATAAAAAGGGGAAAAATATCACAAATAAATCAACTCTCATGTCAGGGTCGGAGCTAAGAGCTCTAGCGTACTACCCACCCTCAGTGAGGACGCAATTCAAACTAAAACTACTATCTCCCCCAAAGGAAGAAGAGTGCAACAAGTGGCGCGCTTCCACTCCACCGAATGAGGAGCGCCGTCTGCTAGCTAGCTAAAAGTAAACACGATAACCCTCATATAAAATATATCAATCAGTGATATCAAACCCAAACTTTTCCCTTTTTTCCAACCAAGGCCAAATGTAAAATAATAATCCAAGCCCCTGGTTAAATATAACAAAATCCCGGTAAATGTCAAAACTTAAATCTCAGTAAAACATGGGGTTCGATTCCCATCTGTAAGACGGGTCTCTCCCATCAAAAATCATCTAAACCCAAATAAGTCGTGTGTGAGCCGAAATACATAAAGCAAGAGAAATAACCATTAAAAATTCTCCACTGAGGTGCTCGCATATACCAAGGGAATCAAAATAAACTGAAAACCCGAAAATCACAATTACTGAGAAAATATCTAAAACCAATAAATTCACAAATCATGACATGCATTCAAATACGTAAATAAAAGTCCACTCACTGTACGTGCGAGGCTATGCCTGCCGTCGACCGGTAGACTCCACAGTATGAGTCTCCTCAGGTCTTGTTGACCAAAAAAATATATAAATATATTTAATTCCATAACTCGTTAATGTTGTCTCCGGTACAAAAGGACTTAATTTAACTCTCACATACTCCCCGTTAACTCACCAAACCTCAACAAACCCTTACTTTCGTACTTAACAACCTAAGCCGATTTAACAAAAAAAATCAAGAAATTCCTATTCGCCGGTAATATCCATTTTTTTCCACTATAACCTCCAAATCAGCTTTTTTTATTTACTTCTACCAATCACCGTAACTTTCCCGCCAACTAACTTAAAATAACTTAATTCAAAAACCCCATGCGAAAAGACCAAAATGCCCCTACACAATTACCAACACAGTCGCCTACCGGCGAGCCTCCAACCGACGATTTCTGACCATCTCTATCTCCGCCTCCTCCTCCCTAACAACTTCTCTCAACACAACCAAACTCAAATCGAAGCCTAACTACCTCAAACCGTCCATGAACAGTAAACTCGAACAAAAGTCAACGTGGAGTTCGATCTCCTCACCTGACGCGTTATAGGCCGACTCCGTGCAGTTGGAGCTTCCTAGGAGGACGAGGGTCCTTCCCTTGCCAATAAAACTCGACGTGACGGTGGGAGGAAGCGAACCCAGGAAACCCCCCCTTCGACAGCGTTACTGTTGCAACCTCCCTCTCCCTCGTCGGCGCTCCCCTGCCGGAAACAACCGCCCAGACCGACGGCGAGTCAACCATGACTGGTGGCGTGCAAAATGGTGGCCGGTGGAGGGAGAACTGGGTTGCAAACAGTGAGGATGGAGGGAGAGTCGAGCGCGGGAGGAAGAGGGAGAAGAAAGAAGAAGAAAAGAAAGAAAAGAAAAGAAAGGAAAGAAAGAAAATGAAAGAAGAAAACCGGGGGAAAAAGAGAAAAAATGGAAAGTTTCCCGAAACGGAAACTTTTCCAACCCTTTCACCAGTTTTCTTTCTTTCCCGACGACGGAAAACGGTACCCCCAAGTTTTCACTAAAATTTTAATTACCATCCTCTAGTCCTTGGAAGTGTTTTGGTTCAGGTCATGATGTATAAGGAGCAATTTAGTGGTGAAGAACTGAAATTGTTCAACCCCTCATTTTCAGCCTATTCTACCGTCGAACCGCCCAAGCCTAGTAGTGCTGCTCATGGTGCTCCGCACTAACCCTTGATTTTCGATTCAACTTGGAAATGTAAAATCAGACAATAAGTATTCAGGGTTCTTGGAAGTAAATTTGAATGTTCCCTTTCGTGTCTACGTGAGATTGTATTTGTGAAAGTTTTCTATTTGATTTGCGAATGATTGATTGATTAAGTATTTAGCATTGGTATGAACTTTGGATTGGTGTTTCCCGGTAATGGTATACCTTTCAACAAAAGAAATTTAGATTATTTCTTTAAATTCGGGGGCAGGGTGTTACACATTCGTATACAAACACTTAGCATATGATCACTTTCTTTTGTTTAAACTCTCAACTAAGTCATTCTTCTTTCTTACTTGAGAACTTGAGAGAATTGTTGGTGGCAACCACACTAAAAACTTTAACTAAGTGTTTGGGTGTAAAATATACTCTCATACGGACCGTGTTCCAAACCAGTTTAATGGTTCGTCGAGGATTTGATTGAGGATCTAAGGAGATATTCGTGATCCGGGTCATATTAAGCTTATCTTGTAGGCCAAGGCGTTTTCGTCCATATCCAGAAAATTATTGAAGTATCAAGGATTTGGGGAATTAATGGCTGACTTGGTGATCAAGATCAAGCAATATTGAGGTGAATCTAGATGGTCATTGATTATTTACCATTTTTGATAACTAGTGACGTGCTAGTTTGCTTAAGAGGATGAAGAACAAAAGATAGTATAATCTTAATTGCTTGGTGGATACATGAAGAATGTGCATATCAAGTTTTCAAGTGAGATGCTTCAATTGATATTCCTTCCTTAATTGGATGAGGGACACATCAAAGATTTTCAAATTTACAAGAGATTTGATACGCCTTGGTCCGCAAGAAAGAACAAACCCTAGTATTCACTATTTAAAAGGGTCAAGAAGAGGGATATCTACACATCTCAATCTCAATCAATCAATCAATACAACTTTTGCACACTGCTAAACAAGCCTCTCCAGAGCACCTCTACCAGAAAGATTCCTCGAGTCTTTTTATCTCACCAAAGCCCTATCCGTAGGCATTCCCTTCTTCTACCTCACGAAAGCCTCATCTGTAAGCATTAGCCGCTTCTACTCACCAAGCCTCATCCATGAGCGAACAGTCCACAACCACTTCATAAAGACTAATCCGTTGGCGAATACCCACAAAATCATTGTTAGGGTGAATAACCTTTGCAGATATCACAAGTTTGTCAGAGAATCCGTTGTCGAACGCCCTGCAATCCTTGATTATAGCTCTGCTCAACCACACCGGTCTGAGTAAGATACGTCCACTTCACAAGTGGAGGAGAAAAATCCTAGTTGTTCTTCAGCTAAGTCTGTAGAACCTAAGTGCAGACCCGACCAACGCTTGTACGACTGTCGTTTGAAGAGTAGTTAGAAGGCGAACAAGCATCGAAGATCAAGGCTGTACTTGACCCATAGGTACTGGCACACCTCAAGCTTGGTTGTTCGAGAAAATCTATTTTCACACCGAACATTTGGCACACCCAGTGTGACCTAACGTGTCGGGATTGTAGAAGAAACGATTTCGTGTTTCGGATGATTACCAGTTAACTGGCTGAAGTGAGGTGATCATGGACGACAAGTTGAAGCAGAAATTTAAGGCTATCATTGAGAAAATTGATAAAATCAATGCAACCGCAGATCGGATAAATGCTTCCACAGATCAGCCTAACAAAGAAGTTAAAGCAACCAATGAGAAGACAACAAAGCTGTAAGATGAAGCAATCCATGATGTTTGCAATACTAACAAAGATGTTTTACAATCCCAAGAAGTAGAACCTAAAGCTGACGAAGATACTCTCGCCAAAGAGGTAAATCGGTTTTGATCAATCTAGTGGCGAAATCTTTTCTCTGGTCATATCAGAAAAAATTAATTTGCCAATTTGTGGTGAATCTCATGAGGAGCACAGCAATGAAGTCGGCAACCAACAAAGTTGCTCCAAAGACGAAATCATTCCGTTCGTGCATGATACTGTATATATGGACACATACCAAGCCTTACAGATAGTTCTCAATGATGTTTATAGCAGGAATATGTCATTGTCTGAGGCAGAAGTTAAGTCACCAATATGTGGTGATTGTTATTTTAATATGGAGACAACCTACGATGAATATGATGATGATTATAGATTAATTTTTGGCTCTAATATCAGCAAGTTTCGTATACAGTAATTCGACTTGTATGATTCTCTTGTTTTTGAAGATATAAACTAGCAAGTGGTTTATTATGATAGCCAATTGGTGGCTGCAACTGTACATAACGTACACCACGATATGGTAGTCGGCGATAAGGCGGATTTCCACACCGAGCCATCCGCGAAGGTGCAATTGATGAACATGCTTTATCAAACAATGAAGATGCATGGGGGCTATGCAGCAGGTCCTATGAGCAGCAACTTCAAGGTTTTCATGTTGATGACACCTAGCATCTTTGTTCAATACTTAGAGTTTCTCGTTGGACAGAATCCCGTACTACAAATATCAAGACGTCATGGCTTAGAGTGAAGCATTGGTGGCCTCCCCCGTGGCCTCACGAATGGTAACTAATCATATTGAGTTTCCTGCTTCTTTGTTTCTGCTTTTGAGTTTTTTGGTTCGTATTCGTTTTGATTTTGTTGGATTGAAAAAAAAAAATTCAAAAAGAGATTTTGTGTTTTGCTGAAATGCAAGACAATATTCTTACCTGAAAGAGGTTTGAATTCTATTCTATATTATTAGAGACATATTTCTGAGGTCTTAGATGAAATAAACAATAGATGTGTTTCAAAGTTACAACCATTATGCCAACAGAATACAGAAGAGTTGAAGTAAGAGTGCAGTTCAGCAAATTTGTAGCAACAGTTTATGTGTTGCAACTTCATGGAATAAACTGGGAAGATCCAGAAAGAATTAGAAAGCAACCTTCATATACATGAAAAGCCCTGGATGTCTACTTTCCAATACAATTTGCGGTTTGAAATTTCAACGTTCCAAGAAGAAGTTATGGCTGTTGGAGTCCCAGTAGGTCAGGAGGCGTAAAAATCTGTATCATGCATTGATGACTGCACGAATGGATGTTATGAGCTCCCCTTTAATCTGGAAAATGCACACATGTGCAGTTTATATATGTCCTTAGATGCTTGGGGAGCTTGGCGTGAAGTTTCTCTACCCCCGTTCGCCTAGCTATTGATATCAAAATTGGAGGGTTTGCGAATCAGCAGTTACAGTTACAGCTACAGCTTATCTATAGAAACTTCGTGGAGTTTCTGGGAACAATTTAGAATGAACTAGTAAGCAAGCCATATATGCACATAAAGATCTAGATGTCTACTTTCTAGAAACATTTACGGCTTGGGATTCCAAGATTTCAGGAGAGAGTAATGGCAGTTTAGGTCTTGGTAGGTCAGAAGACACGTTTTCAACAGCCTATACTACTATGCAGCAACTTCACTGAATCACTAGTGATGATCTACTAAGAATTAGTTTGCAAGCTGCATTGTGTGGAAAACCCTGGATGTCTAGTTTCTAACAGAGTGTACGGCTTGTGATTCCGACGTTCTAGTAAAAAGTTATTACAGTTTGATGATAGGAAGGTCAGGATGAACTCAATATTGATAGCATGCATATATGTGTGGCGAATGGGCATTGAAGGTCTTGTTTAGCTGGCGAATGTAAACTTGTGTCTTCTATACATGTTCTTATATACTTAGGGAGCTTGAAACTCAAGATTCGCTATCCTCATTCGCCTAACTATGGACATCAAAACCAAGCAGTTGCAGTTCAACCAATTTCAGTGGCAGATTCTGTGCAGTAGCTTTGCAGATATAACTAGGAAGATCCCGAGCGAATCAGTGAGCAAGCTGCATATTAGTAGAAAGGTATGGATGTCTAGTTTCTAATGTAATTTACGGTTCATGATTTCGACACACCTGTAGAAAGGTATGGCAATTTGAGTACCGGAAGGTCAGAATGCTCGAGCATCTGCTTTTTGTGTTTGTGACTACGGCGAATGGACTTGGAATCATATATAGCTTGGCGAATGCACATTAGAATGTTATCTATTCATGCTTACATACTTAGGGGGCTTGCTTCAAGTTTTTCCTTTCTTTATTCACTCTATTTCGGACACTAAAACTGGGTGCACATAGGGACATAAATTAGTATAAAGTGGTTCAAGTTGATCAAACTTGAGGGTTCTCAGATGTGCATATATAAGGATATTCATTGCAAGGAGATAAACGAAAAGAAGAACTAGTTAAGAGGAAAAGATGGTTTCAAGATCAAAACTCCATCTAAGCATGCTATGGTGTTCATAAAGCTAATCCATGTAGGTGTTAAATCGTTAAGGGTTTGGTTCTCTCTCTTATGCCAATATATGTGGCCTCTTTTTCTCAGAAGTTTAGGAAACAACTATGTGTTTGTCCACAGCCGTTGTCGATAGTGGTTAGGTTGAGAAGAAGTGTAATTATAATTCCTCATATCTAAAGCATTAGTCAGCAGTGTTTTAATTTAGCCAACACATGTGGCTAAAAATTCAAAAAATGACATCACTATACTTCAATCAATGGTATCATGCAAAGCAACTTCATAAGATTCAGTTTCTGCACCATGATAGAGTCATCTAAATTTGCACATGGAATCTTTTGTTCATATGAAGGACATTAATACAAACCAAGACATGCATCTCGCGTTCTTGGAGAGCTAGTACCTCATTGGCTTTGTGATGTTATCATAATACCGGATCTCATTGGCCTAGTACTTTAAAGATCAAACTTTGTGGTCTTTAATTATTCGTTACTTATGTCAGTTACCGTGCATGTGAAGTTGATTATGAGGAGATGAAATTCTATACATCCAACAACTGGTTATGAGAGAGGTTTTGGTATGTCTTGGAGGAATGACACACCAAAGTTGAAATTAAAAGTATGGCAGACATCTACTCAAGTTTCTCAAGTATTTATGGAGCCTCATGCATATCAGAAAGTAGCAACAAAGTAAGACGAAGGTTTTTGCTGAGGTTGAATTGTTCTTATACTAGGGGGCTTCAAACCTCATGTTAGCAACAAAGATTTTCAAAGAAGTAATTGTGTGTTTAATGTTACATCCACAACAAGATGGTGGAAGTCAGTCTGCAGCTTTCTTAAGGGTTTCTTGCATGAAGTAAACATCGATGTATGACTAGTCCTATAGCATTCGCTGCCGTAATGAAGCAGAATACCAGCAACCTTTTCTTGTAATCAAGTCCATACCAGGGGGCTACAGGCTGCAAAGTGCAAACCATATATTTCTGTGACAATTACAAACAACTTTTTGAGTTGTTACTAGAGAGCTCGAGGAGTTTGAGTTGACACAGAGACAATTTGGCATTTAACAGAGGAAGTATGGAGGACGCTCTGATATCTTTTGGAGGAATGGAGACAGAGTTGAGAACAATACAAGAAGACCATGTCTATATATATTGTTTGGCAGAACGTTCAAAGAAACAATACAAGTCTATTTGTGTCTGATCACCACAAGAAGGCTTGTAATTCACATTCATGGAGCCAAATTAGCGCAAGCACGTAAAGAAGTAAGTTCTAACTCCATATGTGAAGCTCGATTCTCTACATCAGGTTCTATAAATAATGCACATTCCGGAAGCATGCGAGATCAGTTTAACCGGCTTATTCTCACTACATTCACTGCACCCAATTAAACTAAGGGGCTACACTATACATATTCTGTGCCAATATTGGGGCAGAATTTTTGAAACTTTTTGAGTTTCAGTATTCATTTTATTTTTGAACCAATCCTTGTGGTTTATCTAAACCAATTCATGGTTTTGTATTTTATTTAGTCAATCTATTTGTTTATAGGTGGAACCTAATATTTCATCTTTACCGGGTTACAATTAAATGTGAAGCCACTCTGGGCCCTTTGTCTGGGCCCAATTCGCCATAGAGCTAAGTAAAGCAAGGGAAACTACTTCCACATTGGAAAGGGACAGGAATGCTGCCTTCAATGCTATTATAAATACCGGCACATGCCTCCCCATAAAGGTACGATGAAACTTCTTGACTATTCCCGAGTTTTATGCTTAGCTGACAGTGTCTAACTTAAGCATCGGAGTGGCTTCCCTCGGTAAACCCGGGGACGCCTCTTTGACGTGTTTGTTCTTTACACAGGAAAACTCGGAATACAAGGAAGTCCGCTATTTCTGGAGCCGTGCCACCCGCTAAAGGGACCACGAGCCACCCGGAAACAATTGGTGCTCTCGTTGAGAGTTGAACTCAAGACCCTCTCGCTTAATATTTTAAAAGAACGATGATGGAAATGCCAATGAGACGTCAGCCAGACTCGCTGATGTGATAACCCCAGAAGGGAGTCCTCCGGGTTATGGAAACCGGTACCAAGTTAATAGGTACCAAGTTATCTACAACTATCCAAGTTTATTATATTTCGATGTTATATATATAAAGCCTTTCAGGCCCACATAAAACCCGGCCGGGTTATGTCTATCAATCAGTTTGTTGAGTGAATGCAGGTAATCTCCATTTGACATGAAATATTGCAAGCCTTTCACGGCCTTATTTCATTGTCAAAACTTGGCAAGCTCCGATAATCTCCGATAATCTCCATTTGACATGAAATATTGCAAGCCTTTCACGGCCTTATTTCATGGTCAAAACTTGGCAAGCTCCGATAAATCTCCGATAATCTCCGATAATCTCCATTTGACATGAAATATTGCAAGCCTTTCACGGCCTTATTTCATGGTCAAAACTTGGCAAGCTCCGATAAATCTCCGATAATCTCCGATAATCTCCATTTGACATGAAATATTGCAAGCCTTTCACGGCCTTATTTCATGGTCAAAACTCGGCAAGCTCCGATAAATCTCTGATAATCTCCGGTCTACATGACGTGAAATATTGCAAGCCTTAACGGCCTTATTTCACTGTCAAACTCGGTAATCTCCGATAATCTCTGGTAATCTCTATAACTTGGAATATTGCAAGCCTTTCACGACCTTATTTCAGTCTTTGAGTCCTAGCGGACCCGTACAGCCTTAGTGGCCCTATTTTTATTCACATGTCAAACCGGCATTATGTATAAATTTTGTCAACATTTGCATATTTTGCATCAGATTACCGTGTTATTTGGCAGGAAGCCCTTGAAAGTCCTTATGGACTCGTGAAGCCTTAACGGCCCTATTTTTATTCACATGCCAAACCAGCACTATGTGAATTTTGTCAACTCTTGCAGGTTATGCAACGGGTTGGAAGTCCTAACAGGACCCGTAAAGCCCTAGCGGTCCTTGAAAGTCCTTATAAACACGGAAAAAACCCGTGTTATAGAAAGACATTTTCGCGCAAGGCCCTAGCGGCCCATGGAAGTCTTAACGGACAAGTATACCTTAGCGGTCCTATTTTTATTTAATCACATAAAATGTGCCAAACCGGCAATATGCTTAATTTTTTGTATATTATGCATCACATTACCGTGTTATTTGACAGGAAGCCCTAACGGACCGGTAAAGCCCTACCGGGCCTATTGTTATTTTATGACGATAACATGCCAGACCGGCACTATGTGTAAATTGTCTACACTTGCGAGATATGCATCAAATTAACGTGTTATTTGACAGGAAAAATTATGCCAACAGCTTGAATGCTTTTATTCGAAAGTCAGCTACAAGGCAGAAAGCCGCTACAAAAATAAAGATATGCATCAACTCAACTTGTTATTTTACAGGGAACGAGTGTTATAGAATGACACCCCCCCTGAAAAGCCCTAGCGGCCCATGGAGGTCCTAACGGACCCGTAAAGCCCTAGCGGCACCATTTTTATTTACATGCCAAACCGGCATTATATGTGCAAATTTTGTCACCACTTGCAGGTTATGCATCGGGTTGAAAGTCCTTATGAACCCGTAAAGCCCTAGCGGCACTATTTTTATTTATATGCCAAACCGGCATTATATGTGAAATGTCAACACTTGCAGGTTATGCACCGGGTTGGAAGTCCTGACGGACCCGTAAAGCCTTAGCGGCCCTATTTTTATTCACATGCCGAACCGGCACTATATGTGTATATTTTGTCAACACTTGCAAATTATGCGTCAGTTTAACGTGTTATTTTACAGGGAAAAAAACCCGTGTTATAGAAAGACATTCTCCCGCAAGACCTTCGCGGCCCATGGAAGTCCTAACGGACCCGTATACCCTAGCGGCACTATCTTTATTTACATATCAAACCGGCATTATGTGTAAATTTTTATACGCGTCAAGTTACCGTGTTATTTCACAAGAGCGAAGGAAAAGCTTGATTACTTCAAAGAGGTCAATTACAAGAGCAGTAAACCGCTACAAAACAGACTACACTACAAAAGCAAAGACAAATACTTATGCTCCAGCTCAGGGCGCTGCAGACCCGCTACCACCGCCAGTGCTCGAGCCGCCACGTCCTCCCCGGGGCCGTATGATAAACTGTCCCCTACGGAGCGGTGGCCGGTTTTGAGGACCACCGACAATCCCACTACGGGAAGTACCTCTCCGGGCTGCTGAAGAATGAACTGGGGGACTCCGAGCCGGGTTTGCAGGAGCCCTAGGGTTTGCGGCCATGGCAGGAGTCGACCGGGAGGTGCCTGCAGCCTCGTCGGGTCTAACGTGACCTTGGTGACCATCATACCCGGCTTTGTCGAGCCACCCTTGGCGAATCCCGGCGCTAACAATTTCGGCACGAGCCTCAGCCCTCGCCGACCGCAGCTTTAGCTCAAACTCTGGACTCGCTAGAAACTCGGAGACAGCAGAGTTCCTGGCCCGGGAAACAGCCTGCACCAACGCTCCTTTCTGCTGCTCCAGAGAAGTCACTTGCTGCTGCAGCGCTTGATTCTGTTGAGTAAGCTGAGCAATAGCAGCATCTTGAGCACACCGGTCCTCCCGGTGACCCTCGATGACTCTCTCGTACTCCGAGTTCTTGGCCACCAAGTCTGCTATTTTTTCTTCTGCCTTGGCCAACTCCGCACACGACGCAATGGCTGATGAGCTTGCCTCTTCCCGGACCCGAGCCAGGCATTCCTCGCTCGCCGTCACTTGATCCCGGGCCGCCCGGAGGTCGTCCTTGAGAACTCTCTCTCTCTCGGGGATGCCTTCGTTGATTAGCCGATCAGTTGCCAAGTATGACATCCTGACCGCCTACAAAAAACAATTCAGCGGGTTAGTATCAAAGAAAAAGAAAGAAACCCCCAACACAAGTCACGAAAGAAACACTAACTCGCATCAGTTTCTCCTGCGTCCTCCGGGCTACGATCAACGGGTCATGATGCTCCAGGACATAGGAGTCGGCGGCACAATTCTTCAAGTCCGCTACCATCCTTTGGATGGCCACGTCCGCCATTCCCCCGCTCGCCAACTCCTCCATTATCTCGTCAGTGTCCCGGTGCTGCTTTCTCTCCCTCCTCTCTTTCCTCTCCTTCCTCCTCTTCTTCCTCTCGGACCTTGCCGAGCTGGATGCCTCCCGGGTGCGTTTGTGGGAGGGGACGGGTTCCACTTCGTGCACTTCGTCGCTCCCATTACTCCCCTCAGGGTTCTCACTCGCCACCCCTTCGAAACCGACAACTTCTTCACCCCCGTCGTCATCCTCTTCGGTAAACTCCTCCTCACCCGGGAGCACAGATGAGGGCACCGCGCTCATCACCGGTTCTTCAGTCTCTTCATCGGCGAAGGTAAATTGAGCCACCGGTTCTTCAATCACCGGGTCTTCCGTCACCTCCGCGGGGCTCCCCACAATCTCTTCATCTAACTCCTGGTACATCTCCGTGCCAAGTACCTCAGCAAGGTACCCGGGGATCTCGTTGAAGTGCAAGGTGTCCACGAGGAATTTCTCAGTATCCCCTTGCTCTGCTTCTGTGCGCAGGAAAGCCGCTTTCGTGGTCAGGTTAATGTCGTATAATTGACCATCCGTTGCTTGTGTCCGGATCCCGGCCCAAACAGCCTTATCTTCAAACCCGTCGTATATTCCCGGGTTCTTCCGCTTCGTAAACTCCATTGGAAGAAGAGCTGCAGAAACACATATAGCCCGTTACACAAGAAGCATTTAACAACAAAAGTTGAAGGAACACGAGACAAACCTGGGAGCTCCATCAACCGGCACCTGCTGTACACATACAGCCTACAAAGCCAGTATGAACTCCGGTCATCTTGACCCCGGAAGGCCCATAGCATCCTCCGGATCCTCTTCTCCATCACCGGCTCCAGAGGAATATCGGGGACGTCTGCAACACAAGTAACATAATTATAACCCGGGATAGAGAAAAGAAAGAATAATCCGGAGAGAGAAGGACTCACTCATCAGTGGCTGGAAGTCACCCGGTACTTGAAACGCGTATCCCGGGTCTTGAAAGTTTCTTATCAAGAAACTTTTCTCCCTCCAGGTCCGGCTCACGGAGGTTGGCAGGTCCTCGACGATCTTCTTAAAAACCGCTTTGGACTTCAGTTGGATGGTCCCGCTGAAACCCGCCTTCCGGGAGTACTCAGCCCGGTACATGGCGTGTAACTCGTGATAGGTCGGCATCTGCTGCTTCAATACCTTGTACATAACGCACAACCCAAGTAGCTGCCTCCACATGTTCGGTCCAACTTGCCCGATTGCGAAGTTGCTCGCAGCCAAGAGATACTGCACCTCTACCTTCAGCGGGAGTGACAAGCCGCAGCGTAGCTGATACTCGTGGCACAGCGTCCACCCATCCCCGGGAGCGAAGAACTGGTCCTCGGGTTCTAAAGGCCGAATTTCTACAGACTCGGGGATCTTCCAGTTGCTCCTTAGCTCCACGATCTCCTCCGCTGTCAATGAGTACCCGGGAGGGTCAAGAGCGGTCCCATCAGTGAAGGTCACGGAGGCAAACTCGGGGACGTGAGTGTCCATTGTTTCGTTGGCCATCTGCAAAACAAAAAAACACGGGGGCGTCAACAAAACCCAGATAACCCGGCGTCACGAAGCTAAATTCCCAGACGCAGAAACCCAGAAAACGTTCCTGGGAACCCAGAAACAGTACACATCGTCCCAAAACAATCAAAAAGGAGGGAAGAAGAAACAGTACCTTACTTTTGAGGGTTTGAAGGGGTTTTTGGGATCGATTTGAGATTGAGAATCAAAAGAAACAGCGACAAAAGAAAGCGACAGCAAAAAGCACGACAAAGTTATCGGGTTTGGAGGTGAGACAAAACTGTCACCTTCAACCCCTATTTATACAGTTAGAGACGTACACTGAAGGGACGTTTCAGTTTTTCGAAAATCGACACGTGTCGTGCATGCCGCGTCCCAAAACCGAAAAACTTTTCAGTTTCCCCCACTTCAAACTGAAAACTTTTCAGTTTCCCCCCACTACAACCCGGAGACGTCGTTTTGAGTTCTCAACGTAAAGAATGTCTGCGGGTTACGCTTGCGTACGGACTTGGGGGACTGGGTACCCCGGGTTTGGTTGCTAACTTTGTAACCCGGTAAAGAAACGATTTTAAGTCTCAACGAGAGCACCAATTGTTTCCGGGTGGCTCGTGGTCCCTTTAGCGGGTGGCACGGCTCCAGAAATAGCGGACTTCCTTGTATTCCGAGTTTTCCTGTGTAAAGAACAAACACGTCAAAGAGGCGTCCCCGGGTTTACCGAGGGAAGCCACTCCGATGCTTAAGTTAGACACTGTCAGCTAAGCATAAAACTCGGGAATAGTCAAGAAATTTCATCGTACCTTTATGGGGAGGCATGTGCCGGTATTTATAATAGCATTGAAGGCAGCATTCCTGTCCCTTTCCAATGTGGGAGTAGTTTCCCTTGCTTTACTTAGCTCTATGGCGAATTGGGCCCAGACAAAGGGCCCAGAGTGGCTTCACATTTAATTGTAACCCGGTAAAGGTGAAATATTAGGTTCCACCTATAAACACTATTCAAGGCCAACACCTGTGGCCTATTATTTTGAAAATATTAGCAGCAACAAAAAGTTGTCAAAGACTCAAGAAAACTTGGTATTTCAAGGTACTTTGTCAAGACAGTTCCAAGCTTTCGGGAGGTACACATCAAACATCCAAGACTTTAGACATGTACTATTGATGCTAAGGAACATGTTAGGATGCTCCATTCCCCAGAAATCACAAAAAAAGCTTATGAAAATCACCAACCAAGTCAGCTCCTACAAAAAGAAAATCTAAAAATTTCAGATTTTGCTTATTTTTAGCCATTTTCATGGCATATTTTTGGCCATTTTCATGTCTCATTCGCGCATCTTTGCAAGGGTTAAAGCCTTGTTTGCCATACACTACCTTGAAGCTAGTATATTGGACTACAAGTAGGAAAAAGAATCATGTCATTCGCTGCTTTAAGGAGTGAGTTATGAGGTCTACAAGTTGGCATCTTGAAGCAGTTATTCCAAAAAAACTGCACTGCAATGAGTTTTGGTGACCTTGTTTCTTCATCTTAACATGTACCTATCATTGGGTTATTGTTTATACATCAAGTTGAGATGTTGTAGAGCATTTTAGAATCAAGAATCATCCAAAAAGACCAAGGGAAGACAAAGTTACAAGCTCAATAAGTTGACCAAAAAAGTAAGAAAAGCTGGAATTTCTAGAAAATATGTTTCATGGAGCTGTTTTGTGAGACCATTTGCACCATCTTCCTGAGTTTCTTTGGTCGTTCACTTTATCAAACCTTTAAGCACATATGTTTTACTACATTCTCAAGCCAAGAACCAATGGGAAACATCATTCGAGCGTGGAGTAAATCGTGCCCAAAGTTAACTTCTCGAGAAGGAAGTTTCATCAGCTTTTGACAAAATATTTTGTGGAGTTGGTTTTGTTAGCTTTCTTGGAGGATTTTTTATTGAAAGATTGGTTCAATTTGGAGGCTGTGGTGTTGAAGAACAACGTCAAGTTTTAAAACAACCAGTAAGTGGTTGGTTCAAACCCTTCTCATTCATCTAAAGTTGGCTACATGAAGTACAATTGTGCCTACCTTGAGACTAGGTTTTCTTGGTTCATTACTATCATCAAGACCAATTCTTGTGGTTTTGTTATTATATTTTATTAAGCATGAGGGGCTTCATATCTGCATCCAGTTGGTCAACGTGAGCTTAAGGCATGTTTTCGTCAGAACGTGCTTCATCATCTTCAAAGCCAAGAATTCAAGTTCATTATATGATTATCAGGTTGAAGATTAATTATGCTGCTATATGATCTACCTAGTTATTGTTCATTATTGTCATTGAAGCTTCAAGAGTCAAGACCTAAATTTGAATTTTGTGTTTGTTAGTTGAGTCGGTGAGTGGCTTTCGCTGGTATGAATGACGCATGTGGATTATAGGTCTTTTCAGTCAAGACGCATGGCTTCTCCTTCAAGACCTGGGGGCTATGTTTGGGTGTAAAATATACTTTCTTGTACGGACTGTGTTCCAAACTAGTTTAATGGTTCGTCGAGGATTTGATCGAGGATCTAAGGAGATATTCGTGATCGGGGTCATATTAAGCTTATCTTGCGGGCCAAGGCGTTTTCGTCCATATCAGGGCAATTATTGAAGTATCAAGGATTTGGGGAATTAATTGCTGACTTGGTGATCAAGATCAAGCAATATTGAGGTGAATCTAGATGGTCATTGATTATTTACCATTTTTGATAACTAGTGACGTGCTAGTTTGCTTAAGAGGATGAAGAACAAAAGATAGTATAATCTTAATTGCTTGGTGGACACATGTAGAATGTGCATATCAAGTTTTCAAGGTTCAATGAGATGCTTCAATTGATATTCCTTCCTTAATTGGATGAGGGACACATCAAGAAGAGGGATACTACACATCTCAATCTGATAAGTGCGTTTTACGCCATGTTTTTAATGTGTTTTTACCCTCATTTATACTTGGTTTATTCCTTAGTAATGTCGTTTTTACTTATTTTGAGTTAAAAGGGTTTTTCTGTAGAGCAATAGCTAAAACGTGCATTTATACAGAAAATTGTGCTTAAGTGTTGAAAATTCGATTTGGAACAAAGACTTGGTTATTTTCTTATGATTCGTTATATTTTACATTGTCAGTGCTGATGAATTTTGTGCAATGTATAGATGACATGTATATGGACATATTAGATCAAGAATCATGTTCATTGGACTTATAGAGGATAACAAAAGAAGCCATGGAAAAGAAGAAACTCAGAAACATTGCATTTTGATCCGAGCAGAAAGTTTCAGAAACCCTACATCAACTTTGGAATTTCATATCTGGAGATCCAGGAGGAATCTGAGGACGAGCTATATACCGTTGGAAAGCTGTGCGTGTCTAGTTTTCAGATCAGCTAGAATCGCATCAATTGGAGTTCATATGAGGGAGTTATGAGCAAAAAAATGGACGGAGGTCAAGCTGCAAAACCGGGCAGTTTCTGCCTAAGTTGTCACACGGGTTTGGGAGGATGTTTCTTCACCAAAATACTTCCCAAATGTGTCAAAGGACTTAAGAAGAGCTTAATGAAGTCATGGGAAGCTGCATTGAAGAAGAAGATTCGAAGAAGTCATCAAGGACAGCCGAAATAACTAAGTAGACAGCTTTCCCGAAAGTCTGTCCTTACCGAGTTTGCCCATGAAATCGGCTGCCTATAAGCCCAAGAACTTGTGTATGAGGCCTACATGGATCCAATAACATGTAGGAGAGTCCAAGAAGTCAGAAATCCTAGTCCAAAGTCGAAATCCTTGTCAAAGAAGAAAGAAGAAACCAAGTCCAAAATGGATTACAAGTTCAACAAGGAATGGGACTCCTTGAAGTTGCCGAATTCTATAGGGTTTTGCTTTGTATTGTCTGTATAAATAGGACCTATGTACGTCAGTTTTAGTGTCTTTTCAATTGCTCAAAAACATAGTATAGCCAAACTCTACCCAAAAACCCTCACACAGCCGAAACACAAAGCTGTCGCCGAACACCCATTGCAGCCGCATCAATCATCCCTTGCCGCCAACCATCCTTGCCTTAGCCGAACCTTTTAGGTAGGATTTGGTATGGATTTCTCCATGTCTTTATGTATTTTTACTGTGTTTATTGTTCTTCATAAATATTATTTCTGGATTTTTGGTTTTATACAATATCGGATGTTGTTAAGTTTTTCTTTGTGATCTTTTTAATAACATATGAGTTGTGTAACGATTTAGATTGCATGTTAAGGCTTATGATTTAGATTAGGTTGTCTATGTTTGTGTGTTTAGTAGTTGTCGAATTGATTTATTGCTTACCTGATCACGTAATCGAACCTGAAGATAGTCTAGAGCTCAGATGTTTCTAAGGGGGAGTTTAATATGGTGTAGTAATCTAGGGTTAAGTTCACCGTGTCGGGTTCTCAATTCTAGTTGCTGCATAGGGTTGCTAGGGTAAGTGATTTACATGCTAATAGGCTGAGTGACGCCATGCCTAGGATCATGTCTCCAACGACTCGTGAACGGTAAGTGTATTTTGTGTTAATGTGATACGTGTCGTAAGCATTAAACAGGATGACACATAAACTTAGGATGATGCGTGTCGTAAGTTCTAAGTTACATGAGAAGTCATAAAAAGTTGGAATTAATTTGCATCTATGATAACATAAACATAATAACTTAATCTTGCATAAAACTTATGTGTTTTCTAATCGGTGTTTGCTATAATTCGTGCTTGAGTAATGATCGACCGACCTTGTAAATAATCTTGTTTTTATTTTTTTTTGTTTCGAACAAAACCTTAACTCCCATATATTTCGATGTAAATATGTTTATATGTATGAATCCTACTAACATTTTCATTTTGCAGAAAAGTAATCCTTCCTTAGTGTCCCCGGCTAGAACGATCCCCTACTTACTAATACTATACGATAGGGTTTTAAATTGCAGGTCAACTTTTAACAGGTCACAATCTCAATCAATCAATACAACTTTTGCATACTGCAAAACAAGCCTCTCCGGAACACCTCTACCAGAAAGATTCCTCGAGTCTTTTTGTCTCACCAAAGCCCTATCCGTAGGAATTCCCCGCTTCTACCTCACCAAAGCCTCATCCGTGAGTATTACCCGCTTCTACTCACCAAGCCTCATCCGTGAGCGAACAGTCCACCACCACATCATAAAGACCGATCCGTCGGCGAATACCCACAAAATCATTGTTAGGGATTACCTTTGCAGATATCACAAGTTTGTCAGAGAATCCTTTGGCGAACGCCCTGAAATCCTTGATTATAGCTCTGCTTAACCACACCGATCCGAGTAAGATACGTCCACTTCACAAGAGGAGGATAAAAATCCTAGTTGTTCTTCAGCTAGGTCTGTAGAACCTAAGTGCAGGCTCGACCAACGATTGTACGAAATTCGTTTGAAGAGTAGTTAGAAGGCGAACAAGCATCGAAGATCAAGGTTGTACCTGACCTATAGGTACTGGCACGCCTCAAGCTTGGTTGTTTGAGAAAATCTATTTTTACACCGAACACTAAGCCTTGTACATGCATCTAACTCATTTAACCCAGTGCTGAGCGCCTCTGGACCTTACACGTGGACGTACGGGTACAGTATGACCTAGAGTACACCCCTCAAGCTTCCTTCGAATGAGCATGGGAATAGTTGTCATGTTGTCCATGACATTTGAAATCTTCAAATAGCATAAACTACTAGCCTCTGCGCCTATAAATAAGGGTCGTAAATGGCTATCTTGAGCATCAAAAGGGGGTTTTCAGATCTGTCTGAGCGCCTCTATGACCTCGCTATTCTTTTGTAGGTCTCATCCAGCGAATCACCAATTCTGACAATTGTCATTCGAGTGAATCTGCATCAAGTCGACATCTTATTCCCTAACCCCAAATGCTTAGACAATCCACAAGATAGAACCGTGGAGCCACAAACCCATTCTTAGGCATCAATGACTTCCTTGATCCATTGTTTTTTCTTGGTGATTGAGAGAAAGCTTGAAGATGAGGCTAGCTATTATTACAGGTGTAGTAGAGGCAGCCATAGTAGTAGCCATTGGTAAGGAAGACATTGCACAACTCGAAAAGAAGAGAACCCTAACCCTTGCTCTAGCGTGAGAGAGAGGTTTTCTAAGAGTAGTGATATTGTGATTTGAGCTTGTATTGGTGACGTTGATCTAATCATGAGAAATTTAGGGAAATGACCCTTTTTTATAGGGTCAATATATTTATAACCTTGTTTTTAATGTAGTTGAAAAATAACCTTTTTGAAGGTAGAAAGTCCTTATTATCCTTTTTAAACGATTTATCTTTTACGATTGAGAAAATTTATTTCATTCTTCATTTTTTACAAGCAACAAACCCAATATCTCTTCTCATCTGATATGGACAGACCGTAAACTCATATTGATTTGCAACATAATCAATTTCTCTTTGTTACAGGTACGTACAACACTAATCTCTTTGTTTATTTTAGAACTGAATCATACTAGTCAGATATAACTATAATATTATGTTCTTGATTATTTTCTTAATGATTTAGGGTTCTTCAACAAGATAAGTTTCTCAAGTTGAATTGAAAATTACAAGTATTATTTGTTTGTGAGTATGATCGTTGAGGCCTACACATGATTGTTTAATTATTCATTTATTGAAGATGAAGGGGTGATCTCAAATCCTCAATATACAAAGTCCCCAAGTCTTTGCATACGTAGGAGGTTTTTGTCTAAATTAGGATTATAATTTTGTTTTTGTGTCTGAGTGTTGGTGAAGAATGTAGTTATATAAATATTTAATACTAATTGTTTACTTTTTGCTGGTCTTCTATATCCCCAGTTTTGTTGGTTCTAATTTATGATTCAGTAAAGTAATTTGCCACTCTTGAATCCATCATACTTTAGATGATCACATACACTACTTGATTGTGCATAATCCTCTACATGTTAGTTGCCTGATACACTGATGTTTAATGACCTATTTGTACCAGTGAATTTTTATGGTTTTATCATTCATGAAAGGCCAATCCAGTATTAGAAGACAAACTGCAAGTAGAGTATTTTATTATCATTCTAATTACTGTAATCTTAATACAATAGAACTTGTGAAAAGATATTAGACTTCATGACTTCATGTTAACTTGTGTAAGGAGAGGGAGCGTCTTTGTACTTCATGTAAGATAATTGTTCCCCTTATTGATGGATCATTGTACTCATTTAATCTTTCCTTCTTTTTTTTTCTTTCAGAAAATGAGCCGGTTTATGATTGTTCTTCATTATGGAGGGAAATGGTTAATTCTCAATATACGGGCGATCGATCAAAGACAACGTTAGTCTCAAACCATGTTACCTACCAAGAGCTTGTGAAAGAATTATATCATCAGATTGGTGACAATTCATATCAATATGGTATGAAAGTGCATTACCGATGCATGAGCAACTTAGGGGTCTGCAACACTACAGAGATAGAAGATGATGAAGATGTAGCTAGTTGGATGTGTGATAGTCTATCCATTCAACCAAACAAGATTCCATTGTATATAACTTTGTAGCAGAGTTTATCAAGATCAGTAAGTGGAAGTTATCAAGGCATGACTAGCGGTCCTAACTCATCACAATGTGATGATGTTGTGTCAAAAATTCTCTCTACTGAAGTTCAAGATTATCACCCAATTACTATGAGTTTCCCACATGAGCCGTTAGTAGTGAACACTGGATTGAAGAATGGTGAGGATGTCTCGTACGAAAATAGAGAGCAAGATGAGTTTCCACATTCCAGTTGGGATAATGAAGCTTCAATGGACAATGTAGAAACTGGAAGTGAGCAACCTGAGAATGTCAACCGTGTTCCAACATCACATTGTGGTCGTAAAAGAAGGCACGTGCAAGTTTATGAGAATGTTGTATCTGTTGACACTAATGAAGATATTGTGGTAGGTCAGTTATACCCAAGCAAGAAAGCCTTGAAACAACATTTAGGTATGTTTGCGATCAGAAAGAATCATGAGTTTAAAGTGAAAAAAATCATCGAGTAATCATTTCGAAGTTGGGTGTGTGGATCCTAGTTGTAAGTGGAGACTTTGTGCAATGAAGCTACAAAACTTGGCATATTTTGAAGCAAGAAAATTTCATGATGAACATTCTTGTTCATTGGATATTCTCCACCGTGATCATCAACAAGCAATTAGCTCCCTGATTGGTCAATTTGTAAAGTCAAAATTGAGAGGAACCTCACGTATATACAGACCTAGAGATATTATTGATGATGCACATATTCAGCTTGGTGTTAATATGGGATATAATAAAGCTTGGGGGCTAGAGAAGTAGCTCTATAAATTGCAAGAGGGTCACCAGAGGAATCATTTGCTCCATTTCCAGCTTATTGTGTTATTTTAGAGTGGCTAAACCAAGATACAATAACACACATAGAAACTGATTAGAGCCTCAATTAGAGGATTTCATGGTTCTATAGGCCTGTGATCGCTATAGACGATACATTTTTAAAAAGAAAATACTTTGGAACCATATTTGTGGCTGCATGTCAAGATCGAGAGAATCAAATTTATCCTTTGACATTTGGGGTGGCAAACTTAGAAAATAATGCCTCATGGTTATGGTTTTTGACAAAATTGAGAGGGGCTTAGAGATGTAGAAAACTTGGTGTTCATATCTGATAGGCATGAAAGCATTGCTAAAGCTGTGGATAACATTTTTCCTAAAGCACATCATGGAGCATGCATCTTTCATATAGCTAAAAATTTACAGTCAAAGTTCGGTAAAAGAATGAAAATTCTGTAGTTATATTACACAGCGGCAAAGAAGTACCAAGTAGCTGAGTTCAATGCATTGATGAGCGACATTCGAAAAAATAAAAGATGGAGAAATATGTAAATATCTTGAAGAAATTGGGTGTCATAAGTGGGAAAGAGCTCACTTTATGGGGTACAGATACAACATGATGACTTCCAGCATAGTTGAATCTATAAATGCGAAGTTCGAAGATGCTTGAAAACTACCTATTACTGCTTTAGTGGAGCACATAAGAGAAGTGCTTCAACAATGGTTTGTGGAACGACGCGATGCAGCAAACTCCTTAAATACATCATTAACCAAATATGCAGAAGACAAGGTTAGGAAAAACAACAATAGTGGTTCTCATATGAGGGTATGTATTCTAAAAATTATTGTCAAAATATTTTTTTCTTCCTAGTACTATGTTGTTTGTTTTTAGTTTAGAAAACATGCTAACTTTGATTTCATTTTATTATAGGTGTCTCTGATTGATCTATATGCATTTCAAATACATGACAAAGTGAAACATTTACAGTGGATCTAAACAACATGACATGTTCATACCGAGAGTTTGATCTTGATCGACTTCCTTGTGCCCATGCAATTGTTGCCTATAGAACTAAAGAAATATCTGTGTATAGCATGTGCTCCCAGTTTTACACTGCCAATGCACTCATGTTAGCATATGGAGAGCCTATTTGGCCAGTTAGGAATAAAGTGAGTAGGATGATAGTAGCACAAAGTTTTACGTTTTTAACATGTTTATGTTTCCATTTGTACTTTGTTTATCTCTTATTGTCGTATAATAGAGCCATAATGTAAAGTCGAGAGTTTTTGGTAGAGTTGCGTGTAAAACATGTTAAACATAAAGAAATAATGTAGAAAATTGTCAAAAGCTGATTTGTGGATTTTTAGAGATGTTTTGATGATTCTGTAAAGCTTTGACATTGTCATAAATTGATTTAACTTTTCTGATACTTAGGTGACATATAGAAGAGTTAATGGGAAAATAATCAAGAGAATTGGAGCTATGGAAGGCAATAAAACAGGCAGCAACATCAAGAGGTCGAAAGCATGCAAAATTTCCTGGGCACATCACCCATCTTCTAGAATTTCTCCAGGACAACTCATAAGGAATTAGAAGAATTACCATACATGCACGGAAAGCTGTGTGAATTTAGTTTCCAGAACATTTTTAATCGTATCCATATTTATTTTCTGAATGGAGTTAAGCCTGAATTAGTGTCGGAAGGTCAGACTGCCAGCACAGAATACTTACTGCTGCCGAAAGAAAAGGGTTCCCAATGGACCTAGAGAAGCAATTTGACTAATTCAAGGCATCATATCCATCAAGGAGATGTCCAAACCAAGTCCAATAAGGAGAAGAAGATCAAAATTGGGCAGAATATCCAAGTCTTGAAAAATTCTTGTGGGAAAAATTCATGTGCACGTCTCTCAACTTAACTCTCCAGGATAGCTCACAATGAAGCAGAAAATGTGTCATATATGGATAGAGAGCTATGGGAGTCTAGTTTCAAAATCAATTGGAATCACCTAAATATTTATTTTCTAGCGAAATTTATGATGTAAGCATCAGACGGAGGTCATTCTGCCGAATTGAGAAAAACTATGGAAACCTAAACCAACTTGGTTTCAACTTTGTGGCCAGCCTCTTAGGGTTTTTCCTCTATATAAAGCACAACTAAAAGGGTAGTAAATCATCATCTCACCATTCATACAGCCTTGCCAAAGCACATACCAAAGTTCTTCAAGAAATACACAGCCGAAACCCTATTCACACACTACCTTTCGTTCATCCGATTCTTGTCACTCTTAGAGGCTTTTCATCAAGGTTTCTAATGTGTGACTCAACCTTGGATTTGTACCTTATAATTTTTTTATAATTTATTATTTTATGTATGAATACTTTGTTGAAATTTCAGTTTTAAATGCAAGACATGTTTCCGATTTCATCAGTTGGTTTTGTGTTTTGTGTTTTGTTTTAACTTGTCTCATGTTTCGATTTTACTATTTGATAAGGGCAGTAGGTTTTGATATTCTCACGTATTTTTTTTGTTTTTTGTTTTCATGAATTTGTGCATCAAAATCAATGCTTAGAGGCTGCCTCGGTCATGGTAGTTTTTTAGGTTATGATTTGGATTGATTCATACACTAAGTTGTTTCATTATAGATTATCTATTAGGGCTAAACATTCATAAAACATGCATGTTAATATGATAGGTGACGCTATTACATGTTACATGTTTCCAATTCGGTTTATTGTGTTTTATGTGTTTTTCTTGTTTAATTTCTACTCTGGTGTGTCTTTAAACCGATTAGCATAATTTAGGGTTATACACTGGAGTTGATTCTAAATATTTGAGAAGTCTTAACGATTAGGTAAACCACTAAGGGCTCTAATTAGAATTGGAATTGAGATAAGTATATGATTATGCCGAGTCTTGCTTGCTGCTACAAATTGTTTTACAATTTTGTTTCATGTTCTTGATGGTTTTTCATGCTTGGTTATGTGTGTGGATGATCATATATATATATATATATATATATATATATATATATATATATTTAATTTAGGATTTAATTTTCGGTCCATAGATTCTTAGAAAAATCTTCAAAACTCCCCTTAAAACTTTGTAAATTGTAAATGTGTAATTATGTTTGTTGTGTAAAACGTCACTAACTCTTATTACAGGAACGCCCTTAAGTCCCCGGATTGACCGAACCCTATTTACCAATGCTATAAATGACAACAAAGGGTTCTAAATTGGGTTTCTAGTGTTTTCGTTATTGTACCCTGGTTTCAGATATACTCCATGGGATGTGCCTGAAGAAGTGCAAAATAGAATTGCCTTACCACCAACAAGACAAATAATACCCGAAAGATGTCAGACTGTACGAATTCCATCTGTAGGAGAAGATGCAAATAGGAAAAAATGTACAAGATGCGGTGGTGGAGGTCATAATCATGCAACTTGCCGAAATCCAATTCCAGTTAACTGATGAAATGTGATATTACATTGTAATGTGTACTAAATTACGAGACTACTATGTACTTGAGTTTTCGATGATTTTTCTTACATCCCTAATTGAATTATCATCGTACTATTTCTCCTTATTTATCAGCATGAAGTACCATTGCATGTCTCTGTGACTATTTTTCTGATTTGTTTAGATTTTAGTTTTTACTCTTTGTTGTGTACCTTCCAGCGTTTATGTTTTTATTTTTTATTTATATTAATTTTCAATTTTCATGTTTTTCATTCAAACAATGAAAGAATAAGTGTTAATATTCTATCTAATCATGTAGAAAACATAATGATGGGAGTCAATTTTGAATGCCAACAAAAAAGATGGCATGGTCTTATCTAGCATTTACGTTTGACATATGAAGAAGTGTAAGGCATATGGATTAATTGGCAGTTTCGCACTCAGGACATTCTTCCTTTAAAAAGGGTTATTTTTTCAACTACACTAAAAAACAAGGTTATAAATCATCTTGATCCTAAAAATCGTCGTTTCCCTAAATTTCTCTTTGATCATTGTTACCAGTAAAAATATATTATCTAATTGCAATAATTTTGTTTTTTGTTTTTTGTTTGTTATAACACTAATCCGATAGGAGAGGTTTTAATGAGGATCATTTGGTTGATGTGATAAGAGCATAAAATGCTACGTTTTTAATGTGTTTCTATCCCTATTTATACTTTGTTTAACTCTTAATTTTACAGATTTGAGTCATTGGATTGAACCATGATTGTTTGGTGGAGAACAAGTGAAAACATGTTTAAATAGAACAAAATGTGAAGTTTTAGCAGAATCCTAATTGAAATAGGAATCCTAATCAAACTAGGAATCCTAATCACACCAGGAATGTAAAGTCAATTTCGAAATTTTCAGAAGTTCATTGAAATGGGAATCCTTATTTAACTAGGAAACCAAGTTGAGTTAGGAATCCTCATTGAATTAGGAATTCTTATTTAACAAGGAAACTAAGTTGAACTAGGAAACCTTATTGAAATAGGATTGCTAATCTCTATATATACCATTGTTGTGGACTAACAATTACTTCTCTCTCATTTTATAGAAATATTCCAACATGTCAAAGAGAGAGATTGTGTTCGAATTAAAGAAGGAAGTGGCAGTCGAATTAACTTCAAGAGGAGGAGGTTGCAGCTGAGTTGAATTCCAAGAAAAGAGTGTTTGCAGCCAAATTGAAGTTAAAATGAGTTGGAATTTGAATACAGCTGAATTAGAGGCCTAAACTAACAAGGAAAGAAGCAATCCTTAACCCAAAAGGAAAAGGAATGCAGCCAAAAGCCCAGCCCACAAGGGAGTTGAAGTAAACCCTACTTCCTCCCTATAAATACATTCAGCTGCTGCAAAGAGATAGATCGACCTCTTTACACACAAACACAGCAGCAGCCATCTCTCTCTCTCTCCATAAATTTCGTCCTCCATCTCTCCTCCTATACAGCAGCTCCGCCCCTCTCCTTCTTCCACAATACAGCCGCTCTCCATCTCTTCCTCCTACACAGCCGCTCTCCTCATCTCTTCCACACAGCCGCACACATCTCCTTCATCCTCCACAAGCAGCCGCACACAGCCCTTCCACAGCCTCTCCTCTTCCACAGCCGTCTCTCTCCATCACCAATACAGCCGCTGCAAGCATCCAAGCACCGATCTCCACACCCAAAGTCAGTCCAAGATTCATGGTTGTCTTTATATTTGTTTTAAATTCAGTATTTATATTCAATGTTATTTCTGAATTTTGTAACAAACTATCGATGTTCTTATGTGATTTGATGAATTCTTTGGATTTCCTTATGTGTTTGATTGTTGTTTGGTTTAATTCTCTACATATGCATGGATGATTTGAATTAAAGATTTAGGGCAGTAGTTATTAATTGAATTTATGATTTTGTTTGGTTTATTTGCAGAGTTTGTGAACACAACAAATCATATGCACAAGGACAGCCTTGGCCATGGTTGTTCCTTGTGTATAGATTTCATATGCTAATCGAATATAAGTTGAATCATACGCGAAGTTGGTTTAATTTGTGTTCATTCTAAGAGCTAGAATAATTCTGTAAATTTACATGTCGATGTGAGATGAGGTGACGCCATACTTGCTAACATGTTTCCAATTCGACCTACTGCGTTTATGTGCTTTTTGTGTTTAATTTCTACGCGAAGTGTCTTTAAACCGATTAGTACCATGTTTAGGATTATACGCGAAGTTAATTCTGAATAATTGTGAAGTCTTGAATGATTAGAATAACCGCGAAGGCTCTAATTAAATTGGAACTAAATTGGATTATGAAATCGGTTTGTAAACCTGCTGCCCTATTCCTTTATTTGAGTTGTTACATGTTTAAAGAGTTATGTGTGGAGTGGTTGATCAACTGTATATAATTAGTTTTAAGTTAAGTTTTAGTTTCTTTAGATGTTAAACATTTATATCCCCCATATGTTTATTTGATTATGTTAACATTTTCTGTTTTCGAATACCCTTCAATATCCCCGGACTGAACGATCCCTACCTATTTGTACTAACGATGACATTTTGCAGGGTTATAAAGTTGTGAGGTTTGATTTGATCACGTGTTTACATGTGTGACGTGAAAGACTCTCACCAATTTCTGGCGCCGTTGCCGGGAATGTTGAGAAACATCTTTTATTGAAGTGTTAACTTTGTAGATTTGTGAATTGTAAAGTTTTGTTGTTTGTTTTGTTTTAGTTTCGTTTTTTTGTAAGTAGAATTGTTAATTCTGGTTTCTTTGTGTTTATAATGCATGTTGTAACTTAGTTTAAATTGTTAGGAAGTTAAAGATTTATTTGTTCTGCGTTTATTTGTGTTTTCTAAAGCAAACGGAATAGGTAAAGTCTCTTTTGTTAATATCAGCCTAAACCCTTCATGTAATCGCATGAAGTTGAGGGCGGCTCTTATTAACACTTGAAGAACTGTCACACACATATGCTTGTTTTCAACTGAGTATGGGGCACATTGGTGCGTGTATAACCAACACTTGTCTAAGGTTTGTGCAATTAGATCTCAGAGGTCCACAGACTGATAACCCTTCTCGGTGAAGGGATCGATAGGGAGTTCGCTCCCTGTGGTAACCCACAAATGAGTCTTGCCTTAGATTAATTTGGAATGCACAAACTAAGCCTTCTGAAAACACGAAATAAGTTTATGTCTAGACGACCATACTTAGGTTGCACGTCCGCCATGATTTAGAATATACAAGATAAACTCTGCATAAATCGATTTACATAACTTCAAAAGAAAACTTTATTTTTAACTTTTGAGGTATATCGGATAAAGTAAGACCAAACCGTGGGCTGTACAAGTCCATTGCACAGTTTGCTCCATTGCTCCACGTACCTTGAATGTTAAAATTGTGTGAATAAAAACAATTAGAACCTTAGGAGAAATCAGATTTCGTGATTACATGTTTGTATTTCGAGTTTTAGTGTGCATTTGTGTTTACTCTTATGTAAATTCGTCACATATTGCTAACAAAAATTTCATGTGTGTTTCATAAGTGTTAGCTAGGAGATTTATGTGTTTTCTGAATCGATATTGTGTAAAGTTATGAAAATGTTAACTAATTTAATTGCTAACGTAACTTGTTCTTAACATTCTAACTTAACAATATTTTCTATATTTTTCATCATTGTTTGTTTACTAACATTTGATTTTTGCATTTTCAGGTCAATGAATGTCCGACTTTAACTTTTGGACTCAAAATATCAAAGGACAATTCAAACGGATTATAGAAGCTGAAAATCTTGACGTGGAAATCTCAAATCCGCAAATTGACGAAGAACTTGACGTTGAATTTGCAAGTCCACCGTACACAGCAAGAATTGTTACACCAAGATCATCACCATCCTTTCTATCATCATTAACCGCACAAGAGTTTGAAGAAACACCTCACGAGCTACATCAGCCATTAGACGAGCCTGAATTTGAGTTAAAAGCAAGTCCATTTCTGCGGGGTTGTTTGAATTTCGACATACCAAAGATGCCAACAATCAGAGAAGAAAACGGACATGTTACCGGATATGAAGGTAGGAGCCGCACCGTCCAACATTACCTTTCCGCCTGCAGCTGAAGGCAAAACAAGTGAATTTGAGCTCAAAAGCAGATTTCGGCATCAATTGCCCAAATTCCATGGACTCTCGGGTGAAGATCCGAATCATCATCTCCAGCAATTTCAATTTACTTGTGATTCAATGTGTCCAAGAGGAGCTAATTTGCAACATGTGAAGATGAAGGCATTTTCGTTTTCTCTTGAAGATCAAGCGAGAAGATGGTTATTTGAGCTGCCAACCAACCGCATAACCTCATGGGAAACTATGGTGCATGAGTTTCTGTTGAAATATTTCCCATCATCAAAGGTGACAAATTTGAGGAAGCAAATCACCGGAATTAAACAAGGAGCGGATGAAACTTTCTGCGCATATTATGAAAGGTTTGAATCTCTTGTCGCTTCTTGTCCAGCTCATGGAATCCGTGAGGGATTGTTGTTACAATATTTCTATGAAGGGTTGCGGATTGCAGAAAGGGAATTACTTGATTCAGCCGCCGGTGGTGCATTTTTGGATAGAGAGCGTGCGGACGCCAAACTGCTTCTGAATACTAGAGCTCTCAATAATCAGCAATTTGGAACACCTCAAGGTTCCACAAGACATGTGAATGAGGCTAGTTCGAACTTGGCTCTTGAAGAGAAAATGGAAAAGATGTCGAACATGATGACACAGTTAATGAGATTGCAAGGAGCACAAGTATGTGGTTTATGCGCCGAGGGACATTTCACTGATCAATGTCCACAAATTGCTGCAAATGGAAGTCTTGAACAAGCCAACGCCATTGGATATCAAGGAGGGCAGAGATACAATCAGTTCTCAAATACCTATAACTCTGGCTTTCGTAATCATCCTAACTCTCGATGGTCAAACAATGACAATGTGATTAGACCTCCTATGCCGAATGCCACACAAGGTCAGCCGAATTCCATGACATTTCCACCTCAGCCACAAGGACAATTTATGCCAAGGCCACAAGCTCCCTACACTCCCCCAATGACGAGTAACCAAACCGTGCCTAATCCTCCTAATTATGATGAGTTGCTGAAGTCGCTTGCTATGGGACAAAGTCAATTGAACACCGTTACTCAAGCGTTGTTAGTTGGGCAGCAAACAAACTCCAAGGACATAGCCGAGCTCAAGACACAAATGGGGCAAGTTGTGGACTTCATGGGACAATTTAGTGAGCAAGGAAAACTGCCGGGTGGTGTGATCAAGAACCCAAGGAAAGAACAAGCTCAAGCCGTCACCACAAGGAGTGGAAAGATCCTACAAGAGCCACCAAAAGTTTCAAAGAAGAATCTTAGCAAAGATGAAGGAGAAAAAGAAACCGAGCATGAAGATGTAAAAAATGATGAGATGGAAACAATGAAGAACCAAGAGTTGGAGAACGATCCAGCAACTTCCAAGAAGGAAAATGTGCCAATTCCAGAGGCACCAAAGGTATTAAATTCTAACGCTAATGGTTTTGTTAATACTAACCAATCTCCGTGTTTACATTTTCCTTCTAGATTTGCAAAGTCCAAGAAGGACAAATCAGATGAGGACGTGCTAAAAGTTTTCAGAAAAGTTCAAGTGAATATCCCTTTGTTGGAATGCATCAAGCAAATTCCAAAATATGCCAAGTTTTTGAAAGAAATGTGCACAACACGAAGGCTTACAAGGGAAGCACAAGTAGTGAAGATGAGCGAAACGGTATCAGCCGTTATCAAAAGGACACTACCGCCAAAGTTGAAAGATCCAGGAAGTTTTACTGTTTCATGTGTCATTTGTGATTCACTTTCAAAAATGTCATGCTAGACTTAGGTGCTTCAATTAATGTTATACCTTATAATGTGTATAAATCACTAAGTCTAGGACCGCTTAAGAAAGACGATGTTATTATTCAATTGGCAGATCATTCTACTAAGTATCCTGAGGGATACGTTGAAGATGTTCTTGTGCAGGTGAATCATCTAATATTTCCTGCAGATTTCTATGTGCTACAAATGGAAGAGTCGCCAATAAATTCAACTCAGTAACTTTTGGGGCGACCATTTATGAGAACAGCAAGAACAAAGATTGACGTTGCTGAAGGCAACCTCACAATGGAGTTTGATGGTGAAGTTATGTGTTTGAAGCAATGAGGTATCCGGTTTCTGATTTAAAACCTTGCTATGATATTGATGTGATTAATTCTTGTGCACAGGTTTTATCAGAAAGTAGGGATCAATAGCAATTAGCTATTGAGCAAGGGGCCGGATTTGACAAGAAAGGAGACAGAATTTCGGCAGAAGAGGAAGCTAAACTCGAACCAAAAATATTGGAAGTCATTGCCAAACTCGAGGCAGCCCCTTACCATAGGTATAATTCTCATTTGTCAATTCCCTTTGCCACTAACAAGTTGTTACCATCTGTGGAACAGGCCCTAAATTTAGAGTTAAAACCTCTATCGGATCATTTAAAGTATGCATATCTTGGAGACAATGATACTCTACCAGTTATTGTATCATCAAAGCTGAGTAAGCAGCAAGAAGAAGGATTGATCGCTGTGCTGAAAAGAAACAAGACCGCCATCGGTTGGACTTTGGCGGACATCAAGGGAATCAGCCCTACAAAATGTGTTCACAGGATCTTACTTGAAGAAGGTGCGAAACTGACAAGAGAAGGGCAGCGACGTTTACACCCACCAATGATGAAAGTTGTGAAGGATGAGGTGATTAAATTACTTGATTGTGGAGTGATTTACCCAATTTCAGATGGTCAATGGATTTCACCCGTCCAAGTTGTGCCGAAAAAGAGTGGAGTTACAGTTGTCAAGAATGACAAGAATGAACTTGTGCCGCAACGTTTGGTGACCGATTACAGGATGGGCATCGATTATAGGAAGCTCAATGCTACTACGCGCAAAGATCACATGCCTCTACCGTTCATGGATCAAATGCTTGAGAGATTAGCCGGACACGAGTTTTACTGCTTTTTAGATGGGTACAGCGGTTACAATTAGATTTGCATTCACCCGGATGACCAAGAGAAGACGACGTTCACATGTCCCTTTGGTACGTTTGCCTATCGACGCATGTCTTTTGGATTATGCAACGCACCAGGTACATTCCAACGTTGCATGTATTCTATATTCTCAGATTTTATTGAAAATATTATTGAAGTCTTTATGGATTATTTTAGCGTTTATGGAAAAGACTTTGATACATGTTTACAGAATTTAGAGTTAATGTTGGAAAAATGTGTAGAAACTAACCTTGTGTTAAATTGGGAAAAATGTCATTTCATGGTTAATCAAGGTATAGTTTTAGGACACATAATTTCGAAGAAGGGAATAGAAGTTGATAAGGCTAAGATTGATATTGTGCAACACTACCCTCTCCCACAACTGTGAGAGAGGTCCGTTCGTTTCTTGGCCATGCAGGATTTTACAGGCGATTCATCAAAGACTTTTCTTTGGTAGCAAAACCATTATGTTCCCTATTGCAGAAGGATGTTCCGTTCGTTTGGGACAAGGCGTGTGAGGCAGCGTTCGTAAAGCTCAAGGAATTGTTAACAACAGCTCCCATTATGACGCCTCCGGACTGGAATTTACCCTTCGAATTGAAGTGCGATGCAAGCGATTATGCCGTTGGAGCCGTGCTTGGACAAAGAAAGGATAAGAAGCCTTGTGCCATTTACTATGCCTCTCGGACTCTAAATGACGCTCAGCTGAATTATTCCACAACCGAAAAAGAACTCTTAGCTGTGATTTTTGCTTTAGAAAAATTTCGTTCATATGTTTTGCAATCTAAAGTAATAATTTATTCTGATCATGCAGCTTTGAGGTATTTGATGACAAAGAAGGATGCTAAGCCGAGATTGATTCGATGGATTCTCCTACTTCAAGAGTTTGACGTCGAGATAAAAGACAAGAAGGGGAGCGAGAACGTGGTAGCCGATCATTTGAGCAGAATTGTACAAAAAGAAGAGACCGTACCACTTCAAGAAACATTTCCCGATGAGCAGCTCTTTCGTTTAGACGCAGCAGAGCCTTGGTATGCCGACATTGTAAACTACTTGGTTTCTAGGACTTTTCCTAGTACTTTATCATATGCAAACAAGGCAAGGATGAAAAAGATGGCACGACACTACATATGGGATGAGCCGTACTTATGGAAGCAATGTAGTGATCAAGTTATTCGACGATGCGTTCCAGAAAATGAGCACAAGTCCATCCTAGCATTTTGTCATAGTGAGGCGTGTGGAGGACATTTTGGACCGAAACGGACAGCCCTCAAGGTATTAGATTGCGGATTCTATTGGCCTACGATCTTCAAAGATGCAAACACGTTTTGCGTTTCATGTGACAGATGCCAAAGAACAGGTAACATTGGTCCAAAAGATCAAATGCCCCTTTCTCCTATTATCGTGGTAGAAATTTTTGATGTTTGGGGTATTGATTTTATGGGACCGTTTCCTTCCTCTAGAGGTTTTTCTTATATTTTGTTGGCTGTTATGTGTCTAAATGGGTGGAGGCGAAAGCCACTAGGACTAATGACTCTAAAGTTGTTGCAGCGTTCTTGAGAACTAACATCTTTTCTAGGTTTGAAGTTCCACGTGTTTTGATAAGCGATGGAGGTTCTCATTTTTGCAACCGTACCATAGAAGCTTTACTCAAAAAGTATGGAGTCACACACAAGGTTTCCACCCCATATCACCCTCAAACAAGTGGGATGGCTGAAGTGTCAAATCGAGAGATCAAGCGCATTCTAGAGAAAACCGTCGGCCCAACAAGGAAGGATTGGAGTGACCGCCTTGATGATGCATTGTGGGCTTACCGAACTGCATACAAGACACCTATTGGGATGTCTCTATTTCGGCTCACTTATGGGAAAGCTTGTCACCTACCGGTCGAACTAGAGCACAGAGCATGGTGGGCGGTGAAGAAATTCAACATGGACATAGATGTTGCCGGCCTTCATCGAAAATTGCAAATCAACAAACTTTAAGAAATAAGGAATGATGCTTATGATGCTGCATGGATCTACAAGGAGAAAACTCGAGCGTATCATGACAAAATGATCCGAGGCAAATCGTTTCAAAAAGGGCAGAAAGTTCTTTTATTTCATTCAATACTTAAGCTTTTTCCTGGAAAATTACGTTCTCGTTGGGTCGGTCCATTTATTGTAACTAACGTGTTTGCTCATGGTGCCATTGAGATTCAAAGTGAAACAACAGGTACAACGTTTAAGGTGAATGGACATCGCTTAAAGCCTTATTACGAGCCTTTTGAGGAGCACACGGTTGAGGAAACCCAAGTGGAGGACGCACGAAGATCTGAGTGAACATGGAGAAGAGTCTAGGCTAAAGGACTATAAACAGTTAAGCGCTGCATGGGAGGCAACCCATTTCAACCGTAGCTGTGGAGGAGCCATCACCGAGAGTTTGCATTTTCTAAATCCTTACACTCTTATGGTTGAACTGTATATGTGTGAAACTGTAAAATTTATCATATGCTTAGGGATTACAACACCATTTTCGAGTTTACATTGAGGACAATGTAATTTTCTAAGTGTGGGGTAGGGATTACATGATTCACATGTTTTTAGTTTGTTTTGTGTGTTTTTAAGTTGCTTTGTTTTGTTTCGAGTCTAGAAAAATCAGAAAATCGTTCCAAATAAAAATGTTTTGTTTTGTGTGTTTTGTTTTGTTTTGAGTCTATGCCCCTAAAGTTGATGATGAGTATGTCTTTGAATGCATAGATAATGGTTTTGCATGATCATAAGAATTAAATTGTGAGTTTCATGGATAATGTGATTGATATGAATATGTGAGATATTGATTGATATATGTAAAAGCATGCATGTTTGAGTTGGTTTTAATCCATAACAACCTATGTGAGCTTTTGAGCCTATATACTTTCTTAATGAGAGACTAAATTTTCGGCAAAAACTTGTTACTAAATCTCATTATTCTTTGCATATTCAATGACTATGTGCTATAGCTTTTTAATGGACTCTAGAATGCTAGAACTTGCTCTTGATGATTGTCGAAACTTTTATTCATGACTATGCCTTGATTTTGAAAATGATTGAACAGATCTTATTAGGAATACCACCAAAGTCAAATAAAGCATTTGCCCAATTTGTGCCCGTCGTGGGACTCCTTAGTGTTAACCCCCTTTGAGCCTACATTTAGCCTTTCTTTCATCACCATCATACACATTCCCTTTGCTTAGAACAGAAATATCTTGACCCTTGTCGTTGAGACTTGATAAAGCTTGATTTGGATACAGAATTGTGTTATGAAGTGATGATGTGAAACAAGTGTGGGGTGAACTTATCCAATTGTGAATGTAAAAAACGTGTGTGCTAAGTGAAAAAGAAAGAAAAATCGAACAAACATGTGTTTCGAACCAAAGAAAATAAAGCACGAAATGAAGAAAAATTGTGATGATTGGATTTAGTTCATGTTGTGAATTTGGAGTTTGTACGTGATTTGAAGGTCTATCATTGTTATATTTGACCTTTGTTCGTTTTCACAAAGTAAGGGGAAGGAAAGAATGAAGAATTGATCCAACATGATGAAATTCGGCCTATGGAGTGAAGTCATAAGGAGAATTGAGCTTTATTAAGTCTTGGTGACGTTTTAGCCACCACTATCCTAAATTCGAATACCTTGTGCCAAGCCCCATTATTATCCTTTCAAAAGATCTTTTCATGATTCTTAAAATGGGTGAACTTTGATATGTGGGGATTTTCTCAAGAGTTAAGCATATGGTTTTGGTCCATTCTTGCACTTAGTTGTTAAGTGAGATTATCCAAGGAAAATTTTTCACAAAGTGCTTTTATCTGTTCAAATATGCAAGCTATTTATTGCCTTACAATCTTTTCTCTTGCATTTACTTGAGTGAATATTGCCATATCATGTGTGAACAGAAGAGAGTATGCCTAGTCAGGAGGATTAAATTAACTTAACATGCTTGCATGCTCATTTTCTCACTTCTTACTTATTCATACCGTGAAACATGTTTATGACACTTGGAATTTGTGCGCTAACATCTGAATGCTTAAACTTGAAATCTATGTGTTTAAAGATTCTGAGACAATTATTTAAGGGCAATAGTAGAGTCTTTTAATTAGATTTGCTAAGAGACTAGCAAAGGATAAGTGTGGGGTAGTTGATAAGAGCATAAAATGCTACGTTTTTAATGTGTGTCTATCCCTATTTATACTTTGTTTAACTCTTAATTTTGCAGATTTGAGTCATTGGATTGAACCATGATTGTTTGGTGGAGAACAAGTGAAAACATGCTTAAATAGAAGAAAATGTGGAGTTTTAGCAGAATCCTAATTCAAATAGGAATCCTAATTGAACTAGGAATCCTAATCAAACTAGGAATCCTAATCACACTAGGAATGTAAAGTCAATTTCAAAATTTTCAGAAGTTCATTGAAATGAGAATCCTTATTTAACTAGGAAACCAAGTTGAGTTAGGAATCCTTATTTAACAAGGAAACTAAGTTGAACTAGGAAACCTTATTGAATTATGATTGCTAAGCTCTATATATACCATTGTTGTGGACTAACAATTACTTCTATCTCATTTACAGAAATATTCCAACATGTCAAAGAGAGAGATTGTGTTCGAATTAAAGAAGGAAGTGGCAGCCGAATTAACTTCAAGAGGAGGAGGTTGCAGCTGAGTTGAATTCCAAGAAAAGAGAGTTTGCAGCCGAATTGAAGTTAAAAAGAGTTGGAATTCGAATGCAGTTGAATTAGAGGCCTAAACTAACAAGAAAATAAGCAATCCTTAACCCAAAAGGAAAAGGAATGCAGCCAAAAGCCCAGCCCACAAGGGAGTTGAAGTAAACCCTACTTCCTCCCTATAAATACATTCAGCTGCTGCAAAGAGATAGGTCGACCTCTTTACACACAAACACAGAAGCAGCCATCTCTCTCTCTCCACAAATTTCGTCCTCCATCTCTCTTCCTATACAGCAGCTCCGCCCCTCTCCTTCCTCCACAATACAGCCGCTCTCCATCTCTTCCTCCTACACAGCCGCTCTCCTCATCTCTTCCACACAGCCGCACACATCTCCTTCATCCTCCACAAGCAGCCATCTCGCCTCCTCCACAAGCAGCCGCACACAGCCCTTCCACAACCTCTCCTCTTCCACAGCCGCTGTCAGGACCCACCCCAAGTTAAACCCCTTTAACTCGAAGTAAATCCTGCGGGGACCACCTCCCAAAGAAGATTCTGCCGAAAAATCGACATAGTCTCCCTTGAAAAGTGGACAACCCTTAACCTGCAATAACCCACAGTACACTTCTAATACCAAAGTCCAACCGAAACTCCTGGAGCCATCCTGCTCCCCAATAACCAACAACTCCACATCATACACATCTAATAAAATCCCACAATTAATTCAACATCCCAAATGTAAATGATACATAACATTCCAAGTCCCTAAGAGTTCTCCAACAAATAAACTACCCGATGTGTATCAGAGCGTCTAGGATAAAAGCAGAAACATAGATATATTACAAGTAGGTCAACCCGGAACCTACTGTTAGTATGGAAAGCGGCGGTAACTATGCTTGGCTTCCAAGTGGTCTAGATAGGTCGAGCTCTGCAATCTGGGCATTTAAAAACGAAAGGCCCAGGGGAGAAACATTGAAAACCGTTAGAGTGAGTGGACGAAAAATAACATATAAAACTCTATTAACTTTAATGCTCTCCCTCTAGTTTCTTTAAGAAAAACCGCATGCAAATAAACCATCAATGATGCCCTGGCTCAAACATAAATAATTTAAATGTGGGGTGTTAACCTCATCCACGAGAAATCCGACCTGCTCTATCCGGGAGGGTCCATTGACCAGCTACTACCGAAGAGGGTCCCGACCTGCTACTATCCGGGAGGGTCCATTGACCAGCTACTACCGAAGAGGGTCCCGACCTGCTACTATTCGGGAGGGTCTATTGACCAGCTACTACCGAAGAGGGTCCCGACCTGCTACTATTCGGGAGGGTCTATTGACCAGCTACTACCGAAGAGGGTCATGCTAGCATACAATCCTTTTTCTTTTCCCTTTTTAACATTCCTTTAAAACCAGTAAAACATGTAAAACCTCGTGGGAAAATAATAATAATCGAAACCCCTTAAAATCCGTGAGCCAAGTTTCTCCTTTTAAAATCATCCCCCTCCAAATCCCAAAACGGTGATAATCATTAAACCATAACCCGGGAAAATCTTTTAAAAATCACGGGAAGGGTTTGAACCTCTTTCCCGGCTTGTTTGCCTTTGAAATCCGTAAATCTCATTTTCCCAAATCACCGTAAACATATAAATGGAGGAAATCATATATGCAGGAGAAACCAATTAAAGAATATAGCATGCAATTTAATTTAAAACAAATGTCCACTCACAGATGCCGCTAGGTCTGCCGGCTACTAGATGGCTGCTCAGCTAGAGCTCCCCCACGTCCTGTACAAAACATATAAACAGGTCTTAAACCCATAATCATCGTGAGGGCAATAATAACACGCTCTACCCATAGCGTTCAACCTTAACCATCTATCAAAAGTGTGGGTGTCGGCCTCTAACCCTCCAAATAGCGTACAAACTCTTAGACACGCTCTCACGCCTAGCCGGTTCTCCCTAAACGACCGATTAACCTTTAATTACACAAATAATAATCCCAAACCTTCCAAACGTACTCAACACCTCAAATAAATTCCCAAAAATTAGCAACTGCCCCTAATGGACTTCCCTTAATTTTTACAATTTAAATGGGCAAGAAAACTGCCCAAAAAGTGGCGGCTCCGCCGCCGGCGGCGACTCAGCTCCGATGGCCACCACCAACTTGAAGGTGGCGCTGCAGGCTTCAATTTGGTACCTAGCACGCGCCCTAACTCCGCCGGACGGAGGAGAAATCCGGTGATGAAATCCGGCGAAAAAAAATCGGGATTTTCGGAGGTTTTCGATGGTGAACAGTAACTTTTCCAATTTTCACTTTTTCACCGATTTACCCCAGTAACTCACTATATATAGGCTTTTCACCCAAATAGTAACTTTTGTTTTTTGACCATAACTTCTTCATACGATCTCCGATTTAAGCGTGCTACGTGTCCACGGACTCGTAACGACGCCCTCTACAACTTTCATGAAGAAAGTTTCTCCAAATTCCTGACCAAACAAAAAGTCAACTTTTTGACCTTTCTCGGTAAAACGGTTACTACGATACGGTTAAAGACCAAAGTAACTTAGGTAGTAACCGACCGTAAATGGATTCTAGAACCGGGATGTGACAATTCTCCCCCCCATATAAAAATTTCGTCCTCGAAATTACATACCTGTCATTCGAAGAGATGGGGGTACTGCTGCCTCACCCGAGCCTCTGGTTCCCATGTTGCTTCTTCTAACTCATGGCTCCTCCAAAGTACCTTCACTAGAGGAATGGTTTTGTTCCTGAGTACCTGCTCTTTCCTATCAAGGATCTTCACCGGCAATTCTTCATAAGTCAAATCTCTTTTTAAATTAACCGGTTGCTCTTGCAACACATGGGATGGATCGGCAACATACTTACGGAGCATAGACACATGGAAGACATTATGTATCCTTGCCAACTCAGGAGGTAGGTCCAACCGATAAGCAAGTGGACCAACCCTCTCAATGACCTCATAAGGGCCTATGTACCTGGGGCTAAGCTTCCCCCGCTTGCCGAAACGTACTACTCCCTTCCAAGGGGATAGTTTCAGAAATACCCAATCACCCACTTGGAATTCAAGATCTCTTCTTCGGTTGTCTGCATAACTCTTATGTCTACTCTGAGCTGTCTTTAACTTGTCCCTAACAACCTTGATCTTCTCATTCGTTTCATGAATCAAGTCAGGGCTACACAACTCTCTTTCGCCAATTTCATTCCAACACAAAGGTGTACGACATTGTCGTCCATAAAGTGCCTCAAAATGAGACATACCAATGGTGGAATGGTAGCTATTGTTGTAAGCAAACTCCATTAAAGCTACATTCTTGTCCCAGCTTCTTGAGAACTGCATGGCACACGATCTCAACATGTCCTCTAAAGTCTGGATAGTCCTTTCGGACTGCCCGTCGGTCTGAGGATGAAAGGCTGTGCTGAATTGCAACCGGGTGCCCAAAGCTGCCTGTAAAGCTCTCCAAAATCTGGAGGCAAACCTAGGATCCCGATCTGACACTATAGTCTCTGGCACCCCATGAAGTCTCACAATTTCATTGACATACAATTCCGCCAACCTTTCCACCGTATACTTCTTGTTCACCGGCAGAAAGTGTGCTGATTTGGTCAATCGATCAACGACCACCCAAATACCATCATGCCCGTCACGAGTACGTGGTAGACTAAAGACAAAATCCATAGCAATGTCATCCCACTTCCACACGGGGATAGGCAAAGGCTGAAGTAAACCAGCAGGTTTCTGTCTCTCAATCTTTACTTGTTGACAAATCAAGCACCTGCTCACAAATCCCGCAATCTCTCTCTTCATATTCGGCCACCAATAATGATTCTTCAAGGTCTTGTACATTTTTGTACTTCCAGGGTGAGCTGCATATGCTGAACTGTGAGCTTCCTCCAAAATTTCCAACTTAAGCTCCTCATTCCTTTTTGGAACACAAAGTCGGTTCTTGAACATCAAAGTTCCATCCTTTCTAACCGAGAAGTCAACTGTTGTCCCATCAAGTGTCCGCTCAATCAACCGCACTATTGACTGATCATTATACTGTGCCTCTCGCACTTTATCAATTAAAACTGGCCTCACTTGGAAATTAGCCACCAAGGCTTCTACTTCATCCTCCCAAAGTTCAACACCAGTAGCCCGCAACTCATAGAGAAGTGGAACCCGAACCGCTCTCAAATGAGCCAAAGAGACGGAAGGGTTGCGGCTAAGTGCATCGGCCACTAAATTGGCCCTTCCTGGATGATACTCAATGGAAATATCATAATCTGCCAGTAGTTCCATCCATCTCCTCTGCCTCAAATTTAAATCCCTCTGAGTAAACACATAACGGAGGCTCTTGTGATCAGTGAAAATCTGACACTTAGCTCCGTAAAGATAGTGTCTCCATAACTTTAACGCGAAAACTATCGCTGCAAGCTCTAGATCATGGGTGGGATAATTTCCTTCATGTAACTTCAATTGTCTAGAAGCATAGGCAATGACTCTCCCATGTTGCATTAACACACCACCCAAACCTTGTCCAGATGCATCACTATACACCACGAACTCACCACTATCATCAGGTAATGCCAACACTGGAGCACTCACCAAACGATTCTTTAATTCTTGAAAACTTTGCTCACAGTCTTCACACCATTCAAACTTTACCCCTTTCCTAGTCAATCTAGTAAGAGGAGCCGCAATCTTGGAAAAGCCTTCCACAAAACGGCGGTAGTACCCAGCTAGACCCAAGAAACTCCGTATCTCCTTTACATTAGTGGGTCTCCTCCAACTCACAACTGCCTCTATTTTCTGGGGGTCCACACTAACACCTTCGGCCGTCACAATGTGGCCCAAGAACCCCACTTTATCTAGCCAAAACTCACACTTGCTGAGCTTTGCGTACAGCTGAGCCTCTTTCAAAGTCCGTAAAACCAACCTCAGATGCTTTGCATGTTCCTTTGCATTCTTGGAATAAACCAAAATGTCATCTATGAACACGATAACAAACCGGTCAAGGTATGGGCTAAACACCCTATTCATGAGGCCCATAAAGGCTGCAGGTGCATTGGTAAGCCCAAAAGCCATCACTACAAACTCGTAATGGCCATATCGTGACCGAAATGCAGTCTTGGCTATATCATTTTCCCGAATCCGCAATTGATGATACCCCGACCTCAAATCAATCTTCGAAAAGACTGTTGCCCCCTTCAATTGGTCAAACAGGTCATCAATACGGGGCAAGGGATACTTGTTCTTTACAGTAACTTGATTCAGCTTCCTGTAATCCACACAAAGTCTCAATGTACCATCCTTCTTCTTAACAAACAACACTGGGGCACCCCAAGGAGAGGAACTTGGTCGAATAAATCCCTTATCCAACAACTCCTGCAATTGAGTTCTCAACTCCTTCAATTCAGCAGGGGCCATTCTATATGGTGCTTGAGAAATAGGTGCGGTTCCAGGAAGTAAATCGATCGAAAAATCGATCTGTCTTTCGGGTGGCAATCCAGGCAATTCATCTGGAAAAACTTCTGGAAACTCCTTAACTATAGGTATGTCATTCAAACCTACTTCCCCCATACTAGTATCCACCACATGTGCTAGGTAGGCTTGACAACCCTTACTCAGCAATTTCCTAGCGGCCACAGCTGAAATTAAACACTTTGGGAGAATCTCTCTTTCTCCTTGAAATACAACCTCCGGCAATCCTGGACTACGAAATACCACTTCTTTCTGGAAACAATCTACCATGGCCCTATGGGCTTCCAGAAAATCCATACCCAGGATTACATCGAACTCTATCATATCCAGAGGAATTAGGTCAGCTTCGAATACAAGTCCATTTACTAACACCTCACACCCACTACACACCCAGTTAATCTCCATTGTATCTCCCGAAGGCAGAGATACACGCCACTCACCTGGGAGTGGGGAGGTTGGCACATTGGCATGGAGTGAAAATCTACTCGACATAAAGGAATGCGTAGCACCCGGATCAATCAAAGTAAAAGCAGGCTGACCAAAGATTAATAACGTACCAATAATGACCTCTGGAGAAGTACGACCCTCCTGCTGAGTCATGGCATGCACTCTAGCATGAGTAGTGGTGGGACGTCCTCTGCCGCCTCTGTTCTGCTGAGCACTGCCTCTATCAGGACCCCACATGCGAGCACCGCTGCCAGAAGCACTCGCTGGAAACTGACCCGATGACTGAGTAGGATCAAACATGGATCTCTGAATCAGGATAGGACACTCTCTCTTATAGTGATCTAGCTGACCACAATGATAACATCCCACAGCCTGCTGCTGACTCTGCCCCACCTGAAATGGCTGGCCACCTGAGGCCGCACTCTGGCTACTAGATCCTCCACTAAACTGTCCAGATGGGCGTCCACCAAACCGGTTCCTAGGACGTCTCCTGCCGAACCTCTTGAACCGTCCTTGAACTCCGGAACCAGAACTCGAATGACTACTGTATCCACTACCAACAGATGATCCAGAACCCGAAGTAGATGTCCCCCGCCTAGGAGGAACTCGGCTAGGATCACCAAAACTCTGTAGGGGACCAACTGCCAACTCCTGCGCCTCAATATGCATAGCAAACATCAAGGCCTGCTGGAAAGTCTGGTAAGGCACGGCTGTCATCTGACTGGCATATATACCGCCAAGTCCCTGGACAAAGTAGTAAATCTTCTCCTCATCTGTCTTAACCAAGTCAGGCACATAGAATGCCAACTCCCTAAAGCGCTGCTCAAAGGCTGTCACTGTCATACTGTTACTTTTCCTCAGATTCAGAAATTCCAACCTCATACGGTTGATGTGGGCTGGATTGATATAACGCTCCTTAAAATGAACGGTAAACTGACCCCAAGTCATATTCTGAGCTCCATCGCCCAAACCTCTGCTCAAATCCACCCACCAATGCCAAGCTTCCCTTTCCAGAAACTGAACAACTATGGTCACCATCTTGCTCTCAGGACACTCAGCCTGCACAAACATCTTTTCCATACACTCCAACCAGCTGAGAGCATCTAACGGCTCATTGACATGGGAGAAAACCCGGGCTCCATTCCTACGAGCCTTCTCATAATTAATGTCTGAGGCAAAGGTAGTGAGTCGCCTGAAGAATTGTTCCAATTGACCATCAGCTGGTGCTCCCGCATCCCCTCCTTCTGGAGGATTGGGAGGACTAGGAGGATTTCCCCTACGGGCTCGACTACGACCACGACGCATAGTTACCTGAGGAAGAAAACATTTAGTACCATGTATAACATCAGCACTGGATTAACTACTACAAATACTCAAGGAATACCCAGTACCTCATGCATAAATGCTAATGGTCTGCCATGGTCAAACCATCACTCTATAGATACTAGATACTCCTAAGTACAAATAGTAGTATGAAGGAACCGGATAACCTATTGCTCTGATACCAATTGTCAGGACCCACCCCAAGTTAAACCCCTTTAACTCGAAGTAAATCCTGCGGGGACCACCTCCCAAAGAAGATTCTGCCGAAAAATCGACATAGTCTCCCTTGAAAAGTGGACAACCCTTAACCTGCAATAACCCACAGTACACTTCTAATACCAAAGTCCAACCGAAACTCCTGGAGCCATCCTGCTCCCCAATAACCAACAACTCCACATCATACACATCTAATAAAATCCCACAATTAATTCAACATCCCAAATGTAAATGATACATAACATTCCAAGTCCCTAAGAGTTCTCCAACAAATAAACTACCCGATGTGTATCAGAGCGTCTAGGATAAAAGCAGAAACATAGATATATTACAAGTAGGTCAACCCGGAACCTACTGTTAGTATGGAAAGCGGCGGTAACTATGCTTGGCTTCCAAGTGGTCTAGATAGGTCGAGCTCTGCAATCTGGGCATTTAAAAACGAAAGGCCCAGGGGAGAAACATTGAAAACCGTTAGAGTGAGTGGACGAAAAATAACATATAAAACTCTATTAACTTTAATGCTCTCCCTCTAGTTTCTTTAAGAAAAACCGCATGCAAATAAACCATCAATGATGCCCTGGCTCAAACATAAATAATTTAAATGTGGGGTGTTAACCTCATCCACGAGAAATCCGACCTGCTCTATCCGGGAGGGTCCATTGACCAGCTACTACCGAAGAGGGTCCCGACCTGCTACTATCCGGGAGGGTCCATTGACCAGCTACTACCGAAGAGGGTCCCGACCTGCTACTATTCGGGAGGGTCTATTGACCAGCTACTACCGAAGAGGGTCCCGACCTGCTACTATTCGGGAGGGTCTATTGACCAGCTACTACCGAAGAGGGTCATGCTAGCATACAATCCTTTTTCTTTTCCCTTTTTAACATTCCTTTAAAACCAGTAAAACATGTAAAACCTCGTGGGAAAATAATAATAATCGAAACCCCTTAAAATCCGTGAGCCAAGTTTCTCCTTTTAAAATCATCCCCCTCCAAATCCCAAAACGGTGATAATCATTAAACCATAACCCGGGAAAATCTTTTAAAAATCACGGGAAGGGTTTGAACCTCTTTCCCGGCTTGTTTGCCTTTGAAATCCGTAAATCTCATTTTCCCAAATCACCGTAAACATATAAATGGAGGAAATCATATATGCAGGAGAAACCAATTAAAGAATATAGCATGCAATTTAATTTAAAACAAATGTCCACTCACAGATGCCGCTAGGTCTGCCGGCTACTAGATGGCTGCTCAGCTAGAGCTCCCCCACGTCCTGTACAAAACATATAAACAGGTCTTAAACCCATAATCATCGTGAGGGCAATAATAACACGCTCTACCCATAGCGTTCAACCTTAACCATCTATCAAAAGTGTGGGTGTCGGCCTCTAACCCTCCAAATAGCGTACAAACTCTTAGACACGCTCTCACGCCTAGCCGGTTCTCCCTAAACGACCGATTAACCTTTAATTACACAAATAATAATCCCAAACCTTCCAAACGTACTCAACACCTCAAATAAATTCCCAAAAATTAGCAACTGCCCCTAATGGACTTCCCTTAATTTTTACAATTTAAATGGGCAAGAAAACTGCCCAAAAAGTGGCGGCTCCGCCGCCGGCGGCGACTCAGCTCTGATGGCCACCACCAACTTGAAGGTGGCGCTGCAGGCTTCAATTTGGTACCTAGCACGCGCCCTAACTCCGCCGGACGGAGGAGAAATCCGGTGATGAAATCCGGCGAAAAAAAATCGGGATTTTCGGAGGTTTTCGATGGTGAACAGTAACTTTTCCAATTTTCACTTTTTCACCGATTTACCCCAGTAACTCACTATATATAGGCTTTTCACCCAAATAGTAACTTTTGTTTTTTGACCATAACTTCTTCATACGATCTCCGATTTAAGCGTGCTACGTGTCCACGGACTCGTAACGACGCCCTCTACAACTTTCATGAAGAAAGTTTCTCCAAATTCCTGACCAAACAAAAAGTCAACTTTTTGACCTTTCTCGGTAAAACGGTTACTACGATACGGTTAAAGACCAAAGTAACTTAGGTAGTAACCGACCGTAAATGGATTCTAGAACCGGGATGTGACAGCCGCCCTCTCTCCATCACCAACACAGCCGCTGCAAGCATCCAAGCACCGATCTCCACACCCAAAGTCAGTCTAAGATTCATGGTTGTCTTTATATTTGTTTCAAATTCAGTATTTATATTCAATGTTATTTCTGAATTTTGTAACAAACTATCGATGTTCTTATGTGATTTGATGAATTCTTTGGATTTCCTTATGTGTTTGATTGTTGTTTGGTTTAATTCTCTACATATGCATGGATGATTTGAATTAAAGATTTAGGGCAGTAGTTATTAATTGAATTTATGATTATGTTTGGTTTATTTGCAAAGTTTGTGAACACAACAAATCATATGCACAAGGGCAGCCTTGGCCATGGCTGTTCCTTGTGTATAGATTTCATATGCTAATCGAATATAAGTTGAATCATACGCGAAGTTGGTTTAATTTGTGTTCATTCTAAGAGCTAGAATAATTCTGTAAATTTACATGTCGATGTGAGATGAGGTGACGCCATACTTGCTAACATGTTTCCAATTCGACCTACTGCGTTTATGTGCTTTTTGTGTTTAATTTCTACGCGAAGTGTCTTTAAACCGATTAGTACCATGTTTAGGATTATACGCGAAGTTAATTCTGAATAATTGTGAAGTCTTAAATGATTAGAATAACCGCGAAAGCTCTAATTAAATTGGAACTAAATTGGATTATGAAATCAGTTTGTAAACCTGCTGCCCTATTCCTTTATTTGAGTTGTTACATGTTTAGAGAGTTATGTGTTATGTGTGGAGTGGTTGATCAACTGTATATAATTAGTTTTAAGTTAAGTTTTAGTTTCTTTAGATGTTAAACATTTATATCCCCCATATGTTTATTTGATTATGTTAACATTTTCTGTTTTTGATTACCCTTCAATATCCCTGGACTGAACGATCCCTACTTATTCGTACTAACGATGACATTTTGCAGGGTTATAAAGTTGTGAGGTTTGATTTGATCACGTGTTTACATGTGTGACGTGAAAGACTCTCACCATGATGATTGATTGAGGACATTTCCAATAAAAGTTTATAACACCCACTTTTGAATTTTATTTTCCCATCTCAACTGTTTTGTTGTTAGGCCTATATAAGTAGATAATTTATACAAATTTTAAGAAAAATTGGTGAGCGTTAATGAATCGAACTGAATAAAACAATAGGTGATCCAACTCTGTCAGACAAGAGTCGTTCACTTTTATAACCAGTAAATCACATTTATGATTACTTTAATGGTGTGAATATGTGATAAAAAGGGATGAAACAAAGGTCCAAGTTGTATTATTTAAAACCTAAATAAACTTAAACAATGGACAATCTAAATCCGTCACATAAGAGCCGTTCAAGTTTATAATCGTTAGTTGTTAAAAAATATAATTGTAAATTACATTTATAATTATCTTAGCGATGTGAATATGTACGGAATGAAACAATGGTCCAAGTTGTATTATGTCCAAATTTTCACATAAATGGTTCTTGTTAAAACCTTTTCGGGAAATACTTGCGTCAATACTAGTATTGACGCGTGCGTGCATACTCCCCTTTATTTACATACTTCTAACAATGTAAATTATAATCTTAGCCATTCCAAAAGTTTAATTAACCAATCAAGATCATCTATGTAAAAAATCAATTGGAAAAAAGATCGTTTGCTTAACCAAATGTATCAATCAAATGGACGGCAATTCATGAGACTGCTAACTTTCATCATAACTGTCCATTTGATTGAAGCATTTGATTGAGTAAACGATCATTTTTCAAATTAATTTTTTGCATATGTGATCTTGATTGGTTAATTAAAGTTTTGAACGGTTAAGATTATGATTTACATTGGTAAAAATATGTAAATAAAGAAGAGTGTGCACGCACGCGTCAATACCGATATTGATGTAAGTATTTTCCAACCTTTTCCTAATTTCATATTATTTAATAAAAAATATATTAATTTATCAAAAAATAAAATATATCCAAGTTGTATTGTAGCATGATTCCCTGTCTATGCGACTAAATAACTTCTCACACATCCTACGTTTTGTCGAATGAAGTCCAAGTTCCATTAGGATTTGAAGACCCGGGAGTGTATAAAATAGCACTTTTGCCAAAGAAAGACAAAAGCACCAGCATGACGAAGATATGGTCGAACAAGCGCGATGCAGAAGAACAAGGGGAAGAAGCGAAGATTGAGAGAGGCATAAGGGCGATAAAGATAGACGGTAATTCCAAAACCCTTTACATTTGTAGCTTTGAACGTAACCAGTCGGTGGATAAGAGCAGGAACTGGGGCGCTTATTCTGTCCGCGCCGCCGATCTGAGCGATCTGAGTACGAAATTGGAGTTACGGCAAGTGGGTTATAGAGCCGGCGAAGACCTCCCCGCGAATGGAGGCTGTGGTGTTTTGGGCTCCCGAATCGTTTTCGCCAGCGGCTTGAAACATAGCTTTGCACCTTGGGGGGGCCCACCGTACGGACCGGAAGGCAGCACACGAGCTTATGTGTTGGACACGAATGACCCCAAACACGAGATAGTCGACATGGATGAGAGTTTACACGAGGGCAAAAACCTTCCTTTGACGATGGAGGTGGGCGGCAAGCTCTATGTTCTGTCGGCCAAGTGGTATGGTCTACCTCTGAATTCATTCGAGGTATTTGACCCCGTCGGGAGGAAGTGGTCACTTCTGCCGGAATTTCCGAAATGTGGTCACTACTTGTCTTGTGCAATTGCCGGCACCAAGCTTTTCGTGTCCAATGAGAAAACCCCAACAGTTTGCTGCCTTGATTTGGCCAGTCCAACCCATTGGAGACGGGTCCCTAGTATGTGCGGAGGCGGCCCTTTCCCCTTTTCAGGCAAAGCTCTTGTGCTGGATACGGAGCACCATGACAAGAAGATCGTGTTTGGAGGTGCCCCCGGTAGCAGGGTACTGGTTTATCTCATGTCCCTGAATGAAGAAACAATCACTCTAATCCATGAGTTGAAGCTGCCTGAGGATCAGCTGCCGCCTGGGGAACCAAGTCAGTATGATTTCCTTCCTCTTGGACGTGGTCATGTCTGTCTTGTCATCCCCAAATTCATCGTCCCGTATGAAGATCTACCTGAACACCATTTTGAACTTGGCACTCATTCGATGCACGCTGTTGTCTTACCTTTTCAGTTTCAATTTGACATCTCCAAGGGTTTCCACCTCCAATTACAGCCTCCTCACATCTTGGAATACTGTACCAACCCCTCCACTCTTCCTTTCACTAGCACACTCGGTTGCTTTCTGCTTTAGTTATTCCTCATATGCTGCACTGGCATGATCACTCTGATTTCGTTTCTAGTACGGGTTTGGTTGTTATTGCTGATATGCTTCATTGCATAATGTATTCCCTCTATTCTCAGACCTTTTAGTTAGCAAAAATGTAAATCTTTTGTCTGCAGTGTTCTACTATTATAAAACTCAAGGCTGATCTCTTTACTGGCTAAGATTAAAACAATTCTTCCTCTTCTGGCAATTCACCAAATGCTCCTCTATTGACTGTCATCTATCACCAATGATGTTGTGGCAAGTTTCCATATTGTATTTCATTCTTACTTTGTCTTGCTGCTACCTTAGTCATGTCATGTATAAATCACGGAAACTTAATATCAGCTTCGTGATTAACTATCGTAGATGTTCTATCATCAGTATACTGCATACCTGTGCATATATATGTATGAGGTAAAAAGCCTATTGAAGTAGTACTGAAGCCTAATTTTTCTTAATTAAACCCTTGTTTTTCTAGTGTTTTCTGAGAAAAAAAACCATATCACTACTAACCTGGTGAATGGTGATGAACATCACATGCCTTTTGTTATTGACTTCGTATTAACTCCTCAATTATTGGGTTCATAGGCATTCAGAGAGAATTTGATGCAGACAAGACCGACCGGGGGTTTGAAGCTTTCATGCCCCTCATTGAACTGTATGAACACTTTGCAGGTTATGTACTGAATGATATATGTATTGTCGAAGCCAAGGTTGATGTCTCCCATTAAGGTTTAAAGATCAAGGTTCTATTGTTTCTGTAACTATGGAGTCCTCAATGAATGACATGAAAGGCAGGAACAAAATGTGAAATCTATGCAATCTCCAAACTCTTCAGCAGCAACTAAGGCAGCGAATTTTGAGCTGACACCTCCCTTGCAGGATACGCCAGGATCTGACAACTCTGCAATAAGCTCTCCTTCTGTAACCTGGGACACTGGAAGTTCCAACCAACCCAACAGGCAACCTCATAGATTTTATGGGTTTTGACCTAGTAGATAGAGCTTTTGTTCCATTGCTGGAGGAAGTTTGTTCAAAACATCCTTCATTGATTGAGTGGTGCCAAACAAGGAGAGGTCTTAAAGAATGTGTATTTAAAACATTGGGTGAACTCTTCCACTTTCTGAAGACTACAAAGATTAAGGATATGACTCAAGAGACCGTTGAGCACCTTCAAACTTTGTGGGAGGATCTGAGATCTTCAAATTTGACTTGGCTTGGCTTTAGCCTCACGATCAATCTGCTTTGGAGAGGCAAGGAAGGTGAAATGACTGAGAGAAGTTGTAGAATGTTTGGTTACTGAACGAAAGAGGTGGAGTCTTGCACTAGCTGTTATAGATGGACCTGGAGGCAGCAAAGGACTTGTCAAAGGAGAAAGAAGGCTTTCCTGAAATAGACATGGAAACTGAAGTAGGTTCTGGGAATAACTTTGCCTTACTGTATGGTTTTCTCTGGATATGTTTAGTAGGGATGTTATGTTTGACACTGACACTGAACTAGGTTATGGTAGCTTGTATGTTAATATCAGTTGCATGACCTTGATGTGTGGATTGTCTAGTGTTCAAAGATACTAATATGTTGAAGGATTGGGACAGTTAATCCCTTATATAATTCCTCAGTTCAAGCTATATAATGACTCCAATTTTGGAATGTACATTACAAGGAATGTTCTTAACAAGAGCGAGAGTTATGGAGATTGATAAGCAGAGAAAGGAAACTAAATCTTCTACAGAGTCGATTAAGATGATTGCAGTGGGACAGGAAAGCTTGACAAGATCTCTCAATGAGCACAAATTGAGGGATTGACTTCTATGAATAGTGAATCAGATATGGGTCGGATTGATAGGAGTGGGCTTACGGATATGGGTCGGATTGATAGGAGTGGTGCGGGCCATCTCTTCTCTAAAAATAAATAGGCCCAAGGTAAATAAGTCAATTAAGAAGAAAGCTTTCTAGTTTCTACGTTGGTAGAAATGGAAAGTCAGGACAGTGTTCAAAATCTTCACAGAAAAGCTCAGGGTGTGCTTTGAATCGTTTCTCCGTGATGGGTCCGATTTCGACCCATCACGAGCCATGAATATTATCTGTTGGAACTGCCAGAGGATTGAGAACTCATGGACAGCTGATGGGCTTAAAGGGCTTATTGCTCTAAACATTCCCAAACTTCTGTTTTTATCTGAAACTAAGTGTACGAGTACGGAGATGATAAGAGTACGCAGGCAACTTGGGTGGAAAAACTCTTTTTCGGTGCTGTAAGGTGGAGAAGTCAGACAAAGGAAAGGAAACCAGTAAAGCTGGAGGTCTATGCTTGATGTGGACGGAGGATATTAAGGTGAGCTTATTGTCATATTCTGATAACCATATCGATGTGACTATTACTGAAGGACCAAATTCTCCCCTTTGGCGCTTCACTGGTGTTTATGGACAACCGAAAGCAGAGCTGCGGTCTAAAACATGGAAGTTGCTAGAGCTATTAAAGAGTAAGTCGAGTTTACCGTGGGTTTTGGGGGAGATTTTAATGAGGTTATTTATGTGAGTGAGAAAGGAGATAGAGTAAGGAAGGATAAACAGATGATGGGTTTTTGACAGTGCCTATGAGAGTGCTCACTCTAAACCATGCACTCTTTAGGTCCCTGTTTTACGTGGAAAGGAACCCGACATGGCATGGAGGTAGAGTGCAGGCTGGATCGTTTTGTGCATAACAACACATGGAGGGAGCGTTTTTCTCTTTCTAGGGTTGCTCATCTAAACCTAACGAATATGATCACCTCCCTATTTTGTTGGAAGTGCGAAACAAAAGGAGGAAAAAAGAAAAAAGAAGAAACGTTTCAGAATCGAACAGTTTTGGCTACATGAGGATGATTGCAAGGATGTGGTTGTGAGAGGGTGGGATATTTCTCCCAATCCAGACCTATTTGTTTCTATTAGCAAAAAAATTGAAAAAAAACACGAGGCCTTAAATAGTTGGAGTCGAGTAAAGTTTAAAAGTTTAAAGGAGATTGAAGATGTTAGAGCTCAGTTAGGAGTCTCCTTTGATCGAACACCATCTGCCCATAGTACTCCTAACCAACTGGCTCTAGAAACCAAGTTACACGAGCTTCTTTAACAAGATCAATTTTTTTGGAAACAGAGGGCAAAAGTACTTTGGTCATCAGACGGGGACATGAACACGACTTTCTTTCATCAATATGCTTCTCATCATAGACGAAAAAATATGATCAAAGGTCTTCGTGATGAGACGGGGTGTGGAGAACAGAGGAGGAAGAAATTGAAGGCTTGGTACTATCCTATTATGAGAAACTGTTTAAATCATCCAACCCTACTGAGTTTGATATTGATGAAGTGGCTAACATGATGCCGAAGCTAGTTACAGAGGAGATGAATGAGGAGTTAGTGAGGGACATCAGTAGTGAAGAAGTTTGGCAAGCTCTAAAACAAATGCACCTAGGTAAAGCTCCGGGACCAGATGGACTGGCTCCATGTTTCTATCAACGTTTCTGGTCCATAGTAGGTGACGATGTAGTGGCAGCAGTGAAGTCTTTTGTGGGATCTCATACACGTTTGAAGCAACTCAACCATACTCATGTTACCCTTATCCCTAAGGCAAAGACCAGAGTTGGTAAGTCAGTTGCGACCGATTAGTCTCTGCATTGCACTGTATCGAATAGGCTCAAAAGTTTTGGCAAAATAAACTCAAGCCTATGTTGGAAGGACTAATATCCCAAGCTCAAAGTGCTTTCATCTCGGGAAGATTAATATCAGACAACTCTATTGTGGCCTTCAAAATCTCACATTATCTGAAGAGACTGAGAAACAAGAGCTGGGGTTTTTGTGTTGTAAAGCTGGATATGAGTAAAACATATGATCTTGTTGAATGTAGCTTTTTGAGGGTGGTATTGGAAAGGCTCGGTTTCTGTCGAAAATGGATAGATTGGATTTTGGCATCATTGGAAACAATTTCATATTCTTTTATGCTAGATGGGGAGCTGAGAGGATTGATCTATCCAGAACGTGGACTTAGACAAGGAGATGCCATTTCTCCATGCCTTTTCATTATATGTGCATAAGCCTTGTCCAGGTTACTTGCGTATGCTGAGCAACAAGAAACATTGCATGTAGTAAGAGTCTGTATAAGAGCACCTTTGATTACTCATTTTTTTTTCGATGATTCTTTTATTTTCTTCCGAGATGACCTAGAAGAATGCAATGTGATTAAGGATATTCTACACAGATATTCTGCAATGTGATTAATTTCCTGGCAACAAATTAACCTTCAAAAGAGTCGAGTCTCTTTCAGCAAGAATGTGAAGTTGGAATTGTAGGTCCACCTTGCTGAAGTGTTGGGAGTACTCCGGATAGATAAGCATGATAAGTACCTAGGGCTCCCTACAGTGCTTGGTTACTCAAAAAAGGAGGCTTTAGTTTCTTGACGGAGAACATGGATAAAAAGGCACATGGATGGAGGGATAAAGTACTCAGTCAAGTATTGATCAAGGCGGTGCTACAATCGATTCCAAACTATGTGATGTCCTGCTTTGAGATACCAAAACATCTGTGTACAGTGATGCATCAAGTGATGGCTAAGGTGTGGTGGGGAGATAAAGGATATGAGCGAAAGATACACTAATGACATGGGACAAAATGTGCAGCCCTAAACGGGAAGGAGGTATGGGGTTTAAAGATATGGCGTGTTTTAATCACACACCTTTGGCAAAGCAGGGCTGGCGTCTTGTGCATAGACCAAATTCTCTAGCTACTGTAGTGATGAAAGCAAAATACTTCCCATCAGATTCGTTCACGCAAGCCTCAAGAGAGAGTGATGCCTCCTATGGACAATTTCTTTGTTTCACTCTAGGCAGTGTTGTGCGAATGAAACAACATTTTATGGAAGGGGGTTGCTGTAACCCTTTTAATATGGCGGTTTGGGCTTTAAAGTTACTAAAAGATTATCAAAGGGTTCATTCGGTACCAGTATGCAAGGGAAAGAGGAGTGCAGTGAAATGGGTGTGTCCACCTAAGGGACGACTGAAAGTGAATGTAGATGGGGCGTATGATGCACAGATGGGAAGAGATGGACTTGGTGTTGTCGTTAGAGATGAGTATGGCTGCGGTATTGCGGCATTGGCCAAATTTATGCCATATGCACAATCAGCCATGCACGTAGAAGCGGTGGCAATGAGAGCAAGCCTACTAGTTGCCATACATGAGCAATGGAGTAAAATTGAACTTGAAGGTGACTGTGTTTCGGTCTTGCAAGCTATCAACAACAAAAATGAAGACTTGTCTGAGGTTGGTTTAATTATCTCTGATTGTAAGCGTTATTTAGATTCTTTCAGCTTCATGCTTGTTAGACATATCTATAGGGAAGCAAACGGTGTTGCACATCGATTAGCACACCTTGCTGGTACATCCAAATTGGATGAGTTTTGTAGGGGTGGGCAAATTCGGACCGGACCGGTTTTGAGCCTAAACCGTATCCGATCCGAATCAATCGGATTTGTAAAATCTCCATCCGAATCCGAAACCGAAATCCGGTTAACCGATTATTCGGGTCATCCGAAAACCGGATCGGATCGGTTTCGGATTTCACCCGAATTTGGAGAATTTCACTTTCAGTTTACAATTTCAAAATCCAACAGATACCAAACCTCAAAAACAATCTAATCATCAAATATTCATCACCAACTTCAAATAGTAGATAGAGAAAGGCATCAAATGTTCTGAGAAAACAAGGTGTTAATAGGCTGAAATTGCATTACATAGAGAAACCAAAAGCTGTAGTATTTTGCCGCCATTATACTGCTGGAAAGTGCCATGAGGTAGGACACTCCTCAATTCTGACAATCTACTCACTATCAATAATCAAATGACCTGAAAGTGATTTTATACTACCCCTAGAGTAGTTGTGCATTGATATTTGCTATTACAGAACTACATGAATTCTCACCCCTGATTGCATACTGTGAATTCTTTTAATCCCACACACTGTTTTCGTTTTATGTAGTTTTCAGGGACCAGTAATCTAGCACCCTTTGATTTCCTTCTGTAGCTATCTCATTGTTCTTGTTTATTTATGTTTTACAGGGTGACAAGTGCAAATTTTCACATGATACTGTGCCTTTAACAAAATCCAAGGTATTGTAACTGGACTCTATTTTTAATGTTAATTTACGACCAGCATTTCTTCCTAGGAACATAATGTCTTTTCTTTATCTTGTATTACACATTTTGCACGTCTTTCACGCCTGAAAGGGGATGACTGCCCGTTTGAATCAATACTAAAAAATAACAAATAAAATGGTGACACCTATTAAAAAAATAAAAAATATATATATATTAAAAAAATTCGGTTTATTCGGACCGGTTTTTAATCAAAACCGGAACCAACCCGGTTCAAACCGGATCGGATCGGTTTTACCTATTATTTGACCCGCTTTAAATGGATCGGTTATCCGGTCCGTTTTTTCGGATGGTTTTTTCGGTTTTCGGTTGAAAATTGGATTTTTGCCTACCCCTAGAGTTTTGTATTGAGGAGGTGCCTGATATAATTCAGGATGTTCTCATAAAAGATGAGTGCCCTTTATATCGAGGTATAAGCGCTATGTCCCTTTCATTGTACTCTTCTGTTATAGATAATAATAATCCGAACTAAAGGGCATTCTAGCCCAATTTCAAAGAAAAAAAGCAATGATTATATGACGTAGAAGAATTTCACTCATGGCTATTTAGAATGTGTTCTCTTGTTTAGTTTCCTTTGTTTAATGAAAGTTTCAATTAATGGAACTGCAAACGCTCTAATAGTATATTCCTGATCACTCCGAGATCGTTTGTACTGGTTTGTTATTCTTGATATGTTGCAACATCCCCATAGTTAGCAAAAATGTAATCTGTTGTCTACAGTGTGCTACTAGTGTAAAATTCAAGGCTGATTTCTGTACTGGCTAATACTAATACAATTTCTTCTCTTCTGGAAATTCACCAAATGCTCATCTCAATTGACTGCCATCTATCCCCCATGATGTTGAGGCAAGTTTCCATTTTGTATTTCGTTTTTTGGAAATTTTGTATTTTATTACTTCTTTGTCTTGCTGCTACCTTGGTCATATAACTCATGTTTATTATGAGTCTGTAGCTGTAATAATCTTTTTCTTCCTCCTCTGTTGGTACATTTCCCACAAGTTCTGTTCACTGTTTTCCTTGGGAATCAAAACGATTCCTAACATAGCATACCATGACTAGAATCCAAAATATGATCAAAAAAGTAGAATCAAGGATTCACAGATAATGAATCTAAATCGTTCACAAGTTGGGGGTGGCACTTGATGACGATGAAATTGCTGTTTTCAATCTTTTCACTGATTCTGTATTGTATTCGTCTTTATTTTTAACATAAAGGCACTAGTTCTAGTAAATCAAAAAACAGAAAACAAAGAACATCAAAATTTTATTTTACACCAGCTAAAACTAGTACTGCTGTCCAGTGAACAAGGGTACTTCAAAACTCAGAAATAAAAAAGAAAAATAAAAAATGATCCTGATTCCAGCAAACTCATGAAGCAAGATCTGAATTGCTTGAGAAATGTTAAACCTAAATAGTCAAGTAAAGTCCAGATTTAAGTAATTCAGACCTTCATAACTCAGACCCTTACCTACCAACTTTCAGAATTAGAGGGTTAATAGTTTACTTTTACACAATAATGCAGAAAACTAAGATCAACCCGCTGGTCTGATCATCATACTTCATTGACCAAAGGTATCAAGCTGCCTTTATTTGCTCGGTTTATAAAGTTGGGTTTTGCCACCGCACACCCACAACTAAAACAATCAAAATCAATAATGGAAACACCACAGCAAGGCCAAGTCATCAAACACTAGTGAAATTTGTAAAATTACTGTTAGTCAATAGGTATTGGAAAACAAGATAGGTAATCTTATGAAAGATATCAGCTAGCCATGAGGTTTAATTTAAACAACTTTCAACAGAAAGGTAGAAAAGAATAACCAAAACAAATTAATTCCAAACTCATTTTATCAGACATGTTATCAAACACGCAACCCTTTTTTTGTTTTTGTTTATTGAGAATGCAAACGCTCAACTTAACCAATTAGTTCACTGCAAAAGTTTTACCAGCTCCAAAGATCCCAAAGTAAAACCAACAGTGAAAAATTATAAAAACAGAAGCATAATTCCCAGGTACAAAGTCACTCACCTCGGTAGAACAAAATAAAAGCAAACTCCTAAAATAAGCATGAAATCTGGAAGTGTTAACTAAAGAAGCTCAAAACACATTCCTGTTACACCACCAATGGAAGAAGCATATTTCTCCTTCCTTTCTCCCTCTCCTGTCTTCCCCTTAGCATCTCTCTCTCTCTCTTCTATTTTCTCTTTCGACCTTCTCTTTCTACCATCTAAAAAACTCTTCCCTTCTTATCTCTCAACAAAAATAAACAAAGGTAGAAGTAACAACAACAGACACAGATTATATATACATATATCTAAGAAATTTTAAAGAAGATGACTATTTGGTTTTTGGGATATTAAAGCCGGTTTAGAACAGCTCATTGCTGTTAGAAGGTTCTCAATCAACAATCCGAAGTCCTAGGCAGCTGCCATTGCATGTATTTACAATGCTCTGGGATTTCTGCTGTACACAGCCAACTCCCGAAATGATATCAACACAGTTTACATCTAAAGTGTTAGGACACTTGCAATTTTTGACAGCTGGCATTTTACCTCATTCCTTAGTAATATCTGCGAAGGGTGGCCTCCTATCAGGAAAACTGACCAGTGATCTCCATTAACGATCTCCATGCAGGCTGCCCCAAATTCTTGACAGCTGGCATTTAAATTCAGGCGTCTCCACATTCTTGACAGTTGGCATTTCGATTAATTGTTTAGCAATATCTGAGAAGGGTGGCCTACAATCAGGGTTAGCTGACCAGCATCTCTCCATTAACAATCTCCATTTTGGATCACACAACGTAGGTATTTCAGGACTCCTGCCATTGATTGTACCATCTGAAAACATAATAAGAAAATGCTTTCATGTTCAGCCAATTGATCAGTCAGAGAGTTGAAGAAAACAAAACAATTGACCAGCATCTCTCCATTAACAATCTCCATTTTGGATCACACAACGTAGGTATTTCAGGACGCCTGCCATTGATTGTACCATCTGAAAACATAATACGAAAATGCTTTCATGTTCAGCCAATTGATCAGTCAGAGAGTTGAAGAAAACAAAACAATTTAGTAGCCACTGGCTAGTTTCCACAAGAACTTGCAAACTACCTCTTATTTCCTCTGATGTTAACTTTTCACAAGGTTTCTCGCAAGTCAAAAGTTCCCACATGACAATGCCAAATGAATATACATTGAGCTAAAAGAAGTGAAGGACAAGTTGTTAAATGCCCGTGTATAATTGACAGAAGAGAAACAAATTATTAGACCCTGTTTGCTTAACGTTGATTATTGTTTACCTTTTCTGGTTCCAAATAGTTCTCTTTGGAACTGATGGAGATATTCCAGAGAGGACGAATTTTTATTGGTTGCTAGGATCGCTGGTCGGTCTAAAGGACTTTGAATCATTTAGAATCTGTTTTGAGTCTTTGAAGTTCCAGACTACTTCAAGGTGCAAAGGAGAATATTGACTTTGTCGGAAATGCATTGGAGTATTTGGAAGTTAATAAAGTTAAACTAGAGAATAAGAGCTGGAAGGAAAAGTATAAGGACTGGACTTCAAATAGAACGTATGACATTAGAACAGTTGTCCAAGCACATGAGGATTTAAGACAAGTTTATAAACATCGGACTTATTCAAACAGCTGCATCCACCTTCTGCAATTTCCATCTTCATGATTGGTGTGCTTGAAAAAGTTTTTAAGAAATTGCAGGTGGATGCAGCTGTTTGAATAAGTCCGATGTTTATAAACTTGTCTGAAATCCTTATGTGCTTGGACAACTGTTCTAATGTCATACGTTCTATTTGAAGTCCAGTCCTTATACTTTTCCTTCCAGCTTTTATTCTCTAGTTTAACTTTATTAACTTCCAAATACTCCAATGCATTTCCGACAAAGTCAATATTCTCCTTTGCACCTTAAAGCAGTCTGGAACATCAAAGACTCAAAACAGATTCTAAATGATTCAAAGTCCTTTAGACCGACCAGCGATCCTAGCAACCGATAAAAATTCGTCCTCTCTGGAATATCTCCATCAGTTCCAAAGAGAGCATAAGCTAGATGCAAGAGCATCTTTGCAAGATTGCCAAAAGAGCTGGCTGCTGAAGCAGGAAGCAGGACAGGCATATTATCCTTTATCCTTATGTTATCGAGAGTCCAATTTCCAATGGCTTGTTGCTTTATGTATCTACTAAGGCCACCTTCCATGATATCTCTGCATACAAAAAACAACTTTCCTTCAAAACCATAAAAAAGAATAGACAAACTAACGTTTCTCACATATCATCAAACAGTTTGACAAAAGAACACCATAAATATATATATATATAAGTATATATATATATAAGTATATATATATATATAAGTTTAATTCTAACTATGCATTGAGTTACGAGTAAGCAAATATTGGACATTGATCAAAGTTTCGTCTCAACATTCTGATCCTAGTTCAAAAATTCCCATACAAGAATTACAATTTCTTTAATGATAATACTACGATCCTTGAATTTGTATCAGAAAAATTGGAAATTGACGATGGAATTGGGTATAAAGCCCAAAACTTGAAACACAGGATTGAAGACTCAAAGTAGAAAGATTTACCTGTAAAGTTTCTGGTGCAGTGCCTTGAGTCGTTTAAAAGTCTTGCCCTGATATTGGTACTCATCCCAGACGCCATACTCCTTTACATAATCGCGGTAAGACGGGTCAGTCTATCGAAATTTGAGGATTGGAGTGAAAACACAACAGAGAAAAGCATGCAGGTTGAAGATTGGAGTGAAATTCGAAGCAAATTGAGTGCAGAATCGGAATCGAGATTGAATTAGATACCTGAAAATTCCGAGGGAGCTGAGCTCCGGCGATTCCTTAGAGTTCCGAGAAGAGCAATCAGCAGGCTGACGTGGCTGTAGAGGCGAAGACGGAGTCTGCAGAAATTAGGGTAAAGCTAGAGGAGAGGAGAGGAGAGGAGAGTAGAGTAGAGTAGAGTAGAGTAGAGTTGTGACTCGGATTACTAGTAAGGATGGCTGTGTGGGGTTCGTGTCGGGTTTAACCCTTGGGTCGTAGGAATGGGCTTCCCTACCCGGCTTCAAATGCTAAACGGCTCAATGATGGCCCACAGTGGTGTGTTCATATTTTTGCGGAATTGCATGAACCTGGCATTCACACTTATGTCAATGTGTCTGTGCTTAGTGAAATTAATGTGATATACATTCTCAATTTGAACGTGACACCAAGATATATGTATGTGCATCTACTCTACAAAAATCTAAACCGAAATTGAGATGGTAGAGGTAATTAAAACTAATTTCTTACCAGCCTAGTTTATAATCGCGGTAAGACGGGTCAGTCTTCGACAGCGGATTCACTTTCTTCTTGAACATCTCGACCGACGAATATACCAAGAAAACAAAAAAGATTTCCTCTGATAATCAAATGCTATTTGAGAGGGAGAATGGGGTTTTCTTGGAAGGGCCTTATCAAATTTTGGGTGCAACGGTACACAGAGGGTTTTGGAAAAAGGTTGAAGACGGTAAGAACGGCGTAATTTTATATTTTTGATAGTCCCTCTATCAGCGAGGATAAAAAGAGAGAAAATAAATGAAATTATCCTTTCCACTTATAAAAAAGGTTCCTAATTGCAAATTTACGACATATTTCTCTATGTAATGTGTCGCATAAAAGTTGGACTTATGTCCTATTTCTCGGTGTAATATGTTGCATAAAATTTACTCTATCTTGTAGAATATGTGTGTAGAGAATGAATGGAATCAATCTTATCTTATTATGAATAGGGAGGAGCTTTTTATATAGAGACTCACTTTAAGTATAATGAGATTCTATATGGATTGAGTTAAGTCCATAATGTAAACCTATTACAACTAGGGCACACGCATAAGGCACATTGGACTAAGCCCATATACACGGCATAAGACCAAGTGCACACACGCATATGTTATATATCCTACAATAGTCTAAAGTTGTGATTTTAAATAGATTGAAACAGTGTGTAGCATAAAATTTACTCTAAAATGATTGTAAATAGATGAAAGCGGCGTTTATCAGAATGTTATCTCTTCTTGTCAAAATGCGTTTATTCTAGGTTAGCTCAAAATGCGTTTATTGATTGCTAATGAGGTCTCTCACTTCATTAACACAAATCATACGTTGTGGGCAAGCATAGCAAATATTTTTAGTTGTGGAGGACATCGATCACCATTATTTTTGTTGTTGCAACATTTTTCTTTATAATTGATGCGACAGGTAGAAATTAGGACAATAATGGTGACAATAGATTAAGGATATAATAATGAAGAAGAGATTGAAATTAGAAAGAGATAATAAATGAGGTAAAGAAAGATGCCCTCGTTCAAAAATAAAGATTTCTTAAAAAATGACGTAATTTGTAATATCTTGAATTTATGATATTAATTACTAATATCATTTTGAAAATTATTTACTAGAATCAAGGCGTCTTCATTGTTCGAGAAGGGACCATAAGTGTTCAAAGTGAAAGATTACTAGGAAACATTTTATTTAAAAGGTCAAGAGTTGACTTTTTACTACATTGAGTTTCACAGAAAACTTTATTCACGAAAGTTGTAGTGCTCGACGATACGAGTCTATAGACACATAGTAGGTGTAAACCGTATATCGTATGAAGAAGTTATAGTCAACCGAAGTTGAGTTTCTGTTTTGAAAAATCTATAAATAGAAGGGTTGAGTTTCCATTTTTGGAAACCATTTATTTTCTTCCACTTTTTCCTCTTGTGCGCGCACCTTCAATATTTGGGTTTTCTGTCGACCCGAATCCGGTAGACCCAACCGGACTTCTACAACCAACTTCGATCGACTCAGGCGGCGAGACTGGTCCAGTTCTCTTTGTCTAGGCGACGCGAGGGTCTCTGTGGTGGTGGCGTGCATCGATTTACCATGGTTTAGAGCAACTCATGCTAAATAGTATGGCGGGGAAACCTGATTTCTGACCTGAATTTTTCTGGCTAAAAGTGGCATTTCACAGCGATAGGGACTGCCTATATAGCCTCCTCTCTTCCTTCTGAGCACAACCATGCAAGCCATTAAGTTTAATTCGAAGTGTAGAGCTACTGAGTTGGAGTTTCTCATAGGCGGCGATGTTTGTGGCCGTTCCTGGCCGAATTGATCTTAAACTCAGGTATTAAAGTTGTTCGTCTTTCTTTGATCTTCAAGTTTTATGTTGGGAGCTAGTCCAAATTCACACTTTTAGAGGAGGCGCGGAGAACCATCCGCTGCCGACTGTGGTGGCAAGTGGCAGCGCGTCTGGAGCTTTGGGTATGTCTGGTTGCTTATGTAGGCAAGTGGTGGTTGATGTGAGTGCTTGTAAGTGCTGTGTGGTGAAAAATTGCAGGTTTTAAGGGGCGGCGAGTGTGGCTGCGCGTCTGACCTCCTTTTAGGGTAGTGAGTTATCCTAGCTTCACGTACTCATAAATACGAGTGTTTTGATATATGATGTGCTGATTTTAGCTATCGGTTGGATAAGTGAGGGTTAAGTTTGGATTTCATTTTCCTTGGTTTTTTATTTAGCAGGAATCCGTACTTAGAGAGGCTGTGTTGATTATGTAATAAGGTGTTAGAGGGTTCCTTGACCTTGAAAGGTCTAGGAAGAAGAGTTGTCTTGAGTGACAAGAAATGGTGACGTTTTGTACTTTGGTGAGGTTGTTTGTGGCTAGGATCAACTAAGCAACAATTTGCTTACTTTACTTAGGTGCTTCTTGGAGACTTACCCTGTAGCGGTAGAAGACGCAGCATGAGTTTCAAGGTGAGTAAATCCACTGAGGTTCATGATGTTTCCATTTATTTAATTGGCCGAAATTATATTGTTTGGATGTGGTTTCCATACATTTAACTGGTCGTAATTGTATTGATTTGGATGTTGTTTTTCATACAATTAATTGGTCGTGATTTATTATTTGGTTGAGGATGGATTATTTTTTAGAATATAATATATATATATATATATATATATATATATGACCATAGTTTTGAGGACGGTCGGGGAACGTGCCTCATACATGAGATGCATGTTTTAATTTACGGGGGAGGAGTCATATAATAATGACTTTTCGTATTTGCTTGTTTTATCTCCATGAAGGGTCGTCATATATATATAAAGATGCTAGCTAGCCATACGACCCCCTCACTTTGGAAGTGGAGCGGGGCAATAATAGCCTTAGAGGAATCCGACTCTAGCCTGAGAGGCTCATTGTCATGGTGAAATTTCTTTGCCATGAAGAGTTGTCATATTACTTAGTAGCCTTAAAGGTTCCGACTCTTGTATGGGAGACTCTTCGTCATGTTGAAACTTCTACCCCCATTTTTAATGTTGATTTACAAGCCAATGAGATTGACTTTTTACATTTTGGTTTCCAGAACGATAATTTGGGATTCTTTCCCGACGAGGCATGAATATGAATTTTCTAGAAATTTAAAGGGAGAACATAAATTGATTATTTTCGCACGCTTGGATATTATTTTTGTCCACTCACTCTAACGTTGTGTTTTTAAATGTTTTCCCCTGGGCTCTTCATTTTCAAATGCCCAATGTTGCAGGGTTGCTGAGAGGAGGTCATGCATACTGAAGACGAGGCATGGTCAAATTATTCTGCTGTCGCTATTTAGTCTATTTAGGTATTGCTTATACGTAGAATGCTCTGAATACCCCAGTATAGTGTTTAGTTGTATTCAATTGTGAAAGTTTTTTCGTTGGATTGCCGGTAGGGTTGTCCATTTCAAAGGGGGTTTCCAGTAAAAATTTCCCATGAGGTGGACCCCGTAGGGTTTACTTCGGGTTAAAGGGATTAACCCGGGATGGGTCCTAATAGTTGGTATCAGAGCATTAGGTTATCGTTTCCTGTTACTACCTCATGTACTTGGTAGCACTTAGTATCTATAGAGTGATGGTCCGACCACGGCGGATACATCAGCATTTTATGCTTGAGATGCTTAGTGTTATTAGGGATATGAGTTAGTAGTTCATATTGTATTTAGGGACCAGGTGGTTTGATAGGAGCATTTTATGCTACGTTCTTAATATATTTTTATCCACATTTATACTTTGTTTATCTATTATTAGTATATTATTTATATGTATTTATCATAAGAGTTTTTCTGTAGAGCAATGGCTAAAATGTACGTAAAGTAGAGAAAATGTGCACTAATTTATTAAAAGCTGACTTATGAAGTTTTCATTTTATTTCTTATGATTCTGTGAATTTGTACATTGTCATTACTTGATTAATTTTCTTTAATATTTAGGTGACATGTATATGGACTTAATGAAACAAGAATCATGAGGATCAGACTTATGGAAGGTATCAAAAGAAGCATGGAATGATAAGAGGCCAAAAACATGAATTCGGAACAAAAACAGAGGATTTTCAGAAATCATAACTAAACTTCAAAAATTTTCCTAGGACGATCCAGAAGGAACCAGGAAACGTGCCATATATAGATGGAAAGCTGTGGATGTCTAGTTTCTAAATATTTTTGAATTGCAGTAATACAAGTTATGAGGAAGGAGTTGTGATGGAATTAATGGCCGGAGGTCAGTCTGCTGAAAACAGGACAAATTTTGCTGAAGTTGTCTACCGAGTTCATGAGTGTGTTTCTTCACCAAAATCCTTCCCAAACAAGCCAAATGATTGATGAGGAGCTTAATGTTGATATGAGAAGTTGTTTAGAAAAAGAAGAATCGAAGAAATCACCAAGGAGAAGCCGAAAACAGCAATTAGGCAAGTTCTCCCGGTCAAAACATGATAACTTGTTCTACCGAGACTATGGAAGGGATTCGGCTGTCCTATGAAGCCCAAAACGTGTAAGGGAGTCCTACATTGATCTTATAAAATGTAGGGGAGTCCAAAATTCAGAAATAAATCTATGTCGTACTACCCAAATCAGCCATTGAAGAAGTCAAAGTCTAATGCAACAAGGAAAAGCAAGAAGCCCAATCCAATGAGGACACGGGGCTGCCGAATTTTATAGGGTTTCTACCTATAAATACACATGTAATAGTTGAGTTTTAAGAGTCAATCTTTGTTTAAGCCTTAGTATAGCCAAGCTCTACCTAAAAACCCTCCTAAACGCAGAGAAAGATCAAGCTGCCGTCGATCATATCGCCGCCATCACCTCCGATCACCTCCACACCTTAGCCGAACCCTTTAGGTAGGTTTTAGGTATGTAAAACCTCAATTTGCTTGTATTTTTACTCTGTGAACAATACTTTATTTATATATATTATTTCTGGAATTTTATGTTTTATACGATTTACATGTTTATGTTTCTTCTTTGTGATTATTTCATGAACTTGTTGATTATGTGACAAATAGTATGCATGTTAGGACTTTGCATAGTTTAAGTTATTTATATTTATGTTTTTAATAGATGTCTAATTGATTTATTGCTTACCTGATCATGTAATCGATCTTGAGGGTAGTCTAGGTACCAGATGTTTCTAAGGGGGGAGTTTAACATGCCGTAGTGTTCTAAGGTTAAGGTCATGCGATTGTAGGTCTTGATTGTTAGGCACTGCCAAGGGTTGTTAGGGTAAGTAATTTACACGCTAATAGGATGAGTGACGTCATACCTAGGATCATGTCTCCAATGACTCTTGTTCGGTCAGTGTATTTTGTCTTAGTGTCATGCGATTATAAGCACTGAGCAAGATGACACATATATAGGTTTAAGATCATGTGATTATAAGTCTTAAGTTTACATGAGAAGTCTAATAGTTGGAATTAATTAGAGTCTATGATAACATAAATGTTGCATCTTAATCTTGCTTAGATTTTACATGTTTATCTATTCGGTGCTTGTTATGATTATGTGCTTAATTATTGATTGACCAACCTTGTAAATATTAGATTTAGAATTTAGGATGTTAGAAAACACTAAAACCCCCATAATAATTCGGTACATATGTATATATTTTGTAAATGATTTTAGTTAATATTTTGTGATTATTGTATTTTTGCCGAATTTGTATATATGTTTATATTTATGTGTTGTATACCTGTATATCATGTGGCAGATTTATACTTGTATATTTGTATTTAAGAATATCACTAATGTTTTAAATGCAGATATAATTCTTCCCTAGTGTCCCCGGCTAGAACGATCCCTACTTACAATTACTACAATGATAAGGTTTTAAATTGCAGGTCGCCCAACGACCTCGTCAGTTTTTGACGCCGTTGCCGGGGATGCTAAAAAGGATTTTTGTTTTATATTTGTGGACTAATGTTTTTCTCTTATATGTGTCAATATGTGCCGATTATATGTTGATATTTTGGTTATTTTCATGCCATATACTTGTTGATATATACATGTTGTAATAACTTAGTAAATATTTAGGAGGTTTGTTGTTTTGTTTATAAGTTAAGTTTATTGTGGTTTTTAAAGTTTAACATGTAGGGAGAAGCCACTTTTGTTAATCTTAGCCTAAACCCTTCATGTTATCTTCGGATCTCATGAGGTTGAGGGCGCTTTTGTTAACACTTGTAGACTGGTCTAGTGACCCGAGTTTGTTCTCAACTGAGTAAGGGGCAAGTTATTATTCATAGATATGGTTCTCAGGTTTGTTTAACTGGATCTCCAGGTCATAGACTAATATCTCTTCTCTGTGAAGGGGTCGATAGAGAGTTCGCTCTCCGTGATCACTAAACGAGTCATGCCTGGTTCCTATAGGGGGCTCGCCCTTCGTGAATCGTAACAACACTGCCTTCTGAAACCACGAAACCCGCTCGAACTAGCCAAATACTTGGGCCGAAGCATCACCACACTTTAAATGCTAGAATTTACTTGAACATATATGACGCCATAAACTTCACTCGAATTGGCTTTAATTTTTGAGGTATATCGGACGAAGCATAACACTACATTGGGCTATATCAGTCCATTGCACAGTGGTCTTCACTGCTCCACTTACCTTGAAAATTAGGGGTTAATAAAATCAACTTGAAACATTATAGGTTGTCGACATCTTGTGCTTTAAAAAAGTGTTATATATATGTGATGTCGTGTGCCTTGTTGTTCCCTGTTGTCATGCCATGCCGAGTTAACATAGTTCATTCTTAACATTTTCTTTTGTTTTGCAAGTTTTTATTTTCGTTTAAGTGTGTTATGTGTGCCATTCATGTTGCATTTATACTTATGATCGATCATTTTGCATATCATGTTGCATATTGCATGTTTTGTGTTTTGTGTTGATTGTATGTGCTGTGTGCATTCTAATATTGCCTAGCCTAATTTCGTTTTTGATTTTCGTTTTTACTTAGTTTATGACGATGCTAACTTGATCTTTGGTCATTTGTGTCGATTGGTTGTGCAGGATCATATGAACGAACAATTCTAACACGTGAATAAGAGATATCAACAACAGACTTAGATGTGTTAGAGAAAAATACAACATTGACAATCCATCGACATCTCATCAGACTTCACCAAATTAATCACCACTGCATTCCCCAGTGTTTCGATCATCATCTTGTGAAATGTCACCAGTAATTCAAGAGAATCCTACTTTTAAAACTGTCAGAATGACTTCATTGAGGGAAGAGAACAGACAAGTCAATGGAACAAGGGTAAGGCCGAATAACATTACTTATCCAACTGCAACAGCAGGAAAATCGGCTGACTTTGAAATGAGAGGTGGTTTCTTCCACCAATTGCCAAAGTTTCATGGACTTAGTGGAGAAGATCCGAACCATCATCTGCAACGGTTTGAATTTTGTTGTGATAATATGTGTCCTAGGGGTGCCGATTTGCAACTAGTCAAGATGAAGGCTTTTCCGTTTTCACTTGAGGACAGAGCTAGGACATGGTTCTTTGCAGTGTCAGCTGGACGAATCACATCATGGGCAACAATGATGAAAGAGTTTCTCCGTAAGTATTTTCCATCATCTAGAGTGACACAGATCAGAAAGGAGATTACTTCAATTAAGCAAGACATGGATGAAGCTTTCGATGTGTACTATGAGAGGTATAAGGCTTTGGTTGCTTCGTGTCCTAACCATGGGATACGTGAGGGACTTCTACTTCAGTACTTTTAAGAGGGACTACGCCCTATGGAACGCCAATTCCTTGATTCTGCAGCTGGAGGTTCATTGATGGAGAAAAGCAGAGAAGAAGCTAGTAACCTGTTGGAGATGCGTGCTACAAACAATCAACAATTTGGTTCATTTTTAACAAGGCGTGTTAATGAAGCAAACACTTATGGAGAGTCAAGTGTCATACCAGAGCTTAAAGAAGATTTGAACAAGCTGACTCTGATAGTGTCGAATCTAGCCAAGAGTAAAGGAGTGCAAGTCTGTGGAGTGTGTAGTATGGAAGGACATGTGTCTGAGTAGTGCAATCAAGTTGGAAATGGTTTTGAGGAGATCAATGCCGTGGGGTATGGACAACAGCTCGGCAACTTCCAAGGTCAAGGAGGTCAGACATGTTTTCAGAACTTCAATCCAAAAGACAACGACCCAAACTTTCGTTGGAACAACAACAACGTGCTGAATCCTCAACCAAGCACACAAGGGCAGAAACCAGGAGGATTTGTAGCACGACCTCAAGGCAATTTCATGTCTAGTCCGTACCAACCCTATGCACAACAAGGAGGGCAACCAAGTGGTGGAAGCAACTATGATGAGATTTTCAAGAACATTGCCACTTCAACTCAATCTTTGTTGGCCACAACTCAAACCAACACCAAAGACATTGCATTGATGTCTAAGGATATTACAGAATTGAAGACTCAGATGGGACAAGTTGTGGATTTTATGGGGAGATTTAATGAGTAAGGAAGGTTGTCAGGAGGCGTTATCAAGAATCCCATGAACGAACAAGCTCAAGATGTTGTCACAAGAAGTGGGAAGACATTGATGCCGCCACCTCCTAAGCCTGAAACCACAAAGGGACTTGGTGCTTTAGACATGGACAATGAGGATGAAGGTGATGCCGAGCATAAGCATGAGGATGTTGAGCATGGACTTGGCACAAATCAAGGTCAAATTAAGCGTAGCAACGTGAGCAACAAAAGAGCTAAACCAAGCAAGGCAAACTTGGAAGCAATGAAGAAAAGTGACTTGGAAAAAGACCCTGCCACATCCAAGAAAGAGAATGTGCCGATCTCTGAAGCACACAAAGGTAAAAATTCGAACTCTAGTGATTTAGTTTTAACTAATCAATCTTCTTGTCTACCTTTTCCTTCTAGGTTCACTAAGAGCAAAAAGGATAAATCCGACGAAGAAGTGTTGGAAGTTTTCAGAAAGGTAAATGTGAACCTTCCCTTGTTAGAGTGCATCAAACAAGTACCAAAGTATGCGAAATTCCTTATGAAACTTTGCACAACAAGGAGGCACACAAGGGAAAAGCAAGTGGTAAGCATGAGTGGGACGGTCTCTACCGTCATCCAGAGGAAGATGCCACCAAAGATGAAGGATCCAGGGAGTTTTTCTATCCCTTGTGTTATAGGTTCTACTCATTTTGAAAGTGTTATGCTAGATCTAGATGCTTCATTTAATGTTATGCCCTACACTGTTTATGAATCTCTAGATCTGGGACCTTTGAAAACTGATAATGTTGTGATCCAATTGGCAGATCGATCTAACAAATACCCTAAGGGGTATGTTAAGGATGTTCTTGTGCAGGTCAACCAGCTAATATTCTCTACAGATTTTTATGTATTGGAGATGGAGGAGTCACTTTCTGACACAACACAACTGTTGTTAGGTCGACATTTCATGAGGACTGCCAGAACAAACATTGATGTTGCTGGAGGAAACTTGACAATGGAATTCGATGGCGAGGTGATCAAGTTCAATATTTTCGACGCCATGAAGTTTCCAGGAGCTGACATTGAGGATGGACACATGGGGGACAGCAACATTGCCGAGAATGTTAGAGACGGATTTGGGAGCGAAAAGAGGTTTGGTGGCGTTGCACCTTATGCAATGACTACTCACCAAGCATAGCAATTAGCCATTGAGCAAGGGGCAGGATTTGACAAGTATGGAGAACGAGATGACGATGCTTTGAAAGATTTGGAGCCGTCCATACTTGAAGTTGTGAAGGAGATTGATTCACAATCAATCTACAAAAGGTATACTCCCTTGTCAATTCCAATTTCCACTAATAAGTTATTACCATATGTAGAACAGGCCCTTAAGTTAGAGGTAAAAGCTCTCCCCAAACATTTGAGGTATGTATTTCTTGGAAAAGAAGACACTTACCAGTTATTGTGTCTTCAACGTTTACAAAGCAACAGGAGGACAAGCTAGTTGAGGTTTTAAAGAAGAACACAGCTGTCATTGGCTGGACTTTGGCAGACATCAAGGGAATAAGCCCTACAAAGTGTGTTCATAGAATCTTACTTGAGGATGGCGCAAAGCCTACCAGAGAGGCTCAGAGACGTTTGCATCCTCCAATGATGAAAGTGGTTAAAGACGAGGTGATTAAGTTGTTAGATTATGGAGTAATCTATCTAATTTCCGATAGTCAGTGGATTTCACCTGTTCAAGTTGTGCCCAAGAAGAGTGGCGTGACTGTTGTAGAGAATGAGAAGAATGAGCTAGTGCCACAACGGTTGGTGACAAGTTATCGCATGTGCATCGATTATCGATGATTGAATGCAACAACGAGGAAGGATCACATGCCTTTGCCATTCATGGATCAGATGTTAGAGAGATTAGCAAGTCACGAGTTCTACTACTTCTTGGATGGATATAGTGGCTACAACCAGATCATGATACACCCGGATGATCAAGATAAGAAAACGTTTACATGTCCCTTTGGTACGTTGCTTATCGACGAATGCCTTTTGGATTGTGCAATGCCCCAGGTACGTTTCAAGGTTACATGTATTCTATTTTCTCTGATTATATTGAAAATATCATTGAAGTTTTTTTGGATGATTTTAGTGTCTATGGTAAAGACTTTGATACATGCTTAAAGAATTTGGAATTAATCTTGAATCGGTGTGTAGAAACTAACCTTGTACTTAATTGGGAAAAATGTCATTTTATGATTAATCAAGGTATAGTTTTAGGTCACATAGTTACTGCTAGAGGAATAGAAGTTGGTAAGGCTAAGATTGATATTATGCATCACTTACCCTCGCCTTTAACGGTGCGAGAGGTTCGTTCTTTTCTTGGCCATGCAGGTTTCTACAAGAGGTTCATCAAAGATTTTTATTTGGTGGCCAAACCACTTACTTCCTTATTGCAGAAAGATGTGCCGTTCTCATGGTCTAGAGAGTGTGAGGTTGCATTCATGCGATTGAAGGAGTTGCTGACGACTGCACCTATCATGATGCCACCTGATTGGGATTTGCCATTTGAGTTCATGTGTGACTCTTCAGATTATGCCATTGGTGTTGTTCCAGGGTAGAGGAAGGACAAGAAACCGTGTGCAATTTACTATGCATCTCGGACTCTCAAAGATGCTCAGCTGAATTACTCAACAATTGAAAAAGAACTCTTAGTTGTTATCTTTGCTTTAGAGAAATTTCGATCTTATATTTTGAATTCTAAAGTTGTTGTTTACTCTGATCATGCAGCATTAAGGTATCTAATGACAGAAAGATGCAAAGCCAAGGCTCATCAGATGGATTCTGTTACTTCAAGAGTTTGACGTCGAAATCAAGGACAAGAAAGGAAGTGAGAACATTGTAGTGGACCATCTTAGCCGAATTATACGTACTGAGGATGAGTTGCCTATGTCAGAGACGTTCCTAGATGAGCAGTTGTTTCGGTTAGAAGCCAGAGAACCTTGGTATGCCAATTTGGTTAATTTTATAGTGTCAAGGACGTTTCCATCATCAATGCCGAACCATACCAAGCTGAAGATCAAGAAGGATGCTCGAAATTATATATGGGATACGCCATATCTGTGGAGGCAATGTGGAGACCAAGTCATTCGACGTTGTATTCCAGAAGAAGAGCATAAATCTATCTTAGATTTTGGTCACCAGGAGGCGTGTGGAGGACACATTAGACCAAAAAGAACAGCTAGGAAGGTGTTGGAAGCCGGATTCTATTGGCCAACGTTATACAGAGACGCTTATGCGATATGTGCTTCGTGTGATCGTTGTCAAAGAACAGGTAACTTAGGTAAGAGAGATCAAATGCCCTTAAACCCTATTATTGTTGTTGAAATTTTTAATGTTTGGGGTATTGATTTCATGGGACCTTTTCCTTCGTCTAAAGGCTTTCTTTATATATTATTGGTTGTTGATTATGTTTCGAAATGGGTGGAAGCGAAAGCCACCAGGACTAATGATTCTAAAGTTGTTGCAGAGTTTTTCATAACTAACATTTATTCTAGGTTTGGAGTTCCAAGAGTCCTGATAAGCGATGGAGAATCTCACTTCTGCAACCAGACCATTGAGGCCTTGCTCAAGAAATATGGAGTCACTCATAGGGTTTCAACACCATATCACCCTCAGACAAGTGGCATGGCCGAAATTTCTAACAGAGAAATTAAGCAGATATTGGAAAAGACTGTAGGACCTACAAGGAAAGATTGGAGTGATCGATTGGACGATGCACTGTGGGCTTACAAGACTGCGTATAAGACGCCAATTGGGACGTCACCATTCAGATTGGTGTACATCAAAGCTTGCCATCTGCCAGTAGAGTTGGAACACAGAGCCAGGTGGGCAGTCAAGAAGTTTAACATGGACAAAGACGAGGCTGGATTGCATAGCACTACCAGAATAACTATTATAGCCGACGAAACAAAAATAACAGGCTGACGACTTTTTTCCGTCGGCTAAAGTAGACTTTAGCCAACGAAACAAAATATCGTCGGCTATGTTAATTTTTCGTTGGCTGAAGTGGATTTTTAGCCGACGAAATGTTTTTTGGTCACCTAAAATAATTTTTTCGTCGGCTATAGTTTACAGACTATAGCCGATGAAATTTTTAAAGTTTAGCCGACGACATAGATGATTTTGTCGGCTAAAAGTCCTTATATTTCCAGATCTAGACAGCAGCTCATGTGAAAAAAACGAGAGAAAAAGTTTGAGGGTTGGCGAAATTGTTGGGTGTCGTCGAAATCTGTCCAAAATTAGTTTGTGACGCTATATATAGGTACGTACATATGTATATCTCTTGTTTTTGGGTTGATTTAAGAGTTTATTTGAGTTATATATATATATATATTTATATATATATATATTGATTTTGAGTTGAATTATTGGATTTTGAGTGTGATTGATGAGTTGATCGATTTTAATTTGATAATATATATGAAGTAGTACTATACTATATATATATATATATTAATTTGATTATAATATTGTGTTTATGCATATATATATATAGTATGAATTAAGTAATATTTTGATTATGATTGATGTTAATTGATATATATATATATATATAATATTGTTATATAATTAGTAATTAGTATATATGCATGTATATATATATGTGTTAATTATTAATTTGTTATATATTAATTAATTGTACGTTAACTATAGATAGAATACTAAATGATTTGTAAATTTAATTAATTAATTAATTAGAGTTTATACATATATATTATGTTATCTTCTCAGGATATGGATAAGAGTTGGATTTCGCTTCCAAAATGGGACAAAAGATATGGTAAAGGAGTTATTAGTTTTATTGAATATGTGATGGATAATGCTAAAGGGAATACAATTTTCTATTGTCCGTGTACTAAATGTCAGTGTCGCACCGATATGCATCGTTTTGCAATTGACAAGGTTTGGCAGCACCTTACGAGTAATGGGTTTTGGGAGAAGTACACATGTTGGATATATCATGGTGAAACATCATCAGGGGGTCCGCATGATCATGTGTAATTTTCTGAGATGGGCAGTACATCCAATGATCTAACAACGGCCTTCATCAACGATATGTTTCCTTATGAGAGTGGTGTATGCTCTGAAGGACCGTATATGCCTGAGCCGGTGCAGCCCTTCCCTAGAGTTGTCACCACTGCTGGTATTGACAGGTACAACAAACTATTTGCTTTCCAACAGACCCCTGTGTACCCCGATTATCAGAAGACGGTTTTTGAAAGTGTGATGGACGTTATGAAGATTAAAGTTGAGACAAAATCGACTGTGAAGGCTGTTGATGACTACCTACAGTACACTGCTTCGATGCTGCCCCACGGTCATCGTCTTCCTACCACTCATCATAAGGTCCAATGTATCTTGAAAGATCTTGGGCTTTCCTACATGAAGATCCATGCATGCAGATATGATTGTGTTCTCTTCTAGGGTAAAGATCCAGAAGGGAATGACCTTGGTGACCTTGACACATGTCCAGTATGTAAAGTCACAGGTATAAGCTGACTCCTGCAGGCAATAGGAAACCTGTGAAGGTACTTTGGTATTTCCCGTTGAGGGATAGGCTGGAACGGTTGTACATGTCATCACACACGGCCAAAGCTGTGAGATTGCACGCTGATAGGGAATTACATGACGAAGATACCCTTATACACCCTGCTGACGGGGAGGCTTGGAAGCATATAGACCGTGAGTCCTCATTTTACGTCAGAGGTCTGAAATGTGAGGCTCGGGCTCTCATCTGATGGGTTCAATCCTTTTGGCAACATGAGTCTTCAATACAGTGTATGGCCGGTGATTTTGGTACCATACAACCTTCCTCCATGGATGTGCATGAAGAAGGAATACAATATGTTGAGTTTGTTGATTCAGGGACCCAGTTATCTAGGGAAGTGTCTCGATGTGTATTTGAGACCCTTAATTGAAGAGCTTAAGCTTTTTTGGAACATTAGTCATCCCACATATGACAAGTACATGCACGAGATGTTCCAAATGCATGCCATGGTTGTTGGTACCATTAGTGATTTCCCTGCCTATGGGATGTTGTCGGGCAACGTTGTTAGGGGATACAAGGCTTGTCCAGAGTGCCTTAGCGATGAGCGGAACAGTAATCATTGCAACAAGATATGCAAATTGGGTCACCGTACTCTCCTTTCGTATGATCACGAATGGCGGTTCGATGACAAGGCATTTGATGAGACTGTAGAAAACGGTGTGCCTCCTAGAAGATGGACGGGGGAAGAAATTTTAGCAGTGCTTAATGAGTATGATTTTGGGCAGAGCAGCAATCATCCCAATATTGTGGTGGCAATACCTAATAGACCCGACAGGTATAAATTTTGGACACATAAGAGCATATTCTGGGAACTCCCATACTAGAGTAAGTTGTTGATCAGACACTACCTAGATATGATGCACATAGAAAAGAATGTGTGTGACAGTGTGGTGGGAATAGTGCTGAACTTGGAGGGAAAGACGAAAGACGGTTCGAAGGCACGTATTGATCTTAAAAAATGGAGATACGAAGACATTTATGGTTGAAAGAAGGGAAGAAAAAAATGCCTCAAGCTCCTTACACCGTGAAGCCTGACCAGAAGAACGTAATTTTCAGGTGGATGAGTTCTGTGAAGTATCCTTCAGGCTACGCAGGAAATATAGCCCGGTGTATAAACATTCGGGACAATGAAATGTACGGGTTAAAAAGTCATGACTGTCATATTCTGCTACAACGTCTCTTCCCTATTTTCATTCGACCGTTCCTTCCCCGTCAGGTGGTGGAGCCGTTAGTAGCGTTGTCAAGATTCTTCCAGAAGTTATGCACAAGGGAAGTGACAAAATCTGATCTCCGGAAAATGCAACAGGACATTATTTATATCATGTGTAAATTTGAGTGGATATTTCCTCCAAATTTTTTTGACATCATGCCACACCTGATGATCCATCTTCCTGAGCAATTGTTGCTTACCGGTCCAGTACACTATATTTAGATGTATCCTATGGAAATGTATGTTTTTTACACCTAATTTTTTTATTCTACATGTTCAATATATAATCATAACATATTACAACAAATTTATTTATATATAGACAACTTGGAGACTACAAAGCTTATGTGGCTAACAAATCCATGCCTGAAGGATGTATAGCTGAAGCATATATTACGAACGAGTGTGTCACCTACATGAAGTTGTATTTAGGAGCATTGAAGGAAACTCCACAAACCATACCGGTAGATGTACCGAAGTTCAACCTTTCCATAGTCTCTAATGATGTTGAAGTTTATGGAATTTTACCAGACTCCTACAAGTTGCAACCACATGAGCCAGTCATAGCCCATTGGTGGGTATTGATTAACTGTTCAGAAGTTGAATACTGGAAAGACATCTATTTATACTATCCAGACATTCAAGGTGATCTTGATTACCACAACAAGGAGTTCGCGAACTATTTTGACGGCTGGGTATGTAATTCTTTATTTTTGTTCATAACTCATTCAATGCATAATTATTTATATTTACAATACATTGAATATTTGGTTGCAGATGAACCATATTCAATTCGATTGTCACCCAAATTGGTCGCACGAAATAAGACTTCTAGCGATGAAGCCGATAATGTCAAGAGTTTATCCCATGTGCAAGGTGAATGACATGCAATTTATATGTGAATAGAGAGACAACAGACGGAGAACACAAAATTCTGGGGTGATGGCGCATGGTGGGCGGAATAGAGCTGATTATTACGGTGTTCTTGATTCAGTGGTGGAACTCGTTTATGAGCAAGGCATGACAGTGCACCTCTTCAAGTGTAGATGGTTTAATACTAGAAGCCCGCAGAGCACGAAGATTTATCAATACGGGATTTTATCAGTGAACACTGCTACAAGCTGTTACAAAGATGACCTGTTCGTTTTTGCGACATCAGTAAAACAAGTGTTTTATCTTGATGACCTTGTTAAGGGTGACGCGTGGAAAGTCCTCAACCTTGTGCACCCTCGAAACATTTACCGAGTAGCTACACTTGGAGAGGCCGAAGACGAGGAAGAAGATGTTGCCTATCAAGAGCCTAGTGCAATAGATATTCCTGACTCCTCTACAATTCGCCATAATAATTTTAAAGCGGGTCGTTCGGTTCAAATTCGTGATCTAGATGCAAGGCTTATTGATGTGGATCCAAATCAAGAAACAGACGACGACTCTTATGATGAAGAAATGCATAGATTGCCAGAAATTAATTCTGACAATGAAGAAGACTCATCAGATGATTCCGAATACGAGCCTTCTTAGTTTGAATTTTTAATACAAATTGATGTGTGTTTTATATGCTACAAGCTGTTGAATTCATAATTTAGTTTAATTTTGGTGATATATGCATGAAATTGGTATGGTTACATTGAACAACCTGTTTTTTTAATTTATTTTTCATTTTTAGCCGACGAAAGACATCATATTTCGTCGGCCAAGATAGTTTTAGCCGACAAAATACATCATTTTTGGTCGGCTAAAACTATCTTGGCCGACGAATACCCTAATTTTCCTTCGGCTAAACTGTAAACCCTAAACTCTATACTATAGCCGACGAAAAATTAGGGTTTTCGTCGGCTAAAGTTAAATAAATAAAATAATAATTTATACCACTTGTTGCGCCTCATCAATTTGAAACTATTTGTAGTTGAAGGTCCGGACAGAATAAGTAATTTAGACGGTCAAATTACTGTTTCTTTGCGTTTAGGGGTTTCACTAACGGGATTGACCGTCCGGATCGAGTCCTTAAGTTTGTCGGATCAAGCTGAAAATTTACCCACACACATGTTTCAACATAATGATGATAATTGACGGTCGGATTTTCGTTTCACAAGATTGATCGTCACAATCAAAATATGCCTACTAATGTTGTATAATTAATTTACCAAGTGTTAAGTAAATGTTCCGTTTCAAAAACAAACTATACGTAGAAGCTTCAAACGAAAAAAAAGTCGTGAAATAAGATATGACCGAAACGATGAAATATGTTTACGGTTAAAAATCACGTAATTCCGATAAGTTTCGGTGCCAATAGTTACGGTCAATACATTTTTTCATTCTTTCTCCCTAGAGGTAGCCCTCTCTCAGATAGTTATTTTTCTTGTAATTTTTATACCACTAGTTGCGTCTTATTGATTTAAAACTATTTGTAGTTGAAGGTCCGGACAGAATACGTAATTTAGACAGTCAAATTACCGTTTCTTTTAGGGGTTTGACTCATGGGATTGACCGTCCAGATCGAGTCCTTAAGTTTGTCGGATCAAGCTGAAAATTTACCCACACACATGTTTCAACATAATGATAATATCTGACGGTCGAATTTTAGTTTCACAAGATTAAACATATAAATTAGACATAAATTTAATATATTAGTATAAAAAGTACTATAGCCGACAAAATATTAGTAAATTCGTCGGCTATAGTATTGTAACTAGACGACGAATTTTTTTTAATTCGTCGGCTAAAATGGAATTATAGCTTTAGCCGACGAATTTTTTATCTCGTCGGCTATAATTCTTCCTATATATGTAAACCCAGCGACAGAACCCTAACATTTTCTCCTCTCCCTCTCGGCCTCCACTCCATTTCTCCCTCTCCTCTCGGCCTCCACTCAGCCTCCCACAGCTACTGCCCTCTACCAAGCAATTAAGGTATGCGATTCCATGTATATATTGAATTATATAATTATTTTCAATTATTGATGTATATATTGAATTATATGAAATTTCGGTTAATTTGGTATATTTGTTATTGAAATTGTGAATATTGCATAAATGTTGTTAATTTTTTATAATTTGGTATAAAATATAAATTTGGTATATTTAATAAATTTGATATATTAAAATATTAATTGGTATATTTAATATATTTGTGATAATGTTGTTAATTTTTTTAATTTGGTATATTTGAGTATAAAAATATTAATTATTATTAATTTGGTATATTAATAAATTCGTTATATTAAAATATTAATTGGTATATTTAATACATTTAATAAATGTTGTTAATTTTTATAATTTGGTGTATTTTTGTATTAAAATAGTAATTGTTATTAATTGTACAAATTAAAAATTCTAATTATTTAATAAACAGGATGAAAAACTTGTTTAGTAAATCTAAGAGTTTAAAGTGCCAAATGTCTGAATCGTCTGAGGAAACGTCTAGCAACCCTCGAGCGTCGTTTCAGGGCTCAATGACAGCCCGACGTGCGTCTCTTCTGGAGCCGACAAAGAGACAGCCGTGGGCGACACATTCCTCCAGGCAGCCGGACGCCCCTCGCTCGAGGCAGCCGAGCGTCCTTCACTCCTCGAGGCAGCTGTGGCCTCCGACTCAGGCGGAGGTGTCTGCACCACGTATGCTTGAGATACACAGGGCACCGACTCCGGGCCCTACTGTTTCAGAGGGTGGGTCTTCTGGGGTACAGATGCCGCCGCCTCTTCTCTACCTTCCGCGGTTGATACTGGCATTACCGGCAGTCGATGACTCAGGGGCGCCGATTTATCCACTGCCCCCGCAGATGACCCCATCAGCTACGTACCTGTTGGTGCCTTTTGGTACAAATTTAATTTCTGCGAGGGTATCATCATCGGCGACAAAGTCGGAATCTGTCGCCCCGCAGGTAATGATAAATAAATAATTTTTTTTCATATAATGACATAATAAGAATAATCTATTAATAATCAATTTATGATGGGCACCGTCGGAGCCAAGCCGACAAGGAAGAAGAGAGGCCCCGTCACAGGGAAGGCTCTCGAGAAGACAGTGAGTACCTCGGGAAGGATCGTTAACGATACTGACGGGGATGAGAACGTAGTATCGGGCGGGAAAACGAGGATGTACTCCGGCCACGTGGGGCGCTCATTAGGGATAGAGTCCATTTGTTATGGTCAGACTGGGGAGAGGTCCCACAGGAGGTTAAGGACATGGTCCACAACGCAATGTCGGTAAGTATAAAAAATTCACAATTAACATTATTTATTACATTGTGGATTTATGAAAAACTAAACTAATAAACGTTTTAATGCAGGTGTGGTTTGACGTTCCCCAGAACCTGAGAAACACCTAGGTGGACGTTGTGCATGTGGGAAGGTACGTTGGAAAGTTAATGAAAAAAAAATTATGTGTAATTAATAATATTTATAATTTTTTTGTCGTATCTGTAGATACAAGGAGTGGAAGAACAAGTTACGGATCTACTGGACTACGCATGGGAACGAACGTTCTGGTACCCCCCTTGAGTTTCAGTTGAGGGAATATGAGTGGCGTTGGCTTCTGATATCTGAATTCAACAACCCTCATAAACAGGTAATTAAAAATAATAATTTCTTATATTGTTATTAATTAGTACGTTTTAAAATATTTTACTAATTTTTTTTCCTCTGTAGGCCGTTTCCAGGGCGAACGCTCAGAACCGGCAACGCAACACAAAGAACCATCATGCCGGTTCTAGACTGTTTGCATTGTTGATGGATAAGGCGGCCAGGGAACATCCAGAAGTCAACCGGTACGTCTATACGTACGAGAAGGCATATCCTGACCCCCAGGAGGATATTGTAAGTCGTTTTACGTTTTAAAATTTTTTAAATTATATATATATATATATTTCAAAATGTTAATTAATTATTTTTTTCCAATCCAATTAGGCGAGGGTGAGGCAGGCTAATAACGAGGTGATGACTGCTATAGTGAGGGAGACATGGCCAGACACGCAAGAAGACATGTCCGAAGCCATGTCTCGGATCGACACTTCGGATCTCAGGGTTGGGGCGAGGATCATGGGCACAACATTCTCACCGCAAGTAAATAACTTCTACTGCCGGGGTCTTGGAAAGAAGGGAGAAGGGGTACTGAAGACCACTCCCGGATTTCAAAAAAAGGCAGCCTCGACAAGCAACGGAAAGACTCAGCTAGAGGCGGAAGTTCAGATGTTACGGGAACAGCAAGCTGCCCAGACAGCCTATACTACCGCTTTATAGGAGTATAATACGGCAGTATATGCCACCAACCAGGCACAGCAGCAGCAGATGTTCCAGTACTTGCAAGATTTTTCAGCTGCCCAGCTTCAGGGACTTCCGCCTCCGCCCATGCCTACGCCTATTCCATTACCTCAACCGCCACAACCTCCTCAACAACATCCTCCTCCTGGCGTGGATATATATTTAGATGATATATATTTTATTTAGTTTTATTGGTTTTTGAACAATTTGTCGCATCCCGGGACTATTTCCGGCCCCGGAACACGACGGTAACCGCCGTGATCCCGGTCTAGAGAGAAATCAATACGTCATTGGACGTATTGATAACCCTCCGGATCAAAACCACAAGGCTATAAAGGAAAGAATCAGCACACAAATGATATGAATGTCAAATAGGGAATGACAAATGTGCAGAATAGCATATAATTATTTTACAAGCGGAAGGTAGCAAATGAAAATACCCGAGACAAATACAATACAATGAAAAAAGGTCTCGGAATATCAAGCCCGAATGATGTCTCAAAGTACGCAACAAATTATTAAAAACACCAAATACGGAAATCATAAGACATGGAGCCTTCACCAGAACGGGTGTCCCCGAAAGTAGAAGTGCACGATGACCGACGTCGCTCCACGAGCTCCTAGTCCAGCTCCTCCAAAGATGGGTGCTGAAGACCTGAAAGATGTAGGGGTGAGCAACTCGTCCTCGCTAACCCAAATGGGGCCCAAAGCCAACCAAGTCAGGGTTTAAAACCCATGAGAAAGCATATAGTTTACATATGTACATAAACGTATAGAAATACGTCCAGGGCATTTAAAAACATATGCAATAGCCACGCACGCAAAGCTCGAGTAAAACATGTTGACCACACAAGAAAGAACTCTCAGGATCCACGTGGCCGAAAATCTCGGCTTTGTCTTCACAGCAAACCGAGGCCAACTACCCATGCGTCTGTAAACGAATAGTAGCGAGAGCGTCCATTTACAGCTAATGCCCAACTAATCTCTCGTGACAGCATGCCGCACTTACGTCTCGCTTAACTCTGTGTGAGACGAGCGTAAGTGAGATAATTAAAATAAACAGGGCATTGCATCTCCGGAGGTTCATGGTCATCGACACCGTGGGAAGCGTAGTCTAAATACTAGGTCCCGTCGCTCTCAGGCCAAGCACCAGAAATCAGGACAACGGTACTGCTCTTTTGATCCAAACGCACACACGCACACCAAATGCTGTGGTCATATTAAAACAATGTAGCTATACTTTTATATGTAAGTAAAGAAAAGCCACCAACCCGGGAGGGTTTTGGCTCATCCATTGGGCGTGCCCCCTACTACCTGATATGCTGATACAGCTGGCTGCGCTCCAACTCCTGGTCCTCCTAAAGCCAACGTGGATGTGCTCCCGAGTCTGTGGGTGAGATAACAATGACAGTCAAGTATATGTAATTCGAGGATTTACTATCTACGATTATGACTTGATAAACATTTTTTGTTTATCTTTCCGACATTAGAGTCTAACTTATTTGACACTCCGATTCTCGAACCGGCGAGAATTCAGGATTATTTCTTATTCAGTACTTACGTAGTTTTGTCACGTTTGCAAATTAAAAGCCTTTAAAACATTTAACCGTAGTGATCGAAAACGTAAAAGTGTTCTACGGTAAAAGTCAAAAGTCAACTTTGAAATAGTGAAAGTCAACGGTCAACAGTAAAAAGTAACCGGTCAACGGGTCAAAGGTCAACCAGTGAATAGTGAAAGTCAACGATCAAAAGCCAATGGTCAAAATCAACCAGTGAATAGTGAAAGGCAACGATCAAAGTCAACTGATGAATAGTGAAAGTCAACGATCAAAGTCAATCGATGAATAGTGAAAGTCAACAATCAAAGTCAACTGGTGAATACTTTCAAGCTTTGCCGAAACTCTACCTAAATACTTTCAAGAAATACATAGCCGCACCACCACCGAAACCTTAAAAATCTGACTCCATCTTTCATTCGATTTCACCACCTTTGCCGAACCTCTTCCAAGGTTTTTAAAGTGTGACTCTATCATGGCTTTATACTTTTCATTTAGTTTTCGATTTTGTAATGAATTATTGGTTTTATTTTTGTTTTATACAATCATCATGTTTCGAATTCAATGATGTTGATTATGTTGTGATTGTATTATCGTGTACATGTTTTCAATTTGATGAATGACTTAGGAAAGTAGGTTCGATGTTTTTATATGTTTATCTTGATTCATTTTCATGAGCTTGCACATATAAATCGATGCATGAGGGCTGCCTAAGGCCATGGCTTCTCCTTGTGAATGACTTTGAGAAGTAGGTTTGATGTTTTTATATGTTTATCTTGCTTTATTTTCATGAACTTGCACATATAAATCGATGCATGAGGGCTGCCTAAGGCCATGGCTTCTCCTTGTGTATTGGTTTCACTTGCCAAGAGAATTTTGATTGCGTCATACACTAAGTTGTTTCATTCTAAATTGTCTAAATAGGGTTATCATAGTTATGAAAATATGCATGATTCAAATATGATGAGTGACGTCATTACATGTTTGCATGTTTCCAGTTCGGCTTACTATGCTTATGTGTTTTTTTGTGTTTAATTTCTACGCTGGTGTGTATTTAAACCGATTAGCATAATTTAGGATTATACACTGGAGTTGATTTTAAATATATTAGAAGTCTTAACGATTAGATGAATCGCCGGTGGTCTCTAATTTGAATTGGAATTTAGATAAGTATATGAATATGTCGAGTCTTGCTTGCTGCCCCTTGTTGTTTACAATTTTGTTACATGTTCTTGATGGTTTTCGTGCTTGGTTATGTGTGTGGATGATGATCACATGTATATATTTAATTTAGGATTTAATTTTCAGTCCATAGATTTTTAGAAATATCTTTCAAATCCCCCTTAAATTCGTGTAAATTATAAATTGTAAATATGTAATTATGTTTGTTGTGTAAAACATCACTAACTCTTATTGCAGGAACGCCCTTAAGTCCCAGGATTGACCGAACCCTATTTACCAATGCTATAAATGACAACAAAGGGCTCTAAATTGGTTTTCTCGTGTTTTCATTATTGTACCCCGGTTTCAGACACAGACTAGAAGACAAAATTATTTAAGTAGAAGATGAAACTCCAGCTCCATTATTCTTGTTGACAATAGTCATTACATTCATTTTGAACATCCCACTAGAGAGATATCCCTTACCAACAAATATGTCACTCTTGGATAGAACAACCTTGTCAGACTCTATGACAATGCGAAACCCATTAGTGTTTAACAACGCACCAGACACTAGGTTCTTGCGGATCTCCGAAACATATAGGACATTGTTCAGGGTCAAGTCCTTTCCAGATGTCAGCTTCAGGGTTACCTTTCTTTTCCCCTTTATTACAAAGGTAGCAGAATTCCCCATGTACAAAATCTCTCCTTCCTCAGTAGACTCAAAAGTGGAGAGCGCTCGTGGAGAATCAACAAACACCGAACACACGTGCCGATTCATCCGCCATCAAAGCCGAAGAACGTTCACCACGTAACATCGTTCGTGGCCTAAATCCGATCAAGAACAAGCCTCTACGGCCCTTGGTCAATCATCTTCTCTAAATCGTCAACAGGATAAGAAGATCAAATTTAAACCATTCTATTCAAGATCAAGTGCTCGTCACCCTTGGTTCAAACCAATGTCGAGATCGAATCAGAGGAAATTCTTGTTAATGAATACCCATAGAGATTGTAACCCGCAAACTTATTAATACAAATATTTTATTTTGTACACATGTCTTTTTGCTATTTGTCACAGGAATTTTCATGTTTACAGTAATATCAACCATATCAAGGTTTGCCAATTACTCCTTAGCTGCAGTTACCACAGGATCAATGACAGGTGTTTCAAAGAGGGCCTAAAACTTTCATCTAATAACCATCTTAGCAGTGGGTGCATTTAAACTTGTTGCATTTGTTGATTCACCAATAGTGAGGATATGTTCATGTCTAGTCAGTGGTGCCTGGGATTTAAACATAAGGATTTGAGTTTGAGACATATTTACATTATTAATATAACAAGACAAAAGGAGTGTTTTAGCTCAACAGTATAAGAAATGTCCTTTGGAGTTTCAAGAGTTGAAGGAGGGATATTTTCAGGAGCCTCAGAAACTTAAGATGCATTCGCGGTTGGAGAAAGAGTTGGATCCTGAAAGTAAAACTGAAAATGAGTTTTACGATATATAATAAGTTGAAACTACGATACCTTGACAATTGGTGCCTCGGTAGGTTCCACATTTTCTCTTGATTCATGAACAATTACTTCAGAGATAGGTTATGGCTCTGGCTCATTTGGTAGGGTCTGAATTACGGTGGAAGATGCATTCGTTGTCTCTGCTGGGATGTCCTGCTTTAAAAATACAGAAGATGATTCAATGAGTTTCTCAATGAAACTAATAATTAAACAACGTCAGAATGACAACCCTACGGGGAGAGTGTGTATCAGCTGCTCTCACATCATGGTTTGTGTTTGGAACTTCAAGAGCTGCTAGGATGATCAAACCATTATTTTCACTTGGCTCACTGAAGTGCTCTGTATACGGACCTTCATCTTCAGTTCCAGTTGTAGGGACAGGGTTTGAAGAAGCTTCAACTTCAGATGGATGCATTCTAATAATTGGAACAACATTGGATGGGAGCATGATCTGAAACAAGATGCCATCTACTACTGCTCGTTTCTCAGCTTCCCAATCTCGAGGTGGAGGAGTTGGATCTGGTATGTGATGAGTGGCAGATGCATCTAGTGTTGCAGTTCTACTTTTATAGATTTGCTGCAACAAACCAGAATACCAGTAAGTGATGACTGTGAAGCTAAAGACATCGATAAGACATTAAGAGGTTTTAAAAATATACCAGATGAGGATCGATGTCTTCTTCGTCAGAATGTTGGATAATGGCTCTCCTATTTCTCTTCTTGGCTTGTGATGTAGAGGCTGGGGCTGGAGATGCATTGTGATCTTTGTTCTGCAATTTTTAAACGAGTTAGTGGTTTCTACTCATCAAGGAAATAATTGTAGAATCAGTGGAAACATTGTTACCTCTACCTCTAATTCTTTAGCTTCAACTTGAGTAGGTTTCCCGGGGATAACAGCTCCATTGAGTACAAATTTATCTTCTGCAGGTAAAATGGGCTTGGCTCACCTAAAGATGACTCTAAAGAGAGCTTCAACGTCCTTATACTAGAGATGGTCATAAATGGAGTTCCACCACCCTGCATAATCTTTAGAAGCATCACAAGTGGAGAAAAGAAGTCCAAAGCTGCGCACATTCATCGTGGAGATTGACAAGTTGGATTTGAAGCGAGGATCTTCTGCTTTTTGCTTTGGTACTTTCTCTATTCGCCAGGAGCTGTAGCAGTTTATGCTGTGATGGGAAAAGGCACATGTTAGCGAAGATCAAGTTGGCGGCAGAAATGATTGGGTGAGTAGATTTTGAAGCCAACAAGCTTAGGCAGGGGTATGTCCATCAAGGAAACATATTAATTGATTAGTGCTCGCCCTTCAAGAGAGTGTGTTGAAGACCACATGAAGCCATTCGCCAATGCTTTGGGGTATTTGCGGTCGATGACAAGTAGGCTGGAGTCTAGAGTAGTGACATCAAGATTAAACAGGTACTCAAGAGACCTAGCATATCCTATGGATCGAGGGGAAGTGACACCGGTGAATTCTCTTCCTAATACATGATGTTCAGGAAAGTCAATGACTTGTTCATCTATGAATTGGACAAAATAGATCTGCAACTAGAGGTCTAGAATCCAGAGCGGGCCTGATACATCACCATAGTTCAGTTGGTGGAGTGACATCTTGTATAATGCACGGTATAGGAATCCTAACACTAGCTGTGCTAAACCGAGCCGGTGCCTATTGAAAAAAAGTGTTGCAGTGCGAGTCCAGGTCTTAGTTTCTGGTGATAGAAACTATAAATTTGTGGAGCCAGAAGTCCAAGAATGCAATACTGCTTTGTTCATCTCCGCGAGCGAAGAAATGACTAACCCATCCCTTGTAAGACAAGTTTGTGGGGTAATCTCTTGTTCAATTGAATGTATGATTTCTGCATCTTCATAGCGATGTTTGACGAGTCATAAGATGACCTGCAATTTAAAACCCTATCGTGTAGTATTAGTAAGTAGGGTATCGTTCTAGCCGGGGACACTAGGGAAGGATTATATCTACAAAACAAATCGTTAGTAATATTCACACATTTTATACAAAATACACATATACATAGCATATACAATTATCTGTCACATAATATACAAGTATATACAAATGCAAAAGTATTAACATATTTACGATTTTAAATGGGGGATTTATAAGGTGGTTCGAAACATAAAGAAAAGAAGTAAAATATTTACATACATCGGTCAATCAATACTCAAGCACACAACATAACAAACACCGCAATAAGCATATAACAATTTCATGTAAGATTAAATAGTGATGCTCGCACTATCATATGTTTTCATTGATTTCAACCTCTTATGACTTCTCATGTGTTTTTAGGAACTTCAAATATGCCTGAACCTAAAACATATGTGTCACCTTGTTTAAACTATCAAATATGCCTAACCTAAACAAGATACACTTACGACCTGGAGTCGGTTGAAGACATGATCCTAGGTATGGCGTCACTCATCCTATTCAACATGTAAATCACTCACCCTAGCAACCCTTTGCAGCAACTAGAATCAAACTATCAAATATGTCTAACTTGATCCTACATTACTACGGCAGATTAAACTCCCCCCTTAGAAACGTCTTGGCCTAGACTATCTTTAGGTTTGATTACATGATCAGGTGATGATTAATCAATTAACACATACTACACACAAGAACATACAGCAACTTAATCTAAATCATGAAACTAAAATATACTTAGAACGTTATACATCACACATGGTTTCAAGAAAATCACAAAGAAGAACTCAAGAACACATGCAATGTATAAAACCGAAAACCATAACATAATTTATAATAAAGCATGATAAAACACAGTAGATTTTTACACCAAACCTTGATAAACTTCATACCTAGACTACCTATATAGATCGGCTAGGGTAGAAGGTGGAATCGGCGGCAGATGAAAGAATGTAACGGCGGTAGGTGCGGCGGCAGCTTGTGCAGTTTTCTGTGTTTAGGGTTTTTGGTAGAGCTTGGCTATACTAAGGCTTAGAGCAATTGAGAGACACTTTTTCTACTGTATTACATGTGTATTTATAGAGACAAAACCCTAAAGAAACCTAATGAAAATCGGCAGCCCCCTTGTGTTCAAAACCGGGTAGGTTTCTCTTCTTTCCTTGTTGGATTTGTCTTCCTTCTCTTTAATTTGCTGACTTGGAAAATAGTTTAAAAACTTCTTTTTCTGAATTCATGGACTCTTCTTCATGTGTGTGGATCGGCATTGGGCTCTTCTTCATGCTCATGGACTCCTAGGACAGCCGAAAGGCTTCCATAATCTCGGTAAAACAAGTTATCCTGTTTTGACCGGGATAACTTTCGTAGTTGTTATTTTCGGCTACTCCTTGGTGATTTCTTCGATTCTTCTTCTTCTAAACAACTTCCCATATCATCATTAAGCTCTTCATCAATCATTTGGCATGCTTGGGAAGGATTTTGGTGAAGAAACACACTCACACATTCGGACAGAAGTTTCAGCATGATCTGCCCTGTTTCCAGCAGACTGACCTCCGGCCATTGTTTCCGGCATAACTCCTTCCTCAGAACTTGGATTGCTGCTATTCCAAAAGATTTAGAAACTAGACATCCACAGCTTTCCATCCATATATGGCACGTTCCCTGGTTCCTCCTGGATCGTCCTAGGGAAATCTTTGAAGTTGATATAGGGTTTCTGGAATTTTCTGCTCGGATCAAAATCTTATGTTTCGGAGTTTCTTCTTTTCCATGGCCTCTCTTGTTGTCTTCCATGAGTTCAATCTTCATGATTCTTGTTCTCATATGCTCATTTACATGTCATCTACACATTAAACCAAATTCATCAAAATTGACAATGTAAAGGTATAACGAATCATAAGAGAAAATAACCAAGTCTTTGTTCCAAATCGAGTTTTCAACACTTAAGCACAATTTTCTGTATAAATACACGTTTTAGCCATTGCTCTACAGAAAAACCCTTTTGACTCAAAATAAGTAAAAACGACATTACTAAGGAATAAACCAAGTATAAATGAGGGTAAAAACACATTACAAACATGGCGTAAAACACACTCATCAATGTTCTTGATAGGATTCTTCAGCAACTGGAAAACCTATGATGACATTTATGTCTAGAAAAGTGATACCCATTTGACCAAACCTGAAATCAAAGGTGTTGCTGAAAGAATTCCAGAACCATGCGGCTACCATCATTGGGGGTCGATTAGCGCCGCGACTGTTCAGTTTGAAGCTTAGATCGATGGCATCAACAATTCCTAATAGTCTCCACCGATCCATCAATATCTTTGTGATTCTCATACCATAGTATCATCTGTTCGTTAGGATGTGGCCAAGCTCCAAATCTGGCTGGACAGTCACTTTGTTTTTGCCATGCAGTGACATCAGCAATTGTATTCTGCAAAGCAAAGATGGGAACCCGTGATTCATGATAATAGTGGTGAACTTTTGGGAGTTTCTTCATGAATAGAGCAAGTCCAATGGTGGCACCGATGGTCAGTTCTAGATGTGATTTATTTGGATACTTGATGGCTTTCAGCCTCTCAGGGATCTTCTTATCTTAAAGGGCCATTCTAGCAGTAGGAGTTTCTGTGATGGTGAGTTTGGTTTGGAAATGAAGTTGGTACTTGGGTATTTAGAGGAACCAAAAGGGTTCTTTCTAAAATGAAATGTTGTTTACTGAAGGTAGACGACGACAAAGGGGGAATGATGCAGCGTTTCATGATTTAAAGAGACGGGTTCAGGTTTCTAGCCTCTATCGATTTCCCTGTCATTCTCTTTTTGGGATGAAGTTGTCCTTAATCTCAGTATATATTGCTGCCCAGACAGACGTCTCCTCATTTCTGCATGTTATTGTCTCCTATTTTCTTTTCTTTGAGAATTGAAAAAGTTCATAAACCAATTTCACATTTGCTTTTCATATTGGATCATTGGACTAACATTCATTTGTCGTTTTGCTTCATTGCTTATCCCTTGAAAAATAATTAAAATAAAAAAAACATAATTTTGGTTCTCTCTATGTCCGTTGTCTCCATCTCTATGCCCGGTCTATTGATTTTATTGGTTTTCTCCCCCATCTGTTAATACAACGGACTGATCAGTTGATGCGGCTTTCAGTTAATATCTCTCCGTCTAGAGGTATGCTTGTCTAACTTTCAGTTGATGAGGCTTTTGGGTGGGGATTCCTCAGTTTTTGTTTTCACAAAAACCGCAATGCTGGGGTTTCAATTTGTGATGTAGTACTGTTTTGATGTTATGGAACGCAGTGCTTGGTCAGTTATTTTGATTGTTTTGCTTTGCAGGTTTTAGGTGTGGATTTGTTGCTCACCATCTGTTGTTCTTCTTCTATTTGTTGTTCTGTGTTATTGTTCCTCCCAATTTGGGTTTGTATTCTATATTTACATTATTTTCCATGATTGCTCCTCCTTATTCACTTTTATTCAGGTTTGGGTTGTACATGGACTTTGCAATATTTATATTTTCGTGCTACCTGATAGGAGCTTAAAATGCGACATTCTTAATATGTTATTACCTCTATTTGTACTTTGTTTATCTCTTATTGTCGTAGAATAGAGTCATATTATAGAGTCAAGAGTCTTTGGTTGTGTAAGGATGAAAACATGCTAAACATAGAGGATTTATACAGAATTTGACTAAGTGCTACATGAAATAACAAGAAACCGATTCAGTTTGGGGTCTTGATATGTTTTGTGGATTCTGTAAAGCTTTTGCATTATCATAAATTTTAATTTTAGTTCATGGGACGAAGAATCGAGAGAATTGGAGGTATGGAAGGCGGCACAACATGCAGTAACATGGAAAGGCCGAAGCATGCAATTTCAGCAGAAAGCAGAAATTTCTTGGGCACATCACCAAACTTCTACAATTTCTCCAGGACGACTCACAAGGAATTAGAAGATGTACCATATATGCACGGAAAGCTGTGTGAGTCTAGTTTTTAGAACATTTTGAATCACATCAATATCTATTTTCTAGAGGGAGTTATGCCTAAATTAGTGACGGAATGTCAGACTGCCGAAACAGACTAACATGTTGCCGCCGATATGAAGTGTTCCTAATGGATTTAGGGAAGCAAAGCAGCTGATCTATAAAGCCTAGTCTATGAAAGGGAGTCCAATTCCAAGTCCAATAAAGAATTACAAGTCAAAAATTCAGCCATAGAAGCCTCTAGAATCTCCAAGTCTTGTTGGCCAAGCAAACCAAGTTCAAGACGGAAAACCTAAACCTTTTTGATTTATGATTCTCTTTGGCCGACCCCTATAGGGTTTCTCCTATATATAGCATGACATAGAGGGCAGAAGAACATCATCTCACCACCATACAAGTCTTGCCGAAACCCTACCAAAATACTTCCAAGAAATACATAGCCGCACCACCACCGAAACCCTAAAAATCTTCCTTCATCTTTCATCAGATTTCACCACCTTTGCCAAACCTCTTCCAAGGTTTTTAAAGTGTGACTCTATCATGGCTTTGTATTTTCATTTAGTTTTCGATTTTTGTAATGAATTCTTTGTTTTATTTTGGTTTTATACAATCAACATGTTTCGAATTCAATGATGATGTTTATGTTGTGTAGATAATCTTGTACATGTTGCGAATTTGTTTAATGATTTAGGGCAGTAGGTTTTGATATTCTTATGTATTTATTTTAGTTTGTTTTCATGAATTTGTGCATCAAAATCAATGCTTAGAGGCTGCCTCGGCTATAGTAGTTTTCTAGGTTGCAATTTCACGTGCTAAGGTAAATTTGGATTGATTCATACACTAAGTTGTTTTATTCTAGATTATCTATTAGGGCTAAACATTCATAAAATAGGCATGTTAATATGACAGGTGACGCTATTACATGTTACATGTCTCCAATTCGGCTTATTGTGCTTTATGTGTTTTTCGTGTTTAATTTCTACGCTGGTGTGTCTTTAAACCGATTAGCATAATTTAGGGTTATACGCTGGAGTTGATTCTAAATATATTAGAAGTTTTAACGATTAGTTGAATCGCTGGTGGTCTCTAATTAGAATTGAAATTGAGATAAGTATATGAGTATGTCATGTCTTGCTTACTGCCCCTTGTTATTTACATTTTTGTTACATGTTCTTGATGGTTTTTCGTCCTTGGTTATGTGTCTGGATGATGATCACATGTATATATTTAATTTAGGATTTAATTTTCAGTTCATAGATTTTTAGAAATATATTTCAAACCCCCCTTAAATTCATATAAATTGTAAATATGTAATTATGTTTGTTGTATAAAACATCACTAACTCTTATTGCAGGAACGCCCTTAAGTCCCTGGATTGATCGAACCCTATTTACCAATGCTATAAATGACAACAAAGGGTTCTAAATTGGTTTTTTCGTGTTTTCGTTATTGTACCCCGGTTTCGGACACACGCCACTACCATTAACTCATGTAGACTTTTGACACAATGAAGAGTAAACAAACGAGAAAGATTGATTTAAGCATTTTAGACTAATATGATGTTGACACATTAAAAATTCTGAAATCGAGGTAAAGGTTGTTAAAATTAAGGACTAGATTTAATGTTATTGATGTTTGGCAGGGATAGACGAGTATGTTCAATTCTACAAGGGAGATCAAACTCTATCAGAATTCAGAACTAATTGAGAAAAAAGAGGGCGAGACTCATATCTTTGAAATCAAAGTCAATAACTATAATGAATTATTGGTTATTGGCATTCCATCCGAGTCAGGAAGTTCACATCCAGTAATACACAAAGAACCTTGTTGGCGACAAGAATTTCTGGGTTAGAGATTCTCTCACCGATAATACTAACTAGGACAGAAGTAATCTTTAAATGCTCACTCGTCCGCAATATCAGGTGAGGGGTACCTGCAAAAGGCACTCTGGAGCCCAAGTCTGTATCTAATGTAAATGGGTAGAGAAGCTAGAATCAGAATGAGCCTTTTTACCTTGAGTCGATGATCTCTTATATAGTAGTGAATTTCTTGGGTGACAAGTAACGTATTTATTCTGTAATGATGATTGTATTTGTACCTTATTTTATGACAATATGTAATCATGACTTGACTTAATATTGTAATCATATTCACACTTATGGTTGCATTTACTGCCTGTAACAGTAACCTGTTTATTACTGTATTGATGATATACTCTGTAACTACCATAACCGTTTTAATAGATGGTTTTAATGCCACATTCAACATCACATTCATTGAGTCCTTAATGGTCGTACTTAACTCTCTTGTCATCAATGACCCATTTACATTGTCGGAAATCTTAGGTTGAATTATTTTTTACTCCCACAATGCCCCAAATTTTCTCTTTGAACACACGTCCAAAGAGGAAATTTCTAATTCTTTGTTGTGTTGAATCTTGTCTCGACTATTTCCTCGAACCCTGGCAGCCCCGACTATTTCCTCGAACCCTGGCCGCCCCGACTATTTCCTCGTGACCTGGTTGTCTTGGCTGGCCGGAATATCTTCTTGGGCCCTGGCCGCCCTAATTCTTTCCTCAGGCCCTGGCCTCCTTAATTCTTTTCTTGAGTTCCAGATTCACTTTCAGCACAAGACCCATAATTTCTCCCATTTTTCATTAAATATAACACATAACAACTTATATTTTCTGGCCACCAGCCTCATGTACCCAATCCTCATGCAGTTTTAAACCTCATCATTGCTATACTTAAATGATTTGTCATTGTATATTAATAATTATAACAAATGTATCTAGTTACTTACCATAATAACCGTAATTATATATGACCATAATTATGTCACTCTCACAACCGTCACCATTGTATTAATGATCTAGCTAATTGTCAATAATGGATATAGAATACGTTACCAACCACATAGTTGCTCTGATACCTTTAGTAAGGGGAAGAGTCATTCATCTTCTTCGTGTTTGCACTTTGCGTTCGCTATAGCAAATGTGAATATCTTCCCATTTGCCTCTACATGCCTCTCTTTATGGAAATACTCAAGCTTCTACCAGGCACTTGTCGTGTTTCATTTTCGGGAAAGGCGTTCAAATATCCCACAAAGCTTGGATTTATTCTACTTTGCTAAAGGTTCCCACCATCACCTAATCCTAGCGTTTCCAACTCCTGCCATCGCCTTTTATGGAAAGGTGTTTCCCACAGAAGAAGTCAATTGTTGGTGACGAGAATTTTCGGATTAGAGATTCTATCACCAATAATATGAATTAGGGCAGAAGTTATCTTGGAATACTCACTCGTCCACTATACCAGGTGGGGGGTACCTGCAAAAGGCACTCTTACGCCCAAGTCAATGTTTATTGTAAATGAGTGGAGAAGCTAGAATCAGAATCAGCCATTTTACCTTGAGTCGATGGTCTCTTATATAGTAGTGGATTTCTTGGATGGCAAGTAACGTATTTATTATGTAATGATGATTGTATTCATACCTTGTTTTATGACAGTACGTAATCATGACTTCACTTAATATTGTAATCATATTCACACTTATGGTTGCGGTTACTGCCTGTAACTGTAACCTGTTTATTACTGTATTGATGATATACTCTGAAACTGCCATAACTGACATAACAGCTGTAATCGGTGGTTTTAATGCCATATTCAACATCATATTGATTGCGTCCTTAATAGTCGTACTTAACTCTTTTGTCATCAATGACCCATTTACTTTGTCGAGAATGTTAGGTTGAATTATTTCTTATTCCCACAAACCTGTTATTGCTAACCTGAAAAAGTTTCAGACAGAAAAAGAGCAGCAGATGCAACCACAAATGTGCTGTCTCAATCAGATGCAGAGTTGAACACAGGTATTTACACAGAAGTAAACTACATACCTTATCTGATGTTTTTCACTCTTGATTATTTTTCAATTGCACAAACCAATGCAATGTTGATGCTCATGAAACAGGAGACAAGCAAGCAATAGCACAGGGGAAATCCAAGGAAGAGTAAACTCATAATATTACTTTTTTGGGTGAATAGTCAGCCACTCTTGGTACAAAATGACCATCATATAACTTTTTGTATAGATGTTAAATGATAAATTGGCTACTAAATTTCACACTCATGAATGAAAATCTTGAAGAACAAGATAACTTAAACCAAAGATGAACAATTTGATAGTAATATTAATATGCAGAAAAGGTATTTAGATAAGCAAGTGAAAAATGAAGGACAAAGATGAAAAAAAGGGAAGAACTGGTATTTATTTCAAGAGTAATTGTACACAAAACATTGAAATTCTTCTCAGATGAACTTTCAGTACCAGCACTCACACATATATAGGACAATATATAACTGGTCCAAAGTTTAGATACACAGAAAGGTGACAACTGTAAGGCTAAGGCCATGATGGATTTTCAAAGGAGTTGTTATGAGACAATAGTTTCCAGTACAAGACTCGTCAATAATACAGTTGCAAGCGAAGCTCACCTGCCAGTTAGCTTATGGTCTATTAATTTAACAGACAATAGCTTTCCAATACCTCAAGACACAGCCTTAACTATAGTTTTGTAACACTGATGGTCCATATTTAGTGTAATCAGTTAACAATACTTTCGTTGTAAATACGAATGCAACATAACTTGTATTGTAAATATGAATGTAAGATAACTTTTGTCATGAACACTACAGTAAATTGAACAGAGCAACCCCGCGCCAACGCCCGGGTAATCTACCTAGTATAGTCTTAGAGGGGGATTACTCTCTCTCTCTCATGGAGTCATGTATATGTATAGCTTTGTTGAGTAATGCTGAATTTGGTAGTTTGATGATTTGTGTGTTCCATACTTCCATGTATTACTTTTAAAAGATGCTCACGCTAATTTTGATACAAGGCTAATGTCTACATTTTTGGGCTTTTGTTGTTGTAGAACGATGCTCATGTATCCAAGGTAGATATACAATAATTTTTAAATTACAAGCTTGCTGAATCATTATAAGCTTATGAATCTTTGTGATAGTATAACTGACTGTTACAAGGAAATCGAAACATTGAAAATATTAGCTTTTGATATTAACCAAACTGACTTCTTATTTAGCCCAGTACCACTTAATTCCAACAAACGTTCACTTACGGGTTATATTTTTCAGTTATGCGAAAAATGGTGGAGATCTAATTATGATCACATTGGCCTAACGATTCATACTACAATGTGACCAAGAAAACCAAAGTTTCCAGCCCTAGAAAGTAGGAACCCAAAAGGATGAATTCTTCTAAGAATCATGTTTCATCTGATACCAGTTTTCCAAGCCTTTGCCTTCAAAACACTTATTTTTCACACTACTGGGTTATGTGCCTGACGTGCTTTATACAATATTTGTGCTTTTGTTTTTTTCTGGCCCACATATCCGAGCTATGTAAGCTGAGTAATAATTCTCAAATAACTTGACTCGTAAAAAAGTACATCGCCTGAGAATTGAAAGAATTGAAGATTGACTGTAAGACTACTTAAAAGAATTGAAGAATCTGACTGTGTCATTTAGGGCTTGGATAAAGTCATCAACATCCTCTCTAGTGTTGTAAAAGTAGAGACTCGCACGTGCACTTGAACCGACTCCTAAATATCGATGAAGGGGTTGGGCGCAATGGTGACCTGATCGGATAGCCACTCCATGCTGCAGTTAAACTCAAATCAGTTGCATAATAGCTAGTAATTTGAGATAATACAAAAAATAAAAATTGTCAAAAATAAGTCCAAAATGAAGGAAATAAAGCCTATACTACTTTTGCTTCATCTTGCATAAAGGTACCTCTTGGTCAAGAAGAGTTGCCAAATCTGTAGGGTGTATATTCTCAACATTGAAAGAACAAAGAGCAGCACGGTGGTTATCTTTTGAAGGCATTGGACCATAGATGCGAATGTTGGGTATTGAACAAAGACTATCATATAAATATTTGGCGAGCTCTATCTGCAAGAATAAATAAATAGATATGACAAATAACAATGAAGTTTCAAATAAATAGATATGACAAATAACAATGAAGTTTCAATACAGCGTACAAACACAATTTTCTATGCAAAGTCTCTGAACACATACTGTTACCAGTTTAATCAAATCCAAAATTCATTGCTTCCCAAAAATAATTGTAATATTTTAACCAACATGTTAATTCTCTCTTAGTCTACACAACCCCCAATTAATATGATACATGAAATAGAGGATTTCTTTGGATAACCATTATTGAACACATAATAATGCAAACAATGCTCCCTACAGCATAAAAAACCCAAATTCTTTCAATCACATAAACATATCAAAAACGTTACATGAAAATAAAATGAAAAGGAAAACAGCAGTTATCATATACTTGATAATTAAAATGGCTGAGGTACATTATATTCAATTCACATTGCTATACATCAAAGTCATAACAATTAAGAAGTTGCAGATGTAAAGTTGGGTATCGAGGCCCTGCTTGGGCCACATACTTTTCTGACAAATTCAATTTCCACAAAGAAACCAATCAAAACAAGAAAAGACAATTGTTCAGAGATCTATAAGTGTTGTGTAGGGCTGGGCCAATGTAGAGTTAAACAAACCAGACCAACCTTACAAAGTTGCACTCTTCAAAAAAAAAATTGCAAAGTTACATGGTAGCAATAACCGAAGCAATTGACCATGAGGTTGTGCTTGCAGTTTCAAATGCATTCAAAGCACATGTGACGGACAAGGCCCGATTCAATTATATAAAAAAGATCAACAGGAAGACAAGTTCAATACCTCATACTCATGTATCTTCTGCATACCAATTCCAGACAAATAATCAATAGCTGCTCCCAGCCCAATTGCTTCCCCAATTGCTGGTGTTCCAGCCTCGAATCTAGTAGAGTTTATGAGTGGTAATTACAAACAACATCAGACGCACGCCATACGTATAATTTAGATTTATATGCATAAAATGTAAGAAACAAACTACTGATAAAAAATATCATAAATATAATAAACACAGTTCCATACAACAAAACACCTACAATCAAAGAAAGTGATAATATTAATTTAACAGCTTAAGAATTTCAAAGATCTCCAATCCATCTAAAGCCGATAAAAGATTACCAAAATTGAACTCTCTCATGAAAGATTCAGCATTCTTAAATTCTCTCCACCAACACCACAAATTAGCAAATAAAGCTGGAGGCTACCATCTCAGGTCAGCCTCCCTAAAACCTTACGCCAAAGACGGTCGAATTTGACAATAAACAAGCAGATGATCCACCGTTTCAATCACACTCGTACAAAAACCAGATCAATCTGAAAAACACCAACATAAGGTCATATCTTCTGAACCATATCCAAAGTGTTCCATCTTCCTTGAGCAATTAACCAGGCTAACACCTGAACTGGGTTCAGTCCAAATTACATGACTAGGAGATTGCATAAACTAAGAAAAGAGAACTCTCCATCGATAATTACCCCTAACAACTCCAAAAACAGAATACACTAGTCTCCTAAGATGGATTGGTCTAAACATGGCAGTGTGGATGTTAGCTACTGTAATTCTAAATCAGTAAGATTCTTGGGAACCTAAGGTTTCAGCTCAAAGGATATATAGAGGAATTAAATGACGTTCTAGAAACAGCAAAAATATAACAATCAGTATCAAGAAGGAAAGCACCATTCCCTCACCCCTTCCTCAATATGCAAACCCAGACCAAGAGAAGGTTTAACATAATACTTCTTCAAAGAGATCTCTATTTTTTTCCTTTTTTCCATTTTTTTTCTTGTATTGTTGGTTTCCAGTGGGAATTGGAGGCAGGTGAAGCTGGGGGCATTTATCTGACAACTCTCTTTGTTTATACAGATTGAACTTCAATAATTGTCTCATTTCTAGAATGTGGTGCTTTCTCTTCTTACCCTTTGAGCTAGAACCTTCAAGTTTTTGCACATATATATTCAAATAACTATGGAATGAAATCTTACAGATTTGGAATTAAGGGATGTTAGCTCCCCAATAATCTTCAGGTTTTGCACAAATACAATACAATAACTCTTAATGTCTTTACACCAAGCTAGACAGTACATAGGGGACATAAGGACTTGCTAATAGTAAGGATACGCGGCATCTAGGAATAGTAATGTAAAAGAACTTACATTGAATCTCGCATTTTCCAAATTTTATGAAGTTACAGCATCCAGACACTACAAGGTTATGTGAGATTACTACATTCCACAACAAAAAATAATCTCAAGTATGGAGACAGAGTACCAACCTAGATGGAGGTTCAGCATAAGTAGAATGATCCAGAAATACATCAGATATCATTTCTCCACCACCTAGATAGAGAATGACAAATTAGAGTCGACTAAAGTACACATATGTCACTACAAACTAGAAAATTACCTAAAAATGGAGGCATGGAAGAAAGTAGGTCACTCTTGCCGTATAAGAATCCGATTCCCGTAGGCCCACACATCTGAGACATGTTAACTAATTACTTCATATACTTGCCCATGAAGCTAGATTGCAGTACATAATTGCATTAAGAAGATTCTCGTTGGCCCATACATCCTAACCTTGTGAGAAGAAGCAACAAGAAAGTCAGCATTAAGATTCTGGACATCAACAGCCATGTGTGGAACACTCTGACAAGCATCTACAAGAACTTTTGCCCCAACATCATGAGCACAACACGTGATATCTTTAATAGGAAGAACAGAACCTACATGAAAATCAATATAAATTTATCAATGTGAATGACCGTGTTATATGTTTGTTTGAGTCCAACACTGAATATACAGTCAGATAACAATCCGCAAGAATTCAATCAAATAAAATTTTGTACACCTGATTCTTGTTATCTACATAAGCATAACAAGCTCGAAACAGGAAATATGGCCATAATTGCTCAAGAAATAGATTCATACCTAGCACATTGGAGACATGATGAACAACTACAAGTTTTGTCTTTCTCGAAAGCATATCCTTTAACTTTTCAACATCTGGAACTCCATATTCATTTAGTTCCACAAATTTCAAAACGGCACCAGTCTTTTGAGCAACCATTTGCCAAGGAACAATAGCACTGTGATGTTCGGCGACTGTGAGCAGGATCTGCAGTAAAATTTATGTGAAGCCAGAGCGGATAAAAATAATGAAACTAAAGGAAGTTGTATTTAAGTTTCATTTCACAAGATTACATACATACTGTGATCACAGCAAGATCATGTACAACTACTTGATGAAATATTGGTTAAACATGAGATCATGGTGCGAGTTGCTAAATCTCAAATCCGTAAAATACAAGTAGAAGATTGCAGCATGAAAGTGATATTTGATTAAATAATGAACATATCAAGAAAGTTGCAACTATTATCTACCTCATCATTTGATCTTAAACTTTGGAGTCCCCAGGAGTGAGCAACCAGATTGATGGCTTCAGTCGCATTCCTGGTAAATACAATTTCTCGAGAATCTGATGCATTGATAAATTCAGAAATCTTCTTTCTCGCCAATTCAAATTCCATTGTTGCCTTTGAACTGATTCACCACAAGCACACAAGTTAAAAATTTTAAGAGGGCGACTAACAACTCTATTGGGGTAACGAAGAATCCCAAGAATGTCTGATTAGAATATCTCTAAAAGTTCTAAATTGACAAAAAATGAATAGTTGAAGTACGGACTAATGGATTCCACTATGGTCCCTACCTTAAGAAATGAATCCCACGATGCACGTTTGAATTGTAACCTTCATAGTAATCCTGCAAAGCCTTTAATACAGTGATAGGCTTCTGGGAGGTTGCAGCATTGTCCATGTAAATGAGTCTAGATCCATATACTTCCTGTCATGTCCGATGCCCCATACTGTGTAATAAGTATACATACTCAAGTGAGAAATACCAAACAAATGAACCGTGATTGACAGTACAAACCTGGTGGAGGATAGGGAAATCAGGTCGGGTCAAGTGACCAAGTGAAAGGGATGCTGGTGGAGCTGCAGCAGTTGAAGCTGATATGAGATAGCGCCGGAAGGTCCGAGGGATGCGGCAGGCAGGGCTTCTTATCAACGGGAAGGGATATGGTGGCAGTTTTAGGGCCACTCCTTCCAGTGTCATCATCAATACCTTGTTGATTTTGGTCCCTTCCTTGCACTAGTCACCGGGTGAAGATTTATCTGTGTACACCTGCAAGATATATGTATATATATATAACACCTTATTGTTAGCAAAAAGAACAGACAAACCAATAGCTTGAATAAACAAAATTAGCTTGAATGAAAAAGTCAAGTGGCTAGGCAGCGCCAATTCACTTCTGCTCATTGTTCAAGTGAGAGCCAGAGAAGCTAGGCAGAGCAATTTTACTCACTGAACCAAATTGTTGATTAGAATGAACAGAAAATGTAATTATCCTCCCTAGGAAAATAAATACAGTATATTCATTCACAAATGATTGGTCCACTAATGCAACTTCACAATGCAGACTACTCGCTGTGAATATTTTGTGGGTTTGGAAACTATTGAACTTGCGCTAAAACCAAGTAACAGTGCATCAAATGCCTCTTAGGGACCCCAATATCGACCCAGTAAAATAAACGCAGCAACGGTAATACGTCTATAACTATTTAACCATCCATGATTGAATCCCTCACTTCTTTTTAGACTAATCAAAACTTAATAATCAGTTCATATTTGGTGTGTTTCGATTAGTTGTTTTGAAGCAGTAATAGCAGCAACTCAAAGGTCATACCTGATGATTCAAACACTAAAGAATCAATTTTTTTACAAAACCCAGAATCAGAGCAGCAGAGAATGAAGAAACAAGAAGACAATATCAAATCCGGATCAACAGATTGGTGTCTTACCTTTACGGCTTGATGAGAGTGAATTGAAAGTAGAAGACTGCTACACGATCGCTGTGCTCTCTAATGTGTGTTTGACGGCAGAAGAATGGAGCTGTGTTTTTTGTGGTGTCTGGCGCTGCCAAACTGGGCTACCCTTTTTATCTTGTGTTAGTTTAGTAACTATGAGAGCATGTTTAACACCATCATTTTTACCCTCAGTTAAATGTCTATACTTTTTGTACTTTTTTCCTTCGGCCTCGACACAAAACTAGTCGGGACGAGGGGGCAATGAGCTTTCAGCAAGCTTCCAGAAGCTGTCTGTCAGGAGTAAGGAAGAGGAAAGAGGAGTGCAGCGAAGCTTCGTCGGAGGAGATCTGCTGGAGCTAGCAGCGGTTTGATTTCGAGGTAAAACCATCACTTTTTCTTCTGCTCTAAATGATTTTAGGATGCTTGGGCAGTGTAAGAGATGGTCTTGTAGGTATAGATAATAATCGGAGAAGACATAGGTAAAAACTATTTTTTTATAGCGGTAGATTTATCTTTTACTGTTTTACTGCGGGTGTGAATTGTCTGAACTGCCTCTGATAGTTTGAGATAATTATAGGACTGCCACTGGGACTGTAATCCCAGAAATACCCTTGGCAGATTTGTATATTTACGAGACTACCACTAATGTTAAAAAAACCATATTGCCCTAGCTGTTTTTTATATTTACAAAGATGTTATTGAGGCAGAAAACTCATAAATGCCCCTGGCTATTTTGTCTATTTACAAGGGCTGTCACTTAGGCTGAAATTTCTAAAATACACCTGGCAGCTTAGCATATTTACTAAGCTGTCATTGAGGCTAAATTAACAATATTACCCCTAGCAGTTCTAGGTATTTACAAGTGTCATTGGGGATAAATTGAATATTTTATCCTTGGTGGATTTATATAATTATATGATTGCCACTATTTTATCTTTATGTGTGTATGGATGTTTTAGATATGTATTGTAACACCCAGCACTTTTAACTTTCCCCGAAACTACTATTCGAGATTGACAATCGAGATATTTTCGGTGCTGGGAGAAAATAGAATTTATGCCCCGAGGGGTGGATTATGTTAATACAAGTCCTCCGATATGTCCGGAAGATTTTCCGGAGCTACGAACTATTTGTTATAAATTTATCCATTTTACGGAAGTAAGAAATGTTAATTGCTTTACCGTAAAAATATGACTTTAAAATAAGTAGAGAATTTAAGGAAACTCCCTTCGGGGAAGTTATAGAGGACGTGAATATGAACACTTAGAAATGTTGTGCGTTTTAATAGGCATTTGTATGAAAAAGTTATGGCCTAAGAATTAAAGTTACTATTCATGGTAAACGGGTATAAAAAGGGTTTTTACCGGGTGAAAATAAGAATTTCACCATGTCTCTCTCTCTCTCTTCTTCCCTGACTTTCTCTCTCCTCCTCTGCCGGATTTTGCACGAGCGAGTGCTCCGTCGTTGGACCTCCACAGATCGCCGCACCGGTCTTGTTCGACGCGCCACAGCCTCACCTTTCATTCTAGGCAGGAGGTGAAGCACGACTCGCTGCCGGTGAAGAGTTATCATGGCAAGAAGAGCGGAATGCACAGTGTCGAGTCTCACCGGAGTTCTTCTTCCTCAAGCAGCCATCTCGACCAATTCAGGTATGGTTTTGATCCTCTTGAGGAGTAGAACAATCCTCTAGAATCTTGTAGCTCGATTCTTAATGTGTGTGATGAATTTTGGATTTGAAATTTTAGGGTTTTTAGTCCTAAATCGGGTTCGACGTGTTCTTGTGTAATTGACATGTTTAGAGCTGAAATTAAGCTTAGTGTTGAACTAGAAAGATGTTTGGATTGTTGAGACGATCAAACTGTGAAACTTTGGAAGGTTTTCTGGCGGCGCTGCCGGTTCTGGGTGGTTGAGCTGAAATTCAATAAATACCCCTGACTATTTTATATAATTACAGGGGTGCCATTGAGGTTGAAATTTCAAAAATGCCCTTGAGAGATTTGGATATTTACAAGCCTGCTAAGGGTATTTTGGATATTTCAAAAATGCCCTGACTGTGTTGTCTATTTACAGGGGCTGCTTTTGGGGCTGAAATTTCTAAAATACCCTTAGCAGCTTAGCATATTTACCAAGCTGTCATTCAGACTGGCAGTACTAGGTATTTGCAAGAGTGTCATTGGGGATAAATTGATAATACTACCCCTAAAGATTTGGTTAACTACGTGAATGCCATTATTTTTATTTATTTATATGTGGATGTTATATTTATATGTGTGGTTGTGGTATTTAAGTTTGGATGAATGTTAGAGTTAATCTCGATAGGTAGTTGGTCGGTGAATACCTCAGTGGAGAGGTTAAACTCCGAATATGCCTTGGTCGTTAGCAGTCCATTGATAGATCGACCGGTAAATAGAAAAGAGGGAGTCGCCCGGTTAGGGCGATATTTAAAATAAGAGCTACGTGTGGCTTGATCCCTGAGTACAGGGTACGTAGGCAGCCTGGCCGGGATTCGAGTGCAGTCACAAATAATATTAGAACCCCTAGGTCCTCCAAATGAATGGTTTGAGATCCAAAGGCGGGAATCGAGATAATCTCCGGCGGTGAGGTCTATTCCGGTACCGTTTGGACCGTAGGAATTTGATTTGGAAAGAGGGTTATCCTTTCTCAAGGGGGATTACGAGTAAATCTCTCTTGAGATGGGTCCCGCGCGTCCTAACTCAGGTTTAGGAATGTAAACTTGGGTTGGGGTATGACAATTGGTATCAGAGCTTAAGTTCAAATCCTCGGACCAAAGGATTGTGGGAAGCAAATAACTTTTTTATTCGAATTGTGTTTGTTGTTGTTTGGGAGTATATTATAAATATGGATTATGGCTAGAATTGTCACCTGATTTCGGATGATTATGCGTATATTGAATAGGAGTTGATTGCTTAAGATTATGGTGGTAAGTTTATCCTTATAATAAGAGATCATTGGTTATATTAGTAATAATATATAGCTACATATTATTCGGGTCGCCAGATTCCGCCGGTTTAGAGTTATTATTCTCACCAGTATCGAGCGTACGGACCCTAGTTATATGTTATTCAGGTCGCCAGATTCCGCTGGTTTAGAGTTATTATTCTCATCGAGACAGAGCGTACGGACCCTAGCTATATATTATTCGGTCGCCAGATGATACGAATCACGGCTAAGTTGTTAACTGCGGAAACGAAAACAACACGAACACGGGTATTGGTCGAAGAAATTGTTCTTCTCTTGTTATTGTGCTTAAAGGCTACAATCTCTGATGTCTACTCCTTTGCTACAATAACACTATGATTCGATGCTAGAACTAATGCTAGGCATCTCTATTTATAGAGTCACAAACCCTATAAATCCTTATCTAACTAGAAAACTATACATTGTCCTAGTTAGACAACTATTCCTCTCTCATAAAGGAGAAGGAATCCTAATTCCTAAAAGCTAAAGGATACACCTGTATCACCAGATTCCACCGGTTTAGAGTTATTATTCTCACCGGGATTGAGTGTACGGACCCTAGCTATATGTTATTTGGGTCGCCAGATTCCACCGGTTTAGAGTTATTATTCTCACCGGGACCGAGGGTACGGACCTTAGTTATATGTTATTCGAGTCGCCAGATTTTGCCGGTTTAGAGTTATTATTCTCACCGGGACCGAGCGTACGGACCCTAGCTATATATTATTCGGGTCGCCAGATTCCGCCGGTTTAGAGTTATTATTCTCACTGGGACCGAGAGTACGGACCTTAGTTATATGTTATTCGGGTCGCCAGATTCCGCCGGTTTAGAGTTATTATTCTCACCGGGACCGAGCGTACGGACCTTAGTTATATGTTATTCGGGTCGTCGTAATTGTAAAGTTAGGAATTTGGTAATGCCTACATTGTGTGAGATGTGTTGGGTAGTCATATGATACGTTTACATATTTCGAAGATGTAATGTGAGTGGACCTTTGTTTTGAATTAATGCATGCCGAGTTTTTATCCTAAACTTCATGATTTAATCTTAGAGAATTTTAAAGGATGGAATTGATTTTCATTTTATGAAACTATTTTTCCATTTCATGATTTTTCCATGAAACTATTTTCAGGAGATTATGGCCAAATTTTACTGGGAAACCTTGTGATTTGAGAAGTTTTTGAAAATTAGATTTTCGACGGATTTAGTATAAAATTGTTTACGGCCATATCAAGTTATAACTTTTATTGTGGACAAAGGAATCATCGTTTTTAAGCTTAAAATTTTCAAATATGAGATTTGAGAATTTTTATTGAGTTTTTTATATGTTTTGGGCTACTTAGAAATATGATTTGAGATGATCCTGAGTTTTATTACTTTCTTTGGACAAGGGGAGCCGGGAAAGAAGGTTTTACCTTTCTCAGGAATTTTATTTGAATTTCCAGAATTTATTTTCAATTATTGTTTAACATGTGGGTCTTGGGGGAAATTCATAATTATTTTGGAAAATTATGGTTTATAAATTTTTTGAATATTTGGAAATGCATTGTTTTATAGCCATTATTTAGGGTGGTCGGGGAACCGTGCCTCATGCATGAAATGCATATTTTAACTTACAGGGGAGGAGTCATATGTATTGACTTTTCGCATTTGTTTTCTTCATCATGAAGGGTCGTTATATATATAACATGTGGGTCTTGGGGGAAATTCATAATTATTTTGGAAAATTATGGTTTATAAATTTTTTGAATATTTGGAAATGCATTGTTTTATAGCCATTATTTAGGGCGGTCGGAGAACCGTGCCTCATGCATGAGATGCATGTTTTAGCTTACGAGGGAGAAGTCATATATTATTGACTTTTCACATTTGTTTTCTTCATCATGAAGGGTCGTTATATATATATATATATTATCATTGCTAGCTAGCCATACGGGTCCCCCACTTTAAAAGGGAAGCGGGGCAATAATAGCCTTATTTGGCTCCGACCTTAGTTTGGGAGACTCCGTCATGGTGAAACCTCTTTCTCTATTTTTAACATTGAGTTTTAAGCCAATGAGATTGGCAAGTGATGTTTGGTTTTTCTCAAAAGGATTATTTGAGATTCTTTTTCGTTGAGGCATGCATATGAATATTCTTTTTGTCCACTCACTCTAATGTGGCGTATTCTTCTCTAAGCCTTCATTTTCAAATGCTCAGTGTTAGAGGGTTGCTGAGAGCAGGTTAGGGGGACCCTCTCCTTAGAGAGCAGTCAAGTGATCCTCTCTAGATAGAGCAGTCAAGTGATCCTCCCTAGATAGAGCATGTCAGGGGGACCCTCTCCGTAGAGGATTGTTAGGTGATCATTTCTAAATAGAGCAAGTCCGGGTAGACCCTCTCAAGATTAAGCTGATTGGTGCAATATTGGATTGTGGTGTAGGAATCGTTTATGGAAGCATCATGAGATGCACGCAGGATTTTGAGCTGAACTTTTGTCCTTTAGACAGGACCGGAGCACACATGAGTTACTGTGCGAGCGTGATAGCTCTTATTGTTGTGAAATGCCCTACTGTAGACTCTTCTTCGAGAGTGGAGTAGGATGAGGAAATTCGTTGTGGTGAAATGTGTAAGGATGACATTTATATTGATACATAGAGCTTACGACTTTGGTTTGTTTGAAGTTCCATTCGGTGGAACTTGACGACATTCCTTGACGGTTAGTTTTACGTTCTACAGTGGAAATTTCGAAGACGAATTTCTTATAAGGGGGGTAGATTGTAACACCCCGCACTTTTAACTTTCTCCGAAACTACTATTCGAGATTGACAATCGAGATATTCTCGGTGCTGGGGAAAAATAGAATTTATGCCCCGAGGGGTGGATTATGTTAATACGAGTCCTCCGGTATGTCCGTAAGATTTTCTGGAGCTACGAGCTGTTTGTTATGAATTTATCTATTTTACGGAAGTAAGAAATGTTAATTGCTTTACCGTAAAAATATGACTTTGAGATCAGTCGAGAATTTAAGGAAACTCCATTCGGGGAAGCTATAGAGGACGTGAATACGAACACTTAGACATGCTGTGCGTTTTAATCGGCATTCGTATAAAAAAGTTATGGCCTAAGAATTAAAGTTACTATTCATGGTAAACGGGTATAAAAAGGGTTTTTATTGAGTGAAAATCAAAATTTCACTCCGTCTCTCTCTCTTCTTCCCTGACTTTCTCTCTCCTCTTCCGCCGGATTTTAGGGTTTTTAGCCCCAAAGCGGGTTCGACGTGTTCTTGTGTAATTGACATGTTTAGAGCTAACATTAGACTTAGTGTTGAACTAGAAAGATGTTTGGATTGTTGAGACGATCAAACTGTGAAACTTTGGAAGGTTTTCTGGGTTGGCCGGACTTCGGTGGCCGGCCGGCCGCCACCAGCGGCGGCGCTGCCGGTTCTGGGTGGTTGAGCTAAAATTCCAAAAATACCCCTGACTATTTTATATAATTACAGGGGTGCCATTAAGGTTAAAATTTTAGAAATGCCCTTGGCAGATTTGTATATTTACAAGCCCGCCATTAAGGTTAAAAAGACCATACAACCCATGACTGTCTTGTCTATTTACTGGGGCTGCCATTAAGGCTGAAATTTCTAAAATGCCCCTAACAGCTTAGCATATTTACCAAGCTGTCATTCAGACTGATTTTACATTATTGCCCCTGACAGTACTAGATATTTGCAAGAGTGCCATTGAGGATAAATTGATAATACTACCCCTACAGATTTGGTTAACTACGTGAATGCCATTATTTTTATTTATTTATTTATTTATATGTGGATGTTATATTTATTTGTGTGGTTATGGTATTTAAGTTTGGATGAATGTTAGAGTTAATCTTGATAGGTAGTTGGTCGGTGAATACCTCAACGGAGAGGTTAAACTCCGGATATGCCTTGGTCGTTAGCAGTCCATTGATAGATCGACCGGTAAATAGAAAAGAGGGAGTCGCCCGGTTAGGGCGATATTTAAAAACATAAGAGCTACGTGTGGCTTGATCCCTGGGGACAAGGTACGTAGGTAGCCTGACCGGGATCGGGTGCAGTCACAAATATTATTAGAACCCCTAGGTTTTTTAAATGGGCAATTTGAGATTCAAAAGCGGGAATCGGGATAACCTCCGGTTATGAGGTCTATTCCGGTACCGTTTGGACTGTTTGATTTTGGTTTGGAAAGAGGGTTATCCTTGCTCAAGGGGGATTTCGAGTAAATCTCTCTTGAGTTGGGTCCCGCACGGCCTAACCTAGGTTTAGGAGGGTAAACTTGGGTCGAGGCGTGACATCTACCTTTTAGATAGAAAGATATACTTAAGATCAAATACACTTGTACCTGTTCTGTGAGATGATTTATCATGTAAACGTAGACTGCCGCATTTGCTGAGTCTACTTTTCTACAATGCCTAATGTACTTTTTACATAAGCATCATGTGTGAGAGAATATAAACCCTCGGTAGAAACACACATCAAAATCATTAATCTCCAAGTCTATATTTTTCATGAGAAGGCTTTACGTTTTATTCGATTAAGCTGTACTAAATTTACAATTTCTGCTCATGACATATCCTTCACTAACTCGTTGAGTCTACTTGTAGACTGAGAAATGTTTACCTCTTTATGAACATGGTTGTACCAGTTTTGCATTTACATTTTCATGATCAAAGTAGACCATTTCGATAGTAGACCTGGCTAATAAAACAAGTACATCTAATAATATGTAAGAGGATGAGTTGGTCGAACTCTTAACAACACTATCGAATAAATCTACTTTTGTTTGAGGTAAAATCATAAAATAAGAGTATGACACTTGGTAACACTCTCAAGAACAACTCCCTAAAATATATGCTTTTAAACGAGCAAGTGTGTCATGAAAATAGTAGACTTTGAATACAAAATGACTAAATTGAGCACATAAAAGTTTACATTTATATGAGCAAGTGCTTCATGAAACTAATACACACGAATTTTGCGTACAAAATGAGTAGATCTTGCATGATAACAAATATGACTGAGTGTCTAATAAAAATAGTAGACTCGGGACATGCAAGTCTAATGCTATGTGAGTATATGTCTCATGAAAGGAGTGAGGCCAACATTCTATGCATTTTTATTCAATAGGAAATAAATCATTACAAAAGAATCAAGCTAATTGTACAAATACATGTATGTATGTCAAGTCTAAATAACAAATACAACCAATTGGAGACTAATAAGCCCGATGAATCTCCCTTCTATAATTGTTAAAACTAAAAGCCTCTACAATCAACATTTGCTTGCACCAACTCTCAACATGTGTTAGATATCTGATTGGTGCTAAATTCCCAGTCAATGATTGATGCCGGAATATCATATGTAGTTCCCCAATAGGACTGTTATCACACTAACAACACCGTTACTCATTGTTGATACCAACCCTTCTGGAGTTTCATATGTCAGAGTGTATCCTCTATTGTCCTGCACTCCTACTGACTCATACCTGAAAGCTTCTAGGATAACTTTACTTTGTCACCCAACCTACCAAACATAAACAGAACACATCACAACCATGATGGCTTAGAAAATTAAGAGTGTTGCGTATAAAGAATACATTCCTTTGAACCTCGCCAACAAGAGTACTTAATTTAAAAGGAGTGCTTGCCATATGGAAAGTCTCTTCCTAAGTAATCGTCATCAACAAGATCCAACTGTTGGGCCCTTTTGTTTTGGTAGATGCCTGTTTAATATTCAAAATGATAAGTATAGAGTAGACATTAATAAGATTTCTAATGGGATCAGTCTAATGGTGAAGAATGCAGAGCTCACAACTTTCCCTTTCAACAGCTTGATTCAAACCATGCTCGAATTCTCTCTGGATATCCATCCATGACGACATAAGGAAGCACGATAGTTTTCTGGGTTCTCGAATCCGTCCACGGCTGCAAACGAGACCGGTGTTAGTAGCTTCCCCTTGACTTCGTGGACATCATTGTATGAATATAATTGTGTTTGGTTGAGTTCTGGAGAAACTAAGCTTTTGGGTAGTGTAGACCGCCATCTACGGGCTTGGTGGAGGCACTAGTGTTCCCATCTTTGTTTGTTTGCTGAGTTTGGTGATTTGGAGGCTGAGAGAGAGATTTAAAAAAAAATTAACTGGTGTTTAACTTAAAAAAACTTAACGGAGTTAGTGAATTAGTTAACGGAGTTAGTGTCACATAGACAGGTATGCATATCCTAACGCATGCAAGGGGAACCTTTAGTATATATATGTAAAACATATATATATGTTAATTATTAATTTATTATTAATTAATTTTTTTAGAATACTAAATGATTTGAAATTTTATATATGAAATTAATTAATTAGAGTTATACATACATATTTTGTTATCTTTTTAGGATATGGATAAGAGTTGGATTTCACTTCTAAAATGAGACAAAAAATATAGTAAAGGAGTTATTAGTTTTATTGAATACATTAACGGGAATACAATTTTCTATTGTTCATGCACTAAATGTCAGTGTCGCAGTGATATGCATCAATTTGAGATTGACATAGTATGACAACACCTAAACAGTAACGGGTTTTGGGAGAAATACACATGTTAGATATATCACGGTAAAACATCATCAGAGTGTCCGCATGATCATGGACAATTTTCTAAGACGGGCAGTACATCCAACGATCCAACAACGGCTTTTATCAACGATATGTTTTGTTATAAGAGGGGTGTATGCTCTCAAAGACAGTATATGCTTGAGCCAGTGCAGCCCTTCTCTAGAGTTGTCAACACTGCTGGTATTGAAAAGTACAACAAACTGCTTGCTTTCCCACAGACCCCTGTGTACCCTAGTTGTCAGAAGACGGTTCTTGAAAGTGTGATGAACGTAATGAAGATTAAAGTTGAGACAAAATCGACCGTGAAGGCTGTTGATGATTATCTACCGTACCCTGCTTCGTTACTGCCCCACAGTCATCGTCTTCCTACCACTCATCATAAGATCTGATGTATCCTAAAAGATCTTAAGCTTTCTTACATCAAGATCTATCCATGTAGATATGACTTGGTTCTCTTTTGGGGTAAAGATCCAGAAGGGAATGACCTTGCTGGCCTTGACGTATGTCCGGAATGTCAGAATAGCTTGGTAGGCAGTGTGAAGCCTGACAATATTGTTTTCATGCGAGGAGTCAGTATTGTTGGATCTCGATGTCAGGAGCTTTTGGATCTCCCCGATTTAAAGGCTATGGTTTTGGATTTACGCTAATATTCACGGCAGTTCATGTCCTGTGTGTACAAGTGGTTTGAGTAATGATAGAGTCAGGGAAGACAATTACTCTACAACATGACAGAATAGTTTCTAGAAAGCGTAAACCAGATCAGGGAGCCTGGTTCAAATGAGGTGATGGTTCGTGTAACACGAGTCGCCATGGTTTTCTCGTGGACTTGTTGTCAGTAGATTTGGCTCCACGTGGTATTGTGTTACCAGAGGATTTAAATCCATTAGTGACATCGAACCCTACTCCTCAGGCGTGATAATCATTACCTGCATAGGGAATGTGTGAGCTGATATTTAAGGTTCCACGAAAGTATACGAGTATTCTTGAAGAATTTATACTCACGACAAGCGAGTGGTTATTGGAATCAGAATGATTGATAGCGGTATTGTGACGACGTCACATGCGGTTGGTAAGGACGATTATTGGATTTTCAAGGATATGGTTATAATCCGGTTAGGCAACAGGGAATTGTTGTCAAATGATGTTTTCAGCGTGTGACAGAATTTATCATCTTTTGGTGAAAAAACAATAGTGATTCTCGCGAGGATTACAGATGGTGGATCAGCATAGGCGGTGTCGTATTCCACCTCATAAATGAGATGAAGTACAGTAAGAATTCGGTGATTCAGTTAATCAATGATTCAAGAGAAAATCATTGTGATCCACGGTAAGACCTTATGCTTTAGTTTTGACCTAAGAAGAGTGGTCGGGTGTCGGAAAATGGGGAAGTAGCGGAGGTTATCATCCACGTAGGAAGGAGTGCTACGTTGGCTAGATGTGACACGTGACAAGGTTACATGAGTTTGAGGAATATGTTGGGTATCCTTAGAGTTAATGGATACCTAGTGTCACGTATGTCCATGTTACGTAAATAAGTTTACTACCTTACATCCTATGTCAATAGACTTCTGGTTGGTACTGGAAATTGGCTTTCAAGGAGGAACAGTAAGGATGTTGATCGTAAAGAGCAGGTGTTTAGGTTTTGACAATGCTTTTCGTGAGGCGTCTCAGAAGAGTTCTCAGAAGGAAGTGGATATTGGAGAACAATGTTATTATTTTTAGGGGTACTATCCCCCTCTGTGTTGGACTTTGAGTATAGAAATTTCGAGGACGAAATTTTTATAAGGTGGGGAGAATTGTCACACCCCGATCCTAGAATTATTTTACGGTTGGTTACTTTGGTCTTTTACCATTTAAAGTGACCGTTTAACCGTACAATGATCGTGAAGTTGACTTTTCGTTAAGTCAAGAATTTGGGAAAACTTCCTTCTTGAAAGTTGTAGAGGGCGTCGTTACGAGTTCATGGACATGTAGCACGCTCAAATCGGAGTTCGTATGAGAAAGTTATGAACAAAAGTATAAAGTTACTATGCGGTAAAACGGCTATATATAGGAGTTACCGGGGTGAAAAATCAGATTTTCACCCGGCTCTCTCTCCTCTCCCCCGACGGAAAACTGCGCCGAGCTTCCGGCCGCCCTAGCGCCGCCGTCCGGCCACCAACCGCCGGCGCACCGGTCCCAAAAGCTCGGCCTCCGAGTCTACTTCAATCCTAGGTAAGCTTTCCGACCTAACTCGCCGTAAATCGGGAGAAATTCCGATTTGTTCTTGGTGTGTACAGTAGATTTTCGGGATTGAATTTCTCCCTCCCTAGATCACCAATTGTTGAGTTCTTTATATGTTTAGGATGGGTTTTAGGTGTACTACAATCCCCTAGAATTTGGTAGCTTGATTTGAAGTGTGTAGGGAGAATTGAGGATTTGAAGTTTGGTAGTGTAATTTTCGGGGTCTACTGTTCATCGAGTTTTTGACCTAGTTAGAGGCCGAATTGGCCTTCGAGTTGAACTAGAAAGTTGTTCCAATTGATGAGACGAAGCTACTGGTAAAATTTGGTGGCGATCGGAGGTCGCCTGAATTTTAGCCGGAATTTCTGCCGGCGGCCGCCGTCGGCGGTGCCGCCACTTTTTGGGCAGTTTTTCATGCCCATTAATTAGTACATATTGTGAGGAGTCTATGGTTAAAATTTGGTAATTTTTGGAGGTGTTTTGGTTAGGTTTTGGAATTGTTCTAGTTTAGTATTATTGGCGGATAATTAAATATTATTCCGACCATCGATTATTGCCGGTTAAGGTTTAAGGATTTATTTTAAGGACTCCTAAGGTATTGGTGAAGTGGTTGAATGGGTGTTCATAGTAATTCAACGAATTAATACGTGACACCCTAACGTCAAGTTAAAGTAATAAAGGAAAGTTCGGAAGCTGAGTCGGACTTCCGGTAAATTGAGTTAAGAGTCGATAACCGGGAAAGAAAGTCAAAAAGGTTAAAATGTCATAAAAAGGAACTCGGTCAACTTGTGGTCAAATAGGATTTCCTGGTCAAACTAGGAAAAGACCAAGTCAACTGTGGTATGACTAATGTGATGATTTGTTGTACAGTCTCTGGTCGGACGTGAGACGGGCTCGACTACGCGGGTAGTTCGAGAGTTTCGCTCGAGGAGCTTTCCGAGCGGGAAGAAAGTCGAAATAGTACTGTGAGTGGACAGATTATTTTATTTAAATGATTGCATGCCCTAATTGTTGATATAATTGCATGGTTTTTATGATTGTTCGAGTATGATATGTTCCTCGGGTGCACGGATATTACATTTGGATTTATGTTTTTGTGTCGAGGAATAGATTTATTTATTTGTTTGGGAAGAGTATTCGAGTAAAGTATTGTTAGGAATTTCCTTTATGGGTTGTCCAATGATTATGCTAGCTAGAGTAGCGTGAGGGCGCTACTAGAGCTCTTAGCTCCGACCCTAGCCTGAGAGGTCAGGCAAATTACGTAGTGCACTATGAGGGTTGTCCACCACCATATACCCAGAGCTCTTAGCTCCGACCCTGGTCTGAGAGGACAGACACGCCTGAGATGTCAGGTGGATATTCTAAGGGTTGTCCATCACCATATACCCAGAGCTCTTAGCTCCGACCCTGGTCTGAGAGGACAGACACGCCTGAGATGTCAGGTGGATATTCTAAGGGTTGTCCATCACCATATACCCAGAGCTCTTAGCTCCGACCCTGGTCTGAGAGGACAGACACGCCTGAGATGTCAGGTGGATATTCTAAGGGTTGTCCATCACCATATACCCAGAGCTCTTAGCTCCGACCCTGGTCTGAGAGGACAGACACGCCTGAGATGTCAGGTGGATATTCTAAGGGTTGTCCATCACCACTTACCTAGAGCTCTTAGCTCCGACCCTGGTCTGAGAGGACAGACACGCCTGAGATGTCAGGTGGATATATTAAGGGTTGTCCATTACCGTTTTATATAGCTAGCATAGCGTGAAGGCGCAACCAGAGCTCTTAGCTCCGACCCTAGTCTGAGAGGCCCGACTTATTGTGTTTGTGAATATTACTCTTCCCATAATCCTTATTGGTTTATATTATCATGCATTTGTGGAAATTTAGTAATTTTGGGCATGCATAAATCTTATTTAAATCCATAAATCTTTGGGAGAGCATTAAAGGAAATAGAGTTTTATATTTGATTTTCGTCCACTCACTCTAACAGTTTTTCAATGTTTCTCCCCTGGACCTTTCGTTTTTAAATGCCCAGTGTTGCAGGGTTCTTGAGAGGAGGTCGAGCGCGTACGAGAGTCGAGGCATAGTCGATCATTCCGTTGCTGCTCGAAAATTCTTTGGGGTAATCATCTCTGTAGACTGCTCTGACTAACCCGGTTTAGTTAGTTTGTAGGAAGGGTTGGCCATTTCAAGGGGGTTTCGGTAAGAAGTTCCCTTGAGGTGGTCCCCGCAGGATTTACTTCGGGTTAAAGGGGTTTAACCCGGGGTGGGTCTTGTCAATGGTATCAGAGCATTAGGTTATCGTTTCCTGTTACTACCTCATATACTTAGTATCACTTAGTGTCTATAGAGTGATGGTCCGACCGCGGCGGATCCATCGGCATTTTATGCTTGGACGCTTAGTGTTTATTGAGGATATGAGTTAGTACTTCCTGATTGAGATATGGACCGAGTGGTCCTATAAACGATCGAATCTTCAAGACTATGCCTCAGTACGCCGACCTCACTATGAACTCCTGTAAGGAACAAGGTAAGCTCGTTACGTATATATGTTTATGTGTTCCCCATTGATTTATTGAGATTTGAGTTGGGGATCGAGCGGAAACTCACGTTGTTTAACGTTTGAGCTTTATGTGTGAGTACTCGGTGGTGAAACGGTTAATTCACACCTGGAAGGCTGCCATGGTTGTTTGGCAGGGAGGTTGTAGAAACCTGAGGCGAGGCCTTAGCGTTCGAGTTATGAGACTCCTAGAAGAGGAGTCGTAAGAGTTAGTGATAGATGTTGCATCCTGCCAAAAAAAAAAAAAAACTGAAGTCGCCTAGCGCGATTATTCAGTGAGGAGATGAATATTAAGATTTGACGATTGCCACGATTTTGTTGAGGTTCGTCATTAGTGTGGTTTCAGAGAAACCAACGGACATATGAAAGTGGAATGACTCAAGGAAAGTTGAGTGGGGTTATTTTGTGATCAATGGACTTTTTCTAGTGACGAGTCCATGATGTGACACTACTGGAAAATGTTAAGGAACTAAAGGCTGTTTTGGTCACTTGATGTTTGTGGGACAACCACTGAAACTGATGGTTTGGGTCACCTTTGGTGCTGACATTGTTGTCGTCAGCTACGACTAGAATCTCTTCGCTCCAGCCACCCACGATTGGGGTATTAGAAAGATTTGATTTGTTAGTGAGTCCAATCGTGATTTGAATTGTTGGTGACAATGGTCATTGGGCCATTTATCATGGAGGCAGAAATTATATCGTGTCACCAGATCTTGGGACTCATGTCAACCATAAGGTGGGTTATCCACCTGTGATCAAAGTATTTTAATTGGTACACCTGTGGAGGAGTCTCCAGGTTGGCTGTGTTAGAGTCCGATTTACAGATCGAGCGAGTGTTATCAGTTGTAGCTAAGCGTAATTGGTTTCTGGATTTAAAGGAACATGTTGGAAGTGGCAATAAGCCACCGGGTCGTGGACCAAGAGTGCTTGGGGTACCGGAGATAGGGATGCGAGCCTTGATTGACTTTGTATTATTGTGGTGTAGGAACCGGTCATTGTGCAAACGTTATTGTTTCGACGGCCGAAGTTGTACATGGGAATACCCCACAGGAGCACGTGTATCCTCCTGTGTAGGGAAGTGGTAAAGCTGAAATTTGGGTAGCACATACATGTAAGGCATAATTATCGTGTGCAGCTGTGTGTGGTCAAAATGACACCATCAATTAAATGGTTTAATGTCGTTAGTAGGTGGAAGGATGTTTTCTGAGATAAATGCACGGAAAAGGTGAAGGGACAGCAGTGAGGCAAGGTTTACTGAATCGTTGAATAGGAGTGAGAATGTTGTAGATGGTCAAGCTTCAACCTGCAACCAAAGTCGTCCGTTATGACACTTGGTTTTCTCGAGGGCAATTAACTGAGCTTGATGGCATGGAAATTTGTGCACCCACTGGCTGTGGTCTAATCAAGTATTGTAACCGAAGGTGTGCTTAGACGTGTTGGGAATCATAAGTTATATCCCCTGTAGTGACAGGAAATATTCTCAATTCGATCTGTGAAATGAGGATTAAGATCTGGGAGATCAATTATTGAGGTTAATTTAAGGAAATCCTAAGAGGATTAAAGTTTTGTTGGCGTTGCTATGGTCATTGGTCATTTGAGTAGTGACCCTACTTGTTAGGAATTTTTGACCTAGCGGCAGTTCTTGGCGCCACGAGTGTAGAGTGGTAGCAAGAAAGGTCATTGGAGGTGACTTGCGAAATTGTCAACATTTCGGCGAGTGTGAAAGCGGTGAAACTGAGGAAAGAGTTTCTTTGATGACTCAAAGGTGTTACGAGTCAAGGTTTTGGAAACCAAATTGTTACAAGGGTAGTAAAGTATGTTGCTAAGTTGTGCAACACTCCATCGGAAACCGTGGAGTGATTAAGCTACGTTCAGATTAAGTTATGATCTGAGAGGATGTTAACGAGTGGCAGTGGATCTTGTGATTTAAGATCTAGAGTGGTAAGCGATTGAGAATTTTGAATCTTACCGAATAGAGGTTGCGGTGGATGGTAAACCCGCAGCGCCTGGGGGACAGTTTTGTTAGAAACTGTCTAGTTGTACGAGTTGACTCTGTGATGTATACGTGCCCAGTGCGGTAATGGTATTTGTTATCTTGTGCCTCGTTAACTGGATGCTCGGTGATCAACATGGTTGTGTCTGGTGAAATTAATTCCCGATGCTTTGATCAGATGTTCCTTTGGGCGTGCACCAGTGACACTAAATTTCATGTAGATGTCTGATCTGGTTAAATGTCCAAGTTGCTGGTTATTACCGGACGATGTGGTAATGGAGGCATCTGGGAATGGAATATACTTGTTGAGCGGGTAAGGCTCTGGAATCCTTTTAATGGTAAATCTATCCCAGATTGTGATGCGGATAACGTTTATTAGACGCATGGTTGGTTGAAGTGCAAGCTCTGCACTATGCGTCATTCCAGGTTAAGGTAAGAGTTAGGGAGGTCAGTGGCACCTCACCTATGAGTAGTACGGGTATGTGTTACCAGTTGCAAAGTATGCAGTAACCCCACAAGTGATATTTGAGCTAGCGACTCTAATGTTTGACTTGTGGGTAAAAGTCAAGATTTATCCGGTCAGAATAGCTTGGTAGGCAGTGTGAAGCCTGACAATATTGTTTTCATGCGAGGAGTCAGTATTGTTGGATCTCGATGTCAGGAGCTTTTGGATCTCCCCGATTTAAAGGCTATGGTTTTGGATTTACGCTAATATTCACGGCAGTTCATGTCCTGTGTGTACAAGTGGTTTGAGTAATGATAGAGTCAGGGAAGACAATTACTCTACAACATGACAGAATAGTTTCTAGAAAGCGTAAACCAGATCAGGGAGCCTGGTTCAAATGAGGTGATGGTTCGTGTAACACGAGTCGCCATGGTTTTCTCGTGGACTTGTTGTCAGTAGATTTGGCTCCACGTGGTATTGTGTTACCAGAGGATTTAAATCCATTAGTGACATCGAACCCTACTCCTCAGGCGTGATAATCATTACCTGCATAGGGAATGTGTGAGCTGATATTTAAGGTTCCACGAAAGTATACGAGTATTCTTGAAGAATTTATACTCACGACAAGCGAGTGGTTATTGGAATCAGAATGATTGATAGCGGTATTGTGACGACGTCACATGCGGTTGGTAAGGACGATTATTGGATTTTCAAGGATATGGTTATAATCCGGTTAGGCAACAGGGAATTGTTGTCAAATGATGTTTTCAGCGTGTGACAGAATTTATCATCTTTTGGTGAAAAAACAATAGTGATTCTCGCGAGGATTACAGATGGTGGATCAGCATAGGCGGTGTCGTATTCCACCTCATAAATGAGATGAAGTACAGTAAGAATTCGGTGATTCAGTTAATCAATGATTCAAGAGAAAATCATTGTGATCCACGGTAAGACCTTATGCTTTAGTTTTGACCTAAGAAGAGTGGTCGGGTGTCGGAAAATGGGGAAGTAGCGGAGGTTATCATCCACGTAGGAAGGAGTGCTACGTTGGCTAGATGTGACACGTGACAAGGTTACATGAGTTTGAGGAATATGTTGGGTATCCTTAGAGTTAATGGATACCTAGTGTCACGTATGTCCATGTTACGTAAATAAGTTTACTACCTTACATCCTATGTCAATAGACTTCTGGTTGGTACTGGAAATTGGCTTTCAAGGAGGAACAGTAAGGATGTTGATCGTAAAGAGCAGGTGTTTAGGTTTTGACAATGCTTTTCGTGAGGCGTCTCAGAAGAGTTCTCAGAAGGAAGTGGATATTGGAGAACAATGTTATTATTTTTAGGGGTACTATCCCCCTCTGTGTTGGACTTTGAGTATAGAAATTTCGAGGACGAAATTTTTATAAGGTGGGGAGAATTGTCACACCCCGATCCTAGAATTATTTTACGGTTGGTTACTTTGGTCTTTTACCATTTAAAGTGACCGTTTAACCGTACAATGATCGTGAAGTTGACTTTTCGTTAAGTCAAGAATTTGGGAAAACTTCCTTCTTGAAAGTTGTAGAGGGCGTCGTTACGAGTTCATGGACATGTAGCACGCTCAAATCGGAGTTCGTATGAGAAAGTTATGAACAAAAGTATAAAGTTACTATGCGGTAAAACGGCTATATATAGGAGTTACCGGGGTGAAAAATCAGATTTTCACCCGGCTCTCTCTCCTCTCCCCCGACGGAAAACTGCGCCGAGCTTCCGGCCGCCCTAGCGCCGCCGTCCGGCCACCAACCGCCGGCGCACCGGTCCCAAAAGCTCGGCCTCCGAGTCTACTTCAATCCTAGGTAAGCTTTCCGACCTAACTCGCCGTAAATCGGGAGAAATTCCGATTTGTTCTTGGTGTGTACAGTAGATTTTCGGGATTGAATTTCTCCCTCCCTAGATCACCAATTGTTGAGTTCTTTATATGTTTAGGATGGGTTTTAGGTGTACTACAATCCCCTAGAATTTGGTAGCTTGATTTGAAGTGTGTAGGGAGAATTGAGGATTTGAAGTTTGGTAGTGTAATTTTCGGGGTCTACTGTTCATCGAGTTTTTGACCTAGTTAGAGGCCGAATTGGCCTTCGAGTTGAACTAGAAAGTTGTTCCAATTGATGAGACGAAGCTACTGGTAAAATTTGGTGGCGATCGGAGGTCGCCTGAATTTTAGCCGGAATTTCTGCCGGCGGCCGCCGTCGGCGGTGCCGCCACTTTTTGGGCAGTTTTTCATGCCCATTAATTAGTACATATTGTGAGGAGTCTATGGTTAAAATTTGGTAATTTTTGGAGGTGTTTTGGTTAGGTTTTGGAATTGTTCTAGTTTAGTATTATTGGCGGATAATTAAATATTATTCCGACCATCGATTATTGCCGGTTAAGGTTTAAGGATTTATTTTAAGGACTCCTAAGGTATTGGTGAAGTGGTTGAATGGGTGTTCATAGTAATTCAACGAATTAATACGTGACACCCTAACGTCAAGTTAAAGTAATAAAGGAAAGTTCGGAAGCTGAGTCGGACTTCCGGTAAATTGAGTTAAGAGTCGATAACCGGGAAAGAAAGTCAAAAAGGTTAAAATGTCATAAAAAGGAACTCGGTCAACTTGTGGTCAAATAGGATTTCCTGGTCAAACTAGGAAAAGACCAAGTCAACTGTGGTATGACTAATGTGATGATTTGTTGTACAGTCTCTGGTCGGACGTGAGACGGGCTCGACTACGCGGGTAGTTCGAGAGTTTCGCTCGAGGAGCTTTCCGAGCGGGAAGAAAGTCGAAATAGTACTGTGAGTGGACAGATTATTTTATTTAAATGATTGCATGCCCTAATTGTTGATATAATTGCATGGTTTTTATGATTGTTCGAGTATGATATGTTCCTCGGGTGCACGGATATTACATTTGGATTTATGTTTTTGTGTCGAGGAATAGATTTATTTATTTGTTTGGGAAGAGTATTCGAGTAAAGTATTGTTAGGAATTTCCTTTATGGGTTGTCCAATGATTATGCTAGCTAGAGTAGCGTGAGGGCGCTACTAGAGCTCTTAGCTCCGACCCTAGCCTGAGAGGTCAGGCAAATTACGTAGTGCACTATGAGGGTTGTCCACCACCATATACCCAGAGCTCTTAGCTCCGACCCTGGTCTGAGAGGACAGACACGCCTGAGATGTCAGGTGGATATTCTAAGGGTTGTCCATCACCATATACCCAGAGCTCTTAGCTCCGACCCTGGTCTGAGAGGACAGACACGCCTGAGATGTCAGGTGGATATTCTAAGGGTTGTCCATCACCATATACCCAGAGCTCTTAGCTCCGACCCTGGTCTGAGAGGACAGACACGCCTGAGATGTCAGGTGGATATTCTAAGGGTTGTCCATCACCATATACCCAGAGCTCTTAGCTCCGACCCTGGTCTGAGAGGACAGACACGCCTGAGATGTCAGGTGGATATTCTAAGGGTTGTCCATCACCACTTACCTAGAGCTCTTAGCTCCGACCCTGGTCTGAGAGGACAGACACGCCTGAGATGTCAGGTGGATATATTAAGGGTTGTCCATTACCGTTTTATATAGCTAGCATAGCGTGAAGGCGCAACCAGAGCTCTTAGCTCCGACCCTAGTCTGAGAGGCCCGACTTATTGTGTTTGTGAATATTACTCTTCCCATAATCCTTATTGGTTTATATTATCATGCATTTGTGGAAATTTAGTAATTTTGGGCATGCATAAATCTTATTTAAATCCATAAATCTTTGGGAGAGCATTAAAGGAAATAGAGTTTTATATTTGATTTTCGTCCACTCACTCTAACAGTTTTTCAATGTTTCTCCCCTGGACCTTTCGTTTTTAAATGCCCAGTGTTGCAGGGTTCTTGAGAGGAGGTCGAGCGCGTACGAGAGTCGAGGCATAGTCGATCATTCCGTTGCTGCTCGAAAATTCTTTGGGGTAATCATCTCTGTAGACTGCTCTGACTAACCCGGTTTAGTTAGTTTGTAGGAAGGGTTGGCCATTTCAAGGGGGTTTCGGTAAGAAGTTCCCTTGAGGTGGTCCCCGCAGGATTTACTTCGGGTTAAAGGGGTTTAACCCGGGGTGGGTCTTGTCAGTATGACCGGTGATTTTGGTACCTACAATCTTCCTTCATGGATGTGCATGAGTAAGGAATACAATATGTTAAGTTTGTTGATTCCTGGGCCCGGTTATCCAGGGAAGTGTCTCGATGTGTATTTGAGACCCTTAATTGAAGAGCTTAAGCTTTTTTAGAACATTGGTCTTCCCACATATGACAAGTACATGCACGAGATGTTCTAGATGCATATTATGGTTGTTGGTACCATCAATGATTTTCTTGCCCGTGGGATGTTATCAGGCAACATTGTTATGGGATACAAGGCTTGTCTAGAGTGTTGTGGGACCCCGAATGTTTTAACCGTGGTTAATGGCGAGTTACTGAAGTTTAAGTCGCATTCGATAACTTCGCGAGTGATCGACCACGTTCATTTTTGAGTTTTTCAAAGTTCTCCAAATACCTGATTTAATGACTCGATGTCATAGCACGTGTCGACACGAGTCTCCCAGTATTTTTGGATTATTTTTCAGAGCTTCGGTTTATTTTCTATGAATTTTTGAAGTTTCCGGTAACTTTTAATTATCAATCCGGTAAAAAGAGTTTTATCATTTTACCTTTTACTTTTCACCTTCTTTAAATCTGGACCGTCAGATCTTTCCAAGATCTGTTCTCAGCCGTTAGTTTCCCTATAAATAGGGAGAGAGTTTTGACTCGGTCAAAACTCTCCCCTCCCCTTTCTCTCTCTCCCTCTCAACGCCTCTCGGCCGAGACTGTGAGCTCGACGGCGCTCCTCCGTCCGGCCACCACTGGCCGGCGCTCCACCACCAGCTTCTTCCCCTCCTTCTCCTCGTCCTAACCCTGTCCTCAGTTTGCATCGACGTCTGCCGAGGGAGGAGATCGAGCGCCACTGCACTCGGCGGTCAACGCCGGATTTCCGGCGATCTAGGCGGCGTTAGGGCGCGTGACTGGTATAGTTCTTCTTCCCTCTTCTTCTTCTTCTTCTTCTTCTTCTTCTTCCTTTTCCTTGCTTTTGATCATTCGATTGGAGCCTTAACAGAAACCTCATCTTTCACTATTCTTACTGTTTTTGAGTTTTTCCTGGGTTTCGAAGTTTTGCTCCGGCGACGTCTTCTGGTGAGCTTCTGAAGCTCAGGCAGGGCTAGAAGTCGAGAACTAGGGCTGTAGGAGGCAGAGGGGGCCCTGGTGGATGAGTTTGGACACGGAGGAGCTACTGTGCTCGAGGCATTGACACGCGGAGATGGAGGAGCTGGTGGAGCTGGTGACCGAGGCAGCAGGGCAGGCTGAGGCCAGGTCTTGGTCTAGGAGGAGGTAGGCAGCCAGGGGGGCTGCTGGGACTGGTTTTGGAGCAGAGACAGAGGGTAAAGATTTCCTCTTTGAACTGTGTAATTCTTCACAGTGCTGTTTAAATTGTTGTTGATCTGCTACTGATTTGGTTGTTGTATTCCTGTTTGTTGTCGAGAACTTGGTGATGAAGGAAACGAGGAAACTCTGGCGAAATTCCGGCAGGTTGACCGGAATCCGGTGACGATTCCGGTGATGCAGAGAAACCGGCAGAAATGCTGAGGAGGTAGTCTTCGACTCCTGTTTAAAGTGTATTGTTTCCGTTTTATAGAGTTAAAGTGTCGTAATCAGAATTTACGTATAAGGAAACGTATAAAAACGGAAACTAACCGTATTTGGCAACCTTCCATTTTGGGAAACATTCTAAGTTTGGAAACCTGCTAATTTGGGAAACTTTCCATTTTGAGAAAGTTTCCATTAAAGGAAAGTTTCCATTTTGGGAAAGTTCTATTTTCAGAAAAATGGTTAAAGAATTGAAGTTCAACGAAGTTTGACACTTTTTGGTTAAATTGGTAAAGTGTTAAATTGTTATCAGAAAATGATAACTGAAATTCTGGAAAATGTCAAGTTGACCATGTTAAGTAAATTTGGTGTTTCACGTAAATCGGTAATTCGACTCTTGGTAAATAAATTGATTAGTGTGACACGTTGGGTGTCCATAGTCAATGTGGTCATTCCTGGTCAAACTAGGAATGCTGAGGTCTGTTGACTATTATTATTTCTTGGTTACTAAGCTACTTAAATTCTGCAGTTATTATTGGACGAGGTAGCTTACGCGGTGACCTCGGTTCACCGAGGCAGCTCCTGAAAGCATGGAGCTTACGTGTGGAACGGCAATTCCAGGTAGGGAATCTGAACCCCCTTGGTAGTGGTTTTGATTATATGTATGAGAAAGTGCATGATTTTGTGTATGCTCATGGTCGATGCCTCGGGAAAGTTTTCTGTATATTAAATGATTTATGATTGGGCCAAGAAAACCCGAGGCTAGACGTAAAAGATTTTTATACGATGATGTGATATGTTGAGCACCGTTGTCCTAATTTCCGGTGCGTGACCTGAGAGTGACGGGACCTAGTATATAGCACTCCCGCGGTGTCGATGACCGTGAACCTCCGGAGGGGCAATGCCCTGTTTATTTTAATTATCCCGCTTACGCTCGTCTCGTACAGAGTTAAGCGTGGCGTAAGTACGGTGTGCTGTCAGTTGGGCATTAGCTGTAAATGGACACTCTCGCTACTACGCGTTTTCAAGCGCATAGGTAGTTGGCCCCGGTTTGCTGTGAAGACAAACCCGGGATTCGGTCACAGAAATTCGTGAAGCCCTGCAGGCTGTATTGATTATCGAGCGCTCTGGCCCCCCTGTTTTAGCATGCTGCACTGTTTTCCTAAAGGATAAGAAATGATGTTTTTGTGTGCCAAGGATTTTCTAAATGATTTTATTAAGAGCTCAAATCTATATGTATATATATATATATATACATATATATGATTTTATGGTTTTCAAACCTATCATTGGTGGGCCTATACGTGAGCACGCGAGGACGACGCTCACCCCTACAACAGATTGTTTGCAGGTACTGTGACGGGAAAGATAAAGAGAGCTGTATGTGTGGAGCTTCATTCCTTACTCGATGTTTGGTCCAAGTGTACTCCCTATTCCGGTTTTACCATTCGAGTCATATACCAGAGCCTTTTTCATAAACAGTAAAGGTGTCATCCCGATTTGTAAACCTTGTTGTATATTTTTATTGTTGTCGCTAAAGTTTTTAAATTTTCCCCTTTATTTTGACCACCTTCCGCGAAATTAGAAAAACTCTGATGAATGTTTTAAGAATTTCATGTGGTGCCACTCAAAGTATTAAAGTTTAAATTTTATTTTACTTACTAAAAAGCCAACGACTTTAGGTTAATAAGTTGTTGGCATGTCCTTCGGACGTGTTGGCACGTCCTTCGGACGTGTTGGCTTCTTATTGGCTTAAATTTATGGCTACTGTAGTTTCCCCTCCCGGGGTGCTACAGCAGTGGTATCAGAGCAATCGTTTCTCGGACTTTTGTTTTTAAAATGTTTTAAAACCTCTGATGCCTTGAAGTCTGTGCTAGCGCGTCAAAATTTTTCAGAAAGTGGTATTTAAGAAACTTCGGAGCTAGTAGAGTTTCGTGAGTTGGCATAATAAGGGTTTTGAAAATTCTCACTTGGGAATTTTCATTTACGATTTTAAATTTTAGCTACAACTTTAAATTCATTCACGAGTCGTGTTCCTACCCTTGATGTCATTTCTTAAATCCGACTCGTTGCCTTTAGGTAGTATATGAAATCCCTTTGTGACTCAGGTTTGTCTTATGGCAGTGACAGTTGTGCCTTGAGCTAAAAAGCCATGTTGTCACCTTGATTCTATTCTTGTGTCATGTCTTGCCTGAGTATCTTGACCATTGTGTTGTCTTGAGTACCCGAATGACCACAGAAGAATTTCTTTTGCTTCTGTTAAATCCAAACATATTTGATACTAAGGTCATTGTTTCATTGAGTATTTTCCCACCTAGCTCTCTCACAGTACACGGGCTGCGACATATGATAAGAGTGGCAGTAAATTAAAACGATAGATTTTGAGCTCTGAAAACTTGGCATACTTGAGGATTATGGATGTGAAAACGTCCTTTTTGGATGGTTGATGATATTGAGGAAAACCTTGTGCATGTGCTATGGATGATGGATACTGTTTATGTTATGAGATTGCATGTAGGGCCAGAGCTTGTTATTTGAGCCGTAGGGTATGAGATTTGTTGTACATGAGCATGGTATCTGGATTGTGTTACAGACCCTCCTTGCTGAGATAGTGAGTTGGAGATGAGGTCCTTGGGTTTGAGATTCAGATCGAGGATCCCGTAGTGGTAGATCCCAGAGTTTGAAAAGAGATTGCGGATCCCGTAATGGTAGATCCTGTAAAGAAAGTTATGATTGATAAGAGATGTTATTGTTGGTGGAACCCAAGGTGGTTTCCCAGATCTTATTGGAGTTAGGTGACTCCGTTGTTTGCTCATAGTCTTTGAGACAGAGTTTGCATTTGTCATACGTGCTTGGTTGAGTATTAGCATGAATTACGATGAATCAGTGGTGTCTCTCCCCTAGTGTGGGAAGCTGTGATGTGGCGTTGAGGTGATTGGTATTATCCTCCGCAATGTGAAAGAGACAATCGAGAGAGTGGATTGAGCGATGAGTATCGTATCCTTCCCAGTGCATTATTAAAGCTTGGCGTCGACGCTTGTGGTTACTCCGACGCGTGGTGAAGCTTTGGAAATTGTGTTGACCTTTTGAGGTCCTGAATTAAGAATATGTGATGTGAACATGATAGTACGAATATGTGGGGCCTTACCCTCGACCTTGTATGTTGAATGAGGTAAGAGTAGTCTCAAGATGTTGCAAGTGTTGGGAGCAGGCAGCTTAAGACCTGTAATTCATTCCCGTTTTCTTGGGAGTACTTTGCAACTTGGATTTGAAATTGTTCACGTACTCTTGTGACCTTGTGGTTCGTTGATAAGTGCGTTTTACGCTATGTTTTTAACGTGTTTTTACCCTCATTTGTACCTTGTTTATTCCTTAGTAATATTGTTTTTACTTATTTTGAGTCAAAAGAGTTTTTCTGTAGAGCAATGGCTAAAACGTGCATTTATACAGAAAATTGTGCTTAAGTGTTGAAAATTCGATTTGGAACGAAGACTTGGTTATTTTCTCATGGTTCGTTGTATTGTTACATTGTCATTTTTGACGAATTTGGTTTAATGTGTAGATGACATGTAAATGAGCATATGAGAACAAGAATCATGAAGATTGGACTCATGGAAGACAACAAGAGAGGCCATGGAAAAGAAGAAACTCTGAAACATAAGATTTTGATCCGAGCAGAAATTTCCAAAAACCCTACATTAAATTCGGAAAATCATATCTAAAGATCCAGGAGGAATCTGAGGACGAGCCATATATCATTGGAAAGCTACGGAAGCCTAGTTTTCAGATCTTCTTGAATTGCAGCATTTGGAGTTCATATGAAGGAGTTATGATCAAAGAAATGGACGGAGGTCAAGCTGCAAAACTGGGCAGTTTCTGCCTAAGTTGTCACACGAGTTTGGGAGGTGCCTAGAAGCCCAAGACTTGTGCAACAAGGCCTACATTGATCCATTAACATGTAGGAGAGTCCAAGAGCAGAAGATTCAAGGTCCAAGTCGAAATTTCTTGTCAAGAAAGAAAGAAGTACAAGTTGTGTTCAAGAAGGAATACAAGAAGATCTTTTCTTGTTGCAAAAGAAAGATCTAGCTGATTTCTCTAGGTTTCTCTTCGAAATTTTCTGTATAAATAGGACCTATGTACATCAAATTTCGTGTCTCTCAATTGCTCTAAGTCTTAGAATAGCCTATCTCTACTTAAAAACCCTCCCTACACAAGAACACCATAGCCTTGCCGCCGCCAAAACCCTGCTGCCGATTGCATCTTTTGCTGCCGACTGCATAGCCTTGCCACCACCAATCCATTCTTCAATCCTTGCCGACTCTTAGGGTAGGTTTAGGTATGAATTCATTCAAGGTTTATGTGTGTATCTACTGTATGGATGATGGTTATTTATATATATGTTTGTATTGGTTTTCGGTTTTACGTTATAAACATGTTTGCTTGTTCTTCTTGGTGATTTTCATGTGATTGTGTTTATGATTGTAACGTGTAGAATTGCATGTTAGGATGACGATTTAGATTAAGTTGTTTGTGTTCACGTAAGTAATAACTTGAATTGATTAATCCCCACCTGTACACGTAATCGAACTCTAGGTTAGCTTGAATCATGGCAAGTTAGCTATTAGGGGGGAGTTTCATATGCCGTAGTGTTCTAAGGGTTGAGATCAGGCGATTGTAGGTCTTGATTCTTAGTCACTACCAAGGGTTGCTAGGGTGAGAGATTTGCATGATGAATAGGATGAGTGACGCCATACCTAGGACCATGTTTCCAATGACTCTCATTCGATCAGTGTATTTTGTCTCAATGTCAGGCGATTGTAGGCATTGAACATGATGACACATATACAAACTTAGTGTCAGGCGATTGTAGGCACTAAGTTTACATGAGAAGTCTAAATAGTTAGAATTAATTACAAGTTGTGAAAACGTAAATACGACTTCTTAAACTTGCGAAATTTGTGACATGTCTTTCTTCACGGTGCTAAGTTGTTTTATGCTTGAGTATTGATTGGCCATGCTTTGTAAATAAGTGTCTTTATTTTCTTTATATGTTTCGAACCATCTTTAAATCCCCCATAATATTTTGAGTATATGTTTATACTTGTATTCTATTGAAAGTACTAACGATTTGTTTTGCAGAATATAAATCCTTCCCTTGTGTCCCCGGTTAGAACGATCCCTACTTACTAAAGCTACAATGATAGGGTTTTTTAATTGCACAGGTCAACTTTTGGCACGTCAATTTTTGGCGCCGTTGCCGGGGACGCTAAAAAGGATTTTTGTATTTTGTTGTCAACTAACAATTTTCTCTTATATCTTGTGTTTTTTTTCGGTTTTGTATTATTTTTGTACCGAGATTTCTTGTATTATACTTTTATGCCGATTATTGTTTTATATATGTATATTGCGAGACACTTTCTTGAGCTGAACAAGCTCATTGCACAGTAGTCTTCACTGCTCCACGTACCTTGAAAGTTAGGGGTAATAAAATCAACTAGCAACTTTACTAGGTTGCCGACATTCTGTGCTTACATGACATATATTGATGCGAAACATATGCTTGTACATATGCCATGCCGTGTACTTATTTGTTTACAAGTTAAGTTTCGTTTTCAATTTTCATTTTTGACGATGCTCACTTGATCTTTGTTCAATTGTGCCAGATTGGTTTTACAGGTTCTCATAAATGACCAGTTCTGACAAGAAGGACGCAAGGTAGCAAAACCTGGTCATGACGCCGAGCACAATGTTAACACAAAGTGAAGCAGAGCACGTTTCAAGGAGAAACAAAGGAGCTCATGAGAAAGTGACGTCACAAAGGAGAAAGTCTAGGCTGACAGACTATAAATATTAAGCGCTGCATGAGAGGCAACTCATTTCAACCGTAGCTGTGGAGGAGCCATCAACGAGAGTTTGCATTAATCTAATCCCTTCACTTTTATGGTTGAATTATTTTGTTATTTTGATTTATTATGTGACTTATACACCTGCTTCAAAAATTATGACATTATTTTGGTTTCACATTGAGGACAATGTAATTTTCTAAGTGTGGGGCAGAGGTTACATAGTACCATATTTTTATTTGTATGTTTTTTTTAACTTTCTCGAAAATTTTTCAATTTGTGTCGAAATTTTCTACCAATTTTTAATGTGTTTTACGTAATTTTTAGTTTTTAATTGTTTTTGAGTCTTAGGATATACCCTTAAAAGTCTATGATGAACTATATCTTTAAATGCATGATTGACAGTTTAACATTTATCTTAAGAAATTTTAAATTTTCATGGATATTGTGAATTAGTATGAATATTTGAGACTTGATTGATAATGAAGTATGCATGTTTGATTAATTTGTTTCCATGAAAACCTATATGAGAATTTGAGCCAACATACTTTCTTTTTGAGTGATAAATTCCATATCTTTCAAAATTTCGCTATCTTTTAAAACCTCATTATTCTTTGCATATTCAATGACTATGTGTCATAGCTTTTTAATGGACTCTAGAATTTACTAGAACTTGCTTATGTGATTTTCGAAGCTTTATAATCATAACATGTCTTGATTTTGAATATGATTGAATTAAATCTCATTAGGATCACCACCAAAGCCAATTAAGCTTATGCCTATTTTGTGCCCGTTGTGGGACTCCTTAGTCTTAACCCCTTTGAGCTTACATTGAGCCTTTTATTTCATCACCTTTAAACAGAATTCCTTTGCTTAGAATAGCTAAACCTTTACCTTGTTATCAAGACTTGGCAAAGTACTTCTGATGGAGCTGTATTGCGTGATGCTGTGAAGCAAGTGTGGGGTGGACAATGTAATAAAGAGCAAGTGTGGGGTAAAACACCATATGATTATAAATGTATGTGCCATGTATGAACAAAAAGAAAGAAATATGTCCGAAAAAAAAATCGGATAGAATTGAAGTTCAAGGTACAAATTCTTTCATGGTGTGTTGTAATGTTTTGTGAATTTGGAGTTAGTGATTATTTGAAGGTCTAAAAGTGTTTATATGACCTTTGTCCTGTTCACGATATGGAGAGAAGTCAAGATTGACGTATGGGTCCAACATGAAGAAATTCGACCCTTGAAGTGAAGACATGAGGAGGAGCGAGATTTGCTAAGTCTTGGTGACGTCTTAAAATCACCATTTATCCCAAAAATTCCTACCTTATGAAACCAAGCCCCATCACAACCATGTTTTTGAGATTAATTCATGATTCTTAAGAAAGCTAACTTTGATTTGTGGAGATTTTCTCATAAGTTAAGCATATGCTTTGGGTCCATTATTGCACATAGTTGTTATATGAGGTTTTTCTAGAAAATTTTATTCACAAAGAGCTTTTATTTATTGAAATATGCAAGTTATCTGTTATCTTATCATCTTTTCCCTTGCATATACGATTAAGTGAACGCCATGGATGAGTGAAAAGAAGAGAGTATGCCATTGTAAGGTGGAACGGTTATCATACATGTTTGTGCTATATGATCTCATATCTTACTTGTTCATGCTATGATACATGCTTATGAAGCTTTACAATTACACTTTTCATTCAAATGTTCAAACCTGAAAGTTATGCATGCTAAAGAATCTGAGACAAATCATTTAAGGGTATTAGTTGTTTAAGTATTAGAAGTTTTTGAGTCGTTTTGTTTTTGTTTTAGAGTCAGTTTGCTAAGGGACTAGCAAAGGGTAAGTGTGGGGTAGTTTGATAAGTGCGTTTTACGCTATGTTTTTAACGTGTTTTTACCCTCATTTGTACCTTGTTTATTCCTTAGTAATATTGTTTTTACTTATTTTGAGTCAAAAGGGTTTTTCTGTAGAGCAATGGCTAAAACGTGCATTTATACAGAAAATTGTGCTTAAGTGTTGAAAATTCGATTTGAAACGAAGACTTGGTTATTTTCTCATGGTTTGTTATATTGTTACATTGTCATTTTTGATGAATTTGGTTTAATGTGTAGATGACATGTAAATGAGCATATGAGAACAAGAATCAGGAAGATTGGACTCATGGAAGACTACAAGAGAGGCCATGGAAAAGAAGAAACTCTGAAACATAAGATTTTGATCCGAGCAGAAATTTCCAGAAACCCTACATCAACTTCGGAAAATCATATCTAAAGATCCAGGAGGAATCTGAGGACGAGCCAGAAAGCTACGGAAGTCTAGTTTTCAGATCTTCTTGAATCGCAGCATTTGGAGTTCAGATGAAGAAGTTATGATCAAAACAATGGACGGAGGTCAAGCTGCAAAACTGGGCAGTTTCTGCCTAAGTTGTCACACGAGTTTGGGAGGTGCCTAGAAGCCCAAGACTTGTGCAATAAGGCCTACATTGATCCATTAACATGTAGGAGAGTCCAAGAGCAGAAGATTCAAGGTCCAAGTCGAAATTTCTTGTCAAGAAAGAAAGAAGTACAAGTTGTGTTCAAGAAGGAATACAAGAAGATCTTTTCTTGTTGCAAAAGAAAGATCTAGCCGATTTCTCTAGGGTTTCTCTTCGAAATTTTCTGTATAAATAGGACCTATGTACATCAAATTTCGTGTCTCTCAATTGCTCTAAGCCTTAGAATAGCGTAGCTCTACTTAAAAACCCTCCCTACACAAGAACACCATAGCCTTGTCGCCGCCAAAACCCTGCTGCCGATTGCATCTTTTGCTGCCGACTGCATAGCCTTGCCGCCACCAATCCATTCTTCAATCCTTGCCGACTCTTAGGGTAGGTTTAGGTATGAATTCATTCAAGGTTTATGTGTGTATCTACTGTATGGATGATGGTTATTTATATATATGTTTGTATTGGTTTTCGGTTTTACGTTATAAACATGTTTGCTTGTTCTTCTTGGTGATTTTCATGTGATTGTGTTTATGATTGTAACATGTAGAATTGCATGTTAGGATGACGATTTAGATTAAGTTGTTTGTGTTCACGTAAGTAATAACTTGAATTGATTAATCCCCACCTGTACACGTAATCGAACTCTAGGTTAGCTTGAATCATGACAAGTTAGCTATTAGGGGAGAGTTTTATATGCCGTAGTGTTCTAAGGGTTGAGATCAGGCGATTGTAGGTCTTGATTCTTAGTCACTACCAAGGGTTGCTAGGGTGAGAGATTTGCATGATGAATAGGATGAGTGACGCCATACCTAGGACCATGTTTCTAATGACTCTCGTTCGATCAGTGTATTTTGTCTCAATGTCAGGCGATTGTAGGCATTGAACAGGATGACACATATACAAACTTAGTGTCAGGCGATTGTAGGCACTAAGTTTACATGAGAAGTCTAAATAGTTGGAATTAATTACAAGTTGTGAAAATGTAAATACGACTTCTTAAACTTGCAAAATTTGTGACATGTCTTTCTTCACGGTGCTAAGTTGTTTTATGCTTGAGTATTGATTGACCATGTTTTGTAAATAAGTGTCTTTATTTTCTTTATATGTTTCGAACCATGTTTAAATCCCCCATAAATATTTTGTGTATATGTTTATACTTGTATTCTTTTGAAAGTACTAACGATTTGTTTTGCAGAATATAAATCCTTCCCTAGTGTCCCCGGTTAGAACGATCCCTACTTACTAAAGCTACAATGATAGGGTTTTTTAATTGCACAGGTCATTCGTCAAGACACCAATCAGTAAAAAAATTTCCTTGGCTGAGGAAATTTGATGTTGTTGGAGCCATGTGAACCGTTAAGAGTCGGTTCTGACCAAGTGAGGTGTCAAGAAAATGTTGTACTACTGAATTGTCAAGGATTGGAACGACGGACTCGAGTTTGTGCTTCATTTGATTATTTGCATTTAGAGTTTGCAACTTTATCAATTGTCCATGGGTGAAATTGGACATGTTGTTCTCTGCTAGAACTCTATGCATGGAATGCGTGATGTGAAGAAAAGTGTAAAACACTGTTTGATGACCAAGTGGTAGCTTCATGATTTGAACAAACGGTCTGAGACAGGGAAGGAAGTGTACCTAAGAATATTCGGTAAGTACTGTAAATTTTGGTGGTAACTTGTTGGCTTGTACCCAAGGTAGTAGGTACTAATTTTCCCTGCAATAGTCATGCAGTTAAGTTTGACCGATGTTCAGAATATCGAAATCTTGGTCAGCTTCGAGTTTATGTAAGTCTGTGACATAAGGAAACATCACTTCAGTACAACTTGATAGTGGGCCACAGAAAAGGAAAAGTGCAAAGCAGATGAGAAGGATTGTGGCCAGGGGACATTATCCAAGAGTCTCAGTTTGACCAAGTGTTAGACTTCGAGGTGGAAATTACCCTTGAGTTAATCACTTCTTCAATAAGTGATCACAGGTAAGAAAGAACGTTTTCGAGGTTTCTGGTGCCTATGACGGAGTCATAGATAAAGTGTTGCTAGGTTTGAGTTAGTAACACTGTGAGTCTATGATGAGACACGGTAATGAGGGAAACGTTCATTAAGCAAGAGACCTGGTGAACATTTTACGACGTTGATGACGTGTAACATCCCTTTTGGCAGGTGTGGAACCTGAGATTCTATTTTAAGGAAAGCTTCGTACGAGGTGCGACCTGACAGCTTTAGAGGCGAAGACGTACTGATCCTTTAAATAGGATGTGGTAGCTAAGATGTCTTCTGATCTTTTCGAACGTGTTATCATGGCTGACCGTTATCTTTCTGATGGAGCCTGACGGAAACACTCGCATGAGACGATTCGTCGTCGTAGTGATATTAAAAGAGTGGATTAGCGAAAGCATCTGCGAGTGTCTGTTCTGATTTTCGATGATGAGGATACTAAATTCGCGATATCGACTTTAAGGAAAAGTCTATCGGCGACATCACTACGAGTCATCAAAGAGTTGAAAGTATGACAACATGATTGATTTGGCTCATCATCAGTGGTTCTTCGATGTTGAGACATCGTTCGTTGTTCATCGATCGTGTAAGCACGACGCTGCAATGAAAGATGTGATCTTGTGGATTATCATATGTTAGTTGGTGTTTGTGCATCCTCTCCTACAGTAAGGCTTTGTTAAGTCGTTTTGGTGCGAGGACCTTGTGACGCTATACGTTAGCGGATGTGACAGCTTGTCTCGAGTATCTTGTCTTTGCGATCAAGACGAGAAAGTTACAAGTTTGAGTTTGTTACTTGGCTATAGAACCTGCAAGATTGACGATCGAATCGACGGTTACACTTCGATCGTGATTTCAGCACTCGTTATACGAGGTAACGAGAGGTGGAAATGCTTCAGTGTACATGCCTTGGTATCGACATTGTTGTTCTGGTCACGAGAAGAGATTCGAGGTCCAGCAGAAAATTTAGCGGACTTGAAGAAATTTGGACTCGCAGTAAACGAGGTTATTGGTGGACTAAAGTCACCTGGGTATCGGTTGTGACGTCGCAACACTTGGACTGGCAACGTTGAGCCATCATGATTCCGAAAGGAACAGAGATTGACAGAGAAATTGACCCTTGATCAGTGACCAGTTTGGTATGTGAATTTCGAGGGCGAAATTTCTTTAAGGGGGGTAGAGTGTGGGACCCCGAATGTTTTAACCGTGGTTAATGGCGAGTTACTGAGGTTTAAGTCGCATTCGGTAACTTCGAGAGTGATCGACCACGTTCATTTTCGAGTTTTTCAAAGTTCTCCAAATACCTGATTTAATGACTCAATGTCATAGTACGTGTCGACACGAGTCTCCCGGTATTTTTGGATTATTTTTCGGAGCTTCGGTTTATTTTCTATGAATTTTCGAAGTTTCCGGTAACTTTTAATTATCAATCCGGTAAAAAGAGTTTTACCATTTACTTTTCACCTTTTTAAATCTGGACCGTCAGATCTTTCCAAGATCTGATCTCAGCCGTTGGTTTCCCTATAAATAGGGAGAGAGTTTTGACTCGGTCAAAACTCTCCCCTCCCCTTTCTCTCTCTCCCTCTCGACGCCTCTCGGCCGAGACTTGACCTGCAATTTAAAACCCTATCATTGTAGCTTTAGTAAGTAGGGATCGTTCTAACCGGGGACACTAGGGAAGGATTTATATTCTGCAAAACAAATCGTTAGTACTTTCAAAAGAATACAAGTATAAACATATATACAAAATATTATGGGGAATTTATAGGGTGGTTCGAAACATATAAAGAAAAGAAGCAAAATATTTACATACATTGGTCAATCAATACTCAAGCATAAAACAACATAGCACCGTGAACAAAGACATGTCACAGATTTCGCAAGTTTAAGAGGTCATATTTGCGTTTTCACAACTTGTAATTAATTCCAACTATTTAGACTTCTCATGTAAACTTAGTGCATACAATCGCCTGACACTAAGTTTGTATATGTGTCATCCTGTTTAATGCCTACAATCGCCTGACATTAAGACAAAATACACTGATCGAACGAGTGTCATTGGAAATATGGTCCTAGGTATGGCATCACTCATCCTATTCATCATGCAAATCTCTCACCCTAGCAACCCTTGGTAGTGACTAAGAATCAAGACCTACAATCGCCTGATTTTAACCCTTAGAACACTACGGTATATGAAACTCCCCCCTAATAGCTAACTTGTCTAGATTCAAGCTAACCTAGAGTTCGATTACGTGTTCAGTGAGGATTAATCAATTCAAGTTATTAATTACGTGAACACAAACAACTTAATCTAAGTCGTCATCCTAACATGCAGTTCTACACGTTACAATTATAAACACAATCACATGAGAATCACAAAGAAGAACATGTAAACATGTTTATAACGTAAAACTGAAAACCAAAACAAACATATATAATTATAACCATCATCCATACAGTAGATAAATACATAAACCTTGAATGTTTTCATACCTAAACCTACCCTAAAAGTCTGCAAGGAATGAAGATGGAATCGGTGGCAGCAAGGGAAACGGTGGCGGCAAGGTTATGCAGTTTCTGTGTAATGAGGGTTTTTAAGTAGAGCTAGGCTATTCTAAGACTTAGAGCAATTGAGAGACACCTAAAACTGATCTATACATGCCCTATTTATACAGAAACACAAGGGAAAACCCTAGGGAAATCGGCAAGGAAAGATACTCCTTGTTGAACTTGGTCTCCTTTTTGGACTTGGTTTTCTCCTTTCATCTTTGGACAAGGAATCCGATTTGGACCTTGGATTTCTGATTTTTTAGACTCATCTACATGTTATTGGATCCATGTAGGCCTCATACACAAGTTCTTGGGCTCTCTAGGAAGCGAAAATCCATGCAAGAACTCGGCAAGGACAGACTTTGGCAGAAACTGCCCAGTTTTGCAGCTTGACCTCCTTCCATTATTTTGATCATATCTCCCTCATCTGAACTCCAAATGCTGCGATTCAAGAAGATCTGCAAACTAGACTTCTGTAACTTTCCCATACTAGAGTAAGTTGTTGATCAGACATTACCTAGATGTGATGCACATAGAAAGGAATGTGTGTGACAGTGTGGTGAGAACAGTGCTGAACTTGAAGGGGAAGACGTAAGACGGTCCTAAGGCACACATTGATCTTAAAAAATAGATATATAAAGACATCTGTGGTTGAAAGAAGGGAAGAAAAAAATGTCTCAAGCTCCTTACACCATAAAGCCTGACCAGAAGAATGTAATTTTCAGGTGGATAAGTTCTCTGAAGTATCCTTCCGGCAATGCAGGAAATAAAGACTGGTGTGTAAACTTTCGGGACAATAAGATGTACGGGTTAAAGAGTTATGATTGTCATATTCGTCAGCTAAAGTTGAACTATAGCTGACAAATTTATTAGTATAAAACAAAAATTAAAATAAATTAAATAAATTAGTATAAACTTACAATAGCCGATGAATTTATGGAAAATTCGTCAGCTATAGTTAAATAAATAGCCGAAAAATTTATTTAAAATTCGTTAGCAAAATTGAACTATAACTGATGAAATTCATAATTATAGCCGACAAATTTTTTTATTTTGTCCGCTATAATTCTGCCTATATAAACAAAACCCAGCTCCCCCGAGCGACATAAACCCTAACAAATTTTCTCTCATCTTCTCCGCGCGCCTCCACTCCTCTCTTCCCTTCTCGGCTCCTCCACCGCCTCCTCCACTGCCTCCTCCACTCCTCAACCACATTCTCTCTCTATCGAATTCTCAAACAAATTAAAGTAAGAAATTCGAATTGAGTTTTTGAATTGGTTTCGGGTGTTGATGTATATATTGATTTATATAATTATTTTGAATTATTGATGTATATATTGAATTATATTTATTTATTGATGTATATATTTATTTTGAATTATTGATGTACATATGATTGTTTATATATATATATATATTTATATATATATATATATATATATTTGTATATATGGTTGTTTGCAAATTAATATATAGTTTAATTAAATAAAATGATAATATGTTGGTATATACATATGTGAATTTTTCTGAATTTTTTGGAGTATTAAATTAAAAATTCAAATAATTTTGTTAGTGTTATTGAAATTGAATTGGGGTTTTTAACAGTTTTAGTTTAATTGTTACTATATTCATATAATTTTTAATATATTGATAAATATTGTTAATATATTGAGAACAAGTGTTAATTAAAATATTAAAAATTACAATTAAAATTAAAAAATTCAAATATTTTAATAAATTAATATTTTAAACAGGATGAAAGACTTGTTTAGATCGACATAGAGTTCAAAGGGCCAAAGGTCCGAATAGTCTGAGGGAACGTCTAACAACCCTCAAACGTCGTTTTAGGGCCCCATGACAGCTAGATGTGCATCCCTTCTGGAGCCGACGTAGAGACAGCCGGGCGCCCCTATTTCTCGAGACAGCTAGGGGCCACCCATTCCTCGAGGCAACCGGGCGCTCCTCGAGACAACTGTGGCCTCCGACCCAGGCGGAGGTGTCTGCACCACGTATGCCTGAGATACATAGGGCAACAACTTCGGGCCCTACTGTTTCGGAGGGTGGGTCATCTAGGGTACAGATGCTGCCGCCTTTTCTCTACCTTTTGCGGTTGATACCGGCATTACCTAGAGTCGATGACTCAGGGACACGTATTTATCTACTGCCCCCGCAGGTGACCCCATCCACGGCGTACCAGTTCGTACCTTTTGGTACGGATCTTATTTCATCGAGGGTATCATCATCGTCATGTCCGCCCCAATGTCCTCCGGTAATGAAATATAAATAATTTGTTTTCTTATAATGTCAATATAAGAATATCTGATTTTATTAATAATCAATTTGCGATAGCCACCGTCAGAGCCAAGCTGACAAGGAAGAAGAGAGACCCCGTCAGAGGGAAGGCTCTCGAAGGATCGTCACCAATACTGACAGGGATGGCACTGTAGTATCGGGCGGAAAGACGAGGGTGTACTCTAGCCACGTGGGAGCGCTCATTAGGGATAGAGTCCCTATGTTGTGGTCAGACTGGGGCGAGGTCCCACAAGAGGTTAATGGTCTACAACGCAATGTCGGTAAGTTTAAAAAATTCACAATTAATATTATGTATTATATTGTTGATTGAAGAAAAACTAAACTAATAAATGTTTTAATACAGGTGTGGTTTGACGTTTTAATGCAAGGCAGACGTTGTGCATGGGGGAAGGTACGTTGGAAAGTTGATGAAAAAACAAAATTATATGTGTAATTAATAATATTTATAATTTTTAGTGGTATTTGTAGGTACAAGGAGGGGAAGAACGAGTTGCAGACCCACTGGACTACGAGTTGCAGACGCACATTCTGGTACCCTGGTTGACTTCTAAAGGGAACATCCAGAAGTCAACCGGTATGTCTATACGTACGAGAAGGCATATCCTATCGCTCATGAGGATATTGTAAGTCATATTACGTTTTTAAATTTTTTTACTTATATATATGTAAAAATATTAATTTATTATTATTTTCCTATCCAATTAAGTCGCGGTGTGGCAGGCTAGTGACGAGGTGATGACTGCTATAGTGAGGGAGACATGGTCGGACACGCAGGAGGAAGAGATGTCCGAAGTCATGTTCCGGATCGACACTTCAGATCTCAGGGTTAGGGCAAGGATCATGGGCACATCATTCCCACCGTGAGGAAACAACTTCTACTGCCATGGTCTAGAAAATAAGGGCGAGGGGGTACTGAAGACCACTCCAGGATTTCAAAAAAGGCAGCCTCGACCAGCAACAGGACAACTCAGCTAGAGGCGGAAGTTTAGATGCTACAAGAACAGACAAGGCGCCCAGACAGCCTATACTACAGCTTTACATGAGTATAATGCGGCAGTATATGCCATCCAGCAGGCACAGCAGCAGTAGATGTTCCATTACTTGCAAGAGTTTTCAGCTGCCCAGCTTCAGAAACTCTTGGCTCTGCCCATGCCGCCTATACCTCTACCTCAGCCGCCGCAACCTCCTTGACGACGGCCCGTTACCGGGTTAAGGATAAGCACCTGCAATTTAAAACACTCTCATTGTAGAAACTATAAGTAGGGATCATTTTAGCTGGGGACACTAGGGAAAGATTATATCTGCATTTAAAATATTAGTGATATTCACATATACAAATATATAAGTATAAATCTGTCACATGATATACAAGTATACACAAATGCATAAGTATAAACATATATACATATTTACGATTTTAAATGGGGATTTTAGTCTTTTCTATATTACTTCTACTCCTAGAACATAAACTAACATTTACAAGGTTGTTCAATCAGTTGTTAAGCACATAATCATAACAAGCACCGAATAGACAAACATGCAAAACCTAAGAAAGATTAAGATGCAACATTTATGTTATCATAAACTCTAATTAATTCCAACTATTAGACTCCTCATGTAAACTTAAGACCTACAATCGCATGATCTTAAGCCTATATATGTGTTATCTTGCTCAGTGCCTATAATCGCATGACACTAAGACAAAATACACTGACCGAACAAGAGTCAATGGAGACATGATCCTAGGTATGGCGTCACTCATCCTAATAGGATGTAAATTGCTTATCCTAACAACCCTTAGCAGTGCCTAATAATCAAGACCTACAATCGCATAACCTTAACCTTAGAACACCACGTCATGTTAAACTCCACCCTTAGGAACATATGGTACCTAGACTACTCTCAAGATCGATTACATGATCACGTAAGCAATAAATCAATTAGACACCTATTACACACATAACAGACCCATGTGTACCCCGGTTGTCAGAAGACGGTTCTTGAAAGTGTGATGGACGTTATGAAGATTAAAGTTGAGACAAAATCGATTGTGAAGGCTGTTGATGTCAGGACCCACCCCGAGTTAAATCCCTTTAACTCGAAGTAAATCCTGCGGGGACCACCCCAAGGGAACTTCTTACCGAAACCCCCTTGAAATGGCCAACCCTTCCTACAATCCAACTCAGCACTTCCATGAGTATCTACAACAAACCTTAACTCATGAAGGCATCCTGCTCCCTAACCTACTTAATTCGCTATACTGGGTTAGTCAGAGCAGTCTACTAAGATGATTACCCTAAAGAAATTCAACGGCAACGGATTGATCGACTATGCCTCGACTCTTGTACGCATACGACCTCCGCTCGAGAACCCTGCACCACTGGGCATTTGAAAACGAAGGGCCCAGGGGAGAAACATTGAAAAACTGTCAGGGTGAGTGGACAAAAATAAAATATCGAAACTTTAATTCCTCTAATGTTCTCCCTCTACTTTTTCTAAGGAAAAATCCGCATGCAGGTAAAGCACAAACAATGCATTGGCTCAAATATAAACAATTATGTGGGGTGTTAACCTCATCCACGAGAAAACCCGACCTGCTCTATTCGGGAAGGTCTAATGACCAGCTACCACCGAAGAGGGTCCCCGACCTGCTCTATCCGAGAGGGTCTATTGACCAGCTCAACCGGAGAAGGTCCCTGACCTGCTCTACCCAGAAGATGGTACCCGCTCTAACTGGAGAGGGTCCATGCTAGCAAACAATCCTTATATCCTTTTCCCTTTTCCCTTTTTCAAAATCCCTTGAAAACCTGTAAAACCTGTAATACCTCGTAAAACCTCGTGGAAACAATAAATCGAAAACCCCATTTAAAATCCGTGAGCCACATTTCTCCTTTAAAAACATCCCCCTCCATATTCCCAAAACGGTGATAAACAATAAAACATACCCCGGGAAAAATCCTTTAAAATCACGGGATGGGTATGAACCTCTTTCCCGGTTTGTTTGCCTTTAAAATCCTTAAATCCCCTTTTTCCCAAATCACCGTAAATCATACAAATAGAGGAAATTATATATATGCAGGAGAAACCAATCAAGTATAAAGCATGCAATTTAATTTAAAACAAAGTCCACTCACAGTACTCTTCGCGACCTTCTTCCTGCTCGGAAAGCTCCTCGAGCGAAACCCTCGAACTAACACGTAGTCGAGCCCGTCTCACGTGCAACCAGGGACTGTACAACAAATCATTATATTAGTCTCTCTATAGTTGACTTGGTCTTTTCCTAGTTTGACCAGGAATCCTATTTGACCACGTGTTGACCAAGTTCCTTTCTTATTAACAGCTTTACAACAATACGCTTACTTCCGATTATCCAACAGTAACAATCCGACTTTCTTTAATAATTCACTTGATAATAGGTTCACCCATAATAATTCGTGGAATTACTATGGACACCCATTAAACCACTTCACCAATACCTTAGGAGTCCTTAAAATAATCCTTAAACCTTAACCGGCAATAATCGATGGTCGGAATAATATTTAATTATCCGCCAATAATACTAAACTAGAACAATTCCAAAACCTAACCAAAACTCCTCCAAAAATTACCAAATTTTAACCATAGACTCCTCACAATATGTACTAAATAATGGGCATGAAAAACTGCCCAAAAAGTGGCGGCACCGCCGCCAGCTCCGCCGCCGACGGCGGCCGCCGGCAGAAATTCCGGAAAAAATTCAGGCGACCTCGGATCGCCACCAAATTTTACCAGTAGCTTCGTCTCGTCAATTGGGACAACTTTCTAGTTCAACTCGAAGGCCAATTCGGCCTCTAACTAGGTCAAAAACTCGATGAACAGTAGACCCCGAAAAATTACACTACCAAACTTCAAATCCTCAATTCTCCCTACACACTTCAAATCGAGCTACCAAATTCTAGGGGATTGTAGTACACCTAAAACCCATCCTAAACATATAAAGAACTCAACAATTGGTGATCTAGGGAGGGAGAAATTCAATCCCGAAAATCTACTGTACACACCAAGAACAAATCGGAATTTCTCCCGATTTACGGCGAGTTAGGTCGGAAAGCTTACCTAGGATTGAAGTAGACTCGGAGGCCGAGCTTTTGGGACCGGTGCGCCGGCCTGAGGTGGCCGGACGGCGGCGCTGTGGCGGCCGGAAGCTCCGGCAGCGTTTTGCCGATCGGGAGAGAGAAACTCTCGGGGAGAGAGAAAGAAAGGCTGGGGTGAAAAATCTGATTTTTCACCCCGGTAACTCCTATATATAGCCTTTTAACCGCACAGTAACTTTATACTTTTGTTCATAACTTTCCCATACGAACTCCGATTTGAGCGTGCTACGTGTCCATGAACTCGTAACGACGCCCTCTACAACTTTCAAGAAGGAAGTTTTCCCAAATTCTTGACTTAACGAAAAGTCAACTTCACGATTATTGTACGGTTAAACGGTCACTTTAAATAGTAAAAGACCAAAGTAACCAACCGTAAAATAATTCTAGGATCGGGGTGTGACAATTCTCCCCACCTTATAAAAATTTCGTCCTCGAAATTTCTATACTCAAAGTCCAACACAGAGGGGGATAGTACCACTTAAAATAATAACATTGTTCTCCAATATCCACTTCCTTCTGAGAACTCTTCTGAGACGCCTCACGAAAAGCATTGTCAAAACCTAAACACCTGCTCTTTACGATCAACATCCTTACTGTTCCTCCTTGAAAGCCAATTTCCAGTACCAACCAGAAGTCTATTGACATAGGATGTAAGGTAGTAAACTTATTTACGTAACATGGACATACGTGACACTAGGTATCCATTAACTCTAAGGATACCCAACATATTCCTCAAACTCATGTAACCTTGTCACGTGTCATATCTAGCCAACGTAGCACTCCTTCCTACGTGGATGATAACCTCCGCTACTTCCCCATTTTCTGACACCCGACCACTCTTCTTAGGTCAAAACTAAAGCATAAGGTCTTACCGTAGATCACAATGATTTTCTCTTGAATCATTGATTAACTGAATCACCGAATTCTTACTGTACTTCATCTCATTTATGAGGTGGAATACGACACCGCCTATGCTGATCCACCATCTGTAATCCTCGCGAGAATCACTATTGTTTTTTCACCAAAAGATGATAAATTCTGTCACACGCTGAAAACATCCTTTGGCAACAATTCCCTGTTGCCTATACCGGATTATAACCATATCCTTGAAAATCCAACTGCACAACACAACAACTTCGACCAATAACCAGCCTCCTATCCCTACTCGTTTAGCCAAACAAACGCAACCAAATGTCCTTACCACCCGCATGTGACGTCGTCACGATACCGCTAGTAATCATTCTGATTCCACTAACCACTCGCTTGTCGTGAGTATAATTTCTTCAAGAATACTCGTATTCTTTCGTTGAACTTTAGATATCATCTCCCACATTCCCCATGCAGGAACTGATTACACACCTGAGGAGTAGGGTTCGATGTCACTAATGGATTTAAATCCTCTGGTAACACAATACCACATGGAGTCAAATCTACTGACAACAAGTCCACGAGAAAACCATGACGACTTGCGTTACACCAACCGTCACCCCATTTGAACCAGGCTCCCTGATCTGGTTTACGCTTTCTAGAAACCATTCTGTCAAGTTGTCCTGCTGTAGAGTAATTGTCTCTCCTCACTCTATTATTACTCAAACCACTTGCACACCCAGGACACGAGTTGCCATGATCTTTAGCGTAAATCCAAAACAATAGCCTTTAAATCAGGGAGATCCAAAAGCTCAGACATCGAGATCCAACAATACTTACTCCTCGCATGAAGACAAATTGTCAGGCTTCACACTGCTTACAAAACTATTCTGATCGGATAAATCTTGATTTTACCAACAAACCGATCATTAGAGTCGCCAACTCGATCATCACCTTGTGGGGTTATAGCATACTTTACCACTGGTAATACATTACCGTACAACTTTTAGGTGAGGTGCCTCTGACCTCCCTATCTCTTTCCTTAACTTGGAATGACTCATAGTGCAGAACTTGCACTTCAACCATACTGTGCGCCTGTTCAATCATTATCCGCATCTTAATCTGGGATAGACTTACCATTAAAAGAATTCCAGAGCCTTACCCGCTCAACAAGGTTATTCCATTCCCAGATGCCTCCATTACCACATCGTCTGGTAATAACCGACAAACTTGGACAACTAACCAGATTGGACATCTACATAAAATTTAGTGCCACTGGTGCACACCAACAGTAACCCTCGATCAAAGCATCGGGAATTAATTCCACTCCGAACTTAACCACAATGATCACCGAGCATCCAGTTATCAAGGCACAACTTATCAAACACCATTCTCGCACTGGGCGTGTCAACTTCACAGAGTCAACTCGCATAACTAGACAGTTTCTAACAAAACTGTCCCCCACACTCTGTAAGTTTACCAACCACCGCATCCTCTATTTGGTAGGATTCAGGATTCCCAATCACTTACCATTCTAATTGAAGAGGAATATAACTGCGTGCACAGGAAATCACAATACCTCTTCAGATCCTAGATTACAAGATCCACCGCCACACGTTAACATCCCCTCAGATCATAACTTAATCTGAACGTGGCTTAATCACTCCACGATTTCCAATGAAGTGTTGTTCAACTTAGCAACATACCTTACCAATCTCTGTAACAAATATTACCACACTTAGACTCGTAAAACCTTCGAGTCATCAAGGAAAACCTTTCCTAGTTCCACCGCAATTCGTACTCAGCGAAATGCTGACAATTTCGAGAGTCACCTCCAATGATCTTACTTGCTACCACCCTACACTCGTGGTGCCAAGAACTGCCGCTAGGTCAATAATTCTTAACAAGTATTGTCACTACTCAAATGACCAATGACCATAGTCATGCCAACAATACTTTAATCCTCTCAGGATTTCATTATATACACCAAAATTCAATTTCCCAGATCTAATCTTCATTCCACAGATCAAATTGAGAATATTTCCTGTCACTGCAGTAGGTGTAACTTATGAACCCCAAACACGACTAAGTACACCTTCGGTTACAATACTTGATTAAACCACAGCCAGTGAGTGCACAAATTCCCATGCCATCAAGCTCAGTTAATCACCTTCGATGAAACCAAGTGTCATAACGGACGACTTTGGTTGCAGGTTGACCATCTACAATCATTCTCACTCCTATTCAACGATTCAGTAAACCTTGCCCCACTGTTGTCACTTCACCGTTTCCGTGCTTTTAACTCAACATGCAAACAACTACCTACTAACAACGTTTAACAACTTAACTAACCATCTTGAAAGTCGAAGCGTCTACCAATAACTCACTTCCGACCCGTTCTTAAACGGTTAGACCATTTAATTGACGTTTTGCACAAAAACTTCTAACCGAACGTCCTTAATCTCCGTTCTCACTAAATGGAACTCTCATGACAAATTCTTAAAATGATGTCATCATCAGCCTTAGTCACTTACCTGGTGTCAATTTGACCACACACCGCTGCACACAATAATTACGCCTTGCCAGCATGTGCTACCCAAATTTCAACTTTACCACTTCCCTACACAGGAGGATACACGTGCTCATGTGGGGTATACCCATGTACAACTTCAGCCGTCGAACCAGTGTCGTTTGCACAACGACTGGTTCCCACACCATAATAATACAAAGTCAGTCAAGACTCGTATCACTATCTCCGGTACCCCGAGCACTCTTGGTCCATGACCCGGTAGCTTGTTGCCACTTCTATTATCTCCTTAAATTTCGAACCCATAAACCTTTAGCTACAAATCAAAACACTCCCTTGATCTGTCACCGAACTTCAACACAACCCACCTAGAGACTCCTTCACAGGTGTACTAATTAAAATACTTTGTCCACAGGTAGGTAACTCACCTTATGATCGACATGAGCCCCAAGATCTGGTGACACGATTCAATTTCTACCTTCACGATAAATGGTCCAATGTCCATTGTCACCAACAATTCAAACCATGCTTGGACTCACCAACAATTCACATCTTGCTTGTACCCCAACCATGGGTGGCTGAAGCATTAAGACTCCACTTGTAGCTAATAGCAGCAATGCAAGCATCTGGGGTAGTCCCAACTATTAGTCTTGATGGTTGTCCCAGCGACATCTAGTGACCGAACCAGCCTTCACTTCCTTAACATTCTCCAGTAGTGTCACATCATGGACTCGTCACCAGAAACAAGTCCATTGATCCCAAAATGACTACACTTAAATCCCTGAGCCATTCAACTTGACACATTCGCCAGTTTCTCTGGAACCACACTAAAGACGACCATCGACAAAACCTTAGCTATCGTCAAATCTTAATATTCATCTTCTCTGAATAATCGGGCTAGGCGACTTCAGCTCCTTTTTCCATGGCAGGATGCAACCTCTCTCATTAACTCGCATGACTCTTCACTGCTAAGAGTCTCATAACACGAACACCCAGGCCTTGCCTTAGATTTCTACAGCATCCCTGTCAACAACCATGACAGCCTTCCAGACGTGAATTGACCGTTTCACCACCGAGTACTCACACCTAATGCTCAACGTTAAACAACGTGAGTTTCCAGCTCGATCCCCAACTCAATTCTCAATAATTCCCTTTAAAACAACATCCTTGGGGAACTCATAAATTAAATACGTAACGAGCTTACCTTGTCCCTTACAGGGGTTCATTGTGAGGTCGGCGTACTGAGGCATAGTCTTGAGGATTCAGATGTTTATAGGACCACTTGGTCCATAAATCAACCAGGAAGTACTAACTCATATCCTTAATAAACACTAAGCGTCCAAAGCATAAAATGCCGATGGATCCGCCGCGGTCGGACCATCACTCTATAGACACTAAGTGATACTAAGTATACGAGGTAGTAACAGGAAACGATAACCTAATGCTCTGATACCAATTGTCAGGACCCACCCCGAGTTAAATCCCTTTAACTCGAAGTAAATCCTGCGGGGACCACCCCAAGGGAACTTCTTACCGAAACCCCCTTGAAATGGCCAACCCTTCCTACAATCCAACTCAGCACTTCCATGAGTATCTACAACAAACCTTAACTCATGAAGGCATCCTGCTCCCTAACCTACTTAATTCGCTATACTGGGTTAGTCAGAGCAGTCTACTAAGATGATTACCCTAAAGAAATTCAACGGCAACGGATTGATCGACTATGCCTCGACTCTTGTACGCATACGACCTCCGCTCGAGAACCCTGCACCACTGGGCATTTGAAAACGAAGGGCCCAGGGGAGAAACATTGAAAAACTGTCAGGGTGAGTGGACAAAAATAAAATATCGAAACTTTAATTCCTCTAATGTTCTCCCTCTACTTTTTCTAAGGAAAAATCCGCATGCAGGTAAAGCACAAACAATGCATTGGCTCAAATATAAACAATTATGTGGGGTGTTAACCTCATCCACGAGAAAACCCGACCTGCTCTATTCGGGAAGGTCTAATGACCAGCTACCACCGAAGAGGGTCCCCGACCTGCTCTATCCGAGAGGGTCTATTGACCAGCTCAACCGGAGAAGGTCCCTGACCTGCTCTACCCAGAAGATGGTACCCGCTCTAACTGGAGAGGGTCCATGCTAGCAAACAATCCTTATATCCTTTTCCCTTTTCCCTTTTTCAAAATCCCTTGAAAACCTGTAAAACCTGTAATACCTCGTAAAACCTCGTGGAAACAATAAATCGAAAACCCCATTTAAAATCCGTGAGCCACATTTCTCCTTTAAAAACATCCCCCTCCATATTCCCAAAACGGTGATAAACAATAAAACATACCCCGGGAAAAATCCTTTAAAATCACGGGATGGGTATGAACCTCTTTCCCGGTTTGTTTGCCTTTAAAATCCTTAAATCCCCTTTTTCCCAAATCACCGTAAATCATACAAATAGAGGAAATTATATATATGCAGGAGAAACCAATCAAGTATAAAACATGCAATTTAATTTAAAACAAAGTCCACTCACAGTACTCTTCGCGACCTTCTTCCTGCTCGGAAAGCTCCTCGAGCGAAACCCTCGAACTAACACGTAGTCGAGCCCGTCTCACGTGCAACCAGGGACTGTACAACAAATCATTATATTAGTCTCTCTATAGTTGACTTGGTCTTTTCCTAGTTTGACCAGGAATCCTATTTGACCACGTGTTGACCAAGTTCCTTTCTTATTAACAGCTTTACAACAATACGCTTACTTCCGATTATCCAACAGTAACAATCCGACTTTCTTTAATAATTCACTTGATAATAGGTTCACCCATAATAATTCGTGGAATTACTATGGACACCCATTAAACCACTTCACCAATACCTTAGGAGTCCTTAAAATAATCCTTAAACCTTAACCGGCAATAATCGATGGTCGGAATAATATTTAATTATCCGCCAATAATACTAAACTAGAACAATTCCAAAACCTAACCAAAACTCCTCCAAAAATTACCAAATTTTAACCATAGACTCCTCACAATATGTACTAAATAATGGGCATGAAAAACTGCCCAAAAAGTGGCGGCACCGCCCCCAGCTCCGCCGCCGACGGCGGCCGCCGGCAGAAATTCCGGCAAAAATTCAGGCGACCTCGGATCGCCACCAAATTTTACCAGTAGCTTCGTCTCGTCAATTGGGACAACTTTCTAGTTCAACTCGAAGGCCAATTCGGCCTCTAACTAGGTCAAAAACTCGATGAACAGTAGACCCCGAAAAATTACACTACCAAACTTCAAATCCTCAATTCTCCCTACACACTTCAAATCGAGCTACCAAATTCTAGGGGATTGTAGTACACCTAAAACCCATCCTAAACATATAAAGAACTCAACAATTGGTGATCTAGGGAGGGAGAAATTCAATCCCGAAAATCTACTGTACACACCAAGAACAAATCGGAATTTCTCCCGATTTACGGCGAGTTAGGTCGGAAAGCTTACCTAGGATTGAAGTAGACTCGGAGGCCGAGCTTTTGGGACCGGTGCGCCGGCCTGAGGTGGCCGGACGGCGGCGCTGTGGCGGCCGGAAGCTCCGGCAGCGTTTTGCCGATCGGGAGAGAGAAACTCTCGGGGAGAGAGAAAGAAAGGCTGGGGTGAAAAATCTGATTTTTCACCCCGGTAACTCCTATATATAGCCTTTTAACCGCACAGTAACTTTATACTTTTGTTCATAACTTTCCCATACGAACTCCGATTTGAGCGTGCTACGTGTCCATGAACTCGTAACGACGCCCTCTACAACTTTCAAGAAGGAAGTTTTCCCAAATTCTTGACTTAACGAAAAGTCAACTTCACGATTATTGTACGGTTAAACGGTCACTTTAAATGGTAAAAGACCAAAGTAACCAACCGTAAAATAATTCTAGGATCGGGGTGTGACAGTTGATGACTACCTATAGTACACTGCTTCGATGCTTCGCCACGGTCATCGTCTTCCTACCACTCATCATAAGGTCTGATGTATCCTGAAAGATCTTGGGCTTTCTTACATCAAGATCCATGCATGCAGATATGATTGTGTTCTCTTCTGGGGTAAAGATCCAGAAGGGAATGACCTTGGTGACCTTGACACATGTCTAGTATGTCAAAGTGACAGGTATAAGTTGACTCCTGCAGGCAATAGGAAACCTATGAAGGTACTTCGGTATTTCCCGTTGAGGGAAAGGCTTGAACGGTTGTACATGTCATCACACACGGCCAAAGCTATGAGATGACACGTTGATAGGGAATTGCATGGCGAAGATACTCTTATACACCCTGCTGACAGGGAGGCTTGGAAGCATATAGATAGGGAGTTTCCTCATTTTGCGTCAGAGGTCCGAAATGTGAGGCTTGGGCTCTCATCCTACGGGTTCAATACTTTTGACAACATGAGTCTTCTATACAGTGTATGGCCGGTGATTTTGGTACCATACAACCTTCCTCCATGGATGTGCATGAAGCAGGAATACAATATATTGAGTTTGTTGATTCCAGGACCCGGTTATCCATGGAAGTGTCTCGATGTGTATTTGAGACCCTTGATTGAAGAGCTTAAGTTTTTTAGGACGTTGGTCATCCCACTTATGATAAGTTCATGCACGAGATATTCTAGATGCATGATATGGTTGTTGGTACCATTAGTGATTTTCTTGCCCGTGGGATTTTCTCGGGCAACGTTGTTAGGGGATACAAGGCTTGTCCAGAGTGCCTAAGCGATGAGGGTAGCAGTAGTCATTGCAACAAGATATGCAGATTGGGTATGATCACGAAAGAAGGTTCGATGACAAGGCATTTGATGGGACTGTAGAAAACGGTGTGCCTCCTAGAATATAGCTGACGAATACCCTAATTATAGTTAAATAAACTATAATATAGCCAACGAATACCCTAATTATTCGTCGGCTAAAGTTAAATAAATAAAATAAAAAAAAATTATTACAGCTGTGTCTCCTCGATTTGAAACTATTTTAGTTAAAGGTCCTGACAGAATACGTAATTTAGACGGTCAAATCACCGTTTGTTTGTGTTTAGGGGTTTGACTAACGGGATTGACCATGCGGATCGAGTCCTTAAGTTTGTCGGATGATGCTGAAAATTTACCCCCACATATGTTTCAACATAACGATGATATCTGACGGTCGGATTTTCGTTTCACAAGATTGATCGTCATAATCAAAATATGCCTACTAATGTTGTATAACTAATTTACCGTGTTAAGTAAATGTTCCGTTTAAAAAACAAACTATACGTAGAAGCTTCAAACAAAAAAAGTCATGAGATAAGATATGACCGGAACGATGAAATATGTCTACGGTTGAAAAATCACGTAATTTCGATAAGTTTCGGTGCCAATACTTGCAGTCATTGCATTTTTTTCATTCTTTCTCCCTAGAGGACGCCCTATCTCCGATGGTTATTTTTCTTATAATTTTTATACCACTAGTTGCGTCTCCTCGATTTGAAACTATTTGTAGTTGAAGGTCCGGACAGAATACGTAATTTAGGCGGTCAAATCACCGTTTGTGTTTAGGGGTTGACTAACGGGATTGACCGTGCGGATCGAGTCCTTAAGTTTGTCGGATGATGCTGAAAATATACCCCCACATATGTTTCAACATAACGATGATATCTGACGGTCGGATTTTCGTTTCACAATATTGATCGTCACAATCAAAATATGTCTACTAATGTTGTATAACTAATTTACCAAGTGTTAAATAAATGTTCCGTTTTAAAAAAAAAACTATACGTAGAAGCTTCAAACGAAAAAAAAAGTCGTGAGATAAGATATGACCGGAACGATGAAATATGTCTTCGGTTGAAAAATCACGTGATTCCGATAACTTTCGGTGCCAATACTTGCGGTCATTACATTTTTTTCATTCTTTCTCTATAGAGGACGCCCTATCTCTGATGGTTATTTTTCTTATAATTTTTATACCAATAGTTGCGTTTCCTCGATTTGAAACTATTTGTAGTTGAAGGTCCGGACAGAATACGTAATTTAGGCGGTCAAATCACCGTTTGTTTGTGTTTAGGGGTTTGACTAACGGGATTGACCGTGCGGTTTGAGTCCTTAAGTTTGTCGGATGATGCTGAAAATTTACCCCCACACATGTTTCAACATAACGATGATATCTGACGGTCGGATTTTCGTTTCACAAGATTGATCGTCACAATCAAAATATGCCTACTAATGTTGTGTAACTAATTTACCGTGTTAAGTAAATGTTCCGTTTAAAAAAAAACTATACGTAGAAGCTTCAAACGAAAAAAATCGTGAGATAAGATATGACCGAAACGATGAAATATGTCTACGGTTGAAAAATCACGTAATTCCGATAAGTTTCGGTGCCAATACTTGCGGTCATTGCATTTTTTTCATTCTTTCTCCCTATCGGACGCCCTATCTCTGATGGTTATTTTTCTTATAATTTTTATACCACTAGTTGCGTCTCCTCGATTTGAAACTATTTGTTGTTGAAGTTCCGAACAGAATACGTAATTTAGGCGGTTAAATCACCGTTTGTTTGTGTTTAGGGGTTTGACTAACGGGATTGACCGTGCGGATCGAGTCCTTAAGTTTGTCGGATGATGCTGAAAATCTACCCCCACATATGTTTCAACATAACGATGATATCTGATGGTCGGATTTTCGTTTCACAAGATTGATCGTCACAATCAAAATATGCCTACTAATGTTGTATAACTAATTTACCGTGTTAAGTAAATGTTCCGTTTAAAAAAAAACTATAAGTAGAAGCTTCAAACGAAAAAAATCGTGAGATAAGATATGACCGGAACGATGAAATATGTCTACGGTTGAAAAATCACGTAATTCCGATAAGTTTCGGTGCCAATACTTGCGGTCATTGCATTTTTTTCATTCTTTCTCCCTAGAGGACGCCCTATCTCCGATGGTTATTTTTCTTATAATTTTTATACCACTAGTTGCGTCTCCTCGATTTGAAACTATTTGTAGTTGAAGTTCCGAACAGAATACGTAATTTAGGCGGTCAAATCACCGTTTGTTTGTGTTTAGGGGTTTGACTAACGGGATTGACCGTGCGGATCGAGTCCTTAAGTTTGTCGGATGATGTCAAAATATGACATGTTAATCAATTTAAACCCTATCATTGTACTTTGGTAAGTAGGGATCGTTCTAGACCGGGGACACTAGGGAAGAACTTATTTCTGCAAAACAGATAGTTAGAAATATTCACACAATATAAACAAATATATACATAAAGAATAATATGGGGGGTTTATATGAGTTTCGGCAATAAACAAAACAGAAAAATAAAACAAGAACAAATATGTACAAGATTGGTCACTTTATCGTTTCAAGAACATAACAAGTAAACTCCGATTAGCATGCAAATAGTTTTATGAAAGGTTAAATTATCTTATTTATGTTTTCACAATTGCAAATTAGTTCCAACCCTTAAGACTTCTCAAGTGTTTAAAGTTGTCTCAGCGCTCAACCCTAAACTATGTGACTACTTGACTAAACTGTCTCAGCGATCAATCTAATCAAGCAACACTTACCGTCCACGAGTCGTTGGAGACATGTTTCCTAGGTATGGCGTCACTCATCCTATTCCACATGCAAATCTCTCACCCTACCATCCCTTGTAGCACCTAGGACCGAACTGTCTCAGCGCTCAACTCGACCTAGAATACCACGGCACATGAAACACCCCCCTAATAGCTAACCTGTTGCAATCAAGCTAACCTAAAGTTCGATTATCTGCTCGGGAGAGGATTAACTAACTTAACAATTGTTAAACACACAAATACAGATTCTTTAACTTCTTTTACAACCCTAACATGCATACTAAATCGTTACACAACTCACATGTTATTAAAAAGATCACAAAGAAAAACTTAACAACATCCGAAATTGTATAAAACCAAAAATCCAAAAATAATATTTATGAAGAACAATAAACACAGTAACAATACACAAAGACATGGAGAAATCCATACCAAATCCTACCTAAAAGGTTCGGCTAAGGCAAGGATGGTTGGCGGCAAGGGATGATTGATGCGGCTGCAAAGGGTGTTCGGCGGCAGCTTTGTGTTTTGGCTGTGTGAGGGTTTTTTGGGTAGAGTTTGGCTATACTATAAGACTTAAAACTGATAAAGGACCCTCTAAACACGAGCTATACAGCCCCTATTTATACAGAAATATTGAAGAGAAACCCTAGAGAATTCAGTAGCTTCAAGGAGACACCTTCCTTGTTGGGCTTGGTTTCCTCTTTTTATCTTTGGACAAAGATTTCGACTTGGACTTTGGATTTCTGATTTCATGGACTCCTCTACATGTTATTGGATCCATGTAGGCCTTATACACAAGTTCTTGGGCTCATAGGCAGCCGAAATCATGGACAAACTCGGCAAGGACAGACTTTCCCGGTTTGACCGGAAAAGCTCCATACTTGGTTGTTTCGGCTGCCATGATGCATTCTTCAAATCTTCTTCTTTAATGCAGTTTCCCATGACTTCATTAAGCTCTTCTTAAGTCCTTTGACATGCTTGGGAAGAATTTTGGTGAAGAAACATCCTCCCAAACTCGTGTGACAACTTAGGCAGAAACTGCCCAGTTTTGCAGCTTGACCTCCGTCCATTGTTTTGATCATAACTCCTTCATCTGAACTCCAAATTCTTTGATTCAGGAAGATCTGAAAACTAGACTTCCGTAGCTTTCCAATGATATATGGCTCGTCCCCAGATTCCTTCTGGATATTTAGATATGATTTTCCGAAGTTGATGTAGGATTTCTGTTCGCGGGAGAGATTTCTGCTCGCGAATAAGATTTCATTCGCGGGAGAGTTTCATTCGCGAGACTGACCTCTGGCCATTGTTTCCGCCATAACTTCTTCCTCAGAACTCGGATTGCTGCGATTCCAAAAGATTTAGAAACTAGACATCCACAGCTTTCCATCCATATATGGCACGTTCCCTGGTTCCTCCTGGATCGTCCTCAGGAAATCTTTGAAGTTGAGTTATGGTTTCTGGAAATTTCTACTCGGATCAAAATCTTATGTTTCGGAGTTTCTTCTTTTCCATGGCCTCTCTTGTTGTCCTCCATGAGTCCAATCTTCATGATTCTTGTTCTCATATGCTCATTTACATGTCATCTACACATTAAACAAAATCCATCAAAAATGACAATGTAAAGGTACGGTGAATCATAAGAGAAATAACCAAGTGTTTGTTCCAAATCGAATTTACAACACTTAAGCACAAATTTCTGTATAAAGACACATATTAACCATTACTCTACAGAAAAACCCTTTTGACGCAATATAAGTAAAAACAACCTTACTAAGGAATAAACAAGGTACAAATGAGGGTAAGAACATATTAAAAACATAGCGTAAAACGCACTTATCAAACTACCCCACACTTATACTTTGCTAGTCCCTTAGCAAACTGACTCTAACTGAAAGAGAAAAACAAAAACAAAAACGAAAACAACTCTAATACCCTTAAGAAATTTTTGTCTCAGATTCTTAAGTATGCATAATCTCAAGTTTAAACATTCAAGTGAAAGCACAATTGCAAAAGTTCATAAACTTGTATTATAGCATGAAAAAGTGAGAAGTTTCGAAAATCATAAGTAATACATGAATGAAATTTTGATCCTCCTTTCCAAGGTACACTCTCTTTCTTTTTTTCCACTCGAAGAATGGTTTTCACTCATAAGTATATGCAAGAGAAAAGATGAGAAATAACGAATAACTTGCATATTTCAAGAAATAAAGGCTCTTTTGAAAAACATTTTTCTTGGAAAAACCTCATTTAATAACTAAGTGCAATAATGGACCAAAACCATATGCTTACTTATATGAAATTCTCCACAAATCAAGTTTAGTCATCTTAAGAATCATGAAATAATCTCAAGGGTTGTAGCGGGGCTTGGTTTCATAAGGTAGAAATTTTTGGATAAGTGATGATAGTAAGAAATCAAGACTTAGCAAATTTAAGCTTCATCCTCCTTATGTCTCTTCTTCATGCAATGGACAAGGGTCAAATATACAACTTTGGACCCTCAAATAATATCAACTCCAAATCATGTATGACAGGACCCACCCCGGGTTAAACCCCTTTAACCCGAAGTAAATCCTGCGGGGACCACCTCAAGGGAACTTCTTACCGCAACTCCCTTGAAATGGCCAACCCTTCCTACACAACTAACTAAACCGGGTTAGTCAGAGCAGTCTATAGAGATGATTACCCAAAGAATTTCAAGCAGCAACGGAAATGATCGACTATGCCTCGACTCTCGTACGCGCTCGACCTCCTCTCAAGAACCCTGCATCACTGGGCATTTAAAAACGAAAGGCCCAGGGGAGAAACATTTAAAAACTGTTAGAGTGAGTGGACGAAAATCAAATATAAAAACTCTATTTCCTTTAATGCTCTCCCAAAACTTTAATGATTTAAATAACATTTATGCATGCCCAAAATTACTAAATTTCCACAAATGCATGATAATATAAACCAATAAGGATTATGGGAAGAGTAATATTCACAAACACAATAAGTCGGGCCTCTCAGATTAGGGTCGGAGCTAAGAGCTCTGGTTGCGCCTTCACGCTATGCTAGCTATATAAAACGGTAATGGACAACCCTTAATATATCCACCTGACATCTCAGGCGTGTCTGTCCTCTCAGACCAGGGTCGGAGCTAAGAGCTCTAGGTAAGTGGTGATGGACAACCCTTAGAATATCCGCCTGACATCTCAGGCGTGTCTGTCCTCTCAGACCAGGGTCGGAGCTAAGAGCTCTAGGTAAGTGGTGATGGACAACCCTTAGAATATCCTCCTGACATCTCAGGCGTGTCTGTCCTCTCAGACCAGGGTCGGAGCTAAGAGCTCTAGGTAAGTGGTGATGGACAACCCTTAAAGTATCCACCTGACATCTCAGGCGTGTCTGTCCTCTCAGACCAGGGTCGGAGCTAAGAGCTCTAGGTAAGTGGTGATGGACAACCCTTAGAATATCCACCTGACATCTCAGGTGTGTCTGTCCTCTCAGACCAGGGTCGGAGCTAAGAGCTCTAGGTAAGTGGTGATGGACAACCCTTAGAATATCCACCTGACATCTCAGGCGTGTCTGTCCTCTCAGACCAGGGTCGGAGCTAAGAGCTCTAGGTAAGTGGTGATGGACAACCCTCATAGTGCACTACGTAATTTGCCTGACCTCTCAGGCTAGGGTCGGAGCTAAGAGCTCTAGTAGCGCCCTCACGCTACTCTAGCTAGCATAATCATTGGACAACCCATAAAGGAAATTCCCAACAATACTTTACTCGAATACTCTTCTCAAACAAATAAATAAATCTATTCCTCGACATATAAGCATAAATCCAAATATAATATCCGGGCACCCGAGGAATATATCATACTCGAACAATCATAAAAACCATGCAATTATATCAACAATTAGGGCATGCAATCATTTAAATAAAATAATCTGTCCACTCACAGTACTATTGTGACCTTCCCGCTCGGAAAGCTCCTCGAGCGGAACCTTCGAACTACCCGCGTAGTCGAGCCCGTCTCACGTCCGACCAGAGACTGTACAACAAATCATCAAATTAGTCAATCACAGTTGACTTGGTCTTTTCCTAGTTTGACCAGGAAATTCCTATTTGACCACATGTTGACCAAGTTCCTTTTTATGGCACTTTAACCTTTTTAACTTTCTTTCCCGGTCATCGACTCTTTTTTAATTTACCGGAAGTCCGACTCAGTTTCTGAACTTTCCTTTATCACTTAAACTTGACGTTAGGGTGTAACGTATTAATTCGTTGAATTACTATGGACACCTAACGTGTCATATTAACCAATATATTTAATCCTCGAGTCGATTTACCGATTTATCATTTTCTCATAAATGGAAACATTCCAAAAAGGGAAAGTTTCCCAAAATAGAAAGTTTCCTAAATTGGTAAGTCTTCTTTAGAATGGCAAGTTTCCCAAAATGGAAACTTCCTACTTACGTCCAATTAACCGTAATAATCCAATTCTTTAATTTACGGAAACTTTACGACAATTAGGTTATTGAAAGAATCAACTCCTACCTCTTCGGCATTCAGCCGGTTTTACCGTATCACCGGAATCTTCTCCGGATTCCGGTGACTTGCCGGAATTTCGCCATCACCTCCCCGTTTCCTTCGTCACCAAGTTATCGACCACATGCACAAAACAACACAACTCCAATTCAGTAATAGAGCACCACAACAACTATCACAACAACAACAACCTAGTTCTAACTCACCTGTAAACCTCTAATTCCATGAACCAGATGCTACTCCTCGTCCAAAATAACTGAAGGACAGAAGCTTATTCCAACATCAGTAAAACTTACACTAGACCTGCATTGAGCAGAAAACCCAAATTCATCCAATCCCCCAATCTCAATCAAACCTCAAAATCAATTATATAGAGGGGTAAAACACAGTGAGTAGATTGTCTTCCTCACCTCAGTTGTTTACGCTGGATACCAACAGCATTAGGAATTCGACAGCACAGTAATCCCTCCCTCTGCTCACATATTTCTCCCCAATGCTCCTCTTCGAAAAACAACACCTCAGTGGCGTCAAGGATGACCACACGAAGCTTTGACACCAAGGAGAGACTTCGACTGGGTCTGAGACAGAATCCCCCAACCCGGATGCAGAGCCACCTTCTCTCCTCCCTTCCTCTGCCACCAAAGCTCCTCTCTTGAAACTGAAACCACAAAGAGGTTGTGGACGACGAGGCGAAGCTGTCACCACCACTCGCGCCCTCTGTCGTGACCAATTTCCGAAAACTCGATCGGAGCACAGTCGAGCTCCTCGTCAGCCAATCCTCTCCCACAACAGATATTTGAAGAAATTGGTAAGGGGGTTTTAATGAGAATGAGAAGAGGAAGAGATGGGTGGCTGTCCGCCGGCGAACGGTGACCGGAATCGCCGGCGTCGAGCAGGGATTACCGACGCAGGAGGAGAGCTCGGGGAGCTCGGTTTGACCAATTTGGGGAGGTTTGACTCGGTCAAACCTCTCTTCTCTATTTATAGAGAAATCAACGGTTGAGATTCAATCTTGAAATGATCCAACGGTTCAGATTTAAGATGGGTAAGAAGTAAATGATAGAATGGTAAAAATTATTTACCGGAATAGAAATTGGAAATTACCATACACTTCATAAATTCACAGAAATTAGCCAGAAGCTCCGAAAAATATTCCGAAAATACCAGGAGACTCGTGTTGACACGTACTACAACATCGAGCCATCACTTCAGGTATTTGGAGAACTTAGTAAAACTCGAGAATTAACTCGAGCGATAACTTAACGAATTACCGATCGCAATTAAAAGTCCTCGGTAACTCGTGAATCTCTGTGAAAAGTAACTTTTATTAACTTCAAAAGATTCGGGGTGTGACAATTCTCCCCACCTTATAAAAATTTCGTCCTCGAAATTTCTATACTCGAAATCCAACACTGTGGGGAATAGTACCACTTAAAATACTAATATTGCTCTCCAAGGTCTACTAAACACAACCAAATATTCTTATCAACCACAAGTGACGTCGTCACAAAACTGCTAATACTCATTCTGATCCCATCACCCCTCGCTTATCGCCGGTAAAATTCCTTCAAAGATACTCGTATTCTTTCGTGGAACCTTAAATATCAACTCATCACATTCCCTCTGCAGGAAATGACTACCACGCCTGAGGGGTAGGGTCCGATGTCACTAATGGATTTAAATCCTCTGGTAACACAATACAACGTGGGGTCAAAACCCATGACAACATGCTCACGAGAAAACCATAACGACTTGTGTTACACGAACCATCACCTCATTTGAACCAGGCTTCCTGATCTGGTTTACACTTTCTAGAAACCATTCTGTCAAGTTGTCCTGTTGTAGAGTAATTGTCTTCCCTTACTCTATCATTACTCAAACCACTGACACACACAGGACACGAACTACCATGAATTCTTTTGCGTAAATCCAAAACCATAGCCTTTAAATCAGGGAGATACAAGTCTCCAGACATCGAGATCCAACAATACTTACTCACATGAAGACAAATTGCTAGGCTTCCCACTACTACAAGCCATTCTGACCGGATAAATCTGGATTTTACCAACAAGCCGATCATTAGAATCACTATCTCAAAATCACTTGTGGGGTTACAGCGTACTTTACCACTGGTAACACATCTCCGTACTACTCATAGGTGAGGTGCCACTGACCTCCCTCTCTCTTACCTTAGCCTGGAATAACGCATAGTGCAGAACTTGCACTTCAACCATAACTGTGCGTCTAATAGACTTTATCCGCATCACAAACTGGATTAACCTAACCATTAAAAGAATCTCAGAGCCTTACCCGCTCAACAAGGATATTCCATTCCCAGATGCCTCCATTACCACCTTGTCCGGTAATAACCAGCAACTTTGGACATTTAACTAGATCAGACATCTATAAAAAATTTAGTGCCACTGATGCACACCCAAAGGAACCCTTGATCAAAGCACCGAGAAATTAATTCCACGCCGAACTTAGCCACGCTAATCACCAAGCATCAAATCTTTAAGGCACAATTCAACAAATGCCATCACCGCACGGGGCGAGTACACACCACAGAGTCAACTCGTACAACTGGACAGTTTCTAACAAAACTGTCCCCCAGGCGCTGCGCGTTTACCATCCACCGCAACCTCTATTCGGTAAGATTCAAAATTCTCAATCGCTTACCACTCTAGATCTTAAATCACAAGATCCACTGCCACACGTTAACATCCTCTCAGATCATAACTTAATCTGAACGTGGCTTAATCACTCCACGGTTTCCGATGGAGAGTTGCACAACTTAGCAACATACTTTACTACTCTTGTAACAATTTGGTTTCCAAAACCTTGACTCGTAACACCTTTGAGTCATCAAAGAAACTCTTTCCTCAGTTTCACTGCATTTCATACTCGCCGAAATGTTGACAATTTCGAAAGTCACCTCCAATGATCTTTCTTGCTACCACTCTACACTCGTGGCGCCAAGAATTTCCGCTAGGTCAATAATTCCTAACAAGTAGGGTCACTACTCAAATGACCAATGACCATAGCAACGCCAACAAAACTTTAATCCTCTTAGGATTTCCTTAAATTAACCTCAATAATTGATCTCCCAGATCTTAATCCTTATTCCCCATATCAAGATTGAGAATATTTCCTATCACTGCAGTGAGTGTAACTTATGAACCCCAAACACGACTAAGTACACATTCGGTTACAATAATTGATTAGACCACAGCCAGTGAGTGCACAAATTTCCATGTCATCAAGCTCAGTTAATCACCCTCAAGGAAACCACGTGTCATAACGGACGACTTTGGTTGCAGGTTGAAGCTTGACCATCTACCGACATTCTCACTCCTAATCAACGATTCAGTAAACCTTACCCCACTGCTGTCACTTCACCACTTCCGTGTACTTGTCTCGGAAAACATCCGACCACCTACTAACGATATTAATGATCTCGCTAACCATCATAAAAGTCGGAGCGACTAACAATAACCCACTTCCGACGTATACTTAAATGGTTAGGCCATCTTCTGGACGTTTTGTACAGAAACTTCCAACCAAACGTCTCTAATCTCCGTTCTCACTAAATGGAACTCTCATGAGAAATTCTTAAGATGATGTCATCACTAGTCTTAGTCACCTACCTGGTGTCATTTTGACCACACACAACTGCACACAATAATTATGCCTTACCAGCATGTGCTACCCATATTCCAACTTACCACTTCCCAATAAAGGAGGGTACACGTGCTCTTGTGGGGTATACCCATGTACATCTTCAACCGTCGAGACAGTGTCGTTTGCACAACGACGGGTTCCTACACCACAATAATACAAAGTCAATCAAGGATCACACCACTATCTCCGGTACCCCAAGCACCCTTGGTCCATGCCCCGGTGGCCTGTTGCCACTTCCAACATGTTCCTTTGAATTCCGAAACCATTTACCTTTAGCTACAACTGGTAACACTCGCTCGATCTGTAAATCAAACTCTAACACAGCCAACCTGGAGACCCCTCCACAGTGTACTAATAAAATACTTTGACCACAAGTGGATAGCTCACCTTATGGTTGACATGAGCCCCAAGATCTGGTGACACGATTTAATTTCTACCTTCACGATAAATGGCCCAATGACCATTGTCACCAACAATTCAAATCACGATTGGACTCACTAACAAATCAAACCTTTCTAGTACCCCAATCATGGGTGGCTGGAGCGATGAAAATCTGGTCGTAGCTGACGACAACAATGTCAGCACCAAAGGTGACCCAAGCCATTAGTTTTAGTGGTTGTCCCTTAAAGCATCACGTGACCAATCAAACTATCACTTAATATCTTAATTATGTCACACTCGGGACTCATCACTAGATCCAGACCACAAAATAATAACACTCAATTCCCTTGAGTCTTTCCACTTTCATATGTCCGTTGGTTTCTCTGAAACCACACTAATGACGAACCTCAACAAAATCTTGGCAATCGTCAAATCTTAATATTCATCCTCTCAGAATAATCGCGCTAGGCGACTTCAGCTCCTTTTTCCATCACAGGATGCAACATCTTCCAGTAACTCGTACGACTCTTCACTGCTAAGAGCCTCATAACACGAACACCCAAGCCTTGTCTTAGGCTTCTACAGCATCCCTGTCAACAACCATGACAGCCTTCCAGGTGTGAATTAACTGTTTCACCACCGAATACTCACACAATTGTTCAAGCTCGTTAAATAGCGGGAGTTTACAGCTCGATCCCCAACTCAAATCTCATAAATCAATGGGGAATACAAAAACATAAATACGTAACGAGCTTACCTTGTTCCTTACAGGAACTCTCTATGAGGTCGCGCGAACTGAGGCATAGTCTTGAAAATTCGATCATTTATAGGACCACTCGGTCCATATCTCAATTAGGAAGTACTAACTCATATCCTCAATAAACACTAAGCGTCCAAGCATAAAATGCCGATGGATCCGCCGCGGTCAGACCATCACTCTATAGACACTAAGTGATACTAAGTACATGAGGTAGTAGCAGGAAACGATAACCTAATGCTCTGATACCATTGACAGGACCCACCCCGGGTTAAACCCCTTTAACCCGAAGTAAATCCTACGGGGACCACCTCAAGGGAACTTCTTACCGCAACTCCCTTGAAATGGCCAACCCTTCCTACACAACTAACTAAACCGGGTTAGTCAGAGCAGTCTATAGAGATGATTACCCAAAGAATTTCAAGCAGCAACGGAAATGATCGACTATGCCTCGACTCTCGTACGCGCTCGACCTCCTCTCAAGAACCCTGCATCACTGGGCATTTAAAAACGAAAGGCCCAGGGGAGAAACATTTAAAAACTGTTAGAGTGAGTGGACGAAAATCAAATATAAAAACTCTATTTCCTTTAATGCTCTCCCAAAACTTTAATGATTTAAATAACATTTATGCATGCCCAAAATTACTAAATTTCCACAAATGCATGATAATATAAACCAATAAGGATTATGGGAAGAGTAATATTCACAAACACAATAAGTCGGGCCTCTCAGATTAGGGTCGGAGCTAAGAGCTCTGGTTGCGCCTTCACGCTATGCTAGCTATATAAAACGGTAATGGACAACCCTTAATATATCCACCTGACATCTCAGGCGTGTCTGTCCTCTCAGACCAGGGTCGGAGCTAAGAGCTCTAGGTAAGTGGTGATGGACAACCCTTAGAATATCCGCCTGACATCTCAGGCGTGTCTGTCCTCTCAGACCAGGGTCGGAGCTAAGAGCTCTAGGTAAGTGGTGATGGACAACCCTTAGAATATCCTCCTGACATCTCAGGCGTGTCTGTCCTCTCAGACCAGGGTCGGAGCTAAGAGCTCTAGGTAAGTGGTGATGGACAACCCTTAAAGTATCCACCTGACATCTCAGGTGTGTCTGTCCTCTCAGACCAGGGTCGGAGCTAAGAGCTCTAGGTAAGTGGTGATGGACAACCCTTAGAATATCCACCTGACATCTCAGGCGTGTCTGTCCTCTCAGACCAGGGTCGGAGCTAAGAGCTCTAGGTAAGTGGTGATGGACAACCCTCATAGTGCACTACGTAATTTGCCTGACCTCTCAGGCTAGGGTCGGAGCTAAGAGCTCTAGTAGCGCCCTCACGCTACTCTAGCTAGCATAATCATTGGACAACCCATAAAGGAAATTCCCAACAATACTTTACTCGAATACTCTTCTCAAACAAATAAATAAATCTATTCCTCGACATATAAGCATAAATCCAAATATAATATCCGGGCACCCGAGGAATATATCATACTCGAACAATCATAAAAACCATGCAATTATATCAACAATTAGGGCATGCAATCATTTAAATAAAATAATCTGTCCACTCACAGTACTATTGTGACCTTCCCGCTCGGAAAGCTCCTCGAGCGGAACCTTCGAACTACCCGCGTAGTCGAGCCCGTCTCACGTCCGACCAGAGACTGTACAACAAATCATCAAATTAGTCAATCACAGTTGACTTGGTCTTTTCCTAGTTTGACCAGGAAATTCCTATTTGACCACATGTTGACCAAGTTCCTTTTTATGGCACTTTAACCTTTTAACTTTCTTTCCCGGTCATCGACTCTTTTTTAATTTACCGGAAGTCCGACTCAGTTTCTGAACTTTCCTTTATCACTTAAACTTGACGTTAGGGTGTAACGTATTAATTCGTTGAATTACTATGGACACCTAACGTGTCATATTAACCAATATATTTAATCCTCGAGTCGATTTACCGATTTATCATTTTCTCATAAATGGAAACATTCCAAAAAGGGAAAGTTTCCCAAAATAGAAAGTTTCCTAAATTGGTAAGTCTTCTTTAGAATGGCAAGTTTCCCAAAATGGAAACTTCCTACTTACGTCCAATTAACCGTAATAATCCAATTCTTTAATTTACGGAAACTTTACGACAATTAGGTTATTGAAAGAATCAACTCCTACCTCTTCGGCATTCAGCCGGTTTTACCGTATCACCGGAATCTTCTCCGGATTCCGGTGACTTGCCGGAATTTCGCCATCACCTCCCCGTTTCCTTCGTCACCAAGTTATCGACCACATGCACAAAACAACACAACTCCAATTCAGTAATAGAGCACCACAACAACTATCACAACAACAACAACCTAGTTCTAACTCACCTGTAAACCTCTAATTCCATGAACCAGATGCTACTCCTCGTCCAAAATAACTGAAGGACAGAAGCTTATTCCAACATCAGTAAAACTTACACTAGACCTGCATTGAGCAGAAAACCCAAATTCATCCAATCCCCCAATCTCAATCAAACCTCAAAATCAATTATATAGAGGGGTAAAACACAGTGAGTAGATTGTCTTCCTCACCTCAGTTGTTTACGCTGGATACCAACAACATTAGGAATTCGACAGCACAGTAATCCCTCCCTCTGCTCACATATTTCTCCCCAATGCTCCTCTTCGAAAAACAACACCTCAGTGGCGTCAAGGATGACCACACGAAGCTTTGACACCAAGGAGAGACTTCGACTGGGTCTGAGACAGAATCCCCCAACCCGGATGCAGAGCCACCTTCTCTCCTCCCTTCCTCTGCCACCAAAGCTCCTCTCTTGAAACTGAAACCACAAAGAGGTTGTGGACGACGAGGCGAAGCTGTCACCACCACTCGCGCCCTCTGTCGTGACCAATTTCCGAAAACTCGATCGGAGCACAGTCGAGCTCCTCGTCAGCCAATCCTCTCCCACAACAGATATTTGAAGAAATTGGTAAGGGGGTTTTAATGAGAATGAGAAGAGGAAGAGATGGGTGGTTGTCCGCCGGCGAACGGTGACCGGAATCGCCGGCGTCGAGCAGGGATTACCGACGCAGGAGGAGAGCTCGGGGAGCTCGGTTTGACCAATTTGGGGAGGTTTGACTCGGTCAAACCTCTCTTCTCTATTTATAGAGAAATCAACGGTTGAGATTCAATCTTGAAATGATCCAACGGTTCAGATTTAAGATGGGTAAGAAGTAAATGATAGAATGGTAAAAATTATTTACCGGAATAGAAATTGGAAATTACCATACACTTCATAAATTCACAGAAATTAGCCAGAAGCTCCGAAAAATATTCCGAAAATACCAGGAGACTCGTGTTGACACGTACTACAACATCGAGCCATCACTTCAGGTATTTGGAGAACTTAGTAAAACTCGAGCGATAACTTAACGAATTACCGATCGCAATTAAAAGTCCTCGGTAACTCGTGAATCTCTGTGAAAAGTAACTTTTATTAACTTCAAAAGATTCGGTGTGTGACAATGTAAACACCATATAACTCATGCCTTAGAAATATTTTTCTTTTCCGAAACATTTTTTTCTTTCTTTTTTTTTTCTTTAGCCGAAACTTTTATTTTTTTTTTCTTTTCTTCTCTTTTTTTCCTTTAGTTTCGGCAAAAATTTTATTTTTCAACCAATTTCGGACAACATATTTTTTTTCTTTTTTGGCATATATACTTTACAAAACAATGGTGTACCACCCCACACTTCAACTCTACCCCACACTTGTTCTTTAACATCTTTGCACAGCTTCATCAACAGTATTTCGCCAAGTCTTGAAAACAAGGTGAAAGATAACTATTCTAAGTTCAGGAAACTGTTTAAAGGTGATGAAAGAAAAGGCTTAATGTAGGCTCAAAGGGGTTTTACTAAGGAGTCCCACGACGGGCACAAAAATGGGCAAAGGCTTATTTTGGCTTTGGTGGTGATCCTAATTGAGATTAATTTCAATCATATTCAAAATCAAACAATTTATGATTTTAATGCTTTGAAAATCACATAAATAAGTTCTAGTAAATTCTAGAGTCCATTAAACAGCTATAGCACATAGTTATTGAATAATAAAAATAATGACGCTTTTAAGTGAATTTTCAAAGGATATGGAATTTAATCACTCAAAAAGAAAGTATTATAGGCTCAAAATCTCACAAAGGTTTTTATGGAAACAAAATAACAAAACATGTAAACTTTTTCTTCAAAAATCTCAAGTGTTCATACTTTACAAAATTCATGAAAATATTCAAACCTTCAATTATGCATTTTAAAGATAATTTCATCATAGACTTTTTAAGGGTATATTCCTAAGACTCAAAACACTTAAAAATATTTAAAAACAGAAAATAAAACAAAGTTCGAAAATAAAAACAACTTTTTTTTTCTTTCTTTTCTTTTAACGGAAAAACAAAATAAAAATACCTAAAGAAATTTTTACAAAATTTAAAAACACACGACAAAAAGAAAAATTAAAATAACACATTTTTTTTTGTTTTCTATTTTTTTTTTGTAACATCAAATGACGGAATTAAATGCAAAAATTGAAAAATTTTAACAAAATTTGAAAAATTTCGGCAAAGAATTAAAAACACACAAAAACAATATAAACTATACATTTATTATGTAATCTCTACCCCACACTTAGAAAATTACATTGTCCTCAATGTAAGCGCAAAATTATGTAATAATGTTCTAAGCAGGGATCGAAACCACATTACAAATATATAAACAAAAATATCAACAATAGCAGTGAAGGGATTAAGAAATTCAAATTCTCGGTGATGGCTCCTCCACAGCTACGGTTGAAATGAGTTGCCTCTCATGCAGCGCTTAATGTTTATAGTCTATCAGCCTAGACTTTTCTCCTACTCCTTGAAAGGTGGCGTCATTCATCATTTGATGGTGGTTCCGTCACATTAACCTCATCTGCTACGTGCTCCTTAAATGTGATGTAGTAAGGTTTAAGTCTATGACCATTGACCTTAAACTTACTCCCCGATGTAGCGCCTTGAATCTCAACTGCACCATAAGGAAACACATTAGTGACAATATAAGGACCTAACCAACGAGAACGAAGCTTACCTGGGAAGAGTTTTAATCTTGTGTTGAACAAAAGGACTTGTTGTCCTATCTCAAAGTGCTTCCCTCTTATCATCTTGTCATGATAAGCCTTCGTTCTTGCCTTGTAAATCATGGCGGAGTCATAGGCTTCATTTCTTATCTCCTCAAGCTCACAGATTTGTAGCTTTCTATGTAGTCCAGCCTCATCATGATCCATGTTAAACTTCTTAACAGCCCACCACGCCTTATGTTCCAATTCCACCGGAAGATGACAAGATTTGCCATAGACAAGCCTAAATGGCGACATGCCAATAGGGGTTTTGAATGCAGTCCTGTAGGCCCATAAAGCATCATCCAAACGATCACTCCAATCCTTCCTTGTTGGACCTACAGTCTTCTCCAATACTTGCTTAATCTCCCTATTTGATGTCTCCGCCATGCCACTTGTTTGAGGATGATACGGCGTTGAAACTTTGTGGGTGACACCATACTTCTTGAGCAAAGCCGTTATTGTTTTGTTGCAAAAGTGAGATCCACCATCGCTTATCAAAACTCTTGGAGTTCCAAACCTAGTAAAAATGTTAGTTTTGACAAACTCTGCAACAACTTTAGAATCATTAGTCCTGGTGGCTTTTGCTTCCACCCATTTAGAGACATAATCAACAGCCAATAATATATAGAGAAAACCCTTAGATGAAGGAAAAGGCCCCATGAAATCAATACCCCAAACATCAAATAATTCGACATTAATTATAGGAGTTAAAGGCATTTGATCTTTCTTACCCAAATTACCTGTTCGTTGGCAACGATCGCATGAAGCACAAGTTGCATACGCATCTTTGAAGATCGTTGGCCAATAGAAACCGGCTTCCAACACCTTATGAGCTGTCCTCTTTGGTCCAAAGTGTCCACCACATGCCTCTTTGTGATAGAAATCAAGAATCGATTGATGCTCGCTTTCGGGGACACAACGTCTCATGACTTGGTCTCCACAATATCTCCACAAGTATGGTGAATCCCACACGTATTGGCGAGCGTCATGCTTGATCTTCTTCTTGGTATGGCTCGGCATCCCTTGAGGAAAGGCACGGCTTGCAATGTAATTCACCAAGTCGGCGTACCAAGGTTCCTTGACGTCTATTTGAAACAACTGTTCGTCAGGAAACGTTTCTGACACGGGCATGGCATCCTCTTCTCTCACAAGTCTACTCAAGTGATGGGCAACTACATTGTCACACCCCTTCTTGTCCTTGATTTCGATGTCAAACTCTTGTAGAAGAAGTATCCAACGTATGAGCCTTGGCTTGGCATCCTTCTTTGTCATCAAATACCTCAAAGCTGCATGATCAGAATAAACAATAACCTTAGAATTCAATAAATATGAACGAAATTTTTCTAAGGCAAAAATAACAGCTAAGAGTTCTTTTTCAGTGGTGGTGTAATTGAGTTGAGCCTCGTTGAGTGTTCGTGATGCATAGTAGATGACAGTAGGCTTCTTGTCCTTTCGTTGGCCTAGCACTGCTCCCATGGCATAATCAGATGCATCACACATTAACTCGAACGGCTGCTCCCAATCAGGTGGCGAAATTATAGGGGCTTGAGTCAGCAAGGTCTTCAAATGAACGAACGCATCCTCGCACTCTTGTGACCATGAAAATGGCACATCTTTCTGCAAAAGAGAAGTAAGTGGTTTGGCCACCAAAGAAAAGTCTTTGATGAACCGTCGATAAAAACCTGCATGGCCAAGAAAGGAACGAACATCTCTCACCGTTTTTGGTGAGGGTAAGTGATGCATAATATCAATCTTAGCCTTATCAACTTCTATTCCCTTAGCAGATACAATATGCCCTAAAACTATACCTTGATTAACCATAAGATGACATTTTTCCCAATTAAGTACAAGGTTAGTTTCTACACACCGTTTTAAAATTTTCTCTAAGTTTTCTAAGCATGATTCGAAATTTTGCCCATAAACACTAAAATCATCCATGAAAACTTCTATGATATCTTCTATGTAATCAGAGAAAATATTATACATACAACGTTGGAACGTACCTGGTGCGTTGCATAATCCAAAAGGCATTCGACGATAAGCAAACGTACCAAATGGGCAAGTGAACGTTGTCTTCTCTTGATCCTCGGGGTGTATCATGATCTGGTTGTAACCGCTATACCCATCCAAGAAACAATAAAACTCATGACCGGCGAGTCTCTCCAACATTTGGTCCATGAATGGCAAAGGCATGTGATCCTTCCTTGTAGTAGCATTGAGTCTTCTATAATCAATACACATGCGATGACCCGTCACTAACCTTTGTGGCACTAATTCATTCTTGTCATTCTCTACCACGGTCACTCCACTTTTCTTGGGCACAACTTGGACAGGTGAGACCCATTGACTATCAGAGATTGGGTATATGACTCCACAATCTAGCAATTTAATCACCTCATCCTTTACAACCTTCATCATAGGCGGATGCAATCGTCGTTGAGGCTCTCTTGTTGGCTTGGCGCCATCTTCAAGTAAAATACGATGAACACACTTTGTAGGGCTTATTCCCTTGATGTCTGCCAAAGTCCAGCCTATGGCAGCTGTGTTCCTTTTCAAAACAGCTATCAATTTCTCTTCTTGTTGCTTCGTCAACTGTGATGACACAATAACTGGTAAGGTGTCATTCTCTCCAAGAAATACATACTTGAGGTGCGAGGGGAGAGCTTTTAGCTCTAGCTTAGGGGCTTCTTCCACAAATGGCTTCATTCTTGTTGTGGATTCTGGAATCGACTTTGGAGAAAACTTTGCATAGGTTGGTAAAGACTCAAGCTCATTAACAACTGCAAGTATGGACGGCTCTAAATTCTTCAAAGCCTCCTCATCTCGTTCTCCAAACTTGTTGAATCCAGCCCCTTGCTCAATGGCTAATTGCTATGCTTGCTCGATGGACATTGCACCTTGTGCAACGCCACCAAACCTCAATGTAGAATCGGCAACTCCCTCTCTAAATGATTCGGCATCCCTAACATCTTCATACATTTCGGTCTTGAGACTTGGATATTTCATGGCATTAAAGATGTTGAACTTAATAATCTCACCATCAAACTCCATGGTCAGGTTGCCTCCATGCACATCAATATTTGTCCTTGCGGTTCTCATGAAGGGTCTTCCCAACAAAAGTTGTGTAGAATCATCAACAGACTCCTCCATCTCCAACACATAAAAGTCAGCAGGGAATATCAAGTGGTTAACCTGCACAAGGACATCCTCCACATACCCCTTAGGGTATTTGCTTGATCGATCCGCCAATTGGATAATCAAGTAGTCATGTTGCAATGGACCAAGACCTAGAGACAAGTAAACAGAGTAGGGCATAACATTGATGGAAGCCCCTAAGTCAAGCATCACCTTCTCAAACCTTGTAGTGCCGATGACAACTGGAATTGAAAAGCTCCCTGGATCCTTAAGCTTTGGCGGCATCTTGCGTTGTAGCACGGCAGACACGGTCTCGCTCATGCTCACCACTTTCTTCTCCCTTGTGTGTCTTCTTGTGGTGCAAAGCTCCTTCAAAAACTTTGCATACTTGGGCACTTGCTTGATACATTCTAACAAGGGGATGTTCACATTCACCTTTCGAAAGACGTCCAACACTTCTTCGTCGGACTTGGCTTGCTTGCTCTTGGTGAAACGTGATGGGAAGGGAACATAACAAGATGAACTCGGCATGGCTGCATCCTTGGCAGCCGAATGTCTTCCTTCCATGGCAGCAGGGTCTTTTTCAAGAGCCCTCTTCTTCATTGCTTCCAAGTCTCCCTTGCTTGGCTTAGCTTTCGGTTGTTGCTCGGTACCTTGATCTCGGCAAACAATATTCTCGGCAGCCCCTATGTCTTGCTCGGCATTGATTGGCTTGGCTGCATGCTCGGCACCAATATCATCCATGGCATCATCATCACCCCAAATCAATGCTCCAAGTTCAGTGGTGGTTGTAGGCTTCGGAGTTGGTGATTCTAACTTCTTACCGCTTCTTGTGACAACGGCTTTAGTGTCTTCGTTCTTAGGGTTCTTGATCACTCCTCCTGGCAACCTCCCTTGTTCACTAAACTTCCCCATGAAATCCAACACTTGGCCCATCTGATTCTTCAACTCCGCAATATCTTTGGTGTTGGACTGTGTTGTGGCTAGCAAGGACTGTGTCGATGTGGCTATGTTCTTGAAGATCTCATCATAATTGTTGCCACCACTCGGCTGTCCTCCTTGGTAACCATGGGGTTGGTACGGCCTAGGCTGGAATTGGCCTTGAGGTAGCCACATAAGGGTTAGGTTGTGCTCCTTGTGCAACAGGTTGATGGTTCAGGACATTTGTGTTGTTGTTCCAACGAAAGTTTGGATCGTTGGCCCTTGGATTGAAGTTCTGGAATCGTGGTTGACCCCCTTGTCCTTGAGCATTGCCGAAATGGCCTTGGTAACCAATGGCATTGACGTCCTCAAATGGTGGCACTCCTTGGTTGCATTGCTCGGACGTATGACCCTCCAAACTGCACACCCCACACACTGGCATACTCTTCTCCTTGGCAAGGCTTGAAACTACCATTGTCAACTTGCTTAACTCTTGCTTCAGCTCATGTATGGCCCTAGGCTCGCCATATTCACCAACCTCGTTGACTCTCCTTGTTGAAAACGAGCCAAATTGCTGATTGTTGGTGGCTCTCATCTCCAACAGGTTAGTAGCTTCCTCCCTACTCTTCTCCATTAATGATCCTCCAGCAGCTGAATCCAAAAACTGACGCTCCATAGGGCGAAGGCCCTCATAGAAGTACTGAAGTAGCATACCTGGGCTAATGCCATGGTTGGGGCAAGACGCCACAAGAGCTTTGAACCTCTCATAGTAGACGTCAAACGGTTCATCCACATCCTGTCTGATTGATGTAATCTCCTTCCTTATATGAGTGACTCTTGAAGAAGGAAAATACTTCAAGAGAAACTCCTCTCTCATTGTAGCCCATGAGATGATGCGGCCTGCTGGCACGGCAAAGAACCATGTCTTGGCTTTGTCCTCAAGAGAAAATGGGAACGCCTTCATCTTGACAAGTTGGATGTCAGCGCCCCTTGGTAACATGGTGTCACAGCTAAACTCAAATTGCTGCAGATGCCTATTAGGATCTTCTCCATTCAACCCATAAAACTTTGGCAAGTGCTGGAAGAAACCACCACGTAATTCAAAATCAGCTGACTTCCCTACAGCTGCAGCGGGGTATGTGATGTTCACTGGTTGAACCTCCGCTCCATCAATCTGTCCATTTTCGGCTCTTAGAGAAGTCATAATTGATTCCTTGGGTGAAAGTGGCTCGGTTGGAGTAGATGTTGGTAAAGAGTTTTGTGATGCTTGTGATGAAGTTGGAATGTCAATGGCAAGTTCTTCACGGGCACGCACTAATCGGTTGTTTTTGTCGCGTATCCAAGTGTCGAATTCGCTCATTCACCTGCATAAAATGGCACAAATGGCCAAGATCAAGTTAGTAAGTACATAAGTGACATTAAAAACAAGTTATATATAAGTATGACAAGCTTGGCATTGGCATGCCAAACTCGGCATTGGTACAATCTCGGCAATGTGGCCACAAAGCAAAGTATGTAACTCGGCAATCATTAACAAGTTAAAAGTTGTCACTTAAGCACATATGTCGGCAACCTAAGTAAAAGTTGCTAGTTTGTTTTATTCACTCTTAACTTTATGGTACGTAGAGCAGGGAAGACCACTGTGCAATGGACTGATACAACCCAAGGTAGTGTTATGCTTCGTCCGATATACCATTATAAGTTAAGAGGGTGAATTTCGAACCATTATGTATGATAGTTATATATCAAGTTATTTTCCAACGTCTAAAGTAAGGTTTATGCTACGGCCCGAGCATTTGGCTAGGTCGAGCGGATTCCGTGGTTTCAGAAGACGAATGTCACGGAGGGCGAACCCCCTACAGGAATCAGGCAGGACTCGTTTGTGGTCACGGAGGGCGAGCCCTCTATCGTCCCCTTCACAGAGAAGAGATGACAGTCAATGACCTTGAGATCCAGTTAGACAAACCTGTGTTCCTTATCAATGACACACGACCCTTACTCAGCTTGGAACAAACTCGGATCCCTAGACCAGTCACCCTATGTTAATCAAAGCCGCCCTCAACCTCATAAAAACGGATCCGACAAGCGTCGCTCGTATGAGGGGTTTAGGCTAAGATTAACACAAGTGGCTCCACCTGACACGTTTTACTTTAGAAATTATAAAACGACTTTAATATATAAAAATCATACATTCGGTTTTTATCCTAATCCATTACTAGGTGGCGGCACATATACATGGAAGATCTTCGGCCATAGTGACAAGAAACCGAGAAGAGAGTGTAGATATGCTAAGTCATTTCCGAATATCTAAAGCGAAGTGATGCTACGGCCCGAGCATTTGGTTAAGTCGAGCGGATTCCATAAGGAACAAACTCGGATCCTTAGACCAGTCACCCTATGTTAATCAAAGCCGCCCTCAACCTCATAAAAACGGATCCGACAAGCGTCGCTCGTATGAGGGGTTTAGGCTAAGATTAACACAAGTGGCTCCACCTGACATGTATCACTTTAGACAATCCAAAACAACAAACCATATAAACAATCTAATCTCAATAACATGTCGGCCTACTTATGGAATTTTTACAAAAAGATGTTTTACACAAAATACAAAAACATAAAAACATGCTCGGCAACCTATACAAGTGAGCTCGGCATAGCATGCCAAACTCGGCATTGTACCTACAAAACAGAAATTGTTAGTTACAAATATACATAAATACATTAATAAATCCTTTTTAGCATCCCCGGCAACGGCGCCAAAAATTGACGTGTCAAAATATGACATGTTAATCAATTTAAACCCTATCATTGTACTTTGGTAAGTAGGGATCGTTCTAGACCGGGGACACTAGGGAAGAACTTATTTCTGCAAAACAGATAGTTAGAAATATTCACACAATATAAACAAATATATACATAAAGAATAATATGGGGGGTTTATATGAGTTTCGGCAATAAACAAAACAGAAAAATAAAACAAGAACAAATATGTACAAGATTGGTCACTTTATCGTTTCAAGAACATAACAAGTAAACTCCGATTAGCATGCAAATAGTTTTATGAAAGGTTAAATTATCTTATTTATGTTTTCACAATTGCAAATTAGTTCCAACCCTTAAGACTTCTCAAGTGTTTAAAGTTGTCTCAGCGCTCAACCCTAAACTATGTGACTACTTGACTAAACTGTCTCAGCGCTCAATCTAATCAAGCAACACTTACCGTCCACGAGTCGTTGGAGACATGTTTCCTAGGTATGGCGTCACTCATCCTATTCCACATGCAAATCTCTCATCCTACCATCCCTTGTAGCACCTAGGACCGAACTGTCTCAGCGCTCAACTCGACCTAGAATACCACGGCACATGAAACACCCCCCTAATAGCTAACCTGTTGCAATCAAGCTAACCTAAAGTTCGATTATCTGCTCGGGAGAGGATTAACTAACTTAACAATTGTTAAACACACAAATACAGATTCTTTAACTTCTTTTACAACCCTAACATGCATACTAAATCGTTACACAACTCACATGTTATTAAAAAGATCACAAAGAAAAACTTAACAACATCCGAAATTGTATAAAACCAAAAATCCAAAAATAATATTTATGAAGAACAATAAACACAGTAACAATACACAAAGACATGGAGAAATCCATACCAAATCCTACCTAAAAGGTTCGGCTAAGGCAAGGATGGTTGGAGGCAAGGGATGATTGATGCGGCTGCAAAGGGTGTTCGGCGGCAGCTTTGTGTTTTGGCTGTGTGAGGGTTTTTTGGGTAGAGTTTGGCTATACTATAAGACTTAAAACTGATAAAGGACCCCCTAAACACGAGCTATACAGCCCCTATTTATACAGAAATATTGAAGAGAAACCCTAGAGAATTCAGGAGCTTCAAGGAGACACCTTCCTTGTTGGGCTTGGTTTCCTCTTTTTATCTTTGGACAAAGATTTCGACTTGGACCTTGGATTTCTGATTTCATGGACTCCTCTACATGTTATTGGATCCATGTAGGCCTTATACACAAGTTCTTGGGCTCATAGGCAGCCGAAATCATGGACAAACTCGGCAAGGACAGACTTTCCCGGTTTGACCGGAAAAACTCAATACTTGGTTGTTTCGGCTGCCATGATGCATTCTTCAAATCTTCTTCTTTAATGCAGCTTCCCATGACTTCATTAAGCTCTTCTTAAGTCCTTTGACATGCTTGGGAAGAATTTTGGTGAAGAAACATCCTCCCAAACTCGTGTGACAACTTAGGCAGAAACTGCCCAGTTTTGCAGCTTGACCTCCGTCCATTGTTTTGATCATAACTCCTTCATCTGAACTCCAAATGCTTTGATTCAGGAAGATCTGAAAACTAGACTTCCGTAGCTTTCCAATGATATATGGCTCGTCCTCAGATTCCTCCTGGATATTTAGATATGATTTTCCGAAGTTGATGTAGGATTTCTGTTCGCGGGAGAGATTTCTGCTCGCGAATAAGATTTCATTCGCGGGAGAGTTTCATTCGCGAGACTGACCTCCGGCAATTGTTTCCGGCATAACTTCTTCCTCAGAACTCGGATTGCTGCGATTCCAAAAGATTTAGAAACTAGACATCCACAGCTTTCCATCCATATATGGCACGTTCCCTGGTTCCTCCTGGATCGTCCTCAGGAAATCTTTGAAGTTGAGTTATGGTTTCTGGAAATTTCTACTCGGATCAAAATCTTATGTTTCGGAGTTTCTTCTTTTCCATGGCCTCTCTTGTTGTCCTCCATGAGTCCAATCTTCATGATTCTTGTTCTCATATGCTCATTTACATGTCATCTACACATTAAACAAAATCCATCAAAAATGACAATGTAAAGGTACGGTGAATCATAAGAGAAATAACCAAGTGTTTGTTCCAAATCGAATTTACAACACTTAAGCACAAATTTCTGTATAAAGACACATATTAACCGTTACTCTACAGAAAAACCCTTTTGACTCAATATAAGTAAAAACAACCTTACTAAGGAATAAACAAGGTACAAATGAGGGTAAAAACATATTAAAAACATAGCGTAAAACGCACTTATCATTTGTAGTTGAAGGTCCGGACAGAATACGTAATTTAGGCGGTCAAATGACCGTTTGTTTGTGTTTAGGGGTTTGACTAACGGGATTGACCGTGCGGTTTGAGTCCTTAAGTTTGTCGGATGATGCTGAAAATTTACCCCCACACATGTTTCAACATAACGATGATATCTGATAAAACATATAAATTAGACATGAATTTACTAAATAATTATAAAAAGTACTTTAACCGATGAATTTTTAGTAAGTTCGTCGGCTAAAGTGGACTATAGCCGACGAAATTACTAAGTTTTAGCCGACAAATTTTTTATTTCGTCGGCTATACTTCTTCCTATATATTCGGACCCAGCGACAGAACCCTATTTCTCCTCTTCCTCCTTTCTCGGCCGCACTCGTTTCTCCCTCTCCTCTCGATTTTCTTTCAATTTTTCCGTCTCCTTCCGGCCTCCATTCCGCCTCCCCATCTCCCAAACAATTAAGGTATGTAGTTTCATGTCTATATTGAATTATAGAACTATTTTCAATTATTTTCAATATATTGAATTATATGATAATGTTGTTTGTGATAATGTTGAATTATATTGAATTATTTCCATTAATTTGTATACTTTAATATATTTGGGTATATTAAGTAAATTGGTAATTTTTAATATATTTGGGTATATTAAGTAAATTTGGTATATTTAGTAAATTGGGTATATTAAAATATTAATTGGTATATTTAATATATTTGTGATAATGTTGTTAATTTTTTAGTAATTCCGTATATTTAATAAATTTGGTATATTAAAATATTAATTGGTATATTTAATATATTTGGGTATATTAAAATATTAATTGGTATATTTAATATATTTGTGCTAATGTTGTTAATTTTTTATAATGCTATATATTTAACAAAATATTAATTATATTAGTGATAATGTTGTTATTTATTTGTGATAATGTTAATTATTTAATAAACAGGATGAAAGGATTATTTAGTAAATCAAAGAGTTCAAAGGACCAAAGGACTGAATCGTCTGAGGTAACGTCTAGCAACCCTCGTGCGTCGTTTCAGGGCCTAATGACAACTTGACGTGCGTCTCTTCTAGAGCCGACACAGAGACAGCTGGGGGCCACACATTCCTCCAGGCAGCTGGACGCCACACGCTCCTCCAGGCAGCCAGACGCCCCTCGCTCCTCCAGGCAGCCGGACTCCCCTCGCTCGAGGCAGCCGAGCGTCCCTCACTCCTCGAGGCAGCTGTGGCCTCCGACTTAGGCGGAGGTGTCTGCACCACGTATGCCTGAGATACACAGGGCACCGACTCCGGGCCCTACTGTTTCGGAGGGTGGGTCTTCTAGGTACAGATGCCGCCGCCTATTCTCTACCTTCGGCGGTTGATACCGGCATTACCTGCAGTCGATGACTCAGGGGCGCCAATTTATCCACTACCCCTGTAGGTGACCCCATCAGCGGCGCACCTGTTCGTGCCGTTTGGTACGGATTTAATTTCTGCGAGGGTATCATCATCGGCGACAGAGTCGGAATCCGACGCATCCGCCCCAACACCCTCAGGTAATGATATATAAATAATTTGTTATGTTATAATGTTATGATAGGCACCGTTGGAGCCAAGCCGACAAGGAAGAAGAGAGGTCCCGTCATAGGGAAGGCTCTCAAGAAGACAGTGAGTACCTCGAGAAGGATCGTCATTGATACTGACGGGGATCGGAACGTAGTATCGGACGACAAGACGAGGATGTACTACGGCCGCGTGGGAGCGCTTATTAGGGATAGAGTCCATATGTTGTGGTCAGACTGGGGCGAGGTCACACAGGAGGTTAAGGACATGGTTCACAACGCAATGTCGGTAAGTTTAAAAAAATTCACAGTTAACATTATTTATTACATTGTAGATTTATGAAAAACAAATCTAATAAATTTTTAATGCAGGTGTGGTTTGACGTTCCCCAACACCTGAGGAACACCTGGGCGGACGTTGTGCATGGAGGAAGGTACGTTGCAAAGTTAATGACAAAAAAAAATTATGTATAATTAATAATATTTATAATTTTTTTGTCGTATTACAGGTACAAGGAGTGGAAGAATGAGTTACGGACCCACTGGACTACGCATAGGAACAAACGTTCTGGCACCCCCCTTGAGTTTCAGTTCAGGGAATACGAGTGGCGTTGGCTTATGATATCTGAATTCAACAACCCACATAAAAAGGTAATTAAAAATAATAATTTATTATATTGAATTATAATTAGTACGTTTTAAAATATTTTACTAATTTTTTTCCTTTGTAGGCCGTTTCCCGGGCGAACGCTCAGAACCGGCAACGTAACACAAGGAACCATCATGCCGGTTCTAGATCGTTCGCATCGTTGATGGAGGAGGCGGCCAGGGAACATCCAGACGTCAACCGGTACGTCTATACGTACTAGAAGACATATCCTGACGCCCAGGAGGATATTGTAAGCCGTTTTACGTTTTAAAATTTAGTAAATTATATATATATATATATATATATATATATATATATTTCAAGATGTTAATTAATTATTTTTTCCTATCCAATTAGGCGAGGGTGAGGCAGGCTAGTGACGAGGTGATGACTGCTATAGTCAGGGAGACATGCCCTGACACGCAAGAGGAAGACATGTCTGAAGCCATGTCCCGGATCGACACTTCGGATCTTAAAGTTAGGGCGAGGATCATGGGCACAACATTCCCACCGCGAGGAAATAACTTCTACTGCTGGGGTCTAGGAAAGAAGGGCGAGGGGGTACTGAAGACCACTCCCGGATTTCAAAAAAAGGCAGCCTCAACCAGCAGCAGAACGACTTAGCTAGAGGCGGAAGTTCAGATGTTACGGGAACAGCAAGCCGCCCAAACAACATATACTGCCGCTTTACAGGAGTATAATGCGGCATTATATGCCACCCAGCAGGCACAGCAGCAGCAGATGTTCCAGTACATGCAAGATTTTTCAGCTGCGCAGCTTCAGGGACTTCCGCCAATGCCTACGCCTATTCCCTTACCTCAACCGCCGCAACCTCCTCCTGGCGCAGATATAGATTTAGATGATATCGACTTTATTTAGTTTTTGAGGTTTATGAACAATTTATAAATTAAAAATTTAATGAAAAATGTTTATGCTACTTTTGATGGTATTTGTTGTTGGTTATATCAAATTGCTTGTGTAATTTGCAGCTTGCTTGGATGGTAATTTAGAAATTTTGTAGTTTTTTTTAGTATAAAAAGTACTATAGCCGATGAAATTTACTATAATTCGTCGGCTATAGTATTTTTTTTCAACGTTTAGCTGACGAAATATGGTAAATTTCGTCGGCTATAGTTGTAGTTAAGCCGACGAAATGTACTATATTTCGTCGGCTTTTCTCCATTTAATTTTTAATTTTTTAAAATATTTAGCAACGATTTATACTACATTTCGTCGGCTAAAGTTTTTTAAGTTAGCCGATTAATTTCGTCGGGTAAAGTCTTATGTTTAAACCGACGACAATGTATTTCGTCGGCTAACGTAAGAGTTTGGCCGACGAATTATTGGAATTATGTCGTCGGCTATAGTGTAATACTTAGCCGACGACAACTTTTATTTCGTCGGCTAAAGTCATAGCCGACGAGCCTTTGCCGATGACTTCATAGCCGATGACAACTCGTCGGCTATGATCTTAGCCGACGAATTGGATGAACAGGCCGACAAAAAATTTTCTTCTGCTAAAGTGCTTATCCTGGAAGTGACATGTTATGATTACACAGTTTCGAAAATCACATAAGCAAGTTCTAGTAAATTTTAGAATCCATTAAAAAGGTATAGCACATAGTTATTGAATATGTAAATAATAATGAGGTTTTGAAAATAATAGTGAATTTAGTGAATTTTTCGGAAAAATATAGACAAAAATCAGCACAAAATTCACTCAAGAACGAAAGTTTTTGGGCTCAAAAGCTCACATAGGTTATTTCGGAACAAATTAACCAAACATGCATACTTCATAATCAATCAAGTCTTAAATATTCATACCAATTCACACATCTATGAAACTTGCAATTTCTTAAAATAAATGACAAACCATCATTTATGCATTAAAAGATAAAATCATCATAGACTTTTATAGGTATATCCTAAGACACAAAACAAAACATGTTACTTATGTAACTCTACCCCACACTTAGAAAATTACATTGTCCTCAATGTAAACCCAAAATAATGTCATAATTTCCTAAACATGCGTCTAAGTCACATAATCTGACGTCGGGGTTTTAAGCCTGAATCAAATAAACCTTTTATATCGTTAGTAGTGTAAGGCAAGTAGGGTATCGTATAGGGCCGGGGATTGAGGGTACCTTGCAAAACAAGCGTTAGTATAAACACAACAATTATTAACAATTATTACAAACTAAAAAGATATTATAAAAGTGACTATTGTTCCTAACGAACAGCAGTCGAAAACCTAAATGAAAACCTAACCTAAACTACTCCGAAAATTACCAAAATTTATAGGGATATATTAGACATACATATGAACAACGGTAAAAAATTTCAGGGGAATCAGAGTTCATTTGACATGAAAATAAAATAAAACAGGGAACAGAAGGTTGATGAAAATCAAAAACCAAAAAGAAAGCAAAAACCTAAGAACACATAACACGAAAAACCATTAAGAACACATAACAACTTCATGCAAGGCCGGGCAACAACGTTCAAATTATCCTAGACACTAACCAATTCCAATTCTAATTAGAGCCGTTGCGATTATCTAATCGTTAACACTGCTCAAGTATTTAGAACCATCTTTGCGCTTGATCCTAAACATGAATGCTAACTCATTTAAAGACACGTTGTGTAGAGATTAAACAAGAAAACACTTAAACACAAGAGTCAATCAGAAACATGATCTAAGACATGGCATCACTCATCCTATTAGCATCCAAATTATCAGAATTATATCCGCCCTAAGTTAATAACAAAGACCAAGACAACTTTATGTATGAATCGATCTAATATTATTATGGTAGATGAAATTGCACCCTAAAGACAACCATGGCCAAGGCAGCCTCAAGGATTGATTTAGATGCACGAATTCATGACAATTAATCAATTAGAAATCAAGAACACATAAGAACATAATACTGCCCCTAAACCTAAATCACAAAATCATCATATATTCAAAGAGTTACAAATCAAAACATAGAACAATTCAAAGATCACAAAGATATTCGAAACCCATGCTTGATAAATAAAACCAAAACTGAAAAGCATATTACATTAGAATCCAAAAATATACAGAAAATAATACAAAAATCCCTGATAAAATCACACTCTTACAACCTTGAAAGATTCGGCAAGTGTGGGGAATTCGGTGGAAAGATGAAGTGATTTGTATGACTTGTGGTGGATGAATAGGTTAAGTATTTTTCTGTATAGGTTTTGATAGAGTTTCGGCTATGTAATTGCAAGATAGTGATGATGTTTTTCTATCTAAATACAAGCCTATTTATAGAGGAATACACATAGGGTTGGCAACCACAAGTTCTAAACCAAATAGGTTTAGGTTTTCATTCTTGAACTTAGTTTGCTTGGTCAACAAGACTTGGAGAGTCTAGAGGTTTCTTTGGCCAAATTTTGGACGTCTAATTCTTCATTGGACTTGTCATTGGACTCCCCTTCATGGACTAGGCTTCATGGATTGGTTGCTTTGCTTTCCTAGGTCCATCAGGAACACTTCCTCTCGGTAGCAATAAGTTGCCCAGTTTCAGCAGACTGACCTCTGACCATTGTTTCCATCATAACTCCTTCCTCAGAACTTGGATTGTTGGGATTTCAAAATATTTAGAAACTAGACTCACACCGTTTTCCGTGCATATATGGTGCATCTTCTAATTCGTTGTGAGTCATATTCAAGAAATTTTTGAAGTTAGGTGATGTGCCCAGGAAATTCCTGCTTTTGCTGCTCTCGGCCCCTTTGATGTTGTTGCCTTCCATAGCTCCGATTCTCTTGATTCTTTCTCCCATGAACTCTTCCACATGTCACCTAAGTATAAGAGAAGTTAAATCAATTATGACAATGTAAAAGTTTCACAGAATCATCAAAACATGTCTAAGACTCCACGAATCGGGTTTTGACAATTTTGTACATTATTTCTCTATGTTTAACATGTTTTTCAACAACTCTACCAAAAACTCTTGATTCTAAATTATGACTCTAATCTACGACAATAAGAGATAAACAAGGTAAAAATGGAGGTAATAACATATTAAGAATGTCGCATTTTATGCTCCTATCATAATCATATATGAAAAACAAATAAATAACCTAAGTCTAAATAATTAATGAAAAAACGAAACAAGTAAAGGAGTAAAAATGATTAGGTAAACTCTCGTTGATGGCTCCTCCACTGTTACGGTTGAAATGAGTTGCCTCTCATGCAGCGCTTGATGTTTTAAGTTTGACAGCTTAGACTTCTTCTCTCCTTTATAACAGCATCACCTCTCCTCTGGTTGTGATGGCCAACCACGAGTTGCTCCGCTATGGTGATGTAACTTGGTTATGCTTATTGCCTCCAAGTCTTCTTTGCTTGGCTCGGCTACATTGCTGCCCTTTGAATCGTGTTTACTTGATCATGTTTCATGTCGTACTCGGCATTGTCTTGCTCGGCCTTATGTATGCTCGGCATCACCATTATTCTCGGCACCATTACATCCAACGTCACCAAAGAACTCATTATCTAGCACTTCAATGCCTTTTGTCCAAAACTGGTCATTCATGGTAACATGTAAAACCAATCTGGCACAATTGAACAAGATCAAGGTAGCATCATTATAAACAAAATTAAAAACGAAACCAAAAACTAAACTAAGCTAGCATTTATTCTAAAAGCTACGGCATACATGCAAGAATGAACGCAACATGAATGAATGCAATGCACACACACACGGGTTAGTATGAAATAAAAATACAATATGGCATGAACACACACGGAATGCAACATGAAACAATATGCCATTGAACACATAAACATTATGCAAGATGAAAACATGCAACAAAAATCACAACATCATGAACACACACAGACACATATTACGCAAGACATATGAAACATATAGACATGACACACAACACCACAAAACTCACACACACTTGACGTTATTACCTAGGTTTTCTAGTTAGTTTTATTAACCCCTAATTTCCAAGGTACGTGGACCAGAGGAGACCACTGTGCAATGGACTGATAAAGCCCCAGGTAGTGTCATACTTTATCCTATATACCTCTAAAATTAGAGCCAAGTTTGTTTGAAGTTTATGGCGTCACACATATCTAAGCTAATTCTGGCGTTTAAAGTGAGGTGAAGCTTTGACCCAAGCATTTGGCTAGTTCGAGCAGGTTTCGTGGTTTCAGAAGGCAGTGTTGTTAAGTGATCACGGAGAGCGAGCCTCTATCGACCCCTTCACAGAGAAGAGATATCAGTCTATGACATTGAGATCCAGTTAAACAAACTTGAGAACCATATCTATGAATAATAACTTACCCCTTACTCAGTTGAGAACAAACTCTGGTCACTAGACCAATTTACAAGTGTTAATCAAAGCCGCCCTCAACCTCAAGAGACCCGAAGATAACATGAAGGGTTTAGGCTAAGATTAAAAAAAAGTGGCTTCTCCCTACATGTTACACTTTAAAAACCACAATAAACTCCAACATATACAAAACTATAAACCTTCTAAGTAATTACTAAGTTATTACAACAATTATATACAACATATCTAGCACGAAAATAACAAAAATATACAACACGTATAATCGGCACATATTCACAAATATAAGAGAAAAACGTTAGTCCACAAATATAAAACAAAAATCCTTTTAGCGTCCCCGGCAACAGCGCCAAAAATTGATGACGGCCCGTTAAATGGTTAACGATAAGCACCTGTAATTTAAAACCCTATCATTGTAGTAACTATAAGTATGAATCATTCTAGCCAGAGACACTAGGGAAGGATTATATCTGCATTTAAAACATTAGTGATATTCACAAATACAAATATTCAAGTATAAATCTGTCACATGATATACAAGTATACACAAATGCATAAGTATAAACATATATACATATTTACGATTTTAAATGAGGATTTTAGTGTTTTCTAAAGTACTTCTACTCCTATAACATAAACTAATATTTACAAGGTTGTTCAATCAGTTATTAAGCACATGATCATAACAAGCACCGAATAGACAAACATGCAAAACCTAAGCAAGATTAAGATGCAACATTTATGTTATCATAGACTCTAATTAATTCTAACTATTAGACTCCTTATGTAAACTTAAGACCTACAATCGCATGATCTTAAGCCTATATATGTGTCATCTTGCTCAGTACCTGCAATCGAATGACACTAAGACAAAATACACTGACCGAACAGGAGTCATTGGAGACATGATCCTAGGTATGACGTCACTCATCCTAATAGCATGTAAATTGCTTACCCTAACAACCCTTGGCAGCACCTAATAATCAAGACCTACAATCGCATAACCTTAACCTTAGAACACCACAGCATGTTAAACTCCCCCCCCCTTAGGAACATCTGGTACCTAGACTACCCTCAAGATCGATTACATGATCAGGTAAGCAATAAATCAATTAGACACCTATTACACATAAATTGATACAGCGGAATATATAAGGGTGTCGGAATCTACCAACGATATGACTTGAATCCACAAGCCTACTCCTGAATCCACGAGAGGTTTTTTGGAATCCACCAGGAATTGAGTAAACTCAAGTTTTTTGATTGATAAAAATATAATTTCGAGTACAACTGGTAAAGCTCCATATATATGAGTAAACAAACCCTAGGGAGACTAACATCAAAGCCTAAAAGCCCAAGGATTAAACAAAATCCAAATCCAAAACAAACTATTAAAAATAATTATCCGAAAATAGAAAAACTGCAATTTGAAGCCCTAAATGGACTCAGATGACTAAAAAGGCCTATATGTCGTGGCATAGCAACGAGTTGTGTTCGTAGGGCCGTTCTGCTTCCAGAAAGGTATCATAATGATCAATCAGACACCGAACGCCAAATCAACAGCATACCGGGTTTGGATTTGCAACGATCAATCTGCTCTTCGACTTCCAACGCCATTTGTTCAACATCATAAATATAAATAACTTAAACTATGCAAAGTCCTAACATGCATATTATACGTTACATAATCAACAAGTTCATGAAATAATCATAAAGAAGAAACATAAACATGTAAGTCGTATAAAACCATAAAAAACCATAAATAATATATGAAAAAAAGTATTGTTCACAGAGTAAAAATACAAGAAAATTAAGGTTTTCCATGTCTAAAACCAACCTAAATGTTCGGCCTAGGGTGTGGAAGGGATCGGCGGCAGTTTGGTCTTGAATAGTGGCAGTATGGGAGGGTTTTTAGGTAGAGCTTGGCTATACTATGACTTAAACAAAGATTGACTCCCAAAACTCAACTATTACATGTGTATTTATAAGGAGAAACCCTAGCAAATTCGACAGTTTCTTGTCCACATTGGATTGGGCTTCTTGTTTTTCCTTGTTGCACTAGACTTTGACTTCTTCAATGGCTGCTTGGATAATACTCCATGGTCTTATTTTCTGAATTTTGGACTCCCTTACATGTTAAGAGATCAATGAAGGAATCCCTTACACGTTTTAGTACTCTTAAGACAACCGAATCCCATCCATAGGCTCGGTAGATCAAGTTATCATGGTTTGACCGGGTGAACTTTCATAGCTTCTGTTTCGGCTACTCCTTGGTGATTTCCTCGATTCTTCTTCTTCTTCTAAACAACTTCTCATATCATCATTAAGCTCCTCATCAATTATTTGGCATGCTTGGGAAGGATTTTGGTGAAGAAACACACTCACGAACTCGGTAGACAATTTCAGCAAAATTTGTCTTGTTTCCAGCAGACTGACCCCCGCCATTGTTTCCATCATAACTCCTTCCTCAGAACTTGGATTGCTACAATACCAAAAAATTCAGAAACTAGACATCAACAGCTTTCCATCCATATAAAGCACATCTCCTGGTTCCTCTTAGATCTTCCTGGAGAAATTTTTGAAGTTGAGTTATGGTTTTTGGAAATCCTCTGTTTTTGTTTCGATCTCATGCCTCGGCCTCTTATCTTTCCATACTTCTTTTGCTGCCTTCCATAAGTCTGATTCTCATGATTCTTGTTTCGTTAAGTCCATATACATGTCACCTAAACATTAATTAAAATTAATCAAGTAATGACAATGTACAAATTAATAGAATCGTAAGAAAACATCACGATCACTTCATAAGTCAGCTTTTAACAATTTAGTTCATAATTTCTCTACTTTACGACATTTTAGTCATTGCTCTACAGAAAACCCTTATGATAAATAAATACAAATACTACACTAATAACAGATAAACAAAGCATAAATGAGGGTAAATACACATTAAGAACGTAGCATAAAATACTCCTTTCACTTCTCAACAGCAACCTTCCCCTGACGCGGATATAAATTTAGATGATATAGATTTTATATAGTTAAATAATTATATAGTTTTATGTGTTTATATGAACAATTTATAAATATTTTAATGAAAAATGTGTTGTCACTTTTGATGGTGTTGTTGGTTATATGAAATTGTTGTAGTGTAATTTGCAGGTTGGTTGTAATGGTAATTTATAAATTTTGGGTTTTTTTGCTGGAATGAACTTATAGCCGACGAAATTTAACATAATTCGTCGGCTATAGTATTTTTTTAATTTTTTTAAAGTTTAGTCGACGAAATAAGCCAAATTTCGTCGGCTATTGTAATTTTTTTAATTTTTTATTATATAGTTTAGCCGACGAATATATTAAATATTTCGTCGGCCAAAGTCACAGGTTATGGTTGACGAAACATTGTTTCGTTGGCTTTAGCCTTACTTTAGCCGACGAAAAATATAAAAAAAATCGACGGCTAAGTATGAAACTATAGCCGACGACCACTTTTATTTTGTCGGCTAAAGTTAGAGACGACGAGTTGACAACTTGTCGGCTAATAGCTTAGCCCACTAATTTGGCTAACAGGCCGAAGAAAATTTTTCGTCGGCCAAATTCTGATCCTGGTAGTGTCATATGAATAAATCAAAAATAGAGATCCCTTAGTGCATGGTCCTTAATTATATATATAAAAAGAGGAAGAAAAAGCTAGAAATATATGGTCTTATATAAAACAAAGACAAAATAATTTGTTTTTTTTCTCTTAATGAAAAAAAACAATTTAGAGTCATTAGATTTATTTAGCAGGATAAAATTGCCTTTTCGTTTAAGAATGATGTACGTGACTTAATCATTTTAATTAGTGATGTATCTAAAGGATTTAAGATTAAGGTTACAAATTTTAGACCTTATTTAGATAAAAAATTCATTTTCCAATGGATTAAATACTTGCTACAGGTTAAAAATACTGCTCAAGTGAAACATGAATCATGATACACACATATGTATAATAATCTTTATAAGAGAAAACATGGAATAGCCACGAAAACAAATGGAGTACTGCGGCATATATATTCATGTTCAACGCTTGTTTGTCAATGAGATAACTAGGTTAATGAACCGACACTTCTCTCTTTCCATATGATCTAGAACATCCTCTTCGAACCTACGGAACAATTGGTCCACTACTTCTTCTCCAAATTGGCTGGCCAGAATAGGCTCTCCCACAGCCCTTATGTCATTGGAGAGTATTGCAGCCCTTGCTTTCTTGTCCAGGTCACTGTTAGCTTGTTTTATGTAAGAGTCCCAGTCATTTCCGAAAGCTTCGAGTTTTTGCAAAGTAAAAGACCCTTCAGCTTCGATCACCTCTTTTACCTCATCTGTTGTGGGTGCGTAGTATGGCAAATTGAATCTGTCCAACTTTTCCTCCTCAATCAAACCCTGAAATTTATTTTTCTAGATCAGTACGTAACAGCAAAAAATATATATCATAGCCTAAAGACGGGGGATTTGAATCTATACAAATGCATGCATGCATACATACATCTGAAATCATGTCATGGAGTTTCAATCCGACGAATTCCCAAATGGAGAGGGGATCATTGCTCTTTATGCTGCCCATGGTCGTGAGGACCATACTTCCTCCTGGGACGAGTTCTTGTGCGCGAGACCTGAGAAAGAGAGTGAAGTCCCTTTTGAATTGTTCAAAGTATTCATTAAACACAGCAGGTGAGCTTGTCTTGGCTATGTATATGTTCCCTTTGTTCAGTCCCGCTCCTCCTTTGGTCACCAAACCTTTCGGAACCTGCTCGATCATAGAGATCATGTTGAATTTCAATTAGTCAATCAATGTCTCATATATTAGCATAATAGATGGATGGGACTGAACTAGAATTTTGCCTAATCAAGAGTATTAACCTCAGAGATCCACATGAGGGCATAAGAAGAATGAACAAAGTGAAGGGAGTCGTCAGGAAAGAGCCTCCCATAAAAGGAACCAGGCATTGCTGCAATGAAACAATTAGAAAACTTATTTTCATGTCCTTCATGGTGCTTCTTATAGAAGTCAGGCAGTGACCTGAACACGGTGTTGAAATCGTTCAGGGGAAGGTCGTTCAAGAATGCTTGGAGCGATGGCGGGGGCTGGTTGAGCTTCCTAAACGTGTTCCGGATGTTGTCCAGAATGTCTGATACCACCAGAAGGGTATTGGGTCCCGAAGAGCATCCCAAGTCTGCTATTTTCAGACACTCTGGGAAGAGAGTGTTGCAGAGGTTCTCTATGCTTGCGTCCACAATTGGCTTCACCGTCGAAATCACAGCTCTCTGAAGTAGCGAGTGATTTGCGTAGCTTGTTTTGGCATCTCCTCCATTCATGTGAAGAACCTGCTCTACCTCCATTTCTCTTACGTTTTTTTGTTGGTCTTCTTTTTCTGTGTTGTTTATATTTCTACCCGAACAAACACTTGCATATTTATAGCAGTAAGTAGAATATGCAAGCTAACCTGTAAAGCTTGATCCACGTTCTCAAGTTTGTTTGTTTGTTTTTTTTGAAGAAAGGTGTAATATATTATTGAAGAAACCTTGTTACTCAACTAGAGGGGACGTTGTTTGGTGAGCAACAATATTACACAAATCCTCATAGATCGAGGATACCCGAATAAAGCCGGGAGCCTCATTTAGAATGAGATCAATAGTAGGATCACTACTAACAAAGTGTGCTAAACTATCTGCAACACTATTTTTTACGACTTATATGTCGAATGCTACAAAACTCAAACATTTGCATCATACAAGTACAATCCTCAATGATTCGACTAACCTCAGTTGACCCCGAACTCAACCTTTTGATCACGGTCACTAACTGCGATGAGTCGCTCTCCATGTCCACAGCCCTCCATCCTTGCTGAAATGCCACTTGAAGACCTCGGTGACATGCCTCGGCCTCACTGTGTAGTGCCGATATGGGATACGGTCCTAGACTCTGCGGCAACAAAACGCCCCATGTGGTCTCTCACAATAATTCCCATACCACCATCGCAATTGATTTTGAGACGGCCACTAATTGGTGGCGGTTCCCATGCATTCTCACGTACATTTTCTTCCTTTGAGTGACACTCCATGTAATCATGCAAAAGCTTCATCGACCATTCCACAACAACTTATCTCTCTCCTCCCATATGATCCACAGGATCTTAAAGAAAACTTCAACTTCCATAATTTAAGTTGTTATAGGATGAATGAGAATTGTCACTCAAAGTTGAATGCTTGAATATATGTAGATCATCTTTACAAAATTTCATCTAATTTGACAATTGTTAAAGCTTCAAACTAATTGAAATCAATTGACAGATCAAATCTGACAAACATGAACCGTTCATACTTTAAATTTTAATTCGCAGTTTTGAGAACCTTAATGATTACCAGTTTAAATGAAATTTTACATATAGAATCCACTCATATATATATAGACACACACCAAACTAGCGAGATGAATGCATTTAATCAACCCTTTAAATATATATGTAATAGACTATATATATATATATAGTCTATTACATATATATTTAAAGGGTTGATTAAATGCATTCAACTCGCTAGTTTGGTGTGTATATATATATATTTCCATTGTTTGTTACTGTTGTATATATAGTCTATTACATATATATTTAAAGGGTTGATTAAATGCATTCAACTCGCTAGTTTGGTGTGTATATATATATATTTCCATTGTTTGTTACTGTTGTAATAGACTAACATATAATACGGTCTAGGTCATTTTAAAGGATTGGTTAAACGCATCCATCTCGCTAGTTTGATATATATATATACTCCATTGTTGTTTACTGTTGTAATAGACTAACATATAATATGGTCTTGGTCTTTTTAAAGGGTTGGTTAAATGCATCCATCTCGCTTAGTCTATTACAACAGTAGACAACAATGGAGAAATATATATATATATATTTAACCAACCCTTTAAAAAGACCAAGACCGTATTATATGTTAGTCAATTACAACAGTAAACAACAATGGAGAAATATATATATATATATATATATATATATATATATTACAACAGTAAACAACAATGGAGAAATATATATATATATATATAGGGCTCTTGCACTAAAGGATCCTTATTTTTAGTTTATTTATAGGGATAGGCATTCGACAAACTTTTTGATCACATTTTTCAATCTTAACCATTCAATTCTTAGGCCCTAATATATAGATCACCTTTACAAAATTTAATCCAAATCGGTGATCGTTAAGATGTTCAAAACTGCGAATTAATATTATAGACATTAACGGTTCAAGTTTGGCAGATTTGATCCGTCAAATGATTTCAGTTATTTTAAAGCCTTAACGATCACCAAATTTGATGAAATTTTACAGAAATGATCTATATATACATCTACATATTGAACAGTGGAGATGTTGTTATGTGATCAAAAATTTTGTCGAATGTCTATCACTATAAATAAACCAAAAATAGAGATCCCTCAATAAAAGAGTTATATATATACATATATATACCAAACTAGAGAGATGGATGAATGTGGAATAGCCAAAAAAGATGAGAAACCATCTCTCTCTAAACCCTAGCCGTCTTGGAATACGGAAAAAATCAGGGAGACCATCTCCGGCCTCCTCTCTACCATGGTGGACTTTGTCGGCCTTCCCTCTATCAAGGATGAAACCCTTTCCACTTCTCAAGCTGCTCTATAGAGCAGCCACCAAAACCCAAAGGCCGTCGCGTTTTTGCACAGCCATCAAGCCGAACATCTCTGACACCAAGCCTCTCAAGTCCTCTTGTGTAAGGCCCCTGTAAACTAGCCGTGTATGCATGTGGATCCAATATCGGTGACTAATCCCAGCCACCGGTCCGAATGGAGAAGCCTACCCTACATATTGGTGTCCATGCCAATATCAAAAAGATCTGAACCATATGATTGGAGATGTGTGGCCTCTCATACTCCTATGGCGGCATATTCTGAGCAAGCACCAATCCAAAACATGACTAGATGGATGCGTGATTGGTTGTGGCATCGAAAAGACCTGCTAGATTGGCTTGGATGGATGCGTCATGGATCCCTCTCGGCCTCAAGACTTCCTGACAGGTGGAGAGGAAAGGCAACAGGCTTATGACTAATCGATCCTGGTAGGCACAATCTCATCAAGGCATCCACGAATCTAGGTGTCATTGAAGCAGCCACAGGAGGCGGTGAAGTCATTGAAACAAACGAGGGCGGCTGCGACGTGTAGTGTGACGCGACAACGGCAGCGTCTAGGAACAATGCTGGACCTATTGGGCATGCATACTCCTTCTAGGCTTTGGATGAGGTCCTCGGACTTCGTCTTGGGCCTAGAAAGGAGTGGGTTGGTCTTTTAGATAGTTTTTATTTAATTTTCTTTAATTAGCCTATAGCTTGTTTGTTATGCTTAGTTTGTAGGCTCTTAATAAGTAGAGCATTTTAATGTGTTAATGATTAGACATATCTCTTATGTATCACTATAATCTCTGTATCACAAACTATTTATCCATCCTTAGTTGATGGAGGAAGGGTATGTAACGGTCTTCTCTAGCTTGAGCTTAAATATCATTCTTGATATTTTTTTAAAAAAAAGAGATGGATGCATTTAACCCTTTAAAAAGACTAAGACCGTATTATATCTATTACAATAGTAAACAATTGAGAAATGACTACGTACAAGTTCGGTTTTTCTTTTCTTTTCATGTAGGAGATGAACGGGCAACTCGATGAGGTCGAGCGGTATATATATATATATATATATATATATATATATATGGCCTCTATGGTATATCATCACAAGTGGAATTTGAATACAGACAATTCATCACTATATATGTAAGACCATGTACTAAAAATTTACCTTTTTATCGGGATTAGACGAATTACAGAGAGTTGTAATCGCGCTGTTAACTTTTCCTGAATTAATATTCGTGTTTAATATCGAGATATTCTCGATTCTGGAGAAAAATAGAATTAGTGTCCCAAGGGAGAAGATTATGTCAATACAAGTCCTCTGATATGTCCGGAATATGTTCGGGAGTCCTCCGAGCTGTTTATTATGAATTTATTCAAGTTATGGATGTAATAGATGTTAATTACCTTATCGTAAAAAGATGACTTTGCGATAATTTGAAAATTTGGGAAAGTTCCTTCAGGAAAGTTGTAGAGGACGTTAATACGAACTCGTGGGTATGTCCTATGAATTAATCGGAGTTCATATGCGAAAGTTATTCAGGATAATGTGTTGTTACTGAACGGTAAATAGTAAATAGCAAAATATCTATTTAATGTTCACGATAAATTTTATAATTCAATCTGAACCGTTGATTGTGGAGATCAAATCTGGGTCGTTAGATTTTAAATATATATATATATATACACACACACACACACACTTTTTCTTACTCTCTGGCTCCCTCTCCTTCCCTCTCTTTTCCTCTCCCTACTTCATTCTCCAGTGGAGCCACACAGCCGCGAGTCGTGCCTCACTACCACCTCCAGCTGCCTCGCCGTGCCTCTATCAGCAAACCCAAACCCCCAGCTGCTCGGAGATGCCAGGATCGGAGCTCTGCCAAGGAGGGGAATTTACGCCGGAGCACTGCCAAGTCGCTCCTAACGCCAATTGGGACTGGAGGAGCACCTGGAGGGTTCCTGGCAGCAGTAGAAGCCGCCTGGTGGTTCAAAAGGGGAGGAGAATGTCCGGGCGCCTCGTCTGAGAGGATTCGCCAAGAAAATTTCCTGCACGAGTTCAATGAAGTATTTTTCCTCCTTTATCTCCTCCATTGGTGCTGTTTGTGGTTGCTTGTATTGTTGTCAATGGGGGAGGGGAGGGGGTTGGCCGGTTTTGGCTTAGAATCGGTCGGGAGGCCGATTGGAGTAGTCTAGGATAAATAGGGGTAAATCACTGGGTTTTTACCGTGATAGATCTGGTATTTTTATCATTTACCGCAGATGTGAAAGGTTGGAACTCCCTTGGCAGTTTGGAGTAATTACAGGGGTGCCATCACGGAAGAAATTCTGAAAATACCCTTGGTAGTTTGAGTTAATTACCAGACTGTCAATGGGACTGAAATCCCATAAATTCCCTTGGCTGATTTGTATATTAACGAGACTACCCCTGACAGTTCTAGTTAATTATAAGACTGCCCCTAAAGAGTGAAATTCCAGAAATACCCCTGGCAGCTTAGCATAATTACCAAACTACCATTAAGGCTGAATTGGTAATATTACTCCTAGAGGATTTTTTTTATTTACGTGGATGTTTTTATGTTATATTTATATGTGGGAATGTTGTATTTACTTATGGTTGAATGTTTGGGTTAATACCGATAGTTAGCTAGGTTGTGGATACCTCGACACAGAGGTTAACCTCAGATTTACATTTAGCTTATGCTATCCTTATTAATAAATCGACCGATAAATAGAAAAACGGGATTCGCCCGGTTAAGGCGTTAATTAAAATAAGAGCAACGTGTGGCTTGATCCCTATGTAGAGGGTACGTAGGCAGCCTGTCCGGGTTACGGGTGCAGTCACAAATAAAATTAGAAACCTAGGTTCTCTGAAGTAATCAGTATGAAATCCAAATGTGCAAATCGGGGTAAACTCTGGATGTGAGGTCTATTCCAATATCGTTTGGATTGTTTAAAATGGTTTGGAAAAAAGGTTATCCCTTCTTAAGGGGGATTTCGAGTAAATCTCTCTTAGGATGAGTCTCGCACGTCCTATCTCGAGTTTAGGAAGGTAAAACTCAGGTCGGGCATGACAAATGGTATCAGAGCCTAAGTTCAAATCTCGGACCAAAGGTTTAGGTAATTAAAGTCATTGGAAATGTTTAAATGTGTTATTGACTTCCCAAGTGGAACAAGTCATTATACTTGTTAGTATGTGTGGTGGCAAGGGTTGTCACCTAGGGTTGAAATTAGTGAAGTTAAATGTAACTGTAAAGTTTGCGACATCAATTGCTTTTAGATGTCGATATAGACTTTTCGTTGGATCGAAAAGTCGAGAGCTTCATAAGTTTAGTAATGAGACAGATTTGGAAAAAGTAAATTCGAATTTTAATTTTGGGCGTGAATAGGCTTAAAAGTGCACCCAATATTATTCGAATTTATAAATCGAGAATTTTCGAGCTTTTTGGGTTTGATCCTTGTCGATTAGTCAGAAAGTTTTGGTCAATTTCCTGGTCAACCCAAGAAAGACTTGGTCAACCCTATAGTCAATCATTTATTTTTCCTGGACAAACTAGTAAAAATTGGACTGTTAGACTATTCGATAGTCGTTTCGCGTCCTACATTTGTTTGATGGGTTAAAAGAGTAGGTATGACCACTTATATCAATACATTAGTGTTGCGTAATTATATTCGAGGAGGATCAGGGATGATCCGGTGATTGAGGTGCTGGATGAGGTCAAGAGAAATAGATTATATAAAGTATCATAGTGGCACAGCGGACGCGTGGTGGGTCCATAAAGCTCGAGGAGGAATATTTTACGACGGTTAGTGAACCGCTTTCGGGCAAGAGAGACGTCATTGAATATGAAGAGGATTAGAGTACCGTACCTGGAACAGGAGATACGTGTTTTAAAGAAATAAATGCCATGGTTTATTAATTAAATAGTTTTAAAATGTTCCCATAACGAACGATTTTTTCGGGTTTATGTACATTTTTGATTCCTTTGGTTTTGTGAGCACCCCAGTGGAGGGTTTTTATTTGTTTATTTCCATTTGATTTATGGATTTCAGCTCACTTATTTTCACTTGGGTTAAATTTTTGGCAATTGCCTGGATTTTTATAAATGGGCTTCGGGCCTGGTTTTTTATAAATGGGCTTCGGGTCTGAATTTATGAAAATATCGTGAATTTGTTTTAATTTCACTATAAAGGGTCGTCAGGTGATTATAGCTAGCGGGCGGCGCTCCTTGTTCAGCGGAGTAGAAGCGCACCTATTCGGCGCTCCTCGTTCGGCGGAGTGGAGGCGTGGGATATGTGTTCTTACAGAGAGTGGATGTTATGCGAGATTTGCGTTCTTACTAGACAGTGGATGAGACGCCAGAGCTCTTAGCTCCGACCCTAGCCTGTGAGGCTCACTTTCATGAAGGTTCGTCAGATGTATTGTATGTTACTAGCTAGCAGACGGCGCTCCCCGTTCGGCAGAGTGGAAGGACACCACTCGTTGCACTCCTCTTCCATTGGGAGAGATGGTAGTGTTAGCGCGAAATTGTGTCCTCACTGAGAGGTACACTAGAGCTCTTAGCTCTGACCATGTGATCGACAATTTGTGAAATGTTTTTCCTGATTTGATATTTATACGGCTGCTGGTCATGATTTGATTTTATACGGCTGCTGGCCATGATTTGTGGCTGGAGGCAATGATGTGATTTTTATACGGCTGCAGGACATGATGTGATTTTTATAGGGCTACAGGCCATGATGTGATTTTTATAGGGCTGCAGGCCATGATGTGATTTTTATAGGGCTGCAAGCCACGAATTGATTTATATTTGGTTGTAGGCCACGAATTGTTTTAGATTGACTGCATGCCGGGATTGGATTTATATTTGGCCGTGGGCTAGGAATTTATTTGTTTTAGGCATAAGGCCTAGATTGTTTTTAGGGGAAAATGAAATTTGAATTTATGGTTTTGAACCATTACTCTTGGCATTGATTTTTGGTCCACTCACTCTAAAAATTTCCACGTCTGAGAAGTTCTAGCCCTAACTTGGAAGGCTGACATGTCCACACTAGTTTCGAATAAAATATAAAATTTACGAGTGACGTACTCCAGATTTCTACGGGTATAGTTGGAGACGGTTCGGGTTGCTCGTGATTGCTTAGGTGAGTGGTGGTTGAATTTTTGTAAAAGAGAATGGGGTATCTCTTCAAGGAAAATCCACTCATGAGGAATGAGAGATGTTGAGCTGATTGGTGCAATATTGAAATTGATTACAGAAGCACCATGAGATGCATGTTGGATTTTGAGCTAAACTATTGTCCTTTTGGCAGGACTCGAGCACACATGAGATAGTGTGCGAGCTTATTAGCTCCTATTGTTGTGAAATGCTCTACCGCAGACTCTTTTTTGAGAGAGTCGAATAGGATGAGGAGATTTATTATGACTGCATATGTAACACCCCGTACCTAAAAGTTACCTTTTCACAGAGGTTTACGAGTTACCGAGGGCTTTTAATTGCGACCGGAAATTTGATAAGTCATCGCTCGAGTTTATTTTCGAGTTTTTCTAAACTCTCCAAATTCCTCATTTAATGACTTGATATTGTAGTACGTGTCGACTCGAGTCTCCCGGTATTTTTGGAATATTTTTCGGAGCTTCGGTTTATTTTCTACGAATTTTCAAAGTTTTCGGTAACTTTTAATTATCAATCCGGTAAAAAGAGTTTTACCTTTTACTTTTTACTTTTACCTTCTTTAAATCTGGACCGTTAGATCGTTTAGGGTTTTAATCCTGGCCATCGATTTCAGTATAAATATTTGGGAGAGGGTTGACTCGGGTCAGACCCTCCCCCTGACTTTCTCTCTCTCCTCTCGCTCTCTATTTCTCTCGGCACCTCCGGTTTCGCATAGCGGCGCTCCGCCGTCTGGCCATCTCTTACCGGCACACCATCATTGGAAGACTCCTCATCCTCTTCTCAACAAAACCCCTAAAGAAATTTCTCCATTAAACCCAAGAAAAGAGAGATCGCCCGAGGTGAAGCACGGCTGTGCTCGTCGAAGTTGGGCCAGCTCAGGCGACCTTTTAGCTCGGCAATGGTAGGTTTTGTCAGGACCCACCCCAAGTTAAACCCCTTTAATCTGAAGTAAATCCTACGGGGACCACCTCAAGGGAACTTCTTACCGAAACCCCCTTGAAATGGACAACTCTTCTTACAAACTAACTAAGCACTTCCAAGTACAAATTAAGATAACCCCTAACTCATGGGGCCAACCTGCTTCCCAAGTCACATCGACGCTTCACTAACCTATTCAACTATCTAAGTTGGGTTAGTCAGAGCAGTCTATATGGAAGATTACCCTAATGAATTTGCAAGCAGCAACGGATTAATCGACTATGCCTCGACTCTTGTACGCGTGACCTCCGCTCAAGAACCCTGCACCACTGGGCATTTGAAAACGAAGGGCACAGGGAAGAACATTTAAAACACATTAGCGTGAGTGGACAAAAATAAAGGTATGAAAGATAAACATCTTTTAATGCTCTTCCATTGGTTTTCCATAAATTCACATGCACGCAAATCATAGACAATGATTAAATAAATCATTAAGATAACTCCCTTGGCTCAAATCCATAATTAAAATATGTGAGGTATTAACCTCATCCACGAGAAAACCGACCTGCTCTACCACGAGAGGGTCTATTGACCAGCTCATCGGAGAGGGTCCCATGACCCGCTCTATTCGGGAGGGTCCAACCAACCAGCTACCACCGAAGAGGGTCAGACCAGCTACTATCCAGAGAGGGTACCAACTCCACATGGAGAGGGTCCATGCTAGCATGCAATACATATATACCCATATCCTTTAAAAAAATCATTTTAAAAACCTCGTGGGAAAATAAACCGAAAACCAAGTCAAAACTCCCTAACTTTACCCGAAATACATTGGATTTAAAACATTTCCAGGAACCCAAAATCGGTTCTCTGCCTTTACTTTAAAACCCTTAAATCTAAGAGCCAAGTTTCCCCTTTTTTAAACTCATCCCCCTCCATAATCCTAAAACGGTGATAACCATTAAAAACCATAATCCGGAAAAATGCTTTAAAACTACTGGAAAGGTAAGAACCTCTTTCCCGGCTCACTTATCTTTAAAAAGTATAAAATTCCTATTTTCCCAAAATCACCGTAAAACATAAAATGGAGGAAATTCATAAATAAAGGAGAAACTAAATAAAATCTATAGCATGCATTTAATTTAAAATAAAAGTCCACTCACAGACTGAGGCCTTAGCCTGACGAAAACCCGAATTCCGCTCAAGTCAAGTCTCCACAACATGAGCCTCTTCGCGTCCTGTTCCATAAGTAATATTAATTTCCTGGACGTAAGAATAATAATTAACTAGCATAAGCGTACACATTTAAAAGCGTACAGCTCGCTCATCAGCTCCACATTTCTTAAATTGTCAACTAAAAATCTCTGACCTTCACCAATAACTTAGGAGACCTTAAAATAATTCTTCAACCTTATCCGGTAAATAATAGATGGTCGGAATAATATTTAATTATCCGCCAATAATACTAAACTAGAAAATTCCAAAACCTAACCAAAAATCCTCAAAAATTACCAAATTTTAACCATAGACTCATCACAATAAATACTAATTAATGGGCATGAAAAACTGCCCAAAAAGTGGCGGCAGCACCGCCAGCTCCGCCGCCGGCAGATATTCCGGCTAGCATTCCGGTGACCTCTGATCGCCACTAAATTTTACCAGTAGGTTCGTCTCATCAATAGACTTAGAGGAGGTCATTTTGAGACCGGTGCGGAGGCCTGAGGTGGCCGGACGGTGGCGCGGTGGCGGCTGGAACTTCCGGCAGTGTTTTCAGTCGGGGAGAGAGAACACGGGGAGAGAGAGAAAATGGCTGGGGTGAAAAATCTGATTTTTCACCTCGGTAACTCTTATATATAGCCATTTGACCGCACAGTAACTTTACATTTTTGTTTATACCTTTCCCATACGAACTCCGATTTGAGCGTGCTACTTGTCCACGAAATCGTAACGACGCCCTCTACAACTTTCAAGAAGGAAGTTTTCCCAAATTCTTGACTTAACGAAAAGTCAACTTTACGATAATTATACGGTTAAATAGTCACTTTAAATGGTAAAACACCAAAGTAACCAACCGTAAAATAATTCTAGGATCGGGATGTGACAATTCTCCCCACCATATAAAAATTTCGTCCTCGAAATTTCTATACTCGAAGTCCAACACAGTGGGGGATAGTACCATTTAAAATAATAATATTGTTCTCAAATATCAACTCCTTTCTGAGAACTCTTCTGAATCGCCTCACGAATAGAATTTTCATAACCTTATACACCTGCCCTTTACGATCAACATCGTTACCGATCCTCCTTATAAGCCAGTTTCCGGTACTAGCCGGAAGGCTATTGACATAGGATGTAAGAAAATAAACTTATTCACGTAACAAGGACATACGTGACACTAGACATCCATTATAACCCCAAGGATACCCATCGTATTCCTCAAACTCATGTAACCTTGTCACATGTCACATTTAACCAACGTAGCACTCCTTCTTATGTGGATGATAACCTCCAATACTCCCTCATTTTCTGACACCCGACCACTCTTCTGGGGTCAAAACTAAAGCATCTGACCTGAAGTCTTACCGTGGATCACAATGATTTTCTCTAGAATCATTGATCAACTGAATCACCGAATTCTTACTGTACTCCATCTCATTTATGAGGTGGAATACGGCACTGCCTATCACTGATCCACCAACTCTAATCCTCGCGAAAATCACTATTGTTTTTCATGAAAAGATAACAAATTCTGTCATGCACTGAAAACATCCTTTGGCAACAATTCCCTGTTGCCTAAGCCAGATTATAACCACTCAAAGGCTTATCCACGTCTTTCCACTCACTGGAAACAGCTAACCCAAACGAGAACAAAGTTCGTTACCATCACCTGGTTCGAACCTCATGACGTCAAGCAACAACTAGTCATCAAATTACTCAAAAACTCGGCACCAAAGCCAATCGTCAACACGTTATATCTCAAGTATTCACCCATACTTATAGCGATTAACTAACCCTCCAATCGTATCGATTGAGGATTTCGTGCCCCGCAAACTGTAGGAACCCAAAATTCTAAATGATAAAATACTTCGCATGCATAATCAAGGCTCACGATAATCCACGAAGAAATCCATAGCCAAATCGAATCACGTGAACTCTTTCTTCTTCCAAATAGATCACAAGATCTGATAACGAAATAATCTTCTTTCTGCACATGACCGCTAAAACGATCTCTCTTGTTTACATCAAACAATATCTTAAAGATATGAAACATGAAAACAACGGTACAACTGTTGCATCCAGAATATCCAATTCTGCAGACACAAGAGAGTCAAACGCAAAACTACGTTAAACTCTCCTTAACCGTCTACTCTAATAAAACAAGTTAGGATCCCTCACTTCTCAAATAAGAACTACAACTCGTAAGACTCAGTTGATGTCTTAAATATAAGAACAATCAACTTATAAAGTCTCTAGTAGTTGATAATACTCCTTGTCACTACGCTACTCTTGCCCATCACATAAAGGAGTTATATTAACTTAAATGGGGCAATAGCGAGACATCAATCCACTTGATGAGACGCCATGAGTCTCATCGTTCTCTACGTTGAGCCTTGGGTGAAGCACAACTGCGAAACCCAACTTAATTTAAAATCTCGATCCAGAGAAAACGTCAACAAGACCACAGTTCCAACGTGATTGTTAACTTTACCAGTATCACTGAGCCTGCACAACCACCAGTTTTCTTTTACTTCAAGCGACACTTTCTATAATCCCCAATGTCGTAACACTGACTGGAGGTCACAATTTCCATTCTATCTCTGTTACTATTCATAAGTCAGACCACTGACTAAGATTCGATGACAGATACTCGAATCATATACGACTCCCAGATGCCTCTACTTCCCGCGACGAACACCAAATCACCTTTTCATTAGACAAATAGTTTCCACTTGGGAACTATCATCACCAACTATGTTTTTCCATCTAGCAAAACTGATACCTAGGTAAAAGTCAAATTCTACGTCCACTCTCGGCTCCAGCTCGAGAGGAAATCAAATTTCAACTTCCACTCAAAAGTCTCGTACCTCGTTGACAATTATTAATAGTCTAATTGAGGCAGTAACCAGAACCATACGTCAGCATCATGATTCGTCCAATTGCTGTAACCCAGAATGATGACCACAACCGCAAACAACAATGACCTCACAGGTCAATCTTGGATCAGTATGGGATTCTACCACTGTAACATCCCGTACCTAAAAGTTACCTTTTTACAGAGGTTCACGAGTTACCGAGGGCTTTTAATTGCGATCGGTAATTCGATAAGTCATCGCTCGAGTTAATTTTCAAGTTTGTCTAAACTCTTCAAATACCTGATTTAATGACTCGATGTTGTAGTACGTGTTGACACGAGTCTCCCGGTATTTTCGCAATGTTTTATGGTAACTTTTAATTATCAATCCGATAAAAAGGAGTTTTACCATTTACCTTGTTACTTTTCACCTTCTTTAAATCTGGACCGTTGGATCTATTCCAGATTGAATCTGGACCGTCCAATCCTCTATAAATAGAGGGTGAGTTTTGACTCGGTCAAAACTCACCAATCCGGTCAACCCGAGCTCGACCGAGCTCTCGTCTCCTCCCTGTCCTCCGCCCGGCGCCGGCGACTCCGGCCACCACAGGGCGGCGGACCAGTTTCTTTCTCTTCCTCTCTTCCTCCTCTATCCAGCCCAGTCCTTGGATCACCGTATCGTCCACCGTGGAGGGAGAGCGACGGAGAAGAAGGCTCGGCGGTCAACGACCGATTTCCGGCGATCCATGCGGCGATTCGCCGCGTGACTGGTATATTCCTTCTCCTCTCCTCTTCCTCTTCCTTCCCTTGCCTCTTGATGTTCGAATCAAGCCTTAAATTCAAAACTCTATTTCCACTGTTTTCACTATTTCCTGGGTTTCTCTTCTCCCTCCTCCGGCGACCTTTTCTGGTGAGCTTCTCAAGCTCAGGCGAGCTGCAGGGCAGCTGCTGGTGGTTGGAAAGTGGCAGAGGAGGAGGCACTGCTTATAGAGGAAGTAGGCAGTAGGGAGGCTCTCTCGGCAGCGAGTAGTGGAAGTTGTGGCAGCCAGGCGTTTTGGGCTGTGAAGTTTGGGAGTTGGGGAGCAGAGGCAGAGGTCTGGTGTTTCTGCCTCGGATCAATGTTGAAGGTAATTACTGTTACCTAGAGCTCCTGTGTTTGTTCTTGATCAACTGTGTAATTACAGTGTTGTTGTTGTTGTTGCTGAAATTGTTGTTGTTGTTGCTTGTGGTCGATAACTTGGAGACGAAGGAAACGGGGAGTTTATGGCGAAATTCCGGCAAGTTACCGGGATCCGGTGACAATTTCGGTGATGTAGTAAAACCAGTAGAATGCCAAAGAGGTAGAATTCGAATCCTCGTTATGCTTGAGTCAAAAAGTGTCAGTTGAATCGTAATTATGATATTTACGGAAAATTGGACGTGAGTAGGAAGTTTTCATTTTGGAAAACTTCCCATTCTAAAGAACACTTGCCATGTTCGGAAACTTTCCATTTTGGGAAACTTTCCCTTTTTGGAAGGTTACCGTTATAGGAAGATTGACCGATAAAAGTAAAAAGGGAAAGGTTAATCTTAGAAACCGGTTAAGTTAAGACAACCGGATCTTTGAGTGAGATCTTAGGCAACTCAGGAATCTTGGTCTCCGAGTTGGGTGCTATAAATAATTCGGATAATGTCTTACCGGGTATATCGACTCATAACCCGTAAATTGGTAAAGTGGTTGATTGGGTGTCCATAGTAATTCTACAAAATTACTATGTGATAACCTATCGTTAATAAAATAGTAAGGAAAGTCGATATGCTGAGTTTACGAAGTCGGAAACCAAACTTCGAGTCGATATTTGGAATTAAGCGTATTGTTGAAAAAGTTGTTAAAAAGAAAGGAACTTGGTCAACTCTTGGTCGAATAGGATTTCCTGGTCAAACTAGGAAAAGACCAAGTCAACTTTGGGATGACTAATATATTGGTTTATTTGTACAGTCTCTGGTTGAACGTGAGACGGGCTCGACTACGTGGTTAGTTCGAGGGTTTCGCTCGAGGAGCTTTCCGAGCAGGAAGAAGGTCGCAATGAGTACTGTGAGTGGACCTTGTTTTTAAATTATATTGCATGCCCATAGACTTTATTTGGTTTCTCCTGCATATATGATTTCCTCCATTTATGTTTGACGGTGATTTTGGGAAAATAGGATTTAATGCTTTTAAAGAGAAATGAGCCGGGAAAGAGGTTCATACCTTTCCCGTGATTTTAATGGATTTTCCCGGGATATGATTTTATGATTATCACCATTTTGGGATTATGGAGAGGGAGGTTTTAAAAAGGAGAAACTTGGCTCTTGGATTTAAAAGGGTTTTAAAGTAAAGGCAGAGAACTGGATTTGGGTTCCTGGAAAGGTTTTTAAATCCAATGTATTCGGGGTAAAGTCAGGGTGATTTGACTTGGTTTTCAGATTATATTTCCTATGAGGTTTTAAAGGATTTGCTTATATGTATTGCATGCTAGCATGGATCCTCTCCGGTGGTAGCTGGTCATTGGATCCTCCCGGATAGTAGCAGGTCGGGACCCTTTCTGGTGGTAGCTGGTCATTGGACCCTCCCGGATAGTAGCAGGTCGGGACCCTCTTCGGTGGTAGCTGGTCAATAGACCCTCCGGATAGTAGCAGGTCAGGACCCTCTTCGGTGGTTGCTGGTCAATAGACCCTCCCGAATAGAGCAGGTCATGGGACCCTCTCCGATGAGCTGGTCAATAGACCCTCTCGTGGTAGAGCAGGTCGGTTTTCTCGTGGATGAGGTTAATACCCCACACATATATGTATGTATGAACCAAAGGAGTTTTATTGATTTAATTATTCATTGTCTATGAGGTGCGTGCATAAGGTTTTCGTAGAAAACCCTAAGGGAGAACATTAAAGGATAGTAGAGTTTTTTTATACTTGATTTTCGTCCACTCACTCTAACAGTTTTCAATGTTTCTCCCCTGGACCCTTCGTTTTCAAATGCCCAGTGGTGCAGGGTTCTTGAGCGGAGGTCGCGCGCGTACAAGAGTCGAGGCATAGTCGATCAATCCGTTGCTGCTCGCAAATTCTTTAGGGTAATCGTCTTTGTAGACTGCTCTGACTAACCCAGTTTAGCTAGTTAAGTAGGTTAGGGAGCATGATGCCTTCATGAGTTAGGGATTGTTGTTAAATACTCATGGAAGTGTTAAGTTGGTATGTAGGAAGGGTTGGCCATTTCAAGGGGGTTTTGGTAAGAAGTTCCCTTGAGGTGGTCCTCGCAGGATTTACTTCGGGTTAAAGGGATTTAACTCGGGATGGGTCCTGACAACCACAATACGATCCGTATAAAGATTCCTGCTCTACCTAGTAGAAAATTTGCCACATTCAATAATAAATCTCTTTATAACCCTTGACTCATGATACTTCTTGAGTCAATGAAGAAATCATTTCCCTGCTCTCACAGTTCGTACTCGCTGTAAAGCAGACAATTAATAAACCGAACCTCGCACTCCTTGCTACATTAAAACACTTGTGGTTCCCAGATCTGTTACTCCATCAAACCTCAATTCACATAGAGTTACCACTGAATTAACCATAACCTCTGGCTTGCACTCTGCAGTCAAGTCCGCACTCTCCCAGGACACTAACCAACCAGCCACAAACTCAATCTAACATGTGGCCAATATCATATGTCCAAAGAATAGTTTCAGCCAATTACTTTAACACTGGCTGATGGACACATACTCAATATGAGATGACCTCTCAGGTCATACAGAGATTAGCATGTGGTCTCACCACACCATGATATCTATTTGGGAACGTCGCCCCTATTTGACAATCTGCTCACCAAACACAAATTCTCACGAGAAATACTCTCTAAAACGACCGGGAAACTCTTTTCCCGAAATCATCACATGACATTACCACCGTACTGCAACCGATAGGTAAACTACTTCTCGCGACTCTCTTGTCATCCGTCAAAACATGTGGCTTTAAGATTTGTCGCCAAATCGAAACCCAGATCTAGTAGGGTCACTACTTAATCGACCCCTACTACAACACTAATAACGATTCTTCATTCCTCTTAGGTTTCTGATAAAATTATATCAGAACCTTATCCTCCAGACACTAATGTCCGTACTCCACAGACTCGAAATTCGAGGATACTACCAATTACTACAGTGGGGATAACTTATGTATCCTTACACTCACCACATCGCAATGCTTAGAACAAAGAATATAATCGATTATTTAATTCATAATCCCAGCAAACCAACAAGAAATTTCCACTTATAAATTATAGAGTATACACTCTATAATTTCAATAACTGCGAAGACTGCCAGAACGGTAGCAACAACAAATTTCATATTCCCCAAAACACGTCCATCGAGGACATTAGTCCAACTTGCTTAACAACAATAAAATGGGTGGATAAATTTTAATCTACATATCACAGCTAGTCATCCCTTTTCGAGAGAAATGACAAAGAAATGATATCAATAATCCACTTCCACCACAAATTCCAGGCTTATAGAAATAATCCTTTAGCAATACCACCTGGAATAAATATGGTCTACTACTAGTCCATGATACAGTGGGCTTTTCTCCCTCGCTGTCCCTTCCTCGAATTCCGTGCATTTGACTCAACATGCACTAGATCAGTCGCTATTGACTTTCTTAAATTCTCGTAACGTCAACTCAGTTCGGAATGACCTCTACTGTCCAACTTCCAACCTACCACAAACATGAGGCTACATACCTTATGGCCTTACCAAAACATTCAACAACATAGGAGTCTGACCTCTTAATCCAACTATTATGGAGATCTTACCATGACCTCATAATTAAAACGCTTATCCGACAAATGTCACTCTCGTCAATCAAAGATTGATCGAAAGTCAACACATGAGTGACACCTTGTAATTTCTGAAATTCCTTGATAGTGACTAAGCAATCAGCTTGTCACAATACTCATTTTCCAAAATGCTTTCACTATGCAAATTTCCACTATCTTTTGCATCAAAGACCACAACTACATCAAAAACATTCCCCTGCTCTTCACCCTTAAAGAGCAATATAGATTGATACCGAGACAATATGTCATATTTCCAAAATTTCCTCCTTTAATCAATCTATCCGACACCTCCAAGGCATGATCTAATATTTCAATTACTAAAATACACATCCAATGCCCAACCTTGCACTTAAATCAAGAACCAATCAAACCATGGATTCATGAATCCTCAACTCATATCCTTCATCTAGACACAAATTTCCGGTCAGAGTTCAACGACTCATAGGAAAAGTCTAGATAATTTACCATTCCCTTAAGGGTACATTGAGAGATCGGCATATTAAGGCATAGCCTTGAAGAATCAAATATTTATGGAACCACCCGGTCCATAACTCAACAAAGAAGTACTAACTCATATCCTTAATAAACACTAAGCGTCCAAAGCATAAAATGCCGATGGATCCGCCGCGGTCGGACCATCACTCTATAGACGCTAATTGCTACCAAGTACATAAGGTAGTAACAGGAAACGATAACCTAATGCTCTGATACCAACTGTCAGGACCCACCCAGAGTTAAACCCCTTTAACCCGAAGTAAATCCTACGGGGACCACCTCAAGGGAACTTCTTACCGAAACCCCCTTGAAATGGACAACTCTTCTTACAAACTAACTAAGCACTTCCAAGTACAAATTAAGATAACCCCTAACTCATGGGGCCAACCTGCTCCCCAAGTCACATCGACGCTTCACTAACCTATTCAACTATCTAAGTTGGGTTAGTCAGAGCAGTCTACATGGAAGATTACCCTAATGAATTTGCAAGCAGCAACGGATTGATCGACTATGCCTCGACTCTTGTACGCACGACCTCCGCTCAAGAACCCTGCAACACTGGGCATTTGAAAACGAAGGGCCCAGGGAATAACATTTAAAAATAATATTAGCGTGTGTGGACAAAAATAAAAGAATAAAATATAAACATCTTTTACTGCTCTTCCGTTAGTTTTCCAATATCCACATGCACGCAACCAATAGACAATGATTTAATAAATCATTAATAAAATCCCTTGGCTCAAATCATAATTAAATATGTGGGGTATTAACCTTAACCACGAGAAAACCGACCCGCTCTACCTCGAGAGGGTCTATTGACCAGCTCATCGGAGAGGGTCCCATGACCCGCTCTATTCGGGAGGGTCCAACCGACCAGCTACCACCGAAGAGGGTACTGACCTGCTCTATCCGGGAAGGTCATACTGACCAGCTACCACCGAAGAGGGTCAGACCAGCTACTATCCAGAGAGGGTACCAACTACACCTGGAGAGGGTCCATGCTAGCATGCAATACATATATATCCATATCCTTTAAAAAATCCTTTTAAAAACCTCGTGGGAAAATAAACCGAAAACCAAGTCAAAACTCCCTAACTTTACCCCAAATACATTGGAATTAAAACATTTCCAGGAACCCAAAACCGGTTCTCTGCCTTTACTTTAAAACCCTTAAATCCAAGAGCCAAGTTTCCCCTTTTTAAAACTCATCCCCCTCCATAATCCCAAAACGGTGATAACCATTAAAAACCATAATCCGGAAAAATCCTTTAAAACCACGGAAAAAGTAGGAACCTCTTTCCCGGCTCACTTATCTTTAAAAAGTATAAAATTCTCATTTTCTAAAAATCACCGTAAAACATAAAATGGAGGAAATTCATAAATAAAGGAGAAACTAAATAAAATCTATAGCATGCATTAAATTTAAAATAAAAGTCCACTCACAGACTGAGGCCTTAGCCTGACGAAAACCCGAATTCCGCTCAACTCAAGTCTCCACAATACGAGCCTCTTCGCGTCCTGTTCCATAATTAATATTAATTTCCTGGACGCAAGAATAATAATTAACTAGCATAATCGTACACATTTAAAGTGTACACCTCGCTCATCGGCTCCACATTTCTTAAATTGTCAACTAAAAATCCCTGACCTTCACCAATAACTTAGGAGTCCTTAAAATAATTCTTCAACCTTATCCGGTAAATAATCGATAGTCAGAATAATATTTAATTATCCGCCAATAATACTAAAGTAGAAAATTCCAAAACCTAACCAAAACTCCTCCAAAAATTACCAAATTTTAACCATAGACTCCTCACAATAAATACTAATTAATGGGCATGAAAAACTGCCCAAAAAGTGGTGGAAGGGCCGCCAGCTCCGCCGTCGGCAGAAATTCTGGCCAACATTCCGGCGACCTCTAATCGCCACTAAATTTTACCAGTAGCTTCGTCTCATCAATTGGAACAACTTTCTAGTTCAACTCGAAGGCCAATTCGGCCTCTAACTAGGTCAAAAACGTGATGAACAGTAAATCCAAAATAATTTCAATTCGAAACTTCAATCCTTCAATTCTCCATACACACTTCGAATCAAGCTACCAAATTCTAAGAGATTATAGTACTCCTAAAACCCATCCTAAACATATAAAGAACTCAACAAATGGTGATCTAGAGAGGGAGAAATTCGATTTGGAACCTCTACTGTACACTCGGCCTTCAACAAAGAAATTCTTTCAAACCAATGTGAGATAGATCAAATGGCTTACCTAGGATGAAAGTAGACTTAGAGGCGGTCATTTTGAGACCGGTGCGGAGGCCTGAGGTGGCCGGACGGTGGCGCGGTAGCGGCTGGAACTTCCGGCAGTGTTTTCGGTCAGGGAGAGAGAAAACACGGGGAGAGCGAGAAAATGTCTGGGGTGAAAAATCTGATTTTTCACCCCGGTAACTCTTATATATATTCATTTGACCGCACAGTAACTTTACATTTTTTTTTATACCTTTCTCATACGAACTCCGATTTGAGATTGCTACGTGTCCACGAACTCGTAACGACGCCCTCTACAACTTTCAAGAAGGAAGTTTTCCCAAATTCTTGACTTAACGAAAAGTCAACTTTACGATCATTATACGGTTAAACGATCACTTTAAATGGTAAAAGACCAAAGTAACCAACCGTAAAATAATTTTTGGATCGGGATGTGACAGGTTTTGTTCACCTCATCCTTCTCTTCATTCCCTTGGCTTGAGGGTCCAATTTCGAATCCTATTTTGAAATGTCCTGAATTCTGTTCCTCTGTATTTTTTCCGTTGAGGCGCCGACGATGATGTTTTGGGTTCCAGGCGGACTTTTGGAGCTCAGGTGAGGCGAGCTAGATTTCGAATTGAGACTGCACAGCAGATGGAGGTGTCGCTGCTGTCGCTACTGCTAGGCTGCTCGTTAGTGATGGTGGTGAGGCTTCGAGGATAAGGTGGGGAAGTTCTGTCCTTGAAGCTTTGAAATTGGTTTGTGGGGTTTACTTTTTTAGAGTTTATTGAGTTTTGATTGAGATTGGAGGATTTGATGAATTTGGGTTTTCTGCTCAATTCGGGTCTAGTGCAAGTTTTGATGTTTTTGGAGTTTGATTTGCTGTATTGATATTGAAAGAAGCTAGTAGTGAATGGTTATGCTCGATTTCAAGAAATGGAGGAATCAAGTGAATATTAGTTAATCTGTTGGTCAGGGAGTAAATAGGCTGTATATATTTCATTCAAGCTGAGTAGTGTTTTGGTGACTGCAGGGGGGTTACAGATGAATCCGGTGTGGGATAAAGCTTTTTTTCTTCAGTTATAATGGCTAAGGAGAAGCATCTGGTTCATGGAGTTAAAGGATTACAGGTGAGAGTTAGAACTAGGTTGATATTGTTGTGATTGTTGTTGTTGTGCTCCATTGCTGAATTGGAGTTGTTGTGTTGTTGCATGTTGTCGAGAACTTGGTGATTCAGAGAAAACGGGGAAACTCTGCCGAAAATTCCGGCAAGTCGACCGGAATCCGGCAGGATATTCTGGCAACTTGCCGGAATCCGGCAAAGTGGCAAAATTTTCGGCAGAGCCGAAGAGGTAGGAATCGATCATCCCGTTAAGTTTTTAGTCATAAGATCTCTGTTAAATCATGGACTGGGTAATTTTAGAAAACTTACCGTAAAGAGGAAATTCCACTTTGGGAAACTTTCCCCTTTTGGAAAGTTTCCATTTCTGTTAAGTTGTTAATTGGGTTGAAAAGGTTAAAGAAAAGGTAGAATTCAAGTTAAAGGTTTTGAAGTTAATTAGTGAAGTTTGGAAATTATAAGTATGTTGACCACTCTAGTGGTTGAGAGGAAGATGATATCTCCAATTAACGAAAATGTAAGTTAATCGTTGTAGATGATTTGGATTAAAAGCAATACGATTTATCGACTCATAATTAGTAATTCGGTTTGAATTGTAGTTTGGGTATCCATAGTAATTCAACAAAATTACTATGTGATAACCTATCGTCAATAAAATAGTAAGGAAAGTCGATACGCTGAGATTACAAAGTCGGAAACTAAACTTCGAGTTGACAATGGGGAATAAGCGTATTGTTGAAAAAGTTATTAAAAAGAAAGAAATTTGGTCAACTCTTGGTCAAATAGGATTTTATAGTCAAACTAGGAAAAGATTAAGTCAACAGTTTCTAAAGACTAATATATTGGATTAATTGTACAGACTCTGGTCGAACGTGAGACGGGCTCGACCCCGTGGTTAGTTCGAGGTTTTTGCTCGAGGGGCTTTCCGAGCAGTGAGGAGGTCGCAATAAGTACAGTGAGTGGAATATATTTTTAAATATAATGCATGCCATAGACTTTAATTAGTTTTTCCTTTATTTATGAATTTCCACCATTTTAAGTTTTATGGTGATTTTGGGAAAATGAGAATTTAATACTTTTATGGTGAACCGGGGAAGAGGTTTCTACCTTTCCCGTGATTTTAAAGGATTTTCCCGGAATATGGTTTTTATTGTTATCACCATTTTGGGTTATGGAGGGGATGCCATTTAAAAATGGGAAACTTGGCTCTTGGATTTAAGGATTTTAAAATAAAGTCAGAGAACCGGTTTTGGGTTCCTGAAAATGTTTTAAATAAAATGTATTTGGGGTAAAGTCATGGAGTTTTGACTTGGTTTTCGGTTTATTTTCCCATGAGGTTGTTTTAAAAGGATTTTAAAGGATATGGATATATGTATTGCATGCTAGCATGGACCCTCTCCAGATGGAGATGGTACTCTCTCTGGATAGTAGCTGGTCTGACCCTTTTCGGTGGTAGCTGGTCAGTATGACCCTCCCGGATAGAGCAGGTCAGTACCCTCTTCGGTGGTAGCTGGTCGGTTGGACCCTCCCGAATAGAGCGGGTCAAGGGACCCTCTCCGATGAGCTAGTCAATAGACCCTCTCGAGGTAGAGCGGGTCGGTTTTCTCATAGTTGAGGTTAATACCCCACACATTTAATTATGATTTGAGCCAAGGGATTTTATTAATGATTTATTAAATCATTGTCTATTGGTTGCGTGCATGTGGATTTTGGAAAACTAACGGAAGAGCAGTAAAAGATGTTTATCTTTTATTCTTTTATTTTTGTCCACACACGCTAATATTATTTTTAAATGCTCTTCCCTAGGCCCTTCGTTTTCAAATGCCCAGTGTTGCAGGGTTCTTGAGCGGAGGTCGCGCGTACAAGAATCGGGACATAGTTCATTAAACCGTTGCTGCTTTCAAATTCATTAGGGTAAATCTTCCATGTAGACTGCTCTGACTAACCCAACTTAGATAGTTGAATAGGTTTGTGAAGCGTATATGTGACTTGGGAAGCAAGTTGGCTCCATGAGTTAGGGGTTATCTTAATTTTGTTCTTGGAAGTGCTTAGTTGGTTTGTAGAAGGGTTGTCCATTTTCAAGGGGGTTTCGGTAAGAAGTTCCCTTGAGGAGGTCCCCGCAGGATTTGCTTCGGGTTAAAGGGGTTTAACTCATGGTGGGTCCTGACAGCATATGTGGAGGCGACATCCATGTTGGCGCGAAGTCGCTTAGTGGATTCATTAGCCCGAGTGAAAAGTTTTGTGATCGCATTGTGGTATACGAGTTCGTTCGAGCCCCGTGATCGAAAGTTAGGGTACAAGGAACGAGAAATGAAAATTTTGATTGAAGGACGCATGAGATAATACGTCCTTAGCCTCAAGGCCTAGTGAAGGAAATGCCCGTTTCTTTTGTATCGAAATGTGCGAGAGACGTGTGATTTCCCCTACGGTGATGGATTATAGCATTTCTGTTCTTCCACAAGGAGGACGTTGGCGCTAATTGTCAAGTGTGGCAGTTGTATAAGTAGAACATAAGTGTTGACTACGAGTTAGTCTATGTTATGTCTTGGAAAGCTACCAAATTGTCTTAATTGCCATTTTGGGAATTATCTCGAGAAGAGCTAAAGACAAGCCTTATGGAGTCGATTTACGACGAAAGAGATGAGACGAGGGTATCGTACTCAAAAAGTGTTTTAAAGTGAGCATAGTTATGTATCCCGTATTGCAACTACGAGAAGACTTTGGTTTCTAATGGAATTGGTACATAGAGCTTGTGACTCTTCTTTGCTTGAAGCTCTGTCCAGTGGAACTTAACGACATTCCTTGACGGCTGGACAAATAAAATCTTGGAATGTGGGTCATTTTTAACTGGATGGTGTCATTGGGAATGACAGTTAGTTTTATGTTCCGCAGTGGAAATATCGAGGATGAAATTTTTGTAAAGGGGGTAGTTTGTAAGACCCCATTCCAAAAATTTACCTTTTTACCGGGATCAAGCGAATTACAAAGGGTTGTAATCGCGTTGTTAACTTTCCCTGAATTAATATTCGAGTTTAATATCGAGATATTCTCGATTCTGGAGAAAAATAGAATTAGTGTCCCGATGGAGAAGATTATTTCAATACGAGTCCTCCGGTATGTTTGGAATATGTTCTGGAGCTTCGAGCTGTTTATTATGAATTTATTCAAGTTATGGAAGTAATAGATGTTAATTACCTTATCGTAAAAAGATGACTTTGTAATAAGTCGAGAATTTGGAGAAAGTTCCTTCAGGAAAATTGTAGAGGACGTTAATATCAACTCGTGGGTATGTCCTATGAATTCATCGGAGTTCGTATGCGAAAGTTATTCGGGATAATGTGTTGTTACTGAACGGTAAATAGTAAATAGCAAAATATTTTTTACTGTTCACGATAACTTTTATAATTCAATCTGGGCCACTATATATATATATATATTCTAGCTGTCTAGAGACTCACGGCCGTGAGTCGTGCCTCACCGCCACGTCTAGCTGTCTCGTCATGCCTCTGCCAGCAAGCTCAGACCCTTAGCTGCTCGGAGACACCGGGACCGAAGCTCTGCCAAGGAGGAGAATTTACGCCGGAGCACTACCAAGTCACTACTAACGCCAATTCAGACTGGAGGAGTACCTGGAGGGTTCCTGGCAGCAGAGGAGTCGCCTGGTGGTTTGAAAGGGGAGGAGAACGCCAGGGACGCCTCGTCGGAGAGGATTCGCCGGGGAAATTTCCTGCACGAGTTCAATGAGGCATTTTTCCTCCTTTATCTCCTCCATTGGTGCTATTTGTGGTTGCTTGTACTGTTGTTGATGGGGGAGGGGAGGGGGTTGGCCGGTTTTGGCTTGTAATCGGTCGAGAGGCCGATTGGAGTAGTCTAGGGTAAATAGGGGTAATTCCCTGGGTTTTTACTGCGATAGATCTGATATTTTTAGCATTTATCGTGGATGTGAAAGGTCGAAATTGCCCCTGACAGTTTGGAGTAATTACAGGGGTGCCATCAAGGTAGAAATTCTGGAAATACCCCTGGTAGTTTGAGTTAATTACCGGACTGCCACTGGGAATGAAATTCCAAAAATGTCCTTGGCTGATTTGTATATTTACGAGACTACCCCTGAGGTTAAAAAGACAATATTGCCCCTGACAGTTGTAGTTAATAACAGGCCCCTAAAAGGGTGAAATTCCATAAATGTCCCTGGTAGCTTAGCATAATTACCAAACTGTCATTGAGGCTGAATTGACAATATTACACATAGAGGATTTGTTATTTACATGGATGCTTTTATGTTATATTTATATGTGGGTATTTATTTATGGTTGAATGTTTGGGTTAATACCGATATTTAGCTAGGTTGTGGATACCTCGGTGGAGAGGTTAAACCTCCGATTTGCATTTAGCTTATTCTATCCTTATTAATAAATCAATTGATAAATAGAAAAACGGAATTCGCCCGGTTAGGGAGTTAATTAAAATAAGAGCTACATGTGGCTTGATCCTTGTGTAGAGGGTACGTAGGCAGCCTGTCCAGGTTACAGGTGCAGTCACTAATAATATTAGAAACCTAGGTTCTCTAAAGTAATCAGTATGAAATCCAAATGCGGAAATCGGGGTAACCTCCAGCTGTGAGGTCTATTCCGGTATAGTTTGGATTGTTTAAAATGGTTTGGGAAAAAAGGGTTATCCTTTCTCAAGGGGATTTCGAGTAAATCTCTTTTGAGATGGGTCCCGCACATCCTATCCCGTGTATAGGAAGGTAAAACTCGGGTCGGGGCGTGACAATATATGATTAATTACGTAGTTGGAGTTAGGGCTATTTGGCTACACTACGCCAATTTACCCTCCATACGACGGGCAATGTCTGTCGTCTGATCTTTTTTTGCGTGTCGTCTATCCAGCTGTCATCTGATAAGCATTCAGACGACTGATGTTGTCTGTCGTCTGATAAAACTTTACACGACAGACAATATATCGTGTGATATAATCTCAAACGACATACACCTGATAAGTGCGTTTTACGCTATGTTTTTAATGTGTTTTTTTCCTCATTTGTACCTTGTTTATTCCTTAGTAATGTTGTTTTTACTTATATTGAGTCAAAAGGGTTTTTCTGTAGAGTAATGGTTAATATGTGTCTTTATACAGAAATTTGTGCTCAAGTGTTGTAAATTCGATTTGGAACAAACACTTGGTAATTTTCTCATGATTCACCGTACCTTTACATTGTCATTTTTGATGAATTTGGTTTAATGTGTAGATGACATGTAAATGAGCATATGAGAACAAGAATCATGAAGATTGGATTCATGGAAGACAACAAGAAAGGCCATGGAAAAGAAGAAACTCTGAAACATAAGATTTTGATCCGAGCAGAAATTCCCAGAAACCATAACTCAACTTCAAAAATTTCCCTAGGATGATCCAGGAGGAACCAGGGAACGTGCCATATATGGATGAAAACCTGTGGATGTCTAGTTTCTAAATCTTTTGGAATCACAGCAATCCGAGTTCTGAGGAAGAAGTTATGCCGGAAACAATGGCCGGAGGTCAGTCCCGCGAGTGAAACTCTCTCACGAATGAAACTCTCCCGCGAATGAAATCTTACTCGCGAGCAGAAATCTCTCCCGCGAGCAGAAATCAACTTCGGAAAATCATATCTAAAGATCCAGGAGGAATCTGAGGACGAGCCATATTTCATTGGAAAGCTACGGAAGTCTAGTTTTCAGATCTTCTTGAATCACAGCATTTGGAGTTCAGATGAAGGAGTTATGATCAAAACAATGGACGGAGGTCAAGCTGCAAAACTGGGCAGTTTCTGCCTAAGTTGTCACACGAGTTTGGGAGGATGTTTCTTCACCAAAATTCTTCCCAAACATGTCAAAGGACTTAAGAAGAGCTTAATGAAGTCATGGGAAGCTGCATTAAAGAAGAAGATTCGAAGAATGCATCATGGCAGCCGAAACAACCAAGTATGGAGCTTTCCCGGTCAAACCGGGAAAGTCTGTCCTTGCCGAGGAGTCTAAGAAATCAGAAATCCAAGGTCCAAGTCGAAATCCTTGTCAAATAAGAAAGAAGAAACCAAGTCCAAAAAAGGATTACAAGTTCAACAAGGAAGGTGTCTCCTTGAAGCTCCCGGATTCTCTAGGGTTTCCTCTCGAAATTTTCTGTATAAATAGGACCTATGTACATCAAATTTCGTGTCTCTCAATTGCTCTAAGCCTTAGTATAGCCAAGCTCTACCTAAAAACCCTAAACACAGAACTGCACAAGCTGCCGCCGCCGCACCAACCGCTGTCAATTGCTTTCATCAGCCGCCGATTCCACCTTCTACCCTAGCCGATCTATATAGGTAGTCTAGGTATGAAGTTCATCAAGGTTTTGTGTAATAATCTACTATGTTTTATCATGTTTTATTATAAATTATTTTATGGTTTTCGGTTTTATACGTTGCATGTGTTCTTAAGTTCTTCTTTGTGATTTTCTTGAAACCATGTGTGATGTATAACGTTCTAAGTATATTTTAGTTTCATGATTTAGATTAAGTTGCGGTATGTTCTTGTGTGTAGTATGTGTTAATTGATTAATCATCACCTGATCATGTAATCAAACCTAAAGATAGTCTAGGCCAAGACGTTTCTAAGGGGGGAGTTTAATAAGCCGTAGTAATCTAGGATCAAGTTAGGCATATTTGATAGTTTGATTCTAGCTGCTGCAAAGGGTTTCTAGGGTGAGTGATTTGCATGCTAATAGGATGAGTGACGCCATACCTAGGATCATGTCTTCAACCGACTCCAGAACGGTAAGTGTATCTTGTTTAGATTAGGCATAGTTGATAGTTTAAACAAGGTGACACATATATGTTTTAGGTTCAGGCATATTTGAAGTTCCTAAAAACACATGAGAAGTCATAAGAGGTTGAAATCAGTTAAAACATATGATAGTGCGGGCATCACTATTTAATCTTGCATGAAATTGTTGTATGCTTATTTCGGTGTTTGTTATGTTGTGTGCTTGAGTATTGATTGACCATGTTTTGTAAATAAGTGTCTTTTATTTTCGAAACACTTCATATAATCCCCATCATAATTCGGTAAATATGTGAATAGTTTGTAAATAATTTAATTCTTTTTGTTCATAAATTTCGTTGTCATGTCTATGTTTTATGGATTGTATGTGTGTATGTGTTTTATACTTGTATAGTTGTGACAGAATTATACTCGTATGTTTATATTATATTTGTGAATGTTACTAACTTGTTTTGATGCAGATATAATCATTCCCTAGTGTCCCCGGCTTGAACGATCCCTACTTACAATTACTACACGATAGGGTTTTTTAAATTGCACAGGTCAACTTGGCCTGGTCAACACCCTTATGTTTATGTCGTCTCACACCCTTATCTTTATATCGTCTCACACCAATTCAAACGTTATATGTATGTCGTCTGATATGCACATCAGACGACATGCACTAATATCTTATAAATGTTGTTTGAAAGATATAGAGACGTCTAAATTTATAGATATATGTTGTATGGTGTTGGTCTGATGTCAATCCTGTTGGATGTCTCAATAAAGGTATTTGCACAAAACTAATTTTGAAATCTAAATTCCTTCTCATTGCCAAAACCAACAATATTTACAAAGAATTACTTATTCTAAACAGACATATATGCTATAACACCATTAAGTTATTACGAAATGTTATTGACTTTACAAGTCAGAGTTGTGACGTGTTGATTTCTCTACTGCTATAGTTAGAGCATTACACAATAAATGTTACGGTTATCCACTAGAGGCATCTTGTTGAGCATCCCCACAGGAGACGTCATGTGGATGCACCAGTTGATTGACGGAATCTGTTCATTTTCTTCCCGTCAAGATGAACTGACTCAGTGCCTTGCCGATTTGTGCATTAGTGAAGTGATCAAACTGCATGTGATACTAGAGAGTATCGATCATCTCGGATCGTGACCCACGAGTCACATCCAAGCTTTGGCAATCATTGCAGGAAGAGTTGGGCCTTCCAGATAGCCTAGAGAGCTGGATATGTTTTTTACAAGATTCACTTGCCGCCACAGTTGCAGTATATGTATGACGTGTCACACGTCATGATTACGGGAAGCCCACCAGGAGCCCCACAAAATTATTGTTTGGACAGATGAGCAGCTGCGCTGTGATGTTTCTTACGAGAAGAGTTCATACTGCATCTTGGATCATGATGTGAGGAAGCTCAGGAACCGAGAGGTTCCAATTGTGAAAGTGCAATGAGATAATTATGGTGAAAAAAAGCTACTTGAGAGCTTGAGACAGTTATGCGGAAGACTTACCCGCACCTCGAGTGACGTCTTGTTTTATTTCGAGGACGAAATTTCTTTAAGTGGGGTAGAGTGTGAGACCCTGACTAATTTTATTAATTTTCCGACACATCTAGGGTTTATTTACGACTTCTTTTCGGTACGTAGAGAATGCACTGTAATATTTTAATATTAGAGCGAACGTCGCCACTTGCGTATGAGTATTTACGGAACGTTTTCCGGCACTCTACGTATTTGTCATGTTTTACATACGTGATTTGACAATTATTTTTCAAATGTGTGATTTACAGAAAACGTTTTCGAGTTTTTCGTTATTTTAAAAGTCAGAAGAGATCGTGACCGTTGGATTTGTTCGACGAATCGTGGTCGTTAAAAGGTTTTATAAAAACCTTTTTCTCTCTCTCTCCCTTATCTCTTTCCACATTTTCTTCTTTCCGCTTTTTCTTTCATTCCCTTTCTTCTCCTTTCCTCTTCGACAGGCTCTCCCTCTCTCTCTCCTTGTCGACGAAGACAGTCCAGCCGCTCCACCACCGGTGCGCGTGCTGCCTCACCGCCGCCACCATCGAGCTCGCCAAGCTCCGGCGAACACACCCCGATCTCCAGCCAATCCTGCACTGCCGTATCCACCGCCCAGTCGAGGAAGAACCGAAGCACTGTGTATTAACCATCGAGCCAAACCAGTCCACCGGAGGAGCAAGGAAGCTCCCAAACGCCACCAAGAGCTGCCTAAGAGCGAGGAGGAGGCGAGGGGAGCTCTGCCGGAGGAGAACTGTCGGAAAAAACAGAAAATCGACTTCGAGGGTAAATTCTCCACCTTTTCTCTCGTTTCTTGGCCTATTGTGTTGCCAGGATGTTATAGAAGAGTGTTGGGCAGGTGTTGGGAGCTGGTTTGACCGGAAAAACTTCGTTTTCCGGCAAACCAGTCCATCGGTAAACAGAGGGGTAAAAACCTTGGTTTTACCGCGGTAGATTTACTTTTTTACCGGTTTACCATGAGGTGAATTGACCAAAATGCCTTTTTCAGTTTTTAAAATTATAACCTGCCATTTTTACTGTTTAACTTTTACAGTTTTACCGTATTTTTATCGGTTGACTTTTACTATTTATAGTTTGACCAGTTGACATTACTATTTACTGGTTGACTTTTACTATTTACAGTTTGATTGGTTGACTTTTACTATTTATAGTTTGACCGGTTGACTTTACTATTTACAGTTTGACCGGTTGACTTTTACTATTTATCAGGTGACTTTTACTATTCATAGTTTGGATTGTTTGACCTTTACTATTTATCGGGTGACTTTTACTATTCATAGTTTTGATTGTTTGACTTTTACTATTTATAGTTTGACCGGTTGACTTTTACTATTCACCAGCTCACTTTTGAATGTTCACTGTTGGCTTTACTATTCGCGGTTGACTGTTGACTTTTTACTATTTATTATGGACTTTTGACTTTTACCGTAGAAGACCAATTTGTATGTTTTACTGCTACGGTTAAATGGTTTAAAAGTTTTAAAAATTAAATAGGCGACGGAAAGACGTAAGTACCGAATGAGTAACAATCCCGAATCTTGCCTGGTTCGAGAATCAAGGCATCAAATAATTAAACTCTAGTGTCGGGAAAAATAAACTGAAGGTTTGTCGAGTTTACCGAGTTTTGGTCAACTTTGACCAACTCAGTAGACTTGGTCATCCCTAAAGTCAACCTTTGACCTTTCCTGGTTGTTTCCGGGTAGACTCGTGGTCCCTTTAGCGGGTGGCACGGTTCCAGAAATAGCGTACTTCCTTGTATTCCGAGTTTTCCTGTGTAAAGAACAAACACGTCAAAGAGGCGTCCCCGGGTTTACGGAGGGAAGCCACTCCGATGCTTAAGTTAGACACTGTCAATTAAGCAGAAAGATCAAGAATAGTCAAGAAGTCCCCCTTTTACCGGGATGCATGTGCCGGTATTTATAGTAGCATTGAAGGCAGCATTCCTGTCCCTTTCCAATGTGGGAGTAGTTTCCCTTGCTTTACTTAGCTTTATGGCGAATTGGGCCCAGACAAAGGGCCCAGAGTGGCTTCACATTTAATTGTAACCCGGTAAAGGTGAAATATTAGGTTCCACCTATAAACAAGTCCCCCAAGTCCTCAGTCAAGGGGTACGCTTGGGTGGGGACTTAAAATCGTTTCTTTACCAGGTTACAAAGTTAGCAACCAAACCCGGGGTACCCAGTCCCCCAAGTCCGTACGCAAGCGTAACCCGCAGATACTCTTTACGTTGAGAATTCAAAACGACGTCTTCGGGTTGTAGTGGGGGAAAACTGAAAAGGTTTTCGGTTTTGTGAAGCGGCATGCATGACACGTGTCGTTTCCCTCGAGAAACTGAAACGTTCCTTCAGTGCACGCCCCTAATTGTACAAATAGGGGTTGAGGGTGACAGTTTTGTCTCACCTCCAAACCGATAACTTTTTCGTGCTCTTTGCTTTCGCTCTCTTTTGTCGCTGTTTCTTTTGATTCCCAAACTCAAATCGATCTCAAAAACCCCTTCAAACCCTCATAAGTAAGGTATTGTTTCTTCTTCCCTCCTTTTTGAGTGTTTTGGGACGATTTGTGTACTGTTTCTGGGTTTCTGCGTTACTGTGGGAATTTAGCTTTGTGGCGCCGGGTTACCTGGGTTTTGTTGACGTCCCCGTGTTTATGTCTTTGCAGATGGCCAATGAAGCAATGGACACTCACGTCCCCGAGTTTGCCTCTGTAACTTTCACCGATGGTACCGCTCTCGATCCTCCCGGGTACTCACTAACAGCGGATGAGATCGTGGAACTGAGGAGCAACTGGAAGATCCCCGAGTCCGTTGAAATACGGCCCTTAGAACCCGAGGACCAGTTCTTCGCTCCCGGGGATAGGTGGACGCTGTGCCACGAGTATCAGCTACGCTGCGGCCTGTCACTCTTGCTAAAGGTAGAGGTGCAGTATCTCTTAGCTGCGAGCAACTTCGCAATCGGGCAAATTGGCCCGAACATGTGGAGGCAGCTACTCGGGTTGTGCGTGATGTACAAAGTATTGAAGCAGCAGATGCCGACATACCACGAGCTGCACGCCATGTACCGGGCCGAGTACTCCCGGAAGGCGGGTTTTAGCGGGACTATCCAACTGAAGTCCAAGGCGACCTTTATGAAGATTGTCGAGGACCTGCCAACCTCCGTGAGCCGGACCTGGAGGGAGAAAAGTTTCTTGATAAGAAACTTTCAAGACCCGGGATACGCATTCCAAGTACCGGGTGACTTCCAGCCACTGATGAGTAAGTCCTTTATCCGGATTCTTCTCTCTTTTCTCTATCCCGGGTTATATTTATGTTTGTGTTGCAGATGTCCCCGACATTCCTCTGGAGCCGGTGATGGAGAAGAGGATCCGGAGGATGCTGTGGGCCTTTCGGGGGCAAGACGACCGGAGTTCATACCGGCTTTGTAGGCTGTATGTGTACAGCAGGTGCCGGTTGATGGAGCTACCAGGTTTGTCCAGTGTCCTTTAAATTTTTGTTGTCATGTGGCATGCTCTTTGTGTAACAGGCTGTGTTTTTGTTGCAGCTCTTCTTCCGATGGAGTTCACCAAACGGAAGAACCCGGGAATATACGACGGGTTTGAAGATAAGGCTGTTTGGGCCGGGATCCGAACGCAAGCAACAGATGGTCAACTATACGACATCTAGCCGTAGTAATCTAGAAGCCGAGCAAGGGGATACCGAGAAATTCTTCGTGGATACCTTGCACTTCAATGAGATCCCCGGGTACCTGGCTGAGGTACTTGGCACGGAGATGTACCAGGAGTTAGATGAAGAGATTGTAGGGAGCCCCGCGGAGGAGGTGGCGGAAGACCCGGTGATTGAAGAACCGGTGACTCAATTCCCCTTAGCAGACGAAGAGGTGGAGTTTGAAGAACCGGTGATGAGCGCAGTTCCCTCATCTATGCTCCCGGGTGAGGAGGAGTTTACAAAAGAGGATGCCAACGGGGGTGAAGAGGTTGGAGGGTTGGAAATGATAGGGAGTGAGAGCCCTGAGGGGAGTGACGGGAGTGACGAAGTTCACGAAGTGGAGCCCGTTCCCTCTCGCAAACGCACCCGGGAGGCATCCAGCTCGGCGAGGTCCGAGAGGAGGAAGAGAAGGAAGGAGAGGAAAGAGAGGAGGGAGAGAAAGCAGCACCGGGACACTGATGAGATAATGGAGGAGTTGGCGGGCGGGGGAATGGCGGACGTGGCCATCCAGAGGATGGTAGCGGACTTGAAGAATTGTGCCGCCGACTCCTATGTCCTGGAGCATGAGGACCCGTTGATTGTAGCCCGGAGGACACAGGAGAAACTGATGCGGGTAAGTTTTTCTTCTTCCCCTAACCCGTTTTTTTTTTTTTTTGATTACTAACCCGTTATTTGTTTTATGTAGGGTGTCAGGATGTCGTACTTGGCAACTGACCGGCTCTTAAACGAAGGCATCCCCGAGAGAGAGAGAGTGCTCAGGGACGACCTCCGGGCGGCCCGGGACCAGGTGACGGCGAGCGAAGAATGCCTGGATCAGGTCCGGGAAGAGGCAAGCGCATCAGCTGTCGCGTCGTGGGCGGAGTTGGCCAAGGCAGAAGAACAAATAGCATACTTGGTGGCCAAGAACTCGGAGTTTGAGAGAGTCAACGAGGGTCACCGGGAGGACCGGTGTGCTCAAGATGCCGCCATTGCTCAGCTTACTCAACAAAATCAAGCGCTGCAGCAACAAGTGACTTCTCTGGAGCAGCAGAAAGGAGAGTTGGTGTAGGCTGTTTCCCGGGCCAGGGACTCTGCTGTCTCCGAGTTTCTAGCGAATCCCGAATTTGAACTGAAGCTGCGGTCGGCAAGGGCTGAGGCTCGAGCCGAAACTGTTAGCGCCGGGATTCGCCAAGGATGGCTCGACAAAGCTAGGTATGACGGTCACCAAGGTCATGTCAGACCCGACGAGGCTGCAGGCACCTCCCGGTCGACTCCTGCCATGGCTACAAACCCTAGGGCTCCTGCAAACCCGGCTCGGAGTCCCCCGGTTCGTTCTTCAGCAGCCCGGAGAGGTACTTCCCGTGGTGGGATTGTCGGTGGTCCTCAAAACCGGCCACCGCTCCGTAGGGGACAGTTTATCATACGGCCCCGGGGAGGACGTGGCGGCTCGAGCACTGGCGGGGGTAGCGGGTCTGCAGCGCCATGAACTGGAACCTCTTAGTATTTTTGTTTTTGCTTTTGTAGATTAGACTTTACTTGTAGCGGTTCGCTACTTTTTGTAATTGATCTCTTTGAAGTAATCAAGCTTTTCCTTCGCATAACTCCTCCTGTGAAATAACACGGTAACCTGATGCATGGTATAAAAATTTACACATAATGCCGGTTTGATATGTAAATAAAGATAGTGCCGCTAGGGTATACGGGTCCGTTAGGACTTCCATGGGCCACTAAGGCCTTGCGGGGGAATGTCTTTTTATAACACGGTATTTTTCCCTGTAAAATAACACGTTAAACTGATGCATAATTTACGAGTGTTGACAAAATTCACACATAATGCCGGTTTGGCATGTAAATAAAAATAGTGCCGCTAGGGCTTTACGGGTTCATAAGGACTTTCAACCCGATGCATAACCTGCAAGTAGTGACAAAATTTGCACATATAATGCCGGTTTGGCATGTAAATAAAAATGGTGCCGCTAGGGCTTTACGGGTCCGTTAGGACCTCCATGGGCCGCTAGGGCTTTTCAGGGGGGATGTCATTCTATAACACGGTAATTCTTCCAGAGATTATCGGAGCTTTCCGAGTTTGACAATGAAATAAGGCCGTTAAGGCTTGCAATATTTCACGTCATGTAGACCGGAGATTATCGGAGATTTATCGGAGCTTGCCAAGTTTTGACAATGAAATAAGGCCGTGAAAGGCTCGCAATATTTCATGTCAAATGGAGATTACCGGAGATTATCGGAGATTTATCGGAGCTTGCCGAGTTTTGACCATGAAATAAGGCCGTGAAAGGCTTGCAATATTTCATGTCAAATGGAGATTACCGAAGATTATCGGAGATTTATCGGAGCTTGCCGAGTTTTGACCATGAAATAAGGCCGTGAAAGGCTTGCAATATTTCATGTCAAATGGAGATTACCTGCATTCACTCAACAAACTGATTGATAGACATAACCCGGCCGGGTTTTACGTGGGTCTGAAAGGCTTTATATATATAACATCAAAATATAATAAACTTGGACAGTTGTAGATAACTTGGTACCTATTATCAAGCGGGTGGGAGGGTAGCGGGTTTGATGTATGCACTGTCAAAAGTTCGCGGGTTTCCATAACCCGGAGGATTCCATCATTGTTCTTCAAAATATTAAGCGAGAGGTCTTGAGTTCGACTCTCAACGAGAGCACCAATTGTTTCCGGGTAGACTCGTGGTCCCTTTAGCGGGTGGCACGGTTCCAGAAATAGCGTACTTCCTTGTATTCCGAGTTTTCCTGTGTAAAGAACAAACACGTCAAAGAGGCGTCCCCGGGTTTACCGAGGGAAGCCACTCCGATGCTTAAGTTAGACACTGTCAATTAAGCAGAAAGATCAAGAATAGTCAAGAAGTCCCCCTTTTACCGGGATGCATGTGCCGGTATTTATAGTAGCATTGAATGCAGCATTCCTGTCCCTTTCCAATGTGGGAGTAGTTTCCCTTGCTTTACTTAGCTTTATGGCGAATTGGGCCCAGACAAAGGACCCAGAGTGGCTTCACATTTAATTGTAACCTGGTAAAGGTGAAATATTAGGTTCCACCTATAAACACTGGTCAAACTAGGAAAGTGGGTCATTGACCATAGAATGACCGTTACGTTTTTACTTTCGACCTTTTTAGTCGTTGACTCCTCTTTTGACGGATTCAGGATTTCGCCTACACTTAGAGCTTGAGGACTGAGGCTTGGAGCACGAGGATTTCGGCTTCGTCATAACAGGTCGGGTGACCCGTAACTTCCGGGTTAGTGACATTTTATTTTGTGTAGTGCTCTACCATATAAAAGTTATATGATATGATGTTTGTTTGTGCATAGTCGATGTCTTACGATATATGTTTTCTTACTTTATCGCTTCATAAAATGTTTAGAAAACCGAGGCTAGACACACATGTGATGATTCAGATCGAAAAGTAGTACCGTTGTCCTGATTTTCGGTGCTTGGCCTGAGAGTGACGGGACCTAGTGTTTAGACTATGTTTTCCCACGGTGTCGATGACCGTGAACCTCTGAAGGGCAATGCCCTGTTTATTTTATTATCCCACTTACGCCCGTCTCGTACAGAGTTAAGCGAGACGAAAGTGTGGCGTGCTGTTACGAGAGATTTGTTGGGCATTAGCAGTAAATGGACGCTCTCGCTACTATGTGTTTTCAAGCGCATAGGTAGTTGGCCCCGGTTTGCTGTGAAGACAAACCCAGGAAACCTAGATCCGTGAAGCCCTGCATGCTGTTTGTTACTTTGAACACATGGAAAATGAATTTATTTAAATCTGTCTATGAAAACCAAATACAGTTTTTGGTTGTTGCATGTGTTTACGAACTGTTTAATCACCGGTGAAAGCTATATGTAGTATCCATTTATGAGAACTACACTTTTGTTTTCAAACTCTATCTTGGTTGGGTTCGGCCCCTTTTGGGTTAGCGAGGACGAGTGCTCACCCCTACTTTGCAGGTACCCGATAGACTTGCTTTAGAAGAGATGGATTGATGACTAGGGGCTTGGCAGTGCGTGTTGTTCAGCATCTGTATTTTGGGATCACCCTAGAGGAGTTTTTCATCCTTCGTGGTACTTCAGCTTTTCGATCTCTGTGACTGTTGGTTTGGACTCATTCGACGCACTCTGACCTATCGAGCTTTTATCCACGTGTACTTTGCTCGTTAGCCCATGTTATATATTTACTGACTTGGACTTTTCATGTATCTTGTAGTCCAAGTCTTGTACGCTACCTTCCGCACTTGTATATATTATTATTTATTTATTCATCTGCTCCTCATATTTATATCATTTTATTTATATTAGCCTTGTGGTTTCGGCCTAGTGGGTAGTCAATACATGAGATGACGTATTGGTTATTCATAAGTTTGGGATCACGGCGGTTACTGGCGTGTTCCGGGGCCAGAAATAGACCCGGGATGCGACAATTATAGCCGACGAATACCCTAATGTTTCTTCGGCTATAGTTAAATAAATAAAATAATAATTTTATACCAATGGTTGCGTCTCATCAATTTGAAACTATTTGCAGTTGAAGGTCCGGGCAAAATACGTAATTTAGACGGTCAAATTACCGTTTCTTTACGTTTATAGGTTTGACTTACGGGATTGACCGTCCGGATCGAGTCCTTAACGTTGTCGGATCTTGATGAAAATTTACCCATACACATAGTTTAACATAATAATGATATCTGACGGTCGGATTTTCGTTTCATAAGTTTGATCATCACAATCACAACATGCCTACTAATGTTGTATAACTTGTTTATTAAGTGTTAAGTAAATGTTCCGTTTCAAAAACAAACTATACGTAGAAGCTTCAAATGAAAAAAGTTGTGAAATAAGATATGACCGGAATGATGAAATATGTCTACGGTTGAAAAATCACGTAATTTCAATAAAATCTCGGAGCCGATAGTTGTGGTCAATGCATTTTTTCATTCTTTCTCACTAGAGGTAGCTCTATTCCGATGACTATTTTTCATAAAAATTTTATACCACTGGTTGCGACTCATCGATTTGAAACTATTTACATTTAAAGGTCCGGACAAAATACGTAATTTAGATGGTCAAAATTACCGTTTCTTTGCGTTTAGGGGTTTAACTTACGTGATTGACCGTCCGGATCGAGTCCTTAACATTATCAGATTTTGAAGAAAATTTACTCATACACATAATTCAACATAATAATGATATCTTACAGTCGGATTTTTGTTTTACAAGTTTATTAAACACCTAAATTGGAAATAAATATAAAAAGGATTATAGCCGACAAATTTACAATAAATTCGTCGGCTATAGTTAAATAAATAAATAAATAAATAAATAAATATAAAGATAATTAAACACATAAATAAGAAATAAATATAAAAAGGATTATAGTCGACTAAAGTTTAAAATTTTCTATATCTTTCATTTTTCTCCTCCTCCTCCTCCTCCTCCTACTCCGACGGCAACAACGTACTCCTCATCCTACCTCCTCTCCTCCTCGTTCTCCTCCTCCTTCCTCCTCTAAATCATCCTCCTCTAAATCATTCTCCTTCTCTAAATTCTTCTCCTTCTCCTTTCTCCTCCTCTAAATCCTTCTCCTTCTCCTCCTCTCCCTCTCCTAACCTTCTCCTCCTTCCCTAGCTTCTCTCTCCTCCTCCTAGCCTGGCTTCTATCCTCTTCTCCTCCTCCTCTTGTCCTTCTCCACCACCGGTGTAGAAACAAAAAAGAAGTAAAAAGTTTTAATCAAAAATACAAGAAATAAAAAAAGAAAAAAAATATATGAAAAAAATAAAATAACTATAGCCGACGAATTTTAATAAAATTCTTCGGCTAAAGTTAAAAAAATAATAACTATAGCCGACGAATTACCCTAAAATTCGTCGGCTAAAGTTTAAAAAAGAAAAAAATAATAATAACATAAAAAAAATAATAACTTTAGCCGACAAATTACCCAAAAATTCGTCGGCTAAAGTTTAAAAAAGAAAAAAAAAATAAAAAAAAATAATAACTTTAGTCGACGAATTTTAGGGTAATTCGTATGCGATAGTTAAATAAATAAAAATAATAGCTATAGACGACGAAATTTAATAAGGTCCAAAAATTCGTCGGCTAAAGTCCAGAAATTAAGCGACGAAAAATTTCTTCGTCGGCTAAATAAATGACTTTAGCCAACGATGAATAGTAATTTCGTCGGCTAAAGTCTTGGTCGACGGCTTTTTCCCGACGACTTCTTAGCCGACGACGTTTCGTCGGCTAAAGTGGTTGTTCTGGTAGTGTTAGGAACTTTGCTAAATTCAGAGTGGTCAAATAAAAAATCATCTTTTGTTGCCACATCTTAAAAGCCCATTGAACTTCTTAGCTTTTCACCGTGATATATTAAGACATGTACATGAGCAGCAACATGGATGTTGGGCACTTAGGTCGAAGCGTTACTCCCATCCACAAAATTTCAAGAATCAAGTTCCATTTATAAAAATATATTAACACATGTTAAATTATTTGTTAGAGCTAAAAATAATTAACATGCAACACAACTAATTGTTCACATATACATAAGCAGTATCAATATTAATTTGGTTACAACTCAATCTGTTCGGTAATTCCAATCAGATTCGACCAGGTAAGATAGTGAGGATTTAGTTGGGCGAGGCCCGCTTAAGTACACTGTCTCGATTGTTCTAGCCTAGACATCGTGCACAACTGAGTACACCTAGTTGGAAAGAATGATAACCAAATAATACTAAATTGTCTTAAGATTGTAACAAAAGTGGGTTAGACATTGTAAATATTTGTATTCATAAATTTAATTTTGTAATTAAAATAATTAATTATGAAATGAAAAACACTAGAACATGAAGAACACTAACGTTACCAACTCGTATATAGGAGAATAAGAAAGTGATGAATTCGAGTCGTGTATCTCACACAATTTCCTTAAGACAATTTATGTCATAAGTGTGTCTCACACACTTTCCTAGGATACAACGATCACTTGTGCTTTAGAGATGCACTATTACCAAGAACACTCTAACGAACTTGTAGTAACTTCTATCTATCACCAGAACATTATAAACTAGAGGGAGAAAGAGAACTCAAGAGAGGAGGAGATGATTTCTGAATTGTGTGTTGAGAATGAAGAAGTGATCACCTATTTATACATGAGGGAACATTGAAGCCACATGAATTTCAAATCATAAGTTACAACCTGTCATAAGGCCACTACCATTCCATTTAACACCCACTATTACTCTATTTAACATTTTGATATATTATAGAACCCTAACAACTATGAAAAGGTGAAAATGCAACTTTGGTGACTAAGTTTCATTCACTCACTTAATCAAACAAAACTTAATTTGTCTATAACTAGCCGATTAACACATACACTACATTTTCTGGGTTGTTCTTTTTATTTATTTTTATAAAAGGATGTTAATCCTTATATTGATAAAAATAAAAACATGTTGAAGAAAAACAAATCACTAGAAATTGCAGAGTTGAAATTGAAGGTTGAAGCTTTACCTGATCAGATGAATTCGAACTTTAGAGATTGGTTGGATGATGATTGCAGCTGAGATTTCTTCCACTTCTCTCTTGTTGACGTGAGTCCTAATCCTAGTATGATTAGAAAGTATAATCAAACTAGGATTGTGTAAGTCTTTCTGTGTAATTAGTTTCCTTCTAGGATTACAACTATTCTTATATATAAATAGGACCATAGAGGCATAGTTTTAGTGGAGTGGTGTGATGTGATGTAGATCGTTGAGAGTTCTGATCTTGGGAGCTGAAAGCTATGGTAGATCATAGTAGATCAGTCCTGACTATCTTGACAACCTGAATCTGTTTTGAATCTGAATCTGATTTGTTCGCCGTATTGAATGAACCCTGAATTGAAGTATTCTTTTCTACTTGGTATCAGAGCAGGTTCAATCCTTTGAACTTGCTTTGCATCCTTTGAATCCTGAATCTCGAAGAACACCCAAACTACCACCACAAACCGCTGCGTACCACCACTACCACCATTGAAATCGAATTGAAACCCATAAATCCACCACTACCACCATTGAAATCGAACCATCTTGAAACCTTGAATTCCACCACTACCACCATTGAAATCGAACCATCTTGAAACCCTGAATTCCACCACTACCACCATTGAAATCGAACCATCTTGAAACCCTGAATTCCACCACTACTACCATTGAAATCGAACCATCTTGAAACCCTGAATTCCTACAACCCTGAATTGAATTGAAACCCTGAACCATCTTAGAGCCGAAAAAACCCTGAATTGAATTGAAACCCAGAAATCCACTACTTGAATTGAACCATGAATTGAATTGAAACCACCACCACCGAAATCGTTTCCGCTGCACCCGAAATCTAAAAACTTGATAACTGAAATCTGCAAAGTCATGACACCTGAACTTTATACTCCTCCTGAAGTCATGACACCTGAACTTTATTACTCATGAGGAGTTTCAGAGTCTTCCCTTCAGGGGGAGAGAAAGTATGTAGGAAATCCTCTAAATATGGACGAATTCAAAGAGTTGAAGAATCTGGAAAGTCAATGAAGAACTGGAAGCCCTGCAGAAGAATGAAACATGGGATGTTGTTCCTATGCCTCCTGGTAAGAAGATAGTTGAAAGCTGATGGAAGCATTGACAGATATAAAGGAAGTTGTTGGAAGAGCTTTGTGATGAGTGTGCTAAAGGCATAAAAGACTGAACAAGAGGTGCATGTTTTGAAACAGAAATATGACACGGATCGGACTGGAAGCTCTGACCGTGATTGGTTGATTCTACATGTATCTGAATCATGGCTGGATGAACAAATGCAGATGCAGCTAGAACAAACCGAGTGTGGTCTTCCCAAGAGGAATTCAATAGTGGACAAACTAAGCCTTGAAATAGAGACTTTCCTTCGAGCTAAACGTATGAATAACACACTTACAAATACTGAAAGTCTGTTGCCAAGGGATCGTCGAAAGAATTCAATGGAATATGTTCCGATTAATGAGGTTGTGAGTGTACCTCAAGATGCAGGTGATGAAGAAGATTCTTTAGGCAATGACTCTCATTGTTTCGAGCTCAATAAACCAAGCAACATCGACTTCAAATTGCAAGTGGAGGAAGTTGTAGAGAATGGTATTGATGAAAAGGTGAAGTCAGATCACTCGAAGAAAAAACCTGCCTCTTCTGACAGAGTGAGAAGCCGCACTCCATCTAGTTTGCAAGTTAAGTTTGAAGAACAAATGGCTTGGGCCTTGTCATCTAGTGAAAATAAGAAATCCCAAGTGGTACATTCAGACCAGGGGAAAACTGAAGAGGTGAAGCAAACTGAAATAAGCGTGTCTCAAAAATCTGAACATTGTGAAGCAACAGAAGATGAAACTTACAGAAGGGACAATAAACAAGATGAAAGACATGGTTCTAATCCGAACCGTATGGCTGAAAACCATATCAGAAATCAACTATTGATATTAGATTGTGGGCATGTACTTCCTGGAAATAATTTGAACGAGGCTTCTTGCAGTAATACTGGATGGAGTAATCAGGCAAGTCCAGTACGACAATGGATGGCAAGACTAACCTCACCAGCTCTCAACATATCAGAACCTTCTTCCAAGTTGCCTCTGCAGAAAAGGGAAAATACCTTGAAGGCAAAGCTTCTTGAAGCAAGGTCGAAGGGACAAAGATTAACACGAACAAAAGCTTTCAAAAAGTACCTCTTAAGCTTCTTTGAAACTGTAAGCAGTAACACTACTCTGAAAAGGCCCTGCTGGTTGGTGATTGTTGCTTATTGTGGATATTGTAATGGTATTCTTTGTCTCCGGTAGCCGTCAAGCTCAACTGTAGTCAGACTATGCCGTGTTTGAATGTGGAGCTGTCCGATATTGATCTCACGTATACTGGAGACGACAAAGATGAAATCACGTCTGAGTGTAGTAATGTTAAGCCGAGAATTTCCGTATTGAAAGAACCTTACCCGACACGTCGAAAGGAGGAGAATTGAATACTGATCCTAATGCACTTCCGGTGATTCAGATTATAAATTAAGCTGAGAATGTAACAATTGCTGGTAAGCTGGGGGATTAACTGGTGACCCATTTACCGGGATTTGCATTTCGAATGTTACAATAACATTGGCACAAAGCAAGCAAGGGTGCACCTGAGCAGATTTGGACCTCTGCAAGTGTAAAGAGGATTTCAAGAAGAAGGTTTTTTGCCATTATTGACAAGTATGCTGAACGTGGTCTTCGGTCTTTGGCTGTTGCTAAACAGAAAGTGCATTCATTGTGGAGAAATATGTCACACCAAGGAGCGATGCTATGAAGTGATTGGTTACCCCGATTGGTGGGACTTCACCAAAAAACCACGAAAGAATCTGGGCAAGGCTGCCGTTGCTACTACAGAGGATGAGCATCTAGACAATGCCTCCGCTAATGTAGCGCAGTCAGGACATTCTGACTCGGCGGATTCTTGGTTATGGTGTTAGAAGGGGGAATTTATACTACCTGGAACTTGAATATAGTGATTCTGAAGACAACTGTGATAAAGATGATTCTGAATTTGATTATGAAGTTTGAAGAAATGTGTTTGGAGTCTACCAAGGCAGTTTCGTCCAAACATTTAGTGACTCACTTGACAAGTTGGGCATTCAAGACTTGTATGCGCCAACTTGAGGAGGAGTGTTGACGTGAGTCCTAATCCTAGTATGATTAGAAAGTATAATCAAACTAGGATTGTGTAAGTCTTTCTGTGTAATTAGTTTCCTTCTAGGATTACAACTATTCTTATATATAAATAGGACCCTAGAAGCATAGTTTTAGTGGAGTGTTGTGATGTAGATCGTTGAGAGTTCTGATCTTGGGAGCTGAAAGCTATGGTAGATCATAGTAGATCTGTCCTGACTATCTTGACAACCTGAATCTGTTTTGAATCTGAATCTGAATCTGAATCTGATTTGTTCGCCGTATTGAATGAATCCTGAATTGAAGTATTCTTTTCTACTTCTCTCTTACGTCATCGTTGAGTATCGTCGACGTAGAGGTCCCAATTATCGTTGACATTGAGTCAAGCTTCGTCGATGTTGAGGTACCAGGCGTTAGTCGTCGTCAAATGTCATCTGTCATCTGTCATCCTTCCTCATTGTCGAGCTTCAGCCGTTGCAATCGAGTATCGTCCATCACAGTCGAGATGGCTGCTCTTGTCAAGCGTCAACCATCGTCATCGAGCGTCGTCTGTTATCGTTGAGATGGCTGCTCTTGTCGATGAACATTGGTACGAGAGAGGCATGGAAGAAAAGAATGTTAGATAAGCCATTTTAATCATTTCATGAAATTTTTTTAGAATGAGGTTTGATACTGTTAGTGTTGGGCTTGGACATGGATCCTGTATTGTTTAAAAATAAGTTTAATATGTTTTTAAATGTGATCAAGTGTTAATTTGTAGTTCTTGCTTCATTTTATTTACACTAGATTGAATCGGTTTCAATAAAAAAAATAGTAGATCGAGGCACACTGTATTGGGACAAAAAGTAGGTGCTGGATTTCCTTTTTGAACTGACGAAGTAGCACCTTGGACATTGGCATGTTGTGTCATATCACAATTCAGTATGTGATGCCTGCGCAATTGATGGAGTCGATGCAAAATTATTATATTAACTGCCGAATTTATTCATGTTCTTTTTTTTAAATCCCCAAATAAAAATTAAATTTTAATTTTTGATAGTCCCGAAAAGTGATGCATTATTAATATTTGTATTTTGATCTATATTATATTCATGTTAACTTGTTTTTATTTTTTTATAAATTTATATTACTTATTTATATCTCTGCTACATTTTTTTCTTTAATAAAAAATAAAATCTTATTTTTAAAAACATAAATTATCTATTTTATTCATATTTTTTAAAATTATTAAATTTAAATTTTAATAAATTAAAAACATAATTAAAAATTTAACTTTTTTCTGCTATTTTTAAATTTATTTAGAGTTTATTAATATAGATACAGATAATAATAGAAAGAGGAGTGCCACGTGAGTATTTATGCTTACAAAGCATATATCCCACTTCCACATTTGGACAAAAGTCTCGTTAGTTGGGTTTGCTCCATACACTCGTGCTCCCATGCCTGCTATCCCACGCTTGTTCTGTAGGAATACCTTACAATACCATACACTTCACCAAACATTAAAAACAGAAGAAGAAAGAAGAAATAAAGAGGGTCATCATTGGAAGAAAAAAAGAAACCGAAAATAAAGAGGGTAAGAATGAAGTTGACACGTAGGATAGACAGCCTGGATGGACCAACCAAATTGAGAAACCCATAATGAACGCACCGCAGAGGATCATTTTCCCAAGAAAAAAAAACTATTAAATTTTGGGCACACAAACAATATAATACAAGTGTGAAAAAATTTTGGGGAATTTTTGGTTTTTGCAAAGAAAAAAGAAGAAACCTCTCTTCTTCTTCTTCTCTCTATTCCTTCTGTGTTTCTCTGCGCAATTTGGGATTCACATTTTTGAAACAAACTAGAGATATTGAAACACACAGCAGTATGTTTGTGTTTGTATATTTTTGATTTTTCAAAACCTCTGCAATTTATAGTCCACAACTCCTTCCTTGGATTCAGATCGGACCAAAGTGAGTGCCCTCTCTCTCATTTCCTCACTCAGTTTTTGTCTCCGACGATTCGGAGCTCTCTGTTTGATACCCTTTGTCGCATTTGAGAGGATGAAGTTTCCGGAGTGATCTTACTTCTCAAAAGTATTGGTTTTGTTTTTCTTGGGTGTTGCTGTTGTTGCATGCAAATCAAGGTCTGTGGATGTGAATGTGAATTTGGTTTGGTGTGTTGTTCTGGGAAAATGTTCCTTTTTCAGTTGTTGAGTTGGATTGTGGGTTTAGGGTTTGAAGGCATTGGGTGTAAGGGAGGCTGTAGATGTCCTTCATTCACTTGCATGCAACCGATTAGGTCTTATTCTCACAATTCTATTATCAGTCTCTGATTGAAATTCCTTTGCTTTTCTTTTTTTGTTTGATTAGGTGTGTATGTTAGTGATTCTCCAGTTTAATTGCAACTTGGTAATCTAGTTTTGTTTTCGCAAAAATTGAAAATACATAATTAACTTAAAAGGGGTTGTTTGTTTTGTTTAGTTCAGGTGAAAGCTCTATCCTTCATATGCCTACATATTTGTTGCATGGGATTGTTGAGATCATTCTAACTCTCCCTCTGTGTATAGCGTTTTGAATGCCATGTTGATTATTAGGAATAAGTATCTTGTTAACTTCTGGAGAATAACGAGTGTAATTTCAATTTTTTGTTCTTTTCAGGTTTCTGAGTTTTGGGAGAATTTGGAGATTGCCTCTGGTGTTTGAGCTGAGCTTTGGTATCGGTTAATATATTTGGTTATTTAGGATTTGTGTAATGATCTTTTCTTATTGAAGTTTGGTGAATGGGGATACAGACAATGGGTTCTCAAGGTGGGGCTGATGGTAATTGCAAACAGTCTCAGTTTCAGCCTCTGACAAGACAAAACTCGATTTACAGTCTCACCTTTGATGAGGTACAAAATCAGTTAGGTGACTTGGGGAAGCCACTCAGCAGCATGAACCTTGATGAATTTCTCAAAAATGTATGGAGTGCTGAGGCCAACCAGACCATGGGTATGGACATTGAAGGTACCACAATGGTCAATCAAGCTTCCCTGCAGCATCAGGCTAGCCTGTCATTAACTAGTGCACTGAGCAAGAAAACAGTTGATGAGGTTTGGAGAGATATTCAACAAAGTAAAGATAATGAGGAAAAGAGATCTCGAGAACGACAACCTACTTTGGGAGAGATGACTTTGGAGGATTTCTTGGTCAAAGCAGGAATTGTTGCTGAAGCATCAGACAAAAAAAATACTGGTGGTCCTCTTGTTGGTGTTGATGCAAATGTTGCATCGCAGTTCCCACAAGGTCAGTGGCTGCAGTACCCACACCCACAATATCAGCATCCGCAGCAAAGTATGATGGGGGTATATATGCCAAGTCAGCCTATACCACCTCCGATGCATGTAGGTGCTGGTGCTGTAATGGATGTGCCTTACCCTGATAACCAGCTTGCGATGCCTTCACCATTAATGGGTACATTATCAGATACACAGACACCGGGGAGGAAAAGGGGCAATCCAGAGGACATAGTTGAGAAGACTGTTGAGAGGAGGCAGAAGAGAATGATAAAAAACCGGGAATCTGCTGCTCGTTCACGTGCAAGGAAGCAGGTCTAGTTTTCATTCTTTTATTGTTGTTTTTTTAGAATTTTATTTTTCGTTCATTTTATCTGAAAAGAGAAAATTGCAACAGGCTTATACAAATGAATTGGAGAACAAAGTTGCACGTCTGGAGGAGGAAAATGAAAGGTTAAGGAAGCAAAAGGTTAGGGTTTCTTTCTATATGAAAATCATTTTGGTATTTCATTCATTTCGTTTATCTAATACACTTTGATTATGAATAGTATTTGTAGTTGGCTTCACTACTAATACAATCAATACATGTTTTTTTCTTTAAAGAAAAAGAGGTAGGTTTAGTTTTAATTGGCTATATGTTTGTTAATAAGCTCTTTTCAGGTGGTATTGGGACACATGAGGAACACCATTGGCATGATCTAATGACCATTAGAATTATGGTTTAGCTTTTGTGTCAATATCCTTGATTTACCGATTACTATTAAAATTAGGGTCACTGATTATGGAACAGTAGCTATGTAGAACAATGATTTAGAACAATGCATTTTTGTTTTTCTTGTTAATGTGGCAACTGTCTAGCTAGAGTTGATTAAATCAGGGTTTTGGATGATGCAATGTGGGAGAGCATGATTTGTTTGTTGTAAGTGAGAAAATTGTTTAGAAGGAATAGGGATGCTGAGGGACGTCATTCAAATAATCAGGCAGAGTAAAATAGGAATAGCGGAAGTGTGATTTCTTGTATGACTTGTGCTGCAAAGTTGTCATTTCATCCAGCAGAAAACCACTAACCCACTCTGGTATTAACTGTGAAAGGGACAAATATACCCCCAAATATGGTGCACAAACACCAACTTCCATTCTTTGCTAGAAATTTTTGTCCATTACATGTAACTCTTGCTTATTTGTCTTTCATGGATATATGTATGCTCCAATCTGATTTACTTGAGTAATCTTAATATACTTCTTTCAACCCAGTGAAAAACAGGTTTTTTTAGCCATTGCTATTTCCTTGCAGCAGCCAATTTTGGAGTGCTTATTTCCTTTGCTCAATGATTCTTTCCTACAAACATGATTTTCATTCATACTAGCACTTAAAAAGGTGATTAAGCTCACGATTTTTTGAATCTAGTTATACGGTTTGTACCTTGTATGTGCTTTCATCTTGATTTCGTATTTGGGATTTATCCTGTGTTGTGCAATTTCTGTATCTTGCATTAGTTATTTGGACCTTCCTTGTGTGCCACTATGTTCATTCTGGGAGTTGCACTATTTAATGAGCACTGAATTGTCAAATGAGTGAGAGTGCATCCCACAGTTTTCTTGTATTGATATTCAAAAGCAAATGCGATAATTGATTAAACATGTAGAATGAATTTTTTTGACAAGTTACTGAATGTCAAAGATTGACGGAAGAAGCAAGAAAAACATTATTCTGCTAAAATGAATTGTCAGTGGATGATTAAACCTAGAAACGATTGCATTATGGAATAATGAGGTAAGATTTTCATTCTAAGTGCACGGATAAGTCAACCTGATTCGTACGTGCTTTGAGGAAAAAAGATGAAGCTCTTTAATTATGCTCTTTTTAATTGTTTTTTTTTTGTTGGGAAGAAATCTTAAGTCATTGAAAGGGGGACAAAAGTGTCTCTCATATTTTCTTGAATTAGCTATAACGGATCCAACTCTTATTGGAAATAAATCGAGAATGATAAAGTGGCTTTGTAAAAGCTCTAGGACAGATTCTGAATTTTGTGCATCTGTTATGTTTTATTCATTCATATCTTTTTAAGGCTCGACTCTTTTTCAGGCTGAAAGAGATTGGACTTACAGTTTTGTGCCTATTCTGGTACATAGACTTTTATCCTTATCGCACCAATTCGGTAGGTAAACAGTTGTTGCCCACTGAAGTCATGCATGAACATGTTCTAGGTTGAATGCTCAACATATGCTCATACATAAAAGAAAGCTTAGGGTTCAAATATGTAGACCAAAGCAGATTTGTGGAAAGTTTACAGTTGGGTGCACAGTTGTGCAATTGACTAGGTAATTATGTGGAAAGTTTTTTTGGTACTAGGGGTAGTTGTTTGACTTATTTGAATGGAAAGGTCAAAAGTAATTTTTAGGATGTGAGATGTCGGTCACACTGCTGTAAAGTTTACAGTTGTGCACTTGAGTAGGTAATTATGTTGAAAATTTTTCTTGGTACTCGGGGTGATTGTACGAGATATTCAAATGGAATAATATTTAGGTTGGGAGGTACTGTGTCAAATCTGTGGTTTAGGTTCGTTTCTGGCTTCCTTGTGGCCTGTTCTTTTGTTCGAAGTTCAGAAAATATTCCTTTTTGCTAGTTTGTCAAACCGTGGTGCTGTTGTTTTCTATATAATTATATCACATTTTCTTTTTCTGATTGGTTTGTTCTGTTTGTATCTTATTCACTGTTGGGTACCCTTTGGTAAATGGGTTTCTCATTTACTGTTCTCACTCTTTATTTTCTGATGAAATTATGTTTCCTGTATCAAAAGGAAAAATTTGTAGAAAACAGTTTGGTAGGAATGGTGTCCATATGAATAAAGCATAATTGCATATCATTCCGTTTTAAGAACTGCTGTGGTTGGGATAGTTGATACATATGGTACAAGCATGTTGGCTTCTTACTATCCTTTTTTGACAAGTTTTTAAAATGCGTTTCACTTGAAAAAAAACTACTTATATTGATGTTGGATTCAGATGTGGTTGACCCAGTAATACCATTTACCAAAAAAGATTTTAAAGATGGATGAGCCATCCTGCACTTAATGCCTGTTTTTAAGGTACTCAATTTGACATGGTTTTATGGATGAAGAGGATTTTCACAACTAGAGTTGGCTAGAGTAGGTGATACCATGCTTTTATATTATTCCACATGCTTTAAGCACTTTGATTGGTTGTTAGTAACTGGTCTTGTAAGTTTACTTTGTAGTGTCTTTCATGCCTTGCTATTCGTGCTACCTGTAAGATAAGGAATTGATTCACAGCTTTTTCGTGCTTCTAGAATGGATTTGTTCCAACTAGTAGATATGACTTGCAGCGATTGCTGATGAATATGGGTTTTCAGGATAAAAAGATCGGACAATCCTGTGATTATAAGTGGTCAGGAGGGTAGTTCTAATGTGTGGAGATGATCTTTTTGGATGATGTCTTAGGTCTACATGATTGTGTTGTCAAGTTTCCTTCATTTGGGGGAGTAGATGTGAGTTTTTGGCACAATAATTTGTCTAGTAATTGGCTCATAGCTCTTTGAGAAGCACCTTGTTTCCTTGTTAACTTGATCTATATCACCTTTTCCTTTTTTCCACCTCTCTAATCTTCGTTAGTTTTCTGAATTGTAGATTAAGTTTCTCAATGTTAGGAACAGAGAAAGAATTGACCATGTTTGTTGCTTTTGAAATTTTATGTTAAATAGATTCCTTAGCTGATACAGTTTTTTCCTCTTCTTTTTTTGTCTTGCAGGAGCTAGAGAAGGTGTTGCCAAGTGAACCACCTCCTGAGCCAAAGTATCAGCTTCGCAGAACATCATCAGCTCCATTGTGACTTGTATCTATGTGCATCTGTTGCTTGTGCTTTGGTTATATATCTGTCATGAGCGTTTTCTTTTCTCTTTTTTTTGGTGACACCGTTGCGTTAGAAATTTTCATGGGACCTTTGTACTAACTATTGTCTTGAAGACTTCTCTAGAAAGTTGTAGTGTCTGGTTTTATATAATGTTCAGTTAATGGTTGTTTCTGCCTGCATCTCATGCCTGTTAAACTAGACTTACCCTTCTCATAGTAAAAAAAAGGAAAAGAGATGTGCATGTGATGCCGTGTCCAAGCTGCATTTCATGATAGCTACATGTTGGGAGCTGAGGCTTACTCAGCCATGTTCACCTGGTAACTAAGTAAAAACTTCATAATGGCGATGGTGTGGAGAATCATTTTTAACTAGAGTTTTGTTTTCGACTATTGAATAAAGATAATATCGGATGACTTAACAAGATGAGCAACCAAATCACTCATGTCTAAATCAGAACCATTGAGAACAGAGTAGAGCAAAAACTGAGGTCAGAATAATTCTGAAGTAGCAGATGGCAAAATTCCCACAGATGCCGTAATAAAGGGAATTTGTCAAATATTCGATGTTCAGTGCTGTGAAATGGGAATGTTGTCTCGATATCCGATCTGTAATTCCTGCTAGCAGCATGGCATCTCACCATCAGCCTGGGATATGAAACAGGTCCTATATCTCTAACAGAAGAACATGGAGTTAGCAACGTCTTCATGCAGCCTTGGTAATTCCTGCACCGGCACAGCTCCATCAACAGTAACACCACCAGAGCCACCTTGGCTTGAAGCAGTCTCTGACATATTGTCAAACTTGACAAACTGACTCATCTATGCTGCAGCTAGATGAGCATAGCATACTGGAGTAACTACATTCATAGACAACACCAAATTTGTAGGTCCTTTTATTTTAAATTCCCTTAACTTTCTGAACCATATATCAAGAGTTTGATTTCAATATCCAACAACCCATAAGGGAAGATAATAAATTACCTACAGATATCGCCGTGGTGCTCCTTTGGTAACTGTGCAAGTTTCAAACACAGGTAGTCATGTATGAGTCAACTTCCACAACCATAATAAGCCAAACAACAGAACCAGAAAAGAAAAAAGAATACAAGGATGGACACCAAATGCTTACACATATGATAAAGAATGAACCAGTTCGTGCAATATCTGCTGAGAAGCCAAGTTCATCATAGAGAACATGATAATGAGTAGGACGAGTAGTCCCCTACATAAACAAATTCAAAGTCAATTTAGTTTCCATCATAAGTAGACGGGACATCCAGGTACTCGTGCTTTAGTTCATTTAGATATAATTCATGCAATTAGTGGATAATTTTCATAAACACCAAAAAGAGATTCAAAGGACTTTCTCAATTGAGTTAAATTAGTGGATGCAAATGTATAGAGAAATCCAACTCAGGTCAACAATACTCACAATCATCCCAGCATGAGAACATAAGTAGAAATCATTGTTCTTTGGATGACAGACTTTGTTATCAATAATAGTACCTGAGATAAAGTGAAAAAGATAAGCGTAAACTATACAAAACCCATTTTATTCTTTCTATTTGTATTTTCTTTGACCATGGCATGAAGACTAACCAGGTGGAAGATTGTCAAGAGAACCCCTAGCCTGGAAGAATTTAGTGTGATGATTCTTTTGTGCAATAACCATGAACTTTGGACACCACCTCTCATCAAGGAACTTGCAGACCTGCAATATATAAAGTATCCCAGAGAACAGTTAGACATTTTCTCTCTAATCTGAAGCATATGTACAAACAAAATAAAGTTTGGCTCTGTGACAACTTGATGTAGAATGACTCGCACAGGAGTTCGAGAAGCAGCTAGAAAGTCAACGTCGTAAGCAAGTATAAGTTTTTTATTATTCTTAGGATTATGATTTATGATTCAATAGGAATTTCTAGTTTCAATAGATTTTGTTATTTCCTAGTCTTATTCTAAAAAGGATTTAGTCTTGAGTTAGAGCCTATAAATAGATATCCTTTATGTTGTATTAGGCATTCAACAATTTAATAATATTTCAAAAAACCAGAGATTATTCTCATTATTATCCTATATTTCGGTTTGACGCTTGTCTACCGTTTCCACCTATTTAACCCATAGCTTTCACTGTGTTAGGTGGCATCAGAGCCTTGTTTCACCTGGATCAATGTCAAACGATGGAGAGGAGGCTCTTATCACACTCGCCGATGCTGGTCGGAAGATTGCTGCTATTAAACAGGATATTGGGAATTTTCGTCAAGACACCAACAATGCTTTGGCAAACTTGACTACTCTTATGCAGCAGCTTACGATGGAGGTACGAGCCGGAGGAGTTGCCGGAGGCCAACTTCGTCATCAAGAACAAAAGTATGATTCTGAGGAAGAAGAAGAAAGGGGCCCACCAAACAATCATCAATAGAATCGCCATGAAGACAATTTTAGGATGAAAGCAGACATATCTTTCTTCTATGGGAACTTACAAATTGAACAGTTTCTAGATTGGCTTTCAGAAGTGGAGAGGTTCTTCAGTTTAATAGATGTTCCAGAAAACAAGCAGGTGAAGACAGTTGCTTGGAAGCTAAAAAGCACAGCTACTTGTTGGTGGGATGATTTGCAAGAGTCACGCATTCGACAAGGAAAAGAACCTGTGAAGACTTGGCAAAAGATGAAAGCTCTACTCAGGGGGCGTTTCCTACCTCGAGATTATGAGCAGACTTTATTTGAAAAATATTATGACTGTGCTCAAAATAATCGGTCTGTATTTGATTATAACCATGAGTTTATGCGACTTAGTGAGCGAAACAGACTTGAAGAAAGAGAGACTTGGAAGGTTGCAAGATATCTACGTGGTTTGAAGACAGAAATCCGAGAGACGATAGGGTTGCAGACAATATGGTCTCTCGCAGAAGCCATGAACATAGCTCTAAGAGCTGAAGTATTACTAGCAAGCAGTAAAGTTAAACAGCAGACTGCCATGAGTTACCGTAGAAATTGGGGCGAGTCATCTACTTCAAGAGGGTTGCAAATCAAAGAGCCCACAAAAGAGCAACCGGTGAGGACAGAAACAAGTAGGAAAGACCAAGGAAAATATATTGTCCCATTTCAAAGACAAGAACCACCTGGAAGCTTAGGGGAATATGTCAAACCAAGAGGAGAAAAGTGTAATCGATGTTATTTGCCTGGTCATCCTTCCAACAGATGTCCAAAGCCAAGGGGACTGCATTATGTGGAAGAATATGAGGATGTTGAAGAGCAGGATGAGGTTGTCACTACTGAAATCAAAGGTGAAGATTTTGATGATATCCCACAGTTCCTAGTTTGCCAACGACTTCTATTAGCAAAGCAAGGACCCGACACACAAAGGCATAACTTATTTCGCACTAAGTGTATCATCGGAGGCATGGCAGGCAACCTAATTATTGACACTGGTAGTTGTGAGAATTTTGTTTGCAAGAGGGTGGTTGACCGTTTCAAGTTGCCAACAGCGAAACATCCAATGCCTTATTCTGTTGGTTGGATTAAGAAGGGTTCTTCGGAGCCAGTGACAGAAACGTGCAAAGTTCCTATTACCATAGGACCATATAAGGACAAGGTTGTGTGTGACGTTGTAAACATGGACGCTTCTCATATTCTATTTGGACGGCCGTGGCAGTATGACGTAAGAGTGTTATTTGATGGGTACAAAAATACCTACAATTTTTTTGGGAGAAGAACAAGATTGTCTTAAAGCCTAGTAGTCCACGTGAGGTTCATAATGATGGGAAGAAGAAGATAACAAACTTTCTCACTATATCAAATTGTGAACGTGAACTTGAAGAAGGAATCAAGGATACACTAGTGTATTGTCCTATTGTGATGAAAGGTCTCTTCACCATCGAGAAGGAAGCAATGGAGGCAAAAGTTCCAGAAAAGGTGAAGCTTATAATTAATGACTTCCAAAATGTGATGGCTGATGACTTACCTAATGAGCTACCACTGATGAGAAATATCCAGCATCGGATAGATTTAATACCAGGAGCTAGCTTGCCTAATCTTCCTCAATACCGCATGAGTCCGAAAGAGAATGAAATTTTAAGGGAGAAGATCGAAGATTTGTTACGAAAGGGGTTCATTCGTGAAAGCATAAGTCCTTATGCAGTTCCTGTGCTATTGGTGCCAAAGAAAGATGGTAGCTGGCGTATGTGTGTTGATTGTCGTGCCATTAATAAGATCACCATTCGGTACAGGTTTCCAATTTTACGCTTAGATGATATGCTCGATGTCCTTGGAGGATCAAAGTTTTTCACTAAAATTAATTTGCAGAGCGGGTACTACCAAATTCGAATTAGGCTTGGCGACGAGTGGAAAACCGCCTTTAAGAGCAAGGACGGTTTTATACGAGTGGTTACGTTTGGCTCTTTCTACGCCCCGAACACTTTTATGCATCTCATGAACAAGTGCTGCGTCGTTTGATTGGCAAGTGTGTGGTCGTCTACTTCGACGACATTCTCATCTATAGCATATCTGAAGAAGAGCACCTGGATCATATTAGACAAGTCCTTGAGATTCTTCAAGAAAATAAATTATATATCAACTTGAAGATGTGTTCTTTCCTCACTGACAAATTATTATTCTTAGGGTATGTAGTGAGCTCAGAAGGAATACATGTGGACGAAGACAAAGAAGGCAATTAAAGATTGGCCTACTCCGAAAACCGTTAATGATGTGCGAAGTTTTCATGGTTTAGCGATATTTTATCGACGGTTTGTTCCGAACTTCAGTGCCATTACCGCACCTCTTACCGAGTGTCTAAAGAAGGGGAAATTTCAATGGGGAGAAGAGCAAGAGAAAAGTTTTACTTTGATCAAGCATAAATTGTGCACAGCTCCAGTATTAGCCTTACCAGATTTCAATAAAGTTTTTGAGGTAGAGTGTGATGCTTGTGGTGTAGGAGTTGGTGCAGTTTTATCTCAAGAAAGGAGAGCGGTCGCATATTTTAGTGAAAAGCTTAGCGATGCTCGACAAAAGTGGAGTACCTATGTTTAAGAATTTTATGCCGTGGTGCGAGCCTTAAAACAGTGGGAGCATTATTTGGTACAACGTGAATTTGTTCTCTACATCAAGCTTTGAAGTACCTTAACAGCCAGAAAAGTCTGAGAAAGATGCATGTACGTTGGGTTTCATTCTTACAGAAGTTTCCTTTCGTAATTAAGCACAAGTACGGGACCCTAAATCGAGTGGCCGATGTGTTAAGTCGAAGAAGCCAATTATTGGTGACGCTGTCCCAAGAAGTTATAGGGTTTGAATTTTTGAAGGAACTATATAAGGAGGATGACGACTTTAAAGAAATTTGGAGCAAGTGCATGAGATATGAACCATGCAATGACTACTTTCTAAAAGATGGATATCTCTTCCGTGGCAAAAAGCTTTGCATATCACAATCTTCATTAAGAGAGATGTTGGTACGTGATTTGCATGGTGGTGGGTTAAGTGGTCATCTTGGTAGAGACAAAACAATTGCGAGTTTGGAGGAAAGGTACCACTGGCCTCAGTTAAAGAAAGATGTGGGCAACATTATTCGGAAGTGCTACATATGCCAAACATCGAAAGGACAATCGCAAAGCACCGGTCTTTATATGTCTTTACCAATTCCTGACGGCATTTGGGAAGATCTTAGCATGGATTTCATCTTAGGGTTACCTCGAACACAATTGTTGTATAAGTTTTCTATTATTCTTAGGATTATGATTTATGATTGCATAGGAATTTCTAGTTTCAATAGGTTTTGTTATTTCCTAGTCTTATTCTAAAAAGGATTTAGTCAAATAGACACCCTCTATGTTGTATTAGACATTCACCAATTCAATAATATTTCAAAAACCAGAGATTATTCTCATTATTATCCTATATTTCGGTTTGATGCTTGTCTACCGTTTTCACATATTCAACCCATAGCTTTCACTGCGTTACAACCTCAATAATCTGATCCAATTCTACATTCAATTGGTTGAACTAAGACTCGCTCACTCCATCCCTCAACAATAGAAACTCTGGGTGATAAGAGAACAAGAACACTCAAGTATAGATGAAGGAAATTCAAGTACATATGATTGAGTGTTTAAAAATATTAATTTAATAAATATTATATCCTGAAAATGTATAACACAAACAGAGACATCTTTCGGACTGAGGATCTTAATAATGTTTTTTTTTCTTCTTGTTTTTTGTTTTTTCCTTTTTTGGGAGAATGAGGATCATAATAAGCTAACACAAAGCTAATGTATCAAACCGAAACAAGAGTTATCTGAGGCTATACCTTGTAAGAAAACCATTGTAAGAAGATTCAGATACTGCGGCTCAATTAGGTAAACTGATGGTAAGCTTGGTGAAGTCCCCTTCCAGATATAAATACGCCTTCCCTGTTGCAAAGCTAACTCCAACATATCAACTTCTGAGGTTGAAATGATACTGACAAATTGAAGAGTGATTAAGGGATGTAGAGTTCACGTACATTAAAGGGTTTAAGGTTTAGGATCACAACCTAAACCTATTGTGTTGAGGGAGAGAAAAGTTTTTGTGTTTAATGTTAAGCCTAAACCTATTTTCTTTTCTCTCCCTCAAGAAAAGAAATAAACATCACAAGATTCAAAATTGGATTCGTTGTAATTGGTAAATAACAATACCTGAAAATAAGTATGTGTTCCGGCTTCCTATTGTTTGAACTTTGTAGTATAAAAGTCTAGCAAAAGTTCCCAGCAATGTGCAAAATGTATGTAAACAATTTCGTATTGCTATAATAATGGTTTGGGAAAGTTGTACATTCACAGAGAGATAGGAGCCAACCTGATTATCCTTGGTCCTCTTTATCAGACACAGGCTTTTAACACATTAGCGATCATTTCTACTTTCGGTGATTGGGTACAAACTGCAGCTCGGTAACAAGAAATCAAAGGCCATTTCCTGAAACATACCACCTAAAAAATTCCCATTTAAATCGTTAACATAATTCAGCAACAGACTCTAAGATAATGTGGAACATGCAGTGGTAAAAATTTATGGAAAAAAACAATGTGCAGTACATAAAAAACTATATCATGTAATGGGAAGTTGAGAAGATAAATTGTTACCGCTGCAAATCAGCACACCCTGGAGAGCCATATGACACATCCATGCCTAAAATTTGGGTGGGTCACTTGGAAACCAACGGCAGCGAAGGAGTATGCTCCACCATTAGCAAGGAGTTGATTCCGTCAAGCTGCAAATGGACAGATAAAACAAAGATTTTCAGGATAACAAAAAAATGATTAAACGCAGACAGTTGACAGCACTAGATTATTTTCAAAAGTGATATTACTGTCATTGGAATTTACCCTTGCATTAATTTTAAGGAGCACATTTGTGATGTATTGATCATTTACTTCAGTTGGTGTAATACACTGTGTTACAGTCCCAACTTCTGAAAAGCATTTCCTTTTCCACAGACCTGCAGTTGAGGAAATCAGTAATACGCAAATCCCAAGTTCTCAAATCCTATGTGTTGACAGCAAGAATAGAAAAAAAAGAATCCTGAGCTAACCATATATATCCGAATTCATCCTCTCTGAAAGAATGCACAACAGAAAATTTGGTCGTGCTGGAAGTTTGGACTTAATGTATTCAAACATCTTTTCTACTCTACTCAGAGCTGACTCACGCCTATTCTGATTACTTTCTTCAAACACATCATCAAACGGAGAGTCGATGGACTACAACAAACGTATATCAGAATAACAAATAAACAGCAAAAAAAATTAGGGTGCAATTCAGATAAATGGCTCTCACATACTATTCCTTTCATGTTTCCACACTTTATCATAGTGTTGACAAGATTGCGAACGTCACACCAAGCAGCGAAATTTACAACAGCCCAGCGCTCTAGTTTTACAGGTTTTACTAATTTCTAAACACAGGTAACTGAGTCAGATTCATAAGAAATATTTGAAAATATGGTACTGGTGAAGCAGAAGAATCATGGAAGATAGAGGACCTTATTTTTGAAGTTCCAACTCCCATTCCGAGGAGAAAAATCCTCTCCATTTCCCACTTTTAACTGTGCCAAAATCAGAGCTCTATTGATCAAAATCGACTGGGTGTACCATCTGTTAGATCAAACAAAAAAACATGTTTCTTTAGTTTTCTGTTATTGTGATGACGACACAAGAAAATGATTCAGAGGTTAGATTTCTAATCTTCCAGAACATTGATTTCTGTGTTATTAAGATGGAGACTATGTTCATATCTCGAGATCTTTTGAGATATATGAACGAAGGTTATACAGTTCCAGCAACTGAAGGGATGTCAAATGCTCAACGAACGAAGTTAAGGAGAAATATCAAGAAAGATGCGAAAACTCTTAGTAATTTGCAAACATCAATAGTAGAGGAGTTCTTTCTAAGGATTGTAAACGAGAGAATAACCAAAGGAGCTTGGGATGTTCTGAAGATGGAATTTAAAGGCTCAGATAAGGTAAGAGCCGTGAAAGTTCAATCCTTGAGGAAAGATTTTGAATACACTAGGATGAAAGAAACTGAGTTGCTAGGCGACTATTGCACCAGATTGACTGATTTAGTAAACCAGATGAAAACCTATGCTGAACCCATATCTAAGAAGAGAGTAGTTCATAAGATCCTTATGAGCGTAAATAGGAAGTGTGATGCTATAGCTAGTATCATAGAGAAGACTAGGGATATAGACACTCTTGGAGTACAGTTTTTGTTGGGGTCACTTAAGGCTTCTGATCATAGGTTGATGAGTCATGATGATGAACAAACAGAAAAGATCTTTCAATCACTAAGCCTGAACACTAAAAGTAGTGAACCATTTAGTTCAAAGTCCAAGCATCAGAAGAAATGGAAAGGCAAAGACAAGAAGTGGGAGGTTAGATCAAATCAATCAGGAAGAAGAAAAATGAGGGAGACAACAACAGTTCAAGTTATTCGAAGTGTTCAATCTGTGATAAGATACACATCGATGAATGTTGGTTTAAAGGGAAACCAAAATGTTCAAATTGCAACAAGTTTGGTCATGTCAAGAAGGATTGTGACTACAAGAATAATCAGTTAGCAAGCTACAGTGAAGGACACCAACATACTAATATGTTATGTGTCACTTATGATACCATGAATGAGATTTCTAAAAGCGCGAATGGGATTACCTTAGCCATGAATGGGAGTTCTTCAACCGCGAATGCAGCAGACAGTGTGGTGAATCCAAATGTTTGGCTTGTTGATAGTGCCTGCAGCAACCATATGACGGTGAATGTTGATCTTCTATATGATAATGACTACAACAACATTACAAAAGTGAATATGACGAATGGAAGCCTGGTGGATTCAAAAGGCAAGGGAAGTGTTTCTGTTGAAACCAATATGGGTGAATATCCATCAGAGATGTAATGCTGGTGCCAAATCTTGACTCAAATTTGCTAAGTGTTGGTCAACTTGTAGAGCACAAATATCACCTACATTTTTGTGATGACACTTACAAAATCTTTGAGAGAGGGAGATGTAAGAAGCTGATGGTAGAAGTACAAATGAAAAGGAACAAAAGTTTTCCTCTGAATCTTAAGTATGCAGCTGAGAGTGCAAAAAGAATGGAGTTGAAAGAAGATTCTTGGCTCTGGCATCAAAGGCTAGGACATTTGAATTTTCAAAGTCTGAAGCTCTTGCATCAAGATAAAATGGTGCATGGTTTGCCAAAAATCAAAGAAGTAAATGAAGTGTGTGAAGGATGTGCACTGGGAAAGCATCACATCATCTCATTTTCTAAAAGGAAAGCCTGGAGAGCAAAAACATCACTTGAGTTTGTCATTTCTGATGTCTGTGGTCTAATGATAATGACTACTGGAGGAGGTAACATATATTTTCTTACATTCATAGATGACTTTTCTAGAATAACATGGGTTTATTTCCTAAGACAGAAGTCAGATGTATTCGCAGTGTTTAAAAAGTTTCAAGCTATGGTGGAGAGACAATATAATCTCAAAATCAAGAAGCTAAGATCAGATAAAGGTGGCGAATACACTTCAAATGAGTTTGGGAAGTTCTGTGCAGATATTAGCTTAGAGATGCAGCTAACAGTAAGCTATACACAACAACAAAAATAGGTTAGCTTAAAGGAAGAATAAAACTATCGTTGAAATGATGAAGTCTATGATGCATACCAAGAAAGTGCCTTTGGAATAATGGAGAGAAGCAGCAAATACTGCAGTGTATTTGATGAACAGATATCCAACTACAGCTATGCCGCGAATGACACCATTTGAAGCATGGAGTGGAAGGAAGCTAAGTGTGAATCATTTGAGGTGTTTGGTTCAATCTTTTATGCACACATCCCAAAAGTATTGAGGAAGAAGCTTGATGAATCAAGTGAAAGGTGTGTGTTTATAGGATATAGCTCGCACATAAAGGAATATAGGCTCTTTAATCTGAAAAAGTGATTATCTGTAAAGATGTGCTCTTCAATGAGAATTCATCTTGGGATTAGAAGCAAGACTCAGTCTAGCAACAATGGGTGCCAGATAATACAGTTTAAGAAGAAGAAATTCCATAAGAGTTAGAACTCAATCCACCACAACAATCCCCACTTCAAATTCCTTAGCAACCATCACCAGCACCTTCAAATGCTCAATCTACACTAAACTTAACACAAATAAGGATGAGAAGCTTGATTGAAGTGTATGAAAGCTGCAATGCTTGCTTATTTGAGCTTGAAAGATTTGAAGAATTTGTGAAGAAAGATGAGTGACAAACGACAATGAAGGAGCAAATAGATGTGATTGTGAAAAACAACACATGATAGCTTGTTGATAAACCACACAACAAGTATGTCATTGGTTTGAAGTGGATCTACAAAACCAAGCTGAATGCAGATGGTTCTGTGCAAAAAATAAAGCAAGATTGGTAGCAAAAAGGTATCCGCAGATATACCTGGAGTTGATTTCAATAAGACTTTTGCACCAGTTGCAAGACATGAAACAATAAGAGGTCTCATCTCCATTGCAACAAAAAAATGGCTGGCACTTGCACCAGTTAGATGTCCAATCAGTGTTTCTAAATGGAGTGTTGGTGAGCGGATGACCGCCTAACAAATATACACTATTCCTCACTCAGATATATCAATGTAGTACAGATAAATAGGGGTTATTGTCCATAAAGAACTGGTGAAACTAAGTCTTAAAACACTAAATGAACACAAATGACACAAATCTGACAGACTCGACTACTGAACAATAATCACACCACGAACCTAACCTAGACTAAACCAAAAGCTATGAAATTTTGATACAATTAACTAGACACAGTGGTGGACTACCACACAAAATTTGAGGGTAATCGGAGTTGATTTGGTTACTGAAATAAATCAGAAGAGCATAAGTCTTTGAGGAATTTTGCATACTGAGGTATTTGCTTGATAGCATCCAACAATGGAATGTTCACCCCATGCCAACCTTCTTGAAGACATCCAACATCTCCTTTTCTTTGTCATTCTTCACCTGCTTCTTCAACCTGCTAGGAAAAAGGCACATTAGTAGTAATCAAAGGAGAAGAGTTAGAGAGTACCTGCCCTTCTTTAGAATCAATCAATTTTTCAGTCTCAGGCTCAATTACATGTTGCTCAATCACAGGCTCTTCCCACTTCCTTCTTGGTTTTTGTTTTTCTGGCAGTCCACCCAGCATCTTCCCACTCTTCAGGGTTATGACATGAGCTTCGTATTTTTCATTGGGATTGGGTTAAGTGTTGCTGGGAAGACCTCCTTGGTTGACTTGAGCAAGTGTTTGTTGAACTTGGCTCATTTGTCGCTCTAACAATTCAATTTCCTTCCCATGCTGCTGATTAGAGGTCTTTATCTCTTAGCGGAATGCACTGTTCTCTTCCTTCTTCTTCTTGCTGTCAAACATCATCTGTTGCATTAATGCTTCCAAAGTAGAATTTTCAGTGGATGTTTGAGCTGGAGTTACAGTTGTTGAGGGACACGTCTATGGCCGAATTGTTGGCCATCCCCAGTGGGTTGTCTCTGCTGAAAGCCAGGTGGGACAATTGAGGGGTTTAGTACATTGTTGCTTCTGTAGTTCAAGAATGGATTATCCTTATTCCCACCATATGTGTAGGGATGCCTCTGGAAGTAATTCGCTTCCTCTTGATTAACTTCCTCATATGCTCTTAACTAAGGGCATTCTTTTGCTAAATGATCTGAAGCTGAGCATAGAGTGCACACAATCTGGGCTGCAGCAACTGTTGTCTTTTTGCTCACCTTCAAAGCGCTAGCAATTAAAGCAATATCGTTCTCCATAGAACTCAACCTCTTTTCCATAGCTCGGTCAAGTGTGATAGCATTTAGAGATCTTCTACTTGCTTCCATGGATCTGTCTTTGGAATGAAACTGTCTTGAATTCTCAGCTTGATTCTCTACAATTTCCTTGGCTTCAGTTCCAGTCTTGTTCCACCAATTTCCTCCACAAGCTGAATCCAGTTTGGACCTGTTAAAGGAATCTAGTCCTTCATAAAAGAACTCCATTTGAGTGTTCAAATCAAACTTATGATGAGGGCATTGTCGAAGTAAACTCTTGAATTGACTCCAGGCTTCATGTAATTCGTCTCCATCTTTTTGCCTGAAAGTACTGATCTGCTTCTTCAAATTCTTGGTGCGAGAGGCTGAGTAAAATTCCATCATAAAAGCAGAACACATCAGATCCCATGTATCAATAGAAAAAGGAGTTAAAGAGTTATACCACACCTTTGCTTGCTCCTTGAGAGAAAAAGAAAAAAGAATGAGTTTGACAATATCTTCATCCACATTTGTTGACTTCTGAATTCTGCATAATGCTGCAAACTCATTGAGATGGTCCTGAGGGTCTTCAGAAGGAGTGCCTCTAAAGTGTGGCAGATTCGAGATGAGAGATGGGGGAATAGCATAAGACCCCAAGTTCTCTGGTAGTACAATTGGCCAATTTGCTACAACCGTGCCTGGGGTAAATGATTCCCTAACCCTTGTGTTGTTTGCCATTGGTGAAGGTGATTTTGATAGAATAAGTTGTTCTTCCTGCTCCTCACTTTCTGACTCTTTATCAGGCTGTGTTTCAAGCTCAGTTTGTTCATTGTGATCAATGCTCGTGTGCAACAATTGTTGTCTCTTCTGTTTCCTGATTTGTCTTGTCAAGCGCTTAATTTCAAGATCAAGACGTAGCGGCTTAACACTTGTAGTGTGTCTAGTATGCATGCATAATGCTCCTGCACAAAGTAGAAACCGTAAGACTCAAAGAGAAATAAAAAGAAAACTAAACAAAACAAAACTGAAAACAAAAGAAAACACAATTAAGACTTAGAATTAAGACTTAGAATTAGAAAACGACGCCAATTTTTGAAGAGCGGATGACCGCCTAACAAATATACCATATTCCCCACTCAGATATATCAATGTAGTATAGATAAATAGGGGTTATCGTTCACAAGGAACTGGTGAAACTAAGTCTTAAAACACTAAATGAACACAAATGACACAAATCTGATAGACTCGACCCTTAACAAACACTTTACAACAAACCCTTGATAAACACACATACAACCCTTAACAAACACACATACAGTAAAACCTCTATAAATGAATAAGGTCGGGACCGTGGAAAAATATTACTTTAGAGAGGTTATTATATTAACGATAAATGAATAAATTATTCATTTATCTTTAATATAATAACCTCTTTAAAGTAATATTTTTTCATGATCCCAACCTTATTCATTTATAGAGGTTTTACTGTATATGTGTGGACAACTGTACATACATAGGGAACAACTGACATTTCGTCATGTAATTGATTGAGGATATTCTATACATTCTTCTCAGGAATTAAGGGAAAGAGATAAAGTCTAATTGCTTTAGGAATCCCAATATCATGAGGACAACGAAAAACCATATATACTCAAATATAACGATATTAAGAAGAATACACTTTCTAATATATTATTCATCTCACAATGGAGGTTTATATAGGAGTTTACAAGGAATACAAATGGAAAGTATTAACTATAGAATAACGGAAATTAATCTGCGACATAACTACAATATATTTACATTCATATTCTAACTCATGCTAACACTCCCCCTCAAGTTGGCGCATATACATCAACCATGCCCAACTTGCCTAACGAGTCATAAAATTCCTTCTTGGAAACTCCTTTAGTGAGTATATCTGCAAACTGCTCTTCAGTTTGAACAAAGAGAAAACTAATAATTTTGGCATCTAGCTTTTCCTTTATGAACTGTCACAATACAACTGCATCGCCTTTTTGGGATGAACACCCAAATCACATAACAAATTCCTTAGTCATAACAATTCACACACTCCATGGGCCATACCTCTGTACTCAACTTCAACACTGGATTGTGCCACAACATACTGTTTCTTACTCTTCTATGTAACCAAATTACCCCCACAAAGGTGAAGTAATCTGATGTCGACCTTCTGTCTGTAATGTTTCCAGCCCTATGTGCATCCGTGAAGTGACAAACATTGAGAATGTTGATGTGTTTAAAAAACATTACTTCTCTCCCTGGAGCTGACTTTAAGTACCTTAAAATTCTTACAACATCTATATATGTAACTCTCGCTCGGTTTATGCATGAATTGACTCACCACACTAATAACATATGCAATATCTGGTCTAGTATGGGTCAAGTAAATCAAGCACCCAACCAACCTCTAATAGCGAGCTCGATCAGTAGGTTCTTGATCCGGATATTCTGTTAGACGATAGTTTTGCTCAATAGGTGTGTTGATAGGTGTGCAATCTAACATACCTGTTTCTGTCAACAGATCCAGGATGTACTTCCTCTGGCACAAGTAGATCACTTCTTTTCCTCTTGCTACCTCTATACCTAAGAAGTATTTAAGATCACCTAAGTCCTTCATTTCAAACTCCAAGGCTAGCTGCTTCTGCAATCTATCCATCTCAATGGTATAATTACCAGTAATTACCATATCATCGACATAAATAATCAAGGTTGTTAACTTCCCACCTTGATGTTTGAGAAATAAGGTGTTGTCTGAATTACTCTATCATCTAACACATGAATTGCAAAAACCTCCCACACAAAGCACGAGGTGACTGTTTGAGACCGTATAAAGACTTTCTCAATTTGCACACAAATTCACCTAGAGAACCAGCTACATACCCAGGTGAAAAACTCATGTACACCTCTTCGGCTAACTCTTCATGCAGGAAAGTGTTCTTGACATCAAACTGTCGGAGTGGTCAGTTTAAGCTAGTAGCAAAGGAAAGTAGAACCCGAATATTATTCATTTTGGCAACTGAAGCAAATGTCTCATCATAGTCTATTCCATACTTCTGAGTGAATCTCTTTGCCACAAGACGCGCTTTATATCGATTTACTGAACCATCCGCATTATGTTTCACTGTGAACACCCAATGACATCCTACAACGACAACCTTCTTGCTTTATGGTGGATGCACACGTTGTCATGTATCATTCTTCTGTAATGTCTCCATCTCTTCTTCTATTGCTTTCATCCACTTTGGATCTCCCAATGCATCCTACACTTTGATATGTACTGATACAATAGATATTTGATTTACAAATGATGCATATGACTTAGATAACCTCTTACTGAACATGTAATTGACTACTGGGTACTTTGATTTGGCTTGAAGAGTGGGTTTATATCTTTTAGGTGGTTGAACTCGAGTAGACCTATTTGGTAACACATATTGACCACTATCAGAGTCACTATTACTAGTATCACTATGGTGACATACCTCAAATGCGTGATCTTCAGTACCAGTGAGCTGTGGATCATTGGTATGAGCAATGGCAGGAGGGGCAGTTGTGTCTTCAATTACATTTTCAGTGTTTGGAACCGATATATCTGTTTCCCGCTGAGCCTCTGCTTCTGAATGAACCTCTACTTCAGAAATTGACGGAACAATGATCTCAACTGGACACGTCATTGTATCTCTTGTAAGAGTGACTCCTTCCACTTCTTTTGATTTCTCCCCTCACCGAGATACAACTCTTCAAAATATGAATTCTCCCCATTAAGAGTTGTATCAGATGAAGAAAAATAACTCATATCTTTAAAGAAAGTGACATAATACTTTCTGTTAGGAGGATGGTAACACTTATACCCTTTCTGATGTCCTCTATAGCCAACAAACACACACTTAATCGCCCTGGTATCCAGCTTAGACCTCTGATTTTTATGAACAAAAGCAACACAACCAAAGACACGGGCAAAAAGATTATGAAATGACGGAATGGGAACATGAGATGCAAGAACCTCAAAGGGAATCCTTCCTTAAAGAACACCAGATGGAAGACGATTGATAAGATGAGCGGAAGCATGTACTACATCACCCCAAAGATATTTAAGCATATGAGCATTAAAAAGAATGGCACGAGCCATTTCTAGGAGATGACGATTGTTCTTTTATATGCTCTGTTTTGCTCTGGTGTTTGTTGATAGGAGCCTAAAAGGTGACGTTATTATGTGCTAAACACTCTTGTTTATGCTTTGTTGAGTCTATTTAGGTTAAGATTGAGTCATAATATAGTTTAATGTTGTTTTGGAAGAGTTTTTGGTAAAATGTGCTAAAGTGTTGAAAAAAATTGGCTAAGTGTTAAAAGTGTGATTTCAAGGATTTTGTAAGAGCCTTCGCAGTGTCTTAAATATGGTGGAAGTGCATGAAAAATTGGGAATATAATCTTTGGTTGCTGAAATACATTGTGTTAAAATTTCAGGTCAATTGGAGCACGGGAAGACCTTGCGAACGATGCCAGAGTTGGCAGTCCGAGAAAAGAATGTTCCAGGGACTGAAGAAGTTTCGTTGCTACTGTATCTGATCTTACGGGGGCTGTATCTGACGCAATACTTGGAACTGGAAAACGTGCCATATACCATTTGAAAGGTCTTCGAGTCTAGTTTCGCTGGGACTTGGAATCACGGCAATTGAAGCACCACAGAAGGAGATATGCCGGAATTACTAAGGCAAGGTCATGCTGTCGAAAACTGCAGTATTTTCCTGGATGCATCAGGAAAGTTTCTTTGGACTTTTTAATTACAATTTCGACAATCATGGACCTTGGGGCTTGATGGACATATCCACATGTGTTTAATGAAGAACTTCAAACTGAAGATTCATCAAAGTGGCTGGCAAAGTGAAGGGAGAAAAGAGAAGCACATGACTTGCACATGGGAATAACCAAATCCATCTTGGTTTGGGATTGCTTTAGGGCCGATCCAAACCCTAGCTTTTTCCCCTATAAAAAGCCTTGTAATCGCATAAGAAAGAGTATCATCAACATTGCAAAACTCAGCCGAAGCCAAAGCAGCTGCCGAAAATTCCATCACCACTCAAAGACCCCAATTCCGATCTTCATACTCCATCCTTTGATCCGAAGCACGTAGTCGAGGATCTCCGTGCACTTGAAGAATAGACCACGTAGGAATATTTCAAAGTGTAATCATCTTCTATTTTCGAATTGGTATGTCTTTATTATGGTTGATGTTTGTTTTAGGTTTTTGTTTAAGTATGATTCAATTCTTGTCTATGAGATATTAAGTACTTTCGAATGATGTAAGAATTATAGTTTTTAGTTTTTAATCAAGGATTTGAAGTCTATGCCGAGAATTCCTAGTGTTTGGTTTTGTTAATTTTCGATTTGCTTCATAATATTAACGTGTGATTAAGACAAGTAGTTGATGTTGCATTAGTTAATCCTTCAAAGAATTACATGACTTTGATACACGTAGTGGATAGGTTGATGTGTTCTTTGTTGTGTTCGAAAATTACATGCTAGAATTGGATTTAGATGGTGCTAATGAACATGTTAGTTTATTTGTGTGATACGTAATTGCATAAGTGAATTAGTATGTTAGATTTCGTGTTTGATACGTTGAGCATGGATGTGTGAAAGTTTTCGAATGAAACAAGTAGTCGATTTCGAATGCATCTAATGGCTTAGGAACCACGTAGGAACCTAATGTGCATGTTTCGATTCTAGCATGATTTAGGTATTTCGGCATAGATTGATATGAGATTAGAAATTGTTTTCTATATTCTTGCATTGTTGTTTGGTGTTGGTTTGTGTAATTGTTGATCGATCACATGTTTATATGTATAAAAGTAATATAGGACTTTATTTCATTGCATCTTTCCGAAAATATAAACTCCAAATCTTTAAAACTCTATGTTTATTTCGACATCTTTGATTAGATTAGATGGATCTACCCTGTGGTTGGATCCCCGGTTTAGAACGATACCCTTACTTGCTTTATACGATGACAATGACTGTGTACAGGGTTAATTGATGCGTGTGCAAATGCGATCTATCAAATGGCGCCGTTGCCGGGGAGCTCGGAACCAAATGATCACCATGGAGAGGAAGCTCGATGTCTTGGTCAAGGCCATGGCCGGTTCGACTATTGGTCCACAAACATGTGGAATTTGTTCAATGACAGATCATAATTCGGATACATGTCCGAATGGTGCAATGAGCGAGGAGGAGTTGAATTACATGGGACAACAGAGGCAGAAATATGACCCTTACTCGAACACCTACAATCCTGGACTCAGAGATCATCCCAACTTTCGTTGGAGTAATGGTGCTCAACCGAACAATGCTCAAGCTCAAGGACCTCGTCCTTCAGGTTTGTTTGTGAGGCCTCAGGTACCTCAAGGTTTTGTTCCTAACTCTTCTAATTTTGTGCCTAATAATGCTAGTTTTTCTACTCCAAATTATGATGAACTCTTGAAGTCCCTTGCTCAAGGGCAACAAAATTTAACATCTGCAACTCAAGCTTTAGTGACAGGTCAACAGGCTAATTCTAAAGAGATCACAGAGTTAAAGAAGCAGATGGGACAAGTTATTGATTTCATGGGTAAAATTCATGAAAGTGGTAAGTTGCCAGGACAAACTTTGCCAAATCCAAATGCAGGACAATTCAAGGTAGTTGCAACTCGGAGTGGGAGAGTTTTTGAGGAGCCATGGTTGAAGAAGTTGGGGACTTCAAAAGGAGAAGGTGTTGAGCTGTTGCAAGAGGAGGAAGATGAGAATGTAGAGGAGGTTTTTGTGGAGCAAAATCCGGCAGCAACCCTGCCAGGATCTGAGCAGCAAGGCGGCGGTCATGCAGGCAGTCCGGCAGACTTTTCTGCCGAGTCCGAGAAGATACAAGGTGGTGAGGCCGTGCCTCACCCTCATGCAGTCCCTGCTGATCCGAAAGGTGCAAAGGAAAAAGGTAAGTCTTCTAGTTCTAGTGGTTTAGTTTCATCTAACGTCCATACTCGATACCCTTTCCCAAACAGGTTTGCAAAATCAAAGCACGATGAAGCTGATCGTGCAATGATTGAGTTATTCAAGAAGGTGGAAGTGAACATGCCATTGTTGGAGTGCATTCAACAAAATCCTAAGTATGCTAAGTTCTTGAAAGAGTTGTGCACTAACAAGAGGCTTCCACGAGAGAAGGATGTGGCGGTTATGAATGAAACCATCTCTGCGGTTTTTCAAAGGAAACTACCACCAAAGCTTAAGGATCCAGGGAGTTTTTCTATTCCTTGCACTATAGGCACTCATAGTTTTGACAAGATCATGTTAGATCTAGGTGCATCTATTAATGTCATGCCTTCTTATCTTTATGCGGACTTAGGTCTAGGTGCATTGAAAAAGGATGATATTATTATTAGACTAGCTGACCGTTCTAATACAATCCCTTTGGGATATGTTGAGGATGTTTTGGTGCAGGTTGCTAATCTAACTTTTCCTGCAGATTTCTATGTCATTGATATGGAACCCACAGATGCAGATGACAAGGAAATTCCCATTCTGTTGGGAAGGCCATTCATGAGGACTGCTAGGACCAAGATTGATGTCCATTCCGGAGAGATAACGTTTGAAATTGATGGCGACATCATTAGTTATAACGTGTTCGACGCTATGAGGTATCCACTTCCCGAAATTTTTCGTCATTCTTTTTCTATTGATGTGGTGGATTCTCTTGCAGAAGAACATGTTGAAATGATAACTCAAGACATCTTGGCTCTCACCCTAACTAAAGGGATCGGATATGACAAGTTTGGATCAAAAACTTGTACAATGCAGCAAGAGGCCGTGCCTCTTGCTCTCATAGAAACCGCTGCTTCTCTTGAGATCGCTGCTGAGGTAACCTACTCTCCCTTTAGTCCAATTTTCTCTTCATCTAACAAGTTTCTACCATCCATTGTTCAAGCTCCAAAGTTAGATCTCAAGGTTCTTCCGGAACACTTGAAGTATGTGTACTTGGGAGAGAATGAGACATTGCCGGTTATCATGTCATCATCATTAGAGAAGGACCAAGAGGAGAGATTGATTGCAGTGTTGAAGCGACATAAGACGGCTATTGGATGGACTTTAGCCGACATCAAGGGAATCAGCCCTACTATGTGTGTCCATCGAATTCTTTTAGAGGATGGTGCGAAACCGACCAAGGAGGGTCAACGTCGACTTCACCCACCTATGATGCAAGTTGTGAAGGATGAGGTGACTAAGTTACTTGATTGTGGAGTCATCTATCCTATCTCGGATTCGAGGTGGATTTCGCCGGTTCAAGTTGTGCCAAAGAAGAGTGGGATCACAGTTGTGAAGAATGCGGAAAACGAGTTGGTGCCTCAACGAACCGTGACCGGTCATAGAGTGTGTATTGATTACCGGAAGCTTAATGCTACTACAAGGAAGGACCACATGCCGCTGCCCTTTATTGATCAAATGCTTGAGAGGTTAGCCGGTCACTCATTTTATTGTTTCCTTGATGGATATTCCGGTTACAATCAAATAAGTGTTGCGGAGGAGGACCAAGAGAAGACCACTTTTACTTGTCCATTCGGTACTTTTGCATATCGACGCATGCCATTTGGACTTTGCAATGCTCCAGGTACGTTCCAAAGATGCATGTATCATATATTCTCTGAGTTCATAGGTTCTAAGATAGAAGTGTTTATGGATGATTTTTCTGTCTATGGTGGAGATTTCGATTCATGTTTGCATAATGTTGAACTTGTGCTTAAGAGATGTGAGGAAACTAATCTTGTGCTTAATTGGGAAAAATGTCACTTCATGGTTACTCAGGGTATAGTGTTAGGTCATATTGTTAGCTCTAGGGGTATTGAAGTTGATAAATCGAAGATAGATCTTGTGCGTCACTTACCCATTCCCACAAGTGTGAGGGATGTTCGAAGCTTTCTTGGACATGCAGGATTTTATCGCAGGTTTATTAAAGACTTTTCGAAAATAGCAAGACCCTTGAGTTCTCTACTGCAAAAGGAGGTGCCATTCCATTTTGATGAGGAGTGCAAGGCCGCATTCGAGAAGTTGAAGGAATCATTGTGCACGGCACCGATCATGGCGCCACCGGATTGGAGTTTGCCATTTGAGCTTATGTGTGATGCTTCAAATCATGCAGTTGGGGCCGTGCTAGGGCAAAGGAGAGACAAGCAGCCCTATGCCATCTATTATGCCTCAAGGACGCTCGATAATGCGCAACAAAACTACACCACCACCGAGAAAGAACTTCTCGCAGTCATCTTTGCTTTGGATAAGTTTCGTTCTTACTTACTTCAATCTAAAGTTATTGTTTATACTGATCATGCTGCTTTGAAGTATTTGTTGACAAAGAAGGATGCCAAGCCGAGATTAATTCGATGGATTTTGCTCCTACAAGAGTTCGACTTGGAGATCAAGGACAAGAAAGGATGCGACAATGTGGTTGCCGACCACTTGTCACGTTTGGTGCGTGATGAAGATGCCATTGCGATCCAAGAATGTTTTTCGGATGAGCAGCTCTTCAAGGTAAGTGAGGTAAGTGATCCTTGGTATGCAGACATTGTAAATTATTTAGTTACCAAGGATTTTCCAAACTCTATGTCATATCATGCTAGAAAAAGACTCAAGGCACTAGCTAAACATTATGTGTGGGATGAACCTTATTTGTGGAAGCATTGTGTAGATCAAATTATTAGGAGGTGTGTTCCTGAAACTGAGCATAAATCTATTCTTAGCTTTTGCCATGAACAAGCATGTGGAGGTCACTTTGGTTCACGTAGGACTGCATTGAAAATACTTGCTTGTGGATTTTTCTGGCCTACTATTTTTCGAGATGCTCATATGTATTGTGCTTCATGTGATAGATGTCAAAGAACAAGGAATTTAGGACCTAGGGATGAAATGCCTATGCAACCTATTATACATGTTGAAATATTTGACTGTTGGGGTATTGATTTCATGGGACCTTTTCCAAATTCTCAGGGTTTTCTGTACATACTCGTTTGTGTTGATTACGTGTCGAAATGGGTGGAAGCCAAGGCCACCCGGACTAATGATTCTCGAGTTGTTGCAGATTTTCTACGTTCTAACATCTTCTCCAGGTTCGGCATGCCGAAATCTATCATCAGTGATGGAGGTTCTCACTTTTGCAACCGGACAATTGAAGCTCTCATGAAAAAGTATGGAATAAAGCATAAGGTTGCTACACCTTATCACCCCCAAACAAGTGGACAAGTAGAGCTTAGTAACCGGGAGATTAAGCAGATTTTGGAGAAGAGTGTGAAGCCATCACGCAAAGATTGGAGCCAACGACTGGATGATGCTCTTTGGGCTTATAGGACGGCATACAAAAATCCTTTAGGCATGAGCCCTTTTCGAATGGTCTATGGTAAGGCATGTCACTTGCCTGTGGAGTTAGAGCACAAAGCTTGGTGGGCGGTGCAACAGTTCAACATGGACATAGATGAGGCCGGATTGCATAGGAAGCTACAATTGTGTGAACTCGAGGAGATCCGGAACGAGGCCTACGATTCTGCCGTGATCTATAAAGAGAAAACCAAGGCGTTCCACGACAGGATGATTCGAAAGAAAGACTTTGTTATTGGCCAGAAAGTTCTCTTATTTAATTCTAGACTTAGGTTGTTTCCGGGCAAACTACGCTCTAGGTGGATAGGACCTTTTGTTATCACTAATGTTTTTCCTTCTGGTGCAGTAATGATCAAAAGCATGGTCAAGGGATCTGAATTTCAAGTTAATGGTCATCGCTTGAAACCGTATTTGGAGAGCATGGTGGATCACACCATCGAGGAGGTTCCTCTTCAGGACCTCACGGCATGAGCATGAGGATGCATGAGTCTAGGCTAAAGGACTATAAACACCTAAGCGCTGCATGGGAGGCAACCCATAGAAGGAGCCGTCTACGAGCGTTTGATTTTCTTAACCCTTATCTTCGTTCTTTCATTGTTTTAGATATTGAACATTGAGGACAATGTAAGTTTCAAGTGTGGGGTGGGGAATGGCTTATTGCAAGTAATGGTGAACAGTGATTTTTGTTTCGGTGAACAGTAATTTTTGAATTTTTGTTCTAGGTTCGGTTTTTGATTTTTAAGTTTAGGTTTGTATTTGTGCTACTGTTTTAGGTGTTCTGGCAAATTTTCATGATTTTTGGAGTTTATTTTGATCTTTAAAGTTGATTTTTAGTTTTTTTTTAGTCTAGAAAGTCGCCTTTAACTGTTGATGATGAATTTTTGATCTTTGATCTCATAGTTGATTGGATTGCATGGACTTGATTTCTTGAATTACATTGCTATTGAATGGTTAATAGATGTGAAGAGATCGTGCACTTAAGTAGTAGATGAGGAACTGAAACCTAGGTACAGACAGAGCATGTTCATTACAATGTTTGATTTCATGTTTAACCTTGTGAGTTTCGAGCCATATATGTGCCTTTTCATTGATGAGTGTTTAATCTATCGTTTTATTGATGTTATGACCTCATATTACATTATTTGATCAATGTGCATGCCATAGAGATAAACCAATGAACTAGAGATTTACTAGAACTTGTTTGTGAAACATTCAAAGCTTTATATCATAACTTACTTTGATTTGGAAAAGGATTGTTGGATCTTTATTAGGTTATCACCACTTTATCTAAATAGCCATGAGTCCTATATGAGCCCTGTTCGGGACACCTTAGTATGAACCCCCTTGAGCCTACGTTAAGCCTTTTCTTTGATTACCAACATGTTTTTACCTTGCCTAGAATAGTTATCTCTACCTTGGTTGCAAACTTGATGGAGATGTTGTTTTGTGGTATGAATATGGAGTGATCGAAAAGATCTAAGTGTGGGGTTGGACTTGTGAATGCTATGATGCCGATTTTGGGTGAAAAAGAGAAAAAGAAAAAAAAAGAATAAAAGAAAAAATAAAAATGAAGAAAAAAAAAGAGAAGATTTTCGATGTGGAGATTTGATTTGGACACCCATGGCATGATTTATTTTTGTGAAATTGGAATTGTGATATGTATTTGCTGAAGGCTCAATAAAGTTATACATAGCCTTTGTTCGATTTTACTATGTTTATAGTGAAGGATGGGTCCAACAAGATGAAATTTGGCCTTGATGTTAGTTGGTGATATAAGGAGGATATTCATGTTTTTATTAGCCTTGAGGATGACCTTTGTGATTCCTCTTTCTTTGACTATATCCTACCTTATTCGAACCCTGAGCTATCCCTTTTCTAAAGATCCGCATGATTCTTAAGATAAGTAGCATTTGATCTGTGAAGTTTGTTTCATGAATAAGCATATGGTTGTGGTTCATTTGTGCATGTAATTGGTATCTTTCTTGAGGTCTATTTTGAAATTCACTATCTATATAATTCTTGTGTGTGAAAAGCTTTTAAGCATATGCCATGTTCTTGAGAGAAAAGATTTGGAGTGCATATCCCTTGTGAATTGAATTTGAACTTGTTTTGAACATGTCGAGATTAATTCACCTTTGTTTCTACCATGTCTTACTTGTTACATCGAAATCTCATGTTTATTAACCAGTGAATTCATTCTTTCGATTTCGACTCTTGTGCTATTCTTGATACTATGATGTTGAAGATCTCTGAAACAATTTCGTTGAAGGCTTTAGATTGAGTCATCGTAGTATGTTTTTGTTTAGTGTTTGCTAAGGGACTAGCATTTGTGGACATGTAGTCTGATAAATAATTCCATGTGTTTGAAAAAACTGTTGAAAAACATGATTAACATACTCCCCTTCATTGTCTGAGCGGAGAACTTTTATGGTACTATTGTACTGTGTATGAACAAGAGTACAAAAACATTGAAAAGCTGGAAAAACTTTATCTTTGGTTTTAAGGAGAGCAACCCATGACAATTGTGTGCAATCATCTACAAACAAAACAAAGTATCTCTTACCCGACGTAGTAGGCTCTCTGGATGGTCCCCAAATATCTGAATGAATTATTTCAAAAGGAACACCATTCTTAGTAAAACTCAGAGAATAGGTAGCACGATGACTCTTGGCCAAGACACATGTTTCACAGCACAGAGAAGACTCATTCACACCAATAAATAAAGAGGGCATAGATTTTTTTCATAAGGCTGAAAGATGGATGCCCTAAGCGGCGGTGGCACCACCAGATTTTACTTAGCCAGATAGAGCTCAAAGTTAAAGCGGTGTGAGGCTGTGCTCAAGGTTTCTCTCCTGCATATGTCTGGTCCAAGTTAAACAATCTACCTCTCAAATACCCTCGACCGATAAGCTCCATTATAAGAAGATCCTAAAAAATCACATACATGAGATAAAAGGTTACAGAACATGTAGACTCAATATTAAACTGGGGAACAAAAATCAAGTGATGGGATAAATCAGGTACATATAAAACATTATGTAACTCTAAAATAAGAGTGACACAGACCAACCATTTCCCTAATACAGAAAAGGTTTCACCATTAGCATTAGTAACATTGACACTAGAGGAGAAGACAACTCAGTGAAATAAGTGACGTGTCAAAATATGACCTGCAATTTAAAACCCTATCGTGTAGCTTTAGTAAGTAGGGATCGTTCTAACCGGGGACACTAGGGAAGGATTTATATTCTGCAAAACAAATCGTTAGTACTTTCAAAAGAATACAAGTATAGACATATATACAAAATATTATGGGGGATTTATGTGGTTCGAAACATATACAGAAAATAAAGACACTTATTTACAAAACATGGTCAATCAATACTCAAGCATAAAACAACATAGCACCGTGAAGAAAGACATGTCGCAGATTTCGCAAGTTTAAGAGGTCGTATTTACGTTTTCACAACTTGTAATTATTTCCAACTATTTAGACTTCTCATGTAAACTTAGTGCCTACAATTGCCTGACACTAAGTTTGTATATGTGTCATCCTGTTCAATGCCTACAATCGCCTGACATTAAGACAGAATACACTGATCGAACGAGAGTCATTGGAAACATGGTCCTAGGTATGGCGTCACTCATCCTATTCATCATGCAAATCTCTCACCCTAGCAACCCTTGGTAGTGACAAAGAATCAAGACCTACAATCGCCTGATTTCAACCCTTAGAACACTACGACATATGAAACTCCCCCCTAATAGCTAACTTGTCCGGATTCAAGCTAACCTAGAGTTCGATTACGTGTACAGGTGAGGATTAATCAATTCAAGTTATTAATTACGTGAACACAAACAACTTAATCTAAATCGTCATCCTAACATGCAGTTCTACACGTTACAATTATAAACACAATCACATGAAAATCACAAAGAAGAACAAGTAAACATGTTTATAACGTAAAACCGAAAACCAAACCAAACATATATATAAATAACCATCATCCATACAGTAGATACACACATAAACCTTGAATGTATTCATACCTAAACCTACCATAAGAGTCGGCAAGGATTGAAGAAGGGATTGGTGGCGGCAAAGCTATGCAGTCGGCAGCAAGGATTGCAATCGGCAGCAGGGTTGGCGGCGGCAAGGCTATGGTGTTTGTGTGTAGGGAGGGTTTTTAAGTAGAGCTAGGCTATTCTGAGGCTTAGAGCAATTGAGAGACACTTTTTCAGTTGTATTACATGTGTATTTATAGAGGAAAACTCTCAAGAAACCCTAGGGTTCAGCAGCCACTAGTCCATTCCGAATTGGGCTTCCTTCTTCTTGATGGATTCGGCCTCTCCCTTTTAGTTGCTGACTTGGATTGTGATATTTCTGAATCATGGACTCCCCTACATGTTAAGGGATCAATGAAGGACTCCTTACACGTTTTGGGCTCCATAGGACAGCCGAATCCCCTCCATAGTCTCGGTAGAACAAGTTCTCCTGTTTTGACCGGGATAACTTTCGTAGTTGTTGTTTTCGGCTTCTCCTTGGTGATTTCTTCGATTCTTCTTCTTCTAAACAACTTCCCATATCATCATTAAGCTCTTCATCAATCATTTGGCATGCTTGGGAAGGATTTTGGTGAAGAAACACACTCACGAACTCGGTAGACAACTTCAGCAAAATCTGTCCTGTTTCCAGCAGACTGACCTCCGGCCATTGGTTCCGGCATAACTCCTTCCTCAGAACTTGGATTTCTGCGATTCCATAATATTTAGAAACTAGACATCCACAGCTTTCCATCCATATATGGCACGTTCTTTGGTTCGGATCAAAATCTTATGTTTCAGAGTTTCTTCTTTTCCATGGCCTCTCTTGTTGTCTTCCATGAGTTCAATCTTCATGATTCTTGTTCTCATATGCTCATTTACATGTCATCTACACATTAAACCAAATTCATCAAAATTGACAATGTAAAGGTATAAGGAATCATAAGAGAAAATAACCAAGTCTTTGTTCCAAATCGAGTTTTCAACACTTCAGCATAATTTTCTGTATAAATACACGTTTTAGCCATTGCTCTACAGAAAAACCCTTTTGACTCAGAATAAGTAAAAACAACATTACTAAGGAATAAACAAGGTACAAATGAGGGTAAAAACACATTAAAAACATAGCGTAAAACGCACTTATCAAACTACCCCACACTTACCCTTTGCTAGTCCCTTAGCAAACTGACTCTAAAACAAAAACAAAATGACTCAAAAACTTCTAATACTTAAACAACTAATACCCTTAAATGATTTGTCTCAGATTCTTTAGCATGCATAACTTTCAAGTTTGAACATTTGAATGAAAAACGTAATTGCAAAGCTTCATAAGCATGTATCATAGCATGAACAAGTAAGATATGAGATCATATAGTACAAACATGTATGATAACCGTTCCACCTCACAATGGCATACTCTCTTCTTTTCACTCATCCATGGTATTCACACAATCGTATATGCAAGGGAAAGATGATAAAATGACAAATAACTTGCATATTTCAACAAATAAAAGCTCTTTGTGAATAAAATTTCCTGGAAAAACCTTATATAACAACTATGTGCAATAATGGACCAAAACCATATGCTTAACTTATGAAAAAATCTTCACAAATCAAAGTTAGCTATCTTAAGAATCATGAATTAATCTCAAAAAAACATGGTTGTAATGGGGCTTGGTTTCATAAGGTAGGAATATTTAGGGTAAGTGGTGCTTTAAGAAATCACCAAGACTTAGCAAATCTCGCTCCTCCTCATGTCTTCACTTCAAGGGTCGAATTTCTTCATGTTGGACCCATACGTCAATCTTGACTTCTCTCCATATTGTGAACAGGACAAAGGTCATATAAACACTTTTAGACCTTCAAATAATCACTAACTCCAAATTCACAAAACATTACAATACACCATGAAAGAATTTGTGCCTTGAACTTCAATTCTATCCGATTTTTTTTCAGACATATTTCTTTCTTTTTGTTCATACATGGCACATACATTTATAATCATATGGTGTTTTACCCCACACTTGCTCTTTATTACATTGTTCACCCCACACTTGCTTCACAGCATCACCAATACAGCTCAATTAAAAATACTTTGCCAAGTCTTGATAACAAGGTAAAGGTTTACCTATTCTAAGCAAAGGAATTCTGTTTAAAGGTGATGAAATAAAAGGCTCAATGTAGGCTCAAAGGGGTTAACTAAGGAGTCTCACGACGGGCACAAAATAGGCATATGCTTTATTTGGCTATGGTGGTAATCCTAAAGAGATAAAATTCAATCATATTCAAAATCAAGACATGTTATGAGTATCAAGTTTCGAAAATCACATAAGCAAGTTCTAGTAAATTCTAGAGTCCATTAAAAAGCTATAGCACATAGTTATTGAATATGCAAAGAATGATGAGGTTTCAAAAGATAGTGAAAAAGTAGTGAAAATTTCGAAAAAAATTTAGACAAAATCGGCACATCACTCATGAAAGAAAGTTTTTAGGCTCAAAAGCTCACATAGGTTATGTTGGAACAATCTAATCAAACATGCATACTTCATTATCAATCAAGTCTCAAATATTCATACTAATTCACAATATCCATGAAACTTGCAATTTCTTAAGATAAATGTTAAACCGTCAATCATGCATTCAAAGATATAGTTCATCATAGACTTTTAAGGGTATATCCTAAGACACAAAACAAAAATTAAATTTTGAAACAAAAAAATGTTTTTTTTCTCGAGAAAGTTGAAAAACACACAAATAAAAATATGTTACTATGTAACCTCTACCCCACACTTAGAAAATTACATTGTCCTCAATGTAAAACCAAAATAATGTCATAATTTCCTAAGTATGTGTCTAAGTCACATAATAAACACATAAATAAGTCAACCATAAAAGTGAAGGGATTAGAAAAATGCAAACTCTCGTTGATGACTCCTCCACTGCTACGGTTGAAATGAGTTGCCTCTCATGCAGCGCTTAATGTTTATAGTCTCTCAGCCTAGACTTCGTCTTCCTTTCTGATGGCGTCATTGATGCTCTTGTGACGGTGGCTCGTTCACAAGCTGCTCCTCCACATCATGTGGTTCGAATACGTCAAAGTAAGGTTTAAGGCGATGCCCATTTACCTTAAACCGGTTTCCAGCTAAGCTCTGAATCTCTACTGCACCATACGAAAACACATTAGTGACAACAAACGGACCTTCCCAACGAGAACGAAGTTTATCTGGAAAAAGTTTAAGCCTAGAATTGAACAAGAGAACTCGTTGGCCAATGTCAAAGCTTTTTCCTTTGATCATCTTATCATTATAAGTCTTCGTCTTAGCTTTATAGATCATGGCGGATTCATAAGCATCATTTCGAATTTCTTCAAGCTCACAAATTTGTAATTTCCTATGTAATCCAACCTTATCTCGGTCCATGTTAAACTTCTTGACTGCCCACCATGCTCTATGCTCCAATTCCACCGGAAGATGACATGCTTTTCCATACACTAGCCGAAATGGTGAAGTTCCTATCGGCGTCTTGAACGCAGTCCTGTAGGCCCATAGTGCATCATCTAATCGATCACTCCAATCTTTCCTTGTTGGTCCTACAGTCTTCTCCAAAATCTGCTTAATTTCTCTATTAGATGTTTCGGCCATGCCACTTGTTTGAGGATGATATGGCGTTGATACTTTGTGGGTGACTCCATATTTCTTGAGCAAAGCCTCAATAGTTCGATTGCAGAAATGTGATCCACCATCGCTTATCAAAACTCTTGGCGTTCCAAACCTAGCAAAAATGTTAGTTTTGACAAACTCTGCAACAACTTTCGAATCATTAGTCCTGGTGGCTTTTGCTTCCACCCATTTCGACACATAATCAACCGCCAATAAAATATAAAGAAAACCTTTAGATGAAGGAAAAGGACCCATGAAATCAATGCCCCAAACATCAAAAATTTCGACAACTATGATAGGGGTTAAGGGCATTTGATCTCTCTTACCTAAATTACCTGTTCTTTGGCAACGATCACATGAAGCACATGTTGTATAAGCGTTTTTGAATAACGTTGGCCAATAGAAACCGGCTTCCAACACCTTTCTAGCAGTCTTCTTTGATCCAAAATGTCCTCCACATGCCTCCTTGTGGCAAAAATTCAAGATGGATTGATGCTCTTCTTTTGGCACACAACGACGAATGACTTGGTCTCCACAGTGGCGCCACAAGTATGGCGCATCCCATATGTATTGTCGAGCGTCCTTCTTGATTTTCAACCTTGTATGACTCGGCATAGATGAAGGAAAATTCCTTGTCACAATGTAGTTCACCAAATCGGCATACCATGGTTCCTTAACTTCCATTCGAAACAGTTGTTCATCCGGGAATGATTCGGACATAGGAATGGCATCCTCCTCATGCACAATTCAGCTAAGATGGTCTGCTACAACATTCTCGCATCCTCTCTTATCCTTTATCTCAATGTCGAACTCCTGGAGTAGCAAGATCCATCGAATGAGCCTTGGCTTAGCATCCTTCTTTGTCATCAAGTACCTCAAAGCTGCATGATCAGAATAAACAACTTTAGAATTCAAAAGATAAGATCGAAATTTTTCTAAAGAAAAAATAACAGCTAAAAGTTCTTTTTCAGTGGTAGTATAATTCAGCTGAGCATCATTGAGTGTCCGTGATGCATAGTAAATGATGCAGGGCCTCTTGTCCTTGCGTTGGCCGAGCACAGCTCCCATGGCATAGTCCGAAGCGTCACACATCAACTCAAATGGCAGATTCCAGTCTGGTGGCGTCATTATTGGCGCAGAAGTCAGCAAATTCTTCAAGTGCACAAACGCATCCTCACACTCTTGAGACCATGAAAATGACACATCTTTCTGCAACAAGGAAGTAAGTGGTTTTGCCACCAAAGAAAAGTCATTGATGAACCTCCTATAAAAACCTGCATGGCCAAGAAAAGAACGAACCTCTCTCACCGTTGAAGGTGAAGGTAAGTGATGCATAATATCAATCTTAGCTTTATCAACTTCTATTCCTTTAGCAGAGACAATATGGCCTAAAACTATACCTTGATTTACCATAAAATGACATTTTTCCCAATTGAGTACAAGGTTAGTTTCAACACACCGGTTTAAAATCTTTTCTAAATTCTCAAGACATGCATCGAAATCTTTGCCATAAACACTAAAATCATCCATAAAAACTTCAATGATATTTTCGATGTAATCAGAGAAAATATTATAAATACAACGTTGAAACGTACCTGGGGCGTTGCATAATCCAAAAGGCATACGACGGTAAACAAACGTACCAAAAGGACATGTAAACGTTGTCTTTTCTTGATCGTCCGGATGTATCATGATCTGGTTGTAGCCACTGTAGCCATCTAAGAAGCAGTAGAACTTATGACCGGCAAGTCTCTCCAACATTTGGTCCATGAAAGGCAATGGCATGTGATCCTTGCGTGTTGTTGCGTTAAGTCTTCTATAGTCGATACACATGCGATGTCCAGTCACCAACCTTTGTGGCACTAACTCGTTCTTGTCATTTTCAACCACCGTCACTCCACTCTTCTTTGGCACAACTTGAACTGGTGATATCCACTGACTATCCGAGATTGGGTATATGACACCACAATCTAATAACTTGATCACCTCGTCCTTTACAACCTTCATCATTGGTGGATGCAAACGTCTTTGAGCCTCCCTTGTCGGCTTGGCGCCATCCTTAAGAAGAATTCGATGAACACATTTTGTCAGGCTAATTCCCTTGATGTCTGCCAAAGTCCAGCCAATGGCAGCTGTGTTCCTTTGCAAAACCGCAACTAGCTTGTCCTCTTGTTGCTTTGTCAACGTTGATGACACAATAACCGGTAGAGTGTCATCTTTTCCAAGAAAAACGTACTTCAAATGTGGGGGTAGAGCTTTGAGTTCTAACTTAGGGGCCTGTTTCACAGATGATAACAACTTATTAGTAGAAATTGGAATTGACAAAGGAGAATACCTTTCATAGATTGGTTGTGACTCAAGCTCCTTCACAACTTCAAGTATGGACGGCTCCAAATCATTCAAAGCCTCCTCATCCCGTTCTCCAAACTTGTCAAAACCGACCCCTCGCTCTATGGTTAATTGCTATGCTTGATGGGTGGTCATTGCAAACGATGCAACGCCACCATACCTCCATTCACTGCCGAATCCTTCCCCATATGCTTCGACATTGTTGCTTTCTCCATTGTTGAGTTCGGCACTAGGGTGCTTCATGGCATCGAAAATGTTGAATTTGATGATCTCACCATCGAATTCCATTGTCAAATTTCCTCCAACAACATCGATGTGTGTTCTTGCTGTTCGCATGAAGGGTCGTCCCAGCAACAACTGTGTCGAATTTGTAGATGACTCCTCCATTTCTAGCACATAAAAGTCCGCAAGGAATATCAGTTGATTAACCTGCACAAGAACATCTTCAACATACCCCTCAGGGTACTTGTTAGAATGATCCGCCAATTGGATCACAACATTATTAGTTTTGAGATGTCCTAGGTCTAGGGACTTATAAAGATTAAGTGACATAACATTAATTGAAGCTCCTAGATCTAGCATGACATTCTCAAAACGAGTAGAACCAATAACACAAGGGATAGAAAAACTCCCTGGATCCTTCATCTTGGGCGGCATTTGCCTTTGGAGAACGGCAGAAACCATCTCACTCATCTTGACAACTTGTCTCTCCCTTGTGTGCCTTCTTGTTGTGCAAAGCTCCTTCAAGAACTTAGCATACTTTGGGATTTGTCGAATGCACTCCAACAAGGGTAGATTGACGTTCACTTTTTGAAAAACATCCAACACTTCTTCGTCGGATTTATCCTTTTTGCTCTTAGTGAACCTAGAAGGAAAAGGTAGAGAAGAAGATTGATTAGTATTAACTAAATCACTAGGGTTCGAAATCATACCTTCCTTCGTTGAAGTTGCCGGATCTTGTTCAAGATCCCTCTTTTTCATTGCTTCCAAGTCTGCCTTGCTTGGCTCAGCTTCTTTGTTTCGCACAGTTTTTCCTTGATCTTGTCCATGTGTTTCGGCATTGGCATTGTGCTCGGCATTCATAGGCTCGGCATCATTCATGTGTAGCTCGGCATCTCCTTCTTCATCATTCATGTCCAACACTCCAAGTCCTTTTGTTGTTTTAGGCTTTGAAGGTGGCGACAAGGTTTTTCCACTTCTTGTGACAACCACTTGTGCTTGCTCGTTCTTGGGATTCTTGATGACACCTCCTGGCAACCTCCCTTGTTCATTGAATTTCCCCATGAAGTCCACAACTTGCCCCATTTGATTCTTTAATTCCATAATGTCTTTCGACATCAAGGCAATGTCCTTAGTGTTGGTTTGAGTTGTTGCCAACAAAGATTGTGTCGAAGTGGCGATGTTCTTGAAAATTTCATCATAATTTTGCTGCCCACTCGGCTGTCCTCCTTGTTGGTAGGGTTGGTAAGGCCTTGGCATGAAATTGCCTTGAGGCCGTGCCATGTAAGTACTTGGTTGCTGCCCTTGTGCGTTTGGTTGTGGATTCAGCACGTTGTTGTTGTTGCTCCAACGGAAGTTTGGATCATTGGCCCTTGGATTGAAATTCTGAAAACGTGTTTGAGCCCCTTGACCTTGGAAGTTGCCGAATTGTCCTTGAAAACCGACGGCATTGACATCCTCAAAGTTCGGATTTACTTGAGTGCACTGATCGGATGTATGTCCTTCCATGCTACACACTCCACAGACTTGTATCCCTCTATTCTTGGCCAGGTTCGAAACCATGAGAGTCAACTTACTCAAGTCATCTTTTAGCTCGGCAATGGTACTAGACTCCCCATGAATGTTTGTCTCATTCACACGCCTTGATGAAAACGAACCAAATTGCTGATTGTTTGTAGCTCGCATTTCCAACAAGTTATTGGCCTCTTCTCTACTTTTCTCCATCAAAGAACCTCCAGCTGCTGAATCTAGAAACTGTTTTTCCATAGGGCGAAGTCCCTCATAAAAGTACTGTAGCAAAAGTCTCTCACGTATCCCATGGTTTGGACACGAAGCAACCAATGCCTTATATCTCTCATAATACACTTCGAAAGACTCATCAATGTATTGCTTGATAGAAGTTATCTCCTTTCTAATTTGCGTCACCCTCGACGAAGGAAAATACTTGAGGAGAAACTCTTTCATCATAGTGGCCCATGACACAATTCGTCCAGCTGGCACTGCAAAGAACCATTCCCTAGCTTTATCCTCTAATGAAAACGGAATTGCTTTCATTTTGACAAGTTGCATATCAGCTCCTCTAGGGCACATAATGTCACAACAATATTCAAACTGTTGCAAGTGTCGGTTCGGATCCTCTCCACTCAGTCCATGAAATTTCGACAGTTGGTGGAAGAAACCACCTCTGAGTTCGAAGTCAGCCGTTTTCCTTGTTTCCACAGCAGGATAAGTGACATTTGCTGGCCTGACCCCTGTTCCATTAACTTGGCCGTTTTCTTCCCTGAGTGAAGTCATTCTCAATTCAAATGGCGAGTGTGGTGGTGATGAATTCGGTGTTGAGTGATGAGATGTTGATGGTATGTTGATGGCAAGCTCCTCTCAGACACGTATAAGTCGGTTGTTGATGTCTCGTGTCCAAGTGTCAGAACCGCTCATTCACCTACAAAATAGGATGGTACAATTGGCCAAGACCAAGTTAGTAAGTCATAAGGAATTTCGAAAAAAACAAAACGACACTAAGAAATATGAATAGGTTTCGGCAACTAAGATGAAATTAACATAACTTAAATAACACACACAAACATGACATATCAGAAACACACATAACATATAAACTAACCATGGCATCACACAAAATTGTAACGAACATGAAAATTGGACAAAAACACATACATACATGGCAAACAAATTTCGAGCTCAGCACTCCTAGGTACATATAGACAAAAATCATGACAAAAACATAATGTGATGACGTCTCACCCTAAAATGTTTCTACTTGATTTTATTAAACTTTAATTTTCAAGGTACGTGGAGCAGGAAAGACCACTGTGCAATGGACTGATACAGCCCAAGGTAGTGTTATACTTCGTCCGATATACCTCAAACATTAAAGTCAAATTAATTTGAAGTTCATGGCGTCATACTTGTCTAAGTAAATTCTAGCGTTTAAAGTGTGGTGATGCTTCGGCCCAAGCATTTGGCTAGTTCAAGCGGATTCCGTGGTTTCAGAAGACAAGTGTCAATGTCACGGGGGCGAACCACCTACAAGAACCAGGCAGGACTCGTTTGTGATCAAGGAGGCGGACCCCCTTATCGACCCTTCACCGAGAAGAGTGGTCAGTCATGATCTTGAGATCCAATTGAACAAACTTGAATTCCATATCTATGACAGACGGCCCCTTACTCAGCTAGGAACAAACTCGGGTCACTAGACCACTCGACAAGTGTTAATCAAAGCCGCCCTCAACCTCATGAAATCCGCAAATAACATGAAGGGTTTAGGCTAAGATTAACAAATGTGGCTTCTCCCTACATGTTACAATTTAAAAACCACAATAGACTCCAAACACATATAAAACAATAAACCTCCTAAATATTTACTAAGTTACAATAGTTACAACATATGGCACGAAAATATACAAATATAATACATACAAAATCGGCACATACACAAATATACAATGTACAAATTGGCAATACACAATATACATTCGAAACATATGTGTTTTGGCACACACATGCTTCGGCACCTACAAAAGAAAAACAAAGTTAATTCACAAACATATACATATACAAAACAAAAATCCTTTTTAGCGTCCCCGGCAACGGCGCCAAAAATTGACGTGTCAAAATATGACCTGCAATTTAAAACCCTATCGTGTAACTTTAGTAAGTAGGGATCGTTCTAACCGGAGACACTAGGGAAGGATTTATATTCTGCAAAACAAATCGTTAGTACTTTCAAAAGAATACAAGTATAAACATATATACAAAATATTATGGGGGATTTATGTGGTTCGAAAGATAGACAGAAAATAAAGACACTTATTTACAAAACATGGTCAATCAATACTCAAGCATAAAACAACATAGCACCGTGAAGAAAGACATGTCGCAGATTTCGCAAGTTTAAGAGGTCGTATTTACGTTTTCACAACTTGTAATTAATTCCAACTATTTAGACTTCTCATGTAAACTTAGTGCCTACAATCGCCTGACACTAAGTTTGTATATGTGTCATCCTGTTCAATGCCTACAATCACCTGACATTAAGACAGAATACACTGATCGAACGAGAGTCATTGGAAACATGGTCCTAGGTATGGCGTCACTCATCCTATTCATCATGCAAATCTCTCACCCTAGCAACCCTTGGTAGTGACTAAGAATCAAGACCTACAATCGCCTGATCTCAACCCTTAGAACACTACGACATATGAAACTCCCCCCTAATAGCTAACTTGTCCGGATTCAAGCTAACCTAGAGTTCGATTACGTGTACAGGTGAGGATTAATCAATTCAAGTTATTAATTACGTGAACACAAACAACTTAATCTAAATCGTCATCCTAACATGCAGTTCTACACGTTACAATTATAAACACAATCACATGAAAATCACAAAGAAGAACAAGTAAACGTGTTTATAACGTAAAACCGAAAACCAAACCAAACATATATATAAATAACCATCATCCATACAGTAGACACACACATAAACCTTGAATGTATTCATACCTAAACCTACCCTAAGAGTCGGCAAGGATTGAAGAAGGGATTGGTGGCGGCAAAGCTATGCAGTCGGCAGCAAGGATTGCAATCGGCAGCAGGGTTGGCGGCGGCAAGGCTACGGTGTTTCTGTGTAGGGAGGGTTTTTAAGTAGAGCTAGGCTATTCTAAGGCTTAGAGCAATTGAGAGACACTTTTTCAGTTGTATTAGATGTGTATTTATAGAGGAAAATTCTCAAGAAACCCTAGGGTTCGGCAGCCACTAGTCCATTCCGAATTGGGCTTCCTTCTTCTTGATGGATTCGGCCTCTCCCTTTTAGTTGCTGACTTGGATTGTGATATTTCTGAATCATGGACTCCCCTACATGTTAAGGGATCAATGAATGACTCCCTTACACGTTTTGGGCTCCATAGGACAGCCGAATCCCCTCCATAGTCTCGGTAGAACAAGTTCTCCTGTTTTGACCGGGATAACTTTCGTAGTTGTTGTTTTCGGCTTCTCCTTGGTGATTTCTTCGATTCTTCTTCTTCTAAACAACTTCTCATATCATCATTAAGCTCTTCATCAATCATTTGGTATGCTTGGGAAGGATTTTGGTGAAGAAACACACTCACGAACTCGGTAGACAACTTCAGCAAAATCTGTCCTGTTTCCAGCAGACTGACCTCCGGCCATTGGTTCCGGCATAACTCCTTCCTCAGAACTTGGATTTCTGCGATTCCATAATATTTAGAAACTAGACATCCACAGCTTTCCATCCATATATGGCACGTTCCCTGGTTCCTCCTGGATCGTCCTAGGGAAATCTTTGAAGTTGATGTAGGGTTTCTGGAAATTTCTGCTTGGATCAAAATCTTATGTTTCGGAGTTTCTTCTTTTCCATGGCCTCTCTTGTTGTCTTCCATGAGTTCAATCTTCATAATTCTTGTTCTCATATGCTCATTTACATGTCATCTACACATTAAACCAAATTCATCAAAATTGACAATGTATTTATAACGAATCATAAGAGAAAATAACCAAGTCTTTGTTCCAAATCGAGTTTTCAACACTTAAGCACAATTTTCTGTATAAATACATGTTTTAGCCATTGCTCTACAGAAAAACCTTTTTGACTCAAAATAAGTAAAAACAACATTACTAAGGAATAAACAAGGTACAAATGAGGGTAAAAACACATTAAAAACATAGCGTAAAACGCACTTATCAATAAGATTTATCATAAGTCATATGATCAGCGACACCCGAATCAATAATCCAAGTATCAGAACCAACAAAGTTAAAGATTTTTAAAGCAATACCAATACTACCACTTCCTCATGGTTTTTTTAGTCACAAAAGTAATACCAGAATTGAAGCCTCCAGCTATTGTAGCCATTTAATTCATGAATGACATCATCAACATTTCTACTGTCATGAAAATCGATGAGAATAAAACCTGATGGTCTTTTTGCAACCCATATCCTCCTTATTGTTCCGAACTTTCAGAACACAATGTCGAGCTCTTCCTCTGACACCCAATGACTTAATGTATAAACGGGCCTCTTTTTTGAATTTTTGTAAATACGTGAGTAGGTGGAACTACACTTGAGGTTGCAAAATTTGATTTGTGCACCCTTTGGTGAAGAATGTAAGTATGATGACAGTGATGATGAATCAGATAAATGAGCTGGACCAGAGCAGCGTATCGAGTATACCTACACTGGTGGACTTCCACTGTGGTGAAAAATGCACTTAGGTGAATAATAAATTGGATGTGCTAGGCCGGGTCTAGTTTTGGACTCTAGCCAAAACTAGAATGAAAGAGATATGCGGGCCAGGTCAAAATGAATCAGGGTCAGATTGAAGTCGGGTAGGATTTAGTGTATGAGCTCAAATGGTTTTGATGACAGTTAAATCATAATCTGGACCGGGTCAGGTCGGGTTAAAAACTAGATCGGGTCGGGTCTGATCTGGGCCGGGTAGGATGGATCTGCTGAGTTGGGCAGGTCGGATCGTGTGTGTCTGTCGGGTAGGATCGTGTCTGTCTGTCGGGTCAGATTGCTGGGCAACATAGGTGGACGCGCGGGATAGGTAGACTAGGCGACGGATTCGAGGCTCGCTGGCAGAGATTGGTTACCTTAGGATTAGAGGAGAGGGCTGATGGAGGCGGGCTGAGCTGGTTTTGATGAAGTTGGAGGTGGTAGTGGAGGCAGAGTTCGATGTGAGAACGAAGAGGACTTCGGATCTGGCAGAAGAGTAGTGGAAAGGAGAAGGCGACGGTCTTGAGGAGGAAGGTTGGACAGAGGAAGGCTGGACAGCGATCTGACAAAGAGAGAATTGGAGGACTGTTGAACTTCGGCAGAGAGATGACCCCGATGAATGGGTGAGAAAGAATTGGAGGACTATTAAATAAATAAATATAAAGGCCACAGACCAAACAAAATCCCAACAACAACAAGATAATCAATCAGACTAATAGGAAGATGACAGAAAACAAACCCTAATAATAAGGTTCTCTATATCAATTCTTCAAGATTGAAAAATAAAACAATAAAAATTAAAGAGACAAAGTCCTTTCGGATCTTAGCTCTGATACCAACTCAAATAAAACGATATTGAGAGGAATACACTTTCTGATATATTATTCATCTCACCATAGAGGTTTATATAGGAGTTTACAAGGAATAAAAATGATAAGTATTAATTATAGAATAACGAAAATTAATGTAGCGCCTCGGGGGGAAACTACAGTGGCCACGAATTTAAGACAATAAGAAACCAACACGTCTGAAGAACGTGCCAACAACTTAGTAACCTAAAGTCATAGGCTTTTTAGTAAGTAAAATAAAATTTAACCTTTAACTAGAGTGACACCAAATAATTTCTTAAAACATTCATCAGAGATTTTTTAATTTCGCAGAAGGTGGACAAATTAAGGGTCAATTAAAAACTTTAGGGACAACAATAAAAATATGCAACAGGGTTAACAAGTTAGGGTGACACCTTTACAGTTTTTATGGAATCACCGGGTCCATAAATACAATAGGAACTACTAATTCATATCATAACACAAGTGTTTCAAGCATAAAATGTCGATAAATCCGCCGCGGTCGAACCATCACTCTATAGACACTAAGTACTACCAAGTACATGAGGTAGTAACAGGAAACGATAACGAAATGCTCTGATACCAACTGTCAGGACCCACCCCGGGTTAACCCCTTTAACCCGAGGTAAACCCTGCGGGGACCACCTCAAGGGAAATTTTTACCGGAAACGACCCTTGAAATGGACAACCCTACATGAAATCCAACTAAACATTCCCACAACAATAAAATTCAACTAAAATGTACTGGAGTAAATAGAGCATTCTACGTGGAAGCAAAACCTAAATAGACTATATAGCGACAACATAATGATTTGACTATGCCTCATCTTCAGTACGCATGACCTCCTCTCAGCAACCCTGCAAAACTGGGCATTTGAAAACGAATGGCCCATGAAAAAATATTTAAAAATATGACGTTAGAGTGAGTGGACAAAAATAAAATCTAGGCGCGAGAAAATATATTAATTTAACGTTCTCCCTCTTATTGTTCCGAGAAATCATTTATGCATGCCTCATTGGGAAAATAATCTCAAATCATCATTTTGAAAAACAAAACAACATTTGCCAATCTCATTGGCTTAAAACTCAGTATTAAAAATAGGGGAAGAGATTTCACCATGACGGAGAGTCTCCCAGACTAGGGACGGAACATTTAAGGCTACTAAGTAATATGACGACCCTTCATGGCAGAGAGATTCCACCATGACAATGAGCCTCTCAGGCTAGAGTCGGAACCCTCTAGGGCAACTATTGCCCCGCTCCACTTCCAAAATGAGGGGGTCGTATGGCTAGCTAGCATCTTTATATATATGACGACCCTTCATGATGATGAAAACGGCAAATACGAAAAGTCATTGTTATACGACTCCTCACCCATAAATTAAAACATGCAGCTCATGCATAAGGCACGGTTCCCCGACCGTCCTTAAAACTATGGCATTAAAACAATGCATTCCAAATTTAATCAATATAAACGCTGATTTCAGCCGATATAACATACGGGCTTACGGAAGGGAAACAACCCACCATCCTAGCCCCACCGGCTCATTAAATTAATAAAAAAATCATTTTTATCATAAAAACACGACATGCGTTAATTCAAAACAAAGGTCCACTCACAGACTTAGGCCTTAGTCTGACGAAATCCGGATCGCTTCTCAAGTGAGAACTCCTCATCTCCTATTCAAAGAATAAAATTAAATCTCAATCACCAACCAAAAAATTATTTAATATTGGCAATAATGATACCCTCGGCCAAAACCCTTAAACTTAATCAACAAAAACCCTGACCTTCATCAATAGCTTAGAAGTTCTTAAAATAAATCTCAAACCTTAATCGGCAATAATCGATGGTCGGAATAATATTTTATTATCCGCCGATAATATTAAACTTGAAAAATTTCAAAACCTAACCAAAACTCCTACAAAAATTACTAAATTTAAACCATAGACTCCTCTCATTTTAAACTATTTAATGGGCATGAAAAACTGCCTAAAAAGTGGCGGCATCGCCGCTGGCTTAAATTCCGGCTAAAATTCTGGCGACCTTCGATCGCCACCAAATTTTAACAGTAGCTTCGCCTCATCATTTGGAACAACGTTCTAGTTCAACTCGAAGGCCAATTCGACCTCTAACTAGGTCAATAGAAGGAAAAAGTAAAAACCCGAAATATTTTTAAAAACTTCAAAAATTCAATTCTCTCTCCACACTCCAAATCAATCCACCAAACTTTAGGGGTGAGTAGTACTCTTAAAACTCATTCTAACCATATATAGAACTCACAAATTGGTGGCTTGAGGAGGAAGAAATCCGATCTAGATCTCATACTGTACACTCGGTAATCAAATTGAAATTTCTCCTAAACCAAGGAGAGATAGGTCGAAAAAGCTTACCTAGAATTGGAGTAAACTCAGAGACGCTCCTTTTGGGACCGGTGCGGCGGTCTGAGGTGGCCTAGATCGGCAGCGGCGACGCTGAGAAGCTCCGGTAGAAAATCTACCCGATTTTCTGATTTTTAGGATATTAATAGCCATTTTTACAAAATTACCCATATGCCTCTGATTTCGAACCCTTATAACTTCTTCATACAAACTCCGATTTGAGTGTGCTACATGTCCACGAACTCGTATTGACGTCCTCTACAACCTTCATGAAGAAAGTTTTTCTAAATTCTTGACTTTAAAAAAAGTCAACTCTGTGGGCATTATACGGTCAAACAATTACTTTAAATGGTTAAAGACCAAAGTTACCAACCGTAGAATAATTCTAGGATCGAGATGTGACATAATTCATCCCTACAGAATGACACATCGAAGGCAAAATCAGAATCTGCCCAGTTTCATAGGTCAACTTTCCAGAAACCTACACGAGAGCCCACTTGCTTGTTGGAAAATAGTGAAATTGGTACTATTAGAAAGATTTATGTGTCTACTTTCCAGGGACATCAACCATATGATCACAACTATCATATTGAGTAAGTTATGGCTATTTTCGTAACATATGACAAATATGTCTGAGAATCTGTTTTTGCATAACAGTCAACTTCGACTGAGCTTTGTGATCAACTCATGATGAACTAGATTATGGACTTTGTATAGTTGGAAAGCTACAGATGTATAGTTTCCTTATCGTCTTACGGTTCGTCCATACCTATTGTATCGAAGAAGTTGTGACTGTGCAAGTCATGAAGGTCATGTCACGCGTGAATCTTATTTTCAACGGGAACTCATGTTTTGAGTTGTTATGCAACCTTCTTCCTTAAAGATCATTATAATACTTGGTATAACAGGTCTGATCTAAGGGTAATGTGGCTGGATTTATGGATTAATTTGTTGCCCAAGTCTATTTTTGAAGCATGTGAAGAGTGTTGACACACACCGTTTGTCTGAACTCCAAGATTATGTTACTAATTTGGTGGAGCTGTTGTGTAGACATCAGGAGGAGTCTACATCACATGTTAGCTTCAATTGTAGTTGGTGCGTTGCACTCTTTTTCCTTTCATTCAAGCCTTTTGTTTTACCCATGAGTTTTTTATTTTACTTGTCAAGGTTTTTACCGAGGCAACACCATAAGCACTATGACGTATTAGGGATGCAACACAAGGGGGAGTGTTTACGGAAATTATATTTTCATTCTTCTGTTATGTGTCTTGTCCTAATACATGTAGGATTGGTTGATCTGGTTTCCTTATTAGTATAGGATACAGTATTGATATATGTTCTAGATCATTCGGGGGACTCTGTAATTCTTATAAATATGTCTTTCTATCAATGAATGAGCAGACCGTTATTCTCGTTATACTTTCACCTTGAACAGAAAAGATTCTTCATAATAAAATACTCGTATACATTTCCAAACTAGAAAATAACAATCTCATTTTCCCATTTTATTTTAAAAATCATTTTCAAAAACGTTACCGGTGATCGTTTCAAATTGTCATTTGTGTTGAACTCTTTTAATTTTATGTTGCCATAACGTATTAAAAGTTGGCTCTTTAAAATATCTTCCTTCTGTTGTAGAATCATATTGAGGGAATGAATTCTCCTTCTTCAATCTTATTATTATGAATAGCGAGGAGCTCTTTATATAGAGACTCACTCTAAGTACAATAAACCAATCCTACATGGATTGGGTTAAGTCCATATCCTACATCAATTGGGTTAAGTCCATAATGTAAACCTATTACAACTAGGGCACACGTATAAGGCCCATTGGGCTAAGCCCATATACAAGGCATAGACCAAGACACACATATATATCAAATATCCTAGAATACTCCCCCTTGTGTCACATGTCTTCATGCCGGTATGGTGCTTACGGTGTTGCCTCATCAAAACCTTGCCAAGTAATAAAAACCCTGTGGGAAAACTAAACCTTGGCCGAAGGAAAAAGAGTACAACGCACCAACTACTCCATTGAGAACTCGTCATGTGATCCTCCCCCTGATGTGTACTTCGATCGGATTTCCTGATGAATGGTGCATTCCAACATGCTTCTTAAGAGTAGATGTGAGTCAAGACTTAAACAAGTCTGCCATGATCAACCACAAATGGGGATCAATGGTCTTAGCAGTGTATGCAATATTACCTAGTTAAAAACCTTGTCAAGCAAAAATCCAGTGGGATAAAAAGCTGTGACTAAGGGAAAAAGAGTGCAACATGGTTGACACAAACAACCACACCCTTCAAATTTGATCATGACATGTATATGCTAGACTTTCTTTTAAATCTGCATCTCCCCTTGATCTCAAGATCATTCATAGGGCGCTTCCGGATCCTTAGTGACCACGGGGCTGTTTTGACATCTTGGCATATGTATGCTCTTTCAACATGTCTCAAATGTGGCATTACTCAGTGCCAGCAGCTATGTGCACGGTGCCTAGCAGCTGTATGCACAGCACTTGGCAGCTGGCGTGCACAGCGCTCGGCAGCAGGTGCACAGGTGCACGTATAGTGTCTGGCAGCAGTGCACGTGTGCACAGACAGTGCACAGGCAGCGCCCCGGTAGCGCACAGGCAGCGCGCATAGGCAGCGCGCACAGGCAGTGCGCACAGGCAGCGTGCACAGGCAGCGCACCATATGTCCGGCAACTCGGTCACTAAACCAACTGGTGCCTAGATCATGATTCTGCTTCCGATGCATCTCGATTCATGCATGGCTAGCGATGACATAGGCAACAACCTTTCTCTCATGCCATAGGGATTGAATATGCCAGATACTCTTAGAGTATTCAAGTGATGTCCTTTGCCATATCATTGGCATTGCGTGGGCGCAAAGCTACTTAGCTTTATAATGAATGAAGGTGAGGGCAAGTCTTTCTTTTGATTAAACGGATCACTCTCTCTTGGAGTAAAGACCTTGACTAATCATGGAAGCATATGAAGGTTCCACTCTTCTTCAGAGGACCTAAGCCGATTGATGGCAATACATCATCAATACACAATCGATCGACTTCAATACGAGATTGTGTCTTTCCCAAGATACTTTTCATTCCAACATCGGATATCCAGCATATACTGCGATCATCCGGAATCAATACGCAATGGCATTATTCATCATATCCCATCCGAAATCAAGGAGTCATGTACTATGCGTCCAAAACACTTGGCCAACGCAAGCTCCACTTGATTTGGCTTATGAAGTCTATTTAAGATTTTCATGCATATCTCTGATCCCATAGAGACGTCACTATGATCATATTCATAGGGTTGCATGTACAGTTATTGGGGAAACTACAAAACTGACAAGGTAGTGGAGTGCAATAACATCCATTACGATAGTACATCTCATCGTAGTCGATCCCAGTGCGTGTTTATGAGAAACCTTGCGCCATAAGGGAGTATGAGACTCTTGTTCTCACTACGCTAACTCACAAAGGTTTACTTGATAGGGTTTACACTTGCGGTGTCGGCAACACCTGCCCAAGGACCTATCCCTTTGTCCGGGTCGCATCTTCCCATTTTAGGTCAATACACTTTGTCGACATATCAACAAACGTGTGGTTCGATAAACTCATCATCCCACGTCCTCATGTACACTAGTGTAGTCATTGTAGAGATCTCTTTCTATGGATTGGATTTTGACATGAGACGGAGTGAGTATCACTGATCAATGGACCAGTAGTGCCAAACTCGCTTTCTCTCTCAGTACGAGTGTATATAGAACCCAAGGGCCTCAACCTAACCTTCAGGGAGCCACAAGGCCTAGGACACCATGTTGCCACATAATGGCGCCCTCATATCACCACACAAGGTGACGGCGTCAAGACCATCTCAATATGGCCGAGCCATGGCATCAAGACCACCTCAATCTGGTCGAGCCATGTCCTCTAGGTAGGACATCATTCCTTACAGACATATGCAGCATTGATCTCGTCACTATAGAGTTCTATGGGGATCATGTTGAGACTTAGTGGTAACCAACCACGACATTCACGTCGTTCCCACTTGAACCCTGGTGTTCGTATGTCCTCCTAACGGCGGGAATACAGTCTCAAAGTGACAATCCGTAGTGTAGCGGCTAAGGAGATCGTCTGTCAAGGAGCTTAAGGTGGAGAGTAATAAAATGACTCCTATCCAACCTTAGAACATATTCATCTCATGCGACACATCATCATTGGGCACTGTGGCAGTCCAATTTGGCACATTGTGGAACTCAAGGCTTGGAGATCCGATACTATCCCGCCGAGTTCAAGGATTACAACTACGTGTCAATCCTAGCACACAGTTACGAGCTGTCGTGCATCAATGCAATGATGGTAAGTCGTGGACGAATCAATACATGCCTGCATGTCCCTCTTTAGGGATGGTTAGTGAGCCCATAGATACATAAGCAGCATGTTGTAGACGATGGTGCAACACATGACCAATGTGTTAGCCCTTGAACCAACACCATAAAAGCGTATACGGTATCCATACGTTGGTTGCATCGGTCTACATAATCCCTCTTTTGGATTTTCAATAAGAATGACATCTTTTGTGGCATAGCATAAGAGGATCTTTCACCTTACTTAGCTAAAGAACAAGCGTTACAAAACGAATCCATGTGTACCGTGCGGCTGCCGAGGACATTATGTCGGCGCACAATCACAACATACAATCATGGCGTATTTCGTTGTTATCGGGGGAATGGACGCCCAAGAATATCAAACAATTCTGGCTTGCATATCTCACCCGGTATGACCAAATGTCATAGCTTGTCTGAGTCAATTGTCCCAAATATACTTATTGGCGACACCTTAGGACTCATGCTCTTCTCCATGATGCTCTTAATCGGCACTCATGAGGACAATGGACGGTGCAGCGTGCACGCGCACAGGGGCAGGTGCATATACGGTGCCTGGCAGCAGCGCACGCGTGCACAGGGGCAAGCCCTGGCAGCAGTGTGCACGCGCACAGGGGCAGGCCCTTGCAACAGTGCTCAGCAGGTGCATGCGGCAGCACAACAGTCAGTAGGTGAACGCGGCAGCACAACGGTCAGTAGGTGAGCGCGCCAGAGCACATCACTCGGCAGCAGCACACGTGTGTCAAGGCACAACACTCGGTAGCTGTGCACGCGCCAGAGCACAATGCTCGGCAACAGCGCACATCGAGCAGCATGTGGGGTAGTAGTGCCGGTAGTCAAATGCACATGTTTTAGGATTTTCATAATAACCTGCAAAGACAAACGTCCCAAGCATAGAATGGGGATAGAGAAGGGAGGAACAGATTTTATCTTCCCCGAGGTTATTGAACTTTGAAATTACTCAAAAGTAAAGCTTACTTGCTAGTCTGCCAAATAGACTGCATTTATATAAGCTGCTCCAAGCTTCCATGCTCAAGTCCATACGCGTTCGGCGATTGTTCACGCAATTCCATCATGAATTGTCGCATGTGAAGGCCATGAAACACATGAAAATCATATGGTTAGTTAATCTTGCCATAAAATAGTAGCAAATCATTGAAAAACATCAACCATATGAAGGATTCAAAGAGAAATTAGGAATACAACCCGTTTTCCTCAAGGAAAAGTGATTCCTATACGCGTTGAAGCCATTGGGACGACCGGTTCACCCACTTTTACTCCGGTTCTGAGGGATTCCTTTTGGCTGAAGGATCCTGACATCCTTGTGCATCACCTCTCCAAATTTCACTGAAATCGGAGTTCCGAAAGTGCCCGAACCGGTTGCTTGAATATTTTCGGCCGGTCTGGAGATTCCGGTGGCCGGTTCGGTTCCTTTCCGGCCGGTTCTTGGAGTGAGGCCAGCGGCATTGGAAGCGTATGATCAATATCTTCAACTTCTCTGTTGGTAACGAAAGCCAATTCAGAAATTATTCTGTCGATATTGGCGTTTGAAACCTGAGGCAGATTTTAGGGTTTATTGGTGCGCAGGTGCACAGGGGGGTGCACAGGGGGTGCGCGCGGTGCCCAGGGGGGTGCGCAGCGGTGCCCAGTGGAGCCCAGGTGGTGCACGGTGGTGTGCGCAGCAGTGCACAGGAGATGCGCAGTGGTGCGCAGCAGTGATGCGCGCGGTGCACGGTGGTGCGCAGCAGTGGTGCGCGCGGTGCACGGTGGTGCGCAATAGTGCGCGTGCATTGCATAGGCAGGCGCACGACATAATTTTTTTTCTTTTTTTTTTGATGGCCTACTTGCTCTTTTTTAGGTTCAGAGCTACGTGCATGATAACATGTTATAGAATCATATTGAGGGAATGAATTCTCCTTCTTCAATCTTATTATTATGAATAGGGAGGAGCTCTTTATATAGAGACTCACTCTAAGTACAATGAACAAATCCTATATGGATTGGGTTAAGTCCATATCCTACATGGATTGGGTTAAGTCCATATCCTACATGGATTGGGTTAAGTCCATAATGTAAACCTATTACAACTAGGACACACGCATAAGGCTCATTAGGCTAAGCCCGTATACAAGACAGGAACCAAGACACACATATATATCAAATATCCTAGAATACGTTTCGGTTAATTTAGGGAATCTGGTGTCGGTCAAAGAAATCAGAAATATGTTAGGGTTACCGCGTCATTTCCCGTAGTGCTGCGGTAAACAAGTGGTCTGGACATAAGTAGGGCCCACAGACGCGTTTGTGTGGCGCGGTGGCGAGCCACGTCGTGACAATGATTCTCTAGATGTCGGTACCAGCCATGTGCAACTCAACCACCTCCATATAAACGAACAGATATTTTTGCTTTCTACTCCAACAAGGGTGCGTACACTTCATCTTCTTCTTCATCTTCTTCTTCTTCTTCTTCCACATATTTTTGTCAATCGAAGGCTTCGAATATGGAAAACCTTCAGGCGGGTCATGAGCTTATATCCATGACATACACCTGGACCATCGACAACTTCTCCAAGCTCAAAACCCGCAAGCACTACTCTGATGGCTTCGTCGTTGGCGATTTCAAATGGTATGTTGTATCTCAACCTTGCAGCTCTTGCTTTCGTATATATATGCTCGATCTCACTCACTTGCCTAATTGGATCAGGCGGATCGTGGTGTATCCCCATGGGAGTAATGGGAGGCAATTCTTGTCCATGTACTTGAATGTTGCAGATGCTTCCAAGTTACCTTCTGGGTGGAGTAGATATGCCGAGTTCACCTTGACCGTCGTTAATCAATTTAACAGTGACAAATCCATAACCATAGGTATGTTTCTTCTTTAATCATAGCTGATTCCTTGATGCTTCTACTTTAGATTGCTAGTCGGTGTCTGATTTGCCTTTTCTTTGGTCAAGGCCACTATGTTTAGTCTCTGATCGATTATTTATCTCACCCATTTCTGTCTGGTACTTGTTATGTTTTGGAACACTACTAGTTGATTGGAGTTTCCTTGCTGTATAATGATGATTATATTTTAGCATTTTTGTTCTAAATGCATACGAGACCCTTTATTATGCTTTTGTATTACTGCTCCACTAGCTGTGCATTTCTTTGGGGATGTTTTCATATCTTGATTTACAGACACTCAGCATCAGTTTAGTGCAAAGAAAAGTGATTGGGGCTTCACATCCTTCATGCCGCTAAAGGAGCTGTATGACCAGAATGAAGGGTATATTGTAGATGACATATGTATTGTCGAAGCTGAGGTTGCAGTCAGTAAAGCTGACATTAAGGTTCTGAAAGACCAAGAAACTGCCTTTCTCGAGCAGGAACTTCAAAGTCAGTCTTCAGACGTAGATTCTGTGAAATATTCTGACGTTTCAACAACACATACATCACTTTGTTATGAACAGATGCTTGCTTTACAGGATACACTAATGCCTGAGCCTGTTCAGACAAATCTTGATTCTCCAGCTCCAAGCTTGAAAATAATACCAAGATCTGATGATCTGGTTCCTTACCAGGAGACCGATAGCCCAGTCGGCCCTCCCATAGTCGACGAAAGCGATGATGCTCACTCGACCTCAGTTGGCGAGCTCATAGATTTCAGGGGGTTAGGGAAAATAGAAAAAGCTTTTGTTCCACTGCTGGAAGAAGCCTGTTTGTGGCATCCTTCGTTGATTAGCTGCCAGAGGAAAAGAAGTCGGATGTTTAGTGAATGGGCATTCACAGCTTTGGGTCGAGTATTGCATTTCTTGAACACCACAAAGGTTAAGGATATGATGGAGGATTCATGCGAGCACGATCCGTGTGAGCATCTTCAAGTTTTGTGGGAGGAGGTTGAGGCCTTCAAATTTGACTTGAGTTGGCTTGAGCCTTTTGTTCATTCAGCTTTGAGAATGAAGAAGTTTGGGGAGAAGGAAGGAGTATTGAAGAAACTCAGAGAGGATGTTGATGCTTTGGAGACTGAAATGAAGGGGTTAAGGGAGAGGCTAGCTGTTGCTGAGGTAGCTCACAGGCTTGCAAAAGGAGACCTGGAAATGGCAGAGGATAGCTTTGGCGAGGCAAATATGAACAGGAAGCTCGGTTATGGGAGCCATTAGCCTCGTAGCAGAATTCTTTCTTTCATACTCAGAGATTTGCAATGTGTGCAATGCATCTAAAGATATGTAATTCAGCTTTCGGAACGTATATCTATCTATGTGGGCTGCCTGTACTTAAGCTCAAAACTTAAGTGAATAAAGGAAACTGGTTTAGCATGTAATCCATATTTGAAACTGGTCAGAACACCATTTCCATTATGGATCAAACCTCTCATACAGAGCAGTGGCAAGTATGAGAAGTTTTTACCTTCTACCCTTTAAGTTTTGAATTGTATGGGAAATGAATCTCAAATTGTTACCCTGGATTTGTGCTACCCTGTCTGTACAAGTGCCTTTTTATTACATAATCAGCTACATGAGTACTGTTTACAAATGCAGGTACTGTTTAAAAATGAAGTCAACATATTGAGTAAGCAATGCTGAATTGCTCACTTGAATTTGACCTTGGTCAAAAATTGAACTAAGAAAAAACTGCAGGCTGGTCCAACAGTATATAGAGATTTTCCGCGCTCTGTCTAATTTTGTTTGTTGTATAAATTCAGTCTTATGTAAGTGTAATTTCTACTGATGTTGAAATAAAGCAGTATGTATGAATTTTGGTGGGAAGAGACCAAGGTTGAAATGCCTGCAAGTGATTAGCGTAATAAGACTGTTCAAGTGCACCAAGAGAAGGAAACACGTAGTTGGAAACTGAAGGAAATCTGGCATAGCGGTTGGTTATGACAGAGGCAGGGCTCTAAAAAGAAGGAAACACGTAGTTGGAAACTTGGAATCAAAAATCCAACTCTTATCTATCTCTATCAAAATAAGATTCATTCTGTTATTCGGTAACCCGTTCGTGATTTGTGGATCGGCTACTTTAAATAGGAAATTTTTACAGAGTATATAAGTTTTACTCCATTGTTGATTAAGGTTTCTTAATTTTATGAAATAACGTATTAATAGATGAACTAACAATTTCGCTATAATGTACACGAAGTTAACTTGCCCCGTTAAGTTGTAGAATAAGTGTTATATTTTAAGGGGTAAATTAGTTCATTCCAACTTTCCACAGGTTGTAGGCACTCGTCACAAGGTCTCCCACTAACCATTCTCACTTCCCTCCATGAACACGAGCCCGCTGAGTTTCATGGTGGTATCTCAACACTATCTTTCAAAATTTTGATCACTAGCCTTTTCTGAGTATGATGCATTATGAAGTGGGGTTGGTTCTTATTTTTGGATTTTGGATTTTGGATTTCAGGTTAGCGGATCACGACATGTATGGAGTGGATTTTCTTCACAAAAATCCTTACAAGTACAACAAAAGATCTCAATCAAATTGGAGCACGAAGGGGATCGGAAGATCACAGGATGGGATTAAGGCTCGACATTCCAGAATTGTGATTGGGAAGAAGAGGACTCTGACTCTGTACTAGGGTTGTGGGGAAGCCAAGAAGAAGACTGGCTGGGTGATTCATGACCAAATGAAATCATCTCTTGTTCGAAGCAGACCAAGGTGAAGCTATATTTCTCTTCCTTGAAAGATGGCATTGCGTGTGTGACTCTAGATAAGTCCTAAGTTTATCTAAAAAAATTGTTAGAGAAGTAACTTTGAGTTTTTACCTTCATAGTAACTATGAGTTTTACTTTCCTGTTGTAACTAGGAATAGCTTAAGTTATAATAAGAATGTTTAAATGCGGGATTACTTAGGGTTAGTAGTGTGGCTGACAGTTGTCTGTCTGGTCAGGCTAGTTAGCTGACAGAGTGTCAGAGGCCAGCTAGGATTCTCTGAGCTATCCTCACCAGTGCTAGCGCCAAGTGGCACTGTTCTAGCGTCAGAATGTATTTGAGGCAGTAGAGTTTGAGAAGCAGGTTTATCGAAGAAGATATTTTCAATTTCAAGCATTGCATTTTCATTCCTTCTGTGTTTTCTTTTGAATCCAGTAGTAGGAATCTGTATCCTATCAACTGGTATCATAGCCCTCGATCTGATGGTGATGGTGAATCTAAAAAAAATAAGTCGGCTCCGATGGAGCTTACGAACTTAGAGTTTGATTTTCAGGTTTACAAGAGCCTGCAGCAAGAGTCGATACTGTGCAGCAAACAATGTCTACTGTGCAAGGCTCTATCTCTGAGCTACAGAGAAAGGTTTCAGTGATGCAAGGCTCACTCTCGTCACTAGAGGGGTCTGTTTCTGCCATGCAACAATCTATGGTTGAAATACTTGCAGTTCTACTGGAGTGTAAGGGAAGCTCAGCACCATCCTTCTTACAGGGCACACCAGGCACAACTGCAGCACCAAGTTCACCACTGGGGGCAGCTGCCACTCTCAGTTATGATTCAGTGCCAACAAAGGCTCTAGTGCTAGGGTTAGTAGGAACTTCACCTAGCTCTTCCACCATGGCAAAGTCAGATTCTCTAATAGATCCATCGCATGAGGGTAGTATCTCGAAACCACTTCATTCTTGTGATAATCCTGCTAAACTTGTCACTTGTAGAACCTTAAGCCATAAAGAAGTGATATTATGGTCTAGTAATGATGTTGAGTTAGCTATAGTAGGTGAGTCGTTGATAAGTCCATGGAACCTGTTGTTCTTGTGAATTCTACTAAATCATTTGAAGGTTCTGTTTTAACATCTGGCCAGGTTCATTCCTTAGCTCATAATAACATGATTAGTGCATCAGTTGGTAGTAACACAACTGGTAATAGTGGATCAATTATAGAACCAAAGCCCCAACAACAACACCTTGGCCAGAGAGTGGTGCAGTTGAGTTACCCTAACCAAGCTGAAGGTTCTAGATGGACTCTGGGGCTTTATGGGAGTGCATCCATGATTGGCTTGGCCCCTACTACACATTTCAGCACCACTGACCCTTCTGTGTGCAGGGGCAGTTATACAAGATACCTTGCTGGTTTTGCTTCAACTTATATACCAAACTCCCAAAATGGACAGTCTTCTCACCCCAGCTTTGGAGGTCAAATGTTCCATGGAGAGGGTACCATTCTAGTTTAATGCCAACAGGTCCTAAATGGCAGGGTAGTGGTCTCCAATCTTCTCCTCAAGGTTACAATGCTCATCCAGGATGGTAACAGCACAGTTGTAATCAGTCTGATCCTACTTTACCTACTATGAAGCAGTTGAGGCTGGAATTGCCTATGTTTAGTGGAGGTGATCCCATAGAATGGCTTAACAATGAAGAGCAGATTTTTGAGTTTTATCAGATTCTTGAGGAGAGGAAACTATCCCTAGCAATGCTTCATTTGACTAACAAAGCTTCTGATAGGTGGGATATGTTCCAAGAAGACTTTTCACAGACATGGCAGGGTTTAGCAGACTTATTGATGAGGGAGTTCATTGCTTACAATGGGGAGGACTGTCAAGTGGTGTGAGCAAGGATGTCACAAACTGGATCTGTAGAAAACTTTATGGAGCAGTTCACTAAACTGTCAAGAAGGACACAAGGTTTCTCTAAACAGTCACTCTGTCCTTTTTTATTGGAGGCCTTAAAAGTGAGATCATATCTTTTGTAAGAGCTCTGAAACCAAACTCTCTGAGGCTTATGAGTTGGCCAAAATCATTGAAGAAAAGGAACTGCACAATAAGGGACATAGTAAGCCATCAGTAAGCACTAAGGAGACCTATGGTTTGACATCCAAGCAAGGCAGCACATTTAACAAACAAACAACAATGCCAAGTAGGGGAAATTTTGGTTTACCTGCTGTTAGCTCAACCAAGAGGTTATCTCAAGCTGAGTACCAGGAAATGAGAGCTAAGAACCAATGTTTTTTCTGTGATGAACAGTTCAGACCTAGTCATAACTGTAGGAAGGGACAGGGACAGTTGATGGTGATTGAGGTCTTACATGAGGATATACTAAGCTTCTATGATTCAAATAGAAAATGGTCTTGATGATAGTTGTCAGGAGGAAGTAGCTGAATAAGAAATTCAACTGCATATCATGGGAAGGCAAGAGGACTCTGACACAATGCAGCTCAAGGGAAAATTCTCTGATAAACTGGTGCATGTCCTAATTGACACCGGAGCTTCACATAATTTTATACACCCTGCTTTACTTAAAAGGTTCAAGGGAAAGGTGAGTAATATTAAACCTGTAAGGGTTAGGGTGGCAAGTGGGAGTATCATGTAGACTAGCAGAATGGTGACAATTGAACTGCAGCTGCAATCATGTGTTCACAACAGAATGTTATATCCTACCAATCTCTAAAAGTGAATTAGTTTTAGGTTCAGCCTGGCTCAAGACACTGGGAGACATTACCTGGAACTTTGAAACTATGAGGATGAAATTTAATAGGGGCACAGAGAGCTTCACTCTTCAAGGAGAGTCAAGAACTAGTGTTGTAGTTGTTAGTTGCAAATCCATGAAGAGACTTCTTAGAAAGGAAACTGAAGCTATCATGGTACAGTTAAAGGTAGTTGATGAAGGAAAGATTGAGGCTAGACCATTACATCCAGATGAACAGAAGTTGGTAATTCAGTACTCAGATTGTTCCAACCTCCCATAACTCTACCTCCAGTTAGGAAGCATGACCACAGGATTGAACTACTGCCTAACATTACTCTCATTAATGTCAGACCCTATAGGTATCCTCACTTTTAGAAGACTGAAATAGAAAAGATTGTGAAAGAAATGCTGGATAATGGGGTCATCAGGCCTAGTGTGTCACCATTTTCTTCACCTGTGATACTGGTTAAAAAAAGATGGCAGTTGGTGGATGTGTGTGGATTATAGAGCACTCAATGCTGCCACAGTTAAGGATAAGTATCTCATTCCTGTGGTGGATGAGTTAATTGATGAAGTACATAGGGCTAAGATCTTTACCAAGTTGGACCTTAGATCTGGTTATCATTAGATAAGGATGGCAGAAGATATTCAAAAACAACATTTATAACTCATTCAGGGCACTATGAGTTCTTGGTAATGACTTTTGGGTTAACAAATGCTCATGCAACCTTTCAATTAGAAATGAATGATGTATTTAGAGACCTGCTAAGGAGAGGGGTGTTGATATTTTTTGATGATATCCTGGTTTATAGTCCTATCATGAATCAACATTTGGCATTACTTAAGTTGGTGTTTGAAAGACTCAGGAAGCGTGAGCTAAAAGTTAAGGAGAGTAAGTACAGTTTTGGTGTGTCTCAAGTGGAATATTTAGGACACATAGTCAATGCTCAGGGTCTCAGTTGACCCTAGTAAGATTAAATGCATTAAGAGTTGGGAAAAACCCAAAACACTCAAGGGACTGAGGGGGTTTCTGGGGTTGGCTGGCTATTATAGGAAGTATGTGAGGAATTTTGGAATCATAGCAAGACCATTGACAGATACGTTAAAGAAGGACAATTTTCAGTGGGCTGCAGAATCAGAGAAAGCTTTTGAAAATTAAAATTGGCACTTGTGTCTACACCTGTGTTAGCTATACCAGATTTTTCAAAGATATTTGTGGTGGTGTGATGCTTCAAATAAGGGAATTGGAGCAGTCCTATCTCAAGAAGGTCATCCAGTGGCTTTTTTAAGCAAGACCTTGGCCCTAAACATACTGTACTATCAATCTATGACAAAGAGATGATGGCAGTGGTGTTTGCTGTGCAACACTTGAGACACTATTTACTTGTGACGTGGTCCGAACCGGGACACAGAACAATTTAAGAACCCTTTTTGTGTCACTTATAGCATTGGTAAATAGGATTCGATCAATCCAGGGACTTAAACGGCGCTCCTGGAATCATGGTTACTCTAAAAATTAGTACAATTATACAAACAAATATTTATTTACAGAACAATTATTTACAAGACACAAATACAAATATTTACAGAAGTTTATTTATAAATTTACATATGGTACAAGGTGATTAGGGGGGTTTGATTTGATTTCTAACATCCTAAAAACATAAAATAAAAGCTAACTAATATGTACAAGTGTTTGATTCATTCAACACACTAATTAGAGAGAAACTCAAATTCTGACCACACATCAAAGATCATGTTTCAACTTTAACAATATGATAACATGCAAATTCAAAAAACTAAAAACAATCTCAAGAATACAAGCCTACGAGGTCATGCACCTTATTGTTCCACTTACTTTATTCCTAGCAAAAAATTTCTAGAACTAGAGCATTTTAAATGTCGATGCTATCAATACTAAAAGTCTCTGTCTTCAAACATGCAAATCATTAAGTTTTATGGAGCAAAATTGAATACAACTTTATATCATGAACATCATAACAAAAATTACATAGTGTATGAATTCAGCCATATCAGGGACACGACTTCCACCATTAGAGATCCATACTTACCTACGAGGCTTAGCATAAATCATGGCACTAGTTAGCATGCATTCTAACATATGATATATCAAACAACATCGCACATTTTTAATATTATGAATATGCAGAATCAGATTATTAAAATATCAGGAACAAGTCTTAAACATGCTTTACAAAAATTATGAGTTTACTAACAACAAAACCAATGAAACAACATCCAAATCCAGAATTTGAAAACCGAAAACATATCTGAAAATAGCAAAGTAAACTAAACAAAATAGAGATCTGGTTACACTTTATAGGTCTTCAAGAAGCTTGTAGACGTCTAGAAAGTGCTACGGCTTCAAGCTCCAAGGTTGTTGCACAAGAAGAACGTCCGACAAGGCTTCGGTAATAGAGAGAGGCTCAGCAATGGAGAGGGAGAGGCTGCTCGAAAATGGTTATGTGTTTCTCTAATTTTTATGTGAATAAACCAACATTTTTTCTGATGTAGATAGCCTCCTTTATAGTGATCATGTCGCCTCCTTGAGTTTCTCTCCACCATTGATTGAAATCTGATCTAATGGCCACAAATAATAGCACAATTTAATCAAATAATATTTCATATATGTCTTGTGCATTAAGTCTTCGAATTTGGCTTGAAATATGGCTGAATACATTGCTTGTTCTTCAAATAAATCGGCTGATTATTGCTTGATAGTTGCCGATTTGAATTTTGTTTCATTCCTTGTTTATTTTAGAATTCATGCTTATAATTTCTTCCATATATATTGCCAATTAATAGTCCTGAAAAGGAAGAAGAAAAATCAGATTTAATCTTGGAAAATTAGACATTTAAATGGAGAAATAAAGGTATGAATCTCCCTTAATTTGCTTGATTACAAATCAGCAATTATCTTCAATCTTTAAAGAATAATTCTATCAAAATTTGTTGTCATAATCTCAGATATTTTCGGCCAAATCCCTTGAAAATTTCGATTTCCATTTGTGCATCATCGTCTCCATTTAATATTCATTCCTTCTTTGGCAATTTCCTTAATTTAAGAATAGAAGGTTTCTCAAAAATAGATTAGGAAAGTAAGAATAGAAATGTTTCACAAATAGTAAATTTCTTAAATCAAAATAAAAAAGTTTCTTAAAATCAAATAGGTAAGTTTCCCAATTTGAAACAGGAAAGTTTCCTAAATGAGTTATCCTTCTTAATTTGCCAGTTTTAGCTTCCTTTTCTGCATTTCCGTCTTTTTACCTTTACAATCTCAAAACATGTTAAAAATGACAATGTTAAGAGAGTAACATAGCTAAATAGGGTAGAAAATACGTTAATATCGTAGCACTGTGCTTCTATCAAATTCTCTCACACTTAGCTTTTGCTAGTCCCTTAACAAAAATCAAAACAACAAACTCAAAAACAATTTAAAATAATACAAACTCTAATGCCCATTAACTATTGTCTCAGAATCTCTAATTTCATGACATCAAAATTAGCACTTAACCAAGAGTATTCCATGAAGTTCAAAAGCTAATTGCCATATATAGATCACTTATTTACACATAGGACATGGTAGAACAATGGTGATATTTAAGCTCAGCATGTTTAAGATAATTATGATTCAATTCTCATAAGGTATGCACTAAATCTTCACACAGAATTTCTGGCTAAATCACTCAAAAAGTATGCAAGTAGATTCAAGATCTTGCATATATAAGAACAAAAATACATTAGTAACAAACCTCATGAATTGATATGATAACATGCATAAATGAACTAACCATACACTCATTCTTGTGAAAGACTTTACAGAATCATAGTCTGTCATCTCAAGGATCGAGGAATAACTTGTTAAGGTTGTAATGAGGCTAGGCTAGGGGTATGAATTTATGGATAAGTGAGTTACAAAACTCTTTAGGATCTAGCAGAGCACTTCCAATCACTTTATATCGCCAAAATAGGGGCCAAATTTCTTCTTGTTGGGCCTTTCATCATTTTCACCTTCTTACAAAATCATGAAACAAAACAAAGGCCAAATAATTTCATTTTTTGGTGTTCCATTTATAACAAAACTCATAATAACAATGTCCAATTTTTCTTTTGTTTATGCCAAATTTTATTTTTCTTTCTTTTTACTTTTCAAGGCATTTTCTTTTCTTTTTTACATAAGGACATTTTATAAATGAATGAACTCCAATTCCTCCGCACTTGAACTTTATCGTCACCCCCATGTATTCTTCACAAAATGCTCTACTAGGCCCAAAAGACAAGGTAGAGATATGTTATACTAAGTTTAGGTAAAAATTACATGGATGATGAAATAAAGGTTTAACGTAGGCCCAAATGGGTTCAATCTAAGGGGTGTGCTGCACACATAAAATGGGACACAAGTTTATTTGGCATTGGTGTTCATCCTATTAAGTTCCTCATTTTCATTTCCAAGATCAAGACATATAATGACTAAAAGTTTTGAAATTCACAAGAAATGAGTTTTAGTTTCTGTAGTCATTAAAATCTGTTGCATGTATCAATCAATTCAGAAAGAATTATGAGGTTTTCAAATTTGATAGCCAAGAAATCGAATAAGATTATTTCAATAAACACTCAGAAAGAATGGCACATATATAGGCTCAAAATGCTCACAATTAGGGTCCATGTGAATTAACAATTATCTTAGCAGGTGCAATTCTGTACCAATGTTTCAAAACCATATCCACTACATTCCATATGATTTCCATTTATTACAATTAACAACTAAACATAGGTTGGAAATCATCTTAATTTGTGATCCTTTTTTATCCATAATTTCAGTTGTATAAGTTCATCAGCGCCAGTTAAATGCTCCTAAGACTCAAAACAAAAAACTCAAAAAGCAACAAAAACTGTTTTTTGGATTTTAAAATTTTTCAATTTTTTTTAAATAAATGACTTAATCAACAAACATGTAAATCCCTCCCCCACACTTAAATTCTACATTGTCCTCAATGTCCACAAAATAATGTGTAGAACTGAAGTATAAAGTAAGAACTTATGACACAACAAACAAAACAAATAAAACAAGTAAAGACATCAAGTAAATGAGAAGAATGAAGGGGAAAACAAATCTGCGTTGATGGCTCCTCCACAGCTTCGGTTGAATTGGGTTGCCTCTCAAGCAGCGCTTAATGTTTAAAGTCTACCAGCCTAGACTTCGTACCACATTCTAATTCAGTGTGAATGATGACTCTAGGATGGGTACTTCCTCCACATTGTGTCCCTGGAAAGCCACGTAGTATGGCTTCAAACGATGTCCATTCACCTTGAATTTTTCTCTGGTCTTTTCACTTTTTATCTACACCATGTGGAAAAACATACATAACTATGAAATGACCGATTCATCTAGAACGTAATTTACCAGGAAAAAGTTTAAGTCTAGAATGGAATAATAAAACTTTTTGGCCAACAACAAAAGATTTTTCACTGATCATCTTGTCATGGTAAGCTTTTGTTCTCTCTTTGTAGAAACATGCATTGTCGTAGGCATCATTTCTTATTTCTTTAGGTTCATTCAATTGGAGCTTCCTATGTAGGCCGGCATCATCAATGTTCATGTTAAAATTTTTCACCGCCCACCAAGTTTTGTGTTCTAGCTCCACCAGAAGATGACATGTCTTCCCATAAACCAACCGAAATGGGGATGTCACAATGAGGGTCTTGTAAGCTGTTCGGTAAGCCCACAATGCATCATTCAACTTTTGACTCTAATCCATTCGGTTTAGGCTCACCGTTTTCTCCAGAATTCTCTTTATCTCCTGGTTCGAAATCGCTGCTTATCCACTCGTTTGAGGATGGTAAGGTGTAGAAACTTTGTGTGTGACATTGTACTTCTTTAGCAGAGCTTCAATTGTCTTGTTGCAAAAATGTAATCCTCCATCACTTATGATAACTCTCGGCGTTCCAAACCTACAAAATATGTAAGAGCGAAAGAAATCTGCAACAACTGTAGAATCATTAGTTTTGGTGGCTATCGCTTCCACCAATTACAAAACATAATCAACTGCCACAAGAATATATAAATAACCATTGGATGAGGGAAAAGGTCTTATAAAATCAATACCCCACACATCAAACATTTCAACAGTTATGAAAATGTTCATGGGCATTTGATCCTTAGGTCCTAGGTTTCCTAACCGTTAACACCTATCACAAGTTTTGCAAAACAAATAGGCATCTTTAAAAATTATAGGCCAAAAGAAACCTACATCCAAAACTTTAAGGGCAGTTCTACGAGATCTAAAATGACCTCCACAAATTTTAGAATGGCAAAATGCAAGAATAGAGTGATGTTCAGTTTCAGGGACACACCTTCTAACTATTTGATCTTGACAATGTTTCCATAAATAAGGTTCATCCCAAATGTAATGTCTAGCCAATTTCTTAAGCTTTTCTTTTTGAAAACGAGGTAAAGTGTCCGGAAAGTCTTGGTAACAAGATAATTCACAATATCAGCATACCATGGTTCACTTACCTCAACTCAGAAGAGTTGTTCATCCGGAAAGGTCTCACTCAAGGGTAAGACGTCTTCTCTTACTAACCTGCTCAAATGGTCAGCAACCACATTATGGCTCCCTTTCTTGTCTTTGATTTCAATATCGAATTCTTGGAGTAACAAAATTCATCTTATGAGCCTCGGCTTTGCATCCTTCTTTGTAAACAAGTACCTCAATGCTTCATGATCAGAATAGAAAGTTACTTTAGAGTTAATCAAATAAGAACAAAACTTATCTAAAGCAAGTACAACAGCAAGATGCTCTTTTTCAGTTGTGGTGTAATTCATTTGTGCTTCATTGAGCGTTCTTGAGGCGTAGTAAATTGCATAGGGCTTCTTGTCCTTTCTTTGTCCTAGCACGGCTCCAACAGCATAGTCGGATGCGTCAGACATTAATTCAAATGGCTCAGACCAATCTGGTAGTAACATCACAGGTGCGGTTGTCAATAATTCCTTCAACCTCTCAAATACTTTTTTGCACTCGTTGTCAAAATCAAAGGAGGCTACCTCCTTTTGAAGAAGGCGCGTTAAGGGTCTTGCTATCTTGCAAAAGTCCTTGATAAACCTGCAATAAAAACCTGTATGGCCAAGAAACGAACGAATCTCCCTCATCGAAGTGGGGTGGGGTAAGTAGCGAATAACATCAATCTTGGCCTTATCAACTTCAATGTCTTTCTCAGATATGACATGTCCTAAAACAATTCATTTGTCCACCATGAAATGACATTTTCCCAATTCAAAACCAGATTTGTTTCAATACACCTTTTTAAAATGAGTTCTAAATTCTCTAAACATGAATCAAATTCTTTACCAAAAACACTAAAGTCATCCATAAAGACCTCAATTTTATCTTCAATAAAATCAGAGAAAATAGACATCATGTATCTTTGTAACGTACCTGATGCATTGCACAAACCGTATGGTATGCGCCTAAAGGCAAAAGTGCCAAAGGGGCATGTAAACGTGGTCTTCTCTTGATCTTCTTGAGCTATGCAAATCTGATTGTAGCCACTATATCCGTCAAGGAAACAATAGAACTTGTGACCAGCTAACCTCTCAAGCATTTGATCAATGAATGGCAGGGGAAAATGGTCTTTCCTTGTTGTGGCATTGAGCTTTCTATAGTCTATGCAAACTCAATGACCGGTTACAAGTCTTTGGGGGCACAAGCTCATTTTCAGCATTCTTCACAACGGTCACTCAGTATCTTTGGTACAACTTGAACAAGAGAGACCCAGTTACTATCAGATATAGGGTAGATGACCCCACAATCAAGCCATTTGATTATCTAGTCTTGCACTACTTTCGTCATTGGTTGGTGTAAACGTCTTTGAGCTTCTCAGGTAGGCTTTGCTTCATCTTCGAGTAGAATGCGATGGACACATGTGGTAGGGCTGTTTCCCTTGATATCGACTATGATCCAGCCAATGGAAGTCTTGTACTTCTTCAAAATTTTCACCAATTTCTCTTCTTGATCCGTCATCAATTTTGATGAAATAATTGCTGACAATGTCTCATTCTCACCCAATGTCACATTCTCACCCAAGTACATATACTTCAAATTATCCGGTAATGGTTTCAATTCCAACTTGGGTGGTTGCTGCACAGATGGTAACAACTTGTTAGTGGAAATGAGAAGTGACAAGAGGATGTCAGATTTGAATGGTGAGCCTTCTAGAGCGGCAATTGTTTCTAGCACAGTGTCATCCCATATTTCCTCCATTTTAGCCTTTGATACATTTGTACCATTAGCATTGTATCCTATTCCTTGAGAAATTATGTACTTCAATTTGTCATCAATCATTGATTGTAGAAAATATGCGCAAGAGAATCAACAACATCAATAGAATAACACGGTTTAAGCTCAGATAAAGGGTACCTCATGGAATCAAAAATATTGAAACCAAATATTTCTCTATCAAACTCCATTGTTAATGTGTTAGTATGCACATCAATCTTTGTTCTTGTTGTTCTCATGAAATGACGCCCTAAAAGAATAGGATTTGAATTTGAGGGTGAGTCCTCCATATCAATGATGTAAAAATCTACAAGAAAAATCAAGTGATTAACTCGCACAAGAACATCTTCAACATATCCGTTAGGGTATGTGTTAGATCTATCAGCCAATTGAATAATCACATTATCCTTTTTAAGTTCACCTAGGTCCAAAGAAGCATATAAATTATATGGCATAACATTTATTGAAGCTCCTAGATCAAGCATAACATTTTTAAATGTAGTGTCACCAATAGTACAAGGGATAGAAAAACTCCTTGAATCCTTTAGCTTAGGTGGTAACCTCCTTTGAAGAACCGCAGACAAGGTTTCACTCATCTTCACAACTTCTTTGTCCCTTGTTTGCCTTCTTGTAGTGCATAACTCCTTCAAAAATTTTGCATATTTTGGAACTTGAGTAATGCAATAATCAATGGTATGTTCACATGCACCTTCTTAAAAACTTCTAAGATGGCTTCATCAAATTCTTCGTTCTTTGATTTTTAGAACCTACTTGGAAATGACACACGAGCATAGAGAGAATTAGTAATAATTGAACTTTGAAAATCAGGAACATTACCTTTATGAAGTTCAGTTGGCTCAGGTAATTTTACTTCAATCTTTGAAGTAGCAGGATCTGCTTCCTAGTCATTCTTTGTGATTACAACTTCATCTTCCAATTATTGAGTTTTCTTATTTTGATCTTTCTTTGTGACTTAATTCAACACACGACCACTCCTTATTGTCACTACCTTTGCAGCCTCATGATTTGAGTCCGGATTTAGAATGGTGTTTGGTGGTAGCATTCCACTCTCAGTTATCTTTCTCATAAAATCTACTATCTTCCCCACTTGGTTCTTAAGTTCGGCTATATCCTTTGTATTACTTTGTTGACCTCGCACAATGTTTCAAGCATCTTATCATAGGAATGGTGAGTAGCATTATTAGAAACAAAAGGATTAGCATTAGAATTATAAGTTTGAGGAACCTGGGGCTTCGAATAGAAGCCTTGTGGACGCAGAAATGGACCACCCGAAGATTGGGGTGGGTTCAGAATATTATCTGTGTTGCTCCATCAAAAATTTGGATGATCCCTTAAACCAGAATTGTAGGTGTTGGAGTAGGGGTTGTACTTTTGTTTTCCAATTGCATTAAGAGTTTCTCATCCTCCATTTTCCACAAATTGAGGGCATTGATCAGTATGATGCCCTTGATTTGAGCGCACGCTACAAGCTTTCACTTCTTGAGTTTGTCCTAGCCCAAGGTGGGATAGTAACACATCAATCTTGCTCTCAAGTGTAGTACTTGTCTTCACTTCATTCACTTTTCTAGAAGAGGCCAACGCACCAGCATAATGTTGATCATTTAGGGCACGACTGTCTAGTAATGTACATGCTTCTTGGGGCGTTTAGTCAAGAAAGGACCCTTCTAATGAGGCATCCAATAGTCGGCACTCAAAGGATGAAAGTCCTTCATAAAAGTATTGTAGAAGGCTATTCTCTTTAAAACCATGTGAGGGGCAAGCTGCTATAAGGATCTTGAATCTTTCATAATATGAGAAAAATGTCTTGTCTGGGCCTTGTTGAATTCTAGTGATTTGCTTCCTCATTACAGTGATCGTTGATGCAGAGAAATACTTGGTCAGAAATTCGCTCGTCATCTTTTCCCATGAATCAATTTGTCCAGCAAGAAGATCAAAAGCCATGATTTGGCCCGGTCCTCCAATGAGAACGGAAATGTCTTCAATTTCAGAAAATTAATGTCAGCATTCCTTGAGCACATGCTCACACATACAAATTGAAAAGCCTTGAGATGCTTGTTGGGGTCTTTATTACTAAGCCCATGGAACATGAGTATTTGGTTCAAAAGCCCACTTTTCAATTCAAATTCTCCTTCTTTATTTTCAGCTGGTTCAGGATAATTAATGCACGAAGGTGAGTTATGTCACATCCCGGTTTTGGGATTGTTTATTTATTTATTTTTTCTTTCGGTTACTTTTACGTTATTCTAGCCCTTTTACTATAATTAGTAATTGTTTTACAAAAAAGGGGCCTAGAGTTGATTTTTCCTAGACTGTTATTTCGGGAAACTTCCTTCATGGAAATTGTAGATAACGATATTACAAATTCATGGACATGGATCACGCTTAAATCGAAGTTTGTTATGTGGAGCAATGATGGATATCGATTATGAAACAGGATGAGAGGAGGCTCGTGTTGAGCAGTCTGTGGATAGGCGGCAGACTTAGTTGGGTTACGGTGAGTGGACTTTTGGTTTAAATATTATGCATGCACTATATTTCTCGATGTTTGATTCATATTTTATTAGAGAGATGGAAAGATATTTAAGGTGAGAGTTGTATATTTGTCGTGCTGTAAAGTATTTATTTTGATCGGGAATAAATAATGTTGCTGTCCTCACCATAAAGTGAGCTGGGCGCAGAGATAAATAAGGTTGCGGTCATCACTGTAAGGTGAGCTGAACGTAGAAATTAATTACGGTTTATTTATTTATTCGTTATAATTTTATTTATCTCTCCTGATAACAGTTAATCTTATGGCGTGCATAAGTGTTTTATTGTCATAAATGGGAGAGCATGAATGCTAGTTTTAATTCGGCTATTTAATTTCGTCCACTCACTCTAATGTATTTTAATTGTTTCTCCCTTGGGCCCTTTGTTTTAAAATGTCTTGTCTGCAGTGATAGGCTCAGAAATAGCTAGGTAGCAAGGCATAGTTACCGCCACTTCAGTTTTCACGAGTAGGTTGCCGGGTTAGCCTACTTGTGTAATTTTTCTTGTTTCCTGCTATTTAGAGCTCTGATAACCTCAGGGGCATTGTATTATATTCGGTGTTCTGCTAGAGGCTTAGAACCCCAACTTATTTTATTAAGTATTGATACCCAAATTGTTGTTGTTGGTTTATTTGCGAAAAATGTATATGTGGGACTTAATTGAAATTGAGGCCGATGTTTGTTTTAAATTGTGGAGCGGGTTGGCTCCAGATGTTGTGGCTGGTTGAGTTGCCATAGAAGTGTTTGTTTGAACGTGCAGGTAAGGGTTGTCCATTTTGAGGGGAGGTTATGCCGGAATTTCGGTGTAACTCTCCCTTAAGGTGGACCCCGTAGGATTTACTTTGGGTTAAAGAGGGTTAATCCGGGGTGGGTCCTGACAAGCTACCCCCAGCTCCCGGTACTACTGTCGCAGACATTTGTCTAATGGTTTGCGCCATTTATGTCTCAATCACTTGTGGATCTTCTTCTTCACTCACAGATTCCCCGTCACTAAACTCAAGTTGCCTGAATGTATTTGGAGTGCGGATAGGAACTTCTAGAAATTAGGCAGGTTCTTCACCCCTATTGAGTCGATCTAATCATTCCTTTAGTTGAGTCAAGAATTCTTCAGTTGGTACCGGAAGGTTATTTCCTCCATCGGTCATTCATAACCTTACAAAACAAAAGAAAAACGTAAGAATTTAAGAAAACAAAATATAAATATCTAAAATAAGGAAAAATTAAACCAAGGCCTTGACACTTGTTAGTTTCTTTGAATTAGAGGTTGTAGGCTTTATTCACTTTCAAGCCCAAATCTTAAATAGTAAACCAATAGGTACGATCGTTTTAACATAAATATTTTCGTTGTTTCAGAAGGCTTGGATGGCCAGGTCAAGATGAAGCTGGTAGGACTCTTTTAGTGGACTACGGAGGTTGAAACCCCAATCGTGCTTACACACTATAGTCCTTTGAGATCCAATTTTGGTCCCAGACATTCAATTTGGCCTAGACACCATCTAATGTGCCCTTTACTCAGCTAGGAAGTACTTGTATGTTTAACGGTCTTACTAAAGTTAATATAGGTCCGCCCTCAATATCAAGAGACCTTCAATAAGGTACTAATGAAGGGTTAAGGACCCTATTAACTAAAGTATCCTTCATAGTTTAAAAAATAAGATAAGTACCTCAAAATTAATAAAACAAACAAAAATTAGTGAAAAATTGGTAAAACTAATTATAAAAATAATGAACCAAAAACGCATAGAGACATATTTAAGTCCTCAGGAACGGCGCCAAAAATAGACATGGTCCGAACCGGGACACATAACAATTTAAGAACCCTTTTTGTGTCACTTATAGCATTGGTAAATAGGATTCGATCAATCTGAAGACTTAAAGGGCGCTCCTACATTCTTGGTTACTCTAAAAATTAGTACAATTATACAAACAAATATTTATTTACAGAACAATTATTTACAAGACACAAATACAAATATTTACATAAGTTTATTTACACATGGTACAAGGTGATTAGGGGGGTTTGGTTTGATTTCAAACATCCTAAAAACAGAAAATAAAAGCTAACTAATATGTACAAGTGATCGATTCATTCAACACATGAATTAGAGAGAAACTCAAATTCTGACCACACATCAAAGATCATGTTTCAACTTTAATAATCTGATAACATGCAAATTCAAAGAACTAAAAACAATCTCAAGAATACAAGCCTACGAGTGATAAGTGCGTTTTACGCCATGTTCTTAATAGATTTTCACCTCTATTTATACTTTGTTTTTGCCTTAGTATGTTTATTTTTACTTGTTTTAGAGTCAAGAGGGTTTTTCCGTAGAGTTGTGGCTACTAACCACTTTTATACAGAAAATTGCACTTAAATGATGAAAACCGTTTTTGGACTAGCACTTGGACGTTTTATTATGATTCGTTATTTTGTTACCCTGTCAGTTTTGATGTATCTTGTTTAAATGTGCAGGAGACAGGTAAATACGCTTAACGTATCAGGAATCATGATGAACGGACTCATGAATGACAACAAGTGAGGCCATGGAAAAGAAGAAACACTTTTGGACATTGTTTTGCTCTCGGACAGAATCTGCCAGAAAACGTACGTCAACTTTGGAAAATCATATCTCGAGATCCAGGAGGAGTTAGAAGGCGTGCCACATATGGAATTAAAGCTGTGTGTGTCTACTTTTCAACCCCATTTGGATCGCAGCAATCGGAGTTGAGACGAAGGAGTTATGAGCAAAATAGTGGACAGAGGTCAGACTGCAAAACTGGGCAGAAACTGCCTAAGTTGTCTAACGAGTTTTGGGAGATGATTCTTCACCAAAAGGCTTCCCAAATTTGTCAAGAGATGTATCAAGACCTTAATGAAGTGTTAGGAAGCTGGAAAAAAGAAGAAAATACGAAGAAGCATCAAGGCAGCCATATTTTGGTTAAGTGTAAGGTTTCCCGGTCAAACCGGGAAAGCTGACCTTGCTGGACCTATCACTGGTTTTGGCTGCCATCAAAGCCCAAGATTTCGTACATGAGGCCTACATGAATCCATAAACATGTAGGAAGGTCCAAGGAATCAGAAGAAGGAGTCCAAATTCGGATAAGAAGCTGCATTGAAGGAGGAATCATGGAGCAATAAGGAAACCGAGTCAGCTAGGGTTTCTCTTCAATGTTTCTGTATAAATAGGGTCTGTATAGCTCGTATTAGGGCATCATCAACATTGCAAACTCAAGCCAAAAAGCTCTGCCGAACTGCCGAAAATTCTATCACCATTCAAAGACCCCAATTCCGATCTTCATATTCCATCCCCGGATCCGAAGCACGTAGTCTAGGATCCCCGTGCACTTGAAGAATAGACCACGTAGGAATATTTCAAAGTGTAATCATCTTCTATTTTCGAATTGGTATGTCTTTGTTATGGTTGATGTTTGTTTTAGGTTTTTGTTTGAGTACGATTCAATTCTTGTCTATGAGATATTAAGTACTTCTGAATGATGTAAGAATTATAGTTTTTAGTTTTTAATCAAGGATTTGAAGTCTATGCCGAGAATTCCTAGTGTTTGGTTTTATTAATTTTCGATTTGCTTCATAATATTAACGTGTGATTAAGACAAGTAGTTGATGTCGCATTAGTTAATCCTTCAAAGAATTACATGACTTTGATACACGTAGTGGATAGGTTGATGTGTTCTTTGTTGTGTTCGAAAATTACATGCTAGAATTGGATTTAGATGGTGCTAATGAACATGTTAGTTTATTTGTGTGATACGTAATTGCATAAGTGAATTAGTATGTTAGATTTCGTGTTTGATACGTTGAGCATGGATGTGTGAAAGGTTTCGAATGAAACAAGTAGTCGATTTCGAATGCATCTAATGGCTTAGGAACCACGTAGGAACCTAATGTGTATGTTTCGATTCTAGCATGATTTAGGTATTTCGGCATAGATTGATATGAGATTAGAAATTGTTTTCTATATTCTTGCATTGTTGTTTGGTGTTGGTTTGTGTAATTGTTGATCGATCACATGTTTATATGTATAAAAGTAATGTAGGACTTTATTTCATTGCATCTTTCCGAAAATATAAACTCCAAATCTTTAAAATTCTATGTTTATTTCGACATCTTTGATTAGATTAGATGGATCTACCCTGTGGTTGGATCCCCGGTTTAGAACGATACCCTTACTTGCTTTATACGATGACAATGACTGTGTACAGGGTTAATTGATGCGTGTGCAAATACGAACTATCAAATGGCGCCGTTGCCGGGGATCCTTCGGGATCCTCAATCTTTTTAATTGTCGAAATTTACATTGTATATATGTCTATATGTGAATATTTGTATAGTTGGTTCGATGTATATATTTGTGTGCTTTTGTAATTATAAAGATTGGTGCCATGTATGATTGTTGAAATGCTTTTGTAATTAATTTTCATGTTTAATTTTGTTTTGTTTGATTTTTGGCCTAGACGTGCATGCTAACTTGATCTTGGCCAATTGGTTTTTCAGGTGCTAGACGTGCATGCTACCCCGCGTTACTCGTTCATCTTCACAAGGAGATCTTGTTCCTTTGAATCCGGAGATTGACCGTGTTTGCAGAAAACAAAAACAGACACAAAAGGCAGCAAGTAGTAGCACGACCTCACCTCGAGAACTTGAAGAGCAAGAACCACCATCCCCATTCCGAATTCAGTCTGAGGATTCTTCATCCGGATCCGAGGCAGAGACCGAGCAAGCTTTTGAGAAAAATCAGTCCGACTTTGTCATGGCCAACATGCCACTCAAAGATGCTTTCAACCCCACTACTCCAGCTTCACCATCATGCATTTCTGTTGCAGTTCCGGATCAAGCTCACTTCTCTATTCCAGTTCAGCTACTTGGGCAACTGCCGAAGTACTCAGGCTCAGCCATGGAGGATCCGAACGTGCACTTGAGGGAGTTTCTTGACATCTGTCAACTCCAAGCTATCACCCACCTGCCTTCAGACACTTTGAGGTTACTTTTGTTTCCATTCACCTTGAAGGATGACGCCAAGCGTTGGTTGTACTCTTTGCCTTCAGGAGTGGTTACAACTTGGGATGACATGACCAAGAGGTTCTTAAAGCAGTTCTTCCCCGCTCAACTCACTAAGAAACTTAGGAGGGAGATTCAGAACTTCACTCAGAAGGATGGAGATACTTTTTATGAGGCTTGGGAGGAGTTTCAGGAGCTTCAGCGCAAGTGTCCACACCATGGAATCAGTTTAGATGAGTTGGTTCAGTTTTTCTATGAAGGATTGGACAATGCCAACAGAGGTATGATCGATTCTGCTAGTGGATGCACATTTATGAACAAGACCGGAACTCAAGCTTATGCTTTGATTGAGGACTTGGCGGATAACGATCGTCAATTTAGTACCAAGAACTCAAGGAAGACAGCAGGAGGCCGAGGTGGAGGCGTGTATGACGTGGGAGCTCGGAACCAAATGATCACCATGGAGAGGAAGCTGGATGTCTTGGTCAAGGCCATGGCCGGTTCGACTATTGGTCGACAAACATGTGAAATTTGTTCAATGACAGATCATAATTCTGATACATGTCTGAATGGTGCATTGAGCGAGGAGGAGTTGAATTACATGGGACAACAGAGGCAGAAGTATGACCCTTACTTGAACACCTACAATCCTGGACTCAGAGATCATCCCAACTTTCGTTGGAGTAATGGTGCTCAACCGAACAATGCTCAAGCTCAAGGACCTCGTCCTTCAGGTTTGTTTGTGAGGCCTCAGGTACCTCAAGGTTTTGTTCCTAACTATTCTAATTTTGTGCCTAATAATGCTAATGTTCAAGGTTCACATAATAATGCTAGTTCTTCTACTCCAAATTATGATGAACTCTTGAAATCCCTTGCTCAAGGGCAACAGAATTTAACATCTGCAACTCAAGCTTTAGTGACAGGTCAACAGGCTAATTCTAAAGAGATCACGGAGTTAAAGAAGCAGATGGGACAAGTTATTGATTTCATGGGTAAAATCCATGAAAGTGGTAAGTTGCCAGGACAAACTTTGCCAAATCCAAATGCAGGACAATTCAAGATAGTTGCAACTCGGAGTGGGAGAGTTTTTGAGGAGCCATTGTTGAAGAAGTTGGTGACTTCTAAAGGAGAAGGTGCTGAGCTATTGCATGAGGAGGAAGATGAGGATGTGGAAGAGGTTTTTGTGGAGAAAAATCCGGCAGCAACCCTGTCAGGATCCGAGCAGCAAGGCGGCGGTCAGGCAGGCAGTCCGGCAGACTTTTCTGCCGAGTCCGAGAAGGTGAAAGGTGGTGAGGCTGTGCCTCACCCTCATGCAGTCCCTGCTGATCCGAGAGGTGCCAAGGAAAAAGGTAAGTCTTCTAGTTCTAGTGGTTTAGTTTCATCTAACGTCCATACTCGATACCCTTTCCCAAACAGGTTTGCAAAATCAAAGCACGATGAAGCTGATCGTGCAATGGTTGAGTTATTCAAGAAGGTGGAAGTGAACATGCCATTGTTGGAGTGCATTCAACAAAATCCTAAGTATGCTAAGTTCTTGAAAGAGTTGTGCACTAACAAGAGGCTTCCACGAGAGAAGGATGTGGCGGTTATGAATGAAACCATCTCTGCGGTTTTTCAAAGGAAACTACCACCAAAGCTTAAGGATCCAGGGAGTTTTTCTATTCCTTGCACTATTGGCACTCATAGTTTTGACAAGATCATGTTAGACCTAGGTGCATCTATTAATGTCATGCCTTCTTATCTTTATGCGGACTTAGGTCTAGTTGCATTGAAAAAGGATGATATTATTATTAGACTAGCTGACCGTTCTAATAAAATCCCTTTGGGATATGTTGAGGATGTTTTGGTGCAGGTTGCGAGTCTAACTTTTCCTGCAGATTTCTATGTCATTGACATGGAACCCACAGATGCCGATGACAAGGAAATTCCCATTCTGTTGGGAAGGCCATTCATGAGGACTGCTAGGACCAAGATTGATGTCCATTCTGGAGAGATAACGTTTGAAATTGATGGCGACATCATTAGTTATAACGTGTTCGATGCTATGAGGTATCCACTTCCCGAAATTTTTCGTGATTCTTTTTCTATTGATGTGGTGGATTCTCTTGCAGAAGAACATGTTGAAATGATAACTCAAGACATCTTGGCTCTCACCCTAGCTAAAGGGATCGGATATGACAAGTTTGGATCAAAAATTTGTACAATGCAGCAAGAGGCCGTGCCTCTTGCTCTCATAGAGACCGCGGCTTCTCTTGAGGTCGCTGCTGAGGTAACCTACTCTCCCGTTAGTCCAATTTTCTCTTCATCTAACAAGTTTCTACCATCCATTGTTCAAGCTCCAAAGTTAGATCTCAAGGTTCTTCCGGAACACTTGAAGTATGTGTACTTGGGAGAGAATGAGACATTGCCGGTTATCATGTCATCATCATTAGAGAAGGACCAAGAGGAGAGATTGATTGAAGTGTTGAAGCGACACAAGACGGCTATTGGATGGACTTTAGCCGACATCAAGGGAATCAGCCCTACTATGTGTGTTCATCGAATTCTTTTAGAGGATGGTGCGAAACCGACCAAGGAGGGTCAACGTCGACTTCACCCACCTATGATGCAAGTTGTGAAGGATGAGGTGACTAAGTTACTTGATTGTGGAGTCATCTATCCTATCTCGGATTCGAGGTGGATTTCGCCGGTTCAAGTTGTGCCAAAGAAGAGTGGGATCACAGTTTTGAAGAATGCGGAAAACGAGTTGGTGCCTCAACGAACCGTGACCGGTCATAGAGTGTGTATTGATTACCGGAAGCTTAATGCTACTACGAGGAAGGACCACATGCCGCTGCCCTTTATTGATCAGATGCTTGAGAGGTTAGCCGGTCACTCGTTTTATTGTTTCCTTGATGGATATTCCGGTTACAATCAAATAAGTGTTGCGGAGGAGGACCAAGAGAAGACCACTTTTACTTGTCCATTCGGTACTTTTGCATATCGACGCATGCCATTCGGACTTTGCAATGCTCCAGGTACGTTCCAAAGATGCATGTATCATATATTCTCTGAGTTCATAGGTTCTAAGATAGAAGTGTTTATGGATGATTTTTCTGTCTATGGTGGAGATTTCGATTCATGTTTGCATAATGTTGAACTTGTGCTTAAGAGATGTGAGGAAACTAATCTTGTGCTTAATTGGGAAAAATGTCACTTCATGGTTACTCAGGGTATAGTGTTAGGTCATATTGTTAGCTCTAGGGGTATTGAAGTTGATAAATCGAAGATAGATCTTGTGCGTCACTTACCCATTCCCACAAGTGTGAGGGATGTTCGAAGCTTTCTTGGACATGCAGGATTTTATCGCAGGTTTATTAAAGACTTTTCGAAAATAGCAAGACCCTTGAGTTCTCTATTGCAAAAGGAGGTACCATTCCATTTTGATGAGGAGTGCAAGGCCGCATTTGAGAAGTTGAAGGAATTATTGTGCACGGCACCGATCATGGCGCCACCGGATTGGAGTTTGCCATTTGAGCTTATGTGTGATGCTTCAAATCATGCAGTTGGGGCCGTGCTAGGGCAAAGGAGAGACAAGCAGCCCTATGCCATCTATTATGCCTCAAGGACGCTCGATGATGCGCAACAAAACTACACCACCACCGAGAAAGAACTTCTCGCAGTCATCTTTGCTTTGGATAAGTTTCGTTCTTACTTACTTCAATCTAAAGTTATTGTTTATACTGATCATGCTGCTTTGAAGTATTTGTTGACAAAGAAGGATGCCAAGCCGAGATTAATTCGATGGATTCTGCTCCTACAAGAGTTCGACTTGGAGATCAAGGACAAGAAAGGATGCGACAATGTGGTTGCCGACCACTTGTCACGTTTGGTGCGTGATGAAGATGCCATTGCTATCCAAGAATGTTTTCCGGATGAGCAGCTCTTCAAGGTAAGTGAGGTAAGTGATCCTTGGTATGCAGACATTGTAAATTATTTAGTTACCAAGGATTTTCCAAACTCTATGTCATATCATGCTAGAAAAAGACTCAAGGCACTAGCTAAACATTATGTGTGGGATGAACCTTATTTGTGGAAGCATTGTGTAGATCAAATTATTAGGAGGTGTGTTCCTGAAACTGAGCATAAATCTATTCTTAGCTTTTGCCATGAACAAGCATGTAGAGGTCACTTTGGTTCACGTAGGACTGCATTGAAAATTCTTGACTGTGGATTTTTCTGGCCTACTATTCTTCGAGATGCCCATATGTATTGTGCTTCATGTGATAGATGTCAAAGAACAAGGAATTTAGGACCTAGGGATGAAATGCCTATGCAACCTATTATACATGTTGAAATATTTGACTGTTGGGGTATTGATTTCATGGGACCTTTTCCAAATTCTCAGGGTTTTCTGTACATACTCGTTTGTGTTGATTATGTGTCGAAATGGGTGGAAGCCAAGGCCACCCGGACTAACGATTCTCGAGTTGTTGCAGATTTTCTACGTTCTAACATCTTCTCCAGGTTCGGCATGCCGAAATCTATCATCAGTGATGGAGGTTCTCACTTTTGCAACCGGACAATTGAAGCTCTCATGAAAAAGTATGGAATAAGGCATAAGGTTGCTACACCTTATCACCCCCAAACAAGTGGACAAGTAGAGCTTAGTAACCGGGAGATTAAGCGGATTTTGGAGAAGAGTGTGAAGCCATCACGCAAAGATTGGAGCCAACGACTGGATGATGCTCTTTGGGCTTATAGGACGGCATACAAAAATCCTTTAGGCATGAGCCCTTTTCGAATGGTCTATGGTAAGGCATGTCACTTGCCTGTGGAATTAGAGCACAAAGCTTGGTGGGCGGTGCAACAGTTCAACATGGACATAGATGAGGCCGGATTGCATAGGAAGCTACAATTGTGTGAACTTGAGGAGATCCGGAACGAGGCCTACGATTCTGCCGTGATCTATAAAGAGAAAACCAAGGCGTTCCACGACAGGATGATTCGAAAGAAAGACTTTGTTATTGGCCAGAAAGTTCTCTTATTTAATTCTAGACTTAGATTGTTTCCGGGAAAACTACGCTCTAGGTGGATAGGACCTTTTGTTATCACTAATGTTTTTCCTTCTGGTGCAGTAATGATCAAAAGCATGGTCAAAGGATCTGAATTTCAAGTTAATGGTCATCGCTTGAAACCGTATTTGGAGAGCATGGTGGATCACACCATCGAGGAGGTTCCTCTTCAGGACCTCACGGCATGAGCATGAGGATGCATGAGTCTAGGCTAAAGGACTATAAACACCTAAGCGCTGCATGGGAGGCAACCCATAGAAGGAGCCGTCTACGAGCGTTTGCTTTTCTTAACCCTTATTTTCGTTCTTTCATTGTTTTAGATATTGAACATTGAGGACAATGTAATTTTCAAGTGTGGGGTGGGGAATGGCTTATTGCAAGTTTCGGTGAACAGTGATTTTTAGTTTTTGTTCTAGGTTCGGTTTTTGATTTTTAAGTTTAGGTTTGTATTTGTACTACTGTTTTAGGTGTTCTGGCAAATTTTCATGATTTTTGGAGTTTATTTTGATCTTTAAACTTGATTTTTAGTTTTTGAGTCTAGAAAGTCGCCTTTAACCGTTGATGATGAATTTTTGATCTTTGATCTCATAGTTGATTGGATTGCATGGACTTGATTTCTTGAATTACATTAATTGAATGGTTAATAGATGTGAAGAGATCGTGCACTTAAGTAGTAGATGAGGAACTGAAACCTAGGTACAGACAGAGCATGTTCATTACAATGTTTGATTTCATGTTTAACTTTGTGAGTTTCGAGCCATATATGTGTCTTTTCATTGATGAGTGTTTAATCTATCGTTTTATTGGTTTTATGACCTCATATTACATTATTTGATCAATGTGCATGCCATAGAGATAAACCAATGAACTAGAGAGTTACTAGAACTTGTTTGTGAAACATTCAAAGCTTTATATCATAACTTACTTTGATTTGGAAAAGGATTGTTGGATCTTTATTAGGTTATCACCACCTTATCTAAATAGCCATGAGTCCTATATGAGCCCTGTTCGGGACACATTAGTATGAACCCCCTAGAGCCTACGTTAAGCCTTTTCTTTGATTACCAACATGTTTTTACCTTGCCTAGAATAGTTATCTCTACCTTGGTTGCAAACTTGATGGAGATGTTGTTTTGTGGTATGAATATGGAGTGATCGAAAGATCTAAGTGTGGGGTTGGACTTGTGAATGCTATGATGTCGATTTTGGCTGAAAAAGAAAAAAAAAAGAATAAAAGAAAAATAAAAATGAAGGAAAGAAAAGAAGATTTTCGAAGTGGAGATTTGATTTGGACACCCATGGCATGATTTATTTTTGTGAAATTGGAGTTGTGATATGTATTTGCTGAAGGCTCAATAAAGTTATACATAGCCTTTGTTCGATTTTACTATGTTTATAGTGAAGGATGGGTCCAACATGATGAAATTTGGCCTTGATGTTAGTTGGTGATATAAGGAGGATATCCATGTTTTTATTAGCCTTGAGGATGACCTTTGTGATTCCTCTTTCTTTGATTATATCCTACCTTATTCGAACCCTGAGCTATCCCTTTTCTAAAGATCCGCATGATTCTTAAGATAAGTAGCCTTTGATCTGTGGAGTTTGTTTCATGAATAAGCATATGGTTGTGGTTCATTTGTGCATGTAATTGGTATCTTTCTTGAGGTCTATTTTGAAATTCACTATCTATATAATTCTTGTGTGTGAAAAGCTTTTAAGCATATGCCATGTTCTTGAGAGAAAAGATTTGGAGTGCATATCCCTTGTGAATTGAATTTGAACTTGTTTTGAACATGTCGAGATTAATTCACCTTTGTTTCTACCATGTCTTACTTGTTACATCGTAATCTCATGTTTATTAACCAGTGAATTCATTCTTTCGATTTCAACTCTTGTGCTATTCTTGATACTATGATGTTGAAGATCTCTGAAACAATTTCGTTGAAGGCTTTAGATTGAGTCATCGTAGTATGTTTTTGTTTAGTGTTTGCTAAGGGACTAGCAAAGCATAAGTGTGGGGTAGTTTGATAAGTGCGTTTTACGCCATGTTCTTAATAGATTTTCACCTCTATTTATACTTTGTTTTTGCCTTAGTATGTTTATTTTTACTTGTTTTAGAGTCAAGAGGGTTTTTCCGTAGAGTTGTGGCTACTAACCACTTTTATACAGAAAATTGCACTTAAATGATGAAAACCGTTTTTGGACTAGCACTTGGACGTTTTATTATGATTCGTTATTTTGTTACCCTGTCAGTTTTGATGTATCTTGTTTAAATGTGCAGGAGACAGGTAAATACGCTTAACGTATCAGGAATCATGATGAACGGACTCATGAATGACAACAAGTGAGGCCACGGAAAAGAAGAAACACTTTTGGACATTGTTTTGCTCTCGGACAGAATCTGCCAGAAAACGTACGTCAACTTTGGAAAATCATATCTCAAGATCCAGGAGGAGTTAGAAGGCGTGCCACATATGGAATTAAAGCTGTGTGTGTCTACTTTTCAACCCCATTTGGATCGCAGCAATCGGAGTTGAGACGAAGGAGTTATGAGCAAAATAGTGGACAGAGGTCAGGCTGCAAAACTGGGCAGAAACTGCCTAAGTTGTCTAACGAGTTTTGGGAGATGATTCTTCACCAAAAGGCTTCCCAAATTTGTCAAGAGATGTATCAAGACCTTAATGAAGTGTTAGGAAGCTGGAAAAAGAAGAAAATACGAAGAAGCATCAAGGCAGCCATATTTTGGTTAAGTGTAAGGTTTCCCGGTCAAACCGGGAAAGCTGACCTTGCTGGACCTATCACTGGTTTTGGCTGCCATCAAAGCCCAAGATTTCGTACATGAGGCCTACATGAATCCATAAACATGTAGGAAGGTCCAAGGAATCAGAAGAAGGAGTCCAAATTCGGATAAGAAGCTGCATTGAAGGAGGAATCATGGAGCAATAAGGAAACCGAGTCAGCTAGGGTTTCTCTTCAATGTTTCTGTATAAATAGGGTCTGTATAGCTCGTATTAGGGCATCATCAACATTGCAAACTCAAGCCAAAAAGCTCTGCCGAACTGCCGAAAATTCTATCACCATTCAAAGACCCCAATTCCGATCTTCATATTCCATCCCCGGATCCGAAGCACGTAGTCTAGGATCCCCGTGCACTTGAAGAATAGACCACGTAGGAATATTTCAAAGTGTAATCATCTTCTATTTTCGAATTGGTATGTCTTTGTTATGGTTGATGTTTGTTTTAGGTTTTTGTTTGAGTACGATTCAATTCTTGTCTATGAGATATTAAGTACTTCTAAATGATGTAAGAATTATAGTTTTTAGTTTTTAATCAAGGATTTGAAGTCTATGCCGAGAATTACTAGTGTTTGGTTTTATTAATTTCCGATTTGCTTCATAATATTAACGTGTGATTAAGACAAGTAGTTGATGTCGCATTAGTTAATCCTTCAAAGAATTACATGACTTTGATACACGTAGTGGATAGGTTGATGTGTTCTTTGTTGTGTTCGAAAATTACATGCTAGAATTGGATTTAGATGGTGCTAATGAACATGTTAGTTTATTTGTGTGATACGTAATTGCATAAGTGAATTAGTATGTTAGATTTCGTGTTTGATACGTTGAGCATGGATGTGTGAAAGGTTTCGAATGAAACAAGTAGTCGATTTCGAATGCATCTAATGGCTTAGGAACCACGTAGGAACCTAATGTGTATGTTTCGATTCTAGCTTGATTTAGGTATTTCGGCATAGATTGATATGAGATTAGAAATTGTTTTCTATATTCTTGCATTGTTGTTTGGTGTTGGTTTGTGTAATTGTTGATCGATCACATGTTTATATGTATAAAAGTAATGTAGGACTTTATTTCATTGCATCTTTCCGAAAATATAAACTCCAAATCTTTAAAATTCTATGTTTATTTCGACATCTTTGATTAGATTAGATGGATCTACCCTGTGGTTGGATCCCCGGTTTAGAACGATACCCTTACTTGCTTTATACGATGACAATGACTGTGTACAGGGTTAATTGATGCGTGTGCAAATACGAACTATCAACGAGGTCATACACCTTATTGTTCCACTTACTTTATTCCTAGCACAGAAGGTCTAGAACTAGAGCATTTTACATGTCGATGCTTTCAATACTAATAGTATCTGTCTTCAAACATGCAAATCATTAAGTTTTATGGAACGAGATTGAAAACAACTTTATATCATGAACATCATAACAAAAATTGCAGTGTACGAATTCAGCCATATCAGGGACACGACTTCCACCACTAGAGATCCACACTTACTACAAGGCTTAGCATAAATCATGGCACTAGTTAGCATGCATTCTAACATATGGTATATCAAACAGCATCACACATTTTTTAATCTTACGAATATGCAGAATCAGATTATTAATATATCAGGAACAAGTCTTAAACATGCTTTACTAAAATTATGAGTTTACTAACAACAAAACCAACGAAACAACATCTAAATCCAGAATTGGAAAACCGAAAACATGTCTGAAAATGGCAAAGCAAACTAAACAAAATAGAGATGTGGTTACACTTTTTATGTCTTCAAGAAGCTTGTAGTGTCTAGAAAGTGCTCAGGCATCAAGCTCCAATGTTGCTGCACAAGAAGAACGTCCGTCAAGGCTTCGGTAATAGAGAGAGGCTCAGCAATAGAGAGGGAGAGGCTGCTCGAAAATGGTTGTGTTTCTCTAATTTTTATGTGAATGAACCAACACTTTTTCTGATGTAGAGAGCCTCCTTTATAGTGATCATGTCGCCTCCTTGAGTTTTTCTCCACCATTGATTGAAATCTAATCTAATGGCCACAAATAATAGCACAATTTAATCAAATAATATGTCTTGTGCATTAAGTCTTTAAATTTGGCTGGAAATGTGGCCGAATACATTGATTGTTCTTCAAATGAAATCGGTTGATTATTGCTTGATAGTTGCCGATCTGAATTTTGTTTCCTTCCTTGTTTATTTTCGAATTCATGCTTATAATTCCTTCCATATGTATTGCCAATTAATATTCCTAAAAATGAAGAAAAAAAATCAGATTTAATCTTGGAAAATTAGGCATTTAAATGGAGAAATAAAGGTACAAATCTCCTTTAATTTGCTTGATTACAAATCAGCAATTATCTTCAATCTTTAAGGAATAATTCTATCAAAATTTGCTGTCATAATCTTCAGATATTTTGGGCCAAATCCCTTCGAAATTTCGATTTCCATATGTGTATCATCGTCTCCATTTAATGCTCATTCCTTCTTTGGCAATTTCCTTAATTTAAGAATAGAAGGTTTCTCAAAAATTAATTAGGAAAGTTTCACAAATAGTAAGTTTTTTAAATCAAAATAAGAAAGTTCTTTAAAATCAAATAGGCAAGTTTCCTAATTTGAAAGAGGAAAGTTTTCTAAATGAGTTATATTTCTATATTTGCCAATTTTAACTTCTTTTTCTGCATTTCTGCCTTTTTACATTTACAATCTCAAAACAGGTTAGAAATGACAATGTTAAGAGAATAACATAACTAAATAGGGTAGAAAATACGTTAATATCATAGCACTTTGTGTTTCTATCAGCTTGGTAACCATTTCCAAATCTATACTGACCACAAAACAATAGCGCACTTTCTCAACCAGAGGATAACAACTCCTACACAGCAGAAATGGTTAATCAAGTTCCTTGGTTATTATTATTCACCAGGTGTGCTCTTGTGCATGGTTTTGTGGTTGAAATTCACCAGGTGTGCAAGAGGGATGAAGAGGCCAGACAGATATTTAGTGAGTTGGAATCAGGAAAGTGTACTAGGAAACAGTTCTCTGTAAAGGATTCTCACCCGCTTTATAGAAATAGAGTTTTTGTACCCAAAAGTGAAGATTTGAGAGTTAGGGTGATTAAGGAGTTTCATGAGGGATTTATTGGAGGTCATGCTGGTAGGTCCAGAACATATCACAGGATTAAAAGGAATTTTGCTTGGCTAGGTATGGTATCTGATATTAGGAGTTATATTGCAACTTGCCACAATTGTCAGATTAATCACTATGAAACCACCTTGCCTCCTAGTTTGTTACAACCTAACTCCATTCCTGACAAAACTTGGACAATAATGTCAATCCCCGGCCCGAGTTTACCTTTCTAAACCCGGGTTAGAACGTGCGGGACCCATCACAAGAAAAATTTACTCATAATCCCCCTTAAGAAGGGATGACCCTTATTCCCAAACCTTATTTAACAGTCCAAATGATACCGGAATAGATCTCACCGCCGGAGGTTATCCCGTTTTCCGCATTTGGATCTCAACCAATTTTTTTAGAGGACCTAGGGTTCTAATAGTATTTGTGACTACAACCGAATCCCTGTCAGGCTGCCTACGTAACCTGTACTCAGGAATCAAGCCACACATAGCTCTTATTTTTAATTAACGTTCTAACCGGGCGAATCCCGCTACTACATATCGGTCGATTTATTAGTATGGAGAGCAAACACCTATTGCATATCCGGTGTTTAACCTCTCCACTGAGGTATCCACCAATGAACTATTCATTGGGATTATCCCGAACATTATTTCAAACTTAAATAAAACCATACATATACAAACAGAATATAGAGGCCACAACGTATTTATAATCAACAGCCACCCCTCAGTATATAATATAGTGGCATCCCCGTAAATAGACCAAACCATGGGTATTTATGATATTTCCTCCTCAATGACATCCCTATAAATAAATAAAACAGACAGGGGTAGTAATGTCTTTTTGGCCTTAGTGGCGGTTTTGTAAATATGCAAAACTTCCAAGGGTATTTCTGGGATTTCAGTCCCAGTGACAGTCTTGTAATTATCTCAAACTATCAGGGGTATTTCAGGAATTTCAGCCTTAATGGCACCCCTGTAATTACCCCAAACTACCATGGGCAGTTCTGACATTTCATACCATGATAAAACAGTAAAAAGGTAACTATGCCGCGGTAAAAATCAGGGTTTTTACCCTCTGTTTCTCTGATCTCTTGGTTCACCAGAAAACCCTGGTTTTCTGGCCAAACCAGCTTCCAACACCTGTAAATCTACCTTTTACACATCCTAGACTATCCAACCGCACATCAACACGAGAGAAAGTCGAGATTTTCATACCCTAAACTCGTGCGTCTGGTTTTCTGGCGATTCTCCTCCGACGGAGCTCCACTGTGCTCCTCCTCCCTCCTTGCCTCGATGTCCCTAGCTCCCCCTCTTTTTTGGTTTTGCATCGAGGCAGAGAAGGCAGTCCTCCACCCCTCTCTCTCATCTGTTGGATCTCACCCACGGTGGCACTGGCTCAACTGGTGGTCAGGGAATGATCGCCGGAGCTTGGCGAACGTGATGGTGGAGCAGTGAGGCAGCATGCGCGCTGGCGAGGTTTGCCTGGGGCGGTCTCCGTCGAGGAGAGAGAGACAGAGTGTGAGATCGAGGAAGGAGAGAGAGAGTTCTCTGGTCAACCCCCCTCCCCCCTAAATATAAACAAATCCAACATCCTAGATTTGATCTCCATAAAATCGACGGTCCAGATTGAATCACAGAAAGTTACCATGAACAGTAAATAGATATTTGGCTATTTACTATTTACCGCGCAGTAACTATACATTATCGTGAATAACTTTCGCATACGAACTCCGATTAAAGCGTAGGACATACCCACGAGTTTGTATTAACGTCCTCTATAACTTTCTTGAAGAAAGTTTCCTCAAATTCTCGACTTATCGTAAAGTCACCTTTTTACGATAAGGTAAATAACTTTTATTACTTCCGCAAACTAAATAAATCCATGTTAAACAGCTCGTAGCTCCGGAAAGTATTCCGGACATACTGATGGACTAGTATTAACATAATCTACCACCTCGGGACATTAATTCTATCTTCCCCTAAAATTGAGATTATTTTGATATTAAACTCGAATAGTAGTTTGGGAAAGACTAACAGCGTGGTTACAACCCTCTGTAACTGCCTGATCCCGATAAAAAGGTAAATTTTAGGGCGAGGTCTTACAATAATCACTATGGATTTTATTGATAGTTTACCAGTGTCTGAAGGAAAAACTGTGATCTGAGTGGTGGTTGACAGGTTGACTAAGTTTGCTCATTTTGTCCCCATGTGTCACCCTTATACTACAGCATCTGTTGCGCATCTCTTTGTGAAGGAGATTTTCAGATTGCATGGGATGCCTAAACAAATCATTTCAGATAGAGATTCAGTGTGTTTGAGCTTGTTCTGGGAGTCCTTCTTCAAGTTGCAGGGTACCAAACTTGCTAAATCTTCTGCTTACCATCCACAAACTGATGGTCAGACTGAAAACCTTAACAGAACCTTGGAACAGTATCTAAGATGTGTTGTGGGAGAAAAACCACACTTGGGTTGAGGCTCTTCCTTGGGCTGAATGGTGGTATAATTATGCATTTCACTCAGCTATACAGATGATACCCTTTTAGGCTTTGTGGTTACTAGCCTCCTGCAGTGGTTCCCTATATCCCTAGTTCAACAGCAGTAGCTTATGTGGATGCACAACTAAGAGGAAGAGATGAACTACTAGCTCTGATCAAAAGGAATTTGTTAGCTGCTCAGTCAAGGATGAAGAATTTTTATGACAAGAAGCATGTAGAAATGGAATTTGTAGCTAGAGACTTTGTGTATTTGAAACTTCAGCATTATATAAGCAATATTCTGTGATTCAGGATGCATGGCACAAATTATCTCCTAGATATTTTGGCCCATTCCTGGTATTGGAAAATATTGGGAAGGTTGCTTAGAGACTTAAACTACCTACCACAGCTAGAATTCATAATATGTTTCATGTGTCCTTGTTGAAAGAAAAAAGTTAGAGAATCTATGCAAGTATCAGCTCAGCTGCCACCAGTGTTGGATCCTTTTGAGCAGCGGTTTTAAGCAGAAGAATTAGAGGATCTGTGTAAGTATCAGCTCAACCCCAAGTGTACTCCAGCAGCGGTTTTGAGCAGAAGAATTTACAAGAAGAATGGAGTTGCAGGCACTCAGTGGTTGATTCAATGGTTTGGTACTTCTTTAGAAGAGGCCACTTGGGAAGATGCTGACATTATGCTAGCTAGGTTTCTAGATTTTGATGCAGAAGGAACTTCTGGAACCAGTAAGGAGTAGCTTCACAGGGGTATAGCCACATTGACACACTTGAGGTCAAGTATATGGTTAAGGAGGGGAAAGTGTTAGAGAAGTAATTTTGAGTTTTTACCTTCCTAGTAACTATGAGTTTTACTTTTCAGCTGTAACTAGGAATAGCTTAAGTTATAATAAGAATGTTTAAATGCAGGATTAGTTAGGGTTGGTAGTGTGGCTGATAGTTGTCAGTCTGGTCAGGTTAGTTAGCTGCCAGAGTGTTAGAGACCAGCTAACATTCTCTAAGCTATCCTCACCAGTGCGCTAGCGCCAAGTGACACTGTTCTAGCGTCAGAATGTATTTGAGGCAGCAGAGTTTGAGGTGCAAGTTTATCAAAGAAGATATTTTCAATTTCAAGCATTGCATTTTCATTCCTTCTGTGTTTTCTTTTGAATCCAGTAGTGGGAATCTGTATCCTATCAAAGATCTTAATAAATTTGTTCAAACCCATCAAAGTCCATAGATTCAATCTGGGTACCTTTAAGAATAAGAAAAGAAAGCTTTTTGGGCATTTCAAATCTTTGTTCCCAAATTAGATTTTTGGGACAGATTGAAACTTTTTTCTCATATGGGTTTTGAAACTTGAAACTTCTTCTCATATGGGTTTTTACTTTTTAGAAAACGTTTGAATCTTAAAGCTTTAATTATATGAATTTTGAAGTTGTTGGTTTCTGTTTGTTGGGTATTGAATTTGGAGGTGTGCGGTGTTTAGATCAAACATGGCGATGACTTGTATGGATTAAATACAATAAGAACCCATTTATGGACATTTGGAATCAAAAGATCTCGATGAAGGTGAATAGATGGATGGAGAGGTCTTCGACTGTATGAACCAGCCGCACAGGTAAGGGTAGACAAAAGACCACATTAACCTGCTTTATTTGACACCGGTAGAGGAAAATTAACATCGTGTAGAAAAATGATATCAGAATTGTTAGTATATGTATTAATACATTATTTTTTAAAATATAGAAATCTTAATTATCAGTGACGCAAAGTTGATGTATCGTTCTTAAATTTTTTACTAAAGTTAGCAATTCTAACTTTATGTAAATTTCATAAAATCCTACTTATCCTTTTAATCTAATGGATCTCATTGTGCCACATAAGCTAACATTTATTTTTTACATTTTCAATCCAGCAATGCATTTTAATAACGTTGTCAAGATGTAGTAAAAGAAAACATAGAAAAAAAACATACGGTGATCTGAATTCATGTATTTCTGGGTTCTGATAGCCTTTATATTCTCTCTTACGGTCCTCTCATTCTTCCATGAAAAAAATGTTTCTCATATCAATCTTGCAAGTGATAACATGACACCCAGTGGCGGATCCAGGATCAGAAACTTGCATAGGGTAATAAGAAGCATATTTTTTTTCTTTAAGGTTTGTAACCCACTGAAGACTCTATCAGAACGAAAGGAGAATAAGAAAAGAGTAAGGGCATCTCCAACAGACTAGCTATTCTAATAAAAAGCTAACAATTTGTCTAGTTTTACACTAATTTACCACTCAAACAGAATAACCAAATAAAAGTCAAATTTAGATATTGCTAAAATTCCTAGCTAAATTTAGCTAGAGGAGGGAGAAAATAGCTTAAAATCCACACCCACGTTTGATATTTTTTTTCATTTAGCTACGGTGATGCAACAAAACTCTATATTTTACTACTTTTGATTTAGCTTTCAACAAATTTAGCTAAAATAATAATTATGACGGTTAAAGATACTCTAAGAAAGAAAGGAGAATTATAGGTAAAAAAAGAGAGAAATGGGTGAAAAAGAATAAGGAAAGGAGAATTGTGTTGATTGTGGTAAAAACATCCAAAATTCTGCTCTACAGCAGATTCGAACCCAAGATGACTTAGCTAAGTTGCCGACTTGACCATCTGAACCAATGCTTCAAATGTTTCCTTTGGTACTAATTGTTTACATATAGAATTTCTTTCTGAGCTTAAGCCTAGATAGCCCTTAACGTCGATCCGCCCCTAAATTGGTACCCAGGATCACAGTAGTCTAGCTATGAACACGAAGAACAGGGATAGAGGGGAAGAAAACCTGAAGCAATTTATCTATGATTTATAAAATGCAGAAGGATAAAAAGAATTATTACAACCTGAAGTATTTATATATACTAGAGAAAACAACTTGCTTGACAGCTGGAAGCTACTAGCTTGAGGAGATTATCCTTAATTAAGTCATAAGCATGATCTTAATTATCTTCTAACAGCAAGTAATCTATTCTACATATTATTTTATTGTTAATCTTGATTTGATTAGAATTTTGTTTTGCCTGCACGTAACAACTTTAAACGTGAGAACATTGATTCTTAATCTGATTAAACAATTTGGTCATGAATTGCGGCTAAACACATCAAAAGTAGAAAAAGGTGGTTATGAGAATCACATTCTAGGGTGTAATTCAATTTAACAGTGTTGGATTTGGAATTCGATGGTCGAACTTCATCTGGTTATTGCACTTCTTATCATGGTTACTGAAAATTAGATCTAGGTCCCTATCATCTATGGGGAATTGAAGAACATGGACTTAGCTGCTAATATGAATGCTTATGACAACATCTTTGTACCATAGTTTGTCTAGTAAGAATACATGGATATGAAAATAATTTATTTTCTTTTCCTGACTGACGTCGAATGGTTTTCGCATTTCTATATGTTAGTGTGATCTGATGAAGTATGTGAATAGAGAATCGTGAAAATGATGTATTTTATTCATAGATAGACGTCTCTATTTATAGAGGATTACATAGGATATATCCTTAAATAACGAGTAAACATATCTCTATACGAAATATGGATTACTTATCCTAATTGCATCAGATCAAGACACACATAACAGAATATTCTAGAACACTACTCCTTGTGTCGCGCGTCATTATGCTGGTGATGTTTCAAATGTTGACTCATTAAAAACCTCATCAAGTAACAAACCATGTGGAAAAAGTGAACCTTGATCGTAGGGGAAAAGGGTGCAACACACCAATTATGTGAACTCCCCCTGATGTGTAAATTTGTCACACCCCGGTCCCGGCGTCGGCGGGATTTAACCACCGGGTGCCGTTCTCGAGGCGTGAACGAATGTTACAAAGCGGAATGTAAATAAAACATTATCTTCTAGGCTTTTCGGCTACTCTTTTTTCAACTCGGCACAATCTAAGTGTTTCCGGGGATGCTCGTGGCCCCTTTAGCGGGTTGCACGGTTCCAGAAATAGCGAACTTCCTTGTACTCCCGAGTTTTCCTGTGTAAAGAACAAACACGTCAAAGGGCGTCCCCGGGTTTACCGAGGGAAGCCACTCCGATGCTTAAGTCAGACACTGTCAGATAAGCAGAAAACTCAAGAGTAGTTAAGAAATTGTCCGTCCCCTTACCGGGAGGTCCTCACCGGTATTTATAGTAGCATTAAAGGCTGCACTTTGTCTTTTTCCAATGTGGGAATGAACTCCCTTGCTTTGCCTCAAACCTACAATGTACTGGGCCCTGACAAAGGACCCAGAGTGGCTTCTCAAGTCTGACTGGCCTTTGGCCCTGTAAACAGTACTTCAAGCATAATAAACGATGCATATTTAATAATTGACCACACTTGGTGTTATTTCTTGAATTGTAACCCGGTAAAGGAGAAATATTAGGTTCCACATATAAACAAGTCCCCCAAGTCCTCAGTCAAGGGGTACGCTTGGGTGGGGACTTGAAACCATTTCTTTACCGGGTTACAAGGGTATCATCCAGACCCGGTGTACCCAGTCCCCCAAGTCCGTACGCAAGGGTGCCCCGCAGACACGTTGACTATGGGAACTGAAAATGACGTCTCCGTGTTGTAGTGGGGGAATCTGAAAAGTTTTCGGTTTGAAGTGGGGGAAAACGAAAAGTTTTCAGTTTTAAAGTGGGGGAAACTGAAAAGTTTTTCGGTTTTGGGACGCGGCATGCGCGACACGTGTCGATTTTCTCGAAAAACCGAAACGTCCTTTCAGTGTACGTCTCTTAACTGTATAAATAGGGGTTGAGGGTGACAGTTTTGTCGTACCTTCGAAATCGAAAACTTTTTCGTGCTTTTGCTCTCGTCCTCTGTTGTCGCTGTGCTTGTTGGATTTCCAAACGTAAATCGACCTCCAAATCCTTTCAAACCCTTACAAGTAAGGTACTGTTCTCTGTTCCGATGTTTTTGAGTGTTTTGGGTCGATATTGTGTACTGTTTTCTGGGATCCAAACTGGGTTGCTGCGTTAGTGTGTGCGTTTATCGTTGTGGTCGCCGGGGTTATCTGGGTTTTTGACGATGTCCCCGTGTTTCTTGTTTTGCAGATGACAAACCCCGCAATGGATGCTCATGTCCCCGAGTTTGCCTCAGTTACCTTCACTGATGGTACCGCTCTTGACCCTCCCGGGTACTCGCTGACCGCGGAGGAGATTGTGGAGCTAAGGAGCAATTGGAAGATTCCCGAGTCTGTTGAAATTCGGACTTTAGAACCCGAGGATCAGTTCTTCGCTCCCGGGGATGGGTGGACGCTATGCCACGAGTACCAGCTACGTTGCGGTCTGCACTCCCGCTGAAGGTGGAGGTGCAGTATCTCCTGGCTGCGAGCAACTTCGCCATCGGGCAAGTTGGCCCGAATATGTGGAGGCAGCTGCTAGGATTGTGCGTGATGTACAAGGTGTTGAAGCAGCAGATGCCGAGCTACCACGAGTTACACGCCATGTACCGGGCCGAGTACTCCCGGAAGGCGGGTTTCAGTGGGACCATCCAACTGAAGTCCAAAGGGGTCTTCAAGAAGATCGTCGAGGACCTGCCTACCTCCGTGAGCCGGACCTGGAGGGAAAAAAGTTTCTTGATAAGAAACTTTCAAGACCCGGGACACGCATTTCAAGTACCGGGTGACTTCCAGCCACTGATGAGTAAGTCCTTTCTCTCCGGATTCTTCTTTCTTTTATCTTTCCCGGGTTATAATTATATTGTATGTTTTGCAGATGTTCCCGACATTCCTCTGGAGCCGGTGATGGAGAAGAGGATCCGGAGGATGCTATGGGCCTTCAGAGGTCAAGATGACCGGAGCTCGTACCGGCTTTGCAGGCTGTATGTGTACAGCCGTTGCCGATTGATGGAGCTTCCAGGTTTGTCTCGTTTCCTTTACAATTTTTGTTTACATGCTCCGGTCTAACAGGTTATATCTTTTGTTGCAGCTCTTCTCCCGATGGAGTTCACGAAGCGAAAGAACCCGGGAATATACGACGGGTTCGAGGACAAGGCTGTATGGGCCGGGATCCGGGCGCAAGGCACGGAGGGGCTGGCGTACGATATCGACCTGACATCGAAGGCGGCTTTTCTGCGCCCAGACGCCGAGCAAGGGGAAACTCGGCAGTTCCACGTTGACGTCTCTTACTACAACGAGGTTCCCGCGTACTTGGCTGAGATTCTCGAGCCAGAAGTCAACCCGGAAGGAGAGGAGGTTGAAGGGAATCCCTCGGAGGCGGACGACAACCCGGTATTTGCAGAACCGTTTGCCGATGAGACTGAAGAACCGGTGGTGAGCGCGGTTCCCTCGTCTGTGTTCCCGGGCGAGGAATTTACCGAGGAGGATGACGAAGGGGGTGAAGAGGTTGGAGGGTTGGAAAGGGAAATAGGTAGTGAGAACCCGGAGGGGAGTGAGGGAAGTGACGAGGTTCTTGAAGTGGAGCCCGTGCCTTCTCGCAAGCGTACCCGGGAGGCATCCAGCTCGGGGAGGTCCGAGAGGAGGAAGAGAAGGAAGGAGAGGAAGGAGAGGAGGGAGAGAAAGCAGCAGCGGGACACTACTGAAATAATGGAGGAGTTGGCGAGTGCAGGAATGGCGGACGCGGCCATCCAAAGGATGGTAGCGGATTTGAAGAATTGCGCCGCTGACTCCTATGTCCTGGAGCACGAGGACCCGTTGACTGTAGCCCGGAGGGCGCAGGAGAAGCTGATGCGGGTAAGTTAGTCTTCTGCTGTAACTCGTTATCTTTTTGTTTTTGGTTCCTTGTACTAACCCGTTGTTTTATTTGTGTAGGCTGTCAGGTTGTCGTACTTGGCGACTGACCGGCTCATAACCGAAGGCATCCCCGAGCGAGAGAGAGTCCTCAGGGATGATCTCCGGGCCGCCCGGGACCAGGTGACGGCAAGTGAAGAAAACCTGGCTCGGGTCCGGGAATTCGCAAGCGCATCAGCGATCGCGTCGAGTGCGAAGTTGGCCGAGGCGGAAGAACACATAGCAGACCTGGTGGCCAAGAACTCTGAACTGGAGAATGTTATCGAAGGTCACCGGGAGGACCGGTGTGCTCAAGACGCCGCGATAGCCCAGCTGACCGAGCAAAACCAGGGGCTGCAGCAACAGGTCACCTCCCTGGAGCAACAAAAAGGAGATTTGCTCCAGGCAGTTTCCCGGGCCAAGGACTTAGCGGTCTCCGAGTTTCTGGCGAGCGCAGAGTTTGACCTGAAGCTGCGGTCGGCCAGGGCCGAGGCTCGTGCCGAAATAGTGAGCGCTGGGATTCGCCAAGGCTGGCTGGACAAGGCGGGTTATGACGGTTATCAAGGTCATGTTAGACCCAACGAGGCTGCAGGCACCTCCCGGTCGACTCCTGCCGTGGCTGCGAACCCGGCTCGGAGTCCCCCAGTTCGTTCTTCAGCAGCCGGGAGAGGTGCTTCCCGTGGTGGGATTGTGGGTGGTCCTAGGAACCGGCCACCTCTGCGTAGGGGTCAGTTCATCATACAGCCCCGGGGAGGTCGTGGCGGTTCTAGCACTGGCGGGGGTAGGGGGTCGTCAACGGAGCCTTAGGATGTTTTTCATTTCTGTAAGATTAGTCTACCTGTAGCGGTTTGCTACTTTTTTGTAATTGATATTATTGAAGTAATAAAATTTTTCCTTCTCGCAATCCTTCCTGTGCCAAAACACGGTAACCTGATAAGTACAAAAATGTACATATAACGCCGGTTTTCCATGTGAATAAAGATAGTGCCGCTAAGGCTTTAAAGGTCGCTAGGGCTTTATGGATCCGTTAGGAATTCCAACCCGATGCATAACCTGCAAGTGTTGAGAAAATTCACACATATAATGCCGGTTTATGGGAAATAAAAATAGTCCCGCTAGGGCTTTATGGGTTCATAAGGACTTTCAACCCGATGCATAACCTGCAAGTGTTGACAATTCACACATAGTGCCGGGTTGGCATGTTAACATTATAAAGTGAAAATAGGGCCAGTAAGGCTTTACGGGTCCGTTAGGACTTCCAAGGGCGTTTTTGCCAAACAACACGGTAATCTGATGCAAAATATGCAAATGTGATAATTTACACATATAATGTCGGTTTAGCATGTAAGTAAAAATAATGCCGCTAGGGCTGTATGGGTTCGTTAAGACTTTCAAAGACTGAAACAAGGCCGTGATAGGCTTGCAATATTTCAAGTTATGGAGATTACCAGAGATTATTAGAGATCTATCTGAGCTTGCCGAGTTTTGACCATGAAATAAGGCCGTGAAAGCTTGGCGAGTTTTGATCATGAAATAAGGCCGTGAAAGGCTTGCAGTATTTCATGTCATGGAGATTATCGGAGATTATCGGAGCTTGGCGATTTTTGACCATGAAATAGGGCCGTGAAAGGCTTGCAATATTTCATGTCATGGAGATTATCGGAGATTATCGGAGCTTGGCGAGTTTTGACCATGAAATAAGGCCGTGAAAGGCTTGCAATATTTCATGTCATGGAGATTATCGGAGATTATCGGAGCTTGGCGAGTTTTGACCATGAAATAAGGCCGTGAAAGGCTTGCAATATTTCATGTCATGGAGATTATCGGAGATTATCGGAGCTTGGCGATTTTTGACCATGAAATAGGGCCGTGAAAGGCTTGCAATATTTCATGTCATGGAGATTATCGGAGATTATCGGAGCTTGGCGAGTTTTGACCATGAAATAAGGCCGTGAAAGGCTTGCAATATTTCATGTCATGGAGATTATCGGAGATTATCGGAGCTTGGCGAGTTTTGACCATGAAATAAGGCCGTGAAAGGCTTGCAATATTTCATGTCATGGAGATTATCGGAGATTATCGGAGCTTGGCGAGTTTTGACCATGAAATAAGGCCGTGAAAGGCTTGCAATATTTCATGTCATGGAGATTATCAGAGATTATCGGAGCTTGGCGATTAAGGAATACAAGTAGGGCCGCTAAAGGCTGCATTCACTTCAACAAACTCTTTAATAAAACATAACCCGGTAGGGGAATTCATGCATTGTGGGCCTGAAAGGCTTTATATACAACATCATAAACAATAAAATTGGACATTCATAGATAACTCGGTACCTATTTGGGGAAGAGATGCAGATGTTGGGCGTTCCATGGTCGTGGAAGCGTAACTCCATCTGTACCCCGGATGTAAAACGTTGCCGGGCCCACGACTTCAACGATTTCATATGGACCCTCCCATGGAGCTTTAAACCCCGTTGGCTTAGGGATAACTTCCTTCATTACCCAATCCCCGAGTTTGAGTGGGCGGTTGATAACCCGGGAATTGTAGTGTTTAGCCACCTTTTGCTTCTTGTTGATATTTCGGAGATGTGCACGCTCCCGGCGTTCCTCCAGGAGGTCCAGGTTAAGGCGGATGCCTTCATCGTTGGTTTCCCTGTCAAACAGTTGTACCCGGTCACTCGGGACTTCCATCTCTACCGGGATCACTGCTTCAGATCCAAAAGTCATAAGAAATGGGCTCTCCCCATTGGCTTCTGTTGGAGTTGTCCTTAGTGCCCACAAAACCTCTGGAAGTTTCTCAGCCCATAAACCCTTTGCGTCCTCCAGCTTCTTCTTCAGAACTTGCTTGATGAGCTTGTTAACGGCTTCAGTTTGTCCATTAGTCTGCGGGTGTGCAGGGGAGGCATATAGGACCTTTGTCCCATTAGAGTGTAAGAATTCCCGGAACTCATCGTTGTCAAACTGCGTCCCGTTATCTGTGATAAACGTCTCCGGGATTCCAAACCGGCAAAAGACATTGTTCCAAAGGAATTTCTTAACATTTGCGGTCGTGATCCGTGCCAGGGGTTGAGCTTCTATCCACTTGGAATTATAGTCCACTGAGACAATGGCATGTTTGAGCTGTCCCGGAGCTGTGGGTAGAGGCCCGATGAAATCAATCCCCCACATGCAAAATGGATATGGAGAAATTATTACTGATAGTGGGACTGATGGTGCACGTGGAAAGCTTGCAAATCGGTGACATTGAAGGCAGGAATCTACGACGATTCTGGCATCGTGTTCCAAAGAAGGCCAGTAATATCCCATTCTTAGGGTTTTGAAAGCCAGGTTACGGGCTCCAAAGTGATTTCCACATACCCCGCTATGAAGCGACTGCAAAACCCGGTCTCCTTCCTCGGGTGTAATACACTTCAAATCAGGAAAAGTTTGTCCTCGTCTGTACAGTTTCCCATCACGGATGCTATACCGCGCCGCTCGAACCCGTAGTCGTTTGGCCGCTACCGGGTCCTTAGGTAGGGTTCCATGTTGGATGAAGTTGATGAACTCATCCATCCAAGATGGTGGCGGGTTTGCCTCTACCGCGAAAATCTCAGAAAAGGAGAGTGAGATGCTTGGTTTCTCCAATGTCTCGACCAGTAAGCTTTTAAACTCGGTATTGGAATCGTCCCCTGTTGCAATCCTAGCCAGGGTATCTGCTCTCACATTCTGCTGCCTCGGTATCTGAGTAACCTCAAAGCTATCAAATTTCTCCAGCAAGAAAGCCGCTAACTTTTGATAGGACGAAAGATGTGCTTCCTTTGCCTGAAATCCGCCGTTAACCTGCTGCACTACCAGCTGTGAATCACTTAGTATGCGGAGATGCCGGGCGCCCATATCTTTAGCGAGTTGGAGCCCTTTGATTAGGGCTTCGTACTCAGCCGTGTTGTTTGATGCTTTGAAGTTAAAGCGTAAGGCATAGTCAAACATATTACCCTCCGGGTCTGCCAATGTAATGCCTGCTCCACATTGCCTCTGATTGACTGATCCATCTACAAATATTTGCCAACTCTCCGGTTCAGCTTGTGTAGGAAGAGTTTCAGCAACTGTTGAATCTGCTGGGATTAACTCGGCAATGAAGTCTGCTGCTGCTTGCCCTTTGATTGCCGTTCGCGGTTTAAAGTGCAAATCATGCTCCCCCAACTCAATTGCCCATTTGACCAGTCTTCCCGAAGTCGCCGGGTTTTGCAGAACCTGCCGTAGCGGTTGGTTGGTGAGTACATGGATGGAATGTGCTTGAAAATAGGGTCTTAACTTCCTTGCTGCTACAACCAAGGCCAGGGCCAGTTTTTCAATATCTGGATAACGAGTTTCAGGATCATTGAATCCTTTCCCAGTATAGTAGACCGGCAGTTCTTCAGAGTCTGGCTTTCTTATCAAGGCACAACTGACAGCTGTTTGAGACACCGCCAGGTACAGATAGAGTATTTCCCCAGGGTTTGGTCTGGATAAAGAAGGGACTGACGCCAAGTATTCCTTCAACTTTTCAAAAGCTTGATTGTGCTCTTCCTGCCACGTAATCCGCTCGCGGTGTTGACTCTTGAGAATTTTGAAGACGGGGGCACATTTATCTGTTAACCTGGATATAAACCGAGATAAGGCTACCAGCCTGCCAGTAAGTTGCTGAACTTCATTCCTGGTTTTTGGCGGTTGCATGGCCAAGACGGCTTGAATTTTGTCGGGGTTTGCCTCAATTCCCCGAGCGCTGACCATAAACCCGAGAAACTTTCCTCCTGAAACACCGAACACACACTTCTCCGGGTTTAACCTCATCCCCTTGCTCAAGGCAATGTCTATGACGGTCTCCAAGTCATCCGGGTGTTTGCTTGTTTCCCGGCTTTTGAGCAGCATATCATCTATATAAACCTCCATAGTATCCCCGAGTTGGTTTGCAAACATGCCCACTACGAGGCGCTGGAACGTGGCTCCTGCATTCCGGAGTCCAAAAGGCATCACTCTGTAATAATACATCCCCTTGTCTGTTGTAAAAGATGTGTGCTGTTGATCCGCGGGATTCATCGGAACTTGGTTAAATCCCGAGTATGCATCTATAAAGCTCAACTGGGGGTGGCCCGCGGTTGAATCCACCAGTTGATCAATCTTTGGAAGGGGAAAACTATCCTTCGGGCAAGCCTTATTCAGATCTGTGTAGTCGACGCACATCCTCCACTTTCCGTTTGCCTTCTTGACCATCACCACATTGGCCAACCAATCCGGGTATGTTGCATCTCCAATGAACCCGATGTCTTTAAGACATTTAACTTCTGCTTGAATGGCCTTGTACTTTTCTGCGCAAAATGCACGACGCTTCTGTCTTACCGGTTTAACACCCGGGATAATATTGAGGGAATGTGTCATAACGTCTGGAGAAATCCCGGGCATGTCTGCATATGACCATGCGAACACCTTCTGTTTCCGGGTTAGCAGCTCAACCATTCGGTTTCTGACCTCGGGGTCAAGGCCTGTGCCAATGCAAATCTTCCTCTCCGGGTATTCTTCTGAAATCTGAATCCATTATGTTGCTTCAATTGGGGCTGGCCGGGGGAACTTGGCAGGATACTTCTGGCTCTTCTTTTGTGCCGTCTTGCTGATGGGCAAAGAATCCGGGTCATCCCTGGGGTCATCGGGTTTGTCAAATGGAGACAAGGAAAAACCGGCCGAAAACATCTCGTGCTGGGACTGAGTTGCTATCGCGTTGCATCTGACAGCGGCTTCTTGGTCTCCGCGAATTGTAACCCAACCCCCGGGTGTAGGCACCTTCATAAGCAGCATGTGACCCGCTATAAAACTTTGTAGGCCCCAGAGTGCATCTCTCCCGAGTATGGCATTGTAGGAGGATGGGCAGTCCACAATTATGAAGGGAACTACAATTCTTGTGGACTGGTGCCCGGTTCCAACTGTAACCGTTAGTTGATCAGACCCCAACGGTTGAGTCGTCTCTCCTGAAAAACTGATCAATGGCTCGTGGTTCCTATAGAGCTTATCTCGTCCTCGTTTAAACCCCTTATAGCAACTGCTGAACATGACGCTGACAGCGGCTCCCGTGTCTATTAGAACTCTCCGAGTTCTCCAGTGGTCAATCTGAAGAGTGATAATGAAAGGATCATTATGATGCACTTTCAGCGTGTCTTCAGACTGAGAAAATGACACGGTATCCCAAGGAACCAGCTCCTTGCGGCATTCCTGACGAAGCTGCATTATCTCAAACTCCGGGCCTCTTGGGCAGAGTCTTTTGGCCCGGTGACCGGACACCCCTTGGGTGCCACCCCCGTGAATCGTCATTATCTCCCCATATACTTCAATCAGGTTGACACCTGTGGCGGGTGACTTGTACTGCTGTAACTTGCCGTTCTGGATCATGTACTCAATGGTGTTCCGAAGAGAAAAGCACCGGTCGGTTGTGTGGCCAGACTCGTTGTGATAGGCACAATGTTGCCCGTTGTCCGGCCCTGTCCTTTTGGGAAACTTTCTTTTTGGAGCCGGGGGAACTTCATTCCTATGGCGGTTCCAAATTTCTTCATAGGAGGCAGTCAAGTTGGTTAACACTTCATATCGAGGGATGTAAGTGTTCTTTTCCTCCCGGGTTGGATGACGAAGGTATGGAGCCTCTCTTGGTTTCTCCCTTGGTCTGTTTGAACTTTTGCCGTAGTATCCCTGGCCACTCTTATGCTGCCCTTCCTTTTTCCATCCATCAGCTCGCTGGCTTGTGAACCCGGTGTTCGTCCGGCGTTCCCCGAAGGTGTCGTACTCGGCTTGAGCTTGCCGAGTTACTTCATTAATTAGATCGTCGTAGCACCTGAACCGCTGCTTCCTGAGCTCCACCACAAAGCGGGTTGGTTTGAGCGCCTGTAAGAACGCCTCTGATGCTACTGACTCGTCCAAGTGCCCACACTTGGAAGTCGTGGACAGCCAACGGGTTACAAAAATTTTCAAGCTTTCATCATCCCTTTGCTGGACTTTGAATAACGAAGTGGTGCTTCGGTTGGCACTTGACAGCAGGATAAACCGGGACAGGAACCTCTGTGTCAACTGACCATAGGTCTCTATTGACAAAGCCGGTAACTTGAGGAACCAACTCAATGCCTCCTCACTGAGTGTTTCCTGGAAAGCATGGCATGCTTGGGCGTCTGTGAACCGGGTTGAATCCAACTGAGACTGGAACAACTCAAGGTGTGCATACGGGCACCCCATTCCGGCATATCTCTTAATCTTAAATGGCTTTGCTTCTGGTGGCTTTTTGTCTGCTTGAACCCGTGCGGAGAATGGGCTTGCACGGGTAATAAAGGGTTGATATTGTTGTGGTCCCGTTCCCGAGTTTAGCCGCTGCTCAAGTTGGGTCACAGTTTGTGTCAACTGTAACAGCAGCTGGGTCTGGGCATCTGCTGGGGGAAGTGGTTGATTTAACAACGGCTCTGGGGGTGGAGGAGGTCCTGTAAGATTGTGATTAAACAAAGGATTGGAGAGATGGATCATTTGTGGATTTGGGTTAGGGTGGGCAGTGGTTGGGAGAATAGCGGGTGGTATGTATGCACCGTCAAAAGTTCGCGGGTTTCCACAACCCGGAGGATTCCCTTCTGGGGTGATGATATCAGCAAGTCTGGCTGACGCCCCCATGGCATTCGCTCTTTGAGTTAAGGTTGCTTGAAGAAGCCCATGCTCGGCCTGGATAGTCGCTAACTGCTCCCTTACCGTTATTAACTCGGCATGTTCTCGAGTAGATTGCTCCTTTTGAGCGAGAAAGTCCTTTTTCAAGAGCTCGAATGCTGCTGCCAAATCTGTTTGGCCAAACTGGGTCCCGGAGGTCCCTGGGTTATCATCCCCTGAGAAATTAAGCCTTCTAGTTGGATCTTGTTCTGCCATTTCCATCGTTCTTCGAAATACGTATTTGGGAGGTCTTGAGTTCGACTCTCAACGAGAGCATCAATTGTTTCCGGAGATGCTCGTGGCCCCTTTAGCGGGTTGCACGGTTCCAGAAATAGCGAACTTCCTTGTACTCCCGAGTTTTCCTGTGTAAAGAACAAACACGTCAAAGGGCGTCCCCGGGTTTACCGAGGGAAGCCACTCCGATGCTTAAGTCAGACACTGTCAGATAAGCAGAAAACTCAAGAGTAGTTAAGGAATTTTCCGTCCCCTTACCGGGAGGTCCTCACCGGTATTTATAGTAGCATTAAAGGCTGCACTTTGTCTTTTTCCAATGTGGGAATGAACTCCCTTGCTTTGCCTCAAACCTACAATGTACTGGGCCCTGACAAAGGACCCAGAGTGGCTTCTCAAGTCTGACTGGCCTTTGGCCCTGTAAACAGTACTTCAAGCATAATAAACGATGCATATTTAATAATTGACCACACTTGGTGTTATTTCTTGAATTGTAACCCGGTAAAGGAGAAATATTAGGTTCCACATATAAACACTAAGTAATTATCTGCAAAAAAATATCATATATAAGTGGATGAGCATAACCACGCGCTCAGTGAGTGAACCAATGTAATATGCCCACAAAGCCATATCATTTTACACAATATAAAATAATATATATCATATACACAACACAACAATCATTTCATCATATCTCATTCTCTCTTCTTATTGGTTATCCTTTAATTTAGTCAACCACGGGAACCTAATGATCATCATGTCCAATACAACCGTGTGCTACATCCTTACTTCGAAATAACCAATCAAGAAGTTCATATGTTTCATTACTAATCAAATAATAATTACCAACATGTTTCATGACTAATCAAACAATGGATCCAACACATTAATATAATATAAATCACCACTTTGAAATTTTTCTCATATGGGTTTTGAAACTTGAAACTTCTTCTCATATGGGTTTTTACTTTTTAGAAAACGTTTGAATCTTAGCTTTAATTATATGAATTTTGAAGTTGTTGGTTTCTGTTTGTTGGGTATTGAATTTGGAGGTGTGCGGTGTTTAGATCAAACATGGCGATGACTTGTATGGATTAAATACAATAAGAACCCATTTATGGACATTTGGAATCAAAAGATCTCGATGAAGGTGAATAGATGGATGGAGAGGTCTTCGACTGTGATGAAAAAGACCATATTAACCTGCTTTATTTGACACGGTAGAAGAAAATTAACATCGTGTAGAAAAATGATATCAGAATTGTTAGTATATGTATTAATACGTTATTTTTTTAAGTATAGAAATTTTAATTATCAGTGACGTAAAGTTGATGTACCGTTTTTAAATTTTTTACTAAAGTTAGCAATTCTAACTTTATGTAAATTTCATAAAATCCTACTTATCCTTTTAATCTAATGGATCTCATTGTGCCACATAAGCTAACATTTATTTTTTACATTTTCAATCCAGCAATGCATTTTAATAACGTTGTCAAGATGTAGTAAAAGAAAACAGAGAAAAAAACCTACGGTGATCTGAATTCATGTATTTCTGGGTTCTGATAGCCTTTATGTCTGGACCCACCCCGGATTAAACCTCTTTAACCCGAAGTAAGTCCTGCGGGGACCACCTCTCAAAGAAGATTCTGCCGAAATTTCGACATAGTCTCCCTTGGAAAGTGGACAACCCTTACCTGCAATAACCCACAAAACACTTCCAATACCAATATCCATCCTTAAACTCCTGGAGCCATCCTGCTCCCAATATCCAACAACTCCACAAGATACACATCCAATAAATCCAGCAATTAGTTCAACATCTCCGAATGTAAATGATACAAAGAGGTCCAAATCTCTAAGAGTTTACCAACAACTAAAGCTACCCGATGTGTATCAGAGCGTCTAAGATAAAGCAGGAACATAGATATAATACAAGTAGGTCAACCCGGAACCTACTGATAGTGCGGAAGATGACGGTAACTATGCTTGGCCTCCAAGTAGTCTAGATGGGTCGAGCACTGCAATCTGGGCATTTTAAAACGAAGGGCCCAGGGGAGAAACATTGAAAACTGTTAGAGTGAGTTGACAAAAATCAAATATAAACTCTAATTCTTATGATGTTCTCCCTTAGAGTTTTCTACGAAAAACCATATGCACGCACCTCATAGACAATAAATAAATGAATCAATAAAAACTCTTGTGGCTCAATCATACATATATATATGTGTGGGGTATTAACCTCATCCACGAGAAATCCGACCTGCTCTACCACGAGAGGGTCTATGGGCCGGCTCATCGGAGAGGGTCTATGGGCCGGCTCATCGGAGAGGGTCTCATGACCTGCTCTATTCGGGAGGGTCTAGTGACCAGCTACACCGAAGAGGGTCCCGACCTGCTACTATTCGGGAGGGTCTAATGACCAGCTACACCGAAGAGGGTCTCGACCTGCTACTATCCAGAGATGGTACCTGCTCCATCTGGAGAGGGTCCATGCTAGCATGCAATACATATAATCAAATCCTTCAACACCTCGTGGGAAATATAATCAGAAATCCAAGTCAAATCCCCCTGACTTTACCCCAAAAACATTGGATTTAAAAACCTTTCCAGGAACCCAAAAACCGGTTCTCTGCCTTTACTTTAAAACCCTTTTAAATCCAAGAGCCAAGTTTCTCCTTTAAAACACCCCTCTCCAAAATCCCAAAACGGTGATAATCATTTAAATCAAATTCCGGGAAAATCCATTAAAATCACGGGAAGGGTATGAACCTCTTTCCCGGCTCATTTCTCTTTAAAATCATTAAATCTCATTTTCCCAAAATCACCGTAAAACATAAATGGAGGTAATCACATATGCAGGAGAAACTAATAAAAGTCTATGGGCATGCAATATAATTTAAAAACAAAGTCCACTCACAGATGCCGCTAGGTCTGCCGGCTACCAGATGGCTGCTCAGCTCGAGCTCCCCCACGTCCTGTCCAAAATACATAAACAGGTCTTAAACCTATAATCAAAGTAAGGGCAACAATAACAAGCACTACCCTTAACGTTCAACCTTAACCATTACTCGTAAAGCGTGGGGAGTCGGCTTCTAATACCCCGTTAGCGTACAAACCCTTAGTCACGCTCTCAAGCCTAGCCGGTTTTCCCTAAACGACCGGTTATCCCTTAATTACCCAATTACAAACCGAACCTTCCAAAAATACTTAACATAACAACTAAATCTCCAAAAAATAGAAAATGTCCTTCAATGGCCTTCTCTTAATTTTTACAATTTAATGGGCAAGAAAAACTGCCCAAAAAGTGGCGGCTCCGCCGGTAGAGATTTCCGGCCAAACTCCGGCGACCTCCGATCGCCACCAAAATTTACCAGCAGCTTCATCTCAACCAATGGAACCACTTCCTAGTTCAACTCGAAGGCCAATTCGGCCTCTAACTATGTCAAAAACTCGATGAACAGTAAACCCCGAAAATTTACACTTCAAAACTTCAAATCCTCAATTCTTCCTACACACTTCAAATCTAGCTACCAAATTCTAGGGGCTTAATGTACACCTCAAACCCATCAAAACCATATAAAGAACTCACCGGGAGGTGGCCTGAGGAGGGAGAAATCCGGTGTCAATGAACAGTACAAGGTCGTCCCTTCTCGCCGTGATTTCTCTCAAACGGCGGCGATTCAGCTCCGATGGCCACCACCAACTTGAAGGTGGCACTGCAGGCTTCAATTTGGTACCTAGCACGCGCCCTAACTCCGCCGGACGGAGGAGAAATCCGGTGATGAAATCCGGCGGAAAAAATCGGGTTTCGGAGGGATTTTTCAAGGTGAACAGTAACTTTTCCAATTTTCACCTTTTCAGCGATTTACCCCAGTAACTCACTATATATAGGCTTTTCACCCAAATAGTAACTTTTGTTTTTAGACCATAACTTCTTCATACGATCTCCGATTTAAGCGTGCTACGTGTCCACGGACTCGTAACGACGCCCTCTACAACTTTGATGAAGAAGGTTTCCCCAAATTCCTGACCTAACGAAAAGTCAACTTTTTGACCTCTCCCGGTAAAACGGTTACTACGGAACGGTTAAAGACCAAAGTAACTTAGGTAAATCACCGACCGTAAATAGATTTAAGAACCGGGATGTGACAATTCTCCCCCCCATATAAAAATTTCGTCCTCGAAATTACATACCTGTCATTCGAAGAGATGGGGGTACTGCTGCCTCATCCGAGCCTCTGGTTCCCATGTTGTTTCTTCTAACTCATGACTCCTCCAAAGTACCTTCACTAGAGGAATAGTTTTGTTCCTGAGTACCTGATCCTTCCTATCAAGGATCTTCACCGGCAATTCCTCATAAGTCAAATCTCTTTTTAAATTAACCGGTTGTTCCTGGAACACATGAGATGGATCGGCAACATACTTACGAAGCATAGACACATGGAAGACATTATGTATCTTCGCCAACTCAGGAGGTAGGTCCAACCGATAAGCAAGTGGACCAACCCTCTCAATGACCTCATAAGGGCCTATGTACCTTGGGCTAAGCTTCCCCCGCTTGCCGAAACGTACTACTCCCTTCCAAGGTGATAATTTCAGAAATACCCAATCACCCACTTGGAACTCAAGATCTCTCCTTCGGTTGTCTGCATAGCTCTTATGCCTACTCTGAGCTGTCTTTAACTTGTCCCGAACAACCTTGATCTTCTCATTCGTTTGATGAATCAAGTCAGGGCTACACAACTCTCTTTCACCAATTTCATTCCAACACAAAGGTGTACGACATTGTCGTCCATAAAGTGCCTCAAAAGGAGACATACCAATGGTGGAATGGTAGCTGTTGTTGTAAGCAAACTCCATTAAAGCTACGTTCTTGTCCCAGCTTCTTGAAAACTGCATGGTACACGACCTCAACATGTTCTCTAAAGTCTGGATAGTCCTTTCGGACTGCCCATCGGTCTGAGGATGAAAGGCTGTGCTGAATTGCAATCGTGTGCCCAAAGCTGCTTGTAAAGCTCTCCAAAATCTGGAGGCAAACCTAGGATCCCGATCTGACACTATAGTCTCTGGCACCCCATGAAGTCTCACAATTTCATTGACATACAATTCCGCCAATCTATCCACAGCATACTTCTTGTTCACCGGTAGAAAGTGTGCTGATTTGGTCAATCGATCAACGATCACCCAAATACCATCATGCCCATCTCGGGTATGTGGTAGACTAAAGACAAAGTCCATGGCAATGTCATCCCACTTCCACACGGGGATAGGCAAAGGCTGAAGCAAACCAGCAGGTTTACCAGCAGGTTTCTGTCTCTCAATCTTTACTTGTTGACAAATCAAGCATCTGCTCACAAAACCCGCAATCTCTCTCTTCCTATTCGACCACCAATAATGATTCTTCAAAGTCTTGTACATTTTTGTACTTCCAGGATGAGCTGCATATGCTGAACTGTGAGCTTCCTCCAAAATTTCCAACTTAAGCTCCTCATTCCTTTTTGGAACACAAAGTCGGTTCTTGAACATCAAAGTTCCATCCTTTCTAACCGAGAAGTCAACTGTTGTCCCATCAAGTGTCCGCTCAATCAACCTCACTATTGACTTATCATTATACTGTGCCTCTCGCACTTTATCAATTAAAACTGGCCTCACTTGAAAATTAGCCACCAAAGCTTCAACTTCATCTTCCCAAAGTTCAACACCAGTAGCCTGCAACTCGTAGAGAAGTGGAACCCAAACCGCTCTCAAATGAGCCAAAGAGACGGAAGGGTTGCGGTTAAGTGCGTCGGCCACTAAGTTGGCCCTTCCTGGATGATACTCAATAGAAATATCATAATCTGCCAGTAGCTCCATCCATCTCCTCTATCTCAGATTTAAATCCCTCTGAGTAAACACATAACGGAGGCTCTTGCGATCAGTGAAAATTTGACACTTAGCTCCATAAAGATAGTGTCTCCATAACTTTAATGCGAAAACTATCGCTGCAAGCTCTAGATCATGGGTGGGATAATTTCCTTCATGTAACTTCAATTGTCTAGAAGCATAGGCAATGACTCTCCCATGTTGCATCAACACACCACCCAAACCTTGTCCAGATGCATCACTATAAACCACGAACTCACCACTATCATCAGGTAATGCCAAAACTGGAGCACTAACCAAACGACTCTTTAATTCTTGGAAACTCTGCTCGCAGTTTTCACACCATTCAAACTTTACCCCTTTCCTTGTCAATCTAGTAAGAGGAGCCGCAATCTTGGAAAAGCCTTCCACAAAATGGCGGTATTACCCAACTAGACCCAAGAAACTCCGTATCTCCTTTACACTAGTGGGTCTCCTCCAACTCACAACTGCCTCTATTTTCTGGGGGTCCACACTAACACCTTCGGCCGTCACAATGTGGCCCAAGAACCCCACTTTATCCAGCCAAAACTCACACTTGCTGAGTTTTGCGTACAGCTGAGCCTCTTTCAAAGTCCGTAAGACCAACCTCAGATGTCTTGCATGTTCCTTTGCATTCCTGGAATAAACCAGAATGTCATCTATGAACACGATAACAAATCGGTCAAGGTATGGGCTAAACACCCTATTCATGAGGTCCATAAAGGCTGCAGGTGCATTGGTAAGCCCAAAGGCCATCACTACAAACTCATAATGGCCATAACGTGACCGAAAAGCAGTCTTGGCTATATCATTCTCCCGAATCCGCAATTGATGATATCCCGACCTCAAATCAATCTTCGAAAAGACTGTTGCCCCCTTCAATTGATCAAACAGGTCATCAATACGGGGCAAGGGATACTTGTTCTTTACAGTAACTTGATTCAGCTTCCTGTAATCCACACAAAGTCTCAACGTACCATCCTTCTTCTTAACAAACAACACCGGGGCACCCCAAGGAGAGGAACTTGGTCGAATAAATCCCTTATCCAACAACTCCTGCAATTGAGTTCTCAACTCCTTCAATTCAGCAGGGGCCATTCTATATGGTGCTTGAGAAATAGGTGCGGTTCCAGGAAGTAAGTCGATCGTAAAATCGATCTCTCTTTCAGGTGGCAATCCAGGCAATTCATCTGGAAAAACTTCTGGAAACTCCTTAACTATAGGTATATCATCCAACCCTACTTCTCCCATACTAGTATCCACCACATGCGCTAGGTAGGCTTGACAACCTTTACTTAGCAATTTCCTAGCGGCTACTGTCGAGATTAGACACTTTGGGAGGACTTCCCTTTCTCCCTGAAACGTAACCTCTGGCCTTCCAGGACTACGAAATACCACTTCTTTCTGGAAACAATCCACCATGGCCCTATGGGCTTCCAGAAAATCCATGCCCAGGATTACATCAAACTCTATCATATCCAGAGGGATTAGGTCAGCTTCGAACACAAGTCCATTCACTAACACCTCACAACCACTACACACCCAGTTTATCTCCATTGTATCCCCAGAAGGCAAGGATACACGCCACTCACCTGGGAGTGGTGAGGTTGGCACATTGGCATGGAGTGAAAATCTACTCGACATAAAAGAATGCGTAGCACCCGGATCAATCAAAGTAAAAGCAGGCTGACCAAAAATTAATAACGTACCAATGATGACCTCTGGAGAAGTACGACCCTCCTGCTGAGTCATGGCATGCACTCTAGCATGAGTAGTGGCGGGACGTCCTCTACTGCCTCTGCTCTGCTGAGCATTGTCCCTATCTGGACCCCACACGCGAGTACCGCTGCCAGAAGCACCCGCTGTAAACTGACCCGATGACTGAGTAGGATTAAACATGGATCTCTGAGTCAGGAAAGGGCAATCTCTCTTAAAGTGATCCTGCTGACCACAATGATAACAACCCCCAGCCTGCTGCTGACTCTGCCCCACCTGAAAAGGCTGGTCTCCAAGGACCACACTCTGGCTACTAGACCCACTACTAAACTGTCCAGATGAGCGTCCACCAAAACGGTTCCTAGGACGTCTCCTGCCATACCTCTTGAACCTTCCACGAACCCCGGAACCAGAACTCGAGTGGCTACTATATCCACTGCCAGCAGATGATCCAGAACCAGAAGTAGATGTCCCCCGCCTAGGAAGAACGTGACTAGGACCACCAAAATCATGTAGGGGGCCAATTGCTATCTCCTGTGCCTCAATATGCATAGCAAACATCAAGGCCTGCTGGAAAGTCTGGTAAGGTACGGCTGTCATCTGACTCGCATAAATACCACCAAGTCCCTTGACAAAGTAATAAATCTTCTCATCATCTGTCTTCACCAAGTCAGGCACATAGAATGCCAACTCCCTGAAGCGCTGCTCAAACGCTGCCACGGTCATACTGTTATTTTTCTTCAGATTCAGAAACTCCAACCTCATTCGGTTGATGTGGGCTGGGCTGATATAACGTTCCTTGAAATGAGCGGTAAACTGACCCCAGGTCATATTCTGAACTCCATCGCCCAAACCACTGCCCAAGTCCAACCACCAATGCCAAGCTTCCCTTTCCAGGAACTGAACAGCTATGGTCACTTTCTTGCTCTCAGGACACTCTGCCTGAACAAACATCTTTTCCATACTCTCCAACCAGCTAAGAGCATCCAACGGCTCATTGGCATGAGAGAAAACCCGGGCTCCATTCCTGCGAGCCTTCTCATAAGTGATATCTGAGGTAAAAGTAGTGAGTCGCCTGAAGAAATGTTCCAATGGACCATCAGCTGACGCTCCCTCATCCCCTCCCACTGGAGGATTGGGAGGACTGGGAGGATTTCCCCTACGGGCTCGACTACGGCCACGACGCATAGTTACCTGAAGAAGAAAACATTTAGTACCATGTATAACATCAGCACTGGATTAACTACTACAAATACTCAAGAAATACCCAGTATCTCATGCATAAATGCTAATGGTCTGCCATGGTCAGACCATCACTCTATAGATACTAAATACTCTTAAATACAAATAGTAGTATGAAGGAATCGGATAACCTAATGCTCTGATACCAATTGTCAGGACTCACCCCTGATTAAACCCCTTTAACCCGAAGTAAGTCCTGCGGGGACCACCTCCCAAAGAAGATTCTGCCGAAATTTCGACATAGTCTCCCTTGGAAAGTGGACAACCCTTACCTGCAATAACCCACAAAACACTTCCAATACCAATATCCATCCTTAAACTCCTGGAGCCATCCTGCTCCCAATATCCAACAACTCCACAAGATACACATCCAATAAATCCAGCAATTAGTTCAACATCTCCGAATGTAAATGATACAAAGAGGTCCAAATCTCTAAGAGTTTACCAACAACTAAAGCTACCCGATGTGTATCAGAGTGTCTAAGATAAAGCAGGAACATAGATATAATACAAGTAGGTCAACCCGGAACCTACTGATAGTGCGGAAGATGGCGGTAACTATGCTTGGCCTCCAAGTAGTCTAGATGGGTCGAGCACTGCAATCTGGGCATTTTAAAACGAAGGGCCCAGGGGAGAAACATTGAAAACTGTTAGAGTGAGTGGACAAAAATCAAATATAAACTCTAATTCTTATGATGTTCTCCCTTAGAGTTTTCTACGAAAAACCATATGCACGCACCTCATAGACAATAAATAAATAAATAAATAAATCAATAAAAACTCTTGTGGCTCAATCATACATATATATGTGTGGGGTATTAACCTCATCCACGAGAAATCCGACCTGCTCTACCACGAGAGGGTCTATGGACCGGCTCATCGGAGAGGGTCTCATGACCTACTCTATTCGGGATGGTCTAGTGACCAGCTACACCGAAGAGGGTCCCGACCTGCTACTATTCGGGAGGGTCTAATGACCAGCTACACCGAAGAGGGTCTCGACCTGCTACTATCCAGAGATGGTACCTGCTCCATCTGGAGAGGGTCCATGCTAGCATGCAATACATATAATCAAATCCTTCAACACCTCGTGGGAAATATAATCAGAAATCCAAGTCAAATCACCCTGACTTTACCCCAAAAACATTGGATTTAAAAACCTTTCCAGGAACCCAAAAACCGGTTCTCTGCCTTTACTTTAAAACCCTTTTAAATCCAAGAGCCAAGTTTCTCCTTTTAAAACACCCCTCTCCAAAATCCCAAAACGGTGATAATCATTTAAATCAAATTCCGGGAAAATCCATTAAAATCACGGGAAGGGTATGAACCTCTTTCCCGGCTCATTTCTCTTTAAAATCATTAAATCTCATTTTCCCAAAATCACCGTAAAACATAAATGGAGGTAATCACATATGCAGGAGAAACTAATAAAAGTCTATGGGCATGCAATATAATTTAAAAACAAAGTCCACTCACAGATGCCGCTAGGTCTGCCGGCTACCAGATGGCTGCTCAGCTCGAGCTCCCCCACGTCCTGTCCAAAATACATAAACAGGTCTTAAACCTATAATCAAAGTAAGGGCAACAATAACAAGCACTACCCTTAACGTTCAACCTTAACCATTACTCGTAAAGCATGGGGAGTCGGCTTCTAATACCCCGTTAGCGTACAAACCCTTAGTCACGCTCTCAAGCCTAGCCGGTTATCCCTTAATTACCCAATTACAAACCGAACCTTCCAAAAATACTTAACATAACAACTAAATCTCCAAAAAATAGAAACTGTCCTTCAATGGCCTTCTCTTAATTTTTACAATTTAATGGGCAAGAAAAACTGCCCAAAAAGTGGCAGCTCCGCCGGCAGAGATTTCCGGCCAAACTCCGACGACCTCCGATCGCCACCAAAATTTACCAGCAGCTTCATCTCAACCAATGGAACCACTTCCTAGTTCAACTCGAAGGCCAATTCGGCCTCTAACTATGTCAAAAACTCGATGAACAGTAAACCCCGAAAATTTACACTTCAAAACTTCAAATCCTCAATTCTTCCTACACACTTCAAATCTAGCTACCAAATTCTAGGGGCTTAATGTACACCTCAAACCCATCAAAACCATATAAAGAACTCACCGGGAGGTGGCCTGAGGAGGGAGAAATCCGGTGTCAATGAACAGTACACAGGTCGTCCCTTCTCGCCGTGATTTCTCTCAAACGGCGGCGACTCAGCTCCGATGGCCACCACCAACTTGAAGGTGGCACTGCAGGCTTCAATTTGGTACCTAGCACGCGCCCTAACTCCGCCGGACGGAGGAGAAATCCGGTGATGAAATCCGGCGGAAAAAATCGGGTTTCGGAGGGATTTTTCGAGGTGAACAGTAACTTTTCCAATTTTCACCTTTTCACCGATTTACCCCAGTAACTCACTATATATAGGCTTTTCACCCAAATAGTAACTTTTGTTTTTAGACCATAACTTCTTCATACGATCTCCGATTTGAGCGTACTACGTGTCCACGGATTCGTAACGACGCCCTCTACAACTTTCATGAAGAAAGTTTCCGCAAATTCCTGACCTAACGAAAAGTCAACTTTTTGACCTCTCCCAGTAAAACGGTTACTACGGAACGGTTAAAGACCAAAGTAACTTAGGTAAATCACCGACCGTAAATAGATTTAAGAACCGGGATGTGACACTTTATATTCTCTCTTTTGGTCCTCTCATTCTTCCATGAAAAAAAATGTTTCTCTTATCAATCTTGCAAGTGATAACATGGCACCCAGTGGCGGATCCAGGATCATAAACTTGTATAGGCTAATTGGAAGCATATATTTTTTTTCTTTAAGGTTTGTAACCCACTGAAGACTCTATCAGAACGAAAGGAAAATAAGAAAAGAGTAAGGGCATCTCCAACAGACTAGCTATTCTAATAAAAAGCTAACAATTTGTCTAGTTTTACACTAATTTACCACTCAAACAGAATAACCAAATAAAAGTCAAATTTAGATATTGCTAAAATTCCTAGCTAAATTTAGCTAGAGGAGGGAGAAAATAGCTTAAAATCCACACCCATGTTTGATATTTTTTTTCATTTAGCTACGGTGATGCAACAAAACTCTATATTTTACTACTTTTGATTTAGCTTTCAACAAATTTAGCTTTCAACAAATTTAACTTTTGAAGAACAGGGATAGAGGGGAAGAAAACCTGAAGCAATTTATCTATGATTTATAAAATGCAGAAGGATAAAAAGAATTATTACAACCTGAAGTATTTATATATACTAGAGAAAACAACTTGCTTGACAGCTGGAAGCTACTAGCTTGAGGAGATTATCCTTAATTAAGTCATAAGCATGATCTTAATTATCTTCTAACAGCAAGTAATCTATTCTACATATTATTTTATTGTTAATCTTGATTTGATTAGAATTTTGTTTTGCCTTCACCCAACAACTTTAAACGTGAGAACATTGATTCTTAATCTGATTAAACAATTTGGTAATGAATTGCGCCTAAACACATCAAAAGTAGAAAACGGTGGTTCTGAGAATCACATTCTAGGGTGAATTCGAAGGTCGAACTTCATCTGGTTATTGCACTTCTTATCATGGTTACTGAAAATTAGATCTAGGTCCCTATCATCTATGAGGAATTGAAGAACATGGACTTAGCTGCTAATATGAATGCTTATGACAACATCTTTGTATCATAGTTTGTCTAGTAGGAATACATGGATATGAAAATAGTTTATTTTCTTTTCCTGACTGAAGTCGAATGGTTTTAGCATTTCTACATGTTAGTGTGATCTGATGAAGTATGTGAATAATGTGAATAGAGAATCGTAAAAATGATGTACTTTATTCATAGATAGACGTCTCTATTTATAGAGGATTACATAGGACATATCCTTAAATAACGAGTAAACATATCTATATACGAAATATGGATTACTTATCCTAATTGCATCAGATCAAGACACACATAACAGAATATTCTAGAACACCACTCCTTATGTCGCGCGTCATTATGCTGGTGATGTTTCAAATGTTGACTACCATGTGGAAAAAGTGAACCTTGATCGTAGGGGAAAAGGGTGCAACACACCAATTATGTGAACTCCCCCTGATGTGTACATTTGTCACACCCCGATCCCGGCGTCGGCGGGATTTAACCACCGGGTGCCGTTCTCGAGGCGTGAACGAATGTTACAAAGCAGAATGTAAATAAAACAATATCTTCTAGGCTTTTCGGTTACTCTTTTCTCAGTTCGGCAAAATCTAAGTAATTATCTGCAAAAAAATATCATATATAAGTGGATGAGCATAACCACACGCTCAGTGAGTGAACCAATGTAATATGCCCCCAAAGTCATATCATTTTACACACTATAAAATAATATATATCATATACACAACACAACAATCGTTTCATCATATCTCATTCTCTCTTCTTATTGGTTATCCTTCAATTTAGTCCACCACGGGAACCTAATGATCATCATGTCCAATACAACAGTGTGCCACATCCTTACTTCGAAATAACCAATCAAGAAGTTCATATGTTACATTACTAATCAAATAATAACTACCAACATGTTTCATGACTAGTCAAACAATGGATCCAACACATTAATATAATATAAATCACCACATATTTCACAAATCGACATGCTTCACTATAAAATAGAGAGATATTTCTAAAAAGATCAAAAATATGTTTTTCGCCTAATTTAAAAGAATATAAGAATATTTTAAACATATTACAATAATCCACTCACCTCGATAGCATCGAAACTTCACCGAAGATGCCGATCGTTAACCGAGTCTCCTATATCAGGCCATCTAGAAAATATTACAACTACAATCCAAACCTCAACGGTTGGAAAGAGGACATTGATACAAGCTGGTAGCCCTTCATAAAAATAAAATTTAGACTTACGAATAAAAGATTATGATCGGTCCAAGTTTGCTCCCACCTTCAAAGAAAAACAATTTAACTAAGAAACAAGCTCTCTCCGATTTCTCAATGGATTACTGCCGCATCTCCTTGTCAGACAACATTCAAATTCTTTCACAAAGTCCACCACACTGACGAATGTCAGCTAGCCACAGAAACATGTCCCTTGCAGGTTGCAGCACGTGGGCTGCTGAAAACTTAGTCTCTAAGAAATATGAAAAAAATGGTCAACGGTCAATACCCCACGTCATCACCCGAGCAAACTCGATAAAAGTTCAACGAAACTTTAGATAATCGTTAAAATAGCTTGGGAGTCCGAAAAATTCACCAAAAATACGGCGAACTTGAGACGAAATCTAATTTCTATTTCTTAAGAAGAAAAATGAATTTTGAGAATTTTAAAAATTCAGGATGTTACAACATTACTCAGGAAGAGTTGATAGCCGACGCATGCTTATGCTTTTCACATGTTTATCAAATGTAGATTTAGGCAAAGACTTAGTAAATAAATCTACCACGTTTGTTTGAGAACTCATTTGGTTCACTTGAATGTTAAAAAACACTTGTTTCTATTGATTGTAGAAGAACTTAGGTGAAATATGCTTCGTATTGTCACCTTTAATAAAATCATGCTTCATCTGCTCAATGCATGTTGCATTGTCTTCATACATGCTGCATTGTCTTTGTTTATAGGTGGAACCTAATATTTCACCTTTACCGGGTTACAATTAAATGTGAAGCCACTCTAGGCCCTTTGTCTGGGCCCAATTCGCCATAAAGCTAAGTAAAGCAAGGGAAACTACTCCCACATTGGAAAGGGACAGGAATGCTGCCTTCAATGCTACTATAAATACCGGCACATGCCTCCCCATAAAGGTACGATGAAACTTCTTGACTATTCCCGAGTTTTATGCTTAATTGACAGTGTCTGACTTAAGCATCGGAGTGGCTTCCCTCGGTAAACCCGGGGACGCCTCTTTGACGTGTTTGTTCTTTGCACAGGAAAACTCGGAATACAAGGAAGTTCGCTATTTCTGGAGCCGTGCCACCCGCTAAAGGGACCACGAGCCACCCGGAAACAATTGGTGCTCTCGTTGAGAGTCGAACTCAAGACCTCCCGCTTAATATTTTGAAGAACAATGATGGAAATGCCAATGAGACGTCAGCCAGACTCGCTGATGTGATAACCCCAGAAGGGAATCCTCCGGGTTATGGAAACCCGCTACCCTCCCACCCGCTTGATAATAGGTACCAAGTTATCTACAACTGTCCAAGTTTATTATGTTTGATGTTATATATATAAAGCCTTTCAGGCCCACATAAAACCCGGCCGGGTTATGTCTATCAATCAGTTTGTTGAGTGAATGCAGGCGATCTCCATATGACGTGAAATATTGCAAGCCTTAACGGCCTTATTTCACTGTCAAACTCGACAAGCTCCGATAATCTCCGATAATCTCCGGTCTACATGACGTGAAATATTGCAAGCCTTAACGGCCTTATTTCACTGTCAAACTCGGCAAGCTCCGATAAATCTCCTATAATCTCCGATAATCTCCGGTCTACATGACATGAAATATTGCAAGCCTTAACGGCCTTATTTCATTGTCAAAACTCGGCAAGCTCCGATAAATCTCCGATAATCTCCGGTCTACATGACATGAAATATTGCAAGCCTTAACGGCCTTATTTCATTGTCAAAACTCGGCAAGCTCCGATAAATCTCCGATAATCTCCGGTCTACATGACGTGAAATATTGCAAGCCTTAACGGCCTTATTTCACTGTCAAACTCGGCAATCTCCGATAATCTCTGGTAATCTCCATAACTTGAAATATTGCAAGCCTTTCACGGCCTTATTTCAGTCTTTGAGTCCTAGCGGACCCGTACAGCCCTAGCGGCACTATTTTTACTTACATGCCAAACCGGCATTATATCTGTAAATTTTGTCAACACTTTGCATATTTTACATCAGATTACCGTGTTATTTTGCAAGAAGACTTTGGAAGTCCTAACGGACCCGTTGAAAGTCCTTATGGACCTGTAAAGCCCTAGCGGCACTTTTTATTTACATGCCAAACCGGCATTATGTGTGAATTTTGTCAACACATGCAGGTTCTGCATCAGGTTGGAAGTCCTAACGGACCCGTAAAGCCTTAGCGGCCCTATTTTTATTTAATCACATTAACATGCCAAACCGGTAATATGCGTACATTTTGTCAGCACTTGTATATTATGCATCACATTACCGTGTTATTTGACAGGAAGCCCTAACGGACCGGTAAAGCCCTGCCGGGCCTATTGTTATTTTATGACGATAACATGCCAGACCGGCACTATGTGTAAATTTTGTCTACACTTGCGAGATATGCATCAGTTTAACGTGTCATTTTACAGGGAAAAAACCCGTGTTATAGAAGGACATTCCCCCGCAAGGCCTTAGCGGCCCATGGAAGTCCTAACGGACCCGTATATCCTAGCGGCACTATCTTTATTTACATGTCAAACCGGCATTATGCGTAAATTTTTATACTATGCATCAGGTTACCGTGTTATTTCACAGGAGGAATTATGCGAAGGAAAAGCTTGATTACTTCAAAGAGGCCAATTACAAAAAGTAGCGAACCGCTACAAGTAAAGTCTAGTCTACAAAAGCAAAGACAAAACTTAGAGGCTCCTGCTCATGGCGCTGCAGACCCGCTACCCCTGCCAGTGCTCGAGCCGCCACGTCCTCCCCGAGGCCGTATGATAAACTGTCCCCTACGGAGCGGTGGCCGGTTTTGAGGACCACCGACAATCCCACCACGGGAAGTACCTCTCCGGGCTGCTGAAGAACGAACCGGGGGACTCCGAACCGGGTTTGCAGGAGCGCTAGGGTTTGCAGCCATGGCAGGAGTCGACCGGGAGGTGCCGGCTCTGGAGCCGTGCCACCCGCTATTTCTGAACTCCGGTCGTCTTGCCCCCGAAAAGCCCACAGCATCCTCCGGATCCTCTTCTCCATCACCGGCTCCAGAGGAATGTCGGGGACATCTGCAACACAAACAACATAATTATAACCCGGGATAGAGAAAAGAAAGAAGAATCCGGAGAGAGAAGGACTCACTCATCAGTGGCTGGAAGTCACCCGGTACTTGAAACGCGTATCCCGGGTCTTGAAAGTTTCTTATCAAGAAACTTTTCTCCGGCTCACGGAGGTTGGCAGGTCCTCGACGATCTTCTTGAAAATCGCTTTGGACTTCAGTTGGATGGTCCCGCTGAAACCCGCCTTCCGGGAGTACTCGGCCCGGTACATGGCGTGTAACTCGTGATAGGTCGGCATCTGCTGCTTCAATACCTTGTACATGACGCACAACCCGAGTAGCTGCCTCCACATGTTCGGGCCAACTTGCCTGATTACGAAGTTACTCGCAGCCAAGAGGTACTGCACCTCTACCTTTAGCGGGAGTGACAGGCCGCAGCGTAGCTGATACTCGTGGCACAGCGTCCACCCATCCCCGGGAGCGAAGAACTGGTCCTCGAGTTCTAAAGGCCGTATTTCTACAGACTCGGGGATCTTCCAATTGCTCCTTAGCTCCACGATCTCCTCCGCAGTCAATGAGTACCCGGGAGGGTCAAGAGCGGTCCCATCAGTGAAGGTTACGGAGGCAAACTCGGGGACGTGAGTGTCCATTGTTTCGTTGGCCATCTGCAAAACAAGAAAACACGGGGACGTCAACAAAACCCAGAAACCCGGCGCCACAAAGCTAAATTCCCACAGAAACGCAGAAACCCAGAAAACCTTCCTGGGAACCCAGAAACAGTACACAAATTGTCCCAAAACAGTCAAAAGGAGGGAAGAAGAAACAATACCTTACTTTTGAGGGTTTGAAGGGGTTTTTGAGATTGAGAATCAAAAGAAACAGCGACAAAAGAAAGCGACAGCAAAAAGCACGACAAAGTTATCGGGTTTGGAGGTGAGACAAAACTGTCACCTTCAACCCCTATTTATACAGTTAGAGGCGTGCACTGAGGGGACGTTTCAGTTTCTCGAGGGAAACGACACGTGTCACGCTTGCCGCTTCACAAAACCGAAAAACTTTTCAGTTTCCCCCCACTACAACCCGGAGACGTCGTTTTGAATTCTCAACGTAAAGAATGTCTGCGGGTTACACTTGCGTACGGACTTGGGGGACTGGGTACCCCGGGTTTGGTTGCTAACTTTGTAACCCGGTAAAGAAACGATTTTAAGTCCCCACCCAAGCGTACCCCTTGACTGAGGACTTGGGGGACTTGTTTATAGGTGGAACCTAATATTTCACCTTTACCGGGTTACAATTAAATGTGAAGCCACTCTGGGCCCTTTGTCTGGGCCCAATTCGCCATAAAGCTAAGTAAAGCAAGGGAAACTACTCCCACATTGGAAAGGGACAGGAATGCTGCCTTCAATGCTACTATAAATACCGGCACATGCCTCCCCATAAAGGTACGATGAAACTTCTTGACTATTCCCGAGTTTTATGCTTAATTGACAGTGTCTGACTTAAGCATCGGAGTGGCTTCCCTCGGTAAACCCGGGGACGCCTCTTTGACGTGTTTGTTCTTTGCACAGGAAAACTCGGAATACAAGGAAGTTCGCTATTTCTGGAGCCGTGCCACCCGCTAAAGGGACCACGAGCCACCCGAAAACAGTCTTCATACATGCATGTAGGCTTATCAGTTGTAGATCTTAATCCACAAGTTCCTCTTATGTGTACAATGATTGATCTCAACCATACACATACACGAACAACTTCATGTAGAGCAATGATTTCTGCATGATTTGAGGATATTGTCACAAGAGTCTGTTTAGTAGATCTCTAAGATATTGCCGTATTTCCAATGGTGAATACATAACCAGTTTGAGAACATCCCTTATGTGGATTTGATAAGTATACTGTGTCGGCAAAACCTACTAACACATTGTTAGGAGTCTCGACATAACCAAGGACGACAGTGGCGTGCACGGCGTCTGCCCCATGTGCGACATCAGCTGTGGCGGCGGTCTGATCCCAACTCCAGTCGAGTCCGTGTTCCTCATGTACCGCAAGACCAACTTCGGTCTTCTTTTCATTTGTGTAGGAAAAGAACAATTCTAAATTAATGGTGTGTTTAAGATATCGAAATACATTCTTTACACTGGCTTAATGATGTTGGGTTGGTGTTGAGCTAAATCTAGCTAACAAATTCACTGAAAAGACAATGTCTGGTCGTGTACACTGAGTTAAGTACAATAACACACCTATTGCACTAAGATATGAGACTTTAGCGCCCGATAGCTCTTCATCGTCATTTTTTGGAAGGAATAGATCTTTATTGATATCCAGACTTCGACTAATCATGAGAGTGCTAGCCGGATGTAATTTGTCCATGTTAAATCGCCTGAGCATCTTTTAGACATATGTAGACTGGTGGATTAGAATACCATAGGCTCAATGCTCTAGTTCAGGTCTTAGGCAGAATAGAATCATTCCAAGGTCCTTCATTTCAAACTCAGATTTAAGATACGCTATGGTTTCTTTTATCTCTTCAAGAGTAGCAATGATATTTATGTCGTCTATATAGATGACGACAATAGCGAATCGAGAGCTTGTTTTCTTTATGAACACGCATGAGTATAGTTATCATTCTTATATCCCTTCCTAATCAAGTAGTCACTTAGACGAGTATACCACATTTGCTCAGATCAAAAAAAATCTTTACCTTTTTCTGACTGAGGTCGACGAAGAAAGAGGCTAAGCCCTTGGCACCGGCGACGGTGATGTTAACGTCTTAATATGATAAAACGGATAAACTTCAAAACTAACATTACAACTCGGATACAAACTAAAGAAGACAGAGAGAGACGAACTAACCTTAATTACATAAAACGAGAGAGGAGAGGACTGGTTAAAGATTCGCTACAAAGTTGGCAAGACCATCGAATATTCCACGAGAAGGATTTGTTCAGATTCACTGCAAAGATGGTGACAAAGGAACTAAATCTGAGCTCGTATCGTAGCCTCCTTAAGTGCTGGTGTAGATCTAAACATTAAAGCCATCGAATCACCAATACTTGATTTGGGGTTTTGGGAAATCCAGATTTCAAAAACTTACAGAGAAGGGGAAAGACCCAACAAAAGTAGTAGATTTGATTGCCTTGCGTACTAGGAGAACATTTTATTATGCTTCTTGATCCAGATCGAGAAGAAAAATTAAGGATGGAGAGAAGGATCAGAGATAGAGATCAGACAGTAGAAGAAAGAAAGTAAATATTTGGACGAATGAACAATAAAAAAGGCTTGGTCATAAAATAGGTAAATTAAATAATTATGGTTTCTCAAAGTATAACGCTCGTAAATGCCATGAATCTCAAAATAATTTACGGCGTTTTCAAAACGCTAATATAATAAGATGACTACGACGTTTCAGAAACGTCATAAATTTTAATGGCGATTGCCAAACACTATGAATAATTAATTGTGTTTTCAAAACTCCATAAATAAAACATACATACCTGATGTCAAAAAATCAATGACGTTTCTCTAAAAAACGCCATAGAATCTTCTTTCGATGACATTTTATACGAAACACCATGTTTGAAACGTCATGGAAGACCAGATTTGTAACACCCCGCGCCCAAAATTAACCATGTTATCAGGATCAGGCGGGTTACAGAGGGTTGTAACCACGCTGTTAGCTTTCCTCGAACTAATATTCAAGTTTAATATCGAGATATTCTCGACTCTAGGGGAAGATAGAATTAATGTCCCGAGATGGTAGATTATGTTAATACAAGTCCTTCGGTATGTCCAGATTATTTTTTCCGGAGCTACAAGCTGTTTAATATGGATTTATCCAGTTTACGGAACTAATAAATGTTATTTACTTTACCGTAAAAAGGTGACTTTGCGATAAGTTGAGAATTTGGAGAAACTTTCTTCAGGAAAGTTGTAGAGGGCGTTAATACGAACTCGTGGGTATGTCCTTTGAATTAATCGGAGTTCGTATGCGGAAGTTATTTGGGATAATGTATAGTTACTACGCGGTAATTAGTAAATAACAAAAATATCTAATTACTGTTCACGGTAACTTTTTATTATTTAATCTGAGCTATCAGATCAATCAGATATTTGATCTGGGCCGTTGAATTTTGTTTATATATATAAGGGGGGTTGACCGGGAGGGGGCGACTATCTCTCTCTCTCTCTTCCTCACTCTTTCTACCTCGACCTAATGCGTGCCCAACCGTTGGAGAACACCGCCGCGCGTCTCACCTCACCACCATGACCAGCCGCCTCGCCCTTGTCAGCCTTCCCAGACCCTCAGTCATGGTGGAGGCGCCAGAACCAGAGCTCTGCCGAGGAGGAGAAGTGCGTCGGAGGACTGTTTAGTCGAGTGGGAGGTCTAGCTGGTTCGGAGGAGCGCATGAGAGGTTCCTGAAAGCTGCAAGAGTAGCTTAGTGGCTTGGAGAAGGAGGAGAATGCCTGGAAAGCTCCGTCAGGGAAGATCCGTTGGGGAGAACTTCGGCAAATCCATTGAGGTATGAAAACCTCAATTTCTCTCTAGAATTTAATCTTGCTAGGTTGATGGGATGTTGTAGAGTTGGATTTGCAGGTTGATGAGTCTGGTTTGGCTGAGAAAACTCGGATTCCAGCCAAACCAGCTGATCGGGAGGAGAAGGGTAAAAATCCTAGATTTTACCACGGTAGATCTGGTGTGAAATGTCAGAACTATCCTTGGTAGTTTGGGTTACTTACAGGGATGGCCCTAGGGCTAAAATTCTAGAAATACCCTTGACATCTTTGCATATTTACAGGCTTGTCATTAAGGCTAGAAAGACAGTACTGTCCCTGGCAGTTCTACTTAATTACAAGCTGTCATTTTGGCTAGAATGACCATACTGCCCCTGACAGATTTGGATAATTACAAGGGTGTCATTAATACTGATTTTACTTTGGTGCTCTCGATGGATTTATTATTTACGTTGATGCCATTATATTATATCTATACGTGTGGTTGTTGAAAATAAGTATGGTTGAATGTTTATGATAATCCCGATAGATGACTGGTTTGTGGATACCTCAGCAGAGAAGTTAAACTCCGGATTTGTAATAGGCATATGCTATCCATAATAGTTTATCGACAGATAAAAAGAAAAGCTGGATTCATCCAATTAGGATGTTAATTAACGTAAAAGCTACGTGTGGCTTGATCACTCTTCAAAGGGTACGTAGGTAGCTTGACCAGGATTCAGGTGCAGTCACAATTAACATCTAGTCCCTAGTTCCTCTGAAATAGTTCGTTTTGCAATCCAACTCGGTCATCGGGACAACCTTAGGTACAGTGAGGTTTGTTTTGGTGTCGTTTGGATTGCGTGGAAATGGTTTGGATAAAGGGTTATCACTTCTCAAGGGAGATTACGAGAAAATCTCTCTTATAGGATGAGTCTCGCACGTTCTATCTCAAGTTTAAGGAGGTAAACTCGGGTTAGGGGTGACAAGATTTATAGAAGTGTAAGTCCCGCTAATCTGATCGTTGGTAGCAATAAATATAATAAGTCTCGTCAATCTCATCGGCGCTAATAATACAAATATAGAAATCCCGCTAATCACATCAGCGCTAGCAATGCATATGAAAAGTCCCGCCAAACTCATCGGCACTAATAATAAATATATGGGAATCCCGCCAATCACATCGACACTAGCAATACATATGATAAGTCTCGCCCATTTCATCGGTGCTAATAATAAAAATATAAAAAAATCTCTCCATTCTTATAGACCCTAATAATAAATATATAAAAATCTCGCCAATCACATCGGCCCTAGCAATGCATATGATAAGTCCCGTCAATCTCATCGGCGCTAGTAATAAGTTTCGCCAATGCATTATTGGCCTGAAGGGAGAGAAATCCGGCGAACGAGAAATCACTGTGTAGCCAGACTTCTTTGTGTTGTCGCTCCCTCACAGTGGCGAGTCGTGTTGCATGGCCTGCCCAGAACGGTAGGCGAGGCGGAGATGAGTCGAACGAGATCCGAGCGCTGTCCAACAAGGCCCCGATGATGGAGAGAGAATTCGTCGGGGGAGAGGAGAGAAAATCCGTCGGGGGGAGAGGAGAGAGAATCCGTCAGGGGAGAGGAGAGAGATAGTGGAAGGTAAAAATGAAATTCTTCCATTTCTAGTTCCGGTAAGTTTCCATTTATATACTACTTACCGTGAACAGTAACTTTATATTTTAAATCATAACTTTCACATATGATCTCTGATTTGAACGTGTCATATGTAGCACCCCTGGGGGGTAAACTACAGTAGCCACGAATTTAAGTCAATAAGAAGCCAACACGTCCGAAGGACGTGCCAACAACTTATTAACATAAAGTCGTAGGCTTTTTAGTGAGTAAAATAAAATTTAAACTTTAATACTTTGAGTGGCACCACATGAAATCCTTAAAACAATCATCAGAGTTTATCTAATTTCGTGGAAGGTGGTCAAAATAAAGGGGACAATTTAAAAACTTTAGCGACAACAATAAAAGTATGAAACATAGTTAACAAATCGGGATGACACCTTTACTGTTTATGTAGAAAGCTCTGGTAAATGACTCAAAGGGTAAGACCGGAATAGGGAGTACAATTGGACAAAACATCGGGTAAGGGATGAAGCTCCACACATACAGCTCTCTTTATCTATCCCGTCACAGTACCTGCAAACAATCTGTTGTAGGGGTGAGCGTCGTCCTCGCGTGCTCACATATAGGCCCACTAATGATAGGTTTGAAAACCAAAAACCGTATATATACATATAGATTTGAGCTCGTAATAAAACCATTTAGAAAATCCTTGGCACACAAAAACCATCATTTTATATCCTTTAGGAAAACAGTGCAGTATGCTAAAACATAGGGGCCCAGAGCGCTCAATGTACAAGTACAGCCTGCAGGACTTTTGAATCTCAATGACCGAATCCCGGGTTTGTCTTCACTGCAAACCGGGGCCAACTACCTAAGTGCTTGAAAACGCAGAGTAGCGAGAGTGTCCATTTACTGCAGTACCCATAAACAACACACCACACTTACGACTCGCTTAACTCTGTGCGAGACGAGCGTAAGCGGGAAAATAAAATAAACAAGGCACCACCCTCCGGAGGTTCACGGTCTCGACACCGCGGGAGTACTAGATACTAGGTCCCGTCACTCTCAGGTCACGCACCGGAAATCAGGACAACGGTGCTCCACACATCTCACATTGACGTATAAAATCATTTACGTCTAGCCTCGGGTTTTCTTGGCCCAATCATAAATCATTTAATATACAAAAAACTTTCCCGAGGCATCGACCATGAGCATACACAAAATCATGTACTTTCTCATACATATAAAAACCACTACCAAGGGGGTTCAGATTTCCTACCTGGAATTGTCGTTCCATAAGTACGCTCCAAGCTTCCAGGAGCTGCCTCGGTGAACCGAGGTCACCGCGTAAGCTACCTCGTCCAATAATCACTGCAGAATTAAAGTAGCTTAGCAACCAAGAAACAATAACAGTTCAGTTGACCACAACATTCCTAGTTTGACCAGGAATGACCGCATTGACCAAATTGACCAACCAATTTCCTTTTATGGCACTTTAACCTTTTTGACTTTCTTTTCCAGTTATCGACTCTTTACTCAATTACCGAAAGTCTGACTAAACTCTTGAACTTTCCTTTAACCACTTTAACCTGACGTTAGGGTGTCACATAATAATCCGTTGAATTACTATGGACACCCAACGTGTCGCACTACTCAATTTATTTACCAAGAGTCGATTTACTGATTTACGTGAAACACCAACTTTACTTAACATGGTCAACTTAACATTTTCCAGAATTTCTGTTATCATTTTCCGATAACAATTTAACACTTTACCAATTTAACCAAAAAGTGTCAAACTTCGTTGAACTTCAATTCTTTAACCATTTTTCTGAAAATGTAACTTTCCCAAAATGGAAACTTTCCTTTAATGGAAACTTTCCCAAAATGGAAAGTTTCCCAAATTAGCATGTTTCCAAACATGGTTAGTTTCCGTTTTTTTATACGTTTTCCTTATACGTAAATTCCAATTACGACTCTTTAATTCCTTTAAACGGAAACAACACAATCTTAAGGAGTCGAAGACTACCTCTCGGCATTTCTGCCGGATTCGCTGCATCACCGGATCGTCACCGGATTCCGGTAACTTGCCGGAAATTCGCCATAACCTCCTCGTTTTCCTCGTTTACCAAGTTACGACAACATAACGAAAACGACAACCAAATCAGCAATCAACAACAAATCCAACAACAACACAATCTCCAACAATCAAACACAGTAGCTGAATTACACAGTTTCAAGAGGGAAAATCCTTACCCTCTGTGTCTGCTCCAAAACCAGTACCAGCAGCCTCCCTAGCTGCCTACCTCCACACTGCCTCGGTCACCAGCTCCACCACGCCAGCTCCACCAGCTCCTCCATCTCTGCACCACTGTCTCGAGCACAGTAGCTCCTCCCTGCCCAAACTCACTGCAAGTTTCTCCATAACCTCACCAGCTGCCTCCAAGCTCCTCCTCAGGCATCACACAGGTGTCCAAGGCTCGCCAGAACACCAAGAACAGGTTGCCGGAGCTGCTAGCCTCGAAACCCAGGAAACAGTTAAACACAGTGGAAAGAGAGTTTTCAGGTAAGGCTCGAATTGAATGATCAAAAGCAAGGAGAAGGAAGAGGAAGAGAAGAAGAACAGTACCTCTCACGCGCCGAACCGTCGCCTGGATCGCCGGAAATCCGGCGTTGACCGCCGAGTGCAGGGGCGCTAGATCTCCTAGCACGGTGGTTGTCTCGGTGAGCTAAGGGTATGGATGGGTAGAGGAGGAAGAGAGGAGAATTCTGGAGGTGGTCCGCCGGCCATTGGTGGCCGGACGGCGGAGCGCCGTCGAGCTCAGTCTCGGCCTGGAAGCGTCGAGAGGGAGAGAGAGAAAGGGGAGGGGAGAGTTTTGACCGAGTCAAAACTCTCTCCCTATTTATAGGGAAACCAACGGCCGAGATCAGATCTTGGAAAGATTTGACGGTCCAGATTAAAAGGTGAAAAGTAAAAGGTAAAATGGTAAAACTGATTTACCGGATTATAATTAAAAGTTACCGGAAACTTCGAAAATCCGTAGAAAATAAACCGAAGCTCCGAAAAATAATCCGAAAATACCTGGAGACTCGTGTCGACACGTACTATGACATCGAGTCATTAAATCAGGTATTTGGAGAACTTTGAAAAACTCAAAAATGAACGTGGTCGATCTCTCGCGAAGTTACCGAATGTGACTTAAACCTCAGTAACTCGCCATTAACCACGGTGAAAACGTGCGGGGTCCCACATCACATGTCCACGAACTCGTATTAACGCCCTCTACGACTTTCATGAATGGAGTTTTTTTTTTCAAATTATCGACTCAACACAAAATCAATTTTTAGAGTCTTTTACAGTAACATTTACAATCTAGTAAATAAGTAACTATTAGATTCGGGTCGTTACACCACTCTTTCCTTAGATTGTATTTTTCCCACTAAATTATTTTCTCGAACAAGATTTTAATGAGGCCACACACAATTTGTGAAACTTATGTCAAACAAATGCTATATTAGTTGAAGCATAGAAGTGAAGACCTTTTCCCACTTCTTTGACTCTAGTTTATATGTATTTTATAGTGAAATGTGTTGCGTTTTTGTGTATTTCCTTTCATATAAGGTTGTGGATGTCATGTTCTAGAGGCTTATAAGATTGGGAAATAAATGAATCTCTGAGGATGTTTATAATGATTTTTTTGGTTTACCTTCCTTTTGTTCGTATATAAACATATTTATTGTTCAGTTTATATGTATTTATGAGTAAATTATACATATAAATTTTACGTCAAATTAAAAATTATTAAAATATTCATAATTTATTAATTATGCACTTGAATGTTGATGTTTAGTAAATTTAGTTTGTTTATTAATTTTATCTAATTTGATATATTAATAATCATCGATTTAACTAAAAATTTAGGTGAATAATCTATTTAGATCTAAAATAAATTGGGTAAGATGTTTGATCGAAAAATAATTAAAAACTAAAAATATCGTCGATAAGTCTCATCATACTAGTCCAAATTAGAATGGCATGGTTGGGAAATATCAAGGGGAGACCGTAAACAAAACAGTGGGTTGCAAGCTGTTTTCACAGTGGGACAGCCCCAGATCTCGGCTGCGTAGCTACCGCACGAGCGGGGCCCACTGACGTGTTTGTGGCCACCACAAATATCTACATTTCGTCATCCCCCTGCTCCATCCACAAATATCACAAACAAAACTCAACCCCGGCCACTACATTTCACAGACACAGGTCCCCTCTCTCTCCCTCTCAACTTCAAAAGGGTAATCATAGTACCGATTCTCCTGAATCTAAACTAGCTTCTGTAACGTACATGACGTGACGTTGTTGATGGTTTGATTTGGTTACGTATCTACAGGCATACAACAACATGGAAAGCCAGCAGGCCGGTCATGAGCTCATATCCATGACATACACCTGGACTATCGACAACTTCTCCAAGCTCAAAACCCAGAAGCATTACTCCGATGGTTTCGTCGTCGGCGATTTCAAATGGTATGTTTTGTTGCTTTTGCTTTCTTATGTATACTCGGTCTATGTTTGTGTTTGAGGTTTCAGGGCAATTTTTTGCTTTACGTTTTTCCTTGTGGGATTTCAGCGCTTTTGGTAAAACATTCATGTGTTTCTTAAGTTTGCAGTAGATTGAAAACCACAAATTTTAAAAGCAGGTCCTGGTCGCCCTGCCTTTTTTCAACATCTGCTTTTTCACTTCTGCTGTTTTTTTTTCTGTGTTCTTCTGATTGTTTGATCATATTGTGTGAGTATTCATTAGTCTAAGGCGGCTTAATATCACCATCAGAACTTTTTTTGTTTGGGTTTCGTTTCATTCCGTCAAATTAGTTGAAGTAAAACAGAGATTGCTTGTTCTGTTTTGTTTCAAGTTTTATGCTATAGGTACAGGTTGGTGATCTCATGTATTGATAATAGCTCAGGAATACCCTTTGCCTCTTGTTTAAGGTTAATTTTCCCAGATTCAGAGTTTATTCAATCACCAATAATTGTGGATCAATTCTATAGAGAATTTGATTGGAAGTTTGAATTGCAAATAAGATTTAATAAATACACTCTCAATATCATACCGTTATTGGTAAATGGTTATTTGGAATTGTTCGTCAGAATCTTGGAGTGGGGAGTTCACGGAAAATAAACGTTCTGCAATCATGCACATGAATGGAGGATATTTTTCTTCGTTTTTTTTATCAATACATGAAGAGAGTTTAATGAATAATCACTTGTTTTATATGATGTACATGAACGCAGAGGCTCTTATTTTGCACTCTTCCTAAAATCTTAGTTTTTAACATGAGAGCTGAACTTTTTGAATTCATGGACATCCTCATGCCAATAGTTTGCTTTAAATCATCTTTACTATGACTAAGACTATTATGTCTATTTTGGTTAGCTTACCTGATTTTTCTGTTGTTAGATTCACGGTACCAAACAAATTTGTTTAACAGCATATTATTTTCATAGCTGTGTGTATTTTACAGATTATTCTCACTGCCTCCCAAACTTGGTTTTTTTTATCAGGCGGATTGTGGTGTACCCAAAGGGGAGCAATGGAAAGCAATACTTGTCCATGTACTTGAATGTTGCAGATGCTTCAAAGTTACCATCTGGGTGGAGTAGATATGCTGAGTTCAACCTGACTGTCGTTAATCAATTTAACGGCGACAAGTCCATAACCATCGGTATATTCCTTCATGATGTTACTCTCTTCATCTTGTTTTTCCCATCTCACTTTTTATGCTTGGGCCTTTTCTCTATCTTGGATTGCAAGCTGATTTGTCAATGCAGTAGAATAATTCTACTTTAGATTGCAACTCGATGTCTGAGTGGCTTTTCTTTACTTAAAGCAGTATGTTACTTTATGCTATTTGTCTCACTAATTATGTTATGTGAGCCAAAAAAATTACATTCGCTCATCTCTTTCTGGTTTGTTAAGTATTGTAACACTCTTCTTTAGACGAATTTTACATGCTGATTGAAGGCTCACTTGCTCTATACTGCTGATAACATATGCACTCTTTTTTTTAAATTTTTTTTCTAAGTCAGCAACATAATGGAGTCTCTTAATAATATGTGACCCTTTATTATGTTTTCATATTACTGCTCCAGGAGCTGTGCATTTCTTTTCCATGTTTTTTATCCTTCACATCTTGATTTACAGACACACAGCATCAGTTCAGTGCAAAAAAAAGTGATTGGGGCTTTACATCCTTCATGCCTCTAACTGAGCTGTTTGACCAGAATGAAGGGTATATTGTGGATGACATATGTATTGTTGAAGCTGAGGTTGCAGTCAGTAAAGCTGACATTAAGGTTCTAAAAGATCAAAAAACTGCCTTTCTGGAGCAGGAACTTCAAAGTCAGTCTTCAGACGTGGATTCTGTAAATTATTCAGAAGCTTCAACGGCTCATACATCACTTTGTAATGAACCGATACTTGCTGCTTTTCAGGAAACACTAAATTCTGACCCTGTTCAAACAAATGTTGATTCTGTGCAAGTTCCACACTTGAAAATAGATCCAAGATCCAATCAAGTGATTCCTTACCAGGAGACTGATAGCCCTGTTGGCGGCCCTCCTATAGTCGAGGAAAGTGATGAAGCTCCCTCCACTCCAGTTAGCAAGCTCATCAATTTCAGGGGACTAGGGAAAATAGAGAAAGCTTTTGTTCCACTGTTGGAGGAAGCCTGTTTGTGGCATCCTTCTTTGATTAGCTGCCAGAGGAAGAGAAGTCGCATGTTCAGTGAATGGGCATTCACAGCTTTGGGTCGACTTTTGCATTTTCTGAACACCACAAAGGTCAAGGATATGATGGAGGATTCATGTGAGCACGATCCATGTGAGCATCTTCAAGTTTTGTGGGAAGAGGTTGAGGTCTTCAGATTTGACTTGAGTTGGCTGGAGCCTTTTGTTCAGTCAGCTTTGGGAATGAAGAAGTTTGGGGAGAGGGAAGGAGTATTGAAGAAACTCAGAGAGGATGTTGATGCTTTAGAGACTGAAATGAAGGGGTTGAGGGAGAGACTAGCTGTTGCTGAGGTAGCTCACAGGCTTGCAAAGGGAGACCTGGAAATGGCAGAGGAAAGCTTTGGGGAGGAAAATATGAACAGGAAGCTCGGTTATGGGAGCCATTAGCCTCGCTGCAGATTTCTCTCTGAGATGCAGGCGTGTGCATCATATCTAAAGATGTGTAATCCAGTTTCCTAGCTGATATCTATGCATGGGCTGCTTGTGGCTTCAGCTCAATGTACAAGTGAATAAAGGAAACTGGTTTAGATTGTATTCCTATTTGGACCAAAAATCTTGATCAGAGCAGAGACAGGTATGCGATCAGAGTGCTTTTCTGGTACTTTCTATTAGGATGAAGGCTGTCGTTGATTGTTGTACAACTTCAGTCATGTCAGTTTGTAGTTCCTACTGATGTAGTGGATAAGCATAAGAATTTTGTTCAGAAGAGTATTTGTTTGTTTAGAAGATTTTTTTTTCTAATTTTTTTATTAAATAACTCAGACCCTTGATCTCAAACTTGCTTGTTAACTCTTTAACTAACTATGCCACAGCGTGCTTGCAATTTGATTAGTTAGATTAAGACTTGGTTCATTAGAATTTTGTGACCACTGTGAAGTGTTCAACTCATATTCAAACTTGAAGGATGTTTACACTGCAGACAACAAAACGAAATCCTTGTTCTGTTTCTGGGATCCAATATTTAGTGTCTGCTTGATGCCATGCTTGACTAAAAATGGCCCCTTCAGATAACATCACAGTGAAGTTTGACCAAAAAGAAAAATCATTTTGATTTAATTTGGTTCTATTTCCTCACCGGACCTCCTGAATCAAAACAATGACTCCCGAAATGTTCTTGCATCTGCTCATCTTCCGTACCAAGATATCGGATTGTTGGAATCCAGGACGGTAGCGAATCACCATCTTCTTCAAATTCGGAGCATTTTCAAGAACGTACTTTGCAAACTCAATCTCATTAGACCCACTCGAGAGGTCTATGCACAAATCCATGAGCTGCTTAACAAAAGCGAGGTTTTGCGATTCCCAGTATCCCTTATCAAATCCTGATGAAGACTGTGACTGCAATGTAATGTGGCAAACAAGGATGTTAAAATCTAGAACAGTGACTTCACAGACTTGACAACTACCATTTGGAACTTACTATAGATTTACGATCCCCTGTAGATGAAATAGAACTTATGCTCAAGCAGCGTAGAAGACCAGTTCTGCTGAGAAGAGAGGCCGTTATTGGAACCATGTCATTACTGAAGCTTGTTAGAACAACAGCCAGTAAAAGAATGGCCAACGGTGTTTGTATGGAACATCCTTTGAGCATTGCCTGCAATTTTCCAAAAACAATGTACATTAAAAACAACTTAACCTTCACATAAATGGCATTTCAAACTATTGAGAAGAGAGAAATTTTGATAAATGACCTATATCATCTTAAATTGATTTTTGACCAATTTTTTGAAATAGTTGATAAATGACCACTGGAGATGCCAACAGAAACATGAGAAAGGAAAATTTCAAACTGAAACAAATAAAAAAAGCTTCAAACTGAAGGGAATATATAGGAGATGTGCTTCAATAGAAAATCAAGTTCTTTAGGTGAAAGTGATGAAGAGGAAAAACGTAGGATTGCATGTGTACCACGTTTAGATCTTGTTAACAGTGACGGAGTGACCTATCAAAATTTCTCAATTGAGAACTGAAAGATAAAAGGCAGTGTTTGTGTACCTTCATGGTGTTCTCATTTAGACCAAGACCTTTAGTCCAACATATACTGGAAAAGACTTGAGATAAATCGTGGTATTCCGTAGGCTCAAGAAAAACTTGAGCTCTTAGCAAATTCAGTAAGTTTCCCAGGTCAAGACTATTCAAGACCCTTCCTACCCATATCAGGTCTCGCAGATTTGGAGCACAAATCTTCAGTGAGCTGTTCGCAGGGAAATGAGAACAAAAGTTCCAGTTGATGTTAATACTTGAAAGCTTTTCACCAGAGATGTAAAGCGTGATCAGGTCCACACCAACAAACTCAAATGACTCCAATGACGAGCTTAGAATGACAATATGCTTCAGCCCCTTAACTTGAATAAGCTGTAATTTCTTAATGCATTTGCAGTTATATGAGATCCACTTGCAAAGCCTTTGATCATCTGCTATTCTAACAAAATTCAAGTGCAAGTTATGGAGATTACAGGAAAGAGATGATGGCGGTGCTTCCAGAGTCATCTGACTGAAGCATCTTAATACTAGAGACTTGAAAGAGTTCGACTGATACAGGCAAGAGGGCAGCCCAAACGTGAATCCATCAAATGCTGAGGAGAAACGAAGGCTAAGCTCGTCCAACTTACACCGTACTGCGGTATGAATCCACGAGGTTATTCGATATACCTCCTCGCAATCTTTATTTGCAGTGCCTTGTGTATGGAATCTCCAATTAATATGAAAGCGCTGCATCTTATGATCACCACGCTGAAACATGTATCTATCCCAGAAACACATGAACGCTCCAAGCCTCTGGTAATTGTTTCCTGCATAAGAAAACGCATCGATACTCACTGATGGAACCGAGAGATAAAATTCTCTGCATCTTTTCGACACAGCACCTACACAAGCCAGATCTCTGAGAAACAGGAAGGACAGAATATGGTGAGCAACTTCGTCTGGAAGATCACTAAATCTGTCTGACCATAACCTCTTGCACGACGTCATTGTGAGGAAGGGATCACCTCATCAGCTACAACATTCAAAGTAATAACTACAATTAATCTTCATCATACTTGAGATAATTATCAAATATCAAGGAAACGATGATCGAACAAGTATTTTCCATTGATAAAGCGATCTCGTCTAGAGGAGGAAAAAAGAAAAAAAAAGGACACAACTAATTAACTGAAACAATGCAATGCATAAGATCCCAGGAATTTTAGGGCACCAACTGTCATGCAGAGAATCAAAGACGATCGCAACAGTCATTGGCATAGAGGTTGTTGACGATCACACATAGAATTGACTCTATGCATGAAGAAGAAAAACTAGTTGGAATAATCTAGCTAGCCCCTCAACACTGGAATTAAGATCCACTCTGGAAGTGTCTCTGTTAAATCTTACTCAACAAGAAAAGCGATTAGGATTTTTTTTGGCAAGGAAAGCGATTAGGATTTTGGGGTTAGAGTTATATACCTCAAAGATGGAAACGACGGCCTGATGTTGATCAGTTGAAAGCTGAATGAGAGAAGAACATATTGAAATATAACGAGGGAGGACCAACTTCTGGTAAATTAAGCAGGACGTACAAACTTCTCGTAATCCCTAAAAAAATTGGAAAACCCTGATTTGCATGTACAGTTCTGTGACTTGGTTTGTGCGAGCGCCAATTACTGCCGCATTATAGCCTTTCTCCTCTTCTCGTTAATAATTATTTATAGGGTGTTGCTAAATCTAAAAGCAAATTATTCTAGGATATTTGATATATATGTGTGTCTTGATTCATGTCTTGTATACGGGCTTATGTAGTAAACCATGTTGTAATAAGGTTTTACACATATCCATGTAATAGACCAAAAGGACCATGTATTTCCCTATATAAAGGGGCTTCATTCTATCAATAAAAAAAAAGAATTCATTCTTTCAATATGATTCTACAACGCAAATTGCTTAATAAACCCAACAACACATTTTTTACCCCGTATTTCCACTTTTATCCCTACATCACAAAGCCCTCAAATGCAAATGCAAATGCAAGAAACACCCTGTGAGTTTCTTCCCCGTCTTCAAACTCTGCTTCAACAGGTTTCCCAGCAAATCTCCATAGGCAAACCCCATTCCACTACCTTCATCACTTTAAATTCTCAAATTTAAAAAGTTTATTGTGCTCCTTTCAAGACCACACATACTTCTTGTTTGCAACTTGGCATGATTTCAAACGTTCAACAGTTTATCATTTCAATTGCTGTTGAGATTCATTCCATCTATATTGGAACATTGAGGAACATGGTTTATCTCTGTCTTTTGTTACTTCACCAAATTAGTTTATCAAAGATCTAAAAAAACAAAAATGTTAATCCAAAGCAGCAAACCCCGTTGCATACTAGCATAGCTGCATATACCGGCCATAAATCACAGTGAGATTGAACACTGCAAAATGTGATTCGTGGAAAAAACCTCGAGCGGAGAAGGCTGATGCATGTTAGTGCTGAGTGTTGATAGGGATAATAATGGAATTAAACGGTTAATATTTTATTGATGGGTGTATTAAGCAATTTACTAGGCATATTTAGCAACACTTATTTTTATCTGTTACACTTTTGGGTTAATGGCCAATCAGAGACACCACATTTTTAGATACATCAATCTACCCTTTTATGTCTTCTCTCTAGCCTCTTTGCTAGGGTTCCAAAGAGACCAAATATATGGACAGTGACGGTTGTCGATAATGGCCGGAAATGGTGAATCTTTGTCTAAGAGAATGGTTTCCATCTCCTATTTCTCTATGGTGGTTTTGGGGTAGTGGACAACAGAGTTTTTCTTAAGTGGATCTCCCTGGCTTTTATTTTGTGTTTTCTCTTTGGTGGCAGAGGTTTTCTTGCCGATGGCAATGGCCCTGATGGGAGTGGCGTAGGGGTCTGAATCCTATTTATGGATTGAATTGGCAAGATGAGGGACCTAATATTGATAGCATCAATGAAGATCTGATCTTACAACAATATCAAGGTTTCTATGTTGGGCTGGGGCATTACTGATCCTAGCAGTGGCTATTTTCCTCTCTGTGATGATGGAGACGGGGTTGGCTGTCACACTCCGACCTTAGGGTATACGTATGACTAAAGTGGTGGATTTTGAAAATTGAAAATTCAGTTCAAAGTCTTTTTTAGTACAACGGTATTTAAAGAACAAACTAAAACCACCCATGTACATGGAAAAAGATCCGAAAGAACAAACTAAAACCACCCATGCAGTGGTTTATTTCTCTTAATATCATTATATTTCTGTTGGTATCAGAAAAAAGATCCGAAATGACTTTGTCTCTGTATCTGATTTTCATTTTATTTTCATTATTTGATCTTAAAGGCTTGTAATATAGCACCCGTTTGCAGTGTTGTTTAAGGTCATTTTGTGATATTTTTATACTTGTTTGACTATGGAAGAACCAAATTTTTGTTATTTTCAGATTGATCAAGACCACCACTATTTCAGTCGCCTCTGATTTATTTTTCCCCGTCAACACTACTACTTCTTTTCCTTCAATCAGAGTTTCCAAGTCTGCTGTTTTGTTTGTCAAACCATAGACTTGTTCTTTGATCCACACCAGCCTCCATCTCTGTCAACCACAAATCTGTTCTTCCTATTCTCAATAAAAAAACAAAACCGGCATCTCTGTCTGTAACCAGACCGACATCTCTATCCGGCACCATTCCAGAATGGAGTCGCTGTCTCTGTCCGATATCGTTCCAGACTGGAGCCACCATCTCAATCCAATCCACTGCTGCCGCCGTCGCCAGCTCTTGTTGTTGTTTTCGACGTCGCCAGCTCTTGTTTTCGTCTCTAATCGGTTAGCAGACCACCGACGACCAAACCGGTGAGTCCAGACCTCGAGCCCAGATCTCCGATGCCGATCCTGTTCTAAATCCAGATATGCTTCTAACCTAGACCTCCCCCTGCCAACTTCTGCTTATACCTCCAGCTTTTTCCAACTTCTGCTTCCCCCTGCCACCTTCTGCTTCCTCTCGTAAAAACGTGGGTGCCAGAGCAGATTTTTGACCTGTCTAGCTGATCTGACCCAGTCCAGCATCCAACCCGACCCGGTCCAGCATTCCATCCGACCCAGCTTAGTCCGATCTAGATCTAAACAGACCAAACTTGGCCCTAATCCGATCCAGATCCATTTCCTCAACCCAGCTCGAATCCGACCCGACTGTAGATTTTTTTATTTTATCTAGTTTGGACCCGAGTCTAAAATCAAATCAAGCCCAGCAACTACCCAGTCCACTACATCCAATTCAGTGTATCTTCACTTAAGTGCATTTTACTTCAGTATAAGTCCACCTAAGTGTAGGTACACCTAAAACAGATTCTTTAAGATTTATTTTTTCTTCCGCTACACATTTTAATGGTTTCAATGACGGGTGATGATCAAAATGAGCTGGTTACCAAGACCAACAAAGTTCAGAAAGTGAAAGTCTTGGTTTGAAGCTCAGATGGTGGTTCGTTTCAGGGTACCAAACTCAACGGTATCAATTACCAGACTTGGAAAAAGTCGATGTCGTTTCATCTTCGTGGCATGCACAAGATGAGACATGTGACCGGAACTACCAAAGCTCCGAGTGAAGATGTATTTGCCAAATGGGAGAATGATGATAGAGCTGTGGTGGAAATCTTGTTTAAGGCCATGAATGATGACGTAGTACAGTTGGTAGAGGAGTGTGAAACTCTGAGGCGATATGGAGGACCTTAGCAGCTCTTTATACAAATGAGTCTGACTTTATTTAAGTTCATGAGTTGATGTGCAAAGTAGCTGGAATGCAACAGAATGACTAACCAATATCGATGTATTTCACCAAGCTAAAAAATGTATGGGCTAAAATAGATCAAAAATGATGCGAGAGACTGAGTAAAATTCCTTCATAAAAGCATAACACATCAGATCCCATGTATCAATAGACAAAGGAGTTAAAGAGTTATACCACGCCTTTACTTGTTCCTTGAGAGAAAAAGAAAAAAGAATGAGTTTGACAATATCTTCATCCACATTTGTTGACTTCTGAATTCTGCACAATGCTGCAAACTCATTGAGATGGTCCTGAGAGTCTTCAGAAGGAGTGCCTCTGAAGTGTGGCAGATTCGAGATGAGAGATGGGGGAATAGCATAAGACCCCAAGTTCTCTGGTAGTACAATTGGCGAATCTGCTGCAACCGTGCCTGGGGTAAAGGATTCCCTAAGCCTTGTGTTGTTTGCCATTGGTGAAGGTGGTTTTGATAGAATAAGTTGTTCTTTCTGCTCCTCACTTTCTGACTCTTTATCAGGCTGTGTTTCAAGCTCAGTTTGTTCACTGTGATCAATGCTCGTGTCCAACAATTGTTGTCTCTTCTGTTTCCTGATTTGTCTTGTCAAGCGCTCAATTTCAAGATCAAGACGTAGCGGCTCAACACTTGTAGTGTGTCTAATATGCATGCATAATGCTCCTGCACAAAGTAGAAACCGTAAGACTCAAAGAGAAATAAAAAGAAAACTAAACAAAACAAAACTGAAAACAAAAGAAAATACAATTAAGACTTAGAATTAAGAGTTCCCCGCCAACGGCGCCAATTTTTGAAGAGCGGATGACCGTCTAACAAATATACCCTATTCCCCACTCAGATATATCAATGTAGTACAGATAAATAGAGGTTATCGTCCACAAGAAACTGGTGAAACTAAGTCTTAAAACACTAAATGAACACAAATGACACAAATCTGACAGACTCGACCACTGAACAGTAATCACACCATGAACCTAACCTAGACTAAACCAAAAATTATGAAATTTTGACGCAATTAACTAGACACAGTGGCGGACTACCACACAAAATTTGAGGGTAATCGGAGTTGATTTGGTTACTGAAATAAATCGGATAAGCTACTGCTATATGCAGAAAATAAATACTGAAAGTAACTATGCTGAATGCAAGTTGTTTAGACTATGTGATGAATGAGTTAAGAGGAATGCAATCCACCACCGACATTCTATCTCTCTAATGCATACTTAACCTAATGCACATATCCCATGAATGAAAGTTCCCAGGAAGAGTTGATCGTTACAACCACATCCTATTACCTAATCCTTATGCCTATGCAAGTTTGTCATGGACCTCCCCTGCCTCTATCCCTCTATGAATCTATAGTCATGGACCCCAAGGTTTACAAAGAAGAAAGAATTATGATCTAGAGAAGGTTTGAGAAGCTACAAGGGTTCACAGGTACACTATGGGCGTGTCCTACTAGACCTAGGGTTTCAATCACCCGACGAAATAATCTATCGGTGTATCACTGTAGAGAATCCAGTGGAAGAAATTATCTTCAATCGCCCGTATCTCATGACAATAGAATCCTAGCATGTATACTAAGTTGCGCACCAAAGTAGACATACAAGAAATCATCTCTGAACCACATAGAGAAAGAAACCTCATTCAAGATGAATATGCTAACTAGAGTAAAGTATATGCATCAAAAAGACACTACCAGAATAAGTATCATAGCCGACGAAAAAAAAATTAACAGGCCGACGAAATTTTTTTCGTCGCCTAAGAGAAATTTTCGTTGGCTAAAGTGGACTTTTAGCCGACGAAATGTTGTGTCGTCGGCTAAAATAGTTTTTTTCGTCGGCTATAGTCTGTGAACTATAGCCGACGAAATTTTAAAACTTTAGCCGACGATATATATAATTTCGTCGGCTAAAAGTCTTTATATTTTCAGATCTAGACAGTAGCTGATGTGAAAGAAAAAACGGGAGAAAAAGTTTTGGGGTTGGCGAAATTGTTGGGTGTTGTCGAAATCTGTCCGAAATTAGTTTGTGGCGCTATATATAGGTACGTATATGTGTATATATCTTGTTTTTGAGTTGATTTAAGAGTTTTATTTTCGTTATGCATTGATTTTGAGTTTTAATTAGAGTTGATTATATTGTGTGATTTAGTTGATCGATTTGGGTTTGATAATATATATGAAGTTGTTGTTATATATATATATATTAATTTGATTATATTAATTAGTAATTATTATATATATATATATGTATGTATATATATATTAATTAATTGTTCGTTACTGCAGATATAATATAAATTGAATGATTCGTAAATTTAATTAATTAGCGTTTATACATATATATTATGTTATCTTCTCAGGATATGGATAAGAGTTGGATTTCGCTTCCAAAATGGGACAAAAGATATGCTAAAGGAGTTGTTAGTTTTATTGAATATGTGATGAATAATGCTAAAGGGAATACAATTTTCTATTGTTCGTGCACTAAATGTCAGTGTCGCAGCGATATGTATCGATTTCCAATTGACAAGGTTTGGCAGCACCTTAAAAGTAATGGGTTTTGGGAGAAGTACACATGTTGGATATATCACGGTGAAACATCATCAAGGGGTCCGCATGATCATGGGTAATTTTCTGAGACGGGCAGTACATCCAACGATCCAACAACGGCCTTCATCAACGATATGTTTCCTTATGAGAGGGGTGTATGCTTTGAAGGACCGTATATGTCTGAGCCGGTGCAGCCCTTCCCTAGAGTTGTCAACACTGCTGGTATTGACAGGTACAACAAACTACTTGCTTTCCAACAGACCCCTGTGTACCCCGGTTGTCAGAAAACGGTTCTTGAAAGTGTGATGGACGTTATGAAGATTAAAGTTGAGACAAAATCGACTGTGAAGACTGTTGATGAGTATCTACAGTACACTGCTTCGATGCTGCCCCACGGTCATCGTCTTCCTACCACTCATCATAAGGTCCGATGTATACTGAAAGATCTTAGGCTTTCCTACATCAAGATCCATGCATGCAGATATGATTGTGTTCTCTTCTGGGGTAAAGATCCAGAAGGGAATGACCTTGGTGACCTTGACACATGTCCAGTATGTCAGAGTGACAGGTATAAGTTGACTCCTGCAGGCAATAGGAAACCTATGAAGGTACTTCGGTATTTCCCGTTGAGGGATAGGCTGGAACGGTTGTACATGTCATCACACACGGCCAAATCTATGAGATGGCACGCTGATAGGGAATTGCAAGGCGAAGATACCCTTATACACCCTGCTGACGGGGAGGCCTGGAAGCATATAGACAGGGAGTTTCCTCATTTTGCGTCAGAGGTCCGAAATGTGAGGCTCGGGCTCTCATCCGACGGGTTCAATCCTTTTGGCAACATGAGTCTTCAATACAGTGTATGGCCGGTGATTTTGGTACCATACAATCTTCCTCCATGGATGTGCATGAAGAAGGAATACAATATGTTGAGTTTGTTGATTCCAGGACCCGGTTATCCAGGGAAGTGTCTCGATGTGTATTTGAGACCCTTGATTGAAGAGCTTAAGTTTTTTTGGGACGTTGGTCATCCCACTTATGATAAGTTCATGCACGAGATGTTCCAGATGCATGCTATGGTTGTTGGTACCATTAGTGATTTTCCTGCTCGTGGGATGTTGTCGGGCAACGTTGTTAGGGGATACAAGGCTTGTCCAGAGTGCCTAAGCGATGAGGGGAGCAGTAGTCATTGCAACAAGATATGTAGATTGGGTCACCGTACTCTCCTTCCGTATGATCACGAATGGCGGTTCGATGACAAGGCATTTGATGGGACTGTAGAACTTGGTGTGCCTCCTAAAAGATGGACAGGGGAAGAAATTTTAGCAGTGCTTAATGAGTATGATTTTGGGCAGCTCAGCAATCATCCCAATATAGTGGCGGCAATACCTGACAGACCCGACAGGTATAAATTTTGGACACATAAGAGCATACCGGTTGATGAACCGAAGTTTAACCTTTCCATAGTCTCAAATGATGTTGAAGTTTATGGAATTTTACCAGAGTCCTACAAGTTGCAACCCCATGAGCTCGTCATAGCCCATTGGTGGGTATTGATTAACTGTCAAGAAGTTGAATACTGGAAAGACATCCATCTATACTGTCCAGACATTCAAGGTGATCTCGACTACCACAACAAGGAGTTCGCGAACTATTTTGGCGGTTGGGTATGCAATTTTTTATTTTTGTTCATGACTCATTGATTGCATAATTATTCATATTTACAATACATTGAATATTTGGTTACAGATGAACCATATTCAATTTGATGGATGTGAGACCCCGAAATTTTAATTTAATTTTCCGACACACTTAGGGTTTAATTCCGATTACTTTTCAGTACGTCGTCATTTTCGTCTAACGTTTCTACGTTAAGACACACGTCGCCACATGCGTGAAAGTATTTACGGAATATTTTCCGGCACTTCACGTATTTTTCGTACGACTTTTACGTTTGAATTTGACGTTTGGTTATTTTAAATGAATTTTTGAAAATGGATTTGGTTTTAAAATTATTTTGGAAGTGGGATTAAATCGTGGCCGTTGATTCGATCGACGAATCGTGGCCACTCGTTTTTCTTTAAAACCTTATCTCTTTCTCTCTTCCCTCACCACTCCTTTATCTTTCTCTCTTTTCTCTCACTTTCTCCTTTCTTCTCTTTCCATTTCGGCTTTCGCCCGAAACAGAAAGTTCTCTCTCTCACTCTCCTCGACCCAGCAGCTCAGCTGCACCTCCGCCCGGCGCGCGTCTTCACTCACCGCCGCCTCCATCCGCCTCGCCTCACCCCGGCGACCTTAACTGGACCACCAGCGACGCCAGCGCCGCCCAGCAACGAGGCGAAGCTCGGAGATCACTGTGCAAGGCAGATCGAAGCACCTCAACCCTTTTGAAGAGCTAGGAAGCTCCCAGGCGCCACCAGGAGCTGCCCAGGAGCAAGGAGGAGGAAGGAGGAGGTCAGCGGAGCTCCGCCGGAGAACACAGTGGAGGAAGCTCAAGGTATAAAACTTGATCTTTTCTGATGTTTGAAGCCTTGTTGGGTAGCTTAGGTTGTGTAGAAGGTGTTAGGACAGATCAGAAGACTCGATCTGGCCGGAAAAGCTTCAAATCCGACGAAACCAGTCGATCGGAGACCGGCACGGTAAAAACCAGAGTTTTTACCGTGTCAGTTTTACTTTTACCATTTACTCAGGGGTAGAGTTACCAATTTGCCCCTGACTGTTTGAAATAATTACAGTTACTGTTTTTACTGTTTACTGTTTTACTGTTTACAGTTTTACTTTTACTGTTGACTTTGACCAGTTGACTATTGACCGTTGACTTTTTGACTTTTTGACCGTTGACCGTTGACTTTTACTATTTCAGAGTTGACTTTTAACTTATACCGTAGAACACCTATTTTACGTTTTCGAACACTACGGTTAAACGTTTTAAAGACTTTTGGTTTATAAACGTGGCAAAACGACGTAAGTACTGAATAAGAAATAATCCCGACTTCTCGCCGGTTCGAGAATCGGAGTGTCAAACAAGTCAAACCCTAATGTCAGAAAGATAAACAAAGAATGTTTATCAAGTCTTAGTCGTAGATAGTAGATCCTCGAATTACTTATACCTGACTATCATTGTTATCTCTCCCACAGACTCAGGAGCTCGTCGACGTAGGCTTCAGGAGGACCAGGAGTTGGAGCGCAGCCAGCTGTACCGTCATACCAAGTAGTAGGGGGAGCACGCCCAATGGGAGAGCCGAAACCCTTTTGGGTCGGCGGCTCTTCACTTTATACTTATAAAATACTGATGCATTGTTTTAAGCTTGACCGCACGCTTCTTATAGCACTTGGTGTGTGTGTGTGTGTGAGTTTTGGATCGAAAAGTAATACCGTCGTCCTGATTTCCGGTGCTTGGCCTGAGAGCGACGGGACCTAGTATCTAGCACTCCTGCGGTGTTGATGACCGTAAACCTCCGGAAGGGCTATGCCCTGTTTATTTTATTTATTTATCCCGCTTACGCTCGTCTCGTACAGAGTAAAGCGTGACGTAAGTGTGGCCTGCTGTTTGTTGGGCGTTAGCTGGAAATGGACGCTCTCGCTACTCTGCGCACTCGGGCGCTTAGGTAGTTGGCCCCGGTTTGCAGTTAAGACAAACCCGGGATTTCGGCCGCTCAGATCCAGAAAGTTCTTTCATGTGTGGTCCCATGTTTTACCGAGCTTTGTGTGCCTGGGTTTGCATTACATTTCCACATGCTCTTTCGTATACTTACGAGTACCTACATATATAAGCAAAATGTTTTCTCATGGGTTTTAAACCCCGACTTGGATGGCTTTGGCCCCATTTGGGTTAGCGAGGACGAGTTGCTCACCTCTATATCTTTTCAGGTCTACAGCACCCATCACTAGAGGAGCTGGACTAGGAGATCGCGGAGCGTCGACGGTTATCGTGCATTTCAGTTTTCGAGGACACCAATTCTGGTGTGGTTTCCATGTCGTTTGATTTCCGTATCTTTGATGTTTGTTATTCTGTTGGATACTTTGAGACATTTTTAGGGCTCGTTGTTCCGAGACCTTTTTCTTGTATTATTTTCGTCTCGGGTATTTTCCATTATCTTCCGCTTGTAAAACATTTGTATGCTACTCTGTGTATTTGTCATTCCGTATTTGACATTCATATTATTCATGTGTTGTTTATTTCATTCATAGCCTTGTGGTTTCGGTCCGGAAGGTTATCAATACGTCAAATGATGTATTGATTACTCGCCTGATCGGGATTACGGCGGTTACCGTCGTGTTCCGGGGCCGAGAATAGTCCCCGGGATGCGACAATGGACACCCAAATTGGTCTCACGAACTAAGACTTCTAGCTATGAAGCCGATAATGTCAAGAGTTTACCCGATGTGCAAGGTCAATGGCGTGTAATTTATATATGAACAGAGAGACAACAGACGAAGAACACAGAATTCTGGGGTTATGGCGCATGGTGGCCGGAATGGAGTTGATTATTACGGTGTTCTTGATTCAGTGGTGGAACTCGTTTATGGGCAAGGCATGACCGTGCATCTGTTCAAGTGTAGATGGTTTGATACTAGAAGCTCGCAGAGCATGAAGATTGATCAGTACGGGATTTTATCGGTGAACACTGGTACAAGCTGTTACGAAGATGACCCGTTTGTTTTTGCGACATCGGTGAAACAAGTGTTTTATCTTGATGACCTTGTTAAGGGTGACGCGTGGAAAGTCGTCAATCTTGTGCACCCTCGAAACATTTACCGGGCTGCTACACTTGGAGAGGCCGAAGATGAGGAAGAAGATGTTGCGTATCAAGAACACAGTGCAATAGGTATTCCTGACTCCTCTACAATTCTCCTTAATAATTTTAAAGCGGGTCGTTCGGTTTGAATTCGTGATTTAGACGCTCGCCTTATTGATATGGATCCAAATCAAGAAACAGACGACGACTCTTGTGATGTAGAAATGCATAGATTGCCAGAAATTAATTCTGACACCGAAGAAGACTCATCGGATGATTCTGATTACGAGCCTTCTTAGTTATTTGAATTTGTAATACAATTTGATGTGTTTTATATGGTACAAGCTCTACAATTCATAATGTATCTTAATGTTGGTTATATATGCAGGAAATTGTTATGGGACGGTTAAACCAACTGTTTTTTTATCTATTTGACAGTTTTAGCCGACGAAATACAACATATTTCGTCGGCTAAGAATGTTTTAGCAGACGAAACCAACATATTTCGTCGGCTAAGACCTTCTTAGCCGACGAATACCCTAATTTTCCGTCGGCTAAACCCTAAACCCTAACCCCTAAACCTATAATATAGCCGACGAATACCCTAATTATTCGTCGGCTAAAGTTAAATGAATAAAATAATAATTTATACCACTAGTTGCGTCTCCTCGATATAAAACTATTTGTAGTTGAAGGTCCGGACAGAATACGTAATTTAGGCGGCCAAATCACCGTTTGTTTGTGTTTAGGGGTTTGACTAACGGGATTGACCGTGCGGATCGAGCCCTTAAGTTTGTCCGATGATGCTGAAAATTTACCCTCACACATGTTTCAACATAATGATGATATCTGACGGTCGGTTTTTCGTTTCACAAGATGGATTGTCACAATCAAAATATGCCTACTAATGTTGTATAACTAATTTACCAAGTGTTAAGTAAATGTTCCGTTTTAAAAACAAACTATACGTAGATGCCTCAAACGAAAAAAAGTCGTGAGATAAGATATGACCGGAACGATGAAATATGTCTATGGTTGAAATTTCACGTAATTCCGATAAGTTTCGGTGCCAATACTTGCGGTCATTGCATTTTTTCTATTCGTTCACCATAGAGGACGCCCTATCTCCGACGGTTATTTTTCTTATAACTTTTATACCACTAGTTGCGTCTCCTCGATATGAAACTATTTGTAGTTGAAGGTCCGGACAGAATACGTAATTTAGGTGGCCAAATCACCGTTTGTTTGTGTTTAGGGGTTTGACTAAAGGGATTGACCGTGCGGATCGAGCCCTTAAGTTTGTCCGATGATGCTGAAAATTTACCCTCACACATGTTTCAACATAATGATGATATCTGACGGTCGGTTTTTCGTTTCACAAGATAAAACATATAAATTTTACATGAACTTACTAAATAATTATAAAATGTACTTTAGCCGACGAAATTACTAAACATTCATAGTAATTTCGTCGGCTAAAAGTGGGACTATAGCCGACGAAATTTTTTAGAAATTCCGTCGGCTATAGTACCACTTTAGCCGACGAATTTAGGGTTTTGTCGTCGGCTAAAGTGGGATTATAGCCGACGAATTTTTTATTTCGTCGGCTATAATTCTTCCTATATATTCGAACCCAGCGACAGAACCCCATTTCGCAACAATTCAGAAATTTCGGCCGACGGTTTCTCTCCATCTCCTCTCGATTTCCTTCTGTTTTTTCGACGAATTCCGGCCTCCACTCCGTCTCTCCCATCTCCCAAACAAATAAGGTATGCTTTTTGGTTGTTTATATTGTATTATAGAACTAATTTCAATTGTTTTTTCAATATATTGAATTATATGATAATTAGGGTTTGTGATAATGTTGTGGTTGTACTTCTGTTGTGGTTGTGATAATGTGGAATTATATTGGGTGTATTTACTGAATTTGGATGTATATTTGGGTGTATTTAGTGATTTGGGTGTATTTGGGTGAATTTGGGTGTATTTGGGTGTATTTGGGTGAATTTGGATGAATTTGGGTGTATTTGGGTGAATTTGGGTGTATTTAGTGATTTTTAATATATTTGGGTGTATTTACTGAATTTGGTTTATTTAGTAAACCGGGTGTATTTGGTATATTTAGAAAATTGGGTGTATTAAGTAAATTGGAAATTTTTAATATGGTTGGGTATATTAAAATATTGAATGGTATATTTTATATATTTGGGTATATTACAATATTAATTGGTATATTAAATTAATTTGTGATAATGTTGTTCATTTTTTATAATTTTATATATTTAACAAAATATTAATAATATTATTTAGGATGAAAGGATTATTTAGTAAATCGAAGAGTTCGAAGGTCCAAAGGGGTGAATCGTCTGAGGAAACGTCTAGCAACCCTCGGGGTTCGTTTCAGGGCCCAATGACGGCCCGACGGGCGTCTCTTCTAGAGCCGACACATTCCTCCAGGAAGCCAGATGCCCCTCCCGCCTCCATGCAGCCTAGCGCCCCTCGCTCCTCCAGCTAGCCGGACGCCCCTCGCTCCTCCAAGCAGCCTAGCGTACCTCGCTCCTCCAGGCAGCCTAGCGTCCCTCAGTCCTCGAGGCAGCTGTGGCCTCCGACTCAGGCAGAGGTGTCTGCACCACGTATGCCTGAGATACATAGGGCACCGGCACCGGGCCCTACTGCATCAGAGGGTGGGTCTTCCGGGGTACAGATGCCGCAGCCTCTTCTCTACCTTCCGCGCTTGATACCGGCAATACCTGCAGTCGATGACTCAGGGGCGCCGATTTATCCACTACCCCCGCAGGTGACCCCATCAGCGGTGTATCTGTTCGTGCCGTTTGATACAGATTTAATTTCTGTGAGGGTATCATCGTCGGCGACAGAGTCAGAGTCCGTCGCATCCGCCCCAACGCCCTCAGGTAATGATTATATAAGTAATTTGTTATGTTATAATGTTATAATAAAATTAATTTACTAATCATAAATTTATGATAGGCACCGTCGGAGCCAAGCCGACAAGGAAGAAGAGAGGTCCTGTCACAGGGAAAGCTCTCGAGAAGACAGTGAGTACCTCGAGAAGGATCGTCATTGATACTGACGGGGATGGGAACGTAGTATCGGGCGACAAGACGAGGATGTACTCTGGCCGCGTGGGAGCGCTTATTAGGGATAGAGTCCCTATGTTGTGGTCAGACTGGGACGAGGTCCCACAGGAGGTTAAGGACATGGTCCACAACGTCATGTCGGTAAGTATAACAAAATTCACATTTAACATTATTTATTACATTGTAGATTTATGAACGTCTAAACTAATAAATGTTTAAATGCAGGTGTGGTTTGACGTTCCCCAGTACCTAAGGAACACCTGGGCGGACGTTATGCATGGGGGAAGGTACATTGCAAAGTTAAGGACAAAAGAAAATTATGTATAATTAATAATATTTATATTTTTTTTGGCGTATTACAGGTACAAGGAGTGGAAGAACGAGTTACGGACCCACTGGACTACGCATGGGAACGAACGTTCTGGCACCCCCCTTGAGTTCCAGTTCAGGGAATACGAGTGGCGTTGGCTTCTGATATCGGAATTCAACAACCCACATAAACAGGTAATTAAAAATAATTATTTATTATATTGAATTATATTTAATATGTTTTAAAATATTTTACTAATTTGATTCCTTTGTAGGCCGTTTCATGGGTGAACGCTCAAAACCGGCAACGCAACATAAGGAACCATTATGCCGGTTCCAGACCGTTCGCATCGTTGATGGAGGAGGCGGCCAGGGAACATCCAGAGGTCAACCGGTACGTCTATACGTACGAGAAGGCATATCCTGACGCCCAGGAGGATATTGTAAGTCGTTTTACGTTTTAAAATTTAGTAAATTATATGTATATATATATTTTAAAATGTTAATTAATTTTTTTTCCTATCAAATTAGGCGAGGGTGAGGCAGGCTAGTGATGAGGTGATGGCTGCTATAGTCAGGGAGACATGGCCTGACACGCAAGAGGAAGACATGTCCGAAGCCATGTCCCGGATCGACAGTTCGGATCTCAGCGTTTGGGCCAGGATCATGGGCACTGCATTCCCACCACGAGGAAATAACTTCTACTGTCGGGGTCTGGGAAAGAAGGGCGAGGGGGTACTGAAGACCACTCCCGGATTTCAGAAAAAAGGAGCCTCGACCAGCAGCAGAACGACTCAGCTTGAGGCGGAAGTTCAGATGTTACGGGAACAGTAAGCCGCCCAGACAGCATATACTGCCGCGCTACAGGCCGCCCAGACAGAATATACTGCCGCCCAGACAGCATATACTGCCGCTTTACAGGAGTACAATGCATCAGTATATGCCACCCAGCAGGCACAGCAGCAGCAGATGTTCCAGTACATGCAAGATTTTTCAGCTGCACAGCTTCAGGGACTTCCGCTTCCGCCCATGCCCACGCCTATTCCCTTACCTCAACCGCCGCAACCTCCCCAACCTCCCCAGCAACCTCATCCTGGAGCATATATTGATTTAGACGATATCGACTTCATTTAGTTTTTTAGGTTTATGAACAATTATTTATTTAGTTTTTTAGGTTTATAAACAATTATTTATTTACTTTTTAGGTTTATGAACAATTTATGAATTGAAAATTTAATGCAAAATGTTTATGTTACTTTTGATGGTGTGTTGTTGTTGGTTATGAAATTGTTTCTGTAATTTGCAGCTTGCTTGGATGGTAATTTATAAATTTTGTTTGGGTATAAAAAGTACTATAGCCGACGAAATTTACCATATTTCGTCGGCTATACTAGTTTTTTTTTTCAACAACCTTTAGCCGACGAAATATGGTAAATTTCGTCGGCTTTTCTCTATTTAATTTTTAAAATACTTTAGCCGACGAATGAACTATATTTCGTCGGCTTTTTCTATTTCATTTTTAATTTTTAAAAATAATTTAGCCGACGAAATATTAATATTTCGTCGGCCAAAGTCATACGTATAAACCGACGAAATATCAATATTTCGTCGGCTAAAGTCTGACTTTGGCCGACGAATGTTTTATATTATGTCGTCGGCTAAGTGTTGGATTATAGCCGATGACGTATTTTATTTCGTCGGCTATAACTTTAACCGACGAATTATGGCCGACGACTTCTTAGCCGACGAATCTGGTGAACAGGCCGACGAAAAATTTTCGCCGGCTAAGATACTTATCCTGGTAGTGAGACTTCATATACGGGGCTTCAAGCAACCCCTTAACAAGATGTTTAGCTACTGAAATTCATAATGAAATAAACAAAACAAATCATAGAGTTTATAGATAGAGATTGGATGAAGAAGAGGGACTGCTCTCGGTTCGATGTCGAATGACCGGTATGCTGCCCTGCTGCGTGCACTGCTGTGCACCGCTGCCTGCCGAGTGCACTGCTGCCTGCTGCTTTGCTGCTGCCTGTGCTCTGCTGGTGCCTGGGGCGTGCGCTGCTGGTGCTCTGCGAGGTGCACGTCTAGGTGCGCGTGAGGTGCACGGCTGCCGCCCTTGGTTTTTTTTTTCTCTTTTTATGTCTCGATATCTCTTTCTTTTTTCTCGCCAACTCTCCTTGTTTTCTGTCGAATTCTCTTCTTCTTTTGTATCGAACTCTCCCCTCCTCTAGGTGGCTGCTCTGGAGTCCTTTTATAGTCTCTCTTGGCCTCTCTTTCTTCTATTTGCATTAGGACACTTTTATTCTGAATCTCTCTTGGTCTCTCCTTCCTTATGGCACTAGGAATCCTTTTTATTTCTTTCTTTTATTTATTTCTCCACAAAACCTAATAAAACAATAGACATTAATTAAATCACTCAATTAATAGCAATAATCCAAGTGTAACAATTCAATTAAACACAATAAATACACATAAATATGCGACTATCACTTAGTCTTCCAAGCAGATACTTTGTGGCAAACACCTTATATTCATTTCAACTTTCAAGCATAAGAGACATGACTTTAAGCACTAAGCATATTATACATATCAGTAACCTTCTACTAAAGCTAAAGCTAAAGAAAAGTGTATCTTCCTTGAAGCATCCATAATGCACTAGGGATTAAATCTTCAGCTAAATAACAAGAGTGAAACTAGACCTACAAGACCAAAAGTCATGGATAATCAAGACTTTATACTAGCTTAAAGCTATGAGAAGCATAAACTGCTATCAAATGATCCAGTTTATATGTGACACGAAAAGGGCTGTCTTCCATTTCCGCAGTAATGAAGAGTGAAAACGAATGTTGAATCACTTGGCAAACACCCATGAACAAAATCAAAGTTCACTTACCAACGGCATATTGTGATTTGCAAGAGCAAACATCAGCACATCAATCTTTGATCTTGCCCAACATCTTGTTTCAAATGTTCCCCTCTAGCTAGCCTCTAGGCTTATGCAACTCCAACTTTCAGCTTGTTAAAACAAACCACCACCATCCGCAAGGCATCAAAAGAATGAGTAGAGGACAGGACACTTGATCCCAAAGTCGAATACAATGTCCAATATGATCTTTCTTACCGAGTTTACTTGCAGAACCAAGCAAGACTAGACCATATTAACATTAGGATCCTAGTCATGAAGATGAAAAATCATCATGGGACGGTTGAGTTCAGGACACAAAATAAATACATAAAATTTATAAAAATTATGTACTCATGTGAATATACTTGATTTATACAGTGTTACAGAACTGCTCATCATCACTCCGTATCAGCAGAAAAAGGGAAATAGATCCGGAGTACACAAATACGTGGCATTGTCAGGTTTGAACTGAAGTTCATACCTACTACACACCACAGAAGAAAGTTCACGATGGGAGTAGATTATTGAGAGATGGAAAAGAACAGAAAAAGGAAATGCCCTTGCTACTAATACCGGGACGATGCTTTTATATACAACTGAGTGGTGATGTCTGACGACTAGCATCAGTCAGTGAAGAAACATGGGAGCCTATAGCACCCAGTACCTCATTCTCCGTCCCCCACAACACATTAAGTTCCTTCAGATCGACCATGCCATCCGAGTATTAACTGAGCTTATTACTAAAGCAAAGCTAATTATTCCACTGTATCCCTCTTGTTCACTCTTTCTGGTGGAGACCTTTAGTCAAATATTGTATAAGCTTATTTCTCCACAACTTGATTCTTAAGGAACTCCAACACTGAAAGCCGCTGCATTTAAAAACAAAGTGTTCAATCAGTATTATAGAATGCGAACGTCTTATGAAATGAAGTCAACATGACCCAAGAACAACAAAATGAATTCAACCAAGAGAACCTTACCCGTTGCTCAAGACCAGTCTCTTCAGGTTTTAATGTCAAAGATTCCAACAATTTTATTCCTTCTTGGAACTCATTAATTGCCACATCCTCATTCCCTAGACTTCTGTCAACATCTGCAATTTTTGCAAAAGAAACAGCTAGATCCAGAATCTGTAATTGCAAGAATGCAACATGACAAAGTTAACCACAATACATTTGCATTAGAGTACATCTTTGACTACAATAGGGGAAGAAAACACTTCAGTGACCAACATTAAAATTTTCAGTTATCAACGATCACATTTGTAAATAGCTACGAATACTTCTACAGTCATATACAAAGAGCTCTCTGAAGATAGTTTTAAATTAAATCAAGGTCCCTGCATATATTCAATTAACCTTCTGGTAAAGCATCCCAAAACTATTTAGCATCAGGCTGAGATTCAGGATGGGAAAAAAAATTATGTAAGCTTAGCATGTCAGATGCCTGTGTATCTATCCTCAAACACTGCCTCCCTCGTGTGGCCTAATGCATCCAAAGACTGGATTAAGTCGAACAGAGTACATATTGTACGTGGACTTGTTATGTGCTAACAACGGTTGGAGACTCCTAAAAATAGCAGATTGGCAATTCATGGGTAATCAATTATATTTTCTTGTAAGGCATAATATTTTCAGTACCTTTCAGTTTAATTAAAGCAAAATACAAAACTCAATCTCAAATTCCTCTGTTAAGCTCATAACTTGCTCTTCTCAAATTAAAAAATTGCTACTAATCATGACAACAGAACATATCATACGCATAATGTTTGGGCAAAAAAGCAAGAAATTCCTAAGTCTCACTTCTTTCAGTCGGAGGTCCACATTCACAATTATAATGTAAGAACCAACACATTCTACAAAAAATATACTTCAACATCCTGTATCCACATTCACAATTATAATGTAAGAACCAACACATTCTACAAAAAATATACTTCAACATCCTGTATGCTGGATCCCAAACCTAATTTCTTTAAATAGCTTGTCATAATCTAGCAGCAACTATATTTGTCATAGTTCAATGAAACACCATCCTACAACCAGTATCACTTTTACCCAGATAGATATTCAATGCAGCCAACTGAACTGGTTGCAGTTGTAACTCAAACTATCATGATGATCCAGTAACAGAAATCTTCATATCAAAATATCATGTACTTACATGCTCAGATAAAGGTGAAGGATCTAGACTTGTATTTGGATAGTGACGTAGCAGATGGCATGCAAAGTAAAAGGATTTCTCATACTTGAGTTTCCTGAGAATATCGCTGAGAGATAGAGTAACCTTTACTTCTTTATCTTTTGATTCTGTTCGGGAAGATGGGACAGATAAGTTTATGACAACTATACATAGTGGGTGGAAGGAATACTATCCGCTGAGGATAAAGGAAAACTGTGAATTGAGGCTTTATTAAGTGATACAAAGTGCAGGAGCTAACTTAAATAAAGTGCAGGCTTTATTAATGTATTGTGAGCCGGTGTAGACAGAAGAATTTGGAGGGTGCAATTGTCTGTTTTTTCTTGTAAACTTGTTTCAAGGCAGTTAATTGACAATTCTCTCTTGCTCTTTCTGAAGACATGTGATAACTTGCATTGTTGCCAAGGGATGTTGACTACAAGTACATGAAATTTTGTCTCATTGTAGACGACCTTCTGTTTAACCATTCACCCTTGGTGTGTGGTGTGTAAGCACTAAGCTGAAACTTAAGATCATTCGCATCTTAACAGTGTCTTTATGGTCATAAATTTTTAGGATGGTTGATTTTGGTCGAATGAATGACTCTGGTCAGATGGATCCAACTTGATGGCGCCTCTGTTTGGTAAATTGCGTCACAGGTACAAGTTGGTGGAAAGAGAATATAAAGTGGGGAGCTGCACTGATGTCCTTTTGTGGGAACCTTGGATGAAAGGAATAGCTGGATTCTCTGAGTAGGGGAATCTAGGTGGATCACTAGTGGGATAGAGTTCAATTTTGGCCAAGTTTGCCAGCTTGAGTGTCTTCAGGTGTTCAGAGGCCTTTCTATCCAGCAATTGTATAAAATTGGAACGCTGTACTATCCATAGAACCTAATTTTGCTATTACTTTCATCTAAAAAGCTATTAACATATGTAGGAAGAAAAACAAAAATAGTTGCTACCTGGGACGAAACATTTGGATTGTGCTTGACAGCATCACTCCGAACATCCAACGACTTGAAGTAGTAAGATCTTGCAGCTTGCAGGTCTCCATCATAGTATTTAAGATCTCCAATTTTATTAAGTGAGATCGAAAGTGTATGTGTTATCTGTAAGAGAATTTAAGGAAAACATCTGTCACGGCAAGCACACCTAGGACATAATGACATGATGCTGATATCACAATAAAGATTCAAAGCAATAACCTCCTGATCATTTCCTGACAGCTTCGAAAGAAATTCAACACTCTCTTCAAAATAAGTGACTGCAGAACTAGCATCTCCTGTTGCTCGACTGACATAAAATATAACCGAATGGGTTAAAAACTCATACAAGCAAAAATATCAAAAATCAATGCTGAAAGCCTGAAATCATCAGAGAAGGTAGTAATAATCTCATGTATGAACATTTTCTATATTGATAATTTCTAAGAACTCAATTTCAGAAAATATGTACAACCAGATACTTTACTAGCTGACTCTTTTTTCATATAATTGTTAACCACCAAACATATTGTGCGTGTGAGTGTGAGAGAGAGAGAGAGAGAAAGAGAGTGGAAGAGGAGAATGGAGGCTGCAAAGACAGTCCATTTTGCGCCGCAGCTTCCAATAACCATAACATCTACATTTCAACTATGGCAACCATGTAAGTTTGAGAGAGAGCCGGCAAACTACAAAGATAACGTCTACAATTCAACTAAAGCAACCATTTAGTTTTTACCCAATCTTCCTAAATTCTGTTTCATGAAAACCCAATCACCGTTACATATATGGGGATGTTTCCTCGTTCAAAATACCATTCTGTGTCCAAAGAAAAAAGATACCAAAAGATAAAGTAACAAGTTTCTGTGCAGCCCATAAAATACACAACACTACGTCACTATCTCCACAAAATTCTTCTGACCACAAAGAAAAAAAAAGCGAAGGGGAAAGAAAATGAAAATAAAAAATAAATCAAAGGCGACAAGTATAATACAACAAGGCCGACAAGGCGTCCACGAATATAAAGCCAAGGAACAGCCTAGACTGAAATCTAGACTACGGCAAACAATTTACACAAGCCCAAAACAAACAATCAAACAGCAAGAATCCCAATATGCATATCCACATCCAATAAACTTCAACAAATCTACAAATGCCAACCAAAAATCAAAGATTAACAAGCTCAATTCCTACAAAATCTTCAATCCAGAAACAAACCAACATGACGTATTAGCAACAAACAGTCAAAGTTCTCAAATCAACGCCATATTTCATCACATAAACACATTGAAACCTTGGGCACCTCAAAGACCCTTCCTTGAGATCTAATTTCCTAACTGTACTAAATTAAAGCCACTATTTACTGGTAAATAGAGTGAAGTAGTAATGAGAGAATTTTTACTGAGCAGTGGACACGATATCTACTGATAGAATTACACCTTACTGAAGCAGCCAAATAAACTAAAAACATCGCACCCATACAGCAAAGACCATTATAGGGAACCTAATAAAGGCATGCAACCTGCAAGAATTGTAGAGGGAAACAAAAAAATGAGGTATGCGTGCAGTTGCCTAGCACCTTGTTTAGGAGAAACTTTCAGCCTTCCAAACTAAAAAGGCGCTATATTGAAGACAGATACAACATCTACTTAAAATACGAATTTCAAGCAAACTCTCCTGAAGCCTCCACCAAACTCCTCTTGTCTAGTCAATATGAGGCCAGAGGTTCAGGTCAGATTGTAGGAAGCGAGCAAACCATTTATATTAGTATGAGACCCATGAGTAGTGCTCTCATGTGTAACAACTCCTCATTAAGTAATGAATTTTTTTAAGAGGGGCAGCTTACAGCCAAGAGTCTCTCTCACCTGATAACTAGATTTGCTCTTCCACATAGCTCTATAAGCAGGCCCATTCCCATAGAAATACTTAACAAGGTCACTCATTTCACAGAAAAATGAAAGATATTCCTAAATTTATCCCTCGAGTTTCTTCTCAGCCCAAAATCCCAAGTCAAAACAAGAATCAATGCACATCCTAGCAATGGAAAATAATGATATTTTGAAAAGATCAGCTAAACTACAATTAAAACATCAGCTAGTATGCAGGAAAAGGGGAAATGGTTTTAGGCTTCACCATCACATTAGAAAACATATGATGCCACACAGAACTTTCAATCAAAACGAGCCATTTGGTGTAACAAAAGAAATAGTGACGTACATTAAAGCATAAGACCCCAGGGGAAGCATAAACTAAAATAATACATGGGATGTATACTTCTGAAAAAAAAAATGAAAAGGAGTTGCACAAATGAAGTGGTAATCAGATTATACAAAAGTTATAATATACTAACAATTTGTTTGGGAAGAATCATTAGATGAAAATTATTTTGCTTCCATGCTTGTTTCCATGCTTAGAGATAACAAAATTTCTCCCTCATATAGTAGGAGGACAAATCAGTTTTTTTTCTAATGAGAGGCAGAGACAGACTAGAAACTCATCAAGAGGGACGGTTACAAAACAGAACCAAGAAAAAGGTTAATTCCCTAAGCATTTAAGGCCTCACCCGAAAGTCGAATCATGTAGGCTTTCTCCATCATTTGGTAAAGCCAATACGTTGAATAAACTAAAAGCTTAGATGGTACTAGGAGATAACCGGTATTGCTTATCTTTACATAATTCATTCTCTACTAATTACTATAATACAGAACATCCAATTACCAAATGCATACTCATGTATACGTATAGAGAAAGGAACAAACCAGCAGTCGCCAAGCATTCCGAGAACGGCTCCTAGCTGAGAACACAACTCCGAGGTGTTCCCCACGGTTTCAAGCTGACCCCTGATGTCTTGTGCGCAGAGACACAGCCTCGATTTGGCACTCTCTATATTATGGGCTCGGAACGCCTACCAAGTCACAATAGCACCAAATTTAACAAAACAAACCAGAAATGCTGTGAAACATTTTCATGTAAAAATGAGCGACTGACCCTCATGGCTTGCTGCACCAAGAAAGCACCTCTCTCAAGAGACACGTCTTCATAAATCACTCTCTTGCTCTCGCTCTCCTCGGCGGCGGCATCATGAGCCCTCTTGATTCTGGCGTGCCCCTCGATGAACCGATCCACCAAACCCTGCAGCTCTGAATTGGGCTCCGTCTTCTCAATGTCAGCTCCGCACAGCGGGCAGTCCTTGAATCTCGACACGCAGGCCCTGCAAACCCAAACCCCCAAATTCAAAAACCCTAATCCGAGAAAACCCTAATTGAAATTCGAATTGAATTCAGCTTACTTGCAGAAGGAGTGAGAACAAGGGACGCAATTAGCAGAGTCGAAGAGGAGGGCGTGGCATATCATGCAGCTGAGCGGGCCCAGCTTGAAGGTCTGGGAGTCGTAACCCAAGGGGCATTTTGGGGAAACCGCCGCCGGCGAGTCTTTGTGTTTCTTGATTGGCTCCGACGGTCGAGCGGCTTTCACGAACGGACACACCGGCTTCATCTTCTTTCCAGTCCTCTTCTCTTCAATTTTCCATTTTGGTGATATAAGGATCGCGCGAACGACGTCGTATCTCAATTTGCTAATTATGGTAAAAAAATTTAAATTTAAATGTGGAGATTTTCGAGCAACCGGCTTCAAAGATGTCATAATTTAATGCAGTAGCAAATAGATGTGGTATCTAACAGACCCACAAATAGCTATTTTTAGTTGAAACTTCACACGACATATATATGTTGTATGATGAAGATTTTTGAAATCCCATTTTAATGCACTTTAATGTACCTCCTCAGACGACACATGTATGTCGTCTAATAGAACCTTACATTTTCAATTTGGACGACCCTCGCTCGCATGTGTTTTCAACTCATTAAATGTACTACTTCACACGACAAACATATGTTGTATAATATGAACCTTAAATTCTCACTTTGGATATAAGGACTATGCACTTTTAATGTATTTATAAATACGACATAAATATGTCGTCTAATTGAACCATAGATACTCTCTCACATTTTTGACTGATTAATTCGACATTAATTTGTCGTTTGAAGTGGTAAAAAAATAGTCAACCAACCATATGCCTATAATCCAAATGTAAACGCTCTTATTTCTTCCGACCAACACTTATATTTTGATCCGTCAATGCACAAACTCTCATTGAGAGTAGCAAAACGAATCTAAGTAAAAATTTGAAAACTTTTATCCATCAATTATATATCTCTCCTTAAGGAAGACATAGTGAAGTCTAAGGATAAATATAGTTGACTCTCTTGATCGAGACCCAAAACGTGATCGAAAATAGGTAAGTTTTCTACCACGTCCATATTTAACTACTATGACCACATCGTATGGTCAAAATTTTCAAATCTTATTTGTACATATAGTTAGTTTATGATGTAAGTTTAGATATAACTTAGTAAACATGTTATAGAACATTAGTAGGGTTAAACTCCTCTAACCCGAAGTAAATCCTACGGGTTAAACTCCTCTAACCCGAAGTAAATCCTACGGGTTAAACTCCTCTAACCCGAAGTAAATCCTGCAGGGACCACCTAAAGGGAACTTCTTACCGAAACCCCTTTGAGATGGACAACCCTTTCTACAAACAAATTCAACACTTCCATGAATAATTTAATTCAACCCCCAACTCTTGGAGTCATCCTACTCCTCAAACCACAACTACACTTCACAAAAAATTAAACTAAGTTAAGTTGGGGTAATCAGAGCAAATCTACATAGATGAGATACCTAAGTAAAATTACTAGCGTCAGCGGATTAGTTGACTATGCCTCGTCTTCTGTACGCACGACCTCCTCTCAGCATCCCTGCAACACTGAGCATTTGAAAACGAAGGGCCCAGGGGAAAACATTTAAAAACATGATGTTAGAGTGAGTGGGAAAAAAATAATATCCAAGCACGAGAAAATTATCGATTTATACTCTCCCTTTGATTTTCCAGAAAATCCATGTGCACGCCTCGTTAGGAAAGATTCGAAAATAATCCTTTCAAAAAATAAATCATCACTTGCTAATCTCATTGGCTTAAAAATTAACATTAAAAGTAGGGGACGAGGTTTCACCATGACGAAGAGTCTCCCAGACTAGGGTCAGAACCTTTAAGGCTACTAAGTAATATGACGACTCTTCATGGCAGAGAGATTCCACCATGACAATGAGCCTCTCAGGATAGAGTCGGAACCCTCTAGGGCTACTATTGTCCTGCTCCACTTTCAAAGTGAGGGGGGCCGTATGGCTAGCATCTTTATATATATGACGACCTTTCATGGTGATAAAAACAGGCAAATACGGTCATTATTATATGACTCCTCCCCCGTAAATTAAAACATGCATCTCATGCATGAGGCACGGTTCTCCGACCATCCTCAAAACTATGGCCATAAAACAATGCATTTCCAATTATAATCGACATAACATAAAGTTTTAGCCGACATAACACAGGAGCTTAAGAGAGAGGAGCAACCCACCTTCCTGACCCTACCGGCTCATTAAATCAACAAAAATCATATTGTTTATAAATTTTCATAAATAATTGAGCATGCACGGTTTAAAATTAAAAGTCCACTCACAGACTTAGGCGTTAGCCTGACGAAATCTGGATCGTTTCTCAAACGAGAACTTCTCATCTCTTAGAATTTAAGTAGACTCAGAGGCGCTGCTTTTAGGACCGATGCGGCGGGTTGAGGTGGCCTGAGGCGGCGGCGGCGACGCTGCGAAGGTCAGGCAGAAAATCTGCCTGATTTTCTGATTTTTGGGCTATTTATAGCCATTTTTACGAAATTACCCATATGTCCCTGACTTCGGACCCTTATAACTTCTTCATACGAACTCCGATTTGAGCGTGCTACATGTCCACGAACTCGTATCGACGTCCTTTACAACTTTCATGAAGAAAGTTTTCCCAAATTGTCAACTTTACAAAAAGTCAACTCTATGGTCAATATACAGTCAAACAGTTACTTTAAATAGTTAAAGATCAAAGTAACCAACCGTAGAATAATTCTAGGATCGGGATGTGACAATTCTCCCCACCTTATAAAAATTTCGTCCTCGAAATTTCTATACTCAAAGTCCAACACAGCGGGCGACACTACCACTTAAAATAATCTTATCATTCTCAAGTATCAATTATTTATGAGAACTCTTTCAAATCGCATCACGAATAAATTTGTCAAAATTCTACTCACTACCTCCTTTCGATCAAAGATCAACACCGATTCTTACTTATAAGCTCATTTTCAGTACAAACTGCAAGGCTATTCTCACCGGGCATCAGATAATATAAGTACCTATTTACGACATGTAGCACCCCTAGGGGTAAACTACAGTAGCCACGAAGTTAAGCCAATAAGAAGCCAACACGTCCGAAGGACGTGCCAACAACTTATTAACCTAAAGTCGTAGGCTTTTTATTGAGTAAAATAAAATTTAAACTTTAAATACTTTGAATGGCACCACATGAAATCCATAAAACAATCATCAGAGTTTATCTAATTTCGCGGAAGGTGGTAAAAATAAAGGGGACAATTTAAAAACTTTAGCGACAACAATAAAAATACACAACATGGTTAACAAATCGGGATGACACCTTTACTGTTTAAGAAAAAGGCTCTGGTAAATGACCCGAAGGGTAAAACCGGAATAGGGAGTACACTTGGACCGAACATCGAGAAAGGAATGAAGCTCCACACATAGCTCTCTCTATCTTTCCCGTCACAGTACCTGCAAACAATCTGTTGTAGGGGTGAGCGTCGTCCTCGCGTGCTCACGTAGGCCCACCAATGATAGGTTTGAAAACCAAAAACCGTATATATACATATAGATTTGAGCTCGTAATAAAACCATTTATAAAATCCTTGGCACACAAAAACCATCATTTTATATCCTTTAGGAAAGCAGTGCAGTATGCTAAAAACATAGGGGCCCAGAGCTCTCAATGTACAAGTACAGCCTGCAGGACTTCGAATCTCAGTAACCGAATTCCGGGTTTGTCTTCACTGCAAACCGGGGCCAACTACCTATGCGCTTGAAAACACATAGTAGCGAGAGTGTCCATTTCCAGCTAAATGCCCAAACAGCGCATCGCACTTACGTCTCGCTTAACTCTGTACGAGACGAGCGTAAGCGGGATATTTAAAATAAACAGGGCATCCCCCCCGGAGGTTCACGGTCTCGACACCGTGGGAGTGCTAGATACTAGGTCCCGTCACTCTCAGGTTACACACCGAAAATCAGGACAACGGTGTTCCACACATCTCACACTGACGTATAAAAATCCTTTACGTCTAGCCTCAGGTTTTCTTGGCCCAATCATAAATCATTTATCATTTAATATAAAGAAAACTTTCCCGAGGCATCGACCATGAGCATACACAAAATCATGCACTTTCTCATACATATATAAAACCACTACCAAGGGGGTTCAGATTCCCTACCTGGAATTGCCGTTCCACACGTAAGCTCCAAGCTTCCAGGAACTGTCTCGGTGAACCGAGGTCACCTCGTAAGCTACATCGTCCAATAATCACTGCAGAATAGAGTAGCTTAGCAACAAAGAAACAATAACAGTCAACAGACCTCAGCATTCCTAGTTTGACCAGGAATGACCGCATTGACTAAGTTGACCAACCAATTCATTTTTATGGCACTTTAACCTTTTGACTTTCCTTTAATGGAAACTTTCCCAAAATGGAAAGTTTCCCATATTAGCAGGTTTCCAAACATGTTTAGTTTCCGTTTTTATACGTAATTTCCGATTACGACTCTTTAACCCAACTAAACGGAAACAACACCTTTGAAGGGATTCGAAGACTACCTTCTCGGCATTTCTGCCGGTTTAACTGCATCTCCGGATCGTCACCGGATTCTGGCAACTTGCCGGAATCTTCTGCCGGATTCCGGTCAACTTGCCGGAAATTCGCCATAACCTCCTCGTTTTCCTCGTTTACCAAGTTACGACAACATGTAAGGAAAACAACCAATTAGTATCAGACCAACACCAAATCAAACTTAAATCCAACACAGTAGCTATTAATCAAGAACACAGAAGCAGTCAGGCCCTTGATTTACCTTTGATCTGTTCCAAAACATGAACTCAGCATCTCACCAGGTCGACTTTCAGAGCTCTAAACCTTCCTGGACGCCCCTCCGGTCACCATCTGCATCCAGCTAGAACCACACCTCCACTGGGTCTCCTCCATGTCACTGCTGTAGCTCCACTTCTCACCAACCCAACTCAACCACGTGCTCGTGCCGTCGTCAGAAGAGGGGACACCGAGAAAGCCAAGAATCGGACTGCCGGAGGAGTTGCAGGGGAAAAACCCAGAAAAGTTAAGGAGAACAGTAAAGATGGGGAACTCGAATGAGGGTTCGATTTGGAGATTGAAGAGCAGGAAAAGGAAGAAGAAGAGAAGGGGAGAAGAACCATACCAATCACGGGCCCTAACGCCGCCTGGATCGCCGGAAATCCGGCGTTGACCGCCGAGTGCAGTGGCGCTCGATCTCCCCCCTCGGCGGACGTCGGTGCAAACTGAGGACATGGTTAAGACGAGGAGAAGAAGGGGAAGAAGAAGGTGGCGGAGCGCCGGCCAGTGGTGGCCGGACGGCGGAGCGCCGTCGAGCTCATAATCTCGGCCGAGAGGCGTCGAGAGGGAGAGAGAGAAAGGAGAAAGGGGAGAGTTTTGACTCGGTCAAAACTCTCTCCCTATTTATAGGGAAACCAACGGCCGAGATCAGATCTTGGAAAGATCTGACGGTCCAGATTAAAAGGTGAAAAGTAAAAGGTAAAATGGTAAAACTGATTTACCGGAATGGTAATTTAAAAGTTACCGGAAACTTTGAAAATCCGTAGAAAATAAACCGAAGCTCCGAAAAATAATCCGAAAATACCGGGAGACTCGTGTCGACACGTACTATGACATCGAGTCATTAAATCAGGTATTTGGATAACTTTGAAGAACTCGAAAATGAACGTGGTAATTAACTCGCGAAGTTACCGAACACGACTTAAACCTCAATAACTCGTCATTAACCACGGTTAAAACGTGCGGGGTCCCATACTCTACCCCCCTTAAAGAAATTTCGTCCTCGAAATTCACGTACCAAAATAGTCACTGATCAAGGGTCAATTTCTCCATCAATCTTTGTTCCTTTCGGAATCAAGTTGACTAAACTCTGCTAGTCCACGTGTGACGACGTCACAACCGATACCCTGGTGACTAAAGTCCACCAATAGCCTCGTTTACCGCGAGTCCAAATTTTCTTCAAGTTCACTGAATATTTTGCTGAACCTCGTAACTCTGCTCGTGTCCAGAACAACAATGCCGATACCAAGGCAAGAACACTCAAGTATTTCCACCTTTCGTTAACTCGTGTAAAGTGCTGAAGTTACGATCGAAGTGTAACAGTCGATTCGGTCGTCAATCTTGCAGGTCCTATTGCCAAGTAACAAACTCGAACTTGTCACTTTCTCGCCTCGATCGTAAAGACAAGATATTCGAGATAAGCTGTCACATCCGCTAACGTACAGCGTCACAAAGTCCTCGTGCCAAAACAACTTTAACAAAGCCTTACTATAGGAGAGGACGCACAAATACCAACTGTCAAGTGATAGTTCACAAGATCACGTCTTTCGTTGCAGCGTCGTGCTTACACGATCGATGAACCACGAACGATGTCTCAACACCGAAGAACCACTAATGGATGAGCCAAATAAATCATGTTATCGTACTTTCAACTCATTGATGACTCGTAACGATGTCGCCGATAGACTTTTCCTCGAAGTCAAAATCGTGAATCTAGTATCCATGTCACCGAAAAATCGAAACAGACACTCGTAGACGCTTTCGCTAATCCACTCCTTTGATACCACCACGACGTCGAGTCGTCTCATGTGAGTGTTTCCGTCAGGCTCCATCAGAAAAGATAACCGTCAGCCTTGATAACACGTTCGAGAAGATCAGAAGATGCCTTAGCTACCACATCCTATTTAAAGGACCAGTACGTCTTCGCCTCTAAAGCTGTCAGGTCGCACCTCGTACGAAGCTTTCCGTAAATGGAAGCTCAGGTTCCACACCTGCCAAGAAGGATGTTACACGTCACCAACGTCGTAAAACGTTCACCAGGTCTCTTGCTTAATGGACGTTTCCCTCATTACCGTACCTCGTCATAGATCACAGCATTTTCTAACTCAAACCGAACAATGCTTTATCTATGAATCAGTCATAGGCACCAGATACCTCGAAAACATACCTTCTTACCCGCGATCACTTGTTGAAGTGATTAATCCAAGGGTAATTTCCACCTCGAAGTCCAACACTTGGTTGAACTGAGACTTTTTGATAATGTCCTCTGGCCACAAACTTTCATCTGCTTTACACTTTCACTTTCCAGTGGCCCGCTATCAACTTGCACTGAAGTGATGTTCTCTTTTGTCACTGACTTCCACAAACTCGAAGCTGACCGAGATTTCGATATTCTGAACATTGGTCAAACTTAATTGCATGCCTATTGCAGGGAAAATTAGTACCTACTTCCTTGTCAAGCCAACACGTTACCACCAAAGTTTATGGTACTCACCGAATATCCTTAGATACACTGCCTTCCTTGTCTCAGACCGTTTGTTCAACTCATGAAGCTACCACTTGGTCATTAAACAATGCCTTACACACTTTTCCTCACTTCAGGCTTTCTATGCATAGAGTTCAAGCAGAGAACATGTCCAATTTCGCCCATGGACAATTGATAAAGTTGCAAACTCTAAATGCAAATTATCGAATGAAGCAAAAACTCAAGTTCGTCGTTCCAATCTTTGACAAATCGGTCGTACAACATTTTCCTGACACATCACTTGGTCAGAACTGATTCTTAATGCTCCACATGGCTCCAATAACATCAAATTTCCTCAGCCATGGAAAATCTTTTACAGGTTGGTGTCTTGACGAACCACAAAGTCACAAGAGTACGTGAACAATTACTAAATCCAAGTTACAAAGTACTTCCAAGAAAACGGGAATGAATTACAGGTCTTAAGCTGCCTGCTCCCAACACTTGCAACATCTTGAGACCACTCTTACCTCATTCAACATGCCAAGTCGAGGGTAAGGCCTCACATACACATACTATCACGTTCACATCACAAACTCTTAATTCCGGACCTCAAAAGGTCAACACAGTTTCCAAAGCTTCACCACGCGTCAGAGTAACCACAAGCGTCAACGCCAAGCTTTAACAATGCACTGGGAAGGATACGATACTCATCGCTTAATCCACTTCCTCGATTGTCTCTTTCACATTGAGGAGGATAATACCAATCACCTCAACGCCACATTACAACTTTCCACACTAGGGGAGAGACACCACTGATCCGTCGTAACTCATGCTAATACCCAACCAAGCACGTACGACAAATGCAACTCTGTCTCAAAGACTATGAGCAAACAACGAAGTCACCTATCTCCAATAAGATCTGGGATACAACCTTGGATTCCACCAACAATAACATCTCTTTTCGATCACGAACTTCCTTTACAGGATCTGCCGCTAAGGGAATCTGATATCTCCTTTAAACTCCAGGATCTACCACTACGGGATCCACAATCCTCAAACTCAGGGATCTACCACTACGGGATCCTCAATCTGAATCTCAAACCCAAGGGCCTCATCTCCAACTCACTATCTCAGCAAGGAGGGTCCGTAAACACAATCCAGATACCATGCTCATGTACATCAAATCTGATATCCTGCGGCTCAAACAACATGCTCTGGCCCTACATGCAATCTCATAGCATAAACAATATCCATCATCCATAGCACATGCACAAGGTTTTCCTCCATACCATCAACAATCCAAACAGGACGTTTTCACATCCATAATCCTCAAGTATGCCAAGTTTTCAGAGCTCAAAATCTATAGTTTCAATTTACTGCCACTCTTATCATATGTTGCAGCCCGTGTACTGTGAGAGAGCTAAGTGGGAAAATACTCGAAGGAACAATGACCTCATAAAAAAGTAGGTTTGGATATAACAGAAGCACAAGAAATTCTCCTGTGGTCATTCAGGTACTCAAGACAAAGCAATGGTCAAGATACTCAGGCAGGACATAACACAAGAATAGAATCAAGGTGACAACATGGCTTTTTAGTTCAAGGCACAACTGTCACTGCCACAAAACAAACTTGAGTCACAAAGGGATTTCAAATACTACCAGAAGGTAACAAGTCGGATTTAAGAGTTGACAGCAAAGGTAGGAACACGACTCCTGAATGAATTTAAAGTTGTCGCTAAAATTTAAAATCGTAAATGAAAATTCCCAAGTGAGAATTTTCAAAACCCTTTTTATGCCAACTCACGAAACTCTACTAGCCCCGAAGTTTCTTAAAGACCACTTTCATAAAGGTTTTGACGCGCAAGCACAGACTTTAAGGCATCAGAGGTTTTAAAACATTTTAAAAACAAAAGTCCGGGGAACGATTGCTCTGATACCACTGCTGTAGCACCCCTGGGGGTAAACTACAGTAGCCACGAAGTTAAGCCAATAAGAAGCCAACACGTCCGAAGGACGTGCCAACAACTTATTAACCTAAAGTCGTAGGCTTTTTATTGAGTAAAATAAAATTTAAACTTTAAATACTTTGAATGGCACCACATGAAATCCTTAAAACAATCATCAGAGTTTATCTAATTTCGCGGAAGGTGGTAAAAATAAAGGGGACAATTTAAAAACTTTAGCGACAACAATAAAAATACACAACATGGTTAATAAATCGGGATGACACCTTTACTGTTTAAGAAAAAGGCTCTGGTAAATGACCCGAAGGGTAAAACCGGAATAGGGAGTACACTTGGACCGAACATCGAGAAAGGAATGAAGCTCCACACATAGCTCTCTCTATCTTTCCCGTCACAGTACCTGTAAACAATCTGTTGTAGGGGTGAGCGTCGTCCTCGCGTGCTCACGTAGGCCCACCAATGATAGGTTTGAAAACCAAAAACTGTATATATACATATAGATTTGAGCTCGTAATAAAACCATTTATAAAATCCTTGGCACACAAAAACCATCATTTTATATCCTTTAGGAAAGCAGTGCAGTATGCTAAAAACATAGGGGCCCAGAGCTCTCAATGTACAAGTACAGCCTGCAGGACTTCGAATCTCAGTAACCGAATCCCGGGTTTGTCTTCACTGCAAACCGGGGCCAACTACCTATGCGCTTGAAAACACATAGTAGCGAGAGTGTCCATTTCCAGCTAAATGCCCAAACAGCGCATCGCACTTACGTCTCGCTTAACTCTGTACGAGACGAGCGTAAGCGGGATATTTAAAATAAACAGGGCATCGCCCCCCCGGAGGTTCACGGTCTCGACACCGTGGGAGTGCTAGATACTAGGTCCCGTCACTCTCAGGTTACACACCGGAAATCAGGACAACGGTGTTCTACACATCTCACACTGACGTATAAAAATCCTTTACGTCTAGCCTCGGGTTTTCTTGGCCCAATCATAAATCATTTATCATTTAATATAAAGAAAACTTTCCCGAGGCATCGACCATGAGCATACACAAAATCATGCACTTTCTCATACATATATAAAACCACTACCAAGGGGGTTCAGATTCCCTACCTGGAATTGCCGTTCCACACGTAAGCTCCAAGCTTCCAGGAACTGTCTCGGTGAACCGAGGTCACCTTGTAAGCTACATCGTCCAATAATCACTGCAGAATAGAGTAGCTTAGCAACCAAGAAACAATAACAGTCAACAGACCTCAGCATTCCTAGTTTGACCAGGAATGACCGCATTGACTAAGTTGACCAACCAATTCATTTTTATGGCACTTTAACCTTTTGACTTTCTTTTCCAGTTATCGACTCTTTACTCAATTACCGGAAGTCCGACTAAACTCCTGAACTTTCCTTTAACCACTTTAACTTGACGTTAGGGCGTCACATAATAATTCGTTGAATTACTATGGACACCCAACGTGTCACATCATCCAATTTATTTACCAAGAGTCGATTTACCGATTTACGTGAAATACCAACTTTACTTAACATGGTCAACTTAACATTTTCCAGAAATTCTGGTTATCATTTTTCGATAACAATTTAACACTCTACCAATTTAAACCAACAAGTGTCAAACTTCATTGAACTTCAATTCTTTAACCATTTTTCTGAAAATGTAACTTTCCCAACATGGAAACTTTCCTTTAATGGAAACTTTCCCAAAATGGAAAGTTTCCCATATTAGCAGGTTTCCAAACATGTTTAGTTTCCGTTTTTATACGTTTCCTTATACGTAATTTCCGATTACGACTCTTTAACCCAACTAAACGGAAACAACACCTTTGAAGGGATTCGAAGACTACCTTCTCGGCATTTCTGCCGGTTTAACTGCATCTCCGGATCGTCACCGGATTCCGGCAACTTGCCGGAATCCTCTGTCGGATTCCGGTCAACTTGCCAGAAATTCGCCATAACCTCCTCGTTTTCCTCGTTTACCAAGTTACGACAACATGTAAGGAAAACAACCAATTAGTATCAGACCAACACCAAATCAAACTTAAATCCAACACAGTAGCTATTAATCAAGAACACAGAAGCAGTCAGGCCCTTGATTTACCTTTGATCTGTTCCAAAACATGAACTCAGCATCTCACCAGCTCGACTTTCAGAGCTCTAAACCTTCCTGGACGCCCCTCCGGTCACCATCTGCATCCAGCTAGAACCACACCTCCACTGGGTCTCCTCCATGTCACTGCTGCAGCTCCACTTCTCACCAACCCAACTCAACCACGTGCTCGTGCCATCGTCAGAAGAGGGGGACACCGAGAAAGCCAAGAATCGGACTGCCGGAGGAGTTGCAGGGGAAAAACCCAGAAAAGTTAAGGAGAACAGTAAAGATGGGGAACTCGAATGAGGGTTCGATTTGGAGATTGAAGAGCAGGAAAAGGAAGAAGAAGAGAAGGGGAGAAGAACCATACCAATCACGCGCCCTAACGCCGCCTGGATCGCCGAAAATCCGGCGTTGACCGCCGAGTGCAGTGGCGCTCGATCTCCCCCCTCGGCGGACGTCGATGCAAACTGAGGACATGGTTAAGACGAGGAGAAGAAGGGGAAGAAGAAGGTGGCGGAGCGCCGGCTAGTGGTGGCTGGACGGCGGAGCGCCGTCGAGCTCATAATCTCGGCCGAGAGGCGTCGAGAGGGAGAGAGAGAAAGGAGAAAGGGGAGAGTTTTGACCGAGTCAAAACTCTCTCCCTATTTATAGGGAAACCAACGGCCGAGATCAGATCTTGGAAAGATCTGACGGTCCAGATTAAAAGGTGAAAAGTAAAAGGTAAAATGGTAAAACTGATTTAACGGAATGGTAATTTAAAAGTTACCAGAAACTTCGAAAATCCGTAGAAAATAAACCGAAGCTCCGAAAAATAATCCGAAAATACCGGGAGACTCGTGTCGACACGTACTATGACATCGAGTCATTAAATCAGGTATTTGGATAACTTTGAAGAACTAGAAAATGAACGTGGTAATTAACTCGTGAAGTTACCGAACGCGACTTAAACCTCAGTAACTCGTCATTAACCACGGTTAAAACGTTTGGGGTCCCACACAACACATGCACACAACCTCATCCATCCAATGGATCACCAACCTATTCTGCAACCTCAAATATAACCTAGTCAAATTTCACATTGATCTAACATAGAACACCTTTCTACGTGGATCATCTCAAAATTTCAATTACCTTCTGAGGCTCAGCCACTCTTTTTATGTCTGCTCTAAAGCGTATGAAATCTTACCTCTGATCACAATGATCCTCTCCTTGAATCATTGATCAGACCGACTCACCAAATTCTTACTTTACCCATTCCCATTACGAGGTGGGATGCGACACTGCCTACTAATTATCCATCGACTGTAATCCTTGCGAAAATCACTACTGTTTTCTACGAAAAGATTACATACTCTGTCATGCACTGATAACATCCTTTGGCAACAATTCCCTGTTGCCTAAGCCAGATCATAATCACTCATAGGCTTGTCCACGTCTTTCCACTCGCTGGAAGCAGCTAACTCGAACGAGGGCAAAGTTCGTTACCATCACCTGATTCGAACCTCATGAAGTCAAGTAACCACTCGTCATCAAGCTACTCAACGACTTGGCGTCAAATCCCACTCGCTATGACTCTACCGACCACGTATTGACACATGCTCATAGTGTCTCGCTAACTCTACAATCGAGCTGATTGGGAATTCGTACCCCTGCAAAATTACAGGAAGCCAAAACTCTAACTAGCAAAACACTTCACCGAATCAAGACTCACGTTAAACCACAGAGAAACCATAGCCATATCGAAAATCACGAACTCTACTCATTTGAAATAGATGACACGATATGGTTCATGTTTTTCGTTGTACAAGTCTGATAAGGAATAATTCTCTTTCTGCACATGACCGCTAGGATAGTCTCACTTGCATACACCAAACAGTATCCGAAAGATACGGAGCATAACATCAAAGCTGCAATTACTGCATCCAGAATATTCGACACTGTAGACATAAGTACTCAAAAGATTTACTCCTCAAAGAAAATTTATCGTAAAACTATGTTAAACTCTTTCTAACGTCAACTCTAATAAAATAAGTCTGGATTCCCACTTCTCCATCAAAACCATACGCATAAGGCTCAGTTGATATCTTCAAACAACAACAGTCAACTAATGTCATCTCGAGAAGTCAATAATACTACCTGTTTCTCTGCTATTCAAGTCAATAACATCGAGGCATTAAAATAACTTATACTTGGAATCAGCGAGTCACCTAACTCGCTCGATGAGACGCCACGAGTCTCATCATCCTCTACATCTAAAGAGCCCTAACATACCACCAATGTTACCACACTCCCGGTTCACCTTACAACTACCCTGAATCAGAACACACATTTTTATTTCTATTCCCAACAATACCTAGTCTCACTACAATTTACAATTTGAGGGCAAAAATATTCAATCCTCGTACACCTCTCAGGTGCCACTACTTTCCCATCGATAAAAATTCTAACAAACAACTGCAACAATAACAGTCACACCTTATCTAGTTGCACTGAGCATCAGCAACGGCGACATTTGAAAACAGCCTTAGATGTTCATTCTTCTGCACTAACCGTGCGATAAATATTGAGTCACATTTCATAAACCAAATAATTTCCTCGCAAGAACTAGCACCACAAATTAAGCTCGCCAACTACCCCAGTTTGATACTTAGGACAGAAATCAAAACGCACTTACACTCTCAACTCCTACTCAAGTGGAAACCAATTTCTAACTTCAAACTCAAAAGTCATGTACCTCGCCAACATTTATTAATAGTCCAATTGAAACCGTAACCAGGACCATATGTCAACATCAAGATTCGGCTAATTGCCGTAACCCAAATTGATGACCACATCCGCAAATAACATTGACCTCACAGGTCATCTTTGGATTAGTATGGGATCCCACCCCAACACAATCCCTAAAAGATCACTGCTCTTGTCACGCCCCGAATCTTATAATTTCACTGCGAGTTACCTTCTCTCCGTTATCCGGGAATTTACGGTGTCGATAATAAGGTTTGAACAATAAAATTAACTGTCGGGATTGTTGACGGTAATTAAAAAATTATCGGGGATTTTATTGGGGTAAATTCCGGGTTGGAGTGGAGGAAAATTTTGGGGTCCCCTGTGTTCTAGAAAGTTTCCTTGTTTGGAAACTTACTTCTTTTATTCTGTTCCCTTTTCTTCTGTTTCTTCGCGTCCATTTCTTCTTTCTCCTTCTTCGCGTTCGTCCTTCTCCCTGGGTCAGTGCTGCACTTTCACTGTGCACGCCGAGATCCGCCACCACCGGCTGCCGTGGGGCGCGTGACCAGTCTCCCTCGACTCGGCGGAGGTCCGGCAACCCAGCACGCCATCGATTCGGGGCAGCGCCGCTGCGTGGAGAGAGAGGAAACCCCTGAAAGGTTACTGTATATGCAGGTTCCAACCGGTTCAAGCCACCGTGCCGTCACCGGTCGTTCGGGGCAGGTCCACCGTCGTCCCCTGTGTCTTCCATTTCAAAGAATTGGACGATTTCGATCTAGGTGAGGGAATTGATCAAGATTTTCCCAGAATTGGGATTTTATTACTGTTCATAGCGATTTGTGGTTGTTAGGGTTGAAATTGGTTGTTGAGTTGTAAATGAAAGTTGTAGGGGAGATTAAGAGGAGCAAGAAGATGGCCGGAGATCGCCGGTCGGAGGCCAATTGGCCGGCGGCCGAATTTTACTGTTCACAGGGGCAATTCTGTCCTTTCACGGAGAATTTACTTTTAACAGTTATGGTAAATGAGTTAGGGGTAAAGGTAAAAATAATTCTAAGTTAATTGGAGGTAAAAGGTGATAATTTTGGAGTATTGGAAGTAAAAAGGATTATAGAAATTATGGTATATAAAACCTTGTGGAGGAAGATTAATGGCCGTATCGATTAAGTTCCGATTATTATTCAAAATGTCGTTTCGGTTCGGAAAGAGAATTCCATGTTATCGTTGGTCGGGATTGATTGAAGATTGTTAAGAGTATACAAGAATTAAGCTAGTTTAATACGGAGTTTATACTAATGTCTCCGGAGACCCGACTTTACGAATTGGGATAATTAACATATTTATTTCATTTAACAGGACGTGAGGATTTACGTTCCAGGGAGGCACATGATCGCTCTTAGGGCTAGTCCCTTTACTGTGAGTGGACTTATTATTTTTAAATGAATGCATGCCTTAATTATTGATTTTATTGCAGGGTTTTTATGATTATTTCGAGAATTATATTTTCCTCGGGTGCTCGAATATTTTATTTGGATTTATGCATATATGACGAGGAATGGTTTTACCTATTTGTTTTGGGAAGAGAATTTGAGTAAAGTATTGTTATGAAATTATATTATAAGGGTTGACCAATGAATATGCTAGCTAGAGTAGCATGAGGGCGCTACTAGAGCTCTTAGCTCCGACCCTAGCCTGAGAGGTCAGGAAAATTACGTAGTGCACTATGAGGGTTGACCATTATCACTTATTCTAGAGCTCTTAGCTCCGACCCTGGTCTGAGAGGACAGACAAGCCTGAGAGGTCAGGTTGATATTACAAAGGGTTGACTGTATTATTTTATCTAGCTAGCATAGCGTGAGGGCGCAACTAGAGCTCTTAGCTCCGACCCTAGTCTGAGAGGTCAGACTTATTATGTTTGTGAACATTTCTCTTCCCATAATCCTTACTTGTTTATCTTATCATGCATTTGTGGGCATGCATAAATGTTATTTAAATCTATAAATCTTTGGGAGAGCATGAAGCATTGGTTTTATTTATTGGGGTGAATTTTTAGTGTTTCATGGATTATTTTTCGTCCACTCACTCTAACATTTTTCCATGTTTCTCCCCTGGGCCTTTGTTTTTCTTAAAATGCCCAGACTGCAGAGTTCGGCCAGCAAATTAGGAGGCGCATAGTGGTTACCTCTCCACACAGTTTTCACTAGTAGGTTTCTGAAAACCTACAAGTGTTCTTTTCCTCCTTTGTATTAGAGCTCTGATAACCTGGGTGTATTATTACTATGTTTCGGGGTAGAGTACGGAACTTATTCGGTATTATTCCAAGAATTTCTTATATTTATTTTGTTGAAGATTATTAAGTTGAAAGATGATTTGTGATTGTGTTTGTTATTTGTGGAGGTGGTTGTGTGTTGATATGAGCAGGATGGCTCAAGTAGGAAGGGGGATGGAATTAGAAGTGTATGCTGCCTGTGTTTACTTTGATTCTAGGTGAAGGGTTACTCACTATTAGGGGACATTATGCCGAAATTTCGGTAACTACCCTTTTAGGTGGGTCCCGTAGGAGTCATTTTGGGATTTACTGGGAAATCTCGGGATGGGTCCTGTCAGCTCTACATAGCGGTAAATTTGCCACATTTAATATTAAATTTCTTATAACCCTTGACTCATAATACTTCTTTGAGTTAACATCTGTTCCAACAGCTCATATTCACTGCTCCCACAGTTCATACTCAACATCTAATAAACCCCACTTCACAACTCTCTCGCTACACTTAAATACTTGTTGCTCAAGATTTATCACTTAGTCGGATCCTGATTCACACATAATCACCACTTAATAATGTATGACCTCTGTCTTCCGCACTATAATCAAGTTTGCTCTCTCCTCAGGAACCCAACAAGCCATCCAGAATCTAATCTTTCAATAATGAAGCCAGCACCTTTGCAATTCTTGTTACTAACTTGGTTCCAACCCGTAGGAAATATCAAACATCCACGAAATGATTTCAGCCTAATACCCTAATACTGGCTGATGAACACATACGATGACCTCTCAGGCCATACCGAGATTAGTAAGTGGTCTCACCACTCAATGATAGTTATAGGGAACGCTACCCTTTTAGCAATTTGATTGCCATTCACAAACTCTAAAGAAGAAATACATTCTGAATCATCAGAGAAACTTTTTTCCTGAAATCACTACAAAACATAACCACCAAAATGCAATCATTTAAAAAAAAACACTTCTCGCGGCTCTCTTACCACCACTCAATACACGAGGCTATACGATTTAGCACCAAATTGAAATCCAGATCAAGTAGGGTCACTACTTAATTGGCCCCTAATTACATCATTACTATCGATTCTTTATCTCTCTTAGGATTTTGATAAAATTACGTCAGATCCTTATCCTCCAGACACTAATATCCGTACTCTACATACTCGAAATTTGAGGATACTACCCATTACTGCATTGGGGATAATTTAGGTATCCTCAAATACGTCAAATTACAATACTAGGGTTGACGACTTTTGATCAACCCAAACCTCAAGAAATAAAAATATTATAATTGATGCTCGACAACTTACTCAATTCCAATGTCTTCTCTTAGCCGAAAATAATCATAAATATTATTCATCGACTACTATATCATTCATCCTCTCATTTCTCTCGAGTTTTCATTCTTATGGTTCACTTATAATAGTATCTGAATCGTTTATCAAAATTCTCCAACTTAAGCACTTTCCTCCTTTACTCATGACCTACATCAACTACTCTAGGGCATGATAATGTTATTAAAACATAAGCAGTAGGCATCAAATGCCCTACTTAATATTTCCACCATAGCCCAAATAAATATCTCATCAACGAGTTTCCAACTTGTATTTCAATTCAATTTCCCGTTTACATACTTGAAACTCATAAGAAAAGGCATATAAAACTTGCTTTTTTATCACATGAACTAAACACACTTTTAATATCATTTCCGACTCTTCACTTCTAAGAGTATCGCAACTCGGATACCAAGGCCTCGCCTTAGGCTTCTACAACTCTATCCATGCCAACTTTCACGACAGTCTCCCAAGCATGAATCAAATACTTCGTTTTCTGGGTATCTGCACAAGAAGTCCCAGCATAAAATAATATGAGTTCCCAACTCGAGTTTCAACCTCAGAACTCTAATCCAAATCTCAATTAGTCCCACAAATGCAAAAAAAAATCTCCATATACTTATCTCTTTTTTTTTACAAAAACTCTCTAAGAGTTCGGTGTACTGAAGCATAGTCTTGAATATACAGATATTTATAGAACCACCGGTCCATAAACCAACCAAGAAGTACTAACTCATATCCTTAGTAAACAATAAGCGTCCCAAGCATAAAATGTTGATGGATCCGCCGTGGTCGGACCATCACTCTATAGACACTAAGTGCTACCAAGTACATGAGGTAGTAACAGGAAGTGATAACCTAATGCTTTGATACCAACTGTCAAGACCTACCACGGGTTAAACTCCTCTAACCCGAAGTAAATCCTGCGGGGACCACCTAAAGGGAACTTCTTACCAAAACCCCCTTGAGATGGACAACCCTTTCTACAAACAAATTCAACACTTCCATGAATAATTTAATTCAACCCCCAACTCTTGGAGCCATCCTACTCCTCAAGCCACAACTACACTTCACAAAAAATGAAACTAAGTTAAGTTGGGGTAATCAGAGCAAATCTACATAGATGAGATACCTAATAAAATTACTAGCGTCAGCAGATTAGTTGACTATGCCTCGTCTTCTGTACGCACGACCTCCTCTCAACATCCCTACAACACTAGGCATTTGAAAACGAAGGACCCAGGGAAAAACATTTAAATACAGGACGTTAGAGTGAGTTGACAAAAATAATATCCAAGCACGAGAAAATTTTCGATTTATGCTCTCCCTTTGATTTTCCAGAAAATTCATGCGCACGCCTCATTAGGAAAGAATCTCAAATAATCCTTTCAAAAAACAAATCATCACTTGCCGATCTCATTGGCTTAAAAATCAACATTAAAAATAGGGGAATAGGTTTCACCATGACGAAGAGTCTCCCAAACTAGGGTCAGAACCTTTTAGGCTACTAAGTAATATGACGACTCTTCATGGCGAAGAGATTCCATCATGACAATGAGCCTCTCAGGCTAGAGTCGGAACCCTCTAGGGCTACTATTGCCCCACTCCACTTCTAATGTGAGGGGGGCCGTATGGCTAGCTAGCATCTTTGTATATATGATGACCTTTCATGGTGATAAAAACAAGCAAATACGAAAAGTCATTATTATATGACTCCTCCCATTTAAATTAAAACATGCACCTCATGCATGAGGCACGGTTCCCCGACCGTCCTCAAAACTATGACCATAAAATAATGCATTTCCAATTATAATCGACATAACATAAATTTTCAGCCGACATAACACAGGAGCTTAAGGGAGGGGAGCAATCCACCTTCTTGGCCCCACCGGCTCATTTAATCAACAAAAATCATGTTGTTTATAAATTTTCATAAATAATTGAGCAAGCATGGTTTAAAATAAAAAATCCACTCACAGACTTAGACCTTAGCCTGACGAAATCTAGATCGCTTCTCAAGCGAGAACTCCTCATCTCCTAGAATTAAAGTAGACTCAGAGACGCTCCTTTTGGGACCGATGCGGCGGCCTGAGGTGGCCTGAGGCGGCAGCGGTGACGCCGTGAAGGTCCGGCAGAAAATCTGCCCGATTTTCTGATTTTTAGGCTATTTATAGCCATTTTTGTGAAATTACCCATATGTCCATGACTTCAGACCCCTATAACTTCTTTATACGAACTCCGATTTGGGCGTGCTACATGTCCACAAACTTGTATCGACGTTCTCTACAACTTTCATGAAGAAAGTTTTCCCAAATTCTCGACTTTACAAAAAGTCAACTCTATGGTCAATATATAGTCAAACAGTTACTTTAAATGGTTAAAAACCAAAGTAACCAACCGTAGAATAATTCTAGGATCGGGATGTGACAGGATCATTGTATTTTGTGATGATATGCTAAAAATCTCAATATGTTGTTTTTCATTGTTACAGTGGGGAACCAGGACTGATATGACTTACACTACCTAACAAATTGATAAGGTTCGAGGGGAATGGACTAAGTATGTGTTTGAGTTCTCAAATAACTAATATCAGACTGTGGTAGGTTCATGGTAGCATAGGTCAAACTTAGAAACTGATTTTCTGCTTTTTAACTTTGAAAGGTGTTGAACACTTAAATGCATGCAGTCCTTATTTGCTGGTTTTGATGCCAACTAGCTACTGTGGTGGATCCAGAATTTCAGTCTTGGGAATGCTTGAACTTTTTAACCATAAAAAAAGTCAAGAATCTTGACTGGTGTGAAAATTGGAATAAAAAATAATATATGAAGTTGAGACGTAATGAGATTATCTCTTCAAATGTATATTCCTGAGGAAGAAGAAGGTTAGAGGAGTTGTACTTGAAGATTTTTTTTAATATTTAAGAAGGTAAATATTAGAAAATTAGAGTGAGAGATAATTAAAGGAACTGAGAAAGTGAAGAGTAGAGAGAAAGTAGTAAATTAGACACCTAAAGTCGAAAGAGACTTAGGGTGCGTTTGGGGGGGGGCTTATAAGTTCATGTGCTTATGAGCAATGATGAAACTAGTGTTTGGTAAACACATAAAAAAGCTCCTTTTTTAAAAAGTCGGGATTGTTTTTGAGGCAAAATGAGAAGTAAGGGAACCCTCCTTTTACTTATAAGCAGAAGTCAGAAAAAATCGCTACTGTAGCACGAATTAATGATTTTTTTTTAAATGATAGTGGGTATCCATGCAAACTTACAAGGCAACCTGATAGAGACATTCCTCCATCGAGCCTCGACCCTCTCTCAGACCTCATTCATCCATCGCTCGTTCACCTCAATCATCTTACCTCGAGCAATCCTCCACCGCCGCCCAGGTCTATCAAGGGACACAAATTTTAGTTTGTTGCACGACGATGCTTTCATATCATAGAATTTTAAATGTCAGTCGTTAAAATATATCAGACGACATTAAAAACGACTTCTGTCATCTTATTTTTGTCGTCTGATTACAAAATTGACGTAGTGATAAGTATTGTGTTGGTTTAATTTATACAATTTGGTTTCCTTATGCATAGGTCATAATATATATGATGTTTGAGTATTTCTACTAAATGAAGGGTTGTTTTACCATATGAACAATACTTTTGTAGCTAAAACAAACGACATAATCATTCAAACAGGCGACATATGTTAATCTAGATTTTCATACAGACGACAGAAGAATGCAGTGTCACAGGGCATCATACGACATATTTTACCATCAAAGTACCTTAAAATGTCATCTGAGGATAAGCATATCGAACTTGCTATCCCTCAACCTACATAAAACAGTCGTTAAAAACTCATCTATACCACATAAATGAAGAATATTTGTTGATATATATCAGCTAGCTCAACACATATATGTAGTATTAAACATAATCATACGTCAAAGTTGATAGACAAATTTTTAATACTCTTCCTTTAGTCGTGTCGCATACCGGGACTATTTCCGGCCCCGGAACACGACGGTAACTGTCAGGACCCACCCCGAGTTAAAAGCCTTTAGCCCGGAGTAAATCCTGCGGGGACCACCTCAAGGGAACTTCTTACCGAAACCCCCTTGAGATGGACAACCCTTCCTACAAGCCAACTCAACACTTCCACGAGTATTTAAAAACAATCCCTAACTCATGAAGGCATCTTGCTCCCTAACCTACTTAACTAGCTAGACTGGGTTAGTCAGAGCAGTCTACAAGGGAGATTACCCTAATGGATTTGCAAGCAGCAACGGATTGATCGACTATGTCTCGACTCTTGTACGCGCGCGACCTCCGCTCCAGAACCCTGCACCACTAGGCATTTGAAAACGAAGGGCCCAGGGAAGAGCATTTAAAAACAATACGTTAGCGTGAGTGGACAAAAATAAAGGTATAAAAGATAAACATCTTTTAATGCCCTTCCGTTGGTTTTCCGTAAATTCACATGCACACAAATCATAGACAATGATTAAACAAATCATTAAAAACTTTCTTGGCTCAAACATAAATAAATGTGTGAGGTATTAACCTCATCCACGAGAAAACCGACCCGCTCTACCACGAGAGAGTCTATTGACCAGCTCATCGGAGAGGGTCCCATGACCCGCTCTATTCAGGAGGGTCCAACCGACCAGCTACCACCAAAGAGGGTCCTGACCTACTCCATCTGGGAGGGTCATACTGACCAGCTACCACCGAAGAGTGACCAGCTACTATCCAGAGAGGGTACCACTCCACCTGGAGATGGTCCATGCTAGCATGCAATATATATCCTTATCCTTTAAAATCCATTAAAACCTTTAAAACCGCGTGGGAAAAATAAATCGAAAACCAAGTCAAATCTCCCTGACTTTACCCCAAATACATTGGATTTAAAAAAACCTTTCTAGGAACCCAAAACCCGTTCTCTGCCTTTACTTTAAAACCCTTAAATCCAAGAGCCAAGTTTCCCCTTTTTAAAACTCATCCCCCTCCATAATCCCAAAACGGTGATAACCATTAAAAACCATAATCCGAGAAAATCCTTTAAAACCCCGGGAAAGGTAGGAACCTCTTTCCTGGCTCATTTATCTTTAAAAGTATTAAATTCTCATTTTTCCAAAATCACCGTAAAACATAAAATAGAGGAAATCATATAAACAGGAGAAAATAATTAAAGTCTGGCATGAAATTTAATTTAAAAACAAGGTCCACTCACAGTACTTATTGCGACCTTCTTCCTGCTCGGAAAGCTCCTCGAGCGAAACCCTCGAACTAACCGCGTGGTCGAGCCCGTCTCACGTTCGACCAGAGACTGTACAAATAAACCAATAAATTAGTCTTTCTATAGTTGACTTGGTCTTTTCCTAGTTTGACCAGGAAATCCTATTTGACCACGTGTTGACCAAGTTCCTTTCTTTTTAACAACTTTTTCAACAATCCGCTTAATTCCGAATATCGACTCGAAGTTTGGTTTCCGACTTCGTAATCTCAGCGTAACGATTTTTCCTTACTATTTTATTAACGATAGGTTATCACATAGTAATTTTGTGGAATTACTATGGACACCCAATCAACCACTTTACCAAATACGGGTTATGAGTCGATTTATCCGGTATGAAATTATCCGAATTAATAACAGCGCCTAACTCGGTTTCTGACTAAGATTCCTGAGTTGCCTAGAATCTCACTTAAAGATCCGGTTGCCTTAACTTAACTGGTTACTAAGATTAACCTTTTTCTTTTTACTTTTATCGGTCAATCTTCCTACAATGGTAACCTTCCAAAAAGGGATAGTTTCCCAAAATAGAAAGTTTCCTAACATGGCAAGTGTTCTTTAGAATGGGAAGTTTCCCAAAATGGAAACTACCTACTTACGTCCAATTTTCCGTAAATACTCAAATTAGAAATTAACCGAACTTTTCGACTAAAAGCCTAACAGGGATTCGATTTCTACCTCTTCGGCATTCTACCGGTAAAACTGATGCTTCGCCAGATTCCGATAACTTGCCGGAATCTCTTGCCTGATTCCGGTCAACTTGCCGGAATTTCGCCGGAGTTTCCCCGTTTCCTTCGTCACCAAGTTATCGACACATGCAGTCAAACAACATCATAAATCAGCAATCCAACAACACAGTTACAACTAGCACAACCAACTACACAGTAACAACTAAAAATGGGATTCTCACCTCCAAATCCAGATTCAACACCTTCCTCGCCAAATTCCTCACTAGCAAAGCCTCCGACTCGGCCTGCCACCACCAGGTGCTCCCAACACCACCTCTCGGTTTCCCAGCAGCTCTGCCTCGTCCATACCGAGCTGCTGCCCACTCCTTCAGAGTAGCCTAGCAGCAGTTGCTGTTGCAACCCTCCAAACACTATAGCAGCTTCACCTGAGCTCCAAATGATCGCCTGAAGCCCAAGATCTCCTCGCCGGAGTCAAGCACTCAAGAACCCAGAAAAACTTGAAACACTGTGAAAAGGAAGGTTTTCGATTAGGGCCTCAATTCGTTTGAAACAAGGCATAGGAGGGAAGAGAAGAAGGAGAGGAGCAAGAATATACCTTCAATTCGTCGAACCTCCTCCTGAGTCGCCAGATTTCCGACGAAAACAGTCGCGCCCACTTCAAGTGATCTCCCTTATCCTTGATTCTCTGAGTGAATAGGGATATGGGTTTTGAAGAGGAGAAGGAGAGGAAGATTTTGGTGGTGGTGCGCCGGTGTGGGGTGGCCAGACGCGCCGGTGGTGTCGATCGGGGCGAAGATGGCGACGCTGAGTCGCGAAAGGGGAAGAAAGGAGAAACTCGGGTTTGACCCGATTTTTGGTTTTGACCAAGTCAACCAAATAACTTCCTTTTTATACTTGAATGGACAGTCCATATCAATTCTCCAAATGATCTGACGGTCCAGATTTAAAGAGAGTGAAAAGTAAAAAGGTTAAATGGTAAAAACTATTTACCGGAATAGTAATTGGAAATTACTGAATAGTAAACTTCAGAAATTCACAGAAATTAGCCGGAAGCTCCGAAAAATATTCTGAAAATACTGAGAGACTTGTGTCGACACGTACTACAACATCGAGTCATTAAATCAGGTATTTGGAGAGTTTAGAAAAACTCAAAAATTAACTCGAGCGATGTCTTATCAAATTACCGATCGCAATTAAAAGCTCTCGGTAAATTGTAAACCTCTGTGAAAAGGTAACTTTTAGGTACGGGATGTTACAATCTCCCCACCTTATGAAATTTCATCCTCAAAATTCCAATTACACCACTCGACACCTTCAACCACTAACCAACCTCCTATCCCTTCTCGTTTAGCCAAATAAACACCAACAATTGTCCGTAACAACCGCATGTGACGTCGTCACAATACCGCTAATACTCATTCTGATTCAACAACCCCTCGCTTGCCGCGAGTAAAATTGCTTCAAGAATACTCGTATTCTTTCGTTGAACTTTAGATGTCAGCTCACACATTTCCTATGCAGGAAATGATTACCACGCCTGTGGAGTAAGGTTCGATGTTACTAATGGATTTAATTCCTCTGGTAACACAATACAACGTGGAGTCAACACTAATGACAACAAGTCCACAAGAAAACCATGACGACTTGTGTTACACGAACCATCACCACATTTGAACCAGGCTCCCTGATCTGGTTTACCCTTTCTATAAATTATTATGTCAAGTTATCCTGTTGTAGAGTAATTGTCCTTGATCTATCCTTACTCAAACCACTTGCACACACAGGACATGAATTGCCATAAATTTTAGCGTAAAACCAAAACCATAGCCTTTAAATCTGGGAGATCCAAAAGCTCCAGACATCGAGATCCAACAATACTTACTCCTCGCATGAAGACAAATTGTCAGGTTTCACGCTGCCTACAAAGCTATTCTGACCGGATAAATCTTGATTTTACCAACAAGCCGATCGTTAGAATCGTTATCTCAATTATCGCCTTGTGGAGTTACAGCGTACTTTACAACTGGTAATACATCATACGTAACACACATAGGCGAGGTGCCACCGACCTCCATATTCTTACATTAGCCTGGAATGATGCATAGTGCAGAAATCGCACTTCAACCATAACTGTGCGTCTATTAAACATTATCCGCAACACAATCTGGGATAGATTTACCAATAAAAGAATTCTAGAGCCTTACCCGCTCAACAAGGATATTTCATTCACAGATGCCTCCATAACCAAATCGTTTGGTAATAACCGACAAATTTGGACATTTAACATGATCGAACATCTACACAAAATTTAGTGCACTAGTGCACACCCAAAGTAACCCCTGGTCAAAGCATTGGAAATTAATTCCACACCGACTTAACCACATTGATCACCAGGCATCAAGTCATCAAGGCACAATTCATCAAATACCATCACCGCACTAGGCGCATAAACATCATAGAGTCAACTTGCACAACTAGACAGTTTCTAGCAGAACTGCCCCCCATGCTCTGCAAGTTTACCATCCACCGTATCCTCTATTTGGTAAGATTCAAGAAGCACAACCACTTACCATTCTAATTGGAGAGGAAAAATAACTACATGCACAGGAAATCGAATTACCACTTCAGATTCTAGATTACAAGATCCACTGCCACACGTTAATATCCCCTCAGATCATCACTTAATCTGAATGTGGCTTCAACACACCACGATTACTAATGGTGTGTTGTTCAACTTAACATCATACCTTACCAATCCCAGTAACAATTATTACCAAACTTAGACTCGTAACACTTTTTGAGTCATCAAGGAAAACCTTTCCTAGTTCCACCGCATTTCATACTCACAGAAATGTTGACAATTTCGAGAGTCACCTCTAGTGATTAATCTTGCTACCACTTTACACTCGTGGCGCCAAGATTGTCGATAGATCAAAATTCATAACAAATAAGGTCACTACTCAAATGACCCATGACAATGGCAATGCCAACAATTCCTTAATCCTCTCAGGATTTCATTAAATTACACCAAAATTTGATCTCCCAGATCTTAATCCTCATTTCCCATATCAAAATTGAGAATATTGCCCGTCACTGCAGTGGATGTAATTTATGAACCCTCAGACTCATCTAAGGATACCTCTCATTGTAATATTTGATTAAACCATAGCCAGTGAGTACACAGATTCCATGTCCACAAGCATAAGTAATCACTCCTGGTGGAACCAAGTGTCGTAACAAACAACTTTTGTTGCAGGTTGAAGCTTGACCATCTACAAACATTCTCACTCATAATCAATGACCCAGTAAACCTTGCCCCACTGCGGTCACTTCACCATTTCCGTGCATCTAACTCAGCATGGAATGAACCACCTACTAACAACATTTAATAATTTCGCTAACCATCTTGAAAGTCGAAGCGACTACAAAAACCCACTTCGGACCTGTACTTCAACGATTAGACCATTTAATTGACGTTTTGAACAAAACTATTGACAAACGTCTTTCACCTCTGTCTTCAAAATATGGGACTCTCACAATACATTCTTGAAATATATGAATGTATCATTTTGACCACACACGTGTCGCATCCCGGGGACTATACCTGCCCCTGGAACACGACGGTAACCACCGTAATCCCAATCTAGCGAGTAATCAATACGTCATTTGACGTATTAATAACCCTCCGGACCGAAACCACAAGGCTATGAATAAAATAATCAACACACAAATGATATGAATGTTAAATACGAAATGACAAATGTGCAGAGTAGCATACAAATGTTTTACAAGCGGAAGATAACAATGGAAAATACCCGAGACGAATATAACACAAGGAAAAGTCTCGGGACAATGAGCCCGAATAATGTCTTAAAGTATTCAACATATTATCAAAACATCAAATACGGAAATCACATGATATGGAGTCCACACCAGAATGGGTGCCCTCAAAAGCGGAAGTGCACGATGACCGACGTCGCTCCACGAGCTCCTAGTCCTGCTCCTCTAGAGATGGGTGCTGAAGACCTGAAAAGATGTAGAGGTGAGCATGTCACATCCCGGTTCTAGAATCTATTTACGGTCGGTTACTACCCAAGTTACTTTGATCTTTAACCATTTCGTAGTAACCGTTTTACCGTGAAAGGTCAAAAGTTGACTTTTCGTTAGGTCAGGAATTTGGGGAAACTTTCTTCATGAAAGTTGTAGAGGGCGTCGTTACGAGTTCGTGGACACGTAGCACGCTCAAATCAGAGTTCGTATGAGGAAGTTATAAACAAAAATGTAAAGTTACTGTGCGGTAAAAAGGCTATATATAGGAGTTACCGGGGTGAAAAATCAGATTTTTCACCCCAGCCTTTTTTTCTCTCTCCCCGTGTTTTCTCTCTTCCCGATCGGAAAACTGTGCCGGAGCTTTCGGCCGCCACAGCGCCGCCGTCCGGCCACCTCAGGCCACCGCACCGGTCCCAAAAGTTCGGCCTCCGAGTCTACTTCATTTCTAGGTAAGCTTTCCGACCTAACTCGCCGTAAATCGGGAGAAATTCCGATTTGTTCTTCATGTGTACAGTAGAATTTCGGGATCGAATTTCTCCCTCCCTAGATCACCATTTGATGAGTTCTTTATATGTTTAGGATGGGTTTTAGGTGTACTACAATCCCCCAGAATTTGGTAGCTTGATTCGAAGTATGTAGGAAGAATTGAGGATTTGAAGTTTTGAAGTGTAAATTTTTGGGGTCTACTGTTCATCGGGTTTTTGACCTAGTTAGAGGCCGAATTGGCCTTCGAGTTGAACTAGAAAGTTGTCCCAAATGATGAGACGAAGCTATTGGTAAAATTTGGTGGCGATCCGAGGTCGCCAGAATTTTGGCCGGAATTTCTGCCGGCGGCGGCGGAGCCGCCACTTTTTGGGCAGTTTTTCTTGCCTATTAAATTGTGAAAATTAAGGGAAGGCCATTAGGGGCAGTTGCTAATTTTTAGGGATTTAATTGATATGTAAGTATTCTTTGGAAGGTTTGGTGTTATTGATTGTGTAATTAAAGGATAACCGGTCGTTTAGGGAGAACCGGCTAGGCGTGAAAGCGTGATTAAGAGTTTGTACGCTATTTGGAGTGTTAGAGGCCGACACCCACACTTTTGATAGATGGTTAAGGTTGAACGCTATGGGTAGAGCGTGTTATTATTGCCCTCACTATGATTATGGGTTTAAGACCTGTTTATGTGTTTTGGACAGGACGTGGGGGAGCTCGAGCTGAGTGACGAGGCCGTCGCTTAACAACCTGCAATTTAAACCCTATCATTGTAGTAACTGTAAGTAGGGATCGTTCAAGCCGGGGACACTAGGGAAGGATTATGTCTGCAAAACAAATCGTTAGTAATATTCACACACTTTATACAAAAATACACAAATACATAGCATACACAATTATCTGTTTTAGCATCCCCGGCAACGGCGCCAAAAACTGACGAGGCCGTCGGTTAACAACCTGCAATTTAAACCCTATCATTGTAGTAACTGTAAGTAGGGATCGTTCAAGCCGGGGACACTAGGGAAGGACTTATATTCTGCAAAAAAACAAATAGTTAGTAATATTCACACACTTTATACAAAAATACACAAATACATAGCATACACAATTATCTGTCACATAATATACGAGTATACACAAATGCAAAAGTATTAACATATTTACGATTTTAAATGGGGGATTTATAAGGTGGTTCGAAACATAAAGAAAAGAAAACAGAAATATTTACATACAATGGTCAATCAATACTCAAGCACACAACATAACAAACACCGCAATAAACATATAACAATTTCATGTAAGATTAAATAGTGATGCTCGCACTATCATATGTTTTCATTGATTTCAACCTCTTATGACTTCTCATGTGTTTTTAGGAACTTCAAATATGCCTGAACCTAAAACATATGTGTCACCTTGTTTAAACTATCAAATATGCCTAATCTAAACAAGATACACTTACGAACTGGAGTCGGTTGAAGACATGGTCCTAGGTATGGCGTCACTCATCCTATTCAACATGCAAATCACTCACCCTAAAAACCCTTTGCAGCAACTTAGAATCAAACTATCAAATATGCCTAACTTGATCCTAGATTACTACGGCTTATTAAACTCCCCCCTTAGAAACGTCTTGGCCTAGACTATCTTTAGGTTTGATTACATGATCAGGTGATGATTAATCAATTAACACATACTACACACAAGAACATACAACAACTTTATCTAAATCATGAAACTAAAATATACTTAGAACGTTATACATCACACATGGTTTCAAGAAAATCACAAAGAAGAACTTAAGAACACATGCAACATATAAAACCGAAAACCATAGAATAATCTATAATAAAACTTGATAAAACACAGTAGATTTTTACACACAACCTTGATGAACTTCATACCTAGGCTACCTATATAGATCGGCTAGGGAAGAAGGTGAAATCGGCGGCGGATGGAAGCAATTTGTTGGTGCGGCGGCGGCGGCAGCAGCTTGTGTGTTTAGGGTTTTTGGTAGAGCTTGGCTATACTAAGGCTTAGAGCAATTGAAAGACACTTTTTCTACTGTATTACATGTGTATTTATAGAGACAAAACCCTAAGAAAACCTAATGAAAATCGGCAGCCCCTTGTGTTCCAAACCGGGTAGGTTTCTCTTCTTTCCTTGTTGGATTTGTCTTCCTTCTCTTTAATTTGCTGACTTGGAAAATACTTTAAAAACTTCTTTTTCTGATTTCATGGACTCTTCTTCATGTGTGTGGGTCGGCATTGGGCTCTCTTTTATGCTCATGGACTCCTAGGACAGCCGAAAAGGTTCCATAATCTCGGTAGACCGAGTTATCCTGTTTTGACCGGGATAACTTTCGTAGTTGTTATTTTCGGCTTCTCCTTGGTGATTTCTTCGATTCTTCTTCTTCTAAACAACTTCCCATATCATCATTAAGCTCTTCATTAATCATTTGGCATGCTTGGGAAGGATTTTGGTGAAGAAACACACTCACGAACTCGGTAGACAACTTCAGCAAATTCTGTCCTGTTTCCAGCAGACTGACCTCCGGCCATTGTTTCCGGCATAACTCCTTCCTCAGACCTTGGATTGCTGCGATTCCAAAAGATTTAGAAACTAGACATCCACAGCTTTCCATCCATATATGGCACGTTCCCTAGTTCCTCCTGGATCGTCCTAGGGAAATCTTTGAAGTTGAGTTATGGTTTCTGGAAATCCTCTGTTTCTGTTCCGAATTCATGCTTTTGGCCTCTTGTCTTTCCATGCTTCTTTTGCTACCTTCCATAAGTCCGATCCTCACGATTCTTGTTTTGTTATGTCCACATGCATGTCACCTACACATTCAAAAGATATAATCAAGTAGTGACAATGTATTGGTTTACAGAAACTTAAGAAAATCAAGAACACTTCCAAGTTCAGCTTTTAACGATATTGCACATACTTTATCTATTTTACACATGTTTTAGCCAATGTTCTACAATTAACCCCTTATGCTAAATAACTACTAATACTAATCAAATAATGGATAAACAAAGCATAAATGAGGGTAAAAACATGTTAAGAACGTAGCGTAAAATGCTCCTATCACTGAGCAGCCATCTAGTAGCCGGCAGACCTAGTGGCATCTGTGAGTGGACATTTGTTTTAAATTAAATTGCATGCTATATACTTTAATTGATTTCTCCTGCATTTATGATTTCCTCCATTTATGTGTTTTACGGTGATTTGGGAAAATGAGATTTAAGGATTTTAAAGGCAAACAAATCGGGAAAGAGGTTCATACCCTTCCCGTGATTTTAAAGGATTTTCCCGGGGTATGTATTTCTTGATTATCACCGTTTTGGGATTATGGAGGGGGAGGATTTTAAAAGGAGAAATTTGGCTCACGAATTTAAAGGGGTTTTCGATTTATTATTCCCACGAGGTTTTACAGGTTTACAGGTTTTACAGGTTTTACAGGTTTTAAAGGGATTTTGGAAAGGGAAAAGGATATAAGGATTGTATGCTAGCATGGACCCTCTCCGGTGGAGCTGGTCAGTAGATGATAGGAGCATTTTATGCTACGTTCTTAATATGGTTTTACCCTCATTTATGCTTTGTTTATCCATTATTAGGTTAGTATTAGTAGTTATTTAGCATAAGGGATTATTTGTAGAACATTGGCTAAAACATGTGTAAAATAGGTAAAGTATGTGCAATATCATTAAAAGCTGAGATTGGAAGTGTTCGTGAGTTTTCTTAAGTTTCTGTAAACCAATACATTGTCACTACTTGATTATATCTTTTGAATGTTTAGGTGACATGTATATGGACATAACAAAACAAGAATCGTGAGGATCGGACTTATGGAAGGTAGCAAAAGAAGCATGGAAAGACAAGAGGCCAAAAGCATGAATTCGGAACAAAAACAGAGGATTTCCAGAAACCATAACTCAACTTCAAAGATTTCCCTAGGACGATCCAGGAGGAACCAGGGAACGTGCCATATATGGATGGAAAGCTGTGGATGTCTAGTTTCTAAATCCTTTGGAATCGCAGCAATCCAATTTCTGAGGAAGGAGTTATGCCGGAAACAATGGCCGGAGGTCAGTCTGCTGGAAACAGGGCAGATCATGCTGAAACTTCTGTCCGAATGTGTGAGTGTGTTTCTTCACCAAAATCCTTCCCAAGCATGCCAAATGATTGATGAAGAGCTTAATGATGATATGGGAAGTTGTTTAGAAGAAGAAGAATCGAAGAAATCACCAAGGAGAAGCCGAAAATAACAACTACGAAAGTTATCCCGGTCAAAACAGGATAACTTGGTCTACCGAGATTATGGAAGCCTTTCGGCTGTCCTAGGAGTCCATGAGCATGAAGGAGAGCCCAATGCCGATCCACACACATGAAGAAGAGTCCATGAATTCAGAAAAAGAAGTTTTTAAAGTATTTTCCAAGTCAGCAAATTAAAGAGAAGGAAGACAAATCCAACAAGGAAAGAAGAGAAACCTACCCGGTTTGGAACACAAGGGGGCTGCCGATTTTCATTAGGTTTCTTTAGGGTTTTGTCTCTATAAATACACATGTAATACAGTTGAAAAAGTGTCTTTCAATTGCTCAACACATAGTATAGCCAAACTCTACCCAAAAACCCTCAAACACAGAAAAACACAAAGCCTTGCCGCCGCCGCCAACCCTTGCTGCCAACTGCCATCCTTCCGCCGAATCACCCTTCATCTTTGCCGAACCTTATAGGTAGGTTAAGCATGAAATCCTTCATGGTTTTGTGTACTAATTTTCTGTGTAAAACAGTTTGTTACGATATATATACGATTTGGTTTTCGGTTTTGCATAATAAGCATGTTTATGAACTCTTCTTTGTGATTTGCATATGAATATGTTTGTTGTGTAACGATTTAGATTGCATGTTAGGATTATGATTTAGTTTAAGTTGTTTATGTTTGCGTTTAGTAGATGTCAAATTGATTAATTGCTTACCTGATCACATAATCGAACCTAAAGATAGTCTTGTGCACGGATGTTTCTAAGGGGGGAGTTTAATATGCCGTAGTAATCTAGGGTTGAGTTCACCGCGTCGGACTCTCAATTGTAGTTGCTGCATAGGGTGGTAGGGTAAGTGATTTACATGCTAATAGGATGAGTGACGACATACCTAGGATCATGTCTCCAACGACTCATGAACGGTAAGTGTATTTTGTGTTAATGTGATGCGCGTCGTAAGCATTAAACAAGATGACACATAAACTTAGGGTGATGCGCGTCGTAAGTTCTAAGTTACATGAGAAGTCATAAAAGTTAGAATTAATTTGCATCTATGATAACATAAACGTAGTAACTTAATCTGTCATAAAACTCATGTGTTTTCTAATCGGTGTTTGCCATATTTTATGCTTGAGTATTGATTGACCGATGTATGTAAATATTTTACTTCTTTTCTTTATGTTTCGAACCACCTTATAAATCCCCCATTTAAAATCGTAAATAAAATATGTTTATACTTTTGCATTTGTGTATACTTGTATATTATGTGACAGATAATTGTATATGCTATGTATATGTGTATTTTGTATAAAATGTGTAAATATTACTAACGATTTGTTTTTGCAGAATATAAGTCCTTCCTTAGTGTCCCCGGCTAGAACGATACCCTACTTACTAATACTACACGATAGGGTTTTAAATTGCAGGTTGTTAACTAATGGCCTCGTCAGTAGACCTTCCCGGATAGAGGAGGTCGGGGACCCTCTTCGGTTGAGCTGGTCATTAGACCTTCCCCAATAGAGCAGGTCGGGGACCCTCTCTGGTGGAGCTGGTCACTAGACCTTCCCAGATAGAGCAGGTCGGGGACCCTCTCCGGTGGAGCTGGTCATTTGACCTTCCCGGATAGAGCAGGTCGGGTTTTCTCATGGATGAGGTTAACACCCCACATAATTGTTTATATATGAGCCAAGGCATTATTTATGTTTTACTTGCATGCGGATTTTCTTAGAAATACTAAGAGGGAGGACATTAAAGGAATTTAGAGCTTTTATATGTTATTTTTCGTCCACTCACTCTAACGGTTTTCAATGTTTCTCCCCTGGGCCTTTCGTTTTTAAATGCCCAGATTGCAGTGCTCGACCCATTTAGACCACTTGGAGGCCAAGCATAGTTACCGCCACTTTCCGCATTAACAGTAGGTTCCGGGTTGACCTACTTGTAATATATCTATGTTTCTGCTTTTATCCTAGACGCTCTGATACACATCAGGTAGTTTTATTTGTTGGAGAACTCTTAGGGACTTGGAACTTTATGTATCATTTACATTTGTAGATGTTGAACTATTTGTTGGATTTGTTAGATGTGTATCTTGTGGAGTTGTTGGTTATTGGGAGCAGGATGGCTCCAGGAGTTTTGGACGGATATTGGTATTAGAAGTGTACTGTGGGTTATTGCAGGTTAAGGGTTGTCCACTTTTCAAGGGAGACTGTCGAATTTTCGGCAGAATCTTCTTTGGGAAGTGGTCCCCGCAGGACTTACTTCGGGTTAAAAGGGGTTTAACTCGGGGTGGGTCCTGACAGAGCAACTCGTCCTCGCTAACCCAAATGGGGCCAAAGCCATCCAAGTCAGGGTTTAAAACCCATGAGAAAACATATAACTTATATATGTAGGTATTCGTAAGAATACGCAAAGAGCATGTGAAAATATAAATGCAATAGGCACGCACACAAAGCTCGGTAAAACATGTTAACCACACATGAAAGAACTTTCTGGATCCACGCGGCCGAAATCCCGGGTTTGTCTTCACAGCAAACCGGGGCCAACTACCTATACGCCCGAGTGCGCGTAGTAGCGAGAGCGTCCATTTACAGCTAACGCCCAACTGATAGCACACCGCACTTACGCCACGCTTAACTCTGTACGAGACGAGCGTAAGCAAGATAATTAAAATAAACAGGGCATTGCCCCTCTGGAGGTCATCGACACCGCGGGAGTGCTATATACTAGGTCTCGTCACTCTCAGGCCAAGCACCGGAAATCAGGAAAACGGTACTACTTTTTGATCCAAACTCACACACGCACACCAATTGCTAGAAGAAGTGTGGTCAAACTCAAAATAATGCAACTGTACTTTTATATATATAAGTAAAGAGAAAGAGTCACCGACCCAAGAGGGTTTCGGCTCACCCATTCGGCGTGCCCCCTACTACCTGGTATGATAATACAGCTGGCTGCGCTCCAACTCCTGGTCCTCCTGAAGCCAACGTCGATGTGCTCCTGAGTCTGTGGGTGAGATTACAAGACAGTCAGGTATATGTAATTCATGGATTTACTATCTACGATTATGACTTGATAAACATTTCTGTTTATCTTCCCGACATTAGAGTCTAATTTATTTGACACTCCGATTCTCGAACCGGCGAGAATTCAGGATTATTTCTAATTCAGTACTTACGTCGTTTTGTCACGTTTGTAAACCAAAAGTCTTTAAAACATTTAACCGTAGTGATCGAAAAAGTAAAAGTAGATATTCTACGGTAAAAGTCAAAAGATAACTTTAGTCAACGGTCAAAGTCAACCGGTGAATAGTAAAAGTCAATGATCAAAGTCAACCATTGAATAGTAAAAGTCAACAGTCAAAGTCAGCCGGTGAATAGTTAAAGTCAACAGAAAAAAGTAAACAGTTAAAGGTAAAACAGTAAAAGTAAATAGGGTAAAACAGTAAAGGTAAACAGTAAAACAGTAACTGTAATTATTTAAACTGTCAGGGGTAATTTGGTAACTCTACCCCTGGGTAAAACTGTAAAGGTGAAACTGACACGGTAAAAACTCTGGTTTTTATCGTGCCGGTTTCCGATCGACTGTGTCGCCGGAATAGGTCGGTTTTCTGGCCAGATCGAGCCCTTTGGCTCCTCTTTTCTCCTTCTACACAACCTAGGCTATCCAACAACATCTCAAACAGAAGAAATGATCGAGTTTCGTACCTTGAAGCTTCCTCCCTGGTTTTTCCGGTAGAACTCCTCCGGCGGAGCTCCGTTGGCCTCCTTCTTCCTCCTTGCTCCTGGGCGGCTTCTGGTGGCGCCTGGGAGCTTCCTAGCTCCTCAAAAGACCTGGTGCGCTTCGATCTAGACTGCACAGTGTTTCTCCTTCTCCTCGTTGCTAGGCGGTGCTGGCGTCGCTGGTGGCCTGTGCAAGGTCGCCGGGGCCAGGCGAGGCGGATGGAGGCTGCGATGAGTGTCGACGCGCGCCGGATGGAGGGAGCAGCTGAGCTGCTGGGTCGAGAGCAGGAGGGAGGCTTTCCGCTTCAGGAGAAAAGCAGAAGAGGAAAGAGAAGAAGAGGAAAGTGAGGGAGAAAAGAAAAAGGGGAAAGAATATAAAGTGAAGGGAGTGGATAGGAGAAGAGATAGGAGGATAAGATGAGATAGGGTTTTTTTTTAAAAGAAACCAACGGCCACGATTCGACGATCGAATCAACGGCCACGATTTAATCCAACTTTCAAAATAATTTACCAAACCAAAATCTTTTTCTAAAACTATTTAAAAACAACCAAACGTCAAATTAAATCGTAAAAGTTGTACGAAAAATACGTGAAGTGCCGGAAAATATTCCGTAAATACTTTCACGCATGTGGCAACGTGTGTCCTAACGTAAAAACGTTGGACAAATATTTACGACGTACTGAAAGGTAATCAGAATTAAACCCTAAATGTGTCGGAAAATAAAATAAAATTATTAGGGTCTCACACTCTACCCCCCTTAAATTGAATTTCGTCCTCGAAATTTACCTGATATCAGAAGAGGTGTGGATGAGTCTGCCGCATGACTGACTCAAGCTCCCAAGTAGCCTCTTCCTCACTATGATGATCCCACTGCACTTTCACAACAGGAACCTCACGGTTCCTGAGCTTCCTCACATCACGATCCAAGATGCGGTACGGTCCCTCCTCGTAAGAAGCATCGCTGTGCAGCTGTACATCAGTCCAAACAACATTCTGTGGGGCTCTTGGTGGGCTTTTCCGTAACTGTGAGACGTGAAACACGTCATGTATATGCTGCAATCGTGGTGGCAGGTGAATTCGGTAAGCAACGGATCCAACTCTCTGAGCTATCTGGAAGGGCCCTACAAACCTTGGGGCCAACTTCCCTTTAACCCCAAATCGTCTAACTCCCTTGCGGGGACTGACTTTCAAGTACACAAAGTCTCCCACTGCAAACTCAAGGGGTGTTCGACGCGTATCTGCATATGACTTGCTTCTACTTTGGGCGGCCCTAAGCCTCTTCTGGACAATCGGAAGTTTCTTCGAAGTCTCCTGTATTACATCAGGACCAAGTAAAACCTTGTCCTCTCTGTCCAACCAGCACGTAGAGGACCTACATGGTCGACCATAAAGTGCCTCGAATGGAGCCATACCAATGCTACGATGGTAGCTGTTATTATAGGCAAACTCTGCAAGTGACAGGCACTCATGCCACTTTTCACCAAAATCTACTATGCAAGCTCGAAGCATGTCCTCCAAGGTACGGATCGTATGCTCGGACTGTCCATCCGACTGTGGATGATAAGCTGAACTCAAATGTAACTCGGTGCCTAACTCTTTTTGCAATGACTTCTAGAGCTTGGAAGTGAAACGTGGGTCACGGTCTGAGATGATGCTCTTTGGTATCCCATGAAGTCTGATCACCTCACTAATGTACAAATCAGCAAAATACTGAGTAGACGAGTTCATCTTGACAGGAAGAAAGTGTGCAGATTTCGTCAACCTATCAACTATCACCCATATTCCATCATGACCTCCCCGTGAACGGGGTAGGCCGGTGACAAAATCCATGGTGATATGGTCCCACTTCCACTGTGGAACTGCTAAAGGCTCAAGAAGTCCTGCTGGATGCATGTTCTCTGCCTTTACTTGCCTGCACACGTCACATCTAGCTACATACTCCCCAATACTCTGTTTCATGCCTTTCCACCAAAACTGGCGCTTCATGTCCTGATACATCTTTGTAGTTCCAGGATGCGTGGTGAAACTAGTCCGGTGTGACTCATCCAACACAAGTTTCCGGATGTAATCATCACTAGGGACAAAGACACGTCCCTTATACCTGATAAGTCCATCATCACTGACGCTCCACTTGCTATCGGCTTCACCTGAGTAAACCTGGGCTCGAAGCAAGTGACTCTCTAGATCATTCCACTGGTACTCTCCCATCTGCTGTAAGATGTGGGGCTTGAATGATACACTAGCCAAAAATCCATGAGAATCCCCGAACCGTACATCCAAATCATAATCCTCCAGCGTCTCCAAAGCCTCCATGCGAGAGAGAAAAATACTCGCAAGCTCATACCTCGGCTTCCTGCTCAAAGCATCGGCAACAACATTTCCTTTGCCTGGATGGTATCGTAGAGTGAACTCATAATCTGTAAGATACTCCATCCATCTCCGCTGCCGTAGATTAAGATCACGTTGAGTGAAGATGTACTGTAGACTCTTGTGATCCGTATAGATCTAGAAGGTGGCTCCGTAGAGATAACACCTCCAGACCTTCAAAGCATATACAACAGCGGCCAACTCCAAATCATGAGTCGGATAATTCCTCTCATGCGGCTTCAACTGTCTGGAGCCATAACAAACTACTCCGCCATTCTGCATGAGCACACAACCCAAACCAGTCCTTGAAGCGTCCGTATACACTTGGTAAGGATCTACACCGTTAGGGAGAACGAGGACTGGGGCGGTAGTCAAACGGTTCTTTAACTCTGCAAAGGCCTCTTCACACGCGTCACTCCATTCAAACTTGACTCATTTCTTTGTCAAGTTGGTTAGTGGCGTGGCAATCTTTGAGAAGTCCTGTACAAAACAGCTGTAATATCCAGCTAGGCTAAGAAAACTCCTCACTTCTGTAATATTACGAGGACGTTCCCAATCTAAGACTGCCTCGATCTTCGCCGAATCCACTAACAATCCTGAAGCTGAACTACATGTCCAAGAAACTGCACCTCTGAAAGCCAAAACTCGCATTTTGACTTTTTAGCGAAAAGCTGATGACTCCATAGAGTCTGTAGAATGGTGCGAAGATGATACTCATGCTCTGCTTGTGTCTTGGAGTAGACTAAAATGTCGTCGATGAACAAGATCACAAATTGATCAAGATAAGGCCGGAAGACTCTGTTCATGAGATCCATGAAAGCTGCTGGGGCATTCGTCAATCCGAATGACATGACAAGGAACTCGAAGTGCCCGTACCGTGTACGGAAAGCTGTCTTCTCTATGTCACCATCTCGTACTCGAAGTTGATGATAACCAGACCTCAGATCGATCTTAGAAAAGAACTAAGCTCCTGCAAGCTGATCGAACAAATCATCAATCCTCGGAAGTGGATACTTATTCTTCACAGTGACACTGTTCAACTTCCGATAATCTATACAGAGTCGAAGGGTCCCATAATGTTTTCTGGCAAACAACACCGGTGCTCCCCACGGTGATGAACTATGCCTGATAAAACCCTTGCTTATAAGATCCTCCAACTGTAGCTTCAACTCTTGCAACTCTGCTGGGGCCATACGGTAAGGTGGAATCGAAATCGGTGTGGCTCCTGGAACCAAGTCTATCTGAAACTCTACCTCCCGATGTGGCGGTAAACCAGGTAAATCTTCAGGAAACACTCCGGGATACTCATCAACTACCGGAATATATCTGTCACCACTGGATCCACCTGTCTCCTTTGTCGATCTCACAATACTATAGCAAGTCAAAGTCCTTTTCCCACGAAAACATGGTCGCAGGAGTGGACTCGGCTGTGTGAGTCGTTCGTCCATTCTGATCACCATAACTCTATCCTTGCCGGGAGTCCTCACTGTAACTGTTCTCTTTTCACAGTCAATGAGAGCTCGATACTTCTCCAACCAATCCATTCCAAGTATCAAATCATACCCATCAATGTCTAGCGGGTAAACATCTGCTAGTAACTTTCCTTCTTTAACTAGCAACTGACACTTACGAAAGATCTTATCTGTAGCTGCCCCTTTCCCAAGGGCAGAGCTAAAACAGTATGTACTACCCGTAGACTCCGACTCTAGTCCCAATGCATCAGCGAACCAAGTGGCAATAAAAGAATGTGAAGCTCCTGTATCAAACAAAACTCTAGCCTCTGAGTTAGAAACAATAATCGTACCATCCAGAGCTGTCGATGTGTCTAGAGCTAGCTGCCCTCCTGCAAATGCATAAACCTGTCCACGTCCTCCAGCATTACGTCCACTCCAACCTCTGGTACGTGAACCCTGGCTGGCCTGACTACCCTGACTCGGGATAGGCTGCTGCTGGGAGGCCTGCGGATACTGCTGCTGCGAATAGCCCTGCTGATACTGCTGCTGATGAGGAATCTGTGGATAAGGCTGCTGCTGCGATGCCTGCTGCACTTGTGGCTAGATACGGCTAGAGGAACCTGAAGCTGAAGCCGTGCCACGGTCTCTGTTGGGGCAGTGCCAACGGGTATGTCTTGGCTGACCGCAGTTGTAACAAGAATAAGGCGCTGACCGGCCGCCTGAGGACCCACTACTGCTACTACCAGCACTGGCATTTCCGCCAAAAGTCCTCCTGTTGCTCTTCCTGGATGTCCTCCTGTCCCTGTTCCAAGGGTGAGATCTGCTACCATACCCATCTCTGGCCTGAAAGAATGTCGTCTGGTCACCCTCAATCTTGTAGGCAGCACCGACAATCTCCTGATAAGTGCGGGTAGGGTTAGAGAGCAGCTCGCGGCGTATAGAATCTCAGAGACCAAACTCAAACCTCTGGGCCTTCACCTTCTCGGTGAGACCTGGAACATACTTGAGTAGTGACGTGAACCGCACCACGTACTCATGGACTGTCAAACTCCCCTGAGTCAAGCTGAAGAACTCAGACATCTTCTGATCTCTCAAAACTGGGGGAAAGTACTGGTCAAAGAACAGCTCCTCAAACTGCTCCCAAGACATCTGATCAGCATCATGTCTGTCCACAATGGTCTCCCACCAACTGTCAGCCTCTCCAGTGAGGCAGTGGACTGCAAAGGTAACTCTGTACTCTACAGGGGTATTGACCATCCTCTGTAGCTTCTTGATATGCTTCAACCAAATCTCAGCATCTACAGCCTCCGTAGTGCCGGTAAAGTTAGGTGGCCTAACTTTCAAAAAACTCGACAAACAGCTAGACCTCCTCTCTAGCTCTAACTCCTGCGGAGTAGGAGGTGGAACATTTCCCAAAGCACGAAACGCTCGTGTAACCTCATCCATCTCGCGGCGAGGTGGCATCGTGACTGACTCTGAAAAGAAACAAGGATTAGTCACCGAATCACTGTCCAGTAAATAAAGATAATGATGTCAACTACTGGAACATGAAGGAAATTTTGATTTCCGTATGAACGAATACATCATGAGATCATGCAATGACGTCTGCATTGCACACTAATAACTCAAAGTATACGACTCGAAGAAATAAACTACTCGTACATCAATGACATGGAAGGTACCAAAACGATGCTCGGATACCAAGTAATTACTGTCGCATCCCGGGGACTATCCCGGCCCCCGGAACACGACGGTAACCGCCGTAATCCTGATCTAGCGAGTAATCAATACGTCATTTGACGTATTAATAACCCTCCGGACCGAAACCACAAGGCTATGAATAAAATAATCAACACACAAATGATATGAATGTCAAATACGAAATGACAAATGTGCAGAGTAGCATACAAATGTTTTACAAGTGGAAGATAACAATGGAAAATAACCGAGACGAATATAATACAAGGAAAAGTCTCGGGACAATGAGCCCGAATAATGTCTTAAAGTATTCAACAGGTTATCAAAACATCAAATACGGAAATCACATGATATGGAGTCCACACCAGAATGGGTTCCCTCGAAAGCGGAAGTGCACGATGACCGACGTCGCTCCACGAGCTCCTAGTCCAGCTCCTCTAGAGATGGGTGCTGAAGACTTGAAAAGATGTAGAGGTGAGCAACTCGTCCTCGCTAACCCAAATGGGGCCAAAGCCAACCAAGTCAGGGTTTAAAACCCATGAGAAAACATATAACTTATATATGTAGGTATTCGTAAGTATACGCAAAGAGCATGTGAAAATATAAATGCAATAGGCACGCACACAAAGCTCGGTAAAACATGTTAACCACACATGAAAGAACTTTCTGGATCCACGCGGCCGAAATCCCGGGTTTGTCTTCACAGCAAAGCGAGAGCATCCATTTACAGCTAACGCCCAACTGACAGCACACCGCACTTACGCCACGCTTAACTCTATACGAGACGAGCGTAAGCGGGATAATTAAAATAAACAGGGCATTGCCCCTCTGGAGGTTCACGGTCATCGACACCGCGGGAGTGCTATATACTAGGTCCCGTTACTCTCAGGCCAAGCACCGGAAATCAGGACAACGGTACTACTTTTTGATCCAAACTCACACACACACACACACACACCAATTGCTATAAGAAGCGTGTGGTCAAACTCAAAATAATGCAACTGTACTTTTATATATATAAGTAAAGAGAAAGAGCCACCGACCCAAGAGGGTTTCGGCTCACCCATTGGGCGTGCCCCCTACTACCTGGTATGATAGTACAGCTGGCAGCGCTCCAACTCTTGGTCCTCTTGAAGCCAACGTCAATGTGCTCCTGAGTCTGTGAGTGAGATTACAAGACAGTCAGGTATATGTAATTCGAGGATTTACTATCTACAATTATGACTTGATAAACATTTTCTGTTTATCTTCCCGACATTAGAGTCTAATTTATTTGACACTCCGATTCTCGAACCGGCAAGAATTCGAGATTATTTCTTATTCAGTACTTACGTCGTTTTGTCACGTTTGTAAACCAAAATTCTTTAAAAAACATTTAACCGTACTGATCGAAAACGTAAAAGTAGATGTTTTACGGTAAAACTCAAAAGTCAACTTTGAAATAGTAAAAGTCAACCGGTGAATAGTAAAAGTCAACGATCAAAGTCAACTGTTGAATAGTAAAAGTCAACCGGTGAATAGTAAAAGTCAACGATCAAAGTCAAATGTTGAATAGTAAAAGTCACCAGTAACAGTAAATAGTTAAAGGTAAAACAGTAAAGGTAAACAGTAAAACAGTAACTGTAATTATTTAAACTGTCAGGGGTAATTTGGTAACTCTACCCCTAGGTAAAACTGTAAAGGTGAAACTGACACGGTAAAAACTCTGGTTTTTACCGTGCTGGTTTCCGATCGACTGTGTCGCCGGAATAGGTCGGTTTTCCGGCCAGATCGAGCCCTTTGGCTCCTCTTTTCTCCTTCTACACAACCTAGACTATCCAACAACATCTCAAACAGAAGAAATGGTCGAGTTTCGTACCTTGAAGCTTCCTCCCTGGTTTTTCCGGCAGAACTCCTCCGGCGGAGCTCCGCTGGCCTCCTTCTTCCTCCTTGCTCCTGGGCGGCTTCTGGTGGCGCCTGGGAGCTTCCTAGCTCCTCAAAAGACCTGGTGCGCTTCGATCTAGAATGCACAGTGTTTCTCCTTCTTCTCCTCGTTGCTGGGCGGGGTGAGGCGAGGCGGATGGAGGCGGCGGTGAGTGTCGACGCGCGCCAGATGGAGGGAGCAGCTGAGCTGCTGGGTCGAGAGCAGGAGGGAGGCTTTCCGCTTCGGGAGAAAAGCAGAAGAGGAAAGAGAAGAAGAGGAAAGTGAGGGAGAAAAGAAAAAGGGGAAAGAATATAAAGAGAAAGGAGTGGATAGGAGAAGAGATAGGAGGATAAGATAAGATAGGGTTTTTTTTTAAAGAAACCAACGGCCACGATTCGACGATCGAATCAACGGCCACGATTTAATCCCACTTTCAAAATAATTTACCAAACCAAAATCTTTTTTGAAAACTATTTAAAAACAACCAAACGTCAAATTAAATCGTAAAAGTTGTACGAAAAATACGTGAAGTGCCGGAAAATATTCTGTAAATACTTTCACGCATGTGGCGACGTGTGTCCTAACGTAAAAACGTTGGACAAATATTTACGACGTACTGAAATGTAATCAGAATTAAACCCTAAATGTGTCGAAAAATAAAATAAAATTATCGGGGTCTCACAACACGGCTGCACACAATAATTATGCCTTACCAGCATGTGCTACCCAGATTTCAACTTACCACTTCCCAACAAAGGAGGGTACACGTGCTCCTGTGGGGTATACCCATGTACATCTTCAGCCGTCGAAACAGTGCCGTTTGCACAACGACCGGTTTCTACACCACAATAATACAAAGTCAATCAAGACTCGTATCACTCTCTCCGGTACCCCAAGCACTCTTGGTCCATGACCCGGTGGCTTGTTGCCACTTCCATCATCTTCCTAAATTTCGAAACCATTTACCTTTAATTACAACTAGTAACGCTCGCTCGATCTGAAAATCGAACTCTAACACAGCCAACCTGGAGACCCCTCCACAGGTGTACTAATTAAAATACTTTGACCACAGGTGGATATCACCTTATGGTTGACATGAGCCCCAAGATCTGGTGACACGATTTAATTTCTACTTTCACAATATATGGCCTAAAGACCATTGTCACCATCAATTTACAATCACGCTTGGACTCACTAACAATTCAAATCTTTCTTGTACCCCAATCATGGGTGGCTGAAGCGATGAGAATCCACTCGTAGCTAATGATAACAATGTTAGCACCAAAGATGACCCAAGCCATTAGTTTCAGTGGCTATCCCATAAAGCATCAAGTGACCAAACCAGCCTTTACTTCCTTAACATTTTCCAGTAGTGTCACATCATGGACTCGTCATCAGAAACAAGTCCATTGATCACAAAATGACTACACTCAATTTCCTTGAGTCATTCTACTTTAACACATTCGCCAGTTTCTCTGAAACCACACTAAAGATGAACATCAACAAAATTTTGGCCATCGTCAAATCTTAATATTCATCTTCTCTGAATAATCGCGCTAGACGACTTCAGCTCATTTTTCCATGGCAGAATGCAACCTCTTTCATTAACTCTTACGACTCTTCACTTCTAAGAGTCTCATAACTCGAACACCAAGGCCTCGCCTCAGGTTTCTACAACATCCAGGCCAACAACCATGACAGCCTTCTAGGCGTGAATTAATTGTTTCACCATCGAGCACTCACACAAAATGCTCAAGCAACGTTAAACAACGTGAGTTTCCAGCTCGATCCCCAACTCAAATCTCAAATCTCAAATACTCATTGGAGAACTTATAAAAGGAAATACGTAACGAGCTTACCTTGTTCCTTACCGGAACTCTCGGTGAGGTCGGCATACTGAGGTATAGTCTTGAAGATTCAAATGTTTATAGGACCACTCGGTCCATAAATCAACCAGGAAGTACTAACTCATATCCTTAATACACACTAAGCGTCCAAAGCATAAAATGCTGATGGATCTGCCGCGGTCGGACCATCACTCTATAGACGCTAAGTGCTACCAAGTACATGAGGTAGTAACAGGAAACGATAACCTATGCTCTGATACCAACTGTCAGGACCCACCCCGAGTTAAACCCCTTTAACCCGGAGTAAATCCTACGGGGACCACCTCAAGGGAACTTCTTACCAAAACCCCCTTGAGATGGACAACCCTTCCTACAAGCCAACTCAACACTTCCACGAGTATTTAAAAACAATCCCTAACTCATGAAGACATCTTGCTCCCTAACCTACTTAACTAGCTAGGCTGGGTTAGTCAGAGCAGTCTACAAGGGAGATTACCCTAATGGATTTGCAAGCAGCAATGGATTGATCGACTATGCCTCGACTCTTGTACGCGCGCGACCTCCGCTCCAGAACCCTGCACCACTGGGCATTTGAAAACGAAGGGCCCAGGGAAAAGCATTTAAAAACAATACGTTAGCGTAAGTGGACAAAAATAAAGGTATAAAAGATAAACATCTTTTAATGCCCGTCCGTTGGTTTTCCGTAAATTCACATGCACACAAATCATAGATAATGATTAAACAAATCATTAAAAACTTTCTTGGCTCAAACATAAATAAATGTGTGGGATATTAATCTCATCCACGAGAAAACTGACCCGCTCTACCACGGGAGGGTCTATTGACTAGCTCATCGGAGAGGGTCCCATGACACGCTCTATTCAGGAGGGTCCAACCGACCAGCTACCACCGAAGAGGGTCCTGACCTACTCCGTCCGGGAGAGTCATACTGACCAGCTACCACCGAAGAGGGTCAGACCAGCTACTATCCAGAGAGGGTACCACTCCACTTGGAGAGGGTCCATGCTAGCATGCAATATATATATATATATATATATATATATATATATATATATATATATATATATATATATATATATCCTTATCCTTTAAATCCTTTAAAACCTTTAAAACCGTGTGGGAAAAATAAATCGAAAACCTAGTCAAATCTCCCTGACTTTACCCCAAATACATTGGATTTAAAAAAAACCTTTCCAGGAACCCAAAACCGGTTCTCTACCTTTACTTTAAAACCCTTAAATCCAAGAGCCAAGTTTCCCCTTTTTAAAACTCATCCCCCTCCATAATCTCAAAACGGTGATAACCATTAAAAACCATAATCCGGGAAAATCCTTTAAAACCCCGGGAAAGGTAGGAACCTCTTTCTCGACTCATTTATCTTTAAAAGTATTAAATTCTCATTTTCCCAAAATCACCGTAAAACATAAAATGGAGGAAATCATATAAACAAGAGAAAATAATTAAAGTCTATGGCATGCAATTTAATTTAAAAACAAGGTCCACTCACAGTACTTATTGCGACCTTCTTCCTGCTCGGAAAGCTCCTCGAGCGAAACCCTCGAACTAACCGCGTGGTCGAGCCCGTTTCACGTTCGACCAGAGACTGTACAAATAAACCAATAAATTAGTCTTTCTATAGTTGACTTGGTCTTTTCATAGTTTGACCAGGAAATCCTATTTGACCACGTGTTGACCAAGTTCCTTTCTTTTTAACAACTTTTTCAACAATCCACTTAATTCTGAATATCGACTCGAAGTTTGGTTTCCGACTTCGTAATCTCAGCGTAACGATTTTTCCTTACTATTTTATTAACGATAGGTTATCACATAGTAATTTTGTGGAATTACTATGGACACCCAATCAACCACTTTACCAAATACGGGTTATGAGTCGATATATCCGGTATGAAATTATCCGAATTAATAACAGCGCCTAACTCAGTTTCTGACTAAGATTCCTGAGTTGCCTAGAATCTCACTTAAAGATCCGGTTGCCTTAACTTAACCGGTTACTAAGATTAACCTTTTCCTATTTACTTTTATCGGTCAATCTTCCTACAATGGTAACCTTTCAAAAAGGGAAAGTTTCCCAAAATGAAAAGTTTCCTAACATGGCAAATGTTTTTTAGAATGGGAAGTTTCCCAAAATGGAAACTACCTACTTACGTCCAATTTTCCGTAAATACTCAAATTAGAAATTAACCGAACTTTTCGACTATAAGCCTAACAGGGATTCGATTTCTACCTCTTCGGCATTCTGCCGGTAAAACTGATGCTTCGCCGGATTCCGGCAACTTGTCGGAATCTCTTGCCGGAATTTTGCCGGAGTTTCCCTGTTTCCTTCGTCACCAAGTTATTGACACATGCAGTCAAACAACATCATAAATCAGCAATCCAACAACACAGTTACAACAAGCACAACCAACTACACAGTAACAACTAAAAATGGGATTCTCACCTCCAAACCCAGATTCAACACCTTCCTCGCCAAATTCCTCACTGGCAGAGCCTCCGACTCGGCCTGCCACCACCAGGTGCTCCCAACACCACCTCTCGGTCTCCCAGCAGCTCTGCCTCGTCCATATCGAGCTGCTGCCCACTCCTCCAGAGTAGCCTAGCAGCAGTTGCTGCTGCAACCCTCCAAACACTCTAGCAGCTTCACCTGAGCTCCAAATGATCTCCTGAAGCCCAAGAACTCCTCGCCGGAGTCAAGAACTCAAGAACCCAGAAAAACCCAAAACACTGTGAAAAGGAAGGTTTTCGATTAGGGCCTCAATTCGTTTGAAACAAGGCATAGGAGGAAGAGAAGAGGAGAGGAGCAAGAATATACCTTCAATTCGTCGAACCTCCGCCTGAGTCGCCAGATTTCCAGTGAAAACAGTCGCGCCCACTTCAAGTGATCTCCCTCATCCTTGATTCTCTGAGTGAATAGGGATAGGGGTTTTGAAGAGGAGAAGGAGAGGAAGATTTTGGTGGTGGTGCGCCAGTGTGGGGTGGCCGGACGCGCCGGTGGTGTCGATCGGGGCGAAGATGGCGACGCTGAGTCGCGAAAGGGGAAGAGAGGAGAAACTCGGGTATGACCCGATTTTTGGTTTTGACCAAGTCAACCAAATAACTTCCTTTTTATACTTGAATGGACGGTCCAGATCAATTCTCCAAATGATCTGACGGTCCAGATTTAAAGAGAGTGAAAAGTAAAAAGGTTAAATGGTAAAAACTATTTACCGGAATAGTAATTGAAAATTACCATAAACTTCAGAAATTCACAGAAATTAGCCGGAAGCTCCGAAAAATATTCCAAAATACCGAGAGACTCGTGTCGACACGTACTACAACATCGAGTCATTAAATCATGTATTTGGAGAGTTTAGAAAAACTCGAAAATTAACTCGAGCGATGTCTTATCAAATTACCGATCGCAATTAAAAGCTCTCGGTAACTCGTAAACCTCTGTGAAAAGGTAACTTCTAGGTACGGGATGTTACAGTAACCGTCGTAATCCCAATCTAGAGAGAAATCAATAAGTCATTTGACGTATTAATAACCCTCCGGACCGAAACCACAAGGCTATGAATAAAATAATCACACACGAATAACATGAATGTCAAATATGAAATGACAAATGTGCAGAATAGCATACAAATATTTTACAAGCGGAAGATAGCAAATGGAAATACCCGAGACGAATATAATACAAAGAAAAAGTCTCGGAATAACAAGCCCGAATAAAGTCTCAAAGTATGCAACAGATTATTAAAAGCATCAAATACGGAAATCATAAGATATGGAGCCCATACCAGAATGGGTGTCCCCGGAAGTAGAAGTGCACGAGCTGCTAGTCCAGCTCCTCTAGAGATGGGTGCTGAAGACCTGAAAAGATGTAGGGGTGAGCAACTCGTCCTTGCTAACCCAAATGGGGCCGAAGGCCAACCAAGTTAGGGTTTAAAACCCATGAGAAAACATATAACTTATATATGTAAAAATACGTATAAGTATACGTCCAGGGCATTTAAAAAAAACATATGCAATAGCCACGCACAAAATGCTCGAGTAAAACATGTTGACTACACATGAAAGAACTCTCTGGATCCAAGTGGCCGAAATCCTGGGTTTGTGTTCACAGCAAACCGAGGCCAACTACCTATCCATCTATAAACGAATAGTAGCGAGAACGTCCATTTACAGCTAATGCCCAACTAATCTCTCGTAACAGCACATCGCACTTACGTCTCGCTTAACTCTGTGTGAGACGAGCGTAAGTGGGGTAATTAAAATAAACAGTGCATTTTGCCCCTTCGGAGGTTCACGGTCATCGACACCGTGGGAAACGTAGTCTAAATAGTAGGTTTCGTCGCTCTCAGGCCAAGCACCAGAAATCAGGACAAATATACTATTCTTTGATCCAAACACACACACTCACGTCAAATGCTATAAGAACAGTGTGGTCATACTTTAAAATAATGCAACTATACTTTCATTTATAAGTAAAGCAAAGCCACCAACCCGGGAGGGTTTCGACTCACCCATTGGGCGTGCCCCCTACTACCTGATATGCTGATACAGCTGGCTGCGCTCTAACTCCCGGTCCTCCCGAAGCCAACGTCTATGTGCTCCTGAGTCTGTGGGTGAGATAACAATGATATAGTTAAGCATATGTAATTCGAGGATTTACTTTCTACAATTACTACTTGATAAACATTTTCTATTTTATTTTTTCGACATTGGAATCTAATTTATTTGACACTTCGATTCTCCAACCGGCGAGAATTTAGGATTATTTTTTATTCGGTACTTACGTCGTTTTTGTTGCGTTTTTAATTTAAAAACCTTTAAATCATTTAACCGTAGTGATTAAAAACGTAAAAGTATGTGTTCTATGGTAAAAGTCAAAAGTCAACTTTAGAATAGTAAAAGTCAACGTTCAACATTAAAGTAACGATCAAAAGTCAACTGATTAATAGTGAAAAGTCCACGGTGAATAGTGAAAAGTCACTGGTGAATAGTAAAAGTCAATAATCAAAGTCAACTGATGAATAGTCAAAGTCAACCGATAAATAGTAAAAGTCAACAGTAAAATGTAAACTGTAAAAATAGTAAAAGTACAACAGTAAATGTAATTAGTAAATCTTCTAGAGGTAATTTGGTAACTTTACCTCTCGGTAAAACTGTAAAAGTAAAACTGACGCGTTAAAACCAGAGTTTTTACCGCGTCGGTTCCCGATCGACTATGTCGCTAGAAAAGCTTCGTTTTCTGGCCAAATCAAGTCCCTACGCTTGTCTTTCGTCCTTCTACACATCCTAGGCTATCCAACAACACCAAGAACACGAGAAAAGGTCGAGTTTTTATACCTTGAAGTTTCTCCCTGGTTTTCCGGCAGACCTCCTCCGACGGAACTCCGCTGGCCTCCTCATTCCTCCTCCTTGATCCTGGGCCGCTCCTGGTGGTGCATGGGAGCTTCCTTGCTCACCAAATGACCTGGTGTGGCTCGATCTCGAATGTACAGTGCTCTCCTCCTTCTCTCGCTGCTGGGCAGCACTGGCGTCGCTGGTGACCTAGGCTAGGTCACGGGGGCAGTGCAAGGCCGATGATGGTGGCGGTGAGGGTCGGCGCGCACGGATGGAGGAGCGCCTGGGTTGGCTGTCGAGGAGAGAGAGAGTCTGCCTCTCTCGATCGAAGCGGAAAGGAGAAAAAAAGGAAAGAAGAAAAAAGGAAAGGTGGGGAGAAAAGGAAAGAAGATGAGAAGATAAGGAGAGAAAGTGGGGTTTTAAAGAAAAATCGACGGCCATGATTCGACGATCGAATCAACGGTTACGATTCAACCACATTTTCAAAATAATTTTAAACCAAACACATTTTGAAAATTTCATTTAAAAATAATCGAACGTCAAATTAAATCATAAAAGTTGTACGGAAAATACGTGTAGTGCCGGAAAATATTCTGTAAATACTTTCACGCATGTGGCGACGTGTGTCCTAACGTAAAAGCGTTAGACAAAATTTACGACGTAACGAAAAGTAACCGGAATTAAACTCTAAATATGTCAAAAAATTAAATAAAATTATCGGGGTCTCACAAGTCGACACTTAAATGCAGACTATTGCTCACTGAGACAACAAAAGTGTTGACAAACCTTTATTATTCATCTTTCAATCAACGATTATATGTCGTTGTATCAAAGATTAAAGCTAGAAAACTTAAATTTGTGGTCTGAAGATAATTCAGACGACAATTAGTCGTTGTTGGTACTCCTTTCAGATGACATGGATTATAATAGTTTGACAACGTAAGACGACATATAATTATCATTAGAAGAATGATCTAATAACATTTTTTTGTACTTGTTGTCATTGTAAATCAAGTCTGTTGACATTTATATGAAGTGTGAAACTATAAAAAAGATAATATACATCAATAAATCCTTATTCTTATTTCAATCGACATTTAGATGTCGTAGGTAATTCATAAAGACGACATAAGTTTCTAAAATCTTTCAGACTCATCTCATAACGAATGACATATGATATGTCGTCTGATTGAACTCAGACGATAGTGGAGAACTGTCATTTGAGCTTAATCAGAAGGCAGCGAGACAGACGACATATGAAAAATGGTCAGACGACAGAATTGAAATGTCGTCTAATGATGTTTATGGCATAGAGTGATGAGACAATTCTTCCTTAATATGAATTCCAAGAGTAATATCATCATTACACTTACCATTAGTCCTGCGGCATGACTGATCAACAAACAAGAGATAATGTTCAATGCAAACAAGTCTGGTGATAATTAAGCATTGATCAATCACTACCCGAGTAGGTACTTTAGCTGATGAACAAGTTTTGTCGGCCTGTTAAAACAATTCGTCGGCTAAAGTCATAGCCGACGAGCCTTCGTCTGCTATGGGTTCATCGGAAAAAAGTCGTCGACTATGATTTTAGCCGACAAAACGGAAAACCATCGTCAGCTATAGTCTGGGTCTTTAGCCGATGATGATATCTTGTATATTTCGTCATCTAAGACTATAGCCAACGATACAACATGTCGTCGACTATAGTCTGGGATTTTAGGCGATGAAATCTACGAGATATCGTTGCCTAAAGTATTTAATTAAAAAATAAATAAAAATTATAGCCTATGAGTTATCATCGGCAAAAATAATTTAAAAAAAATAATAAAAAATCGGCTATAATTTAAAATAGTAAAAATAAATAATGTAAAATCGGCTATAATCGACGAAACTTAACATAATTCGTCAGCTAAAGTAAAAAAACACTATAGCCGACGAATTATGGTAATTTTTGTCGGTTGAAATAAAAAAATATAAAAAATACTATAGCCGACAAATTATGGTAAGTTTCGTCGGCTATAAGTCCATTATAGAAAAAACCCGAATTTTCTAAATTATTATTCCAAGCAATCTGCAAAATACACCAAAGCTATTGCATATAAACAATAACACCAAAAATGGTGACAAAACACGTTTTCCATTTAAAATTTTCATATTCACATAAAAATATATAATCATTCAACTATATAAAATCAATATCGTCTAAATTTATATCTGAGGCTGCGGGCTGTTGCTGAGGATGTTGCGGCGGCTGAGGTAGCGGTATAGGCGTAGGTATGGATGGAAGTGGAAGTCTCTGAAGCTGGACAGCTGTAAAGTCCTGCAAGTACTGGAACATCTATTGCTATTGGGCCTGCTAGGCGGCAGTATGGGCAGCCTAAGCGGCTTACTGTTACCGTATCTTTTGAACTTCCGACTCTAGCTGAGTCGTCATGCTGCTGGTTGAGGCCACCTTTTGTTGAAATCCTGAAGTGGTCTTCAGGACCCATTGCACCTCGCTCCTAGACCCCGATAGTTAAAGTTGTTTCATCGCGGTGGGAATGCTATGCCCATGATCCTCGCCCTAACCCTCGGATCCGAAGTGTCAATCTAGGACATGGCTTCAGACATGTCTTCCTCCTGCATGTCCGACCATGTCTCCCTCACTATACTTCATCACCTCGTCAGTAACATGCCTCACCTTCGCCTAATTAAAAAATAAGTAAAAAATAATTAATTAACATTTTTGAATATATATAAGTAAAATTAAAAATTTAAAAATGTAAGATGACTTACAATATCCTCCTCGGTGTCAACAAATGGGAACCCTTCAACGGCTGTAGGCATATACTGTTCTTGAGCGCATACACCCCTCTCATAAGGAAACATATCGTTAATGAAAGCTGTTATTGGATCGTTGGATGTACTGCCCGTCTCAGAAAATTTCCCATGATCATGCGGACCCCCTGATGATGTTTCACAGTGATAAATCAAGCATGTGTACTTCTCCTAAAACCCGTTACTCTTCAGGTGCTGTCATACTTTGTCAATCGCAAATCGATGCATATCGCTACGACACTGACATTTCATGCACGAGCAATAGAAAATTGTATTCCTGTTAGCATTAGCCAACGCATATTCCAGAAAACTCATGACTCATTTACCATATCTTTTGTCCCATTTTAGAAGCGAAATCTAACTCTTATCCATATCTTGAAAATATAAATATATATATATATATATATATATAACTCTAATTAATTAAATTTCATATATAAAATATCAAATCATTTAATATTCTATTACAACTAATTAATAACAAATTAATTAACACATATACATATACATGTACATATACATATACAATCGGGATTCAAGAAGGATAGCTGTAAAGAGTTAAATTACGAATGGCTACGTGTCATGCCCATAATCAACTTCAGTTTCTCCTTTTTTTTCTTTCCTTCTTCTGGTCTGAACCATCTTCTCTCCTCTCTCTCATCCATCTAAACCAAAACAACTCACCCTACTTCTTCTTTTTCTTCTTCTCTACAAAACCCATACCCACCATTTAATAAAGCCCCAACCTTCAACCACCACCACCGCCTTCTCTGTCCTCCTCTTTCTCCTCTTCTGCTTTCGCAAATTCACCCGCAACCGCACTACCTCCGAAGGGTACTCCAAACCCCCTCACCGCTTCTCCTCCCCCACGCGCCGCCTCAGCTTTGCGGCTCCGGCTTCCCTCAGAACTCTCCCTCACACTGGCTAAGCTAGATGTCGCCGTCAAGGTCATGGACTCCGGGTCCCTCTAGACTAAGCGCATGTTCCAAAACGAGCTCTTCTTTATTAAATGGTGGGTTTGGAAGATTGGGGCTTAATTAAATGGTAGGTTTGGGTTTTGCAGAGAAGGAAGAAGATGAAGAAGAAGGAGGAGGGTGAGTTGTTCTGGGATTAAATGGATGAGAGAGGAGAGACGATGGTTCAGACAAGAAGAAGAAGAAGAAGAAGAAGAAGAAGAAACAAAAGGAGAAACGGAAGTTGATTATGCTCATTACACGTAGCGATCCGCAGTTTAACATTTTACGGACGTCCTTCTTGGATCCTGACTATATACATACATATATATATATATATATATATATATATATATACACACACATACTGTTATAATAAAATGAGAATTAGAATTGGTCTACTCATTTAATTGACAATCCTCTTTCTATGAAGGTCGATTATATATATATATATATATACACACACATACTGTTATAATAAAATGAGAATTAGAATTGGTCTACTCATTTAATTGACAATCCTCTTTCTATGAAGGTCGATTACAACAGTAATTACTCACACATAATGGCTGATGTCACTAATTGAACTGTTACATCCATTGATCAGTAACTTCCTAATTTGTTCTTCATCAATTACTTTGGCGAACGTACACATAAGATATTTTTCCTTCAACACTCTCTTTGTGCCAAGTCAAAATAAAAACGGTGCAAAATATGTTCTCTCATTAAAAACTTTTCCAAGTAACAAAACCTAGTGAGATAAAATAAATCTTGGTCAACGCACATGTGATAGTGTATGTGTGCTAGACTCCCCCTGAAGTTTACACTCCCTCTGATATTTACATTAATCAAGAGTGCTTGGAACGTCCTCACATTCATATGTTTATTATAGGGTATCATTGTGTTCCCAACGGTGAATACATACCAGTTTGAGAACGACATATTGGTCAAGGATACCTTGCATTTGTAATGACCAACCAAATAATCATTTGGTGTATTGATGTAGAGGACTACAAGTCCATATGGATTCCATTTCATCTTTCTATAGGGATAAGATGAACCCAAGTCAATAGTTTCTTTAGGTATAATGATATATATTGTATGCCTTCCAATGACACTGTGTTGGCGCTAAGCTAAGTCTAGCTACGAGTTCTTTGAGAATGTTATATCTGGTCGAGTTCTTTGGGCTAAGTATAATATTGCCCTTATCAATAAAGGCACAAAAGAGCTAGAGAGCTGAGAAGAAGGATGTGCACCAAACCTTGGCCATAGAGGACATGTCTTCTTACAAAAGAAAAAGAGAAACTTTCCCGGTTGTTCCTTGCAGTAATGAGGAGTTCCATGCCATGCTGGATTCTCTATTTGCTGATTTCGTCATCAAATTTCCACGACCGAACAAACCTCTATCGAAGGAAGAAAAGAGTGATACCCGCTACTGTCGCTATCATCAATATGTCGGTCACCCAAGCCAAGCATGTCAGGTGTTGCGAAGGATACTCTATGAGAAGATAAAGGATGGAACACTTGAGCTATCTACCAGGCCGCAAGCTAGCGATGAAGATCCTCTGCCAAAACGGAAAGGGAAAGAAACATGCTTTGTGGTCACTACAGCCAATGACCACATGAAGGAAGATGTTGTATACTATCATAATGCACTGTGTCAGTATCAAGGTCTATGAGTTATGGACTGATATACTTGGGAAAGATATTCTAGGCCCCAAGGCTATAATGCTCCATGGTCTCATTTGGATACTCCAGAAGGGAATGTTAATCGGTTCAACCAATACTTGTTCAACCAGTACTCGGAGGCTGATTGTGCCTATCAGGTTGAAGAATTGGACTACGACATGAGCCTAGATGAGAGCTTCCAAGCCCAAGACCCAAAACTCATTCTTATATTATAACATCTTTATTTTGTTCATTCTTACCTACAAATCCATCCACAAACCAGTTTTTCTTACCTTTCCTCTGCCACCGTAGCATTGCTCAACAGGAAATTACCTTCGTCTCTGGTCTAAAAAGAAGGAAAAGGCTGGGGACTGAGTTCGAAGGCCGAGCCTTCACTCTCGAATGAAGAAACTGTAGCATGCAAGTTGCCCAGGCCGCTCCACTCCTGTTTCTCTGTCTCTGCAGCCATCTCTGCAGCACCCCTTGCAGCAAGTTGTCAATGTCATCCTTCAGAACTGATTGCACTTCTTCAGTTTTTCAGCTGAAAATCATGTTACTGAGAAGGGGAATTTTATTTTCCATTAGCTTAAACATGGCTGGCCCTCGCAAAAAGACCACCGATCAAGTCCTATAAAAGAGGGTTTTGGAGCTGCGTACATCTTCATGCAATAACCCAGAAATCCACCATAAACACTCAAACAAGCTTCTCATGCCTTCAAAGCCATATTAACCATCCATCTAATCTCTGCTCTTCCTTCCTTTAGGCCTTTCTAGTTATCCTTCCACCCTACTATCCCTGAAACCCGTCCTTTTTTTTCTAGAAACCAAATTCCTCACAGTTCAATTCGTATCACCATAGTGGCCTCCGGCTCCCACACCAAGCTCACGCTACAAGTCTCTTCTCTTGATTCTGAATCACGCTCCAAATCAACTCAGTAAGTGCAATCCTTTGAGTTGATTTTGGCTTAGTTACTTCCAAATAAAAAAGAACCCTCACAAAAACTCTCAAAATACAATACCTTTTGTAAGAACCAGAATCCTTTGAGTTGATGTACTATTCATGTGAATAGTGAACAGACGAGACTGCCCCTCTTTTTTTACAATCAAGTCATCCATACATGAATTTACAGATCTGTCTTCAGTCTTTATATTTTTATAGTTTTGCCTCTTATTTAAAAATAATAATATTAATTATAATAAAAAAAATAGATTGATGAGTGTGTTAATAACAAATACCGGGTGTTGTTAATAACATCACAATAATAATAATAATAATAATAATAATAGAGAGGAAATTGATTTAACTCTAAAACTAAATAATTGTGTTGAGAGTATTTTAACCGATTAATAATTGTATTGATTGTTTAGATTTTATATTCATTTATATTACTTTTTTTTTAAATATTAATTTTGACGATGCATATGAATGTTGGTATGTGGATTTAGGTTTATGACATCGATTAATAATTGTATCGATTGTTGATGGTTTATATTCATTTATATCAAATTTTTAAAATATTAATTTTGACGATGCATATGAATGTTGATATGTAGGTTTAAGTTTTAGGACAACAATTAATTTCCTTATTAATTTAGTTTATCAGTTCAGCTTATGACATGAACTTATGAGTGTTCATTACTTACAATTTTAGATATTTGGGTTGTTAATATATATTCTGTGTTAACGTCATCTCAATCAATTGTATAATTTTTATTATAATTTCAGATAATTGTTATATAATATTGATCGAACTATAAAATTCACATGTATAGTGTATCGATTTGTTATTCAAATTATTTTTATGTCAATGTAAATATATAATTAATATGATTAGTTCGTTTTAATATTGAGATACACTATCTACTGAAGGTTATAGACAGTGACATAAAAACCAAATATTTTACAGACGCGAACAAAATACTTCTACACGTGCTTTATAGTTCTTATAAAGCACTAGTTTACTATGAAATCTTAATTACCCGTTTAAGTGGATAACCCGACCCGAGTCCACTTCTAAGAGCCCAAAAAAGATGTAACCCAGATTTTTCTTGGTAAACCCAGTTTGGTATTTAGCCCATTATAATAGGTTGGACGGCACGACCAAAAAAAAACATCCCTCTCAAACAAAAACCCTAGCCGCGTTGCCGCAGACGAGAAATCCTTGGAAACTCTCCCTCTGCAAAAATGGGTATTTCCTCCTCTCTTCTTCTCTGTTTCGATTCCTTCAGTTTCTGTCATTCATGGGTACCTCTGATTTTGCTCAGATAGTTTCAGTGTTTGTTCAAGTTTTGATATTTTCTGTGATGCTAATCTTCAGATTTGGTATGATTTTTGCTAGGTATCTCTCGAGATTCCATGCACAAGAGACGTGCCACTGGAGGCAAGAAGAAGGCATGGAGAAAGAAGCGAAAGTAAGAAATCGTTATACACTGTTGATTTATTTTCTGTTCTATATTTGCAGTGTATTCGTTTTTCTTTCTTTGTTTCCTCGAAGAGTTTACTGAAAGCTTTTGATGATCCGGTTATACTCCTTTAAGATTTGTATATTTTGGGTTGTATAGAATCGGCTTTACTGTTGGCTTTTTATGAGTTGGCTTATCTCACTAGGAGTTTTCATTTTTCCTACGGATTCACCATGCAAAGAACATATCACTTGAATTTTCAGTTATGATAAGTTTTGCATGATTAGATTCGATTATGTAGTGCTCACTGTTTTGTGTCTATTATTCTATAGGAATTGATTCTGTTCTGGGCTAGTGATTTGAGAATTGATTTTGTTTTGGGTCGCTGTTTGAAGGTACGAGCTCGGAAGGCAGCCTGCCAACACAAAACTGTCCAGCAACAAGACAGTGAGGAGGATCAGGGTCCGAGGTGGAAATGTGAAGTGGCGTGCTTTGAGGCTCGATACTGGAAATTTCTCTTGGGGGAGTGAGGCTGTGACCAGGAAGACCCGTCTTCTTGATGTTGTGTACAATGCATCTAACAATGAGCTTGTGCGTACTCAGACCTTGGTTAAGAGTGCCATTGTTCAAGTTGATGCAGCACCTTTCAAGCAGTGGTATTCCACCCACTATGGTGTTGAAATTGGCCGCAAGAAGAAAACCGCAGCTGCTATCAAGAAAGAAGCAGAGGTAGGGTTCTACTTACTAACATCTTTTGGTTGATGAAAGTTAAAATTAGTTAGTGATCTCTTTAAGGTCACACCTGCTGGTATTTTCTTGTATCTATTTAGTTATTGTATTTTCTCGTTAAGGTTCCGAACATTATGGTTGTGTGCTAAGTTATTGTATTTGGAAATGCTGCAAGAGGCAAATACAATTATGTTGCATAAAAAATTAGTTACACAAGCTGACAGATTAGATGTTGCATCTCTAATTATTTTGACATTTGGTTTGATAGGATGGTGAGGCCGCTGCAGCAGCTGCTGCAGCTGCTGAGGAGGTGAAGAAGAGCAAACATGTCGAAAGGAAGTTAGAGAAGCGCCAGCAGACTCGTGTGCTTGACCCGCACATTGAGGAACAATTTGGCGGTGGTCGTCTATTGGCTTGCATCTCTTCACGACCTGGTCAATGCGGCCGTGCAGATGGGTATGTTGCTTTCTCTACTTGTGCATCTCAAATTTGAATATTTGATCACTGTCTCATTATTTTTATTTGAACGTACAGTCTTTTGATTCCCATTTACATTTTTGTAGATACATCTTGGAGGGCAAGGAGCTGGAGTTTTACATGAAGAAGCTGCAGAGGAAGAAGGGAAAGGGAGCAGCTGCCTAAGCTTTTGCTGTATCAACTTAGTGATTTTAGACTCTGAATATCCGTTTCCTTCCAGCTTTTTTACTTTTTAATGGATTGCACTTTTTCAGTTTATATTCTATTGTTTGTTTTTGGTCAATCTCTTTTGGGTGAACTATGAATACTGCAAAATTTTGTTGAACTTGTAGATGATTTGTTTTCATGGAGAACTACTTACTTTTATCTCAACATCAAGGGCAATAAAACTACTTATAGGACAAGGACGTGTATTATTAAAGTCGACAATATCTGTAGTATGAAGAAATAAGTTTAAGCATATAGCTTAGCTCCACGTAACTGTGTTTGGTTTTTCCTCTTTTCCTGGGCTCATTTGCCATGACTTCCTTAAAGGCTTGCAATCAGTATCATATTTCTGGTCAGGCTCAATTTATCTGAAATCGTGTCCCTTCAAATTTGCTAATTCTTGCCTTGTTCGGGCGAAGTCAGATCATGTATGTAGGAGCTGGTGCAAATGTTTGGGAAGCAAATTTACCGACCAGCCCAACCACTCAGTTTAATGTCTTTTTTCTTAACCATGACTGACCATAGTTAAATGTAATAAATTTTCTGTAATTTTTATATAATTCTTTTTAACTTGCCTAGCCTAAGTTAGGAACGACCAAAAAGAAAATAAGTTAGATGATGGGAAAAACAAAACCCAGATACTGCATAAAAAACAAAAACAAAACCAAGATTAACTTCCACCGTAGTTGGTAAAACTATCATAAGAAACCCGGATTGCCCTTCCACCTATTGACAATGAAATTTAAACAGGGTTTAACTGCTAAATATATCATCTTTCTTAGACCCTAACTCCCTAAGCGGCTAAGCTATCAGCTGAAATGAATACCATTTTTATACCCAGAACATAAACATGAACAATAGTTGAGAAGGTGAATTGATCTCCTCTACTAAACGTTGTGGCAGGCAGATCTATCGGCATTGCTATAAGCCCCGCAGATTTTAAACCTTGTTCCAATATTCTTTTAATTCCAATATCCTCGAGAACAAATAGATTGATTTCCCAGCCTTATTTTAGAAGTGTTGAAGTTGGAATTAAAAGAAAATAGAATTTATTTATTTTTTGAAAACAAATTTATTATAATTTTATATGATTATGTTAATCACGCATCTATGCCTCATCATTTGGTCATTTGACCCTAGCCCGCCCTACCCTCTAGGGTCGAAGCCCTACCAGACCCTCCATTAGGGCGGGCGGGCCGGCCCTAGCCCTTCTCAAGTAGGGTAGGGTAAGGGTTGAACAAATGAAACCTACCCTACGATCCTACCCTAATGAGCCATTTAGGGCCGAATCCGGCACGGCCCTAAAAGCCCGCCCTTTAGGCCCAATAATTTCTTATTTTTTGTATTGTTTTAATATGTTTCTCTTTTGTAGTTGATTTTCTAACTGATTTCCTTTTGTTTTGTTAATTAACGATTGTATTTTGATGATTTAGAGCAATAGTTCATGAGATATATGAGTATAACCACTTAGTTTATAGATATATATATCTTAAATTAAGTATAATGTGTATATATGCAAGTTAAATATAACCTCAAAAATAAGGTTAATTACTTATAATTGTAAAGCTAAATTGTGAGAAAAAATAACAAATCTATCTCGGCCCTGTTTAGCCATATTTAAAAGGCCGGTCCTACCCTACCCTATTAACCCTAACGAAATGGGCCGCTAGGGCGGGCAAGGGCTTATATATTTAAGCCTCGACCCTATCCGACCTTAAATTTTGTTGACTTTGACCGAGCCCTACCCTACCTAACCCTACCCTAAGCCCTAATTTAGGGTTGGGCCGGCCCTAACCCAACTCATGATAAAGCCTACACACCTATTTTCTCTATTAACACACCCTTCTCATTTTTTTATTACCTTTTGTTTTAGCTTTATTTGGAATACCCAAAATACCCATAACACCAGTATCTTTGATTAGCAAATGAAAAAAGATGTAGGAGGTTCTTGAAGATCCCAAAAATGCAACCACTAATTCTATGAAAACAAGATAAAAATCTAATCCATTATACCCAGAAAGAACCTGACTTTAATTGGAAAGTCCCTCCCTTCCTCGACCCAGTTCCAAAACTTGACCAGAATCACCGCCTCCGGCAAAATGTGCGACCCAAGTTTAGGTTTCGCCCCCGCAAACAGCGAAAACCGGTAACAGTCTCCGGATCAACACAGAGCTGGTTGGGATGAAGATGAGAGCTCCAAAGGTAGAGTTGGGTCTTGCTAGCTTGATTCTATGACTTGTATCAGATTATGCAAAGCGATGGTTTTAGGTTACGTTCAAGGAGGCCAAAGGCGGCAACACCGCAATGCAGGTGTTAGTGGGGCTATGGTTTAGAAAAAACCTAGAAAAAAGAGGCATGCTTGGTTTAGTAGAGCTAGTTTCTCTTCTTTTTATCTCTTCTTTCACAATTAAGTTCCTCTTGAAAACCTCTTCTCTCTCACGCAATCCTAAAATAAGCCAGGTGGGGTGATGAAGATAATCATCGCCATAGATGAAGGCGTAAGGATGAAGTTGCAGTGCGGCCGATCAGATCGTGCCGAAATGAGGAGAGAGATGGCTCGTACTATTCAGTTTTGGGTATTTGGGGTATTCTGCAAACAAAGCTAAAACAAAAAGTAATAAAAAAATAGGGGGTGTGTTAATAGAGAAAACGAGTGTGTGAATAACACTACCCAATTACGGTTAGTTTCCGTTTTTGTACGTTTCCTTATACGTAAATTCCGATTATGACTCTTAACTCGACTAAACGGAAACAATACACTTTAAAAAGGAGTCTAAGACTACCTCTTCTGCATTTCAGCCAGATTCATGGCATTTCCGGATCTCCTGCCAGATTCCGGTCAACTTACCTGAATTTCGCCATAACTTCCCCGTTTCTTCGTCTCCAAGTTATCGACAACATGCAATGGAAACAGAATCAATTAAACATCAAATCATCACCAATTTTACAACACACAGCAGCAAGAATTACACAGTTCATAAAGAGATAAAACATACCCTCTGCCTCGCTCCCAAACTCAGACCTAGAACCACTGCCTCTGCTCCAAAACCTCACCAGCTGCCTCCAACAGCCCTGCTTCAGCCTTAGAAGTCCACCAGACGCCCAAGAGCACGGCCACCGGAGGAATAACACGAAACCCGAGAAAAAATAGTGAAATGGGGCTTTTCGATTTGGAAATCAAATCAAACATCAAGAGGCAAGTGAAGGAAGAGGAAGAGAAGAGGAACAAGATTCTAACCTTACTTCGTCGAATCGCCGCCTGGAACGTCGGTTTCCGGCTATTGACCGCCGCGTCCCATCTCGGTGGATCTCCCTCCACGATGGACATCAAAAGTACATCCAAGCAAGCTGCAAATTACACAAACAATTTCATAACCAACAACAAACACCATCAAAAGTAACATAAACATTTTGCATTAAATTTTGAATTTATAAATTGTTCATAAACCTAAAAAGTAAATAAATAATTGTTCATAAACCTAAAAAACTAAATAAAGTCGATATCGTCTAAATCAATATCCGCGCCAAGATGAGGTTGCTGGGGAGGTTGCGGCGGTTGAGGTAAGGGAATAGGCGTGGGCATGGGCGGAAGCGGAAGTCCGTGAAGCTGTGCAGCTGAAAAATCTTGCATGTACTGGAACATCTGCTGTTGTTGTGCCTGCTGGGTGGCATATACTGCTGCATTATACTCCTGTAAAGCGGCAGTATGTGTTGTCTGGGCGGCTTGCTGTTCCCGTAACATCTGAACTTCCGCCTCAAGCTGAGTCGTTCTGCTGCTGGTCGATGCTCCTTTTTTTTGAAACCCGGGAGTGGTCTTCAGTACCCCCTCGCCCTTCTTTCCCAGACCCCGACAGTAGAAGTTATTTCCTCACGGTGGGAATGTTGTGCCCATGATCCTTGCCCCAACGCTGAGATCCGAAGTGTCGATCCGGGACATGGCTTCCGACATGTCTTCCTCTTGCGTGTCAGGCCATGTCTCCCTGACTATAGCAGCCATCACCTCGTCACTAGCCTGCCTCACCCTCGCCTAATTTGATATGAAAAAATAATTAATTAACATTTTGAAAGATATATATAAATATAATTTACTAAATTTGAAAACGTAAAACGACTTACAATATCCTTCTGGGCGTCAGGATATGCCTTCTCGTACGTATAAACGTACCGGTTGACCTCTGGATATTCCCTGGCCGCCTCCTCCATCAACGATGCGAACGGTCTAGAACCGGCATGATGGTTCCTTGTGTTGTGTTGCCGGTTTTGAGCGTTCACCCGGGAAACGGCCTACAAAGGAATCAAATTAGTAAAATATTTTAAAACGTATTAAATATAATTCAATATAATAAATTATTATTTTTAATTACCTGTTTATGTGGGTTGTTGAATTCCGATATCAGAAGCCAACGTCACTCGTATTCCCTGAACTGGAACTCAAGGGGGGTGCCAGAACGTTCGTTCCCATGCGTAGTCCAGTGGGTACGTAACTCGTTCTTCCACTCCTTGTACATTTAATACGCGAAAAAAATATAAATATTATTAATTATACATAATTTTCTTTTGTCCTTAACTTTGCAACGTACCTTCCCCCATGCACAACGTCCGCCCAGGTGTTCCTCAGGTACTGGGGAACGTCAAACCACACTTGTATTAAAACATTTATTAGTTTAGGCGTTCATAAATCTACAATGTAATAAATAATGTTAAATGTGAATTTTGTTATACTTACCGACATTGCGTTGTGGACCATGTCCTTAACCTCCTGTGGGACCTCGCCCCAGTCTGACCAAAACATAGGGACTCTATCCCTAATAAGCGCTCCCACGTGGCCAGAGTACATCCTCGTCTTGCCGCCCGATACTACGTTCCCATCCCCGTCAGTATTAATGACGATCATTCCTGAGGTACTCACTATCTTCTCGAGAGCTTTCCCTGTGACGGGACCTCTCTTCTTCCTTGTCGGCTTAGCTCTGACGGTGCCTATCATAAATTGATTATTAATAAATTATTTTTATTATAACATTATAACATAACAAATTACTTATATAATCATTATCTAAGGGCGTTGGGGCGGATGCGACGGACTCCGACTCTGTCGCCGATGATGATACCCTCGCAGAAATTAAATCTGTATCAAACGGCACGAACAGGTACACCGCTTATGGGGTAACCTGCGGGGGTAGTGGATAAATCGGCGCCCCTGAGTCATCGAGTGCAGGTAATGCCGGTATCAAGCGCGGAATGTAGAGAAGAGGCGGCGGCATCTGTACCCCGGAAGACCCACCCTCCGATGCAGTAGGGCCCGGACCCGGTGCCCTGTGTATCTCAGGCATACGTGGTGCAGACACCTCCGCCTGAGTCGGAGGTCATAGTTGCCTCAAGGAGTGAGGGACGCTAGGCTGCCTGGAGGAGCGAGGGGCGTCCGGCTGGCTGGAGGAGCGAGGGGCGCTAGGCTGCCTGGATGAGGGAGCGGCATCCTGCTGCCTGGAGGAATGTGTGGCCCCTAGCTGTCGCTGTGTCGGCTCTAGAAGAGACGCCCGTCGGGCCGTCATTGGGCCCTGAAACGAACCCCGAGGGTTGCTAGACGTTTCCTCAGACGATTCACCCCTTTGGCCCTTCGAACTCTTCGATTTACTAAAGAATCCTTTCATCCTAAATAATATAATTAATATTTTGTTAAATATATAGCATTATAAAAAATGAACAAAATTATCACAAATTAATTTAATATACCAATTAATATTTTAATATACCCAAATATATTAAATATACCATTCAATATTTTAATATACCCAAATATATTAAAAATTTCCAAATTACTTTATACACCTAATTTACTAAATATACCAAATTCACTAAATATACCCAAATATATTAAAAATCACTAATTTACTAATTAATTGAAATAATTCAATATAATTCAACATTATTACCAACAATATTATCACAAACAACATTATCACAAACCCTAATTATCATATAATTCAATATATTGAAAAAAATTGAAAATAGTTCTATAATACAATATAAACATGAAATAGCATACCTTATTTGTTTGGGAGATGGGAGAGGCGGAGTGGAGGCCGGAATTCGTCGAAAAAGCGGAAGAAAATCGAGAGGAGAGGGAGAGAAACCGTGCGGCCGGAAGAGAGAATGGAGAAGAAATGGGGTTCTGTCCAACTTTAGCTGACGACATAAAAAATTCGTCGGCTATAGTCCAACTTTAGCCGACGACAAAACCCTAAATTCGTCGGCTAAAAAGGTACTATAGCCGACGAAATTAATAAAAAACTTCGTCGGCTATAGTCCCACTTTTAGCCGACGAAATTACTACGAATGTTTAGTAATTTCGTCGGCTAAAGTACATTTTATAATTATTTAGTAAGTTCATGTACAATTTATATGTTTTATCTTGTGAAACGAAAAACCGACCGTCAGATATCATCATTATGTTGAAACATGTTCGAGGGTAAATTTTCAGCATCATCGGACAAACTTAAGGGCTCGATCCGCACGGTCAATCCCGTTAGTCAAACCCCTAAATACAAACAAACGGTGATTTGGCCGCCTAAATTACGTATTCTGTCCGGACCTTGAATTACAAATAGTTTCATATCGAGGAGACGCAACTAGTGGTATAAAAGTTATAAGAAAAATAACCGTCGGAGATAGGGCGTCCTCTATGGAGAACGAATAGAAAAAATGCAATGACCGCAAGTATTGGCACTGAAACTTATCGGAATTACGTGATTTTTCAACCATAGACATTGTCGCATCACGGGGACAATTCTCGGTCCCGGAACACGACGGTAACCGCCGTAATCCCGGTCAGGCGAGTAATCAATACGTCTTTCGACGTATTGATGACCCTCCGGACCGAAACCACAAGGCTATGAGAGAAATAAACAACACATGAATAATAATATGAATGTCAAATACAGAATGACAAATGGTCAGAGTAGCATACAAATGTTTTACAAGCGGAAGATAATAGAAAATACCTGAGACAGAAATAGTACAAGAAAAAGTCTCGAGACAAAGAGCCCGAAAAGCGTCTCAAAGTATCCAACAGATTACAACATCAGAAATACGGAAATCAAGAAACATGAAAACCACACCAGAATGGGAGTCCTCGGAATCGAAAGTGCACGATGACCGTCGACGCTCCGCGATCTAGTCCAGATCCTCTAGTGACGGGTGCTGTAGACCTGAAAAGATGTAGAGGTGAGCAACTCGTCCTCGCTAACCCAAATGGGGCCAAAGCCATCCAAGTCGGGGTTTAAAACCCATGAGAAAACATTTCGTATATATATATGTAGGTACTCGTAAGTACGAAAGAGCATGTGGAAAAGTAAATGCACGCCACGTACACAAAGCTCGGTAAAACATGGGACCACACATGAAAGAACTTTCTGGATCTGAGCGGCCGAAATCCCGGGTTTGTCTTCACTGCAAACCGGGGCCAACTATCTAAGCGCCCGAGTGCGCAGAATAGCGAGAGCGTTCATTTCCAGCTAACGCCCAACAAATAGCAGTCCACACTTACGTCACGTTTTACTCTGTACGAGACGAGCGTAAGCGGGATAAATGAATAAAATAAACAGGGCATAGCCCCTCTGGAGGTTTACGGTCATCGACACCGCAGGAGTGCTAGAATACTAGGTCCCGTCGCTCTCAGGCCAAGCACCGGAAATCAGGACGACGGTACTACTTTTCGATCCAAAACTCACACACACACACACACACACCAAGTGCTATAAGAAGCGTGTGGTCAAGCTTAAAACAATGCATCATTATTTTATAAGTAAAAAGTGAAAGAGCCGCCGACCCAAGAGGGTTCCGGCTCACCCATTGGGCGTGCTCCCCCTACTACCTGGTATGATGGTACAGCTGGCTGCGCTCCAACTCCTGGTCCTCCTGAAGTCTGTGTAGACGAGCTCCTGAGTCTGTGGGTGAGATAACAATGATAGTCAGGTATAAGTAACTCGAGGATCTACTAACTACGACTAAGACTTGATAAACATTCTTTGTTTATCTTTCTGACATTAGGGTTTGACTTGTTTGACACTCCGATTCTCGAACCGGCGAGAAGTCGGGATTATTTATTATTCAGTACTTACGTCGTTTTGCCACGTTTATAAACTAAAAGTCTTTAAAACGTTTAACCGTAGTGTTCGAAAACGTAAAATAGGTGTTCTACGGTATAAGTTAAAAGTCAACTTTGAAATAGTAAAAGTCAACGGTCAACGGTCAAAAAAGTAGACGGTCAAAAAGTCATCCGTCAAAAAGTCAACGGTCAAAAGTCAACCAGTCAAAGTCAAAAAGTCAACCGGTCAAAGTCAAAAAGTCAAAGTCAAATAGTCAACAGGTCAAAGTCAACCGGTCAAAGTAAACAGTAAAAAGTAAACAGTAAAACTGTAACAGTAAAACAGTAAAACAGTAAAAGTAAACAGTAAAAACTGTAACTGTAATTATTTCAAACAGTCAGGGGCAAATTGATAACTCTACCCCTGGGTAAATGGTAAAAGTAAAACTGACACGGTAAAAACCAGAGTTTTTACCGTGCCGGTCTCCGATCCACTGTGCCGCCGGATTTGGCCGGTTTTCCGGCCAAATCGAGCCTTCTGATCAGTCCTAACACCTTCTAAACAACCTGAGCTACCCAACAAGGCTTCAAACATCAAGAAAGATCGAGTTTTATACCTCTCACTGCCTCCACTGTGTTTTCCGACGAGATATGTTGTATTTCGTCGGCTAAAACCTTCTTAGCCGACGAAATATGTTATATTTCATCGGCTAAAACTGTCAAATAGATAAAAAAAACATGTGGTTTAACCGTAGCCATACCAATTTCCTGCATATATAACCAACATTAAGATACATTATGAATTCAACTGCTTGTACCATATAAAACACACATCAAATTGTATTACAAATTAAAACTAAGAAGGCTCGTAATCAGAATCATCTGATGAGTCTTCTTCGGTGTCAGAATTAATTTCTGGCAATCTATGCATTTCTACATCACAAGAGTCGTCGTCTGTTTCTTGATTTGGATCCACATCAATAAGCCGAGCGTCTAAATCACGAATTCGAACCGAACGACCCGCTTTAAAATTATTAAAGCGAATTGTAGAGGAGTCAGGAATACCTATTGCACTGTGTTCTTGATACGCAACATCTTCTTCCTCGTCTTCGGCCTCTCCAAGTGTAGCCGCCCAGTAAATGTTTCGAGGGTGTACAAGATTGACGACTTTCCACGCGTCACCGTTAACAAGGTCATCAAGATAAAACACTTGTTTCACCGATGTCGCAAAAACAAACGGGTCATCTTCGTAATAGCTTGTAGCAGTGTTCACCGATAAAATCCCGTGCTGATCAATCTTCATGCTCTGCGAGCTTCTAGTATCAAACTATCTACACCTGAACAGGTGCACGGTCATGCCTTGCCCATAAACGAGTTCCACCACTGAATCAAGAACACCGTAATAATCAACTCCATTCCGGCCACCATGCGCCATCACCCCAGAATTCTGTGTTCTTCGTCTGTTGTCTCTCTGTTCACATATAAATTGTACGCCATTGACCTTGCACATCGGGTAAACTCTTGACATTATCGGCTTCATAGCTAGAAGTCTTAGTTCGTGAGACCAATTTGGGTGACCATCAAATTGAATATGGTTCATCTGCAACCAAATATTCAATGTATTGTAAATATGAATAATTATGCAATGAATGAGTCATGAACAGAAATAAAGAATTACATACCCAACCGCCAAAATAGTTCGCGAACTCCTTGTTGTGGTAGTCGAGATCACCTTGAATGTCTGGACAGTATAGATGGATGTCTTTCCAGTATTCAACTTCTGGACAGTTAATCAATACCCACCAATGGACTATGACTAGCTCATGTGGTTGCAACTTGTAGGACTGGTAAAATTCCATAAACTTCAACATCATTAGAGACTATGGAAAGGTTAAACTTCGGTTCATCAACCGGTATGGTTTGTGGAGTTTCCTTCAATGCTCCTAGATACAACTTCATGTAGGTGACGCACTCGTGCGCAATATATGCTTCAGCTATACATCATTCAGGCGCGGATTTGTTAGCCACATAAGCTTTGTAGTTTCCAAGTTGGCTACAAATAAATAAATTTGTTGTCATATGTTACGATTATACATTGAACATGTACAATAAAAACATGAGGTGAAAAAAACATACCTTTCCATAGGATACATCCAAGTATAGTGTACTGGACCGGAAAATGGATCATCAGGTGCGGCATGATGTCAAAAAAATTTGGAGGAAATATCCTCTCAAATTTACACATGATATAAATAATGTCCTGTTGCATTTCCTGGAGATCAGATTTTGTCACTTCCCTTGTGCATAACTTCTGGAAGAATCTTGACAAAGCTACTAACGGCTCCACCACCTGACGGGGAATGAACGGTCGAATGAAAATAGGGAAGAGACGTTGTAGCAGAATATGACAATCATGACTCTTTAACCCGTACATTTTATTGTCCCAAATGTTTACACACCGGGCTATATTTCCTGCGTAGCCTGAAGGATACTTCACAGAACTCAACCACCTGAAAATTACGTTCTTCTGGTCAGGCTTCACGGTGTACGGAGCTTGAGGCATTTTTTTCTTCCCTTCTTTCAACCACAAATGTCTTCGTATCTCCATTTTTTTAAGATCAATGCGTGCCTTCGGACCGTCTTTCGTCTTTCCCTCCAAGTTCAGCACGGTTCCCACCACACTGTCACACACATTCTTTTCTATGTGCATCACATCTAGGTAGTGCATGATCAACAACTTACTCCAGTATGGGAGTTCCCAGAATATGCTCTTATGTGTCCAAAATTTATACCTGTCGGGTCTGTCAGGTATTGCCGCCACTATATTGGGATGATTGCTGATCTGCCCAAAATCATACTCATTAAGCACTGCTAAATTTTCTTCCCCCGTCCATCTTCTAGGAGGCACACCAAGTTCTACAGTCCCATCAAATGCCTTGTCATCGAACCGCCATTCGTGATCATACGGAAGGAGAGTACGGTGACCCAATGTACATATCTTGTTGCAATGACTACTCCTCCCCTCATCGCTTAGGCACTCTGGACAAGCCTTGTATCCCCTAACAACGTTGCCCGATAACATCCCACGGGCAGGAAAATCACTAATGGTACCAACAACCATAGCATGCATCTAGAGCATCTCGTGCATGAACTTATCATAAGTGGGATGACCAACGTCCCAAAAAAACTTAAGCTCTTCAATTAAGGGTCTCAAATACACATAGAGACACTTCCCTGGATAACCGGGTCCCGGAATCAACAAACTCAACATATTGTATTCCTTCTTCATGCACATCCATAGAGGAAGATTGTATGGTACCAAAATCACCGGCCATACACTGTATTGAAGACTCATGTTGCCAAAAGGATTGAACCCGTCGGATGAGAGCCCGAGCCTAACATTTCGGACCTCTGACGCAAAATGAGGAAACTCCCTATCTATATGCTTCCAGGCCTCCCTGTCAGCAGGGTGTATAAGGGTATCTTCGCCGTGCAATTCCCTATCAGCGTGCCATCTCATAGATTTGGCCGTGTGTGATGACATGTACAACCGTTCCAGCCTATCCCTCAACGGGAAATACCGAAGTACCTTCATAGGTTTCCTATTGCCTGCAGGAGTCAACTTATGCCTGTCACTCTGACATACTGGACATGTGTCAAGGTCACTAAGGTCATTTCTTTCTGGATCTTTACCCTAGAAAAGAACACAATCATATCTGCATGCATGGATCTTGATGTAGGAAAACCCAAGATATTTCAGATACATTGGACCTTATGATGAGTGGTAGGAAGAGGATGACCGTGGGGCAGCATCGAAGCAGTGTACTGTAGATACTCATCAACAGCCTTCACAGTCGATTTTATCTCAACTTTAATCTTCATAACGTCCATCACACTTTCAAGAACCGTTTTCTGACAACCGGGGTACACAGGGGTCTGTTGGAAAGCAAGTAGTTTGTTGTACCTGTCAATACCAGCAGTGTTGACAACTCTAGGGAAATGCTGCACCAGCTCAGACATATACGGTCCTTCAGAGCATACACCCCTCTCATAAGGAAACATATCGTTGATGAAGGCCGTTGTTGGATCGTTAGATGTACTGCCCGTCTCAGAAAATTGCCCATGATCATGCGGACCCTCTGATGATGTTTCACCGTGATATATCCAACATGTGTACTTCTCCCAAAACCCATAACTTTTAAGGTGCTGCCAAACCTTGTCAATTGCAAATCGATGCATATCGCTGCAACACTGACATTTAGTGCAAGGATAATAGAAAATTGTATTCCCTTTAGCATTATTCATCACATATTCAATAAAACTAACAACTCCTTTAGCATATCTTTTGTCCCATTTTGGAAGCGAAATCCAACTCTTATCCATATCTTGAGAAGATAACATAATATATATGTATAAACGCTAATTAATTAAATTTACGAATCATTCAATATATATTATATCTACAGTTAACGTACAATTAATATATATATATATATATATATACATGCATATATATAATAATTACTAATTAATATAATCAAATTGATATATATATACATACATATATATAACAACAACTTCATATATATTATCAAACCCAAATCGATCAACTCAATCACACTCAAAATACAATATAATCAACTCTAATTAAAACTCAAAATCAATGCATAACGAAAATAAAACTCTTAAATCAACTCAAAAACAAGATATATACACATATACGTACCTATATATAGCGTCACAAACTAATTTCGGACAGATTTCGACAACACCCAACAATTTCGCCAACCCCAAAACTTTTTCTCCCGTTTTTTCTTTCACATCAGCTGCTGTCTAGATCTTGAAATATAAAGACTTTTAGCCGACGACATTATATATCGTCGGCTAAACTTTTAAAATTTCGTCGGCTATAGTTCACAGACTAAAGCCGACGAAAAAAACTATTTTAGCTGATGACACAACATTTCGTCAGCTAAAAGTCCACTTTAGCCGACGAAAAAAAATTTCGTCGGCCTGTTAATTTTTTTTTCGTCGGCTATGATACTTATTCTGGTAGTGTTAGACACTATTATAAATATATGAATTACATATTGTTCCATACATTAATAATAATTTATCTTTCATTGGCTCATATGAACAACAAAAATTTCATATTACCTTCAAACATTCCTATTACCCGCACTCATCAAACATTGAGCGATCCTATCTCTTACTAATTCCATTTCTTGTGCTCTATGATTATGGGATTCTTCTTGTTCATCATCATTCATCTCTATGTCACCAATGTTACCCAACCTTTCTGAGTCACAAAAATCAGGATTGCGTCGTGCATGTCTCCTTATATAATTATGAAGTGTCATTGTGACAATGACAATCTTCACTTGTTTCTCAAATGGGAAACCTAACATGTTACTTAAAATGTGCCATTTAGCTTTCTAAACTCCAAAGGTGTGTTCTATAACGCCTCTTAGAGAAAAGTGAGCTTGATTAAATACCTCCTTTGCATTTTTTGGTTCTCGCCCACGGTATTGTTGAAAATGTTGGTTTGCTCCTTTATAAGGTCCTAAAAACCCCGGCATTTGTGGGTATCCCGAATCAACAACATAATATTTTCCTGTTAATTAAAATAATTAGAAGCGACTTAAGTGAAAACATTCAATATTTAATAAAGGTTACTATATTCAAATATATATTACCTGGTGGAGGTTTAGGAAACTTTTTACTTGGAACTCGAAGTACATCTAGAAACACTCTTGTATCGTGAGCAGACCCTTCTTATCCGGCACATGCATAAATAAATTGCATATCAAAGTTGCATGCCGCCATAACATTTTGGGTTGGTGTTCCTTTTCTACCGATAAACGGTACTTGATATCGAGGAGATATTGAAGCGGGAACATGCACTCCATCAATAGCACCAATACAATCCTATAAATGTTAAAAGTTACAATCAAATGACATGATAAAATCAATGCAATTCAAATCATAAAAGTAAGTAAAGTTTGACTATTACCTTAAAATATGGCATGTATCTCCTATCATTCATGATCTCTGGGGCAGTGCCGTTAAAATGAGGATATGTTGGCTTGATAATTTCTTCATTAAATTGATACAAAATATCTAAGGTCTTTCCAAAATACCTACTAATAGTTTCTGTTGAATGTTGAAAACGCTCTGCTTCCGACCTAGTTTCACACCCATGTCCTAATAAATGCAATATCAATCCTACTATTTCAACATGACTCGTTCTATTTGAACCAAACACCCCAAACTTAGTTTCCAGATCACTACATAAACGGTAAAATACATCCTTATCCATTCTAAATGCATTATAACATCGAGTGTTATTCCCTTGTAGTACTTCCATCACCCACCTATCAAGTCATGAGTATCTGATCATCATCTCCAGAGTTGCTCATACTTCAATGAACACCTGCATAATCAAATCTCTACACACATTAATCATTATTAAACTAATACATGTTTACTGTGTTCAAATGAAACATAAATGTATGGATAATAATTCATAATTGTTTTCAAAGGTTAAGACACACCAACATAAGTCTTTGGTTCTTATAACTAAAGAACATCCAGATGAACATAAACAAACATCTAACCAAACAAATAACACAATAACATACACACAAAACACTATTTTTTTGCTAATTTGCTTCTCTCATATTCCAGCCAATCCAACCTCGTCTCAGTATCTTCCATAGTGCTAAACATCTCTCTTTTCTCTGGAACAACAAACAAATCTGTGGCAAAGTACCACAATGGAGAACGAGGCTCGCCTCCCGGCAACGAAGTAACTACCTTCATCACATCTTTGATGCTACTGCCTCCCTTAGAAACTGAAGTTGCCGTACTTCTACTCTCAATTGCCTCGCACATTCTATCAATTTTGGTAGCCAAAAGAACTGCACCTCCCAACTTCCCCTTTTTTGTAGCCACTCCTTTGCCTTTTTCAATTCTCTCACTTCTTTTTCGTATACCTTGGGTAGATGTAGGCTGAATATCGCACTCATCACCACTTTCTTCAAAATCATTTTCATGAACCGGACTTATTGGTTGAGGTAGTGAAGAACCTGGTGTACAAGCATACCTACCAGTGGCTACAACTCCTGAAAACAACTTATCCAACTTAGCTTCAAAATCAGGTGCAATTCCCTTTTTCCGTAACTTTCCATATTTCGGCTTATCCTACAAAAAAAATAGATTTGTTAAAACATGTTCTAGTAACAAGACATGAAATTAATTAAAAGAATATGAAAAAATAAATACAAACCTTGATTTTCTCACGCCACCAGTCTTCGGATGCATCTATAGTCTGGTGCCTGTGATCCCAACCAAGACCGGTTTGATTACCCTTCAAGTCTTTCCATAGTTTCCACTGCTTTTTAAGGTTATCCCACTTGTTTTTCATTTGTTTTTTGGTGTACTGTCTACCGGTTTCTTGTTCAAAATTACGTATAAGATTATCAAATCCCTCTTTACTAAGATGAGTATTTGGACGGTTATTCTTGTCCACCTCCTTGACACACAAGTCACAAAATATTTATACTAATTGTTCATTCCAAACAGCAGACTCTTTTCCCATCTAGCACAAATAAAAGCAAAAATAAATAAATGGAATATATTGAAGACCTAACTACACTGGAGCTCAAATCAAAAAATATGGTCCAAAGAGAGATAATAAAAAATATGTATACTAACTATACAGTGATGTGCTATGTTCAGGCAAGTAGTGCATTGGTTAAATCAATTGTGTAGAAAATTGGTGATGAGATGTACCACAATTAAGTGCTTCTACAGGTAGGAATGTGTATGTCTAGATTGGGATACAAAACGAGTTAGAATTAAGGATTCAATGAGACGATCAAAACTGAGATATAGTTGGAGAATATTGAACACTATTTTAACACTATTGAGTTTCATTAAAATTTAAAATCCACTCAGAGAATAAGTAGCGACTTGCTACATTTCCACAGATCAAGTACTTGGAGGTGAAACGACCAAGTCAAATCAGGCACACCAAGCAAGCTGTACTAAGAGACATATGAAGCATAATCTTCTCAGCTTGAGGACAATTTTATCAAGTGGAGGACCATCTTCTGGGGTAAAAAATCTGAAAATCAGACCACCAACAAGGTGACCAGAATTGTAGCTACAGACATAACAAATACGGTCATTGATTGTCAAATAGAAAATAATAAAACCTTATCTATTCATCTAAAAAGAGGGGGAAACTGTTTATGAACCCTTGATAATCTTTTATAGGTAAATGTACAAAATAATGGAGACCAAATAATGAACTAATCCAGTTTTCATCCCCATGCACAATTTGTTCACAGAATCACAGTACCAGAAGACTGATACGTAGAACTGGTTTACTTGATACAATATTAACTTTTGACTGTTCTCAGTTCTCACTCATACCATTTCTTAGATCTACAGGTAAAATTTAATTTCTGCTAAAACCTACTGCTTGGATGATGAACAAGTGAGACTAATTTTACACTTATCAGACACAAGGTGTGCAAATTTTTTACTTCAATATCAAAAAACATGCCACAATGTTCACAAAAACTCGGTTAATTGAAACCAGAAAATTAACCTTTCAGATAAACTGTTATGAACAGCGCATGAAATTCTCAACATCAATATATTTGGAAAACAATTTAAAGGTTCTGGTTTAGTTCACTTGAAGAAAGTTGAAACAGTCAAAAAGGATGAATCCTTTTCAACAAAACACTATCAATTATTGCAAAAATAGCCTCTACAGAGTCAAGAGGATAACTCAACCAACATCTAATGCTTCCAAAATGGGGAAGTCTTCAACAAGATCAAAGAGAACAATCTCAGTTGAGTTGATGATCATTCCTCCTCTAACTGAGATATTGTTATCACAATTTCAAAAAAATGAAAGAAAAGAGGATCACATGGGAATATCTCTTATTGATATGAAAATCTTCCTACAAATCATAACCACACAAAAGCCAAATGATTCACCACAAACATACAAAACCAATCACTTATTGGGCAGAAGTTAAAATCTCACATAGGTTCATGAGAGGATATTAACAGAAACCCAACTCAGCAAAGATGCCCAGATAAAAATATTTCAAAAGAAAAAAAAAGACAGATATATAAGTATATAACATATAGATACAGACATATGCAGAAACTATGGAAAGAAGGACTTGCCTGAGAGAGACAGAGATCTTGTACTTGCAAAGTTTTAGCAACTGAGGAAATGAAATGCTGAAGGTGAGAACGCAGAGTGGGAGAGGGAGAGGAGTCTGGTGGTGGCGGAAGGTGAGAACGCAGAGCCTCTGAATCAATTGTAAGTGGGTACCTCCGATCCTGAAAAGGGTGCGACTCCGATCCTGAAAATTTCAAATTCAAAACGAAAATCACACCAAAACCAAGCACATGTGGCTTAATCAATTGTAAGTGGGTACCTCCGATCCTAAAAAGGGTGCGACTCTGATGCTTCAGAAAAGAGAGAGTGAGCCTCTGAACAAATCAGATCTAGCAGCAACGATTCTGGGTCTTGAGATGGAGAGAATGAAGAGTTAGAGAAGAGTTGAGAGAGCGCTGGAGAGATGAGCAATTTGTGAGAGAACGACACTGGAGAGAGGAGCGAAAGGAGACACTGGAGTTGTGAGAGGAACGGCGTTGGAGAAATTGTAAGCAAAATTGTGAGGGTGGTTATGCGAGGGTCAAAAGTGGAATATTTGAAAAATTCATTAATGAACAGTAGTAGCGCTACAGTTAAATAAGCGCTTCCCGCTTTTAAAAGCTCAGTCTCCGTGACTTCGGCTTTTTACAAGAAAAAGCCCGTGCTTTAAAGCAAAGCTATGCACTTATTTGCTTTCCAAACACCATTTGCTGCTTTGCTTTGTAGCAAAGCCTCCAGAAGCCCAAACAAACACGCACTTAATTGTTTGAGATATACGAAGGAAGCAACATACGTTTGCATTAAGGGCTTTTATCCTTAATTATATACATACAGTTGCGCCCGGGGCGTACATGTTTGGCAGCGAATCATGTCCAGGGTGTGTACTTCTTTTGGATGGTGTTGTCCACTTAATTAAGGAGTGGTATATGGCCATGCAACCACCCACGTTAAGGAAGCAACATGCATAATTAAGGAGTATTTTTCCTTCTGTTTAATTGCCTCCGTGGAGGAGTATATCAAGCAGGACTCCAAGCGTTGGAGACAACTAGAAGGTCCATTGCGCATGCAATAAATGGAGACAACGACAGTTCGCTAACGTTATTTGTTAGAAATATCATATATTGTAAATATATAATAACATAAATTAATTATAATTAAATAAATAATTATAACTAAAAACTCATAATAGAAATATGATGATGAACACCAATGTTACCAACTCGAATTCAAGAATAGGAGGATGTTGAAGGAAGTCGAGTCGTGTGTCTCATACACTTTCCTTAAGACAAATTATGCCTCATCTTCGGTGCAAAGGTTTGAAGACACTTGTCTCCCAGGATACAACGACTGCTTGTCCCTTGAAACTGCACTGCTACTAAGGACACTGAACGAACTTAAAGTACCTTCGTCTATCACCAAAACACAACTTAGAGAGGTAGAGAGAAAACTCAAATAAGGAGAGATGGTTTGAGTTGGTGTATTTAGAATGAGGGATGAAGTCACCTATTTATATTGATGGGATTAGAGGAAAACTTGAATGTGTACTACCAGGATAAGCACTTTAGCCGATGAAATTTTTTCGTCGGCCTGTTTCACCAATTCGTCGGCTAAGAAGTCGTCGGCTATAACTCGTCGGCTAAAGTTATAGCCGACGAAATAAAATCCGTCGTCGGCTAAGTTTAACACTTAGCCGACGACATAATTTCAAAAAATTTGTCGGCCAAACTCTTACTTTAGCCGACGAAATATTAATATTTAGTCGGTTTAAACATAAGACTTTGGCCGACGAAATATTAATATTTCGTCGGCCAACTTAAAATACTTTAGCCGACAAATGTACTATATTTCGTCGGCTAAATATTTTAAAAAATTAAAAATTAAATGGAGAAAAGCCGACGAAATATTGTACATTTCGTCGGCTTAACTACAACTTTAGCCGACAAAATTTACCATATTTCGTCGGCTAAACGTTGAAAAAAAATAAATAAATAAATACTATAGCCGACGAATTATGGTCAATTTCGTCGGCTATAATACTTTTTATACTAACAAAAAACTACAAAATTTCTAAATTACCATCCAAGCAAGTTGCAAATTACACAACCAATTTGATAACCAACAACAAACACCATCAAAAGTAACATAAACATTTTGCATTAAATTTTAAATTTATAAATTGTTCATAAACCTAAAAAACTAAATAAATAATGGTTCATAAACCTAAAAAACTAAATAAAGTCGATATCATCTAAATCAATATCCGGGCCAGGATGAGGTTACTGGGGAGGTTGCGGCGGTTGAGGTAAGGGAATAGGCGTGGGCATGGGCGGAAGAGGAAGTCCGTGAAGCTGTGCAGCTGAAAAATCTTCCATGTACTGGAACATCTGCTGCTGCTGTGCCTGCTGGGTGGCATATACTGCTGCATTATACTCCTGTAAAGCGGCAGTATATGCTGTCTGGGCAGCTTGCTGTTCCCGTAACATCTGAACTTCCGCCTCAAGCTGAGTCGTTCTGCTGCTGGTCGAGGCTCTTTTTTTCTGAAATCCAGGAGTGGTCTTCAGTACCCCTCGCCCTTCTTTCTTAGACCCCGACAGTAGAAGTTATTTCCTCGCGGTAGGAATGATGTGCCCATAATCCTCGCCCCAACGCTGAGATCCGAAGTGTCGATCCGGGACATGGCTTCGAACATGTCTTCCTCTTGCGTGTCAGGCCATGTCTCCCTGACTATAGCAGCCATCACCTCGTCACTAGCCTGTCTCACCCTCGCCTAATTTGATATGAAAAAATAATTAATTAACATTTTGAAAGATATATATAAATATAATTTACTAAATTTGAAAACATAAAACGACTTACAATATCCTTCTAGGCGTCAGGATATGCCTTCTCGTACGTATAGATGTACCGGTTGACCTCTGGATATTCCCTGGCCGCCTCCTCCATCAACGATGCGAACGGTCTAGAACTGGCATGATGGTTCCTTGTGTTGTGTTGCCGGTTCTGAGCATTCACCCGGGAAACGGCGTACAAAGGAATCAAATTAGTCAAATATTTTAAAACGTATTAAATATAATTCAATATAATAAATTATTATTTTTAATTACCTGTTTATGTTGGTTGTTGAATTCCGATATCAGAAGCCAACGCCACTCGTATTCCCTGAACTGGAACTCAAGGGGGGTGCCAAAACGTTCGTTCCCATGCGTAGTCCAATGGGTCCGTAACTCGTTCTTCCACTCCTTGTACCTGTAATACGCCAAAAAAATTATAAATATTATTAATTATACATAATTTTCTTTTGTCATTAACTTTGCAACGTACCTTCCCCCATACACAACGTCCGCTCAGGTGTTCCTCAGGTACTGGGGAACGTCAAACCAAACCTGCATTAAAACATTTATTAGTTTAGGCGTTCATATTTCATCGTTCCGGTCATACATCGGACCTTATGATGAGTGGTAGGAAGACGATGACCGTGGGGCAGCATCGAAGCAGTGTACTGTAGATAGTCATCAACAACGTTCACAGTCGATTTTGTTTCAACTTTAATCTTCATAACGTCCATCACACTTTCAAGAACCGTCTTCTGACAACCGGGGTACACAGGGGTTTGTTGGAAAGCAAGTAGTTTGTTGTACCTATCAATACCAGCAGTGTTGACAACTCTAGGGAAGGGCTGCACTGGCTCAGACATATACGGTCCTTCAGAGCGTACACCCCTCGCATAAGGAAACATATCGTTGATGAAGGCCGTTGTTGGATCGTTGGATGTACTGCCCGTCTCAGAAAATTGCCCATGATCATGCGGACCCCCTGATGATGTTTCACCGTGATATATCCAACATGTGTATTTCTCCCAAAACCCATTACTTTTAAGGTGCTGCCAAACCTTGTCAATTGCAAATCGATGCATATCGCTGCGACACTGACATTTAGTGCAAATAGAAAATTGTATTCCCTTTAGCATTATCCATCACATATTCAATAAAACTAACAACTCCTTTAGCATATCTTTTGTCCCATTTTGGAAGCGAAATCCAACTCTTATCCATATCCTGAGAAGATAACATAATATATATGTATAAACGCTAATTAATTAATTAAATTTACAAATCATTCAATATTCTATCTGCAGTTAACGTACAATTAATTAATATATATATATATACATGCATATATATAATAATTACTAATTAATATAATCAAATTAATATATATATATATACATATATATATAACAACAACTTCATATATATTATCAAATTCAAATCGATCAACTCAATCACACTCAAAATCCAATAATTCAACTCTAATTAAAACTCAAAATCAATGTATAACGAAAATAAAACTCTTAAATCAACTCAAAAACAAGATATATATACATATATGTACATATATATAGCGCCACAAACTAATTTCGGACAGATTTCGACAACACCCAACAATTTCGCCAACCCCCAAACTTTTTCTCCCGTTTTTTCTTTCATATCAGTTGTAGTCTAGATCTGGAAATATAAGGACTTTTAGCCGACGACATTATATATCGTCGGCTAAACTTTAAAAATTTCGTCGACTATAGTTCACAGATTATAGCCGACGAAAAAAACCATTTTAGCCGACGACACAACATTTCGTCGGCTAAAAGTCCACTTTAGCAGACGAAAAATTCACTTAGCTGACGATATTTTTTTCGTCGGCTAAAGTCTATTTTAGCTGACGAAAAAAAAATTTCGTCGGCCTGTTAATTTTTTTCCGTCGGCTATGATAGTTATTCTGGTAGTGGTCATGAATGAGGTTACAACCTTTCATTAGCCCACTACCATGTCATTGATTCATGTTGTTACAAAAACCAAAAGACACAGAAGTTGAAAGATCAACCATTACATGCATTACTTTGGTGACTATTTTCATTCACCTTTAACTATCAAAATGATTACAAATTTTTTTTATTTCTATCATTTTTCCAACAATTCTCCACATGAATGAAATAGGCGACCAAAGTCTCGATAGACTTGGTGATAGATATCTACAGTTGAAACCTGCTTAGGATAGGTAGGTTTTACTCTTTGAACCTTCCCTTGTGAAAGTATGTTGACTTTACTAACTAGACAGTAGACGCGGTGTCTTTGAACTGTTCGTCATTTGTGTAAATGATATCATACTTCACACAGGAATCTTCCTGGTACTTACAGTTCTCACTTTTGTGTCCATTTTGTACCTGGACACGCGCCTGGTTCTGTAAGAGTTTGATAGGTATTGAGCCCTTAAACAATTCCCTTAGAAGCGGCCTCACTTCTCTCTTACATAGGTGATTTCTTAAGAGTAACCCGCATTACTCGCCTCGGATCTCTGGCGCATAAGAATCATTAAAAGCTTTCGGTTAAACTCATTTCTTACGGGCATCACTGTTTTCATCATAGGAATGGACATGAGAAAAATCCCCACAGTGATCTAACATGGTCTCTACAGTTTGGTTGTCCCTTTTGAACCTAGTTCTTGGGATCTCCAGTCAGCTAGGTTGGGTATCCACTGCAAAGAATTTTAATTCATGGGCTTTAGTCTCATTCCTCTCGATGATTTATCAACTAGCGCTCTGTTTAACCCTTTGGTTAGCGGATCCGCAATATTATCCTTTGACCTCACATAGTCAATAGAGATAACTCTAGTAGAAAGTAGTTGTTTAATGGTATTATGTCTTCGACAAATATGTCTTGACGTACCATTGTACATCGTGCTCTGTGCCCTGCCAATTGCAGATTGACTATCACAATATATGCATATTGTAGGCACATGTTTTGTCCATCTTGAAATATCCTCTATGAATTGGCGTAGCCATTCTGCCTTTTCCCCACATTTGTCTAATGCGACAAATTTAGACTTCATCATATATCTGATTATAGGATTTCTAGGACACTGCTGCACCTCCCAATGTGAACACATACCCACTAGTGGATTTTGAGTCTTTCATGTCAGAAATCCAATTTGCATCACTGTATCTTTCTAGCACATCTGGATAATTGGTATAATGCAGCTCATAGTCTTTTGTATACCTTAAGTACTTTAGTACCACTACCAGGATAAGCATTTTAGGCGACGAAATTTTTTCGTCGGCCTGTTTCACCAATTCGTCGGCTAAGAAGTCGTCGGCTATGACTTGTCGGCTAAAGTTATAGCCGACGAAATAAAATCAGTCATCGGCTAAGTGTAACACTTAGCCGACGACATAATTTCAAAACATTCGTCGGCCAAACTCTTACTTTAGCCCACGAAATATTAATATTTAGTCAGTTTAAACATAAGACTTTGGCCGACGAAATATTAAAATTTCGTCGGCCAACTTAAAATACTTTAGCCAACGAAATGTACTATATTTTGTCGGCTAAATATTTTAAAAAATTAAAAATTAAATGGAGAAAAGCCGACGAAATATAGTACATTTCGTCGGCTTAACTACAACTTTAGCCAATGAAATTTACCATATTTCGTGGCTAAACGTTGGGAAAAAAATTACTATAGCCGACGAATTATGATAAATTTCGTTAGCTATAGTACTTTTTATACTAAAAAAACTACAAAATTTCTAAATTACCATCCAAGCAAGCTGCAAATTACACAAGCAATTTGATAACCAACAACAAATACCATCAAAAGTAACATAAACATTTTGCATTAAATTTTAAATTTATAAATTGTTCATAAACCTAAAAAACTAAATAAAAATTGTTCATAAACCTAAAAAACTAAATAAAGTCGATATCGTCTAAATCTATATCCGCGCCAGGAGGAGGTTGCTGGGGAGGTTGCTGTGGGACCCCGCACGTTTTAACCGTGGTTAATGGCGAATTACAGAGGATTAAGTCGCGTTCGGTAACTTCGCGAGTTAATTACCACGTTCTTTTCGAGTTTTCCAAAGTTCTCCGAATACCTAATTTAATGACTCGATGTCATAGTACGTGTCGACACGAGTCTCCCGGTATTTCCGGATTATTTTTCGGAGCTTCGGTTTATTTTCTACGGATTTTCGAAGTTCCGGTAACTTTTAAATTACTATTCCGGTAAATCAGTTTTACCATTTTACCTTTACCCTTTTACCTCCTTTAAATCCGGACCATCAGATCAATTAGGGTTTTGATCTTGGCCGTCGGTTTGTGTATAAATAGAAGTGAGACTTTTTGACCGAAGTCAAAAGTCCCACTTCGGTCAGCTCTCCTCTTTCTTCTTCCCGAGCTCACTGAGCTCCTCTTCGGTCTCCACTGTGCTCGCCCGGCGCTCCGCCGTCCGGCCACCAATGGCCGGCGGACCACCTCCAATCTTCCCCTCTCTTCCTCCTCTACCCATCCATACCCTCAGCTCACCGAGGCGGCGACTGTGGAGGGAGATCGACCGAGGAGAGGCTCGCCGGTCAATGGCGATTTCCGGCGATCCAGGCGGCGGTTCGGCGCGTGGGAGGTATATTCTTGTTCCTCTTCACTTCTTCTTCCTTTCTGTGTTGTTTGATCATCGATTCGAGTCCTAATCGAGAAACTCCATTTTCACTGTTTTCCCTGTTTTTCTGGGATTTCTGCAACTCCTCCGGCGACGGTTTCTTGAAGGGTTCTGGGTTGTTTTCCGAGCTCTAGAAGGTTGTTAGTCACGCCTAGGCAGTTGGAGGAAGCTGCAGTGAGCTGGGGCAGTGTGTGTGCTGCTCTACCGTGTTTGATGGAGCTGCTGTGCTCGAGGTAGTGAGCTGCAGCAGTGACTTGGAGGAGCTGCTGTGTACGGATCAACAACTAGGAGAGGTGAGGAGCAGCTGTAGTGGCCTTGGAGCAGATCAAGGGTAAGATTGTTTCCCCTGCTTTGGTTGCTGCTGTCTGTGTTGTTTGTGTTGATCTGATGTTGTGATGTTGATCTGATAAGTGCTGTGTTGATTCCTGCATATGTTGTCGTAACTTGGAGGCGAAGAAACGAGGGAAACTCCGGCGAATTTCCGGCAAGTTGACCGGAATCCGGTAACGATTCCGGAGATGCAGTTAAACCGGCTGAAATGCCGAGAGGTAGTTTTCGACTCCTGTTTAAAGTGTGTTGTTTCCGTTTAGTCGGTAAAGTGTCGTAAATCGGAAATTACGTAAGGAAACGTATAAAAACGGAAACTAACCATTTTGGGAAATCTTCTAAGTTTGGAAACCTGCTAATTTGGGAGACTTTCCATTTGGGGAAAGTTTCCATTAAAGGAAAGTTTCCATTTTGGGAAAGTTACATTTTCTGAAAAAACGGTTAAGTAAAGAATAGAAGTTCAGTAAGGTTTGATACAGTTTGGTAAAGTGTTAAATTGTTATCGGAAAGTGATAACTGAATTTCTGTAAACATGTTAAGTTGACCATGTTAAGCAAAGTTGGTGTTTCACGTAAATCGGTAAATCGACTCTCGGTAAATAAATTGGTTAGTGTGACATGTTGGGTGTCCATAGTAATTCAACGAATTATTATGCGACGCCCTAACGTCAAGTTAAAGTGGTAAAAGGGAAGTTCCGAAGTTTAGTCGGACTTCTAGTAAATAAGTAAAGAGTCGATAACCGGAAGGAAAGTCAAAAAGGATAAAGAGTTGAAAAGTAAATTTGGTTGGTCAACTTAGTCAATGTGGTCATTCCTGGTCAAACTAGGAATGTTGTGGTCAACTGAACTGCTATTATTTCTTGGTTGCTAAGCTACTTTATTCTGCAGTGATTTTGGACGAGGTAGCTTACGAGGTGATCCGGTTCACCGAGACAGATCCTGGAATCTTGGAGCTACGTTTGGAACGGCAATTCCAGGTAGGGAATCTAAACCCCCTTTGGTAGTGGTTTTATATATGTATGAGAAAGTGCATGATTTTGTGTATGCTCATGGTCGATGCCTCGGGAAAGTTTTCTGTATATTAAATGATTTATGATTGGGCCAAGAAAACCCGAGGCTAGACGTAAATGATTTTATACGTCAGTGTGAGATGTGTGGAACACCGTTGTCCTGATTTCCGGTGTGTGACCTGAGAGTGACGGGACCTAGTATCTAGCACTCCCACGGTGTCGAGACCGTGAACCTCCGGGGGGGCGATGCCCTGTTTATTTTAAATATCCCGCTTACGCTCGTCTCGTACAGAGTTAAGCGAGACGTAAGTGAGATGCGCTGTTTGGGCATTTAGCTGGAAATGGACACTCTCGCTACTATGTGTTTCCAAGCGCATAGGTAGTTGGCCCCGGTTTGCTGTGAAGACAAACCCGGGATTCGGTCATGGAGATTCGAAAGTCCTGCAGGTTGTACTTGTACATTGAGCGCTCTGGGCCCCTATGATTTTAGCATACTGCATGTTTTCCTAAAGGATATAAAATGATGGTTTTTGTGTGCCAAGGATTTCATAACTAGTTTTATTACGAGCTCAAATCTATATGTATATATACGGTTTTTGGTTTTCAAACCTATCATTGGTGGGCCTACGTGAGCATGCGAGGACGACGCTCACCCCTACAACAGATTGTTTGCAGGTACTGTGACGGGAAAGATAGAGAGAGCTATGTGTGGAGCTTCAATCCATCCTCGATGTTCGGTCCAAGTGTACTCCCTATTCCGGCTTTACCCTTTGAGTCATTTACCAGAGATTTCTACCTGAACAGTAAATGTGTCGTCCCGACTTGTTAACCATGTTGTGTATTTTTATTGTTGTCGCTAAAGTTTTTAAATTGTCCCCTTTATTTTGACCACCTTCCGCGAAATTAGATAAACTCTGATGAATGTTTTTAAGATTTTCATGTGGTGCCACTCGAAGTGTTAAGGTTTGAAATTTTATTTTACTTACTAAAAAGCCTACGACTTTAGGTTAATAAGTTGTTGGCACGTCCTTCGGACGTGTTGGCTTCTTATTGGCTTAAATGCGTGGCCACTGTAGTTTACCCCACAGGGGTGCTACAGTTGCGGCGGTTGAGGTAAGAGAATAGGCGTAGGCATGGGCGGAAGCGGAAATCCGTGAAGCTGTGTAGCTGAAAAATCTTGTATGTACTGGAACATCTGCTGCTGCTGTACCTGCTGGGTGGCATATACTACTGCATTATACTCCTGTAAAGCGGATATGCTGTCTGGGCGGCTTGCTGTTCCCGTAACATCTGAACTTCCGCCTTAAGCTAAGTCGTTCTGCAGCTGGTCGAGGCTCATTTTTTTTCTGAAATCCGGGAGTGGTCTTCAGTACCCCCTCGCCCTTCTTTCCTAGACCCCTACAGTAGAAGTTATTTCCTCGCAGTGGGAATGATGTGCCCATGATCCTTGCCCCAACGCTGAGATCCGAAGTGTCAATCCGGGACAAGGCTTCGGACATGACTTCCTCTTGCGTGTCAGGCCATGTCTCTCTGACTATAGCAGTCATCACCTCGTCACTAGCCTGCCTCACCCTCGTCTAATTTGATAGGAAAAAATAATTAATTAACATTTTGAATTATATATATATATATATAAATATAATTTACTAAATTTTAAAACGTAAAACGACTTACAATATCCTCCTGGGCATCAGGATATGCCTTCTCGTACGTATAGACGTACCGGTTGACCTCTGGATGTTCCCTGGCCGCCTCCTCCATCAACGATGTGAACGGTCTAGAACCGGCATGATGGTTCCTTGTGTTGCGTTGTCGGTTTTGAGCGTTCGCCCGGGAAACGGCCAACAAAGGAAAAAAATTTGTAAAATATTTTAAAACCTATTAAATATAATTCAATATAATAAATTATTATTTTTAATTACCTGTTTATGTGGGTTGTTGAATTCCGATATCAGAAGCCAACGCCACTCGTATTCCCTGAACTGGAACTCAAGGGGGGTGCCAGAACGTTCGTTCTCATGCGTAGTCCAGTGGTTCCGTAACTCGTTCTTCGACTCCTGGAGGAGCGAGCGGCGTCCGGCTGCCTGGAGGAATGTGTGGCCCCCAGTTGTCATTGTGTCGGCTCTAGAAGAGACGCCCGTCGGGCCGTCATTGGACCCTGAAACGAACCCCGACGGTCGCTAGACGTTCCCTCAGACGATTCACCCCTTTGGCCCTTCAAACTCTTTGATTTACTAAATAATCTTTTCATCCTAAATAATATAATTAATATTTTGTTAACTATATAGCATTATAAAAAATTAACAACATTATCACAAATATATTTAATATACCAATTAATATTTTAATATACCCAAATATATTAAATATAGCATTTAATATTTTAATATACCCAAATATATTAAAAATTACCAATTTACTTAATACACCCAATTTACTAAATATACCAAATTGACTAAATATACTAAATATACCAAATTCACTAAATATACCCAAATATATTAAAAATTACCAATTTACTTAATACACCCAATTTACTAAATATACCAAATTCACTAAATATACTAAATATACCAAATTCAATAAATATACCCAAATATATTAAAAATTACCAATTTGCTTAATATACCCAAATATATTAAAGTATACCAATTAATGGAAATAATTCAATATAATTCAACATTATTACCAACAATATTATCACAAACAACATTATCACAAACCCTAATTATCATATAATTCAATTTATTGAAAAAAATTGAAAATAGTCCTATAATACAATATAAACATGAAATTGCATACCTTATTTGTTTGGGAGATGGAGGAGGCGGAGTGGAGGCCGGAATTCGTCGAAAAAAGTGAAAGAAAATCGAGAGGAGAGGGAGAAACCGTGCGGCCGAGAAGAGAAAAGGAGAAGAAAATAGGGATCTGTCGCTGGGTCCGAATATATAGGAAGAAGTATAGCCGACGAAATAAAAAAATTTGTCAGCTATAGTCTCACTTTAGCCGACGAAATTACTAAAAAATTCGTCGGCTATAGTACCACTTTAGCCGACGAAATTACTAAAAAACTTCGTCGGCTATAGTCCCAATATTAGCCGACGAAATTACTAAAGTACATTTTATAATTATTTAGTAAGTTCATGTACAATTTATATGTTTTATCTTGTGAAACGAAAAACCGACCGTCAGATATCATCATAATGTTGAAACATGTGTGGGGGTAAATTTTCAGCATCATCAGACAAACTTAAGGACTCGATCTGCACGGTCAATGTCGTTAGTCAAACCCCTAAACACAAACAAACGGTGATTTGACTGCCTAAATTACGTATTCTGTCCGGACCTTCAACTACAAATAGTTTCAAATCGAGGAGACGCAACTAGTGGTATAAAATTTATAAGAAAAATAACAATCGGAGATAGGGCGTCCTCTATGGAGAACGAATAAAAAAATGCAATGACGGCAAATATTGGCACCGAAACTTATCGGAATTACGTGATTTTTCAACCATAGACATATTTCATCGTTCCGGTCATATCTTATCTCACGACTTTTTTTCGTTTGAAGCTTCTTCGTATAGTTTGTTTTTAAAACGGAACATTTACTTCACACTTGGTAAATTAGTTATACAACATTAGTAGGCATATTTTGATGGTGACGATCAATCTTGTGAAACGAAAAACCGATCGTCCGATATCATCATAATGTTGAAACATGTGTGGGGGTAAATTTTCAGCATCATCGGACAAACATAAGGACTCGATCCGCACGGTCAATCCCGCTAGTCAAACCCCTAAACACAAACAAACGATGATTTGACCGCCTAAATTACGTATTCTGTCTGGACCTTCAACTACAAATAGTTTCATATCGAGGAGACGCAACTAGTGATATAAATTATTATTTTATTCATTTAACTTTAGCCGACGAATAATTAGGGTATTCGTCGGCTATATTATAGGGTTTAGGGGTTAGGGTTTACAGTTTAACCGACGGACAATTAGGGTATTCGTCGGCTAAGATGGTTTTAGCCGACGAAATATGTTGTATTTCGTCGGCTAAGATACTTTTAGCCGACGAAAATGTATTTCGTCGGCTAAGACAGTTTTATCCGACGAAATACAACATATTTCGTCGGCTAAAACTGTCAAATAGATAAAAAAACAGGTGGTTTAACCGTAGGCATACAAATTTCCTGCATATATAACCAACATTAAAATACATTATGAATTCAACGGCTTGTCGCATATAAAACACACATCAATTTGTATTACAAATTCAAACTAAGAAGGCTCGTAATCGGAATCATTCGATGAGTCTTCTTCGGTGTCAGAATTAATTTCTGGCAATCTATGCATTTCTACATCACAAGAGTCGTCGTCTGTTTCTTGATTTGGATCCACATCAATAAGCCGAGCGTCTAAATCACGAATTAGAACCGAACGACCCGTTTTAAAATTATTAAGGCAAATTGTAGAGGAGTGAGGAATACCTATTGCACTGGGTTCTTGATACAGTCGATTTTGTCTCAACTTTAATCTTCATAACGTCAATCACACTTTCAAGAACCGTCTTCTGACAACCGGGATACACAGGGGTCTGTTGGAAAGCAAGTAGTTTGTTGTACCTGTCAATACCAGTAGTGTTGACAACTCTAGGGAAAGGCTGCACCGGCTCAGACATATACGGTCCTTCAGAGCATACACCGCTCTCATAAGGAAACATATCGTTGATGAAGGCCGTTGTTGGATCGTTGGATGTTCTGCCTGTGTCAGAAAATTGCCCATGATCATGCGGACCCCCTGATGATGTTTCACCGTGATATATCCAACATGTGTACTTCTCCCAAAACCTATTACTTTTAAGGTGCTGCCAAACCTTGTCAATTGCAAATCGATGCATATCGCTGCGACACTGACATTTAGTGCAAGGACAATAGAAAATTGTATTCCCTTTAGCATTATCCATCACATATTCAATAAAATTAACAATTCCTTTAGCATATCTTTTGTCCCATTTTGGAAGCGAAATCCAACTCTTATCCATATCCTAAGAAGATAACATAATATATATGTATAAACGCTAATTAATTAATTAATTAAATTTACAAATCATTTAATATTCTATCTACAGTTAACGTACAATTAATTAATATATATATATATACATGCATATATATAATAATTACTAATTAATATAATCAAATTAATATATATATATACATATATATAACAACAACTTCATATATATTATCAAACCCAACTCGATCAACTTAATCACACTCAAAATACAATATAATCAACTCTAATTAAAACTCAAAATTAATGCATGACGAAAATAAAACTCTTAAATCAACTCAAAAACAAGATATATACACATATACGTACCTATATATAGCGCCACAAACTAATTTCGGACAGATTTCGACAACACCCAACAATTTCGCCAACCCCCAAACTTTTTCTCCCGTTTTTTCTTTCACGTCAGTTGCTGTCTAGATCTGGAAATATAAGGACTTTTAGCCGACGAAATTATATATATCGTCAGCTAAACTTTAAAAATTTCGTCGGCTATAGTTCACAGACTATATCAGACAAAAAACACCATTTTAGACGACGACACAAAATTTCATCGGTTAAAAGTCCACTTTAGCCGACGAAAAATTCACTTAGCCGACGATATTTTTTTTCGTCTGCTAAAATAGACTTTAGCCGACGAAAAAAATTTCGTCGACCTGTTAATTTTTTTTTCGTTGGCTATGATAGTTATTCTGGTAGTATACCCTCACAATTGCTCGCCAATGCATAGCTCCAGGATTACTCGTGTACCTGCTCAGCTTGTTCACAACATAAGCTATGTCAGGTCTTGTATAACTTGTTAGGTACATCAGACTTCCAATGACTCTAGAGTACTCTAATTAAGAGACACTCTCCTTTATTCTTTGAGAGATGTAGAGTCATATCCACCGGAGTTCTGGCAACTCCATAATTATCCTTATCGAATTTTCCAAGGATATTGTCCACATAATTAGATTGACCCAATACAAGCCCATTTGATGTTCGTTTGATTTTAATCCCCAATATGACATCATCATAACCCATATCTTTCATATCAAATCTGGAATTTAACATATCCTTAGTGAACTTGATCATCTTTTCATTGCTTCCAATGATCAGCGTGTCATCAACATATAGACACAGAATGACATATCCATTTTCTGTATTTTTGACATAAACACATTTATTACATTCATTGATCTTGAAACCGTTGGTGATCATAGCGTTGTCAAATTTCTCATGTCACTGCTTTGGGGCTTGTTTTAAGTCATACAATGACTTCACCAATTTGCACACTTTCCTTTCTTGACCAGGAGCAGAGAAACCCTCAGGTTGCTCCATATAAATTTCCTCTTCGACATCTCCATTAAGGAAAGCGGTTTTTACATCCATTTGATGAACTTCAAGATTTCGCAATGCGGCAATTGCAATTATCATTTTGATAGATGTTAGTCTTGTCACAAGAGAATAAGTGTCGAAATAATCAAGATCTTCCTTTTGCTTATAGCCTTTAATTACAAGCCTTACCATATACTTGTCTATTGACCCATCTGCTTTCAATTTCTTTTTGAAAATCCATTTGGAACTTAAAAGTTTACAGCCTAGTGGAAGATCCACCAGTTCCTAAATGTGATTTTACAAAATAGAGTCAATTTCACTCTTGATAGCTTCTTTTCACAAATGACTATCAATGGAGTTCACCGCCTCTTCAAAGGTACGAGGTTCACCTTCAAGCACATATGTCAAAAAATCTGGCCCAAAGGATTTTTCTATCCTTGCTCTCTTATTTCGTCTGGGTTCAACCTCAGACTTAGTGACTTGATGTTGACTGCTTTCATTAGCAGCTTGGCTAGTTCCAGTACCAGCCGCACATGTCCTTTTTGAAGAACTCGATTCCCCTCTAGACTTACATGGAAACACATTTTCAAAGAATGATGCATTTCTTGATTCCATTACCGTGCCCTCATGTATATTAGAAATTTCTGATTTGTGCACAAGGAAGCGATAAGCTATACTGTTATGTGCAAGTCTAATGAAAAGGCAATCAACTGTTCTAGGTGCATTTTTCACTTTTTTAGGTTTAGGGACTACCACCTTAGCCAAACATCTCCACACTCGCAAGTAATCATAGGATGACTTTCTTCCTTTCCATAGTTCATATGGAGTTTTCTCTTGTTTCTTTTTTGGAACCTTATTTAAAAGGTAGTTAGCCGACAAAATGGCGTCTCCCCACATGTTGGGTGGTAAACCAGAACTTTGTAGCATTGCATTCATCATTTCAATCAATGTACGGTTCTTTCGTTCAGCAACATAGTTTGATTGTGGAGAGTAAGGTGCGGTTATTTCATGAATAATCCCATGCTGATCACAACATTCAGCAAATGGTGATTCATATTCACCTCCTCGATCACTTCTCAATACTTTTATTTTCTTATCGAGTTGGTTTTCCACCTCACTCTTACAGAGAACAAACTTCTCTATTGCCTCATTTTTGCTCTTCAGCAAATACACATAGCAGTATTTCGTGCTGTCATCGATAAAAGGTAATGAAATATTGGTTACCATCTCTTGACTGTGTTGGTTTTAAAGTACATACATCGCTATGGATTAAATCAAGAGGTTCATTGTTTCTTTCAACGTTTTTGAAAGATGATCTCGTTAGTTTTGCCTATACACAAGTCTCACACTTATGTTTCGCATCAACTTAGAATTTTGGTAAGTGTTCCATGTTAATTAGCCTTTGCAAAGTACCATAATTAACATGTCATAGTCTACCATACCACAAATTAGAAGACTCAAGTATATAGGTGGAAGTACTAGCTTCATTCATATTTTTCACAATAGTCATTACATTCAATTTGAACATTCCACCACTCATATAACCCTTACCCACATACATTCTACCCTTAGACAAAACAACTTTGTCAGACTCGATCACAATGCAGAAATCATGAGTGTTCAGCAGTGCACCAGAGATAAGGTTCTTGTGGATATCAGGAACATACACAACATTATTCAAAGTTAGCTCATTTCCAAAGGTCATCTTTAGAACCAACTTTTCATTGCCCTCAACGAAAGATATGGCCGAGTTCCCCATGTACATTATCTCCCTATCAGTGTTGGGTTCAAATTTGAAGAACATCTTCTTATCAGCACATACATGGCGAGTTGCTCAAGTGTCAAGCCACCATTCCTTTGGGTTTGAGCCCACCATGTTCACCTCAGACACCACAGCAGAGAGGTTCATGTCAGAGACATCACTTATGACTTCTTCAATCATGTTGGCTTCCTTATTCTTCTTCTTCTTCTTCTTCTTTAGCTTGTTGCAGTTAACAACTCTATGATCAGTCTTGTCACAATTGAAGCACTTGTCTTCAAATCTAGGCTTCTTGGAAATGCCCCCTCTTGGTCCGAGCTTGGACCCTTGATTTTTGAACTTCTTGGTCTTGGAGCTTTGACCATGTTCCACAATATTTGCCTTAACAGAGTAGCCACTAACCCATGTCTTCTTTTAAGATCCTCGGTTGTCTTCTTCAATGCGAAGCCTGACCTCCAGATCTTCCAAGCTCATTTCCTTTCGCTTGTGCTTCAAATAATTCTTGAAGTCTTTCCAAGTTAGTGGCAATTTCTCAATAACACATGCCACTTGAAAGCTTTCTCCAAGCTTCATCCCTTCAGAGTGAATCTCATGCAGGATCAACTGGATTTCTGAGAATTGACTCATCAAAGTTTTAGAATTCACCATCTTATAATCAAGGAAGCGGCCCATAATAAATTTCTTGGCATCGGCATCCTCAGTTTTATATTTCTTCTCAAGGGATTCCAACAGCGCCTTAGCTGTTCCCATGCTTATGTACAAAGAGTCAGCCAAACAATTCATGATATAGTTTCTGCACAGATAGTCACGACTATTCCATGCATTCATAGCTGCAATTTTTGCTTCATCATATTGCTCATCTTTTTTGAGCTCAGGAGCTTTCTCAGTCAGGAACCTTGCCAGATTCAGAGTGGTCAAATAAAACATCATCTTTTGTTGCCACCTCTTGAAGTGCAACCCATTGAACTGCTCAGGTTTCTCACCATGAGACACCGACACAGGTACATGAGTAGCAGCAACAACAGGAATGATTGAAACTTGAGTTGAAGAGCTACTCCCGTCAACAGACTTCTCAGAATTAAATTCCATTTTTTTGAAAATGTTAACAATACAAGTTAATATTAATTCAAATCAACAATATTCGCAATTGGTAACACAAAATAAAGGCAACATCAATATTAATTTGGCTACTCCTCAATCCGTTGGGTAATTCCAGTCAGACACGACCAGGTAAGAAGATGAAGTTTTAGTGGAGTGTGGCTCTCTTAAGAACATTGCATCAATGGTTCTAGCCTAGACATCATGCCAAACTGAGTACGCCTAGTTGGAAAGATTCATAAACCAAAGAAATATTAATTTGTCTTAAGATTGTTACAAAATATGTCATATATTGCAAATATATAATAACGTAAATTCATTATAATTAAATAAATAATTATAACTAAAAACTCATAATAGAAATATGATGATGAACACCAATGTTACCAACTCGAATTCAAGGATAGGAGGATGTTGAAGGAAGTCGAGTCGTGTGTCTCACACACTTTCCTTAAGACAAATTATGTCTCCTCTTTGGTGCAAAGGTTTGATGACACTTGTCTCCCAGGATACAACGACTGCTTGTCCCTTGAAACTGCACTGCTACTAAGGACACTGAACGAACTTGAAGTACCTTCGTCTATCACCAGAACACAACTTAGAGAGGGAGAGAGAAAACTCAAGTAAGGAGAGATGCTTTGAGTTGGTGTATTTAGAATGAGGGATGGAGTCACCATTTATATTGGTGGGATTGGAGGAAAATTTGAATGCCATGAATGAGGTTACAACCTTTCATTAGCCCACTACCATGTCATTGATTCATGTTGTTACAAAAACCAAAAGACAAGGAAGTTGAAAGATCAACCATTACATGCATTACTTTGATGACTATTTTCATTCACCTTTAACTATCAAAATGATTACAATTTTTTATTTATTTATATCATTTTTCTAACAATCTAGTTAGCATAATTATATCAAAAGGCAGTGAACTACTACGCTACGTCATTAACGTTGAATACTTCTTCAAGTCTTTGACTCGCTTGAGGCCAATCTATGTGGCCCTAAAGTAAGTTTTCATACGTGATTGGAATTGTGTCAACCAATTACTTGTTTTCTAAGGAAAACGAAGCCTTGTGCAACTCAACCGATTAACAGAGAAGATTGCATCATTATCTACTATGCAAACCACTATAAAAGCAAGGTTCAGGGATCAATACAAACACACCTACAATCACAACAACTTATACACACAATTATTCAACAACAACACAATACAAACAGCTCTCGACCTAGTTGAATCTGACGCTAAAGCCTTACGCCTTAGCATTTTTCCTTCCAAGCTCTCTAAAGTGACATCCTCGTTTGGTTGCTCTGCTCGTCTCTACACGAGTATCGATATTGGTCGCGAAGAAGCTACTATAAATTTTCCTTTCAAGATGACACCGGTAACCTACAATCATTTGATTCGATGCACAAGTGGTACACACACTCTCTCTGACTACTTTCTACATTTCGCGTCCGCACGGTGGCACACCCGCACTTTCTTTAATTTTAGTGTAATTTACTTTCCGCACTTAAATTTTAGTATTTGTACTACCTTATCCCTAGCTGGAAGTGAGGCCAAAACAACTATCATGTTGTTACTGTGTCATTTTAGTAACTGACTTAGACATCGGAGCGTCCTCAAATGACACCAAGAACGGTCTCCACTTCTGACGCCCGTTACTATTCTTACGGATTGAACCCTACCTTCCCAAATCAAGATCAATATTTAGTTTGTGATGTAAGTGTGCGGTAAATTCATTCGTACAAATAACGCACACATTCTCTAAATCAGATTCAAACACGGAAGCGCCCAAACAAAACCTTCGCGTCGGTTCGGGTGTTTACTTATTCACACTTGCATCTCTCCCATTTCTTCAAAACCTAGTTTCCCTCTGTTTTCATTTTCCGATTCGAATGTCGGCATCCACTGTATCCATCACGGCGACCCCGACCACCCGGAGGCGATCCGTCGTCGCCGTCGAGAAGCGCTCGGCCAACATCGAACTCGTCTCCGCCGCCGAGCCCCAATCTCAGCGGGCCGCCGACGACCCAGCCGCCCCTAACAACCGAGATCTGAGTCACCAGTCCATCAGAAGCGAGACCGCCGATGACCGCTCCGCTCAGACCCGCCGAACGGGCGTCACTTCCACCGTGTCTCCGCCGTCCGGTCGCCGCTCATCCCGCAAAGCCCTAGCCGGAACTCCGAGGCCTCGCTGGCTCAGGCTCCTCCGCATCTTCGGCAAGTGGTTAGGTCTTCTGGTTTTCGTCGGCGGTTTGGGGCAGATACTCACGCGCCTCGCGTACGGGCCCAGCGCCGCCGGGCCGATGGCGTTCACCGACTTGGAGGGGCGGATTACGGAGGTGGAGGCGTCGATGAAGGAGACGAGTCGGATGCTTCAGGTTGGGGTGGACTTGGCGAGCCGGAAGATTGATAAGGCGGTTGGAGAGTTGAGGAAGGAAGGGGTTGCTTTGGCTAGCGACTTGAGGAAACTGGAGGTCAGGAGTGAAGGGCTGGAGCGGTCTGTGGAGGAATTGAAGAGCGTCGAGTGGCTGTCCAAGCAAGAGTTCGAGAGGATTTATGAGGACATGAAGAAGGAAGAGAAGAGTGGTGAGTTGGGTGCCAGTTTCGATGACATAATGGCTTATGCCAGGAATGTGGTGGAGAAGGAGATTGAGAAGCATGCTGCAGACGGGCTGGCCAGGGTGGATTATGCATTGGGGAGTGGCGGCGCAGCGGTTGTGAAGCATTCGGAGCCGTATGTGGTGGGGAAAGGGAGTGCTTGGTGGACCAGTATGAGGAATGGGGTTCATAGTTATGCTGAGAAGGTGTTGAGACCGAGTTTTGGAGAGCCTGGGCAGTGTTTTCCATTGAAGGGGAGTAGCGGTTTTGTGCAGATTAAGCTCAGGACAGCAATTATTCCTGAAGCGATCACTCTGGAACATGTTTCTAAGGTTTGTCTATGCTCACTATTTAGTATTTCTCTGTATGCATTGCTTTATTATTACTTTTTACTTTTTCATCTTGTTTGGGATGGATATGAATCACTAGGTTAAAGGTTTTTTAGTTAGTTGGAGGTTTAAAGGCTTCAAATCTATGGAATCTTACCAATTAATCGTATCTTTAACTCAGTTCTGTACAAATTTTAACAAGTTGATTACTCTTCTGTTTATATAGAGATTGTGGGAGTAGTTGTGCACACATTGTTGGCAAATATATAATATGCTTCAGCCTTATTTTTGCTTCATGGGCTATTTTGTTTTGGCGTAGACTAAATTATATTGACATGTCTATTACTTTATGAGTTAGATTGGTATGTAGCATAGCAGTTCATTTTGTTGAAGGCGTGTTGTAGCTAAACTTTATCTGTCTGTTTCTTATAATTGGCTCGATTCTTGTGAATTTTGGTTTTTCTTAGTTCTCTATCATTTAAAATCGGGTCTAAATTTAATAAGCAAGAGCCATGTTTTATTTGTTGGGAGTTTAATATGTAAACAATAGGATGGATATCTTATGTTGGTTTCACTAGGTGCACATACTATTTGTGGGAAAGACTTGAGAGCCAGCCTACATTTGTTTATGTAGTGAGCTTATGGATGTCTGAAAGTAATTGTAATATCATGAATTTCGAGGTGGTAGACTGCAAAGAGAAAAAAATAAGGAATGGCTAGGCTCAGCAATACTTGGGTTGGGGGGTTATTACTTTAGGGTTGTTGAGCAATTGACAAGCAAATAGGACACGGTGAAGCTCGCATTGTAGAGGCTGGTTGCTGAAGTTTATGTCAGGAACTAGATTAGGTGTTTGTTTGTTGGGTACTGAGCGTGGCTGGTAAAGAGATAAGTGTGACAGTGTCTAACACCCATGTGAGTGGTGACGGTGCTGAGTATAATGTAGGGTAAAGACATAGAAAGAAATGTGCAATCTTGCCTTTGATAATGTGAATAATTCATTTGAATTGAGTACTAAGCTTGTAGAAATCCATAAATGACATAAATTCCTTTTGGATGTATAAAATTATACCAATATTCTAAGAACATATGTATCTTCAAAATGGTTCTTTTTAGGTAAAGATTTTAGCATTGGGCTTCTTTAGGGGACTTTGCTTTTCAGTCAGTCATCTGTACTGGACAGTGGTTCTTGGGCTAATCGAATCTAAACTTGAAACGATGTTATGAATGAAATAAGGTTAGAAATCTCTAAATGAAATAATCAGCTTTAAGCATATCATGTGAATGTACTGTGAAGTAGGTTGAAATTGTATTTGCAAGATAGACACCAGAGCATTGTATATGGGTAGAATTATGTGAAACTTCAAAGGAGCAGGAACATATTTTACATGTCAAAAGTTCAAAAGGATTCTCGCCACTTGGTTCACTACTTCACCTGGGTTCTGTATATTTGTCGAGTATTTGGTCCAAAGTAGGCACACTATTTATTCTGCAATATGCTCTGTACTTATAATTGTACTAAAAATAATGTAGCATGTCAACTAACAACTTCTTTCCTCTTCTTTAATGAACAGAGTGTTGCTTATGACAGAAGCAGTGCTCCCAAGGACTGTCGGGTATCTGCTTGGTTGGAAGGAGTGCATGTTCAGGATTTAGAAGTACATACAGAGAAGATGTTTCTTTTGGCAGAGTTCACATATGACCTTGAGAAGAGCAATGCCCAGACAATCACTGTGTCGGACTCAGCTGTGCCTAACGTTGTTGACACAGTGAGGTTCGACTTCACATCCAATCATGGTAGCCCTTCACATACTTGCATATATCGTCTGCGAGTTCATGGGCATGAACCCGAATCCGTTTCTGTGATGGCCATGCACCAGTCTTAATTGTCTTTAGATGTTAGCCCTCAAAGAAGGACGATCCGTCATCTGTTTTGTTGTGGTGTAGTTAAACGTGGTACTTAGTTGTGTTTAGAGTTCTCTGCGTCCTCTATGGTTTCTTGATACTAGTGTAATGTAGTAGTTGTGTGTACTTTTCATTGTATGCATCCTGTGCAGGTCTCATTGTATTGCTTCCAAGTATATTTCAGAAATGGACTAATTTTAGTCTCACGTAGGGGTTTGTAGTCCAAATCTGATCCGTGTCCTATTTGAGCCATTCTCTCTTTTAATTTTACAATTTTCGTGAATGGTTGAGTTTTGGCTTCTGGGTATGTGATGCGTTGTTTCCATACCGATCCCTATCTAAGTAGAAAAATAGATTCTCGGCTATGTGCTGACAGTCGTTACGTATGAACATTTTTGATTGAAATCAATCAACACCATTTGGCCGTCTTTTGAAAGGACAGTTGGTTTGGGGTTCTTGGCTATTACAAATTTTCAGAATTCAAAACTTAATTTAGAGACTAATACGTGTTGGTTTAGATCAACGACAAATTGGCGAAGCGAGTGTTGTTGGGCTTGACAGCGAAGCAAGGCTAGATGGCGGGGGTTGTATCAGGTTTGGAGCGGCGGGACTTATGGTGATTGGCGGCGGAGCATGCAGGTTTGTGGTGTTGTTTGACGGCGGTGGCTGGGTGGAGGGAGAAGACCAGGTTTGATTTGATCGGAGAGACATGACATGTGTTGGTTTGTGATTGGGTGGTCGGCCGATGACGTGGTGCGATTGCCCCACGTAAGAATTTCTCTTGATTCAATTCAAATCAGGCCTGTTCATCGGTCCAAACGCACTCATGGTGTTAATGGCTGACATGATAGTTGATTTGAAAATCACGTATAATAACATCTGCTACGCTCGACCTATTTATAAAAATAAAAAATCCCAAAATACCTTGCAATCCAAAATAACGCATATTACCTTTGAGAAGATCAATCCTAGTCTGGGACGTCACTTGGATCAGTTCGAATCATAGATATTACTAACCTCAAAACAAAATAAAAGCTTTCGGTATCAAATTTATTTGAGCTAATGATCATTCACTATAAAATATATAAAAAAGACTTTTACAAGTTCTCATTTTAACTATTTGTAGAAAAAAGATGAATTTGCCCATAAATCAGTAACTACTTCTCGGCTTCTCTCTCCCCGATCTGATCTGTCTGTCTCTCGATCCTTCCTTCGACCACCATTGTTGTCACCTTGACAACGCAGCTAGGAAGAAGTCGTCTGTCCAAAGCCTAAATTCGATCGAGAAGAACAAAACTAGGAGCTCCAGATGAAGGAGTCTAAAAGCTTTACGTCTCCAAGCTCATCTCCTTCACTCTCGATCTCTTCCACAAGGTTCGCTCTTCTCTCTTTCTCATTGCTCGATTTCGCTTGATTGAACATGGAGTGATCTTCGTTTCCGGGTCAGGTTTTATAGGAACCAGAGCTTCTTCAGGTCGATGCAGAGCGGATATAGAGGCAAATGCAAGAGGTGGCAGTGGGGACAGAGGCTTCATCGCCCCTTCGAACACCTTGATGGTAAGCCGAGATGATGTGTCCTCCATTAGCATACATCTTGAGTGTCTGGTAATGATTCTAACTAGCTCTGGGGTTTGCTCTCTGGTGATGGTTTTGGTGTGAATTTTGGGCTTGGTAGATAGGGGAGACGTTGAAGCTGACGAGTGGATGCACTTGTTTGATTAGTACATTGTTGACTGGTGAATATGAGGATCAGCTTGAAGAATAGTAAACTATTGATTCCTATGTTCTGGTTCAGTAATTGCAATTTTTTCAAACCATCATAATTGCAATTTTTTTACTAGGGTCAGTATTTTTTTTCTTTTCATGTTCTGGTTTGAAAATAGTAAACCAATTGTGGTTGATGTGTGGAGGTCTTGTTGTGTCATAACCTTAAGAATGGTGTGACATTTTCTTGACCAATCCAAAGTTTAATGCCCTTAATAAAGTTCTACGTATAAAGTTTATTGCTCATAGTAAATCATTTTTCAATATTATTGCTCCTAGTAAATTTTCTCTATAAAATTTATTGTCACTAGTAAATTATTTTTCAACATTATTGCCCTCAGTAAAGGTTTCCTATAAAGTTTACTACCACCAGTAAAATTTTCTTACAAATTTTACTACCCCCGATAAAGTTTCACTATAAAGTTTACTGCAACATTACTACCCTCAATAAATCTTCCAATGAAGGTATGATATGGTTACGGTAAAGTCCAGTAATATTTTGATAACATTTTAAAGAGTCCAACGAGTTTTCGACGACCGACGAGAATCCGGCGGTCTTGACCAGATTCTGGCGGCCGGTGACTGGAAACCGGTGACCAGACTCTGGCTATCGGTGACAGAAAACCGATGACCAGAAATCGACGACCAGACTCCGGTAGTGTCACACCCCGATTTTTTGAGAAAATTTTTTTGGAGGTGCAGCTCATATTCCAAATATGAAATAGAATTTCCATATTCAGAATATGAAAGAAATTAGAAAAGAGAACAACTCAAACACTGAAATGAAAATTATTATGTACTACACAGTAACTTACAAAGATGAACAACTATATGCTTACATCTTAATCTAAGAAAAACAAACATTACACATCAAGAATTTAACAAACTCTACTTGCTCTTGATCACACATTTTCACCGTGTTCAAAATATGTTAAGGGGTGAGCTCAACCTGCGGCTCAATAGGGACATAAAACCTTTTCATGGATAATTGAACACACAAATACATATCAATCATAACAGGCACGTCAAACAAGGATGCAATGCAACTCCACTTATATACCCGTTAATCAATATACTAGAATACACAAGCCGACACGTCTCATACCGTATATTTTACAGTTTTTCAACTCTGACTTGAATATCTAAATATATAAACTAACTGCCAGATTCAATCAACCCACAATCCCATCTTTTGCTAGTCATCTTGTTTGAAAAACATTGATCTTCAAGCCCAAATCACCAAAATATATCAACTATTATCCTGCCGATATTCTAATCCTAATGTGCACACGGGCTCGTCTGAACTTGATCCCTACAATGTTCAGACTCAACTAAACAAAAGATTACACCTAATGTCACTCCCCGATCTAAGTTTACCTACCTAAACCTGGGTTAGGACGTGCAGGATCCATCCCAAGAGAGATTTACTCGAAATCCCCCTTAAGAAAGGATAACCCTCTTTCCAAACCAAAGAGGGAAGAGATTTACGCACCAGCGAGCCGTAAGTGCAGTGTGTACTACGAGTGATGTGTTGGGCATTAGCTGTAAGTGGACACTCTCGCTACTATTCGTTTTCAGACGCATAGGTAGTTGGCTCCGGTTTGCTGTATAGACGAACCCGAGATTCGGCCGTCTAGATCCGTGAAGCCCTGCAGGCTGTATTTGTTCATTGAGCGCTCTGGCCCCTGTTTTAACATACTGCATAGTTTTTCCGAACGATATAAAATGATGATTTTGCGTGCTGAGAATTTTCTAAATGATTTTATTAAGAGCTCAAATCTATACGTATATGGTTTTATGGATTTCAAATCTATCATTGGTAGAGCTATATGTGAGCACGCGAGAATGACGCTCACCCCTACAACAGGTTGTTTGCAGGTACTATGCACTGTGATGGAATAGATAGAGAGAACTGTGTGTGAAGCCTCATTTCCTGCTTGATGTTTGGTCCAAGTTGTACTCACTTTTCTGGTTTTACCATTTAAGTCATTTACCAGAGTATTTGGCATAAACAGTAAATGTGTCTTCCTGATTTATAAACCTCGTTGTATGTTTTTATTGTTGTCGCTAAAGTTTTTAATTGACCCTTTAATTTGTCCACCTTCCGTGAAATTGGAAAAAACTCTGATGAATGTTTTAAGAAACTATTGTGATGCCACTCGGGTTTAAAGTTTAATTTTATTTTACTTACTAAAAAGCCTACGACTTTAGGTTAATAAGTTGTTGACACGTCCTTCGGGACGTGTTGGCTTAAAATTGTGGCAACTGTAGCTCCCCCTCCCGGGACGCTACAATATCCATGTGGGCTTACTAGTATGACCCAATATATACTGTGTAAGTCTCTATATAAAAGGCTCCTATTGACAACTCACAATAAGAAAATAACAGAGAATTTCATTCTACTTAAACAAAAAGAAGAGGTTTTAACTCAAATAAGCAGGTTTATTCCCCACCCTAGATTTTAATAAGTCTGATCCTACGGCTATTGACCACATTTCACTTTGTTTGTTATGGTAACAAGACGGATAAAGTAATATTCAAATAGTGGATACATTCAGCAATTGTCAAAAACAAACTAACAGTTCACTAAAATTTTTGATTTCAATTTTATTGTCTTATGTCACCCTAAAATTTCATCCGTCTGGTTATTATCAAACCAAATGACACTTTTAAAGCGACATAATCATCTTTTTATAAGTGAAATGTTGTGAGATCAACTCACACAAAACTAGTCTTATTAAGACTCGTGGCAGTATTTTAGTAGTTTATCCGATGAAAAAAATGACACTGCAGTCGTGGTGCTCCCGGATGAATGGACACGTGTACTGGTCGTGGTCCTATTTAAGCAAAAAGTTGTGATAAATAGGTGCATATTCTGGAGGTAGCGGCAGCAAACCAAACCCGTCTTTCTTCTTCTTCTTCTTCTTCTTCTTCTTCTCCACGCAGCTCCCAACTCTCGCATGCTCTCCGAGGTCTCGATTTTGAATATTTCCATAAATCTTCAAATCCTATCGCTAACCCTAGCAATCGATTAGCGATAGGGTTTCAGTTCGGTGGCGGAGATGGCGCCGGCTGCGGTGAAGCCGGGAAAGCAAGGCGGCGGAGACGAAGGAAGAGCAATGTCGAACAATCTGTGGGTCGGTAACATCGGTAGGGACGTCACCGACACGGATCTCTACGACCTGTTCTGCCAATACGGAGCGTTGGACAACGTGACGTCATACTCGACGCGCAGCTACGCCTTCGTGTTGTTCAAACGCAAGGAGGAGGCTGCGGCGGCCAAGGACGCTCTGCAGGGCGCTCCGGTGCGAGGTTTGCCCATTAAGATCGAATTTGCTCGACCGGTTCGTATTATTGATTCTCTCTTTTTATTTCTGTATATTATCATCATCGTTATTCCTCGTGTCAATTTGTGGAACAAACAAGTTTGGAATTTCAATTCGATCGTATATTTTCTTAACTGTTTGCGTCCAATTCAGATACAATACTCGGCTTCGATTTTTAGAAATTATTTTACGGCTTTCGTTTCAACCCTGATAGTTGGTGTTTAGATTAGAGAGCAATCAAACGATATACAAAGCCTCTAGGGGAACAAACGACCAGCCTATGCTTGAGGAACGAATGTCGCATATGCAAATCTCTTTTAGACAAAACCAGAACATGTCTCAAAACTCTTAACCTGTCTCGTAAATTTCCCAACCTCGCTTATTCAAACGTCCAAGGGTCCCCTCCCTCCAACCACGACAGATCAATGGCAGTAAACTTGTCCTCCTGATGTGATTTGTGTGTGGCTAGCCTGTTGGTGACATTCGTTGATCGATGTACTACTGGAAAAAACATTTAAATAGACATGATGACAAATTTGTCAAGCACCAATGTGAGTGTGTGTAGAAGCAAGGCGTGTTTCTCTACAATTCAACAAAACGATCTGAAAATTCTACAATTTTATGCCTGTTCCTATATGAATAGGTAACCTCCATTGCCAATATATTCGACGTTCGTATTTTCCATATGATATAGGCCGATTTCAGTATTCAATAATGCTTGAAATTAGATTAATTCCCAAGGTCTTGAGCTAAAACTGGAGAGCAAATATTCTTGAACCAAACCTGTGTTCATTAATTGTGTAAGGATACGTTTCTCCATTCCCTCTTGCGACAAACAAATAGATCCTTAACAAATCACTCCTATAACGTCTCTAGCAGAGGGATGCCATGGAAGAAAACTTTCATTCGTTTGATAATCAGGATGAAACTTACGAAAAACTACAAATTTAATTTTGCTACTTGTATTTTCATTCTCTTACTGGAAGGACATGAATATGAAACTGATTTCCATGCCAAGGGAATGTAGAAATGTAGCTAGGAAGGGGAATTGTATTCACTACATGACGATTTGGGAGATTCTAAGAAGAATATAGGCGTCTGATTGATTTAAGCGTCTGGTTGATTATTATTATTATTATTATTATTATTATTATTATTATTATTATGTTTATGTTTATGGGGACAACTTTATATATCATTCACGTTTGACAGAAGAAACAATCTTATTAGATATCTGGATGACTTTCCTTTGATGTATATGTGCTGCAAGTTCATATGCATGCTTACAGATTGCACCTTCTGCTGCTTCGGATCACATTGCTACTCTTTAGCTAGTCTATCATTCTGGCTGGCTGCATTTATTTGCACTAGCAATTTATTGTGTATGGCCGTTCTGCTGTCTTAAGAGATTCCCACTGCAGAAGAAGTTTACTTCTGTTTTTTCCTTCCAAGTCATGAGTAACAGTTGTGAAAGAGGGAGGGAACCCTTTCCCTTTTCATAACATGTGGCTTCATTTACTATTCCAACGCTGTTTTTATTTTTTAAAATCAAATATATCTGCTCCATTTGTATACATTCTACTGTTACTTATCCATCAATTTGTTTAAAATACTTTGACCATTTTATTCTTCACAAATTAGAAACATTTAGTACCGGCAAAGACATCCTGATTCTTTTGCACTTCATATTAAGAAGAGAAGCGAACTTTCTCCACCAAAGTTAACTTCACCTTAGAAAGAGTGCAATCACCCTCAAGAGACAACCAACTTACGCAGTCCCACCAAAAGATTATGCTGCAAAAATATGGTCAAATTATCTAGCAATTGGATACTATCTTTCTCAGTCTAGGTCTAGGTTAATCTTAGAGTAGAAAGCATGTAATTGTAGTACATGTGATTTCTGCCTTGCTCTACCTTATAATTTTCTGTATATTGTTTCTCTTAGTCTTAACGTATTAATAATGCAAATCCTGAGTGTCACGCCTTTCAAATATATCCTTGGCCGGAGAACTTGCTCTATGTTTTTCCTTACAAATTAGCTGTCTTTAATTTCAGGCAAAACCATCTAAGAAGCTATGGGTAGGTGGAATTAGCCCATCTGTGTCAAGGGAAGAATTAGAAGAAGAGTTTCTGAAGTTTGGAAAATTGGAGGACTTTAAGTTCCTTAGAGACCGGAATACTGCATGTCTTGAATATTGCAGATTGGAGGATGCTTCTGAAGCAATGAGAAATATGAATGGGAAGCGGTTGGGTGGTGACCAGATGCAAATACATGTGGATTTTCTTCGATCACAACCTTCAGGCTCAAGAAGGGTAGACTTTTTATTTATTGTTTTGCATGATTCTTTTATATGTATATATAATTTAATCATTTTGTACTCATTGTAGAAGCAGACATCTCTCTCATGCTTTGTAGTAAAAAAGTACACATATTATTCTTATGTTGAAATATTGATAGGAGTATGTTATAGGATCTCTTTCAAGTGTTAACTGGTGCTGACAGTAGGCTTAAGAGGACTCTTCATCCGTCCTTTAATTTTGTTGGGTGTCCAGGGACATGATGCTCAGTGTGAGCTGTGCATCAGTGGTGAAGACATATATGAAAACTATTTGAAAGTAAAAAAAATCTATCTACTTTTAAGGATTGAGTGTAATGTTTTGAAAGGCGTTGTGCAATTGTGTGAAGGAACATAATATTTATTAACTTCTTACAACTGGATTTACATTAACATGTGTACTTATCTAGATAAAATTTGAATGTCATATACAAACGTACCATTTTTGCTGTTGAGAAACATATAATCTGTGTCCTTGGCAACAAGCCATGCTGTAAATGCCATATGTTGATGTCAATGAGGAGTCAAATACATGGTAAATGCATGTTTTGCCCGTGAATTGAAATAGCTCTATGTGAATGTTTCAGTTGCTTATAAGCTTCTATATTGAGAATAGATTACGCTAATTTATTTCTTCACACATTCATAATGACTGTTCTCTTTGGTCACTTGAACAGGAACAGGTGGCTGACTACCGAGATGAACAATTCCTTGGCAGAGGAGGTATCATGGGCCCTGCTGCTGATTCTGGTCATAAAAGAAAACAGGTGAATACTTACCTGATAAGCTGCTGAAAGAGTGTTGTTTACTGCTAGATAAGCTTATAGTATGTTTGTTTCTCGTGAGAATTACTTGTTAAATGATTATGTGACAGGTGTTGCATCACCTTAAATCATTATGGTTGGTAGTCCTATGTGAATTCTACTTCTGTGGTCGTTTCTGAAGTTGAATTTGTGTCAATTCATGTTGCAGCCTAATTCTCAAATTTCTGGCCAACTGAGTAGCTCTGTTTTGTGGGTTGGGTACCCTCCTTCTGTTCAAATTGACGAACAAATGCTCCACAATGCCATGATTTTGTTTGGTGAGATTAAGAGGATTAAAAGTTTTCCTACTCATTTGTTGAATTCAGGAGCGTTGATGAAGCTCGGAGTGCTAAGGAGGGTTTGGAAGGCAAGCTTTTCAATGATCCTCGGATTACAATTATGTTTTCAACTAGTGATCTGCCACCAGCTGGCCCATACCAACCGGGAGGAGGTAAATGGTTTCCTCCTAGACCTGATATGTATCTATTTAATGAACATTCGATGAGCAACTTGGTGCCTGGCGCTCTACCACAAAGTCCAAGTGGTAACTTTCTTGGACCAAATGACGTTCCAATGAGGCCTTTAGGTCCTCTACCTCCAGGTAGTTTTGATGATCTGCTGTATTATCAAGATGGCAATTCCAAGAAGAGCCGCCTTAGTCCACCCGATGTCAGGGGCATAGTTGGAGGTCATAGGCCTCCTGATGATGATTACATCTGGCGTGGTATTATTGCGAAGGGTGGAACACTCATTTGTCGAGCTCGCTGTGTTCCTGTAGGCAAAGGGATAAGAATTGAGATGTGAGTACATACCCTTTTCCTTTTCATCTCCTTCCTTTTGTCTGTTCTCCATTCTCTTTTCTCGCAGCTACACTTGGTATTAGATTTGTTGCTTTACAAAATTTTTCCTGCTGGCCCCGTGATACAACTAAAAAAGCACTCAAGTACAAGTAACTTAATCTCTTTTTTGTTATTATGTCCCTGTTTCCTGGTTCTATGATTTTGAACTACTCTATCTTTCCTATGTTTCCTTTGGAATTCAATTTGGTCAATTTCAAGTAATGCTCACAATCTTTGTATTAGCCTGACGAGTAATCTTGTATGTGCAACAGTTGATCAGAGCATGTATCAAGTATGGCTATAACGTTATTGTTTTTTGTTTTGCAGTCCTGAAATTGTTAACTGTTCAGCTAGAACTGGATTGGACATGCTGACAAAACACTTTGCTGAGGCCATTGCATTCGACATTGTTTTCTTCTTGCCAGACAGTGAAGATGATTTTGCTTCCTACACTGAATTCCTCCATTATCTAGGTGCGAAAAATCGTGCTGGTGTTGCAAAGTTTGACGATGGGATGACATTATTTTTGGTACCCCCTTCAGACTTCTTGAAGAATGTTCTGAAAGTTGCTGGCCCCGAACGTCTGTATGGTGTGGTTCTCAAGTTTGCAGAACAAGTTCCTACTGTTGCTTCTATTCAGCAACCATCACATCTACCCATTGAATCTTCACAATATATAGATAAACAGCAGATGCCACCTATGCATGCTGAGTATGGCATTCCACAGAAGGATGAATATGGTTTTCCCATAGAATATTATAATAGGGTTTCAAGTGAGGAATCGAAGCTTTCTTCAAAATCACTGTATCCACCTGCTAGTGATTCCTCTATGGTGCAGTCAGTAAGCCAAGATTACTCCTCTAAATATAGTAATAGTGCTGCAGTATCACAGGCTGGACTTCCATTATTAACACCTGAACTTATTGGCTCTCTGGTGACTTTGCTGCCTGGAAATGCACAACCGTCTTTGCCAGAAGGTCCAAAGCTATGGGAAACAAGATCAGCAGTTAGGCCCTCAATTCCTGGATGGAAACAAGATCATCAAATTTCTGATCACACCAGTCATGCATTGCAACAGTTAGGTAGTCAATTCACTCCGCAAGAACAAAGTCTTCCACAATACCAGCCTACTTATCCATCTGGTTTAAATACCTCAAATTACCACTCTGCCCCACTGGTCCTTGGTAGCACCCAAATGCCGGATTCTTCTGCCAGTCTGCCTCTGTCGAAGGCTGCAAGTTCATCTAGGCCCTTGAGTAATTTCATGGCACCTTCTCAAGGTGGACAGATTACTGGATCCTCGCTTCCCAGTTATCAAAGTTATATGGCTGAAGCTCCTCCCGTCAGTAGTTATATGGCCTCTGGTGGTAATCTGCAGTCTGACCAGACCATTGTGCCATTAGGGCCCAACAAAGTTAACCCAGAATACCCATATCAGATGCAGCAGCTTCATTCACTTCTAGGTGCTGGACAGTCAGAGGGTGAGGCGGACAAAAATCATCGCTATCAATCAACGCTTCAGTTTGCTGCTAATCTTCTTCTCCAATTACAGCAGCAACAACAGCAGCAGAAAATGGGTAGTGAAGTGAGCAAAGGCTCTGGAAGTCAACAATGACACTCCATAGGTATTCCTCTATGACATATACTACTACTCTTGAATGCATGTATAGAAAAACATATATTTCGGAATCATGGTTATTTGGCTGATATATTATGGTGCTTGTTTCTTTTCTTTGTGTTAAATATCACAAGCTTATGATTAAACACAATATATTTCCTGAAATCATGCTATATGCATAAGCTTGCTGCTAGGATATGTGCCCAGTTAGTTGTTTCTGTTTTGAATGTTGAAGGAATGTGTATCTTATGTTGATAACAGTATCATCAAGTATGGTTGGTTAGCTAATTGTTTTGTTATTTCCTATATATGGTATGTGGTTCCAGTTTTGGCTGCACAGCATAGGCTTGCTAGGAGTGTCCCTGCTCATCAATTTGCTAGGAGCGTTCCAGTTTTGTAGGGTTGAAGTAGACTTGCGCAGCTATATTTTATATTTTCTTGGACGCATCTATCAACTGAAATAATAATTTAAGTTAAGATTGAAAAGAAAACACAAAAAAAAGACATACAATTGAATTGTTTTCAGCTTCTCTGGGAGTATTTTTTTAGGGTTCTTTGAGGGTATTTGTGAATTGTCTGTTTGTCTGGAAATATTTATTTATCTTTATTCTTTAGAAACACTGGGGACAATTCAAATGCTATTGTGGTGGTTTTGTTGAAGTAGATTAGTGTAGCGTTTGTATATATTTTCTTATATATCAACAGAAATAATATATAGTTCAGATTAAAAAAACAAATAAAGACAAGATTGAAGTATTGGTACACTTTCATGTAATTTTAATCTGTGATGGATTCATTGTATGTATTATATCCTATTCTTCAACAAGGTATTTTGAATATGCAAGATTTATTCTTGATTTGTAATCTTTATCTGCTAAATAAAGAGAGCATTCCCTGTATTTCTTCCCTCTTTCATATAGATGGCTTCAGATCATGAAGCCGTCTCCTTGTCAATCTATCAGTCTACCTGCAAGTATGAGATTTTATTAGTTCCAAAAGCAAACCATGAGATGTAGAACCATACTTTTAGCTGCTGGACATTTTATTGCTTTGCGTTTGACCTACAGTCAAATTGGGTTCTTTAATATGTTAGCCATTTTGTCCATGTTATTATATAATATGTTAGTCAAATTAGCTATTTTTTCCCATATTTACAATTTCATAACATTCTACACATTAAAATACGCACCAAATGTGCGCTGCTCGGTTACTAGTAAATTAGCTATGAGCTCGGTTACCAATAAATTAGCAATGAGCAAATTAATAGGATGAATTACAGTAGAACCTTGATAAATAAATACTAGATTAATTAATATTTTCGTTAAAATAATAATTTTTACCAGTTCTGAGTTGGAGACAACGTGCTAAATTAATAATTTCTAAATACATAAAATTAATTTTTCATTTATGAGGATTTTATAAAGAATGAGTCAATTGTGACTTGTTTTTTTTTTAAAAAAAAATTGAGGTCTTCTTGATCACTTAATCATTTCATATTGTTCCTTGACTCACTTGCAAGTTAAATTTTTCTAAAACCCATTACGTTATAGATGTTTCTGAGTGCTACTTGGATTTTCTATGTTGTATTCACACAATGTACTAGGCATCAATTTTTTCTTTTATGAGATATGAAGTAATTTTTGTGTGTTCTAATATGTGACTATTATTTTTGTATATTAAATATGATTTTATTTATTTAATGTTAAAAAAATTCATCAATATAGACATTGAATAGTGTATAACTATTAATTTTGTTGAAAAAATAAAAGTCACATTTAAGAAAATAACAAATATTTTGATAAATTAATAAGTCATTAAATTATAAATTGATAAATTAATATCTCGTTAAATTAATAAATTTTTCAGTCCTAGTATTATTAATTTATATAGGTTTAACTGTATAATTTTAATTTAATTTAATTTAGCTTGTAATTAATTAATGAGTACACTTGGACTGAACTTTTGGAGCTCGTTTGCTTTTCAGAAACGGAGGGGATTTGTGCACTCAGTAGTAGTGCAATCAAAAAGATGGATCATCTGCTTGCAACAATCAAGCAATGCAAATATGCTGCTCATGTCCCTGCGGATGACCTCTTTGACCTCTCTGCATAACAAGCTCTAAGTTTTAGTTTTTTTTTGGTGAGTGCAGCATTGTTCGCATCCCCTGTTTTATGTAGATCTTTTCATTTTCAATTATAAAATGACAGAAGTCTGGTTTTTGTAGATATTTTTTCCTATTTATTTCTCCTCGCTTCCAACTAGCTTGTCAATGTAGAAAAGAAATATCGAAGAGAATAAAATATGAAATATGTATATAGCTTTTTTGTTTAAAATAAGGGCTGGCAATTCTCATTAAAATAACCTAGTGTTAAACCTCAAATTATAAAAGCTCCAGAAAATGAGATATTTTTATATGGATTTCTTTCATCTCTTATTTTAGTTGATTCAGTTTCTTATATGTTTCATTCCAAGTCAGTAGACATGCTATAAAACATTATGATGCATCACAACAGTTCCATAGACTATACGATAAAATCACAATTATTAAAACCAACCATTTTGTTTCTGATAGGGCCGGTCCTATGCTTTGAAGGGTTGGTGTGAAAAAAAATTGGGCCTTTTATGTTTATGTAAAAAAGAAAAACATATGAAAAATCGAATTGTGAAGATAGTTCAACAATGTTTTTTAAGGGGAGAAACGACAATACAATTTTTTTTCATCAGTTAAATAACTAAGATACGAGTCTGGTGTGAGTCGAACTCATAACCGTCCAACTCACAATCTCTTACATACAAGAGAAGACTTATGCCACTACACCAAATGTTACAAAGCAAACAACAATACAATTTTCTATGAAAATTGATCATGAATTTTCCACTCTTCAATTTGAAATAAAAGATGAAAAAATTAAAACATATGAGAAAATTTAAGGAAGATTATAATTGAGTTTATAAAGAGAAGAAAAAGGAAAAGAAAAAAGGAAGCAAAAAACAAACAAGGGGAAAGATTCATAAAGAAAAAGGACAAAAATTCATAATTCATAAATAAGATAAAAAACTGAAGACATGAGAAAATTTATGGAAGGAAGATTAGAACTGAATTTATAAAGAGAAGAAAAAGGAAAAGAAAAAAAAGAAAAGGAAGAAAAAAAGGTAAAGAAAAAGGAAAAAAATCATAAAGAAAAAGAAGAATGATAGGAAGGAGGATTGAACTAGTCCAAATGCTAGGTCCTAGGTGTCATCATTTAGACCCATGGGCGACTCGTCGGCTCTTAGGGTCAAAGCCCATTTTGACCTATTGAAAAACTCATCTCGGCTTGTCTCAATAGGGCTTGAGGTCGGGCTAGAACAGAGGGCTCAAAGCTTTAGCCAGACCTGCGAATATGATCTAAAAAACGTTAGGCGTCAGTCGGGCTGACAACCGTGCTAGTTAGACGATTAATTGATTAATCGCTTTTAGGCGGGGATTAATCGGTTATATGCCAAAGATTAATCGGTTTCAACCAAAACGGTGAAACACTGTCTAGCACCTAAGCGGAGAATTAATCGGTCTAGTCGGAGATTTTTAGAACATTGCCTGCGATGTGACCCGCCACATGTTCATTAACGTCTTCTCGGCCCGGTCCTAAAAAGCCCACTTAAAAGCCTGTTTAAAGCTTTTTTAAATTATTTTATTAATTTTATATGGAGTTATTAGTTATATATGTGAACTAATTATTTTATTAAGTAATAATTTCCTTTCATTTTTATTACATTTAGTTCAAATCATTAACAAAATCTTAATTTTTTCATAATTTTTTGTTTTCTTTTTATTAAACATATATATAATAGGCCCGATCTTTAGAGAAAAAAACTAGCCATAAAAAAACCCTAACTTAGGGCAGCCCGTTGGCTTTAATTTTTTGGACAAACCCGACCTGACCCGGTCTTTAAATTTCAAAAATGCGGATTTAAGTCTGGTCCGAGCCCGTAGGGCTTGGTTAGGCCTGTCCCATTTCCGACTCCTAACTACCGCCTCATTATCCTTTTTAAAAATACGCATTAGCCAACTTTACACAATTATTATGTATAGGCTAATCATTTTTTGTATAAATATAATTTTTCATTCATAGTAGAATGAAAAATAAATTGGGGGCCTTTTCGACAAGGGGCTTTGTGCGGCGGCGTCACCTTGATCGAAGGCCGCCACTTGTTTCCGACAATATTTTCTTTACAGTCGAGAGATGGTAGTTTGCACAGCAATCTATATCCAGCAAATATGTGAATAAAGTGACCAATTACCCGTTGCAACTTCAGATCTGAACTGGAGGCACAAGAGCTAAACATGTTGTCTTCGGTGAGCCACACTTTCCAACAGAAGTAGCTCTGATTATTTTGGGGATTCCTATTTAACAAGCCAAGTAGCTCGACATTTTTTATGGGTACTAGTATCAAACGCATGCCCCGTTTGTTTTGTAAATTAGTATGTTTATGCATAGCATTGGCTCTTGAAACGAAAGCAGGCGTTGCCCAAGAAAAAGGAAAGAAAACAATTAAAGAAACGTAAGCATAGACAACGGTGATTGTGATCGACTGCTTCCTTCCATTGCAAAGAATCTACACCTTTCCGCTTGAGGAAAGTTGGTGTTTTGGCTGGGTAGTAGTATAAATACTGAAACTTAAATTGTAGAAAAGTAAATTACAGGAAAATAAATGAGTTGCGGGCGTGCTACCATACGATGTGGAAGAATGAGGAGGTTGTGCACCACCTAACTTCGTTTCAGAAGACTGTAGGCTCCAAGCGTCACCTTAGAGAAATAATTTACGAGCAGTTTTTACTCTTTATAATCGATACTCGTGCTGGACGAGCAGAGCTTTCACAGGAAATCGAGGCGGTGACGTCTCCGGAGAGATGTTCCGGGGAACCGAGCTGTTGGAAGCTAAGGTGAGGTGCTTTAGCGTCAGGTTGTGATCGACGAGGTCAGATCTTGTTATAGTTGCAGAGCTGTTTGTTTGTAAAAGTTTTGTTGATTGATTGATTATTTGAGAGTTGTTTTTTTTTTCTAATCCCCGAGCCCTTTATTTATACTGACTCGAAGTTTAACTGATAAGGATGAAGACCTTGATCAATCTAAGTAGGTTTTTGATACCGAAGTTGCACAAGGATTCGTTTTACTTGCCAATGAAGTAATTGGGGTGACGCAATCATAACCAGCTTCGCCTCGGTCACTTGTGCTAACCTACTAGGACTGTAGAGTCCCATGCAGACTTCATTTCTAGAGTCCTGCACGTGCAATCGAGGCGGCTTGCCCTTGGATCTTGCCTCGCCTACTTTCTTAAGATGAAGCTGGAAACGTTTCTTATTGGGCCACTAATGTAGGCCCAAATGTTATCCAAAATTGGGCTCAAACATTTCCCCCTAGGTCTTGAGCGTGGCTTCAAATCAAAAAAAACAAACGAAAAGGCCTTTTTTGACACCGACCCCAAGTACCTCGCCTGGTGGCGCTTACTCTCTGACAATGCCTGACACACTTCAGATGAAATCATCTTCGTCGTTATGTTCTCTCGCCTCTTTGCTTCCTTAAGCGAGGCAGAGCAAAACATCATCCACCGTTGGCGACTGGAAAGAGAAGCTGCTGCTACCCCTCATGTCGCTCATCGCGAAGCACCGCGCCGCCCTACCGACATTGTTATCCGGGAGACCAACCAGCAGAGGTAACGTCCCCGTCGACTCAGCACTGCTTTTGCTTTACTTTACTTTTCTAACTTTGCTAATCGCTGACTTTTAAGTCAATCCCCCGCGTCCACGACAAGGTGTACCACCAGCTAGCCAATCGAAAGAGAAGAATCCAGTGACTAGGAAGGCTTGGCTGATGAGGAGACCATTCGAGTTAGGCTCCCAAGAGTAACCATTCTTCCACTGGTCCTTACTTTATTGTACCAATTCCTTTAAGGTTTGGACTCATCTTGTTTATTTAGACTTTGCAAGCCTCTGGTGGGGAAAGCTCCCGCACGCGGCTCTTTGCATGATGAAGATTTCGCAGATGTGGATGAGGATCGCGCCTTCCAACAGCAATTTGGACTGGTAAGTCCCTTGCTACCTTAGACACCCCTTGAATTATCACACCGCTTTGCTAACCCTCCTCATGTAGGGTAGGCACACTCGACCCCGCTTGGGACCTTCCACCGCGTCATTGCCTAGTGCGCCACTGCCTGTGGCGACTACTCCTGATTCGTCAGAGAGTGAATCCCTCGCGACTAAGACGGTTTCCTTATTTTCCTTGAGTGACGTACTTTCGGATGTGACAACCATTCTCATTTCTTTGTCTGAGCCCATCGGGGAGGTGGTCCCGCCAACCCTAGAGCATGTGGCAAAAGAAGTGCCCACCGTTGAGGCTGTGCCGCCTATGGAGACCTTACCAACGCCTCCTCTGCCAGAAGCAGCGGCTTCTCCAGCGCTGCCTCTACCGGAGCAGGATGCCGTAGAGAAAGCCACTAAGGTTCGTGCAACCGCGTAACAGGTCGTTAAGGCCAGCTCTCATGTGATCAGCAACATGCCGGTATGTTTCCTTTGTAGTCTCATACTTTGTTGTATTAACATCATTGGTACTTAGAGCATTTTCATCCTGTGCAGTAGCCAATGGAGGTTGTGCTTCAGTCGCCAATCACTGAGCCTGTTATACTTCACATAATATTGTTGCCGCGCTCGGAGGAGTCGACCCCTGCTCGTGACACATTGGCAGACCGGGTCGCTCGCCTCTAAGCCCGAGCCACTCCTCCCACCGAATAGAAGACCGTTTCACTGGCGTGCAAGTTCCTTCATGGCCTTGCCTACCAGGGATCAACATTGGACATCGTTGCCCTAACCCAGCAAACCCACGAGGCCCTAGGAGTGTTGAGTCGATTCTCCGTCGACGATCAAGCGGCGCTTGCTCATTCCTTGGAGCTTAACAGCGCCCTAGAACCCCAACCAAGGAGCGCCAACGATGCAGGGGCGCAGGTGATCGCTGAAGATGATGTGCACTGCGCCCTCAACAACCACATAGTGGAGTGTCTCGCTGACTTGGAAGACCCGGTGCCCCCGCAGCTGGCTGAAGCCTATGATAAGGAAATAGAGGATCTCGAGGGGCAGATTTCGGCTTTGCAGGGCTGCCTTGTTGAGGCCCATGCAAACTGTCATCGAGCTGTTACTGCTGCTGCTCAAGTATCCAGGAGGCGCTAGCCTCCGCCATCGCTGTTGCCAATGCTGCCTAGGATGAGTCCGATGCCACCGAGCTAGCCTTGGAGGAACTTAAAATTGACTTGTACCAGGCCTGTAAACAGGTTTAGGCATAGCTTATATTTTGAAAAACAATAAGTTTTTTATATGCCAAAGCTTACTGCTATTATATTTATTGGATTGAGATTTCCCGCCTATTTTCCAGGTTCTTCTAAAAAAACTTTTGAGATTTTCAGTCAAATCCGCTAGGTGAAAATCTTTTCGAAAACCTGATCTAACTGCTCGAGTCTGTCCACGTGGTTCTTGTCATTCAAAAACCGTGTTGTCATTGAGTTGTCAAATCTATCCGAATCCCAGCGAAAAGCGCGGATCTCGGAATAAATTCATGCATGTTTGACACGCGGCAAGCAATTGCTGCTTTTCCCTTCTATAAAATGTAAGGCTAGGCATAAGCAATCTCAAGCCTTTTCAACCCTAGCCATGAATTGCTTTGTTCTTCTTTTCATCTTCCTTTCCTTCTTTCAAGCCCTTCTGCCATTATGGCCTTATGCCCCTAGTACCCCTAGTCTTTGAGTTCCAAAACCTATTCTTAAGCTGAATGTGGGTTCCAAACCTATCCTTGGGCATCTCTTGAGCTCGGCCTGACACTTTGGCAAAGGTCTATCCCCTGTCATTGTTTGTCATGTTCGAACGTGGGGGATCAAAGAGTCAGTGTCTGGTTCTGCTTCACATGGTCACCGAGCAACTGGCCATAGCAAAGCAATTTAGGCAGGCTTGGCGGTGAGCGCTGATGGTGCAGAATAAATCGAGGGACCAGCTAACTCACTAACCCTTGGGGCGAACGGTAGGTTCCCGGCCAGTCTTCCACAACCAGGTGTGAAACCCTGACTTATTTTATTTCTTTTTCGACACATTTAGGGTTTATTTACGATTTTTTTTTCGGTACGTCGAGAATGCACTCTAATATTTTAATATTAGAGCGAACGTCGCCACTTGTGTAGGAGTATTTACGGAATATTTTTCCGGCACTCTTCGTGTTTGTCCTGTTTTACGGATGTGATTTGACAAAATATTTTCAAATACATGATTTACAGAAAATGTTTTCAGGTTTTTCGTTATATTTAAAGTCGGAAGAGATCGTGACCGTTAGATTTGTACGACGAATCGTGGCCGTTAAAAGGTTTTATAAAAACCCTCTTTTTCTCTCTCTCCCTTATCTCTTTCTTTTCTTTTCTTTCCTTTTTCTTCTCCTCTCCTTCTATCCTCTTCTGTTCGTCTTTCTCTCTCTCGACAGAGAGTAACCAGTCGATTGGAGACCGCCCCAGTCTCGCCGTGCCGCCGCGCATCCTGCCTCACCGCCATCTCCAGCGGCTTCGCCTCGCCTCACCCTTGCGACCGCGCCTCGACCCTCCATTGTTCAAAACCGCCGGCAAAGACGCCCAGCTGAGGAGGAGAAGAACACCGAGCACTGCCCCAGTCGAGTGGGTGTTGAACTAGGCCGAAAGAGAGCGTAGAAAGCTCCTTGGAAGCTTGAAGGAGTTGCCCAGAGCTTAGATGAGGAGGAAAATGCCTAGAAACACGTCGCCGGAGGAGGTATGCCGAAAATCTATGGAGTTTGACTTCGAGGTATAAAACCTCCATTTTTCTCTTGATTCTTGCCTTGTTGAGGTGCCTAGGATGTCTAGAAGATGATTTTACAGGTGTTGGAGCTTGGTTTGGCCAGCAAAGTCCTGTTTTCTTGCATACCAGCCGATCGGAGAATCAAGGGTAAAAATCCTGGTTTAAAATGCGGTAGATTTACATTATTACTCTGAGGTGAAATGACCTTAATACCCTTGTTAGTTTTCAATATTACAAACTGTCATTTTTACGGTTTTACTGTTTAACTTTTACGGTTTTATAGTTTTACCTGAGTACTATTTACCGGTTGACTTTTACTATTTATAGTTTGACCGGTTGATTTTTACTATTTACAGTTTGACTAATTGACTTTTACTATTTACTGGTTGACTTTTACTATTCACCAATTGACCTTTAACTTACAGGGTTGCTGCAGGATCCCGTCATCTCTAGCTCGAAAAGTGGGTTTTTGAACTTTTCCAGGGCTTGTTCGAAGCTTAGACAGCGACAAGCTGCACTGTTATAGGGTTGAAATCGCGGAGTCTTGTGCTTGGAATAGTTACCGCACGACTTCTCGATGATCAAACCACCTGGGTTTCCTATGATGCAGGAAGAGAAAAAAGAAAAAGAAAAACTACTCCCTTGGATCCCACTGGACGACAATGTTTTCGCCTCACTACCAGCTAGTTGGGCAGTAGTACAAATACTAAAACTTAAATTGCAGGAAAGTAAATTACAGGAATATAATGAGTTGCGGGAGTGCCACCACACGGATGTGGAAGAATGAGGAGGTTGCACACCACCTGACTTTGTTTCAGAAGACTGTAGGCTCCAGGCGTCACCTTAGAGGAATAATTTACGAGCATTTTTCTACTCTTTCTAATTGATACTCATGCTGGATGAGCAGATCTTTCACAGAAAACCAGGGCAGGGACGTCTCCAGAGAGATGCGAGTCGCAGCGCTGAGGATGGTTCCGGGGAACCGAGCTATTGGATGCTAAGACGAGGTGTTTTAGCGTCAGGTTGTGATCGACGAGGTCAGATCTTGTTGTAGCTGCAGAGCTGTTTGATTGTAAAAGTTTTGTTAATTGATTGATTGTTTGAGAGTTGTTTTTTTCTTGATCCCAGAGCCCTTTATTTATACTGACTCGAAGTTTAACTGATAAGGATGCAGATCTTGATCAATCTAAGTAGATTTCTGATACCAAAACTGCACAAGGATTCATTTTACTTGGCAATGAAGTAATTAGGGTGATGCAATCTCAATCGTAACCGGCTTAACCTAGGTCACTGGTGCTGACCTATTATGACTATAGATTCTCATGCAGAGTTCATTTCAAGAGTCCTGCACGTGCACGTGATGCAGCTTGCCCTTGGATCTCACCTCGTCCACCTTCCTGGGCTGAAGCTGGAAATGTTTCTCATTGGGTCACTGGTGTAGGCTAAAATGTTATCCAAAATTATTTAATCTCGGACTCAATGTAAATTGGGCTCAAATCGTTGGTATTTGTTACATGGCTCGAAACAATTGGTATTTTTTTGTAAGAGTTGTAATAACGATAAATTATTTTAAGAATAGAAATAACATACTTGATTCATATATTATAATGAAAACGAACATAATCTCTATATGTGGTCAAGTTGCTAAGAGGTTGTGCGTATAACCTCTCCCACTAACACTGACTAGAGTAAAATCATAATCTGTTTCTTGACGGTCAAGAAGGAGGAAGACGTTGTGACATAACCCTTTTTTCCCTAGGCGTAGATTATTTTCTGTGTCTATATAACTGTTGAGAAAACCATGTGATCTCGGTAGAAAAAATATAATAAATTACAGTTTAGTTATCAACCAAATTTTATTTTACAAATACACTATTTAGATAATATCTTACACTTTTAATGACACAAATTATGACAAGTTGATATCCACTTATCATCTTTCATTGCATACTTTACCAAACTACACCCTTCCTAGCATATTCAATTGGATGTCTATCGATGCTATTGTCGAATTATATGTCTTTTGATCTACAATAACAATAGCAACATGACTTGATGATTTGCAGCAACTGTAGCATGAAGACTTGATGATATGCAACAACAGTAGCAACAAGACCAAATGATTTGCAGCAACAGTAACAAGGACAATCTTTTTAGCGTTTCAAACTAGAATTTCAGTTGTTAATCTTACTTTGAATGAGTGAATCCATAAGAACATTCAACCTGAGTTGAGACTTGTCTGGTTCGGAATTGACCAATTGGAAAATAACCTAACCAACAAGTTTCCAATTTTCGACAACTATGCTAGCTTGTTTTCTAACTTTCTCTTCTGTGCGTGGTTTCAACGCAAGAAAGTCAAATTCCGTGTCATTATATTCTAAATTATGTATTTTGTTATAAGCCGTAGGCCATAGCCTTCGATATATAAACAGACATGAACTTGAAGTACAAATTAACCATATCAAAAAAATTCAAAAGAAATATTAACAAAGCATCTCTTATGATCATTTTCATAAGAAAAAAGTGCATCTCTTTCCACTGAATTGTATAATCAGAGAATGCCAAACGGCAAAGCAGATGAGCTCAAAACCAGGGAAGGGGGCCACGGCAGCGGCACTACTTCCCTGCCTAACTCCCCGGAGACCATGACAACACACCCTGGGGGGCAAGGCCCACTTCTTGAACTGGTTCCTTCTGGCGCACCCTAAAGTCAGCTAGCAAATCATCATAACCCTATTCTTATTTTTACTACTTTTTTAAAAACCTTTCAAATCCAACAGACACGGCAGTTGACCCCTAATCACATATATAATCATAATTGTCCAGTAGTCCTTGGCTTGTATTCTAATCTGTGTCATTTTAACGTGATAAAAGTTTAGATAAGAGTTTGGTTACATTACATCATCATCGTCAGGATAAATTTGTAACCTTAACTCTAAAGGACTTACAGTAAACATGTACCTGTCACACTAGTCTCCAGATATAGATTTTCACCAGAAAATTTATAGATCGCGAACTAACGAGACCCGCAGGAATCAAATTCGAATGAGATCTCTACCACAAACCTGCTTTTATCAACTGAACCAAACCTGGTTGGTACTCTATTCTGTGTCATTAATTGCAGTGCAAGGAGGGACAGAGTGTTTCTGAATTCCATTCTCTCTTTGTATCCTTGTCTGGTTTTCCGGGAAGATTTTATTAATTTCGTTCAGTTGACAAAACCCAAACTCCAGTCCTGTCCTGCCAACCTGTTTCATATATGGGCTGCCCCTCTTTTTATATTACTCTCTTATTACCGGTCTCCTCCTTCCTCAACTGTCTCTCCTCTCTTGTTTGGTACTTATCAATGTTGACGTGATTGATCAACCCTATATTTTGAATTTATACCCCATTGTGTTGAAAGAATCTGTATTTTGGGTTTGTGTGAAAGAATTGCACTTTCAGAGATGACTGTTGAGAATCAAGACCTGAAAAAGAAGGTTTCCTTTTCTTTTGCTTCATTCTCTTTCTTGTTCTTTTGATTCATTTCGTTTTTGTGTTCCTTATTCTTCTTCTTTTGTTGCGCTTTGGTTCAGTCTTTTATTCACAAGATTTTCACCAGACAAGTAATTGGCTCATCTGATTCTCCGGGTGAGTCTCTATTGCATTCCATTACCTGTTTGGCTGTTTCCATTGGAGAAAATCTAGAGGGCAGATAATGTGCTCTGCCTTTGGCTCCTCAGAGGGGCGAGGTGATATTCTTTTCTATTGGACACTCTGTTTGCTTGTTACTGTCATACTTGTGTGATATGCAGAATATCATTCCATTTTCTCTTCTTTATGAAGAATGTGATTTCACTTCTCTTTGAATGGCTTAGTTACATATTCTCATTTATCCTCTTTTGGATCTAAATTGTGTCTCTGTCATATTAGACAGTTGGGTTTACTATGTTTTTGTTTGCAAGGATCATGGCAATTTGACTTGGAATATATTCTTGTTTGAACTTTTTATTTTTTTGAAAGGATTCTTGTTTGCACTTTAACCAGTGCAAGAAAGGAAGCAAGCATAGAACATGCCCACCTCCAATGAGTTTTAGATTGTATCCCCCTTCCTTATGCTCCTATAAATCCTGTGCTATATGCTAAAGGGTTCAGTGTGTGGCTCCGTTTTTTGGGCTACCTGTTCAGCCTCTGAAAATTGTTTTCTCTTGCTTCACCTATATTATAATATGAAGGATCTTCGCATGATAACTATCCTGCTTTGATATTCTTTCAGAAATACATTCTAATCCAGTTCTTGGTGCTCAGATGCCTGTTGGTCGAGATGTTCAGTCCTTTCGGTAATCATAATTTGATATTTTTCTTCCTGTTTCTAATTGAAGGTGCTTTATTTGTTACATTATATGCCACAACTTCTAATATATTCCTTTTGGGTTTGTTATAGAGTGTTTGTAGCAACCTGGAATGTAGGAGGGAAATCTCCCGATAGTGGCCTTAACCTGGATGATTTTCTTCAGGTTAATAATCCGTCAGACATATATGTTTTGGGGTATGGTCTCTCTTTTCTTTATTTTTTGTCTTCTCCTCTGATTTTCCTTTTGAAATTTTAAGTATCATTTTGTTTGTCTCTGTGAGCTGATATTTCTTTTCTCACTGATATAATTCCCTTGGATATATGTAACATCTTTAAGTTAGTCATTTCTTTTTGCTTCGGTATCTACTTCCAAATCATCCTTTCAGTTATGAATGTGCTCGTTTGACAATCAAAAGGAAACTGTCTAGTCTGTATATGTGGGCACTTGATTTTGAAACAAGTGTGTTGTGATGTCCACTACACCCATAAAGAAGACAGATCATATGAAACCCCTTTCTGTTAGATAGAACCCAGAGATGGAGTGCTCTTAATGTGTGCCATATAAGCGTTGTACAATAAAGAGAAGAAATTCTATTGTCATATGTTTTAATTACTTCTGTAACAAATATCCATTCATTTATTTAACCAACGTTTGTTCTTTATAACCATCAGTTTTCAGGAAATTGTTCCTTTGAATGCTGGAAACGTGTTAGTTCTAGAAGATAATGAACCTGCTGCAAAATGGATTGCTTTAATCAATCAGTCACTGAATAAATCAACAAATGGATCTTCAAGAGTTACAGCGAGCCTAGGTGGTTCATTGTTTTTCTCGAAGCCGTCCCTTAAAAAGGTCAGCAAGTCTTTTCGAACAGAGAGCAAGAGAAAGCTGAAGAGTTGCAACTGCACTTATGAACTAGAAAGGAAGCATAGTAAAGATTTCTGTTTTCGATGCCAACAACCAAATATAAATGAAGATGACTTATCTTCTGAACCGGATGAAGAGGGATCTAATGGCTTTGATATCTCAGAAATTTCCATATCTTGTACTACCAGCCAGATGAAGTATAGCCTTGTAGCAAGTAAGCAATTGGTAGGAATTTTTGTTACTATTTGGGCAACGAAGGAGTGTGTACAATATGTTAGTCACTTGAGAATCTCCTGCATTAGTCGTGGCATCATGGGCTGCCTTGGAAACAAGGTATTCTTAAACTGTACAATAGAGTTAAGCAGGCGGCACTTATGTTTGAAATATATAATCAGACTCTGTACTGCACACTTGTATATTTATGATCATGGTTCACTTGGTGCAGGGTTGTATTTCGGTCAGCTTTCTATTTCATCAGACAACCTTTTGTTTCATCTGCAGTCACTTGGCATCTGGAGAGAAAGAGGGGGATGAGCTTCGGAGAAATATGGATGTCTTAGAGATTCTTAAGAACACACAGTTTCCTAAGATTTGCAGATCAGCTTATAGTAGGGTTCCAGATAAAATCCTAGACCATGAGTGAGTATATTGAAACTTAATATTAAAGAGTCACACTTGCTTTATATCCTTCTATTTCTATAATTCATCTCGTTTTCTCACATTTGTGGTCACTTATTATCTGAATAATCCTTTATGTAATGGCTGTAGCCAGGTCATATGGTTAGGGGACTTGAACTACCGCATTGCATTGAGCTACTCCGAAACCCGGAAACTTTTAGTCGACAATGACTGGGATACACTTCTTGATAATGATCAGGTATTTGAATTGAGTTTGGACTGCTTATATACCATATTTCTCAATGGCAGTGTGCGATTGTTAGATATAAGTATTTATGCTTGATGGCTGTTTCATATAACAGAAACTTAAGCTAGGTTGTCTTTTGTCTATTATACATCTACTTGTATGCCGCTTATCTATCATAAATGACACATGGAAATGTTTGCTTTCACTATCAGTACCAAATTCCAATAAAATGAGTTCTGCGTTAGAAATGAACACTTTATTCTGTTATTTAGCAGGTTATATAATTTACCAACTTTGTGGTTCCTGCTATCTCAAAACTGTGTTACGCTTGATATTATTTCTTTTCTCTGATGTAACTAGCGTCAACTTTTCACTATGTTTTCACTCATTAGTGTTTATGTGGTCTTATAGCTTAAGATTGAAAGAGAAGCAGGGAGAGTATTCAAAGGATGGAAAGAAGGAAAAATTTACTTTGCACCTACTTACAAATACTTCTACAACTCTGACACTTATTTTGGCGAGATGAAAACATCGAAAAAGAAAAGGAGAACCCCAGCTTGGTATGCTGCTTAGAAGAATATACTTAGGGAACTCACTCTTAAAATTTAACATATCATCTGACTAGTTCGAATTTGCAGGTGTGATAGAATACTGTGGCATGGAAATGGGATTAGACAACTATCATACATAAGTGGAGAGTCCCGTTTTTCTGACCATCGGCCAGTTTGTGCTACATTTTTTGTGGATGTCGCGGTTAATGAGTATGGATTGAAGAAGGAAATATCTAACTCTAATATGAAAGTTGAGTTTGAAGAGCTTTTACCAACACATACTAGATACTTGAGAAACATGTAAGCTGAAAAAAAAAATCTGGGTACTATTCCGACTAATATGGTTTTTACACATTTTGATGGTAATGAGTTGCGAAGCCATCTTCTCTTGTTGATATGTTGCTAACAACAGAAAAGACAAATTTTCAAATCTAATAAGATCCAAGTGTTCAATTTTGTTTGCTGACTGTCGTTAATATCCTCAGGTACTAAACTTGCTAAGCAGAGCGATGGAAACAATCCCCAGTTTTGCTGATGATATGAGATGAAGTTGGTTTTCTGATGTTGAGCGTTTCTCGCAGTGTAAATAATTCTGTGTTGAAATGGTTAGAATACAAGTTTTCTGATTCTTTCCAACAAGTTGATGATCAAGATGAATAGACGACAAGCTCATTGTGTGAATGTACCAGTCTTAGATCTTGTCATCCATCAAAGTGTGCTTGTAATATCAGATTGTTCTTGGCCAAAATTGGTTTTCAAACTTCGTCATTCAAATTGGCATGACATCGGTAATGTAACCCTTGGTTTTTAAGTTGAGTGTCAAATATTTTAGGCATATGTATGTCATTCACCAAAATTGTAAACTAAACACTGGAGAATCCAAAGTTGCCAACCAATTAACAGTAAATAAATCACGTGCCTGATCACATAGCTGCTCTCCAGTAGGTAAATAAATCCATATTCTCTGTGGGATTTGGCTTTGGAACTTGGAAGGAGCTGTAATAGTCAAAGATATACCACATGACATTCTGCATCTAATCTCCATCTAATATAAACTGTAGACCTGAATATTAACAAATAAGAAGGTTATGAGAAATGGTACCATTCACTTTCATGTATAAATAACCTCAACTACTCATCAATATTGGAGACAAGGCATAAGGAGAAGACATCCTCCGAGTCAGCAAAAACCATGAAATCTTCCTGGTTCAAATCATGGGTGAAGCTTATTATTGCTGTTTTATTCATGCAGTCACTCTGTACCAGTTATACAGCCCTAGCAAGACTCCACCCACCTGTATCTTCTTTATCTTCAACAATGTCTGCATCCTCTCAAGCTCTCCTACATAAAAATTCAGACGGGAAAAAGCCGGTCACTAACGAGCCAGCTGTAGTTGATAGCCTTCGAAGAATTCCTCCCAGCATTCCTAATCCTACACAGAACAAGTAATCTTCATTACCCTTAATTCCTCTACCCAATTATCTTCGGGGTTTTAATTGTAATACTGATTTATATGACAGGTTGAGGCCGGGGAGAAGGGGCTGATGTATCACAGTTACATCATCAAGTACTTAAAAGTTGTTGCTTTGTTTAGTAGTCTGTTAAGAACCACAGAGAAGGTGTTCTACTGTTAGGATTAGTAGGTTCTGGAAATTGTTAAGAACACAGAGAATGTATGTAGGACAGGATATGGTTATAAACTTATGATGTATGTAAGAGAGGACGTGGAAGAAATTAAATCAGTGTAGATTTTCTACATCAGCATCAAAAACTGTAAGGTGTCTCCAACTTAGTTACTTAGTGCTGTGATTCTCATTTTGATTATGTTTGATTATGCAAACATAAGTATTCAGTTTTACTACTCTATCTCATAGTTTCATAGTCTTGAAAACACAACTATCTATCATATGTAAGTCATCTTAGTAGAAAAGAATACTTCAATTCAGGGTTAATTCAATAATTCTATTCATCCCACAATAGGGGCAAATATACAAGTACAAAGGAGTAACTAACTCGAATAGGAAACAATCTACCCATAAATACAGGATATCCTAATTACATAAGAATCCTAATTATATACGGATTTACAGCAATTCTACACTCCCCCTCAAGTTGGTACATAGATGTCTATCATGGCCAACTTGTTAATCGAGCTGTCGAACACCCTTCTAGATACTCCTTTAGTAAGAACATCAGCTAATTGCTCCTCTAAGGTTACAAATGGAAATCGAATAACCTTTCTGTCAAGATTCTCTTTAATGAAATGACGATCAACCTCCACATGTTTTGTGCGATCATGCTGAACTAGATTATGTGCAATTGCAATGGCAGTTGTATTATCACAATGCAAGTCCATAGGCCTCTTAAGCTTGTAACCCAGTTCCTTCAGGATATTACGGATCCATAACATTTCATAAACTCCATGTGCCATACCTCGAAATTCAGCTTCTGCACTCGATCTGGCAACAAATTTTTGCTTTTTACTACGCCAAGTGACAAGGTTTCCTCCAACAAAAGTGAAGTACCCAGATGTACAACGTCTGTCAGTGTTATCACCAGCCCAATCTGCATCTGTGTACCCAACAACTTCCAATTCACCCTTTTTTCAAACAGTAACCCTCTACCTGGCGCCATCTTCAGATATCTCAAAATACGAAAAACTGAATCCATATGTTCTTCACTAGGACAATGCATAAACTGACTAACCACACTCATAGCATAAGCAATATCAGGTCTAGTATGAGAAAGATAAATTAACCTTCCTACTAGACGTTGATACCTTCCTTTATCAGTCGGAACTTGATCAGGATAAATACCAAGTCTGTGATTCATCTCAATAGATGTCTCAATTGGTTTGCAGTCCAGCATCCCAGTTTCAGCCAGTAAATCAAGGACGTACTTCCTCTGTGAAAGTGAAATTCCCCTTCTTAGACCTTGCAACTTCAATACCCAGAAAATACTTCAGTTGTCCAAGATCCTTCATCTCAAACTCCTTTGACAGATACTCTTGCAATTCATTCATCTCTTTCAGGTCATCTCCTGTAACAATCATGTCATCAACATATACAATCAGAGCTGTAATCTTACCATTCTTGCGTTTGATAAACAAGGTATGGTCAGAATTGCTCTGTTTATATCCAAAGGCTCTCATGGATTTTGAAAATCTTCCGAACCAAGCTCTTGGAGACTGCTTCAAGCCATACAAAGACTTCTTCAGTTTACACACCTTGCCAGCGTCACTTGGGTTATTCTTAACACCTGGGGGCACATCCATGTACACTTCTTCTTCCAAATTCCCATTGAGAAAAGCATTCTTCACATCAAACTGGTGCACGGGCCAATCTTTGTTTGCTGCAAGTGAAATTAGAATTCGGACAGTACTGATCTTTGCCACAGGTGCAAAAGTCTCCTCATAATCAATTCCATAGCGTTGTGCATATCCCTTGGCAACCAACCTTGCCTTGTATCTGTCAATAGTTCCATCTGCCTTAAGCTTCACAGTAAACACCCAACGACACCCTACAGTCTTCTTTCCGACAGACATGGGTACTAACTCCCACGTTGCATTCCTTTGAAGGGCTTCCAATTCTCCATTCATCGCCTTTGTCTATTTTGGATCCGTCAATGCATCCTGCACGTTACTAGGAATAGATACAGTAGATAATTGATCAACAACAAGTGCATGTGACTCAGATAGCCTATGGTTAGACATAAAATTGGCTACATGATATTTGGCTTTTGCTTTAATGTCTGGTTCATATTGTTTTTAGAAACACCCTTGGTAACCCTTTGTGATTTCCTAGGTTCTACACTTTCTAACCCAGAAGACTCGTTTAACTTTGGGGTTACCTGAGGTGGATCATTCTGAGCGAATTCTTTAATTGTTGATGTAGAAGGGGGAATGTCTTGTGTGCTAGCTTCTGATTCAGAACTTGCTTTTTCTGATTCAGCAATCACATTTTCTGATTCGGCACTCACACTGCCCTGTTCGGCAATTGCCTTTTCTGATTCGGCAATCGCATTTTATGATTCGGCACTCACACTGTCCTGTTTGGCAATTGCTTTTTCTGATTCAGCACTCACAGTGCCCTGTTCGACAATTGCTTGTTGATTCGAAATATTTGCTGCTTGCTCACAATTCGTATTTTTATCAAAGTTTCCTCCTTCAAAACGAGCCTCCAAGTTTTCCAACTCTTCAAATTCGTCAAACTCAAAGATACACCGAGGATTCCCTTCACATCCTCTCTCCCCCTGAAGGGAAGACTCAGGAACTCCTCCTGAATGGTAAGGCTCGGATTCACGGAATGAAACATCAAGAGATGTATGTACTGTGTTGGTGAGCGGGTCATAACATCTGTAGCCCTTCTAAAACTCTGCATAACCCACAAAAATACACTTCCTTGCACGGGGATCAAGCTTGCTCCGTTGTGGCTTCGGTATATGGACATAAGCTGTGCACCCAAACACTTGGAGCTCCAAATTAGGCATAGATGGGATTAACAGAAGTTGATGAAGCTTCTGGTGAGGATTCTGAAACTCGATTACCCGTGAAGGGGTACTGTTAATGAGATATGCTGCAGATTTCACATCTTCTCTCCAATATGACCGAGGTACATTCATGCCAAACAAGGAAGCACGAACAACTTCCATCAACTGTCTATTCTTCCGTTCTGCTAAACCATTCTGTTGGGGAGTATAAGAGTTTGAGGTTTGATGACGAATTCCATATGACCGGCAAAACTCATTCATAGGTTCATTCACAAACTCTCCACCATTGTCAGACTGGAAAACTCTGATGGATTGTTGATACTGAGTCGCTACCATTTTGTGAAATTCAGTAAACATTTCAAAGACATCACTCTTATTCTTCAGTAATGATACCCAAGTCATGCGAGTGCAATCATCAATAAAAGTTACAAAATATCGGGCACCAGAAAGAGAAGGAATTTTCGCAGGACCCCAAACATTGGAGTGAATCTTCATAAAAGAAATAGGACTTTTATTCAGACTTGGTGAATATGAAATACGGTGGCTCTTGGCCAGTTCACAAATGTCACAATGGAAATCTGAAAGATAAATGACCACCGAAAACAAATGAGGTTGCAGCTTCTGAAGATAACTAAAAGATAAATGACCTAAACGCCGATGCCATAACCATACAGCTTCCTTTGCATTCTCTACTTTAGTGATCTGATTAGCTTGCCCCAAAAGATGTTTCTGTTTCTCTCCATTCTCTGTCAGATCCAGGTAGTATAAATTCCCCCTTCTAACACCATAACCAAGAATCCGCCGAGTCAGAATGTCCTAAAACACACAGAAAGATGGATAAAAGGTCACAATACATGTAAGAGCTAGAATAATTTGACCAACAGAGAGGAGATTATAAGCTAGAGATGGAACAACTAAGACAGACTCCAGGGTTAAGTTATTAGACAAGACAACAGAACCTTCTCCGGTAACCGGAGTTGGAGTACCATCAGCAGTAGAGACAACATTTTGGGAGGAATGTTTAAGCTTTGTCACAAGGTTAGGGTCATTGGTCATATGGTCAGATGCACCTGTATCAATTATTCATGTATTATTCAAAGTAACCTTACCCTTCATACCTGACTGCGCTACATTAGCGGAGGCATTGTCTAGATACTCTTCCTCTGTAGTAGCAACGGCAGCCTTGCTCAGATTCTTTCGTGGTTTCTTGGTGAAGTCCCCCCAATCGGGGTAACCAATCACTTCATAGCATCGCTCCTTGGTGTGATCTATTTCTCCACAATGAATGCACTTTCTGTTTGCAAAAGGACTTGGTTTACTTAAGGGGCGGCGTGGAGGAGGACCCTGTTTGCGTTGAACAACCATAACCGAGGATTCGGTAGATACAGAACGCCCCATAGCCTGTTTCTCTTACTGTACCTTGCGAATGTAAGCATAGCTCTACTCCAAGGAGAATTTTGGTTCCTTTCGCAAGATCTCTCCGCGCACCTGATCATACTCCGAGTCAAGTCCACTCAGAAACATGTGAACACGCAACCGGGACATTGCTAAAGTCTCTTGAACTACAGCTGCAACATTATCATTCTGAGAGGCTACCCTTTGATCAATCTCCTGGAACATGGCCACCAATTCATTGTAGTAGGTAGGAATAAGCCGTCCATTCTACTTTGCTTCGAAGCACTTCTTGTTCAATTCAAAGATCCGGGTTTCATCAGAGTCATCATAAAAGGTTTGCTCTACAGCTTCCTAAATATCTTTTGCAGTAGGAAGACAAATATACCGGTTCATAAGAGAAGACTACATGGAGTCAATAAGCCAACTTTTCATTTTTTCATTGTTCGTGGCCCAAGCTTCATATTCTGCAGAATTCATGGCGGGTTCAGCCTTTGCTCCAGTTAGATAACCAACCTTTCCCCGTGCTCCAATGCGCATCTTCATGAGGGGAGCCCATATGGTGTAGTTGGACTCATTCAAGACAACACTAGTTGGGAACGTCGAGTTGTCTTGCTTGGTGATGTAGTGGTGATGGATGATTTGTGAGAATGGTTGATGCTCTGTCATAATTGCCTTCTGGGGATCTGATTGTTCGCCTTCAATTACAGGTCCTGCCATTGAGGAATTTGGATTTTTTCAAGATTGGGTTTTTAGGGTTTCAAGATGGTTCGATTTCAATGGTGGTAGTGGTGGTACGCAGCGGTTTATGGTGGTAGTTTGGGTGTTCTTCAAGATTCAGGATTCAAAGGATGCAAAGCAAGTTCAAAGGATTGAACCTGCTCTGATACCAAGTAGAAAAGAATACTTCAATTCAGGGTTAATTCAATAATTCTATTCATCCCACAATAGGGGCATATATACAAGTACAAAGGAGTAATCTAACTCGAATAGGAAACAATCTACCCATAAATACAGGATATCCTAATTACATAAGAATCCTAATTATATACGGATTTACAGCAATTCTACAATCTTCTCAAGATCTGTTTGGTGTGAAAATAGCTTCTCTTGAACAATCAAGCTTGAGGCATGCCAGTACCTATGGGTCAGTGACGAGTGCCGTTACCGATTCATTGATAAAGCACCTGCAATTTAAACCCTATCATTGTAGTAACTGTAAGTAGGGATCGTTCAAGTTGGGGACACTAGGGAAGGATTATTACTGTATTATAAACAAGTTAGTAATATTCACAAATATAAGATAAACATACAAGTACAATTCTGTCGCAACTATACAAGTATAAAACACATAAGTACATAATCATATACAATCCGCAAAATATAGACATGACATCGATATATATAAACAAAAAGAATTAAATTATTTACAAGCTATTCACATATTTACCGAATTATGATGGGGATTTTATGGTGATTTCTACGGTCCTAAATCTAAATCTAATATTTACATTGGTCGATCAATTGTTAAACACAAAACGTAGCTAACACCAAATAGAACACACATAAGTTTTACACATGAACAAGATGCAATGAAATATGTTTTCTTGAATTCTAATTAATTCCAACTATTTAGACTTCTCATGTAAATTTAGGACCTACAATCGCCTGATTCTAAATTTATATATATGTCATCTTGTTTAGTGCCTACAATCGCCTGACACTAATACAAAATACACTTACGAGCAAGAGTCATTGGAGACATGATCCTAGGTATGGCGTCACTCATCCTATTAGCATGTAAATCACTTTACCCTATCAGCCCTTAGCAATGCCTAAAAATCAAGAACCCAATCGGCGAACTTAACCTTAGAACACTACGACATATTAAACTCCCCCTTAGGAACATCTGTGCACAAAACTACCCTTAGGTTCGATTACGTGTTCAGGTATGTGATTAATCAATTAGAAAACAATAATAACATAAACATACACAACCTATTCTAAATCCAAAACCTAACATGCATCCTAAATGTTATGCTAACAAACACATTCATAAGTAGATCACAAAGAAAAACAAACAAACATGTTCATATCATAAAACCATAAACTGAAATACCAATATATATAAATCATTGAATTAAACACAGTAGAATTACACAAAGACATGGAGGAATCCATACCAAATCCTACCTAAAAGGTTCGGCTAAGGCAAGGGTGGTTGGCGGCAGGGGGTGGTTGATGCTGCTGCAAGGGGTGTTCGGCGGCAAGGCTTTGTGTTTTAGCTGTGTTGAGGGATTTTTGGTAGAGTTGGCTAGCTAAGGCTTTCACAAAATTGAGGACCTTCTTTTCAGTTGTATTACATGTGTATTTATAGGGGAAAACTTCTAAAGAAACCCTAGGGATTCGGCAGCCCATTGTGTCCCAAACCGAGTAGGTTTTCCTCTCCTTGATGGATTCGGCCTCTCTCTTTAATTTGTTGACTTGGAAAATGATTTATAAACTTCTTTTATGAATTCATGGACTCCCCTACATGTTAAGGGATCAATGAAGGACTCCCTTACACGTTTTGGGCTCCATAGGACAGCCGAAAGGCTTCCATAATCTCGGTAGAACAAGTTATCTTGTTTTGACCGGGCCTAGATGTTGTTTTCGGCTTCTAGCTCCTTGGTGATTTCTTCGATTCTTCTTCTTCTAAACAACTTCCTATGTCTTCATTAAGCTCTTCATCAATCATTTGGCATGTTTGGGAAGGATTTTGGTGAAGAAACACACTCACGAACTCGGTAGACAACTTCAGTAAAATCTGTCCTGTTTCCAGCGACTGACCTCCGGCTATTTTTTCCATCATAACTCCTTTCTCAGAACTTGGATTGCTGCGATTCAAAAATATTTAAAAACTAGACACCCACAGCTTTCCATCCATATATGGCAAGTTTCCTGGTTCCTCCTGGATCGTCCTAGGAAAATTTTTGAAGTTGAGTTATGGTTTTTGGAAATCCTCTGTTTTTGTTCCGAATTCATGTTCTCGGCCTCTTGTCTTTCCATGCTTCTTTTGCTACCTTTTCTAAGTCCGATCCTCATGATTCTTGTTTCGTTATGTCCATATACATGTCACCTAAACATTAAAGAAAATTAACCAAGTAATGACAATGTATAAATTCACAGAATCATAAGAAATAACACGATAACTTCATAAGTCAGCTTTTAACAATATTGCACATAATTTATCTATTTTACACATGTTTTAGCCAATGTTCTACAAATAATCCCTCATGCTAAATAACTACTAAAAATATACTAATAATAGATAAACAAAGCATAAATGAGGGTAAAAACGTATTAAGAACGTGGCAAAAAATGCTCCTATCAGTCAGGTACAACCTTGATCTTCGACGCTTGTTCGCCTTCAGACTTCTCTTCAAATGATTGTCGTACAGGCGTTGGTCAGGCCTGCACTTAGGTTCTACAGACCTAGCTGAGGAACAACTAGGATTTTCCTCCTCCTCTCGTGAAGCGGACGTATCTTACTCGGACAGGTGTGATTGAGCATAGCTATAAATAAGGATTGCTGGTCGTTCGCCAAGGGTTCCTTGACAAACCGGAGATATTTTCTAAGGTTATTCACCCTAACAATGGTTTTGTGGATATTCACCGACGGATCGGTCTTTATGAAGCTGTGGTGGACTGTTCGCTTACAGATGAGGCTTGGTGAGTAGAAGCGGGTAATGCTCACGAATGAGGCTTTGGTGAGATGGAAGCGGGTAATGCCTACGGATAGGGCTTTGATGGACAAAAAGACTCCAGAAATCTTTCTGGTAGAGGTGCTCCGGGGAAGACTGTTTTGTAGTGTGCAAAAGTTGTGTTGATTGATTGGAGATGTCTTCCTTCGTATGCCTTCACCCCTTTATATAGTGAACACTAGGATTTGTTCTTAATTGCATATCAAGGCATATCAAATCTTTTGAAGATTAAATCCGTAAGCAACTGCAAATCTTCGCCAAGCCTAACTTCAAATGAAAAGAAAATATTTACAATTACTTAGACCGCAAGAATCGGTCCATTTATAATTAAGATAGATGAAGATATCCACGTCAAATCTAACTCTTGAATAGTTAGATATATACGTCTTCTAGATAATATAATTACCCATTGAATATTTTCTGGCCGTGAATCACAGACGCCTACACCATTAAGGAATGAATCTTCATGGCAATGCAATTATACCCTTAGCATCCTCTGGACTTCAACACCACATGTAAACAATAGTCACTCATTTAGGGAATGAATCCTTAAGGGACCATAATTAACTCATGTATGAATCTGAACCTTGATGTCTTGTTACATATGGAATGTAATGTCCTTGGTATCATATAATTGGTTCTCAAACTTCATGCGTATTATGGACTTGATCGAACTAGAATGAAGGGATCAATATATGATAGTATTCCTCATATAGCAATAAGTCCTTTGCCGCTCAACTACCAATGTAACATACCTTAATCACACGTTCGGAATATTCCATATTTGTCAACTTCTCCAATATTCGCTCAATCTTCGTAACCATTTGATCATTTATTAATTACTGGATCTGTGATCTATCGATAATAAGCCATAACCCAGATTTACACCAAGATACCTTGACCTCTAAGATAGGCCTAATATGACCCCAATCTTATACCTCCTGAGATACCCGACCGACACATCGACGGATCATTGAACTGGTTCAGAACACGGCCCGTCCGGGAAAGTATATTTTACACCCAAATATAGCCCCCCAGGTCTTAAAGGAGAAGTCATGCGTCTTGACTGAAAAGACCTATAGTCCCCATTCATCATTCGTCAAAAGCCACTAAACTGGTTCAACTAACAAACACTAAATTCAAATGTAGGTCTTGACTCTTGAAGCTTCAATGACAATTAGCAGTAGCTAGGTAGCCCATATAACAACATAATTAATCACCAACATGATAATCAATGCACCCAACATGAATACCTTGCTTTTGGAGATGATGAAACACGTTTTAACGAAAACATGTCTTAAGCTCACGTTGACCAACTGGATGCAGATAAGAAGCCCCCATGCTTAATTAAACATGGTAGCAGGACCACAAGCATTAGTCTTGATGATAATTGATAGCAATGAGCCAAGAAACCTTAGCCCCAAGGTAGACACAATTACACTTAATGAAGCAAACTTTAGATAAATAAGAAGGGCTTGAACCAACCACCAACTGGTTGTTATATAACTTGACGTTGTCCTTCAACATTATAGCGTCCAAGATGAACCAACTCCCTCAAAAAGAACTGTCAAGAAGACTAAGAAACCAGCCCCAAAATAAACTTCATCAAGCTCATGATGCCTACTTTAAGTATGATTTGCACCATGCTTGGATGATGATTCTAATCGGTTCTTGGCTTAAGAATGTAGTACAATATATGTACTTGAAGGATTGATGAAGCGAACAGCCAAAGAAGCTCAGGAGGATGGCACAAACGGTCTCCCAAAATAGCCCCAAGAAACACATTTTCTGGAAATTCAGCTTTTTCTTATTATTTAGTCGACTTGAAGAGCTTGTAACTTGAGCTTCCCATGGTATTTCTAGATGCTTCTTGATTCGAAAATGCTCTACAACATCCTAAATTGATGTATAAACAATAACCCCAGTGATAGATACATGTTAAGATGAAGAAACAAAGCCACCAAAACTCATTGCAGTTCAGTTTTTCTGGAATGACTGCTTCAAGATGCCAACTTGCAGACCTCATAACTCACTCCTCAATGCAGCGAATGGCATGATTATTTTTCCTACTTGTAGTCCAATATACTAAATTCAAGGAAATGTAGGGCGAACAATATTCTAACCCATGGACGGATGCGCGAATGGACTATGAAAATGCCCAAAAATAAGCCAAATCTGAAATTTCCAGATTTTCTCTTTATAGAGGCTGACTTGGTTGATGATTTCCATAAGCTTCTCTTGTAACTTCTGGGTAATAAGGCAGCCAAACATGTTCCTTAGCATCAGTAGTACATGTCCAAAGTCTTGGATGCTTGATGTTAACCTCCCAAAAGCTTGGAACTACTCGACAAAGTACCTTGAGATACCAAGTTTTCTTGAGTTTTGACAACTTTTTGCTGCTGCTAATACTTTCAAAATAATAGGCCACAGGTGTTGGCCTTGAATTATAATGATCAATCTCAAGAAAAGATTGACTAAATAAAGTGCAAAACCATAAATTGGTTTAGATAAACCACAGGGGTTAGTTCAATATAAATAGACATTGAAACTCCAAATATTTCAAAATTTCAAAAACTTGCCCTAAGAATTGGCACATAATATGTATAGTGTAGCCCCCCAGTTTAATTGGGTGCAATAAATGTAGTGAGAGTAAACCGGTTAAACTGATCTTGCATGTCTCAAGAATATGCCTTCTTTGTACATAGTGGAGATGCATATGTAGAGTCAAAACTTACTTCTTTGCATGATTGCACTAATTTGGCTCCACGAATGAGAATTACAAGTCTTCTTGTGGTGATCAAACATAAATAGACTTGTGTTGTAACTGTGAACGTCATAGCAAACAATATATATAAACATGGTCTTCTTGTATTGTTCTCAACTCTGTCTTCATTCCTTCAAAAGATATCAGAGCGTCCTCTAAACTCCTTCTGGTGAATATCAAATTTTGCCTTTGTATCAATTCAAACTCCTCGAGCTCTCTAGTAACAACTCAAAAAGTTGTTTGTAATTGTCACAGAAATATATGGTTCGCAGCCTGCAGCCCCCCAGTATAAAAAATGATGTTGCCTTTGTACAATGACTTTTGGAACGTCTCCGCTACTTACATAAGAAACTTGAAGCCCCCAGTATAAGAATTAGAACAATTCAATCTCAGCAAAAACCTTCGTCTTATTTTTTTACTACTTTCTACATATCTGATATGCATGAGGCTCCATAAATACTTGTGAAACTTGAGTAAATGTCTGTCATGCCTTTAATTTCAACTTTGATGCGTCATTCCTCCAAGACATACTATGTATGCGAATATTATGTCAAAACCTCCCTCATATCTAGTTGATGGATGTAGAGAATTTCATCTCTACATAATCAACTTCACATGCACAGTAACTGACATAAGTAATGAAAAATTAAAGACCACAAAGCTTGGTCTTTGAAGTACTAGGCTAATAAGATCCGGTATTATGATAACATCACAAAGCCAATGAGGTACGAGCTTTTCAAGAACACGAAATACATGTTTTGGTTTGTATTAATGCCCTCTATATGAACAAAAGATTCCACTTGTGCAGATTTAGATGACTCCACTGTGGTGCATAAATTGAATCTTGTGAAGTATTCTACATGACACCATTAGTTGAAGTATAGTGATGCCCTCTTTGAATTTTTAGCCACATGTGTTGGCTAAATTAAAACACTGTTGGCTAATGCTTCAGATATGAGGAGTTATAACTACACTTCTTCTCAACCTAACCACTATCGACAACGGATGTGGAGAAACACACAGTTGTTTTTCAAACTTCTGAGAAAAAGAGGCCACATATATTGGCACAAGAGAAATCATCATACCCTTGATTTAACACCACATGGATTAGCTTCACGGACACCATAGCATACTTAGATGGAGTTTTGATCTTAAAATCATCTTGTCCTCTTAACCAGTTCTTCTTTTCGTCTATCTCCTTGCAATGAGTATCTTTATATATGCACATCAGAGAACCCTCAAGCTTTATCAACTCGAACCACTTTAAACTGATTTCTATCCTTATGTGCACTCAGTTTTGGTGTCCAAAAATAGTGTGCAAAAAGGAAAGCAAAACTTGAAGCAAGCCCCCCAAGTATGTAAGCATGAATAGAGAACATTCTAGTCTGCATTCGCCAAGCTATTAGTGTCTGCAAATTCGCTCGCCGTAGTCACAAACACAAAATGCAGATTCTCAAGCATTCTGACCTCTCGGTACTCAAACTACCATAACTCTCTATTGGAATGTCGGAATCATGAACCGTAAATTGCGTTAGATACTAAACCTTCATACCTTTCCACCAATATGCAGCTTGATTACTGATTTGCTCGGAATCTTCCCAGGTATATCTATAAATTTACTGCACAGAGGCTGCCACTGAAATTGGCTGAACTGCAACTGTCTAGTTTTGATGTCCTTAGTGAGACGAAGAAGGATAGCGAATCTTGAGTGTCAAGCTAACTAAGCACATAAAAACATGTATAAAAGGCACAAGTATACATTCTCCTGCCAAACAAGACCTTCAATGCCCATTCGCCACGCATATATGCATGCTGTCAATTTTTCGTTCATCCTGACCATCTTGTCTTCATACTGCAATAATTTTTTACTGGAACTTCGGAATCACAAGCCGTAAACTCTGTTGGAAACTAGACATCTAGGGCTTTCCACACATATGCAGCTTGCAGACTAGTTTTTAGTGGATCATCACCAATAATTCAGTGAAGTTGATGCATAGTAGTATAGACTGCTGAAAAACGTGCCTTCTGACCTGCCGGGACTCAAACTGCCATAACTCCCTCTTGGAGTGTCGAAATGGCAAGACGAAAATTGCATTAGAAAGTAGACATTTAGGGCTTTTCGGGCATATAAAGCTTGCCTTCTAATTCCCCTTGGATCTTCCCAGTTTATTCTGTGAAGTTGCAACATAGAAGCTGCTGCTGCAAATTTGCTGAACTACACTCTTGCTTTAAATCTTCTGTATTTTGTTGGCAAAATAGATGTGACTTTGAAACACATATATTGTTTCTTGCATCTAAGACCTCAGAAATAAATTTCTAATAATATAGGATAGAATTCAAATAGGTAAGAACATTGTCTTGCATTTCAGCAAAACACATAATCTCTTTTTGTATTTTTTGTTTTTCAATGCAAGAATTGAAACAAAATAAAAATGACTAGAAGCAAGGTGAATAAGAAAACTTAACATGATTAGTTAACCTTCGTATAGCCATGGGGGAGGCCACCAATACTTCACTCTAAGCCTTGACATCTTGATATTTGCATCATAGGATTCTCTCCTGCGAGAAACTCTAAGTATTAAATAACGATGGTTGGTGTCATCTACTTGAAAACTCTGAAGTGGCTGCTCATAGAGTCTGCTGCATAGCCCCCCATGCATCTTCATAATTTGACTAAGCTTGACAATTAATTGCACCTTCGTGGATGCCATGAAATAGAGACCAGCCTTATCACCGACTACCATGTCGTAGTGCATGTTATGTACAGTTGTAGCCACCAATTGGTTTTCATAATAAACCACTTGCTGGTTTATATCTTCGAAAATAAGAGAATCATACAAGTCAATCTCCTGCATACGAGACTTGCTGATATTGGATCCAAGAATCAACCTGTAGTCAACATCGTATTCGTCGTAGGTTGTCTCCATATCAAAATAACAATCACCACATATTGGTGACTTAACTTCTGCCTCAGACGATGACATATTCCTGCTATAAAAATCATTGAGGACCATCTGTAAGGCTTGGCATGTCTCCATATACCCAACATCATGCGCGAACGGAATGACTTCGTCTTTAGAGCAGTTTTGTTGGTTGCCGACTTCATTGATGTGCTCCTCATGAGATTCACCACAAATTGACAAATCAATTTTTTCTGACATGACCAGAAAAAAGATTTCGCCACTAAATTGATAAAAAACCGATTCAACCTCTTTGACAAGAGTATCTTCGTCAACTTTAGGTTCTACTTCTTGGGAGTGTAAAACCTCTTGGTTAGTATTGCAAACATCATGGTTTGCTTCATCTTGCAGCTTTGTTGTTTTCTCATTGACTGCTTTAATTTCTTGGTTATGCTGATCTATGAAAGCATTTTATCTGATCCACGGCTGCATAGATTTTTCTCAAATTTCTCATTGATAGTCTTCAATTTCCGTTTCAACTCGTCGTCCATGATCACCTCACTACAGCCAGTTGACTGGTAATCATCCGAAACACAAAATTCTTTATCCTGACACGTTATGTCCTAGTGGCCGTTCCAAATGTTTGGTGTGAAAATAGCTTTTCTCGAACAACCAAGCTTGAGACGTGCCAGTACCTATGGGTCAGGTACAACCTTGATCTTCGACGCTTGATCGCCTTCTGACTTCTCTTCAAACGACTGTCGTACAGCCGTTGGTCAGCCATGCACTTAGGTTCTACAGACCTAGCTGAGGAACAATTAGAATTTTTCTTCTCCTCTCGTGAAGTGGACGTATCTTACTCAGACCGGTGTGGTTGAGCAGAGCTATAAACAAGGATTGCAGGTCGTTTGCCAAAGGGTTCCTTGACAAACCGGGGATATTTGCTAAGGTTATTCACCCTAATAATGGTTTTGCGGATATTCATCGACAGATCGGTCTTTATGAAGCGGTGGTGCACTGTTCGCTCACGGATGAGGCTTGATGAGTAGAAGCGGGTAATGCTCATGGATGGGGCTTTGGTGAGGTAGAAGCAGGAACTGTAGACTGATCGAGCTTTGGTGGATAACATCGAGTAATGCCTACGGATAGGGCTTTGGTGGACAAAAAGACTTCAAGAATCTTTCTGGTAGAGGTGCTCTGGGGGAGGCTTGTTTTGTAGTGTGCAAAAGTTGTGTTGATTAATTGGAGATGTCTTCCTTCGTATGTCTTCACCCCTTTATATAGTTAATACTAGGATTTGTTCTTAATTGCGGATCAAGCAAGGCATATCAAATCTCTTGAAGATTAAATCCTTAAGCAACTGCAAATCTTCGCCAAGCATGACCTCAAATGAAAAGAAAATATTTACAATTACTTAGACCGCAAGAATCGGTCCATGTATAATTAAGATAGATGAAGATATCCATGTCAAATTTAACTCTTGAATAGTTAGATATATACGTCTTCTAAGTAGTATAATTACCCATTGAATATTTTCTTGCCGTGAATCACACACGCCTACACCATTAAGGAATGAATCTTCATGGCAATTCAATTATACCCTTAACATCCTCTGGACTACCAAGGTAACATACCTTAATCACACATCCGGAATATTCCATATTTGTCAGCTTCTCCAATATTCGCTCAATCTTTGTAACCATTTGATCATTTATTAATTACTGGATCCGTGATCTATCGATAATAACCCAGATTTACGCCAAGATACCTTGACCTCCAAGATAGACCTAATATAACCTCGATCACGGATACCTCCCGAGATACCTGATCGACACATCGATGGACGACTAAACTGGTTCAGAATACGACTCGTCCAGAAAAGTATATTTTACACCCAAACAAGATCTTTTCTACAAAAAAGATGGATCAGATTTTACAGACCTAAAATATACGCAAATGAGGATACAGTCTCGTTCACCTGGTCGCTAGCTAACCATATGGATTTACACAAGTAGCATTAGATTAAGTCTAATTTTAATCTAATGGTCAAATCTAAGATGACTAGTTATATGAAATTTTTTTGCATTCACAGCTGTGTATGTACACGGTACAATCTAATGAGCCGACTAGTTATATCCCAACCGTTGGATTTTAATGAGCCGTAATCTAATGATAATTGAAAAAAAAACCCTCATGGTCAACTAGTGGCTAAATGAATGGAATCGGAGCATAGTTGTGCAAACTCCTCATGGAGCATATCTTTTAATTTCGGCTATTGAAATTGAAATTCATATAAGGACTAAATTTAATTTACCCGTTGAGGCTTGAGTCAAACACCATTTCAATTCTATATGTTTCAATTTAGGGGTATTTGACAATGGAAAATGCTTAAAACACCAAATATTTATACAAAAACTAGATACCAAATGATGTGGCAACAACCATGCCAAGACATTGAAAATATTGATGAGGTGGAATGATTAATAATTTGTATTGCATTATTTTGAATAGATAATTTGTATTACATTTTTTATGAGGGTAAACTAAAAATTAAAACATGTGTCTTCCCCATCCACTGATGGTTTCCTCCCCTGTCACCATATCAGTGTTATGAAAGAATTTAGTCTGAAGTTCTCTTGTAATTGATTAAACATTCGAAAAGACATCCGAGAAGATCTAACTCGAAGATTGGATGATTGTCTAGGGTGAGGTAACGGAGACCAACCATCTTTTTTTTTCTTTTTTTGAAGGTAAAAGGAGATCAACAATGAATGTTGAATGAGCATGTATGTATAGGAAGATTGTTAAAGGAGATCAACAGTGGAAGCACCATTTCATTTCGATAAGCATACCAAATTACTATAACCCGTCAAGCTACAAATCATTATTTACAAATAATAATAAAATCTGTCAAATACCCGAGTGAAGTCGTCGAAAGTGTTGTTATTGACAACTAATCTTATGAAGCTTGATGTTTGTAGATGATTCTATTGTGGCATGGCAGTTTGAGTTTCTTTAGTACCTCCTTTTTATGCAGAAGAGTTTGGATGAATTTATGAGATTAGGGTTCCATATTTTTTAGAGGGAGGAACAAATTAAAGGAATTATAATTTTAATTGTTTTATTAAACTAATCAGAAAAGCCAATTCACAAATTATCAAAACAAAAATGTTGACATGGCCAAGGCCAGGTCATTTGGTATTTATTTTGGCTAAAATAATTTGGTGTATGTAGCACTACTCTTTAACAATACACCTAATTTACTAGGTCTGTTTTAGATTAAATCTACATCTTTACAATATTTTGAAATGCATCCACATATTAATTGGTGTTGTAGGGGAATGAATTTTACTCATCTTAGTGATATAATGAAGCCCTTTATATAGGGGAGTACATGAGCCTCTTGGGCTATTACATATGTCAATGAGTCTATTATATGGATATGTGTAAAACTACTATTATAACATGAATTACTACAAAAAGCCTGTATATAAGGCATGAACCAAGATACACATACATATCAAATATCCTGGAACACTCCCCCTTGTGTTGCATGTCTTCATGCCAGAATGATGCTTATGGTGTTGCCTCATCAAAACCTTGTCAAGTTACAAAAACCTTGTGGGAAAACTAAACTTTTGTCAAAAGATAAAAGAGTACAACACACCGGCTACTTCCTGATAAATGGTGCATTAGAACATGTTTCTCAAGAGTAGATGTGAGTCAAGATTTGAACATGTCTTTTATGATCAACAGCAAATGGAGATCAATGGTCTTTGCATGGTGCTGCAATGTTACCTCGTTAAAAACCATGCCAAGCAAAAATCCAGTGGGACAAAAAACTTAGACTAAGAGAAAAAGAGTGCAACATGGTTGACACAAATAACCACACCCTTGACATTTGATGATGACATATATATGCTAGACTTTCTTTCAAATCTGCATCTCCTCCTGATTTTAAGATCAATCATAGGGTGCTTCTGGATCCTTAGTGACCATATAGCTATTTTGACAATCTGGTATATGTATGCTCTTTTAACATGTCTTAAATGTGACATTAGCTCAGTGCTCAGCAGCTATGTGCACGACGCCTAACAGCTGACTTCAAAGAGCGACCGATGTGTTGCTTGAGAATTGGGATCGTCAAGGCACGAGGAGGCGAGGTTCTTCAGATCTGAAATGGAAGCTAGGCCATAGGCGTTGAGGCAGCTTCCTCGACGTGTCGTCATTGAGGAGAGTTGGCGGCTGATAGGGACGACGGCTCAGGTGAGAGAGTTTGTGGGAAAGGCGCGTCGGAGCTTCGTCGATGAATCAGATCTGGTCATTCATCGGTGAGAGAGAGAGAGGGCGAGAGAGATCAACACGTTTTTTTGGGTGAGAGAAAAGTTATGGTTCTCAAAACTATGGACTTGAGGGCATTTTAGGAATTTTTCAACTTAAGTTGTTGGGTTTGGACCACAAAGTGGACTTGTGTGGGTAAAAATGTTAGGATAGACTTATAAAGGAGAAAATGTTGAAAATGTGACTGTTATGAAATTTTCTATAATTTTAGATTTGATTACTCTTCTTGGTGGAGTTCAGATTTTTGACTATATTTGAAGCTCTTTGATTGCTGCATATTGCTTCCCAGAGCAGCAAATTAAGAAGATATAAGTGAATGAATGGGATTTAGTATATAATGTCGTCTAGTTTATATATGTTCTTATCTGCTTAACTCTTTGATTTGAATTGATTGACCAAAGTAGTGGAAATCAACGAGCTGTAGTATACAGAACTGACGTGTTGGACTCTGACTGCCTGTTATAAGGAGATTTTCTAATATTAATATGATAATTTTTAAGTTGTTGTTTATTACTTAGGAAGACGCTTGTACCGATTTTGTAATGGCAAATGTCATCAAATGGTTTGTACTCATACATGTGTGCTTGTAATGTTATCTAGCTAGCTTGCAGTTTTAATTGTTGGGTTTTTTGGCTTTGCATCTCATCTGTCATGCATTATATATACATGTAATGACTAAAATCTGATGAGTATATACGTATCTAAAAGAACGCATATCTATCATACATATATGCATAATAAGATTGGTATCATATATTGCAATTGCGAGTTTACTTGTTTTTGGTATTTAAGGATTTGTTATAGTAGTAAGTTGTATGTGAATTAAGTAGTTATTTTGTGCTATCTCTCATTTTGTTTCGTCTTTATATACCAAAACTAGTTACCTACACTGTTCTTCTCATATACATCATGTTATCATTTCCCTATACATTGTGTGTGACTGTGCATATATGTTGTAGTTCAATAGGTTATGTTTGTATAAATACTATGGCTCATATACATTTATGCTATGCAACACATCATTGATGGAGAGTCAAGTAAATTGGGGCATAATAATTTTATTTTTCCTCTAAGAAATCTACTTTCCTATATATATATATATATATATATATATATATATATATATATATATATATAAGGGTATATATATATATATTAAGGGTATATATATATAGTAGACTTTCCTATATATATATATACATATTATATATAGTAGACCTTCCTACTACCCCTTTAGTAGACCCGCCCCTAATATACCCTCTTCTTGCCCCTAGTAGACCTCATACTACCCCCAATATATATATATATATATATATATATATATATATATATATACCCTTACACGCACCCTCTATTTGTTCATAATTGACCCTCTTACTGTCCCAAGCAGACCCTTATATTACCTCTACTAGATCCCCTACAACCCCCAATATATACCCTCCGACGGACCCTCTATTTGCCCCTAATAGACCCTCCTACTACCCCCTTAGTAGACCCTCTACCGCCCCCAATATATATCATCCGATGGACCTTTTAGTTGCCTTTAATTGACCCTCCTACTACCCTTAGTATACCCCTACTGCCCCCACTATATACCCTTCGGTGAACCCTCTGGTTGCCTCTAATTAACCCTCCTACTACCCCCTAGTAGACCCCATACTACTCCAAATATATACCCTCTGACGGACCCTCTCATTGCCTCTAGTTGACCATCCTACTGCCCCAGTAGATCTCCTACTACCCCTAGTGGACCCCTTGCTATCTCCAATATACCCTCCGATAGACCTTTTAGTTGCCTCTAATTGACCCTCCTGTTGCCCCCAGTAGACCCTCCTACTACCCCTTAGTAGACCACCTACTGCCCCAATATAGTCCCTCCGACGGACCCTCTTGTTGCCCCTAATTGACCATCCTACTGCCCCAATAGATCTCCTACTGCTCCCAATAGACCTCCTACTACCCCTAGTGGACCCCTTGCTATCTCCAATATACCCTCCGATAGACCCTTTAGTTGCCTCTAATTGACCCTCCTGTTGCCCCCAGTAGACCCTCCTACTACCCCTTAGTAGACCACCTACTGCCCCAATATAGTCCCTCCGACGGACCCTCTTGTTGCCCCTAATTGACCATCCTACTGCCCCAGTAGATCTCCTACTGCTCCCAATAGACCTCCTACTACCTCTAGTAGGCGCCCTACTATCTATAATATACCTTCCGACAGACCCTCTAGTTGCCCTTAATTGACCCTTCTATTACCCTCAGTAGACCCTCCTACTACCCCCAGTAGACCACTTGTCACATCCCGATCCCGGAAATTATTTTACGGTTGGTTACTTTGGTCTTTTACCATTTAAAGTAACCGTTTAACCGTACAATGATGGTAAAGTTGACTTTTTGGTAAGTCAAGAATTTGGGGAAACTTCCTTCTTGAAAGTTGTAGAGGGCGTCGTTACGAGTTCGTGGACACGTAGCACGCTCAAAACGGAGTTCGTATGAAGAAGTTATGGTCAAAAAGTGGGAAGTTACTATTCTGGTATTGAGGTATAAATAGGACTTGCTATTTTGGGAAAGGGATCAAAATCATACGGAGCCCCTGTGCTTTTCTCCCAGATGCGATTTGTAACCCGGCGACCCGAACCCGACCCGAATCGGTTTTTCGCCGATATCTCCGCCGTCCGGCGACGGTTAGCTGCGAGACCGACGGCATCGGATTCCTCTCTTCCTCCTCGACATCTCCATACCCACCATACGACTTGTTTTGACCCAAGGTGAGAACGGTGCCTCGAAGACAGGCGAATCGGAGCTCCGGTTCGAACTCCGCCGTGCGGCCACCGTTCGCAGAGTTTCTTCTTGGGTTTTGCAGCCCTCCACTCGCCTAACCATCCCTCCATACAGCTTGAACCGGTTCGATTGGAGGTGAGTGTTTCGAATCAAAAGCTGAAACCGGTGTTCTTGGGTTCTTGGACGTTCGACTGTTTTGGTTGATTCTTGAGGATTAGGGGTCAGTTCAGGGCCTTGTGGTTGTAGTCTGTGTTAGTTCATGCTAAAGATGTTTGTGTTTTGGGTGTTTGGCAGAGGAGGGAACAGGAGGAGCTGCTCTTGGCAGCTGGAAGTGTTGCAGCAGGGGCGGCTGCTAGACTGCTTGATGATGGAGTTGCAAAACTGACTCTAGGGGAGAGAGTTGGCAGCAGGGAGGCTGCCATTGAGGTCCTAGGTCCGAGGTTGGACGAGTTGTAGGTAAACTCGATTTACCCGAGTGATGTTGTTGTGAAATTGTTGTTGGTGTTGCTGAATTAATATTAACTTGCTGTTTGGTGTGTTTTGTCGATAACTTGGTGACGAAGGAAACGGGGAAACTCTGGCGAAATTCCGGCACGTTACCGGAATTCGATGAAACGCAATAGTTCCGGCAGGAAGCCGAAGAGGTAGAAATCGAATCCTTGTTAAGCTATTAGTCAAAAAGTACGGTTAATTCGTAATTGAGACATTTACAGAGAAAATGGATGTAATTAGGAAGTTTCCATTTTGGGAAACCTTCCAAGTTTGGAAACCTGTTAATTTGGGAAACTTTCCACTTTTGGAAGTTTCCATTAAGGGAAAGTTTCCACTTTGGGAAAGTTGCATTTTCAGGAAAATGATTAAAGGATTGAAGTCCAATGAATGTGACACCTTTTGGTTAAATGGGTAAAGTGTTAAACTGTTATCGGAATTAGATAACTGGAATTTATGAGAAAATGTTAAATCGGTATATCGACTCGAGGTTATATTTATTGATTAATATGTGACACCCTAACGTCAAGTAAAAGTAATAAATGAAAGTTCGGAAGCTGAGTCGGACTTTCGGTAAATTGAGTAAGAGTCGATGACCGGGAAAGAAAGTCAAAAAGGTTAAAGTGTCATAAAAAGGAACTTGGTCAACTTGTGGTCAAATAGGAGTTCCTGGTCAAACTAGGAATAAACCAAGTCCACGATGGTTTGATTAATATATTGGTTCATTTGTACAGTCTCTGGTCGGACGTGAGACGGGCTCGACTACGCGGTAGTCGAGGGTTTCGCTCGAGGAGCTTTCCGAGCGGGAAGGTCGCAATAGTACTGTGAGTGGACAGATTATTTTATTTAAATGATTGCATGCCCTAATTGTTGATATAATTGCATGGTTTTATGATTGTTCGAGTATGATATGTTCCTCGGGTGCACGGATATTACATTTGGATTTATGCTTTTGTGTCGAGGAATAGATTTATTTATTTGTTTGGGAAGAGTATTCGAGTAAAGTATTGTTGGGAATTTCCTTTATGGGTTGTCCAATGATTATGCTAGCTAGAGTAGCGTGAGGGCGCTACTAGAGCTCTTAGCTCCGACCCTAGCCTGAGAGGTCAGGCAAATTACGTAGTGCACTATGAGGGTTGTCCATCACCATATACCCAGAGCTCTTAGCTCCGACCCTGGTCTGAGAGGACAGACACGCCTGAGATGTCAGGTGGATATTCTAAGGGTTGTCCATCACCATATACCCAGAGCTCTTAGCTCCGACCCTGGTCTGAGAGGACAGACACGCCTGAGATGTCAGGTGGATATTCTAAGGGTTGTCCATCACCATATACCCAGAGCTCTTAGCTCCGACCCTGGTCTGAGAGGACAGACACGCCTGAGATGTCAGGTGGATATTCTAAGGGTTGTCCATCACCATATACCCAGAGCTCTTAGCTCCGACCCTGGTCTGAGAGGACAGACACGCCTGAGATGTCAGGTGGATATATTAAGGGTTGTCCATTACCGTTTTATATAGCTAGCATAGCGTGAAGGCGCAACCCGAGCTCTTAGCTCCGACCCTAGTCTGAGAGGCCAGATTTATTGTGTTTGTGAATATTACTCTTCCCATAATCCTTATTGGTTTATATTATCATGCATTTGTGGAAATTTAGTAATTTTGGGCATGCATAAAGCTTATTTAAATCCATAAATCTTTGGGAGAGCATTAAAAGAATTAGAGTTTTATATTTGATTTTCGTCCACTCACTCTAACAGTTTTTCAATGTTTCTCCCCTGGGCCTTTCGTTTTTAAATGCCCAGTGATGCAGGGTTCTTGAGAGGAGGTCGAGCGCGTACGAGAGTTGAGGCATAGTCGACCATTCCGTTGCTGCCTGAAATTCTTTGGGGTAATCGTCTCGGTAGACTGCTCTGACTAACCCGGTTTAGTTAGTTTTGTAGGAAGGGTTGGCCATTTCAAGGGGGTTTCGGTAAGTAGTTCCCTTGAGGTGGTCCCCGCAGGATTTACTTCGGGTAAAAGGGGTTTAACCCGGGGTGGGTCCTGTCACCACTTATTGCCCCCAATATATTCCCTCCAACAGACCCTCTAGTTGCACTTAATTGACTCTCCTACTGCCCCCAGTAGACCCTCCTACTACCCCCAAGTAAACCCCCTACTGCCCCTAGTAGGAGGTTCTACTTCCCCTAGTAGGTGGCCTACTAACCCCAATAGGAGGTCATACTGACCCTAATAGGAGGTCTTACTGACCCCAATAGGAGGTCTTACTGCCCTAAGTAGAAGGTCCTACTGACCCCAATAAGAGGTCTTACTAGCCTAAGTACGAGGTCATACTGACCCCAGTAGGTGTCCTAGTGCCCCTAGTAAGAGGTCCCCTACTACTCAGAGTAGGAGGTCCCCTACTATTAATAGGACCTACTCTGTGACAAATACCTAGGACCTACTGCCTCCAGTAAAAGGTCCTTGTTGATCTGATTATGGTCATTGTAAAGAATGTGCAAACTGAGTAATTGAATGGTCAATGATGTACTTGGAAGTTGGTTTGATGAAGCATTTTTCATTCATCAATTAATTTCGCTACTATATGTGAAGAGGTAATGTTTATAGGTGGAACCTAATATTTCTCCTTTACCGGGTTACAATTCAAGAAATAACACAAAGTGTGGTCAATTGTTAAATGTGCATCGTTTATTATGCTTGAAGTACTGTTTACAGGGTCAAAGCCCAGTCAGATTTGAGAAGCCACTCTGGGTCCTTTGTCAGGGCCCAGTTCATTGTAAAATTGAGGTAAAGCAAGGGAGTTCATTCCCACATTGGAAAAAGACAAAGTGCTGCCTTTAATGCTACTATAAATACAGGTGAGGACCTCCCGGTAAGAGGACGGACAACTTCTTAACTACTCTTGAGTTTTCTGCTTATCTGACAGTGTCTGACTTAAGCATCGGAGTGGCTTCCCTCGGTAAACCCGGGGACGCCCTTTGACGTGTTTGTTCTTTACACAGGAAAACTCGGAGTACAAGGAAGTTCGCTATTTCTGGAACCGTGCAACCCGCTAAAGGGGCCACGAGTTTACCCGGAAACAATTGGTGCTCTCGTTGAGAGTCGAACTCAAGACCTCCCAATTAATATTTTGAAGGACGGTGGAAATGGCAGGAGAACAAGATCCAACTAGGAGGCTTAATTTCTCAGGGGATGATAACCCAGGGACCTCCGGGACCCAGTTTGGCCAAACAGATTTGGCAGCAGCATTCGAGCTCTTGAAAAAGGACTTTCTCGCTCAAAAGGAGCAATCTACTCGAGAACATGCCGAGTTAATGACGCTAAGGGAGCAGTTAGCGACTATCCAGGCCGAGCATGGGCTTCTTCAAGCAACCTTAACTCAAAGGGCGAATGCCATGGGGACGTCAGCCAGACTTGCTGATATCATCACCCCAGAAGGGAATCCTCCGGGTTGTGGAAACCCGCGAACTCTTGACAGTGCATACATACCACCCGCTATTCTCCCAACCACTGCCCACCCTAACCCAAATCCACAAATTATCCATCTCTCCAATCCTTTGTTTAATCACAATCTTACAGGACCTCCTCCACCCCCAGAGCCGTTGTTAAATCAACCACTTCCCCCAGCAGATGCCCAGACCCAGCTGCTGTTACAGTTGACACAAACTGTGACCCAACTTGAGCAGCGCCTTAACTCGGGAACGGGACCACAACAATACCAACCCTTTATTACCCGTGCAAGCCCATTCTCCGCACGGGTTCAAGCAGACAAAAAGCCACCGGAAGCAAAGCCATTTAAGATTAAGAGATATGCCGGAATGGGGTGCCCGTATGCACACCTTGAGTTGTTCCAGTCTCAGTTGGATTCAACCCGGTTCACAGACGCCCAAGCATGCCATGCTTTCCAGGAAACACTCAGTGAGGAGGCATTGAGTTGGTTCCTCAAGTTACCGGCTTTGTCAATAGAGACCTATGGTCAGCTGACACAGAGGTTCCTGTCCCGGTTTATCCTGCTGTCTAGTGCCAACCGAAGCACCACTTCGTTATTCAAAGTACAGCAAAGGGATGATGAAAGCTTGAAAATTTTTGTAACCCGTTGGCTGTCCACAACTTCCAAGTGTGGGCACTTGGACGAGTCAGTAGCATCTGAGGCGTTCTTACAGGCGCTCAAACCAACCCGCTTTGTGGTGGAGCTCAGGAAGCAGCGGTTCAGGTGCTACGACGATTTAATTAATGAAGTAACTCGGCAAGCTCAAGCCGAGTACGACACCTTCGGGGAACGCCGGACGAACATCGGGTTCACAAGCCAGCGAGCTGATGGATGGAAAAAGGAAGGGCAGCATAAGAGTGGCCAGGGATACTACGGCAAAAGTTCAAACAGACCAAGGGAGAAACCAAGAGAGGCTCCATACCCAAGACATCCAACCCGGGAGGAAAAGAACACTTACATCCCTCGATATGAAGTGTTGACCAACTTGACTGCCTCCTATGAAGAAATTTGGAACCGCCATAGGAATGAAGTTCCCCCGGCTCCAAAAAGAAAGTTTCCCAAAAGGGCAGGGCCGGACAACGGGCAACATTGTGCCTATCACAACGAGTCTGGCCACACAACCGACCGGTGCTTTTCTCTTCGGAACACCATTGAGTACATGATCCAGAACGGCAAGTTACAGCAGTATAAGTCACCCGCCACAGGTGTCAACCTGATTGAAGTATATGGGGAGATAATGACGATTCACGGGGGTGGCACCCAAGGGGTGTCCGGTCACCGGGCCAAAAGACTCTGCCCAAGAGGCCCGGAGTTTGAGATAATGCAGCTTCGTCAGGAATGCCGCAAGGAGCTGGTTCCTTGGGATACCGTGTCATTTTCTCAGTCTGAAGACACGCTGAAAGTGCATCACAATGATCCTTTCATTATCACTCTTCAGATTGACCACTGGAGGACTCGGAGGGTTCTAATAGACACGGGAGCCGCTGTCAGCGTCATGTTCAGCAGTTGCTATAAGGGGTTTAAAAGAGGAAGAGATAAGCTCTATAGAAACCACGAGCCATTGATCAGTTTTTCAGGTGAGACGACTCAACCGTTAGGGTCTGATCAGCTAACGGTTACAGTTGGAACCGGGCACCAGTCCATAAGAATTGTAGTTCCCTTCATAATTGTGGACTGCCCATCCTCCTACAATGCCATACTCGGGAGAGATGCACTCTGGGGACTATAAAGTTTTATAGCGGGTCACATGCTGCTTATGAAGGTACCTACACCCGGGGGTTGGGTTACAATTCGCGGAGACCAAGAAGCCGTTGTCAGATGCAACGCGATAGCAACTCAGTCCCAGCATGAGATGTTTTCGGCCGGTTTTTCCCTGTCCCCATTTGACAAACCCGATGACCCCAGGGATGACCCAGATTCTTTGCCCATCAGCAAGACGGCACAAATGAAGAGCCAGAAGTATCCTGCCAAGTTCCCCCGGCCAGCCCCAATTGAAGCAACAGAATGGATTCAGATTTCAGAAGAATACCCGGAGAGGAAGATTTGCATTGGCACAGGCCTTGACCCCGAGGTCAGAACCCGAATGGTTGAGCTGCTAACCCGGAAACAGAAGGTGTTCGCATGGTCATATGCAGACATGCCCGGGATTTCTCCAGACGTTATGACGCATTCCCTCAATATTATCCCGGGTGTTAAACCGGTAAGACAGAAGCGTCATGCATTTTGCGCAGAGAAGTACAAGGCCATTCAAGCAGAAGTTAAACGTCTTAAAGACATCGGGTTCATTGAAGATGCAACATACCCGGATTGGTTGGCCAATGTGGTGATGGTCAAGAAGGCAAACGGAAAGTGGAGGATGTGCGTCGACTACACAGATCTGAATAAGGCTTGCCCGAAGGATAGTTTTCCCCTTCCAAAGATTGATCAACTGGTGGATTCAACCGCGGGCCACCCCCAGTTGAGCTTTATAGATGCATACTCGGGATTTAACCAAGTTCCGATGAATCCCGCGGATCAACAACACACATCTTTTACAACAGACAAGGGGATGTATTATTACATAGTGATGCCTTTTGGAGTCCGGAATGCAGGAGCCACGTTCCAGCGCCTCGTAGTGGGCATGTTTGCAAACCAACTCAGGGATACTATAGAGGTTTATATAGATGATATGCTGGTCAAAAGTCGGAAAACAAGCAAACACCCGGATGACTTGGAGACCGTTATCGACATTGCCTTGAGCAAGGGGATGAGGTTAAACCCGGAGAAGTGTGTGTTCGGTGTTTCAGGAGGAAAGTTTCTCGGGTTTATGGTCAGCGCTCGGGGAATTGAGGCAAACCCCGACAAAATTCAAGCCGTCTTGGCCATGCAACCGCCAAAAACCAGGAATGAAGTTCAGCAACTTACTGGCAGGCTGGTAGCCTTATCCCGGTTTATATCCAGGTTAACAGATAAATGTGCCCCCTTCTTCAAAATTCTCAAGAGTCAACACCGCGAGCGGATTACATGGCAGGAAGAGCACAATCAAGCTTTTGAAAAGTTGAAGGAATACTTGGCGTCAGTTCCTGATTTATCCAGACCAAACCCTGGGGAAATACTCTATCTGTACCTGGCGGTATCTCAAACGGCTGTCAGTTGTGCCTTGATAAGAAAGCCAGAGTCTGAAGAACTGCCGGTCTACTATACTGGAAAAAGATTCAATGATCCTGAAACTCGTTATCCATATATTGAAAAACTGGCCCTGGCCTTGGTTGTAGCAGCAAGGAAGTTAAGACCCTATTTTCAAGCACATTCCATCCATGTACTCACCAACCAACCGCTACGGCAGGTTCTGCAAAAGCCGGCGACTTCAGGAAGACTGGTCAAATGGGCAATTGAGTTGGGGGAGCATGATTTGCACTTTAAACCGCGAACGGCAATCAAAGGGCAGGCAGCAGCAGACTTCATTGCCGAGTTAATCCCAGCAGATTCAACAGTTGCTGAAACTCTTCCTACACAAGCTGAACCGGAGAGTTGGCAGATATTTGTAGATGGATCAGTCAATCAGAGGCAATGTGGAGCAGGCATTACATTGGTAGACCCGGAGGGTAATATGTTTGACTATGCCTTACGCTTTAACTTCAAAGCATCAAACAACACGGCTGAGTACGAAGCCCTAATCAAAGGGCTCCAACTCGCTAAAGATATGGGCGCCCGGCACCTCCGCATACTAAGTGATTCACAACTGGTAGTGCAGCAGGTTAACGGCGGATTTCAGGCAAAGGAAGCACATCTTTCGTCCTATCAAAAGTTAGCGGCTTTCTTGCTGGAGAAATTTGACACCTTTGAGGTTACTCAGATACCGAGGCAGCAGAATGTGAGAGCAGATACTCTGGCTAGGATTGCAACAGGGGACGATTCCAATACCGAGTTTAAAAGCTTACTGGTCGAGACATTGGAGAAACCAAGCATCTCACTCTCCTTTTCTAAGATTTTCGCGGTAGAGGCAAACCCGCCACCGTCTTGGATGGATGAGTTCATCAATTTCATCCAACATGGAACCCTACCTGAGGACCCGGTAGCGGCCAAACGACTACGGGTTCGAGCGGCGCGGTATAGTATCCGCGATGGGAAACTGTATCGACGAGGACATACTTTTCCTGATTTGAAGTGTATTACACCCGAGGAAGGAGACCGGGTTTTGCAGTCGCTTCATAGCGGGGTATGTGGAAATCACTTTGGAGCCCGTAACCTGGCTTTCAAAACCCTAAGAATGGGATATTACTGGCTTTCTTTGGAACACGATGCCAGAGTCGTCGTAGATTCCTGTCTTCAATGTCACCGATTTGCAAGCTTTCCCCGTGCCCCATCAGTCCCACTATCAGTAATAATTTCTCCATATCCATTTTGCATGTAGGGGATTGATTTCATCAGGCCTCTACCCACAGCTCCGGGACAGCTCAAACATGCCATTGTCTCAGTGGACTATAATTCCAAGTGGATAGAAGCTCAACCCCTGGCACGGATCACAACCGCAAATGTTAAGAAATTCCTTTGGAACAATGTCTTTTGCCGGTTTGGAATCCCAGAGACGTTTATCACAGATAACGGGACGCAGTTTGACAACGATGAGTTCCGGGAATTCTTACATTCCAATGGGACAAAGGTCCTATATGCCTCCCCTGCACACCCGCATACTAATGGACAAACTGAAGCCGTTAACAAGCTCATCAAGCAAGTTCTGAAGAAAAAGCGGGAGGACGCAAAGGGTCTATGGGCTGAGAAACTTCCAGAGGTTTTGTGGGCGCTTAGGACAACTCCAACAGAAGCCAATGGGGAGAGCCCATTTCTTATGACCTTTGGCTCTGAGGCAGTGATCCCGGTAGAGATGGAAGTCCCGAGTGACCGGGTACAACTGTTTGACAGGGAAACCAACAATGAAGGCATCCGCCTTAACCTGGACCTCCTGGAGGAACGCCGGGAGCGTGCACATCTCCGAAATATCAACAAGAAGCAAAAAGTGGCTAAACACTACAATTCCCGGGTTATCAAGCGCCCACTCAAACTCGGGGATTGGGTAATGAAGGAGGTTATCCCTAAGCCAACGGGGTTCAAAGCTCCATGGGAGGGTCCATATGAAATTGTTAAAGTCGTGGGCCCGGCAACGTTTTACATCCGGGGTACAGATGGAGTTACGCTTCCACGACCATGGAACGCCCAACATCTGCATCTCTTCCCCAAATAGGTACCGAGTTATCTATGAATGTCCAAATTTATTGTTTATGATGTTGTATATAAAGCCTTTCAGGCCCACAATGCATGAAACCCCCTACCGGGTTATGTTTTATTAAACAGTTTGTTGAAGTGAATGCAACCTTTAGCGGCCCTACTTGTATGCCTTAATCGGCATTCTCCGATAATCTCCGATAATCTCCGGTCTACATGACGTGAAATATTGCAAGCCTTAACGGCCTTATTTCACTGTCAAAACTCGCCATTCTCCGATAATCTCCGATAATCTCCGGTCTACATGACGTGAAATATTGCAAGCCTTAACGACCTTATTTCACTGTCAAACTCGGCATTCTCCGATAATCTCCGATAATCTCCGGTCTACATGACGTGAAATATTGCAAGCCTTAACGGCCTTATTTCACTGTCAAAACTCGCCATTCTCCGATAATCTCCGATAATCTCCGGTCTACATGACGTGAAATATTGCAAGCCTTGACGGCCTTATTTCACTGTCAAACTCGGCAATCTCTGACAATCTCTGGTAATCTCCATAACTTGAAATATTGCAAGCCTTTCACGGCCTTATTTCAGTCTTTGAAAGTCTTAACGGACCCATACAGCCTTAGTGGCACTATTTTTACTTACATGCCAAACCGGCATTATATCTGTAAATTTTGTCACATTTGCATATTTTGCATCAGATTACCGTGTTATTTGGCAGGAAACCCTTGGAAGTCCTAACGGACCCGTAAAGCCTTACCGGCCCTATTTTCACTTTATAATGTTAACATGCCAACCCGGCATTGTATATGTGAATTTTGTCAACACTTGCAGGTTATGCATCGGGTTGGAAGTCCTAACGGACCCTTAAAGCCCTAGCGGTCCTTGAAAGTCCTTACGGACCCGTAAAGCCTTAGCGGCCCTATTTTTATTCACATGCCAAACAGGCACTATGTGTATATTTTGTTAACACTTGCAAATTATGCATCAGTTTAACGTGTTGTTTCACAAAAAAAAAAAAAAACCCGTGTTATAGAAGGACATTTTCGCGCAAGGCCTTAGCGGCCCATGGAAGTCCTAACGGACAAGTAACCCTTAGCGGCACTATCTTTATTCACATGGCAAACCGGGGTTATATGTAAATTTTTGAACTGTTCATCAGGTTACCGTGTTTTGGCACAGGAAGGATTGCGAGAAGGAAAAATTTGATTACTTCAAAAATATCAATTACAAAAAGTAGCAAACCGCTACAGGTAAACTAATCTATTACAGAAATGAAAAACATCCTAAGGCTCCGGTTCATAGCGCTGCCGACCCCCTACCCCCGCCAGTGCTAGACCCGCCACGTCCTCCCCGGGGCTGTATGATGAACTGACCCCTACGCAGAGGTGGCCGGTTTCTAGGACCACCCACAATCCCACCACGGGAAGTACCTCTCCCGGCTGCTGAAGAACGAACCGGGGGACTCCGAGCCGGGTTCGCAAGAGCCCTAGGGTTTGCAGCCATGGCAGGAGTCGACCGGGAGGTGCCTGCAGCCTCGTCGGGTCTGACATGACCTTGATGACCGTCATAACCAGCCTTGTCGAGCCAGCCTTGGCGAATCCCAGCGCTCACTATTTCGGCACGAGCCTCGGCCCTTGCCGACCGCAGCTTCAGGTCAAACTCGGGGCTCGCCAGAAACTCGGAGACTGCTGAGTCCTTGGCCCGGGAAACTGCCTGGAGCAAATCTCCTTTTTGTTGCTCCAGGGAAGTAACCTGTTGCTGCAGCCCCTTGTTTTGCTCGGTCAGCTGGGCTATCGCGGCGTCTTGAGCACACCGGTCCTCCCGGTGACCTTCGATAACTTTCTCCAATTCCGAGTTCTTGGCCACCAGGTCTGCTATGTGTTCTTCCGCCTTGGCCAACTTCGCACTCGACGCGATCGCTGATGCGCTTGCGAATTCCCGGACCCGAGCCAGGTTTTCTTCACTCGCCGTCACCTGGTCCCGGGCGGCCCGGAGATCATCCTTGAGGACTCTCTCTCGCTCGGGGATGCCTTCGGTTATGAGCCGATCAGTTGCCAAGTACGACAACCTGACAGCTTACACAAGTCAAATAACGGGTTAGTACAAGGAAACAAAAACAAAAGAAGAACGGGTTAAAAGAAAAAGACACTTACTCGCATCAGTTTCTCCTGCGCCCTCCGGGCTACAGTCAACGGGTCCTCATGCTCCAGGACATAGGAGTCGGCGGCGCAGTTCTTCAGATCCGCTACCATTCTCTGGATGGCCACGTCCGCCATTCCCGCGCTCGCCAACTCCTCCATTATTTCTGTGGTGTCCCGGTGCTGCTTTCTCTCCCTCCTCTCTTTCCTCTCCTTCCTTCTCTTCCTCCTCTCGGACCTCCCCGAGCTGGATGCCTCACGGGTGCGTTTGCGAGAGGGAACGGGCTCCACTTCTTGCACTTCGTCACTCCCGTCACTCCCCTCCGGGTTCTCACTCCTTATTCCCCTTTCCAACCCTCCAACCTCTTCACCTCCGTTGTCATCCTCTTCAGTAAACTCCTCACCGGGGAGCACAGACGATGGAACCGCGCTCATCACCGGTTCTTCGGTCTTTTCGTCGGCGATGGAAGATTCCCTCCCCGGTTCTTCAAATACCGGGTTGTAATCCGCCTCCGAGGGATTCCCTTCGACTTCCTCCCCCTCCTGGAAAACCTCTGGCCCGAGAACCTCAGCCAAGTACTCGGGGATCTCGCTGTAGTGCAGCGTGTCGACATGGAACTGCTGAACGTCCCCTTGCTCGGCCTCTGGGCGCAGGAAAGCCGCCTTTGATGTCAGGTCGATGTCGTATGCCAGCCCCTCCATCCCTTGCGCCCGGATCCCGGCCCATACAACTTTGTCCTCGAAGCCGTCGTATATTCCCGGGTTCTTTTGCTTCGTGAACTCCATCGGGAGAAGAGCTGCAACAAAAGACATAACCCATTAGACAGGAGCATGTAACAACAAAAATTGTGAAGGAAACGAGACAAACCTGGAAGCTCCATCAACCGGCACCGGCTGTACACATACAGCCTACAAAGCCGGTACGAGCTCCGGTCATCTTGACCCCTGAAGGCCCATAGCATCCTCCGGATCATTTTCTCCATCACCGGCTCCAAAGGAATGTCGGGGACGTCTGCAACACAACGTATGTAAGTACAATTCGGGACGGAGAAAAGACAAACCCTAAGGCAGAGGTCTTACTCATCAGCGGCTGGAAGTCACCCGGTACTTGAAGCGCGTGTCCCGGGTCTTGAAAGTTTCTTATCAAGAAACTTTTTTCCCGCCAGGTCCGGCTCACGGAGGTCGGCAGGTCCTCGATGATCTTCTTGAAGACCCCTTTGGACTTCAGTTGGATGGTCCCACTGAAACCGGCCTTCCGGGAGTACTCGGCCCGGTACATGGCGTGTAACTCGTGGTAGGTCGGCATCTGCTGCTTCAACACCTTGTACATCACGCACAACCCTAGTAGCTGCCTCCACATATTCGGGCCAACTTGCCCGATGGCGAAGTTGCTCGCAGCCAGGAGATACTGCACCTCCACCTTTAGCGGGAGTGACAGGCCGCAGCGTAGCTGGTACTCGTGGCATAGCGTCCACCCATCCCCGGGAGCGAAGAACTGATCCTCGGGTTCTAAAGTCCGAATTTCCACAGACTCGGGAATCTTCCAGTTGCTCCTTAGCTCCACAATCTCCTCCGCGGTCAGTGAGTACCCGGGAGGATCGAGAGCGGTCCCATCAGTGAAGGTTACTGAGGCAAACTCGGGGACGTGAGCATCCATTGCGGGGTTTGTCATCTGCAAAACAAGAAACACGGGAACGTCGTCAGAAACCCAGATAACCCCGGCGACCACAACGATAAACGCACACACTAACGCAGAAACCCAGATTGGATCCCAGAAACAGTACACAAGATCGATCCAAAACACTCAAAAACATCGGAAGTGAAAACAGTACCTTACTTGTGAGGGTTTGAAAGGATTTTGAGGTCGATTCGAGTTTGGAAATCCAACAAGCACAGCGACAACAGAGGATGAGAGCAAAAGCACGAAAAAGTTATCGGTTTCGAAGGTGCGACAAAACTGTCACCCTCAACCCCTATTTATACAGTTAGAGACGTACACTGAAGGGACGTTTCGGTTTTTCGAGAAAATCGACACGTGTCGTGCATGCCGCGTCCCAAAACCGAAAAACTTTTCAGTTTCCCCCACTTCAAAACTGAAAACTTTTCGTTTTCCCCCACTTCAAACTGAAAACTTTTCAGTTTCCCCCACTACAACCCGGAGACGTCGTTTTCAATTCCCATAGTCAACGTGTCTGCGGGGCACCCTTGCGTACGGACTTGGGGGACTGGGTACACCGGGTCTGGATGATACCCTTGTAACCCGGTAAAGAAATGATTTCAAGTCCCCACCCAAGCGTACCCCTTGACTGAGGACTTGGGGGACTTGTTTATAGGTGGAACCTAATATTTCTCCTTTACCGGGTTACAATTCAAGAAATAACACCAAGTGTGGTCAATTGTTAAATGTGCATCGTTTATTATGCTTGAAGTACTGTTTACAGGGTCAAAGCCCAGTCAGATTTGAGAAGCCACTCTGGGTCCTTTGTCAGGGCCCAGTTCATTGTAAAATTGAGGTAAAGCAAGGGAGTTCATTCCCACATTGGAAAAAGACAAAGTGCTGCCTTTAATGCTACTATAAATACCGGTGAGGACCTCCCGGTAAGAGGACGGACAACTTCTTAACTACTCTTGAGTTTTCTGCTTATCTGACAGTGTCTGACTTAAGCATCGGAGTGGCTTCCCTCGGTAAACCCGGGGACGCCCTTTGACGTGTTTGTTCTTTACACAGGAAAACTCGGAGTACAAGGAAGTTCGCTATTTCTGGAACCGTGCAACCCGCTAAAGGGGCCACGAGTTTACCCGGAAACAGGTAAGTTTCCAATGAACTTTCATGGATTTCACCATGATTATTAATCAACTAAGCAGATGAGAGGCCCATGAGGTTGTCGATGTATGCATTATTTTCATGAAAGTTCATCAATATGTAATGACTAAAGTCTAATTGTAAATTGCTTATATATGTGATGACTAAGGTCTGATTGTAAATTGCTTATATGTAATGACTAAAGTCTGATTGTATCCAAAAATAGACCTATAGGGGGCCTACTAACCCCAGTAGGAAGTTTTACTGCCCTTAGTAGGAGGTTCTTCTGCTAATAGGACATGTTTACAGGTTCGGTCAACGATCGTCAGAGTCCGGTCAACAGTCAAGAGAGACGGGTCAATGATCATAGTAGTCATGTCAACTATCTTCATTTTTTTAATTGTAAAATAGGCTTTTTTTATTGTTACAATGATCTATTATAGTTTATTTAATTTATTAATGATATAATTATTAATTTATTATTTAAGTTAGTTAACGAGAATTTTAAATTCGTATTTTGCTTATGAGAATAAAATTCTTTAAATTAAGATCAGCAGCGTTACCCAAAAAAATTTTGAACATACAAACGAAAGGTAAGAAATTTGAATGCAGAGCATCTCAATAAATTTTAAATCTTCTAAAATTTATTTAAATTTGTTTTGCTAAATAAATGAAGACAGCTGAAAACTTTATCAACGAGTGATGTGGGTAAGCCACATGTGCGCAAACTTTCCGGTGATGATGACAAATATGATGATAGAGATAGATAGACATCGTGAAATTCTATCGTGCATCGCACACGACAGATGTACATCTTATATATTAGTTTACAATCACACCATGTGCTTTGGTTACTTGTCCATGTATAAACAACCCAATTTTGTTGTCGTTTTTGCGGATTTACCTTATTCAAGAGGAAAATGGAAACTCAGCAAAGATCATTATGGTAATTTAATCACAACCCCAGTTATGATTATATATTAATTTAGTAATAAAGTTAACTCCCTTCAGATTTTATCTGTTTTGAATGGACTACTTAATTTGGCTATATGCAATCCAAATCATTAGTTTCTTTCCTTTTTCCTTATTATTACTTTGATAAAAGTAAAGTAAAAAGGTAAACATTTTTGCTTACGTGGATATTCATTAGATTGGTTATATCTAAACCTGTAAATAGATCGGATTTTGACCAGATTCATTTAGATCCGGATTCGTAGTAGGAATTTTAGATTCGGATCCGACCTGTTACCCGACGGATCTGTAATAGCTCGATCCAAATCCAGATCCAGTGGGTTAACGGATAACTGATCATTTAATCCGATCCGTTTATAATAATAAATATTTCAAATTTTAATAATAATTTCATAGTTTTATTATAAAGCAGTAATCAAATTTTATAAGAAAATAAAGATTTTACATCAAAAGTTGAATTACATACCTAAAATACTCCTTAACGGTCATGACCTCTAATGTTTTTTAGCATAGATACAAAGACATTAACAGCATTTAACTTCATCAAATCATACTTTAGAGTCAATTTAGATATAAATGTTTAGATTATCTACATAATTATCTTATTATTTAATATTTATTAATAATATTATATTATATAAATATTATTTAATTATTTTTAAACGGATCCGGGTCCTTAACGGATTGGATCAACCAAGATCCGTTCAGTAAACGGGTTAACGGATCTGGGTCCTTAACGAATCAACTAGTCAAATTTTCTATCCAAACCCTTTTAAAAATCACAGATCCGGAAAGGGTCTAGATAAGATCCGGTCAATTTACAGGTCTAGTTCTATCATTAGTTGTTACTATTACTATCGTCAAACAATCTTAAATGAAAAATTAAATAAACATAGTACACGGAAACCATGTTTTAATAAAAACTTATTATTCTAACAAAGTTGCATTGTTATATCTTCTTTTCTATAAACTTACATTTGCGTTTGAAAAATCTCACACTGATAATGGCATGTGAACGGTGTGACACGGTATAAGACATAACCATACATAGAACAAAATATTATTTATTTAATCAAAAGTAACATCTTCAAAATCGTCTTAAATGTATTTTGGGTGTAATTTCCTTATAAGCAAAATGGTAAACGTGGTGTTTGGTGAGAGCACCAATGGCTTGGGTGTGAGCAAAAGTCTCCCATATCCAAAACGAAAGGTCCCACGCCTTAACCACGGTTGGAAACGTAACCTCAGACCTGGTTAAATAATAGGCCAAACCATCTCTCTCTCCCTCAACTAGAGAAGAGAAGAAGAAGAAACTTAGTTAGTGTAGTTGCGTTTTCCCTGCAGTAACCCTCGTGTCTCTCTCTCTTTCTCTTCTTCTTCCCCCATTAAGAAAAGAAAAGAAAAGAAAAGAAAAGAAAAAGAAAAGAAAACCCACTAATAAAAAGTCTCCTTTCTGTTTCTCATCTCTGTCAGCAAAGAAAGAGAGGACCTTCAGTGGCTTCAACATCAATCTGGTAACTTCATTTCCTACTTGTTTATTTCATTTCATATTCCTCATCATGTCTAAGAATCAATAATGAATACATATTTATTTCTGAAACTTTTGGTGGATTTTAAGGGTTGATATTTGTGAGTCATTTTCATGTGTGTATGTATCTAGTCTATCTACTGTCTTGTTCTTCTGTGATTCATTTGTAAGAATATGTATGGTCTTTTGTTGATTTTTTTGGTTCTGCTTAGACTGCGTCATCATCATATTTTTTATTTTCTTTGTTGAGTTTGATCTTCTTCGATTTTGTTATATGTTTCTCTATAGATTTGGATTTGAACAGATATTTGATCCAAAAAGACGTTTTGGCAGATCACCCAAAATTTCAGGTTTTAAAATAATTGATGACAAAAAGAATATTAATGTGTAAATATATGTTGCTTAGATAGCTGGAATATTTGCTGTAACCTGCGTTAGAAGCTATATTGCAGTTTGTGTAAGCCAAGAAATCTGTTAATTTGGTGATGTTTGTACTCAATCATGGCACTTTTAGTGAAAGAAATGAATCGATCCGGATAATAGTGGATCTGGGTGTCCCTGGTTTTATAATATCTGCTATAATATTGTAGGGTATTCACTTGCTGCTTAAATCTTGTTTCTATTGTCATTTTTTCCTGCTGTCTTGTGTTGGGTTTTTTTGGATCCTTCACTTGTTTTTGGACCTCATCTTTGCTAGTGCTCCGCTTGCCGCGCAATTTTTTCTTCTTTGTGTGAGTTTGAATTTGAAAAAAGATGAGTTCTGTTCTGTTTCGGTGTCCTTGTTTGATCGTATATGTTCTTTCTCTTTTTGGTTTTAATTTATGGTATCCGTGAATGCTTACAGAATTTTGACTCATTAAATCATTTACTTTCGTGTTCTGACTAATCATATTTATGGAATTATGCACGCTCCCTTTGTTATTTCTTTCGTTGAAGCAGTGCTATTATTGGTAGTTCACTGTACCTGATCTGTCATATGTGATGATTGTATATTTAACTGACTTGTTTGTAATTTTTGTTTGTTTGCAGAATTAATACAATTCATTTACTTCTCGGGGTCGATTGTCCTTGATCCAGAAACCTGAAGTTATTGATATATAGTAACTCTGTGCAAGATTGGAAAGACTAAAAGTGGTTGGCGGGAGAGGGAAATTAATTAACCGATTATTATAAAATTTATATAATCAGGTTTCTTCTTTCTCTCATTGCGAAATGGGGATCTTTGAGGATATGGGTTTCTGTGGAAATCTTGATTTCTTTTCAGCTCCTGCTGGGGAAGGTGAGGTGGTTCCAGAACCAGAGGCAACAGTGGAGGAGGATTATAGTGATGAAGAACTGGATGTTGATGAGCTCGAAAGGAGGATGTGGAGAGATCGGATCCTATTGAAGCGGCTTAGAGAACAAACCAGGGGAAAGGAAAGAGCTAACAATGCAAGGCAGCACCAATCACAGGAACAAGCTCGGAGGAAGAAGATGTCACGGGCACAAGATGGAATCCTGAAGTACATGCTCAAAATGATGGAAGTTTGTAATGCTCAGGGTTTTGTTTACGGGATTATACCTGAAAAGGGAAAACCAGTAAGTGGTGCCTCTGACAATCTTCGAGAGTGGTGGAAGGAAAAAGTAAGATTTGATCGTAATGGCCCAGCTGCCATTTCCAAATATCAGGCAGAAAATGCAATCCCTGGTATGATGGAAGACTGCATTTCACTGGCATCTACTCCACACACCCTGCAGGAACTCCAGGACACCACTCTTGGTTCACTTTTGTCAGCCCTGATGCAGCACTGTGACCCACCCCAAAGGCGTTTCCCATTAGAGAAGGGTGTTTCCCCACCATGGTGGCCAACTGGTAATGAGGAATGGTGGCCTCAACTGAACTTGGCTAAGGATCAGGGTCCTCCTCCATACAAGAAGCCTCATGATCTGAAAAAGGCATGGAAGGTCAGTGTTCTCACAGCTGTGATAAAGCACATGTCACCTGATATCCACAAGATCTGCAAGCTTGTTCGTCAATCGAAATGTTTGCAGGACAAAATGACTGCTAAGGAGAGTGCCACATGGCTGGCCATCATAAACCAGGAGGAAGTTTTGGCCAGGAAGATGTTCCCTGATATATGTCCACCTTTATCTGCTGGTGGGAGTGGATCTTATGTAATCAGTGATACCAGTGACTATGATGTTGAAGGTGTTGATGGTGACCAGGATGTTGAGGTTGAAGATTGCAAACCTCTTCTGGATCACTTCAATATGGGAACTAATAGACAAAGACCTCAGATTGAGACCAACTTAGATTTTGGTAAGAAGAGGAAGCAGCAGCAGGCTGAAGAGTCACAAATGCTGCTTAATCAGAAGGTTTACACCTGTGAATTCCAGGGATGCCCACATAGTGATTATCGCTTTGGTGTCTTTAGTGACATTACTGCACGTAATAATCATCAGATGAGTTGCCCGTACAGGAACAACTGTCCATCAGTGTTTAGAATGCCAAACTTGCTTAACAATGACAAACCTGTGGACTTCTCTCTACCAGTTGCTCAAGCTAAGCCAACAATTTTACAACAGGTGAACCAGACAAGCCCTTTCAATGTTTCAGGGATGGGACTTGCAGATGATGGGCAGAAAATGATATCCGATCTTATGTTGTCCTATGATGAAAATACTCAACAAAAATCGAATCCTGGAAACTTCAGTGTTGTGCAAGACCCCAACCACCAGCAGGTGAATTATCAGTTTGAAATGGGTGATAACTTCTTTGGTCAAGTGATGGTCATGGATCGTAGCAATGTCCCTGAACCAACCCCAACGCCTATGCATCAACAAGTTCTCCCATCTCCTGATGTTCAGTTTGATCAGTTGAAGGTATTTGATTCTTCATTTGGTAACAATTTGAATGGTGCTATTTCTGACTTGCAATTTGGGTCTGGATCTCAGTTTAGCTTGGCAGAGCCGGACTATACTGCTGGTAACTCACTGCTGAAGCAAGATGCATCATCGATTTGGTACATCTGAACAAGTTTTATATCAGCTTCTCCAATATATGGATGAGTCTGTATATTATGGGGGGAAACGGTTTATCTTTTATAGGTCTCTATACACAGTATTTCTCTGTCATCCTCTTCTATACACAGTATTTCTTTATCATCCTGTTAAGGTTTCTGTTCTTTAGTTCTTTCCATAGTTATGTATCTGCGGGACTTGTTAGAGCGTAAGAACTTGGGGAGTGGATCGCAGCAAGTTTATTGTTTAAGTGTAGGTGCTCAAATAGGCCAATAAAAAGGACTGAAAAGATCCCAACGTAGCTGATTGGCAACCAGTGCTTTTGTTAGAGGCTTTTTTTCCAGTTCCTAGTGTCAGTGTTAGCAACCAAGTATTATTATTATTATGTTATGCAGACTTTTTTATGCGGTGTTTTCTTTCATCATGTGTTTATTGTTGCCTTCGACTATTCTTTTCTATCTCCATGGATATTGTCTATTATTTGAACATTCTACCATGTTTGTTGCATGCCATACTCTACTTCACTGCTCATTCTTGTTAGAATGGTCCTAATTTTTAATCCGAAAGAGGGACAGTGATCTGAAAGGATCAAAGTCAGAACATGGGGGACGGGTGAAAAGAACAGTAAAGCCTCGAGTCATAAGTCCACAGTAAATGGCTGCAGTAATATCAATAGTGGCCACAGATTCTTGATACTTAGGTACGATGAAACCTGACTAGTTCAGTTGATGTGTGCGGAGTATGCTGTGCACTATTAGACAGCAAGTGACTGACTTCTCTTTGTCATGTCATAACATACTATACGGCCCTGTTCCCTCTTCCCCACGCCGCTCCCAGCCATTGTCTGATCTTTTGCAGGGTTTTGTGAGATGTCTCAAGATCGAAATGGATTGGAGGCCAAACGAGAACCACGTGTTTGTCAATTCACGTTTGCTTAGAACATTAGATTAGCTTGACTAGTAATCTGCTACAGATTGCATTTGCTGTAACTGAATATGATTTTTTTTGTAGTAATGAAAGTAGAACGATGATGATGCTTTGGAGTAAGAAACAAAGTACGATAGTGTAGTACGTGTTTTTCGAGTAATTCGGTAAGTTATCGCTCGAGTTAATTTTCGAGTTTTTCTAAACTCTCCAAATACCTGATTTAAGGACTCGATGTTGTAGTACGTGTCGACACGAGTCTCCCGGTATTTTTGGAATATTTTTCGGAGTTACCGTCTATTTTCTGTGAATTTCTGAAGTTTATGGTAATTTTCAATTACTATTCCGGTAAAAAGGAGTTTTACCATTTAACCTTTTTACTTTTCACCTTCTTTGAATCTGGACCGTTGGATCTATTCCAGATTGAACCTGGACCGTCCAATTCTCTATAAATAGAGGGTGAGTTTTGACCGGTCAAAACTCACCAATTCGGTCAACCTGAGCTCCCCGAGCTCCGCCTCTGTCTCCACAGTTCTCCGCCCGGCGCCAGTGACTCCGACCACCCCAGGCCGGCGGACTACTTCCATCCTCTCCTTCTTCTTCTCCTCTACCCAACCCAACACTCAGAACCCCGAAGCAGCCACCGTGCAGGGAGATCGAACTCCACTGGCTCGGCGGTCAACGGCCGAAATCCGGCGATCCAGGCGGCGCCAAGGCGCGTGACCGGTATGGTTGTGCTCCTCTCTTCTTCTTCTTCTTCTTCTTCTTCTTCTTCCTTTCCATGTCCTTGGATGATTGATTCAAGCCCTGTTGCAAACCCCTCACTTTCACTGTTTTTCTGGGTTTCGACAGCGAGTCGCCGGCGGCCAGTTCTCGTGGTTCAGGCGAGTTCCCTGGACTCTAAGAGGCTCGGTTCGTCACCTCTAGCAGCTGGGTAAGTTTAGCTTCCTCTTAGTTCGATTTCACTGAGTTTGGTATTTCTGGGATTTTCGGTTTCGACTATTAAGAGGTTTTCTTTCTGAGTTATAGTGTTTGTGTTGTTGTGGTTGTGGCTTGGAGATGAAGGAGAAGGAAGATTGGTGAAAGGAGGGTAGAAGGGCCTACTGTGATGCCCTGTGGTGGTGGTGCAGAGGTTACCCTCGGCAGAGGGTGGGAGTTTGGAAGCAGGCAGAGGGTAAGACTCGTTCCCTCTAAGAATTTTGTTGTTTGAACTGTGGTTGAACCTTGGACTGAATTAATTGTGTTGTTTTTTGTGCTTGTGTCGATAACTTGGTAAAGAAGATAACGGCGTTATGGCGAAATTCGGGCAAGTTGCCGGAATCCGGTAACGATTCCGACGGCAGTAAATTCGGCTGAAATGCCGAGGTAGTCTTCGATCCCTTTAAATGTGTTATTTCCGTTTATTAGAGTTAAAGTGTCGTAAATCGGAATGTACGTAAGGAAACGTGTAAAAACGGAAAATAACCGTAATTTGGGAACCTTCCATTTTAGGAAACCTTCTATGTTTGGAAACCTGCTAAATTGGAAAACTTTCCATTTTGGGAAAGTTTCCATTAAGGGAAGTTTCCATTTTGGGAAAGTTACATTTTCAGAAAAATGGTTAAAGAATTGAAGTTCAATGAAGGTGACACTTTTTGGTTAAATGGGTAAAGTGTTAAATTGTTATCGGAAATTGATAATTGGAATCTCTGAGAAAATGTCAAGTTGACCATGTTAAGTAAAGTTGGTATTTCACGTAAATCGATAAATCGACTTAAGGTTAAATATATTGATTAATGTAACAGGTTGGGTGTCTATAGTAATTCAACGAATTAATACGTGACACCCTAACGTCAAGTTAAAGTGATAAAGGAAGTTCGGAAGCTGAGTCGGACTTCCGGTAAATTGAGTTAAGAGTCGATAACCGGGAAAGGAAGTCAAAAAGGTTAAAGTGTCATAAAAAGGAACTTGGTCAACATGTGGTCAAATAGGAATTCCTGGTCAAACTAGGAAAAGACCAAGTCAACTGTGGAATGACTAATTTAATGGTTTGTTTGTACAGTCTCTGATTGAACGTGAGACGGACTCGACTACCCAGTTAGTTCGAGGGTTTCGCTCGAGGAGCTTTCCGAGCAGGAAGAAGGTTGCGATGAGTACTGTGAGTGGACCTTTGCTTTTAAATTGAATTGCATGCCCATAGACTTTAATTAGTTTCTCCTGCATATGTGATTTCCTCCATTTAATGTTTTACGGTGATTTTGGGAAACTGAGATTTAATGATTTTAAAAAGAAACGAGCCGGGTAAGAGGTTCATACCCTTCCCGTGATTTTAATGGATTTTCCCGAGATATGATTTAAATGATTATCACCGTTTTGGGATTTTGGAGAGGGGTGTTTTAAAAGGAGAAACTTGGCTCTTGGATTTAAAAGGGTTTTAAAGTAAAGGCAGAGAACCGGTTTTGGGTTCCTGGGAAAGGTTTTTAAATCCAATGTATTTGGGGTAAAGTCAGGGAGATTTGACTTGGTTTTCGATTTATTTTTCCCACGAGGTTTTAAAGGTTTTTAAAGGAGTTTAAAGGATAAGGATATATATATTGCATGCTAGCATGGACCCTCTCCAGATGGAGCAGGTACCATCTCTGGATAGTAGCAGGTCGAGACCCTCTCCGATGGTAGCTGGTCATTAGACCCTCCCGGATGGTAGCAGGTCGGGACCCTCTTCGGTAGTAGCTGGTCAATAGACCCTCCCGAATAGAGTGGGTCATGAGGCCCTCTCCGATGAGCCGGTCAATAGACCTTCTCGTGGTAGAGCAGGTCGGACTTCTCGTGGATGAGGTTAATACCCCACATAATTATTTATATTTGAGCCAAGAGAGTTTTATTGATTTATTTATTCATTGTCTATGAGGTGCGTGCATAAGGTTTTCATAGAAAACTCTAAGGGAGAGCATTAAAGGAAAGTTGAGTTTTTACATTTGATTTTCGTCCACTCACTCTAACAGTTTTTCATTGTTCTCCCCTGGGCCCTTCGTTTTCAAATGCCCAGTGGTGCAGGGTTCTTGAGCGGAGGTCGCGCGCGTACAGAAGTCGAGGCATAGTCGATCAATCCGTTGCTGCTCGCAAATCCTTTAGGGTAACTTCTGTGTAGACTGCTCTGACTAACCCAGTTTAGCCAGTTAAGTAGGTTAGCGAGCAGGAGGCCTCCATGAGTTTGTTTTCAAATACTCATGGATGAGCGGAGTTGGTATATAGGAAGGGTTGTCCATTTCAAGGGGGTTTCGGTAAGAAATTTCCTTGAGGTGGTCCCCGCAGGATTTACTTCGGGTTAAAGGGGTTTAACTCGGGGTGGGTCTTGACAGAATTTGAGATGAAGGATCTTGGACAATTGAAGTATTTTCTCGGCATTGAAGTTGGAAGGTCTAAAAATGGGATTTGTTTATCTCAATGAAAATATGTACTTGACTTATTAGCTAAGACTGGATTGCTTGACTGCAAGCCTGTTGAGACACCGATTGAGATGAATCACAACCTCGCCATCTATCCAGATCAAGTCCTGAATGATAAAAGGAGGTACCAACATTTAATAGGGAGACTTATTTATCTTTCTCAAACTAGACCTGATATTGTGTTTATGTTGGAGTGTTAGTCAATTTATGCATTGCCCTACTGAAGAGCATATGGATGTAGTGTATTGTATTTTGAAGTACTTGAAGTTGTCACCAGGTAAAGGATTATTATTTGAGAAAAAAAAAGAATTAGAGGTTGTTGGATACACTAATGCAGATTGGGTTGGTGATAAGACTGACAGACGATCTACATCTGAGTGTTTTACATTTATTGGAGGAAACCTTGTCACTTAGCTTAGTAAAAAGTAGAAAGTCTTTGCAAAATCAAGTGCTAAAGCAGAGTTTCGAGGTATGACACATGGAGTTTGTGAGATGCTTTGGATTCGTAATGTATTGAACAAATTGAGTTTTAAACTCAAGAAACCCATGAACTTGCATTGTGATAGCACGTCTGTTATTGAAATTGCTCATAATCCCGTTCAACATGATCAGACTAAGCATGTGGAAGTAGATCGACATTTCATTAAGGAAAATTTGGACAAAAAGATCATTCGTTTCCCTTTCGTATACACGAAAGATCAATTAGCAGATGTTCTCATAAAAGGAGTGTCAAGAAAAGTGTTTGACAACTCAGTTGACAAGTTGGACATGATAGATATATATGCACCAACTTGCACGGGAGAGTGTAGAATATTATGTAAATATTTACTTTCTTTATAGATGTAGGTTATATTTTACCTATTAACAATATGATTGTATCTGTATATAAACTGTCTCATTTGGAGAAGAATAATACATTGAAGCATACCAAACTACATTGAATCATTCTTTTCTACTAAATGGATGGTTGGTTGAATGAGTTGGTTCTCCTAAGTTAGTTGGGAGAAAACGAATCAAGTTCTAGCGGAGAACCAACCTAGCTAGCTAACAGCCATATATTCTGTACTTCAATTATCATGATGAGGAGGTAAGAATACTCGTCTTAGTTGCTGGTGTTATTAGAAGAGGTCTGCTTGGATAGTCTATATATGGAAATTGGAACTTTTACTTGTCATTCTGTCTAGAGGTTTGGCAGGCAGCAATTCTTCTCCATCTTTATTGGCTGAGAATTATGGCGCAGTCAAACGTAACAGATTAAGACAATGCAAATGTCTCTATGTATCAAATACATTAGTTCATGGGGTCTGGCAGTGATTACTGGATGGTATTGGTTATCTTTGTTGCGACGCTATATAGTCACCTTGGCTTTTGTGTTCTTTCCTTTTGTAATTTGTGGTCTTAACTTGTACTATGGATCTTGCTATCAAAGATTTCGAAATTTTGTTTGTGATTTTCACTGCATGGATCTTGTCATAGTTGTGGCTTTGTGGATGCATTCCTGATAATTAAAATTTAAAGGTATCTGATTTGATCAGATTATGGTATATTTCTGTTGATATGAACTCAACCAACTGAATTTAAATTTAAACACAAGAACATAAGATTTGTTTACTACAGTCTAAACCTCCATTGAGGAAACATCACTGAACTGAATATGTCCTTGAGACTTAAACAAAAGAAAGTATAAATTGCAAAAGCCTTTAAGGAATCAAAATCATCATCTTCCAAGGCTTTCACTAAAATCACTTAAATACTTAAAACAGTCAGCATCTAAAATAATTTGTGCTTAAGCACTTACAAACCATAATACAAAAGTCTGAAAAATAAACGACACGATGAAAAAGTTTTTCACTAAATAAAAGCAAAACATTCGGAACACTCTCCCTCGTTGAATATGCATGCCTTAGGCCCTCCAGCACGGCTCATTGGGATCGTCATCCACAACTGTATCAGAAAAGTCTGGTTTGAGGATCCCTATGATTTCCATCACAGGCCAAGAATATTTGCAGCAACATGATGAATATTTCGAAGCTCCAGTTGAACATTGAGCAGCCTCTCATCATGTACATGCTGCCTTGATGTCATCAGATCCATGTGTTCATACACATCCCCAGCGGTAATCTGATCTAGAGGTTGAAGCACTCGTGATTTGTGAGGGGAAGGTGGAGGAGGCATGGAAGGTGAGCGCTGATTGGAAAGTCGACTGGAAGAGCTGCTTCCTTCCCCTCCATTTACAAAGCAAAAACGAGGACAAGACTCCTCAGAGGTATGAGTTGGAAGGCCAGCAGCACGGTGACGGCGATACCAATCGTTAGGATGATTGCCTCCAAAATTTACAGAGCCAATTAGAGAAGTATCCTTGTCGCTAGCTATAGTTAACATGCACACTTAACGTGAGATATGTGGGAGAAAGATGAAAGGGAGAGAACTACAGATGCCTTTTTAAAGAGAGACCTTAGGGTTTAGAATGTATATGGATAGTGTTAGAATTGGACTTAAATTAGTCCTCAAGAAAACCGAAAATCTTGTGATATCTAGAGACTGGCAAGATCTGCGCCACTATGTTGGCCGTCCTATAAGTCGAGTAAAAAACACTATCAGAATTACCAATCAAATAAGTGACGAAAAATATCTGACAAATCTGCATAAGATTCTTGAAAAGAATATGTTGCAGATTTCACATACCTTTAACTCACATCAGAGAATATTATAATGGATTTTCTTAACTAAGACACTGATCAAGAAATTATATCAAGGAGTATTGATGGATGCATATGCAAAGAGCACAAATGACTTGGTGCATGAGATAAATTTGGATGTCGAATGACCATAGCAGATCCAAAAATAGTAACAATTCCATAAGAAGTAATGGAAACATGTATGTACCCTTTTAGACCTTTCATTTGATCTAGAGCATGCTTAATACCAACTGTTGTATGAACCCTTTGTTTTCTCGGGTTTCTTTTGGTGCTTTCTTATTCTCAAACTCAATGTACCCCTTGTGGCTTGATCACCCTGAGAGGTTCGCCACCACCAGAGCCATGTCACTTCCAAGTACACTAAGTTTAGCATAACATCAATTTTTATTTTTAGGTTTTAGTCACTGGGATCATACAACAGTGCATTGTTCCACACAATCCATGTTGACCCATAGTGGCACACCATCATAATAAAAGTAAATGTGAACAGTTATGATCCATTGATATAATATCATGATCAAATGCAAAGTCAAAAATCAGATATTTTACATAGAGAGAGAGAGAGAGAGTACTGTGACAAAAGCAAAACATTGATTTCAGCCTTAAGATTAGATGCTCCATCAGATAATTTAGGATAGCACATAAAATCAGTAATTCTGAATACCTAAGGCATTCCTCAACTTATGGATCCGCTCAGTATCTAAAGCTTTAGTGAGCAGGTCTGCAAGTTGTGTTTCAGTTGGCACAATGCTTAATTCCAAGATTTGATTTTCGACCAGTTCTCTAATAAAGTGGTATCTTAGTTCAATGTGCTTTATTTTAGAGTGAAGCATAGAATTTTTGGTAATGCTGAAAGACTGAAGGTGTAGTAATCCATAGTTAGCCAAAAACATGTGAACACGTTTAATCAACCCATAACTGTAAAAGAAAGATCAAGAGCGTTACCGGCAGCGTTAATAGAAATTGCCATGACGGTGTATGAGCTCAAGTCTTCTGTTCTCTGATCACAGTTCGCTCCTAGAATGGGATAGGTGCAGAATGCGTTTCGTGATGAGAACAGGGACTTATGCTCGTCTATATATAGTAAACAACTAGTGTCTTGCCCATAAAAGAGTCCTAGTTGTATACTATAAGATCTACTAAAGAATACGAGATCATATCAGATTCCAATTAGGATTCCCATATCAATATGTAAACTATATGTTATTTACATATTATATTATTACATTCCATAATATAACTCGTAATATACTTGGATTAGGTTTAATCAATTACTTGGTCTGCAAGTCACGTAATAATATTGTTAATAGTCCAAATAAATCTTTCAATCTCCCACTGGACTGTACAATATTAGTGAACAGTAATTGAACCAAAACAAAATCAAGAATTACACTGAAGTGCTAGCTTGAGTCATATAAATGTAAGAAAATCCAACAACAACAACTCGGTCACTTTACAGTTACAAATGGTGAACCTCCAATCTAAACAGAATTAGCAAAACTGTAGATTGAAGATCACAACACAAGCCTCTGTAAAGCACAAGAGTTCCAGATATGAACTGAATAGAGCTAATGACATTTTCACACATATATCAACTGCATTGTCAAAATTCTCTTGTCCTCCAAATGGTTTTACACAAAAAAAACTCCAAAATCACAAGTAACAACTTATCACAGGTGTGATATACTTGTTAACTGAAAGGTAAACATATGAACAGAACAAAATCTGCATATTTCCATCCACCAAAAATCACAACAACTTGATAAAGTAAAATTGAGCAGAGAATAAATTACAAATCATCAATACATAATGCTGCAGCAATCATGAACTGAAATGCCTCAATTTATTGATATCCAAAATCAAGTTTGCACGGCTGAGTTACTAACTCAAAACCATAACTGAAGATTACAAGAACAAAACACAACAAAACTCAAACTGAAAATTTGAAAAGCTCCCACTAAATTCCAGAATCTAACTTATCAAGAACACCTATGTTCTCACAGTGTTTCTTAAAAGTACCAACTGCTAAGGCTTTGGTGAATGAATCAGCCAACTGATTCTCTGTCCCAACATTTTCAATCACAACTTCACCTTCCTTAAATCTCTTCCTCACACTGTAGTATTTCAGATCAATGTGTTTGGAATGAACAGACCTTTTACTGTTCTTTGAGAAAAACACAGCAGCTTCATTGTCACAGTACACAGTAAGTTTGGTAGAAATAATATTTTTCAGAATGTTGGTCTCAATTAGAAAATTTCTAATCCAAAGACCTTCACAAACACCTTCATAAATTGCTATCAATTCAGCCTGCATAGTAGAAGTAGCTATGAGGCTTTGTTTCATGGTTTTCCATGCAACAACACCTCCAGCAAGTAAGAAAACATAACCACAAGTAGACTTATTTGAATCAGGATAATTTCCTGCAAAGTCTGAATCTGTATAACCCTCTAGAGCTAAATGTTTCACTCTTTTATAAACAAGCATGTGGTTTTTGGTTCTCTGAAGGTACCTTAGGACCTTTTTACCTGCATTCCAGTGTTGAACTGTAGGATTGCTTTGAAACCGTGAGAGCATTCCAACTGCAAATGCAAGGTCTGGTCTGGTACACACTTGTGCATACATCAGACTACCAACAAGAGGTGCATATGGCTTTGCAGCCATGTCAGCATTCTGCTTGTCAGTCCTAGGATATGTATTTTTAGTTAACTTATCACCTTTAGACATAGGGACCTCACCTGAAGCACAAGTTTCCATTCCAAAACGTTTAAGAACAGTTTCTATATAACTTGCTTGTGACAAACCTAAAAGGCCACGTTTTCTGTCCCTCTTTATTTCAATGCCTAACACAAAAGATGCTTCCCCCAAATCTTTCATGTCAAAATGCTTTGACAGAAAGATTTTAGTGTCTTTAAGCAATTGGAGATTGCTACTAGCAAGGAGAATATCATCTACATAGAGGATAAGGAAAATAAAATTACTTCCCTGTGTTTTAAGATAAACACATTCATCCACTATATTTTCCTGAAATCCAAAGGTTGATATAACTGAATCAAATTTCCTATACCATTGTCTTGATTCTTGTTTTAAACCATAAATTGATTTCTTTAGTTTACAAATCATTTTCTCCTTTCTTGGAATTATGAAACCTTCTGGTTGTTTCATAAAAATTGTCTCTTCCAACTCTCCATTCAGAAAAGCTGTTTTGACATCCATCTGATGCAACTCCATATCAAAATGAGCTACTAATGCCATAATAATTCTAAAAGAATCTTTTGTAGAGACAGGAGAAAATGTTTCTGTATAATCAATTCCTTCTTCTTGTGTGAAACCCTTAGCTACTAGTCTAGCCTTATATCTCTCTATATTTCCCCGGGCATCTCTCTTGGTCTTAAAAACCCATTTGCAGCCTATTGCCTTTTTGTTCCCATTATGTTGAACTAAATCCCAAACCTTATTTTTCTTCATGGATTCAATTTCTGCATCCATGGCATCTTGCCATTTAGCTGAATCCTCACTTTTCATAGCTTGTTTATAGGTTTTGGGGTCAGTTTCTACTTCCAGTGCTTCCTCAATTTCTTGAGCAAACACCATGTAGTCACTGTCAGTTCCATAAGTAGGAACCTTTTCCCTTGCGGATCTTCTAAGTTCAACTATAGGTTCAGACTGTTCAGCAACAATTTTAGACTGTTTCTCATGAATTTCTAAGTTTTCTGAATTTTCTGAAATGTCTGTAGGTTCATCAGTTTCCATATTTTCAGAATTTTGTTGATTTGTTGGCTCAGTGTTTGCTTCTTCCCCCAAAATACTAGTTTCAGCTGAATTTATGTTTACTGTAGGCATATCTGAAACTAATGGTAAAGCAGACACATTCCTTAGGTTTTGTGAATTTTCTGTATCTTCTGCAAGTTCCACAAAGTCTGCAGATAAATCTACATACTCTGCATTGTATACTGTTTCTCCAAGAAATTTGACTTGATGAGTTTCAAAAATTCTTGGTGAATGTTTTCTAGAGTAAAATTTATACCCTTTTGATTTTTCACAATAACCTATAAAATGACAACTTAAGGATTTAGGTTCAAGTTTTCCCAGATCAGGATTATAAATCCTGGCCTCAGCTTTACAACCCCAAACATGCATGTGATGCAGGCTAGGCTGCCTGCCATGCCAAAGCTCAAAAGGAGTTTTGTCAACTGATTTGCTGGGTGCTCTATTGCAAATATAATTTGCAGTTTTAAGTGCCTCACCCCATAAAAATTTGGGCAAACCTGAAGTGCACATCATGCTTCTTACCATGTTCAAAAGAGTCCTATTTTTCCTCTCTGCCACGCCATTTTGTTGTGGCGTGTAAGGGGTTGTATACTGTGCTAAAATGCCATGTTCCTCAAGAAACAGTGCAAATGGCCCTTTATGTTGACCAGTTTCAGTATATCTTCCATAAAATTCACCCCCTCTATCAGACCTCACAGCCTTTATCTTCAAACCTAATTGAAGTTCAACTTCAGTTTTGAAAATCTTAAGGGCTTCAACAGACTGTGATTTTTCTGATAACAGCTTAATGTGACAGAAACGTGAGAAATCATCAATGAAAGTGATGAAATAGACATTCCCACAGATAGTTTGGTGACTGAAGGGGCCACAAATATCAGTGTGAATTAACTCTAATAAGGCTTTCTTCCTGTATGAACCTTTATAGGATTTGTTTGTCATTTTTCCCTTATAACATTCCACACATTCGTTTAGGTTGGAAAAGTCTAGTTCTGGTAACATTTTAAGCTTAATGAGTGTTTTCATTCTTTCTTTTGATATATGGCCAAGTCTTCTATGCCACAAGTATGCAGATTTTTCATTAAACATGGTTCTTTTAACACCAACAGTAGTGTTATCATTATTACTTAAGTCATTTGAATTTTCTGCAATGTTCTCAATATTATAAACTGAATGAGAAGCTGTAGTACACTGAATTTGCAAATAACCATTCAAACGTGAAACAGAACCAATAACCAAGGAATTTCTGAAAATTTTAATTCCATTGATATCATAAAGAAAACTACATCCAAGTTCAATCAAAAGATCCCAAGAGATTAAATTTCTCTTCATAGCGGGTACAAAATAAACATTCTCCAAAACTAGAAAATTTCCTAGGCCTAAGTCAAGCTTTAAATTCCCCAAGGCCTTGACTGACACCCTGGATCCATTGCCTACACGAATGTGTGCCTCATTTGTTTTTGGTTTCCTCCTGTTTGTTATACCCTGCAAGGAGTTAACTATATGTAAGGGAGAGCCTGAATCAAGCCAAAAAGTATTTGGCTCTATGTTTATTAAATCAACTTCTAAATAATAGAGAGATGGGAAATTAATAGATTTAGTTGAAGCAAGAATCTTACCCTTTTTGACTAGCCAAGCTTGAAAGCCTGCACAGTCCTTCTTAATGTGGCCTGGCTTTTTGCAAAAATAGCACTTATGCTTGAATGTGCCATTGCCACTGGTATTACTGGATGTTCCTGCCCCCTTAGCTGAATTAGGTTTAAAATTAATTTTCTTAGCTCCTAGCTTCTTCTTCCACTTGTTTTTCTTGCCAACCAAATTTACTGTTGCTTCAGGTGCAGCAACAGTAGCCTTAATCACACCATAGTTGGGATCTTCACCCCTAATTCTGGTCTCCTCCTCAGTTGCTATTGCTATAAGGTCATTGAAGGTCCACTTGTCCTTTTGAGCATTGTAGCTCGACTTAAGTTGACTGAATTGTGGAGGCAGTGAATGTAGTGCAGTGTGCACTACATATTCTTCAGGGAGTTCCATGTTAAGATTTTTAAGCTTATGCACAGCATTTTCTACCTTAAGAAAATATTCCCTAACTCCACCAACACCATTGTACTTAAGGGTGTTGAACTGAAGGGACAAGTTGGCTCTCTCAGCTTTCTCAGTGTGCTTGAACTTCTGTTCAATCAGTTCAAGCATGTCATATGCAAAATCCATCTCAGGGATGGTACCAGATATAGTGTCTGAAATGGTGGCTCTGATGATATTTCTGCAGGTGTTGTTATTTCTGTACCAATTGGTCTCATACTCAGCTGCTGCTGGGTATGTCTCTCTATCCTCCACCTCAATGTGCTGAGGGACTCCACTGTTTAAACAATCATCTAGATGGCTGGTAGAGAAATAAACTTTCAACTGTTTCAACCAAGTTTTATAGTTTGAACCAGTTAAAAGTTCAATCTGATTGAGGGTGACAACCTGGACACCTAAGGAGCAAACAAAAGGAGTTTTCAATTAGTTCTTGTACTGTATTTGTTAACTGTATGAGTGTTTTTGTATTATTCTCAATGTTTTCTGTGTTTTGAGTAAGGCTTATTTGACAAAAGAAAACAAAACCAAAATCACAGAAACAGTATAAAACACATTTTAACACAAATAAGCATATATACATATCAAAATTATATACATATGTAAGCACCAAATAATCCCAGACTGAAAACATGCTTCACAACACCTATATGGCAGTAGATAAAGCACAACTGAATTTATGAATCCACATCCCATAATTTTAAAACTCAAGTCATATGATAGAAGCAGTCATCACCTATATGGCAGAAGAAAGGCTTCTAAAATAACCAAATATGAGAATGAAAATCATGTATGCAGCTGTTCCAATTTTTAAGCAATGCACCAACACTTCTATGGAAGACAAAAAGTGCAAATTTTGAAAATCAGTAACACAAGATTAAGTCTTTTACACTTTATGATTTTCTGAAAACATGAAAAAGTTTTGCTGTGTGCAATATACTCGTTCATATCCCCAAAAAACCAAAACTTGAAGATTTTTCTGAACAGTTTTCATCTTAATTCAAGTTAACGAAAATCCTTGAATAAAACTAACTTCTTCTGCAATTTTTATAGTCATGATCAAAATAAACTGATTTGGGAGACTTAAACAGCCACAACACAACCAAAATCACAGATTAACACAGAAGACCCTCTGTCATTGAAAAATTAGATTTTTCACACATTGACATACCTTGGCCTCTGCTACAGCGCTGCAATTGTTAGCGAAAGCAAGAACAATACACATATGCAGCACAGATCATTCAAACAACCAACAATCCATTCATATAACACAGAGATTGAATTTAAATTTCATCCGGAATCACCAAAAATATCTGTCCTAACATAATTGCACTCCGGGTGTGCTCTAGGGTTCTTTAATCTCTTAAACTGACCTGGACAGATTGGGTTATGAACCCAATGAACTGAATATGCGAAAATTTCGCATTCGCGCTTCCTCCCTCTTCGCCCGCTGAAGAACCAAGACCCAGACCGCGTTGTTTTTTCAAACAGCGGAAGCGCGAATGGATCCCCTTTTCAGGGGTTCCGGGTCGGGTTTTGGGCTTATGGTACGCGGCTCACAGGCCCAAACGGAAGAAAAAAAATTTGTTTGTTTCTGAAGTATAGCATATAAACCCTAATTGCTATTATGTTGATTTTCTGAAAAACGATTTACATGCAAGACTAAATATTGGCTCTGATACCAATTGAAAGACTGAAGGTGTAGTAATCCATAGTTAGCCAAAAACATGTGAACACGTTTAATCAACCCATAACTGTAAAAGAAAGATCAAGAGCGTTACCGGCAGCGTTAATAGAAATTGCCATGACGGTGTATGAGCTCAAGTCTTCTGTTCTCTGATCACAGTTCGCTCCTAGAATGGGATAGGTGCAGAATGCGTTTCGTGATGAGAACAGGGACTTATGCTCGTCTATATATAGTAAACAACTAGTGTCTTGCCCATAAAAGAGTCCTAGTTGTATACTATAAGATCTACTAAAGAATACGAGATCATATCAGATTCCAATTAGGATTCCCATATCAATATGTAAACTATATGTTATTTACATATTATATTATTACATTCCATAATATAACTCGTAATATACTTGGATTAGGTTTAATCAATTACTTGGTCTGCAAGTCACATAATAATATTGTTAATAGTCCAAATAAATCTTTCAAATGCTTATAGCACTACTATTATCACAGAAAATAGAGAGCTTACCATGTGGTAGATCATAGTCTAGAAGCATATGTTTCAACCACAACATCTGAGTGCAGCAAGAACCACCTGCCACCTACTCAATTTCAGCTGTCGATTGGTATATGAATTATTTTTTCTTGCTATGCCATGCTACCATATTGTTGCCAATAAAAACATCCTCCTAAAGTACTTTTTCAATCTTTTACATTGCCACCCCAGTCAGCATCTGAATATGTTACAATTTCAATATTAGTATCGAAAGAATAGAAAATACAACAATTTGGTGTTTCAGCAATATATCTAATGATTCTTTTAACAGCTTCAAAGTGTGATTCTCTTGGATTAGCCTGAAATCGAGCACATACTCCTACACTGAATGATATATCAGGTCTGCTTGCAGTTAAGTACAACAAGCTGCCAATCATAGATCGATAGTGCATTTGATCAACTGCTTTTTCACTCTTGTCTTCAGTGAGCTTGGATGTGGTATTTCATAGGGTTAGTAACTTTCTTCTTGTTATTAAGTCTGAATTTCTTGATTAGATTTTCTGCATATTTTGATTGAGAAAGAAACATGTCATTGTCAAGTTGTTTAACTTGCAGGCCAAGGAAAAAAGTTAGTTCACCACACATATTCATTTCAAAGTCACTTTCCATGATGGTTTTGAATTCTTGAACAAGTGAATCTGAAGTGGAACCAAAAATAATGTCATCTATATAAACCTGAGCAATTATCACATCAGTTTTTGTCCTCTTAACAAACAATATTTTGTCAATGGAACCACGAGTATATCCTTTCTCAACAAGAAAAGTTGATAATCTGTCATACCAGGCATGAGGAGCCTGTTTTAAACTTTACAAAGCCTTTTTAAACTTATAGACATGATCTGCATGATGTGGATCCTGAAAACCTTGAGATTGAGCAACATAAACTTTCTCTTAAAAGAGACCATTGAAAAAGGTTATTTTGACATCCATTTGAAAAAGTTTAAATTTTAGAAAACAAGCTACTACTAAAAGTAGACTCATTAATTCTAATCTTGCAACAGGTGCAAAGGTCTCACCAAAATCAATGTCTTCTACCTGAGCATATCCTTGATCAACAAGTCTTGCTTTATTTCTAATAATATTGCCTTTTTCATCACTCATATTTCTAAAAATCCATTTTGTACCAATAATGATACAGTTTTCAGGTTTAGGAACTAAATCCCAAACTTCATTTCTAGTGAACTGATTAAGTTTATCCAGCATTGCATTTATCTAGTCAGAGTCAGTTAAGTCTTCCTTCACAGTTTTTGGTTTGATTAGAGAAACAAAACCATAGTGTTTTATTACATTTATGTCAATCCTATTTTAAGAGATAAAACACAATAGTACCTGTTCTTGATCTATATTTTCTGATGTTTGTGACTCTAATTGAATAGTATATGTTGGAAGTGAGGCAGCTACAATTTGTCTTGTCGTTTTTATTCCCTCTTGAATACTTCTAATGACATCTTGAGAGGAGTAATCTTTCTGAACCTGTTTGAAGACTGTTCGTAATTTAGGATTTGGAGCAAAAATACCATCATCATCTTCATCCAGCACATCTAGTTCACTTTTCTTTTTCACTGTAGTAGTTGTGACTTCAGAAATATCACCTGCATATCTTTTCTATGCATAGAGATTCTCATTGATAGACACATTTAAAGACTACATTATTAATTTAGTTCGAGTATTATACACTCTATAAGCTCGACTGTTTGTGGAGTACCTGAAATATACTCCCTCGTCACTTCTTGCCTCAAAATTACCAATGTAGTTTCTGTCTCTCAGAATGTAACAGGGACAGCCAAATATGTGAAAGTAAGAGACACTGGGTTTCTTACCCTTCCATATTTCATAAGCAGTGTGATTTGTACCTAGTCTAAGAAAAATTATATTCATTGTATAGCATGCAGTGTTCACTGCTTCAACCCACAGACAAAGATTTAAACCAGCAGCATTCATCATAACTCTATCTATTTCCACCAGAACTCTATTTTTCCTTTCAACTACACGATTTTGCTATGGTGTAATTGGTGAGGAAAATTCATGAAAGATACCATGTTCATGACAAAAATTTGAAAAAAAAAACATTGTTTTTAAACTCAGTTCCATTATCTAATCTGATTTTTGAAATTTTCAATTTTTGAGAAAGTTTTCATTTTAAAATTTTAGAACTCAACCGAAGTATATTTGGAAAAGTCATCAACCATAACTAGTACATAGAACTTACCTCCAAGACTCTCAGTCTGAGCTGGTTCCATGAGATCCATATGTAACACTTCCAATACCTGATTTGTGGTAGTAGCCCTTATTGCCTTATGTGGAACTTTGGTTTGCTTCCTGATTCTGCACTCTCCACACAACTTATCAGTTTTACCTGTTAGACATGACAATCCACGCACACATCCTCTTATAGATATTTTCTAAAGATCTTGATAGTTAATGTGTCCTAATTTCTTGTGCCACAACTCTAATTCTTCACCTGCATGTTTAACTGAGAAACAATTTTTAACAGATAAGCATTTGTTAGGGATGTTATGATAACAATTGTCATTTTCCCTTTTCTCTCTCATAATTTGGTTGCCTTGATCATCAAGAACTAGACATCTTTTCCTGTTGAACCACATATCTTCATATTTATCAGTAAGTTGGCTAACACTAATTAAATTTACTGTCAATCCAACTACATATAATACATTTTTAAGCTCAGCATGTCCTTCGCACCTACTGTTCCTCTTTTAAGAATCTCAGTTTTCTTGTCATCTCTAAAAGTGACATTTCCTGTAGTATGCTCATCATAAAAAGATACAAACCATTCCGTGTTTGCCGTCATGTGTCTAGAACAACCATTGTCTAAGTATCAGGTATCTTTTCCTTTATTAGGAAGTGCAGTAAAAGCTACTGGGAAATTTACAGAGAAATTAGTTTTCTTTTTTCCAATACTGTGATTTTTTATTTTCTAAATTATTTTGGGCAAAAATGGATTTTGAAATTTCAGAAATAATTTTCATTTGATGCTTTAAATCTCTTTCTAGTGATTCCAAGGTGCATGAAGATTTTGCTGAATAATCTGCTAGTTTCTTTCTGTAATTTGGTCTAATATGACCAATTTCACCACAAAAATGACAACAAGGAACAATTTTTTTCAAAGAGTCATATCTTGGATTATTTATCTGACCTTGTTCTTTGTCTTGAACTTTATAAAATTTTGCTTTGACAAACTTGTTTTCTTGCACCTTTGTATTTCCATCAATATATCCAAGTCCAGTTTTGTCATTAAATTTTTTGCTATATGTCAGGATGTGTGAGGTTTTTTCCGAGCTTAATTTGAACTATTCAACTTTTTGTGTTGCCAACTGCAATTCTTCCTGCAAAACTATAATTTTGTCAGATAAGCTAGAATTTAACGTCTTTAAATTGTTTACCTCATCTATAAGCAAAGTTCGATCAGACTTCCATGATTCCTAACTCCTAAGACCTTGAAGACTTTCAATTTCTTTGATAAGCTTTTCTTTTTCTTCATTCTAGGTTTTTTTTAGTGTTTCAAATTCATCTTCTATGTCACTCTTCTTTATCATAAGGATATTCAGTTCTCTTTCAAGGTTCTGGTTTTTCTTTAACATAATTTTTAATGCCTTGTACATTTACGAACATTGGTAGTCCATCTTCCCTTCAATGTCTTCATCATCACTTTCAGAATCAGAAAAAACTGATTGAGCAAACAAAAGCTGTAGTTTCCTCATCATCACTCCAAGTTGTCAGCATTAATTTGTTCTTCATGTTTCATGTTTCCCAATCTGTAGAAATGTGGCCTATGCTACCACATTGATAACAAGTAGGTTATAAGGGGGGGATTGGTTTGGTTTCTATCATCCTAAAAACTGAAAATAAAAGCTAAACTAATATGTACAAGTGATCAGTTCATTCAACACTTCCACATAGAGAGAGACTCAAATCCTAACCACACATTATGATTACATTTCAATCTTAACAATCTGATTATTATGCCAACTCTAAGTAAAAGAAATAATCTCGAAACACAAGCCAAAGAGGTCATGCATCTCTTAAATTCTACTTTATCACCTAGGCACAGAGAAGTCTAGAACCTAGGATATTTCATGCAAAGGCTGCGATAAATACTCAGCGTCGACTCAAAGTACCCGTCCACACAAAACATGAATCATTAAGTGTAAAAGAATTGAGATTAAACAACAACAACACATTTGAGAAGTCGTAACATGTAATTGATGTAGTCTACGTCCTCAATTATTTTCATAGCTTCCACCACTTTAAGAATCATACTCACTTGAAGAAGATAAGCACGAATCATGACAAACGTTAACGTGCACTTTAACGTATTTGTTTAAACAAAAACGCAGACTTCCTAACACAAAGAATTTGCAAGATTAGATTGCTAAAATATCATAAACGAAACCATAACATGTTTAAATAAATTTATGAATCTACTAATACCATAACAATCGCAATGAACAACCAAATCCAATCTCATAAACAAAAATCAAATTATGAAATTTATAACTGAAGAGTATACAAACTAACACAAGAGGAAAAGATCAGATGTTTTCGTCTTCAAGGAAGCTTGAGATGATGATGGAGAACGGTGCTCCTATGCTCCAAAGTTGCTACCGATGTGGAGAAGTCTTTCACGGCTTCACAAGGGAGAGAAAAGACTTCGGCTTGGAGAGAGGAAGGCTGCTCGGCAAAGGCTGGTATTTCTCTAAGTTTCTACGTGAATAAACGACTTTTTTTTCTGATGTAGAGAGCCTCCTTATATAGTGGTCATGTCGCCTCCATGAGTCTCTCATCACCATTGATTTAAATATGATCCAATGACCCCAAATAATAGCACAATTTAATCAAATAATATTCCATATATGTCTTGTGCATTAAGTCTTCAAATTTGGCTTGAAATATGACCGGATACATTGCTTGTTCTTCAAATGGAATCGGCTGATTATCCTTCATTTTTGCCGATTTTATGATGATCATTCCTTCCTTGTTTCTTGTCTATTTGGTGATGTTAATTCCCATATATATGCTCCAATTAATGTTCCTGAAAAGGAAGAAAGAAATCAGATTTAATCACTAGAAATATTAGGAATTGATATGGAGAAATGAAAGGGAGGAATTTCCCTTAATTTGCTTGATTACAAATCAGCCATTATCTTTGATTTGAGGAAGATTCCTATCGAAATTTGCTACTTAATCTCCATTTAAATTCGGCCAAATCCCTTAAGAATTTCAGATTTCCATATATGCTTCATCGTCTCCATTTAATGTTTATTCCTTCTTTGGTAATTTCCTGAATTTAAGAATAGAAGGTTTCTCAAAATGAATTAGGAAAGTAAGAATAGGAAAGTTTCACAAGTAGTAAGTTTTCTAAATCAAAATAAGAAAGTTTTTAAAAATGAAATAGTCACTTTCCCAATTTAAAACATGAAAGTTTCCCAAACGACTTATCCTTCTTAATTTGCAAGTTTTAGCTTCCTTTTCCACTTTTCCGCTCTTTTACCTCTACAATCACAAAACAAGTTAGAAATGACATTGTTAAGAGAATAACATAGCTAAATAGGGTAGGAAACACATTAATAACATAGCATAAAATGCTTCTATCAAATTCCTCCACACTTAACTTTTGCTAGTCTCTTAGCAAAACCAAACTAACAAAAAGACTACAACTAGAATCAAACAAAAAAAACAAGATAAAACTCAACAAAACAAACTAATGCCCTTAATATTATTCTCATTATCTCCAAACTTATTATCTTGAAATTAGCAATCATCAAGAACAAATCCATGAAGCTTCCAAAGTTAATTCACACGCATGAATCACATAAACCTGTAGGACACAATAGATCAAAGGTGATGTTATGTTTGACATAGTTAAGATAAGTATGAATTCAAACTCACAAGGTATGCACTTGTTTTTTTCCACTCGAATTTCTGGTTCACTCAAAAGTATGCAAGCTATAAGAATCAAAATAAGTAAAATGCTTGCATTTATATAAACAAAAGGCACATTTGAGATCAAAAGGGATTCTCACAATAGATAACCAATAATCACAAAAATGAGCCAAAGCCATAAGCTCACCTTTTTGAATTATCTCCACAGACAAAGTCTACCCATTTTTCAGATCAAAATGAACTTTAGGGTTAAAATGTAGACAAGGCTAGGGGTATGAATTTAAGGATAGTGAGTTACAAAAAACTCCTAAGGACCTAGCAGAGCATCTTCAATAGCTTTGTGTCGCCAAAAACAATGACCATGATTATTGGACCTCCAAAACGTCATTGCACTTCCCTTAAACAAACATGAAATAGAACAAAGGCCAAATATTTCGATTTTAGGCCTTCCATTTACATCAAAATTTCCATTTCACAAAACAAACAATGTCTAATTTTATTCTTTTCTTTTTCTTTCCCGTTTACATTTTTATTTTTATTTCTTTTGTTTTCCACGGCTTATTTTCTTTTCTTTTCGATAAGGACATTTCACAAACAGCCTCATTCCCCCACACTTGCTCTTCATCGTTACACCAAGTAGTCTTCACAAAATGCTCTACTAGGTCCAATGGACAAAGGTAGAGATATGCTATATTAAACTCAGGATAAAAATTACATGGTGATGAAAGAAAGGCTTAACGTGGGCGCAAAGGAGCTCAAACTAAGGGGTGTGCAGCGCACACAAATAGGGAAACAAGCTTATTTGGCATTGGTGTTCATCCTAAAAAGTTCAACTTATCCCTTCCAAAATCAAGGTATGTTATGTTTTAAGTTTCAAAAATCAAAAAGAGTGAGTTCTAACATTCTAGAGCTCATTAAATCTATGGTGAAAATTAGTTGAATTAGGAACGAACAATGAGAATTCAGTGATTATAATCAAGAATATGAATTAAGATTTTCAATAAGCACTCAGAAACAAAGGCACAATAGGCTCAAGATCTCACATTAGGTTCAATTGAATCATAACATGCTCATTTCTGTATCAATGATTCAGATTACATCCACTACAAATTATATGATTTCCATTCAAGTTAATTAACCTTAGAACAACAGTTGGATAAAGTTCTTAATTTCATGATCATTTCTTAACCGTAATTTCAGAGATATTATTCTTAATTGATTATTAAGGGCTCCTAAGACACAAAAACAAAATAAAATTTTTAAAAGCAACAAAAACTGTTTTTGGATTTTTAATTTTTTTTTTATTTTTTGGATTTTTCAATAAAGATTCAACAAACATGTAAGTCCCTCTCCCACACTTAAATTCTACATTGTCCTCAATGTCCACAAAATAATGTGTAGAATCGAAGTATGAAGTAGGAAACAAACAAACAAAAAGTCAATGAGAAGAATGGGAAGGGAAAACAAATCTACGTTGATGGTTCCTTCACAGCTTTGGTTGAATTGGGTTGCCTCCCAGCAGCGCTTAATGTTTAAAGTCTTTCAGCCTAGATTTTGTACCTCCATTTTAGTTTTGTGTGAATGGCGCCTCTTGGGGGGTACTTCCTCCGCTAATTTGATCCTCTAAAATCTTGTAGCAAGGCTTCAACTGTGGCCATTCACCTTATACGTCTTTTGATGAGTTGAAAAATGATGGCCAATTATATTTAACTCATTGCTGGTCACTTCACTTCTCAACGACTAACTTCCTTTAGATATAACCTGAAATTGAAAATGGGGTGTTAGTAGGTGAAAAGTGAATAAAATGCAAAATGAATGATATGTAAAAATGAATGAGGATGATAATGACAAGCGATGTAATGAATGAGAATGCAATAAGATGATGATTTTTTTTTAATTTTATTATGGTACCAGACTCGACATTTACAAAGTTCATTTTATTTACTCTCAAACTCATATCTTAAGAAGTAAACCATAGTGGCGTACGACCTAGGTATTACGTCTAGACATAAACACATTTCGTGGTTTCAGAAGGCTTGGATGGCCAGGTCAAGATGAAGCTGGTAGGACTCGTTTTAGTGGACTACGGAGGTCAAAACCCCTATCGCGCTTACGCATAGTCCTTTGAGATCCAATTTTGGTCCCAGACATTCAACTCGGCCTAGACACCACCCAATGTGTCCCTTACTCAGCTAGGAAGCATTCGTGTGTTAGACGGCTCTACAAGAGTTAATAAGAACCGCCCTCAACCTCAAGAGATCATCAATAAGGTACTAATGAAGGGTTAAGGTCCCTATTAACTAAAGTGACCTTACTCTGTTCCGATGGTTTACAACTTATGATAAAAACCTGAAAATACATAAAACAAACAAATGTTAGACAAAATTAATTATGTTTATAAATAAACAAATTAACATGGAACATTATAAACAAGAGACTTTATAGTCCCCGGCAACGGTGCCAAAACTGACGTGCTCGTTACCGGACAAGTTACAATTTAAGAACTCTTTTGAAAATCGTAGTATAAGGCTAATAAGATTCGATCAATCTGGAAACTAAGGGTGCTCCTGTCACAATGGTCAAACAAGTTAGTAAATTACAAAATAAGTATGTACAAGTATTATTTACAAAGTACAAATACAAATATGTACAGACATTTATTTACAAATTTACATATGGTACAAGGTTATAAAGGGGGATTGGTTTGGTTTCTATCATCCTAAAAACTTAAAATAAAAGCTAAACTAATGTGTACAAGTGATCGGTTCATTCAACACTTCCACATAGAGAGAGACTCAAATCCTAACCACACATTATGATTACATTTCAATCTTAACAATCTGATTATTATGCCAACTCTAAGTAAAAGAAATAATCTCGAAACACAAGCAAAAGAGGTCATGCATCTCTTAAATTCTACTTTATCACCTAGGCACAGAGAAGTCTAGAACCTAGGATATTTCATGCAAAGGCTGCGATAAATACTCAGTGTCGACTCAAAGTACCCGTCCACACAAAACATGAATCATTAAGTGTAAAAGAATTGAGATTAAACAACAACAACACATCCGAGAAGTCGTAACATGTAATTGATGTAGTCTACGTCCTCAATTATTTTCATAGCTTCCACCACTTTAAGAATCATACTCACTTGAAGAAGATAAGCACGATCATGGCAAACGTTAACGTGCACTTTAACATATTTGTTTAAACAAAAATGCAGACTTCCTAACACAAAGAATTTGCAAGATTAGATTGCTAAAATATCATAAAAGAAACCATAACATGTTTAAATAAAATTATGAATCTAATAATACCATAACAATCGCAATGAACAACCAAATCTAATCTCATAAACAAAAATCATATTCTGAAATTTATAACTGAAGAGTATACAAACTAACACAAGAGGCAAAGATCACACGTTTTTGTCTTCAAGGAAGCTTGAGATGATAATGGAGATCGGTTCTCCTATGCTCCAAAGTTGCTGCCGATGTGAAGAAGTCATTCATGGCTTAACAAGGGAGAGAAAAGACTTCGGCTTGGAGAGAGGAAGGCTGCTCGGCAAAGACTGGTATTTCTCTAAGTTTTTGCGTGAATGAACAACCTTTTTTCTGATGTAGAGAGTCTCCTTATATAATGGTCATGTCGCCTCCATGAGTCTCTCATCCCCATTGATTTAAATTTGATCCAATGGCCACAAATAATAGTACAATTTAATCAAATAATATTTCATATCTGTCTTATGCATTAAGTCTTCGAATTTGGCTTGAAATGTGACCGGATACATTGCTTGTTCTTCAAATAGAATCGACTGATTATTCTTCATTTTTTTCGATTTTATGATGATCATTCCTTCCTTGTTTCTTGCCGATTTGGTGATGTTAATTCCCATATATATGCTCCAATTAATGTTCCTGAAAAGAAAAAAAGAAATCAGATTTAATCTCTAGAAATATTACGAATTGATATGGAGAAATAAAAAGAATGAATTTCCCTTAATTTGCTTGATTACAAATCAGCCATTAACTTTGATTTGGGGAAGATTCGTATCAAAATTTGTTGCTTAATCTCCATTTAAATTCTTCCAAATCCCTTAAGAATTTCTGATTTCCATATGTGCTTCATCGTCTCCATTTAATGCTTATTTCTTCTTTGGTAATTTCCTGAAGTTAAGAAAAGAATGTTTCTCAAAATGGATTAGGAACGTCAGAATAGGAAAGTTTCACAAGTAGTAAGTTTTCTAAATCAAAATAAGAAAGTTTTTAAAAATGAAATAGTCACTTTCCCAATTTAAAACATGAAAGTTTTCCAAACGATTTATCCTTCTTAATTTGCAAGTTTTAGCTTCCTTTTCCACTTTTCCGCTCTTTTACCTCTACAATCACAAAACAAGTTAGAAATGACATTGTTAAGAGAATAACATAGCTAAATAGGGTAGGAAACACATTAATAACATAGCATAAAATGCTTCTATCACTTGCTTTGATAACGTTTTGCTAAGCCTCTAAGAAATTTTCTAACTAACTTATGCTCAGGAATTTTACTCATAAGAGTGTTGCATTGACTGACAATTTTCATGATTCTTGTATAGAACTCATCAACTGACTCGTTCTTTTTCATTCAGATAGTTTCAAACTCATAACTAAGTTGTGTTTGCACTGAAAATTAATAATTTATTAGACATTAATTATTTAAGTGAATATTAATTAATTCATAGCCCACGTCACACCAACGAGCCAGAAAACCATACGAGCTACATGACGAGTCCTATGCGTTGAATGATATATGCGAAGATGGACAAAGTTTGCATGCGAAATATTTTGCGAGTTCGCACATGAGAGAGGGACGAGGGATGAAAAATTCGCTGTTTGTTTAATTAAAGGGGAAGCATCTATCTTTGATTGCTTTAAGAGTTGCACGAGTGCTGCTCGCATAGGATTTCGTCAAGGAGAGTTTGCATAGAAGGAGGACTAGACGTGAGTTGAATCGATCAATTATGTTTAATTACTTGGTCGAGAACTCGTGAAGTCTATAGGCATGCGAAGTCTGGTTGAAACTTTAAATATAAGGGGTGCGAGCTGACTCTGTTTAACAATTATAATTAATTGCTTGCATCTAAAGGGGTGCGAGCTGACTCTGTCCTAGGCACGAAGTGACTGCCAAGGTTATTCCCTTAATTGTTGCCTAGAATTCTTGCGAGGCACGGCGCTTGGCATGCATATCTTCGAGTTCACCAAGGTCAACTAGCGAAATCATATTATATCAAGAGGTAGCGGCTATTGTCTTACGACATAAATGTTGAAAACTTCTACAAGTCTTTGACTCGATTGAGACCAATCCCTGTGACCCTAAAATAAGTTTTTGAACGTGACTGGAACTGTATCACCCAATTACGAAGTTGCCAAGTAAGAAGAAACTTTGTGCAACTCAACCAGCTATGCAACAAAGACCATATCATGATCTACTATGTGAACCACTATAAAATAAAGGTTTGTGGATCAGTCAACACACAACTTTACACACAATCAATCAACTATCAAAACAACAGCTACAAACAGCTACAACCTCGACCTAGTCGAAACCCAAGACGCAAAAGCATCTTGCCTTAGCACTATTTCCTTCAAAGCTCACCAGAGCTGTTCTCTCCCTGTCTTTTCCTTTGATTGCTCTGCTCGTCTCTACACGAGTATCGATATTGGTGGCGAAAAAGATAATGTAAATTTTTCATTCCAAAGTGACACCGGTGACCTACAGTTCTTAGATTCGAAGCACAGATGGTGTACAACCCCTCCTTACTCAGACTTCTATATTCTGCACCCGTGCGGTGGCACACCTACAACCCCTTCTAATTTTCATGTAAAATTACTTTCTACTCTTAAATTTCAGTATTTGTACTACTTCACAGCCAGCTAGAAGCGAGGCCAAAACAAGTTGCTCTGATTTCAAAGATATTACCTTGTTCTTACCTTCATAAGTAGCTTCCAAAAGATCATAGGCTTCTTTGGCGGTTTTGCATTGATTTATTCTTTGTCTCTCATCATCAGAAAAACTGAGAAAATACAATGTAAAGCTTTGTGACTTGCCTTTGGTAATTTAATTTCAGCCTCAGACCAATTGTCCCTCAGTTTAGGAACTGTCGTTGATGTTTTATCATTAGATAGTTCTGAATCTGAATATCCAGTCACAATGACAGTCCATATGAGATCATCTAAAGAACACAAAAAAAATTTCATGTAAATTTTCCAGTCAGCATATTTATCACAACCACCACCAAAATATGGTGGGATATTGATCGAACCATTTGCTTTTGTTAGGACCATGTTTATCCATATGATCCTACTAGTTAGACTAGCATCTTCTCTGGTACCAAATGAAAGGTATCTGATTTGATCAGATTATGGTATGTTTCTGGTTATATGAATTTAACCAATTGAATTTAAATTTAAACACAAGAATATAAGATTTGTTCACTACATAGCAATCCACACTTTAATCAATTCACTATATAGAATCAAAATTACAATCTTTATCAAGTAATGATCACAATAAGTTTTATATGCAACAAACAAACTTGATCTTTACAACTGATATTCCTAATCTATTTCAAGTGAATCAACTTCGGCCAAACAGAAAATAAATTCTCCTTTAATGAATCATCTGTTACTGATCTCAATCACCATCAAATGACAGATGCAACAAACATGAATAAGAATGAGTTTTTCAAGACAACATGCAGACTATGCTACAGTAATTAATAAAAATATTTTTAACACCAAAAACTCTTAATGCACAATGCAGTATGACCAATATATATAGAAGTAGCAAATCTCCCCCTCACGATGAGATCCCACTAATGTTGGATGAGTAGTAAAACATAATCTGTTTAAATAAAGAAATTCATTTTGATAGCTTATGACTTTCTAATCTGATATACACGGTAAATCCAAAAAATCTTAGTGAAATTCTTTTTCAAATTAAACCAAAGATTTAAGATATGCAACTGGTTTTTAAATGGCATGATATGAATGAAAATATACTTACCATAAGAGAACAATGTTAGAATAGTCAATTTCTAGTTTTTCCTAGTTCCACCAGGAAACCATGTTCTTCAGATGAAGAACACATAAGCAGATTTTCTGAAATTCCAAACAATTGAATTGAGTGTCATATACTAAAAAAATGAAAAACAACAAAGAGCTTTGAATACAAAAATCATATTGCATCGCAGTATATGCTGGATATCCGATGTTGGAATGAAAAGTATCCTAAGAAAGACACAATCTGGTATTGAAGATGATGGATTGTGTATTGATGATGTATCTTCATCAATCGGCTTAGGTCCTCTGAAGAAAAGTGGAACCTTCATATGCTCTCATGATTAGTCAAGGTCTTTACTCCAAGAGAGAGTGATCCGTTTAATCAAAAGAAAGAGTTGACCTCTCTTCCATTCGTTATAAAGCTAAGTAGCTTTGCGCCCACGCAATGCCAATGATATGGCAAAGGACATCACTTGAATACTCCAAGAGTATCTGGCATATTCAATCTCTATGGCATGAGAGAAAGGTTGTTTCCTATTCAATCTTAGTGGCTGAGTTGTCGGACATATGACACGCTGTCAGTGCGCGCTGCCTGAGCGCTGCCTATGTACTGCCTGAGCGCTACCTGTGCACTGTTTGTGCACGCGTGCACTGCTGACAGGCACTATACGTGCACCTAGCTGTCAAGCGCTGTGCACCCAACTGTCGAGCGTTGTGCACCTAGCTGCCGAGCGTTGTGCACACAACTTCTAGGCATCGTGCACATAGCTGCTAGCACTGAGTAATGCCACATTTGAGACATGTTAAAAGAGCAAATAGATGCCAGATTGTCAAAACAGCTCTGTGGTCACAAGAGATCTGGAAGTGCCCTATGAATGATCTTAAGATTAGGGAGAGATGCAGATTTGAAAGAAAGTCTAGCATATACATGTCATGATCAAATGTGAAGGGTGTGGTTGTTTGTGTCAACCATGTTGCACTCTTTTTCCCTTAGTCATAGTTTTTTGTCCCACTGGATTTTTGCTTGACAAGGTTTTTAACGAGGTAAGATTGCATACACCACTAAGACCATTGATCCCCATTTGTGGATGATCATGGCAGACTTGTTCAAGTCTTGGCTCATATCTACTCTTGAGAAGCATGTTGGAATGCACCATTCATCAGGAAAATCCGATTGAAGTACACATCAGGGGAAGCATCACATGGCGAGTTCTCAATGGAGTAGTTAGTGCGTTGTACTCTTTTCCCATCAACCAAGGTTTAGTTTTCCCACAGGGTTTTTGTTACTTGGCAAGGTTTTAATGAGATAACACCGTAAGCACCATACCGGAATGAAGGCAAGCGACACAAGGGGGAGTGTTCTAGGATATTTGATATATATATATATATATATATATATATATATATATATATATATATGTGTGTGTGTGTGTGTGTGTGTCTTGGTTCATGCCTTGTATACGGGCTTTATGTAGTAATCCATGTTGTAATAGGGTTTTACACATATCCATGTAATAGGCCCATTAGTCCATGTAATAGCTCAAGACACCCATGTATTTCCCTATATAAATGGGCTTCAGTCTATCAATAAGAAAAGAAGAATTCATTCCCTCAATATTATTCTACAAAAGTATACACACTTTGTTGGTAGCAAAATAAAAGTTTAGGTATCACATTAATAGGTTTTAAAGTTTAGGTACTACATTGTCCTTGGCAGCAAAGTTTATGTACCTATGGTGAACTTACCTCTAAAAAGAAAGAGATGCTACCTATGGATCTCTGGGTGTAAGATAACCATATGCCCAGTATGTAGACAGAATTAGGGGTGTTACTTCGAAATCAAAAAACAAAAAAATCCGCACCGAAAATCGAACCGAAAAAACCAAACAGAAAGAAACCACACCGAAAAGAAAATAACCGGTCTTGTTTGGTTCAGTTTACGATTTTGTCCTAGAAAAAAACCGAATAAACCGAAGTTAAATAGTCAACCATACCAAACGACGTCTTTTCAAACAAATGTAAAACTTTGTGAACAAACGCGAACAACATATAAACAAAATTATCAAAAATCTCTTAAAATAAAATATGATTGAAATGGTGAAATGCGTCTATGGTTGAAAAATCACTTAATTTCTGTAAAGTCTCGGTACCGATAATTGCAGTCAACGTAATTTATCATTCTTTCTCCTTATGGGTAGCCCTATCTTTGAGGGTTATTTTTCAGTAAATTTTTATACCACTGGTTGCATCTCATCGATTTGAAACTATTTTGTGTTGAAGGTCCGTCCAGAATACGTAATTTAGACGGTCAAATGACCATTTTCGTGTGTTTAGGGGTTTGACTTACGAGATTGACCGTCCAGATCAAGCCCTTAACTTTATCGGATCAAGTTACATTTTTTCCCATACTTGTATTTTATCATGATAGTCATATCAAACGGTTAGATTTTCGTTTGTCAAGTTTGATCATCAGAATCACAATATGCCAACAAATGTTGTGTAACTTGTTTAGTAAGTTTTATGTAAATGTTCCGTTTCAAAAACAAACTCTACGTAGATCCTTCAAACTCAAAAAGTCGTGAAATCAGATATGACCGTAATAGTGAAATACGTCTATAGATGAAAAATCACGTAATTCTGGTAAAGTCTCGGTGCTGATAGTTGCGGTTAACACAATTTATCATTTTGTCTCCCTATGAGTAACCCTATCTTTGAAGGTTATTTTTCAGTAAATTTTTATACCACTGGTTGCGTCTCATCGATTTGAAACTATTTTATGTTTAAGATCTGTCCAAAATACGTAATTTAGACGGTCAAATGACCGTTTCCGTGCGTTTAGGGGTTTGACAAACGGGATTGACCGTCCGGATCGAGCCCTAAACTTTATCGGATCAAGTTGAATTTTTTACCATACATGTATTTTATCATGATAATCATATCAAACGGTTAGATTTTTGTTTGTCAAGTTAGATCATCAGAATCACAACATGTCTACTAATGTTGTATAACTTGTTTACTAAGTTTTAAGTAATTGTTCCTTTTCAAAAATAAACTATACGTATAACCTTCAAACTCTACATAGAAGCAAAATTATCAAAAATCTCATGAAATAAGATGTGATCATAATAGTGAAATACGACTACGGTTAAAAAAATCATATAATTCAGGTAACGTCGCGGTGCCGATAGTAAAAAATCAATTTATTTTTACCTTTTTATTACAATTTTGATATTTAGTGCAACATATTAGAAATTTACATATTTTTTATTGCCTAAAAAAACCAAAACCAACCGAACCGTACAATTTAAAACCGAACCGAACCAATTATTAAATTCAGTTTGGTTCCGGTTTTAGGTGAAACCAAACCGAAACCACCCGTAGAGAGAATTGTAGCACATGCATCTTACAAAACTATGTTCCAGGTGGGCACTTAATTAAAGGCTTCGAGCTGCTGTTTAAGAGATGTATCTAGTGTAATTAACGACGATTGGGAGAGTAATTGAAATGAATGTGATCTTTATACTTAGTTTGAAGGTGTTTCTTGAATCTGTTGGTTTTCAACGAAGTAGCATCACAGGAAAAACAACTTCCACTTTACAAATAAACAAAATAACTGTATAGGAACTCAGTTCAGATATTTGACTCCAAGTGGACAGAATGGCTCCTCAGATGATTCAGATCAAAGGAATAGACTGCATTTAAGTTATGTGTTCAATCATGACAAACATATGGTATTCCGCATATTACTGAATGTGGTGTCTTACATGTCATAGTTGTTCACGGATAAAAACCATTGATCTCAACATGGAATCTAGTGTATCTCTGGACACTTGAAACTTGACTTCTGTTTCTCCAGATGTTGTATTTGTATCTTGTAGCTGAGAAACCACAATAAGTAGATATATATAACATCAGAAGGCTCAAATTTATCAAAACAGAAAGGAGACTACATAAATATGATGGAAGTTGAGTAGTTGACATCCCTTGGGTTGGAAAAAAGCATAATCAAGTTCTACATCATTCAAAACATCCTTTTGTTCAACTTTGAATAAGTCCTTCCATAATTTCAATATGGTTACATCTATCAAACAAAATTGGCTTCATCGAACCATGCAGTGAGAACACAACAAAGTTGATTAGATAAGGTAAAATAAAAAGTAGAAAAGAAAAAAAATTAAAAGCAAGAATCAATAATTCGCTTCGTCAAATAATAATTTATCATTGAAGGGTGAAATTTGAAGAGAGTTCCCATTCATGATCAGTATTATAAATAGAGCTGTAGAAGATAAACATGGAACAATAATTGAGGAAACTAGCATTTTATCGCAGTGCATCCATAGACAATCTGTTAGCATTATCTTTGCTTTCTTTGGATTGGGAACTCAATTTCTAGAAACATTCATGACTTCGATTTTCTTTTTCATTATCGCAGAAAAACCCCCAAGTTATCATAACAACAAAGCATATGAACAAGAATGAAATCAACTACCATTGGCAATGGAGCAAGCCCACTTGTGTCCAAATTATTTAGATTTTTTTAAAAAGCAAAATTTTAGTTTAAGCCTATAACGGAAGAAAGAATCCACAAATCTAGGCCCTAATTCTCTCTGGATACATGGGGCAACCAAGAAAGCAATTATAAATGAAACAACAATTGCGTCAGATCTTCCTCCAACCAACTATCCTCAAGACCTCAACCTCTCCCGGTTTTCCACTGAAGAATTCCAGCAGCAGGCTAAGAATGAAGAGTAACCATTAGAGATATCTTTTGATAAACCGCATCTTGATTTTTGAACACTTGGATGAGTATTAGGAAAAGCCATCAACAAATTGAAGCCATATAATTTCTTCTCTTTTATCTCTGTTTGACCCATCACTTTACCTACCGTAGCCATTTAATTGAATATCCGCCTGCTCATTCCTGTTTCCATTCCATAGAAGGCTATAGAACTGACAGAATATACCTACTAAGCTGAACTATTGCTCATGGGAGAGTAAAATACTTGAGATATTGCCTAAAGTTTTAAAGTGCTTCTCCACTCACAGGTGCAAGAGGTATCTGAAAACACTTTGCACCAGGGAAAAGAAAAGAAAAATAAATAAATTCCATTCTGAACAATTGAATATCCAAAACACCTCTTGCATCGTTCTCTATTGCTTCGTCTCCTTGAAATAATGGTACAACCAAAAAAGAATTTCATGTAATAATTCATTCATGTGCTTCTGCACTAATAAAAAAACTTTAATACTTCTTTTTAAGACTAAACTATAGACCTTTAGATGATTGAAACAGCTAATGTCATACGACCTTGTGGTAAATCTTTTGGGTCATTACCATGGAAAATATGCACCGGGAAGCTTCATTTTATTTTGGCTTTATTTCCTGGTTATTGAAGTTGTTTGTGGTTGTCCATTCATTATATTTCTTCTGTTATTGTTTCGTTGAGTGACCTTAAGGTGGATCTGTGATGCATTGTACTTGTGTCTAAAAGATTTATTTAGGCTAGATACCTGAAATACCCTCATCGGAATAGAGGCTTTCATGGCCCAGCTGATGTGCCTCTTCTACATATTTCCGCAATTTCCATCCATTAGTTCATAAAAGAAACCATAAATATCCTCATGTTTCAATCCGATAGTCCAATTGCCCCGCCTTTTCACTTTTCAAAAAGGCCTGGCTGATGACGCCTCTTCTACAAATTTCCGCAATTTTCATCCATTAGTTCATAAAAGTCGTAAATACCCTCAATGTTTCAATCCAATCATCATAATGTCCCCTTCAAATAAAATATAAACTCCATCTTTTCCAGGGATCTGTAAAATGAATAGAAGCTGATCGACTATTTCAACTACCTCCCTATATCTAGTAAACAAAACCCTCCCCTTAATTATAACACTTGCTACAGAGGGTGGAGCATCTACACCAGCACCTCGTCCTTTCAGTGACTAAAACAATACAGATCCCCGAAACAAGGATTTATTCTAACTTTTTCCTATCATCCAAGTGCATCCTCTCTGTGTCAGCAGTTACATTATGCCATATAAGAATCTTCCTCAAAATATTTTCATCTGGTTACCACGCGCGGCCTTTTGACTTTAATATTAAGGGTTGAGATTAAATGAAAGTATTTGAGTGCATTAAACAATCAACCCAACCCTTAATATTATCTCCAATGTTAGGGACCATGATTTTTTTGGTTACCAGGTGATAGGGCGAAAGTAACTTGTATCTTAAAGTGGTGGTCTATATTCTTTAGTATGAATTACCTAGAAGGCATTAGTGTTGCCGTGTTCTTTACTTTCATTACATTCATTCTCACTCGTTGCATGAACTTCTTCGAATCATACTCTAAGACCCCAAAACATACAGACCGTTAATTAGCATAAAATATTCAACAATAGAGAGCACAATTCTCCAAGAGATTTTCCACTGTAACAGAAATAACTCCTAAACACCCTGATACCAAAACCCCCCGAACATATCCCAAGGGTATATCATTTTAAAGACCTAAAATCAATACTTACGCAGCCCTCAGGCCAGACAATTCCTGACTAAATTTATCAACTTCAATCCTAAACTATTTAATCAGATTAACTGTAGAGACAGCAATTTTTTAATTTCAGACCTGTCCTACTGTTCACAAAATTTTATATACAAGTCTAACTGCAATTCCAAGTTCAATAACAAAATTAAGGCAAAAACCCACAGTTTTACATTTACCTTGAAATAAGGAAAAGAGATAGTTAAAAGATATAGGCACATAACATTCGTGAGAAAAATCTGAGTAGCATACCTTGAGATTGATAACAGCAACTCTGTTGCCTGGTGCAGAAAGTTGCTGACCGATGTAGGCCATGGATCTTAACATAGGCTCTAGAGTAACCCTAGTTACCCTAAATTGTACATCTGTTTCTCCTGCGGGGTTCTTGCCATAATCTTGCAGCTGCAGCAAACATAAACGAACATTACAATAGCAAGACAAGAATACCAACCAAATACAATAGCAACCTGTCCGCATGCTTTTCATTTTTGCCGCTCCCTTTGAGGACCATTTTTCCTCTAGGGCACATGACTAGGGCTAGTGTCTAGCTACAGACGCCGGTTATACGAATTCAGAAAATATTAGTAAAACTACTCGCTTGAAATTTACAGGGAGAAGAATGATTCCATAAAGAATTTGCAGAAACTTGACATATATATAATAGGTTATGGATGACAACAAATCACTCCCAAACTGAAGACGTATTTCGCATCATGATTAGGGTATCATGAGGTTAGAAAGATTTTTATATATCCTTAATGTTGTGACATCGGCCTATAGGTATGTCAAGAAATCATAAACATGCACAGCAAGCCAAAAGAAACAGACCACAGAGAAAAGACACAAGAACACAGATTTACGGTGGTTCAGCAAACTTTGCCTACGTCCACCTACAGAAAACACTCTTCCACTATATTAATAATGGGTACACAAGAAATAATAAGAAAACAAGGACTCTCTCTTCTCTTCCTATCTCTCACCTTTCTTCCCTCTCTCACCCTCTACCGAGAATGGAACACACTTGCTCTTTTGTCTCTGCGATACTAAACCTAGAGCTGACCCCCTTCTTATGTAGCCATAAGGATATCAGATCTCTTCACCAAATGGAAATCTTAATCCTATTAGTGGTAGGCAGCAATGCCTCCTTCTCTGTAATCAACAAGGATTACAGGTATACATTCATCAAATAGGATACCCTTTCCTCTAAGATGAAACATCTTAGGAAAACCACATGGGTCCGGAAAGCCCAACACTTAAATCTAAATAAGAAAGCTAAGTTGTAGTAACAGAAAACAATAAAAATAGAACACTTGTCCACCTTCACAGAAAGATGTGACATACCTTCAATTTAATAACAGCAACTTTTCCAGCTGATGATGAATTCTTATTTTCTATAACCCATGTCATAGTCTTGAAACAAGTATAAACCACCTACAAATAGAAAGACATTAATCAACAGTGGACTTTCAAGAATAAAATCTAAGTATTTTCTAAAGCTCCGGTACAGAATGAATGAACAAAGTAACAGGTCATAGGGATACCACCAATGCAAACCACCAAACCTCTAATTTTCATACCGTATTATCAGGATGCCCACCATCAGGTTGTATGGAACCCGCCATGCTAGGCTGATTTGTATCAGAAACTGGAACACTGACATCATTAAGATTAAACCGATGTGGCAATGCTTCTTGCCAAGGCCACCATTGGGGGGTCATTTCACCAAATGGCAAAGGAGCTGTTCTAATATTTTCTTCCTCTACACCTCCACTACCGTGAGAGGTTGGAGGTGCAGCTTTAGCAACATTTTTCTTCAAATCAGCAATCTTTTTGCCACTGTCTCGTAGAGCAATCATTGCAGCATTATAAGTCTCTACTGCAACTGCCCCTTCCTCTGCATATTTAATGGCTTCCTGACATAAATTGTTGAACCGCACAGTGAGTATCTCAACACCTTGCGGATCTAAGATCTGTTCATTTACTCCAACCCAAGATTTGGCATTCCTTGTCCATCGCTTCAATATGTACTGAGATGGAAGGGTAAGAACATTTGTGACGGTGAAGACAGTCAAAATATGTCTACAGAGGATGCCAGCATGTTCAAACATCTGACAGCTGCAGCTTGCTTTCATCTCCGAGACATTTAATTCGACTATATAAGCCTTGTCATCATGTTCATACTTTGCAACCCTATATCTACTGACAAGCCCATGTTCATCTATCCTATTTGCAGTATAGACAAAAGTTTCAACTAATTCCACCTGAAACTTGGCAAATACTTTTTTTGTATACAGGTTAGCTGCCTGTTGTTCCATAGGTGATGGTGTCTTCAGTACTGGTGTGGTGCAAATGGTATCATAATCTGCTTCTATTTCCTTTTCTAATGCATGCTCTAGGGCCCTTTCATACCGCTTAAAAAACAGAGGTATACTCGTCTGTTGATTCACATAGCCATCAAAGAAAGATCTAACTCCTTGATTTGAGGAAATTGCAGCAAAAAAAGTCCCACGAAAATAAACTGGGGCCCACTGCTTTCGAGCATTATACACTGCCTGCAGCCAATCATTTCTCCGAAGGTCATACCTATCAAGAAGGGACAGCCATGACGATTCAAAATCCTCAATTTTCTCTGAAAAGTTGATGCAGCTATACAGCTCTCCATAAAAGGAAGGATTAGCAAGATATATATGAGCCAGTCTTTCTTGGCCTTCTCTTAAAATGTGCCACTTGCATATACAGTGGCGCGTATTTGGGAATACCTGAGCTGCTGCCACTTGTATTGCTCTATCCTGGTCAGTAGTTATAGAAATAGGAGGCCTATCATTCATTGCAGAAAGCCACGTCTTAAACAGCCAAGTAAAGGAAGACTCAGACTCATCTAGAAGTAGTGCACAGCCAAACAACACCATCTGGCCATGATGATTTACACCGGTAAAAGGAGCAAATGGCACCTGGTACTGATTTGGTCGATACATTGTATCAAAAATTACAGCATCTCCAAAATAGTTGTAAGCAGTCCTCGATCTCGCATCAGTCCAGAAAGCATTAGTCATGTGGTTTTCATCATCAAGCTGTATGGCATAGTAAAATCCAGGATTTTCAGCCTGCATCTTTTGGAAATAGTTTAGAAGATTTTGGGCGTCTCTTCCAAGTGTTCTCTTCCAGCCATAAGGCCTTGAATAGTTAATAGGCCCAACATTCCTGGCAGGGGGATTTGGTTCAACAGGAGATACACTCCTACCTCGACGATTTGGTTCATAAGGGGCATGATTCCCATCCATAGAGACATAGGCAGGGGGATTTGGTTCAACAGGAGAGGCACTCCTACCTCGACGATTTGGTTCATAAGTGGCATGAATCCCATCCATAGCGACATAGGCATCAGAAGCGACATCCAAAGTCTCAGCTGTATTCTCCGTATCACCTGCAAAGTGTCTACGCGGTCGAAGGGAATGAACTTTATTTGGACTTTCCATCGAATGGTTGTGGTCCTCAATAAACTTAGTGGCAACCCAAGTGTCTGCATCCTTTCTCTCTACGCGTAGCATAGCATTGCAAATTTCGACATTCTTTTTTCTGAATACCTCTCTGGAACATGCAAACTCCCATGTCACAATCGGTCCATCAGGCTTATTACGACTAAACTGGCCAACATGAATGTCAAAACCAGCACACCTGGCATACCCCTCATAGAGAGCCTTGGCAGCATCCTCTGATTCGAACTCCATCCCCACAAATGGTTTAGCATTCCCATCCTCATCCTGTATAATTATATCTCTCCTTGCAAAATCATCATTTGCATTTTGATTTACGCCTTGGTCAGACTCCCCGTCTTCCACTTCAACATCTATGAAAATTTCAGACATGACAGTTTCTCGACCGATATGAACAACTGTAGTGTCCTTTCTGGGCTCTGACTAGACACAGATCCTCATGGTTAGCGCAAGCAGGATCAACTGAAAATATTCATCATTATTGAACATGTAAGCAAACATTAACAGATGCAAAAAGCAAGGATAGCGCTTTCCCTATTTCTTTTGATCACAACATCAAACATTAATAACGACAAAGCCCCTTCCGTTAACTACTTGGTTCAATTGCTCCTCAGTTTCCCTGTTTTTACCCAAACATAGATTCTTGTAACACCAAAGCCTAACATTAACATGACTTCTGGTTCCAAAATCAAACTAACATTCAGTTGAAGTGGAACAGAGAATACTGACAAAACAAACAAAAAGGGCAAGAAATATAAAGGGAAATGGGGTCTAACGAACGAAATCAAAGGAAGTGAAGGCTCAAACCTGGTGTGGTGAAGCCCCAATCGTGTGATTAGTAGCATTGGTTTGGGTTTAGAGTGGAGTTTTAGGGTTTGGGGAGAAAGAGACAGTAGTGAGTCGTCTTCGTCACTGCCTTCCCTGATTTTGTATTCTGTTTCACATGTTTACTGTGTCCCAGTTATTACGTGTTCGTCGTATGTACCCACTCCTACAATTACTCTTTCACCCCGTCCACCCCGTCCCATCCAACCATGAAATTAAATCTTTCCTTTTTTCTTCTTTTTTCTTTCAGAAAATGATCATTCACTCTCCTAAAATTCATCATTAAACAGATTTAATCAAGTCCATTATAACTTGCACGGCCCTGTCAGCATTTTTTAAATGAGATACTAAAAAGAAACGTTTGTTATTGAAATATAACTATTGTGTCACTGGTTCGTAATAAAATCATTTCGACTGGTCTCACTACTTAACTAATCCATTCGTTTTCTTCCAAATCTGAAAACCTTAGATTCGGACGATTAATCCACGATGACTATCCACAACACGACGACAATCTCATGCAGTAGCAGACGACGATTGATCCACGATGACTATCCACAACACGACGACGATCTACAGTAGCAGACGACGATTGATCGGCGATGACTATCCACAACACGACGACGATCTACAGTAGCAGACCCTCATAGATTCAACAAAGATCTATAGTAGCATATTGATTTCTCTCCTGATTCAGGTATTTATTTAATCTTCAGCAGCTTTTTCTTTCAGTTCGCTTAGTTTTAGATTCGTGATCTCAATAGTAACAATCAGAAAAGCATAAGAGATATTAATAGATTTCATGGGAATTTGTTCAGATTTGGTGTTATTTGAATTCGTAATTCATGTTTTACCACGAGGCACAAAACGCTCGTTTACCGCTCTAACGTTGTTAAATTGTTCCGGTCTTGAGCCCGGAACCCAAGCTCAACAACTTAAATCCATGACGAAATTGGTGAAAAGAAGAATTGGACTACAATAAAAACCCAAAAGAAGACTTCCAAACCCAGAGCCCATTACTTCTTATTCCTTTATAAGACTAAGCCCAAACTCCTTCTTTTTATTCTTCTCAGCCCAAAACTATTAAGAAAAAGCCCAATCGCTTTTTCTTTACTCATCCTTGTCGGCAAAACAGCCATCAGACCAGTTCCCGCAGCTTTACCCAGCAGCTAGAAGACTTTCTTCACTGTCCTCGTAGCTTTGCCCAGCAGTCAGAAGACTTTCTTCACTGTCCCAGCAGCTTTACCCAGCAGTCAGAAAACTTTCTTCACTGTCCACGCAGCTTTACCCAACAGTCAAAAAGACTTTCTTTCCTTGTTCCCCACAGTTTTACACAATACATCTTCATCCCATATTTTAAGGCTGAAGTTATGTGCTCAGTAAGGGGAATCTTATCACCCTGCAGCTAAAACATTGGAACTCATCCCAGAAAACTCACCATTTTGCCCTATAAAAGGAAGGGCTTGGAGCTGCAGAGATCATCATCCAGCAACCTAGAAATCCTCCAAAGACACTCAATCTAAGCTCTCATGCAAGCAACGTGCTCTAATAGCAATTCTCTCAAATCATGTTCTTCCACCCTATGCACTTCTGCCCTTCAAGTTCTCTTAGCCATTTTTTTCAATTCTTGTTCAAAACCCAGCCTTTTCCCATAAAATTCAACTCTAAAAACTAGTCCAATCTCTCATCACTACGGTGTATCTCTAGCTCTCACACCATGCTCCATGTTACAAGCTTCATTCATTATTTGAATCACACACAAGATCCCCACTAATCATCTTATTACGTTAATCTTGGCCTAGTTATGCTCAAATCAAAAAGGACCCCCACATTTTGGAGACTCCACTAAGGACTAGGTTGTGATTCAGACAATTCGTCAATGTAATCCTTCAGTTGGGGCATGCCTATCTTATGCATAATCGTTGTAGCCTGCAAATACAAGTAACTTGGGGGCTACCTATTTTATCATGGTTCAAATTTGTGTTTCTTTGTTGATAATTTTTCAACCCCGAGCCTACTACTTCATTCTTTGATTCTTTGCTCAATACAATCTTAGCCTTCTGTTAAGAAACCTCAGTGGAAGCAACATATTTGATTCCGTCTCCTTCTAATAAATAAATAAATAAATAGTGGCTCCTTTGCAAGTTGTCGTAGCCTTCCCTGCCATTCTTCAGTCTTCACAGCAACATTTAATATTTTCATTGCAATAGCCAAGAAAACTTCATACCAGTACCTCTTTGTTTCAAGCTTCTATCAGATTTCAACTCTCAATGTCTAAATAAAGTTTTTACTCTTAAGCCCTCAATTACAATAAAGCAAATACCTGAATGTGGATAAATCCTCTTTTGTCTATATGGCATTACTTGTCGAATCTTTAAGATTCAGCTGTTGTTATACTATGGTGCTTTCGCATTTCAGTAGGCTCTTTAGATTGGATGGAGATACATACAAGCTAACAAGTCATGCTATGTGAAATTGACGATACTATGTGTCTCCATAAACAAGAAAAATTTGTGGTACTTTACATGAAAGCTTGTACTTGATGCTCAGAAGAATTAGAATTGGTGATGTTGTAAACACCTAATAGCTATAAGCCAAGTGAGCATGTTTGACCGTAAGTGGCAGCAAGTACAATTCTAAAATAACATTTTGCATTTACATCCATACCTTAACTCATGCAAACACTTGTTGTGTACCCTCTTTCTCATCTATATGATCACTTTATACAAAATAACCCTCTTAATAGCACTCACAGCCAGAGCCTAGTTTGTTACTAGCATTCCAAAATCATGCCCAACAACTATTGTTATCAAAATTGTTACAGACCTCTTTAAACAATTTGAGACTATGCCACACCCAAGTTGCCCCTAGTATAATTCATTTGTGCACCTAAATACACCAGATGCCAAAAATCAAACCAATACATCATACATTAGAGCAAAAGTTTTCACTACAACATCCAAATTCATTAGTCAAATTGTTCGAAGCTCAAAATTTATAAGCCTAGCATCAAATCTAATCTACCATCTCAAGCTTTTCTCAGATGCTTTATATTTCACTACAATGACCAAATATTAACACAGATGCAGTTTTTATAGCCATGCTTAGCTGAAGTCAAATCAAAATTCTTTCTGCAACAACCTAATACATCGATCCACTATTAAAGCCAAAATTATTACAGGCTTCTATGTTACAAGCTTTTAATATACAAAACATGCTATCCAAGCTAATATCATCATCAATTCCAGTGCATATGTTTCATGTCATTGTTCTTCGAGGCATGTAATCTCTCTTCACTTTTGAATAACAAATCTTCTTGGAGAACCTCCCTGCAGCAGTTTTGCACCAAGTCCCCAAGTCATAATGTTTCGACATGCATCCCTTTATATCAGAAGACCAACACCTACTGCTGAAGCATTAAGCATTACATAAATTCAGGTTCATAGAGAGCGTCAAGAAATGTACAAAACATAATGAAGACATGCACCAACCAAAGCACATACTCTGCAACTATGACATCATCAGCCTACAAGCCAAACAAATCATTCTCTGTATACAAAAGAGTACATACAGAAAGACCAAAAGAAAACAAAACCAATTGCATATCAAGCTTTCACCACAGCTACTCTCTCCTAGTGTGTGTCAGAACCCACCCCGAGTTAAATCCCTTTAACCCGAAGTAAATCCTGCGGGGACCACCTCAAGGGAACTTCTTACCGAAACCCCCTTGAAATGGCCAACCCTTCCTACATACCAACTCAGCTCTTCCATGAGTATCTAACAACAATCCCTAACTCATGAAGGCATCGTGCTCCCTAACCTACTTAACTAGCTAAACTGGGTTAGTCAGAGCAGTCTACAAAGATGATTACCCTAAAGAATTTCAAGCGGCAACGGATTGATCGACTATGCCTCGACTCTTGTACGCGCACGACCTCCGCTCAAGAACCCTGCACCACTGGGCATTGAAAACGAAGGGCCCAGGGGAGAAACATTGAAAACTGTTAGAATGAGTGGACAAAAATCAAATATAAAAACTCTACTATCCTTTAATGTTCTCCCTTAGAGTTTTCCAAGAAAAATCTTATGCACGCACCTCATAGACAATAAATAATTAAAACATACAATTAAATCTCTTGGCTCAAACATAAATAATTATGTGGGGTATTAACCTCATCCACGAGAAAACCGACCTTCTCTATTCAGGAGGGTCTAATGACCAGCTACCACCAGAGAGGGTCCCCGACCTGCTCTATCCGGGAGGGTCTAATGACCAGCTATCACCGGAGAGGGTCCATGCAAGCATGCAATACTTATATCCTTTTCCTTTTAAAAATCCTTTTAAAATCCTTTAAACCCGCGTGGGAAAAATAATCCGAAAACCAAGTCAATTCACCCTGACTTTACACCAAATGCATTCAATTTAAAACCTTCCGAGGAACCCAAAACCAGTTCTCTGCCTTTACTTTAAAACCCTTTAAATCCATGAGCCAAGTTTCTCCTTTTAAAATCATCCCCCTCCATAATCCCAAAACGGTGATAACAATTAAATCATATCCCGGGAAAATCCTTTAAAATCACGGGAAATGTATGAACCTCTTTCCCGGCTCGTTTGTCTTTAAAATCCTTAAATCCCATTTTCCCAAAAAGCACCGTAAAACATAAATGGAGGAAATCATATATGCAGGAGAAATCAATTAAAGTCTATGGCATGCAATTTAATTTAAAACAAAGGTCCACTCACTGTACTTATTGCGACCTTCTCCCTGCTCGGAAAGTTCCTCGAGCGAAACCCTCGAACTAACCGCGTAGTCGAGCCCATCTCACGTTCAACCAGAGACTGTACAAACAAGCCATTATATTAGTCATTCCATAGTTGACTTGGTCTTTTCCTAGTTTGACCAGGAAATCCTATTTGACCACGTGTTGACCAAGTTCCTTTCTTTTTAACAGCTTTTCAAACATTACACTTATTTTTGATTATCGACTCGAAGTTTGGTTTCAGTTTACGCCACCTTAGCATAAGTATTTTCTCTTTACTAATTGTGAGTCGATACGTCGATAATAAAATTATCCGATTGTTTTTCCACGATCAACTTGACATTTTCGTTAATAGGAGTCAACATCTTCCTCAACCACTAGAGTGGTCAACATACTATAATTTCCATACTTCACTAATTAACTTCAAAACCTTTAACTTGAATTCTACCGTTCCTTTAACCTTTTCAACCCGATTAAACATCTTCTCATACATGGAAACTTTCCAAAAATGGAAAGTTTCCCAAAATGGAAAGTTTCCTAACATGGCAAGTGTTCTTTAGAATGGGAAGTTTCCCAAAATGGAAACTTCCTACTTACATCCAATTTTCCCGTAATTACTCAACTTAGGGGTGAACCGAACTTTTCGACTAAAAGCTTAATAGGGGAAATGATTCCTACCTCTTCGGCATTCTGCCGGTTTAACTTATTCCCGGAGTCCTTGCCGGAATTTCGCCATAACCTCTCCGTTTCCTCCGATTCACCAAGTTATCGACAAAACACACAAAACAGCAAGTGAACAACAATTCAACAACAATTACAAACATCAACAGCACCAAAACCACATAGTGAAGAATTCCACAGTTCAAAGAGGGGATAAATCTTACCCTCTGCTTCTGTGCTTCCAACACTTACCAACACAGACCCAGCAGCTTTCCCCACTGCCAACCACCTCCTAGACCCACTCCAGCAGCTCCTCCAGCTCCACCTCTATGCGTCACTGCCACGAGTACAGTGATTCCCTACTGCCCAAACTCACCAACCAGGACCTCCTTCGCCTCAGCCCTCTGTCTTCAGCCTCGTCGGAGTTCCAACGTCTACTAGAACCCCCGAGAAAACACGCCACCGGAGGTGCACAGAGAAACCCAGAAAACCCAAGAAAACAGTGAATTGAGGCTTTCCAATTTGGAGATCAAAACAAACATTAAGGGGCAAGGGAAGGAAGAGGAAGAGAAGAGGAACACGAATATACCTACCACGCGCCAAATCGTCGCCTGAACGGCAAGTTCTCGCCAGAAAACAGTCGAGTTTTCCCCTTGCTCGATCTCCGGCTGAGGTGGCTATATGGGGGTTTTGGAGGCTGGGCTAGGTAAAGGAAGAGAAGAGGAAGAGAATGGGGGTGGTCCGCCGGCCTATGGTGGCCGGAGTCGCCGGCACCGGCGGAAAACAGTGGAGCGGAGAGAGAGGGCTCGGGGGAGCCGTTGACCCGAAACTGAGATCTTTGACCTCTGCAAAGGTCTCACCCCCTTTTTAAACAAAAATGGACGGCCAGGATTCAATCTGAAATAGATCCAACGGTCCAGATTTAAAGAAAGTGAAAAGTAAAAAGGTTAAATGGTAAAACTCCTTTTTACCAGAATAGTAATTGAAAATTACCATAAACTTCAGAAATTCACAGAAATTAGCCAAAAGCTCCGAAAAATAATCCGAAAATACCGGGAGACTCGTGTCGACACGTACTACAACATCTAGTCATCGAATCAGGTATTTGGTGTACTTTTAAAAACTCAAAAATTAACTCGAGCGATATCTTATCAAGTTACCGATCGCAATTAAAAGTCCTCAGTAACTAGTAAACCTCTGTGAAAAGGTAACTTTTGGGTACGGGATGTTACAATCTCCCCACCTTATGAAATTTCGTCCTCGAAATTCCAATTACACCACTCGATACCTTCGACCACTCTTCTCGGGTCAAAACTAAAGCATCTAAAGTCTTACCATGGATCACAATGATTTTCTCTTGAATCATTGATCAACTGAATCACCGAATTCTTACTGTACTTTATCTCATTTATTAGGTGGAATACGACACTGCCTATCACTGATCCACCATTTGTAATCCTCGCGATTTGTAATCCACCATTGAAGATTAAGGGCAGTAGATTATTAATTGAATTCATGAACTTGTTTGATTTATTTGCAGAATTTGTGCACACAACAAATCATATGCATGAGGGCAGCCTTGGCCATTGATGTTCCTTATGTATAGATTTCATATGCTTATTGAATGTAAGTTGGATCATACGCGAAGTTGGTTCAATTTGTGTTCATTCTAAGAGCTAGAATAATTCTGGAAATTTACATGTCTATGTGAGATGAGGTGACGCCATACTTGCCAACATGTTTCCAATTCGACTTACTGCGTTTATGTTCTTTTTGTGTTTAATTTCTACGCGAAGTGTCTTTAAACCGATTAGTACCATGTTTAGGATTATACGCGAAGTTAATTCTGAATAATTATGAAGTCTTGAATGATTAGAATAACCGCGAAGGCTCTAATTAAATTGGATCTTGAATTCGGTTTTTAAACCTGCTGCCCTATTCCTTTATTTGAGTTGTTACATGTTTAGAGAGTTATATGTTATGTGTGGAGTGGTTGATCAACTGTATATAATTAGTTTTAAGTTAAGTTTTAGTTTCTTTAGATGTTAAACACTTACATCCCCCATATGTTTATTTGATTATGTTAACATTTTCTGTTTTCGATTACCCTTCAATATCCCCGGACTGAACGATCCCTACTTATTCATACTAATGATGACATTTTGCAGGGTTATAAAGTTGTGAGGTTTGATTTGATCACACGTTTACATGTGTGTGACGTGAAAAACCATCACCAATTTCTGGTGCCGTTGCCGGGGATGTTGAGAAACATCGTTTATTGAAGTGTTAACTTTGTAGATTTGTGAAAACTTATGTTTCTGTTTTGTATAAGTTGTAAAGTTTCAATTCTGGTTTCTTTGTGTTTCTAATGCATGTTGTAACTTAGTTTAAATTGTTAGGAAGTTAAAGATTTATTTGTGCAGCGCTTATTTGTGTTTTCTAAAGCAAACAGAATAGGTAAAGTCTCTTTTGTTAATATCAGCCTAAACCCTTCATGTAATCGCATGAAGTTGAGGGCGGCTTTTATTAACACTTGAAGAACTGTCTAACACGTAAGCTTGTTCTCAACTGAGTAAGGGGCACATTGGTGCGTGTATAACCAACACTTGTCTAAGGTTTGTGCAATTAGATCTCAGAGGTCCACAGACTGATAACCTTCTCGGTGAAGGGATCGATAGGGAGTTCGCTCCCCGTGGTAACCCACAAATGAGTCTTGCCTCAGATTAATTTGGAATGCACAAACTAAGCTTTCTGAAAACACGGAATAAGTTTATGTCTAGACGACCATACTTAGGCCGCACGTCCGCCATGCTTTAGAATATATAAGATAAACTCTGCATAAATAGATTTACATAACTTCAAAAGAAAACGTTATTTTTAACTTTTGAGGTATATCAGATAAAGCAAGACAGAACCGTTGGCTGTACAAGTTCATTGCACAGTTTGCTCCACTGCTCCACGTACCTTGAATGTTAAAATTGTGTGAATAAAAACAATTAGAACTTAAGAAGAAATCAGATTTTGTGATTACATGTTTGTATTTCGTGTTTTTGTGTACATTTTTGTGTTTACTCTTATGTAAATTTGCCACATATTGCTAACATTAATTTCATGTGTGTTTCATAAGTGTTAATTAGGAGATTTCGGTGTTTTCTGAATCAATTATGTAAAATTTGTGTAAAGTTATGAAAATGTCAACTAATCTAATTGCTAACGTAACTTGTTTTTAACGTTCTAACTTAACAAAATATTATGTGTTTTTCATCATTGTTTGTTTACTAACATTTTGATTTTTGCGTTTCAGATCAATGAAAGTCCGACTTTAACTTTGGACTCAAAACATTAAAGGACAATTCAAACAAATTATAGAAGCCGAAGATCTTGATTTAAAACCTTGCTATGATATTGATGTGCTTAATTCTTGTGCACAGGTTTTATCCGAAACTAGGGATCAATAGCAATTAGCTATTGAGCAAGGGGCCGGATTTGACCAGAAAGGAGACAGAATATCGACAGAAGAGGAGGCTAAACTCGAACCAAAAATATTGGAAGTCATTGCCAAACTCGAGGCAGCCCCTTACCATAGGTATAATTCTCACTTGTCAATTCCAGTTGCCACTAACAAGTTGTTACCATCTGTGGAACAGGCCCTAAATGTAGAGTTAAAACCTCTACCAGATCACTTGAAGTATGCATATCTTGGAAACGATGATACTCTACCAGTTATTGTATCATCAAAGCTGAGTAAGTAGCAAGAAGAAGGATTGATCGCTGTGCTGAAAAGAAACAAGACCGCCATTGGTTGGACTTTGGCGGACATCAAGGGAATCAGCCCTACAAAATGTGTTCACAGGATTTTACTTGAAGAAGGTGCAAAACCGACAAGAGAAAGGCAGCGACGTTTGCACCCACCAATGATGAAAGTTGTGAAGGATGAGGTGATTAAATTACTTGATTGTGGAGTGATTTACCCAATCTCAGATAGTCAATGGATTTCACCCGTCCAAGTTGTGCCGAAAAAGAGTGGAGTCACAGTTGTCAAGAATGACAAGAATGAACTTGTGCCGCAACGTTTGGTGACCGATTACAGGATGTGTATCGATTATAGGAAGCTCAATGCTACTATGCGCAAAGATCACATGTCTCAACCGTTCATGGATCAAATGCTTGAGAGATTAGCCGGACACGAGTTTTACTGCTTTTTAGATGGGTACAGCGGTTACAATCAGATTTGCATTCATCCGGATGACCAAGAGAAGAAGACGTTCACATGTCCCTTTGGTACGTTTGCCTATCGACGCATGCCTTTTGGGTTATGCAACGCACCAGGTACATTTCAACGTTGTATGCATTCTATATTCTCAGATTTTATTGAAAATATTATTGAAGTCTTTATGGATGATTTTAGCGTTTATGGAAAAGACTTTGATACATGTTTAGAGAATTTAGAGTTAATCTTGGAAAAATGTGTAGAAACTAACCTTGTGTTAAATTGGGAAAAATGTCATTTCATGGTTAATCAAGGTATAGTTTTAGGACATATAATTTCGAAAAAGGGAATAGAAGTTGATAAGGCTAAGATTGATATTGTGCAACACTTACCTCTCCCACAACTGTGAGAGATGTCCGTTCGTTTCTTGGCCATGCAGGATTTTACAGGCGATTCATCAAAGACTTTTCTTTGGTGGCAAAACCATTATGTTCCCTATTGCAGAAGGATGTTCCGTTCGTTTGGGACAATGCGTGTGAGGCAGCATTCGTAAAGCTCAAGGAATTGTTAACAATAGCTCCCATTATGACGGCTCTGGACTAGAATTTGCCTTTCGAATTGATGTGCGATGCAAGCGATTATGCCGTTGGAGCCATGTTTGGACAAAGAAAGGATAAGAAGCCTTGTGCCATTTACTATGCCTCTCGGACTCTGAATGACGCTCAGCTGAATTATTCCACAACCAAAAAAGAACTCTTAGCTGTGATTTTTGCTTTAGAAAAATTTTGTTCATATGTTTTGCAATCTAAAGTAATAATTTATTCTGATCATGCAGCTTTGAGGTATTTGATAACAAAGAATGATGCTAAGCCGAGATTGATTCGATGGATTCTCCTACTTCAAGAGTTTGACGTCGATCAAAGACAAGAAGGGGAGCGAGAACGTGGTAGCTGATCATTTGAGCAGAATTGTACAAAAAGAAGAGACCGTACCACTTCAAGAAACATTTCCTGATGAGCAACTCTTTCGTTTGGACGCAGCAGAGCCTTGGTATGCCGACATTGTAAACTACTTGGTTTCTAGGACTTTTCCTAGTACCTTATCATATGAAAACAAGGCGAGGATGAAAAAGATGGCACGACACTGCATATGGGATGAGCCGTACTTATGGAAGCAATGTAGTGAGTTATTCGACGATGCGTTCCAGAAAATGAGCACAAGTCCATCCTAGCATTTTGTCATAGTGAGGCGTGTGGAGGACATTTCGAACCGAAACGGACAACCCTCAAGGTATTAGATTGCGGATTCTATTGGCCTACAATCTTCAAAGATGCAAACATGTTTTGCGTTTCATGTGATAGATGCCAAAGAACAGGTAACATCGGCCCAAAATATCAAATGCCCATTTCTCCTATTATCGTGGTAGAAATTTTTGATGTTTGGGGTATTGATTTTATGGGACCGTTTCCTTCCTCTAGAGGTTTTCTTTATATCTTGTTGGCTGTTGATTATGTGTCTAAATGGGTGGAGGCGAAAGCCACCAGGACTAATGACTCTAAAGTTGTTGCAGCTTTCTTGAGAACTAACATCTTTTCTAGGTTTGGAGTTCCACGTGTTTTGATAAGCGATGGTGGATCTCATTTTTGCAACCTTACAATAGAGGCTTTACTCAAGAAGTATGGAGTCACACACAAGGTTTCTACCCCATATCACCCTCAAACAAGTGGGATGGCTGAAGTGTCGAATCGAGAGATCAAGCGCATTCTGAAGAAAACCGTCGGCCCAACAAGGAAGGATTGGAGCGACCGCCTTGATGATGCATTATGGGCTTACCGAACTGCATATAAGACACCTATTGGGATGTCTCCCTTTCAGCTCACTTATGGGAAAGCTTGTCACCTTCTGGTCGAACTAGAGCACAGAGCATGGTGGGCGGTGAAGAAATTCAACATTGACATAGATGCTACCGGCCTTCATCGGAAATTGCAAATCAACGAACTTGAAGAAATAAGGAATGATGCTTATGATGCTGCATGGATCTACAAGGAGAAAACTCGAGCGTGTCATGACAAAATGATCTGAGGCAAATCGTTTCAAAAAGGGCAGAAAGTTCTTCTATTTCATTCAAGACTTAAGCTTTTTCCTGGAAAATTACGTTCTCGTTGGGTCGGTCCATTTATTGTAACTAATGTGTTTGCTCATGGTGCCATTGAGATTCAAAGTGAAACAACAAGTACAACGTTTAAGGTGAATGGACATCGCCTAAAGCCTTATTACGAGCCTTTTGAGGAGCACACGGTTGAGGAAACACAAGTGGAGGACGCACCAAGATCCGAGTGAACATGGAGAAGAGTCTAGGCTAAAGGACTATAAACAGTTAAGCGCTGCATGGGAGGCAACCCATTTCAACCGTAGCTGTGGAGGAGCCATCACCGAGAGTTTGCATTTTCTAAATCCTTACACTCTTATGGTTGAACTGTATATGTGTGAAACTGTAAAATTTATCATATGCTTAGAAATTACAACACCATTTTCGAGTTTACATTGAGGACAATGTAATTTTCTAAGTGTGGGGTAGGGATTACATGATTCACATGTTTTTAGTTTGTTTTGTGTGTTTTTAGTTTGCTTTGTTTTTCTTTGTTTTGTTTCGAATTAAAAAAACCAGAAAAATCGTTCCAAATAAAAATGTTTTGTGTGTTTTTGTTTTGTTTTGAGTCTATGCCCCTAAAGTTGATGATGAATATGTCTTTGAATGCATACATGATGGTTTTGCATGATCATAGAATTAAATTGTGAGTTTCATGGATAATGTGATTGGTATGAATATGTGAGTTATTGATTGATATATGTAAAAGCATGCATGTTTGAGTTGGTTTTAATCCATAACAACCTATGTGAGCTTTTGAGCCTATATACTTTCTTAATGAGAGACAAAATTTTCGGCAAAAAAACTTGTTCCTAAATCTCATTATTCTTTTCATATTCAATGACTATGTGCTATAGCTTTTTGATGGACTCTAGAATGCTAGAACTTGCTCTTGATGATTGTCGAAACTTTTATTCATGACTATGCCTTAATTCGAAAATGATTGAACAGATCTTATTAGGAATACCACCAAAGCCAAATAAAGCATTTGCCCAATTTGTGTCCGTCGTGGGACTCCTTAGTGTTAACCCCCTTTGAGCCTACATTTAGCCTTTCTTTTATCACCATCATACACATTCCCTTTGCTTAGAACAGAAATATCTTGACCCTTGTCGTTGAGACTTGATAAAGCTTGATTTGGATGCAGAATTGTGTTATGAAGTGATGATGTGAAACAAGTGTGGGGTGAACTTATCCAATTGTGAATGAAAAACTTGTGTGCTAAGTGAAAAAGAAAGAGAAATCGAACAAACATGTGTTTCGAACCAAAGAGAAATAAAACACGAAATGAAGAAAAATTGTGATGATTGGATTTAGTTTTTGCTGTGAATTTGGAGTTTGTACATGATTTGAAGGTCTATCATTGTTATATTTGACCTTTGTTCGTTTTCACAAAGTAAGGGGAAGGAAAGAATGAAGAAATGGTCCAACATGATGAAATTCGGCCTGTGGAGTGAAGTCATAAGGAGAATTGAGCTTTATTAAGTCTTGGTGACGTTTTAGCCACCACTATCCTAAATTCGAATACCTTGTGCCAAGCCCTATTATTATCCTTTCAAAAGATCTTTTCATGATTCTTAAAATGGGTGAACTTTGATCTGTGGAGATTTTCTCAAGAGTTAAGCATATGGTTTTTGTCCATTCTTGCACTTAGTTGTTAAATGAGATTATCCAAGAAAAATTTTTCACAAAGTACTTTTATCTGTTGAAATATGCAAGCTATTTGTTGCCTTACAATCTTTTCTCTTGCATTTACTTGAGTGAATATTGTCATATCATGTGTGAACAGAAGAGAGTATGCCTAGTAAGGAGGATTAAATTAACTTAACATGCTTGCATGCTCATTTTCTCACTTCTTACTTATTCATACCGTGAAACATGTTTATGACACTTGGAATTTGTGCGCTTACATCAGAATGCTTAAACTTGAAATCTATGTGTTTAAAGATTCTGAGACAATTATTTAGGGGCAGTAGTAGAGTCTTTTAATTAGATTTGCTAAGGGACTAGCAAAGGATAAGTGTGGGGTAGTTGATAAGAGCATAAAATGCTACGTTTTTAATGTGTTTCTATCCCTATTTATACTTTGTTTAACTCTTAATTTTGCAGATTTGAGTCGTTGGATTGAACCATGATTGTTTGGTGGAGAACAAGTGAAAACGTGCTTAAATAGAAGAAAATGTGGAGTTTTAGCAGAATCCTAATTGAACTAGGAATCCTAATCACACTAGGAATGTAAAGTCAATTTCGATGTTTTTAAGACAACGAAGATTTTCAGAAGTTCATTGAATTAGGAATCCTTATTTAACTAGAAAACCAAGTTGAGTTAGGAATCCTCATTGAATTAGGAATCCTTATTTAACAAGGAAACCTTATTGAATTAGGATTGTTAAGCTCTATATATATATATACTCTTGTTGTGGACTAACAATTATTTCTCTCTCATTTACAGACATATTTCAGCCGAATCAAAGAGAGAAATTGTGTTCAAATTAAAGAAGGAAGTGGCAGCCGAATTAACTTCAAGAGGAGGAGGTTGCAGCTGAGTTGAATTCCAAGAAAAGAGAGTTTACAGCCGAATTGAAGTTAAAAGGAGTTGGAATTCGAATGCAGCTGAATTAAAGGCCATAACTAACAAGGAAAGAAGCAATCCTTAACCCAAAAGGAAAAGGAATACAGCCAAAAGCCCAGCCCACAAAGGGAGAAGAAGCAAACCCTACTTCCTCCCTATAAATAGGTGCGGCAACAGAAGAAGGGGTCGACCCCTACACACAAACACAGCAGCCTCTCTCTCTCCCCATCTCGTCCTCTCTCTTCCTCCTATACAGCAGCTCCGCCTCTCATCCCATCACCAACATACAGCCGCCATCTTCCACAGCCGCTTCCTTCCACAGCCCCTCACAGCCATCTCGTCCTCTCCTCTTCAACACAGCAGCAGCCCCTCTCCTTCCTTTTCCACAAGCAGCCGCACCAACACAGCCATAACACAGCCGCCCTCTCCTCTACCAATTCAGCCGCTGCTCTCACACCAAGCATCGATCTCCACACCTAAGTCAGTCCAAGATTCATGGTTGTCTTTATTTATGTTTCAAATTCAGTATTTATATTCAATGTTCTTTCTGAATTTTGTAACAAATTATTGATGTTCTTATGTTATATGATGAATTTCTTGGATTTTCTTATGTGTTTTGATTGTTGTTTGGTTTAATTCTCTATATATGCATGTGTTGATTTGAATTGAAGATTAAGGGCAGTAGATTATTAATTGAATTCATGAACTTGTTTGGCTTGTTTGGTTTATTTGCAGAATTTGTGCACACAACAAATCATATGCATGAGGGCAGCCTTGGCCACGGCTGTTCCTTGTGTATAGATTTCATATGCTTATTGAATGTAAGTTGGATCATACGCGAAGTTGGTTGAATTTGTGTTCATTCTAAGAGCTAGAATAATTCTGAAAATTTACATGTCGATGTGAGATGAGGTGACGCCATACTTGCTAACATGTTTCCAATTCGACTTACTGCGTCTATGTGCTTTTTGTGTTTAATTTCTACGTAAAGTGTCTTTAAACCAATTAGTACCATGTTTAGGATTATACGCGAAGTTAATTCTGAATAATAATGAAGTCTTGAAAGATTAGAATAACCGCGAAGGCTCTAATTAAATTGGAACTAAATTAGATCTTGAATTCGGTTTTTAAACCTGCTGTCCTATTCCTTTATTTGATTTGTTACATGTTTAGAGAGTTATGTGTTATGTATGGAGTGGTTGATCAACTGTATATAATTAGTTTTAAGTTAAGTTTTAGTTTCTTCAGATGTTAAACACTTACATCCCCCATATGTTTATTTGATTATGTTAACATTTTCTGTTTTCGATTACCCTTCAATATCCCCGGACTGAACGATCCCTACTTATTCGTACTAATGATGACATTTTGCAGGGTTATAAAGTTGTGAGGTTTGATTTGATCACACGTTTACATGTGTGTGACGTGAAAAACCATCACCAGTGGTAACTTCATGATTTGGACATGTTGTTTTCCGCTAGAACTCTATGCATGGAATGCCTGAAGTGAGGAAAAGTGTAAAGCATTGTTTGATGACCAAGTGGTAGCTTCATGATTTGAACAAATGGTCTGAGACAGGAAAGAAAGTGTACCTAAGAATATTCGGTGAGTACCATGATTTTGGTGGTAATTGTCGGTTTGTAGCCGAGGTAGTGGGTTCCAATTTTCCCCTGCAATAGTCATGCAGTTAAGTTTGACCGGTGTTCAGAGTTTCTGAAATTCAGTGACAGAAAAAGAACTTCACGTCAGTGCAAATTGTTAGTGGGCCATCGAAAAAGTGTAAAGAGATAAGAAAGATTGTGGCCAGAGGACATTATCAAAGAGTCTCAGTACAACCAAATGTTGGACTTCGAGATGGAAATCACCCTTGAGTTATTCACTTTTTCAACAAGTGATTATGGGTAAGAAAGTATGTTTTCAAGGTTTCTGGTGCCTATAAGACTGATTCATAGATAAAACGTTGCTCGATTTGAGTCAGAAACGTTGTGAATCTATGACAAGCACGACAATGAGGGAAACGTCCATTAAACAAGAGACATGGTGAACGTTTTTGCAATGTTGATGGCAAGAGTAGTATCCCTCTTGACAGGTGTGGAATTAGCGAAAGAATATGCGAGTCTCTGTTTCGATTTTCAATGATGAGGATACTAAATTAGCGATATTGACTTCGAGGAAAAGTCTATCGAAGACATCATTACAAGTCGACTAAGAGTTGAAAGTATGACAACGTGTTTGACTTGGCTCATCATTAGTGGTTCTTCGATGGTGAGACATCGTTCATGGTTCATCGATTGTGCAAGCAAGATGCTGCAAAGTAAGACGTGACCTTGTGTGTCATCACTTGTCAGTTGGTATCTGTGCATCCTCTCCTACAATCAAGATTTGATAAAGTCGTTTTAGTACGAAGACTTTGTGATGCTATGCGTTAGCAGATGTGACAACTTGTTTCGAGTTTCTTGTCATTGCGATCAAGACGAGAAAGTGACAAGTTTGAGTTGTTACTTGGCTATAGAACATGAAAGATTGACGATCGAATCGACGGTTACACTTCGATCGCAGCTTCAGCACTCTTTATACGAGGTAACGAGAAAGTGGAAATACTTGAGTTTTCATGCCTTGGAATCGGCATGGTTCTCCTGGTCACGAGCAGAGATTCAAGATTCAGCGGGAATATTCAATGATCTTGAAGAAAGTTGGACTCGCAGTAAGCGAAGTTATTGGTGGACAAAAGTCACCAGGGTATTGGTTGTGACGTCGTCACACGTGGACTGACAAGTTGAGTCATCATGATTCGTGGAGAAACAGAGAATGATAGAGAAATTGACCCTTGATCAGTAACCCTTTTAGTACGTGAATTTCGAGGGTGAAATTTCTTTAAGGGGGGTAGATTGTAAGACCCCGCACGTTTTAACCATGGTTAATGATGAGTTACTCAAGTTTAAGTCGCACTCGGTAACTTCGTGAGTGAACAACCATGTTCATTTTTAAGTTTTTCAAAGTTCTTCAAATCCCTCATTTAAGGACTCGATGTCATAGTACGTGTCGACTCGAGTCTCCCAGTATTTTCAGAATATTTTTCAGAGATTTCGTCTATTTTCTGTGAATTTTCGAAGTTTCCGGAAACTTTTAATTATCAATTCGGTAAAAAGAGTTTTATCATTTTACCTTTTACTTTTACCCTTCTTTTAATCTGGGCCATTGGATCAAGACCCATTGATTTTGGGCCGTTCATTTCCTCTATTTAAAGAGAGGAGAAGTTTTGACTTTGGTCAAAACTCCCCCCTCCCTTTCTCTCTCTCCCTCTCGACGGCTCAAGGCCAAATCGATGACCTCGACGGCGCTCCGCCGTCCAGCCATCAATGGCCGGCGCACCACTACCAGCTTCTTCCCCTCCTTCTCCTTGTCCTAACCCTGTCCTCAAATCGCACCGATGTCTGCCGAGGGAAGAGATCGAGCGCCACTGCGCTCGGCGGTCAACGGTCGGAATCCGGCAATCCAGGCAACGATTCGGCGCGTGAAAGGTATATTCTTGTTCCTCTTCTCTTCATTTTCCTTTCCATGCTCTTGATCCTTCAATTAGAGCCCTAAATCGAAAAGGCATAATTCCCCCTTTTCTGTGTTTTTCGGATTTCCTGGGTTTCGGGTTTCTTGCTCTAGCGACCGTGTTTTTAAGGTTCAGGCGAGTTCCTCGAACTCTGGTGAGGCTAGAAATAGTGGATTGGAGCTGTTGCAATCTCGATTTGGAGCAGAGGCAGAGTTACTAAATTCGGGTCAGTGCAAGCAGAGGATGTTCTGCTCTAGGGGTTTAGGTAAGGTGGAGCTTAAGGATTCGAGCGTTGGGCAAGGGGGAGGCAGAGGAGCCACTGTACTCAGGTCTGAGTTGGACGAGCAGTGGGTAAGGCTAAATATTTTTCCCCTGTGTTGATGTTTGAACTGCATAATTGTTACTGTTGTGTTGTTGGATTAATTTGTTGTTGTTTTATGCATATTTGTCGACAACTTGGAATTCAGAATTTATGGGGAAGTTTTGGCGAATTTCTGACAATTTGACTGGAATCCGGCAGGACAATCTGGCAAGTTGTCGGAATCCGGTAACCATTCCGGTAATGCAGTGAATCTGACGGAATGTCGAGGAGGTAGTCTTCGACTCCCTTTAAAATGTGTTGTTTCCGTTTAATAGAGTTAAAGAGTCATAATCAGAAATTACGTATAAGGAAACGTACTAAAACAGAAACTAACCGTAATTAGAATCTTTTCTATTTTGGGAAAACTTTCTATTTTTGGAAACCTACTAATTTGGGAAACTTTCCATTTTAGGAAAGTTTCATTTTCAGAAAAACGGTTTAGTAAAGAATTGAAGTTCAACGAAGTTTAACATAATTTGGTTAATTTGGTAAAGTGTTAAATTGTTATCGGAAAATGATAACTGGAAATTCTGGAAAATGTCAAGTTGACCGCTATAAGTAAAATTGGTGATTCACGTAAATCGGTAAATCGACTCTTGGTAAATAAATTGGTTAATGTGACGCCCTAACGTCAGATTAAATGGTAAATGGAAATTCGGAAGTTAAGTCGGACTTCCGGTAAATTAAGTAAAGAGTCGTTAACCGGAAAAGCAAGTTAAAAAGGCTAAAGAGATAAAAAGAAAATTGGTTGGTCAACTTAGTCAATGTGGTCATTCCTTGTCAAACTAGGAATCCTGAGGTCTGTTGACTGTTATTGTTTCTTGGTTGTTAAGCTACTCTAATTCTGCAGTGATTCATTTGGACGAGGTAGCTTATGCGGTGACCTCGGTTTGCCGAGGCGGTTCCTGGAAGCTTGGAGCTTAAGTATGGAACGGCTATTCCAAGAAGGGAAGCTAAACCCCCTTTGTTAGTGGTTTTGTATATATATGAAAGTGCATGATTTCATATGCTCATGGTTGATGCCTCGGGAAGTTTTCTTTATATATGTGATAAATGATTTATGATTGGGCCAAGAAAACCCGAGGCTAGACGTAAATGATTTTTATATGATGATGTGATATGTTGAGCACCGTTGTCCTGATTTCCGGTGCGTGACCTGAGAGTGAAGGGACCTAGTATATAGCACTCCCACGGTGTCGATGATCGTGAACCTCCGGAGGGCAATGCCCTGTTTATTTTAATTATCCCACTTACGCTCGTCTCGTACAGAGTTAAGCGAGTCGTAAGTGCGGTGTGTTGTTACGAGAGATTTGTTGGGCATTAGCAGTAAATGGACACTCTCGCTACTATTCATCTTCAAACGCATAGGTAGTTGGCCCCGGTTTGCTGTATAGACAAACCTGGGATTTGGTCACAGTGATTGCTGAAGCCCTGCAGGCTGTATTGTTCATTGAGCGCTCTGGCCCCTATTTTAGCATACTGCACAGTTTTCCCCGAAAGATATAAAATGATGTTTTTGTGTGCCAAGAATTTTTGAAATGGTTTTATTACGAGCTCAAATCTATATGTATATATATATATATATGGTTTATGGTTTTCAAACCTATCATTGGTAGGCCTATATGTGAGCACGCGAGGACGACACTCAACCCTACAACAGATTGTTTACAAGTACTGTGTACTGTGACGGGAAAGATAGAGCTGTGCGTGTGGAGCCTCATTTCTTTCTCGATGTTTGGTCCGAGTTATACTCATTTTTCCTATATTATCCTTCGGGTCGTTTACCAGAGTTTTTTTTACATAAACAGTAAAGGTGTCATCCTGAATTGTTGACTATGTTTTATATTTTCATTGTTGTCGCTAAAGTTTTTAATTGACCTCTTTAATTTGTCCACCTTCCGTGAAATTGGAAAAACTCTGATGAATGTTTTAAGAAATTATTTGGTATCACTCTAGTTAAAGTTTAATTTTATTTTACTTACTAAAAAGCCTACGACTTTAGGTTAATAAGTTGTTGGCACGTCTTTCGAACGTGTTGGCTTCTTATTGGCTTAAAATCGTGGCCCCTGTAGTTTCCCTTCCTATGGCGCTACACAAGCCCCGCGCCGCTCCAATCAACTCCAAACTGGCATGTCTCTGAAGCCCATCCAAACTCGACACAGTACTGCCTTTGCGTTTTTTGTCACCTTTTGCCAACCATCTTGAGCGCCACCGCAGCCCACCCCAGCCCTTCGCTCATTCGGCACAGCCTATCCTTAACTCACCCAGATTCGATGATGGCTTCGTCGTCATCATCATGGAGGTGACGACTTTGTCTTCGTCGAGGCTGTGTTGCCTACTTAGAGAGAGAGAGAGAGAGAGAATCTAAGAAAGAGAAGAGAGAGAAACTAAATTTGGGAAAGGAGATGAGATCGGAGAAGAAGCATATGAGATGAGAAAAGGAGAGAGAGATATTTTTTTTGTTTGGGATATAACTGTAATTTTAACAAAAAAAGTTGGTATGGGCACTGCTAAATTGTTTTAGACCTAGTGGACACTTTTTTTATTATTTTGTAGTGAATGGTCATTAGCCCAACTTTAAACTACTCTGCTTTTTTGTTAAATAAGTTCTGAACTGTCAATCTTTCATTGAGATGGAATGAGATTACATTCTTGCACAACTAGATCGTCAAATGCATCAATGAGGTAAGGTTTGCCAGCAGTCACCACACCGTGATTCATAGTCATAAGCTAGCTATAGTGGATGTTATTGAAGCATATGAGGAAAATATCACATCGAATAAGTCTGCATGATTCTTTCTCTTATTAGCTTTACTTGTATATAGGCCTCATCATTTGACTCTTCGACCCTAACCCGCCCTACCCTCTAGGGTCGAAGACTTACCCGACCCTCCATTAGGGCGGGCCGGCCCTAGCCCTTCTTGAGTAGGGTAGGGTAAGGGTTGAGCAAATGAAACCTGGCCCTACCCTACAACCCTACCCTAATGAGCCCTTTAGGGGCGAACCCGGCCTGACCCTAAAAGTCCGTCTTTTAGGCCCTAATAATTTCTTATTTTTTGTATTGTTTTAATATGTTTCTTATTTTTTAGATACAATACAACTAATCTTCTCTTTTATAGTTGATTTGCTAGTTTTGTTCATTTGATTTCCTTTTGTTTTGTTGATTGACGATTGTATTTTGATGATTTAGAGCATTAGTTCGTGAGATATATGAGTATAATCACTTAGTTTATAGATAGATATCTTAAATTAAGTATAATGTGTACGCATGTATATTAAATATAACACAAAAAATAAGGTTCATTACATATAATTCTAAAGCTAAATTGTGAGGAAAAAAATAACAAGCCCATCTCGGCCCTATTTAAAGGACCGGCCCTACCCGACCTTATTAGCCCTAATGAAATAGGTCGTTAGGACAGGCTAGGACTTACATATTCAAGCCTCGGCCCTACCCTACCCTATCCTACCCTAAGCCCTAAAATTTAAGGTCGGGTCGGCCCATGATAAGGCCTACTATATAAAGGCATGTAATACTTGATTGTTTGACAAGATAGAATACCAATACACCTCCATATTTATGGATTAGGTGGAGGGGCCGATACTTGGGCCCTTCGGGCTGGAAAAGCCTCAAGTTTTAATGCACTTAAGATAGAGTGTCTTCGAAAAGATCCCATGTTTATCTGCTTTCATTTTTTTGAAAAATACTTGGGTCCGATCTAGATCGGACTAAGTAGTTCGTTAGATCTCCTCAAAATATACTGTTAACAATATCAATCGTAATCTTAACCGTTCAATAGTTGAATTAACCAATGAAGATCATCTATACAAAAAATCAATGTAAAAAAAGATTGTTTGCTGGCCCGAATGCATCGAACAAAATAAATGAATTATTATAAAAGCTCAGGAACTGTCCATTTGGTTTGATGCATTCGGGCAAGTAAACCATTTTTTTTACATTGATTTTTTGTATAGATGATCTTCATTGGTTAATTCAACTATTGAACGGTTAAAATTACGATTGATATTGTACACATAGCAGAACTTAGAGATCGAACGGGGAACTCCATCCGATCTAGATCGGACGGAAGTTTTTTCCTTTTTTTTCTTGATACCGAAGATCGGACGGAAGTTTTTTCCTTTTTTTTCTTGATACCGAACAAAGAAATTTTCTAATTTCTAACGAAAACCGAAGATACATAAACGACCAAAACATATGGTATCCATCTTCCCTGCCTTCAACCAGCCAACCCACCGACAACAAACCACAACAAACTCTAGACCAACCCCAACAATCCACAAGCCTCAAATTTGGGCCTTCAAACAAAGTTGTTACAAGAAACCGAGGTAGTAGTTGAAGATGGAGAAGGAGATGAAGACCCATTGTCATCCAAGTTTCCCGGCACACAAGCTTGAACCCCACAAGCTGCTGAGTCCAATAAGACACTCACACTGATATCACTTGCCTCTCCAAATATCAAGTCAAAATTTTCTTCAAATCCCAAGTCCTCGAACAAGTCCGGTAACTCCGAGGGCGTATTATCCAGTGAGATGCCAGGAACCGGAAGAGGAGTGTCCAAAAAGTTCCAACTGAACTGGGACTGGTGCTCATTTGTAGTATCCATGACATCCTGCATTGTAGCAGTACCACTCTCTATGCAAGGCGCCACCTGTGGATACTGAAGTTTGGGGGTAACCAATATCTGTTCCTCCATGTGTTCTTGTTGCTGTTCTTGCTCTTGATGTTCTTGTGGCTCTGGTTGAAATTGATGTGCTTCTTGTTTTACTTCGACTTGTTCTTGCGCTACATGGGAGCATTCAAGAGGTGGATCTTGTGGCTCTAAACTCTTGAGTCTGTCAATGTAGTTGCTGATATCAAAATTTGTCACAGCACTTGCTCCTCTGTACTCTATAGCTGCCATATCATACGCTGCTGCTGCTTCTTCTTGTGTATCTTCATGAGCAAAGAGTAACAAAAAGTTAAAAATAATAATCGTAGTAAATTTGTATAACTTGTTAGCTAATGAAAAAATCATACAAGTCATCACATTCATCAGTATACACACAATTTCAGTGCCACCAACCTTTTGCTGCATTTAAAATTACTAAGATGGTAAGGGTTAGGTGGAGGGATTGATACATGGACCCTTCACATGCCCATTTTCTATATCCTTTTGTTCCCTTTTCTTATATTTTTTTCTTTTTCATTTCATTCTCAGTAAACCACACCTAATCAAATACAAAATGTAAAAAGCACAATAATAAAGAAAAGAAAGAACATAGAACCTGAAGCAGTGGATCTATGTTTCCAAACAGTAGAGAATTCATGCTTTAAAATATGTTGTCTTATTTTCAAACCCTATGTTCTTTTTTACTTATCATAAAAATAAAAAATAAATAAAAAAAAAAATCTTTTTTACTTCTGGCTATCTTGCATTTTAGTTCAACTAATCAAAAGTCATATAACTCCCAAAAATTTTGCTTGCACTTGAAGAAAACGAATGCAATAACCAACCAACATGTATGTGAACTACTGGCGAACGTGGATCGTTGATGGTTCAACACGAAGAGAGTTGCCGACGCGCATGCGCCCGGCTGACACTAGCCTTCCGGCTTTCTCCAAGTAATGATATTGAATAACAAAGCTAACCCAAGATTAGGAAGGTCTGGATCTGGAAAAAGTTACACAAGGCATGGCTGACTATGAGAAATCCATAAGGACACGTGAGACCCCGTGCCTGACCCTTTTCAAAAGGGCTGAATCAAATCAATTACTCTGAGAAATCTCAAATCTGATCCTGCCCTGCCTTTCTTTGAAGATCGAAGAATGACAGTACCAACTTTTCTTTTGTTTCTCACTACAGGGTGTCACATGCCTTTCAGACCTTAAATAGAAAAGAAAAGAGGGTGTCACGTGGCCCACTTATCACACTCTTGCTGCCTAAACTTCAACCCAGATCAGGTCAAAACCAATAGTTGGCTTATTGTGTATCCCCTAAACCCAAACACAAACTCAAATCCAATTGAGCTTAATGTTTAACTCTATTTACCCCCCCCCTCTTAATCTTAGAACTTCAACAGTTAAAATTGAAATACAGATCTTTCCTCGAAAACATCATGACAGACATGACTAAACTCGAAATATGATGAACAACATCAGTAGAACAAAAAATAAAGATATAAAATTGTTTTTTTGTTTTGTTTTACAAATCCAAATCACTAGATTTCCTGGCAAAAATAAATAAATAATTGATTTAATGGTGCTATCTGGTGGTCCTATCCCATTTACTGAACAAATCAATAAATACAAGTACTCTTGCTTTGGCCACCTAATAACTCTATCAGTTTCAACCTACCTTGGCAGCTTCGTAATGTAACCTACAGTGACTAATAACATTAATTACCAAACAGCCAGTGTAGGTTACCAAGTTCCATTTTGAGACTGAGTCTGTAGTTTTATTTTCCAATGCATAAGTGAAGTGAGAACAAAACTCAAATATTTGAAAACCTGTGGTCATTTCATGCATCAGGCAGTTTCATTTTGACATGTAATATATAATGTTTTGGACTAGACTGGAAAAATAGCAGCCACGTCTGTCATTGTCTGAACCAAAGGTTTTGAAATTGGCATCTAGTTCAGCACACAAGTTGGCAGCATCTTGTTCTTCAGAAAAATCCAAATACTTATAAGATGGAAACAAAAAATACAATTTTGGAGTAAATAATGGGTAGAAAAATATGTGCCATTTTCTTATGTGCGAGGAAAAAAGTGAAGGCACATATGCAATTTGTATCTGTGAACTGTGAGCATTTAGGAACAGAGAGGAAAGGAGAAGTACACATACTGTAAGTTCCCAGGTACAAGTACTTGTTTCCGAATACTCGTCCAATTCGTGCCTCCCATCGCCCATTGTGATGATGCCTGTGAAAATTAAAATTGCGGCAGCTGTGACAAAAAAATCCAAGCTAGGCCTTGCTTCCACAAAACTAAAGGTACAAACATATTCATTAGTACCTAGCCACACCACGATACTTAGACAAGCCTCTAGAAAACCCACTGCTCCGACGGCGCAAAGAAGCCAAGTATTCTTCCTTGGATACCTTCTGCATTTCATCAAGTTCCTTGGTGTATGTCTCTAGCTGCAGCATACACATATATTCAACCATTTCCGCTAAGTTAATGAGACACAGATTCAACCATTGCAGCTGTACACAACCCATATCTCACATTAAACCCACTATGTGTATGATTAGGTGACTAGTTATACTGACAATTCAACTGCATTAGCCAATTATTGTGAGAAAAGCTTTGTACAAAGGGTTTGTTCCAAAACGAAGAGGAAGTTGGAGGATAGATTAATGTACCGGGAAATTGAGGATGGTTCCGGGGCCCCAATATTTAAGTGCAGCAAGATCATATGTATGAGCAGCAGCATCCTCACTATCATAGGCCCCTGTATAAAATAAATTAAAAATAAAAACATAGCTACGTCAAAGGCAGGTTACAACACATCATCCCACTACAATGACCAGAATCTTAATTTCTTTCCCTTCTAAACTCAAATATTTGTTTATTCTTGACCAGAACTTAAAAAATAAAATAAGATAAAATAAAATCACAGAGAGAAGGATCAGAAGTGCAAGGAAAATATTAGAGTGAATCATGAATTGTGATAGGAGTGGGACAGAGATAGAGACAGAGACTTACCCAAATAAACTATATAAGCAGAGCAGAGCCGTAAAAGTGCATATGAACGTTGCATTGACAGGGATTAACAGGAATAAAAACACTAGTCAGAAAACTCACAAGAAGATTAGATTAAAGAATGAAAATTACAGATCTCTTTGAACTTGGGTCTCATTACTTTTTCAAATTAAGTAAACTGAACTGGAAGAGAAAGAGAAACTTAATCATAATCACCTTGCCGTCCTTTCTTTTTCTGAATGTCATTCCAGGAAGTCTTATCCCAGAGATGAGCTTCATACCTTCCAGTCCATCTGTGCCTGTGAATTATGATCCAAATTAACATAAAGGCAACAACTTTCACACATGCAAATGAAATTCCAATAAGAAAATTGAGCAACAAGGCATTGCCAATGAATCAATGAGTACCTGGTGACCCCTCTGTAGATTGAGCTTCTTCTACCTGAGTTTTGGCATTTCTCAGCAGACTTGTTGTGGGTCTTCCTACTGCGTTTGGGTTTGGGTTTGTCAGATTGTTTCAGGCTGGTTGGAATTTCAGGGCCAGCACATGAGGATGAAGAAGAAGAGGAAGAAGAGGAGCAGGAATAACTAGGAGACCTCTTCATTTTCTCAATTACTCAACTATGAAAGAAAGCATAGATGAACTGATGGGTATAAATGCATGGTCTCTTCTCGCTTGTTGTTATGGTTGGATTGCTCAAGGGACAACATGCAATAGAAGTAGTACTAGCAGAAGTGGCATTCAAGCATTTTGGTAGGCTGAAGTGGGTAACCAAAAAGAGAGACTCACTGACTGACTAGTCTCTAGGGGAAGGATTGCCAAATTTGTAATGGGATTTCTAGTGCTGTGCTGGGGTTTAAGTAACCAAGGTTAATTGTGAAGCTAGGATTAAGTAACCAAGGGTTAGATAAAAGCCCTACACTTGTCTTGTGTCACAGCCATGCTACCAATGGGACACACTCTCCACGCTGTCTTTTGCTAAGCTTGAGCTTTGGCTTGAGAGAGAGAATCACTATCCCAGATATCAAAACTAAATTCAATTTTCATTCTCTGCAGACTTCTGTCAGTTACTTGGTCAACTTGGGTTGGGCTACGGCTTCTAGATTTCACTTGAGGGTTCATAATCAAAGGACAGCTGTCTCAGCCTCTCATACATCTACATCTAACAAAAGAAAGGAACTCGAAAAAGCACTGCTTCTGATTGAATTTGGCTTCTCTTCTCTAGTATTCGTTGCGTTCAGGACAATTAGAAAGCTAAATCATTGATTATTTATTTTTATTTTTATTTTGGAAATTTTAATCACTGACTAGTTTCATAGATACATAGAAGTTGTAATCTTGTAACAGAAGAGAAATCCCTAGGGTTGGGCATAAAAAACCTAAATGCTTGTCCCCTTCATATCCCGTCCTGAAATTTAACGGGATAAGACGGAATCAAAGTCTAAAATCACTAGGCTCGTTTTGTCTTGTAGAGAAACAATGAAACAGGACGCGGGAATAAAAAGTTGAGGCCCGTCAGGCCAGTCCCATCCCATCCAGTGTAAAATGTAAGATGATCTAGTCCGTTGGTTTTTTAGATGTTTTGATCTCAACCTTTCATTTTGGAACCCCAATACTAACCCTCATCTGTCTATCGCTGCCAGTTTTCCATCCCAAAACTCGTCGAGCGAACCCTAAACCTCAATCTAGCCAAACCTCAATCAATGTCTTGATGATGCCTATTTGAAATCCCATCCAGCCAAAACTCTATCCCACTCAACTCGACCAGTCCTGCTTCATCTCCTCCACCGCCTTTGCTAATCCCACCGCTACTTCCCTGGCCTCGAGGCTTGAAAAGAAATTAATTGTGTGATCCAACAGTTCTGCTTCTGGGATTCAGTATTCGTCAACGACGACATAAGTAGCATCACCATCTCCTCCAGTTACATCTATCCCTCGCCTCGAAGCTACAAACCCAGGTCGGCCTCCTTCAAGTGAACCCGGGATTGAAGCTACAACATCTGTAGGCAAGGGTGGTGTGGCTTTTGTTGTTGCATCTGTAGGTGAGGAAGGTGATGTTCCTGCTCAATCAGGTAGGAAACTTGCTCTCTGCTTCACTTTATGTTTCTTTAGGCTGCCTCACTATGTTTATGAGATTGTTGTGTAAATCTTTTCATTATTTTCTAGTTTGGGCTTTTGATATTGGGCCGGGATGGAGGGATTGGGCTCGTCCCGGTCTTGTCTAGGACGTGACTTGGGTGGGATCAAGTCTTAGAAACATAAGGCCCGTCCTGAGTGCAATGTTCGGGATGGGTCGTGGGATCACCCTAATCTCGTCTCATATCCAGCCCTAAAAATCCTTTTTTAGGTGGATTTGCTGTCCTTACTCTAAGAAAAAAAATACACATGTGTGACATAATTACACATATTTTTGTTCTCGCCAAAATGACTGCTAGCCTCGCCTCCAAAATATCTCTGAAAGATGCTGAAGAGCCAGTGGACTTGAGAAACCTTTGGTGCACAAAGAAATATTTTTTGGCGCCTTATTTTAGTTGGCTGGGAAGCTCATTTCTGTTCATCCTGCTGTCCTGGAATCGTTTTGCAGCTCCGTCCGTGTCATGTGGCGTCTCTCGGTTTCGGTTGAACTTCAAGCGAGGGACCTTTTCACCTTCTAATGTGAGATATCTGAATCAGGTAACTAGAGGATGGCCATGGATGTACCAATGAACCATGGTCCTACTCAACCATTATGATGGCATTTTTTATATAACAGTAGTCCCTCTTAACTTTATTTGGATCTGGATTGAGGTGAGTGGATTTCTGTCGGGGTTGTTGACCGGAGCAACAATGTGTCTCATTGGTGAGACAATCAGACTACTTTTGGGGTTGGATGGACAATGTCAATGTTTGGGGAACCCTAGCATTAGGAAATCCTTCCCTCTAAATGAACGCATTCGACTTTCTCACCCGGTTAGGGTTTCCCTAGTGGACATGCTTGAACTTTACTTCCAGTATGATAGACTCTTCAGACACTGCCTTAGAGTGACAGAAAACCGAGGCGTGCGTCCGCCTCCATCAAGACTTGAGATGATTTTCAAGGCCACATTGTCTACTCTGGTTGTGCTTTTTGTCATAGCGCCAACTCTGAAAATCCTATACAATAAGGCAGTGACTATTTGAGAGCTGTCGGAGTGTGGTGCGACAATAGTTAGGGTTTCATGGCAGCGAAATCCAAGAGATGAGGCTTTGGACGATAACACTGAAAAATAGACTAAGCATTTTGTTGCATCAATCTCGTTTGTTCTGCAACTAGAGTAGCTTGGCTTCAATGAATGTGCATGTGGGCTGCAACTGGTCGAGTCTAGTGGCTCTAAGAATCCAGGTCAACCTGGCGAAGCCAAGAACAAAGCTTAAGCCATGTGATGATCCTCAACCTTCAGGTCTGTTGCAAAGCTAGTGAAGGTGAACACCATGAACACTAACTTTGGTAAGTAAGATGGTAGAAGTGTAGACCACGAGGGTCTTTAGGCCCAAGCCTTCTTGCTTCCCGTTCTTGTTTGTCACGTTGTAGTAGTTTGAGTCTTTAGCTTGAATTAGTTTGCTTATGTTGAGTTAGTTGTTTTATGTTTAGTCAGTTTTCGTTTCGGTTGGAACTTTTTGAATTTCTTGTTAGTTGCATTTCTTCGTAGATGTATTAATCGAGTCTTTACACAGTGGATGTAAATACACAGTGGATGTATTACTCATTTTAGATAGGCTTTTATGTATTTCATAATTTAAAAAAAAAACTAATCGGGTCACCTAGGTGCCGCCCAGCCCGCCTAGGCAACCGATTTTCACGCCAGCACCTAGCTTGGCCGATTCGGAGAAAATCAGAACGGTGCCCTGCCGCCCAGCGCCTAGGTGCCTTTTTTAAAATACTAGTCGTAAGAGCCCTTAACTGTCGCTGATGAACTTATATCTCTGAAATTTTGGATAAAAAAGGATCATAAGATATAATTGTAAAATGTATCGCTGATGAACTTATATAATTGGCATGATTCTAGGTTTTGCAAATTGAAACAATTGATGACTTGATTATATAGTTTGAAATGTGTAAGAGAAGATGATCACTTGTATATATTAGTTTAGGTTTTATTTTTCCTGCATTTTATGTTAGAAACAATTTCTCAACCCCCCATTTAATTGTAAAATGTATTTAAATGTATATATTGTATTTTCTGTCTTTATACTAACGCTTGTTTTGCGAGATACTCTCAATCCTTACTCAATGCTACTAATGATTGGGTTTTATGTGATGCAGGCTTAAAAACTCACCGTTAGTCTAGGAACTCATAGATCAGGGGGCATAAGGCTTAGGAGGTGGCTGTGTTTGGAGATGAGAGGAAGATAAACAAGAGGAGAAACAAAGCCATGGTTAGGGCCGAAAAATGAACTCTGGAGTACTTTTCCTTTGTTCCTTTTATTCCTTTTTATAGAGGGGAAGGTCACAACTTCTTCGCCACGAGTCGGGCATGCAGAGAATAACTCTGAGATCCGAGCCATTCTTAGGGATCTTAGCTTGACCAAGGATCTCAACTACGTGGATAAGCCTGAAGATTCAGACCGAGATCTTCAAAGATCGTTGGAAAAGACAAAGGCCATACAGACCTGTCGAGGTTGTGCGCAGAAAATAATGAGCAAAAATAGTAATAGTATTTCTTAAAATATTATTATTTTACTAGACAAAAATAGGAGTTTAGTGGGCCACATGGGCCTAAAATATTTTGGAGGCCTTATACAAATCGACTCTAAGGCCTTCTAAGGCGAAGTCCTTGGAGTCAGCTTGGGTCTGCGCCTCATCGGCGGCAAAAACCGAGGCAACCAGCGCCTCTTGGGTCTCCTCGGCATTCTGTAGGCTGGCTTCAACAGTTGTGACCTAGGAAAGATTAGTCCGAGCTTGGGTCAAGAGGGCCTGAAGCTCAGCAATTTGGGCCTCAAGCTTTTCAACTTCTCGGGCATAGTCCTCCGCCAGTGATGGGGCACCGTGTCTTCAAGATCGGCAAAGAGGACCACCATCTGGTTGTCGAGGGCATGACGAACGTGCTCTTGGGCAGCGGCTTGGGCCATGGTGTCATTAGCACACCGAGGTTGGGCTTCAATGACGTCGATCAGCTCCAGGGTGCGGTCAAGGTTGGCCTGGTTATCGACAGAGTAGCAAACCAGAACACCATAAGCTTCGCGGGCTTGCTAGACAAAAGTGAAGGTGTACATGGTGGGTCCTTGATGCATAAGCCCACATAGGAAATCACGGGCCAGGCTCACTGGTTCGGGGTCAGCTGGTGGGGTCACCTGGGATCGAAGACAAATAGCTCGATTGGCCAGGAAAGGCGACATTTCGCCATAAGAATAAACCGGCTCCGGTATGGTTGACTCAATCATTGGAGATGGTGGTGGTGCGATCTCAACTGTCCTATGAGCAAAAAGATGATCAGATTTATGCATTTAAGTGTAAGTCAAATATTAGTGGGGAGAGGGCTTATCAGTTCAGTAGTGACTATGGCCGAGACGGTGGTGGAGACTTCTTGAATCTCTCGCTCCTCCATGACAACCGCTTCCGACACGTTTTGCTCAGGGGTAGGCAGCTTCGGTTGTCTTTCAGCTGGAGAGATAGGTTGGGGGCAGACGTTGCCTCCACCACCGCTCGCAACACCATTTCTTCAACATACATGTTCTTTGAGGAAGGGGCATGTGTTGTTGCTACCTCTTGCGAATGGCCATCCATTTCAATCTTGAGCGGGATTAGTTATGTCGTAGGCAATGGTTAAGTCCTTCGTCAATTCCATGTATTGCCGAGTGTTGCGCTGACGAACAAGTAGGCACAGCGTGGATCTTCATAAAGACAAGAGGGGTCAGCGAGTGGCTTACCAAGCTGAACTAATGTTGAAAGGTGTAGTCTTGGTCTTCTTCTGCTTCATCTTCATCAATGAAGATGTGCTTCCATGAACTTTACCCACCTGAGGACTGGAGGGACTCTAGTAATCACATGAGTTTAGGTGCTAAGATAAAAAAAAGTATTAAGTGAGACAACGTACTCTTGGGATCTGAATGGGCGTCACCTCTTCATCATCAGAGCCCTCTACCGGTGAGGAAGAGGCTGGACCCTTTCCTCTTGCTATGACAGACAAGGTAATTTCTTTGGACCATAGAGGATTTCGGCAAGGTGCGACCTGTCAAAGGGAAAGATCAACGTAGGAAGAGTCGTCGGTGCGAAGCTTCTTGGAGTAACGTTCCGCTCCCTTCCCTGTGATAGCTCTGCTCGTCTCGCCATGAGTAATGATAAGAGTAGCAGACTACTCGTAAATATTTTTTTCTGAGGTGACACCGATGACCTACATTCGTTTGAAACGAAGCGCAGATGGCGCACACTTTTATTCTCCTACTACTTCCTACATTCTACACCTGTGCGGTGGCCCGGTTATTGTCTACCCGGACCAGGTTTAGTTGTTAAAATGGTAAGGCCTGACCAAAACCCGGGTCTTCATAAATCGGGCTGGACTTGCAGGCTTTCAGGCCCAAAATCTGAGTTGAAAATTGAAAACCAGATGTATAACTATGTCTATGTCTATGACCTGTATTATGAAAATTTATTAAATAGAAGGTCACAAACTGGACTGAACTGCATTCCAATCTCATGTTCGCATATGTCAATCTCTCACAATTGCAGAAACTGAACTTGTAAATAAATTAGTCAATACACAGTTACACAGAATCATACTAACATAACATGTACAGATCAAAACCATCAAATAGCTTCAATGAGTTCATTCTGCAACAACATATCAACTTATCAAGAACACAACTGCATATGATTTCAAATTAAACATGAACTCCTCGCAGTTCCAACTCAGTTCCTCACAAACATAAAGTTTCAAATGCAGATTGGTAACATAAATCAAAACATGAAATAAGTAGGTAAATTAAAGCAACAGCATGCCCAATTCTCCATAACTACCGGCAACAAATTTGTGGGAATTGTAGCTTTCATAGTTTATTTCCCTTCATCGTTTCCCTACAAGATAATTATGCAAACATGAATCTAAATTCCACCAGAATCAACCAACAGCAACATGTTGATGCAATTATGGAAACTAAAAACACAATAAACGAATTGATCAAATTATACTTTTCGATTTCTTTGTTGCAAGAACCATTTGTTTCAGTTTTGCAAGCTGGGACATCAGTAGGGACAATAGCAGCTGGAGGAGTTTTTTTTATTATGTTGCAGTTGGACAAGTAGAAGGACCTATTATGTCACTTTTTTAGCGATTGTTGTTGTTTTCTTCAGTTTCTTGAGTTGTGAGAGTGTAGGTGCCTCCACAATTTCATGATCTTCATCTTCACTTTCTGTTTCTGACACAGCTAGAAGCTTTTCTTGTTTTCCCTTTCCTTTCGCCTTGGCTTTCTTTTCCTTTGCCTTTCTCTTTGCATCATCTTAAACAAAGTTCAAAAGAATTAAACAAATCAAGTCCAATTCATAATATTAATAAAATCTAAAAAGTAAACTAAAGACTCAAAACAAATTCATGCAATTATGCAAACATGCAATTCTAGCTTGGATAATACTCAATTTCAGATTGATCCTTTTTCTTTATCTAATTTTGCAAGCAAAACAATGCTTCCACTGTTTTAGAAGATAAAGAAATCTTAAAAGGGTCAATCACTCTACCTCCGGTAATGAAGGAGGACTCGGATGCAACAGTGCTAACCTGGATAGCAAATACATCATTTTCCACAAGAGCAAGGTTTGGGTACTTGCAGCCATTTGTCTTCCACGTCGAGATTCAACATGACCAGTGGAGAGACGTAGCGTCTGTCTCTGAGTCTGTTTAGGTCGAGGAAGTGGGAGATGGAACTGAAAGAAGAGAGTCAGTGTTTGACTTAGGTTAGGGATTTACTCAAATTTGACCAATCTTGTGTGGTTAAACCTATGGTAGTAATATAGAATCGTGAAATTTATCCAATTAGTGAATGACACATAAGTACGCAGGGCTTTCAAGCCTAATAATTTAAGAAAATTTAAGGCTGGACCGGCCTGGTTACATCTAGGATCGACCCGACTCAAGATCAAATTTTTGAGGGACCGAAAAAAATCCCGGCCCGGCTCGATTGCTCCTCTTAGTGAAGTGAGATGTTTAATTTTGGGAAGTGAAATTTACACTCCATAAATAGTAATCGACACTCCTGCTTTCCATTTTTATGCAACGGTATCATACAAAGACAAAACTTGAGTCACTTGAGATAAAATTTAAGGTTATCTCTAACCGATGTGCTAAAGTGTCAAATAGTGTGATTACAACACAAACAGCCCCGAACCTGAGGTGAGGCTGAAGCATCCACCGCCTCAGGCACCAAATTTTTTGGGGGCACCAATCTCTCTCGCTCTTTCTCATCTCAATTCATTTTCAATATGCATCAAATCTCTTATATCTTGTTCCTCTGAAATATGAACTCTTTCCAATTTACACCAAATTTCTTAATGTGTAGCAACATATCTGATTTGAGGTTTTGGTGGTGGAAAGGTTTATGATACTAATACTGGGTTTGTCATAAAATGGATAGAAGGAGGTGATTGTGGGTTATCTATAGCTGTAACACCTCGTCCCAAAATTTACCTTTTTACCGGGATTAGGCGGGTTACAGAGGGTTGTAACTGCGCTGTCAATTTCCCTGAAGTATTAATGAGTGTAAAATTTGGAAATTTTAGTGGTATTGGAACGTATTCGTATCTTCGGGAAGAGTGCCGAAATGTTCGGAGTTAAGGGACGCGTGGAAACGACTTATTTGGAGAGGTCAAAGGTTGACTTTTTACTACGTCGGGTTTCTCGGAAAACTTCCTTCACGAGAGTTGGAGTGTTTGACGATACGAGTCCGTAGACATGCGGCATGTGTGAATCGGATACCGTTTGAAGAAGTTATGATCAACGGAAGTTGGATTTCCGTTTTTAGAAAGTATATAAATAGAAAAGATGGGTTTCCAAAATGGGGAATAACCCATTTCCTTTCTCTTTCCACACGCGTGCACGTTCCCCTCACTATCTGAAAATTTGAACTGACCCGACCCGAACCCGGCCGACCTGACTTTTGCGGCGAGCTCCGGCCACCGGAGACGTTGAGGCTGGTCGGGATCTCTTCCTCTCCTCCGTGAGAGCCTCCCTGTGGTGGTGGCGTGGTCCAGTTCGGCCTGGATCAACGCCTCCAAGCTTGCACAGTACGGCGTCGAGACCCGATTCTCGACCCGACAGGTTCTCTGGCGTAGGGCGGCGGCGAGGCACTAAACCAGTCCAAATGGGACACCCAAAACGTTCTGGGTGGACCTCCGGTGGCGTCGAAGTTCAACACGGCGGCAGGAGCTGCTGAGAAGGAGGCAGCCCTTTCGGGGCAGTTTTGGGCCACTTCCTGGCCGAGTTGATCAAAACCCCAAGCATTAAAGTTGCTCCCCTTGCTATGATCTACAACTTTCATGTTTTGAGCTTCTTGAAATTCTGTGTTTTTGAGGGAGGCGCGTGACGCCCACGCGCCGTCGGCTGTGGCTGCGCGTGTGGGCGCGTCCGGCAGTTCTAGGAGTTGTGGTTGCTCCTATAGGCTTCCTAGGGTTGTTGTGGTTGCTTGTAGGTGATTTTTGGGTGAAGTTAACTGGTTTGAGGGTGATGGCACGTTGCCCTCGTGCAGCCGCCATTGGCGGCGCGTCTGACATCCTCTGGGGCAGTGTGTTGTCCCAAGATCATGTACTCGTCGATACGAGCGTGTGGATAAATAATTTGCCGGTTTCGGTTGTCGTTTAGTGTGACGTTCAGCCGAATCGAGTCAATATGTTTAATTACGGGACAACCCCTGGTGTTAAAAAGACATTATTGCCCATGTTAATGTTAGTTAATTACAGGGCTGCCCCTAGAGGGTGAAATTCTAGAAATGCCTCTGCTGGCTGAGTATAAATACCAAACTACCCTTTTCACTAAATTGGCAACACTACCCATGGAGGATTGGTTATTTTCATGGATGCTTGTATGTTATATTTATATGTGTGTTTGTGGTTTATGAGTTTGGTTAAATGTTAGAGTTAATTCCGATAGGTAGTTGAACGGTGGATACCTCAGCGGAGAGTTTAACCTCCGGATTAGGATGAGCTTGAGCTATCCGTATTAATAGATCGACCGATAATTCACTACCAGAATAAGTATCATAGCCGACGAAAAAAATAACAGGCCGACGAATTTTGTTTTCGTCGGCTAAAATAGATTTTAGCCGACGAAAAAAAAATTCGTCGGCTAAGTGAAATTTTCGTCGGCTAAAGTGGACTTTTAGCCGACGAAATGTTGTGTCGTCAGCTAAAATAGTTTTTTTCGTCGGCTATAGTCTGTGAACTATAGCCGACAAAATTTTTAAAGTTTAGCCGACGATATATATAATTTCATCGGCTAAAAGTCTTTATATTTCCAGATCTAGACAGCAGCTGATGTGAAAGAAAAAACGGGAGAAAAAGTTTTGGGGTTAGCGAAATTGTTGGGTGTTGTCGAAATCTGTCCGAAATTAGTTTGTGGCGCTATATATAGGTACGTATATGTGTATATATCTTGTTTTTGAGTTGATTTAAGAGTTTTATTTTCGTATGCATTGATTTTGAGTTTTAATTAGAGTTGATTAATTATATTGTATTTTGAGTGTGATGGAGTTGATCGATTTGGGTTTGATAATATATATGAAGTTGTTGTTATATATATATATATATATATTAATTTGATTATATTAATTAGTAATTATTATATATATGCATGTATATATGATAAGAGCGTTTTACGCTATGTTTTTAATATGTTTTTACCCTCATTTGTACCTTGTTTATTCCTTAGTAATGTCATTTTTACTTATTTTGAGTCAAAAGGGTTTTTCTGTAGAGTATTGGTTAATACGTGCATTTATACAGAAAATTGTGCTTAAGTGTTGAAAATTTGATTTGGAACAAAGACTTGGTTATTTTCTCTTATGATTCGTTATACCTTCACATTGTCAATTATGATGAATTTGGTTTAATGTGTAGATGACATGTAAATGAGCATATGAGAACAAGAATCATGAAGAGTGGACTCATGGAAGACAACAAGAGAGGCCATGGAAAAGAAGAAACTCCGAAACATAAGATTTTGATCCGAGCAGAAATTTCCAGAAACCCTACATCAAATTCGGAAATTCATATCTAAAGATCCAGGAGGAATCTGAGGGCGAGCCATATATCATTGGAAAGCTGTATGTGTCTAGTTTTCAGATCCAGCAGAATTTGGAGTTCAGATGAAGTAGTTATGATCAAAATAATGGACGGAGGTCAAGCTGCAAAACTGGGCAGTTTCTGCCAGTCTGTCCTTGCCGAGTTCTTGCATGGATTTTCGCTGCCTATGAACCCAAGAACTTGTGTATAAGGCCTACATGGATCCAATAACATGTAGAGGAGTCCAAGAAATAAGAAATCCAAGGTCCAAGTCGAAATCCTTGTCCAAAGATAAAAGGAGGAAACCAAGCCCAACAAAGATGGTGTCTCCTTGAAACTGCCGAGTTTCTCTAGGGTTTTCCCTTAAATTTTCTGTATAAATAGGACCTATGTACATCAAATTTCGTGTCTCTCAATTGCTCTAAGCCTTAGAATAGCCTAGCTCTACTTAAAAACCCTCCCTACACAGAAAAACACAAAGCCTTGCCGCCGCCGCCGCATCCTTGTTGCCGACTGCCATCTTCCGCCGATCATCCTCTCATCCTTAGCCGAACCTTATAGGTAGGTTAAGCATGAGATCATTCATGGTTTTGTGTAATAATTTTCTGTGTAAAATAGTTTGTTATGATATATATACGATTTGGTTTTTGGTTTTACATAATAAGCATGTTTATGAACTCTTCTTTGTGATTTGCATATGAATATGTTTGTTATGTAACGATTTAGATTGCATGTTAGGATTATGATTTAGTTTAAGTTGTTTATGTTTGTGTTTAGTAGATGTCAAATTGATTAATTGCTTACCTGATCACATAATCGAACATAAAGATAGTCTTGTGCAAAGATGTTTCTAAGGGGGGAGTTTAATATGCCGTAGTAATCTAGGGTTGAGTTCACCGCGTCGGGCTCTCGATTGTAGTTGCTGCATAGGGTGGTAGGGTAAGTGATTTACATGCAAATAGGATGAGTGACGACATACCTAGGATCATGTCTCCAACGACTCGTGAATGGTAAGTGTATTTTGTGTTAATGTGATGCGCGTCGTAAGCATTAAACAAGATGACACATAAACTTAGGATGATGCGCGTCGTAAGTTCTAAGTTACATGAGAAGTCATAAAAAGTTGGAATTAGTTTGCATCTATGATAACATAAACGTAATAACTTGATCTTTCATAAAACTTATGTGTTCTCTAATCGGTGTTTGCTATATCTTGTGCTTGAGTATTGATTGACCAATGTATGTGAATATTCTGTTTTGTTTTCTTTATGTTTCGAACAAATTCTCAAATCCCATCTATTTCGATGTAAATATGTTTATATGTGTGAATATTTCTAACATTCTTTTTTTTTTGCAGTATATAAAGTCCTTCCATAGTGTCCCCGGTTAGAACGATCCCTACTTGCACATACTACACTGATAGGGTTTTTTAAATTGCACAGGTCAATATATATATATATATATATTAATTATACGTTAACTGCAGATATAATATATATTGAATGATTCGTAAATTTAATTAATTAATTAGCGTTTATACATATATATTATGTTATCTTCTCAGGATATGGATATCTTCCAAAATGGGACAAAAGATATGCTGAAGAAGTTGTTAGTTTTATTGAATATGTGATGGATAATGCTAAAGGAAATACAATTTTCTATTGTCCGTGCACTAAATGTCAGTGTCGCAACGATATGCATCGATTTGCAATTGACAAGGTTTGGCAGCACCTTAAAAGTAATGGGTTTTGGGCGAAGTACACATGTTGGATATATCACGGTAAAACATCATCAGGGGGTCCGCATGATCATGGGCAATTTTCTGAGACGGGCAGTACATCCAACGATCCAACAACAGCCTTCATCAACGATATGTTTCCTTATGAGAGGGGTGTATGCTCTGAAAGACCGTATATGTCTGAGCCGGTGCAGCCCTTCCCTAGAGTTGTCAACACTGCTGGTATTGACAGGTACAACAAACTACTTGCTTTCCAACAGACCCCTGTGTACCCCGGTTGTCAGAAGACGGTTCTTGAAAGTGTGATGGACGTTATGAAGATTAAAGTTGAGACAAAATCAACTGTGAAGGCTGTTGATGACTATCTACAGTACACTGCTTCGATGCTGCCCCACGGTCATCGTTTTCCTACCACTCATCATAAGGTCCGTTGTATACTGAAAGATCTTGGGCTTTCCTACATCAAGATCCATGCATGCAGATATGATTGTGTTCTCTTCTGGGGTAAAGATCCAGAAGGGAATGACCTTGGTGATCTTGACACATGTCCAGTATGTCAGAGTGACAGGTATAAGTTGACTCCTGTAGGCAATAGGAAACCTATGAAGGTACTTCGGTATTTCCCGTTGAGGGATAGGCTGGAACGGTTGTACATGTTATCACACACGGCCAAATCTATGAGATGGCACACTGATAGGGAATTGCACGGCGAAGATACCTTTATACACCCTGCTGACGGGGAGGCCTGGAAGCATATAGATAGGGAGTTTCCTCATTTTGCGTCAGAGGTGTGAAATGTGAGGCTCGGGCTCTCATCCGACGGGTTCAGTCCTTTTGGCAACATGAGTCTTCAATACAGTGTATGGACAGTGATTTTGGTACCATACAATCTTCCTCCATGGATGTGCATGAAGAAGGAATACAATATGTTGAGTTTGTTGATTCCGGAACCCGGTTATCCAGGGAAGTGTCTCGATGTGTATTTGAGACCCTTGATTGAAGAGCTTAAGTTTTTTTGGGACGTTAGTCATCCCACTTATGATAAGTTCATGCACGAGATGTTCCAGATGCATGCTATGGTTGTTGGTACCATTAGTGATTTTCCTGCTCGTGGGATGTTGTCGGGCAATGTTGTTAGGGGATACAAGACTTGTCTAGAGTGCCTAAGCGATGAGGGGAGCCGTAGTCATTGCAACAAGATATGTAGATTGGGTCACCGTACTCTCCTTCCGTATGATCACGAATGGCGGTTCGTTGACAAGGCATTTGATGGGACTGTAGAACTTGGTGTGCCTCCTAGAAGATGGATGGGGGAAGAAATTTTAGCAGTACTTAATGAGTATGATTTTGGGCAGCTCAGCAATCATCCCAATATAGTGGCGGCAATACCTGACAGACCCGACAGGTATAAATTTTGGACACATAAGAGCATATTCTTTGAACTCCCATACTAGAGTAAGTTGTTGATCAGGCACTACCTAGATGTGATGCACATAGAAAAGAATGTGTGTGACAGTGTTGTGGGAACTGTGCTGAACTTGGAGGGAAAGACGAAAGACGGTCCGAAGGCACGCATTGATCTTAAAAAAATGGAGATACGAAGACATTTGTGGTTGAAAGAAGGGAAGAAAAAAATGCCTCAAGCTCCGTACACCATGAAGCCTGACCAGAAGAATGTAATTTTCAGGTGGTTGAGTTCTGTGAAGTATTCTTCATACTACGCAGGAAATATAGCCCGGTGTGTAAACATTTGGGACAATAAAATATACGGGTTAAAGAGTCATGACTATCATATTCTGCTACAACGTCTCTTCCCTATTTTCATTCGACCTTTCCTTCCCCGTCAGGTGGTGGAGCCATTAGTAGCGTTGTCAAGATTCTTTCAGAAGTTATGCACAAGGGAAGTGACAAAATCTGATCTCTGGAAAATGCAACATGACATTATTTATATCATGTGTAAATTTGAGAGGATATTTCCTCCAAATTTTTTGACATCATGCCGCACCTGATGATCCATCTTCCCGAGCAATTGTTGCTTACCGGTCTAGTACACTATACTTGGATGTATCCTATGGAAAGGTATGTTTTTTACACCTCATGTTTTTATTGTACATGTTCAATGTATAATCGTAACACATGGCAACAAATTTATTTATTTGTAGACAACTTGGAGACTACAAAGCTTATGTGGCTAACAAATCCGCACCTGAAGGATGTATAGCTGAAGCATATATTGCGCACGAGTGCGTCACCTACATGAAGTTGTATCTAGGAGCATTGAAGGAAACTCCACAAACCATACCGGTTGATGAACCGAAGTTTAACCTTTCCATAGTCTCTAATGATGTTGAAGTTTATGGAATTTTACCAGAGTCCTACAAGTTGCAACCACATGAGCTAGTCATAGCCTATTGGTGGGTATTGATTAACTGTCCAGAAGTTAAATACTGGAAAGACATCCATCTATACTGTCCAGACATTCAATGTGATCTCGACTACCACAACAAGGAGTTCGCGAACTATTTTGGCGGCTGGGTATGTAATTCTTTATTTTTGTTTATGACTCATTCATTGCATAATTATTCATATTTACAATACATTGAATATTTGGTTGCAGATGAACCATATTCAATTTGATGGTCACCCAAATTGGTCTCACAAACTAAGACTTCTAGCTATGAAGCCGATAATGTCAAGAGTTTACCCGATGTGCAAGGTCAATGACGTGCAATTTATATGTGAACAGAGAGACAACAGACGAAGAACACAAAATTCTCGGGTGATGGCGCATGGTGGGCGGAATGGAGTTGATTATTACGGTGTTCTTGATTCAATGGTAAAACTCGTTTATGGACAAGGCATGACCGTGCACCTGTTCAAGTGTAGATGGTTTGATACTAGAAGCTCGCAGAGCATGAAGATTGATCAGTACGGGATTTTATCGGTGAACACTGCTACAAGCTGTTACGAAGATGACCCGTTTGTTTTTGCGACATCGGTGAAACAAGTGTTTTATCTTGATGACCTTGTTAAGGGTGACGCGTAGAAAGTCGTCAATCTTGTGCACCCTCGAAACATTTATCTGGCGGCTACACTTGGAGAGGCCGAAGACGAGGAAGAAGATGTTGCGTATCAAGAACACAATGCAATAGGTATTCCTAACTCCTCTACAATTCGCCTTAATAATTTTAAAGCGGGTCGTTCGGTTCGAATTCGTGATTTAGACGCTCGGCTTATTGATGTGGATCCAAATCAAGAAACAGACGACGACTCTTGTAATGTAGAAATGCATAGATTGCCAGAAATTAATTCTGACACCGAAGAAGACTCATCGGATGATTCCGATTACGAGCCTTCTTAGTTTGAATTTGTAATACAATTTGATGTGTGTTTTATATGGTACAAGCCGTTGAATTCATAATGTATCTTAATGTTGGTTATATATGCAGGAAATTGGTATGCCTACGGTTAAACCACCTGTTTTTTTATCTATTTGACAGTTTTAGCCGACGAAATATGTTGTATTTCGTCGGCTAAAATTATCTTAGCCGACAAAATATGTTGTATTTTGTCGGCTAAAACCTTCTTAGCCGACGAATACCCTAATTGTCTGTCGGCTTAACTGTAAACCCTAACCCCTAAACCCTATAATATAGCCGACGAATACCCTAATTATTCGTCGGCTAAAGTTAAATGAATAAAATAATAATTTACACCGGTAGTTGCGTCTCCTCGATATGAAACTATTTGTAGTTGAAGGTCCGGACAGAATACGTAATTTAAGCGGTCAAATCATCGTTTGTTTGTGTTTAGGGGTTTGACTAACGGGATTGACCGTGCGGATCGAGTTCATAAGTTCGTTCGATGATGCTGAAAATTTACCCTCACACATGTTTCAACATAATGATGATATCTGACGGTCGTAATTTCGTTTCACAAGATTGATCGTCACTATCAAAATATGCATACTAATGTTGTATAACTAATTTATCAAGTGTGAAGTAAATGTTCCGTTTTAAAAATAAACTATACGAAGAAGCTTCAAACGAAAAAAAGTCGTGAGATAAGATATGACCGGAACGATGAAATAGGTCTACGGTTGAAAAATCACGTAATTCCGATAAGTTTCGATGCCAATACTTGCCGTCATTGTATTTTTTCTATTCGTTCTTCATAGTGGAAGCCCTATCTCCAACGGTTATTTTTCTTATAACTTTTATACCACTAGTTGCGTCTCCTCGATTTGAAACTATTTGTAGTTGAAGGTCCGGACAGAATATGTAATTTAGGCGGTCAAATCACCGTTTGTTTGTGTTTAGGGGTTTGACTAACGGGATTGACCTTGTGGATCGAGTTCATAAGTTCGTCCGAGGATGCTGAAAATTTACCCTCACACATGTTTCAACATAATGATGATATCTGACGGTCGGTTTTTCGTTTCACAAGATAAAACATAAAAATTGTACATGAACTTACTAAATAATTATAAAATGTACTTTAGCCGACGAAATTACTAAACATTCGTAGTAATTTCGTCGGCTAAAAGTGGGACTATAGCCGACGAAGTTTTTTAGTAATTTCGTCGGCTATAGTACCACTTTAGCCGACGAATTTAGGGTTTTTTCGTCGGCTAAAGTTGGAGTATAGCCGACGAATTTTTTATTTCGTCGGCTATACTTCTTCCGATATATTCGGACCTAGCGACAGAACCCCATTTCTTCTCCTTTCTCTCTTCTCGGCCGCACGGTTTCTCCCTCTCCTCTCGATTTTCTTCCGCTTTTTCGACGAATTCCGGCCTCCACTCCGCCTCTCCCATCTTCCAAACAAATAAGGTATGCTATTTCATGTATATATTATATTATAGAACTATTTTCAATTTTTTTTTCAATATATTGAATTATATGATAATTAGGATTTGTGATAATGTTGTGGTAGTGATAATGTTGTTTGTGATAATATTGTTGGTAATAATGTTGAATTATATTGAATTATTTCAATTAATTGGTATAATTTAATATATTTGGGTATATTAAGTAAATTAGTGATTTTTAATATATTTGGGTATATTTACTGAATTTGGTATATTTAGTAAATAGAGTGTATTTGGTATATTTAGTAAATTGGAAATTTTTAATATATTTGGGTATATTTAGTGAATTTGGTATATTTATAGTATATTTAGTCAATTTGGTATATTTAGTAAATTGGGTGTATAAAGTAAATTGGAAATTTTTAATATATTTGGGTATATTAAAATATTAAATGGTATATTTAATATATTTGGGTATATTAAAATATTAATTGGTATATTAAATTAATTTGTGATAATGTTGTTCATTTTTTATAATTCTATATATTTAACAAAATATTAATTATATTATTTAGGATGAAAGGATTATTTAGTAAATCAAAGAGTTCGAAGGGCCAAAGGGGTGAATCGTCTGAGGGAACGTCTAGCAACCCTCGGGGTTCGTTTCAGGGCCCAAAGACGGCCTGACGGGCGTCTCTTCTAGAGCCGACACGGCGACAGCTGGGGGCCACACATTCCTCCAGGCAGCCGGATGCCGCTCCCTCCTCCACGCAGCCGAGCGCCCCTCGCTCCTCCAGCCAGCCTAGCGTCCCTCGCTCCTCCAGGCAGCCTAGCGTCTCTCACTCCTCGAGGCAGCTGTGGCCTCCGACTCAGGCGGAGGTGTCTGCACCACGTATGCCTGAGATACACAGGGCACCGGCTCCGGGCCCTACTGTTTCGGAGAGTGGGTCTTCCGGGGTACAGATGCCGCCGCCTCTTCTCTACCTTCTGCGCTTCATACCGGCATTACCTGCAGTCGATGACTTAGGGGCGCCGATTTATCCACTACCCCCACAGGTGACCCCATCAGCGGTGTACCTGTTCGTGCCGTTTGATACGGATTTAATTTTTGCGAGGGTATCATCATCGGCGACAGAGTCAGAGTCCGTCGCATCCGCCCCAACGCCCTCAGGTAATGATTATATAAATAATTTGTTATGTTATAATGTTATAATAAAAATAATTTATTAATAATCAATTTATGATAGGCACCGTCGGAGCCAAGCCGACAAGGAAGAAGAGAGGTCCCGTCATAGGGAAAGCTCTCGAGAAGACAGTGAGTACCTCAGGAAGGATCATCATTGATACTGACGGGGATGGGAACGTAGTATCCGGCGGCAAGATGAGGATGTACTCTGGCCGCGTGGGAGCGCTTATTAGGGATAGAGTCCCTATATTGTGGTCAGACTGGGGTGAGGTCCTACAGGAGGTTAAGGACATGGTCCATAACGCAATGTCGGTAAGTATAACAAAATTCACATTTAACATTATTTATTACATTGTAGATTTATGAATGCCTAAACTAATAAATGTTTTAATGCAGGTGTGGTTTGACGTTCCCCAATACCTGAGGAACACCTGGGCGGACGTTGTGCATGGGGGAAGGTACGTTGCAAAGTTAAGGACAAAAGAAAATTATGTATAATTAATAATATTTATATTTTTTCGGCGTATTACAGGTACAAGGAGTGGAAGAACGAGTTACGGACCCACTGGACTACGCATGGGAACGAATGTTCTGGCACCCCTTTGAGTTCCAGTTCAGGGAATACGAGTGGCGTTGGCTTATGATATCGGAATTCAACAACCCACATAAACAGGTAATTAAAAATAATAATTTATTATATTGAATTATATTTAATAAGTTTTAAATTTTTTTACTAATTTGATTCCTTTGTAGGCCGTTTCCCGGATGAACGCTCAAAACCGGCAACGCAACACAGGGAACCATCATGCCGGTTCTAGACCGTTCGCATCGTTGATGGAGGAGGCGGCCAGGGAACATCCAGAGGTCAACCGGTACGTCTATACGTACGAGAAGACATATCCTGACGCCCAGGAGGATATTGTAAGTCGTTTTACGTTTTAAAATTTAGTAAATTATATTTATATATATTTTTTAAAATGTTAATTAATTATTTTTTCCTATCAAATTAGGCGAGGGTGAGGCAGGCTAGTGACGAGGTGATGGCTGCTATAGTCAGGGAGACATGGCCTGACACGCAAGAGGAAGACATGTCCGAAGCCATGTCCCGGATCGACACTTCGGATCTCAGCGTTGGGGCGAGGATCATAGGCACAGCATTCCCACTGCGAGGAAATAACTTCTACTGTCGGGGTCTAGGAAAGAAATGCGAGGGGGTACTGAAGACCACTCCCGGATTTCAGAAAAAAGGAGCCTCGACCAGCAGCAGAACGACTCAACTTGAGGCGGAAGTTCAGATGTTACGGGAACAGCAAGCCGCCCAGGCAGCATATAATGCAGCAGTATATGCCACCCTGTAGGCACAGCAGCAGCAGATGTTCCAGTACATGCAAGATTTTTCAGCTGCACAGCTTCAAGGACTTCCGCTTCCGCCCATGCCCACGCCTATTCCCTTACCTCAACCGCCGCAACCTCCTCAGCAACCTCATCCTGGCGCAGATATTGATTTAGACAATATCGACTTTATTTAGTTTTTTAGGTTTATGAACAATTATTTATTTACTTTTTTAGGTTTATGAACAATTATTTATTTACTTTTATAGGTTTATGAACAATTTATAAATTCAAAATTTAATGCAAAATGTTTATGTTACTTTTGATGGTGTTTGTTGATGGTTATGAAATTGTTTGTGTAATTTGCAGCTTGCTTGGATGGTAATTTAGAAATTTTGTAATTTTTTTAGTATAAAAAGTACTATAGCCGACGAAATTTACTTTTTGTCGTCGGCTATAGTAGTTTTTTTTTCCAACGTTTAGCCGACTTAATTTACCATATTTCGTCGGCTAAAGTTGTAGTTAAGCCGACGAAGTGTACAATTTTTCGTCGGCTTTTCTCTATTTAATTTTTAATTTTTAAAAATATTTAGCCCACGAAATATAGTGCATTCGCCGGCTAAAGTTTTTTAAGTTGGCCGACGAAATATTAATATTTCGTCGGCCAAAGTCTTATGTTTATACCGACGAAATCTTAATATTTAATCAGCTAAAGGAAGATTTTGGCCCACGAATTATTTTAAATTATGTCGTCGGCTAAGTGATAAACTTAGCCGACGACAGATTTTATTTTGTCGGCTATAACCTTAACCGATGAGTTATAGCCGACGACTTCTTAGCTGACGACGTGTCGTCAGCTATGACCTTAGCTGACGAGTCTGATGAACAGGCCGACGAAAATATTTCGTCGGCTAAAGTGCTTATCCTGGTAGTGATTAGAAAAGCGGGATGCGTCCGGGTAGGGCGTTACTTAAGCAAGAGCTACGTGTGGCTTGATCCATGAGGACAGGGTACGTAGGCAGCCTGACCGGGATTTGGGTGCAGTCACATTTATTATTAGAAACCCTAGGTCCTCCAAATGAGTGGTTTGAGATCCAAATGCAGGAATCGGGATAACCTCCGGTTGTGAGGTCTATTCCGGCACCGTTTGGACTGTTTGAATTTGTTTGGAAAGAGTGTTATCCTTTCTCAAGGGGGATTTCGAGTAAATTTCTCTTGGGATGGGTCCCGCACATCTTAACTCTAGTTTAGGAAGGTAAACTTAGGTCAGGGCGTGACAACTGGTATCAGAGCTTAGGTTCAAATCTAGGACCTAAGGTTTGGGTGATTAGAATCCTTAGAAATGTTTAAAGGTATTATTTATTTTCCAAGTGGAACAAGTCACTATACTTGTTAGTGTATGTGGTGGCCAGGGGTTGCCACCTTTGGTTGCAATTAGTAAGGTTAAACGTAACATTAGGGTTTACGACATCAATTGTATTTAGATGTCGATATAGACTTTTCGTGGGATCAAAAAGTCGAGAGGTTCGTAAATTTAGTAACGAACCAGATTTGGGAAAAATAAATTCGAATTTCAGTATTTGGAGTGAATAGGCTTAAAAGTGCGCCTGATATTATTCGAATTTATAAATCGACAATTTTCGAGCATTTGAGGGTTTGAATTTTGTCGATTAGTTGGAAAGTGGTAGTCAATATCCTGGGCAACCCAGGAAAGACTTGGTCAACCCTAAAATCCATCATTGACTTTTCCTGGTCAAACTAAGAAGATGGGGCGGTTATACTATTTGATAGTCGTCTCGCGTCCCACCTCTGATTGATGGGTTAAATTAGTAGGTATGACCACTTATGTCAACACGTTGGTGTTGTGTAATTATATTTGGGGAGGATCAGGGATGATCCGGCGATTTAGGTGCTTGATATGGTCAAGAGAACTAGATTACGCAAAGTATCAAGTGACGCAGCGGACGCGTACAGGTCCATAAAGCTCAAGGAGGAATATTTTACGACGGTCAGAGAACCACTTTCAGGCAAGAGAACCGCTTTCAGGCTCGAGGAATATGAGTATGGTTAGAGTACCATGCCTGGAGCAGGAGATGCGTGGGCAGTATGAGGAGTGGACTTTGATTTGTTTTAAAGAAATATATGTCATGGTTTATTAATTTAATGGTTTTAAAATGTCCCCTGAATGATTGATTTTCCGATTTTTGATACATTTTTGATTCCTTTGATTTTGCGAGCACCCCAGTAGAGGGTTTTTATTCGTTTGTTTCCATTTGATTTATTGATTTCAGCTCGCTTGTTTTCACTTGGATTTTGAATAGTTTTTGACAGGAGAGTCCCGTCGTACAGATGGGAATCGATCCCGATGTTTTATTAGGATTTGATTGTTTTGGCGTATTGTCAGGATTTAAAGTATTTTGGCAATTGCGTGGATTTTAAATAAGCTTCGGGCCTGGATTTTAAATAGGCCTCGGGCCTGGATTTATGTAAATGTCAGGAATTTGTTTTAAAATTTCACCATAAAGGGTCGTTATATGATTATAGCTAGCGGGTAGCGCTCCTCGTTCGGCGGAGTAGAAGCATGCCTACCTGGCGCTCCTCGTTAGGCGGAGTGGAAGCGCAGGATATGAGTGTTCTTACATGAGTGGATGGTATTCGGGTTTTGCGTTCTCACTAGACAGTGGATGAGACGCCAGAGCTCTTAGCTCCGACCCTAGCCTGCGGGGCTCACTGTCATGAGGGGTCGTCAGATGTATTGTTTGTTTTTAGCTAGCAAGCTGCGCTCCTCATTCGGCGGAGTGGAAGCGCGCCACTCGTTGCTCTCCTCTTCAGTTAAGGGAGATGGTGGTGTTCGCGCGGGATTATGTCCTCACTGAGAGGTACGCTAGAGCTCTTAGCTCTGACCCTGTTATATGTGATCGATCATTTGCGAAATCTTTTTTTCGATTTTATTTTATACGGCTGCAGACCATGATTTGTTTTATACGGTTGCAGACCATGATTTGTTTTATACGGCTGCAGGACATGATTTGATTTTATACGGCTGCAGGCCATGATTTGTTTTATACGGCTGCAAGTTAGGATTTGTTTTATACGGCTGCATACCATGATTTGTTTTATACGGCTGCAGGCCATGATTTGATTTTATAATGCTGCAGGCCATGATTTGTTTTATACGGTTGCAGGCCAGGATTTGATTTTTTACGGCTGCAGGCCAGGATTTGTTTTATACGGCTACATGCCATGAGTTGATTTATATTTGGCTATGGGCCATGATTTGTTTTATTTTGGCTGCATGCCGGGATTGGATTTATGTTTGGCCGTGGACCGGGAAACTATTGGTTTTTAGGCTTAAGGCCTGGTTTGTTTTCGGGAAAAATGAAAATGAAATTTGAAATCATGATTTTAAACCATTAGTAATGGCATTGATTTTTGGTCCACTCACTCTACAGCTTTCCACGTCCGAGAAGTTCAACCCTAGTTCGAGAGGCCGACATGTCCACGTGAAATATTGATAGTGTACAAAAGTTAGGAGTGAGGTACTCCTGATTTTTTAAGGGTATGGTTGAAGGTAGTTAGGTTTGCTTGTGATCACGTATAGGATTAGGCCACAGGGCAATGAGAATATGTTTCTTGCGGTGAACCCTTAGACTACACATCACGTGGATGTCTGGTTACATGAGTGATGGTTGAATTTTGATAAACCAGATCATGGTATCTCTTAGAGGAAATCTCACTCATGAGAAAGGAAATTTTGGGTTGACGATTAGTAAATATGTATAGACGTGACACTTGAAATATATTGAGCTAAACTTTCGTCCTTTAGTCAGGACTTGAGCACACATGGGTTAGTGTGCGAGTTTGTTAGCTCTTATTGATGTGAAATGCCCTACTATACTCTTTTTCGAGAAAGTGGAGAAGGATGAAGAAATTCATTGTGACTGAGTAAGTGAAAATGACATCCATGTTGGCGCGAAGTCACCTAGCGGATTCATCGGCTCGAGTGAGCAGTTTCGAGATCGCATTGTGGTATGCGCATTCGTTCGAGCCCTACGATCGAAAGTTAAGGTATGAGGAACGAGAAATTGATAGATTTTGAGTGAAGGATGCAGGAGATAATACGTCCATGGTCTCGAGGCCTAGTATAGAAAGTGCACGATTCTGTTGTCTTGAAATGAGCGAGAGACGTGTGAGTTCACCTATAGTGATGGACAGTAGCGGTTCCATCCTCCCACGAGGAAGACATTGGCGTAAGTGTCAAGTGTGGCGGTTGTAAAAATGGAGCATATGTATTGAGTACGAGTTAGTCTACATTTATGTCTCGGAAAGCTACCAGCTTGTCTTAATGACCATTTCGGGAATTAACTCGAGAAGAGTTAAGAGGCAAGCCTTGTGGAGTCGATTTATGACGAAAGTGATAAGACGAGGGTGTCGTGTCCGAGAAAGTTTGTCAAAGCAGGCGTAGTTGTGTATCTTGCATTACAACTATGAGAAGACATTGGTTTTAAAGAAATTGGTACAAAAGTTGGTGACTCTTATTTTGCTTGAAGTTCGATCCAGTGGAACTTGACGGCATTCCTGGATGGCTGGACCAATATAGTTTTGAAATATGGATCGTCTTTAACTATTTTGTGTCATTGGGAATGACGGATAGTTTCATGTCCAGCAGTGGAAATTTCGAGGACGAAATTTTTTTTATAAGGGGGGTAGATTGTAACAACCCGTCCTGAAATTTACCATTTTACCGGGATTAGGCTGGTTACAGAGGGTTGTAGCTGCGTTGTCAATTTCCCCGAAGTATTAATAGGTGTAAAATTTGGAAATTTTAGAGGTATTGGAACGTATTCGTACCTTCGGGAAGAGTGTCGAAGTGTTCAGAGTTAAGGGATGCGTGGAAACAACTTATTTGGAGGGGTCAAAGGTTGACTTTTTACTACGTCGAGTTTCTCGGAAAACTTCCTTCACGAGAGTTGGAGTGCTCGACGATACGAGTCCGTGGACATGCGGCATGTGTGAATCGGATATCGTGTGAAGAAGTTATGGTCAATGGAAGTTGGATTTCCGTTTTTAGAAAGTATATAAAAAGAAAGGATGAGTTTCCAAAAAAGGGAATAACCCATTTCCTTTCTCTTTCCACACGCGCGCGCGTTCCCCTCACTATCTGAAAATTTGAACTGACCCGACCCGACTTGTCTTTTACAACGAGATCCGGCCACCGGAGATGTCAAGGCCGGTCGGGATCTCTTCCTCTCCTCCGTGCGAGCCTCCCTGTGGTGGTAGCGTGGTCCAGTTCGGCCTGGATCAACGCCTTCAAGCTTGCACAGTACGGCCTCGAGACCCAATTCTTGACCCGACTGGTTCTCTGGCGTGGGGCGGCGGCGAGGCACGAAACCAGTCCAGAAAGGAAGCCCAAGACGTTCTGGGCGGACCTCCGGTGGCGTCGAAGTTCAATACGGCGGCAAGAGCGGCTAAGGAGGAGGTAGCCCTTTCGGGGCGGTTTTAGGCCACTTCCCGGCCGAGTTGATCAAAACCCTAGGTATTAAAGTTGCTCCCCTTGCTATGATCTACAACTTTCATGTTTTGTGCTTCTTGAAATTCTGTGTTTTTGAGGGAGACGCGTGACGCCGATGCGCCGCCGGCTGTGGCTGCGCATGTGGGCGCGTTCGGCAGTTCTAGGAGTTGTGGTTGCTCTTGTAGGCTTCCTAGGGTTTTTGTGGTTTCTTGTAGGTGGTTTTTAGGTGAAGTTTACCGCGCATGTGGGCGCGTTCGGCAGTTCTAGGAGTTGTGGTTGCTCTTGTAGGCTTCCTAGGGTTTTTGTGGTTTCTTGTAGGTGGTTTTTGGGTGAAGTTTACCGGTTTGAGGGTGGTGGCGCATGGCGGTGCGTCTGACATCCTCTGGGGCAGTGTGTTGTCCCAGGATCATGTACTCGTCGATACGAGTGCGTGGATAAATAATTTGCCGGTTTCGGTTGTCGTTTAGTGCGACGTTCAGCCGAATCGAGTCAATATGTTGAATTACGGGACTACCCCTGGTGTTAAAAAGACATTATTGCCCATATTAGTGTTAGTTAATTACAAGGCTGCCCCTAGAGGGTGAAATTCTAGAAATGCCCCTGGTGGCTGAATATAAATACCAAACTGCCCTTTTTGCTGAATTGACAACCCTACCCATAGAGAATTGGTTATTTTCGTGGACGCTTGTATGTTATATTTATATGCGTGTTTGTGGTTTATGAGTTTGGTTAAATGTTAGAGTTAATCCCGATAGGTAGTTGAACAGTGGATACCTCAGCGGAGAGTTTAACCTCCGGATTAGGATGAGCTTGAGCTATCCGTATTAATAGATCGACTGATAATTAGAAAAGCGGGATGCGTCCGGTTAGGGCGTTACTTAAGCAAGAGCTACGTGTGGCTTGATCCCTGAGGACAGGGTACGTAGGCAGCCTGACCGGGATTTGGGTACAGTCACATTTATTATTAGAAACCCTAGGTCCTCTAAATGAATGGTTTGAGATCCAAATGCGGGAATCGGGATAACCTCCGGTTATGAGGTCTATTCCGGCACCGTTTGGACTGTTTGAATTTGTTTGGAAAGAGTGTTATCCTTTCTCAAGGGGGATTTCGAGTAAATCTCTCTTGGGATAGGTCCTGCACATCTTAACTCAGGTTTAGGAAGGTAAACTTAGGTCAGGGCGTGACAACTGGTATCAGAGCTTAGGTTCAAATCTAGGATCTAAGGTTTGGGTGATTAGAATCCTTGGAAATGTTTAAAGATATTATTTATTTTCCAAGTGGAACAAGTCACTATACTTGTTAGTGTGTGTGGTGGCCAGGGGTTGCCACCTTTGGTTGCAATTAGTAAGGTTAAACGTCACATTAAGGTTTACGACATCAATTGTATTTAGATGTCGATATAGACTTTTCGTGGGATCGAAAAGTCGAGAGGTTCGTAAATTTAGTAACGAACCAGATTTGGGAAAAATAAATTCGAAGGTGGAAGGGGTTGGTCTGATAGTTTAAGGTGGAATGTAATCAAATGGAGTTGTTGTTGATTTGGGTTCTTGGTGTATATCCATATGCATGTATAACAAACTTCCAATAGGTGGAAGGGGTCATCAGTCAATAGCTTATAGTTGTGAATCAAAACTAGTGTTTATGTAGAAATTGAAGACAAGTGGATTATAAGTCTGAGGTCATATGCTTAATTGTTACAGAGAAATGATTAAATACAAATGTGTGTTCTATTCAAAGTTGTGTTTTTTTGTATTTGTTTTTTTCTTTTTCTATGTTCTCAGAGGGCACCATTTTTAAAGCTCGTCTCAGATCTCTAAATCTCAGGTCCGGCTCTGAACACAAACGCATCTTCAACTAAAGAGCTAAAGTGTCAAAGAGCCAAAAAATGAACTAAGGTACTATCCTAAGAGATAGATTTGACTCATTGAATGACTCTTTAACGCACATGTGGAAGCCTTCTATTAGCTGGATGTGAATTGCAACATTTTTTGTCTTAAGAAATACTCATGTTAGGGATTCACACTAAAATCAATTCCTCTTTTTAACTTGGCAAGTTTCTGTTGGTTTCAAATTGGTTTCAATTTGATAAAAAATTTACCAACTTTTGCAATGGCTACATTCGGTCTACGACTAATTTTTTTGTTATAATTAAACAAATAAACGGCTAATCATGAGATTGTTAACTGTAATACCCCGTACCTAAAAGTTACCTTTTACAAGGGCTTGTGAGTTACCGAGAACTTTTAACTATGACCGGTAATTTGATAAGTCCTCGCTCAAGTTTATTTTTGAGTTTTTCCAAACTCTCCAAAGTCCACATTTAATGACTCGATGTTGTAGTACGTGTCGACACGAGTCTTCCGGTATTTTCGGATTATTTTTCGGAGCTTCCGTCTATTTTCTGTGAATTTCTGAAGTTTATTATAATTTCCAATTACTATTCCGGTAAATAGTTTTTACCATTTAACTAATTACTTTTTACCTTATTTTAATTAGGACCGTCAGATCAATTAGAGGATTGATCTGGGCCGTTGATTTGAGATTAAATAGGGGGAGAGAGAGTTGACCCGAGTCAAAACCCAACTCGGCCGTTGACCCGAGTCAAAACCCAACTCGGGCGTTGACCCGAGCCGGTCTCTCTCTCTCTGCTCTCGACCCTCTGCTCCGCCACCTCCATCGCTGTCGTGTCCGGCCAACCCACACCAGCGCAACACCACCAAAACAACCCTTTTCCTCCCTATTTCAAAACCCCTCAACCAAATCCCGCCAGTTTCCACCGTGGAGGGAGATATGCCGAGTTAGGACGCGCCGGTCAACGACCGGAATCCGGTGATCCAGGCGGCGCCAAGGCGCGTGACTGGTATGGTTGTGCTCCTCTCTTCTTCTTCCTTTCCCTGTCCTTGGATGTTTGATTCGAGCCCTGTTTCAAAATTCTCTTATTCACTGTTTTTTTGGGTTTCGACGGCGAGTCGCCGGCGGCTAGTTCTCGGGTTCAGGCGAGTTCCCTGAGCTTTAGGAGGCTTGGTTCGTCATCCCTGAACCACTGGTAAGCTACCCCTCTCTTAGAAATGAATTTGATCCAGTTTTGGGTTTTCTGGATTTTTGTCAATTTCGGAAGAGCTTGGTGATTTTGAGACTGTTGTGTTTATGTCAACATGCTAGGCTTTGGAGAAGAAGCTTAGGCAGGAAGAGAGAAGGCGGAGTCGAGGTGAGGCAATTGAGCTACTCTGTTTGGAGAACAGAGAGCTTCCCAGCAGTTTCCATATTCGAAAATCAGAGGTATGAATTAGTGTTCAGTTCGGGGCCTTGGTGTTGTAATTTGTGTTGGTTTATTCTAAAAATGGTGTTTTAAAAAGGGAAAACTTGGCTCTTGAATTTAAGGATTTTAAAGTAAAGTCAGAGAACCGGTTTCGGGTTCCTGGAAATGTTTTAAATCCAATTTATTTGGGGTAAAGTCATGGAGTTTTGACTTGGTTTTCGATTTATTTTACCACGAGGTTTTTAAAGGATTTTTAAAGGATATGGTTATATGTATTGCATGCTAGCATGGACCCTCTACAGATGGAGATGGTACCCTCTCTGGATAGTAGCTGGTCTGACCCTCTTCGGTGGTAGCTGGTCAGTAGGACCCTCCCGGATAGAGCAGGTCAGGATCCTCTTCGGTGGTAGCTGGTCGGTTGGACCCTCCCGAATAGAGCGGGTCATGGGACCCTCTCCGATGAGCTGGTCAATAGACCCTCTCGTGGTAGAGCGGGTCGGTTTTCTAGTGGTTAAGGTTAATACCCCACATTTAATTATGGATTTGAGCCAAGGGAGTTTCTTTATGATTTGTCTATTCATTTTCTATGAATTGCGTGCATGTGGATTTTGGAAAACTAATGGAAGAGCAGTAAAAGATGTTTATCTTTTTTATTCTTTTATTTTTGTCCACTCACGCTAATGTGTTTTTAAATGTTTCTTCCTTGGGCCCTTCGTTTTCAAATGCCTAGTGTTGCAGGATTCTTGAGCGGAGGTCGCGCGTATAAGAGTCGAGGCATAGTCGATTAATCTATTGCTGCTTGAAGTAGTATATTGTGCGACTTTAAAAAAAGCTGCTTTATTTAATTTATCCAAACTTTTTTGCTAAACTTGTAAGTCAAATAATTTTGTGCACGATACAAGCTATATCAAACTGGGCGGTACGTCGGTGCATAAGTTTTCCATGAACATTAGGGGTAAAATTGTCAAACAAATCATTATGCAAGTGACTAGTAATTTACCTATGGTGGGCAATCTGTATCAAAAATGTGGTTACAAACTCGAACCGTACTGAAAAAATTGATTTGATAACCACTATAGTTTTGGGTTATAATTCAACCGATTTACATCAATTCGAATCTATGCACATTTGTTTTTAATTTTTATTTTTTTGTATATATAAATTTCATTTATGTTTAACTTTGTAGTTTGCAAGTTCCTGTATTTGCAAGATAGTTGATATATGTTGATTTGTTGAGTAATCAAATATGATATTTTTATTAGTTGATTGGTATTTGGATGACATTAGAAGACTTGTTTGGACTCTAAATACATCCAAAATTTATTCATGTGTCGTTGTTATGCAAAAATATGGACATCTCTCCCTTTTTGAAATAAAGAAATCGGTCCATAACTAAACCGACTTGCACCATGCCGAAAAAATTGTGTAACCAAAATATTCTAAAACCGGAAAAACAGGTTTGATTGCGGTTATTGTAAAACAAAAAACGGTTCATTTACAGTTTGACCATCAAACCGAACCGCTCCCACTCCTAATGAACTGTGTTTTTAGGAGTGAATAATGAGGAGTGTCGCGTGAAAGTGTTATCACTGTTTAATCACTTACCCCTAATGTAGCAAGACGCTGGATATTCAATTTTGACAGAAAACCATTTACGAGATCGTCTCCTAAAGGCATCTCCAACATGGTGACCCAAAACCCTCCAACAACTGAAACCTAAGACTGTTAAAACTCATATTTCATCTCTAAAACTCATACCTATACCCATAAGAGCATCTGCACCGGTGCTTGGAATAGCACCAGCAGAGGCGGATTTGGGCAGAAAATAGCACGAGTGGCCTGAAATCGATGTGCAGCGGTGAGAAGAGAGGCTGGCGACCGCACGTTGACCAGCTCGGCGAGCAGCTGCTTGAGCAATCTCTACCCATTCTTCAGCACGAGCAGTCCTGGTGGAGCCCACACATGTGGTGACCGAGACATATCCAATTCGGCCGATCCCATGCTGGAAAACTGAGGCATGCCCAGAAAACTTATCCCATGCCAGAAAACTCAACGCCACCAAATTTTAACCCCCAAGAAAAATGAAAGCTCCAATCTTTCGCAAACCAAAATCAGAAGCAGTAACTAAGCAGAGGAACAAGAATATCACCTTTGTTATCGCCGTCGTTGTCGGAGGTCGCTAGAATCCGAGAAAACAGTCGGAGCTCTCAGATTTCAATCTCCTCCGATTGTGGATGCATATGTGATTTGATCACTGGGCTTTGTAGGAAACTATGAAGGGAAAAGAATGGGAACAGTCTCGTGGCCGGTGGTGGCTAGACGGTGGAGCTCTCCCGTGCGCTGCCGGTGAAGGTGAGAGAGAGCGAGGGAGAACAGAGAAGTCGAGAGAGAGGGGGAGGGATTTTGACCGAAGTCAACAATTCTACTCCTTTTAAAAGAAAATGAACGGTTGAGATTTTGAAATGGGAGATTGTTCAATGGCTGGGAATTAATCTGGAATTTTAATTTTTAGAAAAAAAATTTCCTAATTTCAGAAAAATTAGTATAATTTATCGGAACTTCGATAAATCGTAAAAAATAGTTCGATGCTCTGAAAAATATTTCGAAGAACATATAATGCAAACATATAAGACATCGGTGAACTCGTGTCGACATCTTCTTTATTCCGTCAAATCAAACAACATATAATGCAAACGCACAACATTCAAACAAACAACATTCAAACACACACACAAAGCATAGAAATAAAAATAGCACAACATATTTGGAGTCGTTCACCGGTCTCAATAAACCAATTGTGCTTAACTAAGTCCTTCTGAAGCTCTCCATGGATATAAGAAGATTGAAGATCCACAAAGCGGTCCTGAAACCGTTGTTCATTATACGGTACATCTCTTCCAACTGGTTCAAATGGAATTCGATTACCATGTTCATCCACTGGCCCATCATAAACTGTGAAAGCACTTGATGGGTTCTGTACATCTTCTTCTACATTCTCCTCAAACTCTTCCTCCACAAATTCTTCCTCAACAATCATGTTATGCATTATGATGCAAGCCAACATAATGCTCTTCAATTGGTGGTGACACCTCGCTGCATGACGAATAATTCCCCAACGAGATTGCAAGATGCCGAAGCACCTCTCTACATCTTTACGGTATGCCTCTTATTTCTTGGCGAACAACTTCTGTGGCAGCTCTTGAGGATTGGAAATGGTTTTGACAAACGAGGAGTACCTCAGATATATTTCGTCAGCTAGATAATAAGTGTTGTGGTACGTCATACCGTTGACTTTATACCTCGCAATTGGGGATTGTCCGGCAAGGAGCGAATCAAATATATCAGATTGGTGGAGCACGTTCACATCATTTTGTGCTCCAGGTACCCCGAAGAAGCTGTGTCATATCCACGTGTCATATGAGGCCACCGCCTCTAAAATAATAGTGGGACGCTTCTTTCGCCCTGAGAATGCCTCTTGCCAAGCTGTGGGGCAGTTCTTCCATTCCCAGTGCATGCAGTCTATGCTTCCGATCATACCAGGAAATCCCCGATGCTTGGCCCTCCTTAGAAGTCGAGTTATGTCTACTGCATTTGGAGCACGGAGGTAAATATCACCATAAAGCTCGCACACTTGGATGCACCACTTCTTCATGCATTCTAGTGTTGTAGATTCACCTATCCTTGTGATTTCAGCACACTGATCTGCGGCTGAGCCGTACGCCAAAATTCGTAGAGCGCTGGTCATCTTTTGTTGTGGAAGAAGTCAGACCAGTCCGGTAGCATCTGATCTTTGACGCCAAAATTCGTCATGGTTGCAGAGATCCGTCATTATACGGTTGAATAAATTCATGCTCATACGGTACCTCCGACGAAAGACTTGTTCATCGAAGACAGGGCGTTCGATGAAGTAATCTTCCATAAGATTATGTCCCCTCAACTCCCGCAGCCTTTCTACATTTTGACGGCGGCGAGGTGGCTCATCATCAACCATTGCATCAACCGTGACAGCTTTAGTGATGAAGACATTAGCAATTTCGGCATTTCGCCGGCGTTGCTGTCGCCTCCTCTTGAAAAAATTGTCGAAAGTGAAGGGATTCATCTTATCTAAATTTGGGAATGTTTTCGGATAGAATGACAAGTGATTTGTAGGTGGTGTGTGTGAGTATACAAGGAGTCGTGTGTGTGTGTGTATATATATATATATATATATCATCTGATGTTTGAAGATAATGACATGTATCGTATACTCATTGGCCGGAAATCTCACCGGGAATCTTATCCAATTTTTTCAACGACAACTACACGTGGAGCCGACACATGTCGACTAGTGATTGGTTGGAAATCTTACCGGAAATCTTATCCTGAATTTAGACGATAACGACAAGTGTCATCTATCGATTGGTCGAAAATCTCACCTGTAGTCCCGCTCAATTATTTAGACGATAACGACACGTGTCTTATACATATTGGTTGAAAATATCGTCATGAATTTTTAAAAAAAAAGTCGATGAATAGTAATAAAAGGTGCTATTTTCCCCACCGCTGCACGAAAAAACTGCACTACACCTTCTATTGCTCAAATAGTAATAGCATTTGCTCAAATAGTGCTTGCTCCTCAAAATAGGAGGAGCAAACACTATAACCGCTGTAGATGCTCTACAGCAAATAGGATTCCTACCTGACAATCGACTCAAAATAGGTCGATGTCTTAATAGGAACCCATATATGGGTATGGGTTTACATTGTTGGAGAACCAATTTTATAGGTTTTAGGTATATGTATGGGTTTTAGGTTTACATTGTTGGAGATATAATAGATACCAAACTGTCCACATAGTTTGATTAGTGATGGTGCAAGTTTCCATCCAAATTTACTCTTCATCCAAACTCATTTCTTCGTAAAAACAAATTTTACAATCAAACATACTTCAACAACTGGTCTTCTATCCGAAAAAAGAAGAAAATGGAGAAAATGAACTTGAGATACCACTGCCACAGAGTAAAATACCCCTCGACTTTATTCTATTTCCGAATAAAACCCTGTCAAACATGTAACTCTGTGCCGAAGCCTGCAAGCTATATTCACCCATATCACAAGAGATGGATCTTACACTCTGCAATTCCATGTCATCTTTCTCAAAATGTCTGATGTACTTCCTAATGTCTTGTTGAAGCTCAAGGGTTTCAATTGGCTTGTGAGCAAATGAGAATTTCCAATCCATGGCTCTGTCTGCACTGTTAGGACTAATCTGATTCAAGGTTGGCTCCCCAGGACCAATGCTGGCCATTAGTCTTGAAGAATTGTGGGCATTTGCAAATTGATTTGGGATGCCCAACGCCTGAAAAAACTAACAATTTATTATCAGAAATCAAAGTTAAGTTACATTCTAAACCTCCACAGAATTTTAAGTTATGCCCAACACCACAGAATTTTAAAATTTAGTAGATTAGTCATTCTTTACCCAGGCTTAGGAAGGCAGTTTAGGGACAAACGAATTTTAAATCAAGTGAGCTCTTTCCCCAATAATGCCAGCAGAAATGTATTCAGAATCAAACTTCCTATTGATTCTTACTCTAATACAAAACAATTTCCTCATAATATATAGCTACAGTTAACTTTCAGAAGTAAACATGCTTTTTTCATAGTGTTACAAATCACAATATCATATCAGATAGCATGCACAATTGAGAACATACTGAATATTTCTTGCTTAATTTACAATACCTTTTTCAGATATCTATTTCAATTATTAACTTCTTACATACTTCATTTAAATTGTAACGGACTCGGTAAAATAATGAAGTAACAATAGATTTACTGGATGGTCTTATATGTATGCTAGAGAAATGACCCAAATAACGGTATGTGAGACTTGTTAGCAACAAGCAAAACTAATTTGTTCACATTAACAATTATAAAGGTTAAAGCACTTTGGAAAAAAATTGTAAACACCAAGGTATGAGATGGACCTGTTTTACATTAAGGCTACAATTTGAGCTTTTCATGAATGAAGCACTTGAACTTTCTTGGAGTGAAGATAGACTTCTATCAACAGGGGTAGTAATACTGACTAAGTTGAATGGTGGATCCTCTGGCGATGAGAAGTCAGAACTATCAAATGTTGATAGGGATACACACTCATCAAAATAGGCCAGAGCTTCATCTGTTAGACGTTTTGACATCTTTCTCCTTTCAATGCTAGCCTGTAAGAGAATTTCATAAATAAGCATGAACACAGGAGAAGAGACAAAGTGTGATGCTCTTATATGAATCCCATATCTATAGAAAACCCAGCATTTTATAGATGCAAATCTATATTCTCAATTAACGTTTTATACAAATGTGTTCAAACACAAAAGATAAGAACGTGCCTAAGCAAGAGGTGAAGATCAAGGAGCGGAAGCCTTTACCAGAAATGTAAAGGCAGACACAATTTCAATGTATGTATATAAAGCATTTGAGCACAGACACATTTTCATACATACTACAACGAACTTTCAAGTGACATATACTGGCAATAATTTTGTTAAATGTTAATATAAATCCAAGAGACAGCATTTAACAATAAATCGATAGAGAATTTGCTATTTAAAAGTTAATCTTCACCCTTTTCATTTATCGTGGCAGTATACGGAGCTAATAAAAATCAACTTTGGGGTACAGCAGTGCTGTTCTCCTGATCAATACTAACCAGGAGAAAAACCTGCTCAATCACCCTAGAATCTAAACCCAAGGGTAGTAACCAAATGATATCATACTAAAAAGACATTTTTCTACCCTTTTGTTTAGATCCAAGGGTGCTTGACCAAGAATTTCCTGGTCAATTACTGACCAGGAGAACATTATGTGGAGGGCAGAATACCTTTAGGGATTGTTAATGACATCATCCTAAAACATGGAAATCCAATATAGATTTATATAAACTCACTGTCCTTTGCAAAAATAAAAAAAACACTTCATTTTCTAAAAACTGAATATAATCTAATGTCTAGCTGCATCCAAGAACCAACAATATAAAGAACAGCACAACACCAACATGCTTGCCATGCTCCCAAGTCAAATAATACCGATAATACTAAATGGAAATGAACTGAATTTCTAGTAGGGAATTGAAGGCTAAGAAAAAAATACTACTTTTCTTCCTGGACGAGATTTTGGCACATTAGATATCTTGGGATCTGGAAGTACTTCCTTTAGGATTCTACTGAGCTCTTGTCCACGATGCTCCTCAACAGCCAAATCTGATTGAAGTTTTCTAGCCCTTTCCTTGGACTGCAAGCTTAAGGCAATGTTCTACTCAGTAAAGGTTTTGTACCCCGATAAACAAAAATAAATAACATAACAAAAATTTAAAGAGCATCAATGGAAAAAAAGAAGGCAAAAAGCAAAAAGAATAAAAGATTCGAAGCATCAATAAACTACACGATGTATCCCTGCAATGACATAATATGCTTAATGGGGATCAACCTCTATTTTAAATCACATCAACAAAAGGAAGCTTCTTTTAGATGAAACTGAGTGCAACAGCCAGCAATTAACTAAGAATCGATCACTCAAAAGTTCTGTCAGAACAGGGTAACTAATTGTTTTTTTATCTTTTGGGTGGTGAAGGTAACTAAATACTATTCCAACCCTTACTCTTGCACTGTAGGATCCTCAAGATTTAGAACGTGAAGTAAATTCCAGATTACACATTACACTTGAACAATGGATAGTAAAAGTACTGAGGCTCAATTATGTATTCCATCAAAAATGAAAGGGAATCTGAATTTACACTATGATGAGAGATATTCCCCTGTCTGGCTTAATCAGATCACTGCATTTTCAAATTCTTTAACATATCCTATCTGGTAACTTCCAATCAGTAACATTTTCGAATGTCATGAGAAAACATGGAACCTCATACGAAGCATGGACACATAAATGGAAATTTCTACCTGCTCAAGTTTTTTGGCATATTCTCCTCTGATGTCCAAAACTAATTCCACTGCACTTGGATTTACTAGGTCAGGAGGGATATCAAAAATGTCCGAAGTTGCTAGTGTCGGAGTACTGCCCCTTAGCATAGCCTGAGTTTGTAAGAAGCAAATAGAATACAATCAAAATAATAACGATGAAAGCACTTTGCAAATAGATATAAATGAAAAATAAAATTAAAATGCCAGCCTCTTGGCATTGCTCTCATTAATCAAAACAATGGCATGGAACTATGAGAGTAAGCACAAGAGCAGTATTATTATAAGAACATGAAAACTATGGCACCTAAGAGCATGTGGACAGTTCTGCTTGTATCTAAACTTCACAAAAACAGATCTACAAATTACAAGTCAAAAGAAGAAAAAGGTTGTGGTTTAGTGGTCATTGTATGGTAGGTTTTGCCTCCATGATCCCTAAAACAAAAAAAACAAAGACATCCTCAACCAATTTGCCCAGAATCTGGTGGTGATCCATATGTTCAAGAGATCACACATACATTAAGGTCTCTTCTTTAACACCTTCATAATATGCGTAGGGTGCAAATTCCGAAGAAAATTTAATGTGAGACACTAGGTTTGTATTGTGTTATCCAATTCCTAAATGTTCATTTTATAGTTTTTAATCTTCCATTTATAATCCCAAATTGTCGTACCTTGCCATCAGTCTTTCTGTGCTATGTGTCCACACAACTGAATTCAGATACTAGAATTTCAGATTGCAGTTTCATATTTGAATTCCAATGAAGATCAGACGACAGAGGTTTGGCATAACTGATCAGAGAATATATTTCTTAAAATAAATTACCACAAAGTTTGATCCGTCCACAGTGCCCCAAAAAGAAATTGATACTCATCTTTCACTTAAGCTCCTTCTCAATTATATCCAAGAAGGTGCAAGTACATAATAATTCCATCACCGCCTAGAATATTTTTTGTATTGTAGTAATTAATTCAAAATACACTAGCACATAGCACGTCTCACTTAAGAACAATCTGTATCATAAAGTTCTGTACAAGTGATTCAGAAAATCCATAGGTACTTACAGTTTCAAGATCATTTTGAATCTCAGAGATAGCACGTCTAACTTCAGATCGTACTGTTTCATATATACTACTACTTGTGGCATCATCTTCCAAATGAACAGCTTGAACCGACTGCAGATTTAAACACCAATTAGTATTTCAAAAGCCAGTTTTATTAACCATTAAACAAACTCATCTAAGCAAGCTGGACACTTCAAGTAATACAAACCAAATTATCACCAGAAGGTCCATAATTTATATTCATCTGTTCACAAGCCGCTTTAAAAATTTTCTCTTCAGCTCCAGATAAGGAACTTGCAGTAGAAACTCTGTCTTCCCAATTCGAAGATTGCAAGGTGGACTAAAAAGAGAAACCCAAACAACAAAAGGCAAAATAATCAACGGACTATATCCATATCAACGCTTCTAGTCATTGTCACAAACACACACACAATTGGTGAATGAATCATCTTACAAAGTTGGCATGTGAAGGCCAGAAAGGCGAATGCTGACTGGACCATGTCCTCAGGCCTTTCAACTGATCCAACTCATCTGAGCTAGTTCTAACTAAACCACCATTTTTGCCCTCCTCTGCTTTATTCCACGAAGATGTACATTCTTGTTCATCTTCACTCTATGCATAACAAACTCAAAACTCAGAACAACTAAGAAAGTCGATTTGAGCTGAACTGAAAAGCAAAATACTAAACCTTGGAAATGACGGAACGCCCCCTGGGCCCCGGACACCTGGAAACGGAGCGGTTGCGACGCCCAGTGTCGACTCTGGAAAGGCTCGGACCCAACGAGGACCGACCAGAGTCAACTCGACCGACCAAAACATCGGCGTTCCGCGACACCGACCGGCCTCTTCTAGTATCAGCAACACTGGACGAGGTTGCCGGGCGCGAATCTTTGTCGGGTTTGAGTATTTTGGTGTCAACGGCTGTTGGGGAATCTGCGGAGGACAAGAAGAGAGGATTGTCTCTCTTGTTAATGTTGTGAGAGTCAAGAGTGGTGGTCCTTGAGAAAGCGCTGACGCTTCTGGATCTTCTGATCGGTGGGTTTGCCTTGTTCGTTGAGCCAGTGTCTATGTCGGTGCACCGTTTAGCTGATGATGAAGTTGAGGCACCACAGGTGGGGTCGCTTCTTCTGCTGGAGGATCTGAAAGCCGAGACCGCCATTCTAGCTTAAGCTGCTGCTGCTGCTGCTGCTTCTTCTTGTTGTTATTCCCCTATCCCATATCTGCTAGCAAGGAAAGTCAAACGGAGGGAAACGAATTACCCACTCTGATGGAAGACCCAAAAACAAGAAAGGTTGGTTTTATCGAAACTATTTACTGTGTTTGTGTTTTTTTCTAAACGCGCATGAGTAATAAACCATTTTACCGTGAGGTTGTGGATTGAGAAGATCATTCACAATTAACAAAAATTAATAAGAGATAAACACCCTTAAAATTCACTTTGAAAAGAAAAATAATTCACATGGAAACTGACCAAAAAAGAAGATAATCACTTCTTACCAATTTATAGTGCGGTTCATTACACACTGGGATCAGAAGTCTAGTTTTGAATAAAAAGTACAATGTAGCACAGTAGTCATCTATCATAACTCTTGTGACACAGTGAAAGTGATACGCAAACTTTAAAAGTTACCAATATGATACTCTAACTTCAATTTGGCTACAGTAGTCATCAGCTGAAACTGCAGTTGGCTCCCTAAATTAACTGGAATCTTCAATTTCTCCCATACCTGTAGATTAAAGCAGAGAATTTAAGTTTGTTTACAAAATAAATCGTGGGTTTTTATATTCGGAGCCTTTTGGTTTATGAGTGCTGATATACCTTAAAATATGTTGCTCCATACTGTACGGCTTCAAGTAGCCTTCGGACTTCGGTTTCTCCAGGAAAAGCCGAAATGGCTACCCCATGTTTCTTGAGTGGTATTATTGCGTCTTTGTTGTGGTGAGAATGAAGAAGAGCACAGAGGATAAGCTCTGGGTGAGGCATGGAGGCTGAAATAAAGATCTGTATCCCACCCCAAATCCCCAGCAAAACGTTGCCTTCCTCACCGTCTTCTTCTACATCTGTATTCAGATCGATAATTGAAGGTTATTATTTTCATTGTACGTTTTTTTGTGAGACTGATGACGTTCATGTCAGCAAACAGATGACGTATTGACCTCAGACATTTTCTTGGTAGCGAAATTGATGTTTGAGTATCACATTGATCGTTTTTTTTAAATCTGGATATCACTTTAACTGTTCTATAAAAATTGAGATACCGACACTGTATTTTACTATTGAATAAATCATGTAAAACTATACCTAGAGAAAGCTAGATGACTTTTATGTGGAAATCATGGAATGAAACAAAAAGTATCTGGCTAGAACTAGTACCTAGGAAAATGAAGAGGCAAGAACAAAAGCCTCCCCACAATTTATCACATGCACCCTATAAGTACCATAAGTAACACAGTTCACATCTAATACTTTATATTTTGTTTGCCTTATGAGGAGTCTGGTTATGGCTCGTGGGCCATAATCTGGCTTGAACCTGAGGGGAGATTGAAGATGTCCAAAAAATTCGGTCATCTAATAGCACCAAAAAAATCATGTAAGCTAAACAAAGAGAATATGAGAAATTTGGGGTCAGTAGAGAGAGAGAGAGAGAGAGAGAGTTTGACGAGGTTGATGATGTTGAAAAATCTAGATTTGTGGTTATCCACTTGTCCCTTGTTAACCACTTTTTTCTCTTTTAAACTAGTTTTTTTTCTCGCCAATTGTTTTTTTAACATTATGAGACCCTATTCTTATAACTCGTCTTAGGTCCTGAAATCTTTGGTTCAGCTCTGCTCATAATAAGAGTGTTACTTATGCTCGGTGGAGTATCACATTAGCCATGCTAATGATGGTATTTACACCTGTCTTTTGAGAGAGTCTGAGGATACTGCCCTAAAAGAACCATCAGTCGACTGGTGTTAACTGAAAGTTTATCCAACACTGAAGACCTCTGTGTCCCAAAGCTCCTCTTCTTTACTTTTTTAGGAGTTCAAACCCAACTTTCATGGGATCAAATCCATCCTTTCCTTTTTATTTTTTGATCTGATCGGTCACCCAAACTTCTTTTTGACATAGACACCTTAGTCTTCTCATTCTCAAAGGTGAGATGCAGCTCAGAAAACAAAAGCAGTGTCATAAGGTATAACGTACCTCTATAGCAGCACCGTCACTCTGTCTGTTTACCAAATGGATCCAGTGAAAATGAATTTCAGAATTTGAATCACTTGAATATTCATTTCAGAAAATGAATTGTCTAGATTAGTTATGATTTTTTAAACGTTTGGATCTGCATTAGTAAATTATGCATATCAATTCTGAGATTTTGTACTAGTTTACTTATTTTCAAAAATTATATAAATTGGTTTGTTATATGAGTTTAGTGTCTTCATGAAAGTTATAGAAAACATCTTAAAGATCAGTTGAGAGTTGAAATATCTTGAAAATAAAGTATCTATAATTATTTATGAATTTTAAAATTAGATGGGACGAGACGGGCCTAACGGTGCTCAAAAGTTCAGTCCCGCATCCCGTCCTGTTGTTTCTCTAACGAGATGGGACAAGACGAGTGTTTTAAGTTTCAAATCCCACCGGGATTTATGCCCACCTGTAGGGTTCACCTTGTCCATATTAAATCTCTTGAGCATCTGTTGGACATATGTAGTTTAGTGAATTAAGACTCCACACATTTGATGCTCTAGCTCAATACCTAGCAAAAACCGGGTCTTCCCCATGTCCTTGATTTCAAACTTAGACTTCAAGTGAGTCGTGGTCTCTCTTATCTCATCAAGAGTACTGATGATGTTCATATCATCAGCATAGACGGCTACAACCGTAAATCAGGAGTATGTTTTCTTTATGAACACGCAAGGTCATAGATCATTGTTCTTGTATCCCAACCTAATCAAGTAGTCACTTAGACGAGTATACCACATTCATCCGGCTTGTTTCAATCAACAGAGTGATCGTTGTAACCTAATGGCATACATACTCCGTTGTTTAGAGTTACTCAATTTAGGCAGCCGAAACCCCTCAAGGAGTTTCATGTATAAATCCGTATCTAGATCCTCATAGAGATATGCAGCAACCACATCCATAAGCTGCATGCCAACATTTTCGGACACTACCAAACTTACCAAGTAGCAAAAAGTAATGATATCCGTCACGGGAGTGTATGTCTCCTCATAGTCTATTTCAGGGCGTTGTGAGAACCTTGCGCCACAAGGCAAGCTTTGTACCTAAGTACCTCGTTCTTCTCATTATGCTTCCTAACAAAGACTCATTTGTGTCTCACAAGCTTTACACTTAAGGGTGACACCACCAGCAGTAACCGTCGTAATTCCGGACTAACGAGTAACCAATACATCATTTGACGTATCAACTACCCTCTGACCGAAACTACAAGGCTAAGGTAAAATAATCACAACACAATGATATGAATGGCAAATATGAAATGATAGATGACAGATAAATATTAAATTATTACACAAGCGAAATGTAGCGAATGGAAACACACGAGAAAAATATATAAAACAACAAGGAAGTTTCAAAATAAACAAGCCAGAATAGTTCAAAGTGTGCAACAACTTATTATTGCAAATACGGAGATTATGAGAAGTGTAGTCCACACCAAAAAGGGTATCCCTAGAAACGAAGATGCACGATGACCGATATCGATCCATGAGCTCCTAGTCGAGCTCCTCTAGTGAAGGGTGCTGAAAACCTGAAAAGATGTAGGAGTGAGCAACTCGTCCTCGCTAACCTAAATGGGGCATAAGCCCAACCAAATCAGGGTTTAAAACCCATGAGAAAAATAAAGTTCATATTTGTAGATATACGTATATAAGTATACGTCTAAGGCATTTAAAACATATGTAGTATTTTCACGCCTCAACCCGAGTTTACCTCCCTAAACTCGAGATAGAACGTGCGGGATCCATCCCAAGAGAGATTTTCTCGTAATCCCTCTTGGGAAGGGATAACCCTTTATCCAAACCATTTTCAAGCAATCCAAACGACACCAAAATAAACCTCACTAACCTGAGGTTATCTTAATTTCTGAATTTGGATTCAATACGAACTATTTCAGAGGACCTAGGGTCTAGATGTTAATTGTGACTGCACCCGAATCCTGATGCGGCTGCCTACGTACCCTTTAAAGATGGATCAAGCCACACGTAGCTCTTACTTCAATTTTCTAACCGGATAATTCCCACTTTTCTATTTAACGGTCCCTTTAAAAAAAACCCGCTAAAAGTATTCCTATAGTAAACCCGGAGTTCAACCCCTCCGCTGGGGTAACATTAATCATCTATTTATCCGGATTATTCCACGACCAATTCCAAACCGATAAACAACATCCAAACACTTAAGTAAATATAATGGCACCCATGTAAATAACAATTCCACCAGGGGCATAAAAGTAATATCAACTAGAGGGTACCCTTGTAATTATCTTAAACTGCCAAGGGCAGTATAGTCAATTCAACATCAATGGCAGTTTGGTAAATATGCTAAGCTGTCAAGGGCAGTATTATCTTTTTAGCCTCAGTTGCAGTCTTGTAAATATGCAAAACTACCAAGGTCATTTCTAGGATTTCAGTCTCAATGACATCCTTGAAATTATCCCAAACTGCCAGGAGAAGTTCTGACATTTTACTCTCATGATAAATGGTAAAATATCAAATTTATCGCAGTAAAAACCTGGGGATTTACCCCTTCTCTACCCCGACCTAACCATACGTCCTACCAGCCATCCCCAACCATACATAAAACTATCAAATGAAGGGTTTAGGTCCCTATTAACTAAAGTGACCTTACTCTATTCCGATAGGTTACAACCTATGATATAAACCTGAAAATACATAAAACAAACAACTATTAGTCAAAATTAACTAAGTAAAAATAAATAAATAAATAAATAAATATACAAAATTAAAAATGACACATTATAAACAAGAGACTTTATAGTCCTCGGCAACGGCGCCAAAAACTGACGTGCCCGCTACTGGACGCGTTACAATTTAAGAACCCTTTTTATAATCGTAGTATAAGGAAAATAAGGTTCGATCAATCCGGGGACTAAGGGTGCTCTTGTCACAATGGTCAAACAAGTTAGTAAACAACAAAATAAGTATGTACAAGTATTATTTACAAAACAATTATTTACAAGACACAAATACAAACATTTACAGTTTTTTTATTTACAAATTTACACATGGTACAAGGTTATAAGGGGGGATTGATTTGGTTTTTAACATCCTAAAAATAGAAAATAAAAACTAAACTAATATGTACAAGTGATCGGTTCATTCAACACTTCCACATAGAGAGAGACTCAAATCCTAACCACACATTATGATTACATTTCAATCTTAACAATATGATTATCATGCCAACTCTAAGTAAAAGAAATAATCCTGAAACACAAGCCAAAGAGGTCATGCATCTCTTAAATTCTACTTTATCACCTAGGCACAGAGAAGTCTAGAACCTAGGATATTTCATGCAAAGGTTGCGATCGATACTCAGTGTCGACTCAAAGTACCCGTCCACACAAAATATGAATCATTAAGTGTAAAAGAATTGAGATTAAACAACAACACATCCGAGAAGTCGTAACATGTAATTGATGTAGTCTACGTCCTGAACTATTTTCATAGCTTTCACCACTTTAAGAATCATATTCACTTGAAGAAGATAAGCACGAATCATGACAAACGTTAACGTGCACTTTAACGTATTTGTTTAAAATAAAACGCAGACTTCCTAACACAAAGAATTTGCAAGATTAGATTGCTAAAATATCATAAACAAAACCATAACATGCTTAATTAAAATTATGAATCTACTAATACCATAACAATCGCAATGAACAACCAAATCCAATCTCATAAACGAAAATCATATTCTGAAATTTATAACTGAAGAGTATACAACACAAGAGGCAAAGATCACTCGTTTTCGTCTTCAAGGAAGCTTGAGATGATGATGGAGATCGGTACTCCTATGCTCCAAAGTTGATGTCGATGTGGAGAAGTCCTTCACGGCTTCACAAGGGAGAGAAAAGACTTTGGCTTGGAGAGAGGAAGGCTGCTCGGCAAATGCTTGGTATTTCTCTAAATTTCTGCGGGAATGAATAACAATTTTTCTAATATAGAGAGCCTCCATATATAGTGGTCATGTCGCCTCCATGAGTCTCTCATCACCATTGATTTAAATCTGATCCAATGGCCACAAATAATAGCACAATTTAATCAAATAATATTCCATATATGTCTTGTGCATTAAGTCTTCGAATTTTGCTTGAAATGTGACCGTATACATTGCTTGTTCTTCAAATAGAATCGGCTGATTATACTTCATTTTTGCCGATTTTATGATGATCATTCCTTCCTTGTTTCTTGCCGATTTGGCGATGTTAATTTCCATATATATACTCCAATTAATGTTCCTAAAAAAGAAGAAAGAAATCAAATTTAATCTCTAGAAATATTAGGAATTGATATGGAGAAATAAAAGGAAGGAATTTCCCTTAATTTGCTTGATTACAAATCAGCCATTATCTTTGATTTGAGTAAGATTCCTATCAAAATTTGTTACTTAATCTCCATTTAAATTCCGCCAAATCCCTTAGGAATTTCCGATTTTCATATGTGCTTCATCGTCTCCATTTAATGCTCATTACTTCTTTGGTAATTTTCTGAATTTAGAAATGACATTGTTAAGAGAATAACATAGCTAAATAAGGTAGGAAACACATTAATAACATAGCATAAAATGTGTTTATCATACAACAACCCAGAAACATTAACACAGGGGAATCAGGCTTACCCTTTGTTGATCTCGAACTCGAACCCATAAGCTTCACCCTTGCAGCAGGAGCTCCAACCAACTGCCACAGGGCTTGTCCAAGCTCCAGAAGCGTGCCTGAAGTCCAAAAACCCCTCGTCGGAGTTGAGAACTCGAAACCCAGAAAAACACAGAAGATTGGAGTTTCGAATTAGGGCATGAATCAAGGAATCAAACACCCAAAAAGGAAAAATGAGACGAGAGGATAGGAGAAGAACCATACCGGTCACGCGCCCTCATGCTGCCTGGATCGCCAGAATTTCGTCGTTGACCGCCGTGCACAGTGGAGATCGATCTCCTTGCACGATGGTTGTCAGGAAATTCTGAGGGTAGGGTTGGATACAGGAGAAGGAGAGGAAGAGAATGGGAGTGTTTTGCCATTGAACGGTGGCCGAAAGCAGCGGAGTGCCGCTGCAGGGCCCGTCAGAGATGAGAGCTCAGGAGGGAGAGGGAGGAGAGGTTTGACCGAGTCAGACCTCTCTCCTCTATTTATAGAGGGACGAACGGTCCAGATTAAATCTGGAAAAAGATCAACGGTCCAGATTAACAATAAAAAGTTACCATGAACAGTAAATAGATATTTTTTTACTATTTACCGTACAGTAACTATACATTATCCCGAATAACTTCCGCATACGAACTCCGATTAATTCATAGGATATACCCACGAGTTCGTATAAACGTCCTCTACAACTTCCCCGAAGGAAGTTTATCCAAATTCTCTACTTATCGCAAAGTCACTTTTTTACGGTAAAGTAAATAACATTTATTACTTCTGTAAACTAAATAAATTCATATTACTTAGCCCGTAGCTCCAAAAAATATTCCGGACATACCGGTGGACTTGTATTATTATATTCTACACCCTTGGGACATATAATCTATTTTCCCCAAAATCAAAACTACCTCGATATTAAACTCGAATATTAATTCGGAGAGAACTAACAGCGCAGTTAGAACCCTCTGTAACCAGCCTGACCCCGGTAACAGGATGAATTTTTTGGGACGGGGTGTTATAAGTATGGTCACGCACACAAAGCTCAAGTAAAAGAATGATAACCACACATGAAGGATTTTCTGGATCCACGCGGCCGTAATCCCAGGTTTGTCTCTACAGCAAACATGGGCCAACTACCTATGCGTTCGAGAATGAATAGTTACGAGAGTATCCATTTATAGCGAATGCCCAACAGATCACTCATAGTAGCATGCCGCACTTATGACTTACGTAACTCTTTACTAGACGAGCGTAAGCGGGGAAGAGTATAAACATGTCATTGTCCCTCTAGAGGTTCGCGGTCATCGACACCATGGAAAGCGTAGTCTAAATACTAGGTCCAGTCACTCTGAGTCTAAGTACCAGAAATCAGGACAACGGTACTACTTTCTGATCCAAAACACACACACATGACGTGTCATGTAACCGGGGTCAAACAACTTCATTTTATTACCTTACAATCGTTAGTAGTATGGACAAGTAGTGATCGTTCTAGCTGAGGAAACCAAAGGGTGATCCAAAGAAGAGAAACAAAACAACTTATAAACAAGTGTTCACATATATACATTGAAATATTATGGGTTTAAGATTAATTTATTCTAACAAATAACCTACTGAAAATTAAACCTAAGATTATTATATACAAGTTATCAACATACTCATGCAACGCATAACACGAAAAACCATCAAGAACATATAACAACTTCATGCAAGGCCGGGCAACAAAGTTTAAATTATCCTAGACACTAACCAATTCCGATTCTAATTAAAGCCTTTGAGTTATCTAATTGTTAAGACTTCTCAGGTATTTAGAACAACCTTTGCGTTTGATCCTAAACATGAATGCTAATTCATTTAAAGACATGTTGCGTAGACATTAAACAAAAAAGCACTTAAGCACATGAGTCAATCGAAAACATAATCTAAGACATGGCGTCACTCATCCTATTATCATGCAAATTATTAGAATTATATCCACCCTAAGTTAATAACAAAGACCAAGAAAACTTTTCGTATGAATCGATTTAAAATTATTATAGTAGATGAAACTGCAACCTAAGGACAGTCATGACCGAGGCAGCCTCAATGATTGATTTAGATGCACGAATTCATGACAATTAATCAATTAGAAATCAAGAATACATCAGAACATGCAACTGCTGCTAAACCTAAATCACGAAATCATCATATATTCAAGAAGTTACAAATCAAAACATAAATCCATTAAATATCACAAAGAAATCCGAAAACCATATTTGATAAATAAAACCAAAATCAAAAAGTATATTACAATAGAGTTCGAAACTATACAGAAAATAATACAAGAATCCATGAGAAAATCACACTTTTACAACCTTTTAAGATTCGACGAGTGTGGGGACAATTGGTAGAAGGGTGGAATGAATTTTATGGTTTGTGGTTGATGAATCAGCTAAGTAATTTTCTATATAGGGTTTGGTAGAGTTTCGCCTATGTAGTAGCAAAGGTAGCGATCCTTTTTCTGTCTAAATTAAAAGCATATATATATAGGAATGAGAGGATGCATCCGGCCACAAGTTCTAAACAGAAAGGTTTAGGTTTTCCTTCTTGAACTTGGTATTGCTTGGTCGACAAGACTTGGGGATTCTAGAGACTTCTATGGCTGGATCATGGACTTATAATTTTTTATTGGACTCGGCATTGGATTTCTCTTCATGGACTAGGCTTCATGGATCAGCTGCTTTGCTTCCCTAGGTCCATCATGAACACAAAACTCCCTCTCAACAGGCAATAGGTTCTAGTAGTCTGAACTTTCGGCAATAATTCAGGCATAACTTCCTCCATAAAATAGATAGATGCAATTTAAAATGTTCTGGAAACTACACTCACACAGCTTTCCGTTCATATATGGTACATCTTCTAATTCCTTGTGAGTCGTCCTGGAGAAATTCTTAAAGTTGGGTGATGTGCCCAAGAAATTCCTGGGACCTGCTGAAATTACATGCTCTCGGCCTCTTGATGTTGCTTCTTGTTTTACTGCCTTCTAAAGCTCTGATTCTGAAGATTCTTTCTCCCATAAACTCTTCTACATGTCACCTAAGTATCATAGAAGTTAAATCAATTTATGACAATGTAAAAGTTTTACAGAATCATCAAAACATCTCTAAAACTCTACAAATTGGCTTTTGACAATTTTCTACATTATTCCTATGTTTAACATGTTTTACACAACTCTACCAAAAACTCTCGACTCTACATTATGACTCTATTCTATGACAATAAGAGATAAATAAGGTACAAATGGAGGTAATAACATATTAAAAATGTCGTATTTTATGCTCTTATCAACACACACACACACACACCAATGCTAGTAAGAGCGTGTGGTTACACAGTAAATCAATGCAGATTATACCGTTACATATATATAATAAAAGAGTAGCCACTAACCCAGGAGGGTTAGTGCTCACCCATTGGGCGTGCCCTTACTACCGAATATGAGAAAGCAGATGGTTGTGCTCCAACTTCTGATCCTCTTGAGGTCGGTGATGATGCGCTTCTGGGTCTGTTTGTAAGGTATAAATGACATAGTCAGGTAAATGCATTTCGAGGATTTATTATCTACAAATTACAACTCGAAAAACTTCTCGTTTATCTTTCTGACCCTAGTGTCAAATTAATTGATACCCCTATTCTTGAACTGGCGAGAATTTGAGATTGTTATCTATTTGGTACTTAAGTCATTTCGTCGCTTATTTAATTTAAAATATTTTTAAACATGGTTTAATAAAGGGTATTTTCAGAATATTTTTCGGAGCTTCCGGCTATTTTCTGTGAATTTCTGAAGTTTATGGTAATTTTGGATTACTATTTCGGTAAAAAAGGAGTTTTACCATTTAATCTTTTTACTTTTCACTTTCTTTAAATCTGGACCGTTGGATTTATTCCAGATTGAATCATGACCGTCCATTTTTGTTTAAAAAGGAGGGAGACCTTTGACCGAAGTCAAAGATCCCATTTTTCGGGTCAACGGCTCCCCCGAGCTCTCTTTCTCCGCTCCACTGTTTTCCGCCGGCGCCGGCGACTCCGGCCACCATAGGTCGGCGGACCACCCCCATTCTCTTCCTCTTATCTTCCTCTACCTAGCCCAGCCTCCACAACCACCATACACCCACCACAGCCAGAGATCGAGCGAGGGGAAGGCTCGACTATTTTCCGGCGAGAACTCGCCGTTCAGGCGACGATTTGGCGCGTGGTAGGTATCTTCGTGTTCCTATTCTCTTCCTCTTCCTTCCCTTGCCTCTTAATGTTTGTTTTGATCTCCAAATTGAAAAGCCCCAATTCACTGTCTTCTTGGGTTTTCTGGGTTTCTCTGTGCACCTCCGGTGGCGTGTTTCTCGGGAGTTTTGGTGGACGTTGGAACTCCGACGAGGCTGAAGACAGAGGGCTGAGGTGAAAGAGGTCATGGTTTGCGAGTTTAGGCAGTAGGGAATCACTGAACTCATGGCAGTGACGCGCAGAGGTGGAGCTGGAGGAGCTGCTGGAGTGGTCTTGGAGGTGGTAGGCAGCAGTAAAGCTGCTGGGTCTGTTGTTGGTTTGAGTTGGAAGCACAGAAGCAGAGGGTAAGGTTTATCCCCTCTTTGAACTGTGGAATTTGGTTGCTACTGTGTTGTTGGTTAAAGGTTTATCCTCTCTTTGAACTTGATAATCGGAGAAACGAGGAAGCTATGGCGGATTTCCGGCAAGTTGACCGGAATCCGGCAGAGGATTCCAGCAAGTTACCAGAATCCGGTAACGATTCCGACGGCAGTAAATCTGGCTGAAATGCCGAGGTAGTCTTCGATCCCTTTAAATGTGTTGTTTCCGTTTAATAGAGTTAAAGTGTCGTAAGTCAGAATTTACGTAAGGAAACGTGTAAAAACGGAAACTAACCGTAATTTGTGAACCTTCCATTTTAGGAAACCTTCTATGTTTGGAAACCTGCTAAATTGGGAAACTTTCCATTTTGGGGAAGTTTCCATTAAGGGAAAGTTTCCATTTTGGGAAAGTTACATTTTCATAAAAATGGTTAAGGAATTGAAATTCAATGAAGTTCGACACTTTTTGGTTAAATTGGTAAAGTGTTAAATTGTTATCGGTAAATGCTAACTGGAATTTCTAAGAAAATGTCAAGTTGACCATGTTAAGTAAAGTTGGTGTTTCACGTAAATCAGTAAATCGACTCAAGGTTAAATATATTGATTAATGTGACACGTTGGGTGTCCATAGTAATTCAACGAATTATTATGTGACGCCCTAACATCAAGTTAAAGTGGTAAAGGGAAGTTTGGAAGCTAAGTCGAACTTCTGGTAAATTGAGTTAAGAGTCGATAACCGGGAAAGAAAGTCAAAAAGGTTAAAGTGCCATAAAAAGGAACTTGGTCAACACGTGGTCAAATAGGATTTCCTGGTCAAACTAGGAAAAGACCAAGTCAGCTATGTAAAGACTAATGTATTGGTTTATTTGTATAGTCTCTGGTCGAACGTGAGACGGGCTCGACTCGTGGTTAGTTCGAGGGTTTCGCTCGAGGAGCTTTCCGAGCAGGAAGGAGGTCGCAATAAGTACTGTGAGTGGACCTTTGTTTTTAAATTAAATTGCATGTCATAGACTTTAATTGATTTCTCCTGCATATATGATTTCCTCCATTTATGTTTTACGGTGGTTTTTGGGAAAATGGGATTTAAGGATTTTAAAGACAAACGAGCCGGGAAAGAGGTTCATACCTTTCCCGTGATTTTAAAGGATTTTCCCAGGATATGATTTAATTGTTATCACCGTTTTGGGATTATGGAGGGGGAAGATTTTAAAAGGAGAAACTTGGCTCATGGATTTAAAAGGTTTTAAAGTAAAGGCAGAGAACCGGTTTTGGGTTCCTGGGAAGGTTTTAAATCCAATGCATTTGGGGTAAAGTCAGGGTGAATTGACTTGGTTTTCAGATTATTTTTCCCACGAGGGTTTAAAGGATTTTAAAAGGATCTTAAAAGGAAAAGGATATAAGTATTGCATGCTAGAATGGACCCTCTCCGGTGGTAGTTGGTCATTTGACCCTCCCGGATAGAGCAGGTCGGGGACCCTCTCCGGTGGTAGCTGGTAATTAGACCCTCTCGAATAGAGCAGGTCGGGGACCCTCTTCGGTGGTAGCTGGTCAATAGACCCTCCCGAATAGAGCAGGTCGGTTTTCTCGTGGATGAGGTTAACACCCCACATAATTGTTTATATTTGAGCCAAGGGATTTAATTATTCATTGTCTATGAGGTGCGTGCATAAGGTTTTATTGGAAAACTCTAAGGGAGAGCATTAAAGGAAAGTAGAGTTTTTATATTTTATTTTTGTCCACTCACGCTAACAGTTTTCAATGTTTCTCCCCTAGGCCCTTCGTTTTCAAATGCCCAGTGGTGCAGAGTTCTAGAGTTGAGGTCGTGCGCATACAAGAGTCGAGGCATAGTCAATCAATCCGTTGCCGCTTGAAATTCTTTATTGTAATCATCTTTGTAGACTGCTCTGACTAACCCAGTTTAGCTAGTTAAGTAGGTTAGGGAGCAGGATGCCTTCATGAGTTAGGGATTGTTGTTAGATACTCATGGAAGTGCTGAGTTGGTATGTAGGAAGGGTTGGCCATTTCAAGGGGGTTTCGGTATGAAGTTCCCTTGAGGTGGTCCCCGCAGGATTTACTTCGGGTTAACGGGATTTAACTCGGGGTGGGTCCTGACAGTTGGTATCAGAGCATTAGGTTATCGTTTCCTGTTACTACCTCATGTACTTGGTAGCACTTAGCGTCTATAGAGTGATGGTCCGACCGCGGCGGATCCATCGGCATTTTATGCTTTGGACGCTTTGTGTTTATCAAGGATATGAGTAGTACTTCCTGATTGATTTATGGACCGAGTGGTCCTATAAACATTTGAATCTTCAAGACTATGCCTCAGTACACCGACCTCACAGAGAGCTCTTGTAAGGAACAAGGTAAGCTCGTTACGTATTTATTGTTATGAGTTCCCCAAGGAGTAATTGAGATTTGGGTCGGGGATCGAGCTGGAAACTCACGTTGTTTAACGTTTGAGCATTATGTGTGAGTACTCGGTGGTGAAACAGTCAATTCACGCCTAGAAGGCTGCCATGTTTGTTGGCACGGATGTTGTAGAAACCTGAGGCGAGGCCTTGGTGTTCGAGTTATGAGACTCTTAGAAGAGAAGAGTCGTAAGAGTTAATGAAAGAGGTTGCATCCTGCGATGGAAAAAGAGCTGAAGTCGCCTAACGCGATTATTCAGAGAGGATGAATATTAAGATTTGACGATTACCAAGATTTTGTTGAGGTTCGTCATTAGTGTGGTTTCAGAGAAACCAACGGACATATGAAAGTGGAATGACTCAAGGAAATTTGTGTGTTGTTATTTTGTGGTCTGGATCTAGTGACGAGTCCTGAGTGTGACATAATTAAAGACATTAAGTGATAGGCTGGTTTGGTCACTTGATTCTTTATGTGACCGCCACTGAAACTAATGGTATGGGTCAGCTTTGGTGCTGACATTGTTGTCGTCAGCCCTGACCAGATCCTCTTCGCTCCAGCCACCCATGATTGGGGTACTAGAAAGATTTGAATAGTTAGTGAGTCCAAGCATGGTTTGAATTGTTGGTGACAATGGACATTGGGCCATTTATCGTGGAGGTAGAAATTAAATCGTGTCACCAGATCTTGGTGGCTCATGTCAACCATAAGGTGAGTTATCCACCTGTGGTCAAGGTATATTATTAGTACACCTGTGGAGGGGTCTCCAGGTTGGCTGTGATAGAGTTCGATTTTGAGATCGAGCGAGTGTTACGAGTTGTAGCTAAAAGTATTTGGTTTTGAAATTTAAGAAACATGTTGGAAGTGGCAACAAGCCACTGGGTCATGGACCAAGGGTGCTTGGGGTACCGGAGATAGTGAGATGAGTCTTGACTGACTTTGTATTATTGTGGTGTAGGAACCGGTCGTTGTGCAAACGACACTGTTTCGACTGCTGAAGACGTACATGGGTATACCCCACATGAGCACGTGTACCCACCTTTGTAGGGAAGTGGTAAATTGAAATCTGAGTAGCACATGCTGGTAAGGCATAATTATTTTGTACAGCTGTGTGTGGTCGAAATGACACCAGATAAGTGACTAAGGCTGATGATGACATCATCTTAAGAATGTGTCATGAGAGTTCCATTTATTGAGAATGGAGGTTAAGGACGTTTGTCAACAGTTTTGTGCAAAACGTCAATTAAATGGTCTAATCGTCTAAGAACAGGTCGGAAGTGAGTTATTTGTAGTCGCTTCGACTTTCAAGATGGTTAGTTAAATTGTTAAATGTTGTTAGTAGGTAGTTGATTGCATGCTAAGTTAAATGCACGGAAGTGGTGAAGTGACAGCAGTGGGGAAAGGTTTACTAAATCATTGTATAGGAGTGAGAATGTTTGTAGATGGTGAAGCTTCAACCTGCAACCAAAGTCGTCCGTTATGACACTTGGTTTCTTCGAGGGCGATTAACTGAGCTTGATGGCATGAGAATTTTTGCATTCACTGGCTGCGGTTTAAACAATTATTGTAACCGAAGGTGTACTTAGTCGTGTTTGGGGTTCATAAGTTACATCCACTGCAATGACAGGCAATATTCTCAATATTGAAATGAGGATTTAGATCTGGGAGATTGAATTTTGGTGTATATAATGGAATCCTGAGAGGATTAAGGAATTGTTGGCATTGCTATGGTCATTGGTCATTTGAGTAGTGACCCTACTTGTAAGGAATTATTGACCTTGCGGTAGTTCTTGGCGCCACGAGTGTAGAGTGGTAGCAAGAAAGATCATTGGAGTGGAGTGCAATAACATCCATTACGAGAGTACATCTCATCGTAGTCGATCCCAGTGCGTGTTTATGAGAAACCTTGCGCCATAAGGGAGTTTGAGACTCTTGTTCTCACTACGCTAACTCACAAAGGTTTACTTGATAGGGTTTACACTTGCGGTGTCGGCAACACCTGCCCAAGGACCTATCCCTTTGTCCGGGTCGCATCTTCCCATTTTAGGTCAATACAGTTTGTCGACATATCAACAAACGTGTGGTTCGATAAACTCATCATCCCACGTCCTCATGTACACTAGTGTAGTCATTGTAGAGATCTCTTTCTATGAATTGGATTTTGACATTGAGGCGTCCCCCAACGATAGTCACAATTCAGACAAACATGAGACGGACTGAGTATCACTGATCAAAGGACCAGTAGTGCCAAACTCGCTTTCTCTCTCAGTGCGAGTGTATATCGAACCCAAGGGCCTTAACGTAACCTTCAGGGAGCCACAAGGCCTAGGACACCATGTTGCCACATTATGGCGCCGTCACATCACCACGCAAGGTGACGGCATCAAGACCATCTCAATATGGCGGAGCCATGGCAGCAAGACCACCTCAATCTGGTCGAGCCATGTCCTTTTGGTAGGACACCATTCCTTACAGACATATGCAGCAATGATCTCGTCACTATAGTTCTATGGGGATTATGTTGAGAAACTAGCACTCGGCAGCTATGCAGCACTGGTCCTCTGTAGCTAGGCACTAGGCGCACTACAGCTGGCAGCTGGGCAGCCTGTGCTCTACAGCGTGGCGGTGGTGCTCTGCAGCTAGACGCTGAGCATCCTACATCGGTAGCTGATTCTCCTACCATATTCTCAACAGGACTTCTACCCGGAGAAATGTGCTAACGTTGATCAAACACAACGCAGGTTTAATGAATGAGATGATTCTCTAAATCCGAACTCTCTTTAATAGCATAACACAAACCAACATTGGATTCCTCACAACGTGGACCTAAAACCATCTTCGGTGCATGGTGCACGGTAACTAGTGCTTGTCACTCGGCAGCTAGTGCTCTGCAGCTGCCCTAGGCAGCGCTCGGTAGCAATCGGCAGTCAGCGCTCGACAGTCCATAGTAATTAGTGTTTAAGGCTTCGGCAGCTGGTACCCATATGCACATATAGTGCCTGGCAGCAGCGCACGTGTGCACATTCGGTGCCCGGCAGTAGCGCGCGGCAGCGCCTAGGCAAGTGCACATACAGTGCCTGGCAGCAGTGCATGCGTGCATAGGGGCAAGCCCTGGCAGCAACGTGCACGCGCATAGGGGCAGGTGCACATACGGTGCCCGGCAGCAGCGCACGCGTGCACAGGGGCAAGCCCTGGCAGTAGCGTGCACGCGCACAGAGGCAGGTGCACATACGGTGCCCAGCAGCAGTGTGCACGCGCACAAGGGCAGACCCTTGCAACAGTGCTCAGCAGGTGCATGCGGCAGTACAACAGTCAGTAGGTGCACGCGACAGCACAGCAGCCAGTAGGTGCGCGCGCCAGAACACATCACTCGGCTGCAACGCACGTGTGTCAGGGCACAGCGCTCGGCAGCTGTGCACGTGCCAGATCACAGTGGTCGGCAGCAGCGCACAGCGAGCAGCATGTGGGCTAGTGGTGCTGGTAGCCAAATGCACATGTTTTAGGATTTTCATAATGACCTGCAAAGACAAACGTCCCAAGCATAAAATGGGGATGGAGAAAGGGAGGAACGGATTTTATCCTCCCCGAGGTTATTGAACTTTGAAATTACTCAAAAAGTAAAGCTTACTTGCTAGTCTGCCAAATAGACTGCATTTATATAAGCTGCTCCATGCTTCCATGCTCAAGTCCATGCGCTTTCGGCGATCGTTCGCGCAATTCCATCGTGAATTGTCACATGTGAAGGCCATGAAACACATGAAAATCATATGGTTAGTTAATCTTGCCATAAAACAGTAGCAAATAATTGAAAAACATCAACCATATGAAGGATTCAAAGAGAAATTAGGAATACAACCCGTTTTTCTCAAGGAAAATTGAATCTTATGCGCGTTGCAGTCATTGGGAGGCCGGTTCACCCAATTTTACTCCGGTTCTGGGGTGTCCTTTTGTCTGAAGGATCCTGACATCCTTGTGCATAACCTCTCCAAATTTCACTGAAATCAGAGTTCCGAAAGTGCCGAACCGGTTGCTTGAATATTTCGACCGGTCTGGGGATTCCGGCGGCCGGTTTGGTTGCTTTCCGACCGGTTCTTGGGTTGAGGCTGGCGGCGTTGGAAGCATATGAGCCATATCGTCAACTTCTCTGTTGGTGAAGGAAAGCCAATTCAGAAATTATTCTGTCGATATTGGAGTTTGAAACCTGAGACAGATTTTAGGGTTTATTGGTGCGTAGGTGCACAGGAGGTGCACCGGGGGTGCGCGGCGGTGCCCAGGGGGGTACGCAGCGGTGCCCAGGAGGTGTGCAGCGGTGCCCAGGAGGTGCGCAGCGGTGCCCTGAGGGGTGCGCAGTGGTGCACAGGAGGTGCGCAGCGGTGCACGGTGGTGCCCTGAGGGTTTAATGAATATAAGGAATAAACTAGAAAAATTAAAAAAAAATCTTTTTGTTTTCTTTTCTATTTTTATAAGATAAAAGACAGGAATAAAAGATAAAATAGTCATTTTGTATCAAAACACATGTTTTCGTCAGCGTTTTTAACAGAACTAACGACTTTATATACTATTATTTAGTTGATATAAAAACGTCGGATACCTTTTTGAAGTTTTTGAAAGTTGAGATGCTAAAACTTAGTTTCGCAAAAACGTGAGATACTATTTAAACTATTTTTCCTTCAGGTTAAAACGGGTTAAAACTGTCAGCTTTTCTGGTGTAAATTTTAATGAGATTCATGGTGAATTTCAACTTCATTAACCGTGAATTTCCGCCTCCTCACGTGATCGGTCACATATACACAGTTTTTCTTTGCGACTGACAATCATTCAGAGTAGCAGACTACCAGTGCCATCAAGCCATCACCTCCTTCTTGAGCACGGTGTGCTTGGTAGTTATATTAATCTATCCATCTGTTCCGAAGGTATGATCTGTTCATCTCAATCTCTAATCTCTCTCTCGCCATCCATCTCTTCTGTAATTTGCCATGAACCGAAGAAATCTTCGTTTTCCATCATCGGGTGGATATTCCCCATTTACATTACACGTTCACACACCACCGCCTTCGGTCCACGTGATAAGAGCATAAAATGCTACGTTTTTAATGTACTTTTATCCTATTTATACTTTGTTTAACTCTTAATTTGGTAGATTCGAGTCGTTAGATAGAGTCATGATTGTTTGGTGGAGAACAAGTGAAAACGTGCTTAAATAGAAGAAAATGTGGAGTTTTAGCAGAATCCTAATCAAATTAGGAATCCTAATCACACTAGGAATGTAAAGTCAATTTCGGCGTTTTTAAAACAATGAAGATTTTCAGAAGTTGAGTAAAAATGGGAATCTTTATTCAACTAGGAAACCAAGTTGAGTTAGAAATCCTCATTGAATTAGGAATCCTTATTTAACAAGGAAACTAAGTTGAACTAGGAATCCTTATTGAATTAGGATTGCTAAGCTCTATATATACTCTTGTTGCTGACTAACAATTATTAATTTTCTATCATTTGCAGAAATATTCCTAACATGAGGAAAGAAGAGAAGTGCATATTTGTAGAGGGAGAAAACGGTGGGAAACACAAACCAAAGAGGAGAAGGATTCCTAAAACATGAGGAAAGAGGAGATTGCAGCCGAATCAAGTTCTCAAGGGAGAAGACAGCCGAATCAAAGTTCTAAATCAACAAGAAAGAAGCATTCCTAAACCTAATTGGAGAAGGAAGCCAACTCAGCAAATCCTAAACCTAATTGGAGAAGGAAGCCAACTCAGCAAAAAACCCTACTTCTCCCCTCTATTTAAAGGCGGCAGCTGCAAAAGAAAAAAGGAGATCGCCCCCCCCCAAAAAAACACATCCGCCTCTCACACAAAGCATCGGCTCCCCAAACACAGCCGCACTTCACAATTTTCAAGAGAAAAAGTCAGTCCAAGAATCCTCCACCGAATATCTTCATTCATGGTTGTTTTAATTTCTGTATACATACAAGATTTTCTCTATAAATTTGTAATGATTTGTGGATGTTCATCTGTTTTATGAAGTATTCCTTGAATTTCTGAAATTCTATTATGTGTTTTGGTTGTTTCTTGGTTTAATTCTCGATCTATGCATGTAATGGTTCGAATTTAGGTCTTTAGGGCAGTAGTTAATTGCTTGAATTCATGATGTAATTTGGTTTATTTTCTGAATTTGTATGCACAAAAGTCATATGCACAAGGGCAACTTTGGCCATGGCTGTTCCTTGTGTGTTGATTTCATATGCTGATTGAACATAAGTTGAATCATACGCGAAGTTGGTTTAATTTGTGTTTATTCTAAGAGCTAGAATAATTCTGAAAATTTACATGTCGATGTGAGATGAGGTGACGCCATACTTGCTAACATGTTTCCAATTCGACTTACTGTGCTTATGTGCTTTTTGTGTTTAATTTCTACGCGAAGTGTCTTTGAACCAATTAGTACCATGTTTAGGATTATACGCGAAGTTAATTCTAAATACTTGTGAAGTCTTGAATGATTAGAATAACCGCGAAGGCTCTAATTAAATTGGAACTAAATATGATTTTGAAATCGATTTTTAACCTGCTGCCCTATTCCTTTATTTGAGTTTGTTACATGTTTAGAGAGTTGTGTTATGTGTTTTGTGTGCAGTGGTTGATCAACTGTATATAATTAGTTTTAAGGTTTCTGTTAAGTATTAGTGTTTTTAGATGATAAACTCTTACATCCCCCCTATGTTTACTTAATTATGTTAACATTTTCTGTTTTCGATTACCCTTCAATCTCCTCGGACAGAACGATCCCTACTTATTCGTACTAACGATGACATTTTGCAGGTTATAATGTTGTGAGGTTTGATTCGGTCACGCGTTTATATGCGCGTGACGTGTAAAAAAATCTCATCACCACGCTTCGCCTTTGAGCATTGGATTCGGGTCACCTGCCTATGTCTATTTGTGTAAAATGATAGATGAGAATTGTAATAATTTACAGGCTCAAATTAATGAGCTGAGGGAGCTTGGCGTCAATAATGTGAATGAGCTTCATGAAAGCATGAAGAAATTCAGGGAGGAGGTCAACCTTGGCATCAAAAATGGCAGGAAGGAGAGCAAACTTCTTGATGACGAGATGAGCAGACTCAAGAAGGAGCACAAGAAATTCAGGGAGGAGGTCATCCTTGGCATCGAAAATGCCAGGGAGGAGGTCATCCTTGGCATCGAAAATGCCAGGAAGGAGAGCAAACTTCTTGATGACGAGATGAGCAAACTCAAGATAGAGCACAATATGAGGATGGCGGCTCTGATGCGGGAGATAATGAACCTGAAGAGGAATCTCGTTCCCTAGGTAAGCTATGCATATGAATTGTTAAAGCTAATTAACATATGAATTGTACTTATGATTGCATATAATGTATGTGAACATATGAACATGAACTTGGCAATCCTTTGAATATAATATATCTGAACATATGAACATGAATTACAGTATAACTACATATAACACTTAATTGTGCACTGAAAAAAAGGAGAAGTTGCAGCCGAATTAACTTCAAGAGGAGGAGTTTGCAGCCGAATTAATCTCAAAAGGAGGAGTTTGTATTCGAATTAACTTCAAAAGGGAGAAGCCAGCTGAATTAGAGGCCTAAATCAACAAGGAAAGAAGCAATCCTTAACCTAAATGGAGAAGAATTGCATCCAAGAGTCCAGCCCATAAAGGGAGTTGAAGCAAACCCTACTTCTTCCCCTATATATATGCGGCAGCTGCTGAGGAGAAAGGGGTCGACCCCCTATACAAACACATAGCATCTCGTCCTCTCCTTCATCTCCCCACATCAGATCTCACCCTCCTCCTACACAGCAACATCTCGTCCTCCTCCATCGCCACACTTACACAAACACAGCAGCTCGGCCTCTCTTTCCACAACATAGCAGCCTCATCCTCTCCCTCTCACCATACAACATCCCGCCTCCATCACATACAGCAGCCGCTACCATCACCAACACAGCCGCACACAGCCGCCTCTCCTCTTCCACCAATTCAGCCGCTGCTCACACCAAATCAGCCGATCTCTACACCCTAAGTCAGTCTAAGATTCATGGTTGTTTTAATTTATGTTTACATTCAGTATTTTCTTCATGAATTTTGTAACAAATTATGGTTATTCTTATATTGTATGAAGTGTTTCTTGGATTCTCTTATGTGTTTCGATTATTGCTTGGTTTAATTCTCAACATATGCATGTGATGATTTGAATTGAAGTCTTAGGGCATTAGATTATTAATTGAATTCATAATCTTATTTGGTTTATTTGCAGAATTTGTGCACACAAAAATCATTTGCACAAGGGCAGCCTCGGCCATGGTTGTTCCTTGTGTATTGATTTCATATGCTTATTGAATATAAGTTGAATTATACGCGAAGTTGGTTCAATTTGTGCTCATTCTAAGAGCTAGAATAATTCTGGAAATTTACATGTCGATGTGAGATGAGGTGACGCCATACTTGCTAACATGTTTCTAATTCGACTTACTGCGTTTATATGCTTTTTGTGTTTAATTTCTACGCGAAGTGTCTTTAAACCGATTAGTACCATGTTTAGGATTATACGCGAAGTTAATTCTGAATATTTGTGAAGTCTTGAATGATTAGAATAACCGCGAAGGCTCTAATTAAATTGGAACTAAATTGGATTTTGAAATCGATTTCTAAACCTGCTGCCCTATTCCTTTATTTGAGTTGTTACATGTTTAGAGAGTTATGTGTTATGTGTGGAGTGGTTGATCAACTGTATATAATTAGTTTTAAGTTAAGTATTAGTTTCTTTAGATGATAAACTCTTATATCCCCCATATATTTATTTAAGTATGTTAACATTTTCTGTTTTCGATTACCCTTCAATATCTCCGGACTGAACGATCCCTACTTATTCGTACTAACGATGACATTTTGCAGGGTTATAAAATTGTGAGGTTTGATTTGATTACACGTTTATATGTGTGTGACACGAAAAACTCTCACCACAATGACATATCCAAAACAGTTGAGATAAAGCAATTCAGAGTGACCTGGGTTCTTTATTACAATCCCACAAAAGACTAGTTACCTCTCTGCAAATTCAACGGCAGTCTCCCCAGGCTTGATATTTTCAGGCTCCAAATACCACACATTACAAACAACAGCCCAGGATGTCATAAGCTGTAGGAGATGCATTGTGAAGGACTGCCTGCAACAGAATGATATTACATAAACCCTTACAGTAGCATAACAACAACCGAAGCATGTGAAATATCAAAAATAGAGTACCATCAATGGACAGGTCACAAGGATTTAACTATAAGGATCATGCATTTAAACACTATCACGCTTTCTAAACTAGTATCAGAGTAGATATGAGTTGAACTTTCTTGGTAATTTTAAGAAATAAAAGTTGAGGGACAAGCCTATCCAAGTGAATAAATAAGCCTGAGTTCAAGCTATGTTACTAATATTAGTGTGCCAGAATGCTTACTTTCTGCTGTTCCAGAATGCATCAACAAAGATTTTATTGTACTTGATTGAAACAGGGCAAACTGAGCAGCCAAGCTCAAATGCACCCTAAACATATAAAAAAAGAAGTTTAGATCAAACAAATAAGACCTGAACTTCTTAATAGAAACAACTTCCTATAGGAAACCACAAATATCAACACACTAAAACCTAAGTGAAACAAAAAACTCAGATACATACCTTCTTAAACATGACAGTGTTCCCTGGGGAAATATTAGGAGAGGGTTATTGTCAGGCATGATCCCTTAATCTGAAAAAGAGATATAACCGTACAATTTCTCGATCCTTTGCTTCTGTACGATTGAACTAGATACATCCTACACTCTCCAAAATAGTTGTTTGCAGCAATCCTTCATATGGGCATAAACAGAGAGAATAAGCATTGTTATTTTATTTTTCACCAAAAAAAGAATCAAAAAGGACCCCATTCATTATGTGCAAAATGAACTTAGATATTTCCAATTCCGGATTGTAATATTTGTGGCAAACAAAACTAGAATAGATCTAAAAGGCCAAAACCTTGGCTCTTCACTTGGCCACTTTTACAGAAGGACATAGAAGAAAAATTATAGTAACACTACTAAGTTCATTTTTAAACCATTAGTATAAAATAAAATCATATGAATCCAGTAAACTTCACTTCCATCAAATGTCTGAGGAACTAACATGTTAGATTGATAATTGTAATAATTGCACTACCTTAATTGAACAAATCTAACCTGATGTTTCATTGATATAGACAAGTTAAGTATAGAACTTTGTGGATGAAAGTGACTCGAGTTTACATGGAGGTTTTGGCAGAAACACTTTCAAAATTGCTATAAATAACCTCGGGAAAGAATATAAGCCATAACGCTTACCAACCCATCCAGGATGCTTTTGCATGATTACAGCAAATGCTGTCATTTGTTCTAGGATGATGAAATCAATCATAGAAGTATTATTGGCCGCAAAAATCAATCATAGAAGTATTATTGGCCGAAAATGAATGTAATTATTTAGAAAAAAGGAATATTAAAGTTACAAGTACCGGCTTTGATCGGATACCTTCACAACCCCAGTCCACGATGCAACAAAGAAGCTACAAATTAACTCCACCAAACATCTCTGAAGGAAAAATGAACGACAGGGTAATAAGTGCAGGATGTTCAATATAGAAAGCAACACGAAATGAAGGAGCATCCAGAACACAAGTGTATTATGCCCTACACAATTATAGACTAGAACTACCACCCTTAGGATTAAGCACGTGCTACACAAAGACTAGAGCAAAAGGTAAATAACTTCTGTTCAGAACCATGGAAAAATATATATTATTTTTTGGAGTGCATAAAACTACATTGTACTAACCCTTTGGCACAAAAGACTAATCTATCTGCTACAGGTAACATACTTGTTTCGGATTGCAGAGGTCTGGTGAACCAAGAAACCCAATGTGCTTTGATCAACCTTGTCCAAGCACACAAACCTAGCCCAATCTTTCTAGCAGAACCATTAATAGACTCCATCACCAGACAATTGGGATTCCCAAGAGAGGCAGTCACAAGGGGTTGATTTAATCGGGAATGAAGATACTAAACCATTAGTATAAAATAAAACGGGATAATGACTATTTACATAAAATATAAAAAGTTAAATGTTAAACCAATAAATTAAAAAGTTAAATGTCTATTCTAATACAAATATGTACTTACTAATGTTCAAACACATAAATCTTTATTAAATTCATAATAAAATAATATTTTTTAAGACAATTTTACGGTCACGCCCGACCCAAGTTTACCTACCTAAACCTGGGTTAGGACGTGTGGGACCTATCCCAAGAGAGATTTACTCGAAATCCCCCTTAAGAAAGGATAACCCTCTTTCCAAACCAAATTCAAACAGTCCAAACAATACCGGAATAGACCTCACAGCCGGTGGTTATCCCGATTTCCGCATTTGGATCTCAAACTAAACATTCAGAGGACCTAGGGTTCTAATAATATTTGTGACTGCACCCGAATCCTGGTCAGACTGCCTACGTACTGTCACACCCCGAATCTTTTAAAGTTAATAAAGGTTACCTTTCACAGAGATTCACGAGTTACCGAGGATTTTTAATTGCGATCGGTAATTCGATAAGTTATCGCTCGAGTTAATTTTTGAGTTTTTAAAAGTACTCCAAATACCTGAATTGATGACTCGATGTGGTAGTACGTGTCAACGCGAGTCTCCCGGTATTTTCGGAATATTTTTCGGAGCTTCCGACTAATTTCTGTGAATTTCTGAAGTTTATGGTAACTTTTAATTATTCATCCGGTAAAAAGGAGAATTACCATTTTACCTTTTCACTTTTCACTCTCTTTAAATCTGGACCGTCAGATCATTTGGGGAATTGATCTGGACCGTCCATTCAAGTATAAAACGGGGAGTAATGGGTTGACTTGGTCAAAAGACCAAACTCGGGTCAAACCCGAGCTTCTTCTCCCCCTTCCTCTCGCGACACAGCGTCGCCCTTCCCCCTCGTCGGAGCTGCGTCCGGCCGCCCCACACCGGCGCACCACCACCAATATCTTCCTCTCCTTCTTCTCTTCAAAACCCCCATCACTTTTCACTCCGAGAGGCAAGGATGAGGGAGATCGACCGAGTTGGGGTGCGGCGGTCTTCGCCGGATTTTGGTCGTTCCAGGCGGAGTTAGGGCGCGTGGAAGGTAAGGTTCGCCTCCTCTGCACTTCCTCTTTCTTTTCCATGTCTTTGAACAATCGATTCGAGCCTGAATGAATTCTCCCTTTCCCTCTGTGTTCACTGTTTCTGGGTTCCTTGTTCTTCCTCAGGCGACCGAGCTCTTCGAGCTCTTAGTGGCCTCTCAGCCTCCTAGTGACAACCTAACTACAACAAAAGCCTTTGGAGAGCACCTGCAGTAGTGGGGTGCTGGTTTGAAGGGGCAGTGACCGAGGCAGTGACCGAGGCGGGACTTGGGTGTACTCAGAGCTCCTGTAGAGGATGATGGAGCTGCTGGGTCTTGAAGGGGAAGTCCTGCAAGTCGACTCTGGGATTCGAAGGGAGGCCACTGTGTTCCTGCCTCGGATTGGAGTAAAGGTGAACTTTTGGTTCTAGGGTTATAGTGTTGTTGAATTTGCTTGGAATTGATGTTGTGTTGTAGTGGTGTTTAATTGTGTCGTTTTTGTTGCATGTGTCGAGAACTTGGTGATCGAGAAACGGGGAAACTCTGGCGAAATTCCGGCAAGTCACCGGAATCCGACGAAGATTCCGGTGATACGGTAAAACCGGCTGAATGCCGAAGAGGTAGGAATTGATTCTTTCAACAACCTAATTGTCGTAAAGTTTCCGTAAATTAAGAATTGGATTAATTACGGTTAATTGGACAAAAGAAGGAAGTTCTATTTTGGGAAACTTCCCATTTAAGGAACTTTCTATTTATGGAAAGTGAACATTTGGGAAGTGAATTAAATGAAGGAAGGTGAAGTCCAATAGTAAAGGATTTGGGTAATTAAGGGAGGCTTGGAGTAAAAGATTGTGTGACTACCTAGGTTGTTGTGAATGAGTTGGGTAAATTTATTATTAGATTTATCGACTCACAATTAGTAATTTGGTTTAGGCCGTGGATTGGATGTGCTTAGTAATTTCACAAAATTATTATGCGATGACCTAACTTCAAATGAAATAGTAAAGGAAAGTTCGGAAGCTGAGTCGGACTTCCGGTAAATTGAGTTAAGAGTCGATAACCGGGAAAGAAAGTCAAAAAGGTTAAAGTGCTATAAAAAGGAACTTGGTCAACTTGTGGTCAAATAGGATTTCCTGGTCAAACTAGGAAAAGACCAAGTCAACTTTGGAATAACTAATATGATGATTTGTTTGTACAGTCTCTGGTTGAACGTGAGACGGGCTCGACTACGCGGTTAGTTCGAGGGTTTCGCTCGAGGAGCTTTCCGAGCGGGAAGATCGCAATAGTACTGTGAGTGGACATTTGTTTTAAATTAAATTGCATGCTTTATACTTTGATTGGTTTCTCTTGCATATATGATTTCCTCCATTTATATGTTTTACGGTGATTTGGGAAAATGTGATTTAAGGATTTAAAGGCAAACAAACCGGGAAAGAGGTTCATACCCTTCCCGTGATTATAAAGGATTTTCCCGGGGTATGTTATTCTTGATTATCACCGTTTTGGGATTATGGAGGGGGATGATTTTAAAAGGAGAAATTTGGCTCACGGATTGGGTTTTCGATTTATTATTCCCACGAGGTTTTACAGGTTTACAGGTTTTACAGGTTTTACAGGTTTTAAAGGGACGTTGGAAAGGGAAAAGGATTGTATGCTAGCATGGAACCTCTCCGGTTGAGCTGGTCAGTAGACCTTCCCGGATAGAGCAGGTCGGGGACCCTCTTCGGTTGAGCTAGTCATTAGACCTTCCCGAATAGAGCAGGTCGGGGACCCTCTCTGGTGGAGCTGGTCACTAGACCTTCCCAGATAGAGCAGGTCGGGGACCCTCTCCGGTGGAGCTGGTCATTTGACCTTCCCGGATAGAGCTGGTCGGGATTTCTCGTGGATGAGGTTAACACCCCACATTTTAATTATTTATGTGTGAGCCAAGGCATCATTGATGATTTACTTGCATGCGGATTTTCTTAGAGAAACTAGAGGGAGAGCATTAAAGGAAAGTAGAGTTTTTATATGTTATTTTTCGTCCACTCACTCTAACGTTTTTTCTATGTTTCTCCCCTGGGCCCTTCGTTTTCAAATGCCCAGTGGTGCAGGGTTCTTGAGAGGAGGTCGAGCGCGTACGAGAGTCGAGGCATAGTCGATCAATCTGTTGCTGCCGCAATTTATTAGGGTAATCATCTTTGTAGACTGCTCTGACTAACCCAGTTTAGCTAGTTTAGTAGGTTAGGGAGCAGGATGCCTTCATGAGTTAGGGTTTGTTGTTAGATACTCATGGAAGTGCTGAGTTGGTATGTAGGAAGGGTTGGCCATTTCAAGGGGGTTTCGGTAAGAAGTTCCCTTGAGGTGGTCCCCGCAGGATTCACTTCGGGTTAAAGGGATTTAACTCGGGGTGGGTCCTGACAATTGGTATCAGAGCATTAGGTTATCGTTTCCTGTTACTACCTCATGTACTTGGTAGCACTTAGTGTCTATAGAGTGATGGTCCGACCGCGGCGGATTCATCAGCATTTTATGCTTTGGACGCTTGGTGTTTATTAAGGATATGAGTTGGTACTTCCTGGTTGAGATATGGACCGAATGGTCCTATAAACATTGGAATCTTCAAGACTATGCCTCAGTACGCCGACCTCAAAGAGAATTCCTATAAGGAATAAGGTAAGCTCGTTACGTATTTATTTTATGCGTTCCCCAAGGATTTTGTTTTAAAAGGATTTATTGAGATTTGAGTTGGGGATCGAGCTGGAAACTCACGTTGTTTAACGTTGAGCATTATGTGTGAGTACTCGGTGGTGAAACAGTTAATTCACACCTGGAAGGCTGTCATGGTTGTTGACAGGGATGCTGTAGAAGCCTAAAACAAGGCCTTGGTGTTCGTGTTATGAGGCTCTTAGCAGTGAAGAGTCATACGTGTTAATGAAAGAGGTTGCATTCTACGAAGGAAAAAGGAGCTGAAAGCGCCTAGCGCGATTATTCAGAGAAGATGAATATTATGATTTGACGATTGCCAAGATTATGTCGATGGTCGTCTTTTGTGTGGTCCCAGAGGAGCTGTCGAATGTGTCGAAGTAGAATGACTCAGGGATTTGAGTGTAGTCGTTTTGTGATCAATGGACTTGTTTCTGGTGACGAGTCCATGATGTGACACTACTGGAGAATGTTAAGAAAGTGGAGGCTAGTTTGGTCACTTGATCCTTTATGGGACAACCACTGAAACTAATGGCTTGGGTCACCTTTGGTGCGGACATTGTTGTCGTCAGCTGCGACCAGATTCTCTTCGCTCCAGCCACCCATGATTGGGGTACTAGAAGATTTGATTTGTTGGTGAGTCCAAGCGTGATTTGAATTGTTGCTGACAATGGACATTGGGTCATTTATCGTGAAGGCAGAAATTAAATCGTGTCACCAGATCTTGGGGCTCATGTCAACCATAAGGTGAGTTATCCACCTATGGTCAAAGTATTTCAGTTAGTACACCTGTGGAGGGGTCTCCAGGTTGGCTGTGTTAGAGTCTGATTTACAGATCGAGCGAGTGTTACTAGTTGTAGCTAAAGGTAATTGGTTTCGGAATTTAAAGGAACATGTTGGAAGTGGCAACAAGCCACCGGGTCTTGGACCAAGAGTGCTCGAGGTACCGGAGATAGTGATACGAGTCTTGATCGACTTTGTACTATTATGGTGTGGGAACCAGTCGTTGGGCAAACGACACTGTTTGACGGCTGAAGATGTACATGGGTATACCCCACCTGAGCATGTGTACCCACCTTTGTAGGGAAGTGGTAAATTGGAATTTGGGTAGCACATGCTGGTAAGGCGTAATTATTATGTACAGCTGTGTGTGGTCAAAACAACACCAGGTAAGTGACTAAGGCTGATGATGACATCATCTTAAGAATGTGTCATGAGAGTTCCATTTATTGAGAACGGAGATTAAAGACGTTTGGTTAGAAGTTTCGTGCAAAACGTCAATTAAATGGTCTAACCGTTTAGGTATATGTCGGAAGTGGGTTATTGTTAGTGGCTCCGACTTTTATGATGGTTAGCGAGATTATTTAATGTCGTTAGTAGGTGGAAGGATGTTTTCTGAGATAAATGCACGGAAGTGGTGAAGTGACAACAGAGGGGTAAGGTTTACTGGATCAGTGAATTTGGTGAGAATGTTTGTAGATGCTCAAGCCTCAACCTGCAACCAAAACTGTCTGTTATGACACCTGGTTTTTCGAGGGCGATTAACTGAGCTTGATGGCATGGGAATCAGTGCACTCACTGGCTGTGGTTTAATCAAATATTGTAACCGAAGGTGTACTTAGTCGTGTTTGGGGTTCATAAGTTACACCCACTGCAGTGACAGGAAATATTCTCAATTTGATCCGTGGATTGAGGATTAGATCTGGAATATCAATTATTGCTGTTAATTTAATTAAATCCTGAGAGGATTAAGGAATTGTTGGCATTGCTATGATCATTGGTCATTTGAGTAGTGACCCTAATTGTTAGGAATTTTTGACCTAGCGGCAGTTCTTGGCGCCACAAGTGTAGAGTGGTAGCAAGAAAGATCATTAGAGGTGACTCTCGAAATTGTCAACATTTCGGTGAGTATGTATTGCGGTGGAACTAGGAAAGGTTTTCCTTGATGACTCAAAAGTGGTACGAATCTAAGTTTGGTAATAATTGTTACTGAGAGTAGTAAAGTATGTTGCTAAGTTGGGCAACACTCCATTGGAAATCGTGGAGTGATTAAGCCACATTCAGATTAAGTGATGATCTGAGGGGAGGTTAACATGTGGCGGTGGATCTTGTAACATAGGATCTGGAGTGGTAATGTGATTTTCGGTGCACGCAGTTATTTTTCCTCTTCAATTAGAATGGTAAGTGATTGGGAATCCTGAATCCTACCAAATAGAGGATGCGGTAGATGGTAAACTTGCAGAGCATGGGGACAGTTTTGTTAGAAACTGTCTAGTTGTACGAGTTGACTCTATGATGTTTAAGCGCCCAGTGCGGTGATGGCATTTGATAAATTGTGCCTTGATAACTGGATGCTCGGTGATCAAAATGGCTGAGTTCGGTAAAATTAATTTCTGATGCTTTGATCAGGGGTTCCTTCGGGTGTGTACCAGTGACACTAAATTTTATGTAGATGTCCGATCTGGTTAAACGTCTGATTTGTCGGTTATTACTAGACGATGTGGTAATGGAGGCATCTGGGAATGGAATATCCTTGTTGAGCGGGTAAGGCTCTGGAGTTCTTTTAATGGTAAGTCTATCCCTGATTGCGATACGGGTAATGTGTATCGGACGCTCAGTTATGGTTGAAGTGCAAGTTCTGCACTATGCGTCATTCCAGGCTAAGGTAAGAGATAAGGAGGTCGTGGCACCTCACCTATGAATAGTACGGGTATGTATTACCAGCTGTAAAGTATGCTGTAACCCCACAAAGTGATATTTGAGCTAGCGACTCTAATGTTTGGAATGTGAGTAAAAGTCAGGATTTGTGTTGTCAGAATAGTTACGTGAGTGGTACGTAGCCTGACCATTTGTCTTCATGCGAGGAGTAAGTTTTGTTGGATCTCGATGTCTGGAGACTTGTATCTCCCTGATTTAAAGGCTATGGTTGTGGATTTACGCTAAAATTCATGGCAACTCATGTCCTGTGTGTGTAAGTGGTTTGAGTAAGGATAGATCAAGGGAAGTCAATTACTCTACAACAGGACAGGATAATTTATAGAAAGCGTAAACCAGATCAGGGAGTCTGATTCAATGAGGTGATGGTTTGTGTAACACAAGTCGTCATGGTTTTTCTCATGGGCTTGTTGTCATGGGTGCTGACCCCACGTTGTATATTGATATCGGAGGATTACAGATGGTGGATCAGTGATAGTCAGTGTCGTATTCCACCTCATAAATGAGATGGAGTACAGTAAGAATTCGGTGATTCAGTTAATCAATGAATCAAGAGGAAATCATTGTGATCCACGGTGAGACTTTAGATGTTTTAGTTTTGACCCGAGAAGAGTGGTCGGGTGTCAGAAAAAGAGAAAGTTTTGGAGGTTGTCATCCACGTAGAAAGGAGTGCTACGTTGGTTAAATGTGACATGTGACAAAGTTACATGAGTTTGAGGAATATGTTGGGTATCCTTAGAGTTAATGGATGCCTAATGTCACGTATGTCCTGGTTACGGAAATAAGTTTACTACCTTACATCCTATGTCATTAGACTTCTGGTTAGTACTGGAAATTGGCTTATAAGGAGGATCAGTAAGGATGTTGATCGTAAAGGGCAGGTGTTTAGGGTGTTGACAATGCTATTCGTAAGGCGTCTCAGAAGAGTTCTCAGAAGGAAGTTGACATTGGAGAACAGTATTATTATTTTAAGTGGTACTATCCCCCACTGTATTGGACTTTGAGTATAGAAATTTCGAGGACGAAATTCTTATAAGGTGGGGAGAATTGTCACACCCCGAATCTTTTAAAGTTAATAAAGGTTACCTTTCACAGAGATTCACGAGTTACCGAGGATTTTTAATTGCGATCGGTAATTCGATAAGTTATCGCTCGAGTTAATTTTCGAGTTTTTAAAAGTACTCCAAATACCTGAATTGATGACTCGATGTGGTAGTACGTGTCAACGCGAGTCTCCCGGTATTTTCGGAATATTTTTCGGAGCTTCCAACTAATTTCTGTGAATTTCTGAAGTTTATGGTAACTTTTAATTATTCATCCGGTAAAAAGGAGAATTACCATTTTACCTTTTCACTTTTCACTCTCTTTAAATCTGGACCGTCAGATCATTTGGGGAATTGATCTGGACCGTCCATTCAAGTATAAAACGGGGAGTAATGGGTTGACTTGGTCAAAAGACCAAACTCGGGTCAAACCCGAGCTTCTTCTCCCCCTTCCTCTCGCGACACAACGTCGCCCTTCCCCCTCGTCGGAGCTGCGTCCGGCCGCCCCACACCGGCGCACCACCACCAATATCTTCCTCTCCTTCTTCTCTTCAAAACCCCCATCACTTTTCACTCCGAGAGGCAAGGATGAGGGAGATCAACCGAGTTGGGGTGCGGCGGTCTTCGCCGGATTTTGGTCGTTCCAGGCAGAGTTAGGGCGCGTGGAAGGTAAGGTTCGCCTCCTCTGCACTTCCTCTTTCTTTTCCATGTCTTTGAACAATCGATTCGAGCCTGAATGAATTCTCCCTTTCCCTCTGTGTTCACTGTTTCTGGGTTCCTTGTTCTTCCTCAGGCGACCGAGCTCTTCGAGCTCTTAGTGGCCTCTCAGCTCCTAGTGACAACCTAACTACAACAGAAGCCTTTGGAGAGCACCTGCAGTAGTGGGGTGCTGGTTTGAAGGGGCAGTGACCGAGGCAGTGACCGAGGCGGGACTTGGGTGTACTCAGAGCTCCTGTAGAGGATGATGGAGCTGCTGGGTCTTGAAGGGGAAGTCCTGCAAGTCGACTCTGGGATTCGAAGGGAGGCCACTGTGTTCCTGCCTCGGATTGGAGTAAAGGTGAACTTTTGGTTCTAGGGTTATAGTGTTGTTGAATTTGCTTGGAATTGATGTTGTGTTGTAGTGGTGTTTAATTGTGTCGTTTTTGTTGCATGTGTCGAGAACTTGGTGATCGAGAAACGGGGAAACTCTGGCGAAATTCCGGCAAGTCACCGGAATCCGACGAAGATTCCGGTGATACGGTAAAACCGGCTGAATGCCGAAGAGGTAGGAATTGATTCTTTCAACAACCTAATTGTCGTAAAGTTTCCGTAAATTAAGAATTGGATTAATTACGGTTAATTGGACAAAAGAAGGAAGTTCTATTTTGGGAAACTTCCCATTTAAGGAACTTTCTATTTATGGAAAGTGAACATTTGGGAAGTGAATTAAATGAAGGAAGGTGAAGTCCAATAGTAAAGGATTTGGGTAATTAAGGGAGGCTTGGAGTAAAAGATTGTGTGACTACCTAGGTTGTTGTGAATGAGTTGGGTAAATTTATTATTAGATTTATCGACTCACAATTAGTAATTTGGTTTAGGCCGTGGATTGGATGTGCTTAGTAATTTCACAAAATTATTATGCGATGACCTAACTTCAAATGAAATAGTAAAGGAAAGTTCGGAAGCTGAGTCGGACTTCCGGTAAATTGAGTTAAGAGTCGATAACCGGGAAAGAAAGTCAAAAAGGTTAAAGTGCTATAAAAAGGAACTTGGTCAACTTGTGGTCAAATAGGATTTCCTGGTCAAACTAGGAAAAGACCAAGTCAACTTTGGAATAACTAATATGATGATTTGTTTGTACAGTCTCTGGTTGAACGTGAGACGGGCTCGACTACGCGGTTAGTTCGAGGGTTTCGCTCGAGGAGCTTTCCGAGCGGGAAGGTCGCAATAGTACTGTGAGTGGACATTTGTTTTAAATTAAATTGCATGCTTTATACTTTGATTGGTTTCTCTTGCATATATGATTTCCTCCATTTATATGTTTTACGGTGATTTGGGAAAATGTGATTTAAGGATTTAAAGGCAAACAAACCGGGAAAGAGGTTCATACCCTTCCCGTGATTATAAAGGATTTTCCCAGGGTATGTTATTCTTGATTATCACCGTTTTGGGATTATGGAGGGGGATGATTTTAAAAGGAGAAATTTGGCTCACGGATTGGGTTTTCGATTTATTATTCCCACGAGGTTTTACAGGTTTACAGGTTTTACAGGTTTTAAAGGGACGTTGGAAAGGGAAAAGGATTGTATGCTAGCATGGACCCTCTCCGGTTGAGCTGGTCAGTAGACCTTCCTGGATAGAGCAGGTCGGGGACCCTCTTCGGTTGAGCTGGTCATTAGACCTTCCCGAATAGAGCAGGTCGGGGACCCTCTCTGGTGGAGCTGGTCACTAGACCTTCCCAGATAGAGCAGGTCGGGGACCCTCTCCGGTGGAGCTGGTCATTTGACCTTCCCGGATAGAGCTGGTCGGGATTTCTCGTGGATGAGGTTAACACCCCACATTTTAATTATTTATGTGTGAGCCAAGGCATCATTGATGATTTACTTGCATGCGGATTTTCTTAGAGAAACTAGAGGGAGAGCATTAAAGGAAAGTAGAGTTTTTATATGTTATTTTTCGTCCACTCACTCTAACTTTTTTTCTATGTTTCTCCCCTGGGCCCTTCGTTTTCAAATGCCCAGTGGTGCAGGGTTCTTGAGAGGAGGTCGAGCGCGTACGAGAGTCGAGGCATAGTCAATCAATCTGTTGCTGCCGCAATTTATTAGGGTAATCATCTTTGTAGACTGCTCTGACTAACCCAGTTTAGCTAGTTTAGTAGGTTAGGGAGCAGGATGCCTTCATGAGTTAGGGTTTGTTGTTAGATACTCATGGAAGTGCTGAGTTGGTATGTAGGAAGGGTTGGCCATTTCAAGGGGGTTTCGGTAAGAAGTTCCCTTGAGGTGGTCCCCGCAGGATTCACTTCGGGTTAAAGGGATTTAACTCGGGGTGGGTCCTGACAATTGGTATCAGAGCATTAGGTTATCGTTTCCTGTTACTACCTCATGTACTTGGTAGCACTTAGTGTCTATAGAGTGATGGTCCGACCGCGGCGGATCCATCAGCATTTTATGCTTTGGACGCTTGGTGTTTATTAAGCATATGAGTTGGTACTTCCTGGTTGAGATATGGACCGAATGGTCCAATAAACATTGGAATCTTCAAGACTATGCCTCAGTACGCCGACCTCAAAGAGAATTCCTGTAAGGAATAAGGTAAGCTCGTTACGTATTTATTTTATGCGTTCCCCAAGGATTTTGTTTTAAAAGGATTTATTGAGATTTGAGTTGGGGATCGAGCTGGAAACTCACGTTGTTTAACGTTGAGCATTATGTGTGAGTACTCGGTGGTGAAACAGTTAATTCACACCTGGAAGGCTGTCATGGTTGTTGACAGGGATGCTGTAGAAGCCTAAAACAAGGCCTTGGTGTTCGTGTTATGAGGCTCTTAGCAGTGAAGAGTCATACGTGTTAATGAAAGAGGTTGCATTCTACGAAGGAAAAAGGAGCTGAAAGCGCCTAGCGCGATTATTCAGAGAAGATGAATATTATGATTTGACGATTGCCAAGATTATGTCGATGGTCGTCTTTTGTGTGGTCCCAGAGGAACTGGCGAATGTCTCGAAGTAGAATGACTCAGGGATTTGAGTGTAGTCGTTTTGTGATCAATGGACTTGTTTCTGGTGACGAGTCCATGATGTGACACTACTGGAGAATGTTAAGAAAGTGGAGGCTAGTTTGGTCACTTGATGCTTTATGGGACAGCCACTGAAACTAATGGCTTGGGTCACCTTTGGTGCGGACATTGTTGTCGTCAGCTGCGACCAGATTCTCTTCGCTCCAGCCACCCATGATTGGGGTACTAGAAGATTTGATTTGTTGGTGAGTCCAAGCGTGATTTGAATTGTTGCTGACAATGGACATTGGGTCATTTATCGTGAAGGCAGAAATTAAATCGTGTCACCAGATCTTGGGGCTCATGTCAACCATAAGGTGAGTTATCCACCTATGGTCAAAGTATTTCAGTTAGTACACCTGTGGAGGGGTCTCCAGGTTGGCTGTGTTAGAGTCCGATTTACAGATCGAGCGAGTGTTACTAGTTGTAGCTAAAGGTAATTGGTTTCGGAATTTAAAGGAACATGTTGGAAGTGGCAACAAGCCACCGGGTCTTGGACCAAGAGTGCTCGAGGTACCGGAGATAGTGATACGAGTCTTGATCGACTTTGTACTATTATGGTGTGGGAACCAGTCGTTGGGCAAACGACACTGTTTGACGGCTGAAGATGTACATGGGTATACCCCACCTGAGCATGTGTACCCACCTTTGTAGGGAAGTGGTAAATTGGAATTTGGGTAGCACATGCTGGTAAGGCGTAATTATTATGTACAGCTGTGTGTGGTCAAAACAACACCAGGTAAGTGACTAAGGCTGATGATGACATCATCTTAAGAATGTGTCATGAGAGTTCCATTTATTGAGAACGGAGATTAAAGACGTTTGGTTAGAAGTTTCGTGCAAAACGTCAATTAAATGGTCTAACCGTTTAGGTATATGTCGGAAGTGGGTTATTGTTAGTGGCTCCGACTTTTATGATGGTTAGCGAGATTATTTAATGTCGTTAGTAGGTGGAAGGATGTTTTCTGAGATAAATGCACGGAAGTGGTGAAGTGACAGCAGAGGGGTAAGGTTTACTGGATCAGTGAATTTGGTGAGAATGTTTGTAGATGCTCAAGCCTCAACCTGCAACCAAAACTGTCTGTTATGACACCTGGTTTTTCGAGGGCGATTAACTGAGCTTGATGGCATGGGAATCAGTGCACTCACTGGCTGTGGTTTAATCAAATATTGTAACCGAAGGTGTACTTAGTCGTGTTTGGGGTTCATAAGTTACACCCACTGTAGTGACAGGAAATATTCTCAATTTGATCCGTGGATTGAGGATTAGATCTGGAATATCAATTATTGCTGTTAATTTAATTAAATCCTGAGAGGATTAAGGAATTGTTGGCATTGCTATGATCATTGGTCATTTGAGTAGTGACCCTAATTGTTAGGAATTTTTGACCTAGCGGCAGTTCTTGGCGCCACAAGTGTAGAGTGGTAGCAAGAAAGATCATTAGAGGTGACTCTCGAAATTGTCAACATTTCGGTGAGTATGTATTGCGGTGGAACTAGGAAAGGTTTTCCTTGATGACTCAAAAGTGGTACGAATCTAAGTTTGGTAATAATTGTTACTGAGAGTAGTAAAGTATGTTGCTAAGTTGGGCAACACTCCATTGGAAATCGTGGAGTGATTAAGCCACATTCAGATTAAGTGATGATCTGAGGGGAGGTTAACATGTGGCGGTGGATCTTGTAGCATAGGATCTGGAGTGGTAATGTGATTTTCGGTGCACGCAGTTATTTTTCCTCTTCAATTAGAATGGTAAGTGATTGGGAATCCTGAATCCTACCAAATAGAGGATGCGGTAGATGGTAAACTTGCAGAGCATGGGGACAGTTTTGTTAGAAACTGTCTAGTTGTACGAGTTGACTCTGTGATGTTTAAGCGCCCAGTGCGGTGATGGCATTTGATAAATTGTGCCTTGATAACTGGATGCTCGGTGATCAATATGGCTGAGTTCGGTAAAATTAATTTCTGATGCTTTGATCAGGGGTTCCTTCGGGTGTGTACCAGTGACACTAAATTTTATGTAGATGTCCGATCTGGTTAAACGTCTGATTTGTCGGTTATTACTGGACGATGTGGTAATGGAGGCATCTGGGAATGGAATATCCTTGTTGAGCGGGTAAGGCTCTGGAGTTCTTTTAATGGTAAGTCTATCCCTGATTGCGATACGGGTAATGTGTATCGGACGCTCAGTTATGGTTGAAGTGCAAGTTCTGCACTATGCGTCATTCCAGGCTAAGGTAAGAGATAAGGAGGTCGTGGCACCTCACCTATGAATAGTACGGGTATGTATTACCAGCTGTAAAGTATGCTGTAACCCCACAAAGTGATATTTGAGCTAGCGACTCTAATGTTTGGAATGTGAGTAAAAGTCAGGATTTGTGTTGTCAGAATAGTTACGTGAGTGGTACGTAGCCTGACCATTTGTCTTCATGCGAGGAGTAAGTTTTGTTGGATCTCGATGTCTGGAGACTTGTATCTCCCTGATTTAAAGGCTATGGTTGTGGATTTACGCTAAAATTCATGGCAACTCATGTCCTGTGTGTGTAAGTGGTTTGAGTAAGGATAGATCAAGGGAAGTCAATTACTCTACAACAGGACAGGATAATTTATAGAAAGCGTAAACCAGATCAGGGAGTCTGATTCAATGAGGTGATGGTTTGTGTAACACAAGTCGTCATGGTTTTTCTCATGGGCTTGTTGTCATGGGTGCTGACCCCACGTTGTATATTGATATCGGAGGATTACAGATGGTGGATCAGTGATAGTCAGTGTCGTATTCCACCTCATAAATGAGATGGAGTACAGTAAGAATTCGGTGATTCAGTTAATCAATGAATCAAGAGGAAATCATTGTGATCCACGGTGAGACTTTAGATGTTTTAGTTTTGACCCGAGAAGAGTGGTCGGGTGTCAGAAAAAGAGAAAGTTTTGGAGGTTGTCATCACGTAGAAAGGAGTGCTACGTTGGTTAAATGTGACATGTGACAAAGTTACATGTGTTTGAGGAATATGTTGGGTATCCTTAGAGTTAATGGATGCCTAGTGTCACGTATGTCCTGGTTACGGAAATAAGTTTACTACCTTACATCCTATGTCATTAGACTTCTGGTTAGTACTGGAAATTGGCTTATAAGGAGGATCAGTAAGGATGTTGATCGTAAAGGGCAGGTGTTTAGGGTGTTGACAATGCTATTCGTAAGGCGTCTCAGAAGAGTTCTCAGAAGGAAGTTGACATTGGAGAACAGTATTATTATTTTAAGTGGTACTATCCCCCACTGTATTGGACTTTGAGTATAGAAATTTCGAGGACGAAATTCTTATAAGGTGGGGAGAATTGTCACACCCCGAATCTTTTAAAGTTAATAAAGGTTACCTTTCACAGAGATTCACGAGTTACCGAGGATTTTTAATTGCGATCGGTAATTCGATAAGTTATCGCTCGAGTTAATTTTCGAGTTTTTAAAAGTACTCCAAATACCTGAATTGATGACTCGATGTGGTAGTACGTGTCAACGCGAGTCTCCCGGTATTTTCGGAATATTTTTCGGAGCTTCCGACTAATTTCTGTGAATTTCTGAAGTTTATGGTAACTTTTAATTATTCATCCGGTAAAAAGGAGAATTACCATTTTACCTTTTCACTTTTCACTCTCTTTAAATCTGGACCGTCATATCATTTGGGGAATTGATCTGGACCGTCCATTCAAGTATAAAACGGGGAGTAATGGGTTGACTTGGTCAAAAGACCAAACTCGGGTCAAACCCGAGCTTCTTCTCCCCCTTCCTCTCGCGACACAGCGTCGCCCTTCCCCCTCGTCGGAGCTGCGTCCGGCCGCCCCACACCGGCGCACCACCACCAATATCTTCCTCTCCTTCTTCTCTTCAAAACCCCCATCACTTTTCACTCCGAGAGGCAAGGATGAGGGAGATCAACCGAGTTGGGGTGCGGCGGTCTTCGCCGGATTTTGGTCGTTCCAGGCGGAGTTAGGGCGCGTGGAAGGTAAGGTTCGCCTCCTCTGCACTTCCTCTTTCTTTTCCATGTCTTTGAACAATCGATTCGAGCCTGAATGAATTCTCCCTTTCCCTCTGTGTTCACTGTTTCTGGGTTCCTTGTTCTTCCTCAGGCGACCGAGCTCTTCGAGCTCTTAGTGGCCTCTCAGCCTCCTAGTGACAACCTAACTACAACAGAAGCCTTTGGAGAGCACCTGCAGTAGTGGGGTGCTGGTTTGAAGGGGGCAGTGACCGAGGCAGTGACCGAGGCGGGACTTGGGTGTACTCAGAGCTCCTGTAGAGGATGATGGAGCTGCTGGGTCTTGAAGGGGAAGTCCTGCAAGTCGACTCTGGGATTCGAAGGGAGGCCACTGTGTTCCTGCCTCGGATTGGAGTAAAGGTGAACTTTTGGTTCTAGGGTTATAGTGTTGTTGAATTTGCTTGGAATTGATGTTGTGTTGTAGTGGTGTTTAATTGTGTCGTTTTTGTTGCATGTGTCGAGAACTTGGTGATCGAGAAACGGGGAAACTCTGGCGAAATTCCGGCAAGTCACCGGAATCCGACGAAGATTCCGGTGATACGGTAAAACCGGCTGAATGCCGAAGAGGTAGGAATTGATTCTTTCAACAACCTAATTGTCGTAAAGTTTCCGTAAATTAAGAATTGGATTAATTACGGTTAATTGGACAAAAGAAGGAAGTTCTATTTTGGGAAACTTCCCATTAAAGGAACTTTCTATTTATGGAAAGTGAACATTTGGCAAGTGAATTAAATGAAGGAAGGTGAAGTCCAATAGTAAAGGATTTGGGTAATTAAGGGAGGCTTGGAGTAAAAGATTGTGTGACTACCTAGGTTGTTGTGAATGAGTTGGGTAAATTTATTATTAGATTTATCGACTCACAATTAGTAATTTGGTTTAGGCCGTGGATTGGATGTGCTTAGTAATTTCACAAAATTATTATGCGATGACCTAACTTCAAATGAAATAGTAAAGGAAAGTTCGGAAGCTGAGTCGGACTTCCGGTAAATTGAGTTAAGAGTCGATAACCGGGAAAGAAAGTCAAAAAGGTTAAAGTGCTATAAAAAGGAACTTGGTCAACTTGTGGTCAAATAGGATTTCCTGGTCAAACTAGGAAAAGACCAAGTCAACTTTGGAATAACTAATATGATGATTTGTTTGTACAGTCTCTGGTTGAACGTGAGACGGGCTCGACTACGCGGTTAGTTCGAGGGTTTCGCTCGAGGAGCTTTCCGAGCGGGAAGGTCGCAATAGTACTGTGAGTGGACATTTGTTTTAAATTAAATTGCATGCTTTATACTTTGATTGGTTTCTCTTGCATATATGATTTCCTCCATTTATATGTTTTACGGTGATTTGGGAAAATGTGATTTAAGGATTTAAAGGCAAACAAACCGGGAAAGAGGTTCATACCCTTCCCGTGATTATAAAGGATTTTCCCAGGGTATGTTATTCTTGATTATCACCGTTTTGGGATTATGGAGGGGGATGATTTTAAAAGGAGAAATTTGGCTCACGGATTGGGTTTTCGATTTATTATTCCCACGAGGTTTTACAGGTTTACAGGTTTTACAGGTTTTAAAGGGACGTTGGAAAGGGAAAAGGATTGTATGCTAGCATGGACCCTCTCCGGTTGAGCTGGTCAGTAGACCTTCCCGGATAGAGCAGGTCGGGGACCCTCTTCGGTTGAGCTGGTCATTAGACCTTCCCGAATAGAGCAGGTCGGGGACCCTCTCTGGTGGAGCTGGTCACTAGACCTTCCCAGATAGAGCAGGTCGGGGACCCTCTCCGGTGGAGCTGGTCATTTGACCTTCCCGGATAGAGCTGGTCGGGATTTCTCGTGGATGAGGTTAACACCCCACATTTTAATTATTTATGTGTGAGCCAAGGCATCATTGATGATTTACTTGCATGCGGATTTTCTTAGAGAAACTAGAGGGAGAGCATTAAAGGAAAGTAGAGTTTTTATATGTTATTTTTCGTCCACTCACTCTAACGTTTTTTCTACGTTTCTCCCCTGGGCCCTTCGTTTTCAAATGCCCAGTGGTGCAGGGTTCTTGAGAGGAGGTCGAGCGCGTACGAGAGTCGAGGCATAGTCAATCAATCTGTTGCTGCCGCAATTTATTAGGGTAATCATCTTTGTAGACTGCTCTGACTAACCCAGTTTAGCTAGTTTAGTAGGTTAGGGAGCAGGATGCCTTCATGAGTTAGGGTTTGTTGTTAGATACTCATGGAAGTGCTGAGTTGGTATGTAGGAAGGGTTGGCCATTTCAAGGGGGTTTCGGTAAGAAGTTCCCTTGAGGTGGTCCCCGCAGGATTCACTTCGTGTTAAAGGGATTTAACTCGGGGTGGGTCCTGACACGTACCCTGTCCTTAGGGATCAAGCCACACGTAGATCTTATTTTTAATTAACGCCCTAACCGGGCAAAACCCGCTTTTCTATTTAACGGTCGACTACCTATTGTGGATGGCGTACGACTAAGGTTAATCCGGAGTTTAACCTCTCCGTTGAGATATTCACCGCCCAACTATCTATCGGGATTAATCCTATCATTCACCCATTCTGATCCACCGCATCTACACATACAACACATAAATAAAAAAAATAAAGACAACCACGTAAATATATATATATAAATCCCCCCAAGGGTATATAAGTAAAACCACCCAATGGGTACCCTTGTAGTTAACGTGAACTGTCAGGGGCATTTAAAGAATTTTGAGTTTAGTGGTAGCCTTGTAAATAAACAAAATCGCCATGGGTATTTCTAAGATTTCAACCTCAGTGGAAATTACTCACCTTGAAATCCCGCTGCGTCAACTACCACCTCACGGTAAATCTTCAACACTTGGTCGATCAATATACACCTACAATTATATAATCGACCTTAGTTACCACACGAAGGTAATAATGACTCGATTCAACTGAACGTCACACTAAACGATAACCGAAATCGGCAAATTATATATCCACGCGCTCGTATCGACGAGTACATGATCCTGAAACAACTCACTGCCCCGGAGGATGTCAGACACGCCGCCACAGGCGGCTACGCGTGGGTCCCACGCACCACCACCCTCAAACCGGTTAACTTCACCTAAAAACCACCTACATACAACTACAACAACCCTAAAAGGCCTATAGGAGCAACCAGAACTCCTAGAACTACCGGACGCGCCTACACGCGCAGCCACAACCGGCGGTGCGTGGACGTCACGCGCCTCCACCTAAAACACCAAATTGCAACAAACTCAAAACATGAAAGTTGTAGATCACGCAACAGAAGTTGTAGATCACGCAACAGGGAACAACTTGGGGGAGCAACCACCGGGTCAGAATTCGGGTGGGGACCTAATAACAAAGTTGTTCCCTGTTGTAGATCAACTTTGTTATCACGCAAAGTTGTAGATCACGACCCTAACAACTTCGTCTCCTCCTTCTGAGCACAACCTGGGGGGAGGAGTCATTTCTATGTTCCTGACTATACGTCATTAGGTCGAACAAGAGGTTGAGCCTTTGGATGTGCCCTTCGATTGTTCCGATTGTACGGTGGCTCCGCTTGGGCGGAGCGCATTCAGGTAGAGGGGAAAAATCCAAATGTTCTAGCCCCAAGGGAACCGATTGTAATCAAAGGTAAAAGTTTTGCGGCAAACAGAAGATTTGTGGACCATTGTTGGCGGAAAAGGAGAACAATAGATACGTGACTTTTATTTCTGTGGATTTTATACGAGTTCGAACATGGGCAACCGTTGAATCCCGCATATGTACACCAACTATTGATGCGTGAAATGTCGCTAGAGGGGAAGAAGATATTCTCAAGATTTATCCACTACCTACAAGATAAGATCAAAGAGGTAGGGATGTCCGGATTGCTCCAGACAATCGCCCTCCGACCCTCAAGTTAGTCATGAGAGCGGATAATTCGTAATTCACAGTAGGAGAATGAGTTCGTTACCTTTGATTGTGAGGCTAGGTGCCTATTTATAGAAGTTGAGCGGAGCTAGATTGTCTGTGAGAAGTTTCCATGTCATCATATCTAATCGTTAATTATCATACATGTGGTCGGTTACAATTAAAGTAATTGTAACGACGCAAGTTAGCATGCCGCATGCATCTCAAACCAGGTGGCTTTGCCGGTATAGCTGTATTTTGGTTGTACTCTTGGCGGGTTCTTTGAGTTAGTATTATAGTTCTTAGATGATCAAATTCTTTCTGATGGTGCTCACCTATAAGCCTATGGTTAATGCACCAAAAGTATTGGAAGCAGAATGGCCCATTGTGGAATCGTACCTGTGGATTTATGTCATTTCATGCACAATGTATTGTGGAATCGTACCTGTGGATTTATGGCATTTCATGCACAATGTATTTGGTATGTTACAGTAAATGAAAAAGAGTCGTTGATATTTGTTTATTAGACTAAGTTTTTGGTTTCTCAACAACTAAGGATCGAGATATTATTTACAAGGCTAGAGATGTTCTTGAACTTCTGTCATCAACTTCTGTTAACAGGTACTTAATTAAATCTTCCTCTCAATTTGATATCTTTTCATCCTTCATTTAAAGACACCAGGATGCCTGCTGCCTTTTCTTTTTGGAAAATTCCTAGTCGTTATCAGTGAAATGAGATTCTATGTCATTTTTTGAGCTACTTTGTATTTGCTTCTGATTCGGAGGCACAACATACTGGTTTCAGGCATTACAAGTACTCGATGCCATCAAGACCAGGTATTTTAAGAGTGGGATTGGCTCAGAATTGAAGATTGATAAGGTGGGAACATCAGCATTGCATGGTTTATTTTCCTACATTATGCTTTAATGATGCTAAAATACCAAATTTGCGAATTTGTTGACAATCATCCTCGACATATTTTGGTAGAAATGATCCCTACGATAACTGATATGCTCACATCAATTGGCGAGAATTTGTCGGTATAGCAAGACGCCACAGCCTTAGAAAAGTTTGTTTTTTAACCTTTTCTTCTGAAAAAAGATTAAATAGACTGGTGAATAGATGCTACTGCAAGACCAGACAGGATGAAGTTTGAAGCTGTTCTAATAACTACTGTTTGTGCAGGATATTTGTTAACCAGACTGGACTTGTCAAAGCCTCTACAGGTACATAAAATGATCTCGGCGTTTAGTTGCTCCATGGATAAAATGCAATGAGCATATAATATCGTCTCTTTTGCAATGTGGACAATTGTCTTTGCTGCTCCTGATGAAGTTTTGGATTATGAGTCTGATGATATCTAATAGACATGTTAATGAATATGGAAACACTGTTGCTTCTACACTAGAAAGATTACGCATTGTCAAGTGGTGACACGCTGCATTGCTAGCAATGAGGATCCAGTAGTTCAAAAGAACAAGAGTTTGATCATCTGTTGGTTGTTTGAAGAGTGGTTTAGGTTTAGGGAGTATAAATCAAATTTGACATGTAGAGCAAAGGCTTGCCCACCTTGAGAACAAAGCTAGTTAAGGCAACACTGTTGTTTAGCTGAAGATGCTTGACCATTGGTACGAAGGTTTACCTAATAACAAAGATGTCAACAAGGTAGACAGGTGACACAACCCAGGCATTCCAACATGCAGAAAGAAGATATTATTCATATGAATGAGAAAACTAGAGTGATTAAGTGAATCATCCCTTTATGATGCAAAGCTTCAGTGACTTTTATGGCTCTTTATCACCAGACCAGAAAGAAAAGTAATATAAACTCCACAGAAATACTGGGCAAGTTACCAAAGAGTAACTGCACAAGATACAACACAAGGGGTTTTGTGTTTTGAACTTTTGATGTACCTGGTAGACTGGTACAACTGGCCAGTCAATGAACCTAAATAAGTCATTAGAAACATTCTAAATAGATCCCTAGAAGATAAAGACAATTAAAAGCCAATGACACTCATCTGGTTCTCAATTCTAAGTTATTAGATACCTTGTAATCTACTACGGACTCAATTCCCACCTCACAACTTCAACCGCCAAATCAGTACCACAGTCTTCAACACAATTCAAACTACAACTAAGCAATTCAACCACAAAAGTAATGCAAGTTCAAACCCATGGATCCTCTATAGAATCAATGAACACAACATAACCAAACTAATGAACTCATCAAAACTCAGACCCTCCTAAAAGTGGGAACAAACCCCATTTCTAGTACTACGAAATACAATTCAAAAAAGATGACAAAAACAGTGTAAGATGCTCCAAAGACAATCAGTAGATAAATAACTTCCTGCAAAATAATAAGAAACATTCCCAATGCAAAATAACACCTCAACACAAAAAGAGAACGTGAGTAAGAAAACCAAGTGATGAAGTGAATCATCCCCTGGTGAAGTAGTGATAAGGCTCCACAATTTCCAAAAACAAAGACCTAATATGGTTATTTAGACTACCACATATGGTTATTTAGCCCTAGTCCAGAAAGTATAGTATATACAAGTCCACGGCAATAATGGACAAGTAGCAATACTGAAGGATTTGTTGTTTTGATGCATGAGTGTATCCAGTAGTTTAGTATAACTAGAGACACCTATTCCTTGGATCTAGATAACTGTGATTAAAAACTTTTTAGTATGACCCTCAAGAAAATAGTATAACTCTCTAGATAGCTCTTAACTTTCTAGATAACTCTCATCTGATCCTCCTACTGTAATCTACTACAAACTGAATTCGCACCTCACCCAAATACACCGAATCATTGAAACTGACACTCCACAGCTTCTCAACACATTTCAAACTACAACTAAGCAGACCCATCCACAAAACTAAAGCAAATTTTCATTAAAATCATAATAGAAACACTATCAACACTACCAAATATCAGACCGATGGACACTCTTGAATCACCAAGATCACCATCCATACAAGTACCTAAATTACGAAAAAATATAAAAATCAAAATTTAAGCAACAAAAATAGAAGTAAAAGAAATCTACCAGTTGACGAGGCCGTTGGTTAACAACCTGCAATTTAAACCCTATCATTGTAGTCACTGTAAGTAGGGATCGTTCAAGCCGGGGACACTAGGGAAGGATTATATCTGCATTATAAACAAGTTAGTAATATTCACAAATATAAGTTAAACATACAAGTACAATTCTGTCACAACTATACAAGTATAAAACACATAAGTACATAATCATAAACAATTCACAAAACATAGACATGACATCGAAATTTATGAACAAAAAGAATTAAATTATTTACAAACTATTCACATATTTACCAAATTATGATGGGGATTTTATGGTGATTTCTAAAGTCCTAAATCCAAATCTAAATCTAATATTTACATTGGTCGATCAATTTTGTTAAACACAAAACATAACTAACACCAAATAGGACACACATAAGTTTTAAACAAGAACAAGATGCAATGAAATATGTTTTCTTGAATTCTAATTAATTCCAACTATTTAGACTTCTCATGTAAACTTAGTGCCTACAATCGCCTGACACTAAGTTTGTATATGTGTCATCCTGTTTAGTGCCTACAATCGCCTGACACTAATACAAAATACACTGATCGAACGAGAGTCATTGGAGACATGGTCCTAGGTATGGCGTCACTCATCCTATTCATCATGCAAATCACGTAACCCTAAAAACCCTTGGTAATGCCTAAGAATCAAGGCCTACAATCGCCTGACCTTAACCCTTAGAACACTACGGCATATGAAACTCCCCTCTTAGGAACATCCGTGCACAGACTACCCTTAGGTTCGATTACATGTTCAGGTATGTGATTAATCAATTGGAAAACAACAATAACATAAACATACACAACCTATTCTAAATCCAAAACCTAGCATGCATTCTAAATGTTATGCTAACAAACACATTCATAAGTAGATCACAAAGAAAAACAAACAAACGTATTCATAACATAAAACCATAAACCGAAATACCAATATAAATCAATCTTTGAATAAAATACAGTAGAATTACACAAAAACTTGGAGGAATCCATACCAAATCCTACCTAAAGGGTCGGATAGGGCAAGGGTAGTTGGCAGCTGCAAAGGGTGATCGGCGGCAAGCTTTGTGCTTCGGCTGTTTTGAGGGTTTTTGGTAGAGTTGGCTAGCTAAGGTTTTCACAAAATTGAGGACTCTAAACTAAAAGCTATACATGTCTATTTATACAGAAAATTTCGAACAAAACCCTAGGGAATTCGGGAGCTTCAAGGAGACACAACCTTTGTTGGACTTGGAATCCTTCTTGGACTTGGTTTCCTCCTTTCATCTTTGGACAAGGATTTCGACTTGGACCTTGGATTTCTGATTTATTGGACTCCTCTACATGTTATTGGATCCATGTAGGCCTTATACACAAGTTCTTGGGCTCATAGGCAGCCGAAATCATGGACAAACTCGGCAAGGACAGACTTTCTCGGTTCAACCGGAAAAGCTCCATACTTAGTTGTTTCGGCTGCCATGATGACTTCTTCGAATCTCCTTCTTCAATGCAGCTTCCCATGACTTCATTAAGCTTCTCTTAAGTCCTTTGACATGCTTGGGAAGAATTTTGGTGAAGAAACATCCTCCCAAACTCGTGTGACAACTTAGGCAGAAACTGCCCAGTTTTGCAGCTTGACCTCCGTCCATTGTTTTGATCATAACTCCTTCAGCTGAACTCCAAATGCTGCGATTCAAGAAGATCCGAAAACTAGACTTCCGTAGCTTTCCAATGATATATGGCTAGTCCTCAGATTCCTCATGGATATTTAGATATGATTTTCTGAAGTTGATGTAGGGTTTCTGTAAATTTCTGCTCGGATCAAAATCTTATGTTTCGGAGTTTCTTCTTTTTCATGGCCTCTCTTGTTGTCCTCCGTGAATCCAATCTTCATGATTCTTGTTCTCATATGCTCATTTACATGTCATCTACACATTAAACCAAATTCATCAAAAATGACAATGTAAAGGTATAACGAATCATAAGAGAAAATAACCAAGTCTTTGTTCCAAAATCGGTTTTACAACACTTAAGCACAATTTTCTGTATAAATACATATATTAACCATTACTCTACAGAAAAACCCTTTTGACTCAATATAAGTAAAAATGACCTTACTAAGGAATAAACAAGGTACAAATGAGGGTAAAAACATATTAAAAACATAGCGTAAAACGCACTTATCACCAGTGTCATCTTATTTGACAACAACACAACTAACAAAACAAAGTTAAAAAGTTTTAGACTGACGAAATTTTACATACCAAACCAAAAAAACATAGCAAGAAACATGAGTGGATAAACAGATCTCATCTAGTAAATGGTAGTCAAGAATACTAAGGTAATAGCCCTATGAAGAGAATCTAAAAATATCAAAACATTGTAGCAAAACCACTCATCAGGTGGACTAACTTAAAAACTAAGTTAAACAGTTAGAACCAATATATAAAACAACTATGTTTCTTAGTTCAACAATCAATCACCAATAAAGATTTCCCTTGCTTGGTTCAGTACATGAAATTAAACAAGCAACAAGTTAAAACAAAGATAACAAAATAGTGGTAAATTTAGCACACAATCATTTAAAGTTCTAAACAATCTATAGAAACTAACATAGAACAAATTAGCACACGCTGGTAATTCATTGCGAGATACATTAATCTTATACATGATCCAAATCAAACACAACAAGTCTCACTCATATCACAAACTCACATATCTAAACACACTTCACATCTCGTAAGTCTTGCCTTATTCACATCTGATAAGGCAAAACTATCACAATTTGAGCACAAACACATATCCTTTTTACAACTAAAAAGCGGAGTCACTTCAAAAGCACTGGTGAGGGCTACAGCCTAACCCATTTTTGTAGAACAAAACTTAAACTTACATGTTGCATATATGATGTCAAAAAACTCCTCCCTACCACCTAGTTTAGCCTCTCCCATTTTTCAGTTCTAATTTAAGACTAACTCAATCATTAATTAGGACAATGACTGTCAATCAAAGAACTTTGATTTAAATTTCAATAGGAGTCTTCCCTCCAGCCCACCCGAATTTTTCAGTTCCATCTCTGCCCTAACTCCCATTGAGTCTTGCCCAAGTAGCTACTAAGAAAACTAAACTAAGTAAATATATACTAGTAAATATCTCCCATGTACTCATTTAAGTCTCCCTCCAGCCAAAGCACGCTCCCTTCCTTTCTTTTTCTTTCCTTTTGTCATCCTAACCCTAACTCCTATTGGTTCAAGACCGACTCAAATTTCAAAGTGCAGTCATGAACTTTGAAATGCGTCAATAATCTCATTGGCAAACATCTTTATGTAATTCTTTGGTCAACAGATCCAAAGAATCAAGGCAGGGGGAATTCAATCCTGAAAACTGGCACTTCAACCCCAATAAAAGAGGGAGCACTAAGCTTCAAAGCTGGTACTTCAAACCCAGGAAAAGAGGGAGCGCCATTTTGATTCTAAGATTCATATAGATTCAAACAAAGACAAACCACAAGTTCATACACGATTTATTACCAATTGCAGTTTGAACCCTAGATCTTGCAAAGAATTGAAGGACACCCTCCTGTTTTCAAAGCTAGTACTTCAACCCCAGGAAAAGAGGGAGCACCAGTTTGATTGTAAGAATCATATAGATTCAAACAAAGACAAACCACAAGTTCATAAACGATTTAATACCAATTGCAGTTTGAACCCTAGATCTTGTAGAGAATTGGACACCCTCCCGTTTTCCAACCCTAGATCTTGCAAAGAATTGAAGTGCACCCACCCGTTTCCCAACCCTAAATCTTGCAGATGACTGAAGAACACCCTCTCATGAGTTTAGAAAGAGACAAACTAAAAATTCTGATTGTAAGATTATAATTTGGCTTAAAGTATCTGGGCAACAACAGAGAATCATAAACTTTGAATCTCTCAGGAAGAATCTGATGTAATTCTGGGGTCAATAGATCAAAAGAAATAAAGGCAGAGTGAATCCAATCTTGAAAACTGGTACTCCAACCCCTATAAAAAAGGGAGCACCAAGCTTCAAAAGTGGTACTTCAACCCTCAGAAAAGAGGGAGCACCAGTTTGATTGTAAGATTCATATAGATTCAAGCAAAGACAAACAACAAGTTCATAAACGATTTAATACCGAATGCAATTTGAATGCTAGATCTTGCAGAAAATTGAAGGACATCCCGTTTCTCAACACTAAATCATGCAAATGATTGAAAGACACCCTCTAGTCTCCAAACCCTCCAAACCATAAAACTTGAGAGAATTGAAGGACACCCACTAGTTTCCCAACCCTAAATCTTGCAGATGATTGAAGAACACCCACTGGGCATCACCAATTAATCAAAGGTAACATGGTATTAATCGAAGGCAACCCATATAGACCCCAAGGCAACTGAAATAGAATAGATGGTAACATGATAATCGAAGGCATCAAAATCATGAACTATGCACCACCAATTCTCATGCAACAATTAATGGGTCAAAATATCAGAGGCAAAAATCTCATTGGAAAAAATCTTATGTAATTCTTTGGTCAAAAGATCTAAAGAATCAAGGCAGAGGGAATCCAATCCTAAAAACTGGTACTTCGACCCCAATAAAAAGGGAGCACCAAGCTTCAAAGCTGGAACTTCAACCCTATGAAAAGAGGGAGCACCAGTTTGATTGTAAGAGTCATATATATTCAAGCAAAGACCGCAAGTTCATAAACAATTTAATCCCAAATGCTGTCTGAAGCCTAGATCTTGCAGAGAATTGAAGGACATCCTCCCTTTTCCAACCCTAGATCTTGCCGAGAATTGAAGTACACCCACCCGTTTCCCAACCCTAGATCTTGCAGATGATTGAAGGATACCCTCCCATTTTCCAACCCTAAATCTTGCAGATGATTGAAGAACACCCTCTCGTTTCATTTTAGAAAGAGACAAACCAAAAATTCTGATTGTAAGATTATAACTTGGGTTAAAGTATCCGGGCAACAACAGAGAATCATGAACTTTGAATCTCTAAGGCAAGAATCTGATGTAATTCTTGGGTCAAAAGATATCCAAAGACTCAAGGCATAGGGAATCCAATCTTGAAAACTGGTACTTCGACCCCTATAAAAGAGGGAGCACAAATCTTCAAAACGGGTACTTCAACCCCAGGAAAAGAGGGAGCACCAGTTTGATTGTAAAATTCAGATGATCAAGCATAAATTGATGAATTGATGGCAACTCATAAATTGATGGCAACATGATATTAATCAAAAGAAACTCATAAATCGAAGGCAACATGATATTAATGGAAGGCAACTGAAATGGTAACCATAGGCAACAAAATCATGAACCTGGCACCACCAATTCTCATGCAACAACTATTGAGTCAAAGTCTCTTTCAGGCAACAGAATGGGTACCCCCAATCTCAGGCAACAATTCATTCTTAGGTCAAAAGATCCAATCTTCATTACCCAAGGAGCAACAATAATATATGCAGCAGAATCATGAACTGGGTACCCATATATAAATCTCAAGAAACCATATATAAATCCAAGGCAACATATATATTAATCCAAGGCACAAATCGAAGGCTACATATCAATCCAATCGATATCAATCAAACAGAACCAATAAATCCGAGGCAAATCTTACCGGAAATGGAATACTTTCTCTCTACAAAACCCAGAGCAATCCCCAAACTGGGTTTGAAATTTCGAACAAAGCTAGGGTTTTTGAGTCGGAAGAACAAGGACTCTTTTGTTTTTCGAGGAGAGAGGAGGGTTGGGACTGGTTTGGGGTTTGGAGTGGGTTCCAACCCTAATAATCGTGCAGAGAATTGAATCAAGGAGAGAGAGAGAGAGGCGGTGGTTGCTGGGTTTCAAATTGAGAGCAACAGAGAGAGCCGCTTCGATCAACTCAAACCCATCCCCAACTACCTGAAATGGAATTCGCTCTCGCTCTGTATATAACAACCCCAACTTGGATTTCAAATGTTTTATAGCCATTCGTCACAAATAAATGTTAGACCAAGTCGGCTAAACTTTACAACGACTCTTTTTTGATATTTTATACCTTTTTTTAATCCAATACACATTCGAAACTCTCTTGTTCTCTCTATCAAAAAACAGACTTCATGAAATACAAATTTGTAATGTATAGGTTTAGTCTGCAGTTTTGTGTAACGGAATTATAAATCTAAATAGATTAATCGAGTGTTGGAGTCAAGAAAATTACTTAACGATTACTAATTTGGTTAAAATTTGTATGAATGATCTACTTATATAACTCTACAACTTTAACGGTTAAGATGTCAAATTTTGATCAAAAAGTTGGTATAAATAAATAATTAATTCAAAAGTCATCAACTAGTCATCAACTTAAAGGTCATCATTAGAATGGCTCTCCAAATTTGTAATGTATAAAATAAGTTAACCCCAGCCTCACGCGCTGATAGATGCATTTTATGCAACATTCTTAATATGTTTTTGACCCAATTTATCTATTAATTCATGTAACAATATTGATTTTAACTTAGTGTGTGTTCTTAGGTCTCAAATAAAGCCAATGAGCATAAAAGGAGCAAATTTGGAGAAATTTGCAAGGAAAAGGAGTCCATGTTGTTCAAGAAATGAAATCCTAAAAGCTGTCAGAAATTATCCATCAACTTCGACAAAATTGTGAACAGCTCACAACGAATCAGGAGATGAGCTTTATATCAACGGAAAGCCTGATGCGTCTAGTTTTCTGAAATTTTTGCAGATCATCAATACCTATTTTGAAGAAGTTATGACCATTTTAGTAGTCGAAGGTCAATCTGCTAGAATTTCTTATTTTGACCGAAACATCAATTTCAAGTCTCAGACCACATAGGTAATCCCATGGACGAAAATTAGAGTTCCCAAACCCTAATAGCAGCTGTTCATTCATTCCCTATATAGAAGGTGTTTGAGTCGTGAAAAAGGATCTCTCTTTTACGGCATAAATCTTAGAAACTGCTCTCGGCCGTGCCTCTTTTCTCCTCCCAAATTCTATCACAAAACAGCATTTAGTTTACGTTTTTTCCCTTAGTATTTTTCGTTGTTTCTCTCCAAAGTGTAATCTTAACTTTAAATTCATGTATTTTTGTCATGGCCCACACCGAGTTAAACCCCTTTAACCCGAAGTAAATCTTGTAGGGACCACCCAAGTGAACTTCTTACTAAAACCCCCTTGAAAACGAAGAGTCCAGGGAAAACATTTAAAAACATTAGCGTGAGTGGACAAAAATCAAATATGAAATGGTAAATATTTTTTCATGCTCTCCCTTTGATTTTCCAAAATTCACATGCACGCAACTCAAAGAAAACGATTAAATAAAATTTATATCACTTCCCTTGGCAAAAATCCATAATTAAAGAAATGGGGTAGTATCACCAACACCACGAGAAAAACAACCGAGCAGCTCTAATCCACGAGGGGGTCTATTGACCATAACACGTTTTTGGTGTTCTGCGTACTAAGTATTCCAAGGCACGTGATTCAACTTTAACAAGTTATATTTCTCCTTGAATCAATTGTGGTAACCAATGTTGTTCATAGTAATTATTTTTATGTTCATCATTTCATTATTTATAATTATTTATTTAATTATAAATTGGATTTATGTGAATATATATGCAATATTTAACCCCATTTTTGTCACGCCCCCGCCCGACATTACCTTTCTAAATCCGCGATAGAACGTGTGAGACTCATCCTAAGAGAGATTTCCTCGTAATTTCCCTTGAGAAGGGATAACCCTTTACTCAAACCATTTTCAAACAGTCCAAACGACACCGAAATAGACCTCACAAAACCTGAGGTTATCCTGATTATCGAATTGGATTTCATACTAATTACTTTAGAGGACCTAGTGTCTAACTATTATTTGTGACTGCACTCGAAATCCGGTCAGGTTGCCTACGTACCTTGTATTCAGCGATCAAGTCACACGTAGCTCTATTATACTTTAACTTTCTAACCGGAAAAATTCTCATTTTTCTATTTAGCAGTCCCTTTAATAAACCCCCTAAAAGTATTCATATCGTAAACCCGAAGTTTAACCCCTCCGCCGGGATAGCATTAATCACCAACTATTTCCAAACCGATAAACAATCCCCAATCACAGAATAATCACATAAATAAATATAATGGCACCTACATAATTATATAAATCCACCAAGAGCATAAATGCAATAACAACTAGAGGGGCACCCTTATAATTAACTTAAACTGCCATGGGCAGTATAAAATATTCAGCCTAAATGGCAGTTTGGAAAATATGCTAAGCTGTTAGGGGCAGTATTGTCTTTTTGACCTCAATGGCAGCCTTGTAAATATACTAAGCTGCCTAGGACATTTTTGGGATTTCAGCCTCAAATGGCATCCCTGTAATTATCCTGAACTATCAGGGGTAGTTCTGACAATTTAACCTCACGATAAAACAGTAAAGGGTAATTCTATCGCGGTAAAAACCAAGGTTTTTACCGCTTGAGTTTCCCGATCAGCTAGTTTGCCGGAAAACAAGCCTTTTCCAGCCAAACCAAGCTTCTATAACTACAAAATCATCTCTAACAACATCCCAGCAATCTAACAAGGCTAAAATCAAGAGAAAAGATAGAGGTTTTATACCTCAAAGTTAATCCTCTGGTTTTCCGGCGGAGCTCCGACATACCCACGAGTTCGTATTAACGTCTTCTATAACTTCCTTGAAGGAAGTTTCTCTAAATTCTCGACTTATGGCAAAGTCACCTTTTTACGGTAAAATAAATAACATTCATTATTTTGGTAAGCTGAATAAATCCATATTAAACAGCTCATAGCTCCGGACATATCGGAGGACTCGTATTAATATATTATACACCCTCGAGACATATAATCTATTTTTATCAGAACCGAAAATATCTCGATATTATACTCGAATATAAATTCGGGGAAAGCTAATAGCGGGGCTACAACCCTCTGTAACCCACCTGATCCCGGTAAAAGCGTAAATTTTGGGACGGGGTGTTACAAACTACCCCCTTATAAAAATTTCGTCCTCAAAATTTCCGTTGCATGACGTAAAACTAATCATCATTCCAAATGACTTCATTCTTTACTTTACCAATTAATTCGATAACAATTCATGGTTGTCCAGAGTGCCGCCAACGCACCACATCCAGCGGTGAATGCTCATTCCCCCAGGTGCCTAACAGATCCATGGCACAAGTACATCTCTCTCGATTCTGCATGACGGTTGGCACGAGAAAGCTCGACACTCGTACAAATAAGGGTCAAAACTGTACTAACATTCGAACCCTGATGTCCTGATAGAAATCCAGAAACAGTCACTGAAATCTCAATGACTGAAAGCTACTTTCACCCAGCCCGGGGTAAAATCCTGCATGAGGAAAATGGAAGATGATAACGTCAAATTTCTTCCTAAGACAGGATGTAATCCAGGTTCATGTCATGCACATTTACACCATGCAACACTCTTCACTCAACTGAAACTCTTGAAACATTCTTGGACCCCCTTATTAATCCACCTCTATAAAGTTTTGGAGGTACGACTCCAACGATAACTCTTAATTCATTCAAAATCCATCAATTACAAATTTTGTCAATAATGCTTATCTTAAAGAACTTAAGAACAACATGATGGATAGGCGGAGGTTCATTCAACACAGATGGGGCCCATGCCCCCATTTATTATTTTGTCAAAAAAAGACTTGTAAATGTATCTTATTTTTATAACTAGTGTCCCACTCAATATTTTAATAAAAAATTTATTTATATATATAGATATATTATTTGGGATCAGAATATACTATTCACGTAGTCCGGGTCATCCTTATTTTTGAACAACTATTCACGTGGTCCTGTTCAATTCTTTTCCATTTTTTTTTACAACAATTCTTTTTTTCCTTTGGTGATTTTTTATATCCTTGTTTTTTTGTTTTATTAATATTAAATAAGTTTTTCGTTTCATTTTAGTAATAGATTACATATTTAATACCATTCCTTTGATGAGAATAGTTTTAGGGATCACAAATGATTTGTCAAACGCATTATGAATGTTATGAACTTGGTTACTATATGCAAGGGTCGATTGCAGACAATGAGAGAGTGTGGTTGAGATTCTTTAGTCACACAAATTTCTAAATTTTGTGCAAACCATTCTATGTTGTTAACATGGAAGAATGCTTTGGAGCTCATGGGAAATCAAAACGCAATGCTTAAGTGATCAACTTGAAAATTACATTGTAGACATGTACTCCAACATTGAGTTTTCTGAGTTGAAGGGAATAACTGGCCTTGCACAAAAGATGGTTGGGACAAAAGAAGATGTGACATATCCGTTGGTTTACTTGCTTTTGAAATTGGCATTGATTTTACTAGTTGCGGCTTTGCAAGTGTTGAACGAGTATTTTCTGCTATGAAGATTGTGAAGACTCGGCTACGGAGTCGAATGGGTGACCAGTTTATAAATGATTGTATGATTTCATATATCGAGAAAGATATTTTTACTAGTATAAAAGATGAGAGTATTATACAACGATTTCAAAATATGAAATATCGTCGAGGACAATTACCATTGTAATAGATATAAATTAATTTTAAATATAATTATTTTTATTATTTATTAATGTGCCCTACTCATTTGTAAATCCTGACTACGTCACTGACATGATGAATACAATAGACATGAAGACCTTCTCAAAGCTAGGTTCGTAAACTTCTTTAATGTTGCATCTCACTTGCTTCAATTTGCTACGGATTTTCATGTACTTGCCCTGCAACATCTTCATCTTGTACTTCATTTCCTGTTTTCTGTACAACTTCATCATTTTGCTGATTCCCTGTAATAATACATGAAGCCAAATTAAACCTTCCAAAATATTCACCTCCCCTATGTGATCTGATAACCTTAATTACATTGTTTTTCAACTTCAACCTTATAGATTTGAAAAGTTTCCAAAGCTTGAGATTTTTTCAGAAATTAGGTACACATAACAATATTTAGAGTATTCATTAATGAAGGCGATGAACTAACAATTATCACAATTAGTATTGACTAGAAAATGACCACAAATATGACTCGAAAATGACCATTTAGATGCTCAATCTGACTTATAGTCATAGGAAATTGCATAGTTGTACGTGAAAATTGTCAAGACCCACCATGGGTTAACCCTTTTAACCTAAAGTAAATCTTACGAGGTCCATTTTAAGGGAAAGTTACTCCTAAAATTTCGGCATAACCTCCCCATAAAATGGACAACCCTTAACCTACAACAACCCAAAAAACGAACACTTCGAGAAAAACAACAACCACCCACAACTCCTGGAGCCATCATGCTCCAAATTAACAACATCCGCCACAAGCAACATAAATCTCATGAACAATCTAAAATACAAATAATATCAAGACATAAGAATTTAAGAGTGTTAAGTCCCTACTACTAAGTTTGGATTAAACACACAACCGCAATATTACAATCCTCCCATACTAGTTGTCAGAGCTCTAAAAACAAAAGAAGACAGCGAGAAATTACACAAGTGGGTATACAGGAACCTACTATAGAAAAATGGGAAGGCGGTAACTATGTCTTGCCTCCTAGCTATGGCCAAGCCGAACATTGCAATCTGGACATTTTAAAACGAAGAGCTTAGGGGAGAAACATTTAAAACGTTAGCGTGAGTGGACAAAAAAAATATTTAAGTGTAAAAATAACTCTAGTAATGTTCTCCCTTTTTTTATCGTCCGAAAATCTTATAAGCATGTCTCATTGGGGATACACTCCCAAATAATCATAAAAAAAAACAACTAACGCCAATCTCATTGGCTTAGAAGAACAAAACTTAAAGAAAATAGGGGAAGAGGTTTTACCATGACGGAGAGTCTCCTAGACTAGAGTCGGAGCCTTCAGGAGGCTACTAAGTAATGAACGACCCTTCATGGTGGAGAGATTCCGCCATGACAATGAGCCTCTCAAGCTAGAGTCGGAGCCAAATAAGATTATTATTGCCCCGCTTCACTTCTAAAGTGGAGGTCCAGTATGACTAGCTAGCAATATATATATATATATATATATATATATATATATATATATATATATATATATATATATATATCGACACTTTATGGTGAAGAAAACAAACGAATACGAAAAGTCAATAATATATGACTCCTCCCCCATAAATTAAAACATGCATCTCATGCATAGGGCACGATTCCCTGACCGCCCCTAAAATAATGGCCATGAACAAAGCAATTCATTAACACAAAACGGTCCAGCCGACAAACAAATGAGCATACGGAAGGGGAGCAACCCACCTTCCCGACTCCACCGGCTCAATAACAGTTAAAACATGTTATATACACCTTTTGACAAATTTTTTTTGAAGCACACATGGCTTTAAAACAAATTCCACTCACCGTACTGTTAGGTCTGAAGGCGATCCCTAGACCCTTCAGCGGAAGTCTCCTCGCGTCCTGTTCTAAGGAGATATATATACATAAATACTCGAGTTCCCAACTTTAAAATTATAAATAAATGAATAAATAAATAGACCGAAATTGAGGAAAGGGTGTTGCGTGCCCAACTAAGCTCAACCTCAACAAGTTCACTCACAACACTTCAATTTTAGCGTAGGAAACCCCACGACCACTTCCCAACACGTCTCTGAAACCAAACCGAAGTCCAAATAATTAATTTATCTCCGCACAAGTATTAACTCACGAAAAATCACAAAACTCCTCCAAAAAAATATAAACTTCACTCCAAAAGATCCCTATTATTTTATAGGATTTATCAGGTAAGAAAACTGCCCAAAAGGTGGCAGCTCCGCCGCCAGGAAAATCCGGCCAAGCTCCGGCCACCACCAATCGACTCCAAATTTTCACAATTTGTTCCTCTCATCAATCCGAACAATTTTCTAGTTCAACTCAAAGGCCAATTCCTAGCCTAACTAGGTCAATCGAACAAAAAAGTGAAAAATCTGAAATTTTAAGCTTCAAAACTTCAATTTTTTGATTCTCCCTACACACTCTAAATCAATTTACAAAACTTTAGGGGTAAGTAGTACTCATAAAACTCATTCTATCCATATAAAGTACTCACTAGTTGGTGGCCTAGGGAGGGATAAATTCGATCTAGAATGCCTACTGTTCACTAAATGAACAAATCAGAATTTCTCTCAAAATACAACGAGTTAGGTCAAAAAGTTTACCTAGAAATGAAGTAGATTCGGAGACCGTTCTTTTGGGACTGGTGCGGCGGCCTGAGTTGGAGCGATGGCGGCGCTGTGGGGTTCGACATGTACGGCAGCCACTGGCGTCGGGAAGAGGAGAGAGAGAGTGTTAGGTAGATTTATGATTTTTTTACTTTCTACCTCCGGTAATTTTCCTTTTTTATAAACTTCCCGAAACACTAACTTCTTGTTTTTAGACCATAACTTCTGCATACGAACTCTGATTAAAACACCTAGTATGTCTACGGATTCATATTAACACCCTCAACAACTTTCATGAAGGAAGTTTCTAGAAAATAAATGACCCTAGAAAAAGTCAACTATGACATTCTACGGTAAAACGGTTCAACATACGGTTAAAGATTAAAGTAACCGACCGTAAATAAATTTTAGAACCGGGATGTGACAAAAATGAATTCCCAGAATACAAGTTAGAAGAAACATGGTTTAAAATACATGCAATTGATCTGATTGGTATTCTACTACTGTCAAACTTGGTATTGTTTAAGCTAGGAACAACAATGTGGTTTACTCTTTTTAATTTTGGTATTGCCTGAACAATAATGCAGAGTTGTGGCTGCTGTTGGAGAGCTGGTGAGCTTGGAGTTTTCTGTTCTTTTTAATATGTATGAACTTTTTTTCTGTTCTTTTTAATTTGTATGAACTTTTAAATTATTGAAATTGCTCAGATACCTTTTTTAGCTTATAGAATATTTCTTAGTTTAAGATCCCTCTTGCCAACTAGAATCAAAGAATTAGAAGATCTGTTCTTTCTAAAATGGGAATAGTTTATGGTTATTGTCACGCCCCGGCCCAAGTTTACCTTTCTAAACTGGGTTAGGACATGCGGGACCCATCCTAAGAGAAATTTACTCTTAATCCCTCTCGAGAAAGGATAACCCTCTTTCCAAACTAATTTCAAACAATCCAAACGTTACCGGAATAGACCTCACAGCAGGAGGTTATGCCGATTTCCGCATATGGATCTCAAACCAATCATTTAGAGAACCTAGGGTTCTAAAAATATTTGTGACTACACCCGAATCGGGTCAGGCTGCCTACGTACCCTGTCCTCAGGGATCAAGCCACACGTAGCTCTTATTTTAAATAACGTCCTAACCGAAAAAATCCCACTTACTACATATCGGTCGCTTTACTAGTATGGATAGCAAACGTCTATAGCATATCCGGAGTTTAGCCTCTCCGTTGTGGTATGCACATTACTATTTATCGAGATTATCCCGATCATACCATCATACTTATATAAAACAACCGTACACATACATGCCGAATATAAAGACAACCACATAATTATAAAAAAAAACATCCACACATAAATATATAAAATAATGGCATCCACGTAAAATATTAAATCCATCGAGGATATAAAAGTCAATCTAATCCCAAATGACACTCTTGTAATTATCCAAACTGGGGCAGCATGGTCATTCCACCCCTAATGGTAGCTGTAAAAAGGTAGAACTACTATGTGCATTTTAGGAATTTCAGTCTTAATGACAGTCCAGTAATTAAACAAAATGACCAGGAGTATTTATGGGATTTCAGCCTCAATGGCTTCCTTGTAATTATATTAAACTGCTGAGGGCAGTATCATCTTTTACCCACAAGGGCAGTCTTGTAAATATACAAATTTTCCAAGGATATTTTTGGGATTTCAGTCCCAATGGTAGCCTTGTAAATAACCTACACTACCAGGGGAAATCCTGGCATTTCACACCTACGGTAAATCAGTAGAAATTCAGATCTATCACAGTAAAAACAGGGGAATTTTTACCCCTTTCTACCAACACCAAATCCAGGCGGCCTGCCAACTGTTTCCGGCCATCTCACCTCTCCTTCCTCCCCTCCACACCAAACAACTACAATCACAACATTACTCCAAACATACCTATAGCTAACTAAGGGAAAAACAAGGATCAGAAGGTTACCCGTGTCAGCGCTGTCTCGGGGTGGCAACGCTGCCCCCAAAATGACCTCTGGGCCGTTGTGGTTCCTCCACTGCTCCTAGGATCAACCACAACTCCCCCTAGAGATGCACCCTCGCCCTTCCTTCAATTTCCAGTCGTGGTGGTCTGCCTGTAAGTCGAAGATTAGAGAGATTCAAGGGATGGTGCCATAGGTGGTTGGGCGACAGAGGAAGAGAATGATGGAGAGAGAGAGAGAACAGATACGGAGAGAGGGAGAGAAAAAGAGAGAGAGAGAGTTCCTTCCCCCCTTCCCTTTTAGTCCAAACCCGAAAGAAGACAGAGAGAGAGAACGGGAGGAGAGAGAGAGCTCTCCTGGTCAACGCTCCTCCTCTTATAAAAACCCATCACCAACGGCCCAGATCAATCTCAGGTTGATCTGACGGCCCAAATTCAATTAACAAAAGTTACTATGAGCGGTAAATGGTTATTTATTATTTACTTTTACCGTGTAATAACTATACAATATCCAAATTACATTTACATACGAACTCCGATTAATTCATAGGATATACCCACGGGTTCCTATTAAGGTCCTCTACAACTTTCCTGAAGGAACTTTCCTCAAATTCTCGACTTATCGCAAAGTCATCTTTTTACGGTAAAGTAAGAAACTTTATTACTTTCGTAAACTAAATAAATACATGTCAAACAGTCCGTAGCTCCGGAAAATATTCCGGACATACCAGTGGACTCGTATTAACATAATCTACTATCTCAGGACATTAATTCTATCTTCCCCCAAAATTGAGAATATCTTGATATTAAACTCGAATAGTAATTCGGAGAAGACTAACAGCGTAGTTACAACCCTCTATAACCCGCCTAATCCCGGTAAAAAGGTAAATTTCAGGACGGGGTGTTACAATCTACCCCCTTGTAAAAATTTCATCCTTGAAATTTCCATTGTGGGACGTAAAACTAATCGTCAAGGAATGTCATCAACTTCCACTGGATGGAACTTCAAGCAAACAAGAGTCACAAACTCTATATACCAATTTCTTTAGAAACCAAAGTCTTCTCGTAATTGCAATACGAGATACAATACTACGCTCACTTTAAAACACTGAGCACGATACCCTCGTCTCATCTCTTTCGTCGTAGATCGACTCCACAAGGCTTGTATCTTAGCTCTTCTAGAGTTAATTCCCAAAATGGCAATTTGTTAGCTATCCAAGACATAACATAGACTAACTCGTAGTCGACACGTATGTTCCACTTACACAACAATCACACTTGACCCTTAACGCTAACGTCCTCCTCGTGGAAGGACGGAAATGCTACAGTCCGTCATCGTATGGGAAAATCACACGTCTCTCGCACATTCCGAGACAAAAGAAACGTGTATTTCCTTCACTAGGATCAAAACTCTCATTTCTTGTTCCTTGTACTCTAACTTTCGATAACGGGACTCGAACGAACTCGCACCCCACAATGCGATCTCGAAACTGCTCCCTCGAGCTGATGAATCTACCAAGCTACTCCGCGCCAACATGGATGTCATCTTCACATACTCGGGCACAATGAATTTCTTCATCCTACTCCACTCTCTCAGAAAAAAGTCTATAGTAGGGCATTTCACAACAATAAGAGCTAACAAACTCGCACACTAACTCATGTGTGCTCAAGTCTTGACTAAAGGACAAAAGTTTAGCTCAACGTATCCCAAGTGTCACGTCCATACCTATTTACTAATTGTCAACCCAAAATCTCCTTCCTAATGAGTGGGATTTCCCTCGACGAGATACCCCGATCTCTTTTACCAAAATTCATCCACTACACATCCAAGCGATCATGAGTAACCCGAACCGTCTCCAACTATTCCCATAGAATTCTGGAGTACGTCACTCGTAAGTTTTACATTCTATTAGGAACTAGTGCGGACTCGTCAGCCTCCCAAGTTATGGCTAACACTTCTCAGACGTGGAAAGTTTTAGAGTGAGTGGACCAAAAATCAATGCTAATAATAATGGTTCAAAATCATAATTTTAAATTTCATTTTCCCAAAAACAATCCAGGCCTTACGCCAAAAACAAACAATTTTTCGGCACACGGCCAAATATAAATCAATTCGTGGCCTGCGGCCAAATATATAATAATTCATGGCCTGCAGCCGTATAGAATCAAATCAGAAAAAAAACATTTCGCAAATGATCGATCACACATAACAGGGTCAGAACTAAGAGCTCTAGCATATCTCTCTGTGAGGACGCAATCCCGCGCTAACACTATCATCTTCCCTGATGGAAGAGGAAAGCAACGAGTGACGCGCTTCAACTCGGTCAAACGAGGAGCGCTGCCCGCTAGCTAACTACAAACAATACATATGATGACCCATCTTGATAATGAGCCTCGCAGGCTAGGGTCAGAGCTAAGAGCTCTGGCGTCTCATCCACTGTCTAGTGAGAACGCAAATGTAGCATAACATCCACTCTCCGTAAGAACACCAATATCCCGTGCTTGCACTCCGCCGAACGAGGAGCGCCGCCCGTTAGGTAAAATCATCTGACGACCCTTTATGGTGAAAGTAAAACAAATTCCTGATATTTTCATAAATCCAGGCCCGAAGCCCATTTATAAAATCCTGGACCGAAGCCTATTTAAAAATCCAGACATTTGCCAAAAATACTTAAATCCCGGCAATACGCCAAACAATCAAATCTCAGTAAAACATCGGGTCCGATTCCCATCTGTACGACGGGACTCTCCCGTCAAAAAGCATTCAAAACCCAAGTGAAAATATGCGAGCTGAAATCCATAAATCAAATAGAAATAAATAAAAACCCTCCACTGGGGTGCTCGCAAAATCAAAGAAATCGAAAATGTACCGAAACCCGAAAAATCATTCATTCTGGGAACATTTTGAAACCATTAAATTAATAAACCATGGCATATTTTTTTCTTTAAAACAAATCAAGGTCCACTCATCATACTGGCCACACATCTCCTACTCTAGGTATGGTACCCTAACCGTCCTCATATTCAGTGACGTCTCTCTTGCACGAAAGCGGTTCTCTAACCGTCTTAACATATTCATCCTCGAGCTCTATGGACCCACCACGCGTCCACTGCGCCACTATAATACTTTATGTAACCCCTTTCTCTTGACCTCATCTAGCATCTCAATCACCGGATCATCTTTGATCCTCCTCGAATATAATTACGCAACACCAACGTGTTGATATAAGTGGTCATACCTACTCTTTTAACCCATCAATCAAATGTAGGACGCGAAACGACTATCGAATAGCCTAACAGTCCAATTTTCCTAGTTTGACTAGGAAAAGTCACTGATTGATTTCAGGATTGACCAAGTCTCTCCTGGGTTGACCAGGAGATTGACCAAAACTTTCCAACTAATCGACAAAGTTCAAACCCTTAAAAGCTTCAAAATTGGCAATATATAAATTCGAACAATATTAGGCGCACTTTTAAGCCTATTTACGTCAAATACTGAAATTCAAATTTACTTTTCCAAATCTGGCTCATTACTAAACTTACGAGCCTCTCAACTTTTTGATCTAACGAAAAGTCTATATCGACATCTAAATACAGTTGATGTCGCAAACTTTATTGTTACAATTAACTTTACTAATTCTGACCACAGGTGGCAACCCTTGCCACCGCACATACTAACAAGTATAACGACTTGTTACACTTGAAAAGTAAATACACATTTAAACATCTCCAAGGATTCTAATTACCCGAACCTTTGGTCCGAGATTTGAACCTAAGCTCTGATACCAGTTGTCACCCCCGGCCCAAGTTTACCTTTCTAAATCCGGGTTAGGACGTGCGGGACCCATCCCAAGAGAGATTTACTTGTAATCCCCCTCGAGAAGGGATAAGCCTCTTTCTAAACCAATTTCAAACAATCCAAACGTTACCGGAATAGACCTCACAGCCGGAGGTTATCCCGATTTCTACATATGGATCTCAAACCAATCGTTTAGAGAACCTAGGGTTCTAATAATATTTGTGACTACACCTGAATTGTCACATCCTGATCCTAGAATTATTTTACGGTTGGTTACTTTGGTCTTTTACCATTTAAAGTAACCCTTTAACCGTACATTGATTGTAAAGTTGACTTTCGTTAAGTCGAGAATTTGGGAAAACTTTCTTCATGAAAGTTGTAGAGAGCGTCATTACGAGTTCGTAGACACGTAGCACGCTCAAATCAGAGTTCGTATGTAAAAGTTACGGTCTAAAAACGAGAAGTTATTATTTCAGGAAACTCTATAAAAAGGAGAAGTTACTGTAGGTAGAAAATAAAAATCAAAACTTACCAGGACTTTCTCTCTCCTATCCCCCGACGGTTTCGGCTGCCGGATCTTGCGTGCGCCACAACGCTGCCGTCGCTCCACCAATCGCCGCCGCACCGGTCCCAAAAGCTCGGCCTCCGAGTCTACTTCATGCCTAGGTAAGTTTTCTGACCTAACTCGCCGTAAATCGGGAGAAATTCCGATTTGTTCATCATGTGTACAGTGATTTGTTCTTGATCGGATTTCTCCCTCCCTAGATCACTATTTGTTGAGTTCTTTATATAATTAGGATGAGTTTTAGGAGTACTATATTCCCCTAGAATTTGGTAGCTTGATTTGAAGTGTGTAGGGAGAATTGAGGATTTGAAGTTTTGAAGTGTAAATTTTCGGGTTTTACTGTTTATCACATAATTGACCTAGTTAGAAGCCGAATTGGCCTTCGAGTTGAACTAGAAAGTTGTTCCAAATGACGAGACGAAGCTACTGGTAAAATTTGGTGGTGATCGGAGGTCGCCGGAATTTTGGCCGTAATTTCTGCTGGTGACCGCCTTTGACGGCGGAGCTGGCGGTGGTGCCGTCTCTTTTTGGGCAGTTTTTAATGCCCATTAATTAGTATATAATGTGAGGAGTCTATGGTTTAAATTTGGTACTCTTTGGAGGAGTTTTGGTTAGGTTTTGGAATTTTCTAGTTTAGTATTATTGGCGGATAATTAAATATTATTCCGACCATCGATTATTGCCGGATAAGGTTTAAGAAATTTTTTAAGGACTCCTAAGTTATTGGTGAAAGTCGAGGATTTTTAGTTGTCAATTTGAGAAATGTGGGGTCGATGAGCGAGCTGTACGCTTTTAAATGTGTACGCATATGCTATTTAATTATTATTATTCTAGAGTCCAAAAATTAATATTAATTGTGGAACAAGACGCGAAGAGGCTCGTGTTTTGGAGATTTGGCTTGAGCAGAATTCTGGTTTTCGTCAGGCTAAGGCCTCAGTCTGTGAGTGGACTTTTATTTTAAATTTAACGCATGCAACAGATTTTATTTAGTTTCTCCTTTATTTATGAATTTCCTCCATTTTAAGTTTTATGGTGATTTTGGAAAAATGGGAATTTAATACTTTTTAAAGATAAGTGAGCCAGGGAAGAGGTTCCTACCTTTCCCGTGATTTTAAAGGATTTTCCTGGAATATAGTTTTTAATTGTTATCACCATTTTGGGTTATAGAGGGGGATTATTTTTAAAAAGGGAAACTTGGCTCTTGGATTTAACGATATTAAAGTAAAGTCAGGGAACCGGTTTCGGGTTCCTGGACATGTTTTAAATCCAATGTATTTGGAGTAAAGTCATGGGAGTTTTGACTTGGTTTTCAATTTATTTTACCACGAGGTTTTTAAAAGATTTCCAAGGATATGATTTTGTGTATTGCATGCTAGCATGGACCCTCTCCAGATGAAGATGGTACCCTCTCTGGATAATGTTGGTCTGACCCTCTTCGGTGGAAGCTGGTCGGTTGGACCCTGCTAAATAGAGCGAGTCATGGGACCCTCTCCGATTGAGTTGGTCAATAGACCTTCTCGTGGTAGAGCTGGTCAGTTATTTTCTCGTGATTGTGGTTAATACCCCATATTTTTAATTATGGATTTGAACCAAGAGATTTATTTTATGATTTATTTATTCATTTCCTATTGGTTGCGTGCATCTGAATTTTGGAAAATCAAAGGGAAAGCATGACAAGATTTTTACCTTTTCATATTTGATTGTCGTCCACTCACGCTAATATTATTTTTAAATGTTTTCCCCTGGGCCCTTCGTTTTTAAATGCCTAGTGTTGCCGGGTTCCTGAGAGGAGGTCGCGCGTACCGAAGTCGAGGCATAGCCAATTAATCCGCTGTTGCTCACATAGTGTTTTAGGTATAACTTCCATGTAGACTGCTCTGATTACCCCAACTTAGATAGTTGAATAGAATAGTAAAGCGTAGTTATGACTTGGGGAGCAGGTTGGCTCCAGGAGTTGGAGGTGATTTAAATTATTCATGGAAGTGCTGAGTTGGTTGGTAGGAAGGATTGTCCATTTCAAGGGGGCTTCGGTAAGAAGTTCCCTTGATGTAGTCCCCGCAGGATTTACTTCTGGTTTAAGGGGTTTTAACCCGGGGTGGGTCTTGACAGTTGGTATCAGAGCATTAGGTTATTGTTTCCTGTTACTATCTCATGTACTTGGTAGCACGTAGCGTCTATAGAGTGATGGTTCGACAGCGGCGGATACATTGACATTTTATGCTTTGGACGCTTAGTATTTATTAAGGATATGAGTTAGTACTTCTTTGTTGAGTTATGGACTGAGTGGTTCCATAAATATTTGAATCTTCAAGACTATGCCTCAGTACGCCGACCTCTCAAAGTACCCTTAAGGGAAAGGTAAATTATCTACACTTTTCTTATGAGTCATTAAACTCTGACCGGAAATTTGTGTCTGAATAAAGGATATGAGTTGAGGACTCATGAATCCATTGTTTGATTTGTTATTGATTTAAGTGCAAGGTTGGGCATTTGATGTGTATTTTAGTAATTGAAATATTAGATCATGCCCTGGAGGTGTCGTATAGATTGATCAATGGAGGAAAGTTTGGAAATATGTTAATACGTCTCAGTATCAATCTATATTGCTCTTTAAGGGTGAAGAGCGGAATGTTTTTGATATAGTTGTGGTTATTGATGCAAAAAGAGAGTGGATATTTGCATAGTGAAAGCATTTTGGAAAATGAGTATTGTGACGAGCTGATTGCTTAGTCACTATCAAGGAATTTCAGAAATTACAATGTGTCACTCATGTGTTGACTTTCGATCAATCTTTGATTGACGAGAGTGACATTTGTCAGATAAGCATATTAATTATGAGGTCATGGTAAGATCTCCATGATAGTTGGATTAGGAGGTCAGACTCCTATGTTGTTGGATGTTTGGTAAGGTCATAAGGTATGTAGCCTTATGTTTGTGGTAGGTCGGAAGTTAGACAGTAGATGTCATTCCGAACTGAGATGAATTTACGAGAATTTAAGAAAGTTAATAGAGACTGATCTAGTGCATGTTGAGTCAGATGCGCGGAATTCAATGAATGGACAACGGGGGAATAAAGCCCACTGTATCATGGATTAGTAGTAGACCATATTTATTTCAGATGGTACTGCTAAGGGATTATTTTCATAAGCCCTGAATTTGTGATGAGAGTGGATTATGAATATCATATATTTCGAAATGGATGACTAGCTGTGATGTGTAGATTAAAATTTATCCACCCACTTTATTGTTGTTAAGCAAGTTGGACTAAAGTCCTTGATGGACGTGTTTTGGGGAATGTAAAATTTGTTGTTGCTACAATTTGGGCAGCATTCGCAGTTATTGAAGTTATAGAGTGTATACTCTATAATTTAGAAGTAAAAATTTCTTGTTGGTTTGTTGGGTTTGTGAAATAAATAATCTATTATATTCTTTGATCGAAGTATTTGCGATGTGGTGAGTGTAAGGATACATAAGTTATCCTCACTGTATTAATGGGTAGCATCCTCGAATTTCAAGTCTGTGGAGTACGGACATTAGTATCTGGAGGATAAGGTTTTGATATAATTTTATCAGAAACCTAAGAGCAATGAAGAATCGATATTAGTGTTGTAGTCACAGGTCGATTAAGTAGTGACCCTACTTAATCTGGGTTTCGATTTGGCGACAAATTTTAGAGCCTCATGTTTGACGGATGACAAGAGTCACGAGAAGTGGTTTACCTATCGGTTGCAGTACGGTGGAAATGTCTTGTGATGATTTAGGGAAAGAAGTTTCCCGATCGATTTAGAGAGTATTTCTCGTGAGAATTTGTGTTTGGTGAGCAGATTGTCAAAAATGGGCGACGTTCCCAAATAAATATCATTGTGTGGTGAGACCACATACTAATCTCTGTATGACTTGAGAGGTCATCACATGTTGAGTATGTGTCCATCAGCCAGTATTAAGGTAATTGGCTAAAACTATTCTATGGATGTATGGTATTAGCCATAGGTTAGTTTGAGTTTCTGAATGGTTTGTTGGTGTCCTAAGAGAGTGCGGACTTAACTGCAGAGTGCAAGTCAGAGGTTATGGTTAATTAAGTGGTAACCCTATGTGAATTGAGGTTTGATGGAGTAACAGATCTGGGAACCACAAGTGTTTTAATGTAGCAAGGAGTGCGAGGTTCGGTTTATTAATTGTCTGCTTTACAGCGAGTATGAACTGTGAGAGGGGTAGCATGGTCATTCCACCTCTAATGGTAGCTATAAAAAAGGTAGAACAACCATGAGCATTTTAGGAATTTCAGCCTTAATTACAGTCCAGTAATTAAACAAAATGACCAGGAGCATTTATGAGATTTTAGCCTCAATGGCTTCCTTGTAAGTATATTAAACTGTTGAGGGCAGTATCATCTTTTACCCTCAAGAGCAGTCTTGTAAATATACAAATTTTCCAAGGATATTTTTGGGATTTTCAGTCCTAATGGCAGCCTTGTAAATAACCTACACTACCAGGGGCAATCCTGGCATTTCACACCTACGGTAAATCAGTAGATATTCAGATCTACCACGGTAAAAACAGGGGAATCTACCCCTTTCTACCTACACCAAATCCAGGCGGCTTACCAACTGTTTCCGGCCGTCTCACCTCTCCTTCCTCCCCTCCACACCAAACAACTACAATCACAACATTACTCCAAACATACCTACAGCTAACTAAGGGAGAAACAAGGATCGGAAGGTAACCCGTGTCAGCGCTGTCTCGGGGTGACAGCGCTGCCCCCAAATGACCTTTGGGCCGCTGAGGTTCCTCCACTGCTCCTAGGATCAACCACAACTCCCCCTAGAGCTGCACCCTCGCCCTTCCTTCAATTTCCAGTCGTGGTGGTCCACTTGCAAGTCGAAGATCATAGAGATCCAAGGGATGGCGGCATAGGTGGTTAGGCGACAGAGGAAGAGAGTGATAAAGAGAGAGATCAAATACGGAGAGAGGGAGAGAAAAAGAGAGAGAGAGAGAGTTCCTTCCCCCTCCCCTTTCAGTCCAAACCCGAGAGAAGAGAGAGAGAGAGAACAGGAGAATAGAGTGCTCTCCTGGTCAACGCTCCCTCTCTTATAAAAACCCATCACCAACAGTCCAGATCAATCTCAGGTTGATCTGACGGCCCAAATTCAATTAAAAAAAGTTACTATGAGCGGTAAATAGTTATTTATTATTTACTTTTACCGCGTAGTAACTATACAATATCCTAAATAACTTTCACATACGAACTCCGATTAATTCATAGGATATACCCACGGGTTCGTATTAACGTCTTCTACAACTTTTCCAAATAAACTTTTTCCAAATTTTCTACTTATCTCAAAGTCATCTTTTTACGGTAAAGTAAGTAACTTTATTAATTTCGTAAATTAAATAAATCCATGTCAAACAGCCCGTAGATCTGGAAAATATTCTGGACATACCGATGGACTCGTATTAACATAATTTACCACCTCGGGACATTAATTCTATCTTCCCCCAGAATCGAGAATATCTTGATATTAAACTCGAATAGTAATTCAGGAAAGATTAACAGCATGATTACAATCCTCTGTAACCTGCCTAATCCCGGTAAAAAGGTAAATTTCAAGACGGGGTGTTACAATTATAAACTTATGTTTGGTCCATGCCCATCAAAGAATTTGTAGATCTGTTCTTTCCAAAATGGGAATAGGTTAGGGTCATGAGTTGCACTTGGAAATAGGTTAATTAACCAATGGCTTAATTAAACGATTAAGCATTGATTAATCAAGGCATCCACAAATTCGTCGTTTTGTCATAAGTCCATTTTTCTTTAATTTCATATAATTTTCTCTCGTTTCCGTAACTCCACTTATTCTCTAATAAAAGAAATAAAAATAGATTAATTATATATTAAGTGCTAGAAGAATTACTAAATTAATAGTGTTGAAGTACTAATTACGTGTGTAAAACTACACGCAATTACACCCCCACACTTAAACTTTTGTTTGTCCTCAAGCAAACTAAATAAAACATAAATTGAAAACTACTAACTTAAATATTGTATCTTCCCGGTAGCTATCACGTAATGACCATGTAGCATTAATGTAACTATCGGGTATTTGTCAGCTAACTGTGTAATCACTGTAACACTATTAACTAACCTTTTCTCGTTATACTAAGTATACATTGAAACTAAGTATAAGCCGGGTCAGACCAAAAGTGACTCTTCATTGCCACCCTCGAGTCTAACATGAATACTAGATGAGGTAAGGGCAGGGAGGGTGGCGAGCCGACTACGATGCTGATTAGTGATGACGGTGAGGCAAGAAGAACACTAGAGGTGTCACGCCCGACCCAAGTTTACCCTCCTAAACCTGGATTAGGACGTGCGAGACCCAACCTAAAAGAGATTTACTCGAAATCCCTCTTGAGCAAGGATAACCCTCTTTCCAAACCAAAATAAAACAGTCCAAACTGTACCGGAATAGACCTCATAACCGGAGGGTATCCCGATTCCCGCTTTTGGATCTCAAATTGCCCATTTAAAGAACTTAGGGGTTCTAATAATATTTGTGACTGCACCCGAATCCCGGTCAGGCTGCCTACGTACCCTGTCCTCAGGGATCAAGCCACACGTAGCTCTTATTTTACTAACGTCTTAACCGGGAAAATCCCGTTTTTCTATTTATTAGTCGATCTAATAAAAAAGGTAGCAAATGCCTAATGCATATATGAAATTCAACCTCTCCGTTGAGGTAATTTCATATCAACTATTTTTCCGGGACTATCCCTAACATTTCCACCATTCATCACAACAGGATACAACAACAATCGCATAAATATAAACAACATACACACAAACATAATATAGTGGCAATCATGAAAATAAAGATTCTCTATGGATATAAAGGTAAGTCTACTCCCAAATGGCATTCTTGTAAATAGACAAATCAGTCAGGGGCAGTCTGGTAAATTTAACCTCAATGGTAGCCCCCGTAAATATACAAATCTATCAGGGGTATTTTAGGAATGTCAACCCCAATGGCAGTCCGGTAATTATCTCAAACAAGCAGGGGCATTTCTAAGATTTCAACCCTGATGGCACCCCTATAATTAACCTAAACTACCAAGGGCAGATTTGCCATTTTACATTCACGGTAAAACAGTAAAAACCCAGACTATTCCGGCCGGTCTGCTGGCCGGATTTTCCCCTATTTTCGATCACCTTCTCTCTCAATCACAACCAACAACAATAGCAACACTACAGAACAACCCAACGAGGGGAAAAATTGATGAGAGAGGAGATCATACCTCGGGTCCCTGCCTCGGGAGCCCGAACCCAGGGGCGTCGTTCGCCTGGCCACCTTTAGCAGCTCCTTCTCTCACATCAGCAGCGCTGACAGCTCCTCATGGCGCCCCTGCGACCTCCTCGAGCTTCGATAGCTCTGTCTACCTTCCTGTTACCTCCTGCCTGCTCATCGAGGTTGAGCCACATCTAGACCGAGCCTCACGACCACACGAGGGAGGAAGAGAAAGAGAGGGTGATCAGAAGTGAGAGAGAGTGAGTTCCCTCCCCCTCCTGTCAAAACCCGAGAAGAGAGAGGAGAGAGAGAGAGAGCGAAGACGGAGAGAGTAAGAGATCGAGGGAGGAGAGAGAGAAAATGATCCCCGGTCAACCCCCTTTTATAAACGAAAAATCAACGGTCCAGATTCGATCTCACGAATCCAACGGTCCAGATCTGCCAAAGATTAGTTACTATGAACAGTAAATAGATATTTTACTATTTACTTTTACCACACGGTAACAACACTTTATCCCGCATAACTTTCGCATATGAACTCTGATTAATTCATAGGACATACCCACGGGTTCGTATTAATGTCCTCTATAACTTTCCCAAAGGAAACTTCATCAAATTCTCGACTTATCATAAAGTCATATTTTTACGGTAAAGTAAATAACCTTTATTACTTCCGTAAGTTGAATAAATCCATGTTAAACAACCCGTAGCTCTGAAAAATCTTCCGAACATACCGGAGGACTCGTATTAACATATCTACCACCTCAGAACATTAATTCTATTTTCTCCCAGAATCGAGAATATCTCGATATTAAACTCGAATATTAATTCGAGAAAAATTAACAGCGCAGTTACAAACTTCTGTAACCCGCCTAATCCCGGTAAAAAAAAGTAAATTCCGGGACGGGGTGTTACAAGAGGTCGACAGGATTCCTATCTGATAATGCCAAACAAGAGAATTAACCCTTCGAAATTAGGAAATCCCTAATTCTAATTAAATTTCTAAGAATTCACTCGTATCCAAACACACTCTAAGCACAACCTTCGGCACCGAGACGTTACCAGAATTACGTGATTTTTGAACCATAGTCGTATTTCATCATTCCAAACACATCTTATTTCACGAGTTTTTTTTATAATTTTGCTTTTATGTAGAGTTGGTTCACAAAGTTGTGCATTTGCTTAAAACCTAATAAACAAGTTATACAACATTAGTATGCATATTGTGATTCCGATGACTAAAAGTCAAAAATTCATATTCGATCATCAGATATGATCATTATGATGAAAGATGTCCGTGGTAAAAAATTTAACTGGATCCGACAAAGTTAAAGGCTCGATTGGAACGGTCAAGCCTGATCCATCGTCACTTATAAAACGGAAACGCTCATATCTACCTCTATATTGCTTAGTTTTGGCAAATCTTCTACATGAAAAAGACTCACGTAGATGAGACGTAACCGCCCATATAAAAGCAAATCTTAACATAAGCTAAAAATCGATAATTATGCGGTTTTGTATTCAGATTGTCCATTTAATACTAATTATAGGAATGTATTGCTCATTCCAATGAAATTTTTTTCATATGTCTATTTCAATTAAACGTAACAAAATTACTTTTTAACCCATACTTAATCATTATCTCGTCTCAGCCTCTCATTCTCGATCCTCTTTCTCTCTTTGATGAAGCATTGCCGCCGACGCTAACACAGCCTCGATGACGACCAATATATATATATATATATATATATATATATATATATATATATATATATCTTCTTTCTAGCATCGTCGGTGATGACAGATTATCACCAACGGCATAGACAACGACGGCCGCGCCTCGACGACAATGGTTGACATCAAGACGATGACAGACGACCAAAGTCTCGATGACGACGGACAACGTTTCGATGCCTCACCATCATCTCTGAATTCGATTGGCGGTCCTTCGATCTCATTCTAATACGTCTTTTCCTTCCTCAAATCTCAAACATAGGTCTGATACGAATTCTTGACCTGATTTGTTCTCCTTTGTAAGCCTTCTTAGTAATTTTGTTGTCCTTGTTTTTTTATGGACGAGCCTCCACCGTCGTTACCGTGGGAGACATGTTTGGCTATCGTCATCTTACATGTTTTTCTCAAGCGCAAAGTCTAATTCGAGGTTCAATTGGATTGCTAAGATTGTGAGTCAATTGGATTGCTAGGATTATAAGTTCTTGGTTTCTGCTAAGAGAATTGGTATAGTTTCTGGTTTGGTTCTGTTTCTATCCAATTGTATTCGATTTTGTGTTATTTTTGTGAATAGATTCGAATCTGATGAATAATTTGTGCTTGTACATGTTGGTTGGTTCCAAAGGATTGTTTGTACAAGTTGATTGGTATAGATTCAAATCTTCTATAACAGTTTGTCCAAAGGATTGTTTGTCAACAAAGGTGAGAGATGGGAGAGATTTTAATGTAAAATACTGTGGTTACTGGGGTATGCAACTCGATTATTGGAGGCTAAATTATTGAGGGCCATTAATCAATTATTAGAGGTAAGTAATCAAGGTTTTGAGGTCAGTAACACGAATTTCTTCTTTTCTAGTATATTAAGCTGAAATAAGTTTATTATTGAGGTCAGTAACTGATTATTGGGGTCAGTATTAAGGGTCAGTAACCAAATTACTGGTGACCATAATTCAATGACCGAAAAAAATCTGAGTTACCAGTGGTAAGGAACTGAGTTACTAGGGGTCAGTAACTGAGTTACCGATGATTGGAATCCTACTGTCTGAGAAAATCCGAGTTACTAGGTGTTAATAATTGTGCTACAAGTGGTTATTATGGGTCATGAACTAAATCATTAGGGGTCAGTAACCGAGTTACCGGTGATCAGAATGGGGTGATCGGAATCCAGTGATCAGAGTCTGGCGACCGGAATTCGATGATCAGAGTCTGACGACCGGAATCCGGTGATCGGAGTACAGCAAAGTCTTCTCATTCTTCTATTTTCTCTCTCGTAGGTGTATTTATGGGACAAGAGTAAAAGTGTCTCTAAAATATTATTTTATTACGAATTTAATAAAGATTTGTGCATTTGAGCATAAATAAGGTTTTTTCTTGTTCAATTAGGATCTAATGTATTATTTTCATTGAAATATGCTTTAAATTTTATTTTGTATGTAAATAGTCATTAGCCCTAATTATAATTTTTGGTTAAAACTGTCAGGTGTGAATTTCAACGAGATTGATTATGAATTTCAACTTCATTAAACGTGAATTTTCAGCTCCTCACGTGAGCGGTCACAACTTTTTCTCGCACTTAAAATCAATCGCAACAAGAAATTTTAGGCTAAATGCTCTTGTTTGAGCCAAACCTTATTGTGATTCATTTTTTTTAGATTGAAGTATACTGACGTGGTGTATAATCCAAAAGCCATCTGTTGGCGCGAAAGCAAGCCGAGAGAGGCTGTGAGTTTAGGGTTTTAGCTGTAAACCCTCCGGGCCGCGGTTCTATGAAATCCTCAGCCCCAACCACCACCATGGCCCTAGTCTCCGGTCTCCGCCTCTCTTCCTCTTTCCTCCGTTGCCGCCTCCCCAACCCGACCCGCTTCTCCCCCCTCCGCCACTCCCTCTCCGACCTCCGCTTCCTCTCCGCTTCTCGGACCCGGCTCCGCCCCGTCAAAGCGACGCCCAGCGAAGGCGCCGGGGTGAACGGGAGTGTCCTGGTCAAGGACTCCGACGAGCGAATCGTTCGTGTTGAGCTCCACAAGGAGGCCACCGATGCCTACACGGCCTATGCCATGTCCGTGCTGCTCGGCCGTGCCCTGCCGGACATTCGCGACGGTCTTAAGCCCGTCCACCGCCGTATTTTGTAAGTCGCTCTTTGGATTCTGATTGGTCTGCTTTGTGATTTATGTGGTTTTATTTTCAACAGGTATGCGATGCATGAGTTGAGGCTTTCGTCACGGAAACCATTTGTGAAATGTGCCAGAGTTGTTGGAGAGGTTCTAGGAAAATTCCATCCCCATGGTGATACTGCCGTGTATGATTCCTTGGTGCGAATGGCTCAGGTAAACATACCATTTCCATTTTTTTTTGAAATCCTGTCTACATTTCCATCTGTTCGACAACTTACCAGATACATTTCTTAGGATTTCTTTCCTTGGATTATTTGGGTGTGAAGAAATAGATTTGGACTTTGAGGGTTGAGGCCACAAGTCATGTTAGAGAGAGTATTCCATTTGCAAATTGGCGTATTATTCTTTATCTTCCAGTCTTGAATTTCTATTCTCAAGTTTATTTATTTACTTGTTTATCCCCACTCCACAAATTCGTACTTGTCAAATGATGCATGTGACCTTATGTTATGGGGCTCAGAATTTGGGACATTTAGTCAATTGGAGCTTCTATAGTGCAGGAGTATTGAGTTCAAATCTCTTTGGGCGGTTTCTTTGGAGACAAACAGCTTGTATACTTCATTTGCCTTTTCATATTTGATTATGATATACATTATCTGAAGGCTTAAACTACAAAAGGTATATATAAGAGGTATTATGATGTTGAGGAAATATTAGCAGATATTTACAGTATTTATGGTAGTCAATCTACATATGAACAGTGTTCATACCAGGTCATTTGAATAAAATTGTTGGCATTGTATTTTAAGTTGAAATGTACATGTCCCTCATTTGCTTGCTACTGTCCTTCCATGAATGGGATAGTTGGTATCACCCTGACGAAATGTGATATTTTTATTTCCTTCCAAAGTATATGCCAGTGTAGTGAGCAATTATATTTCACACAAAAGCCTACTTACTATTCTAGTGTTAGGGTGGGTGTGTGTTGGAGTTAAAACTTACGGGTAGGGTAGTAGCCTGGGTGTTTCTCTCAATATTTTCTTGAAGTTACTTTTGACTCAGGTCAGATATTGGGTGGATTCTGGTAAATTTTCTAAGTTATCCATGGATATTTGATATTTCTTTCATATCCAGTCCGGTATCAGAATTACTGGGGAAATATCTTCACCGTGCACAGTGAATTGATGACTGAAAAGATAGATATGTCAAAATACGGCAGATTTTTCAAACCTATTCAAACATTTTACTTTATGTTTTCTAACAAAAGTTTACTTGCTCTCTTCTGATTCCTTTAAATCTCACTTTCCCAGGATTTCTCCCTACGTTCACCACTGATTAATGGGCATGGAAATTTTGGTTCAATTGATGCTGATCCAGCAGCTGCCATGCGCTACACAGAGTGCAGATTGGAGGTACAATAATTTTATAAACTTCTGTGCAACTCGAACACCATATGGATGCTCAACTGCTAAATTTATTTGGATGATGTGGAGATGAAATTTAAGATCTTTCTGTCCCAAAGTGGGGCACTTCTCTCTCTCTCTCTCTCGTCCAGAACTAAAATTTTTCCAAAAGGTAAAGATCTTGTTCCACATGTCTTACTTCAAGCATTCACGTTCACAGAATGTCACAAGTTGCAGGGTCCTGGAGTCTGATGTAAACTGAGGCCGTGTAGGAGTATTAATATATATTTTTTGTCCGGGCATATGTGATCTTTTCCAAGTAGGTTTTCCACAGTTAGTTGTCAAAGTAAATGTGAGATATAGAAAGTTCCCCTTCAATCATTAATAATTTAATAATAACTATTATAATAAAGATCATGAATGCTTTCTTCATATTGGTCAGCCCCTAAATTTTTCTTACTGCTGCCTACTGCCTAGTGTATTTACTTTGCAGGCATTTTTGGTTCATTAATAGTTTGATTAGTTTATGTTTTGCAATTCACATTCTGTTGGAAGGAATATATCGAAATCATTAGACACGTATTATTTATATTTGCAGGCGCTGACCGAAGCAATGTTGCTGTCAGATCTAGACCAGGATACGGTCAGAGTTGTTTCACTCGTTATCAAGTCATTAAGTACTGCTTATTCCATTTTTGTGAATAAAGTGCTTCATTAATTGCAGATTGACTTTGTTCCAAACTTTGATAACTCACAAAAAGAGCCATCACTTTTACCTGCTCGAGTTCCAAATTTATTGTTGAATGGTTCTTCTGGGATCGCGGTAATTTTTTCATAGTTTCCTCATGTTCGACTAGTAAATGCTACATCTGTTTTGTTTTCTTTCTTTGTAATTGTATGCTTCTGTTGACATATGCTACATGTGGGTTAAACAATTGTCAGGTTGGCATGGCAACAAATATCCCTCCGCATAATCTTGGGGAGTTGGTGGATGTTCTTAGTGTGTTGATTCATAATCCAGAAGCTACAGTAAGTGAGCTGACCTGTGTGCTTATAAGTTTATGTTAGTTATGTATATAAATACTTTTTGTTCTTTTTCTGTGTTTTGATAGTGTATTCGTCTTTTGAGTTGGTTCATCATCATGGCTGTTATTACTATGAAACTGTGGGAAATAGTAAGCTAATCAAGTAAAAATATAAACTCACAAAACAGTATATCCACGATAAAATATGTGACCAAAGGCTTTCATGTTTTTGATTTTCGGTTTTGCCCTTGACAGCTGCAAGAATTGCTAGAATACATGCCAGGACCTGATTTTCCAACTGGAGGACTGATTATGGGAAACCTTGGGTAATCAAATTTTTTATTTTTTTCCTCAGTTGGAATCGTTGTGGTTTCATTTCACCAGATAGCTTTTGTCTACAGTTGTGTTTGTGAAATCATTAATGTTTTGACATATGTCTATGCGGTCCAGTATCTTAGAGGCATATCGAACTGGGAGAGGACGTATAGTGGTCAGAGGAAAAACTGAGATAGAATCTCTCGATTCTAAAGGCAAGCGAAGTGCGATCATCATTAAGGAGGTAATGTTTATCTTCTTGTCTGCTTTGCAATAAATATGCATTTATTATAAGTGATTTATGCTTTGTTAATAATCAGATCCCTTACCAAACTAACAAAGCAGCTCTGGTGGAGAAGATAGCACAACTTGTAGAGGATAAGGTAAATTGAACTTTTGTATCATCCACATGAAATCTAGTTTAGGAGGTCGGTCATATATGGTTGCTGTTTACTTTCTACTGTTTTGTTGTTTTCTTCCCACTTTTCATAGTTATTTTATGTCCTTTTTTTCTTCAGATTTTAGATGGCATTAGTGATATTAGAGATGAGAGTGACCGGACTGGAATGCGTGTAGTCATTGAGGTATTGTTTGTTTCATTCTTTTTATTTTTTGTTTCAATGCTTTGCAGCTTGGCATTTAGGAGCTTCTAAGTACTAAAATTCTAGGAGTTCACATACATTTGTCTAAATTGTATCAGTAAAAGAGTGTTTGCATTTGGATAATGATTCTATTTCTTCCCTCATTCAGCTTAAGCTAGGGTCCGACACATCTATTGTTCTGAATAATCTATATCGCCTCACATCACTCCAGTCCAGCTTTAGCTGTAACATGGTTGGGTAAGTGGTATCTTTCTCACTATCCACATTGGATATACATACAAGATACTGGCCTTTTCCGTTTTCATTGGTCTATATACGTGCTTTCAAAAGAGTTTATTGGGTGTGCTAAGGATAAAATTGGGGTGGGAGGAATTGAATTTCTGCATATAGGTAGTTCTTCCTGAATGAGTGTGCCTTTCTCTCTAAGGCCATGCTTCTGCAGGTGCTTTTATTTTTATTTTTTCTCCTGTGAGACCTGACAGTGAAGATCTTTTTGTCTTGTCAAATCCGGGCAATAAGTTAGTTGTCTCTTTTTTCCCTGTCTGTCCCCATAAGTGTCATTTTTAAGTCATATTTTTGAAGCAAGTGCCATTCTGTTTGCTACCAACAGACCTCCTTTGCGAAAAAGCCACATTTGTTATAAATCATCTGACGGGAGACTTTATTACTTCTGATGATTTGACTGTTAATAAGTTCTTATTTCTCTTACATTGAAAGACTTTTCTGCTCAAGTTATGCATCTAACAGTTATTACGGATTTATGTCTGTACACAGTATTCTCAATGGTCAACCTAAACTGATGGGTCTAAAGGAATTGCTGCAGGTGACTACTTTACTTTCATGTCAACGATATATATGTGAATACCCGCCTACAGATTTTTTGTAGGCGGAATCACTATTTGTGCTTATGTAGATGAATGTTCCTTCAATTATTTCGAGAATATTTTTTTTCTTTCAGGAATATTGTTCTTTGTTCATGCTTATTGTGCTACTGCTTTCTCTCGAGTTGATTAAGTCAATAGTTGACCTCATTCTATCATTTATCAGCTTGAGAAAACTTAGCTTGATGAAATTTTCGGTGCTCATACATTGAAAAAGTTGTCTGTTCAAACAAAAATGTGGGAATTTTCCAACCAAGATTCTTTTCTATTTTACTACATAGTATCTAAGACAAACAGACTGAGAATGTCATGTGAAATATCAAGCCTGGAAGTAAATGTAGAAGATCTGTTTTAACTTCTTAGAGGTTTTTGTCAGTTGCATCATGTCGAAGATCTGCTATGGTTGCAAGTTGGCTAAAGTTTTTCAGATTCTCTCCATTGTGATATCATTGGGGCCTTTTGGTTCCTGCTTCTAGTTATCCAGCCACATGGCTTCATTGGTAAACTTAGATGTCTGAATAATGGATAATGTTTATGATATTATTAAACAGTTTTTTTAATAACATTTGGAATATGAAGGACTAGAGTTAATGGATGATGTTCTATGTAATTTTCAGCATTCCTTAATTATTACCTTCTGATATGGGTGTCTATGCAGGTTTTCCTAAATTTCAGATGCTCTGTTATTGAGAGACGTGCTAAGTTCAAACTTTCACAAGCACAGGACAGAAGACATATTGTTGAGGTATACTCATCAGCTTAATATTTTTTACTGTAGTTATTCCCTAATTTCTCTTGGTACTCATTCATTATGTGGTTGCATGTTTTCCGTAGACCATGTCTCCGATCTTGAGAGAAAAATTGTTGTTTCACATTGCTTGAAATTATTTGAGCTGTTCTTTTGTGCATTGTAGTGTTAATGTGGCTATTTTATATATCTATACTTATGGTACCACACTATGGAGGGTTGGTCATTTGTACAGAAATATTTCAATTTGTTGAGGGGTGAACTGTGCTGTCCAAGAACTTCATAAATATGTTTCTGTTCCTGTGGTTGCTTTGGTGCAACACATTTTAAAATTTATCTTCTTTACACAGGGTATAGCTGTAGGCCTTGATAATCTGGAAAGAGTAATGCGCATAAGTTTGGAAGCGTCTAATAATACAATTGCATCATCTCTTCTAAGGAATGGTGAGCTTCCCTATGCCCTGAAGTTTTCTCATCCCTATACATATATATGTATATAGGATTTTGTTCAGGTGCGGACGTCCGCACCAATTGTTTTGGTGCGGACTTCCATTTTTGCACCACTTTTCAATCGAATTTCCTCATCTCCACCGTCTAGTATCGAGATCATATTGTGTAGATCATCTCTGCAAAATTTCAGCCATTTTGGTGATCTTTAAGGCCCTCTAAATTGTGTTTTTCTGTTATAAACACGAACGGTTCCGGTTTGACAGATTTTAGTCCGTCCATTTGTTTTTCGATTTTAGGCAGTGGAGACGGCCTATATGTATAGGGTCCCGTTCAAGGGACACTAAATTTTACATCTTTTTACACTATTTTTAAGCCTTTGGATTTTAATACTTCAATGGCCTGGATTAAATTTCAGAATGACAGCATAAATATAAAAAAATCTATTTCAACAAAAATAGCTAAAAATAAATACATGACCTTTACTATAATGAAGAAAAAGTAAAATACAAAGTATAGAATGATAGTTATAAACAAATTAGTAAAGGACTATAAACAAGAAAATAAATTGAGAAGATTTTCCCATTAGATTAACATTCTAGAACAAGAACACGAACACCTGCAAATAACCTCTACTATTATGAGTCGAATAACAGAATCAATATTTTAGGAATGATTAAATAATTGATTCAACTATAATCGAAGGAGAATTGATATTTATACTTGACATGTTAGTTTGGAAATAGATTCGAGAATAGACAAGATCAGAAGAATTTTAATAGGAGGGCTATTAAATTGATATTTGGGCTGCAGGTTATGAGAATATTAACAGAAGATGAACACCATGGTTCTTTTCTTTTCTTTTCTTTTGGAGTTCTTCAGTTCTTGACTTGTTCAGTTTTTAGATCTTGTTCTTGAGTTCTAACTTGCTTTAATTTGCATAAATTTAATTTATATTTAACTCTTTTTAGAAAAAAAGAAGTAATTTGATTTTAGTTATTTACTTTTTGTTAGGAAATAATTGCAATGCCATGTCATTCTCACACTTAATCCAGACCATTAAAAGTATCAAAATCCGAAGGCTTAAAAACAGTGTAATAAAAGGTGTAAAACCGGACACAGCTAAGGACTTCCTCATTTATTCTTATTGTACGACTTTCCACTTTTGACTCACTTTTCAATCGAATGTGCACTTTTGACTTACTTTTCAATCGAATTTTCACATCTCCACGGTCTAATCTTTAGATACTAATGGTTCAAGTTCGACAGAATTATGTTCGTGCATTGGTTTAATCGAATTTGAGTGCTTTAATGATAACCAAATTGGCTGAAATTTTGCAGAGATGATCTATACATTAGTATCTAAAGACTAGACGGTGGAGATGTGAAAATTCGATTGAAAAATGAGTCTGATATATAGATTTTCAGAAAGCCGGATATATAGTTTTTCTCAGCTAAGGACATCCTTATTTATTCTTATGGTGTGTATTTCCACTTTTGATATATATATATAGTTTTTCTTAGGTAAGGATGTCCTAAATAGCATGGCTGACACATATGGTGGTGAGACTCCACATGGAAATGAAATAAATAGCATGGCTGACACGTATCAGTCTGCACGATAGGGAGAAGGCCGTTTTAAGTGTCTTTCCAGAAACCCAATAGATGGTTGACGCGTGGTTCGTCCATGAATTTGTCAATTGCGAACGTCCTCTTTAGATCTCCGTTGTATATATATATTGAAGGTTTTGGTAAGAGTAAAGCCCACTGGGTATCATTGAATCGGTCAGCATAGATTCAAAATAAAAGAGAACTGATAATGCAACAGGAGTTTCTCATTTTTGCTGATAAAAAGTGTCTGGTATGAAGTGGATTCTATTAGCTCTAACATGAGGCTAAATATTTTGGGCACATATCTTGGAACCACACTGCAACGAAAGTTTAATCATCTTGCGTTCAGTAGATTATAGTCCACTGTTAATTTAATGGTGCAGCACACTCCGAGAGAAAACACTAAAATGAACCATATCGAGTACAGGTCTCACCTACAAGTTCTGTTTGAATTTGTGTCCACTTTGTCTAGTGGCGTTTTTTTTCCTGTTTTTGTTTCTTTACTTGCTTTTCAGCAGTTCTCTTTGTTGTGTTTCCTTTAATCTTGCCCTTGTGGTGTTTAGGTAGGAATTGAAGTAGGAATTTAAGCATGCCTGAAACATTTTGGTGTTCCTAACAATTCAAACAGATGAAACCTAAGAATTCATTATAATATGTGAAGCCATGAGATTCTAGCTGGTTGGTTCCCTAAACTTACACTGTTACATTCCTAGCTGATTTTTGTTGTTTTCCTTATATATACCATAAATATTATGACTGCTTTCCAGTAGTAAATGTGGATTGAAAATATTTATATCCTCTTATATTTATTTCATTATCTTTGTATTCTTTTGCAGAGTTCAACCTTTCTGAGAAACAAGCTGAAGCAATATTGGACTTCAACTTTAGAAGGCTTAATATTCTGGAGGTGCGATAGTAATCCTATGTATATGCGATTGTTGTTAACTTGGTGGCAGATCGAGGATGAAGGTTTCAGCTAAAATCTTGATTCTCCTTTTTGTGCAGAGGAAAAAGTTTGAAAATGAAAGCGAATCATTGAAAGAGCAAATTTCAAAATTAGAAGAACTGTTGTCAAGCAAGAAACATATATTGCAGGTATAGTTGACATTGTACAGTCTTACCAATGGAGAGGTCTATTTATAATATGCTAAAGAATTCAATTATCTGATATTGCTCATGTATAAAGGATGCAGCTCTTACAAAAAATAAATAAATAAATAAAATAAAGGACGCAGCAGATGAATTGCATTATGTGAATAAACACTGTTAGACTTTCACTTGCTCACAGATTTTGGTTCAAAAAACTAGTATGTTTTCCATAGTTTTCCTTTTATCAATCGGTCATAACTTGTTCGGCTTAAAGAGCATTGACTGATCAAGTAGTTGGTATCAGTAAGTCAAATAAATGCACTTATTAATATTCTTTTTCTTTTAAATTCTTAAATTTGCCTCTTACATTTCTTTTATATATTTGTTCTTTCTGCACTTGAACCAAATTCCTAAAATCAAAAAGATTTTGTCTTTCTTCCATAGCTCAAGTATCTTTACTTGTCAACTCATTACTATCATTGGAGTTAAGTTATTGTCTTGGAATGTTTTGGGATATTTTGTGTAGACCAGGATTTAGTTCCGTCATATTGTAATGTTTAGCGAAGTAGTTGTCACACAGTAATTCTGCAATCCAGTAATTTTACTTTTTCATGTTTTATTATGCCAATATGAAGCATATTCATTCCTACATGTGCTTTATAGTTTTACGCTTTTAACAGGAGCTATAAGAATTTTCAGTCCGATAAAGTAACTGATTGGGAAAATAATGCCTGGTTAAAATGGGAGTTGTTTCTGCAAAGTTAACCTTAGTGGTATTTTTTCATTTGTTTTATTATTTGGTTTCTTCAAAATATGCTTTCAGCATAAATTTTATATAATGTAAGCAGTATATATGTCATTCTATAATTCAGACGTTCGACATCAGATACAGCATATACCACAACATTGTATCCAACCCATTAACTAATTCTATAACATGCCATTATCCGCTCTACTATGCAAACAAATTTTATATTTTCCACTCTGTTATCTTGATGATTATTTTTTGTTGTGGTCAGAGTTTGTTTTGGCTTAAATAGTTGTAAGCTCCTCTATCTAGATTATTTCCGAAATGCATATCTTTTCAAGTTGATTACGAACTTTATTGCCTTGCTCCCATAGAGGATGGCAGAATATCATTTGATTGGGTATGACTATGAGTCTGCTGTTGGATGTTACCTAATTTGAACTTCATATGAACAAAAAAGGTGGTGTACAATCAGTCCTGATATTGTGGTACCTTTATGTACCGTTGTCGGGGAATGTCTCTTAAATGTTCATGATGTGAATATTCCGTCATCTTTTCAATGTTACTGAGTTGACTATCTTATTGCTCATGAGCTCTCCAATTTCTGTTTTGTCAGATTAAAGTTCATGCTTATATACTTTTTATTTCTTGGTTTCTCAATCAGGTGGTTGAACAAGAAGCAATTGACATAAAAACCAAGTTTGCTAATCCCAGGCGGTCGATGCTGGAAGACTCTGATGGTGGTCAACTTGATGATATTGATGTTATTCCAAATGAAGAAATGCTTTTGGTATAGGCCAATATATACCAAGGATTTTTTTGGCCTCACTTTTGTTTTGCAAATAGGCTAAATGAAAAGAATATAATTGATAATCAGAGGAATATATATACAGGAACTTCTAGAGTCAATTAGGAAAGAATCCACAGCTGTGTACTCTTCTAGGAAACATATATACACAGATCTTTATATTCCTAACAAGGATGATATTCCTAACACATAGATGATATTGCTGATCTTTTCTTAATCTGACAGATACTTTCTTTACACTAAATGCCTACTAACAAGTCCTTCATTGATGCATTTTTATAAGCTTCTAAAAACTAATCTTCCTTCACTTTTCCTGTCCATATAATTATCAGGCCTTCAGTGAAAAAGGGTATGTCAAGCGGATGAAGCCTAACACATTTAATCTGCAAAATCGAGGGACCATTGGTAAATCTGTTGGTAAATTGAGGGTAAACGATACAATGTCAGACTTTATTGTTTGTTATGCACATGATCATGTTTTGTTCTTCAGGTACTTCCTCTCTTTCTCTCTCTCTCTCTCTCTCTATATATATATATATAAATATATATACTCTTTCTCTTTCTCCCTCTCTCCCTCTCTCATAGCATAATGGGTAAGTGTATATGTTTAGACATTTATGATTACAGTTCAAAGATTGGTCCTTTAAGGCTTTATACTCCCTGGAGTGCCAATGAGCTTCATCACTGCCACAGCTGTGGAAGTTGAGAATATACATATTATAAATCCTGTCTTTTTTGTTTTCCAAATGAAAAAAAGAAGGAAAATGTTCAATCAGGATAGGAAAGGCTTAATTGCCAAATGTTACTGACATTCCAGTTTTCACCCATGTACGTATTCCTAAATCTATAGCATGAAATGCTAAGCCATCCAGCCCATCTCACACAATAACACTTTTTTAAGCTCCAAATTTTCATTTCTACATGTATAGCTGAGCTTTATGGCTCATGGGTTAATATTTTGAGGGTTGCAGTTTTTAACTTTGATTCTACATATTTAACATACAAGCGAACATAGGTTTGAAATATCTGGTCTCATTATTTGCTGCAAGTTTGTTATCTCTTAACCAAAAGAAATTAACTTGCTAAGTGAATCACCTCCTACAATGTTTTGTATTACTTCTCCACCTGGTTTAGATATTTATACGCTTAGCCTGAATATATTTCAGAGGATCAATTTTATATAAAGAAGCTGAAAAGATGATGATTTTGTCAGAACTAAAACATGTTGCTCATGCATTTATAATTCCATTTCAACATATTGATAGGTTTTGCAAATGAAAATCAGTGAAATGTAGATGTTTATTGTGCAACATGTTTGTTTTTGTCATTAGTCTTGACTCTTTAATAAAGGCCTAAAGGATATCACCCGGCTGAAATCTTGGCATGGTAGATATTTTCATTTGATATGAGACCTAAAAGACTTCATGTTGAGATGCCAGAATTGTACCTTATTGCATGGAAAATACCCAGTTTTGGGAGTTTGCTGCTGTACTGTGTTAGTGAATGAAGCTCAATTTGTAATTTGCTTGTGGTTCCTGATTAAGATTGTTATCTTCTACAAATCGACACAATTGTTTTTCAATATTGTACTGGCAACATCCCTGGCATTTATATAGTTTACTGTTTGATTCGTGATATAAAAAATATTTGTGCAGTGATAAAGGAACAGTTTACTCAGCTCGTGCGTATAAAATTCCTGAGTGCAGCCGAACAGCAGCAGGTACGCCACTGGTTCAGGTAATTTTTCTTCTATTTTAGTAATCAATCTCTCTTTGATAGCAATTCATTTCATGTAGGGTAAGATACTTGTTACTCTTCAATGAATCTGAATGCTTTTATGTTGGACAGATTTTATCTCTGTCAGATGGCGAGAGAATTACTTCTGTTATTCCTGTGAGTGAGTTTGCTGCAGATCAGTTTTTACTAATGCTTACAGTGAACGGCTACATAAAAAAGGTGTCTTTAAGCTCTTTTTCGTCGATAAGGTCAACCGGAATCATAGCAATTCAATTGGTTTGGCTTCTTCCCAGATATATTATTCTATTTTTGGCGATGGATAAAATTGTGCTTTGACTCACAGTTCAGTGTGTTATCATGGCAGGTCCCTGGTGATGAGCTGAAATGGGTCCGTTGCTGCAAAAATGATGATCTCGTAGCAATGGCATCCCAGAATGGAATGGTTATCTTATGTTCCTCTAATATTGTAAGCTTACAGAACTTTCTTGACTTTGTATACAGTTCAAGTCGGTTTGTGTTATTTAATTCTATATATCAAAGAAGAACTTGGCATGCAAACTGCTGAGATTATATACATGTCTCACCGGGAAAATGGGACATGGCCTATGTGAAAATAAGGGTTTGAGCCACTCCATCCATTGCCAAGTGGTTTTGGATGTGAACCCCAAGTCACTTCAGGAACCTGCTTTTTCCCTTTAGTAGATGAGTAGTGTGGGATGCAAAATTCGGTTTTCACCTTGAAAACTATCTTTTCACTGCTATGCTACTTGTTGTGTTTAGGCTCGTTGATACAATCTAACGGTTAGGATTCAGCACGCAAATATAAGTCAGAAAAGGAAAGAAGTTTTTCTATAAGTAGGAAGGTAATATTTTTTAGATTCTGTGAAGATTTGTCTGTTAGGTTTAGGAATCCTATGATATTATTGTATCAGCAGCCCCTAAAAAGGGAGCTGCAGGGAATTCTCTAAGTGAGACAGAAAACCTAGAGAATCAAGAGTGATAGAGGGATAAGACCTCGACAAGGAAGGGATAGGGTTTTTGCAACAAGATCTTGTAAAACTAAATTCTTAAGTGTTCTGGTGAGTCTCTCAAGAGAGATCACTAAGTGGACGTAAGCTATTTATAGCCGAACCACTATAAAATTCCGCTGTGTTCTGTGTCCAGTTTTATTCTTTGCTTATTTCACAAAGTACCAGTAAGGATCTAAAAGGCGCTTACCACTATAAGTGGTATTAGAGCCATATTTGGATACTTTGCGATGGTGAACAAGAAAGGGAGGGTCGAAGCAGGAGATGTGAAGTCGTCCATCAAACCCTTTGATGGCAAGTCTGATTCCACGCTTTGGCAAAGGAAGATGAAGAATGTCCTGATTCAACAAGAGACTGATGAGGCTATAAGAACAAAGCCTACAAAGATGTCTGAAGCAGATTGGACAAAAAGAACAAGATAGCAAAGAGTTGTATTGAGTTGCATCTTGCTGATAATGTCTTGCCTCATGTTGGAGAAAAGATGGCAAAGGAAGCCTGGGACAAGCTTGAAAGTGTCTACCGGGGTAAAAGCATGGGCAACAAGCTACTCTTGAAGGAACAACTCTTTGGCCTCAAGATGGAGGAAGGGGATGATCTTAATGATCATATATGCAGTTGTCTACCAGGGTAAAAGCATGGGCAACAAGCTACTCTTGAAGGAACAACTCTTTGGCCTCAAGATGGAGGAAGGGGATGATCTTAATGATCATATATGCAAGTTCTAGAACTGCATAGCAAACTTAGAGAAGGTTGGAGCAAATATGGATGATGAAGACACGGCTGTCATGCTGCTGCATTCAGTGCCACCTTCATTCAAGCACTTTAAAACCACCATGATATTCGCAGTCGATCTCATTCTCTAAGGTGTGTGAGAACCTGGAATCTTACATCAGATTGGAGAGAGAAGAAGACAGTTAGGCATGTCCGAGGTTTGAGCAGAAATTTGATTTCTCTAAGTACTTTGGATAGAGCTGGATTTTGGCTTAAAGGTCAAAATGGAGTGCTCAAGGTAGGGAAAGGGCAACTGGTCTACATGAAGGGTGTGATACAACCAGATAACATGTATAAACTAACAGGTTCTATAGTTGAAGGTGGAGCAGCAGTTTGTACAGAAGACAAGACTGTGCTCTGGCATGAGAGGCTTGGGCACATGAGTCAAAAAGCGTTACAAGAATTACACAAGAAAGGTCAATTAGATGGTTTGATTAGCGACGCTCTAGAATTCTGCAAGTATTGCAGACTTGGGAGGCAGACCAGGGTGTCATTCACTATGAGCAGCAGTGTGAACAAATCCAAAGGAGTGTTGGACTATGTTCATTCAGATGTCTAGGCCTGCATCAACATCAAAGGGTGGAGCCAGATACTTAGTGTCGTTCATAGATGATTTCTCAAGGAAAGTCTGGAATTTCTTTATGACGACTAAAGATGAGGTTTTCACCAAGTTCAAGGTGTGGAAATCTGAAGTAGAAATTCAGACAGGTAGAAAAATCAAGTGTATGAGCGACAATGGAGGTGAGTATAGAAGAAAGCAGCTCTTGCAGCTGTGCAAGGATGAAGGCATCACAAGGCATTTTACTGTTAAGAAGACTCCCAACAAAACGGTGTTGTAGAGAGGATGAACAGAACTCATGGAGAGAGAAAGGAGCATGAGACTTCATGCAAGGTTGCCTGAAGAGTTGTGGGCAGAAGCAGCTAATCATGCATGTTATTTGATTAACCGTTCACCTTCTAGGGCTATTGATTTCAAGTGTGTAGAGAAGGTATGGACAGGAAAACCAGTTGATTATTCCAACTTGAGGGTGTTTGGTTATGGTGCTTGTGCACATATTCCTAGGGATGGCTGTGAGAGAGGAGTAAAAGATTATAAGTTGTGGGATATAGTCAATGAGAAAAAGGTGATTAGCAGAGACGTTGTCTTTGATGAGAAGACCATGCCATTGAATGAAGAAGCTAATAGCAAGAAGGGGCAGAGATGACTGTTGATGAAGATGAAGCAATCAGAATTTCATTAGCTAGATCGTCAGTGGAAGATTCTGAAGCTTAGGTGGAGCAAATTGAGCAAGGGAATGATGAAGTAGCTATTGAGGAACCAGAGCATCAACAGCCGACAGTTATGACTCAGGTGGAGCAATCTTGAGGACAAAATTCTCTTATCCCACAAGCACCTGAGTTGTTCAAAAGAAGCATAGCACTTGACAAACCTAAAAGGAATCGAAAACCAGTTCAGCATTTTGGATTCCAATCACAACCAGAAGATGTGAGTCGTGCTATAAGTATAAGTCAAGGAGATCCAACAACATACCAAGACGCTATAGAAAGCGTGGAAAGTGCAGGTTGGATTGGTGCTATGACTGAAGAGATGAATTATTTACATAAGAATTCTGTGTGGGAGCTTGTTCCTAAACCCAAAGAAAGAAAACTTGTTGTGGCTGCAAGTGGGTGTTTAGGAAGAAAGGAATACATAAAGATGATGCCATAACTTAAAAAGCACGTTTGGTGGCCAAAGGGTATTTGCAGAAAGAGGGACCTCGAAGAAGTCAAACACACTTCCAGTAGATTGTTGTTGTGTCCATTAGTCAAACACATTTCCATCAGATTGTTGTTGTCTATAGCAGCTCAGTATGATATGGAGATTGAGCAGATGGATGTAAAGACTGTTTTTCTTCACGGGGACCTCGAAGAAGACATTTATATGTCACAACCGGAGGGTTTTGTTGAAACATGTATAGAGAATCTGGCTTGTCGCTTGAAGAAATCTCTATGGGCTCAAGCATTCACCAAGACAGTGGTACAAGCGTTTCGACAATTATATGCTGAAAATAGGCTACACAAGGTGTCTAGATGATTGCTGTGTCTACTACCATGTATTTGAAGATGGGGAATTCATTCTACTTTTGTATGTAGATGACATGCTAATTGCATGTAGGAAGATGTCGAAAATTCAAGAACTTAAAAAGTTGGGAGCTGAATTCGACATGAAGGATGTAGAAGCTGCACAGAAGATCCTTGGGATTGAAGTGAGGGATAGAAATACAGGAAGAATATGGCTGTCTCAAGAAAAGTACATAATGAAGGTACTTGAGCGCTTCAACATGGATGTAGCTAAGTTTGTTTCTACCCATTAGTTGCACACTTTCAAGTGCACAGCACGGGCCATCAAATCAGGAGATTAATGCAATGGAGAATGTTCCATATACAAGTGCAGTAGGGTGTCTCATGTATGCAATGATTTGCACAAGACCAGATTTAGCACAAGCCTTGAGTGTTGTCTCCAAGTACATGTCAAATCCAGGTAAGCGCCATTGGGACGCAGTGAAGTGGATTTTAAGGTACTTGAACAGGACTAAGCAGCTTGAATTATGTTTTAAAGAAAACAAGAAGCATGCGTTGCTGGTTTTGTAGACTGATTTTGCAGGAGACTTAGATAGAAAGAGGTCCACAACAGGTTATGTTTTCACCAGTGGAGGACCTGTGAGCTGGAAAGCGACTCTTCAAGCAGTCACAACTGTATCTAGTACAGAGGCAGAGTATATGGCATTAACAGAGGCTTCGAAGGAGGCTATTTGGTTGAATGGGCTGGCAAGTCAGTTCGGGATTCATCCAAGAGGTGTGGTAGTGAAGTGTCAGGTGTTTCATGCAAGATCGAAGCACATTGATGTTCGCTATCATAGGATCAGAGATTGGGTAGAAGCTGGAAGTATCATTGTGGAGAAGGTTCACACAAATGACAATGCAGCAGATTGTCTAACCAAGCCGGTTTCTGTAGAAATTTCAAGCATTGCTTGGACTTGCTTAGTGTCATAGCTTTCTGAGTTGTAGTGGAGCACCTCCTCACTTGAGGTGCATTAAGGCAAGAAGAGTCTTGCCAAGGTAAGGGTTCTTGGAGGTTTTGTTCAGGGTTACTTCAAGAAGATTTAAGATATCCTGAAGGGAGCAGCAATCATTTGGTATCAACTCACCAAGGTGGAGATTGTTGTGTTTTGGCTTGTTGATACAATCTAACGGTTAGGATTTAGCAGGCAAATATAAGTCAGAAAAGGAAAGAAGTTGATTCTAGGAAAGTAATCTTTTTTAGATTTTGTGAATATTTGTGTGTTAGGGTTAGGAATCCTAAGATATTATTGTATCAGCAGCCCCTATAAAAGGGAGCTGCAGGGAATTCTCCAAGTGAGACAGAAAACATAGAGAATCAAGAGTGATAGAGAGATAAGACCTAGACAGGGAAGGGAGATGGTTTTTGCAACAAGATCTTGTAAACCTAAATTCTTCAGTGTTCTTGTGAGTCTCTCAAGAGAGATCACTAAGTGGACGTAAGCTATTTATAGCCGAACCACTATAAAATTCCGCTGTGTTTTGTGTCCAGTTTTATTCTTTGCTTATTTCACAAAGTACCAGTAAGGATCTAAAAGGCGCTTACCACTATACTACTTCCATCAATCTTTCAAAAAATAATGGGATGTCAGCATGAAAGAAGAGCTGTGGCCTGCAAAATTGTTCTTTTTATAAATCCTAAAAAGTTTGAGAAAGGGTTTACTGCATAGCCTAAACTGAAAATCTGAATTTGTTACGGTAGCGTTAAAACGATCTTATTGTTTCAAACTTGGTAGAGAACAAGTGCAACCTTGAGGTTTCTCATTAAGTTAGCAATTGATCCTCAATTTGGTAGATACTTACATTTTTTTTGTTTTTTATTTTTTATTTTTGGATTTATTGCCATGTAAATTACCTGAAGGGTAGTTATACTTGTAAATACCACTTCTTTTGATGTGCATCCTTGTTATGTTTCAGATTCGAGCTTTAGGCAGGAACACTCGTGGTTCTGTAGCCATGCGACTTAAAGAAGGTGATAAGATGGCAAGCGTGGACATTATACCAGAAGCTATGTGGAAAGACTTAAAAAGGGTGTCAGAAGCACCAGAGAGCACGTAAGTTTTTGAAAGTATCATGTTGTCTCATCATTGGTTAGCATCTTACTGGTCTCAAGGGTGGTAGGGAATTGGTTGCCAAAACTTATCAATATAAGTGCTTTTGGTTAGAGTTGTGCTGCTTTTGCCCAAATTGTGCATGCTATATATCTTTTCTTCAAAGGAAATAAATTCATATTCTTTTTTTTGTGATGTTTATATAGGGCTAGAAGTTTGGATGGCCCATGGTTGTTGTTTGTGTCTGAGAGTGGATATGGAAAGCGTGTTCCCTTGAGCAGATTTCACTCTTCCCGTCTTAACAGAGTGGGTCTGATAGGTTACAAGGTATTATTTATCCTAATATAAATTTTTGGTCCAGATTGAATTATTTTTATTCAACCGGTTATGGTCTGTTGGGTTTATAACATTTTCACTGCTTTTTCAGTTTTCCGCAGAGGACCGATTGGCAGCAGTTTTTGTGGTTGGATTCTCTGTGGCAGGTGATGTCACTAAAACTAGTTTCTGTCGTCATGTCTTTAAGCCAGAGTGGTGAAAGTGATTTAATGAAACCAAAACTAGTTTCTGTCATCATGTTTATCCCTGAACTCATTTTTGATTTAATGAAACCAACAGAGGATGGTGAAAGTGATGAACAAGTGGTCCTAGTAAGCCAGAGTGGTACAGTAAATAGAATTAAGGTGCAGGATATCTCAATACAGTCTCGCTATGCAAGGTATATTTTCTACTCGTTTTTCGGGCTTTTGATCTGAAATTTATTGGTCATACTGATACTGGTAACTGGTGTGAACTACTATGTATTATGGGCATTCCATGTCATCTCATCTAGTGGTTGGTCGACGTTGTAATAATATAATATATAATATTTTTATTCTCGACATGTTTTCAGGGGTGTTATTTTGATGCGGCTAGATCTTGCTGGAAAGATTCAGTCTGCTTCATTAATGTCAGCAACAGATGAGGAGCCAGAGATGAAGACGATGCTGAAGCTGTGATTAATAGTTGAGTATGTAGATCCAACTAGACCAACTTGTGTTATAAAAGGAACACTACATTATGATCTGCATTTGTATCATATCAAAAAAGGCTTAGTTTTGGTGCGTCATCCAGCACATCTAGATAACAGGCTATGGTGGAAGTGATTTTGGTCGCATATTTCAGAACTACCACACCATCTCTTGGCGACATGAGTTTGCACCGACAATTTTGCTTTGTAGGCTGTATAGTAACAAGGTTTGATGCCCGCGGCAGGCTGTGGGTTTTTGTAACATTGTTTGAATATTTGTAACTTTGTTTTTGTTAACGCCCTGTAGACTTTGAATTTGACAGTTCTATACGCTTCCCAATCTGAGTTGATCTCTCATCACGTCCTTTGTAACACAGACCTACGAAGTGCTATGAAGTGTAGATTTTCAAAAGGGAGCTATTTAATGTTGAAATTTATTAGGAGATCATATTTAGAGTTAGACTTGAAGTCTAGGCCTCAACATCACTGAGTTCTATAAAATAGGCTTTAACTGAAACAGCATACCGATTCCAGCACTGAGAGTCAATCAGTGTTCGCGGATGTCAAAGACATTGAGGTATGAAAGTTTTATTCGAAATTTACGTAAGAAATTGTGCATTTACATCCCTTAAACCATTAGGAACCCATATGACCCAGAAGCAGGTACTAAATTTTCAATTTTATTTATTATTGCACATAATATATTGAAGCTACTTAAATGATGTATTGTAAGTGGTAATCCTTGATAGATTATAGTGCATACTTGGGATCACAATAAGAAACATCCTTTGATGGAACATTTTGAATTTGAAATGTCACTGCAGTCAACCAATCAGAACATTTCTATTAATCCGTAGCACTAACCCGGACCTCCATTTAATTCCCAAATTCAGAGCTCCACTTTTTCCTCTATGAAGAAGAATACGTGAGCCAGTCTGTTGACAACTATAAACCACATAAAATTAACATATTACTACTAAACGTAAACCATATAAAGGGGGGCTATGTGATAACATGAAGGTGAGTATTTAGAGCTATATGAAAGTAGTTGATAAATAGAGATGTAAGTCACATTAATAAACTTTTGTCATAAGGATCAACAAATCTCCTATATAAAATAAAAATCAAAGCAAACAATGGAGCGGTAAGAGTCACAGAAAATCCAAAAAAACATGAACACCATAGCAAATACAGATAAAAAGATAAGCTATTTATATCCCCTTCTCGTATACAATAATAGTAACATAACCCCTAATCACAACATTTCAGAACCTTTTGAATTCACTAATATTCTAGCACACCGCTTTACATCTGAACTCATGATGCAGAGACTGAAACACTCAAAGCGTTCTCGGAAACTAATCTCACACAATTTTCACAATGACCAGATCTTATATAGTCCTAATGAATTACTTTCTGATTTTCTGCAGAGCATTAATAATCAGTTAATAAGTCATAACAACAGAAAAGAAACAACTACATATGTAAATAGCTGAACAGAATACGTATGTGAACGTATTTTGATATATTAAGACATTATTCTATATATGGCCTTGTCAATTATATTTGATAATCACAGCCAGCTCCAGTCTATATAATACTTAAATAATCTGACATATTCTGTTAATAAACACAAAAATAGCCATATTATTCATTCATATCTTAATTTGCAAGTTATTGTATGTCATAAGAATGTCTTTCCACTTCCACAACTCTCGTGAACAAAAAAAGTTCCAGGTTTTCTTCCTTCAACAACTTTGATAACGTGATCATACAAGATTATTTGACAATTATTTAATTTAGTTGTATAAGTGTCATGCTTATGTTCATGCTGGTCTACTCACGAGCATGGAGGCTGAATGGTCTTTCTCCTTGAGAGGAATCCCCATCGTATACCTATGTAGCAATAGTACGCATATGAAACAGATTAAAGTGTTAAAAACAGAGATGAAGTGAAGCCTGCATATGATAAAAAAACAAACGATGAATGCATTTGTTAAGTCTGCTTCCACATATTTGCTGAAGCATACAATAAGCATTAGTTAAATGATTGTGTATATAGTATATATAACAAAGAAATAACAACCAAAGTTGTTCCAGTTCATAACAATTAAACAAATAAGACCTTAAACTACACTAGTAAGAAAATCCCTTCCCAAAATGAATTCAAAACCAAAAGAACCAAAAAATTAAAATCAACCAAACTCAACCATTACCTTAAAGCCACCAAACGACTGATCTCTCTGTATCGATGCTGAGGAGAGGACAACAAATCAGGGGAGACCGGGAGAGAGAAAAGAATTCGGGTGCAAAAACTCCATGTTTATTTCTTTTTCCTTCTGACTTCATCTTCATTCTTTGTAAAGAAATTTATGTTTGTATCATTATATTTTTTGGTGGATTAAAAACTGAAAAAAAATTGTCATAAATTTTGCAAAACATCTTTGTATACTATGTTTTTGGTGTATTCATTTGGGATATCAAATAAATATGTTTTTGTATCCTATGTTTTTGTTTGAAAATTCTTGTATGCACCAAGGTGCAAGTGAACCAAGCATTTATTAGAAAATCTCAACCGTTGATAATTATACTTAGTTTTTATTTTTTTAAAATAGTGTCATAAATGTAATATAACCATTCATTTAAGTTTGTTTAAGCGCACCATGGAGTACCCAAGACGTTTTGTATCATCATTATTGTTTATTAAAAATTTTAGATGATTTTTTCATGTTGCTCTTGATAATGCAACATAAAGTTTTCCATGTGTAAAAGCTGGTTTAGAATGATATACACCAACTTGATTCAATGACTTTTAAATACAAATGGTCATTTGTGTGTAGTTACTGATAAAACAATTCTCGGTATAAAAATCTTTTGTCAAATATTATTACATGTTAGTATCTTTGCTTCTATTAATTTATCAAAGAATTTTGTCACTATCAATCTCGTGTCATTGCATATACCACATATTTGATTTATGTTTCTTAGTAACGTACATTATCGGCATGCTGACTTTTAAAACTAATTCGTGTGTTGGTAATCCACTAAACTCAAGTTGGTTTAAAAATTCTGTTGGATATAAAAGATCGATATTTTTGTTGCAACCAGAATATGATGAGATTGTATCTGAACTATTACTAAATTTATAGCATAATTATTTATACTATGAACAATTGAGTTTCGCGGTGTAACAATTGCACGTTGTTTTAAATAATCAATGTTATTGTAGTTAATATCAAAATTAGGATAAATGGCCAAAGAAATAGATTATATAGAATTTGTGTAAGAATTTAATAGTAATTTATCTGGAAGTTCGATCCACGATGTGTCTTTATCATTGGTGTCTTGAATTGATAGCGTTCGTCCTTCATCGATTTGTGAAATCTGAAATATTTTTCTTTTCATCTTTAGTCAAACCACACTTTAACAATCTGATATGCTTTCAGTCAAATTAAATATTCTAAATGATGACCAAAGTTTTGATTTGTTTAAAGAAGCTTGAATAATTGTCTCTTTAGTTTTAGTTTCACCTTTGATAATTTGTAATATTTGTCTAAAATCTCACCTAACAAAATTGGTTTTCCACCAAATGATACATATATCAATTCGCTTTGTGGGAGACAACCCTTTTAGCAGCATCTTTGTGCAAATTTCGGTTATTAGTTTTTGTTTATTTTATTTTTGGCTAGTATTTTGAATAACTTGTTAGCAATTGTTTGACCTTTTTGCAACACGTTTTGGTTATTTTTAGTCTCTTTATTTGTATTTTAGTCAAATATAATGAGTTTTTAAAAGTTTTGATGAAATTCGGTTTGTGTAAGTGCAGTCAACAGACTTTGAACGAGCACAACTCTTAAATCGCTTGGAATGATTATACGTGCAACATATGCAAGTAAAGATCTTTGAATCTACTTTCAGTAACTTTTACAGAAGTTGATTTGGAGTTCGGATGCTCACTGAATCGACGATTAAAGGCAAAAAGGTCCACTCTGAAGTTTTGCATGGAAATTATCAAGTCTTTATCAACTCTCTAGACACCTTACATCTACTTTGAAGTATTGATTGTCAGGAACTTTCATTTGAAGCTTAAGGTTTTGTGCCTTGAGGGTGGTATCTAAATTTCAATCTTACCCAAAGGCCGTGATTATGGCAGTCGACAAGAGGAAGTTTTCTAAACTAATTTATCTACCTTTAGTTTAGTTTGTTTTAGTTTGTTATTTTTGTAAATTCTTCTTCATTCATGGACTATATATTGCATGATTATATCTTATGCTACATTGAGGACAATGTAAAGTTCAAGAGTGAGGGAAGTGTTTACACATTTTTGAGTCAAAATATTCAAAAACCCAAAAATATGTCAAATTTTAAAAATTTCGTTTTGTTTTGAGTCTTTAGAGCCCTTAACTGTCTATGATGATTAATATCTCTGAAATTATGGATAAAAAAAATCACAAGATTTAGATGATTTCCAATTGATATTTTGCGGTTAATTATTTTAAAGAAATCATGTGACATGTAGTGGATATGGTTTGAATCTTTGGTACAGAAATAAGCATGCTAAGATAAGTTTTTGATTCATATGAACCTAATGTGAGAATTTGAGCCTATAAGTACCATTCATTCTAATTGTTCATTGAAAATCATCAATTTCGTTTTCTTGGCTAAAAACTTTGAAAACTTCATTGTTCGTTTCTTGCTGATTCAATTATTCACCATAGCTTTTAATGGACCATAGAGTTTACTAGAACTCACTCTTGCGAATCATCGAAACTTATAGCATAATATACCCTAATTTTGGTTAGGATTAATTACACTTTTTAGGAAAAACACCATTGTCAAATTGCCTTTATCCCTATTTGTGTGCACGGCACAACTTTGTTAGCCCATTTGAGCCTATATTGAATCTTGCTGTCATCATCCGTGAACGACTTACTGAGCTTAGTACACTTATATCTCTACCCTTGTCCTTTGGACCTAGTAGAGCACATTCGAATGACGGTTCGTGGAAGCAAGTGATGACAAGAACCAAGTGTGGGGGAAGGCTTGTTCGAAAAACAAGAGTTAAGCAGAGGAAATCAAAACTCAAGGAAATTCGGCAAAGTGATCAAGAAAAAGAAAAGTTTCGGATTAAGTCCCTTGTTATGAAATGAGAATTTTGAAAATGTGGAAGGCCCAAAAACATTAATATTTGGTTTTTGTTCTATTTCATGATGTATAAGATGACGAAGAGCCCAACAAGATGACATATGACCCTTACTTTTGGCGATAATTGGTGTACTACTATGCTCTGCTAGGTCTTTAGGATCTTTGTGATCACCTACTCTTCAATTCATACCACTAGCTTTGCTTACGATTTTGACCCTAAAGTTCTTTTTGATCCGAAAGATGGGTAAACCTTGTCTGTAGAGATTATTCCAAGAGTTGAGCATATGGGTCCATTTGTGTGGATAATTGATTTTCTTTCATTAAGTTTATTTCTGTTATAATTGTGCTTATTGTTCTAAAATATGCTAGCTTTGTATCACTTGCATACTTATTAAGTGTAGCCATAAATTTGAGTGATATGAGTGCATACCTTGTGAGGAATGATTCATACTTATTTGACGCATGCTGAGTTTAATATCATCGTTGTTCTACCAAGTTCTATGTGTTAATATGTGATCTATGCATGGAAATTAGCTGCAAAAATTTCATGGATTTATCTTACATTGAGCTCTAATTTTGATGTCATAAGATTAGAGATACTAAGACAATAGTTGCCCACTATAACAAACACTTCCAGGCATGACTAACCCATTCCAACTCAACAACTAAGCATCGGATGCCTACTTGGCATCTTAACCATAACCCAAGTAGCATCGCAAGTATGAGTTCCCCAATTCTCGAGTTTCCAAACTAGTATCTCAACTCAAAATCTCAGTTGAATACTAGAAAACTCATATGCAAAGCGTATATATCTTACCATTTTCTTGAGAAAACTTGATGGATACAGACATTTATGGAACCACCTGATCCATAAATATAACAAGAACAACTAACTCACATCCTTAATAAATACTAAGTGTCTCAAGCATAAAATGTCAAATGAATCCGCCGCGATCGGACCATCACTCTATAGACACTAATATTTAATTACCAAGTATATGAGGTAGCACTAGGAACGTTAAACCTAATGCTCTGATACCAATTGTCATGACCCACCCCGGATTAACCTTTTAACCCGGAGTAAATCTTATGGGGATCACCTCTCAAAGAAGATTATGCTAAAATTTTTATCTTATGGGGATCACCTCTCAAAGAAGATTATGCTAAAATTTTGACATAGCCTCCTTTGAAAAGTGGACAACCCTTAACCTACAACAACCCAAAGAGAACACTTCTAAATATCCATCAACCACCCACTACTCCTGATCGATGAGGCATTGACCTTGGGATTGAGAACCAACATCAGATTGGTTGCGGGTTGTTGATATGGGTTAGATATAGCTTAGTTTTAGGTGGAAGATCGATTGTTGGTGGTGGTGGCTTGTGAGACGGAGATCGCTGAAAAAGGGGGACGAGAGAGGGGTCGATAAGAGCAGAAAGAGAGAGAAGAGTCGAGAAGAAACACGAGAAATAAAAAGAAAAGGGACTCAGCTCGTTCTTTAAAAAGAATTTCCTGATCCAAAAGCTTCTCAATTTAACCCCTTTCCTCTCGTACCCAATTTAAAATAAAAATTACTTAATTACTCATGCCAAAAATACATGCTTACGTCGTTAGAAATCTCCGAACTAAATCCAGGTAATACCTATGTACATCGACCAGATTCGAAACAACGTCCTAAAAAATTTCCCTTGAAAATCTTTTCAAAAGACCACCTTACCAGGAGTTATCACTTGGATTCTTAATGGTAAAACTATTTCGGAAGCGGTAAAACTCAACATAAAATAATCAAGGTAAGTGATCAAGATTCGGGATGTGACAATTTCTAACATGTTTTTGTGTTTTAAAGTAATAAAAGGTAGGTTTACACAAAAAGAAGACAAACGACAAAATAGTGAAGAATCCTGATCAGTGTAGGATTCCCGGTCCAACTAGGAAACAAGAGTCCGACTTGAACAAGGAATCCTAGTTGAAATAGAAGTCTCACCGAGACTCAGAAACATCACCGAAAGTGAAAGAAGAATCACACTCGAATTAGGAATCCTACTCAAACTAGGAGTCTCACCCAAACTCAGAAATGAGTAAAATCGAATGATAAGTCGTTTAGGAAACTTTCCTGTTTTGAAATGGAAAACTTTTCTCTTTCATTCTAAGAAACTTTCTTATTTTGAATTTGAAAACTTACTATATTTAAATATTTTCTATTATGATTTTTCTTAACTATTTATAGAAACTTTCTATTCATATGAGACAGGAAATTGGACCGGACCTAAAGAACCAAACCCACAAGGACTCAAGGCCCTTGGGCAGTTAATGGATCAAGAGGAAAATGGTAGTCCCTAGGGGACTATTTTTGTGAGCTTTGGAGAGTCCAAGGATGACTCTATGCCACCAAACTCTATCCCTTCCTTTAAGGAAGTAAAATCCAATCCAACTCAAAAAATAGGAGAGTTTTATTGTGTTTAATTATTCAATTAATATTTATCTAAATCCCTATTGGATAGATTACATCATAAGAACTCGTTTTTCTTTTAAAAATAGGTGACTTGGGTTGATAACAAGTTGAGTTCTTATCAAATTCTGAATATGCTAGAGAATTTCACTTAACTTTTTGTGCAAACACCTCAGAACGAACTTGCAGAAAACTTGTAAGATATGGATGGAAAGCTACACGTGTCTAGTTTTCATATCAGTTTACAGCGCATCTATATCTATTTTCTATGAAAAGATATTGCTGTTTTACTAGACGTACGTCAAGTCTGCCGAAATCAGCAATTTATATGGAGAAGAAAACCTTTGTTGTGCAACCTCTTAGAGACCAAACAATGTATCCAGTTATTATTCAAGCCACATTAGAAGTATAATTGCAAAAGAAATTCTAGAGAATTCCAAGGAGATATATATTAGAAATTTTGTACAATTAATAAAGACTGTCATATCAAGATTTAATCAACGGATGAGAGGACTTGAAGGATGCGCATTCACCTCTATATAAGGTAGCCATATGCCAACGTTTCTATCATCTCTTCTTCACACAAAAATCAGTAAACAATGTTCTCTTCCTCTGCCGAGTCCCCAAGCCAAGAAGCAAGAAACTGGCGCTCCTTAGGACGTTCCAATAAGCTCTGAAGTTCTCTAGATGCTGCTTCCACTCCATCGTCTCGAAAGACCTTCGTAGAACCAATAAAAGTGTAAACGATTTCTAGTACTTTCTGCTTTCTTTGTTTCAGTTTTGTTTTTTGGATTGAAGTTATGAATTTCGTCTTTAAAATTGAATGGGATGTTTTGGATTTGAGTTTGTGAAGTTTCAGAATTATTTACCATGTTTTCTATTTGTCTATGATTATACGTGATCGATTTTGTTGCCTTGTTGATTCATTAAATGCATAGTCTTGTTTGATTTAAAGACTAATTCTGCAGGTTAGTGATGTTATGATTTATGTTAAGCCTCGTATGTAAGTATATATCTCTAATAGGGAGGTCATATCCCATATTATGGTTGATTGCTATGTGTTACATGTTACTAGTTAAGCAACTTCTTGTAAAATTTGTGGCATGTTTGAATTCAGAATTCTATAGAACTTAATGATTCATGTTTAGAGTAGACGGGTACTCTAAGTCGACGCTGAGTATCGGCAGCAACCTATGCATGAAATATTCTACGTGTTAGGACTTTTCCAATACAGGTGTTTTCGGGTAAACTCGTGGTCCCTTTAGCGGGTCACACGGCTCCAGAAATAGCGTACTTCCTTGTACTCCGAGTTTTCCTGTGTAAAGAACAAACACGTCAAAGAGGCGTCCCCGGGTTTACCGAGGGAAGCCACTCCGATGCTTAAGTTAGACACTGTCAATTAAGCAGAAAACTCAAGAATAGTCAAGAAGTTGCGCGTCCCCTTACCGGGAGGCACGCGCTGGTATTTATAATAGCATTAAAGATAGCATGCCTTGTCCTTTTCCAATGTGGGAACAGTTTCCCTGCTTTTACTTAGCTTTACGGCGAATTGGGCCCTGACAAAGGACCCAGAGTGGCTTCTCACATTTAACTGGGTTTTCACCCTATAAACAATAATTCAAGCACAATTAATAATGCATATTTAATAATTAACTAGACATTTAGAGGTTCTTTCTTGAATTGTAACCCGGTAAATGTGAAATATTAGGTTCCACCTATAAACAAGTCCCCCAAGTCCTCAGTCAAGGGGTACGCTTGGGTGGGGACTTAAAATCTTTTCTTTACCGGGTTACAAAGTTAGCAGCCAAACCCGAGGTACCCAGTCCCCCAAGTCCGTACGCAAGCGTAACCCGCAGACCCTTTTCACCTTGAGAATTTAAAACGACGTCTCCGGGTTGTAGTGGGGGGAAACTGAAAAGTTTTTAGGTTTTGGGACGCGGCATGCGTGACACGTGGCGTTTTTCTTGAAAAACCGAAACGTCCCTTTAGTGCACGCCTTTAACTGTATAAATAGGGGTGAGAGTGACAGTTTTGTCTCACCTCCAAACCCGATAACTTTTTCGAGCTTTTTTGCTTTCGCTCTCTCTCTTGTCTCTGTTTCTTTCGTTTCCATGACTCGAATCTGCCTCAAAACCCCTTCAAACGTTCCCAGCTAAGGTATGGCTTCTCCTCCCCTCTTTTTGTGTGTTTTGGGATGATATTTGTGCTGTTTCTGGGTTTCCAAGAAGGTTTTTCTGGGTTTTTGCGTTATTCTGGGTGAGATTTTAACTTTGCGGTCCCCGGGTTATCTAGGTTTTTTGACGTCCCCGTGTTTTTTGGTTTTGCAGATGGCCAATGAAGCAATGGACACTCATCTCCCCGAGTCCGACTTTGTAACCTTCACTGATGGGACCGCTCTCGACCCTCCCGGGTATTCACTGACAGCGGAGGAGATTGTGGAGTTGAGGAGCAACTGGAAGATCCCCGAGTTCGTCGAGATAAGGCCTTTAGAACCCGAGGACCAATTCTTTGCTCCCGGGGATGGGTGGACGATGTGCCACGAGTACCAGCTGCGGTGCGGCCTGTCACTCACGTTAAAAATAGAGGTGTAATACCTCTTAGCTGCAAGCAACTTCGCTATCGGGCAGATTGGCCCGAACACGTGGAGGCAGCTTCTCGGGTTGTGCGTCATGTACAAGGTATTGAGGCAGCAGATGCCGACATACCATGAGTTACATGCCATGTACCGGGCCGAGTACTCCCGGAAGGAGGGTTTCAGCGGGACTATCCAATTGAAATCCAAAGCGGCTTTTAAGAAGATCGTCGAGGACCTGCCATCCTCAGTGAGCAGGACTTGGAGGGAGAAAAGTTTCTTAATAAGAAACTTTCAAGACCCGGGATACACGCTCCAAGTACCGGTTGACTTCCAACAATTGATGAGTAAGTTCTTCTTTCTTTTCTCTATCCCGGGTTATAATTATGTTGTTTGTGTTGCAGATGTCCCCGACATTCCTCTGGAGCCGGTGATGGAGAAGAGGATCCGGAGGATGCTATGGGCCTTCCGGGGTCAAGATGATCGGAGTTCATACCGGCTTTGTAGGCTGTACGTGTACAGCAGGTGCCGGTTGATGGAGCTCCCAGGTTTGTCCAGTGTCCTTTAAACTTTTCTGTTGTCATATGCTCTTGTGTAACGGGCTATGTGTTTTTTCTGTAGCTCTTCTTCCGATGGAGTTTACCAAGCGGAAGAACCCGGGGATATACGACGGGTTTGAAGATAAAGCTGTATGGGCCGGGATCCGGACGCAAGTAACGGATGGTCGACTGTACGACATTGACCTGACCACGAAAACGGCTTTCCTGCGCCCAGAAGCCGAGCAAGGGGATACTCAGAAATTCTACGTTGATACCTTGCACTTCAACGACATCCCCGGGTACCTGGCTGAGGTTCTCGGTACGGAGGTGTACCAGGAGGAAGGAGAAGAGATTGTTGGGAATCCCGCGGAGGTGGCGGAAGACCCGGTAACTGAAGAACCGGTGACTCAATTCACCTTTGCAGATGAAGAGGTGGAGATTGAAGAACCGGTGATGAGCGCAGTTCCCTCATCTGTGCTCCCGGGTGAAGAGGAGTTTACTGAAGATGAGGATGACGACGGGGGTGAAGAGGTTGGAGGTTTTGAAAGGGTGATGAGTGAGGAGAACCTCGAGGGGAGTGACGGGAGTGACGAAGTTCACGAAGTGGAACCCGTTCCCTCTCGCAAACGCACCCGGGAGGCATCCAGCTCTGCGAGGTCCGAGAGGAGGAAGAGGAGGAAGGAGAGGAAGGAGAGGAAGCAGCACCGGGCCATCCACGAGATCATGGAAGAATTGGCGAGTGGAGGGATGGCGGACGTGCCCATCCAGAGGATGGTAGCAGACATGAAGAACTGTGCCGCTGACTCCTGCATCCTGGAGCATGAAGACCCGGTAATTGCTGCCCGGAGGACACAGGAGAAGCTAATGCGGGTAAGTGTTTTCTTTGTGTGACTTGTGTTTGGGTTTTTTTTGTTTCTGGATACTAACCCGGTAAAATTTTTTTTGTAGGCGGTCAGGATGTCGTACTTGGCAACTGACCGGCTAATCAACGAAGGTATCCCCGAGAGAGAGAGAGTGCTCAAGGACGACCTCCGGGCGGCCCGGGACCAGGTGACGGCGAGCGAAGAATGTCTGGCTCGTGTTCGGGAAGAGGCCAGCGCATCAGCGGTTTCGTCTTGGAAGGCGTTGGCCAGGGCAGAAGATCAAGTGGCAGAGTTGGTGGCCAAAAACTCGGAGCTACAGAGGGTCATCGAGGCTCACCGGGAGGACCGGTGTTCTCAAGATGCCGCTATAGCTCAGCCGACCGAACAGAACCAGGCGCTGCAGCAACAAGTGATTTCTTTGGAGCAGCAAAAAGGAGATTTGGTTCAGGCGGTTTCCCGGGCCAAGGACTCTGCTGTCTCCGAGTTTCTGGCGAGCCCCGAGTTTATTTGAAGCTGCGGACGGCAAGGGCTGAGGCTCGTGCTGAAATTGTTAGTGCCGGAATTCGCCAAGGCTGGCTCGACAAAGCGGGTTATGATGGTCACCAAGGGCATGTTAGACCTGACGAGGTTGCGGGCGTCTCCCGGCCTAATCCTGTTGTGGCTGCAAAGCCTAGAGCTCCCACAAACCCGGTTCGGAGTCCCCCGGTTCCTGCTTCAGCAACCCGGAGAGGTGCATCCCGTGGCGGTATTGTCGGGGGTCCTCAAAACCGGCCACAATCCCGTGGAGGATAGTTCATCCTACGGCCCCGTGGAGGACGTAGCGGGTCGAGCACTGGCCGGGGTAGCGGGTCTGCAGCGCCATGAGTTGGAGCTTCTCAGAGGATTTTTGTCTTTGCTTTTGTAGACTAGCTTTTATTTGTAGCGGCTTTCTGCTTTGTAAGTGACTTTTTTGAATGAAAGTATTCAAGCTGTTCCTTTGCATAATTCTTCCTGTCAAATAACACGGTAATCTGATGCATAATATGCAAGTGTTGACAAAATTTACACATATAGTGCCGGTTTGGCATGTTAACGTTATAAAATGAAAATAGGGCCGCTAGGGCTTTACGGGTCCGTTAGGACTTTCAAGGGGCTGAAATAAGGCCATGAAAGGCTTGCAATATTTCAAGTCATATGGAGATTGCCGAGTCTTGATAGTGAAATAAGGCCGTTAAGGCTTGCAATATTTCATGTCATGGAGATTGCCGAGTCTTGACAGTGAAATAAGGCCGTTAAGGCTTGCAATATTTCATGTCATGGAGATTGCCGAGTCTTTGACAGTGAAATAAGGCCGTTAAGGCTTGCAATATTTCATGTCATGGAGATTGCCGATTAAGGCATACAAGTAGGGCCGCTAAAGACTGCATTCATTCAACAAACTGATTGATAAACATAACCCGGTAGGGTTTTATGCATTATGTGGGCCTGAAAGGCTTTATATATAACATCAAAACATAATAAATTTGGATATTTGTAGATAACTTGGTACCTATTTGGGGAAGAGATGTAGATGTTGTGCGTTCCATGGCCGTGGAAGCGTAACTCCATCTGTACCCCTGATGTAAAATGTGGCCGGGCCCACTACTTTAACAATTTCATATGGACCATCCCATGGAGCTTTCAATCCCGTTGGCTTAGGGATAACCTCCTTCATTACCCAATCCCCGAGTTTAAGTGGGCGCTTGATAACCTGGGAATTGTAATGTTTGGCCACTTTTTGCTTCTTGTTGATATTCCGGAGATGTGCACGTTCCCGGCGTTCCTCCAGGAGGTCCAGGTTAAGGTGAATGCCTTTATTATTGGTTGCCGGGTCGAATAGTTGTACCCGGTTACTAGGGACTTCCATCTCTACCGGGATTACTGCCTCAGAGCCAAAGGTCATAAAAAATGGGCTCTCCCCATTGGCCTCTGTTGGAGTTGTTCTAAGTGCCCACAAAACTTCTGGGAGTTTTTCAGCCCATAAACCATTTGCATCCTCCAGCTTCTTCTTCAAAACTTGCTTGATCAGCTTGTTAACAGCCTCGGTTTGTCCATTAGTCTACGGGTGTGCAGGGGAGGCATATAGCACCTTTGTCCCATTGGATTGTAAGAACTCCCGGAACTCGTCGTTATCAAACTGTGTCCCGTTATCTGTGATAAACGTCTCTGGGATTCCAAACCGGCAAAAGACATTGTTCCAGAAGAATTTCTTAACATTTGTGGTTGTGATCCGAGCCAAGGGTTGAGCTTCTATCCACTTGGTATTATAATCCACTGAGACGATGGCGTGTTTGAATTGTCCCAATGCTGTGGGTAGAGGTCCAATGAAATCAATCCCCCACATGCAAAATGGATATGGAGAAATGATGACCGATAGCGGGACTGAGGGGGCCCGGGGAAAGACTGCAAACCGGTGACATTGAAGACAGGAATTTACCACGACTCTGGCATCCTGTTCCAGGGAAGGCCAGTAATATCCCATTCTGAGTGTTTTGAAAGCCAGGTTACGGGTTTAAAACCGGTGACCTGATACTCCTGATTGAAGGGTTTAAAAGAGGACAATTCACGGGGGTGGCACCCAAGGAGTATCAGGTCACCGGGCCAAAAGACTTTGCCCAAGAGGCCCGGAGTTGGAGATAATGCAGCTTCGTCAGGAATGCCGCAAGAAACTGGTTCCTTGGGATACCGTGTCATTTTCTCACTCTGAAGACACGCTGAAAATGCATCATAATGATCCTTTCATAATTACTCTTCAGATTGACCATTGGCGAACTCGGCGAGTTTTAATAGACACGGGAGCCGCTGTCAGTGTCATGTTCAGCAGCTGCTATAAAGGGTTTAAAAGAGGAAGAGATAAGCTGTATAGAAACCACGAGCCATTGATCAGTTTTTCAGGAGAAACAACTCAACCATTGGGGTCAGATCAGTTAACGGTTACAGTTGGAACCGGGCACTAGTCCACAAGAATTGTAGTTCCCTTCATAATTGTGGACTGCCCATCATCCTATAATGCCATACTTGGGAGAGATGCCCTTTGGGGCCTGTAGAGTTTTATAGCGGGTCATATGCTGCTTATGAAGGTGCCTACACCCGGGGGATGGGTTATAATTCGCGGAGACCAAGAAGCCGCTGTCAGATGCAACGCGATAACAACAGCTCAGGCCCAGCATGAAATGTTTTCAGCCGGTTTTTCCCTATCCCCATTTGACAAACCTGATGACCCTAGGATGACCCGATTCCTTGCCCATCAGTAAGACAGCACAGAAGAAGAGCCAGAAGTATCCCGCCAAGTTTCCCCGGCCAGCCCCAATTGAATTAACAGAATGAATTCAGATTTCAGAGGAGTACCCGGAAAGGAAGATTTGCATTGGCACAGGCCTTGACCCAGAGGTCAAAACCCGGATAATCGAGCTTCTAACCCGGAAGCAGAAAGTGTTTGCATGGTCATATGCCGACATGCCCGGGATCTCTCCAGAGGTTATGACACATTCCCTCAATATTATCTCGGGTATTAAACCGGTAAGACAGAAGCGTCGTGCATTTTGTGCAGAGAAATATAAGGCCATCCAAGCAGAAGTTAAACGTCTTAAGGACATTGGGTTCATTGCAGATGCAACATACCCAGATTGGCTGGCCAATGTTGTGATGGTCAAGAAAGCAAATAGAAAGTGGAGGATGTGTGTTGACTACACAGATTTGAATAAGGCTTGCCCAAAGGACAGTTTTCCCCTTCCCAAGATTGATCAACTGGTAGATTCAACCGCGGGCCACCCGCAGCTGAGTTTTATAGATGCATACTCGTGGTTTAACCAAGTTCCGATGAACCCCGCGGATCAAGAGCATACATCTTTTACAACGGTCAAGGGGATGTATTACTACAAGGTGATGCCTTTTGGACTCCAGAATGCAGGAGCCACATTCCAGCGCCTGGTAGTGGGCATGTTTGCAAACCAACTCGGGGATACTATGGAGGTTTATATAGATGATATGTTGGTGAAAAGCCGGGAAACAAGTAAACACCCGGATGACTTGGAGATCGTTATTGACATTGCCTTGAGCAGGGGAATGAGATTAAACCCGGAGAAGTGTGTTTTTGGCGTTTCAGGAGGCAAGTTTCTCGGGTTTATGGTTAGCGCTCGGGGGATTGAGGCAAACCCAGATAAGGTTCAAGCGGTTTTGGCTATGGAACCGCCAAAGACCAGAAATGAAGTCCAGAAGCTTACAGGTAGGCTGGTGGCCTTATCCCGGTTTATATCCAGGTTGACAGATAAGTGCGCCCCCTTCTTCAAAATTCTTAAGAGTCAACACCGGGAGCAGATTACATGGCAGGAAGAGCACAATCAAGCTTTTGAAAAGTTGAAGGAATACTTGGCATCAGTTCCTTCCTTATCCAGACCTAATCCGGGTGAAATCCTCTACCTATATCTAGCGGTGTCTCAAACAGCTGTGAGTTGTGCCTTAGTGAGAAAGCTAGAGTCTGACGAACTGCCGGTCTATTATACGGGAAAAGGACTCACTGATCCCGAAACTCGGTATCCAGATGTTGAGAAGCTTGCCTTGGCCTTGGTTGTAGTGACAAGAAAGCTAAGACCCTACTTTCAGGCACATTCAATCCATGTGCTCACCAACCAACCACTACGGCAGGTTCTGCAAAAGCCGGAGACTTCAGGAAGATTGGTCAAGTGGGCAATTGAGTTGGTGACATATACTGCTGTAACTTGCCGTTCTGAATCATATATTCAATGCTGTTTCGAAGGGCAAAACACCGGTTGGTAGTGTGGCCGGACTCGTTGTGATAGGCACAATGTTGCCCGTTGTCCGGCCCTGCCTTTTTGGGAAACTTCCTTTTTGGAGCCGGGGGAATGTCATTCTTATGGCGGTTCCAAATTTCTTCATAGAAGGCAGTTAAATTGGTTAATGAAGATCTGGTCATAACCTATTACATGAAGTTACCGGAACCATGGAACGATGTAGTAGCACAATCTTTGGAAGAAAATTCTTTGCCGTTTTTTACAGTATGAGTAATTGCTGAAAGAGTCAGGGATCTCCTGAGAAAGCAATATGTTGAAAACAAAAAATCCAAAACTGTTAAGAAGCAACTTAGAGGAGTGGAAAATATGTGTCCCAAGATATTGGAGACACCAACACAGTGGGGATGTCACATAGAGAAAAATGCAAGTAAAGGTTCTCCAGCAACAAGCAGAGGAAAAATTTTGCTTCTAAAAAGAAGTATCAGTAACTACTGATATTATCAGTAACTTTCACCCCAATCCAGGAAGATTTACATGTGATTACTGCAATTGCGATGATAGTAATTCAGTTCCCATGTACTGTAAAAGTACAGGTGAAACTAATCATTAAGAATGTTTCATTGCAGAATTACGAAGAAAAACCAAAGACAATGAAGCTCACATCCTGGTAGAACAATAATATAAAGAGTTCTACGAAGCTAAGGAACAACAGGGACATAACTTGGAATAAGATTTGAAGAGAATGAAGTTAGTAACTTCATTAAGTCAGAACAAGAAATTAAAAGAGTCTTTTGATTCTATCAATATGTCTGCAAGAAGGCAAGAATAAGGCATTATCACAGAACCTGTTATACAACAGGTTAAGCCTTTGGTTCCCATCAAAGAGCCCGATGAAAGAGAAATCAATCCGTTCATTGAACTGCCTGGCAAAACTACAGACAGTAAAGAACTCGTAAAGCAAGTTCAGATAAGCAGATTCAGCAATTACATCACAATTGGATTGAAATCTCCTAGATATAGGAAATACCATCTGCATGTCTTTGTAGATAGTGGATCAGGGTATACCCTTGCCAAAAGATATGTCATCCCTGAAGAATATTGGAAAAAGGCTCCAAGATCAGTTACTGGAATATCCATGGGAGAAAATGAAATAATCATGGACACTATGGCTCGTGACATTAAAGTTTCCTTGGGAGGAGGAACTTTTGTCATAAAAATCATCTAGCAATGTGAAAGTCAATGAGCAAACGTACTAATTGGAAATGACTTTCTTCTTCAACAGACGATAGTTCAAAATTCACAAATGATTGGTTCTGAAAAGAATAACAAATTCTTTTGGGAATCTCGTCTTACCAACGCTGTAAGCGTTACAAGTTTGGGATTTACAGACCAATATCAGAGATCGTCAGCGAAGAGTGGTGATAAGCCAGTTTTAGAACCAATTCTGCTGCTGAAAGATCATTTGAAGGGTCACAGTGAAATACTGGTAAATGAAGGGATGAATTCAGAAGATTCTAAGGAAGAGTATGAATCCTCTTTAGATGAGTATGATTCAGATTCATTAGAACAAGAAAGCTCAGACGGAGAAGAAGAATTTATCAGAGAGCATAACCTAAAGGTTTATGCTAACAAAATCGAGCAGAAGAGAGTGTCAACTATTGCAGAAATAGAAAACTTGCTAAAACCAGTAATCAGTGAAGATCCTCAGTTGTATTGGGAAAGAGATCCAGTATACTGTCAGCTCAAAATGCATGATACAAATACTATTTGCCATATTAAAGCAATCCTTCATTACAGAGAAGATGACAGAAAAAAGATGGAAAATCAAATTCAAGAGTTGCTCAAAAAGAAGTTGATCAGACCTTCTAATAGCACACATCATGCTCCAGCATTTTTGGTAAGAAATCTTGCAGAGCAAGTAAGAGGACAGGCTAGAATGGTAATTGACTACATAGACGTAAACAAAAAAACGGTCAAAGACGGTTACCAGATAGCTTCGGTAAGAGTACTTATCAATTGACTCAAAGGAGACAAGATTTTCTCTAAATTTGATGCAAAATCAGGATTCTGGCAAGTCAAGATGCATCCAGACTCCATTACTTTAACAATATTTGGAACACCTCAAGGAAACTATGAATGGATGGTCATGTCATTTGGCCTCAAGCAGGCCCTGTCTGTTTTCCAAAGGAAAATGAATAATATTTTCAAACCTTATTCAGATTTCTGTATATTTTATATAGATGACATTCTTGTTTTCTCACGAACCATGAACGAACATCTGAAGCATCTTGAACATGTATGCAAGTTGATTGTCCAGAAGGGAATCATCCTTGGACAAAAAAAGATTCACCTCATAAAAGGAGAAATCGATTTCTTAGGCATTCATGTTAAAGATGGAGAGATTTGTCTTCAAGATCATATTGTCAAAAAAATCAGTCAGTTCCCAGATTATTTTCTTGATGCAAAGTCCTTGCAAAGATTTTTAGGAGTTGTCAAATTTGCGAGAGATTTTATTTCGCAAGTTAGTGGTCTTACTTCTCTACTCTCTCCAAAGACAAGTTCCAAAAAGAAATGGTCATTCACAAAGGACGACAGTAATACTATCAGAAAAATCAAAGAGCTAACAAGAACCTGCCTCATTTACAGTTACCCGAAGAAAGAGATTCGATCATTTTGCATACTGATGCAAATGATTATTACTGGGCAGGAGATGTCTTGGCTATTGCCCTAGATACAAATCATGAAAAGATTTGTAAATTTCTATCTGGAAAGTTTAACACAGCAGAGTTAAACTATTTTACTGGGGACAAAGAAGTTCTTACTCTTATTAAGAGTATAAAGGGAACTGAGACCTTTTAGGAAACAAATTTGTAGTTAGAATTGATAACAAAAGAGTAAAAAACTTTAAAAACTACAAATTAGCTGATGTTGTAGATAGGAGAGTGCTGAGATGACAGATGTTTTTATCTGAGTATGAATATGATGTTGAAATGGTTACAGGTAACAAGAATTTTCTAGTAAACGCCCTGACAAGAGAGATGACAATGTTTCAAAGGGATGACAAGGATGAAAGACGCAACCCAAGAAACAAAAAACCAGAATCAAGAGAAAAAAATCTTTGGGAAAGATACAAGCGCGGTGATAAGACTGTAGGTCCTCTCCATGACGAACCAGGTTAGCAATTCATCATATCTTACGGAGCAGCTGAAACAATTCAAGTAACAGGTCATAACAGGATAAATCCAACTGATTGGGATAAAAGTTCAGAACTCTCCGTGAAAGATGAAAGTCAGTCCAGAAAATCAGGTGAAGAAGAAAAACTCACTCATGAGTATTTGTTGTATCCAAAAGATACAACCACAACTGACCGGTCTCAAGGTAAAAGACCGGCTAGTTCGTCTTAAAAGGCAAGCGTAAAGGCATAGCAAGTCCGTTAATGGATGCTGCTTTGTGAAAAAGCAGAATTGCCCCTTTTAGGGAAAACAGATCGCATGTGGTTACTAGAAAGAAAACCGTTCATGGTCAGTCTTTGAAGATTTTTAAAGAACCTGTTTTCCAGACAAAAAAGTTGTTAGCATTCAAGCAAAAGATTATCATAGACAATATTCTTTATGCATTCCATGAGATCATCTATTTGGAATCCTTGAAGCACTTACAGAAGAATTGCATGGAATCCATGCAAAAGAAAAGGAAAAGTCTAAGGTAGTGTACCTAGAAAATCCAGAAAGTGCTGAGATCCCTATGACAACAATGAAACTGTCTGAATGGTTCAAATTCCATGAGCATTTGGAAAAAGGACAGTCACTTCGACCAACCTTGTCTGTTGTTCCTGGCCCATATTATGGGAGATATTTGGTTAATGTCCAAGCTGATCACTCTCAGAAACAAAAACTATGGCTCCTGGAGAATGGTTTTGTGCATAATCTTTGGACAAAGTCCAATGAAGATTTAGAGGGATTCCCTAAACTGATAGTTAATGCTGTCAAGAACATTAGGCCAGACGGATGTATCCTAAGATTAAAGTTCATATCAACTCCACCGGAATGGATAATGCTGAAAGAGCAAATGAACTATATTTCTCCTTATCGTTATATTAGGATAATTCAAGGTCCAATTAAAGGAACGAGCAGAATGAGCGGAAATGGAAGTCCTAATCAGAGCATTTTATGGATGAAGGCTCTGAGTATCAAAAACATGGTGCGAAGAGATTATGAGTCAAGCCTTCTAGCAAGCGGAGAAAAGATAATGGTTTCCTGCTATAATCATCCTCCACCTATGAATTGTGACTTTTTCTCAGCCATTATGAGGAATGAAGTAGACTATACCCTTGCTACTACAAAATGGCTTGAAAAAGTGGAGAAGAAAAAAGGATATAGGATTCCTTATCCATTTCCTTATGATTCAGACTTAGACAATGAAGAAAAAGATGAAAAAACATCAAAAGAACAAGAGGGCCAAGATTCGTTGGCTGATTATGATTGCACTGATGAAGAATACTACAATACAGTAAACATGATGGAGAAATGAGGGTGGCCAACGCATCACGACAAAAGACTTTTCTTTTGTTAAAGTTAGTGCGCTGTGCGCTCACATGATAGAGAAAAGAATGGTGGCCGACGCATCACGACAAAAAACTTTTCTTTTGTTAAAGTTTGTGCGTTTTTCTTTGCTGCCGACACATAAAAATAAAGAACTTTACTTTTGATAAAGTAAAGCTTGATTCCTCTTATCCCCCACTTTCTCTTAGCTGTGTTTAATTCAGGATTGAAGTCCGAATGCTATATGTTTCCGGGTGGCTCGTGGCCCCTTTAGCGGGTTGCACGGCTCCAGAAATAGCGAACTTCCCTGTACTCCGAGTTTTCCTGTGTAAAGAACAAACACGTCAAAGGGCGTCCCCGGGTTTACCGAGGGAAGCCACTCCGATGCTTAAGTTAGACACTGTCAGCTAAGCATAAAACTCGGGAATAGTCAAGAAGTTCCATCGTACCTTTATGGGGAGGCATGTGCCGGTATTTATAGTAGCATTGAGGGCAGCATTCCTGTCCCTTTCCAATGTGGGAGTAGTTTCCCTTGCTTTACTTAGTTTTATGGCGAATTGGGCCCAGACAAAGGGCCCAGAGTGGCTTCACATTTAATTGTAACCTGGTAAAGGTGAAATATTAGGTTCCACCTATAAACAAGTCCCCCAAGTCCTCAGTCAAGGGGTACGCTTGGGTGGGGACTTAAAATCGTTTCTTTACCGGGTTACAAAGGTAGCAACCAAACCCGGGGTACCCAGTCCCCCAAGTCCGTACGCAAGCGTAACCCGCAGACATTATTTACGTTGAGAATTCAAAACGACGTCTCCGGGTTGTAGTGGGGGGAAACTGAAAAGTTTTTCGGTTTTGTGAAGCGGCATGCGTGACACGTGTCGTTTCCCTCGAGAAACTGAAACGTCCCCTCAGTGCACGCTTCTAACTGTATAAATAGGGGTTGAGGGTGACAGTTTTGTCTCACCTCCAAACCCGATAACTTTTTCTGCCTTTTTGCTTTCGCTCTCTTTTGTCGCTGTCTTTGGATTCCCCAACTCAAATCGATCTCAAAAACCCCTTCAAACACTCAAAAGTAAGGTACTGTTTCTTCTTCCCTCCTTTTTGATTGTTTTGGGACGATTTGTGTACTGTTTCTGGGTTCCCATGAAGGTTTCTGGGTTTCTGCGTCTGGGAATTTAGCTTTGTGACGCCGGGTTACCTGGGTTTTGTTGACGTCCCCGTGTTTTCTTGTTTTGCAGATGGCCAACGAAACAATGGACACTCACGTCCCCGAGTTTGCCTCCGTAACCTTCACTGATGGGACCGCTCTTGACCCTCCCGGGTACTCATTGACAGCGGAGGAGATCGTGGAGCTAAGGAGCAACTGGAAAATCCCCGAGTCTGTTGAAATACGGCCTTTAGAACTCGAGGACCAGTTCTTCGCTCCCGGGGATGGGTGGACGCTGTGCCACGAGTATCAGCTACGCTGCGGCCTGTCACTCCCGCTAAAGGTAGAGGTGCAGTATCTCTTAGCTGCGAGCAACTTCGCAATCGGGCAAATAGGACCGAACATGTGGAGGCAGCTACTCGGGTTGTGCGTTATGTACAAGGTGCTGAAGCAGCAGATGCCAACCTATCACGAGTTACACGCCATGTACCGGGCCGAGTACTCCCGGAAGGCGGGTTTCAGTGGGACCATCCAACTGAAGTCCAAAGCGGTTTTCAAGAAGATCGTCGAGGACCTGCCAACCTCCGTGAGCCGGACCTGGAGGGAGAAAAGTTTCTTGATAAGAAACTTTCAAGACCCGGACTACGCGCTCCAAGTACCGGTCGATTTCCAACAACTGATGAGTAAGTCTTCTTCCTCAGGGTTTCTTTCTTTTCTCCGTCCCGGGTTATAATCATGTTACTTGTGTTGCAGACGTCCCCGACATTCCTCTGGAGCCGGTGATGGAGAAGAGGATCCGGAGGATGCTATGGGCCTTCCGGGGTCAAGATGACCGGAGTTCATACCGGCTTTGTAGGTTGTATGTGTACAGCAGGTGCCGGTTGATGGAGCTCCCAGGTTTGTCTCGTATCCCTCCAACTTTTGTTGTCAAATGTTCTTGTGTAACGGGCTATATGTGTTTCTGCAGCTCTTCTTTCGATGGAGTTTACGAAGCGGAAGAACCCGGGAATATACGACGGGTTTGAAGATAAGGCTGTTTGGGCCGGGATCCGGACACAAGCAACGGATGGTCAATTATACGACATTAATCTGACCACGAAAGCAGCTTTCCTGCGCCCGGAAGCAGAGCAAGGGGATACTGAGAAGTTCCTCGTGGATACCTTGCACTTCAACGAGATTCCCGGGTATCTTGCTGAGGTACTTGGCACGGAGATGTACCAGGAGTTAGATGAAGAGATTGTGGGGAGCCCCGCGGAGGAGGTGGCGGAAGACCCGGTGATTGAAGAACCGGTGACTCAATTCCCCTTAGCAGACGAAGAGGTGGAGTTTGAAGAACCGGTGATGAGCGCAGTTCCCTCATCTATGCTCCTGGGTGAGGAGGAGTTTACCGAAGAGAATGACGACGGGGGTGAAGAAGTTGGTTTCGAAGGGTTGATGAGTGAGAACCCTGAGGGGAGTGATGGGAGCGACGAAGTGCGCGAAGTGGAACCCGTCCCCTCCCACAAACGAACCCGGGAGGCATCTAGCTCGGCAAGGTCCGAGAGGAAGAAGAGAAGGAAAGAGAGGAAAGAGAGGAGGGAGAGAAAGCAGCACCGGGACACAACTGAAATCATGGAGGAGTTGGCGGGCGCGGGAATGGCGGACGTGGCCATCCAGAGAATGGTAGCGGATTTGAAGAACTGCGCCGCCGACTCCTATGTCCTGGAGCATGAGGACCCGTTGACTGTAGCCCGGAGGGCGCAGGAGAAACTGATGCGGGTAAGTTTGTCTTCTTTAACCCGTTCTTCTTTTGTTTTTGTTTCCTTGTACTAACCCGTTATTTGATTTGTGTAGGCTGTCAGGTTGTCGTACTTGGCAACCGATCGGCTCATAACCGAAGGCATCCCCGAGCGAGAGAGAGTCCTCGGGGATGATCTCCGGGCCGCCCGGGACCAGGTGACGGCGAGTGAAGAAAACCTGGCTCGGGTCCGGGAATTCGCAAGCGCATCAGCCATTGCGTCGAGTGCAAAGTTGGCCAAGGCAGAAGAACACGTAGCAGACTTGGTGGCCAAGAACTCGGAATTGGAGAAAGCCATCGAGGGTCACCGGGAGGACCGGTGTGCTCAAGATGCCGCCATTGCTCAGCTTACTGAACAAAATCAAGCGCTGCAGCAACAAGTGACTTCTGTGGAGCAGCAGAAAGGAGAGTTGGTGCAGGCCGTTTCCCGGGCCAGGGACTCTGCTGTCTCCGAGTTTCTAGCGAGTCCAGAGTTTGAGCTGAAGCTGCGGTCGGCGAGGGCTGAGGCTCGTGCCGAAATTGTTAGCGCCGGGATTCGCCAAGGTTGGCTCGACAAGGCCGGGTACGATGGTCACCAAGGTCATGTCAGACCCGATGAGGCTGCAGGCGGCTCCCGGTCGAGTCCAGCTGTGGTGGCGAAGCCTAGGGCTTCTACAAACCCGGCTCGGAGTCCCCCGGTTCCTGCTTCAGCAGCCCGGAGAGGTACTTCCCGAGGTGGGATTGTCGGTGGTCCTCAAAATCGGCCACCGCTCCGTAGGGGACAGTTTATCATACGGCCCCGGGGAGGACGTGGTGGGTCGAGCACTGGCGGGGGTAGCGGGTCTGCAGCGCCATGAGCTGGAGCTTCTCGGAGGGTTTGTCTTTGCTTTTGTAGACTAGCCTTTATTTTTGTAGCGGCTTTCTGCCTTGTAGCTGACTTTCGAATAAAAGTATTCAAGCTGTTGGCATAATTTTTCCTGTCAAATAACACGTTAACTTGATGCATATCTTGCAAGTGTAGAAAAAAATTTACATATGGTGCCGGTCTGGCATGTTATCGTCATAAAATAACAATAGGCCCGGTAGGGCTTTACCGGTCCGTTAGGGCTTCCTGTCAAATAACACGGTAATGTGATGCATAATATACAAGTGTTGACAAAATGTACGCATATTGCCGGTTTGGCATGTTAACATTATAAAGTGAAAATGGGGCCGCTCAGGCTTTACGGGTCCGTTAGGACTTCCATGGGCCGCTAAGGCCTTGGGTGGGAATGTCTTTTTATAACACGGTATTTTTCCCTGTAAAATAACACGTTAAACTAATGCATAATTTGCAAGTGTGACAATTCACATATATAGTGCCGGTTTGGCATGTAAATAACAATAGCGCCGCTAGGGCTTCACGGGTCCGTTAGGACTTCCAACCCGATGCATAACCTGTAAGTGTTGACAAATTTCACATATAATGCCAGTTTGGCATATAAATAAAGATAGTGCCGCTAGGGCTTTATGGGTTCATAAGGACTTTCAACCTGATGCACAACCTGCAAGTGTTGACAAAATTCACACATATAATGCCGGTTTGGCATATAAATAAAGATAGTGCCGCTAGGGCTTTACGGGTCCATAAGGACTTTCAAGGGCCGCTAGGGCTTTCACGGGCCCGTTAGGATTTCCAAGGGCTTCCTGCCAAATAACACGGTAATCTGATGCAAAATATGCAAATGTGATAAAATTTACACATATAATGCCGGTTTGGCATGTAAATAAAAATAGTGCCGCTAGGGCTGTATGGGTCCGTTAAGACTTTCAAAGACTGAAATAAGGCCGTGAAAGGCTTGCAATATTTCAAGTTATGGAGATTACCAGAGATTATCAGAGATTGCCGAGTTTGACAGTGAAATAAGGCCGTTAAAGGCTTGCAATATTTCACGTCATGTAGACCGGAGATTATCGGAGATTTATCGGAGCTTGCCGAGTTTTGACCATGAAATAAGGCCGTGAAAGGCTTGCAATATTTCATGTCAAATGGAGATTATCGGAGATTATCGGAGATTTATCGGAGCTTGCCAAGTTTTGACAATGAAATAAGGCCGTGAAAGGCTTGCAATATTTCATGTCAAATGGAGATTATCGGAGATTTATCGGAGCTTGCTGAGTTTTGACCATGAAATAAGGCCGTGAAAGGCTTGCAATATTTCATGTCAAATGGAGATCGCCTGCATTCACTCAACAAACTGATTGATAGACATAACCCGGCCGGGTTTTATGTGGGCCTGAAAGGCTTTATATATATAACGTCAAGACATAATAAACTTGGACATTGTAGATAACTTGGTACCTATTGTCAAGCGGGTGGGAGGATAGCGGGCTTGATGTATGCACTGTCAAAAATTCGCGGGTTTATATAACCCGGAGGATTCCCTACTGGGGTTATTACCTTAGCAAGTCTGGCTGGCGTCCATTTGGTAAGCGTGAGGCACCTGAGTTCATCTCTCAACGAGAGCACCAATTGTTTCCGGGTGGCTCGTGGCCCCTTTAGCGGGTTGCACGGCTCCAGAAATAGCGAACTTCCCTGTACTCCGAGTTTTCCTGTGTAAAGAACAAACACGTCAAAGGGCGTCCCCGGGTTTACCGAGGGAAGCCACTCCGATGCTTAAGTTAGACACTGTCAGCTAAGCATAAAACTCGGGAATAGTCAAGAAGTTCCATCGTACCTTTATGGGGAGGCATGTGCCGGTATTTATAGTAGCATTGAGGGCAGCATTCCTGTCCCTTTCCAATGTGGGAGTAGTTTCCCTTGCTTTACTTAGTTTTATGGCGAATTGGGCCCAGACAAAGGGCCCAGAGTGGCTTCACATTTAATTGTAACCCGGTAAAGGTGAAATATTAGGTTCCACCTATAAACACTATATAAGTAGCTCCTCTAGGGATGGGTGCTGTAGACCTGAAAAGATGTAGAGGTGAGCAACTCGTCTTCGCTAACCCAAGTGGGGCCAAAGCCAACCAAGTCGGGGTTTAAAACCCATGAGAAAACATTTAGTTTATATATGTAGGTACTCGTAAGTATACGAAAGAGCATGTGGAAATGTAAATGCAAACCACGCACACAAAGCTCGGTAAAACATGTGACCACATATGAAAGAACTTTCTGGATCTGAGCGGCCGAAATCCCGGGTTTGTCTTCACTGCAAACCGGGGCCAACTACCTAAGCGCCCTAGTGCGTAGAGTAGCGAGAGCGTCCATTTCCAGCTAATGCCCAACAAACAGCAGGCCACACTTACGTCACGCTTTACTCTGTACGAGGCGAGCGTAAGCGGGATAAATAGATAAAATAAACAGGGCATAGCCCCTCCGGAGGTTTACGGTCATCGACACCGCAGGAGTGCTAGATACTAGGTCCCGTCGCTCTCAGGCCAAGCACCGGAAATCAGGACGACGGTACTACTTTTCGATCCAAACTCACACACACACCAAGTGCTATAAGAAGCGTGTGGTCAAGCTTAAAATAATGCAACAGTACTTTTATAGATATAAGTAAAGTGAAAGAGCCACCGACCCAAGAGGGTTTCGGCTCACCCATTGGGCGTGCTCCCCCTACTACCTGGTATGACGGTACAGCTGGCTGCGCTCCAACTCCTGGTCCTCCTGAAGCCTACGTCGACGAGCTCCTGAGTCTGTGGGTGAGATAACAATGATAGCCAGGTATAAGTAATTCGAGGATCTACTAACTACGACTAAGACTTGATAAACATCCTTTGTTTATCTTTCTGACATTAGGGTTTGACTTGTTTACCACTCCGATTCTCGAACCAGCGAGAAGTCAGGATTATTTCTTATTCAGTACGTACGTCGTTTTGCCACGTTTGCAAACCAAAAGTCTTTAAAACGTTTAACCGTAGTGTTCGAAAACGTAAAATAGGTGTCCTACGGTATAAGTTAAAAGTCAACGGTCAAAAAGTCAACGGGTCAAGGTCAACGGTCAAAAGGTCATCCGGTCAAAGTCAACCGGTCAAAGTCAACAGTAAAAAGTAAACAGTAAAAGTAAAACTGTAACAGTAAAAAGTAAACAGTAAAAGTAAATAGTAAAACAGTGAAAGTAAACAGTAAAAACAGTAACAGTAATTATTCAAATAGTCAGGGGCAAATTGGTAACTTTACCCCTGGGTAAATGGTAAAAGTAAAACTGACACGGTAAAAACTCTGGTTTTTACCGTGCCGGTCTCCGATAGACTGGTTTCGCCGGATTTGAAGCTTTTCCGGCCAGATCGAGTTCCTAGGCCTGTTTTTCCTCCTTCTACACAACCTAGGCTATCCAACAACACTTCAAACAGAAGAAATGATCGAGTTTTATACCTTGAGCTTCCTCCACTGTGTTCTTCGGCGAAACTGCTCTGGCGGAGCTCCGCTAACCTCCTCCTTCCTCCTTCTTGCTCCTGGTGGCGCCTGGGAGCTTCCTAGCTCTTCAAATAGGCTGAGGCGCTTCGATCTACCTTGCACAGTGAATCCGGTTCTTCCCTCCTCGGCTGGGCGACGCTGGCGTCGCTGGTGGCCTGGTTGAGGTCGCCGGGGCGAGGCGAAACTGATGGGGACGGCGATGAGGCTCGACGCGCGCCGGGACGGTGTGCCTGGGTGGCTCTGTCGAGAGGAAGGAGAGAGAGAAGCTCTCTTTCTGTTTCGGGCGAAAGCAGAAATGGAAAGAGAGGAAAAGGAAAGAGAAAGAAGAAAAGGAAAGGTGGAGAGAAAAGAGAGAAAGAGATAAGGTTTTAAAGGTAAACGAGTGGCCACGATTCGTCGATCGAGTCAACGGCCACGATCTAATCCCACTTCCAAAATAATTTCAAAACCAAATCCATTTTCGGAAAATTCATTTAAAATAACCAAACGTCAAATTCAAACGTAAAAGTCGTACGAAAAATACGTGAAGTGCCGGAAAATATTCCGTAAATACTTTCACGCATGTGGCGACGTGTCTTAACGTGAAAACGTTAGACGAAATTAACGACGTACTGAAAAGTAATCGGAATTAAACCCTAAATGTGTCGGAAAATTAAATTAAAGTTTCGGGGTCTCACATAAGTATCTTATGCTTGTAATTATAATGAGTAGCTAAACAGCTTATAACTATTTACCTAAGAGCGAGGCTCTGAGTTCTGTACTTGTAGTTATGATATGTTAAATAAATTATAGCGTGTGCCCATAATTCCGTCACAAAAATATTTTTGTTTTAGAATTATTTTACTTTAAGTTGTTAATTTAAATTTTGTTTTTAAGATATTTTTGGACACTAAAATCTATGAATCTTTCAATTTAAGACAACAGGGATTCCGCCAGTATAATAACTATTTAGACAAGAAGTTGTTAGGTGAATTTTTGGCATGTTGAAGATTAGTTCTTAAATTAAAAGATGAATATGTTTTAGGTTATAAAATATATTAAATACAAGTAAGCAAATTACAAATTTACCTCTAACAATTATGTTATTGATACTAAAAAAAGTGTGAGTACTATATTATGCATTTTATAAATTCAGATACTAGTGCTATAAAGATCACAAAAAAATTGGTGGAATTGGATGTTATGAAGAACAAATCGATGGAAATCGATATCAACTAAATGAGCAAGCAGAGGGAGAAACCCAAAAATGAATGACATAATAAACCCAGATGACTACCCAGATATCCCTATTCAAACCCAGATATACCTATTCAAAGATAGCGTAAAGCACCGACGTGTTATGGATTGATACGAACTGTTGTGTATGAAGACAGACAAAAACCGAAATGAAAGAAAGGGTTGGAAACGACGATTTTTATCAAACACAGAGCAGAAGGATAAGGACAGAAAACGAGAGGGTGTCGAGATATCTGGAAGATTCAGGGGCGGCGAGCAAGAGACTAAAATAAAAAATAAAAAGAAAGATCTTGAAATCGCTAGAAATTTTTAGAGCCGGCGAGGATGTAGTCTTCATAAAAGCCCATTGACCCAACACTGTTCCTAAAGAACAGTAGTCATCCATGACGTCAGCACAACAAATAGATATAGGTTATATATACGAAGTCATACGAGAACGGACGTTCGCACTCCGGCTTAAAGTGTAGACGTTAGCCGCTCTACGTCGTTTTACGCCGACGACGGCTTCTCTCCTTCCTGGACGATAGCACAGCCTCCTAGGACCGCTTCCCTCCTTCCAGAACTCGCCGAATACGAGTTTTCTGGCCAGAATGAAACTCTTGATAATAAACGCCATGTTGGCCGAAAAATTCATCCCCAACGAGTTCTAGGAGGAAAACAGTCTTGAGAGGTTGTTCTGTTGTCCAGGAATGAGAGAAGTTGTCGCTAGTAGAGAACGGTTGACGTCCGCACTTTAGGCCTGAATGCGGACGTCTGCCTCTGATTTAGCTTATATATATATATATATATATATATATATATATATATATATATATATATATATATATATATTTCTGTTGTCCAGGAATGAGAGAAGTTGTCGCTAGCAGAGAACGGTTGACGTCCGCACTTTAGGCCGGAATGCGGACGTCTGCCTCTGATCTAGCTTATATATATATATATATATACACACACACCGGATCAGAGGCAGCCGTCATAAAATGGAAAAAAAACAAACAAAAACTTTTTAACACGCGAATTTCGCAGTTATAGAACCACGGCTATAGAGCCTAGTAAGTAATAACAGCACACCCAAGTCCTATACATTGAAAACCGTCACTGAAGCATTGCTTTGCAACTAGGATGATGTACGTGGAATTTCGATGAAAATTAGAATAAGACCAGCAATAGACATAATTAAAGGTATGATTCGAAAGTGAAAAATTTCATAGTATAGTCCTGATTTTGAAACCTATGTTTCCAATTTTTCACAACATTTCTACTGTGTACTAAAATGGGTAAATGAAATACTTGAATAACCAAGAGGAGACGAAACACAGCTCATCTCAAAGTACTGTGTAAAAAAAATCATACTGATTGGTAATCAAGATGGCCGTTACAAATGTCATCAGTTTGCCTCGCACTTCCGTTCTTAATTTTTCTTCATGTCCTATTGGGGCTTACCGCTCACTTCCACTGGCCTCGCTTCAACATCTTCAGGGGGTTTTGAACTACTGACTTCTTTCGGAGCTGGTTCTACTTGATCTTCTACAGGTTTACTGCTCAGTTCCTTTGGTGCTTGTGTAGCTTTATGTCCTTTTTGGCCCTTATCGCTCACGCCCACTGGCTTTTCTTCAACATCTTCAGGGGGTTTTACACTACTGATTTCTTTTGGTGCTGGTATTGCTTCAAGATTTTCTGCAGGTTTGGTGCTCAGTTCCTTTGGTTCTGGTTTAGTTTCATGACTTGTTGGGGCCTGACCACTCACTCCCACTGGCCTTAGTTCAACATCTTCGAGGGGTTTTGATTTAATGCCTTCCTTTGTAGCTAATTTTCCTCCATAATCTTCTGCAGGTTTGGTGCTCAGTTCCTTTGGTTCTGGTTTAGCTTCATGTCCTGTTGGGGCCTGACCACTCAGTCCCACTGATTTTTCTTCAACATCTTCATGGGCTTTTGAACTACTTACTTCTTGTGAAGCTTGTTTCGCTTCAAGATCTTCTGCAGGTTTGGTGCTCAGTTCCTGTGCTGCTTCTTTAGCTTCTTGTTCTGTTGAGGGCATACTGCTCACTCTCACTAACCTTGCTTCAACATCTTCGACGGATTTTGGGTTAATGACTTCCTCCGAATACGGTTTTGCTTCAAGATCTTTCACAAGTCTGGTGCTTAGTTCTTCTTGTGCTGGTTTAGCTTCAAGATCATCCACATGTTTTGTACCAACTTCCTTCGGCTCTGAACTTGCTTCAAGACACTCTGATTGTTGGCTAACTTCCTTTTGCGCTGGTTTTAATACAAGGTCCTCAGGTTTATTGCTCACTTCTTTTGGCCTTGGTTCCACAACATCTGGAGCTTTGCTACCTTCTTCCTCTGGCCCATGTTCTGGATCAAGATTCTCGGGTTGTTTGCTGCTAATTTCCATTGGCCCTAGTTTTGCTTCAAGATCCTTGACTGCAGAGGTGAGTGATCTCACATCTCGACCTTGTGCCAAGTTATCGGATGACGATGCCTGTTATTGAGTCAGCATTCTCATCTTAACTAGCATTGACTAAATAATTAGTAAAATAATTTAGCAACAAACTTATTACAATACATAGCTAATACTAACAACTAAGCAATATATAGCTTTATCTTCATCTATAAAATAATTGATCTGCATTGAATTATTTTTGATTCATGTACAATAGCGATGAAAGACTTTAATCATTTAAAGAGAGTATCTTCAAAAAGTAAGTTTGCAAAAAACCATAGTGCCTGCATGCATATTCTAAAAAGGAAGGCAATAATAATTCTAAAACACAAAAGAATTAAAAATGTGGTACAAATACATTTTTTGCTATTGGTCTTAGAGGGTGTACTTATGTGTCTTGCTACAACTAGTCTTAGAGGGTGTACTTTGTGAGCTATTTTAATAAAGAACTATATAACTTTCTGAAAAAAAGAATGTAAATAAATAATTGATAATAACAATGTGGAACCCGGACAATAAATCATAGACTTGGTGGTTCATTATTTCATACCAAATCATGTCATACCAGAAGCACAATTATTTGACTTAAAATGTTTAACTGTTTATGTTTAAATCTTGAAACATCAAACTGCTTTAACTGGTGTTCAACTGCTAACATCAGTGCGCAACCAAGGTATAAAGAACTTACGTCTTTTAGTTGCTCTAGCCTTCTTTTCAGATCTTCCCTAGATGTCTCCTTATGTATACTTTGTAGAACAAACATCATGTGAGAGTGGAGATCATCTGACCGATGCTGCTCAAGCTTACAATGTGGAACCGGGGATTGACAACCCACTGCATAGAAAGGACAACTCATAAGCTTCATTGGACACACCGTAATACAATGTCTGTCCATGTCACGTCTCATTATCATGTCAGAGCAGTTTTGTTCGCATGGAATTATCTTGAAGGGGCAAAATGCATCATGGTTTTCCACCTGTCTTGCACAAAATATGGCATTACATCCTTCATTCATGCAACTCGTAGACCTATAGCTACACCTTGCAACATGCACTTCAAGCTCCTCTAGGGTGTGAAATTTCAAACTGCAGTGATGCTCATTCTTAAGGTCGACATTCTTTAGCAGACTTTGTGCTATTGTTTCTCTTTTATCAGCCAACCAAAACCCATTTATTTCCATCTCCTGAACACAATCATCTATTTTGTCTTCTCTCTTTTCACTGAGCAGCCATCCTGATACCCTACTGAACAAATTTCTCTTGGAACTTGCAAAGTCATCAACAAATTCAGAAATGATGTCATAGGGATGATCAGATACTTGTCCATCTTGGCCGCCTTCTAGAATAACAGATTCTGCAACGAAATTCTGGCTTCTTTGAGTGATATACTCAACCATTTCCTTTCGCACCTCGGCGGCCACAGAAGCAGGGGTCCTGAAGATATCACCTGATGTGTTATCAACACAAGCAGTAGCTAATCCTGGAACGAAACCTTGAGCTATCTTATGGACTAATTCAGTGTCGTAAAGATCACAACGGAATGAAGGCCGTCCATTTTTTCCATCGTCAATCTTTTCTGGTTCCAGTTCCACGTTAGCTGCTGTTGGCACATCAATGGTTAACGATTCCTGTAAACAGTTAATACCCAATAATCATGGTTTTGCAAGAGGCACATTGTTAATATGGCGACTTTTCAAGTTCAACTGCGCATCAGACATTCAAAAGCAAACAAACATAGTCCTCAGTATATCGGATCTGATTCTGGGTTGCGAGATACCACCATAGTTTTCTCAAAAACTAAATTTCAAAGCTTAGTTTACCCACACAGGTTCAAAATGTATAAATGTATTGATATCGGAATTAGCTCGAGACCAACTACGGATTAACAAATAGAAAACCCAATATATATACTTAAATTTGTATAGAGATTTGAATTACCTCCATCATTATAAGCGTAGCAGATGTATCCTGTTCAAAATCTCATTTCTTCTGCAACACCGAGTGCCAACATATATGAAACTCAAACAGAAGCAATCATAAAGCCTCTAGAAAATTCGAAGACTGACTGACCTGGTGCGATTGGATTTGAGGTTGGCCGTAGAAATCATGTGTGAATCTCTTCCAAGACATTGTTAATGGGAGGAGAAAAACAAGGAAACGCTTTCTCAATCTTAATCATATAAAATTTTCATTTCACTCAACTAATTATAGAATGCTTGGCCGCACGACATTATTGTTTTTTCCTTTTTTCCTTGGTTTGCACGACATTATTGTTTTTTCCTTTTTTCCTTACTCTCCGGTCTTTGAGAAAAGCTGCCACATTTCGGTAGGAGATTGGAGAATTAACGCCGCCGTGAGGGAGAATCACGGCCATTGCAGCAGCCTTCATTGTCGGAGCTCTCTATCCTCAATCCACTAAACCTCGAGCTCCATGTACGGTTTTCAAGTTGAACCAATCTGTGGTGGTAAGGAGATTTATTGAATTGAAATTTTTAAATTTTTAGGGTTTTGAATTTAAAAATTTGGTATTTTAATTGGGAAAACGTTAGAATATACAGGTTATATGATACTCCCGTATGGAAATCAACACGTGACACAGTTTTGTCCACAAAATTTGAATTTTAAAGGTACAAAAGAAAATGTCCAGTTAACAGGAAAAGGAGCCCTTCTAGTGAGGACCTCTAAGTTGAGGACTTTTCGGTTTATCCCGTTTTTCCTTATATCCACATCTTAACCGTTCATTTTATAAATATTTATGAGTAGATCATTTCTGCAAATTTTCAACTAAATTGAAAATCGTTAAGACATTCATAAGTGTGATTTACCAATTATGAACTTGAACGGTTCATGTTTAACAGATTTGGTTCGTCCATTGATTTGATCTAAAACTAGTACTTAACGATCATCAATTTGGCTAAAATTTAGTATGATTGATCTACTTATATAAATCTACAACTTCAACGGTTAAGATGTTAAATTTTGATCAAAAAGTTGGTCTAATATGTAATTAATTGAAAAGTCTTTAACTAGTCCTCAACTTAGAGGCCCTCATTAGAATGGCTCCCTAACAGTAAATATCATCTGTGATAATCCTCTAAGGACGATTATGTCAAATCCTTGTAATCTAACCCTAGTGTCTAAATACTTTAATCTATTTCTGTGTTGTCGAACATGACGACGGCTGAGGTGAAGCCGAGATTTGTCAGATCAGCGAGGCAGGGAAACTTGATTGTTTTAGATTCTGATTCGAGACCCGCCGGAAGACTCGTGTGAAATTAGCTTCGCAATATATAGGGAGGAGGATGTGCCATGTAAAATCAGTTTGGAAGAGTGATATGATTGTGAAAGAAAAGCTGCTGGAGTGCTTGGATTGGTAGAATCTAGATTGAATCAGACATTCCTATATGGATGAAAGTTCGTATTATATGTGGGTTTTGATCGGCATGGAGGACAAGGAGGAGCCGCCATGCCCGACGGGGCTCCGGCAGTACGAGACCATGGCGGTTCTTAGACCTGATATGTCCGAGGATAAGAGTCTCGATCTTACTCAGAAGTATGAGGAGGTAATTGGGTTTTGAAGTTTTGCTTTGATTTTTGTTGGCTAAGAAAAATTAGAGCCCAAAATATGTTCTTTTGGTTGATCGGATTTAGCTCTACATAGGTGTGTATAATGCATATACAAAGTTACTTTAAGCAAAATTTAGAACCGAAGCATTGCTTATGTGATACTATGTGGTATGGATGAAAGTTCTTCCAATTTCACAAAAAAAGTTCCTCAGGTTTCCGGGAATGGGCACCAGATTAGATTCGACTTTGGTCTCCCCACAATGAGATTCTTCTCTAATCTATTTGGTTTTCCAGAATATGTTTTCAAATCTTTCGAAATGATTCGACTCCTCTGGGCAAGGATCTAGATATGTAATCTCTCTGTATTTTAGAAAGTAAACTTCGAATCTTGATACCCTTTGGCAGTAAAACCAGGCAGTTACTGTGAGACCTCAAAATACAGAAATTGCCCTTCCGTTACAGAACCCATCAGCAATATGGTACAACGCGGGTATTATAGCTTTTGCCATTTAATTGACATGTTTATAATTAGAATTGATCTTCGACCCTGTTGTAAAAGTTGATGTGCTTGATGAGAGGAAGATTCTATCAAAATTTGATAAAAATCGGAGGTGGCCAGAATCTAACCGTCGTTTTTAGAGAAGATTTTCATGTAATTAAATAATATAAAATGAGAGGAGTCGAATGGTGTGAAGTTAAGATATTTTTAGAGAAGTTTTGGTTAGGGTTTGGATTTTCTCGAGATAAATATTTTGGTGGAGATGAAATTAATTATTGACCATCGAATAATTGGTTGTTAAATGTTAAGAAATAATTGTATGGACTCTAAAGTTAGGTTGTCGTTACTCTTTTGAGATTTGGGCAGGGTTGAGCGAGTCGAACGCTCGAATTTTATATCTCCTATTTTATGTAAATATATATTATTTGGCAATTGAAATTTAATAACATGCATTGCCAGAACGTGAGGAAACTCTATTTGTGGAGGTCTCACTTGAGTGACGTTGTGGATATCGTCGGGCTTATGCCTAAATTTGTTAGTTGACTTTTATTTTAAATGCAATGCATGCAAATGGTTTTTATATTAAATAAATGATTTTATTTTATAGAAATTGTAAAAGATGAATTGATTCTCCATATGAGAAATATTTTTCCGTGAAATTAATTTCAGAAGAAAATGTGCATATTTAAATAATTATTTTCATTAATCAAAAAATTACCGAAAATGAGATTTTCGGTGGAATCGAATGTATATTTGTTGATCACCATATGATTTCGTACTTTTATCAAGCATTTATTTAAGATTGAGTTTTATCATATTTATTCGACTTGTGGCCAGGAAGGAGGGTTCATCCCATTCCTGTAAGCTTCATTTAATTTTGCGGATGTCATATTGATTTTATTTGACATGTGGGACATGTCAAGGTAATTTTCTAAATTATGGAAATTCCTTTGTTAATGAACAAATATTTGTAAAACGGTTGGAACCGCACATTGAATCTTTGAATTTGTCTTTTTGGGATTGAATTTTATATATACATATTATTGCTAGCTAGCTATCGCTGCCCTCGCTTGGGGAAGTGAAATGGGAGCTGAGATGTAGCGGCCCCGTCTGATGATGGGTTGAGCTGTGAGCTTGGGAAGTTTATGGATATAACGGCCATCACTTGAGGATTAAGCTGGACGCTGAGATATAGTGTCCCTTATCTGAAGATGGGATGGGCACTAAGCGTAAAACACTCATAGAGCCTGAGAGGTAGAGGCTCCGACCCTAGCCAAGGAGGCTAAATTCATCTTCCAACCATCCTTAGAATCTTTGTGGCGTGAAGGCTTAGTTGTTTGCAACTAACATCATCGTCCCTCAACACTGACCCTAATCCAAAAGGTATGATTTCCCCCCCCTTTGGATTCATTCTTGTGTTGTCCGATTGAATAGAGATTTTTAATGGGTTTGGGTAATATTGCATGTTGATGGGTTTGTAGTTGTGTATTGTGAAGAATTTGGATAGGCTTCAGGCTCTCTTGATTTCAAAGAAATAGGTTTTGAGGTTGCGAGAGTATGACTTTGTTTTTAGGTGTAGATGTCAGATCTAGCGCGAGTGTCTAGCAAGGAAGTTATTGAAATATCTAGTATGGATTCTGACACATCGCGCTTGAAGGATGAGGAGGTGAATGAAATGTTGGCTATGATAGGGATCAACAGAGGGCATAGACTATGCCGAGGACGCATGTTCTCAAATTTAGTGTCCTAGTATTTCAGGAAATAGAGGAGTTTATGATGGCGAGGTGTCAGGACCCACCCCAAGTTAAAACCCTTTAACCTGAAGTAAATCCTGCGGAGACCATCTCAAGGAGACTTCTTATCGAAACCCTCTTGAAATGGCCAACCCTTCCTACATACCAACTCTGCACTTCCATGAGTATTTAAAAACAATCCCTAACTCATGAAGGCATCCTGCTCCCTAACCTATTTAACTAGTTAAACTGGGTTAGTCAGAGCAGTCTACATAGAAGATTACCCTAATAAATTTGCAAGCAGCAACGGATTGATTGACTATGCCTCGACTCTTGTATGCGCGTGACCTCTGCTCTAGAACCCTGCACCACTGGGCATTTGAAAACGAAGGGCCCAGGGAAGAGCATTTAAAAACAATACGTTAGCGTGAGTGGACAAAAATAAAAGAATAAAAGATAAACGTCTTTTGCTGCTCTTCCGTTAGTTTCCCAAAAAAATCCGCATGCAAGTAAATCATGGACAATAAATAATTAAATCATAAATAATTCCCTTGGCTCAAACATAAATAATTTAAATGTGGGGTGTTAACCTCATCCACGAGAAAACCGACCTGCTCTACCACGAGAGGGTCCATTGACCAGCTCATCGGAGAGGGTCCCATGACCCGCTCTATTCGGGAGGGTCCAACCGACCAGCTACCACCGAAGAGGGTCCTGACCTGTTCTATCCAGGAGGGTCATACTGTGGTGGTGGTGGTGGTAAGGAGATTTATTGAATTGAAAATTTTAGGGTTTTGAATTTAAAAATTTGGCATTTTAATTGGGAAAACGTTAGAATATACAGGTTGTATGATACTCCGGTATGGATCTCAACACGTGGCACAGTTTTGTCCACAAAATTTGAATTTTAAGGGTACAAAAGTAAATGTCCAGTTAACAGTAAATATCATCCGTGATAATCCTTTAAGGACGATTATGTCAAATCCTTGTAATCTAACCCTAGTGTCTAAATACTTTAATCTATTTTTGTGTTGTCGAACATGACGACGGCTGAGGTGAAGCCGAGATTTGTCAGATCGGCGCGGCAGGAAACTTGATTGTTTTAGATTCTGATTCGAGACCCGCCGGAAGACTCGTGTGAAATTGGCTCTGCAATATATAGGGAGGTGGATGTGCCATGCAATATCAGTTTGGAAGAGTGATATGATTGTGAAAGAAAAGCTGCTGGAGTGCTTGGATTGGTAAAATCTGGGTTGAATCAGACATTCCTATATGGATGAAAGTTCGTATTGTATGTGGGTTTTGATCGGCATGGAGGACAAGGAGGAGCCGCCATGCCCGACAGGGCTCCGGCAGTACGAGACCATGGCGGTTCTCAGACCTGATATGTCCGAGGATAAGAGTCTCGATCTTACTCAGAAGTATGAGGAGGTAATTGGGTTTTGAAGTTTTGCTTTGATTTTTGTTGGCTGAGAAAAATTAGAGCCCAAAATATGGTCTTTTGGTTGATCAGATTTAGCTCTACATAGGTGTGTATAATGCATATACAAAGTTACTTTAAGCAAAATTTAGAACCGAAGCATTGCTTATGTGATACTATGTGGTATGGATGAAAGTTCTTCCAATTTCACAAAAAAGTTCCTTGGGTTTCCGGGAATGGGCACCAGATTAGATTCGACTTTGGTCTCCCCACAATGAGATTCTTCTCTAATCTATCTGGATTTCCAGACTATGTTTTTGAATCTTTCGAAATGATTTGACTCCTCTGGGCAAGGATCTAGATATGTAATCTCTCTGTATTTTAGAAAGTAAACTTCGAATCTTGATACCCTTTGGCAGTAAAACCAGGCAGTTACTGTGAGACCTCAAAATACAGAAATTGCCCTTCCGTTACAGAACCCATCAACATTATGGTACAACGCGGGTATTATAGCTTTTGCCTTTTAATTGACATGTTTATAATTAGAATTGATCTTCGACCCAGTTGTAAAAGTTGTTGTGCTTGATGAGAGGAAGATTCTATCAAAATTTGATAAAATCGGAGGTGGCCAGAATCCAACCATCATTTTTAGGGAAGATTTTCATGTAATTAAATAATATAAAATGAGAGGAGTCGAATGGTGTGAAGTTAAGATTATTTCAGAGAAGTTTTGATTACGGTTTGGATTTTCTCGAGATAAATATTTTGGTGGAGATGAAATTAATTATTAACCATCGAATAATTGGTTGTTAAATGTTAAGAAATAATTGTATGGACTCTAAAGTTAGGTTGTCGTGACTCTTTTGAGATTTGGGCGGGGAGGAGCGAGTCGAACGCTCGAATTTTATATCTCCTATTTTAAGTAAATATATATTATTAGGCAATTGAAATTTAATAACATGCATTGCCAGAACGTGAGGAAACTCTATTTGTGGAGGTCTCACTTGAGTGACGTTGTGGATATCGTCGGGCTTATGCCTAAATTTGTTAGTTGACTTTTATTTTAAATGCAATGCATGCAAATGGTTTTTATATTAAATAAATGATTTTATTTTATAGAAATTGTAAAAGATGAATTGATTTTCCATATGAGAAATATTTTTCCGTGAAATTAATTTCAAAAGAAACTGTGCATATTTAAATAATTATTTTCATTAATCAAAAAATTACCAAAAATGAGATTTTCGGTGGAATCGAATGTATATTTGTTGATCACCATATGATTTCGTACTTTTATCAAGCATTTATTTAAGATTGAGTTTTATCATATTTATTCGACTTGTGGCCAGGAAGGAGGGCTCATCCCATTCCTATAAGCTTCATTTAATTTTGCGGATGTCTTATTGATTTTATTTGACATGTGAGACATGTCAAGGTAATTTTCTAAATTATGGAAATTCCTTTGTTAATGAACAAATATTTGTAAAACAGTTAGAACCACACATTGAATCTTTGAATTTGTCTTTTTGGGGGTTGAATTTTATATATACATATTATTGCTAGCTAGCTATCGCTGCCCTCGCTTGGGGAAGTGAAATGGGAGCTGAGATGTAGTGGCCCCGTCTTATGATGGGTTGAGCTGTGAGCTTGGGAAGTTTATGGATATAACGGCCATCACTTGAGGATTAAGCTGGACGCTGAGATATAGTGTCCCATATCTGAAGATGGGATGGGCACTAAGCGTGAAACACTCATAGAGCCAGAGAGGCAGAGGCTCATTCCCTAGCCAGGGAGGCTAAATTCATCGTCCTTAGATTCTTTATGGTGTGAAGGCTCAATTGTTTGCAACCAACATCATCGTCCCTCAACACTGACCCTAATCCAAAAGGTATGATTTCCCCCCCTTTGGATTCATTCTTGTGTTATCCGATTGAATAGGGATTTTTAATGGGTTTGGGTAATATTGCATGTTGATGGGTTTGTAGTTGTGTATTGTGAAGAATTTGGATAGGCTTCAGGCTCTCTTGATTTCAAAGAAATAAGTTTTGAGGTTGCGAGAGTATGACTTTGTTTTTAGGTGTAGATGTCAGATCTAGCGCGAGTGTCTAGCAAGGAAGTTATTGAAATATCTAGTATGGATTCCGACACATCGCGCCTGAAGGATGAGGAGGTGAATGAAATGTTGGCTATGATAGGGATCAACATAGGGCATAGACTCTGCCGAGGACGCATGTTCTCAAATTTAGTGTCCTAGTATTTCAGGAAATAGAGGAGTATGATGGCGAGGTCTCGATAAGTAGTGGTGATAGAGTTCGACCCTCTTTGTGAGAGTTTGTCAGTTTCGCCTCTTTGGTGCTAAGGGCAAACTGGCATATTCTTAAAGAAGTGTTGATGCGCCCTTTGAGAGATGAAGACTTCAGAAACCCGCTAGAGGGTTACACCTTATTGTTTGAATACCAGTTTTTGTGCGGATTAATGTTCTCGCTGCTGCCATATGTTCAATATACACTGGTGTGTCTACATGTCGCATCGGGGCAGTTCACGCCAAACATGCTGTGAGACCCCGAAACTTTAATTTAATTTTCCGACACATTTAGGGTTTAATTCCGATTACTTTTCAGTACGTCGTTAATTTCGTCTAACGTTTTCACGTTAAGACACACGTCGCCACATGCGTGAAAGTATTTACGGAATATTTTCCGGCACTTCACGTATTTTTCGTACGACTTTTACGTTTGGTTATTTTAAATGAATTTTCTGAAAATGGATTTGGTTTTGAAATTATTTTGGAAGTGGGATTAAATCGTGGCCGTTGATTCGATCGACGAATCGTGGCCACTCGTTTTTCTTTAAAACCGTATCTCTTTCTCTCTTTTCTCCCCACCTTTCCTTTTTCTCCCCTTTCTCTTTCCTTTTCCTCACTTTCCATTTTCTGGTTTCCATATCGAGAGCAACAGCTCTCTCTCTCTCCTGCCCTCTTCGACAGCAGCCACAGCTGCTCCGCCCCGGCGCGCGCTGAGCCTCACCGCCGCCTCCATTGGCTTCGCCTCGCCCCGGCGACCTCAACCGGACCACCAGCGACGCCAGCGCCGCCCAACAACGAGGAGAAGCTCGAAGATTACTGTGCAAGGCAGATTGAAGCGCCTCAGCCCTTTTGAAGAGCTAGGAAGCTCCCAGGCGCCACCAGGAACCGCCCAGGAGCAAGGAGGAGGAAGAAGAGGGCCAGCGGAGCTCCGCTGGGGGGTTTCGCCGGAAAAACCCAGGGAGGCAGTGAGAGGTATAGATCTTGACCTTTTCTGATGTTTGAAGCCTTGTTGGGTAGCTTAGGTTGTGTAGAAGGTGTTAGAACAGATCAGAAGGCTCGATTTGGCCGGAAAACCGGCCAAATCCGGCGACACAGTCGATCGGAGACCAGCACGGTAAAAACTCTGGTTTTTACCGTGTCAGTTTTACTTTTACCATTTACCCAGGGGCAGAGTTACCAATTTGCCCCTAACTGTTTAACTAATTTACAGTTACTGTTTTACTGTTTACTTTTACTGTTACAGTTTTACTTTTACTGTTTACTTTTTACTGTTACAGTTTTACTTTTACTGTTGACTTTGACCGGTTGACTTTTTGACCGTTGACTTTTACTATTTCAAAGTTGATTTTTAACTTATACCGTAGAACACCTATTTTACGTTTTCGAACACTACGGTTAAACGTTTTAAAGACTTTTAGTTTATAAACGTGGCAAAACGACGTACGTACTGAATAAGAAATAATCCCGACTTCTCGCCGGTTCGAGAATCGGAGTGTCAAACAAGTCAAACCCTAATGTCAGAAAGATAAACAAAGAATGTTTATCAAGTCTAGTCGTAGTTAGTAGATCCTCAAATTACTTATACCTGACTATCATTGTTATCTCACCCACAGACTCGGGAGCTCGTCGACGTAGGCTTCAGGAGGACCAGGAGTTGGAGCGCAGCCAGCTGTACCGTCATACCAGGTAGTAGGGGGAGCACGCCCAATGGGTGAGTCGAAACCCTCTTGGGTCGGCGGCTCTTTCACTTTACTTATATCTATATAAATACTGTTGCATTGTTTTAAGCTTGACCACACGCTTCTTATAGCACTTGGTGTGTGTGTGTGTGTGTGAGTTTTGGATCGAAAAGTAGTACTGTCGTCCTGATTTCCGGTGCTTGGCCTGAGAGCGACGGGACCTAGTATCTAGCACTCCTGCGGTGTCGATGACCGTAAACCTCCGGAGGGGCTATGCCCTGTTTATTTTATTTATTTATCCTGCTTACGCTCGTCTCGTACAGAGTAAAGCGTGACGTAAGTGTGGCCTGCTATTTGTTGGGCGTTAGCTGGAAATGGACGCTCTCGCTACTCTGCGCACTCGGGCGCTTAGGTAGTTGGCCCCGGTTTGCAGTGAAGACAAACCCGGGATTTCGGCCGCTCAGATCCAGAAAGTTCTTTCATGTGTGGTCCCATGTTTTACCGAGCTTTGTGTGTGTGGCTTGCATTTACATTTCCACATGCTCTTCGTATACTTACGAGTACCTACATATATAAGCAAAATGTTTTCTCATGGGTTTTAAACCCCGACTTGGTTGGCTTTGGCCCCATTTGGGTTAGCGAGGACGAGTTGCTCACCTCTACATCTTTTCAGGTCTACAGCACCCATCACTAGAGGAGCTGGACTAGGAGATCGCGGAGCGTCGACGGTTATCGTGCATTTCAGTTTTCGAGGACACCCATTCTGGTGTGGTTTCCATGTCGTTTGATTTCCGTATCTTTGATGTTTGTTGTTCTGTTGGATACTTTGAGACATTTTTTGGGCTCGTTGTCTCGAGCCTTTTTCTTGTATTATTTTCGTCTCGGGTATTTTTCCATTATCTTCCGCTTGTATAACATTTGTATGCCACTCTGTGTATGTCATTTCGTATTTGACATCCATATTGTTCATGTGTTGTTTATTTCATTCATAGCCTTGTGGTTTCGGTCCGGAGGGTTATCAATACGTCAAATGACGTATTGATTACTCGCCTGATCGGGATTACGGCGGTTACCGTCGTGTTCCGAGGCCGAGAATAGTCTCCGGGATGCGACACATGCTAGGGCAGATATTAGGTTCTAGGGTCAAATTTTGGTTATAAAGGATGGGATACCCTTGCTTTAGTGACTTCAATGTCTTGTGGCATATGGCGCCCTGCGTGAAGAGAGGCAGCTAAGGATGCATGACCATGCGGTCATGAGACAAGTTCGGAGTGATGGTCGATGACTTGCCGACATCGACGTTCGATCATTGGAGGAGCCGATGCTTTCTCATAAGAGGCAAGTGGCAAGACCTGGAGGGGGTACCCGTTTATTATGCCCGGAGCATTTTAGAATATAGGTACTAACCCTTTCGAGATCTTCGTGTTTGCTTTTAACTTGGTTCTATTTGTTTGCTAACTATACTGACTTCCATGTAGTGCCCCAAAGTTATAAATTAACCAGATCTATGAAGCATCGTATTGCACCGTGGGCCTTTCCATCTAGGAGTTCGTACAGGATATGCCTGCTGGGAATATACAATCTCTTTAAGTATTTCCAGATGTCGGGTGGTGTCCCTGTTTTTATGCTTCCCCTTACTCTTCTTATGATGTCGACACTCATCATTGTTTGTTTCGTTATGCAGAAGTTATGCCGCAAGAGGGAAGAGGTCGAAAGAATGATGACTCTTACGACAAGGTCACTGATAAGGACGTGTGGTCCCGCCTGCAGGCAGAAATTAATTACGCTAAGGCTCGGGATGTCGATACCGACATTGGGAATGAATAGGAGGAGTAACTTGATGACTGGACCAAGTTCAAGCTTGGGGATTTCGAGTTGCTAAACTTGCCATCGTTGATGGCGACATTGTTGGGTCTCGAGACCCGGGATGAGGAAGAGCAGGATGAAGCCACCTAGACCGATCTCAGTTACAACGTTACCCAAGAGGACCCTGAGGTCGAGCAGAACTTGTATGTGTCTGAAGAGAATTGTAGCGGCCCTTGAGGGGGGCTACAGTGACCACAATTTTAAGCTAATAAGAAGCCAACACGTCCGAAGGACGTGCCAACAACTTATTAACCTAAAGTCGTAGGCTTTTTAGTAAGTAAAATAAAATTAAACTTTAAACTCGAGTGGCGCCACAATAATTTCTTAAAACATTCATCAGAGTTTTTTTTTTCAATTTCGCGGAAGGTGAACAAATTAAAGGGTCAATTAAAAACTTTAGCAACAACAATAAAAATACATAACTGGGTCAACAATTCAAGATGACACCATTACTGTTTATGTTAAATACTCTGGTAAATGACTCGAAGGATAAAGTATATCAAGTGTCTATGGCTCGGACGACACACTGAATAGGAAATGAGGCTCCACACACACAGCTCTCTCTCTATCTATCTTGTCACTGTACACAGTACCTGTAAACAACCTATTGTAGGGGTGAGCGTCGTCCTCGCGTGCTCACATATAGGCCCACCAATGATAGGTTTGAAATCCATAAAACCATTTAGATATACATATAGATTTGAGCTCTAAATAAAACCATTTAGAAAATTCTTGGCACACAAAATAATCATTTTATATCTTTCGGGAAAACTGTGCAGTATGCTAAAACAGGGGCTAGAGCGCTCAATGAACTATACAGTCTACAGGGCTTCACAGATCTAGGCAGCCGAATCCCGGGTTTGTTTATATAGCAAACCGGGGCCAACTACCTATACGTTTGAAGACGAATAAAAGCGAGAGTGTCCATTTACAGCTAATGCCCAACACATCACTCGTAGTACACACCGCACTTATGGCTCGCTTAACTATGTACGAGACAAGCGTAAGTGGGAGGGCATTGCCTATCCGGAGGTTCACAGTCATCAACACCGTATGAGTACTATATACTAGGTCTCGCCACTCTCAGGCCAAGCACCGAGAATCATGACAACGGTACTACTTTTCGATCCGGGTCATCACATAAAAATCATTTACGTCTAGCCTCATGTTTTCTTGGCCCAATCATAAAACATTTATCACATAATATAAAGAAAACTTTCCCGAGGCATCGACCATGAGCATACAAAAATCATGCACATTCATATATAGGAAAAACCACTAACAAAGGGGGTTTAGCTTCCCTATCTAGAATAGCCGTTCCTTATGTAAGCTCCAAGCTTCCAGGAACTGTCTCGGTAATCTGAGGTCACCACGTAAGCTACCTTGTCTAAAGAATCACTGCAGGATATAGTAGCTTAGCAATGAAGAAACAATAATAGTCATGTTGACCTCGACATTCCTAGTTTGACCAGGAATGACCACATTGACTAAGTTGACCAACCAATTTCCTTTTTGACTTGCTTTTCTGATTATCGACTCTTTGCTCATTTACCGGAAGTCCGACTTAACTTCCAAACTTTCCTTAACCATTTTTAATATTACGTTAGGGTGTCACATAATAATTCGTTGAATTACTATGTAATAATTCGTTGAATTACTATGGACACCCAACGTGTCACACTAACCAATTTATTTTCTAAGAGTCGATACATCGATTTATGTGAATCACCAATTTTACTTAAAACGGTCAACGTGACATTTCCAGAATTCCAGTTATCATTTTCCGATAACAGTTTAACACATTACCCAATTTCATTGAACTTCAAATCTTTACTAGACAATTTCTCCAAAAAGGAACTTTCCCAAAATGGAAACATTCCCTTAATGGAAACTTTCCCAAAGTAGAAAGTTTCCCAAATTAGTAGGTTTTCCAAAAATAGAAAGTTTCCTAAAATAGAAAAGATCTCAATTACGGTTAGTTTCCGTTTTTAGTAAGTTTCCTTAAAAGTAAATTTTCTGATTACGTCTTTTAAACTCGGTTAAACGGAACAACACATTTTTTAAAATGAGTTGAAGACTACCTCTTCGCGTTTCAGCTAGATTCACTGCCTCGTCGGAACTGTCACCGGATTTCGACAACTTGCCGAAATCTCCTGCAGAATTCCGGTCAACTTGCCAGAGTTTCCCTGTTTTCTTCGTTTCACCAAGTTCTCGACATACAAGCAATGAAAACAACATATTATAGTCCTAACAACAAGTTCAACAACAACACAACAATTACATAGTTGCTCCAGAGAATCAGTAATTACCTTCTAAATCGATTCGAGACAGAAACACCAGACCTCTGTCTCTGTTTCAAATCAAACTTCAAAATGGAGAACACTGTGATTACTAGAACCCTATCCAGAAGCTCCTTTAGGCTGCCGGTCGACTTGTAGCTCACTACCTCGATCAAGCAGGGTTCCTGCATCGATCCCAAACAGCAACAACAGCTCTTAAACTCTCCTAGACTCCATTCAGTAGCTAGGGAAACTCACTGATTGTTAGGACCAACCCCGAGTTAAAACCCTTTAACCCGAAGTAAATCCTGCGGGGACCACCTCAAGGAAACTTCTTACCGAACCCCCCTTGAAATGGCCAACCCTTCCTACATACCAACTTAGCACTTCCATGAGTATTTAAAAACAATCCCTAACTCATGAAAGCATCCTGCTCCCTAACCTATTTAACTAGCTAAACTGGGTTAGTCAGAGCAGTCTACATAGAAGATTACCCTAGTGAATTTGCAAGCAGCAACGGATTGATCGACTATGCCTCGACTCTTGTACGCGCACGAACTCCGCTCTAGAATCCTGCACCACTGGGCATTTAAAAACGAAGGGCCCAGGGGAGAAACATTGAAAACTGTCAAGGTCAGTGGACAAAAATAAAATATAATAGCTCTATTTCCGTTAATGCTCTCCCTCAGAGTTTTCTAATAAAATCCGCATGCAACCAAATCATGGACATTAAATAATTAAATCATAAATACTTCTCTTGGCTCAAACATAAATAATTTAAATGTGGGGTGTTAACCTCATCCACGAGAAAACCGACCTGCTCTACCACGAGAGGGTCCATTGACCAGCTCATCTGAGAGGGTCCCATAACCTGCTCTATTCGGGAGGGTCCAACCAACCAACTACCACCGAAGAGGGTCCTGACCTGCTCTATCCGGGAGGGTCATAATGACCAGCTACCACCGAAGAGGGTCAGACCAGCTACAATCCAAAGATGGTACCCGCTCCATCTGGAGAGGGTCCATGCTAGCATGCAATATATATCCTTATCCTTTAAAATCCTTTTAAAACCTTTAAAACCGCATGGGAAAAATAAACCGAAAACTAAGTCAAATCTCCCTGACTTTACCCCAAACACATTGGATTTAAAAACCTTTCCAGGAACCCAAAACCGGTTCTCTGCCTTTACTTTAAAACCCTTTAAATCCAAGAGCCAAGTTTCCCCTTTTTAAAACATCCCCCTCCATAATCCCAAAACGGTGATAACAATTAAAATCATAATCTGGGAAAATCCTTTAAAACCCCGGGAAAGGTAGGAACCTCTTTCCCGGCTCATTTATCTTTAAAAAGTAAAATCCCCATTTTCCCCAAAATCACCGTAAAACATTAAATGGAGGAAATCACATAAATAAAGAAGAAAACAAATAAAGTCTATGGCATGCAATTTAATTTAAAAACAAAGTCCACTCACAGTACTTATTGCGACCTTCTTCCTGCTCGGAAAGCTCCTCGAGCGAAACCCTCGAACTAACCGCGTAGTCGAGCCCGTCTCACGTTCAACTAGAGACTGTACAAATAAACCAATACATTAGTCTTTCTATAGTTGACTTGGTCTTTTCCTAGTTTGACCAGAAAATCCTATTTGACCACGTGTTGACCAAGTTCCTTTCTTTTTAACAACCTTTTCACAAAACGCTTAATTCCGAATATCGACTCGAAGTTTAGTTTCCGACTTTGTAATCTCAGTGTATCGACTTTCCTTCTATTTTATTAACGATAGGTTATTGCATTGTAATTTCGTGGAATTACTATGGACACCCAATCAACCACTTTACCAATTTACGGGTTATGAGTCGATACATCCAGTAAGAAATTATCCGAATTATTTACAGCACCCAACTCGGAGACTAAGATTCCTTAGTTACCTAGAATCTCACTTAGAGATCCGGTTGCCTTAACTTAACCGGTTACTAAAATTGACCTTCTCCTTTTTACTTTTATCGGTCAACCTTTCTAAAATGGTAACCTTCCAAAAAGGGAAAGTTTCCCAAAATGGAAAGTTTCGTAACATGGCAAGTGTTCTTTAGAATGGGAAGTTTCCCAAAATGGAAATGTCCTACTTACGTCCAATTTCTCCGTAAATACTGAAAATAGGAATTAACCGGACTTTTGACTAAAAGCTTAACAAGGATTCGATTTCTACCTCTTCGGCATTCTGCCGGTTTAACGGTATTCCCGGAGCAGTCACCGGATTCCGGTAACTTACCGGAAGTTCGCCATAACTTCCCCGTTTCCTCCGATTCACCAAGTTATCAACCACATGCAAACAACAACAACATCAAATCAAGCACAATTCCGACAACAGTTCCAACTACAACACACTGTCCTAATACTAAAACCTCACCTCTGGTTTGTTTACTAGCAGAATTGCTTCCCCAGGCAGAGCCTCTGGCTCGGCCTGACCACCCCACCAGCTTCCATCACTCCCACTGGTCCTTCCAGCAGCTGCTCCTTACTCAAACTCGTCTCGTACCTCCTCTGCCTTGCAGCCAGGCACCAACAGGACCTCCCCTGCTGCCTACTTCCTCCACAAGCAGAGCCTCCACCTCTGCCTCTATCCAACCACCAGCAGCTGCCCTGCAGCTCGCCTGAGTTTGAGAAGCTCACCAAAAAAGATCGCCTGAGTCAAGAACCCAGGAACCCAGAAACAATGAAAAAACAGTGGAAATGGAGTTTTCAATTTAAGGCTCGATTAGAACATCAAGAGGCAAGGGCAGGAAGAGGAAGAGGAAGAGGAAGAGGAAGAGGAAGAGGAAGAGGAAGAGGAGAGGTGAAGGAATATACCAGTCACGCGCCGAATCTCCGCCTGGATCGCCGGATTCCGGCCGTCGACCGCTGAGCCAGTGGAGTTCGATCTCCGTGCACGGTGGCTGCTTGGGGATTCTGAGTGTTGGGTTAGGTAGAGGAGAAGGAGGGGAAGAGAAAGAAGCTGGTCCGCTGCCCTGTGGTGGCCGGAGTCGCCGGCACCAGGCGGAGGACACCGAAGGAGGCGAGAGCTCGGGGAGAGCTCAGTTGACCGGATTGGTGAGTTTTGACCGAGTCAAAACTCACCCTCTATTTATAGAGGATTGGACGGTCCAGATTCAATCTAGAATAGATCCAACGGTCCAGATTTAAAGAAGGTGAAAAGTAAAAGGTAAAATGGTAAAACTCTTTTTACCAGATAGATAATTAAAAGTTATCAGAAACTTCGAAAATTCATAGAAAATAAACCGAAGCTCCGAAAAATAATCCGAAAAATACCGAGAGACTCATGTCGACACGTACTATGACATCGAGTCATTAAATTAGGTATTTGGAGAGTTTAGAAAAACTCGAAAAGTAACTCGAGCGATAACTTATCAAATTACCGATCGCAATTAAAAGTCCTTAGTAACTCGTAAGCCTCTGTGAAAAGGTAATTTTTAGGTACGGGGGTGTTACACTGATGCTCGAAGAACAACTTGCCGGAGGTCAAGAACCCGAAACCCAGAAAACACAGAAAAAAAGGAGTTTTCGAATTAGGCTTGATTTCAGGGGTTTAAGGGCATGGAGAGGAATAAGAAGATGAAGAAGAAGAAAAGGGGAGAAATAATATACCGATAACGCGCCTTTTGGTCGCCTGAATCCCCGGAATCCGGCTAACACAGGTTCACCTCCTCCTCGTCCGATCTCCCTCGATCTTGGCTAAATGGTGGTTTTTATGGTTGGGTTAGGAAGAGGAAGGGAAGAGGAAGAGAATGGGAGAGGTCCGCTGGCGAGTGGTGGTGGGAATCGTCGGCGTCGAGCGAAGGATGCTAGAGAGCAAAGAAAGCTCGATCGGAGCTTGAGTTGACCGAGTGGGGAGTTTTGACCGAGTCAAAACTCACCCTCTATTTATAGAGGATTTGACGGTCCACATTAAATTTGGAAAATATCCAACGGTCCAGATTTAATGAAGGGTAAAAAGTAAATCTGAAATGGTAAAAACTTATTTATCGAAATGGTAATTAAAAATTACCAGAAAATTCAAAAATTCACAGAAAAAAAGACAGAAACTCTGAAAAATATTCTAAAAATACCGGGAGACTCGTGTCGACAAGCACTACAACACCGATTCCTTAACTGAGAAATTTAAAGAGTTTAGAAAAACTCAAAAAAGAACGTGGTCGTTCACTGGTAAAGTTACTGAATGTGACTTAAACCTCAGTAACTCGTCATTAACCACGGTAAAAACGTGCGGGGTCTCACATGAATTCCCTAGGAGAAGGGGAAGATGTGTCACGCCATGAGCCCGTTATGGAGCAAATTGAAGACTCCTCCCTAGCAAAGGTGGCGGCGATGAGGTCTCGTAAAAGGAAGGAAAAGGCGGTCTCCTGGGAAGGCTTTTCGAAGAGAATAAGAGTAGCTCTAGGAGCCCAGGGAGCCTAGCTGCGATAGCCCAAGCACTGGATGGGACTAGAGGCGCTCAATCGTTTTTGGCGCAGATGGCCTATGACATGCGTCATAGGTCTCATGTTGTAGAGGCCTTGACAAAGCCGCTAACCCGCTAACTGGGCTTAGCTTGGCGAAGGATTAATAGACGAGGGTCAATGGAAACACGTGTTCTCGTTTTCCACTGCACTTCTCTATTTTACTTATTAATGGTTTATGGCATTTTGCAGGCTACATTCATGGTATACAAGGCCAGTGAGAGGGTTGCGTTGCATCTGCGGCATGAGGCGGAGTTGAAGGGTCAGCAGGTCGGGACCTTGCTGAAGTCGAACCAGCAGGTTACCCAGCTTGAGGTAAGTGTCGTGGACGAATGCGCTCGAGCCGAAAGGGTGGAGGCCAAAGTACAACGCTGGAAATCCTTGGCGGAGAAGAAGGATCAGCAGCTGCAAGTGGGAGCGGCCACACTCGCTAGGCTAGCACCTCTAGAGGGTCAAGTGTCAAAGCTGCAGTGAGACCTCGCGATGCAGGAGAGGGCTAGAGAATAAAGTGCGCCAAGTTTGGGGATGTCTGGGTGAAGCTGTTCCGAGAGAGCGAGGGCTATAAGAAGCAGCTACAGATTAAGTTCAACAAGGGCCATGGAAAATGTTCGAGTTTGGGGCCCAAGGGAAATGGATCGACGAGCCTGTCTGATAGGAGCCTAAAAGGTGACGTTATTATGTGCTAAACACTCTTGTTTATGCTTTGTTGAGTCTATTTAGGTTAAGATTGAGTCTTAATATAGTTTAATGTTGTTTTGGAAGAGTTTTTGGTAAAATGTGCTAAAGTGTTGAAAAAATGGGCTAAGTGTTAAAAGTGTGATTTCAAGGATTTTGTAAGAGCGTTCGCAGTGTCTTAAACATGGTGGAAGTGCATGAAAAATTGGGAATATAATCTTTGGTTGCTGAAATACATTGTGTTAAAATTTCAGGTCAATTGGAGCACGGGAAGACCTTGCGAACGATGCCAGAGTTGGCAGTCCGAGAAGAGAATGTTCCAGGGACTGAAGAAGTTTCCTTGCTACTGTGTCTGATCTTTCGGGGGCTGTATCTGACGCAATACTTGGAACTGGAAAACGTGCCATATACCATTTGAAAGGTCTTCGAGTCTAGTTTCTCTGGGACTTGGAATCACGGCAATTGAAGCACTACAGAAGGAGATATGCTGGAATTACTAAGGCAAGGTCATGCTGTCGAAAACTGCAGTATTTTCCTGGATGCATCAGGAAAGTTCTTTGGACTTTTTAATGACAATTTCGACAATCATGGACCTTGGGGCTTGATGGACATATCCATATGTGTTTAATGAAGAACTTCAAGCTGAAGATTCATCAAAGTGGCTGGCGAAGAGAAGGGAGAAAAGAGAAGCACATGACTTGCACATGGGAATAACCAAATCCACCTTGGTTTGGGATTGCTTTAGGGCCGATCCAAACCCTAGCTTTTTCCCCTATAAAAAGCCTTGTAATCGCATGAGAAAAGGTATCATCAACATTGCAAACTCAAGCCAAAGCAGCTGCCAAAAATTCCATCACCATTCAAAGACCCCAATTCCGATCTTCATACTTCATCCTTTGATCCGAAGCACGTAGCCGAGGATCTCCGTGCACTTGAAGAATAGACCACGTAGGAATATTTTAAAGTGTATTCATCTGCTATTTTCGAATTGGTATGTCTTTGTTATGGTTGATATTTAGGTTTTTGTTTAAGTACGATTTAATTCTTGTCTATGAGATATTAAGTACTTTTGAATGATGTAAGAATTATGGTTTTTAGTTTTTAATCAATGATTTGAAGTTTATGCCGAGAATTTCTAAGTGTTTGGGTTTATTAATTTTCGATTTGCTTCATAATATTGACGTGTGATTAAGACAAGTAGTTGATGTTGCATTAGTTAATCCTTCAAAGAATTACATGACTTTGATACACGTAGTGGATAGGTTGATGTGTTCTTTGTTGTGTTCGAAAATTACATGCTAGAATTGGATTTAGATGGTGCTAATGAACATGTTAGTTTATTTGTGTGATACGTAATTGCATAAGTTAATTAATATGTTAGATTTCGTGTTTGATACGTTGAGCATGGATGTGTTTTTTCGAATGAAACAAGTAGTCGATTTCGAATGCATCTAATGGCTTAGGAACCACGTAGGAACCTAATGTGCATGTTTCGATTCTAGCATGATTTAGGTATTTCGGCATAGATTGATATTAGATTAGAAATTGTTTTCTATATTCTTGCATTGTTGTTTGGTGTTGGTTTGTGTAATTGTTGATCGATCACATGTATATATGTATAAAAGTAATATAGGACTTTATTTTATTGCATCTTTCCGAAATATAAACTCCAAATCTTTTAAACTCTATGTTTATTTCGACAACTTTGATTAGATTAGATGGATCTACCCTGTGGTTGGATCCCCGGTTTAGAACGATACCCTTACTTGCTTTATACGATGACAATGACTGTGTACAGGGTTAATTGATGCGTGTGCAAATACGACTTATCACTGTCATGCGAAAGTCATATACATAGTGGAAAGCAGGGGGGAAATGAACCTGCAAGCCAGGCTGAAAGTTCCCGAGGTGTGGTGTGCCCGCAACTTGTAAATCCCCAAGTACGGGTTGCCCGCCTTCAAGTGTCGGCGTCGATGCTCCAGCTAACTGTCAGTGTAGATGGTGCCCCAACTTGACCTCCGACACCAAGAGTCGTGGCCCCTCCTTCTCAGTGAATGGCTAAGAAAAGTGCAGGAAACACAAGACAAAGCCAAGACAACGGGTCCACGAGCGGAGAGTGTGCAGAAGAGTGACGACACCTTGGCCTAGAAGCGTTGAAGTCACCAGTTGTGATATTTATTATTGTTATTTTTTGTGCTTGTTTGTTGGTGTGGTTAGACAAGTAAGACAATTTTAGTTTTGTCTGGAAGGCCAGGCTTTAAACTGCTGTTTTTTGTTTGTGCATCATAAATAAAGGTTCTATACTTAAATGTCAGTGTTTTGTCTCATAGTCTTGATATTGCTTACGAGTAAGGGAGACAAAGTGTTGAACACAACATGTATTTCATTACTTTATGCCGCTAATGGGCATGGTGTACAAATAAAGTAGTCGCTAGTGGACAGTACACTTAGAGAAAAGAAAAATTGATGTAAAACGTGTCAGGTAGTTGAGATTAGGAATAAATGGAAGTGCTGCGAGTTCTAGGGATGGGAAATGACTCGTTCATAAGTGTCTCGTAAGTAGAATGTGGCCGGTTTTGAGATGTCGACAATCTCGTATGGTCCTTCCCACTTATCCCTTAGACCTGTTGGGTGAGGGATGACTTCCTTCATGACCCAATCTCCAACTTTTAGAGGCCTAGGGGATACTTTCTTGTTGTAGTGCCTCGCGACTCATTGCTTATTGCTGATGTTACGCAAGTGAGCTGTGTCGCGGTGCTGTTCAAGAAAATCCATGTTGAGGCGTAGTCCCTCAGTATTGGTGTCGGGATCGTAGTCCATGATCCGTGCACTTCGTATCTCTATCTCAATAGGTAGGACAACCTTTGTCCCATAGGATAGTAGATAGGGGGATTGATCTGTGGGAGTTGTCTAGAGAGCCCACAAGACTTCCGGGAACATGTCGTCCCATAAGCCCTTGTGATCCTCTAACTGCTTTTTAAGATTCTGTTTGATGAGATTGTTGGCAGCTTCCATCTGACTGTTGGTCTGGGGATAGGCTGGGGAGGCATAGAAAAGAGTTGTTCCTTGCCTAGAAACAAACTCCCATAATGTGTCATTGTTCAACTATGTCCCGTTATCCGTGATGAGGACTTACGTGTCCCTGAAGCGACAATATAGATTGCGCCACAAGAAAGTGATGACTCTCACGGTAGTTATGGTAGCGACAGCCTCTGCCTCCAGCTATTTAATGTTGTAGTCAACAATGACTATGACATACATCAACTGTCCTGAGGCAGTGGGAAGTTTTCCCAAGACGTCCAGTCCACATCAGCTGAAAGAGAACTAGGGAGTGTATGATAGACAAGGGGACTGAGGGGTGATGAGCAAAGTTGGCAAATTTATGACATAGTAAGCAGGCATCTACCACAGCCTTGACATCAGCCTCTATTAACGGCCTTGACATAGTACCTTGTTCTCAAAGCTTTGTACATCAGGTTTCGGGCTTCCAAATGGTTGCCACAAACTCCAGCGTGAAGGGACTTGAGCACTTTATGCCCTTCTTCCACTAGAAGACACTTAAGTAGTGGGCAAGATTGTCCCAGGTGATATAACTTGCCCTCCATGAGGAGGTATAGAGTAGCGTTGTGCCTCTCTTGTCGCCTGACAGAGTGCCCTAAGAAAGGTATGTGACATATGGATCCATCCAGGAGGGGGAATTGTATCTGTAGTGATGATCTTTGAATAGGCCTTGGAAATACTAGGCTTGTCCATGGACTCGACATGTATAACCGGTGTCGAAGTCCAGGAGGAGCAGTAGCGAGTCTGGCTGGGGCATCTGCCCAGGTATTCTTGATCCGGGGAATCTGGGTGATCTTGAAAGAGCTGAAAAGTTAGAGGAGTGCCCCTACTAACGTTTTGTAGGACTCCAAGTTATTTTGAGTGGCATTGAAATCTCCTACAACTTGATTGACCACAAGCTAGAAATCACTAAATATGTGGAGGTGTATAGCTCTTAATTCCCCACACAGCTGGATTCCTGCTATTAGGGTCTCATACTCAGCAATATTGTTGGAGGCCTTGAATTCAATCTGGAGGGCATACTCGTAAACATTGTCTTCTCGGTCTTTGATGATGATTCTTGCGCCACTGGTCTAGTAATTAGCTGAGCCATCGATATATAGATATCTTCATGTGACGTCGCATTTACCGACATAACATTGGCCAAGGAGATGTATTCAGCAATGAAGTCGGCGGCTGCCTGTCCCTTGATCTCTTGGCGTGGGCTGAAAAGGATGTCGAATTATCCAAGTTTGACAGCCCATTTGACTAATCATCCTTAGCTCTCGAGTTTCAAAAGAATTTTCCTCAAGGGTTCATTGGTTAGGACATACAACGTGTGAGCTTGAAGGTATGGCCTAAGCTTTCGAGTAACAGTGACTAAGGAAAAACAAGCTTCTTGATAGCTGGGTATCGAGTCTCAGGGTCTTGGAGTCCTCTACCTGTGTAGTATACTGGGAACTCGGTGTCTTTCTCATGACGGGTAAGTGTCGTACTAATGGCGTGGCAGTGGCAAAGATCGCAAGATAGAGGTATAGGACAGGTTTGGAGAGCAGAGGAACTGAGGCCAAGTATTCCTTGATACCGTTGAATGCTTCCTCATGCTTAGGTCCCCAAGTGATCAGCTTCTGGAACTGATCTTTAAGGAGTTGTAAAAGAAGATGACATATATCCGTAAAGCGGGAGATAAAACATGCCGAGGCCACGAGATGTCCCATGAGGCTCTGGACCTCATTTCGAAACTCTGAGGCTTTCATGTCATGAATGGCCTTCACTTTTTCTAGGTTGCCTCAATCCCTCATTCACTGACTATGTATCTTAGGAACTTCCCTCTGGCCACTGCAATGATGCATTTTTGAGGATTAAGTCTCATTCCATAAACAAGCATCTTAGAAAACACTTTGTCAAGATTGACAATGTGATAATCGGTGTCGGGGATTTTGACAAGCATATCATCGACATAGACTTCCATGATGTCTCATATTTCTTCCTCAAACATGTTGTTGACCATTCTCTGGTAAGTGGCACCGGCGTTTTTAAGACCAAAGGTCATTACATTATAACAGAATAAGCCTTTATCCGTGACGAAATTCGTATGGATTTGGTCTAAGATGTCCATGGGTACTTCCAACGAAAGTGTTAAGGAAGTTAAGAACGCAGGACCCAGCTGTGGAGTCTACCATTTGGTCCACTCTTGGCAAAGGAAAATTGTCCATGGGACAAACCTTATTGAGATTAGTGTAGTCGACACACATCTACCATATGTCATTGGGTTTGGAAACCAAAACCACATTGGAGACCCAAGTGGGACAGGAGACTTTCCTAATAAATTATATTTCCTTAAGTCGATGGACCTCGGCATGGATGACCCGATACTTTTTCTGGTTGAAAGCTCTTTGTTTTTGCTTTACCGAGGGATAATCATTGGAAATATGGAGCTTATGGGTTATGACTTCAGGTGAGATCCCTGACATGTCGGCATAGGACCAAGCATAGATATCTTGCTTGGATTAGAGGTAGGATATGAGCTTCTACTAGGGGTGGCCATACGAAACCGAAAACCGAAAAAAACCGAACCGAAACCGAACCGAAAACCGAAAAAAACCGAACCGAAGACAAACCGAACCGAAAAACAAAAACCGGACCGAACCGGGTATGTATGGTCCGGTTTGCGGTTTGGGGTCCGTAGAAACCGGACCGGACCGAAAAACCGGAAAAAAAATAAATAAATAAGTATATAAATAAACTCATAATTAAAAGGACTTTAATTATGTAGTAGGAAGGAAAAAGACTTTAATTATGGAAGAAAATTTATCAAAAATCTCGTAATATAAGATGTGTTAGGAATGGTGAAATAGGACTATAGTTAAAAAATCACGTAATTCGGATAACGTCTCGGTGTCGATAGTAGCGGTCAACCCTATTTACCGTTTTTATTCCCTATGGGGAGCCATATCGTCGGAAGGTAAATGTCCCAAAATTTTTATATGGACGGTTGCGTCTCATCTACGTGAGTGTTTTTCGTGTAGAAGGTTTGACAAAAATATGTAATATAGAGGTAGATATGAGCGTTTCCGTGTGATAACTAACGACGTATTAGGGTTGACTGTTTCGATCGATCCCTTAACTTTGTCGGATCTAGTTGAATTTTTTACCACATAGATATTTCATCATAATAATCATATCTGACGGTCGAATTTTAATTTTTGACTTTTAGTCATCGGAATCACAGTATGCATACTAATGTTGTATAACTTGTTTATCAGGTTTTAAGCAAATGCACAACTTTATGAACCAACTCTACATAGAAGCAAAATTATCAAAAAACTCGTGAAATAAGATGTGTTCGGAATGATGAAATACAGCTCTGTTTAAAAAATCACGTAATTCGGGTAACGTCTCGGTGCCGATTATAGCGGTCAACCCTATTTACCTTTATTATTCCCTAGGGGGAGCCCTATCGTCGGAAGGTAAATGTCCCAAATTTTTTATATGGGCGGTTGCGTCTCATCTACGTGAGTGTTTTTCGTGTACAAGGTTTGACAAAAATACGTAATATAGAGGTAGATATGAGTGTTTTCGTGTGATAAGTGACGATGGATCAAGGTTGACCGTTTCGATCGAGCCCTTAACTTTGTCAGATCCAGTTGAATTTTTTTCCACATACATATTTCTTCATAATGATCATATCTGACGGTCGAATTTTAATTTTTTACTTTTAGTCATCGGAATCACAATATGCATACTAATGTTGTATAACTTGTTTATTAGGTTTTAAGCAAATGCACAACTTTATGAACCAACTCTACATAGAAGAAAAATTATCAAAAAACTCGTGAAATAAAATGTGTTCAGAATGATGAAATACACCTATGGTTAAAAAATCACGTAATTCGGGTAACGTCTCGGTGCCGATTATAGCGGTCAACCCTATTTACCTTTATTATTCCCTAGGGGGAGCCCTATCGTCGGAAGGTAAATGTCCCAAAATTTTTATATGGGCGGTTGCGTCTTATCTACATGAGTGTTTTTCGTGTACAAGGTTTGACAAAAATACGTAATATAGAGGTAGATATGAGCGTTTCCGTGTGATAAGTGACGATGGATCAGGGTTGACCTTCGATCGAGCCCTTAGCTTTGTCGGATCCAGTTGAATTTTTTCCCACATACATATTTCTTCATAATGATCATATCTGACGGTCGAATTTTAATTTTTTACTTTTAGTCATCGGAATCACAATATGCATACTAATGTTGTATAACTTGTTTATTAGGTTGTAAATAAATGTGCAACTTTGTGAACTATAACCATTTTTCACTATAATGATAATAAGATGAAAAATTATGAATTTGGAAAAAAAACCGAAAAACCGAACCGAACCGCACCGAACCGTAGGTGTGGTTTGGTTTGCGGTTTGGCCTCTTGAATAGTAAAAAACCGAACCGAACCGAACCGAAGTATAACATTGGTTTGGTTCGCGGTTTGGGGTATAAACCGAACCGAAGTGGACCGGAGCCAGCCCTAGCTTCTACCAGGAAGCAGCATCGAGGCCAATACCGATGCAAACCTTCTTATCCGGTATATATGCCGAGAAATAGGAGGATCCACTCGGTTGCTCCCACAGCTGCCAGTCTCGGGATATACGTTTTCTTCTTATTTTGATCATCCGGGTCCTCGCGCAAATCGACAGACACCGTTAAGCAGGCTAAGCCGAGAGGTTAGACAGTGTCCCAAAAAAAGCTAACAAGTGGATCATGGTTGTCATAGAGCTTGGCTCTGTTCCTCCAGAGGCCACGATAACAATTGGCAAACATGACACTAACAACAACCCCAATGTCGATAAGGTCATGTGATACTTGCAATGGTAGACTTGAACTGAGATGATGAAGGGCTCATTGTGATGTACGCTAATGGTGTCTTCCCATTTATGGAAGGAGACCTATTCCCAAACTAGAGTTATGGTAGAGAAACCCTTCTGCAATTCCAAGACTTCCAGATGTGGTGACAGTGTTGCTTGGACCCTTACTATTAGGATAGGGGGTCTCGAGGCGCCGCCCTAGAGTGTTAGTATCTGGCCATAAAGCTCAATGACATTGGCCCTAATAGTCGGTGTGTAGTATTGCTGCAACTGCCCATTTTGAATTTGATGTTCGACAGTATTACAGAGACCATAACATAACTATGTCATGTGGCCATTATCATCATGATATGCACAATACTTTTTGCATGTGGCCCGACAAAACTTCTTAGGGCGCTTGCTCTTAGGTGGAGGGGGAATAAGGTCCTTGTGGCAAGTCCAGATGTACTCATGCGAGGTGGTGAGGGTTGTATGATTCTCATAGATGGGTACCGAGTTATCACAACCTTTAGGGTTGGCGTCCTAGGAATGGGGGTAGTGACTGATGTTGATGCATTGCGGTTATCTTCTTGGTCAAAAAGAGCTTGCTCGATATGGGGTTCTAGATTGCTAGGGTTGTCTAATATCTCGACCATGATGAGTGCTTGGAATAGGGCTAACAAGGTGTAAACTTCAACTCTCCTTATAGCGCCAACTGTTACTACTTTTCCGTGAGTTCGGGGGAGATAGTACCAATAGTTCCCCTGTCCAAGATCCAGCACAGATAACACCGACGTTAAGAGCTAAGACTGGGGTAGACCTAGTCCCAACTCTTTGATGCCTAAGTTAGTGTCATTGTGGATATGTGACTTAGCAGAATGATGGGCCAGAAGAATCTTACCTCATCCGGAGCCTAGCACTGGCTTTATAATTAAGGATGTGTTGAGAATCGCGTCCTCTTCCTTCGATATGGGACCTGTACTGAGGTCCTTCCCAGCGTCTCCTAAAGAGGGGCTAGAAGGAGGTCCGAGAAGGTTTTGATGGTTTAGCTTGGCCCTAAATCTCTAGGTTCCTGCATCTGAGTTGTCGTTAGAGGTGGTGTATAGGCAACCATGACCTTCGACGACCGGATGATTGGTTTCTTTTTTCAGCACATGAAAAGGGTTTGCACCCTGTGTTAACAATCTTATACTACCCATAACCTAAACCAAGACATTCCTAGCATACCTACCATTTAGCTCCTAAGCAACTTTATTATACGAGTACACTGGGAAAATATCAAGCCTCAACGTAATCAACCAGCGCACTTAGACCAATATAATTAAAAAAAAACTAAAAAGAAGACTAAAGTCCACTATAGCAGTCAAATTCATCAAAGGACTTCAACTTCCATTTGCAAAAGCCAAACAAAAAGAAACCCTAACTGATGCAGTCGAAGCCCAAATGAGCCCAAGAACCAACAAGGATAGAAAAGCCCACTGGCCAAAATATGCCTAATTGCCTACACCAATTTAGCTACTTTGTTTTATTTGTGTTTTTGTTTTATGTTGTATAGTATATAGGGTACAGATTCTCACACACCCCAATTTACTAACTACACATCTCTCTATTTTTTAATAATTTTTTAGCCCTCTTTTCTTTTTACTTACCAAATACCCGTTATCTCAGATGAATTTATTTTCTTTCTTTCTCCTCCAAAACAACAACAAATCCTTCAACCTAGATCGAGCTCCGGAAATAAGACGACTAGTGACCGGTATGGATCTTCTCCTCTCACTATTTCTCTCTCATAGATCCTTTCAAGTCTTGGTTCGAGCTCCAATGCAATTTCTCCTCTTTCTCTATTTTCTGGGTTTTCACGGCAAGCCTCCGTGCTCCGGCGATGACTTTTGGCCCTCCTTCCTTCCTTTTAGGCGTCACATCAATCATCTGGTTGTCAATCGAGTACGAGTGGAGTCTAGGAGCGTAGCTAATGTTGCTTTGGATCGAAGCAAAGATTGGGTTCTTGGCTGAAGAACTTCTAGGCTGGTTTTTGGACGAATAAAAGGTATTTCTCGACTCTCTAATCTTCTATGTTAGTTGGGCTGTTTGATGTTTCAGTTGGATTGGTGGAATGGTTGTTTGGTTGTCATGCATGTGGACTGCCGGTCAAGGAGCAGCTGCTGAGTTTTGGTTTGTAGCAGATTGGGTGTTCTTGCTACGTGTCGTAGTGGAGATTGTTAATATACTATATGATCTTTGGCTTTGCATGTCGATCTTGGAGCGATCAGAGCAAAACAGAAGATTTTGACATTTTTCAGCAAGTGGCCAGGAAGTTGTTGCTCTAAATATGGTCCAAGATGACAACATTTTTCTTTAATTTGGCTTCGGAGAAGAAGTTTTGGATGACTGTTTTTATTTTTATTACATGATAGCCTGGAATAAATGTAGTTGCCCATGTCCAACTATATGAGGCCTCGATCGGTTAGCTGCAGAAACATTTCCTTCCTCGCCTTCATATTTATACATATGAAGAGACCCAGAAATAGATCGATCATGGAGCCAGTTGTATCTGGTTTTGACATTCTTGGTAGTGACCATCAAGGCAAAGACAATGTTGGAGGCTACGCTACTACAGTTGCATATGGATAATCATGTGCGCTGTGTTCATAAGATAAAGTGTCCTTGTTCACTTGTTTGAAGGAGAAAGATAAGAGAGAAAGAAAAAAAGCCGGTTCAGTAGTGAAAGAGAAAAAAGAGAAAGAAAACATAACAGGGGTATTATAGGAAGTGAAAAGAGTTGTAAGCTAAAATATTATTAAAGAAATAGAGGGATGTGTGGTTAGTAAATTGGGGTGTGTGAAAATCAGCACCTAGTATATATTGTATACTATATCGTACAAGGTTGGTTATTTTTTAAATTTTATCTTTTTGTGTTTTTTGTTTAGTTTTTGGTTTTGATAGGGTTTAGCAATCTTCCCTCTTTGAGCAGGGGTTTTGGTAGGTTCGTTTCGCCTCTTTGAGCGGGGTTGTTGAGATTTAGTAGGTTGGTGTTAGGATTGTATCATTGGGTGTGTCATGGTTTTGTTGTTGTTTTCTAAGACTATTTTAATGTCAGTTAATACATGTTGACAATATAATGAGGATGTCACATATGCATATATGCTAGTAATTTTGACATATAATGTTGTTTGAAATTGTCATTTATTCTTGAGATTGACTATAAGAATGTATCGAGGCTTCTAGATTAGGTTATGTTATGATTAAACCTTTTTCGATTCTTGTCCACTATAATCAAGGGTTGTAATGTTGAAATATACATTAGTGTTAATTTTTCTTGAAAAAACTAGATCAAACTAATGGATGAATTAATTTTGTTAAATATTAATCGTTCAAGTTCATAATTGGTAAATCACGCATATGAATGCCTTAACGATTTTTAATGACTGAAAATTTGTAGACATGATACTCATAAATACCTATAAACTCAACGATGAAAATGTGAGTCTAAGATCGAAAAGTGGTATACACTGAAATTTTTTTAACTAGTCCTCTACTTGAAATTATTTAGAAGAGCTTCCTCTGACCACGACATGCTGGCTTTTTATTCATCTTTTGCCCCCACAAGTTCAGCCAAGTGCATGTAAGAAATGATTGAATTGTTTCAAGCATGAGGTGGTGAGGGGGATGGTTCAGACAGTGTTGGCAGTAAATAACATCAAAGCTTCCCCCTACCTCTTCCAACATCTTCTGTTCAAATACAGGATAAGTTTCACCAACATCCAACAAAGAATACTGCTTATCACAACCGGACCAAGCAAGTAGTTGATGCATGGTTCTGCAAGATCAAGTCTGCAATCACCAAGATGTCAATTGGGATGTCCAACATACATAAACTTTCGTGAAAACTTATCTGCATTCAACAATATAACCGCATGCATCGATGCAAACACCGTTTAGTGCACAAACCATCTCTCATCCAGAAGAAGAGGCCACCCTTAACCATGTGTCACTCCATAATCTTTCACTCTGTCCAAAAACAACATACTCATTACCAAAAATATAATTCATACCTGTAATATACATAAGAATTAGCTACCATTATTTATTAACAGTTGCATGGAAACTCACAATTCATGCACATAGAGTACATTCTTTCCCGAAAATGACAAAACTTTGTGTAAATCAGTGAATTTATGCAGAAATATATTGAATTTTATCATTACAGCAACCCGACGAGAACACAGACTGGTGAGTTGAAAGACTTATACCACTGTGATTCATCGATCGTGTGTGATGATCTCTTACAGTTTACACCATATTGAGCACAAACACCGGCAGCACACAAGAAATCAGCCAACTGAAGTCGCCAGTGACACCCGAAGGGCCCAGAGTAAGCAAGCAATGTGCCACCAGGAACCAGACTGGCACAGATTAATGGGGGAGCAAATCCTCCCTCATTGGGAAGCTGCTCCCAATATCTCCAATACATAGACCCACATACTTGTAAATTAAGTAACTATTATCTAAATGCAATTGACAACAGTATATAACACATTGTCTGCGATGAAGACAAGTAAGGGAAATTAAATGCAATTGTATATAACTCTAATCATTTACATATTAATACAAGACTTCATGGAAGGTCCCAAATGTGTAGATATCAAGAGCCAATCATCATATATCCAGTCCCGACAGGTGAAACTGTTCAATATGGTGGCTCCTACCATGTACTGCAAGTCTATTATCAGTGGGTAAAGTGTATAGTTTAATAAGATTGAATGAGAATATTACAATGACTCAACAGAAAAGTGTGATTTATAGTTCACAAGACAAATGAATCACAGATAGGAAAGGGTGAGTTTAAAGACCAGTTGGTGTGAATGGTAGAGAACCCATGAAAATGTCGGTTTATTCCAATTCCAAAGGCGCACAAAGAATCAATCTAATGAGATTTACCATAAAAAAATGTGTGCGCTTGCGGATGCGCGTGTCTGCATGTGAGTGTGTGCGTGTGCGCGCCTGTCTTTCACTTGTAAACTCAACCCACATAAACCAGTTGTAGGTGTTTGTAAATAAATGTGCATATGCTTATATCCATACCATGTACTCCTACATAGTACAGCCAACAAATACATATACCCATCCACCCCCTCTTTTCAGTCTCCTATAAGAGCAGCTGCAGCGCCCTCCTCCATCACCTCAATTCGGCAACGGAATTGCTGGATTGAGGGAGAAGAGATATGCACCGTGTTGAAATGGAGGGAGAAAAGGGTGTGGGACCCACTAGGAGACCAGCACACCAGCAGGCCGGCAAGCTAGAGGCGCCTGCCTCTGTGATGGAGGCAAATGAGGTGGGACCCACGCACGTGGCGTCCGCCTTCTTTTTTTTTAATGCTGGCGCGTGCATTGCACGCGCGCATATAAAAAAAATAAAAAATAAAGGTGGCTGACAGCTTTTTGTCGTTGGCCAATCACTGGCCGCCACGTGTCACCAGCAAAGCAAGCCGGCAACGGCTACTTTTGCTTCCGAACGGTCATGTTGGTTTACAACGGTCAATTCTTCCCCTATAAATACCCAAACTCTATTCTTCACAATTTACACCACTTCTAATTTCTTCCCTCATATCTTCCCCTCTCCCCTCAATATTTTTTTAGTGTTCTTAGAAAATGACTACTTGGCTTCCCTCTGAAGATTTGCAGCTATGTGTTTCTTGGGTACGGCAATCCACTTATAACATTACCGGCCGATATCAAGCGAAAGGAAATTTGTGGCAGAAAATATATGAAGATTATGAGAAAAATTGGTGTGGCAATCCCGACGATCCTTCACAAAAAGCTCGTTCCAAAGTTGCGCTCGAGTCACGTTTTCCGCGCTTGAAGAGAATGCTTCTATAGCGGTAGCAAAAGCAAGAGATCGTGCGGCTAGCGGGACAAATTTGGTTGATGAGGTATGCCTAATCGGTTTTTCATTTATGTTTTTGTCATATACTAAATATTTCAATTTAATTTTGTTTATTTAATTCAATTTTCATATATGTCTCATTTTTGTTTTTTGTGTGTTTTAGGAAACTCAAGCTCAATCATTATTTTACAAAGATTTTAAAAAGGAATTTACTTACAAGGAATGTTATGAAGCGGTAAAAAATCATTCTCATTTCGTGATTGTTGGGAGTAGCACTTCTTCTCTGTTTGAGCGAAATTTTTCGTCCCCCGTGCTCCATGAAACGGATGAGCATACCGACGCGGATGAGCATATTAACTTGGATGATGAAGAAGGATACACAACTCCGCCACCAAACCAAGAGATACCCCGTCCATTGAGTCCGGTTAGACCTATGGGAGTAAAGGCGTCAAAGGAAGCAAAGAAGAAAGGAAAAAAGGTATGACAGAGAAAGAAGAGATGTCTTTAGCGGTCTTTCATAATATGCAATGTAATCAAAAAGCATTTATGGAGGCTAGCATGAGAAGAGATGAGGAGAACCTTCGGTTGGCTAGGGAGGGCTTAGAACTTGAAAAACAAAAGGAAGCAAGGTTGACCTGACGTGATACGGTTGCGGAGTTGGAAGAAGAAACAAGAATTATGACAATGGATAAGAGTGTTATGACCCCGGGAAAGTTGATGTGGCACACAAAGAGGAAAGCAGATATCATGAGAAAAATGAATGAGAGTAGTAGCACAAGTGATGGTTATTATGTTCACTTTGATGAAGAGTGATATTATGTTGTTGTAATATTTTTATGTTATTTTATGTTCCTCAATTTCAAGTTATTATATATGAAAGAATTTTATTTTCTAATTCATTCTAATTTTCAAATTAAAATACAATGCAAAATAAAATTAGAATACCAAATTAAAATACAATGCAAAATAAATTACATTAACGAATTAAAATACAATGGCCAATTGATTATTGTTGGTTGCTTCTAAAGCCCAGTTGTGCTCCACTAAATCATTTTGAAGAATGTTGTGGATATAAGCTGACTCGAGGTGGTCAATACGATCCCAAAATGCATGTTGGTTTCATCCACGGGCCCATCATAAACTCTTGCAGCTTGTGGGTTTAGAAGATCTTCTTCTTCCGGCTCGATAAATTCGCTTTCCTCAAATTCATCCTCTAAAATCATGTTATGCAATATAATACAAGCCATCATTATGCTTTTTAGTGTCGTCCTCTTGTGTAACCGAGCTCCATGGCGAATGATCGCCAACGAGATTGCAGGATGCCGAAACACCTCTCTACATCTTTGCGGTATCCTTCTTGTTTCTTTGCAAATAGTTTTTGTGCTTGAGATTCGGGGTTTGGAATAGTTTTCACAAATGTTGAGTACCTTGGATATATTCCGTTAGCCAGATAATAAGCATTGCTGTATCTCCTTCCATTGACGTGAAACGTTACAGCCGGGGTGTTTCCAGCTATGAGCCCTTCAAAAACATGTGATTGATCGAGGACGTTGATATCATTTTGAGCTCCTGACACACAAAAGAAAGAGTGCCACACCCACGTGTCATGCGAGGCCACCGCCTCTAGTATGATGGTGGGACGAGCCTTCCGACCAGCATAAGCTCCATGCCATCCGGCTGGACAGTTCTTCCACTCCCAATGCATGCAGTCAATGCTTCCGATCATTCCTGGAAAACCTCGCTGATCAGCCCTAGCAAGAAGCCTTTGGAGGTCTCTCTTTGTTGGGGCACGAAGATATTCTGGACCAAAATGATATTCCACCTGTTGGCAAAACTTCTTCATGCACTCTAGTGTAGTAGATTCACCCATCCTGCATATCTCAGCACACTGGTCAGCAGCTGCACCATACGCTAACATTCGAAGGGCACCTGTCGTCTTTTGTTCGGGCAGCAACCCTAGTTCTCCAACGACATCACTTTTTTGATGCCAGTAAGTGTCGTGGTTGCAGAGCTTCGTCATGATACGGTCGAACACATGCTTCTGCATTCGGTACCTCCGACGAAATTCTTCCTTCTTAAAGATAGGACGCTCGATGAAGTAATCAGCCATGAGACTTGCTCCCCCAGTTGCCCTATTTCTAGGGTGATTAGGAGAGCGACCAGGGCGTGAACCTCGTCCTTGTGGTTGATCTGATGTATTAAGATGTGTCATCAACATGGCCGCATTAGTCCTCATGGTATCCATCATCTCAGCATCCTCTTGATTGTGTTGTTGCCCTTGCTTCAACAATTTGCGAAAGAAGCTCATCGTAGTGATCAGGGAATGTGGAGAAGTAATTGAGGGATTGTGTTTTCGAAAATTTGGAAGTGAGTTGTGAAGGTTGAGTGAGTATAGAGTGTGATGAAGCTTATTTATGGTCAATTTCGGATCATAGAGTTTGAAGATCATGTTACACGTGTCCAACCGTCATTCGTCGAAAATCTTTTCGAAAATCCAATGACATTATTTGACCGACAAACAAACACATGTCGATTTTTGGTTCGTCGAAAATCTTATCAAAAATCCTATCGGAATCCAACGACATTATTTAGTTGACAAGCATATACATGTTAAATTTTGGTTGGTCCAAAATCCTATCGAAAATCTATACCATTATTTCGGTGATAAGGAAATATGGAAAATGTCACATGTCACTTCACTATTGGTTGATTATCATATACATAATTTTAAAAGTTAAAAACTTAATTGATGAATACTGATTGCCTCTGTGACGGAGTTGCACCGGTGCATAAAAACTGGCTCAGAAAAGCAATTTGTAGTGAATAATAATTGATAGAAGCAATTAAATTGATGGATCGATGGAGGTTGGGCGCTGCATATGCTCTAACAAATATGCCTCGTTGTAAAAAAAAATCAACAATTCACCTCTGCTTTCAGCAGTTAAAAGATGCTCCACGGCCATGCCTAGCGCAATGCCTAGTGTGATCGCAGCATCACTCGCACTTATCCCAGTACGAAGAGCATCGGGCTTTGTTGCAAAGGGTCTTTATTCTAGAAAATATCTGAATTTGACAGAGGCAGTGAGTTAAATCTGTTTATATGTGCCACTTGAAATGGTATCAAAGGTGATGATAAGTACAGTCAAAGATGCAAAGCACAGCATATATTGGAAATTGCATTTCCGATATTTTTGATTGAAAACACAAGCTGGCTTCAAATATCAATAAAAATAAATCGCAAATCGATTTGTAGCCGATTAGTTTTGTAGTTCCAAATCCTCTAAGACAAAGGCATCAAGTAATTCCAAATCCTTGTATTTCAACTTTAACGAGCAATTCCGAACAATGTACAACCAAATATGTACACTCGTATGCGACCAGCAAGGAACCCAGAAATGAGCCACGATAAGGTGAAGGAGTAACAGAACCAAATCATCATCATTCCATCAATTAACACGAACAACCAAATCATCATCATTCCATAGGTCACACGAACAACATTCATCACTCGAAAGTCTCGGCTGTCCCCTATTCTGGTTGTGAGGCTCCATAGGTCACACGTTATAAAATCCAATACCAAAATCAATCTTCAATAGTCTGAACTAAACCATAGCTGATCAAAGGAGCTCGGACCACTTGAAGATCAAAAGCATAGTTTGAAGATCAAAATGCAGCAAAATCAAACCTCCCGAAGAGGGGCCAATGGAATCCAAGCCAAGTTTCAAATTATTTTCTTTTCATTTATCCCTTTTTAAAAAGGGCAGCCGAACGACGCCGTTTTAGAAGAAGAGGAGGGCTTCCCGTTGGTTCTAGTTGTATATAAGTTTGACAAGAGCCTTTGGTTTGGTTCATGGAGAACCAGAGCCAATGCCATGCGTCGTCGTCTTTCTCAAGCCCCCGGGCCTACCTCAGAGCTCTGGCTGACACTCCAGCCCGTCTGGCCCGCCGTGCCGTCTCAGTCTCCACCTCCTACGACGAAATGAGCGCCGTCCGCGCCCGCTCCGGCTCCGACATGCACAAGTCCCTCGGCTGGTTGGACCTCGTCGGCTTCGGCCTCGGCGGCATGGTCGGCGCCGGAGTCTTCGTCACCACCGGCCGTGCCAGTCGCCTCTATGCCGGTCCTTCCGTGGTCATATCCTACGCCATTGCCGGCCTCTGCGCTCTGCTCTCCGCCTTCTGCTACACCGAGTTTGCCGTCGACATGCCCGTCGCCGGCGGCGCCTTCAGCTATCTCCGCGTTACATTTGGTACCTAATTAACCGACTCAATATATATTAATTAATTTGTTGGTTGCACATGTATATAATTTGGAATCATTAATAAGGTGAATTCGCGGCCTTCTTGACCGGAGCCAACCTGGTGTTGGACTATGTGATGTCGAACGCCGCCGTTGCGAGGGGCTTCACGGCTTACCTGGGCACCGCAATCGGTATCCCCGCCGCGAAGTGGAGGTTCACAGTCGCCGCACTCCCCAACGGCTTCAATGAAATCGACGTGGTTGCTGTGGTGGTGGTCTTAGCCATCACGCTCGTTATCTGCTACAGGTAGTTGACGCTTATATTGTTTTTGAGTATGTATCATAATAGATTTTAATATGGCTGTTACGGTGATCAGTACAAGGGAGAGCTCGGTGGTCAACATGGTGTTGACGGTGCTGCATATAATATTCATATTATTCGTGATACTGGTCGGCTTCTGTAAAGGCGACTGGAAAAACTTGACTGCGCCGGCAGACCCGACGACGCATCCGTCGGGGTTTTTCCCGTACGGGGTGGCCGGCGTGTTTAACGGGGCGAGCATGGTGTATCTGAGCTACATCGGATACGACGCCGTGTCGACGATGGCGGAAGAGGTCCGCAACCCGGTGAAGGACATTCCCATCGGAGTCTCGGGGTCCGTCCTCGTGGTCACCCTCCTCTACTGTCTCATGGCGGCCTCCATGTCCAAACTGCTTCCGTACGACATGATCGATCCGGAGGCGCCGTTCTCGGCGGCGTTCAGAGGGAAATGGGAGGCGAGAGTGATCGGAGCGGGGGCCAGCCTTGGGATTCTGACGTCGCTGCTGGTGGCGATGCTGGGGCAGGCGAGGTACATGTGTGTCATCGGACGATCCAGCGTGGTCCCTGTGTGGTTCGCTAGGGTCCACCCCAGGACGTCCACGCCTGTTAACTCTTCCGCTTTTCTCGGTACGTTACTCTCTCTCCTTTTCCCTTTATTTAATGCCGTATTTAATATATGATTTATTACGTTACGTTACGATATGAATGAATAGGTAGGGGTGTATGAATTGCGCGCAATGTGTCGTGTGTTAATGCATTAAGTTTGGTTTGGGTTGGTGTGATTAAATGGGGTCCGTCTTATCCTAGTTTTGGGTGGGTTGCTTTGCTGGTTCTTATTTCATTCCTATTCTTGAATTGGATAAAGTGCTCGATTTGATTCGGTGACGGGTGGTCGTTCACAGTTGATCGATGCAGCTAGCTAGGCCTCGGCTGCATGCTTCGTCCATGGCTATTTCTCATCATTGATAGTGCCAAAGGCCAACCTACTTTTTTGTCAAATCAAAAACAAGAGCGGGGAAGATCAGAAGAGAAGGTCGTCTTCCTTTCCTCTTCTTTTCTTCACTCCTTCCTTCCTTCCTTCCTTTGAATGTTGAATGCTTTCTAGGATTGGTTTTCAATACCGTGTTTGCTTTGGGTTGTGCTCTATAGTAATTAAAAATTTTAGAAAAGTTTAACCCCCATTGACCGAAAATGTAATTAAAAATTATAATAAAATATGCAGGGAGAGAAGAAATGAAAATGGTTCCAAACATAATTAAGTATGCAAAAAAGGGAAAATGTTTGCTTTGGATTTTAGAAGGAACTTGTTTTTTCCATAATGTCGACAGAAAAGTCTTTCATTTCTTTTTACTTTTTTAAACATAGAAAAGAAACAGTTTTCTTTTTGTGATATTTATTTCCTGCGAAACAAACGAGACCTAAAGGCCAATGATGCGATCTTGCTTGTATCATAAACCTTAATGGGAAAGTTTGTATGTTTTGGTTTAATCTTGTGAAAAAAAATTGAGTTTTTAAAGCATGTCGGAGGTGTTATGAGGGGATGGTGTTTTGGATCCACGGGTTTCTAGCTAGAATTCACCACTAGTTTGGTTGCTGTACATGAAAGTTGACAAGGAATTAGAATCATCTTAAGCAGCTTGCTCTATTAATTAGTCCCACTTAAAACTATTTAACATTCAAAATAGCAAAACTTATGTTCCTGGGGTTGGGAATAGGTGGTGAAACTAGAATACTGTTGACTTTAATAGTTCAAAAGAAGCGTATCTTATTCAGGCCGTAGACTTGAGAAAAGCTACGATAGTCACACAAAGGTGTAGGAGGATATCTACTGGCATGTTGCCTTCACAGCCTTTTCTTATCTTCTTCATGTTCATGGGCCGAAGGCTTCAGCATCATTATCTCTATATCTCCATCTCTGTTTCTATCGCTTTCTTATTCGATTTTAAAGTCATAGATAGGAGATCTTAATCTATGGCACAAGTGGTCTTGATTGGTCCAATTAATCCATCTTCATACATTTTCTTGACAAAAATCCATCCCCCATTGCTTTGTTGCTTTTCTCTGCTTTGTGGCCATCGTGACTGAAAATGACCTCTTTAGCCAAACAAGGTCACCTGTCAAACCTCATATAAATGGCAACACCACTGGATTCATATTGGTTCATCGGCTATACATAATATTCCACCTAATCCCCTGCCTGTGCTTATTTCACTCTTTTCATGACATTTATGCTTTGCTTTGTGGCTTGGGTGCTCTTCACCGTCTCTTTTTTTTCTTGTGCTGAGAAGAAAACAAAAAATGTATATATATTTTTTTGCCTTTAAAAAGAGAGTCGGTAATATATAAAGACATTTGCTTATGCTGGTTCCTATTTTTCTAATATGAAAATGCTTGCATTTGTACTTTTTCAGGTATCTTGACTGCAGCCATTTCTCTTTTCACTGATCTTAATGTCCTACTCAATCTAGTATCCATTGGCACACTATTTGTCTTTTACATGGTGGCCAATGCTGTGATTTTTAGGCGTTACGTTGTGCTGGGGAGGACAAAACCATGGCCTACAATATCCTTCCTGTGCTCCTTTTCTTTGACAGCAATCTTCTTTTCGGTGATTTGGCAAATTGCTCCACAGGGAAGAGCCAAAGCCTTGATGCTTTGCATTACTGCAATAATTGCAGGTTCCATCCTCCAAATTTTCCACTGCATGGTTAAACAAGCTCGAAAGCCCGAGTTCTGGGGCGTGCCTTTGATGCCATGGATGCCGTCTGTTTCCATTTTCTTGAACGTGTTTCTGTTGGGGTCATTGGACAGACCATCCTATGTAAGATTCGGATACTTTTCAGGTTTTGCTGTGCTTGTATACGTTTTCTACAGCGTTCATGCCAGCTTTGATGCACAAGGAAGTGGGTCTTTCTCTCATAAGAATGGTGAAATCCACATAGAGTCTGCACAGGAAACTAATGATCCAGGGCTTAAAGTGTAGTGACATGCTTTTCCATAAGATTAGGTTGGTGGATGAATGAATGAATCACATAATGGGATTGGAAAAAGGGAGGAAATAGATTAGAATGAATACATTGCAGCGCATTGTATAGGTGGGTTGACCGCAGTTCTATCTGTGACTTGTGACATGCTCTGAAAGAGAGAGCTTCTGAAATTGGAAAACCAAAATCTTGTTGCTTCTGAAATTTCTATGTATCCATTTAGTGCTAATGCCAATTTCGTCTATTGAGCAAACTGGGTACCTTGTAGTCGTCTCTCCTCTTCATATGAGTTTCTTAGAGCATCAGCGATATGCGTTGTCTAGCATCGCAGCCTTGCCTTTGGTACTCGGTGGCTGGTGTGTTCCTCTTTTGCAGTGGGTCGTTTACGACCTAAACGCGGGTGATTGAGGCCGCTCACGACGACATTTTCATCGAGTGGGAGATGGCGGCTTAATGGGCTAAGTTTCTAAGGCTCATTCACTATTGGACTCGCATTTGGATTCTGAGGATTTCACTGTGCAAGGTGATCCTTAGTGCTCCGAATATGTTAGGGTATCATTATAGGACCGGAAATTTGAACCTACTCCTCAAACAAACAATATATGAACGTCAATTAAGTTGGTAGTTACTAACTTCAAATATACATTTCCTATAATACATTTGTGCTACCACTGTTCATAAGCCGAAAAGCCTCGGCTCTGTTTTCCGGAGCCGCCACTGTTCATCCAGCCACAGCTCATTCCATCTACATTTTCTCGATCATTCCATGCTTTTTCTCAGTCGTTCCTCATTCATCTCCACTCCTCCCATCATTCCATTCATCTCTGCTCCTCCAATCAACCGAAATTCTTCACCCCACCTTCCTACCTCTCTCTCCTTCTCCATCGATCCTTCTTCTCCATCTCTCGGTATCTCCTCTTCTTCCCGATTTCTTCTGATGCCTCCAGTTCTTCTTCCCTCACCGCTCACTCGATCTCCTCTTCCCGATCTCTCACGAAGCTTCCCACAAGAAAAAACTCTCTTCGATCGAATCTGAGGCAGTAGAAATAGAGAAGAGACTGAATCTCCCTACCGCTATAGATCAAATCTCCTCTTTCATAGCTATCGATCTCTTTCGAAACACCCCCAATCGAGACTCAACCCTGCCATCATCGAGATCTGGTGCTGCCGAGATCGGCGTCCGTTCGGATGAGATAGACTACCAAATGCTATTACCTGACAAGCTTCCTTATCTTGATGTGGGGTGAAAGCATTCTTACTTGCTTATGAGGGAACCGCTTTCGAATCTTAGGAATCGGTTATCGCCTGTTGATTCTTAGCGAATTGAATTAACCAGCTTGGTTAAGTATGAATATAGATATGAGTACTTTGGGTGTAGGATCTACTGACCGGAGGGGGTGTAGTCTAATTCTCTGATCCCTCTTAACTCAGTTGCGTAAGTGATGATGCGGGAACCCTTCTATTAGACCTGGAAATCGATGCTTTCTAGCTCCTCACTTCCGGTCGGTGCGCCTCCCCTTTTTGTTTTCTTTGATTCACAAGCTGGAATTGAACCAGTATTCCCGGTTGCTTTCCCGGCGCACCGTTGCCGAAGCCGAAATGGATGAAGGAGTCTATCCCCGGCGGCGAGAAGTACACAGATTAAGAAGCTTGGGGACTGAGGCTCCACACCGTCTGCGAGGAGGCCAAGTGTCCCACCTCGACGAGTGCTGGTCCGGCGGTGAAACCGGCACCGCCACGGTCATGATTCTCGGCGACACGTGTACGAAGGGTTGCATGTGAGGTGTTCGACGAAATGGCTGTGAGAGATGATCGAGGAGGCCAAGTTAGAAAACAACGATCCCTCCAGGTAAGCTTCTTATCTATTTATTTGTTTCGACACAAGCAATTTTGGTGGTGTAAAGAAGCTTGGGATTCTCCAGTTTTATAAGATTGGTCATGTTTCTCTCATATTTTATGCAGAATTTGGCAGGGTTGGATAATCAAATTGAAACCTTAACCGATGTTTTTCGGATCAGTTGTGATTGGAGTTGAAGCTGAGAAAAAGATGTCTATGGCCTATGGGTAATAGGTTTCAGTTCCATTCATTTTTTTCTCAATTACTGATATGCAATTGTTGATGACTTCTGTTGTTGCAGTTTAGCGAGTTTTGGTTTTTGGTTTGGTTGATAGTTTCTTAATTGATTGTTTGCAGCCTTGCAGGTGCCACTCTGGAGCACAGTGGAAACATAAATGGGCAGAGTCTTTATCTGATCAGATATGTGGTGAGTTTCTGGGTAATTTAGAAACTTGCGGTTTTGGCATTGACTACAGTACTAAATCTGCGATTGTCTGTTCTCTTATTCTGATGCGGGTTATGTTTTGGATATGGATTTCCAGTTTTTTATTTGGTAGTTGTTGTGTTGCTTTTGTTCTAGAAGAGCTTAGTTTCTGGTGTGTTCATTTTTTTCCCTCTAACCATTTCACTGGGTTTAGTTTATCTTTCTTTCTTCTCATGATCTTCTTTTTTGTAATCTTCTGTATTTTGTGTCTTGGTTATTGGATGTGATTAGATTAACCTTAGGCATATTGTTCCTCATCGGTCTATATAAGCAAAATAAATCTATTTTTTCATTCTTTAGCTTTTCGGCCTACGTGCTTATAGAGAAAATATACATTTAAACTATATATGATTTCGTTCATTCAGTAAGAGGCATAGTTGAATTATGATCAGAGTTTAGTTTAGGTGGTGATATTATCAATTTCAAGTTGATTAATACAAAAGCATGGTTCTCCAAGCTAGAGCTAAAGGCAAAATTGAAGGCCGTTAATTAAGATTCATCTTTTACACCACAATTTATAGTCAAATGGACAAGTTCATCATGAGTTGATTTTATAGGATTTGTTAGATTCCCTCTGCGATGAGTTCATCTGCTGCTAACAAATTGTGGCAATCCATCCATTTTAGCATTTCATACCAAAAAAAATTCATTCAACATTGGTATGTGAGTAGTGTTCTTTTGGTTCAATGTGTTCTACCTGTTGCTTTTGGTTACTATATTAATGGAGATGAAAACTGATTATAAAACCAGGTAAGTATGATGTATTTTTGAAGATCTCAAGTTTATATCTAAAGTAATATGTAGGGAAGTTTACTTTTTTATTTTATTGATTCAGTTTAGTAATTAGCGTTTTTGTCCAAAAGCAGGGCTGCTGTTATATTTTGACTGAATGCACTGCAAGGCAAGACATACATTCTCATGGTACTATGGAACTTGGATCACGGTTAGAGGCCTTCTATATACATGAGGCTCTAAGGTAAGAGCACACCTGATTAAATATGAAGTTACTCATAAGATATGTTGTGTCATTAATAAAAGTTGCTTTGTCTTAATAATGTCTTTTTCTTTTTGAGGATTATATAATAGAATGTAATAATGAATGTATGTTTTCTCAGACATCTAAAAGAATAAATTTGGGAAAACCTTTGTTAAGAGAATACCTCGAGATCGATGTTGCTAAGAGACAAGGAAGAAGAAGTGATTTAGTAAGAGTGATATACTGATACAATAGCGGAAAGTATGAGCGGCCAACGAAATTTGTTAACGGAAAAATCTAAAATTTTATAAGGAATAATTGATGTAATTTTAGTTTTACCGATAAAAAATAGAAATAGAATGCCTTCTATATCAAAGTAATTGATTTAAGTTTTTTCAGTCAAATTATTTTTTCCCTTTTCTTTCCAGTCTCCATTTACAACCAATCAGCGCATTGCAATGGAAAACCAGATCAATTCATTTTTCATACCACGATTTCCTGGCAACCAAACGGGGCCTCAAGGAAACCAACATGGCACCTAATGGAAGCATCGGCCAAACCAGAAAGCAATTGATAGCTTCAGCACTATGCAAATACTTTGTCGTCGATCCTGTAAGTTAAGCTCACGCCTTTATCAAATTTGCAACTCAAAGTTTCAAGCTTTATCACCATGTTTTTTGCCCAATTGAATTTCTTAATCTTGAAGTTGGTTTCTGCAGAAAACATTCCCAGAAGACATTGCAGAAGTTGAGATTGTGAGTTCCTACTTGACCATCTTGAATTCAGCCAAAAAAGAAGCCCCGGCGAGAGTGAATGATGAGGTACGGTTTACTGTCCTAAATTCCAAAGATTAACATGCATTGGATTTGGGATAAGGTTTGTATCAGTAGTAAGTAAAGATTAAATCTTTATTGGGATTGTAGGTGTTTAATTGGATGGTAATAATTTTGCTGTTATAGCATTCGGTTACATTGGATTTGTGGTGACTTTTATGGCAGTAATAGGTAATTGATTGAATCTTTTTCTGGGATTGTAGGTGCTTAAGTGGATTAAATATGCAGAGGGGTTTCCAAGTGATCCCCAGGCATGAGATGGAGCTCTCAAAGAGTTGAATGAAACCTTGGTTGACAGGACTGTGATTTTGGGCAACGGGTACACACCTTCTGAAGCCGACGTTAGCGTGTTTGCTGCTGTGCCTTCTTCTGTGGTATGGATATATTTCACTTTTAGTTGTTAAAGTACCCATTCATATATAATGCTTGCATGTGCGTAAGTGTAACTGTGTTATGATTACTAGATCCATTTTGTCTTGGACTCTTTGTAGTTTGTAATTTAGGGTTTTCGATTCTGTTAAGTCGGGAAAAGGTTATTTTCAAGATTGCAATGTTTCAGGGCTGGGTGGTTCATATAGAAATGCTTTCTACGAGAGCATTTTGTCTACATGTAATACCAGCAGGCTTGAAGTTTGCTTACCTTTTGATTTGTCCATTTGCAGATTGGCTTTTCGAATTCGGATAGGAAGAATTTTCTGCATGTATTGAGATGGGTGACTTACATCCAGGTACACCACATGTGACATGCAAGTGAAATTGCAAGAGAATTGGTTCTCCACGGCTTCTATAATTTCCGGTCTGAGAGTATAAGTACAAACATTTGTATTTATGCTAGAAGCTAAAGGCCTACAGTTCCATTTAGCTTTCTACCTATTTTGTCGTAATCTAGGTGCATATTGCTTGCCAATGTGGTAATATAGCTATGTTTTACCTTAAACTGGGTTCTTCATGGTTTTTCCTTCTTTTTCTGATCGATTTCCATGTCTATAGCTTTCTATTTCTTTACCCATTAAAGAATAGAAGCAAGTAATGACCGCCCATGACTTTGTTTTTGATCGTTTCATGTGGGTTTTGGTTGATCTGAGTTTTAAGGTGATTCTATGGGTAAAGTAAGATGTGGGTGATAGAGTTGTGTATAATGTCAATAAAGTTTGTGGCTTTACGTCTTTAGCGTATTGTGTATCTAGATATGTTGTGTAGTCCGAAAGTGTAGTAATTTGCTAAATAAGATTAGTCTGACAATGGTTGATGAGTTGATGTCAGAATGTGAGTCAAATTTGTGTCTTTGTATGTGTTTGTGTGGTGACATTTTCTAATGATTTGATGAACTTATATAATGAAAATGGATTATGTCTTCAGGTGCTGCATTGTATATTGTGAAATTTTATATCTGTGTGCTTCTAAAAATGATGGGGTGTGTCGTATGAAACTGTGTTGATGTGTGTTGCTTATCTGGGTAGAAATTGGACGACATCGGGTTTGTGTATTGTTGTGTTTGACATGTATGGTTTGTCTGCAACAGTTCTCAGTCATCACCAATAAAAAAACATTTTCACCTGTGTTGATGTGTGTTGCTTATCTGGGTAGAAATTGGACGACATCGGGTTTCTGTATTGCTGTGTTTGACATGTATGGTTTGTCTGCAACAGTTCTCAGTCATCACCAATAAAAAACATTTTGGGTGACATTAGGTTTAAACATAGTTGTATGATTCTCTTTGGTGACTTTAAATTGTTCTAGATTTCTGTAGAGTGACTTACTGATGCGTTGTGTTGATATGAATTTTCATTGGGTGATGATTGAAGGGAGTGAGAACACCTGGAAGAAAGTTTTTGGTTTGACTCCAGCATCTTGACACTGGTGCCCACACAATCATGACAAGTACCAACGACATAGCTGGGGACAGCATGAGGTGAGAATGATGAAATTGATCCCCTATTCATCTTATACACTGGATTTTGTCCATGTAAGCTGTTATTATTTCCCTGTGATTGAGTTCGTGTGACCTTTTTTCAGCAGTTTCAGATGGGTTTAGGGTTCATTAAAATAACGTGCAATCATGAGAACACAAATACCCTCACTTTTTTTTAACTCAAAGTTTCCTTTTTATTTTGCAGATTGGGGAGAATTCAAGTGTCTCAGATTCAGGTATGAACTTTGAATAATAATGTGTCTCGATAGGCCCAACCCGCGCTGGCGCGGGCATGTTACCTAGTATGATACATTTTGAAAGGAGGGATTCAAGGTTTGGATTCTAAGTGGTCGGCTTCTTCACATGTCAAAACAGAATTCCAAACACAATCAACATGCTCACAAATCGTTTAAATTCTGATTAAACAAACTGTTATAACGAATGTCAGAAAGAACACAGATTTACGTGGTTCACTAACATGGTGTTAGGTACGTCCACTAACATGGTGTTAGGTACGTCCACAGGCAGAGAAGAACAGTTTTATTAATCCTTGAGGAAAACGGATTACAGATAACAGAATACCACACACACTAGGTTAATAACCTAATAGGTATATATATATACACCCGAATGGTAGGCCCAACAAACACAGCCCAGCATAATAGACTAATTTAACAATCCTTGTTAAATTAGGGTTTATGCCTGATTCAAGACATATTCTAACAAATCTCCACCTTGACTTGAATCCTCTCACAAATAAACAGATGTACCAGATGCATCATAATAGTGGCAGACGTACGGCCATCTCCTCTTCCTCAGATGTTGCCCCTAAAAAAGGACAACTAACAGCTTCTGACATTTAGCAAGTCCAAACAATGTTGGAACTTGCTATGTGGAACTGACTTGGTGAACATGTCAGCTGGATTATCAGCAGTACCCACTTTGTTCACCTTAACTCTCTTCTCACTTCTCAAAAAATGATACCTGATATCGATGATGAACTTGATCATTGGCTAAACAGATTGCACTCAGACTATCACAATACCAAATCTCGACAATATCTTCTGAATATAATCCTTCTGTGATAAGAAAAGCCTCTTTTTACTTCTATCTTTGTAAATCTCCATTCTCAGAATTTTACGAGCTGCACCCAAATCCTTCATCTCAAACTCAGCACTAAGAAGACCCTTCAACTTCTGAATATCTGACTTATTTTTTGCAGCTGTCAACATATCATCTACATAGAGGACCAGATAAATGATAGAACCATTTTTTACCTTGTTGTAGTAGACACAACAATAATACAGACTCCTCGTGTAGCCAATCTTTATCATATAGCTATCAAACCTCTTATACAACTGCCTCGGAGACTGTTTTACTCCATACAAAGATTTCTTCAATTTACAAACATAATATTCTTTTCCAAGAACTTGGAAACCCTCTGGCTGACTCATGTATATCTCCTCCTCCAACTCTCCATGTAGAAAAGTTGTCTTCACATCTAGTTGTTCGAGCTTCAGATTCTGGTATGCAACTATGGCTAGCAGCACTCTGATAGAAGTATGTCTGACCCGCTGGCGAGAAAATCTCATTATAGTCTACACCTTCTTTCTGATGAAACCCTCTTGCAACTACCCGAGCTATATACTTGATATCATCAGCAGGTGACAACCCTTCCTTCTTCTTGAAAACCCATTTGCAAGTGATAACTTTCCTCTCCTGAGGTCGTTTGGCCAATTCCCAAGTCTGATTCTTATGAAGTGACTCTATCTCATCTCCCATTGCAGCAAGCCATTTGGTAGACTCAGTACATGTAACTGCTTCCTTGTAGGTGGATGGCTCATGGGGATCCACCTCTTCAGCAACCTGTAGTGCATAAGCCACCATGTCCTTAAAACCATACCTCGTGGGAGGCTTCCCAAAGTTTGCTCTCCTAGGTCGATCAAGAGCCAAACTGTGCTGGTTAACAACTAGTGGCTCTGTTTCTGAATGAGAGTGTTGATGTTATTCTTCTTGCTATGATTCACTCTCATCTTAAGTGTCTTGCTGCTGCACCTACTTCTCAACACTACCATTTTCTGATACAACAATAGACCTCACAGTAGGATTAAACATAGAATTTTCATCAAAGACTACGTTTCTACTAAGTATAACCCTTCTTTCGGATGGAGACCAGATTGTTTACCCTTTAACCCCATCCCCATAGCCTACAAATACTCTATTTTTAGCTCTTGGTTCTAACTTACCCTCACTCATATGATAATAAACAGTACAACCAAAAACTTTCAGATTTGAGTAATCAGCAGACTTATCAGACCACACCTCATAAGGGGTTTTGAGATGTATTCCTGTGTGAGGTCCACGATTTATCAGATAACAAGTTGTACTAACCGCTTCTGCCTAGAACATTCTTTCTAGTCCAGCATTAGAGAGCATGCACCTAGCTCTCTCCAGAAGAGTCTGATTCATACGCTCTGCCACACCATTTTGCTGTGGTGTGTGCCTGACTGTATGATGTCTAGCAATTCCTTCATTCTTGCAGAACTCATTAAACTCAGACCAACAAAATTTCAGACCATTATCAGTTCGCAGCCTTTTGATCTTTTTCCCTGTTTGATTTTCAACTAACGTCTTCCACTGCTTGAAACTCTTAAAAGCGTCACTTTTATCCTTCATCATAATAACCCAAGTCATTCTTGAGAAATCATCAATTATTGACACAAAGTATTTGTGACCTCCTAGAGACTCAACGCGAGAAGGACCCCAATAGTCAGAATGAATGTAATCAATTGTGCCTTTTGTTCTGTGAATTGCTTTAGGAAACTTGCTGCGATGTAATTTTCTAAAGACACAATGTTCACAAAATCCAAGGTCCTTGACCTTGTAGCCACCAAGAAGATCCTCTTTTGACAGAATTTGCATCTCTCTTTCACTCATGTGACCGAGTCTCATGTGTCATAACTTGGTCATATCATCCTTGTGAACCTCCGATGATGCAACAACAACAAAACCTGACAGCGTAGAGCCTTACAGAATATACAAGGTACCCCGCTGACACCTTTCAAAACCACATTAGAAATCTTGCAGACACGTAGAACTCCACCTTCACCTTTGAAGCTGAACCCCTTGTTGTCCAAATAGCTCAGTGATATCAGATTCTTTGTCATGCATGGAACATGTCTAACATCGTTCAATGTACAGAATTTACCATCATGTGTCCGTATTTTTATCGAGCCTATTTCAACCACCTTGCAGACAAAACTACTAGCCGTAGAAACATTGCCTCCATTTACCTGCTCATAGGTAGTGAACCACTCCTTACGCGGACATATATGATAAGACGCCCCGGAGTCTAAAATTCACACATCGGTGTGATGTGTATGTTCATCAACAACTAGGGCAATATCCTCTTCCGAATTGGTGTCATCTTCTGCTATAGCAACAGTTCCTAATGGTTTCTCCTGCCGCATCTTCTTTGGACATTCCCTTTTCTAATGTCCCTTCTCTTTACAGTAGTTATAGATATCATTAGGTTCAAGACCCTTAGAACCTGGTTTCTTGAATTTCTTCTTCTCCAAGTTCCCATATCCCTTACTTCCATTGGCTACTAGCCCAGCAGCCTAATATCTGTACCTGTACCAGTCGCCTTATGACATAACTCTCTGGTGTGAAGGGATGATCTAACCTCCTTCAGAGTCACAGTATCTCTCCCAACAATAAAAGATTGCACAAAATTCTCATACGATAATAGTAAAGATACCAACAGAATTAAGGCAACATCCTCATCCTCGATTTTAACATCAATATTACGCAACTCTAATAGAATTGTGTTTAACTGATCTAAGTGATCTCTTAGAGGCGCACCTTCTTGCATTCGCAGACTAAATAGGCGTTGCTTTAAAAACAGCTTGTTGGTTAAAGACTTCGTCATGTATAGACTCTCAAGCTTCAACCACAGACCGGTTGCAGTTTCCTCCTCCGCGATCTCGGTGATGATATCGTCTGCAAGACATAGCATAATTGTCGAGTGTGCATTCTCCTCCAGACTGGCCATCTCAACGGTTTCGGGATCCCCTACCTTCTTCGTCAGCGGCGCCCACAACCCTTGTTGCTTTAACAAGGCTCGCATCTTGATCTGTCATAAACTGAAACTGTTCCTCCCCGTGAATTTGTCGATCTTCACATTCAAACCAGACATCTTGGCTCTGATGCCAATTTGTTATAACGAATGTAAGAAAGAACACAGATTTACGTGGTTCACTAACAATGTGTTAGCTACATCCACAGGCAGAGTAAAACAATTTTATTAATCCTTGAGGAAAACAGATTACAGATAACATAATACCACACACACTAGGTTAATAACGTAATAGGTATATATATATCCCCGAATGGCAGGCCCAACAAACACAACCCAACATAATATACTAATTTAACAATCCTTGTTAAATTAGTCTATGGTTAATAACCTAATAAGTATATATATATATATATATATATATATATATATACCCCGAATGGTAGGCCCAACAAACACAACCCAACATAATAGACTAATTTAACAATTCTTGTTAAATTAGGATTTATGTCTGATTCAAGATATATTCTAACACAAACTAAAATCGTGCCAACTAAATATCATATGCGAATTTGAAGTACAAGTCTAAAGATATCGCTTGCCACTTTAACTATTCTTATTAATTAAGTTAGGAAAAGTCCATAACGTAGAATATTTCATATAAAAATAACATCACTAGTCATGAAAGAATTTTGAATTCGAGCATGATTTCATTTTATATGATTCCTATCCCCACCGATCAAACCAAACCAGAACGTGGAAACCCAATCAACCCATTGTTTCCTTGAGGCAAGACCAACTAGGCTGGTGTCTAAAAGCCTCCCACAGTAATAAGGGCCTCTAGATTTGAAACCTTCATACATATCTTCATTAAAATTTATTCTGGTTTGCTTTTTAGCTGCTTTTTACTATAAATAAAAATATACATAATTGAGTCAAAGGACACAAACTTTAACACTAATTTTTACATTATTTGTGAGCCTTTAGATTTTAATATGTTCAATGGTTCAGATTAAATGTGAGGATGACACGGCATAAATAAAAAAACATAATAACAATTTACTTATCAACTTTAATTTACTTGAACGGTAATGTTAGAAAAATGTCATTTGAGCACCCTAATGATAAAATAGTCCATTAGTTTTTCATTTTCTGAAACCGAACTGTCTTTTAACTATAAACTGATAAAAAGATACTTCAATATTATTTATAATATCAAAAAAGGGTTTTGTTCTATTCCCGTTAATTATGTCTTTTCTGTTAGATTAAACGGCTGCACCTCTTTCTCTCTTTCTAATCTATCTTTCTCAACTTTCATATCCATGTCATCCATCTGATCAGCTTCATTGTCACTGACCTCTGCTCCTTCTGAGATCGAACATCGACGTCTTTAGAGCAACTTTCCAGACGATGAGTAAGGTGCCATGGGATTGGGCTCGGTCAAGGAACTCATCAGGGAGGAGGTGATGCACGCGTCGGTTCACTTTGAGGAGTACCTTGATTTGTCGATTTCTCTTGAGCGGCGTCATTGGCTTAGTCTAGTGGCGGTGGTTCCTCTCAATTCTAAAGGTGAGGCTCGTCCTTGTTGTTTCTGCATGTTTGTGATTTTGTGATAGGATCTAGTTTCGTGAGTTCAATTCTGGAAGTTTTTGATTCTTGTTTTAGTGCAAGTGAGCCTCTCTGATATTAGGTTCTAATAGACCAAATAATTATGTCTAGCCAACCAGTGACGTAGTCAGACATCTCACTTAGAAAGGGTCAAATTTGATTAACGAAAAAATTAAATGATCTTTGATTACTCTTTAGCAACAACAAGATTTTGCTTTAAAAAGTGACACAAACTTAATTTCAACAATGTTCTTTATACAAATTCAAAATGAAAACGCGCTCTCGAACAAACCATTAATTCATCTCTAATAAACTTCAGAATTTCAGAATTTCAATATGTTATTTTTGAGACATAATGTACGTCAATGTATGGTAAACATCAATGTGTTGTTTCCATTTAGCATATTTATAAAAAAAATCATAAATGGAATTTAAAGCATCAAATTACATATTAGTAAGGATCAATAAGGTAAGAAACCCTTGACACGGGTTGTATTAATTGGATTAAGTATTTAAAATAGTATAAATTGTTATTTCATTTCATTATTATTGAAGAATATTAAAGATTGATCAAAGATTTCTTAAAAGAGAATGATCAATTTATGTTTCATTTCCTTTAATATCCGATACAAATTAAGAGTATAAATATTTTTTCTTAAAATTGAGAGGGGACAATTGACCCCCTTGCCCCCTTATTAGCTATGCCCTTGTAGCCAACTATGTTGCGAGAGAGAGAGAGCACAATTCAGGTTTGCATCCTTTATGTTCTTGATCATATGGTTATTCCTTTGTGAACCGTCTTAGTCACTTAGTCAATTCTTGCAGATAAAATAAGTTGCTATAGAGTTGTTAGGCATCTGTTTTTTATATGATGAGTTATTGAGTATCTTGTACTAGTGTAGATGGTTCCTTATGATTTTATGCTTTCAGTAATGTGTTGTGACTACTGTATATAAGGTTCTTGTTATGGAGGTTCAAATGAAGCACTAGGTTGCTTATTTTTATTTGTTGTTACCTACTGGGAATTATCTTTGAAAATGGAAACTTGATTTGAGTCAAAATCTGTTATTTTGCTGATGCAGGTCGGCAAGTTTCAAAAATCTTAAGTAATTGAGGAAAAGTCATTTTGCTATGATTCAAGTTCTCAAATAATCTTTAGGTTGTCGTTTACAATTGTTATGAAGGCACCAACCTCTAATTCTTAGCCAAGCTATACTGTTTTTAGCCAAAAATGTCTGCTAGTCAAAAAGTTAGGCATACATTGTCAAGACCCACCCGAGTTAAACCTCTTTAATCCGAAGTAAATCCTGCGGGGACCACCTCAAGGAAACTTCTTACCGAAACCCCCTTGAAAATGGACAACCCTTCCTAGAAACCAACTCAGCACTTCCATGAGTATTTAAGAACAACCCCTAACTCATGAAGCCATCATGCTCCCAAAATCACCTCTACGCTTCACTAACTTATTCAACTAGCTAAGCTGGGTTAGTCAGAGCAGTCTACATGGAAGTTTTACCTAAAACAATGTGCAAGCAGCAACGAATTAATCGACTATGCCCCGACTCTTGTACGCGCGACCTCCGCTCAAGAACGAAGTAACACCAGACATTTGAAAACGAAGGGCCCAGGGAAGAAACATTTAAAAACACAATAGCGTGAGTGGACAAAAATTAAAGAATAAAAGATAAATATATTCTACTGCTCTTCCGTGAGTTTTTCAAAAATCCACATGCACGCAATTTATAGAAAATGAATAAATAATTCATAAAATAAATCCCTTGTCTCAAATCCATAATTAAATGTGGGGTATTAACCTTAACCACGAGAAAACAACCGACTCGCTCTACCACGAGAGGGCCTATTGACCAGCTCATCGGAGAGGGTCTCATGACCCGCTCTATTCGGGAGGGTCCAACCGACCAGCTACCACCGAAGAGGGTCCTAACCTGCTCTATCCGAGAGGGTCCTACTGACCAACTACCACCAAAGAGAGTCAGACCAGCTACTTTCTAGAGAGGGTACCATCTTCATCTGGAGAGGGTCTATGCTAGCATGCAATACATATAACCATATCCTTTAAAATCCTTTAAAAACCTCGTGGTAAAATAAATCGAAAATCAAGTCAAAACTCCCATGACTTTACCCCAAATACATTGGATTTAAAACATTTCCAGGAACCTGAAACCGGTTCTCTAACTTTACTTTAAAATCGTTAAATCCAAGAGCCAAGTTTCCCCTTTTTAAAAATCATTCCCCTCCATAACCCAAAATGGTGATAACAATTAAAAACCATATTCCGAGAAAATCCTTTAAAATCACGAAAAGGTAAGAACCTCTTTCCCGGCTCACTTATCTTTGAAAAAGTATTAAATTCCCATTTTTCCAAAATCACCATAAACTTAAAAATGGAGGGAATTCATAAATAAAGGAGAAACTCAATAAAATCTATTGCATGCATTATATTTAAAAATAAAGGTCCACTCACAGTACTTAATGCAGCCTCCTCAATGCTCGGAAAGCCCCTCGAGCAGAAACCTCGAACTAACCACGTGGTCGAGCCCGTCTCACGTTCGACCAGAGACTGTACAAATAATCCAATTTATTAGTCTTTAGAAACCGTTGACTTAATCTTTCCTTAGTTTGACTAGAAAATCATATTTGACCAAACTAAATCCTTTTACGACTTTTCAACAAATAGATTTATTTTCGATTACCCAACCGTAACATATCGACTTTCCTTAATAATTCATTTGACATTAGGTTCACACATAGTAATTTGTGAAATTACTATGGAAACCCAAACCAACAGCTTAACCGAAATATTAACTATGAGTCGATATAACATAAAGTCATTTATCCAAATTATTTAGAATGATCAACTCGACAATTCCGCTATTAGCAGACGTCACTAACTAACCCCACTAAAGTGGTCAAGATCCTTGTGAATCGAAATTCACAATTTAACTCCAAATCTTTTAACTTTAACTTTCCCATTTTCTTTAACCTTTGCTCCTAAATTAACAACTCCACCAAAACTTTCCATAAATAGGAAGTTTCTTAAAATGGGAAGTTTCCCAAAATAGAAACTTCCTACTTACGTCCAATTTTCCGTAATTAACTCAGTTTACTTAAAACGGTCGAATTGACATTTCCGGGATTTCAAACAATTACTCGTTATGTGATTATAAACTCTTCGACTTCAATTACTACAATGCTTCGACTTAAATCCAAACTACCCAAATTATTGATCTCTTAGACCCCTCCGATTAATCACGCCTTCCTGCATTACAAACAAGCATAACCATTAGCATATAAAATTCACCTTTTTACCAAACGGTGATTATCTGCACCCACCCGAATTGCTCTCTACACCCGAACAATTCCGTTTCACACCCACAGACCAATTCAGCTGCCAAGAGCAGCTCCTCCTATACCCTTCACTGCCATACACCAATTTCACAATCATTTTCAAAATAAACCAACACAAATCACAACATCATGGCCCCGAACTGAACACTAATTCGTACCTCTGTTTTTCGAATATGGAAACTCGCTGGGAAGCTCTCTGTTCTCCAAACAGCGTAGCTCAATTGCCTCCCCTCAAGTCCGCCTTCTCTATTCCTGCCTAAGCTTCTTCACCAAAGCTAGCGGTTCAGGGATGACGAACGAAGCCTCCTAGAGCTCGAAAAAAAACAACACATAAACCTCTAGGAGTCGTCGCTGGAGTGCTGAGCTTCGCCGGAATCCTACTGTCCAAAAACCCATAAATTCTAAAATATCACTACTCGGAGAAACTAAACACAATAGCTTGTAGAACACGTCGAGGAGATTCAGAAGCTTACCTCAGGCAGGAGATTTGGTGGCCGGAGACCGGAGAAAATCTAGCCTGAAAGTGGAGGCCAAAAAGGGCTTCCTCGTGAACCTCACTAAAAACTTAATCTTCGGACATAGGAAGGACGAGCTTAAAGAGAGGAATGCAATGGTGCCAGTCACGAGCCTTCAGGTCGCCTGAGCCGGTCAAATTTCGACCAACACAGGCGCGTCTCCTCCTCGTCCGATCTCCTGCTGTGGTGGTTGTTTGGTGGATTTAGGGGCTGGGCTAGGTAGAGGAAGAGAAGAGGGAGCTTTTAGAGGTGGTCTGCCGGGCTGTGGTGGCCGGAGTCGGGCAGAAGACAGCGAAGCGGAGAGAGAGAGAGCTCGGGGAGAGCCGTTGACCCGAAAGTGGGATCTTTGACTTTGGTCAAAGGTCTCACCACTTTTTAAACAAAAATGGACGGCCAGGATTAGATCTAGAAAGATCCAACGGTCCAGATTTAAAGAAGGTGAAAAGTAAAAATGTTAAATGGTAAAAACGATTTACCAGAATAGTAATTAGAAATTACCATAAACTTCAAAAATTCACAGAAAATAGACGGAAGCTCCAGAAAATATTCTGAAAATACCGGGAGACTCGTGTTGACACGTACTACAACATCGAGTCATTAAATGAGGATTTTGGAGAGTTTATAAAAAATCAAAAATAAACTCGAACGATAACTTATCAAATTACCGGTCGCAATTAAAAGTTCTCGGTAACTCACAAGCCCTTGTAAAAAGGTAACTTTTTGGTACGGGGTGTTACAATCTCCCCACCTTATAAAATTTCGTCCTCGAAATTCCAACTGCACCACACGACACCTTCGACCACTAACAAACCTCCTATCCCTACTCATTTAGCCAAACAAACACAAACAATTGTCCTTACCAACCGCATGTGACGTAGTCACAATACCGCTAATAATCATTCTGATTCAATAACCCCTCGCTTGCCGCGAGTAAAATTTCTTCAAGAATACTCAAATTCTTTCGTTGAACTTCAGATAATAGCTCACACACTCCCTATGCAGGAAATGACTACCACGCCTGAGGAGTAATGTTCGATGTCACTAATGGATTTAAATTGTCCTTACCAACCGCATGTGACGTAGTCACAATACCGCTAATAATCATTCTGATTCAATAACCCCTCGCTTGCCGCGAGTAAAATTTCTTCAAGAATACTCAAATTCTTTCGTTGAACTTCAGATAATAGCTCACACACTCCCTATGCAGGAAATGACTACCACGCTTGAGGAGTAATGTTCGATGTCACTAATGGATTTAAATCATCTGATATCAATATACAACGTGGGGTCAAAACCCATGACAACGTGTCCATGAGAAAATCGTGACGACTTGTGATACACGAACCACCACCTCGTTTGAACAAGGCTTCCTGATCTGGTTTACGCTTCCTATAAATTGTTCTGTCAAATTGTCCTGTTGTAGAGTAATTGTCTTCCCTTAATCTATCATTACTCAACCACTTGCACATACAAGATATGAATTGCCATAAATTTTAGCGTAAAACCAAAACCATAGCCTTTAAATCTGGAAGATACAAGTCTCCAGATATTGAGTTTTAACATTACTTGCTCCTCGCATGTAGACAAATTGTCAGGCTACACACTGCCTACAAAGCTATTTTGACAGGATAAATCTTGACTTTACCAACAAGCCGATCATTAGAATCGCTAACTCAATTATCACCTTATGGGGTTACAGCGTACTTTACAACTGGTAATACATAACTGTACTACTCATAGGTGAGGTGCCACTGACCTCCCTATCTCTTACATTAGCCTGGAATGATGCATAGTGCAGAAATTACACTTCAACCATAAATGTGCGTCTATTAAAAGTTATCCGCATCATAATCTGGAACAGACTTACCATTAAAAGAATTCCAGAGCCTTACCCGCTCAACAAGGATATTTCATTCACAGATGCAACCATTACCAAATCGTCTGGCAATAACCGACAAATTTAGATATTTAACCTAATCGAACATCTACACAAAATTTAGTGCCACTGGTGCACACCCAAAGTAACCCCTGATCAAAGCATAGGAAATTAATTTCACACCGAAACTTAGCCACATTGATCACCAAGCATCAAGTCATCATGGCACAATTATCAAATACCATCACCTCACTAGGCGCGTAAACATCACAGAGTTGACTCGCACAACTAGACCGTTTCTAACAAAACTGCCCCATGCTCTGCAAGTTTACCATCCACCGCATCCTCTATTTGCTAAGATTCAAAATGCACAACCACTTACCATTCTAATTGAAAAGGTAAAATAACTGCGTGCACAGGAAATCAAATTACCACTTCAGATCCTAGATTACAAGATCCACTGCCACACGCTAACATCCTCTCAGATCATAACTTATTCTGAACGTGACTTCAACACTCAACGATTTCTAATGGAGTGTTGCTCAACTTAGCAACATACCTTACCATTCTCAGTAACAATTATTACTAAACTTGAACTCGTAATACTTTTTGAGTCATCAAGGAAACCCTTTCCTTAACTTCACCATACAACGCAGTCACTGAAATGCTGTCAGTTTCATAAAATCACTACACTCGTGGCACCAAGATTTGCCGCTAGATTATAGTTCATAACAAATAAGGTCACCACTCAAATGACCCATGACAAAGGCAATGCCAACGATTCTTCAATCCTCTCAGGATTTCATTAAATTACACCAAAATTTAATCTCCCAGATCTTAATCGTCATTCACATTTCAAAATTGACGATACTGCCCGTCACTGCAGTGGATGTAATTTATGAACCCCAAACACGTCCAAAGACACCTTCGGTTACGATAATTGATTAAACAACAGTCAGTCAGTGCACAGATTCTCACGTCGACAAGCTCAGTTAGTCACCCCCGATGAAACCAAGTGTCATAACAGACAACTTTGGTTGCAGGTTGAAGCTTGAGCAACTACAAACATTCCCACTCCTATTCAATGATTCAGTAAACCTTGCCGCACTGCTGTCACTTCACCATTTCTGTGCATTTATTTCAGAAAACATCCGACCACCTACTAACGGCATTTAATAATTTCGCTATCCATCATAAAAGTTGGAGCGACTATCAATAACTCACTTCCGACCTGTACTTAAATGGTTAGACCATCTACTTGACGTTTTGCACTAAACTCCTAACCAAACGTCCTTAACCTCCGTTCACAAAATATGGAATTCTCACGATACATCCTCGAAATATGAGAATGTATCATTTTTGACCACACACCACAGTAACAAAATAGTTACTCATTGCCAGCATAACTAGATTCCAATTTACCACCTTCCTAAAGAGGATGGTAAACCGTACTCCATTGGGGTATACCCAGGTAAAAATCCAGCTACCGAAACATTGACGTTAGCACACCAACTTCATTCCTACGTCACACTAACACCAAGTCCTTCAAGACTCGTAACCCTATCTCTAGTGCTCCAAGGACTCTTGCTCCATAACTCGGTGGCTTGCTGCCATTTCTAACATGTTCCTTAAATTTCGAAACCAATTACCTGTAATTACAACTAGTAACGCTCGCTCGATCTGAAAATCGAACTCTAACACAGCCAACCTAGATGCCCCTCCACAGGTGTACTAATTAATAAACTTCAACTAATCGATGCACAACATACTTAAATGTTGACCCGTGCTCCAAGGCATCTGGTAACGCGATTTAATTTCTACCTTCAATGATATATGGCCTAATCACCATTGTCACCAACAATTAAAATCATGCTTGGACTCACTAACAATTCCAATCTTTCTAGTACTCCAATCATGGGTGGCTGAAGCAATGAGAATCCACTCATAGCTAATAGCAGCAATGCAAGCATCTAGGGTAGCCCCAACTACTAGTCTTAGTGGTTGTCCCATAAACATCAAGTGACCGAATCAACCTTCACTTCCTTAACTTTCTCCAGTAACGTCACCTCATGGACTTGTCACCAGAAACAAGTCTATTGATCACAAAATGACTACACTTAAATCCTTGAGTCATTCTACGATAACACATTCGCTAGTTCTCAAAAACTACACCAAAGGCGAACGTTAACAAAATCTTGACAATCGTCAAATCTTAATTATTCATCTTCTCTGAATAATCTCACTATGCAACTCCAAACACCTTTCCCAACAAAGAACAATTACTTTTAATATCTTTTTACGACTCTTCACTTCTAAGAGTCTCATAACTCGAACACCAAGGCTTCGCCTTAGGTTTCTACAACATCCCTGGCAACAAACACCATAGCCTTCCAGGCATGAATCAAATATTTCACCACCGAGCACTTACACAAATGCTCAAGCAACTTTAAATAACGTGAGTTTTCAACTCGAGTTCCCAACACCTAACTCTAATTCCAAACTTCATTAAGCACTGGGGAACTCATAAAAATAAATGCGTAAAAAGCTTACCTTGTTCCTTACAGGAACTCTCTGTGAGATCGGCATACTGAGGCATAGTCTTGAAGATTCAAATGTTTATAGAACCACTTGGTCCATAAATCAACCAAGAAGTACTAACTTATATCCTTAATAAATACTAAGCGTCCAAAGCATAAAATGCTGATGGATCCGCCGCGGTCGGACCATCACTTTATAGACACTTAGTGCTACCAAGTACATGAGGTAGTAACAGAATACAATAACCTAATGCTCTGATACCAACTGTCAAGACCCACCCCGAGTTAAACCCCTTTAACCCGAAGTAAATCCTACGGGGACCACCTCAAGGGAACTTCTTACCGAAACCCCCTTGAAATGGACAACCCTTCCTAGAAACCAACTCAGCACTTCCATGAGTATTTAAGAACAACCCCTAACTCATGAAGCCATCCTGCTCCCAAAATCACCTCTACGCTTCACTAACTTATTCAACTAGCTAAGCTGGGTTAGTCAGAGCAGTCTACATGGAAGTTTTACCTAAACCAATGTGCAAGCAGCAACGAATTAATCGACTATACCTTGACTCTTGTACGCGCGACCTCCGTTCAAGAATGAAGCAACACTAGGCATTTGAAAACGAAGGACCCAGGGAAGAAACATTTAAAAACACATTAGCGTGAGTGGACAAAAATAAAAGAATAAAAGATAAATATATTCTACTGCTTTTCCGTTAGTTTTCCAAAAATCCACATGCATGCAATTCATAGAAAATGAATAAATAATTCATAAAATAAATCCCTTGGCTCAAATTCATAATTAAATGTGGGGTATTAACCTTAACCACGAGAAAACAACCGACCCGCTCTACCACGAGAGGGTCTATTGACCAGCTCATCGGAGAGGGTCTCATGACCCGCTCTATTCGGGACGGTCCAACCGACCAGCTACCACCGAAGAGGGTCCTAACCTGCTCTATCTGAGAGGGTCCTACTGACCAGCTACCACTAAAGAGGGTATGATCAGCTACTTTCCAGAGAGGGTACCATCTCCATCTGGAGAGGATCCATGTTAGCATGCAATACATATAACCATATCCTTTAAAATCCTTTAAAAACCTCGTGGTAAAATAAATCGAAAACCAAGTCAAAAATCCCATGACTTTACCCTAAATACATTGGATTTAAAACGTTTTCAGGAACCTGAAACTGGTTCTTTAACTTTACTTTAAAATCGTTAAATCCAAGAGCCAAGTTTCCCCTTTTTAAAAATCATCCCCCTCCATAACCCAAAATGGTGATAACAATTAAAAACCATATTCCGGGAAAATCCTTTAAAATCACGGGAAAGGTAGGAACCTCTTTCCCGGCTCACTTATCTTTGAAAAGGTATTAAATTCTCATTTTCCCAAAATCACCATAAACTTAAAAATGAAGGAAAATCATAAATAAAGGAAAAACACAATAAAATCTATGCATTATATTTAAAAATAAAGTTCCACTCACAGTACTTAATGCAGCCTCCTCAATGCTCGGAAAGCCCCTCGAGCAGAAACCTCGAACTAACTACGTGGTCGAGCCTGTCTCACGTTCGACCAGAGACTGTACAAATAATCCAATTTATTAGTCTTTAGAAATTGTTGACTTAATCTTTCCCTAGTTTGACTAGAAAATCATATTTGACCAAACTCAATCCCTGTTGCGACTTTTCAACAAATAGATTTATTTTCGATTACCCAACCGTAACATATCGACTTTCCTTAATAATTCATTTGACATTAGGTTCACACATAGTAATTTGTGGAATTACTATGGACACCCAAACCAACAGTTTAACCGAAATATTAACTATGAGTCAATATAACATAAAGTCATTTATCCAAATTATTTAGAATGATCAACTCGACACTTCCGCTATTAGCAGACGTCACTAACTACAACCACTAAAGTTGTCAAGATCCTTGTGAATCGAAATTCACAATTTAACTCCAAATCCTTTAACTTTAACTTTCCCATTTTCTTTAACCTTTGCTCCTAAATTAACAACTCCACCAAAACTTTCCATAAATTGGAAGTTTCTTAAAATGAAAGTTTCCCAAAATAGAAACTTCCTACTTACGTCCAATTTTCCGTAATTAACTCAGTTTACTTAAAACGTTCGAATTGACATTTCTGGGATTTCAAACAATTACTCGTTATGTGATTATCAACTCTTCGACTTCAATTACTACAATGCTTCGACTTAAGTCCAAACTACCCAAATTATTGATCTCTTAGACCCCTCCAATTAATCACGCCTTCCGGCATTACAAACAAGCATAACCATTAGCATATAAAATTCACCTTTTTACCAAACGGTGATTATCTGCACCCACCCGAATTGCTCTCTACACCCGAACAATTCCGTTTCACACCCACAGACCAATTCAGCTGCCAAGAGCAGCTCCTCCGCCATACACCAATTTCACAATCATTTTCAAAATAAACCAACACAAATCACAACATCACAACATCTAGCCTGAAAGTGGAGGCCAAAAAGGGCTTCCTCGTGAACCTCACTAAAAACTTAATCTTCAGACATAGGAAGGACGAGCTTAAAGAGAGGAATGCAATGGTGCCGGTCACGAGCCTTCACGTCGCCTGAGCCGGTCAAATTCCGGCCAACACAGGCGCGTCTCCTCCTCGTCCGATCTCCTGCTGTGGTGGCTGTTTGGTGGATTTAGGGGCTGGGCTAGGTAGAGGAAGAGAAGAGGGAGCTTTTAGAGGTGGTCCGCCAGGCTGTGGTGGCCGGAGTCGGGCGGAAGACAGCGGAGCGGAGAGAGAGAGCTCGGGGAGAACTGTTGACCCGAAAGTGGGATCTTTGACTTTGGTCAAAGGTCTCACCCCTTTTTAAACAAAAATGGACGGCCAGGATTATATCTAGAAAGATCTAACGGTCCAGATTTAAAGAAGGTGAAAAGTAAAAATGTTTAATGGTAAAAACGATTTACCGGAATAGTAATTGGAAATTACCATAAACTTCAAAAATTCACAGAAAATAGACGGAAGCTCCGGAAAATATACCGAAAATACCGAGAGACTCATGTCAACACGTACTACAACATCGAGTCATTAAATGAGGAATTTGGAGAGTTTAGAAAAACTCGAAAATAAACTCGAAAGATAACTTATCAAATTACCGGTCGCAATTAAAAGTTTTCTGTAACTCAAAAGCCCTTGTAAAAATGTAACTTTTAGGTAGGGGGTGTTACAGACATTTTATGATTTGGAATCTTTGTTTTAGTTGCACTTTTCGTTTTGAATCGTTGGTTGTTCTGATATGAAATTGTATAGATAATGTTATATGATTACAATATCCATATATGTCATTAGTTAGAGACCAAATGTAGTGGATGCATGCTTAAAGCTAGAAGGTTATCTGTTACATGTTGTCTTTTATTAGCTGATTTTTTTAGAAATCTAATACAACTGATGTTGTCATTGCATGTTTTGTATATTTTCTTCTATTTGACACCTTGTTTTTGCATATGCTCAGTTCCTAAAAGTTTTGTACCACTTAGAGTTCATGTTTTGCTTTTGAAATTAAAGTTTAAGCATTTAGCAGGAATTTTCAGAAAAATACTGAAACTGTAGCTGAACTTTAAAAATTCATAACTATATCTGAAAAAATCGTTTTTAAGTAATTCCAACTCTCAGACTTTATTTCGTGTGTCTGTTACAAGTCTTTAGAAGAAACTATACTCAAATTCTTTACGGATTTGTACAGTTTTGAAGTTAAGATGACTGATGCAGAAAACTAGTTTACTGTTTCTTTGTTTGAGTGAAAAGGGGTTTGGTAGCTACTCTATCTTATGTTTTAATGTCTTAGCTGACTCTCTGCTTAAGTACTGATTGAATTAGAATTGGTGTAAGAATCGTTTACTTAATGCTTGTACCTTTGATATCGATGAATCCATAATTTGAATGGTGTTTGTTATGCAGCTGTATGTACTGGCGTTGTAGTGTTGTAGATTTATCGACCCATTAGCTTGCATATGTATATAATCAAGTCAATCACTTCACAATATAATTTTAAAATGTGTTGAATTTGTCAATTGATTACGACTGGAAACATGAATTCTGGAGTTGTTTTATTAGTGTCATAACTATCTTTATTATGGACATATTGGCTTGCAAACATGTATGATCAAGTAAATTAGGTCAAAAATATGGTTTGAATTAAGTGTACTATGTTGATCTTTTGCCATCTGCAGTTTCTAGCTTAATATTTACAATTGTATTAGGTATTTTGAACTCATAAATAGTGAATACAATATGTTTGAATAGTGAAATAGCTATTTATTCACTATTTATAAATATTATAAATAGTATTTCATTTAGCCAAGTAGCTATTTCATTTAGTAGTGAATATCTGTCAATATTAGTATTAGTCTTATAACTTTAGCCATCTTAATTTTCAGTGTTTATTTTTGGTATGCAGGAGAAAAATCTTCAGTTTGGTATAGATTGCAATTATGTCGCCTCTAATGATATGTGCAAGCAGAATATCTTTAAAGAAAGCAGAATAAATCTTACTTGCCATAAATTGTAAAGACAAATACTAAAAATAGACGATGATATCTCACGTAGAGTAGTATCTATGTAACTAATTAAAAAGTCATGTAACTAGTCATGTAACTACCTAACTAACTAAGTATTTATCCATGTAACTAGTCATATAACTATTTAAGTAACTAACTATCTATCCATATAGATACCTAAGTAACTAACTATCTATCCATGTAACTATCCATAAAACTACCTATGTAACTGACTATCTATTCATGTAACTAACTAACTAGTCATGTATCTATCAATGAAACTACCTAAGTAACTAATTAAACAGTCATGCAACTATTCATGTAACTAGCTAAGTAACTAAGTAATTAATTATGTAGCTACCTGAGTAACTAACTTAATCATGTAACTATCCATGTAACTAGCTAAGTAACTAATTAAGTCATGTAACTATTAATGTAACTATATATGTAACTACATAAGTAACAAAGTAACTAGTCATGTACGGATGTACCTACTTAAGTAACTAAGTATCTATTTATATAACTAACTAACTATATCTATTTATGTAACTATCTATCTAACTACCCTAAGTAATTAATTAATTAGTAATGTAACTAAGTAACTAGTCATTTAACTACCTAAGTAACTAAGTAATTAGTCATGTAGCTACCTAAGTAACTAACTAACTAACTAGTCATGTAACTATCCATGTAACTAGATAAGTAACTAATTGAGTCATGTAACTAGTAATGTAACTATCTATGTAACTACATAAGTAACTAAGTAATTAGTCTTGTAACTACCTAAGTAACTAATCATGTACGGATGTACCTACTTAAGTAACTAAGTATCTATCCATGTAACTAACTAACTAGTCATGTAACTATTTATGTGACTACCTATGTAACTACCTAAATAACTAATTAATTAGTAATGTAACTAAGTAACTAGTCATGTAACTATTCATATAACTACCTAAGTAACTATTAATGTAACTAACTAACCAGTCATGTAACTAATTAAAAAGTTTTGTAACTATCCATGTAACTAATCAAGTAACTACCTAAGTAACTAAGTATTTATCCATGTAACTATCTAAGTAACTAAGTATCTATCCATGTAACTAGTCATGTCACTATCTAAGTAATTAAATAACTAATCATGTAATTAAGTAACTATTCATGTAACTACCTAAGTAACTAAGTATTTATCCATGTAACTAACTAACTAATTAACTAACTAACTATCCATGTAACTAAGCAACTAGTCATGTAACTACCTATACTAAGTAACTAAGTATCTATCTATGTAACTAACTAACTAACTAACTAGTCATGTAACTACCTAAGTTACTAATTTAAAAGTCATATAACTAGCTAAGCAACTAGTCATGTAACTATTAACTTCATGTAACTATCAATGTAACAACCAATGTAACTATCAATGTAATTATCTATGTAACTAGCTAACTAGTCATGTAACTACCAATGTAACTATTCATATAACTACCTAAGTAACTATCCATGTAACTACCAATGTAACTATTCATGTAACTACCTCAGTAACTATCAATGTAACTACCTAAGTAACTATCCATGTAACTACCCATGTAACTATTCATGTAACTATCCATGTAACTCTCTATATAATTATCCATGTAACCATCAATGTAACTATATAATTATCCAAGTAACTATCTTTGTAAGTATATAACTATCTATGTAACTACAAACTTAAAATTACCTATATAAATACAAACCGATAACTATATAACTATCTATGTAACTACAAATTGATAATTATAACTAACTATATAATTATCAAGGTAAATTTTTTCTAGCCAAGAATACTTCTTTGCTTGTCAATATCCTAGTATTGCATGTCTTTGCCGCTTGTTGTGCTGTGGTTTAATTTCTCTTGTCTAAGGCTATACATAATTGGTATAATATTTGATCTATATGCCAGCAATTATGTGTTGTATAAGTAATCTTAGTTGAGTTGTAGGGTTTTGTGGACTTGATTGCCACTATCAATCTTTGCATATGCTTGTTGTCGCAGTGGAATTTATTATGTAATCACTTGTGTAACTATTTATGTAACTACAGATTTATAGTTATTTAGGTGGTTACATATATGCTACGTAACAAAAATACAATGTTGTTACATAAGTAGATACATTCATGTAACTACATTTAGCTACCTTTTTATAACTATCCATGTAACTACAACTGATAGTTACCTATCTACCAAAGTAGCTCCATGCAAGTAGAAAACTGATAGTTACATGGGTAGTTTCATTCAAGTTTTAAAAATAGTGCAAACAAAAACAAAGACCAACGGTATGCTACAAGCGCAGCATGCAGCTGCCGTTGCGGTGCAGCAACATTCTGCAATTATTATGTAAATGAGGTATATAACTACATTAAACTGTCTATGTAACTATCCATGTGACTATAGTTTGATAGTTACCTACATAGTTACATATATGCTACATAGTTACATATATGCTACATAACTAGTTATATATGTATCTACATGGCAATAACTTAGCATCAGAATCACAGCCACGTTCATCCACTTTCATAGGTATGATAGTTTTGATACAAATAATTCTGTTGTTTCAGAAGACTTGGATGACCAGGTCAAGATGAAGCTAGTAGGACTCGTTTTAGTGGACTACGGAGGTCGAAACCCCAATCATGCTTACACACAGTCTATACTCCTTTGAGATCCAATTTTCGTTCCGGACATTCAATTCGGCCTAGACACCATCCAATATGCCCTTACTCAACTAGGAAGTACTATATGTTCAACGGTCTTACTAAAGTTAATATAGGTCCGCCCTCAACTTCAAGAGACATTCAATAAGGTACTAATGAAGGGTTAAAGACCCTATTAACTAAAGTATCCTTTATAGATTACAAAATAAGATAATCACCTGAAAATTAATAAAGCAAACAACAATTAGTAAAAATAATTTCAAAAATAATGAACCAAAAACGCATAGAGACTTATTTAAGTCTCCGGCAACGGCGCCAAAAATTGACATGCTCGTTACCGGGCGCGTTACAATTTAAGAATCCTTTTTATGTCAATTATAGCATTAGTAAATAAGATTCGATCAATCCGGTGACTTAAAGGGTGCTCCTGCATTCATGGTTATGCTAAAAATTAGTATAATTATACAAACAAATTTTTATTTACAGAAAAATTATTTACAAAGTACAAATGTAAACATTTACAGATTTTTATTTATAAATTTACATATGGTACAATGTTATAAGGGGGGTTGATTTGGTTTCTAACATCCTAAAAACAAAAAATAAAGGCTAACTAATATATACAAGTGATCGATTCATTCAACATTTCAACCAGAGATAGAATCAAAATCCTTATTTTTATTCTGTTGTCAAGTACCAAAATCCTTATTTTATGCTTCCAAATTCATATATCAATATCATCTACATTTCATGTTGATTGGTGCATGGGCATTGGATTTACCAGCGAATGGGCTACATGATATCATAATGCTGTGTTTGTTCTTATTCTGTTTTGGTGAGTAATTCTTCACTGGGTACAAATTTTCAATTATACATGCATTGACTTCACATTAACATTCCACCTAGCATAGTTGGTTGAGATTTAGGATTCTCGGCAGTAATTTTGCAGATTTCAATTCTTTCCTTGAGCCTGGACTTTGTCTTTAGCTACGCATTCTTATCTTTTAATTCAAAAATAAATTATAGCCTGAAGATTACTGACGAGGCTTTTTGCCCATACTCTCTTATTATGAGGATACAATTGTAAGGAACCACAGGTAATTAATGTCACACTTGGATGGAAGCAAGAAGATTGGAGATAGATCGATTTAAATTTATTTTATGTCAAATTTATAGAATGTAGTAGTGCTGAGGATTGACTTGTGCCTGCCACTAATAATACGAAATTGAAATAAGAATGAGTATGATACCTCTTTTATCACTGTTATTATTACTATTATTATTATTATATCTGCTGCTTATATTTCATGTGGATGTGTGTGCAGGTATGTGCTCTTTACTTGTTTTACATTGACAACCGCAGTCACTGGAATGGAGCAGCATTTTGTATTCTATAATGCATGTAAATTATAGAATACTTGGATTTCTCTCATCTATCATGCATGTAAATTTCTCTCATCTTTTCATGCATGTATTTTTATCACTTGAACATCTTGTATTTGACAATACTTGAACATTAACCATATCTATTCCCTCGACGGCATAGACATGGAGGGTTTCTCATAGAACATCCACCCACAGAAATGTAATTGATAGAGAATGAAGATTGGATGGTGCTTTTAAACTTGATTTACCTGCACCTTACGTTACTGATTTGAATGTACTGCAAATTCAATCAATTTTTTTCTCCCAAATATAGCATACGGATAATGTTAGCAAAAGTTTCAACCATCGACAACTATCATAGCTTGCATGTATAAATGCAACATGTTGCACTGTTTCATCTAAGATAGTTTCCAGTAATTGACAACTTGCATCTGTATATGCTAACCTCTGCAACTCCTATATAATTTGACAGGGCCATTTTCGATGTCATGAAGACAGGACCGTTTTGGTTATGTTTGCTTGCGATCATCGTAGCAGCAGTCACTCGTTTATTTTTTGTAAAGTTTCTTTGTCAATACTATAGTCCGTGTGATGTTCAGATTGCGAGAGGGTGAGAAGTATTGAAACCGAAATGTTGATGCACTCAACTACTGCATTTATTCAATGAAAGTCTTGGCTATATATAGCCTTTGATACAAAACAGAAACACTAGAAATATGCTCACATTTCGGTTGCAGCCAACCAATGTGCAAGCTGATGAATTCAAAAAGAAAACAAACTCAGATCCTAGAGACTAGGACTTTATTCTAACAGAAAGACGAAAACAGTTTGGACTCGGTCTCTGATCTCTTGCTGCTCAAGTATCCTTAACATACTCTCCCTTAAACTAAATCAGTGAGATGACTTAGTTTACTTCCTCGATCTTGCACATTCCAAGCCTACTTCGAAGATAAGTGAAGGCTTCAGTTTTCAATGGCTTGGTCATGATGTCTGCTAGCTGTTCGTCAGTTCTGCAGTAAGTTAGTGAGAGTTCTCCTTGCTTTGTAACATCTCGAAGAAAATGGTACCTCACATCTATATGCTTGCTTCTTCCATGAAGGACAGAATTCTTTGACAATTTGATTGTTGAGCTGTTATCACACATGATACTTGTGCAAGGCTTGTCTTCATGTCCAAGTTCTTTCAGAATCTTCTTCAACCATATAGCTTGACATGCACAAGTTGCAGCAGCTACAAATTCAGCTTCAGTGGTAGACAATGTTACTATAGGTTGTTTCTTCGAACTCCAAGACACAGCACCGGAGCTTAACATGAATACATATCCACTAGTGCTTTTCCTATCATCACTGTCCCCAACATAATCACTATCTGTGTAACCTAGAACTTCTTCATCTTCTCCATTATTCTTGTAATAGATGCCATAGTTAATAGTCCCTTTTAAATACCTCAAAGCTCTCTTTGCGACTTGTAGATGTAACTCAGTGGGTTTACACATGTACCGGCTGAGTAAGCTTGTTACAAACATCAGGTCTGGACGAGTTGAGGTCAGATACATCATGCTACCAATCATCTGTTTGTAGAAAGTCTCATCAATTGTTATGCCTTCTTCATCCTTTGAAACTTTCGTTCCTGGTACAATTGGAGTTGCTACTGGCTTGCTCTCAAACATGCCAAACCTTTTTAACACTTCAACTGCATACTTCTTCTGACAAATGAATATACCTTGTGGCCCTTGTGAAACTTCAAGTCCAAGAAAGTATCTCAGACTCCCCATGTCAGTCATGTCAAATTCTTTCATCATAGTACACTTAAAATCAAGTAACAAACTGTCATCATCACCAGTAAAAATTAAATCATCCACATAGAGACTTACAATAATGATTTGTCCTCTTTTGCTCCTCTTTGTGAACAATGTTTGCTCACTCACACAGTGCTGAAAACCCTTGTCAACAAAATAACTCTCAATTCGATTAAACCAAGCACGAGGTGCTTGTTTTAGTCCATACAAGGCCTTGTGTAGCTCATACACCAAATGCTCCTTGTTCTTCTTCACATAACCTTGAGGTTGCTCGACAAAAATTTTCTCTGTCAGATTTCCATGAAGAAAGGCAGACTTTACATCTAACTGAAATAACTTCCACTTCCGTTGAGCTGCAAGGGAGATTATTGTTCTCACTGTGTCAAGGCGTGCAACTGGTGCAAAGACCTCAGAATAATCAATGCCATGTCTTTGTGTATACCCTTTTGCAACAAGTCGAGCCTTATGCTTGATCAAATCACCCTTCTCATCATGCTTTGTCTTGAAAATCCACTTGACACCAACTTTCCTTGCACCTGAAGGAAGCTCGACTAAAGACCAGGTTTGGTTTCGTTCGATAGCTTCAATTTCAGCATCCATAGCTTTTCTCCACTTCTCCTCCTTCACAGCATCATCAAAATACATGGGATCTTCATCTTGATAGTTCATATCCTCCATCATCAAAGCCTCTTCTTCACTTAATTCATCACCACTCACATAATCCTCTCTCCAAGCTGGCAGTCTCCTTTCTCTTCCTGTGTTTGAAACAACTCCTCTATGAGAAAGAGTGTTTAGGTTTTCACAGATAGGGTTTCGATCAGCAGAAGTTTCTTCAATGTTAGGTACTGATGAATTTGAGTTTGTAGCTTCTCCACTTTCATTGCTTCCTCCCTCATCTTCATCACCTTCACTGTCCTTGCCCTTACTATCTTCTCTATTCTCTCCCTCAAACTCAACTTCGTCTGTATTATTTCCCCATGCCAATTCAACTTTTATTTGACTCTCATAATCTTTTCCCCAATCCCATTCTTTATTTTCTTCAAACATAACATCCTTGCTGTAAACAATTCTTTCTGCTTTAGGATCATAAAGTCTATACCCTTTTGACTCTTCACTCACACCTAAAAGTATGCATATGAAGCTTCTATTATCAAGCTTACCTCTCTTCTCTTTTGGGATGTGCACATGTGCTAGGCAGCCCCATACTCGAAAATGATCCACTGAGGGCTTCACACCACTCCAAGCTTCCTGAGGTGTGATGTCTTTCACAGCTAGTGTAGGAGAGCAATTAAGTACATAGAATGTCCACATGACTGCTTCTGGCCAAAAACTCCTTGGCATATTCTTTGCATACAACATTGATCGAACTAAATTCATTACCGTTCTGTTCTTCCTCTCAGCCACACCATTTTGATGTGGTGTGTAAGCATTGGTGAGTTGTCTTCTGATACCTTGCTCCCTACAAAAATTGTTGAAAGCATAGGAAGTAAATTCTCCACCTCTGTCAGTTCTTAAACACTTGATGAGCTCTCCTGCTCCTTTTTCTACAATTTTCTTGAAATCTTTGAAGTAACTCAAAGCCTCAGACTTTTCACACAGAAGATATGCCCATGCTTTACGACTGAAGTCATCAATAAAACACAGTACATACCTCTTGCCACTGCTAGAAGTTGGAGAAATTGGACCACAGATGTCAGCATGAATCAATTCAAGAACTTTCTTGGCTCTCCATAGACTCTTCTTTGGTACAGCTCCTTTTGCTTGCTTCCCAATTAAACAATCTCCACACACTTCCTTTGAAGTTTCAAGTTGTGGCAACCCTTTCACCATTTTCCTGTACTGGAGAGTTCTCAATCCCTTATAGCTCAAATGTCCATATCTCTGGTGCCAGAGATAGGTTAGATCAGATGAGGCAGTTTGTAAACATTGTTCAGGCTGTTGGTTGGAGGAAATTGAACCATCTGACACAAGAATGAACATTCTATTCAAACTCATTGTAGATTGAGCAATAAGACCTCTTTGTGGATGATAGATGTTGCATGTTCCTCCTTGAAACAGCACTGCCAATCCCTTTTCTTGCAATTGACCTATGCTCAATAAGTTATTACGCAAATCAGGAGCATAGTATACATCCTCAATTACATACCTTAAGCCATTGATGGTGAGCTTAATGTTGCCTTTGCCAGTGACACACATCTTTGAGTTATTCCCAAGTTTAACAAAATGTTGAAAATTTGTATTTAAACTCGAGAACAAACTTCTGTCACTGCACATGTGATTTGAGCATCCGGAATCCAAAAACCAAGCATCACTCCTTTTTGAATCTCCCACATAAGCCATTAAGAGCATCTCTTCTTCTTCATCTAACTCGACATAGTTGGCTTCACTATTCCATTTAGGACATTCATATTGAAAATGTCCAAGTTTATGGCACTTAAAGCATTCAATAGTTGCTCGATTCAAACCTTGTCTGCCTCTTCCTCTCCCCATTTGACCTCCTCTACCTCTGCCTCTATTCCATCTTCCTCTACTGCTCCCCTCTTCATTGATGATCTTTAGAGCTTGTTCTTCCCTTAAAACTCCATTGCTTCGATTCAATCTTTGTTCATGCACCAAAAGACTACTCTGCAGCTCATCCAAAGTCATTAAATCTAGATCATTTGATTCTTCTATGGAGCATGTCACAGTCAAATCTAGGAGTCAATGATCTCAGAATCTTTTCAACAATATCAACTTGTGACATGTTTTCTCCACCATTCATCTTTAACTTGTTCACCAAGGTAAGTGTACGAGAAATGTACTCGTCCACCTTTTCTCCTTCTCTCATTTGGAGAACTTCAAAGTCCCTCTTCAAGGCTTGTCTATGTGCACGCTTCACTCGATTTGTGCCTTGATATTTCTGTTTCATGGAGTCCCAAATGCTCTTGGAACTCGACTTATCAAGGATGGTTTCCATGATAGTCCTATGGATGGCTTGAAAGAGGTAGTTCTTGACTTTGAGATCATCCTCCTTTAACTGCTCTACTCTTTGACGCAGCTCTTCCTCTCTCTTCCTCTGTGCCTCAGTCTGTTGTCTTCCCTCAGTTACAACTGTAGAGAAGGTCGCAATTTGTTGGTTTACCTGTGCTGTGGTAGGAATGCCTTCATCTACAATCCTCCATAGCTTCCTTTGACGTAGGAAATTTTCCATTAACATAGACCAATGGTCATAGTATCCGTCGAAGATAGGTATGGACACAGGAGCTGAACTGCCTTCAGCTAGCAATTTCAGTTGCGCTGCACTACTCTCAGCCATTGACTCTCTCTCGTGTTTCACTCTTCTGCACTCACACTCAGGCCCCTTTAACAGAGGCTCTGATACCAATTTATTGAAACCGAAATGTTGATGCACTCAACTACTGCATTTATTCAATGAAAGTCTTGGCTATATATAGCCTTTGATACAAAACAGAAACACTAGAAATATGCTCACATTTCGGTTGCAGCCAACCAATGTGCAAGCTGATGAATTCAAAAAGAAAACAAACTCAGATCCTAGAGACTAGGACTTTATTCTAACAGAAAGACGAAAACAGTTTGGACTCGGTCTCTGATCTCTTGCTGCTCAAGTATCCTTAACAAGAAGTTTGGCAATTTGAGGGTGTCAAGTTCTGTACAGGTTGAAATGAATCCAATCAAGGAACACCCAAGCAGATGACAGTTAAGGTGACATTATTCCTTTTAGCGCAACCCTTTTTCTTTGTAATATAGGTTATTCTTTAGGCTGCTTCAGAGACTCTCTTGTTGCCTCATTTTCATTGTTTGCTATCCAAAGGATAGATGTAGTGTACTTCCTCAAAAAAAGGATAGATGTGTAGTGTGTTTATATTCTCTGTCCCCTTGTTGTAAGTTTGGTATCTCACAAGAGTCATCGAATGTAATTAGCTGGACATTGTTAAGAGGAATGATTAGAAAAAAAATACGGGAAAAGTAAAATTGGTAGTAAAATACATTGCATGAATCTCATACTATGAGTAGTAAAATTGGTTATACTGCCGGAAAAGTAAACCGGTGATCCGGGAGTGTTTATTTATTTATTTTTTTAGTGATAGATATCAAATTTGAATTTTAAGCAACTTGGTAATCCAGCTACTGTAGGGTACCCTCATTGGAGATCCGCTGAACTTCCAAAGTTCTAAGTATGGCTTCCAATTCGCGACCCTCTACTACTGTGCTTTCGGTAGATATGTGAAACAAAAAGCAAACGAATATTATGGACCTGTATAGACGCTTATACATCTATTTTGTATCCTATGGTAGAGTACATACAACAAGCAATCCATGCTGGGATAGAAACAAGGTCTAACTAAAGTCATCTAGATACTCTAGACTTGTTGGGAAAGGGATGACGAGACAGGGGAGTCCAGATGGGATGTTGAATCCTGGAGTTGTGCTGCAAAATGCAAATTCCAGAGAATGTCTTCCACTGAAGGCCTATCAGTTGGTTCATTGCATAGACACCTCACACATACCTGCATCATTGTCTTGAGTGATTCATCTGAGCACTCCTTGTGCACTGCTGGATCAACAATGTTTCTTCGAGCTATGTCGTCAGTGGTTAAACTTACTCGTAGCTGCGCAGAACCCAAAACAAAATTGCTGTTTCAGTTGGACATGAAAAGCAAAATTTGGATACGAGTGTTTGAGCAAAGGGAATCGATTGATATGATAGGAAACACTCACAAGGTCTTTCAAGACACCAACTTCATTCTGGAACATGATGGGCCTCCCCAAAATAATTTCTAGCAAGATTACTCCAAAGTCATATACATCGCTCTTGTAATCATGTTCGACCCTGCAACACATAAAATTGAAAAACATTTGATAAGAGAGAATTTAAGAGTACTGTCAATCAATATTAAAACACTTGATAAGAAAATACAGGGTGTTAATCAATATTAAAACACATGATAAGAAAATACAGGGTCTAAGGAACAAGATTTTTTGCATTAACCACTGTCAATGTCTGGTTTAACAAAGCCAATAAGCAGTGTAAATGAAGTGGGAAGCTCAGAAACGACAAAATGATGCTAGATTGTAGTATTATCAACTCTGAGAACTGTTTATGTTTCTGAAGGTGTCATTGTTCGTAATGATGAGATCAGTAACTCCAACTTGGAGAATAATAAGTTGTTTATGTTTCTGTTATTGTTACTACCTTGCCTGAAAGCTTCCTTTTGATGAGGAAGAAGCAGCTGAAGTGCCCACCTGAAGACGTACAAAACAGAGGTTAACTTGGAGGACAAGGTCGAGTGGAAACTCATTCACTATATTACATATACGCTTTTTTATGCCTTACCACTCCCCTGTTTTCAGCTAAAAGTGCAAGGCTATAATTGCTTATTTTTACATGAAGATCATGATCCATCAAGACATTTTTAATCTTTAGATTAATTGATTTCAGACCAGGAACAATCCCTGTGTGCAGAAACTGAATGCCCTTTGCGACTCCTATTGCTGCTATTATTCTTTGTGCCCAAGTAAGCTTTCGTCCCGGAGGTGCTTCTGCAAAAGCAAGTGTCAGGGAAAATATACAACTCTGAAGGAATATTGTATGTATGAAAAACAGTTATCAGTTAAAGAAGAAGAAAACGGTTTAGCAAGAACGTATCAAACTGTATTAGTATATATGCATAACCTCAGTCATGCTGAAAAGCTAAGGTTGAACCTCAAAATACTGTTGCCGAAAGAATATGATAAAGAATTATATGAAATCTAAGTTGGCATCTGAAACTTGCATTAAGCATATAAAGAGTAAGAAGAACACATTCTTTGACTCCATGACATAACTAAGTACCATTTGTTGTTATGTGTTAGAAGTGCATAAACAATGTAAATAATAATTAGGGGTACTTTACCAGAGATGCAGCCTCGTAGCGTTCCATTTGGAACAAACTCAGATATGAGAAATAGTCTACTGACGCTTGAATCATCTGGATGCAACTCCAAGCAATGTCCAAGAGCGCTAACCAAATGGCCATGTCTCAGTTTTGAAATCAGCTCTATAAGATGCGTATAGACCTGTGGATTATGCCGCTTTCTCATTTTCAAGCCTCTTATAGCCACAAGTGTTCCATCAGGGAGTTTCCCTCTATAAACCTGACACAATTGGTTAGGAGGTACGTATCAATTATATATGTAGACAAAAAGGTTCTACATAGGTACGTAGAAAACACATGTGGTAATGTTCTCCTGACAGTTTTTGCAAGACAAATTTCATATACATATGTAACAGTTGTTAATTTCCACCATGTATCTCTTCAACCAAGTCCGAGAAACCATATATGTATGATCATCCCATCAATAGCTAAGCCAAAAATGTGGTATATCCTCCAAGCTGATCTGAAGTGGTTGGATTCCGCTTGTTGAATGTTTTTTGTCCCAAGTTATGTTAACTTTTTTAAGTATTTTGTTGCATCATCAATGGACTAAAAGATAGATTCTCTTTTGGGATTCTAATATCAGAAAAGAATTCTTGTGTAATTGCACTGACAGATGGACCATTTAAGTAGAGAGCATTGAATTCTAAACATGTGAAGTTTCTGTTACATAGAGAATGCATACCAGTCCATCTGAGTCTTCACCCAGTAGTGTTGAATCATCAAAGTTACTGGTAGCTTCCTTGAGCTCCTCCAAAGCAAAAGTTCTATAAGCAGGAAGGCTAGCGCCCATCTTCATTGTTTGATTTGTTTCTGATATGTATTCTGCAACAAAGAGATTATATTTTCAAAGATGCAACAGAACATCTCCTCTCGACTTTGGAATTGATACTACATATAGAAAATTTTAGTCTATACTCCAAGACAAGTTATGAGGTCTGCACATACGAAGTACAGGAAAGAGAATTGAACTTACTTGCATCTGAGAGGAGCTTAGCTGTGTTCACTGCACAGACAGTGTCTGTAATGAACCTTGTTCGAGGATTTTGAGTAGGTTGGTGTTGGTCTCCATAAGGCCTCTTAACCGCCACGAAAACTAGAGCAACAAGAGCAATTGCACCAACAATACCCCCCACTGCACTTAATGCAATTACTTGCTTAGCATAATGTGTTTTATGCTCTTCCTTACTAGGCGGTATTCGCACAGCCAGAGCTTCATTATGGCACAAGCTAGAAGGGTTCTGCTCCTGATCTTTATTTGCTAAGCAATTCTGAGTGTAGAGAGAAATCATGCTCTTTTTAAGACAAGAGGGCAACTCCCCTGTCAATAGATTTGAGGATAAATTGACAAAAGAAAGCTCAGCATTGCAAGACATGTTCTTGAAGAGTACTCCAGTGAACTTGTTGCCACCAATGTCGAGATAATTAATCGAAGGCAAAGACAACAATGATGGCACAAATGGTCCTACAAATCCATTCAAAGAGATGTCAAACTTTTGAAGCTGAAACCAAGAAGACGAGGAGGGGTCTAATGTGGTGTGGATTCCCAAACGAAACTTGTTCTTCCTGAGCACAAGTGTGACTAGTTTGTTAGCCAAACTCGGAAAATGTGGCCCCAAATAGTTGTCTTCCAAATCAAGAACTTGCAGGTTTGTCAAGTTGGTAAGATCAGGGACTTCCCCAGACAAGTAGTTGTGGGAGAGAGAGACAACTCTGAGTGTTTGCAAAGATGAGAAAGAATAAGGAAGAGACCCATTAAGCGAGTTGTTCTTCAAACTCAAAACAGACAAGACTGGCAGTGAGCTTAACCAAGCTGGGACTTGACCAGTGAACTTGTTGTGGTCAAGTATTAGTGTCTGAAGGTTTCTGAGGGATGAAATTTGAAGTGGAATGTTTCCACTCAAGTAGTTTGTACTGACATTGAGTATCTCCAGAGATGATAAGTGAGCAATTGTGGGAGGGATTGGACCCCATAAACCAAGGGAAGTCAAAGAAAGAACTTTCAAGCTTGGTAACTGAGCAATACTTGCAAAGAAAGATTGGGATGAAAAATCAGTAGGTAGTAGAGGAAACTCATTGTTGCCAGTGATGTGAAGCTGGGTTATTATACCTTGATAGCATGCTAGAGTCAAAGATGGGGTTGGTTCAATGCTGCACAGGTCTCTACCTTTTCTGTTGTACTCGAAGCTACTCAAAGCTGATGGGTAGTTTAGAAGCTTCTGGATTTCCACAAGGCTCTGCCATTGGGACTGAGACTGCTGGGATTGCTGTGAGTGATGGAAACAATGCAAAACCACCAACAGGAACAAGAGAAGATGTAAGGGGTAAATATATTTTGCCATTAATGACCCAAAAACCTCCAACCAGAGTTGAAGCTTTCAGCACAAGAAAGTTCAGGGCATTTCTTCCTGGCTTGAACCCAGCACCATAATCCTGAGTTTTGACAAGGGATGAATGAGACTGCCTAACTCTCCCTAATAATTTGTGTTGTGTTGTGTTATTGTCTTTTTCCTGCTCTTCACTTCTCTCTTCAATAATTAAACCTTTGAACCCAACTTACGTGTAAGTGTGCTGATTACCACCAACCTAGCTTTAATTTGAGAGCTTTGCACAGTCATAGTCATAGCTCATAGGTGGCTGCAAACTAGGGTTTCCACTTCCATCTCATCCAGTTCATTCATAACAAGTACTTGTTTGTTTCAGATATTTATGGCACATTGAAGTTTTCGAGTAAGGCCAAGTACAACATGCTGCGAAACATTTATGCCAATTTTCATGTGACAGATAAATAATACCAGTAAATTTGTACTCATAAAATAACAGATAAATACCAGTACAGGGTCATCGTATATTGGCATCTCCATGGATTTCCAGACCAAGAAAGAAAATGAAAAAGAGACATGTAAGAGGTTCACGGGAGCTTATAGAAACAAGACATGGTACTTGTTTGTTAAAATATGAAGTGAAGCATAGCAAGATCACTTGGCTCACTGTAGTGGAGAGAAAAAGATGCCCCAGAAAATAACATAGCTCCAAATCAGTCATTTTCTGGAGAGGAAAACCAAGCATGCGTGGCCCTTCCACTAGAGAGGAAGGGAAGCTAGCAAACAAGTACCTGTTGGTCACGGGTGAGCCTGCACTGCACTCATTATTCGATTTCTATGGATGACTTGGGCTCTATCGATTTCCTTCCACCTGACCGACCTGGATGACACTCGTGTCAATTCACCTGTGTCCTCAAAACCCTTGTAATTTACACTCTAATCTCATCTCTATATATAAACCACACTGCCTTATTTCCCTCTACCTTCACAGTTACTGTCCCGTGCTTCTGTTAATATCTTTACTATTTTCTTACCCTTTGTTTACATCATCCAAAACAAAACAGAAAAATACAACCACTTTATATTCTATTCTAAGAGAGATGAGGCGAGGAAAACTATTGGTGAAGTGATGCACAATATCACTTGGTTCTTTTCTCACACCAATAATTTCTTTTGAGATTGAGTCACCAATAACTTGTTCTACAGTGCCCTTAAAAACTATACTTTAGAATCAAATTAAAAACTAACTAAACAAGAAGATCAAAATTAAAAAAAATGCATACATTGCATTCACTAAACTAAACAAATGTATATACACGACATAATGAACATTCCATGCTACGTAAGACGACATACGCAGATCATGTCTGTAATCTACACTACAAACTCAAATGGAAAGTGTATTTTCCATCCTGCATCAGAAAAAAGATTTCACTGTGATGCTAATTTAATCTTCGAGCATATACCTGTTCCTTCTTGCACCAAAAGCAAATCTCTGTGGATCAAGTGAAAAATTAGGATGACAAGATATTGATAAATAAAAATATTACAACCATGACATCCTATATATATATATATATATTAAATGTTTTGCTTCTTTATTTTACTTAACTGAGAATATCTGAGAGTAGGCTTTGATCCCCGTTAGGAAACGGATGTATGTGGGCTTCATTGATCCATTGGTAGGGATGGATCTTATATTTGGAACCAGATATTCAGCAACCTAAGATATCCGTCCAACCACATGTAAGTCCAAATAAACATGAGATTTTATCCACAAATAAAGGAAGATTTTGAATTTAAGTTATGGCATGCTGGTAGTTTTGGTATGTTTATGACCAGAAAAGACCAAATGATTTTGTAATTCACAGACCATCTTTGGGTTAAATAGAAGCCAAAGAGTGACTGATACATCATTAGACTACTGAATGATGAACAAATTCTTACAACATCAGCTGGTTCTGCCAGAACATTGATGAAAAACTTTGCCTGCAAACCACAGGTTATTATCATTTAATCACAAACCAGGTACAAGATGATTAAGGACAATATTCTATGAGGATTATATCACCTGCTTCGTAGTAGCACCAGACATGAGAAGATCAGTTGTAACCATTCCTGGCTGCAACACAACAGCATTGACTTGAGTGAAAGGATGAAATAACACTAATAAGTCCTAACAAAAGAAAGTAGAATGACATTTTGATGGAGAACTACTGAACTATCAGTCTTTCAAAAAGGCAAGATAAGGCAATACTATATATCTAGGGATAGGCACCATTCCTAGCAAGTATATCACTCTTAAGTTGGACCATTCTATGAAATTGTCTGGTGATTCCAAATGGCCTTTTATTGGTCTCTTTCAATGATCATCTTCCAAAAAATCAACCAAAACTGAAACAGTTTCACCATTTTACCAGACATGATTATATCAGTATTATAAGAAACACGGTGTTCAAACAATTAATATGCCCATAGTTATATGAGAACATATCTTCTGATACAGTAATGCTATCCTAGTAAATTAAGGGTTCAGATCACTGGAAGAAATTGGGTAGTGGCCTAACAATCTGATACCTCTCAAGTATACACACACTCACATTCATACATACAGGTAAACTTGTAGAAGATGTGATAGACCATATATTTGCAAGGTAAACTAGCAAATTGTGATAGCTAATACCAACCTAGCAAACATTAGATCTTGCAATTTGTCACACCTATGTTTGCAGAATTGCTTCCCTTTTTTTCAGAGAAGAGAAATATAAAGGACAGAAGAATCCACTGAGCATCTAATTGCATACCGACAAGTTATGCACTATGACATCTTTGACATCTTGCATCTGTAATTCTGCCTGCAAAAGAAGTTGAGATTTGTATTACATACTGATATTTTGGGAAGAAACCACAATTCATATTTGGCGAGAGACACTGTAAAAAGAAGGGCTCAATCTGCTCCCACATAAGACAGAAAAGGAACAAGAGAAAAAATAGAGGGATAAATCGGAGCATTTTAAATACAGAGTATTCTGTTGTACAATCTGTCTCTAAAAAGTTTTTAGCTCAAAACAAGAAATGATTAATTTTAGACTTAAGGCTACTTGTATAGACTTGTTCTTTTGGGCACAAATTAATTTGTGTAATTTCATTATACCTCCTCATCTAGTCTTATACTCTTCCACGAGTCTGAGTGACGTGTGCATACAGTATTTAAAATGATTAATTTTAGACTTAAGGCTACTAGTATAGACTTGTTCTTTTGGGCACAAATTAATTTGTGTAATTTCATTATACCTCCTCATCTAGTCTTCTACTCTTCCACGACTCTGAGTGACGTGTGCATACAGTTGATAAAATTGGAAAGCGCAAAGTTAAAAAAAAGTTAACATAATTGGTGCATTTTCATGATTAAGGTGGTATGATACTTTTGGAAATTGTATTGATGTACTTATGAAAGAAAAGTGACCATCATTGGAACTTGTGAATTGTGACCGCATAAGTTAACAGCGTGTAACAAATACAAGGTGTACCTGTAATGATTTTGTGAGATGCACCACACTACGCTTTGTTGCTCCATATGCAGCAAACCTATGGTATTGTTAAAAACAAAATAAATAAATAAATAAATAAATAAAACAGAATGAGCTATCACAAAATAATGACTCAGATAATGTATTTCAAATTATTCATATCACTTGCATGTACCTCAGAAATAAGAGAATGTAGTTGAACCTATGACAGCTGAATATATCACAGAATTGTATAAGCATCCTACTTGTGCCACACTATCATTCAACTTTTAACATGACACATAGATGCATTAAGGTATACTATTCTAGTGGTATCATCAAATGTAGCAGTAAAAGGCTGGTTGGTAAGGCACAGTTCAGCATGTTCTCTGTATGGTACCGAGATGCAGCTGACAACAAGTTGAATGAGGATAAACACTGGAATTAGACACAAAAATATGGGATCCATGTGTGTGAGTAATTTTGGAGGGAAATGAACACACAGGAGCCTTTAGTTTCTCCATAGTGAAAAACTGATAATTAAAAACTAAGATCAACCAAAATTGTAGTTTTATGCCTTCCTGTATTAGGTTTGCTTTATACGGTTCCAAGATCTTTAAGGATCAAAAAAGTTCAGTGTTGCCCACTTGAGGCGAATCACTAACAGTTCCCACTCAAACAAAATATGGTTGTACAAGAAACGTATGAATTCTATCCAACTATAGATATAAAAAGCTAAAAGAAACTGCATGATGTAAAACCTTGGGGTAGGTCTTCCATCAGAACCAGCTCCATCGATGTTGAAAACATGACCACCTCGAGGCTGATCCAACATCATCTTTATTGCCTACAGAACAACCATGCAAGACTACTGCATGAGAATCAACTTGGTACAGGCTACTTACATAGGAACAGAAGTTTCTACCTCACGGCAACATATCATCAAACCAAGTGTATTTGTAGTGACAACTTCACTGCATATGTCGTGCCAAAATCATGAACCCAGTGTATTACAAATACAGTAGATAGACAAAGGTAATTAACTTTAAAGACAACATTAAGGAGGACCAGAAAGCTCACATAAGATCTTCGTCTGAGGCCTCTGCCAGGGGTTTATAGCTATATGCATTTGATCCTGCATTATTAATCTGCATCAATCTCACCATAGGACAAGATCGAATTAAATCTTCCTCAAATAAATTGACCTTTTTAAAGAAGATAGAAAACAACTTCAACTGCTATATGAACTGAAAATGAATGAACGAGCAAGGAAATGCATAAGGGATGTACACATATTTACTGGAGGAGTAGTAACTCTAAAATGAAAACAACAAAATAATAGCCCAATAATCCAACACTTTCTCATATATAGTTGTGATTCAACTTTTAGATTCAAACCGCAAAAGAGGAATACATTGAGGGCAGTTCTTAACAATAGGATGGAAATTTTGGTAGCAATATTATTATTAATACCGGAGCTACTATCAATACAATTGCATTCAGTTCTTCAATAGAACTCACAGCAGTCAAACATGGTACTCGGGGTAGCTGCACATTATTCAGAATAACATATTTTAAATTTGTATAAGAGAAAAAAAATATTTAAAACAAAAAACCCATCTAGCTGCATTTAGAATAATCAGTCAGATTATCAACAAGAGCAGTATAAACAATCTTGAATGTAATGAACATTCATAAGCATAATTAAATAACCAAAACAACACAATGCTTAACGGGTGACATAAAAGGAATAATAGTAAAAAAAATACAAATAAGGATCAAAATCAGTACCCATATATCAATGTAATTCAGGTTCTTTTGCGCAAAGGCCACCAAGTCCTTCACATCTTTCCCTTCTCTAACATCACATTTAGTACCCTGTAAAGAAAGAATTGAAAATTTAATTAGAACCAGTATCGTGAAGTAGGAGTAAAATACTGTAAAAATAAATAAAATATAAATCCCATGCCTGAAATTACAAGCCAACACACACACACAGACACACAGGTGAAACCTGACAAAAACAACACTAAAGAAAATAAAATTAAACCTAACAGTCACAAGAGATATACCCACAAATGCTGCTCACCAAACTCTTCTCTAAGGCTCTGAACAGTAGATTCAACTCGTTCAGCTATGGACCAAAGAACAAAATAAAAAAAAGACATCAACAGGTAAGCAACTAAACAACTAAAAGAGCCAACCACTTGGTACTTTAATATTAAAATTGAAATAGATACTCAAATCACATCTCTGTTTTAATAAGGTTTAATCTTTAAAATGAGTTTTAACATACAAGATGATGAAGATAATTATTTTCTCAATAATACTCATAAAAAAATCAATTGGTAAACTATCAAATCAAGAGGTCTGGGGGCAAAAGAGTGCTTCTTGGTTCTCCAAAGCAACATGCATCCTAAACAGAATCCCCTCTCAGAAAATTTAAGAAAGAAGACATTACCTGATCTTGAGCAAATCAAGACGTTATCTCCTGCTCTGAGGAACTCTCTGGCGAGAGCCAAACCAATACCTAATTAAGGACAACGAATCAATCCTAGTTTAGTTTGAAGATACTGAAAGTGAAAGCAACAAGAAACGAGACCTTTGGTTGAACCGGTGATGAGGACATTGTAAGGAGGAAGCATGGGGCTTCTTGTATTCTGGGAGCCTTTGGCTTTGGGTCTTAGTAAGGAAGCGTAGCTGCTCAGACTTGGACGAGCACCGCCACAACAACTGGTAGCAGGAATACTGCGACTGCGGTCGAATTGAGGGAAACTGCAAGAGAGTTGGGATTTGGATGAGAATGAGAATGAGAATGAGAATGAGCATGACAAGAGAGGTGTGGCTGCGTTCATGCCCATTTTGGCTCACAACCACCGCACAAGTCCGATTGCTCTATATCTCGCAATGCCGATTGCTCACGTGGTTGCCGCGTGATCTGACGTCCCATCTCCAAAGGATTTCATACAACGGTCCACTTTTAGTGACCTGCTTCTTTTTTCTTTTTTCTTTTTCTTTTTCTTTTCTTTTTTTTGCTATATATATATATATATATTATAAAAAATATATATTTTTTATAAAATAACTTAACACTTTCTCTCTTGGTTTTTCATCTTTTTGATAGCTTAGCTTTCGTGTAGAGAGATGTACATGTAGCATTCACTTTCAACCTTCTTCCAAAAAGCTAATCAAATGACAGATACTCTAAAATAATTCGGGAGATGAGATCAACCACCGTCTTAAAATTTTAGAGAGCTAGGGTTTTAACAAGTAGCCTTCATCTATTATTGCAACACTTATATACTATGAAAATAATGAGTTGTGAAAGCAACAACAAAATAATTTAGCTGTGTCCCGATCACGGCGTTGACATGTAAGACCCTGCCTCAAAAAATTTACCTTTTTATCGGGATCAGATGGATTACAGAGGGTTGCAACCGCGCTGTTAGTTTTTTCTGAATTATTATTCGAGTTTAATATCAAGGTATTCACGATTTTGGGAGAAGATAGAATTAATGTCCCGAGAGAGTAGATTATGTTAATATGAGTCCTCCGGTATGTCAGGAACATTTTTCGGAGAACGAGCTACATATTACGGATTTATTTAGTTTACGGAAGTAATAAATGTTATTTACTTTACCGTAAAAAGTGACTTTATGATAAGTCGATAATTTAGATAAATTTCCTTCGGGGAAGTTGTAGAGGACGTTTGTCACGCCCCGGCCTGAGTTTACCCTCCTAAACCCGAGTTAGAACGTGCGGGACCCATCACAAGAGAGATTTACTCGTAATCCCCCTTGAGAAGGGATAACCCTTTTTCCCAAACCATTTTCAACAGTCCAAACGATACCGGAATAGACCTCACAACCGGAGGTTATCCTGATTTCCGTATTTGGATCTCAAACCAATTACTTTAGAGGACCTAGATTTCTAATAATATTTGTGACTGCACCCGAATCCTGGTCAGACTGCCTACATACCCAGTACTCAAGGATCAATCCACACGTAGCTCTTATTTTAATTAACGTCCTAACCGGGCAAATCCCGTTTTTCTATATATCGGTCGAACTCTTAAAATGGATAGCACGCCTAATTCAGATCCGGAGTTTAAACTCTCCGCTAAAGTACTCACCGACCAACTATCTATCAGGAATATCCCGAACATTCTACCATACATGTCTATAACATCCATACACATACAAACAGAAAATAATGGCAAACGCATAATTATACAAATCCACCAAGGATATAATAGAAAATTTATCCCTAATAGCACTCTTGTAAATACCTAGTACTGCTAGGAGCAATATTGTAAATTCAGCCTAAACGGCAGCTTGGTAAATATACTAAGCTGCCAAGGGTATGTCTGAAATTACACCCTCAAGGTTAGTCCTGTAATTATCTATAACTGCTGAGGATAGTATCGTCTTTTTAACCTCAGTGGCAGTCAAGTAAATATACAAATCTACCAAGGGTATTTCTGGGATTTCAGTCCCAGTGGCAGTCTTGTAATTATCTCAAACTACCAGGGGTATTTTTAGAATTTCAGCCTTGATGGCATCCCTGTAATTACTCCAAACTGTCAAGGGCAGTTTCGTCCTTTCACAACCATGGTAAATGATAAAAACACCAAACCTTCCGCGGTAAAACCTAGGGATTTACCCTTTTATTACCTTAACTGCCTCGATCGGCCTGCCAGCCGATTTCAAGCCCAAACCCGGCCATTTCTGTACCCCAACCGATCAACTACAACATAAACACAATACCACAATCAAAAGGAAGACAAGAAAAATGGAGGGGAAAAGACTACCTCTCGATTGAACCACTACCGAGAAGAGGCAGCTCCTCCAACTATTCGATTCTCTCTCACCGCCGCTCCTCTCAGACAACGAAGCACACATAGAGGTTCGCCAAGTCAAGATGAAGCTGCCAACACCAGCCACGCTCGTCGTCGTGGTCGGAATCCAAAAACCTGATCCCAACATAGTCGCCTTCTCTGCTCCCTGGCTAGGCCTTGACGTGGCGTCTCCGAGCAGCTGAGAGTCTGGGCAGGCTGACGGGGATGAGGTGAGGCTGCTGGTGGTGGCGGTGAGGCAACACTCCTGGTGGTGTTGCTCCGCTGAAGAAGGAAGCAGAGGGAGGGAGAGAGAGGAGAAACGAGGAGAGAGAGAGAGACAGTCCCGGTCAACCCCTTCCCCTATATATATACCCAAAATCCAACGACCCAGATTGAATAATAAAAGTTACCGTGAATAGTAAATAGATATTTTACTATTTACCATACAATAACAACACATTATCCTTAATAACTTCTACATACGAACTCCGATTAATTCATAGGACATACCCACAAGTTCGTATTAACGTCCTCTAGAACTTTTTTGAAGGAAGTTTCTCCAAATTCTTGACTTATCGCAAAGTCATCTTTTTATGGTAAAGTAAATAACATTTCTTACTTCCGTAAACTAAATAAATCCATAATAAACATCTCGTAGCTCCGAAAAATATTCTAGACATACCGGAGGACTCGTATTAATATATTCTACACCCTCGGGACAATTATTCCATTTTCCCCTAAAATCGAGAATATCTTGATATTTAATTCGGATATTAATCCGAAAAAAAATAAAAGCGCAGTTACAACCCTCTGTAATTCGCCTGATCCCGGTAAAAAGGTAAATTTTTAAGACGGGGTCTTACAAACTACCTCCTTACAAAAAAATCGTCCTCGAAATTTCTACTGCGGGACATAAAACTAACCGTCTTTCTCAATGACACCATACAATTAAAGATGATCCACAAAGCTTGTCTCTTAGCTCTTCTCGAGTTAATTCCTGAAATGGTAATTAAGACAATCTGATAATTTTTCGAGACATAAACGTAGACTGACTCATACTTGACATGTATGCTCTACTTTTACAACCGTCACACTTGACACCAACGTCTTTCTCGTGGAAGGACGAAAATGCTACAACCCATCACCGTAGGGGAAACTCATATGTCTCTCGCACCTTTCAAGATAAAAGGAACATGCACTTTCTTCACTAGCTTTTGAGGCTATGGACGTATTATCACATGCGTCCTTCAATCAAAAATTCTCATTTCACGTTCCTGGTACCCTAACTTTCGATCACCGGCTCGAACAAACTCACATACCACAATGCGATCTCAAAACTGCTCACTCGAGCTGATGAATCCGCTAAGCGACTTCACGCCAACATGGATGCCATCTTCACATACTCAATCATAATTGAATTTCCTCATCTTACCTCACTCTCTTAGGAGAGAGTCTACAGTAAGGCATTTCACAACCATAAGAGCTAACAAGCTCGCACACTAACTCATGTGTGCTCAAGTCCTGCCTAAAGGACAGAAATTTAGCTCAAAATCCTGCATGCATCTCATGGTACTTCCATAATCAAGTCAACATTACAATCCAGTATTGCACCAATCAGCTCAACATATCTTAAGTGCCAAGTCCATATATATTTATTACCCGTCAACCCAAAAATCTACTTCCTCATGAGTGGGTTTTATTCTAAGAGATACCTCGATCTCTTTTACCAAAATTCAACCACCACTCAAGCAAGCGATCACGAGCAACCCGAACCGTCTTCAACAATAGCCGTAGAAATTTGGAGTACGTCACTTGTACATTAAATATAATATTCAAAACTAGCGTGGACATGTCAGCCTCCAAGGCTATGGCTAGAACTTCTCAAACGTGGAAAGTTTTAGTATGAGTTGACCAAAAACTAATGCCAAGAGTAATGGTTCAAAACCATAAATTCAAATTTCATTTTCCCCTGAAAACAATCCAGGCCTTACACAAAAAGTTAATAAATTCTCGCCCCATGGCCAAATATAAATTCAATCCCGGCATGCAGTGTAACACCCCGTCCTAAAAATTTACCCTTTTACTGGGACCAGGCGTGTTACAGAGGGTTGTAACTGCGTTGTTAGTTTTTCCGAAATAATAACGAGTGAAATAACTTGGAAATTTATTAGTAGTATTGATGCGTATTCGTACCTTCGAGAAGAGTGCTAAAGTGTTAGGAGTCAAGGGACGCTCAGAAACGACTTAATTAAAGGGGTCATAGGTTGACTTTTTGCTACGTCCAGTTTCTCTGTAAACTTCCTTCACAAGAGTTGTAGTGCTCGACGATACGAGTTCGTGGACATGCGGCATGTGTGAATCGGATACCGTGTGGAGAAGTTATGGTCAACCAAAGTTGAGTTTCTATTTTTAAAAAGTATATAGATAGAAGGGATGGGTTTCCAAAAATGGAAAGAACCCATTTTCTTCTCCAATTCCATGTGCGCACGTTCCTTCACTATCCAAAATTTCGAACTGACCCGACCCGGACCCGGCCGACCCGACTCAACTTTTACGGCGAGCTCCGGTCACCGGAGACGTCGAGGCCGGTCGGGATCTCTTCCTCTCCTCCGTGCGAGCCTCCCTGTGGTGGTGGCGTTGTCCAGTTCGGCCTGAAACGGCGCATCTAAGCTTGGACAGTACAGTGTCAAAACCCGGTTCCCGACCCGACTTGTTCTCCGGCGTGGGGAGGCGGCGAGGCGTGAAACCAGCTCAGAAAGGACGACCAAGGCTTTCTGGACAGACCTCCAGTGATGTTGAAGCTCAATACGGCAAGAGCAGCGGTTGAGCTGGAGGCAGCCCTTTGAGGGCAGTTTTGGGCCACTTCCGTTCTAAATTGATCAAAACCCTAGGTATTAAAGTTGTTCCCCTTGCTTTGATCTTCATCTTTCATGTTGTAAGTTTGGGAAATTCGATGTTTTTCGTGGAGACGCGTGACGCCCACGCACAGCCACAGACGGCCATGATTTGACTTTTATACAGTTGCAGACCATGATTTGACTTTTATACGGCTGCATGCCATGATTTGACTTTTATACGGCTGCAGACCATAATTTGACTTTTATACGGCTGCAGACCATGATTTGACTTTTATACAGCTGTAGGCCACGATTTGTTTTATACTGGCTGCATACCGGGATTGGATTTATGTTTCGCTGTGGGCCGAGAAATTATTTGTTTTTGGCGTAAGGCCTGGATTGTTTTCAGAAAAATGAAAATGAAATTTGAAATTATGATTTTGAACCATTATTATTGGCATTGATTTTTGGTTCACTTACTCTAAAGCTTTCCGCATCCTAGCCTGGGAGGCTGACATGTCCACGCTGGTTATGGATGGTATATAAGTTGGACTTCTATTTTTAGAAAGTATATAAATAGAAGGGATGAGTTTCCAAAAATGGAAAGAACTCATTTTCTTCTCCACTTCTACGCGCGCGCGTTCTTTCATTATCTAAAATTTTGAACTGACCCGACTTTTACGGCGAGCTCCGTCCATCGGAGACGTCGAGGCCGGTCAGGATCTCTTCCTCTCCTCCGTGCGAGCCTTCCTGTGGTGGTGGCGTGGTCCAGTTCGGCCTGGAACGGCGCATCTAGGGTTGAACAGTACGGCGTCTAAACCCGGTTCCTGACCTGACTTGTTCTCCGGCGTGGATCGGTAGCAAGGCGTGAAACCAGCCCAGAAAGGACGGCCAATGCGTTCTCGGTGGACCTCCGGTGGTGTTGAAGCTCAACACGACGGCAGGAGAGGCTGAGCTGGAGGCAGCCCTTTCGGGGCAGTTTTGGGCCACTTCCTGTCTGAATTGATCAAAACCCCATGTATTAAAGATGTTCCCCTTGCTTTGATCTTCATCTTTCATGTTGGAAGTTTGTTGAAATTCGGTGTTTTTCTTGGAGGCATGTGACGCCCACGCGTCGCCATCTGTGGCTGTGCATGTAGGCGTGTCCGGCGGTTTTGGGAGTTCTGGTTGCTCCTATAGGCTTCCTAGGGTTGTTGTGGTTGCATGTAGGTGGTTTTTGGGTGAAGTTGACATGTTTGAGGGTGGTGGCGCGTGGGTCCCACGAGCAGCCACCTGTGGTGGCACGTGGTGGTGTGTCTGGCATCTTCAGGGGCAGTGAGTTGTCCTAGGTTCATGTACTCGCCAATACAAGCACGTGGATATATAATTTGCCGATTTTGGTTATCGTTTAATGTGACGTTCAGTCGAATCGTGTCATTATTACCTTCGTGTGGTAACTAAGGTCGATTATATATTTGTAGGTGTATATTGATCGACCAAGTGTTAAGGATTTACCATGTGGCGGTAGTTGACGCAGCGAAATTTTGAGGAGAGTAATTTCCACTGAGGGTGCAATCTCAGAAATACCCCTGGCGGTTTTGTTTATGTACAAGGCTGCAACTTAAGTCAAAATTCCTTAAATGCTCATGATAGTTCCCGTTAACTACAAGGGTGCCTATTGGGTGGTTTTACTTATATGCCCTTAGGGGGATTTATATATTTACATGGTTGTTTTTATTATATTTATGTGTTTGGATGTTATAGATAAGTATGGTAGAATGTTTAGGATTATCTCGATAGATGATTAGTGGATATCTCAGTGGAGAGGTTGAACTCCGGTTATGATAGGTGTAAGCTATCCATATTATTAAATCGACCGATAATTAGAAAAGCGAGATTTTACCCGGTTAGAGCGTTAATTAAATAAGAGCTACGTGTGGCTTGATCCCTGAGTACGGGGTATGTAGGCAGCGTGACCAGGATTCGGGTGCAGTCACAAATAATATTAGAACCCTAGGTCCTCTAAAATGATTGGCGTCTGTGAGTAGCTGAGGGTCTGGGCAGGCTGACAAGGATGAGGTGAGGCTGCTAGTGGTGGCGGTGAGGCACCACTCGCGGCGGTGTGGCCCCGCTGAAGAAGGAAGCAGAGGGAGGGAAAGAGAGGAGAAATCGAACTATTATCTAATGATCTCCCAGATATTTATCTAATTTGGAAAAACCTATTATAGGGCGTGCGTAATGGTTTGTCATAAATTTCTGGGAGAGCATTATGTAAATAAAAAGTTTATTTCAAGTGTTTATTATTTTAGTATTAGATTTTGTCCACTCACTCTAACGTCATGATTTTAAATGTTTTCCCTTGGGCCCTTCGTTTTCAAATGCCCAGTGTTGCAGGGTTCCTGAGAGGAGGTCGCGTGTACCAAAGTCGGGACATAGTTAATTAATCCGCTGTCACAACAAGATTATTTAGGTATCACTTCCGTTTAGATTGCTCTGATTACCCCGATTTAGATAGTTGAATAGGTTGTTGATGCATAGTTGAGATTTGGGGAGCATGTTGGCTCTAGGAGTTGGGGGATACTTTAAATTATTCATTGAAGTGCTGAGTTGGTTTGTAGGAAGAGTTGTCCATTTCAAGGGGGTTTCGATAAGAGGTTCGCTTGAGGTGGTCCTCACAGGATTTACTTTGGGTTAAAACGGTTTAACTCGGGGTGGGTCCTGACATAAAAGGTATTATAATGTTCACAATAATATAAAATAGTCAATAAAATGCCGAGTTGGGCCAATTTTTCCCGATTTGGGCAGATTTTTTCTGAGTTGGGCCGATTTTTTCAAAGTTGGGCCGACCACTCAGCCGATTTTCTTCCGGCTGACTTTGTACTCTGATTTTCCTAAAATCGCCTCGAGTGGACGCCGACTATAGAGTACTCGACCGATTTTTAGAACATTCGGTTATATATAACCACTTTTAAAATTATTTGATTTAACAAAGATATAAGATATGACTATTGAGATTAATTATGACACATATAGGCTTTGACATGGTTTGTTAAGACACCATGATCATGATATGATGATCCGTATGTTGAAATGAAAAAAAAATCACACAGACATCCATTGTTTTGAGTGAAAAAAAAAACAAAAACCAAAAGAACATGGTTCAGTAGGCAAATACTGCTACTTATAAGCAAATACACGCTGGTCATGTGTTGCACTATCGTCTACTTGTTATATATGTTGCTTATAATATAACTCCTAGCTCAAATTTATATTGGCCCACTACCAATATCATCTCAATCAGTCAATTCGACTTGATAATGTTAGAGAGTTTACATCAACAATTTTTGATGATTAATGTACATGTGGATTGATGTTTGATATCATGTTCCTATGTACACACCCTAAAGGTCTTGCAGGAAATCAATAATAAATGACTACAATGGTAGTTTGAATTTTGGTAATACGCACCAATATTTCTGCTTAGGGTTATGCAATATTGCATGCAGTTATACTAATTCATTTATGAACCATCACTATTTAATATGTCTATGCGTGAAAGGTAGTGATTTATGCATTTATGTGCCAAAATTGTGCTGCCACAACTCACTATGATGGGTTCTTAGTATGAATAAGTATTAATGTTGGATATAAATCTCCAACCATAGTCTTCTATATTGAAACCTTGACAGGAGATCTCATTACCGCTATTTACGGAATGTCACTTATGAGACAATCTTCCCGCCGTTAGGGAAAGATAAGAACATATAATGTTCAATAGTAGCGACAAGAAATTGTTGTAGATTGCCCCCACTTGTGACCATGATCCCCAAAAAATGCACAATATTAAAGTGTGTGGAATAATTGATGTTCATGACGTAATATATTTGATGCCTGATAGGTTATCTAATATTATTAAAGTGATGAGATCATATATATATATATATATATACATGCTGCAAATGCTTGTAAGGAATGACGTCATATTAAGTGACATGGCAACACTTAATGAATTTGGTGTTGACGCTGCCACCATGAATGGTAGCATAGTGACTCCAAAACGTGGCATAAAACTGTCTTAGCCGACGAATACCTGATGATCAGAATCACAACATGCCTACTAATGTTATATAACTTGTTTACTAAGTGTTAAGTAAATGTTATGTTTCAAAAACAAACTATACATAGAAGCTTCAAACAAGATAATGTTTACTAAGTGTTAACTTGATATTGAAATTGATAATGTTGTTGTAGATTTGGATTTGTTTTTTGCAAAATTGAAATTGAAATTGATAAAACTTGAAATTAAAAATTGAAATTGATAAAACTTGAAATTAAAAATTGAAATTGATAATGCTGTTGAAATTGAAATTGAATTGAGGGTTTTAATAGTTTTAGTTTAATTGTTATTAAGGAATTTTAGGAATTTTTTTTTGTTACAAGAGGGGCACAAAGGCCCAAGAAAGAAAGACAACAAGAAACTAACTAAGAAACATTTGAGTTTCCAGCTCTTCTATCTCTAACAAGACCATCCAGATCATCTAAGTAAGCAGCAGAAGCATGAATAAGAGACTCTTAAAAGATGATGATACCAAGGGCATGGTCAATACTCATCTTGGCCAAAGAATCTACAAGCATGTTACACTCTCTGAAAATGTGGCTGAATTTAAAATTCTCCAAGGTAGAAGCAATATGATGACAACCAGCAATTAAAGATCCAAGAGGGTGGAGAGACAAATCAGTTCTTTGCATCAAGTTAATAAGAATAGCAGAGTCTGTTAGAAAATATGTCAAATATTACAAATATATAATAACATAAATTTATTATAATTAAATAAATAATTTTAACTAAAAACTCATAATACAAATATGATGATGAACACCAATGTTACCAACTTGGATTCAATGATAGGAGGATGTTGAAGGAAGTCATGTGTCTCACACACTTTCCTTAAGAAAAATTATGCCTTCTCTTCTGTACAAATGTTTGATGACACTTGTCTCCTAGGATACAATGACTGCTTGTCCCTTGAAACTGCACTGCTACTAAAGACACTGAAAGAACTTGAAGTACACTTGTAGACTGGTCAAGTGACCCGAGTTTGTTCTCAACTGAGTAAGGGGCAAGTTATTATTCATAGATATGATTCTCAGGTTTGTTTAACTGGATCTCAAGGTCATAGACTGATATCTCTTCTCTGTGAAGGAGTCAATAGAGAGTTCGCTCTCCTTGACCACTAAACGAGTCCTGTCTAGTTCCTGTAGGGGGTTCGCACCCCATGAATCTTAACGACAATGCCTTCTGAAACCACGGAACCTGCTCGAACTAGCCAAAAGCTTGGGCCGAAACATCATCTCACTTTAAATGCTAGAATTAGCTTAGACATATGTGACGCCATAAACTTCACACTAACTTGGCTCTAATTTTGGAGGTATATAGGATAAAGCATGACACTACCTAGGGTTGTATAAGTCCGTTGCACAGTGGTCTCCTCTGCTCCACGTACCTTAGAAATTAGGAGGTAATAAAACTAACTATAAAGCCTAGGTAATGACATCAAGTGTGTGTGAGTTTTTTGGTGTCGTGTGTCATGTCTATGTGTTTCATATGTCTTGTGTAGTGTGTGTGTGTATGTTCATGGTGTCGTGATTTTTGTTACATGTTTTCATCTTGCATAATGTTTATGTGTTCAATTGCATATTGTTTCATGTTGCATTCCGTGTGTGTTCATGCCATATTGCATTTTTGTTTCATACTTTCCCGTGTGTGTGCATTGCATCCATTCATGTTGTATTCATTCTTGCTTGTATGCCGTAGCTTTTAGATTTAATGCTAGCTTAGCTTAGTTTTTGGTTTCGTTTTTAATTTTGTTTACAATGATGCTACCTTGATCCTGTTCAATTGTGCCAGATTGGTTTTACAGGTTATCATGAATAACCAGTTTTGGACAAAAGACATTGAAGTGCTAGATAATGAGTTCTTTGGTGACGTTGGACGCAATGGTGTCGAGAACAATGGTGATGCCGAGCATACATAAGGCCGAGCAAAACAATGCCGAACACGGCATGGAACATGATCAAGTAAGCATGATTCAAAGGGCAGCAATGTAGCCGCGCCAAGCAAGGAAGACTTGGGAGACAATAAGCATAACCAAGTGACGTCACCATAGCGGAGCAACTCGTAGTTGGCCACCACAACCAGAGGAGAAGTGATGCCACTTTTGGAGAGAGTCTAGGCTGATAGACTATAAACATTAAGCGCTGCATGAGAGGCAACTCATTTCAACCGTAGCTGTGGAGGAGCCATCAATGAGTGTTTGAATATTTCCTATCCCTTTACTTTTATTGGTTAAATTGTATATGTGTTTGTTATGTGACTTAGACGCATGTTTAGGAAATTATGACATGATTTTGGGTTTACATTGAGGACAATGTAATTTTCTAAGTGTGGGGTAGAGGTTACATAGTAACATATTATTTTTACAAAAATTTTGAAATTTATAAAAGAAAACCAAATAAAAAAATTCAAAATTCAGAAAATTTAGAAAACCAATTTTTTTTTCGATTTATGTTTGTGTGTTTTTGTTTTATTTTGTGTCTTAGGATATACCCTTAAAAGTCTATAATGATTTTATCTTTGAATGCATAATTGATAGTTTAACATTTATTTTAAGAAATTGCAAGTTTCATAGATCTATGAATTGATATGAATATTTAAGATCTGGTTGATTATAAAGTATGCATGTTTGGTTAATTTGTTTCGAAATAACCTATGTGAGCTATTGAGCCTAAATGCTTTCTTCTTGAGTGATAATTTGCCAAATTTTTCGAAATTCACTATCATAAACCTCATCATTCTTTGCATATTCAGTAACTATGTGCTATAGCTTTTTAATGGACTCTAGAATTTACTAGAACTTGCTTATGTGATTTTCGAAACTTTATAATCATAACATGTCTTGATTTTAAATGTGATTAAATTTAATCTCTTATAGGATTACCATCATAGCCAAATAAAGCATATGCCTATTTTGTGCCCGTCGTGAGACTCCTTAGTTTTAACCCCTTTGAGCCTATGTTGAGCCTTTTATTTCATCACCTTTAAACATAATTCCTATGCTTAGAATAGCTAAATCTTTACATTGTTATCAAGACTTGGCAAAGTACTTTCGTTCAGCAACACCGTTTGATTGTGGAGAGTAAGGTGCGGTTCTTTCATGAATAATCCTATGCTGAGCACAAAATTCAGCAAATGGTGATTCATATTCATCTCCTCGATCACTTCTCAATACTTTTATTTTCTTATCGAGTTGGTTTTCCACCTCACTCTTATAGAGAACAAACTTCTCTATTGCCTCATATTTGCTCTTCAGCAAATACACATAGCAGTATTCCATGCTGTCATCGATAAAGGTAATGAAATATTGGTTACCATCTCTTGACTGTGTTGGTTTTAAAACACATACATCGCTATGAATTAAATCAAGAGGTTCATTGTTTCTTTCAACGCTTTTGAAAGATGATCTCGTTAGTTTTGCCTCTACACAAGTCTCACACTTATGTTTCGCATCAACTTGGAATTTTGGTAAGTGTTCCATATTAATTAGCCTTTGCGAAGTACCATAATTAACATGTCCTAGTTTACCATGTCAAAATTGGAAGACTCAAGCATATAAGTGGAAGTACTAGCTTTATTTATATTTTTGACAATAGTCATTACATTTAATTTGAACATTCCACCACTCATATAACCCTTACCCACATACATTACACTCTTAGACAAAACAACTTTGTTAGACTCGATCACAATGCGGAAACCATGAGTGTTCAGTGGTGCACCAGAGATAAGGTTCTTGCAGATATCAAGAACATACACAACATTGTTCAAAGTTAGCTCCTTTCTAGAGGTCATCTTTAGAACCACCTTGCCCTTGCCCTCAACGACAGATGTGGCCGAGTTCCCCTTGTACATTATCTCCCTATCAGTGCTGGGTTCAAATTTGGAAAACATCTTCTTATCAGCACATACATGGCGAGTTGCTCCAGTGTCGAGCCACCATTGCTTTAGGTTTGAGCCCACCATGTTCACCTCAGACACCACAGCAGACAGGTTCATGTCAGAGATATCCCTTATAACTTCTTCAATCATGTTGGCTTTCTTATTCTTCTTCTTTGGTTTGTTGCAGTCAACAGCTCTGTGACCAGTCTTGTCACAATTGAAGCACTTGCCTTCAAATCTAGGGTTCTTAGAAATGCCCTCTCTTGGTCCGAGCTTGGACCCTTGATTTTTGAACTTCATGGTCTTAGAGCTTTGACCCTGCTCCACAACATTTACCTTAGCAGAGTTGCCACTAACCCATATCTTCTTTTCAGATCCTCGGTTGTCTTCTTCAATGCGAAATCTGACCTCCAGATCTTCCAAGCTCATTTCTTTTTGTTTGTGCTTCAAATAATTCTTGAAGTCTTTCCAAACTGGTGGCAATTTCTCAATAACACATGTCACTTGAAAGCTTTCTCCAAGCTTCATCCCTTCAACGTGAATCTCATGTACGATCAACTGGATTTCTGAGAATTAACTCATCACAGTTTTGAAATCAACTATCTTATAATCAAGGAAGTGGCCCACAATAAATTTCTTGGCACCGGCATCCTCAGTTTTATATTTCTTCTAGAGGGATTCCCACAGCTCCTTAGCTGTTCTCATGCTAATATACACATTGTACAAAGAGTCAGCCAAGCAATTTATGATATAGTTTCTACACAGATAGTCACGACTATTCCCTGCATTCACATCTGCAATTTTTGCTTCATCATCTTGCTCATCTTCATTGAGCTCAAGAGCTTTCTTAGTCAGAAACCTTGCCAGATTCAGAGTGATCAAATAAAACATCATCTTTTGTTGCCACCTCTTGAAGTGCAACCTATTGAACTTCTCAGGTTTCTCACCATGAGACACCGACACAGGTACATGAGCAGCAGCAGCAGCAACAGCATGAATGATTGGCACTTGGGTTGAAGAGCTACTCCCATCAACAGACTTCTCAAAATTAAATTCCATTTTCTGAAAATGTTAACAATACAAGTTAATATTGATTCATATCAACAATATTCGCAATTGGTAACACAAAATAAAGGCAACATCAATATTAATTTGGCTACTCCTCAATCCGTTCGGTAATTCTAGTCAGACACGACCAGGTAAGAAGATTAAGCTTTAGTGGAGCGTGACTCTCTTAAGAACATTGCCTCAATGGTTCTAGCCTAGACATCATGCCAAACTGAGTACGCCTAGTTGGAAAGATTCATAAACAAAAGCAATATTAATTTGTCTTAAAACTGTTAAAAAATATGTCAAATATTCTAAATATATAATAACATAAATTCATTATAATTAAATAAATAATTATAACTAAAAACTCATAATACAAATATGGTGATGAACACCAATGTTACCAACTCTGATTCAAGGATAGGAGGATGTTGAAGGAAGTCGAGTCGTGTGTCTCACACACTTTCCTTAAGACAAATTATGCATCCTCTTCGGTGCAAATGTTTGATGGTACTTGTCTCCTAAGATACAACGACTGCTTGTCTCTGGAAACTGTACTGCTACTAAAGACATTGAACGAACTTGAAGTACCTTCGTCTATCACCATAACACAACTTATAGAGGGAGAAAGAAAACTCAAGTAAGGAAAGATGCTTTGAGTTGGTGTGTATAGAATGAGGGATCGAGTCACCTAATTATATTGATGGGATTGGAGAAAAATTTGAATGTCATGAATAAGGTTACAACCTTTCATTAGACCACTACCATGCCATTGATTCATGTTGTTACAAAACTAAAAGACAAGGAAGTTGAAAGATCAACCATTACATGCATTACTTTGGTGACTATTTTCATTCACCTTTAACTATCAAAATGATTACAAAAAATCTTTTATTTCTATCATTTTTCCAATAGAGTCAAACTCTATTTCCAAATTAGAGATACTCAGATTGCTTGCAATCTTAAGACCATAATAAATGCCCCAAGCTTCAGCATCAATAATAGCACCAGTTCCTAAGTTTATTTGAAACCCAGAAATCCAATTTCCATTGTGATCCCTAATCACACCACCAGCACCAATTTTACCAGAAATAAAGGACCTAGTTCCATCAACATTAAGTTTAAACACATTCTCAGGGGGTTTTTTCCAAGTCAGACTGTAGCACACACCTTCATTAGACATTTTGGCCATAACAGCAGCATTTTTCCATTCAACTGTAGAATCAAGAATGATTTTACCAGGAAAACTAGGGAAAATGAACCTGGGATCAAAGATTTTTTTGTTTCTCCATCTCCAAAGAAACCAACAATCTCCAACAAAGAAATTACACCATTTAATACCCTTGTGAGTGACAGACTTGCAGTTAAGTTGAGCCGAAAGTCATCCATGCCAATCCAAAGTAAAAGAACTGGAAATAGATGCAGGTTTAGAAAAGAGTGCCAAACCAGCATAGCTTGAGGATAGTCTCTGAAAAGATGAAGAAAACTTTCACTATCATCATTGCAAACTTGACATATAACAGTATTAGTAAATCTATGACTAACACGTTGCTTATTAGTCAATAGTTTTTTTATGAAGCATCACCCACAAGAAAAGTCTTTTGCTTAGGAGGAATGTCAAGCTTCCATATATTCTTTCAAAGAGAGTTAGCAGATTGGTCAAGATCAAAAAAGGAGTTATACGCTGATTTGACAGTAACACAACCATTAGAAGTTGCACCCCAAATTTTGGTATCAACACCACACTCAGTAAAACCAGTAGGAATATTAATGATCAAATTCACAATATCATTAGAAGCAATAGAAGATAACAAATCAATATTCCAACTAGTCTTATCCCAAAAATCGCTAACAGTGGCATCATGGATGATATTAGCAGAAGGGAGCGCATATGAGATAAGAGAATTAGAGGGAGAACCCAAGAATCATACCAAAATTGTATAGTTTCACCATTACCAACACGTCATTTAAGGCCTTTCCTTAGTAAAGAAGCTCCATGAGAAATACTTCTCCAAGTATTAGAAAAATCAGAAGGAGTTTGATAATTAAGCCCAGAGACCAGAATTATCATGCCAAATCCTCCAACTAGCTTTAGCAAGCATAGCCTGGTTCATATCGAAAGTTTTCTTAATACCTAGACCCCCCAATTGCTTTGGTTGACAAACAGAATCTCATTTAACAAGATGGACTTTCCTCTTTTCATTAGTGTCACCCGATAAAAAGTCTCTATTGAGCTTATCAAGCCTATCACACAAGCTAATTAGAAATTTAGCAGTCTGCATAGCATAGTTAGGGATAACATGCAGAACTAACAGATTGCACAAGCACAAGACGCCCAACCATACTAAGAGTCTTACTCTTCTAACTAGAGAGTCTACTTTGCACCTTATCATAAATACTGGAATTCTAGGAATTTTGTTGTGTATTAAAATATTAATTGTTATTAATTGTAGGAATTCTAGGAATTGTTATTATATTCATAAAGATTGTTAATATATTGTTAATTAAAATATTAAAAATTACAATTAAAATTAAAAATTCAAATAATTTTTTAAAAATTAAAAATTCAAATAATTTATTAAAATATTAATGACATTTTCATTAATTTGATTCAAATTAATATTTCAAACAAGTTGAAAGACTTGTTTAGATCCACGAAGGGTTCAAAGGGCCAAAGGTCGGAATTGTCTGAGGGAATCTCTAGCAACCCTCAAACTTTGTTTCAGGGTCCCATGACAGCCAAACGTGCCACCCTTCTGGAGACTACGTATAGGCAGCCGAGCGTTTCCCATTCCTCGAGGCAGTAGGGCATCCCCTATTCATCATGCCAGTCGGGCGTCCCTTAGTGCTTGAGGCAGTTGTGGCCTCAGACCTAGACGGAGGTGACTGCATCCCGTATGCCTAAAATACACCGAGCGCCGACTCCGGGTCCTACTGCTTCGGATGATGGGTCATCTAGGGTACAGATGCCGCCACCTCTATATTTCTCCTGCTGATGATATCGGCCTTACTTGCAGTCGATGACTTATGAGCGTCAATTTATCCAATGCCCCCTCCATTGGCTCCATCAGCGGCTAACCAGTTCGTGCCTTTTGGTACGGATCTTATTTCTGTGAGGGTATCATCATCAGTAACAAAGACATAATTCGTCGTCTCAGCCGCATCACCCTCAGGTAATGAAAGATGAATAATTTGTTTTCTTATAATGTCATAATAAAGGTTCTCTGATTTAATAATCAATTTGTTATAGGCACCGTCGGAGCCAAGCTGACAAGGAATAAGAGACGTCCCTTCACAGGGAATGCTCTCGCGAAGACTGTGAGTACCTCAGGGAGGATTGTCATCGATACTAACGGGGATGACCATATAGTATCGGGCGGGAAGACGAGGACGTACTCCAGCCGTGTGAGAGCACTCATTAGGGATAAAGTCCCTATGTTGTGGTAAGACTAGGGCGAGATCCCGCATGAGGTTAAGGATATGGTCCACAACGCGATGTCGGTAAGCTTATAAAATGCCTCAATAATAATATGTATTATATTATTGATTTATAGAAAAACTAAACTAATAAACGGTTAAATGCAGGTGTGGTTTGATGTTCCCGCACACCTGAGGAACAGCTGGGCGGATGTTGTTCATAGAGGAAGGATGGAGGAGGCGACTAGGGAACATCTAGAAGTCAGCCGGTACGTCTAGCATATACATACGTTTATCTGTTAGAGTTTACTACCTCAGTAAAAGTTTACTAAAGGTAATAAACTTTAATTTTTGCATGTAAGTTGATTTTTCTTTGTTTTTAAACATTTTCCCAATTAACAAATAACAACTTATTATCTACATATTTTACCAAATTACATTTTATTAAATATTCTACTGTCATTGACTAGGGAAGGTGCTACAGCTGTAGATCTTTTAAGAAGATTAGTGCAGGGGAGTGATTAGAGATTATTGGTCTTTGGATTTCTGAATTTCAAGTTCATCTTGGCATCGGTGCCTGTGTGGTTGCAGAGGCTAGGGGTATTTAGTATGGTATGAAAATTGTCAGAAATCTTAACGTTCTGAAGCTTGAGGTTGAGTCTGATTTGCCATTCTCATAATCCTTCTCTCCAAGGTGATGATCATTGCTGGCAGCCACCATTTCTTGTGAGGGAATGCGACCGACCAATAATCAACTGCCAAGAGTTAATTTTTTTTTAATTCACCTGATCTTTCTTGAAAAGAAACAGAGCAATGGGAGTCTCAGATCAAAAATTCAAAACCCAGGAAATGCGTCAAACTCCTCGGTTACATAATAAACACATCCACTATTTATTAATAAAGTAATAGATTGGAATCATCATAAGAATAAAAATAAAATACTTTAATTTTTTTAAGAAAGAAAAAAAAATCGCATGGCACAAAATGCAGAAACTATATGCGATAATTCTTTTCTTTTCTGTTTTTTTGGCAAAATCCACAAGTACAGTTCTGATAAAAAACAAAAAGCAATTTTTCATTAAAAAAAATCGAGTATAACATGAGAGCAACAGAGACCGATCAGAGTACACTGTTTGAGTGATTCATCAACTTAAATTACATAACATATGACCATACACTTGGGTACAAAGTAACATAAATCCCACATTCTGAACCTCCCAATTTTTTTTTCTCAAAAGAAACTTCAGTTCCTAACAGCTGCATACTTATTATTTATATCAGTCCCTGTCGCTGCAGATCAGTATATGTCTTCTTATTATAGATGTTGCCCTCTCTATCTTCATACTCTTCTTCAAGGTCCGGGCGCCACTTGCTCACCCCTTGCCGTGCTTGTATCCTCTTCCACAATTCTTGTGCTTCCTGTAAAGTAGAAATTGTCAGCCTACTGGAAAAAGATTAATCCTAAACTAGACGATCTGAAAAATAAATAAATAAATAATGATACCTCAATTGATGTGATCTCATTAAAGTTCTTGGTGTTAGGTATGCCAAGGCAACGCATTCCATGCTGATGGCGCCATTCCTTAAAATGCCGCTCAAAAGCCCTACGCCCCCAGTAACTCTGATTACCACATATCTCACACTTGAATTCCTGAAACACAAAAATAGGAAAATATTAGTGTGAAAGAATGAATACATAGACCGATAGACAAGCACGCAAAAAGTAAAATTTTGGTTCCTTTCAAATTTAAAAACTCCCCAAGCACCAGAATATACATCTTTAAATACAAAATGAATATAGAGAAACTCCCCAAGCACCAAAATACACATGTTTGAATTGAGGCAACAGTAACAATATAGTATAAAGGCAGAATTTTAGGGCGTAATTACCTGACCAAGACCATGAAGCTTATACAGCCAGTAAGGTATGGGCTTCCCATCCCAACCCATTGGCAATTTGAGTGGATTATAAATCTGCTGCTCATCGTCATCACTTTCAGTATCAGCCTGTGTCTCTTCCTGCAAGGAAACAATTTCCAAGCAAAGCATTTGTTAGAGACAACAAAAAAATGGAAGACATAAGGAAAGACATTATCCTTTCAAAAAAACAAAGATATTATAAATAAAGGGAAGAAGGTGCAGGTATTAATGGATATAAACAAGAATAAAAACAGTTACAGGCTGGGTTGTCCATTTAATAGTTTCATGGGAATAAGGATGGCATGCAATCTACTTACATCCTCACGTTCTGCTGCAATTTCTTCATATGTCAAAGCCTGTTTTTTGACGATGTTGTCTTTTGTTTGCTCAATAGCCTGCACAATGCAGCAGATAATTTGTAAAAAAAACACCAATATTCAAAAGGAAATACAGGCTACAGGCAAAAGAGCAGGTGGGAATAAATAGCTAGGCAACATATACCAACCTCACTCAGTAAGTCACTTAATTTTTTCAATTTGGCTTCCAAGAAAGCAATTTCTTTTAACATGCCAACATGCTGTTGAGCTACAGCAGCTCCATTCTGTGCTGAACCGCGTGACCCTTTGGCAAAATGCTTCTTGTCCAACTTTTCCAGAGGTGTGTCCTGCGCAATAGCAACAAGACGTTGAACATAAGAAAATTCTAATATTACAAGGACTAAGACATAAAGCGATCTGAACCTCAGATAAGAGTATCCTTGTGTCTCAAACTTGTATATCATCTTTAAATGGGTCTACAGACAATGATTAAGAATGATAAACTATGTGAACCTAATTTCTTGTCGATCTAATATTATTACCACCAGACAGAGACAAGCACATCTAGGCCAATTCACATAGTTCCAACTGCTGGCTGCCCAGAATGCTGTTATTTTAAAACCAATGCATAGGAGAACATAGATAGCTAAATAGTATAAATTTTTAGACTATTTTTTCAGAATATATATATATATATATATATATACACACATTGAGTTTCAGGAGCGGGCGTCCGTTTTTTTCAAAAAAACAGATGATCAACGCTGGCCGTTGATTACTATAAGTGGTAAAAGAACGGTTAAAATGTAAACGAGTCTCTTCTCCCAAACCGGGTCTCCATTCCCACCTCCCAAGTCCCCAATTGCAGCATCAACCGCCACCCCAGGTTCTCCATCTTTGCTCTCCACCTACAACCTCCCGCCGTCTTTCCACACTGGTCTTTGCACCTCCGTTCACCGCCTCCCCTCGACTCGGAGCTCCACCATGGATCGACAAGCCCGTTGAGTATTCCATCAATAACAGTCAGAAATCAATATCTGCATCACAACCCCTTTCAAAAGACAATTGGATCACATACCACTCACCAAATCAATAAAAATCACAAAACTACTCCTCCAGTCATCCACAATTCAATCGTCCTCATCTCAAGCCAATTCGCATAACACTCATCACTTCCTCACTCTTATTCTATTTGGGTACACACATATTAATCACAATTCGCAATTCCAAATCCAACAATGATTGAATCAAAGTCCCGACGTTTTTCAACTGGTAATCAAATTTTTGCCAAAAAGATAAGGTGGGCAGCTGGTAGATCCGTGGTGGAGCTCCGAGTCGAAGGAAGGCGGCGACCGGAGGTGGAGAGGCCGGTGTGGAAAGACGGGGGACAAGGGCAGGTTGTAGGTGGAGAGCGAAGATGGGGAGGCGGTAGATGGAGAACCTGGGGTGGCAGTTGATGCTGCAATTGGGGACTTGGGAGGTGGGAATGGAGACCCGTTTTGGGAGAAGAGACTCGTTTACATTTTAACCGTTCCTTTATTACTTATAGTAACCAACGGCCAGTGTTGATCATCTGTTGTTTTGAAAAAAAAACGGACACCCGCTCCTGAAACTCACTATATATATGGTCCTTCTAATGAGGGATCCCTTTTTTTGACTATTTCTAGGGATAAGTTATTACACCAACTTCCCGATCAAATTTCAACATCTCCACCGTTCAGTTTGTTGGGCTACATCAGTAGATCACCTCTATAAAATTTCATGTGATTTGGTGATCGTTAAGGCATCCAAAGTTTCGATTTATTTTTAATGATCTTGAACGGTGTAGGTTTGACATAAGTGTTAAGTTTTTTGTTTTAATCTCAACCATCCAAGCTCATTAAAAATAGATCAAATGGTGTGGGCCTATCCCTAGAAATGAACAAAAAAGAGATCCCTCATTAGAAGGACCCTTTATTTATATATATATATATATATATATACAGCCGGGATATAATATATATATATATATATATAATAGTTAGAGAACAATCACCTTTGTGAGTAAAAGCCTCTCTGCACGTTGCTGTATGGTACCGCCAACTTTCAGTCCCATCAAAGTCAATGCCTAAAAGATAAAATAAAGAGATTAGCAATGGAAATTTGAATAATAAAGATATGCTCCAATGCCTGGCAGGTAAAATATGAAATATCAAGCTTTTTAACAATAGTTATCTAATTATCATCTTCAAGCTTTTAATATCACCATTACCTCCTTTAGCTTTTCAGGACCCAATTCCACCAGTTCCTCCACTGTGCAAAAGTAGTCAAGATCAATCACAGTCTGATGATCTTTAACATGTTCACTATCTTGAATCACATTTTCCCAATCTTCTACCTTACCATCTGCCCATTGTTCTTCAAATTCAGCTTCAACCTGCCACAGAAACACCATAATTTAATATTCTAAATCGATGTGAACTGATGATTAACATTATATTGTGTGCAGTAGCCCATTTGACAATCCCAGCCATCAAGTTCAGAAGTATATAGGTTACAAAATTCAATCATTTCCATGATTCAGTATAAAAAGATACAGTTTTGATGCCACAAATGGCATAAAATACTCGACATATAACAAAGACATGCACTAGACAATAAGTCATATACTGGAATATATTAACAGAATAAATAGATAGATCCTGAACACTTTTATTTCTGATTGATGCCTGAAGTTCTATGTAAAAAATGGTAGTAAACAAACCTTCAAGAATATTCTATCAAGATCTTGCAATGGCTCCGTCCGGTGGAAGAAATATGCCAGATACTGAACAAGATTTTCAATATATTCCCTGTACTGCCTGAAAGAATCCAAAACAAAATCATTCACAAGTTTTGTGTTAAAGCCACACAGGAAGCAACAAAATAATGATCAACAGTTCTTGTTCATGAAAAAATATCAAGAGCCAACCTCACCTTGTAGACGTGAGCTTCCGAGGAATCTTATGTGGTTGTGAAAAAGCATCAAGGTAAGCAGAGTACTCAATGGGCTCTCCAAATTTAGAATTGATAAACTCATTGTACAGTTCATGTAAATCCAGATAGCGTCCATAAGCTTCCTGAAAACAAAAGTAATTGTGAATAATGACAGGATAGAAAGAAAGCACTAAGCAAGAACCTCTCAGAGTAACAAAAGCAATATCTTGAGCTTAATTGAATGAATATGTCAAAATAACATATGATTGGCAGCGAGTAAAACATAAGAACAAATAAAAGCTAAGTAGCATATTACTGGTACGAGATTGAAAAGAAGAGACAGACTGACCTCTCCGCTGAATTCAACTTGAGGCTCCTCCTTGAGGAGTGCTTCATGCTCCTCATTAGCATCAACAACAAGTGCAGCTGGATGTCTCCGATGGTACTCACGGATCTGCGCATAGAAATAGTCATAAATTTACACAAGCAATACAATCTTTGCTCAAGAAAAAGCTACCTCTTTCAATCGATCATAGAATGCACTGAACACATTGGTGCCGGTGGCAGTTTGGCCTCCGAGAGCCGCAATCTCGTCCTTCCTGGCCCCATCGTTATCCTCATAGATCCCAATCTGAAAACATCAAGAAACCAATTCCTAAACCCTAGACTTTCATTGAAGCAGAGAAAGAGAGAGAGGGATCGAGATGAGTGATACTCACGAGTCTTTGTGTGGTGGTGGAGACGGTATCGATCATGTGGCGGACCCGGTGGCTCTGAGCCAAGCGTTCCTTGCTGCTCGTCGGCTCGTTCTGAAAGTCCTTCACTATCAGGCGCTCCAACCGCTCCACCTCCTCGTGAGCGCCACGCGTCACCTCCAGTAGCGTCGACGACATCTTCTTCTGCCTCCCCTGAGTTGCAGTTAGGGCTTTGGGGGTTTCTCTCTACTCCCAAATACAAATACCAACGTTTTTACATAACCTAGTTATTCTCGTTTCAACGTTTCTATACCCATCCCACGAAGGGTAATGCCGACTATTTCTTTTAAAACCCCAAAATTTAGACCTTTTATTTTGAATTTTAAGTTTGATTTCGAGTTTTTGTTTTGAATTTTTCTTATTCAAAAATCAAAATTTGGGGCATGAAATCCTATAAAAAAATAAAATAAAAATTAATGCCAAGGTATACCTTTATTTTTAATTCTCCTCCCTCTCTCGCTGTTGACTCTGTCGTTTTTAGTGACAGAACTGGGTGTTCAGTGGCACCACCACCACCACCAAGCTCAGCTGTGCTCTTGGGTTGAACAACATCAATGATATTTAGGTAAGTTGGATCTTTTTATTGGTTAATTTCCAACTGATCTTGTTTTCCTTTTCCGTTTTTATACATGAAATCTTTGCTAAACCAATTCACCCTGCTTTAAGATCAGAGGTTGTTTTATATGTCGCCCTGCTTTAAGATCAGAGGTTGTTTTATATGTCGGACGGAATGATAGCGTCGATACTATCTTATTGTGTTTCATATTTTGGTGGGTTCTTCATTCAAGTTTGATATAATCTTCTGAGTGTTGTTGCACGCTCCAGTATTTTCCATTGTCATGGATTCACAGGAAAACCAACCACAATCCCATCCAAACTTCAAATTGAAATATGTCTCCTCCATCCTAATTCTCGTCCTGGCTATCTCATTTAGTTTCACCAAAACAAACTTTCTAAAAACCCAACACCTCAAGTACACATTCTCAATAAATCCCACCTTGTTTCATACTGTTCTAGAGTTTATTCACCCATCCAAAAACACCATACAAACCCAAAAACCTGAACCCATTTCGCTTCCCCGCAACTGTGTCCTGTGGATGGCTCCTTTTCTCTCGGGTGGTGGCTACAGTTCAGAAGGTTGGTCGTATATTTTATCCCTTGATGAACGGAATAGAACCCCCGGTTTCAGAATGGCTATTGAGCAACATGGTGATCTACTGTCGCTTGAATTCTGGGAGGGATTGCCTAAATATATGAAAGATTTGGCAACTGAGCTTCACCGCACAAAATGTAATATGAAAGAGACGATAGTCATATGTCATAGTGAGCCTGGTGCATGGAACCCCCCGTTGTTTGAAACTCTGCCGTGCCCTCAAGCTGCTTATGGAAACTTCAAGTCTGTGATTGGTCGGACCATGTTTGAGACTGATAGGGTGAGTCGCGAACACGTGAAGCGCTGTAACAAAATGGATTATGTGTGGGTTCCTACTGAGTTTCATGTATCTACATTCATAGAGAGTGGGGTTGATCCATCTAAGGTGGTCAAAATTGTGCAGCCTATTGATGTGAAGTTCTTTGATCCAGTTGAGTATGAGCCATTAAATCTTGTTTCTATAGGAAAATTGGTCATGGGAAAGACAACACGGAACTCAAAATTTGTGTTTCTGAGCATTTTTAAGTGGGAATATAGGAAAGGATGGGATGTGTTACTCAAATCATATTTGGAAGAATACACTGCAGCTGATGGGGTTACTTTATATCTTTTAACAAATCCATATCACTCGGATAAAGATTTTAGCAATAAGATAGTGGAGTTCGTGCAGAAATCTGGAATGGAAGAACCATTGACTGGTTGGGCTCCAGTTTATGTGATCGACACTCATATTGCCCAGTCTTATCTCCCTCGGATATACAAGGCAGCTGATGCATTTGTCCTTCCGTCAAGAGGGGAAGGGTGGGGAAGGCCTCTGGTAGAAGCTATGGCAATGTCGTTGCCGGTGATTGCCACAAATTGGTCGGGACCAACAGAATATTTGACGGAGGAGAATAGCTATCCATTGACAGTAGATAGGATGAGTGAAGTAATGGAAGGGCCTTTCAAAGGACATCTCTGGGCGGAGCCTTCTGTTACTAAGCTTCGGGTGCTAATGAGGCATGTAATGGATAATGCCAACGAAGCCAAGGCCAAAGGAAGAAGAGCGAGGGAAGACATGATCACAAAGTTTGCTCCGGAGATTGTTGCAGATATTGTTATCAAACATGTACTAAATATATTTGAAAAGATGGATTGATAGTTGCTTTGGTTGTTAATGGCATGAACTAATTTTCTTTGGCCGGTTTTAGCTGTTGATCAGGAAGCTGAGGCTTACACTGTCGGTTATAATACCTCATTGGATGTACACACCTTTGAATATTCATAACAAACTGTAGTACACGTACAACAGTAATGATTTCCTAACTAGTTACCAAAAATGGTCCCTGTAAGACTGAATCTGCAATCAATCTACTCCAACTCAATGCTCATGCATATGAGACTAAATAATAAACACATACCATCAATCAATTGAGTTGGAGGATCCTGTTAAGCATGTCCCCTCAAAAGTTGAGCAGAACTGGTTCAGTTTTTCCCCTCAAAGTAAAGGCATCAGCTCCCGAAACAGTTGTAGCATCAGTCAAGGTAGCAATAAAAACAGAGGGACCAAAAGAGTTATAGTAGTTTTCAAAAGACTTTTTGACCTAAACTCTTGCGGCACGGTCAAAGTAATACCCAAACTTATAAAACTATTAATATGGTACTCAAATTTTATTTTCGCTACCAACGAAAGATCTGGAACAATTTTCCGTCACGGCGCCGTTTGTTTGATGACGCGTACTCAAATATAACGAGATTTGGAGAATGAATTTGCTGATATATTATTCATCTCACTATGAAAGTTTATATAAGAGATTACAAGGAATACAATTGGTAAGTATAAATCTACGATATAATTACAAAATTGCATTCCTAACATGACTCACGATGACACTCCCCCTTAAGTTGGCGCATACACATCAATCATGTCTAACTTGCTTAGTGAGTCATAGAACGCCTTTCTGGGTACTCCTTTGGTGAGCATATTTGCAAGCTGCTCTTCAGTATTAACAAAAAGAAAACTAATGATATCAACATCTAGCTTCTCTTTTATAAAGTGACGATCAACCTCCACATGCTTAGTACGATCGTGTTGCATTGGATTTTGTGATATATCAATTGTTGCCTTGTTATCACAATACAATCGTATAGCACTTTTGGGTTTGACACCCAAATCACGTAACAGATTTCTCAGCCACAACAATTCACATACTCCATGAGCCATACCTCTGTACTCAGCCTCAGCACTAGATCGTTCCACCGCCTTCTGTTTCTTACTCTTCCATGTAACCAAATTACCTCCCACAAAGGTAAAGTATCTTGATGTAGACATCATGTCTGTAATATTTCTAGCTCAATCTGCATCTGTGAAGCTACAAACATCAAGAATGTTGTCGTGTTTAGAAAACATTACCCCTCTCCTTGGGGCTGACTTCAAGTACCTTAAGATTCTCACAACAGCATCCATGTGACTCTCGCTTGGGTTGTGTATGAACTGACTAATCACACTCACAAAATATGCAATATCTGGTCTAGTATGGGTTAAGTAAATCAAGCATCCAACTAACCTATGATAGCGAGCTCGATCAGTAGGTACCTGGTCTGGATACTATGTCAGACGATGGTTCTACTCAATGGGTGTGTCAATATGTGTGCAATCCAGCATACTTGTCTCTGTCAACAAATCAAGAATGTACTTTCTCTGGCACAAGTATATCGCTTATCTCCCCTAACTACCTCAATTCCTAAGAAGTACTTGAGTTCACCAAAGTTCTTCATCTCAAACTCAGAGACTAGTTGTCTCTGCAATCTGTCCATCTCAACAATATCATTGTCAGTGATTACCATATCATTGACATAAATAATTAAGGTTGTTACATTCCCTTGTTGATGCTTAAGAAACAAGGTGTGGTCTAAATTACTCTGTTTGTAACCAACCTTACGTATGAACTGCGAAAATCTCCCAAACGAAAAACGAGGTGACTGTTTGAGACCATACAAAGACTTTCTCAATTTGCATACAAATTTACCAGGAGAAGCAGCTACATACCCAGGTGAAAAGACTCATGGACACCTCTTCAGCTAAATCTCCATGAAGAAACGCATTCTTGACATCAAATTGTCGAAGTGACCAATTCAAACCAGCCGCAAAAGAAAGTAGAACACGAATAGTATTCATATTGGCAACATGAGCAAATGCCCCATCATAATCTATGCCATATGTTTGAGTAAACCCCTTTGCAACAAGACGTAATTTATACCGGTTTACTGATCCATTTGCATTGTGTTTTACAGTAAACACCCAATGTCAACCTACGACCTTCTTGCCATGTGGTGGAGGCACAAGTTCCCATGTATCATTCTTCTGTAATGCCTCCATCTCTTCTTCCATTGATTTCCTCTACTTTGGATCTCCCAATGCACCATGCACTTTGTTAAGTACTGATACAGCAGATATTTGATTCACAAATGATGCATATGACTTAGATAATCTCTTAGTGGACATGAAATTGACTACTGAGTACTTTGATTTGGCTTGAAGATTTGGTTCATTACTTTTGGGTGGTTGATCTCGAGTAGACCTATTTGGTAACACATATTAACCACTATCAGAGTCACTATTACTAGTATCACTAGGGAGACATACCTGAAATGAGTGATCTTCAGTACCTGTCACACCCCGAATCTTTTGAAGTTAATAAAAGTTACCTTTCACAGAGATTCATGAGTTACGAAGGACTTTTAATTGCGATCGGTAATTTGATAAGTTATCGCTCGAGTTAATTTTCGAGTTTTTAAAAGTACTCCAAATACCTGAATCGATGACTCGATGTTGTAGTACGTGTCGACAAGAGTCTCCCGGTATTTTCGGAATATTTTTCGGAGCTTCCAGCTAATTTCTGTGAATTTCTGAAGTGTATGGTAACTTTTAATTATCCATCCGGTAAAATGGAGAATTACCATTTAATCTTTTCACTTTTTACCTTCTTTAAATCTGAACCGTCAAATCATTTGGAGAATGAATCTGGACCGTCCATTCAAGTATAAAAAGGGAGTGAGTTAGTTGACTTTGGTCAAAGTTAAAAATCGGGTCAAACCCGATTTTCTTTCTCCCCCTTCCTCTCGCGACACAGTGTCGCCCGTCTCCCTGAACGGAGCCTCCACCGGCGCGTCCGGCCACCCCACACCGGCGCACTACCACCAAAATCTTCCTCTCTTTCTCCTCTTCAAAACCCCCTTACCAATTCATTCTAGTTCCCGGTTTGGGAGGAGATCGGCCGATGAAGAGCTCGATTGTGCTCATCGGAGTTGAGTCAATTCAGGCAACCTCTTGGCTTGACAAGGGTAGGTGTTCGTTCCCCTCCTCTTTTCCTTCATTCTTTTGCCTTGGGAGTCCGATTTGGAGCCCTAATCGGATGAACTCTAATTCTGTGTATTTTGGGTTTTGGCCGAGAGACTTCGGGATATTTCTCTGTCGACTCAGGTGAGTTTCTTGAGCTCAAGCGAGCATAACGACTGCTGTTGGGGGAGTTCAGAATCGCCTTGAAGGAGCTTTACAGGCAGCTGCTAGTGTTTAGAGGAGGCAGTGGTTATGGATGCGTTTAAGCAGCAGATTGTGGTGTTGCAGACACAACTCCGTTGAGGTTTTAGTATAGGACAGTGTGTTGTAGTTGAGTTTATTGTTGGTGTAGTTGTTGCTGAAATTGTGTTGTTTTGTGCATGTGTGGTCGATAACTTGGTGACGAAGAAAACGGGGAAACTCTGGCGAAATTCCGGCACGTTACCGAAATTCGGTGAAACGTAATAGTTCCGGCAGAAAGCCGAAGAGGTAGAAATCGAATCCTTGTTAGGCTTTTAGTCGAAAAGTACGGTTAATTCCTAAGTTGAGTAATTACGGAGAAAATTGAACGTAATTAGGAAGTTTCCATTTTGAGAAACGTCACATGCTAAAGAACACTTGCCATGTTAGGAAACTTTCCACTTTGGGAAAGTTTCCACTTTGGAAAAGTTGCATTTTCAGAAAAATGGTTAAAGGATTGAAGTTCAATGAATGTGACACTTTTTGGTTAAATGGGTAAAGTGTTAAATTGTTATCGGAAATTGATAACTGGAATTTATGAGAAAATGTTAAATCGGTATATCGACTCGAGGTTATATATATATTGATTAATACGTGACACCCTAACGTAAAGTTAAAGTGATAACGGAAAGTTCGGAAGCTGAGTCGGACTTCCGGTAAATTGAGTTAAGAGTCGATAACCTGGAAAGAAAGTCAAAAAGGTTAAAGTGTTATAAAAAGGAACTCGGTCAACTTGTGGGCAAATAGGAGTTCCTGGTCAAACTAGGAAAAGACCAAGTCAACTGTGAACGACTAATATGATGATTTGTTGGTACAGTCTCTGGTCGGACGTGAGACGGTCTCGACTATGCAGTTAGTTCGAGAGTTTCGCTCGAGGAGCTTTCCGAGCGGGAAGAAGGTCGCAATAGTACTGTGAGTGGACATATTATTATTAAATGAATGCATGCCTTAATTATTGATTTTATTGCAGGGTTTTTATGATTGTTTCGAGAATTATATTTTCCTCGGGTTCATGAATGTTTTATTTGGATTTATGCATATATGACGAGGAATGGTTTTATTTATTGTTTTGGGAAGAGTAATTGAGTAAAGTATTGTTATGAATTTTTATTATAAGGGTTGACCAATGAATATGCTAGCTAGAGTAGCCTGAGGGTGCTACTAGAGCTCTTAGCTCCGACCCTAGCCTGAGAGGTCAGGCAAACTACGTAGTGCACTATGAGGGTTGTCCACTATCATTTTACCTAGAGCTCTTAGCTCCGACCCTGGTCTGAGAGGACAGACAAGCCTGAGAGGTCAGGTTAACATTATAAGGGTTGTCCACTATCATTTTACCTAGAGCTCTTAGCTCCGACCCTGGTCTGAGAGGACAGACAAGCCTGAGAGGTCAGGTTAACATTATAAGGGTTGTCCACTATCATTTTACCTAGAGCTCTTAGCTCCGACCCTGGTCTGAGAGGACAGACAAGCCTGAGAGGTCAGGTTAATATTATAAGGGTTGTCCGTTATTATTTTATATAGCTAGCATAGCGTGAGGGCGCAACTAGAGCTCTTAGCTCCGACCCTAGTCTGAGAGGTCAGACTTATTATGTTTGCGAACATTTCTCTTCCCATATTCTTTACTTGTTTATCTTATCATGCATTTGTGGAAATTTAGTAATTGTGGGCATGCATAAATGTTATTTAAATCAATAAATCTTTGGGAGAGCATGAAGCTTTGGTTTTATTGATTGTGGAGAATTTATAGTGTTTCATGGCTTATTTTTCATCCACTCACTCTAACAGTTTTTTTTTCAATGTTTCTCCCCTGGGCCCTTCGTTTTTAAATGCCTAGTGATGCAGGGTTCTTGAGAGGAGGTCGAGCGCGTACGAGAGTCGAGGCATAGTCGATCAATCTGTTGCTGCCGAAATTTCTTAGGGTAATCATCTTTGTAGACTGCTCTGACTAACCCAGTTTAGCTAGTTACGTAGGTTAGGGAGCAGGATGCCTTCATGAGTTAGGGTTTGTTGTTAGATACTCATGGAAGTGCTGAGTTGGTATGTAGGAAGGGTTGGCCATTTCAAGGGGGTTTCGGTAAGAAGTTCCCTTGAGGTGGTCCCCGCAGGATTTACTTCGGGTTAAAGGGGTTTAACTCGGGGTGGGTCCTGACATTGGTATCAGAGCATTAGGTTATCGTTTCCTGTTACTACCTCATATACTTGGTATCACTTAGTGTCTATAGAGTGATGGTCCGACCGCGGCGGATCCATCGGCATTTTATGCTTTGGACGCTTAGTGTTTATTAAGGATATGAGTTGGTACTTCCTGGTTGAGTTATGGACCGAGTGGTCCTATAAACATTGGAATCTTCAAGACTATGCCTCAGTACGCGCGACCTCACAGAGAGTTCCTGTAAGGAACAAGGTAAGCTCGTTACGTATTTATTTTTATAGTTCCCCAAGGATTTGTTTTAAAAAGATTTTTTGAGATTTGAGCTGGGGATCGAGCGGAAACTCACGCTATTTAACGAGCTTGAGCATTTGTGTGAGTACTCAGTGGTGAAACAGTTAATTCACACCTAGAAGGCTGTCATGGTTGTTGGCAGAGATGTTGCAGAAACCTCAGGCAAGGCTTTAGTGTTCGAGTTATGAGACTCTTAAAAGTAAAGAGTCGTAAGAGTTATTGAAAGATGTTGCATCCTGCGATGGAAAAAGGAGCTGAAGTCGCCTAGCGCGATTATTCAGAGGAGATGAATATTGAGATTTGACGATTGCCAAGATTTTGTTGAGGTTCGTCATTAGTGTGGTTTCAGAGAAACCAACGGACATATGAAAGTGGAATGACTCAAGGAAATTTGTGTGTTGTTATTTTGTGGTCTGGATCTAATGACGAGTCCATGATGTGACACTACTGGAAATGTTAAGGAAGTAAAGGCTGGTTTGGTCACCCGACGCTTTATGGGACATCCACTGAAACTAATGGCTTGGGTCAGTCTTGGTGTTGACATTGTTGTCATCAGCTACGACCAGATTCTCTTTGCTCCAGCCACCTATGATTGGGGTACTAAAAAGATTTGAATTGTTAGTGAGTCCGAGCATGATTTAAATTGTTGGTGACAATGGTCATTAGGCCATATATTGTGAAGACGGAAATTAAATCGTGTCACCAGATCTTGGGGCTCATGTCAACCATAAGGTGAGTTATCCACCTGTGGTCAAAGTATTTTAATTGGTACACCTGTGGAGGAGTCTCCATGTTGGTTGTGTTAGAGATCGATTTTCAGATCGAGAAAGCGTTACTTGTGGTAATTAAAGGTAATTGGTTTCGGAATTCAAAGGAACATGTTGGAAGTGGCAACAGGCCACCGGGTCTTGGACCAAGGGTATTTGAGGTACTGGAGATAGTGATACGAGTCTTGATTGACTTTGTATTATTGTGGTGTAGGAACCCGTCGTTGTGCAAACGACACTGTTTCGACGGTTGAAGATGTACATGGGTATACCCCACAGGAGCACGTGTACCCTCCTTTATTGGGAAGTGGTAAGTTGAAATATGGGTAGCACATACTGGTAAAACATAATTATTGTGTGCAGCTGTGTGTGGTCAAAATGACACCAGGTAAGTGACTAAGGCTGGTGATGAGATCATTTTAAGAATGTGTCATAAGAGTTCTATTTATTGAGAACGGAGATTAAGGACGTTCGGGTAGAAGTTTCTGTGCAAACGTCGATGAGATGGTCTAACCGTTTAAGGATGTGTCGGAAGTGGGTTATGGTTAGTCGCTCCGACTTTTATGAGGGTTAGCGAGATTATTGTATGTTATTAGTAAGTGGTTGATTGCTTGCTGGGTTAACTGCACGGAAGTGGCGAAGTGACAGGAAATATTCTCAATCTTGATATGGAGAATAAGGATTAAGATCTGGGAGATCAATTATTGAGGTTAATTTAAGGAAATCCTAAGAGGATTAAAGTTTTGTTGGCGTTGCTTTGGTCATTGGTCATTTGAGTAGTGACCCTACTTGTTAGGAATTTTTGACCTAGCGGCAGTTCTTGGCGCCACGAGTGTAGAGTGGTAGCAAGTAAGGTCATTAGAGGTGACTCTCGAAATTGTCAACATTTCGGTGAGTATGAAATGCAGTGGAACTAGGAAAAGTTTCCCTTGATGACTCAAAGAGTGTTACGAGCCTAAGTTTGGTAATATTTGTTACTGAGATTGGTAAGGTATGTCGTTAAGTTGAGCAACACTCCATTGGAAATCGTGGAGTGATTGAGTCACGTTCAGATTAAGTTAGATCTGAGGGGATGTTAACGTGTGACAGTGGATCTTATAATCTAAGATCTGAAGTGGTAGTTTGATTCCTTGTGCATGTAAGTAGTCGTTCATTTTGTATCTTACCGAATAGATAATGCGATGGATGCTTGACTTGCAGTGCAAGGGGGACAGATTGTTAGGAACTATCTAGTTGTACGAGTTGACTCTGTGATGTATACGCGCCCAGTGCAGTGTTGGTATTTGTTATATTGTGCCTTGATAATTGGATGCTCGGTGATCAATATGGCTAAGTTCGGTGTGAAATTAATTCCTGATGCTTTGATCAGGGGTTCCTTTGGGTGTGCACCAGTGGCACTAAATTTTATGTAGATGTCTGATCCGGTTAAATGTCCAAAGTTGTCGGTTATTGCCAGACGGTTTGGTAATGGAGACATCTGTGAATGAACCATCCTTGTTGAGCGGGTAAGGCTCTGAATTTCTTTTAATGGTAAGTCTATTTCAGTTGTGATGCGGATAATGTTTAATAGACGCACGGTTGGTTGAAGTGCAAGTTCTGCACTATGCGTCATTCCAGGTTAAGGTAAGAGTTAGGGAGGTCAGTGGCACCTCACCTATGAGTAGTACAGAGATGTATTACCAGTTGTAAAGTACGCTGTGACCTCACAAAGTGATAATTGAGTGGGTGACTCTAATGTTTGACTTGTGGGTAAAAGTCAAGATTATCCGGTCAGAATAGCTTGGTAGGCAGTGTGAAGCCTGACAATTTGTCTTCATGCGAGGAGTCAGTATTGATGGATTTCGATGTCAGGAGCTTTTGGATCTCCCTGATTTAAAGACTATGGTTTTGGATTTACGCTAGAATTAATGGTAGTACATGTCCTGTGTGTGCCAGTGGTTTGAGTAAAGATAGAGTAAGGGAAGACAATTACTCTACAACAGGACAACTTGACAGAATGGTTTCTAGAAAGCGTAAATCAGATCAGGGAGCCTGGTTCAAATGAGGTGATGGTTCGTGTAACACTAGTCGTCATGGTTTTCTCGTGGGCATGTTGTCACGGGTGTTGACCCCACGTGGTATATTGATATCGGAGGATTTCAAATGGTGGATCAGTGATAGGCGGTGTCGTATTCCACCTCATAAATGAGATGAAGTACAGTAAGAATTCGGTGAATCAGTTAATCAATGATTCAAGAGAAAATCATTGTGACCCACGGTAAGACTTTAGATGTTTTAGTTTTGACCCAAGAAGTGTGGTCGGGTGTCCGAAAATGAAGGAAGTTGATATTGGAGGACAATATTATTGTTTTTAAGTGGTACTATCCCCCACAGTGTTGGACTTCGAGTATAGAAATTTCGAGGATGAAATTTTTATAAGGTGGAGAGAATTGTCACACCCCGAATCTTTTGAAGTTAATAAAAGTTACCTTTCACAGAGATTCATGAGTTACCAAGGACTTTTAATTGCGATCGGTAATTTGATAAGTTATCGCTCGAGTTAATTTTTGAGTTTTTAAAAGTACTCCAAATACCTGAATCGATGACTCGATGTTGTAGTACGTGTCGACACGAGTCTCCCGGTATTTTCGGAATATTTTTCGGAGCTTCCAGCTAATTTCTGTGAATTTCTGAAGTGTATGGTAACTTTTAATTATCCATCCGGTAAAATGGAGAATTACCATTTAATCTTTTCACTTTTTACCTTCTTTAAATCTGAACCGTCAGATCATTTGGAGAATGAATCTGGACCGTCCATTCAAGTATAAAAAGGGAGTGAGTTGGTTGACTTTGGTCAAAGTTAAAAATCGGGTCAAACCCGATTTTCTTTCTCCCCCTTCCTCTCGCGACACAGTGTCGCCCGTCTCCCTGAACGGAGCCTCCACCGGCGCGTCCGGCCACCCCACACCGGCGCACTACCACCAAAATCTTCCTCTCTTTCTCCTCTTCAAAACCCCTTACCAATTCATTCTAGTTCCCGGTTTGGGAGGAGATCGGCCGATGAAGAGCTCGATTGTGCTCATCGGAGTTGAGTCAATTCAGGCAACCTCTTGGCTCGACAAGGGTAGGTGTTCGTTCCCCTCCCCTTTTCCTTCATTCTTTTGCCTTGGGAGTTCGATTTGGAGCCCTAATCGGATGAACTTTAATTCTGTGTATTCTGGGTTTTGGCCGAGAGACTTCGGGATATTTCTCTGTCGACTCAGGTGAGTTTCTTGAGCTCAAGCGAGCATAACGACTGCTGTTGGGGGAGTTCAGAATCGCCTTGAAGGAGCTTTACAGGCAGCTGCTAGTGTTTAGAGGAGGCAGTGGTTATGGATGCGTTTAAGCAGCAGGTTGTGGTGTTGCAGACACAACTCCGGTGAGGTTTTAGTATAGGACAGTGTGTTGTAGTTGAGTTTATTGTTGGTGTAGTTGTTGCTGAAATTGTGTTGTTTTGTGCATGTGTGGTCGATAACTTGGTGACGAAGGAAACGGGGAAACTCTGGCGAAATTCCGGCACGTTACCGGAATTCGGTGAAACGTAATAGTTCTGGCAGAAAGCCGAAGAGGTAGAAATCGAATCCTTGTTAGGCTTTTAGTCGAAAAGTACGGTTAATTCCTAAGTTGAGTAATTACGGAGAAAATTGAACGTAATTAGGAAGTTTCCATTTTGGGAAACGTCACATGCTAAAGAACACTTGCCATGTTAGGAAACTTTCCACTTTGGGAAAGTTTCCATTAAGGGAAAGTTTCCACTTTGGGAAAGTTGCATTTTCAGAAAAATGGTTAAAGGATTGAAGTTCAATGAATGTGACACTTTTTGGTTAAATGGGTAAAGTGTTAAATTGTTATCGGAAATTGATAACTGGAATTTATGAGAAAATGTTAAATCGGTATATCGACTCGAGGTTATATATATATTGATTAATACGTGACACCCTAACGTAAAGTTAAAGTGATAACGGAAAGTTCGGAAGCTGAGTCGGACTTCCGGTAAATTGAGTTAAGAGTCGATAACCGGGAAAGAAAGTCAAAAAGGTTAAAGTGTCATAAAAAGGAACTCGGTCAACTTGTGGGCAAATAGGAGTTCCTGGTCAAACTAGGAAAAGACCAAGTCAACTGTGAACGACTAATATGATGATTTGTTGGTACAGTCTCTGGTCGGACGTGAGACGGTCTCGACTACGCGGTTAGTTCGAGAGTTTCGCTCGAGGAGCTTTCCGAGCGGGAAGAAGGTCGCAATAGTACTGTGAGTGGACATATTATTATTAAATGAATGCATGCCTTAATTATTGATTTTATTGCGGGGTTTTTATGATTGTTTCGAGAATTATATTTTCCTCGGGTTCATGAATTTTTTATTTGGATTTATGCATATATGACGAGGAATGGTTTTACTTATTGTTTTGGGAAGAGTAATTGAGTAAAGTATTGTTATGAATTTTTATTATAAGGGTTGACTAATGAATATGCTAGCTAGAGTAGCGTAAGGGCGCTACTAGAGCTCTTAGCTCCGACCCTAGCCTGAGAGGTCAGGCAAACTACGTAGTGCACTATGAGGGTTGTCCACTATCATTTTACCTAGAGCTCTTAGCTCCGACCCTGGTCTGAGAGGACAGACAAGCCTGAGAGGTCAGGTTAACATTATAAGGGTTGTCCACTATCATTTTACCTAGAGCTCTTAGCTCCGACCCTGGTCTGAGAGGACAGACAAGCCTGAGAGGTCAGGTTAACATTATAAGGGTTGTCCGTTATTATTTTATATAGCTAGCATAGCGTGAGGGCGCAACTAGAGCTCTTAGCTCCGACCCTAGTTTGAGAGGTCAGACTTATTATGTTTGCGAACATTTCTCTTCCCATATTCTTTACTTGTTTATCTTATCATGCATTTGTGGAAATTTAGTAATTGTGGGCATGCATAAATGTTATTTAAATCAATAAATCTTTGGGAGAGCATGAAGCTTTGGTTTTATTGATTGTGGAGAATTTATAGTGTTTCATGGCTTATTTTTCGTCCACTCACTCTAACAGTTTTTTTTCAATGTTTCTCCCCTGGGCCCTTCGTTTTTAAATGCTCAGTGATGCAGGGTTCTTGAGAGGAGGTCGAGCGCGTACGAGAGTCGAGGCATAGTCGATCAATCTGTTGCTGCCGAAATTTCTTAGGGTAATCATCTTTGTAGACTGCTCTGACTAACCCAGTTTAGCTAGTTACGTAGGTTAGGGAGCAGGATGCCTTCATGAGTTAGGGTTTGTTGTTAGATACTCATGGATGTGCTGAGTTGGTATGTAGGAAGGGTTGGCCATTTCAAGGGGGTTTCGGTAAGAAGTTCCCTTGAGGTGGTCCCCGCAGGATTTACTTCGGGTTAAAGGGGTTTAACTCGGGGTGGGTCCTGACAGTACCAGCGAGCTGTGAATCAGTGGTATGAGCAATGGAAGGAGGGGAAGTTATGTCTTCAATTACATTTTCAGCGCTTGAAACGGGTGCTTCTGTTTCTCGCTGAACTTTTGCTTCTGGATGAACCTCTACTTTAGAAATTGACGGAACAATGATCTCAATTGGACCCGTCGATGTATCTCCTGCAAGCTTGACTCCTTCGACTTCTTCTGATTTCTCCCCTTCATAGTGATACAACTCTTCAAAATATGAATTCTCCCCTTGAAGAGTAGTATCAGATGAAGAAAAATAACTCATATCTTCAAAGAAAATGACATCCATAGTCACATAATACTTTTTGGTGGGCGAATGGTAACACTTATAGATTTTTTGATGTCCTCCATATCCAACAAACACACACTTAATCGCCTGAACATCTAGCTTAGACCGCTAGTTTTTTGAAACATGGCCAAAAACAACACAACCAAAGACATGGGCAAGAAGATTATGAAATGAGGGAATGAGAACATGAGATGCAAGAACCTCAAAGGGAATCATTTCTTAAAGAACACTAGATGGAAGACGATTGATAAGATGAGCGGAAGCATGTATTGCATCACCATAAAGATATTTAGGCATATGAGCACTAAAAAGAATGACACGAGCCATTTCTAGGAGATGAGGGTTTTTCCTTTCGGATACTCCGTTTTCTCTGGTGTTTATGGACATGTAGGCTGATGTATAATTCTGTGTTTGGAAAAACTGTTTGAAATCAAGATTAACATACTCTGCCTATTGTCTGAACAAAGAAATTTTATGGTGCTTAAAAAGCTGGAAAAACTTCATTTTTGGTTGTAAGGAGAGCAACCCATGACAATTGTGTGCAATCATCTATAAACAAGACAAAGTATCTCATACGTGACATAATAGGCTCTCTGGAAAGTCCTCAAACATCAGAAAAAATTATTTCAAAAGGAACACCACTCATAGTAAAACTCAGAGAATAGGTAGTACGATGACTCTTGGCCAAGGCACATGTTTCGCAACACAAAGAAGACTCATCCACACCAATAAATAAAGAAGGCATAGACTTTTTCATAAGGCTGAAAGATAGATGCCCTAAGCGGCGGTGTCACAACCAAATTTCACTTACCTGGATAGAGCTCGAAGTCAAAGCGGTGCGAGGTTGTGCTCTAAGCATCTCTCCTGCATATGTCTGGTTCAAGTGAAAAAATCTGCCCCTCAAATACCCCCGACCGACAAGCTTCATGGTAAGAAGATCGTGAAACATCATATACATGAGATAAAAGGTTACCGAACATCGAGACTCAGTATTCAACTGGGGAACAGAAATCAAGAGGTGAGACAAATCAAGTACATATAAAATATTATGTAGTTCTAGAGTAGGAGTGATACAAACTGGCCTTTTTCCTAACATATGAAAAGCCTCACCATTAGCATTAGTGACATGTGACACTAGAGGGGAAAACAACTTAGTGAAATAAGATTCATCATAAGTCATATGATCAGTGCACCAAAATCAATAATCTAAGTATTACAACCAACAAAATTAAAGATTTTCAAAGCTGTACCGATCTTACAACTTCCACGTGGTTTTTTAGTCACATAAATATTACTGTTATTGAAGTTGTACTTCACTGCATATATAAAGTTATGTTAAAGCTCAACTCTCAAATCATTGTGACCATCTAATTCACGAACAACATCTTCAGCATCTCTATTATCATTAAAATCGATAAAAGTAAAACTTGATGGCCTCTTTGCAACTCATATCCTCCTTATAGTCTCAAATTTGCAAAACTCAGTTTTGAGCTCTTCCTCTAAGACTCAAGAACTCAAATTTCCAACGTACACACGAGTCATTTTTCTTTCGTCTCCTTTTTTCGGTGAAGATATACTTGGGTGCAAATGTACTGGACACCCAATAAATTGATCTGGAACCCTTAAACAACCTTGTCAGAAGAGCGATCTGACTGGGTTTTGTTAGGAGGAAAAGGCGTCGGGGCTGGCTCGTTCTAAAGCAGAAGACAATAACGGCCTGTGTGGGACCCTGAATGTTTTAACCGTGGTTAATGGGGAGTTACTGAGGTTTAAGTCGCATTCGGTAACTTCGCGAGTTAACTACCACGTTCATTTTCAAGTTTTTAAAAGTTCTCCAAATACCTGATTTAATGACTCGATGTCATAGTACGTATCGACACGAGTCTCCCGGTATGTTCGGATTATTTTCGGAGCTTCGGTTTATTTTCTATGAATTTTCGAAGTTTCCGGTAACTTTTAATTATCAATTCGGTAAAAAGTTTTTATCATTTTACCTTTTACTTTTCACCTTCTTTTAATCTGCACCGTCAGATCTTTCCAAGATCTGATCTCAGCCATTGGTTTCCCTATAAATAGGAGAGAGAGTTTTGACTCGGTCAAAACTCTCCCCTCTCTTTCTCTCTCTCCCTCTCGACGCCTCTCGGCCGAGACTGAGCTCGGCGACGCTCTGCCGTCCGGCCACCACTGGCCGGCGCTCTACCACCACTTTCTTCCCCTCCTTCTCCTCTACCTGACCCAACCTTCAGAATCTCTAAGCAGCCACCGTGCAAGGAGATCGAGCGCCACTTCACTCGGCGGTCAACGTCGGATTTCCGGTGATCCAGGCGGCGTTAGGGTGCGTGACTGGTATAGTTCTTCTTCCCTCTTCTTCTTTTTCTTCTTTTTCTTCTTCCTTTTCCTGCCCTTGAACCTTTGATTCGAGGCTAAAATGAGAATCCTTGTTTTACTGGTTTTTCTGGGATTTCTGCATCTCCTCCGGCGACGGCGTATTTGGGATTCGAGGTCACTTTTCGAGCTCTAGAAGGCTTCATTCATCGTCCTTGGACCGCTGGTAAGCCACCCCTCCCCAAGAATCCGATTTGGTTAAGTTTTGGTGTTTCTGGGTTTTTCTTGGATTTTCGACAGAATGTTGAAATTTGTGTTTGTTTGTGTTTTTGTGATGTTGTTGTGGTTTTGGAGTTGAAGAGTAAGGAAGGAGAGTGGAGGAAGGGCTAAGGAGGCCAATGTGATGCCTTAAGGGTGTAAAGATTACTTCCGGCAAGACATTGAATCCAGTGAGAAAGGTGAGGAGTTTCTGTCTTGTTACATGTGTTTGGATGTTTGATTCACAATTGAGTTTTTCTGATATTTCGTTTGGAATTGGTGGAAGGCAGTTGCAGCTGAGGAGATGCCTTTGGTAGCAAGGTTTGGTGTTTGGGTGTAGAGAGCAAATGTTTGGGTGCCGAGAACAGATTCTCGGGTGTGAAAAGTGAATCCGTGTGCAGCTCATCATTTTTACTCGAAAGGTGAATTTCTAGTGTTTAATGGATTGTTGGTAGAGTTGTGGTCCGAGAATGTGTGTGTGCGTGGTTTGGTTAGTATTGAGCTAAAGTTAAGATAATCGGAAAATTTGGTGAAATTTGGAGTAAAGTGAGTGCTTTGATAAGGAACTAGTTGTGGTCATATGTTAGTAAAAGTTTTGGAGTTGTAGAGCCTTATAAAGTTGTAAAAGGGAAAGTTTCCATTTTGGGAAACTTTCCATTAAGGGGAAGTTTCCATTAAAGGAAAGTTTCCATATTGGGAAAGTCCAACTTTCAGAAAAACGGTTAAGTAAAGAATTGAAGTTCAACGAGGTTTGACACAATTTGGTTAAATTGGTAAAGTGTTGAATTGTTATCGGGAAATGATAACTGGAATTCTGAAAATGTCAAGTTGACCATGTTAAGTAAAGTTGGTGATTCACGTAAATCGGTAAATCGACTCTTGGTAAATAAATTGGTTAATGTGACACGTTGGGTGTCCATAGTAATTCAACGAATTATTATGTCACACCCTAACGTCAGATTAAAATGGTAAAGGAAAGTTTGGAAGTTTAGTCGGACTTCCGGTAATTGAGTAAAGAGTCGATAACTGGAAAAGCAAGTCAAAAAGGGTTAAAGTGCCATAAAAGGGAATTGGTTGGTCAACTTAGTCAATATGGACATTTCTGGTCAAACTAGGAATGCTGAGGTCTGTTGACTGTTATTGTTTCATGGTTGCTAAGCTACTTTAATTCTGCAGAGGTTATTGGACGAGGTAGCTTACGCGGTGACCTCGGTTCACCGAGGCAGCTCCTGGAAGCTTGGAGCTTACGTATGGAACGGCAATTCCAGGTAGGGAATCTGAACCCCCTTGGTAGTGGTTTTATATATGTATGAGAAAGTGCATGATTTTGTGAATGCTCATGGTCGATGCCTCGGAAAATTTTTCTTTATATAAATGATAAATGATTTATGATTGGGCCAAGAAAACTCGAGGCTAGACGTAAAAGATTTTATACGATGATGTGATATGTTGAGCACCGTTGTCCTGATTTCCGGTGCGTGACCTGAGAGTGACGGGACCTAGTATATAGCACTCCCGCGGTGTCGATGACCGTGAACCTCCGGAGGGGCAGTGCCCTGTTTATTTTAATTATCCCGCTTACGCTCGTCTCGTACAGAGTTAAGCGTGACGTAAGTGCGGTGTGCTGTCAGTTGGGCGTTAGCTGTAAATGGACACTCTCGCTACTACGCGTTTTCAAGCGCATGGGTAGTTGGCCCCGGTTTGCTGTGAAGACAAACCCGGGATTCAGTCACAGAGATTCGTGAAGCCCTGCAGGCTGTATTGTTCTTTGAGCGCTCTGGCCCCCTATTTTAGCATACTGCACTGTTTTCCTAAAGGATAAGAAATGATGTTTTTGTGTGCCAAGGATTTTCTAAATGGTTTTAATACGAGCTCAAATCTATATGTATATATATGATTTTATGGTTTTCAAACCTATCATTGGTGGGCCTATATGTGAGCACGTGAGGACGACGCTCACTCCTACAACAGATTGTTTTGCAGGTACTGTGACGGGAACGATAAAGAGAGCTGTATATGTGGAGCTTCATTCCTTACTCGATGTTTGGTCCAAGTGTACTCCCTATTCCGGTTTTATCCTTTGAGTCATATACCAGAGCCTTCTACATAAACAGTAAAGGTGTCACCCTGATTTGTTAACCATGTTTTAGATTTCTATTGTTGTCGCTAAAGTTTTTAAATTGTCCCCTTTGTTTTGACCACCTTCCGCGAAATTAGAAAGACTCTGATGATTGTTTTAAGAATTTCATGTGGTGCCACTCAAAGTATTAAAGTTTAAAATTTATTTTACTTACTAAAAAGCCTACGACTTTAGGTTAATAAGTTGTTGGCACGTCCTTCGGACGTGTTGGCTTCTTATTGGCGTAAATTCGTGGCTACTGTAGTTTCCCCTCCCGGGGTGCTACAGCCTGCGTTCTGAAGGAAAACATGGTTGCGGCCTGAGCTTAGATTGAGAACTAGAGCCAGGTTGAGTTACTAGAGACAAGTTGACTCCGTATGGAATGAAAGACCGGTCTAGGGAAAAGGAAACGACTGCGCTGATTTACACAATGGAAGCTACACCGTCGGTCTAGGCTTGGAGCTAGGGTGACGACCGATAACTGCAGAAGACGTAGTGTGACGAAGACGGAAGACGTAGTGTGACGACGGGGGAAGATAAAGCACTAAGTATTGGATTGACGTAGCAGAGCTGAAGAAGAAACCAGAGAAGAGGTCTGAACTAGGTTGAAAAGAGACGACGACGGTCAGAGTTGGATTGAAGACAGCTGCCATCTGAACCAGACTATATTGAGATGGGAGACAACGGCGGTCTGGACTGGATTAATGACAGTTGGCTTTGAGTCAAATCCAACGATGGCAGGGCTCTGGTGATGATGATGAATATCAGCTTTGGAGAAAGCGGCGGTGGCTTGAGTTGAAGCAGGAGGAGACGGTTGTTGCCTAGATTGAACGATGAGGGTGAGACAAACCAAGATGATGCCGGATTTGAGATCGATCGAAAACTGGAGACAAAGCCAAAGCACGACAAAGAACTCGGACGACGAAGACTACGACAAAACTGGTCTTTGAGTGCCCAAAAAACTTAAGAGTGCCCGAAGTAATTTTGTTTCCTACCGAGAATAACGACGGTAGAAGTTGAATAATCCCTAACAATTGGGAACAAAGAGAAACAAAGAGACAAAGTCCTTTTCAGATGTTTGCTCTGATACCAACTCAAATATAACGAGATTTGGAGAATGAATTTGCTGATATATTATTCATCTCACTATAAAAGTTTATATAAGAGATTACAAGAAATACAATTGGTAAGTATAAATCTATGATATAATTACAAAATTACATTTCTAACATGACTCAGCTAACACGTGTCTCGTATGGAACCCACCGAAAATATTTCTTGTCAATAGATAACCACATCAGCAGTTCCCCAACTCTTCGAGAATGATTAGTGTGATACCCAGAATGAACAACTCAAGTTTTTGAAGTTCAAACTAGGAGGGAAATGGATCCGTAAAATTTAATTTTTGAGATTTTGGACGAAAATGAGATTTAGCAAAGACAGAAGGTTATTTTCGTCGATGGATTAGGGTTTAGAGATTTTTCGTCGAGGGTTTAAAGTTTATTTCACTTTCAAACTTTTCCTATATTTCATTTTCTTCAAAGGTTTAGGGTTTAGATGACATTCAAAATTTTCTAGATCTCATTTTCTTTCAAAATCTCTAAAATTATATCTTGCGGATCTATTTTTCCACCTAGTTTGAACATCAAAAACTTAGGTTTTCATTATGGGTATCACATTGATCATTTCATAAGAGTTCGGGGATTGTTGATGTGGTTATCTACTGACAAGAAATATTTTTGATGGGTCTTATACGAGACACGTCATTAAATAAACAACGTTGTGACGGAAAATGGTCTCACATCTTTTGTTTGTAACGAAAATGAAGTGTAGATACCACATTGGTAGTTTTGTAAGTTTGTGTATCACTGTGACCGTGCCACAAAAATTTGTATATCCGCGCTGAAATTTACTCTTTTAAAAAAATCGAACTACTCGTGTAAATAGATCTTATGCTCTTTGTAATTCTGACTGAAACTCTAGATCATTTATTCTTCTTTGGGCACTGTAATTTAGGCTTTATTGATTGGTTAGATCGTATTTCTAATATTCAAACTGACACTTAACAACTACTTATCATTGGAATTCAAGAAATAATTCCATTTTCAGAAATAAATGGTCTTCTCCTTTCCAAATATAGTGTTGCCAATCCTTGCAGCTTCTAAGGATATTCTCTTAACTGAGTCTTTAGAACTTGGAGATGGTCTTCTAGCAACTTTGATTCATGGTCCTCATAATTTAAGAGGCGGAGGGAGACTCAAAGTTGCTTAGTCATAGTATTAAGTATTAACGGAGCTTTGTTATATTGCCTTGTTATTGGCTGGAGACATCAAACTCCTCAGTTTCTCAACTACAAACATATCTACTTTTGAACATGTCAACAAACGTGAAGCAAACTTTCGGACAGATGCTATGGTTGTCCTTCTCAAGTCTAGTTCAATTCTCTTCCTCCAAATTTATCAGCTGAAGATCCAAAATTTGTAAAGGCACATTAGTTTTCAGACACTTTGAATGGTCTCTGTAGAAATTGACTATGAGGCAATCTAATCATCAAACCAGCCACCATACAAACTATTCTTTTCATCGCAGTGTCACGTCATTGGCCTTTGATTTAGATCCAAGAGAAGACGCAAGATGAGACAAGATATTGGACGATGGATGACCAAGACAGTTGTGCCATAGAGATGGCGAGATTGTGACAAGAGCCTGAGGAATTGAGTTTGGGAGAGCGGAAGCTAGAAGAGGATAGATGTCGTCTTTACAAGGGCCCTGAAATAATAAACGATCAGATCGTAAGCAATAGATTTGATATAAATTAGGAGCAAAGAGAAAGAAAACTAGATGGTCTTTAGTAAATTTAGCAGCAGAAAGAAGTTTTTTGCTAATGGAATGAATTTGAAAGACATTATTTAGCGAAATTGAGAATCTCCCAATGATAGAGGGAGACTACCCGTATGAGAAATAGTCATAGAGTCACCGTTACCCATAAAAACATTATAGGGTCCTCTGTTATTTTGGGGATTGTTGACTGGTATAGAGGTTATATGGTGAGTGACGCCAGTGTCAGGGTACCAAAAAGGGTCATCTAGCTAAGCAATGTGGGCCCAGCAAAGGGATGAGCAACTATAAGCCCAGATAAGCAGTGAGGACATTGAGCAGGTCCATGTAGAGAGGACATGCAAGTTGGCACCATTGTTGGCCAAGAGGTGGGCCTAGTACCCCAGCTTGGTAGTTGGACCATATGGGAGGGGAGGCCCATTGAAGAGATTGAGAGTAATGATAAGTGTGTTTTACGCCATGATTTTAATGTGTTTTTACCCTCATTTATACTTGGTTTATTCCTTAGTAATGCCGTTTTTACTTATTTTGAGTCAAAAGGGTTTTTCTGTAGAGCAATGGCTATTACGTGCATTTATACAGAAATTTGTGCTTAAGTGTTGTAAAACCGTTTTTGGACAAACACTTGGGTATTTCTCTTATGATTCACCGTACCTTTACATTGTCATTTTTGATGAATTTGGTTTAATGTGTAAATGACATGTATATGGACATATTATATCAAGAATCATGAAGATTGGACTCATGGAAGACAACAAAAGAAGCCACGGAAAAGAAGAAACTCCGAAACATTGCATTTTGATCCGAGCAGAAAGTTCCAGAAACCCTACATCAACTTTAGAAGCTTATATCTGGAGATCCAGGAGATATCTGAGGACGAGCCATATACCGTTGAAAATCTGTGCGTGTCTAGTTTTCAGATCTTCTTGAATCGCAGCCATTGGAGTTCATATGAGGGAGTTATGATCAAAACAATGGACGGCGGTCAAGCTGCAAAACTGGGCAGTTTCTGCCTAAGTTGTCACACGGGTTTGGGAGGATGTTTCTTCACCAAAATACTTCCCAAATGTGTCAAAGGACTTAAGAAGAGCTTAATGAAGTCATGGGAAGCTGCATTGAAGAAGAAGATTCGAAGAAGTCATCAAGGACAGCCGAAATAACTAAGTAGACAGCTTTCCCGAAAGGCTGCCTCTACCGAGTTCTTGCAATGGATTCGGCTGCCTAGAAGCCCAAGACTTGTGCAATGAGGCCTACATTGATCCATCAACATGTAGGGGAGTCCAAAATCAAGAGGTCTAAGGTCCAAGTCGGAGTCCTATTCAGAAAATAAAGAGAAGTCCAAGTTGTATACAAGAAGGAAAACTTATCCTTGTGGAATTGGGACTCCTTGAAGTTGCCGAATTAGACTAGGGTTTTCCCTTAGTTTTCTGTATAAATAGGCCATGTATAGATCAGTTTTAAGGTTCTTTCAATTGCTCAAAAACATAGTATAGCCAAACTCTACCCAAAAACCCTCACACAGCCAAAACACAAAGCTGCCGCCGAACACCCCTTGCAGCCGCATCAATCATCCCTTGCCACCAACCATCCTTGCCTTAGCCGAACCTTTTAGGGTAGGATTTGGTATGGATTTCTCCATGTCTTTGTGTATTTTTACTGTGTTTATTGTTCTTCATAAATATTATTTATGGATTTTTGGTTTTATACAATATCGGATGTTGTTAAGTTTTTCTTTGTGATCTTTTTAATAACATATGAGTTGTGTAACGATTTAGATTGCATGTTAAGGCTTATGATTTAGATTAGGTTGTCTATGTTTGTGTGTTTAGTAGTTGTCGAATTGATTTATTGCTTACCTGATCACGTAATCGAACCTGAAGATAGTCTAGAGCTCAGATGTTTCTAAGGGGGGAGTTTAATATGCCGTAGTAATCTAAGGTTAAGTTCACCGTGTCGGGTTCTCAATTCTAGTTGCTGCATAGGGTTGCTAGGGTAAGTGATTTACATGCTAATAGGATGAGTGACGTCATGCCTAGGATCATGTCTCCAACGACTCGTGAACGGTAAGTGTATTTTGTGTTAATGTGATGCGTGTCGTAAGCATTAAACAGGATGACACATAAACTTAGGATGATGCGTGTCGTAAGTTCTAAGTTACATGAGAAGTCATAAAAAGTTGGAATTAATTTGCATCTATGATAACATAAACATAATAACTTAATCTTGCATAAAACTTATGTGTTTTCTAATCGGTGTTTGCTATAATTCGTGCTTGAGTAATGATCGACCGACCTTGTAAATAATCTTGTTTTTATTTTTTTTATGTTTCGAACAAAACCTTAACTCCCATATATTTCGATGTAAATATGTTTATATGTATGAATCCTACTAACATTTTCATTTTACAGAAAAGTAATCATTCCCTAGTATCCCCGGCTAGAACGATACCCTACTTACTAATACTACACGATAGGGTTTTAAATTGCAGGTCAACTTTTGGCACGTCAAGTAACCCACATAAGAATTGTACGACTGAGAGAAAGGGCCAGACCGATGAACACCACCATAAGAATTGTACGACTGAGGAGACTAGCCAAAGGAACGACGACCTCGACCTCGACCTCTGTGGTAGACCGATGAACACCACCATGGATTTAGCCTGCTCGTGGTAGGCATCAACAGAATGGTTCCCCTTTTGAAGCTCATAAAGTTGCATTTTCAGGTTAGTGGCATTAGCTTTAGATTGTTGATTGAAGAAATTTGCGAGACAATCCCATATACCTTTGGAGGTCTCATGTCCAAGGCAGATCTTGCCTATTGGAACGTGAGGGCATTAGTGAGGATGCTGACAATTTGTTGATCTTGGAGGACCCATTTCTCGTGCTCTGGATTTGAGATGGTGGAGGCAGGAGTGTTGCCTCTGGCAAGGTGGTGATGGTGCTTGGGGGTTCTGCAATGGAGCCATCGACGTAGCCCCAAAGTTTGGCATGATAGATGGGATTTGATGGGACGAACTCAGACCAAGTCACTACCAGAATAAGTATCATAGCCGACGAAAAAAAAATTAACAGGCCGACGAAATTTTTTTTCGTCGCCTAAGTGAAATTTTCGTCCGCTAAAGTGGACTTTTAGCCGACGAAATGTTGTGTCGTCGGCTAAAATAGTTTTTTTCGTCGGCTATAGTCTGTGAACTATAGCCGACGAAATTTTAAAACTTTAGCCGACGATATATATAATTTCGTCGGCTAAAAGTCTTTATATTTCCAGATCAAGACAGCAGCTGATGTGAAAGAAAAAACAGGAGAAAAAGTTTTGGGGTTGGCGAAATTGTTAGGTGTTGTCGAAATCTGTCCGAAATTAGTTTGTGACGCTATATATAGGTACGTATATGTGTATATATCTTGTTTTTGAGTTGATTTAAGAGTTTTATTTTCGTTATGCATTGATTTTGAGTTTTAATTAGAGTTGATTATATTGTATTTTGAGTGTGATTGAGTTGATCGATTTGGGTTTGATAATATATATGAAGTTGTTGTTATATATATGTATATATATTAATTTGATTATATTAATTAGTAATTATTATATATATGCATGTATATATATATATATTAATTAATTGTACGTTAACTACAGATATAATATATATTGAATGATTCGTAAATTTAATTAATTAGCGTTTATACATATATATTATGTTATCTTCTCAGGATATGGATAAGAGTTGGATTTCGCTTCCAAAATGGGACAAAAGATATGCTAAAGGAGTTGTTAGTTTTATTGAATATGTGATGAATAATGCTAAAGGGAATACAATTTTCTATTGTCCGTGTACTAAATAGGTTTAACCTTTTCATAGTCTCTAATGATGTTGAAGTTTATGGAATTTTACCAGAGTCCTACAAGTTGCAACCCCATGAGCTAGTCATAGCCCATTGGTGGGTATTGATTAACTGTCAAGAAGTTGAATACTGAAAAGACATCCATCTATACTGTCCAGACATTCAAGGTGATCTCGACTACCACAACAAGGAGTTCGCGAACTATTTTGGCGGTTGGGTATGTAATTCTTTATTTCTGTTCATGACTCATTCATTGCATAATTATTCATATTTACAATATATTGAATATTTGGTTGCAGATGAACCATATTCAATTTGATGGTCACCCAAATTGGTCTCACGAACTAAGACTTCTAGCTATGAAGCCGATAATGTCAAGAGTTTACCCGATGTGCAAGGTCAATGGCATGCAATTTATATGTGAACAGAGAGACAACAGACGAAGAACACAGAATTCTAGGGTTATGGCGCATGGTGGCCGGAATGGAGTTGATTATTACGGCGTTCTTGATTCAGTGGTGGAACTCGTTTATGGGCAAGGCATGACCGTGCACCTGTTCAAGTGTAGATGGTTTGATACTAGAAGCTCGCAGAGCATGAAAATTGATCAGTACGGGATTTTATCGGTGAACACTGGTACAAACTGTTATGAAGATGACCCGTTTGTTTTTGCGACATCGGTGAAACAAGTGTTTTCTCTTGATGACCTTGTTAAGGGTGACGCGTGGAAAGTCGTCAATCTTGTGCACCCTCGAAACATTTACCGGGCAACTACACTTGGAGAGGCCGAAGACGAGGAAGAAGATGTTGCGTATCAAGAACACAGTGCAATAGGTACTCCTGACTCCTCTACAATTCGCTTTAATAATTTTAAAGCGGGTCGTTCGGTTCGAATTCGTGATTTAGACGCTCGGCTTATTGATGTGGATCCAAATCAAGAAACAGACGACGACTCTTGTGATGTAGAAATGCATAGATTGCCAGAAATTAATTCTGACACCGAAGAAGACTCATCGGATGATTCTGATTACGAGTCTTCTTAGTTATTTGAATTTGTAATACAATTTGATGTGTTTTATATGGTACAAGCCGTTGAATTCATAATGTATCTTAATGTTGGTTATATATGCAGGAAATTGGTATGGCTACGGTTAAACCACCTGTTTTTTTTATCTATTTGACAGTTTTAGCGACGAAATACAACATATTTCGTCGGCTAAAAGTATCTTAGCCGACGAGATGTGTTGTTTTTCGTTGGCTAAAGCCTTCTTAGTCGACGAAATATGTTTTATTTCGTCGGCTAAAACCTTCTTAGCTGACGAATAACCTAATTCTCCGTCGGCTTAACTGTAAACCCTAACCCCTAAACCCTATAATATAGCCGACGAATACCCTAATTATTTGTCGGCTAAAGTTAAATGAATAAAATAAAAATTTATACCGCTAGTTGCGTCTCCTCGATATGAAACTATTTGTAGTTGAAGGTCCGGACAGAATACATAATTTAGGCGGCCAAATCATCGTTTGTTTGTGTTTAGGGGTTTGACTAACGGGATTGACCGTGCGGATCAAGCCCTTAAGTTTGTCCGATGATGCTGAAAATTTACCCCCACACATGTTTCAAGATAATGATGATATCTGACGGTCGGTTTTTCATTTCACAAGATGGATTGTCACAATCAAAATATGTCTACTAATGTTGTTAACTAATTTACTGTGTTAAGTAAATGTTCCGTTTTAAAAACAAACTATACGTAGAAGCTTCAAACGAAAAAAGTCGTTAGATAAGATATGACAGGAACAATGAAATATGTCTATGGTTGAAAAATCACGTAATTCCGATAAGTTTCAGTGCCAATACTTGCGGTCATTGCATTTTTTCTATTCGTTCTCCATAGAGGACGCCCTATCTCCGACGGTTATTTTTCTTATAACTTTTATATCACTAGTTGCGTCTCCTCGATATGAAACTATTTGTAGTTGAAGGTCCGGACAGAATACGTAATTTAGGCGGCCAAATCACCGTTTTTTTGTGTTTAGGGGTTTGACTAACGGGATTGACCGTGCGGATCGAGCCTTTAAGTTTGTCCGATGATGCTGAAAATTTACCCTCACTCATGTTTCAACATAATGATGATATCTGACAGTCGGTTTTTCGTTTCACAAGATAAAACATATAAATTGTACATGAACTTACTAAATAATTATAAAATGTACTTTAGCCGACGAAATTACTAAACATTCGTAGTAATTTCGTCGGCTAAAAGTGGGACTATAGTCGACGAAGTTTTTTAGTAATTTCGTCGGCTATAGTACCACTTTAGCCGACGAATTTAGGGTTTTGTCGTCGGCTAAAGTGGGACTATAGCCGACGAATTTTTTATTTCGTCGGCTATAATTCTTCCTATATATTCGGACCCAACGACAGAACCTCATTTCTTCTCCTTTCTCTTTTTTCGGCCGACGGTTTCTCTCCCTCTCCTCTCGATTTCCTTCCGTTTTTTTGACGAATTCCGGCCTCCACTTCGCCTCTCTCATCTCCCAAACAAATAAGGTATGCTATTTCATGTTTATATTGTATTATAGAACTAATTTCAATTGTTTTTTCAATATATTGAATTATATGATAATTAGGGTTTGTGATAATGTTGAATTATATTTAATTATTTCAATTAATTGGTATAATTTAATATATTTGGGTATATTAAGTAAATTAGTGATTTTTAATATATTTGGGTGTATTTACTGAATTTGGTATATTTAGTAAATTGGGTGTATTTGGTATATTTAGTAAATTGGGTGTATTAAGTAAATTGGAAATTTTTAATATATTTGGGTATATTTAGTGAATTTGGTATATTTAGTAAATTAGGTGTATAAAGTAATTTGGAAATTTTTAATATGTTTGGGTATATTAAAATATTGAATGGTATATTTAATATATTTGGGTATATTAAAATATTAATTGGTATATTAAATTAATTTGTGAAAATGTTGTTCATTTTTTATAATGCTATATATTTAACAAAATATTAATTATATTATTTAGGATGAAAGGATTATTTAGTAAATCGAAGAGTTCGAAGGGCCAAAGGGGTGAATCGTCTGAGGGAACGTCTAGCAACCCTCGGGGTTCGTTTCAGGGCCTAATGACGGCCCGACGGGCGTCTCTTCTAGAGCCGACACAGCGACAGGCCACACATTCCTCCAGGCAGCTGGATGCCCCTCCCTCCTCCAGGCAGCCTAGCGTCCCTCGCTCCTCCAGCCAGCCGGACGCCCCTCGCTCCTCCAGCCAGCCTAGCGTCCCTCGCTCCTCCAGGCAGCCTAGCGTCCCTCACTCCTCGAGGCAGTTGTGGCCTCCGACTCAGGCGGAGGTGTCTGCACAACGTATGCCTGAGATACACAGGGCACCGGCTCCGGGCCCTACTGCATCGGAGGGTGGGTCTTCCGGGGTACAGATGTCGCCGCCTCTTCTCTACCTTCCGCGCTTGATACCGGCATTACCTGCAGTCGATGACTCAGGGGCGCCGATTTATCCACTACCCCCGCAGGTGACCCCATCAGCGGTGTACCTGTTAGTGCCATTTGATATAGATTTAATTTCTACGAGGGTATCATCGTCGGCGACAGAGTCGGAGTCCGTCGCATCCGCCCCAACGCCCTCAGGTAATGATTATATAAGTAATTTGTTATGTTATAATGTTATAATAAAATTAATTTATTAATAATCAATTTATGATAGGCACCGTCGGAGCCAAGCCGACAAGGAAGAAGAGAGGTCCCATCACAGGGAAAGCTCTCGAGAAGACAGTGAGTATCGGGAAGGATCGTCATTGATACTGACGGAGATGGGAACGTAGTATCGGGCGGCAAGACGAGGATGTACTCTGGCCGTGTGGGAGCGCTTATTAGGGATAGAGTCCCTATGTTGTGGTCAGACTGGGGCGAGGTCCCACAGGAGGTTAAGGACATGGTCCACAACGCAATGTCGGTAAGTATAACAAAATTCACATTTAACATTATTTATTACATTGTAGATTTATGAACGCCTAAACTAATAAATGTTTTAATGCAGGTGTGGTTTGACGTTCCCCAGTACCTGAGGAACACCTGGGCGGACGTTGTGTAACACCCCGTCCCGAAATTAACATTTTTACCGGGATTAGACGAGTTACAGAGAATGGTAACCGCACTGTTAATTTTCCCCGTATTAATATCGAGATATTCTGAGTTTTGGGGAAAATAGAATTAATGTCCCGAGGGGTAGATTATGTTATTACGGGATCCCCGGTATGTCCGGAAGATTTTCCGGAGCTATGAGTTGTTAGTTACGAATTTATCGAATTTACGGAAGTAACAAATGATAAGTTACTTTATCGTAGAAAAAGAGGACTTTGCGTTAAGTCGAGAATTTGAGGGAGTTTCCTTCGGGAAAGATGTGGAGGACGTTAATACGAACTCGTGGGTATGTCCTATGAATTAATCGGAGAACGTATGCAGAGGTTATGAGGGATAAAGTGTTGTTACCGTGCGGTAAAAGTAATTAGGAAAAATATATATCTTTTTACTATTCATGGTAACTATTCATTGGCAGATCTGGACCGTTGGATTTGTGAGAGCAGATCTGGGCCGTTGGATATATATATATATATATATTTATATATATATATATATATAGAGAGATAGGGGGGGGTTGACCGGGGGGGGGAGGGAGGCTATCTCTCTCTCTCTGCTTCTCTCTCACTCTCTGGAGCTCTCACTCTCTTCACTCTGAAATTCTCTCTCTCCCTACCTCTCGATCTCTCTCTTCCTTCCACGCATTCTCTCCTTCTCTCCCTTCCTCAGAGTCGCCGTTCGCCACTCTGGGTAGGCTGCGTCGCCAGTGGAGCGCAACTCGAGCGGGGACAGTGGCTCGACTGAGAGCCCGAGAGGACGAGCCAGACCTCGTAAGGCTCGATAGAGTTTCCAGACGTGGAGGTGAGGCCACGACGGTGGTGGAAGCCCGGTGAGCAGCGTGGGTTCCGATCGGTGGAGGTAGTCCCTCAGGACACCTTCGTCCGGAGGTAACCTTCTCTTCCCCTTCACATTTCCTTGGTGTTTGTTGTGGTTTTGTTGATCGGAGAGGAGAGAGGGGTGGCCGGAGTAGGGTTTGAAATCGGTCGGAGGGCCGACCGGTGATGTTAGGGTGAAAAGGGGTAAAACCCTGGTTTTACTGTGGTAGATCTGTATTTTTACCGTTTAACTGTGTTGGCAAAATGACAGAACTGCCCCTGGCAGTCTAGAGTAATTACAGGGGTGCCATCGTGGTTAAATCCCAGTAATACCCCTGGTAGGTTAAGTTTATTACCGGGCTGCCCCTAGAGCTGGAATTCCAATACTACCCTAGCTGTTTTGTATATTTACAGGGGCTGCCACTAAGGCTGTAATTTTCTAAAAGACCCCTGGTAGTTCAGATTAATTACGGAACTGCCATTGAGGCTAGAATGTCCATGTTGCCCCTGACAGTTTTGGGCTAATTACAGGAATGCCATTGAGAAGGTAATTCCATAAATACCCCTGATAATTATAGTTATTTTCAGGGATGCCAAGTAAGAGGAAATATCTTAAATGCCCATGGTTTGGTTTATTTACGTGGATACCACTATGTTTTATATTTATAGTTATGCGTGATGGTTGTTTATAATCGTGTGATTGCCGTTATTATCTGTCTTGTCGTGTATGGATGTTATTGTTATGGATGATAGAGTGTTCGGTTTAATCCCGATGATTTGTTGGACGGTGGATACCTTAGCGGAGAGGTTAAACTCCGGATACGCATTAGATGTTTGTTATCCGTACTAATAAATCGACCGATAATTAGAAAAGCGGGATTCTGCCCTGTTAGGGTGTTACTTATACAAGAGCTACGTGTGGCTTGATCCCTGAAGGGGCAGGGTACGTAGGCAGCCTGACTGGGATTCAGGTGCAGCCACAACTATTATTAGAACCCCTAGGTTCTTTAATCGGCATATATGAGATCCAATGTAGGAATCAGAATAACCTCTGGTTTGAGGTTTATTCCGGTGCCGTTTGGTTTGTTTGAATAGGGTTATCCTGGCTTAAGGGGGTTTTCGAGTAAATCTCTCTTAAGTTGGGTCCCGCACGTCTTAACCCAGGGTTAGGGAGGTAATCTTGGGTCGGGGCGTGACAATGGTATCAGAGCCTAGGTTCAAATCTCGGACCAAAAGATTGCGAGATTTAAATAAATTCTTTCTTTGAGTTATGTTGTTGGGGGGTTTGGACAGAGGCAGAGGTTTGGGTATTTCTGCCTCGGATCAATTTTGAAGGTAACTACTGTTACCTAGAACTCTTGTGTGTGTGTTCTTGAGCACTGTGTAATTACAGTATTGTTGGTGTTGTTGTTTGCTTGTTGTCGGAACTTGGTAGATCGGAGGAAACGGGGAGGTTATGGCGAAATTCCGGCAAGACATCGGAATCCGACGAAGATTCCGGTGATGCAGTTGAACTGGCAGAATGCCGAAGAGGTAGAAACCGAATCCCAATTGAGTCGAAAAGTGTCAGTTGAATCGTAATCGGGATATTTACGGAAAATTGGACGTAAGTAGGAAGTTTCCATTTTAGGAAACTTCCCGTTTTAAGGAAGACTGACCAATTTAGGAAACTATCCATTATGGGAAACTTTCCCTTTTTGGAAAGGTTTCCATTTATGAGAAGATGTTAAATCGGGTTGAAAAGGTTAAAGGAAATGTAGAATTCAAGTTAAAGGTTTTGTAGATAATGAGTGAAATATGGGAACTATATTATGATGACCACTCTAGTGGTTGGGGGAGATGTTGACTCCTATTAACGGTATTGTCAAGAGGATCGTGGAAAAACAATCAGATAATTTTGTTATCGACGCATCGACTCACATTTAGTAAGAGAAAATACTTACGCTAAGGTGGCGTAAACAGAAACCAAACGTCGAGTCGATAATCGGAAATAAGTGTAGAGTTTGAAAAGTGATAAAGGAAGTTCGGAAACTGAGTCGGACTTCCGGTAAATTGAGATTAAGAGTCGGTAACCGGGAAAGAAAGTTAAAAAGGAACTTGGTCAACATGTGGTCAAATAGGAGTTCCTGGTCAAACTAGGAAAAGACCAAGTCAATGATGAATTGACTAATGTATTGGGTTGTTTGTACAGTCCCCGGTTGAACGTGAGACGGGCTCGACTACGCGGTTAGTTCGAGAGTTTCGCTCGAGAAGCTTTCCGAGCGGGAAGAATGTCGCATTAGTACTGTGATTGGACAGACTATTTTTAAATGAATGCGTGCCCTAATTATTGAGTTATTTGCAGGGTTTGTATGATGGTTTCGAGAATTATATTTTCCTCGGGTTCATGAATGTTTTATGTGGAATTATGCATATAAGACGAGGAATGGTTTTACCTATTGTTTTGGGAAGAGTAATTGGGTAAAGTTTTGTTATGAATTTTTGTTATAAGGGTTGTCAATGAATATGCTAGCTAGAGTAGCGTGAGGGCGCTACTAGAGCTCTTAGCTCCGACCCTGGTCTGAGAGGACAGACACGCCTGAGATGTCAGGTGGATATTATGAGGGTTGTCCACTACCACTTTACCCAGAGCTCTTAGCTCCGACCCTGGTCTGAGAGGACAGACACGCCTGAGATGTCAGGTGGATATTATGAGGGTTGTCCACTACCACTTTACCCAGAGCTCTTAGCTCCGACCCTGGTCTGAGAGGACAGACACGCCTGAGATGTCAGGTGGATATTATGAGGGTTGTCCACTACCACTTTACCCAGAGCTCTTAGCTCCGACCCTGGTCTGAGAGGACAGACACGCCTGAGATGTCAGGTGGATATTATGAGGGTTGTCCACTACCACTTTACCCAGAGCTCTTAGCTCCGACCCTGGTCTGAGAGGACAGACACGCCTGAGATGTCAGGTGGATATTATGAGGGTTGTCCACTACCACTTTACCCAGAGCTCTTAGCTCCGACCCTGGTCTGAGAGGACAGACACGCCTGAGATGTCAGGTGGATATTATGAGGGTTGTCCACTACCACTTTACCCAGAGCTCTTAGCTCCGACCCTGGTCTGAGAGGTCAGACACGCCTGAGAGGTCAGGTGGATATTATAAGGGTTGTCCGTTATTGTTTTATCTAGCTAGCATAGCGTGATGGCGCTACTAGAGCTCTTAGCTCCGACCCTAGTCTGAGAAGTCAGACTTATTATTTTTTTGGTGTGCGTGAACTTTTATAATAAGGATTAAGGTTTGGGGTAAAGTCATGGGGGATTTGACTTGGTTTCGGAATATATTTGACATGAAGTATGGTAGATGTTGAGCTAATTGGTGTAACAGTGGAAACTGATTATAGAAGCACTATGAGAAGCATACAGGATGTTGGGCCAAAAAAAAAAAAAAAAAAAAAAAAAAAAAAAAAAAAAATTTCCGTCCTGTAGGCAAGACTTTAGCACGCATGAGTTAGTGTGCGAGCTTGTTAGCTCTGATTATTGGAAAATACCCTACTGAAGACTTTTATAAGAAAGGGGTAGGATGAGGAAAATTCACTATTTCTAAGTATGTGAAAATGACATACATGTAGGCGCGAAGTCGCATAACGGATTCATCAGCTCAAGTGAGCAGTTTGAGGTCGCATTGTGGTAGGCGAGTTTGTTCGAGTCCTGTGGTTGAAAGTTGGGGTATTAGGAACGTGGGTGGATGAGTTTTGATTATGGACGCAGGAGATAATCCGTCTGTGGTCTCAGGGCCTAGTGTAGAAAGTTCATATCTCTTTAGTCTCGGAAGGTGCAAGAGATATATGAGTTTCCTCCACGGTGAGGGACTGTAGCATTTTTACCCTTCCATGTGGAAGACTTTGGTGTTAAATGCCAAGTGTGGCAGTCGTGTAAGTAGAGCATTCGAGTCGACTTCAAGTTAGTTGGGTTACGTTTGGGAAAACTGCCGGATTGTCGAAATTGGCATTTTGGAAATTAGCTTGTGAAGAGTTAAGAGGCAAGTCTTATGGAGTCGATTACGATAAAAAGGATGAGACTAGGGTATCGTACCCTAGTGTTTTAAGCGAGTGTAGCTATGTTTTCCGTATTGCAAATGCGGGGAGACTCGGAATGCTAAAGAAAATGATACATAGAGCTTGTGACTCTGGTTTTCCTGAAGCTCTGTTCGGTGGAACTTGACGACATTCCTTGACAGTTGGTTTTACCTTTCGCAGAGGAAATTTCGGGGACGAAATTTCTATAAGGGGGGTAGATTGTAACACCCCGTCCCGAAATTAACATTTTTACCGGGATTAGACGAGTTACAGAGAATGGTAACCGCACTGTTAATTTTCCCCGTATTAATATCGAGATATTCTGAGTTTTGGGGAAAATAGAATTAATGTCCCGAGGGGTAGATTATGTTATTACGGGATCCCCGGTATGTCCGGAAGATTTTCCGGAGCTATGAGTTGTTAGTTACGAATTTATCGAATTTACGGAAGTAACAAATGATAAGTTACTTTATCGTAGAAAAAGAGGACTTTGCGTTAAGTCGAGAATTTGAGGGAGTTTCCTTCGGGAAAGATGTGGAGGACGTTAATACGAACTCGTGGGTATGTCCTATGAATTAATCGGAGAACGTATGCAGAGGTTATGAGGGATAAAGTGTTGTTACCGTGCGGTAAAAGTAATTAGGAAAAATATATATCTTTTTACTATTCATGGTAACTATTCATTGGCAGATCTGGACCGTTGGATTTGTGAGAGCAGATCTGGGCCGTTGGATATATATATATATATATATATTTATATATATATATATATATAGAGAGATAGGGGGGGGTTGACCGGGGGGGGGAGGGAGGCTATCTCTCTCTCTCTGCTTCTCTCTCACTCTCTGGAGCTCTCACTCTCTTCACTCTGAAATTCTCTCTCTCCCTACCTCTCGATCTCTCTCTTCCTTCCACGCATTCTCTCCTTCTCTCCCTTCCTCAGAGTCGCCGTTCGCCACTCTGGGTAGGCTGCGTCGCCAGTGGAGCGCAACTCGAGCGGGGACAGTGGCTCGACTGAGAGCCCGAGAGGACGAGCCAGACCTCGTAAGGCTCGATAGAGTTTCCAGACGTGGAGGTGAGGCCACGACGGTGGTGGAAGCCCGGTGAGCAGCGTGGGTTCCGATCGGTGGAGGTAGTCCCTCAGGACACCTTCGTCCGGAGGTAACCTTCTCTTCCCCTTCACATTTCCTTGGTGTTTGTTGTGGTTTTGTTGATCGGAGAGGAGAGAGGGGTGGCCGGAGTAGGGTTTGAAATCGGTCGGAGGGCCGACCGGTGATGTTAGGGTGAAAAGGGGTAAAACCCTGGTTTTACTGTGGTAGATCTGTATTTTTACCGTTTAACTGTGTTGGCAAAATGACAGAACTGCCCCTGGCAGTCTAGAGTAATTACAGGGGTGCCATCGTGGTTAAATCCCAGTAATACCCCTGGTAGGTTAAGTTTATTACCGGGCTGCCCCTAGAGCTGGAATTCCAATACTACCCTAGCTGTTTTGTATATTTACAGGGGCTGCCACTAAGGCTGTAATTTTCTAAAAGACCCCTGGTAGTTCAGATTAATTACGGAACTGCCATTGAGGCTAGAATGTCCATGTTGCCCCTGACAGTTTTGGGCTAATTACAGGAATGCCATTGAGAAGGTAATTCCATAAATACCCCTGATAATTATAGTTATTTTCAGGGATGCCAAGTAAGAGGAAATATCTTAAATGCCCATGGTTTGGTTTATTTACGTGGATACCACTATGTTTTATATTTATAGTTATGCGTGATGGTTGTTTATAATCGTGTGATTGCCGTTATTATCTGTCTTGTCGTGTATGGATGTTATTGTTATGGATGATAGAGTGTTCGGTTTAATCCCGATGATTTGTTGGACGGTGGATACCTTAGCGGAGAGGTTAAACTCCGGATACGCATTAGATGTTTGTTATCCGTACTAATAAATCGACCGATAATTAGAAAAGCGGGATTCTGCCCTGTTAGGGTGTTACTTATACAAGAGCTACGTGTGGCTTGATCCCTGAAGGGGCAGGGTACGTAGGCAGCCTGACTGGGATTCAGGTGCAGCCACAACTATTATTAGAACCCCTAGGTTCTTTAATCGGCATATATGAGATCCAATGTAGGAATCAGAATAACCTCTGGTTTGAGGTTTATTCCGGTGCCGTTTGGTTTGTTTGAATAGGGTTATCCTGGCTTAAGGGGGTTTTCGAGTAAATCTCTCTTAAGTTGGGTCCCGCACGTCTTAACCCAGGGTTAGGGAGGTAATCTTGGGTCGGGGCGTGACACGTTGTGCATGGGGGAAGGTACGTTGCAAAGTTAAGGACAAAAGAAAATTATGTATAATTAATAATATTTATATTTTTTTGGCGTATTTCAGGTACAAGGAGTGGAAGAACGAGTTACGGACCCACTGGACTACGCATGGGAACGAACGTTCTGGCACCCCCCCTTGAGTTCCAGTTCAGGGAATACGAGTGGCGTTGGCTTCTGATATCGGAATTCAACAACCCACATAAACAGGTAATTAAAAATAATTATTTATTATATTGAATTATATTTAATACGTTTTAAAATATTTTACTAATTTGATTCTTTTGTAGGCCGTTTCCCGAGTGAACGCTCAAAACCGGTAACGCAACATAAGGAACCATCATGCCGGTTCTAGACCGTTCGCATCGTTGACGGAGGAGGCGGCCAGGGAACATCCAGAGGTCAACTGGTACGTCTATACGTACGAGAAGGCATATCCTGACGCCCAAGAGGATATTGTAAGTCGTTTTACGTTTTAAAATTTAGTAAATTATATTTATATATATATTTTAAAATGTTAATTAATTTTTTTTTTCCTATCAAATTAGGCGAGGGTGAGGCAGGCTAGTGACGAGATGATGGCTGCTATAGTCAGGGAGACATGGCCTGACACGCAAGAGGAAGACATGTCCGAAGCCATGTCCCGGATCGACACTTCGGATCTCAGCGTTGGGGCCAGGATGATGGGCACAACATTCCCACCACGAGGAAATAACTTCTACTGTCGGGGTCTGGGAAAGAAGGGCGAGGGGGTACTAAAGACCACTCCCGGATTTCAGAAAAAAAAAGGAGCCTCGACCAGCAGCAGAACGACTCAGCTTGAGGCGGAAGTTTAGATGTTACGGGAACAACAAGCCACCCAGACAGCATATACTGCCGCTTTACAGGAGTATAATGCAGCAGTATATGCCACCCAGCAGGCACAGCAGCAGCAGATGTTCCAGTACATGCAAGATTTTTCAGCTGCACATCTTCAGGGACTTCCGCTTCCGCCCATGCCCACGCCTATTCCCTTACCTCAACCGCCGCAACCTCCCCAGCAACCTCATCCTGGCGCAGATATTGATTTAGACGATATCGATTTTATTTAGTTTTTTAGGTTTATGAACAATTATTTATTTAGTTTTTTAGGTTTATGAACAATTATTTATTTACTTTTTTAGGTTTATGAACAATTTATAAATTGAAAATTTAATGCAAAATGTTTATGTTACTTTTGATGGTGTTTGTTGTTGGTTATGAAATTGTTTCTGTAATTTGCAGCTTGCTTGGATGGTAATTTAGAATTTTTTTGGGTTTGTAGTATAAAAAGTACTATAGACGACGAAATTTACCATATTTCGTCTGCTATAGTAGTTTTTTTTTCCCCACAACCTTTAGTCGACGAAATATGATAAATTTCGTCGGCTATAGTACTTTTTAAGCCGACAAAGTCTACATTATTTCGTCGGTTTTTCTCTATTTAATTTTTAATTTTTAAAATACTTTAACCGACGAATGAACTATATTTCGTCGGCTTTTCTCTATTTTATTTTTAATTTTTAATAATACTTTAGCCAACGAAATATTAATATTTCGTCGGCCAAAGTCATACGTATAAACCGACGAAATATTGATATTTCGTCGGCTAAAGTCAGACTTTGGCCGACAAATTTTTTTATATTATGTCGTCGGCTATAACTTTAACCGACGAACTATGGCCGACGACTTCTTAGCCGACGAATCTGATGAACAGGCAGACGAAAATTTTTCATCGGCTATGATATTTATCCTGATAGTGAGTAGTTATCAAGAGCTAGTTTGGTGGAGGATGTGTTTTGGGACACGGTGGTGGAAGTGGCCATGGATGACAGATCGGAGAAAGGAGAGGAAGGGTGAAAATACGGGAAGGAAAGAAAGTCACAGAAAAGTAAAAGGAGACAGGTATGGATCTAGACCTTTACTGATACTATGTAGAAATGGGTGTTCCCTTGAATTATTTCATTAGCAGAGGTATTACAGCAAGGTTTGGAAACATATAAATACAGTAATAACAATTACAGGAATCATTCACAGCAACAGTTATGCAAACAGTAGTAAATGTGGAGGAAATCATGTCAAGACTGGATTTGTGATGAAGAGGGAATCACGTTAACAGTCTCTTCAAACACATTACACTCTTGAAAACCCTATACATACGCTACAAAGACAACAATTTAATTACAAAGTTTACATGCCAGCAAGTTTACAGAACTCCCTTGTTCCTAGTTTGGTTCGAAGAGCTGAATATTGAACCGGGTCATTTGAATTACAATACTCTTAGACCGAATGCGATAGGATCATCTTTTGGAAGAGAATGCTATGGAGATAGAACCTAGTTTCAGTCACCCTAGAAAGATTACAGCACGTTCTCCATTTTGTTTATTGACACTGATCTAGTTAGTTATTCTATTGGCTTCCCTTCATATCCCTTATTGGTTTTCTTAACTAATTTGTTGTAAACCATGACAAAGGTACCTGCGCAAGACAGCAAACATGTTATTCATCCTTACTGTTGTTTGTTACAGTAGGGGGACTAAGGCCCAACAAAAAGCAAAAAGCAGAAAATACTAAGAAAGCATAACTCCAAGTTTTCCTAACTCTAGCAACACTATCTAAATCATCCAGATAAGCAGCAGATGCATGAATAGGGGACTAATCAAGTTATTCATCAATAATTTCAATCTCAGCATGGAATCAGTAGCTAACCATATATAAAATTTTTGGTGATTAGCGTAACATACCTGTTATTTCCTTCAATACCAGACTTGGGCTAAATCCTGGATGCAATCTACTTTTCTGCAGGCCTACTATGTTTGTTCGACACAGAAGAAATACCATGCTCGATACACTGGACAAAAATTCATCGTCACGGAATTATCAGGGAAAGGCATAAGGGAAACAAGGAACTAAATTGTAGACCATTTAGTTGGCCCACAAAATCAATGCTTCATATTCATAACCTCAAATACCTCAAGAAGATATCCGTGCAGCCAATCCAATGTTTGTGGGAATGTTGTTGCTGATATATTGACTACAGTCAATCCCTGTTAGATATAAATGAAAAAAATAAATAACTGTAAAGTGTAAACCTTTAGACCAATCAGAGCTGAAATGAATTGAATTGACATGAAGACACCTGAGAATTGAATGAGCAAAGATAGTCTTGGATGGTCTTTAAGTTGCTTATTAGTTTATCTCTATCCTGGGATTGCAAAAAAAAACTTTCATGAACGCTGCAAGAAAGCAACTAAAAGCTTATATACAATTGGCACTCTCGAACACCTCACTTAATCAGTGTGTTCATTTCAAACTGGTCATCCCTCCTTAACTAATACACCCATAATAACAGGGAACACAAATTCTTAATACCTGGACTAGACACTTCTCATTGAATGTACGTGTTGAGATCTCCTCCTCTAGCAAAGCCTGAAAAGAGGAGGTATAAGCAAACAGATGATTCAGACCAAGAGGGAATGATTGAACACAACAACAATAAAACTAAAGCAAAATGATCTTGAAGTTATATCAAAACCACCCAGAAAAATTTCAATTCAATTATTCAAAGAAAACATATTTGAGAATCGATGTTCTTTTCCCATATACGGTATCTAAAAAAGTTTTTTTTAATGATTTCAATTCAGGAATTACTGAATTAGTGGCCTATGGTTCAAAGAGAGAGCAGGGCCACCGACAATTTTGTACTTCCAATTCTACTTAACTGTCTATTATGTAGTAAAACATGCCCAAAATAGCGTCCAAAACTTATTAATGGAAAACATTCCAAGTTAGTTGTAAAACGAACCTAAAGAAACCAAAGGTTAAAATTTTTTAAAACAAACACGCACACACACAGTCACAGACCAAGAACAATGAGAAAGAAAAATTCACATATAATACATTCTGAAGAGAAATGCAAAGTTGACCACCTTATGATCAAATTCTGCCATTTTCAAAACTATAGGTATAATTATTGGTTCCGGACCGGACTTCACTTTATTGACAAGAGAATTTTTGTCCGTCTCTTCACCACTAAGCTTTTCACCTGTAGCACCAGAAAAGTAGTTAGAGAAGTGAAACCTTAAATGCTCAACTCTTTTATTCACTTCAACATTTTAATGCATATGTGTGATCCTTGTCAAAGTGTGTGTGTGTGCGCGCGTGTGTGCTTTATGGTTGTTGTCCATATAAATGTAGTTTTATGAAACCTAGAGTTCGACCCATAACACCATAAATGGCAGTTTTAGAAGTGAAATCTGCATTCCATTTATACGAACATGTTTTGAAAAAGGAAAATAATAGCTATTGAACAGAACATAACATTGTGAGAAATATTTAGAGCAGCAGTTCACGGTATTTATCAGACAAATTTCAAGCAAGGTAAATAGCTTCCAGGTAACCTGAGAAATTGTTGACTTCGTTACCTAGTGTCACTTCTTCAGAGTTGAAATGCTCGGTATGTAGTAGAGAATCATTCCTTGTCTGTGTTTTTGAATCATTCGCTGCAAGATGGTTTGTGTCAGGAGTTTTCTCTTGCACATCCACTAGCGTCTTATTTTCATCATCCATTAGATAAATGCTTGGATCCAAATGTATTCCCTGCAATTAGAAATAGATTAATAAAACTAGTATATGATACAAACAAAGAAGACCAGCCCAGAAAGTAAAAGACAATGCTCACAACAGAAAAAAAAATCAACTGCATCCATCAAAGAAGTATAATATTAAAACAAGACCGGAACTGAAAAAAGAAATAAAGAGCACTTCCCAACCTAGATAGGTCAGACTAGCTGGAGTGCGACCCTATAAATAAGTTATACAACTGCATAACGCAGAAGAACCACTGAAAAAACTTAGGCCTCTTAAAGAGGTACAAAATAAAATATAGATGAGTATTCTCTAGTACAACACTCTAAAATTCTCTGAAGGCTGATTACAAAATCTGAATGCAGCTGAAGGCTGCAAGAGGGTCATCTTAACTGCTAGAACTACTAAGCATCCACTAATAAATGTAAATTCACAATGTACCAATAATTGCAAAAATTCTCAAACATAAGAAAACTTATTGGAGGATAAACTGTGCATGTAAAGGTACAATCACAATGTAAACATGGCTAAGTCACTAACAGTACATCATGTGCACTACATCACTGCACCTCATCCACTTTCCGCCTCACATTTTCTACGTGTTCCACCATATTCAAAGCTTCCCAACACAACATAGTTCCAGTCCACAATGATAGATTGGAGGCACGCTAGAACTTTGCTTTCAAAGTTTCTTCAATTCTACCACCAAATTATCTTCGGAGGTCCTATACTCATTCCTGATGAAGAGTGCAAGTGAAGAACCTCTAGAATTCTTCAGGATTCATTCTTATTGCAGAATAGGAAGGTTATAACCGGAGTTAATAATAAGATTTGATTAGGTATTAATCTAGCTGTTCTAGAACAATCTTAGCCTCCCTAGAATGAAAAGGATAGAAGCGCTGTAATGTTTACTTGGAGAATAAAAGCTTTTATTTCTCTCTGGGTTTGTGTGATGCAACCTAACTCTACGTGAGGCCTAGAACCCTAATGGTGTGATGCTAGTAGTTGTTTCCCTCTTCCCATAACTCTCATCTCCTTACAATCATATATATCCCCACTGTTCCTTGAACAACCAGAATCCAGTGGACAAAAAGGTATGCATGAAAAAAAACAAAAACAAAATAAAAACATAAGCAGACAAGAGAGATTAGATAGAGTAAGATACAAAAGGCCCAACTTCCACCAAATCAAAGCAGAGCTCAAAACCTACAACTCCTATGCAATCCAAAACAATAGAGGAAAGGGTGTAAGCTCTAATTTCCAGAAACAGAGGCCTATAGAGACTCCCAGAACCTAAACCCTCTCAAAGCTCTTCCTTCTATGCAGAAATATAGCTAGACAACTTACGCTCCGTAGACAACTTCAGCCATAAAAAAGAAAGCAACTTCACAAATTGATGTACAAAATTATCAACAATCTGCCCATGTCTTGCACATAACACATCAGTGAGGAGAGCAGCAGCATGGTCTGTTGAAGGACATCACAAATGTTGGCCCTGTAGTCCACCACAGGCCATTCTAAAACCTTGACATTAGGGAATCTTGGCTTCAGGGAAAGCCTGCTCGAAGAAAGGCTTTTAGGATTTGCACAAGATTGCACGAGTCTCCAGTCTTGATCTCCTTTCATCATCTATCTACCAATCTTATTTGTCTCAAAAAAGAGAAAAACAAAGAAAGTGCATAACTCCCTCACCACTTCTTTTTGAATTCTTAGAGCATCTCCAACAGCACATGTAAAATTTGAATAATCTCTAGTTTAGAGGATAAACACCATTTTTTGGCTCCAACAGTTCATGTAAAACATCCTCTATTTTACACAAAGTGGGAAGAGAGAGAAACATATCCTCTATATTTATCGAATTCACAAAATTTGTATATTCAACTAGAAATCTCTAAAATTTATTGTTTTGCCTTATAGAGTTCATGATCTCATCCAAAAAATGAAAAAAAAAGTCAAAAAATTAAAACATCTAACATTAAATTTGGGGTTTAATTTGAATAAATATATAATATTTATATAGATTCATACATTATAGAGAAAAACATTCAATTTTGTATGATAGAACAGAAGAGCTGTTGGAGTTGAGCTCATTTTATTTTAGATATTTTGTGGTTTCCTCCTCTAGAATAGATAAATTATACAAGAGCTGTTGGAGATGCTCTTATAAAGCCAAAATATCATATCACAAACGCCTACTAATCATCTTACAGAAACTTTCTTATCATAGACAATCCAACATCTAAGAGTTCAAATGCAGAACAACGTTGCAGTAGATAAAGTTGATGCAATTTACAAGATTTTTTTAGACTTGCAAAAAGTCTGTCAAGCAGGCTGACTGAAATGAAAATAATATAACACCCAACAAAGTTCCTGCATTTTTCCACAAGAAAAAGAGATAAAGAAAGGGAAAAGATGAAGGATTTTTTCTTTAGATGAGGAAAGGATCTCTGATAGAAGAGAGCAATATATATGTTGAGCATAAGATACATTCTGCAAAGCAAAAACATACCTCTATTATTATTGGCTTTCCATCTTTCATTGCTTTCTTTAAATCACCAGCCAATCCTGGGAAACAAATGTTTCAGAAATCAGAACAGAGATTATTGATCAACAGATAGCACAAATGCAGGGAAAAATTGTCATTGCAACACGAGAAACAGCTAGATTGCTCTCACAGATCAAAAACGTTACAATGACTATCTAAAGACTAACTTCAAAAGTAGACATCAACCCATCTTAGCAGAATTAGTAATAGAAAGACTACCCTTACGAACAATCCTGCATTCCCTACAAAATTCAGTAATTAACTCCTCGGAGGAGCTGAAGTCTCGCGCCCAAACAGGAGTAGATGTCAATGGTGCACTGGATACCATGAAACGAGTGAATAAACACCCTAACATTTATATTAAATAATAATTAAATAAACAAAAGAACTTGAAGTACGTCATACTCCGTTGCTGTGCGCAGTAATTCGTACACCATATCTGTCTGCAACATTCATGAAAGGAAACAAAAAAGATCATAGATATCATGGATCAACTAGTTAGTACATGGTGGATGGGGGTAAGAGAGAGAGAGAGAATCATGAATGCTCCACAAATAAACAATATAAAAAGACCTGCAAGACATTGGGCAAATTTAGCCTCTGTGCGAGTTGGGTAGCGATGGTAGACTTGCCGACACAAGCAGTTCCACACACAAGAATAACTAATGGCACTCTTTGATGATGAAATCTGAAACAAGAAAAGAAACTTGGGAAACTTGGCCATCTATATATATTTGTTCAGCTTCTACAAGTTTTCATAAAAGTAAATAGACTGACCTTGTCATCATCTTGTAACGATTTATGTACTCTTCCCCGTAACCCCTTCGTTCCATAAGCTGGAGAAACAGAGAGACACATCACTAAACTGCAATACATTGTCACAGCTGCAGGCTTGAAGTATTACCTTGAAGAGATTAGCTTCCAAATCAGACTGGGAGCTGCAACACAAGAGACACAAAGTGAGACCCAACAATGCCGAAAGACAAACAAAACTAAGGAACAGAACATACACATCAAGAAGGCTGTTGTCTATAAGCAGCTTCTTAAGTTCCAGAGCGATTTTGATAGCAACATAATTAGGGATCTGAAATCATCATAAACACCATCAATCAAAGCCATGAATTGCTTATTGAGAAGAGAAAAAGGATAGAAGGGAGGGAGGACCTTAGTGACGGTTAACATTCGGCTGAGGAGAAACCTGGAGAGGACGTAGTAGTGATCGGCGTTATCACCGAGCCAGACCTTGACCTTGACGAAGTCGTATTTGGAGGAAGTGTTGCGAGAAGAGAACCTGAAAGAGAAGTCTTCTTCTTCTTCATGTTGTTGGCTGACTTGCTGCTCGTCTTTCCTCATCATCTCCCTCCTCACTCCCCTTCCACTTCCACTTCCACTTCCCTTGTCAACACTCATCGACTCCTCCTTACCCAACACCTTCTTCATCACAAACTAAAGTACAAAACTACATTTCCAAACAAACCACACAAAACAAAAACGGTTGAAAGACATTTGACATATGCGTTACTTAGTCTATGCTAGTTAGAATGTGATTCATATTTTTTTGTAGAATGTGATTCATATTTTTTTGTAGAATGTGATTCATGTTCCCTAGTAGTGATAGGATATCTACTTGTTTTTCATGTATGATTATGAAATACCCTGGGGCTCCTATCAATGAAGGTGTAGACACAATTCTCCTTTGAATTAATTCTCTCAAATCACGTTATCAGCACGCTCTCTAACCCTAGAACCTAGAGGCCATCGATAGCACCCCATGCCGAGCACCTGGCGCACCCCCTGGACGCACCCTCTGCCGCACTTTTGCCGCACACTTGCTGCCGCACACTTGCTGCCGCACACTTGCTGCCGCACCACTCTGCGCTTGCTGTCGCACATAATCAACGTAGGTATGTTCTTGAAACCTAGCTTGTTTCAAAGTTACTAAAGTCGGGGAGCTCATCCCTCCCTTTCCCTATCCCTTCCCATGCTTGGTATTTGGTGCATGCAGGTTGGTAAATCCCGGAACTTATGGTGTTCTTGGGTCCGCGTTGTCTTGGTATCCAACGCTGGCTATGTTTGATTAAAGGGTTGTGTAGACAATCTGCGTTGTGTAGACAACGTTCACCAGGTTGCTTGTGACAATTCATAACAAAATTTAAGCATCGAACCCACGTGGTCTCGGATAAACTAACTAAAGCTTGAAATTTTGTATGCAGAGCTATGGAAGCTCGCTTGGAATTCACGGCTCTTGACGCCCAGGGTAAGGAGTACCATCGGTGGGTGTCAGACGTGAAGCAGACCTTCATTGGCCAAGAATACACCTCCGCCATTGTTCCACCCACATCCGCGGATCAAGCCCAACCTACTGATAAGGTTAAGTCTAAGGCCTTGATGTTCCTGCGTCGACATATTGATCCCACATTGAGGTGGCAGTATCAAGACATAGACGAACCGCAAGCCCTTTGGGATGCACTTGCGGAACGCTTTGCCAATGTCCATGCCGTCCTGTTGTCGGAGCTGCAAGCTCAGTGGACACCATTCGGCTCTTGGACTACACTTCGATGGAGGAGTACAACAAATACATGTTGTGCCTGCGTGCACGGCTTAGTTTTTATGGTGTGAAGAAGTCTGATGACGATCTTATTGAGAAGACATTGTTAACTTTCCCTAAATCAGCAAGTGTCCTAACGAAACAATACCACTTGGAGTATAAGGCCCAACGTATCACAACGTTTAGCGGAATTATGACTCAGCTGTTGACTGAAGAAAAGGATAAGATGTTGTTGGATCAGAACAACTTAAGACCTGTTGGTACTAAGAAAGTGCCAAAGAGTAACTACTCTAGGGCCAAGAGTGGGAAAGCTCCTAGAGGGAGAGACAGAGATCGTCCTGAACCATACCCTCGTGAGGCAAGCTCACGGCGTGGCACCCGGAACAGGAGACGCGGCAACAGAGGCCGCTCCCGTACCGAGAGAGAGGTAGATGCGCCCGGCCCCCGTGGCGGTGCTCCCAGACCGGTTCAGAAACAAGCGAGACCTAATAGCACTCGAGCATCACAATGCCATCGCTGTGGATCTTTGGATCACTGGATGAAGCAATGCCGAGCTCCTCAACATGTGGTTGCTACATATAAAAAGTACAAAGAGTCTTTGGAGATTAATTGTACGGAGACTCATGACACAAACACCAACACTCAGCTTGTGATTGCTGACTTTAGGGATTCAAACCCCGATATGGACGCCGCCGACTTTTGATGTCGCTCGGCTTCTAGTTGTGTTTAGTTGTCTCTTTTCAAGTATTTTGACATGGCATGATGTCAGTGCCGCAGTTAGTTTGATTGTTTTTGACACCTTTTTATTCCGAGATCTCGTTGTAACCATTATGCATTAATGAAAGTTGCTTTCGTTTTCGATGTTCTTAACTATCAATTGATCGATTTTTCGACATTTACCCTTAGTTAACATGATAAATGCCGCTCTAAGTCCTTCCAAAGGGGATTAGATGCCGGACATAACATACTCACGTAAGAAGTGCGCGTGTTTTTGGCTCAGTCTTCACTAGACAGCAGATATTCCATCACCATTTTGCCTAAGATAACCTCTCGACAATATGATGACTTAGAATTGTTTGGTATACAGAGAAAGTGGTCTTAAACGTGCCATGCACTACCGACTCTCTGCAAACATGTCTGGTCATATTGGTTGATGTTGCCAAAAGCTCTCGGTTTTGGATGCAACTTGTGCTGTTCTTCTGTACCATCTTTTGTAGACGTTGAGACTTGTGACGCTCACTCACAGCTGCATCTGTACGTTGCCATAGGCCTCAGAGTGGTACCATGGTGCCATATTGAAGTTTGTAGCTTCTCATGTTGGTTTCTGCAGAAACAACAATTCAGTCCCGTTCTGTACAGCAACTTCGTCAGAGCTTTGTGAACGGCTCCGGATGAACTAGAACGCGAACTTTACATCCTTGGAAAGCTCTCTGAGTCTAGTTTCCAACGGTTTTCACGGTTCGTTCATATCCATCCGGACGTGAAAGTTATGGCTGTTCTAGTGTAGCAAGGTCATGCTGCCCGGGAATGTGAATTGTACTCGGGATTGCACTTTGGTTTGCATCCTTTTATGCAATAGTTCTTCCGTGGCTATTTGCTAATGTCTCTACCTTTTTGTGTAGGTATGGAGCTAGAGTGTCTTGCAGATAGTGGGACTACCCACACCATCCTAAGGGACATGCAATTGTTTGTGAACATTGTGCCATGTCGGACATCTGTGACTACGATGATCGGTTCATCCCCTGTGATTCACGGGCGTGGAAGGGCTAAGTTTATGTTGCCCAATGGAACCTTGATTAACGTTCCAGATGCTCTTTATGCACCGAAGGGGAGTCGGGCGTTGTTGAGTTTTAAGAACATCCGGGTTAATGGTTTCCATTTAGAGACGCATTGTGAGGATCGACAAGAGTTCTTGTGTATTACTTCTCATGATTGTGGACGGAAATGCATCTTGGAGAAGCTCATGAGTTGTTCTAGTGGTCTGTATGTAACTCAGATCCGGATTGTTGAATCCAATGTAGTTGCCAAACACGATTTTTGGGACTCCGACTCATATATGCTTTGGCATGATCGCTTGGGACACCCGGGAAGAGAGATGATGATTAAGATTCTGAGAAATTCTCATGGACATCCTTTCTTCCGGACCAAGAGGAAGGTACTGGAGCACGGACTCACCATTGAGGGTGAAGGTACCGTGTCCACCAGAGGTAACCCCGGGCCGGCCCCTAGGCCCCCGGTGCGCAGTACCCTAGGCACCTCCCGGACGGCACCGAGGCCTCCGGTGTGCGACACCTTAGGCACCACCCGGCTGGCACTAGGTCCCCCGGTGCATGGTCCCATAAGCACTCCTTGGCTCAACCCGGGTGAGGTGACTATGTCCTCTCCTGAGAAGTCGTTGGTTTTTCCAACGCTCACCGATCATTATGTAAAGCATGCACTTTGGCTAAGTTTGTTACGAGACCTTCTTACGCTAAAGCAAACACAGAGAACATTTCATTCCTACATCGTATCCAAGGAGATATTTGTGGACCCATCCATCCAGAATGTGGACCGTTTAGATACTTCATGGTTCTGGTAGATGCCTCGACGCGCTGGTCACATGTAGCGTTGTTGTCCACACGTAATGCTGCATTCCCAAAACTCTTGGCATAGATTATAAAGCTTCGGGCTAACCACCCGAATCATCCTATTAAATCAATACGGATGGACAATGCCGGAGAGTTCTCATCTAAGACTTTTGATGAGTATTGCATGTCGATCGGGATTGAAGTTGAGCATCCCGTTCCCCATGTGCACACGCAAAATGGTCTCGCTGAAGCTATGATTAAGAGGCTTCAGTTGATTGCTAGAGCGTTGGTCATTCGCACCAATCTCCCTATTGCGTCATGGGGTTATGCAATATTGCATGCAGCAGTACTTGTTCGTTTCAGACCCGCCTCCAGCCAAGTGTTTAGTGCGTACCAGTTGGTCACTGGATATGAGCTTGATATCTCACATCTATGCATCTTTGGTTGTGGAGTGTATGTGCCTATTACGCCACCACTACGTAAGAAAATGGGTCTGCAACGACGTTTGGGTATCTATGTTGGCTATGAGTCACCATCCATAGTCCGATACCTTGAGCCTTTGACAAGTGATCTCTTTCAAGCATGTTTTGTAGATTGCAAGTTTGATGAGACCATCTTCCCGTCGTTAGGGGGAGATGGGAGCACTCATGCTCAGGAAGAACGACAGGAATTGTCCTGGTGCGTTCCGACCTTGTCTCATTATGATCCCCGGACTTCACACGTGGAAACGGAAGTGAAGAGACTTGTTGAGCTCCAGAATGTGACGGATTTGATGCCCGACTCATTCGCGGAGATTGCAAAAGTGACGAGATCAGATATGCCGGCTTCCAATGTGCCTGCAAGGCTTGAAGTCCCGAAAAAGGGCAAGACCACCTCGGGTCCGAGCTTGGCTGCCGTCGGTATCGGCGCCGCCGACCCTAGTGGAGGGGTGGAGGCCGTGGCTCCTCAAAGGAAGAGGGGGAGGCCACTTGGTTCGATTGATGTGCGTCCTAGGAAAAAGAGGACACCAATGGCACAGTCCGATCCTTTACACATCAACATTGAGAATCCTTCTCATGAGAATGTCTCTGACTATACTTATGTCCTTGAATCGATGTCGGTATTGCTGGGGGACGTTCCGGGATACACGTCGGTGTCGGAGAACATGGAAATCTCAATGTTTTATGGGAACACTTTTGAGTTGCTGGATCGATCATCCATGCATGTCGATGATGTGTTTGCATATGCCGTGGCTCAAGAGATCAATGACCACGATGACATCGAACCACGCTCCGTCAGTGAGTGTGAACGTAGAGCAGATTGGCCTAAATGGAAAGAAGCTATCCAGGCGGAATTGGATTCCCTAACAAGGAGACAGGTATTTGGGCCGGTTGTGCTTACCCCGCCAAGTGTAAAGCTTGTGGGACATAAATGGGTCTTTGTTAGAAAGCGTAATGAGAAGAATGAGGTCCTTCGGTATAAGGCTCGCCTTGTGGCACAAGGTTTCTCACAACGCCTTGGAATAGACTACGAGGAGACATATTCTCCCGTAATGGACATCATAACTTTCCGCTACTTAGTCAGTTTGGTAGTGTCCGAAAAACTTGACATGCAGCTCATGGATGTGGTTACTGCGTATCTATATGGGGACATAGATTCAGAGATATACATGAAATTACCTGATGGTTTTTCAGTGCCTAAGTCAAGTGACTCTAGACCACGGAGTGCGTATGCTATAAGGCTGCAACGCTCACTTTATGGATTGAAGCAATCCGGACGGATGTGGTATACCCGTCTAAGTGACTACTTGATTAGGAAGGGTTACAAGAATGATGACTTATGCCCTTGCGTGTTCATAAAGAGAATGAGTTCCAGATTTGCAGTTGTAGCCGTTTATGTTGATGACATGAACTTGATCGGTACTCTTGATGAGATAAGAGAAACCGCGGCTCACTTGAGATCTGAGTTTGAGATGAAAGACTTAAGGAAGACGCGGTTCTGCCTAGGCCTTGAGCTAGAGCATCGAGCCAGCGGGATATTGATTCACCAATCTGCATATGTTCAAAAGATGCTGAGGCGTTTTGATATGGATAAGTTGCATCCGGTGAGTACCCCCATGGTCGGTCGAAGTTTGGATGTTCACAAGGATCCATTCCGTCCTAAGGAGGATGAGGAGGAAGGACTTGGAGCAGAGGTCCCTTACCTCAGTGCAATAGGTGCATTATTGTACTTGGCTCAGTGCACTCGACCAGACATTGCTTTCTCTGTGAACTTGTTAGCAAGATATAGTTCTGCACCAACGTAACGTCATTGGACAGGTATTAAGACCATCTTCCGGTACCTTAGAGGGACAATTGACATGGGTTTGTTCTTTCCCTATTGTGACTCAAGACGGGCCGCAGCCGTGCCTGCCATCCCTGAGAGTCTCGGCACCTCTCGGCCCCGGTACCGAGGTGTATCAGCCACCGCCGTAGGCGCTGCAGCCAAGCATCCCTTCTCTTATGCTCACGGCTCCGTCAAGACTTCCTACGCCGAGACACCAAACAATGTGTTGGTTGGTTTTGCGGATGCAGGATACTTGTCAAATCCGCACAAAGGAAGGTCACAAACTGGTTATGTGTTCACCATTGGGAATACAGCGATATCATGGAGGTCTACCAAACAAACTCTAGTGGCGACGTCTTCAAATCATGCAGAGATCATAGCCCTTCATGAGGTCGTGCGTGAATGTGTATGGTTAAGGTCTGTTATCGGACATGTCAGAGGAACCTGCGGATTGAGCCATACCACCGAGAAACCTACATGCATTTATGAGGACAATGCAGCCTGCATTGAGCAGATGAAGCTAGGTTACATCAAAGGTGACAACACAAAGCACATCTCTCCGAAGTTTTTCTACAACCAGCAACAACAAGCGCTCCTCAACATTCAAGTAAATCAAGTGAGTTCAGAGGCTAACATTACGGACCTGTTCACGAAGTCTCTGCCTAAGTCTACTTTCGAGAAGCATGTGAAGAGCATTGGATTGCGCAAGCTGTCAAGCCTATCCGACTGAGTTATACATCAGGGGGTGCCTCACATGATGACGTTTCTCGTGGAAGTAGCATGGTGCGTTGTACTCTTTTTCCTTCGACCAATGTTCAGTTTTTCCCACAGGGTTTTTGTTTACTTGGCAAGGTTTTAATGAGGCAACACTGGAAGCACCATCTAGCATCAAGACGGGCGGCACAAGGGGGAGTGTTGAAAGACATTTGACATATGTGTGCCTTGGTCTATGCTAGTTAGAATGGGATTCATATTCCCTGGTAGAATGGGATTCATGTTCCCTAGTAGTGATAGGATATCTACTTGTTTTCCATGTATGATTATGAAATACCCTATATATAAGGGGCTCCTATCAATGAAAGTGTAGACACAATTCTCTTTTGAATTAATTCTCCCAAATCAAAAACCATTTTTTTTTCTCAAACGTATAACAGACAAGGACCAAAAACAAAAACGTAGAAAATCTTGAATTCTTAGATGCGACAGACGCACCACGTGTGTCATGCGACCGCCCAATCTAACACCAACATATGGCCATCTCAAATCCAACTTAGCTGAACTCAATCAGAGGTTTTTTCTCCGATTAGACCTGCAGACCTAACCTCGCTCCTTCTCTCCTCCTCTTCACCGACCCCTCTTAGACTCATTCTTCTTATTTTCAATATCTAACCCAACCAACCCTTCTCTCCCAACTAATCTGCCTTTGTCTTGGTCCTGACCACCAAGATGAGACTCGCTTCCAAGAAGTCGTTGACGCAATCCCCTTCTTCGTTAGAGGCGGCAAAGATGGAGGTGGTGCGTGGCATGATGGCGGTGGAGGAAGGCTGGGAGAAGGGAGAGGGAGATCTGGTTTGATCGGAGAAAAAAACAACTCTGATTTCCTTTCTAATTTCAGCTGAGTTAGATTAATGATGGCCACATGTTGGTGTTGGGTAGGGCGATTGCAAAGGACATGTGGTGTGTTTGTCGCACCTAAATTTTTTTCGAAAATCTCACCGAATGTATGCAACCGCCCACTCGTAAGGCTATATATGTCAAATTTTTTCTGACGTGGACATTGCTGAAGAGGAGGAAAAAGACGACACCGGAAATTAAACCCACGTAGGCCATCTCTACCAATTTGTTTAAAATCCAAACCTAAATTTAAATTTTAGAACAACCAAATCTATACCTATTCGTATGCGATTTTGATCTCCAACTCATATAGTCAAAACTCAAACATATTTTAGTTTTATATTATTGTTTAATCATAAATGAAGTGAAAACAATAACATTTTTTTATCATTAACTGTTTTTATTAAGAAACTACAATACTGACTCACACTCACTCACTCATACTTTATAGGTTTTGGTCATATTTGGTTGAGTCAAAATATGAGAGATTTTAAATAAATCCTATTTTATCTCAACATTACAAATAGGTTGGAGATGATATTCTAAAGAACTTAAACCTATTATAGGTTTTAGACTAAGAGTTGGAGATGCTCTTAGATCTCTAAAAATCAAATCTCCCGTCCTAAGGTTTTCGATATGGTGGCGACGACGAGATTTTAGCGCACGACAGATAGGAGGAATCGAGACTTTAGCAAGTCGGTGACGGATTGAGGGTTTCTACTGGGTGGGTTATATCGAGCTGTGGTGTAACACCCCGTACCTAAAAGTTACCTTTTCACAGAGGTTTACGAGTTACCGAGAGCTTTTAATTGCAATCGGTAATTTGATAAGTCATCGCTCGAGTTTATTTTCAAGTTTTAAAAGTTCTCCAAATACCTGATTTAATGACTCGATGTTGTAGTACGTGTCGACACGAGTCTCCCGGTATTTTCGGAATATTTTTTTGGAGCTTCTGGCTAATTTCTGTGAATTTCTGAAGTTTATGGTAATTTCCAATTACTATTCCGGTAAATAGTTTTTACCATTTAACCTTTTGACTTTTCACCTTCTTTAAATCTGGATCGTTGGATCGTTTGGAGAGTTAATCTCAACCGTTGATTTGGGTATAAATAGGGGAAGAGAGAGTTGACCCGAGTCAAACCTAACTCGGGCGTTGACCCGAGCCAGTCTCTCTCTCTCTGCTCTCGACCCTCTGATCCGCCACCACCACAGCCGTCGCTTCCGGCCAACCCACACCGGCGCATCACCACCAATATCTTTCGCTCCTCCTCCTCCTCCTCTTCAAAACCCCCTTACCAATTCGTTCCAGCATCCATTGTGGAAGGAGTTTAGCCGAGGGGAGACGCGACTGTGCTCACCGAATTTTGGCGAGCTCAGGCGACGGCGAGGACAGCAAGAGGAAGGGTTCATCTTCTCTTCCCTCCTTCTTCAATTGGATCGCCTGGCGCTTTTGTTTGGAGGCCTAATTCAAAATCCCTCCTCTTTCTGTTTTCCTTCTGGGCTTCAACCCCTAACCCCGGCGACGTGTTTTGGGGCTCTTGGTAGACTTCTCGAGTTCTGGTGAGACTAGGGACGCTGAGGATTAGAGCTGCTGCAGTTGAGTTAGAGGAGAGGCAGAGTTCTGGTTCTGTCGAGGAGAATCCGAGAGGTGGTGCTGGTGACTGGTGCAGCAGTTGGTCATGGTTGGTGATTATTGAGCTGCTGAAAGAGGTCTGGGTGGAAGGATTCAGCTTGGAGGCCGCTATCGAGCTTCTGAAGTTTGGGATGTGATTCAGCAAGGGTAAGGCTGATTCCCCTGTTATTTTATCTATTGTGTGTTTTATTGAATTGGTGTTGTTGCTGAAATGATGTTGTTGTTTGCATGTGGATGATAACTTGGTGAATCGGAGGAAACGGGAAAGTTATGGTGAAATTCCAGCGAGTTGACCGGAATCCGACCGAAGATTCTGGCAAAGTTACCGGAATCCGGGGACTGCTCCGGGAGTGTAGTGAATTCGGCAGAAAGCCGAAGAGGTAGAAATCGAATCCCTGTTAGGCTTTTAGTCGAAAAGTTCGGTTAATTTCCTAATTTGAGTATTTACAGAAAAATTGGACGAAATTAGGAAGTTTCCATTTTGGGAAACTTCCCATTCTAAAGAACACTTGCCATGTTAGGAAACTTTCCATTTTGGGAAACTTTCCCTTTTTGGAAGGTTACCATTTTAGGAAGATTGACCGATAAAAGTAAAAAGAGAAAGGTTAATCTTAGTAACCGGTTAAGTTAAGACAACCGGATCTTTAAATGAGATTCTAGGCAACTCAGGAATCTTAGTCTCCGAGTTGGGTGCTGTAAATAATTCGGATAATGTCTTACTGGTTATATCTACTCATAACCCACAAATTGGTAAAGTGGTTGATTTGGGTGTCCATAGTAATTCCACAAAAATACTATGTGATAACCTATCGTTAATAAAATAGTAAGGAAAGTCGATACGCTGAGATTACGAAGTCGGAAACCAAACTTCGAGTCGATATGCGGAATTAAGCGTATTGTTGAAAAAGTTGTTAAAAAGAAAGGAACTTGGTCAACACGTGGTCAAATAGGATTTCCTGGTAAAACTAGGAAAAGACCAAGTCAACTATGGAATGACTAATATATTGGTTTAATTGTACAGTCTCTGGTTGAACGTGAGACGGGCTCGACTACGTGGATTGTTCGAGGTTTTCACTCGAGGAGCTTTCCGAGCAGGAAGGGAGTCGCAATAAGTACTGTGAGTGGACCTTGTTTTTAAATTAAATTGCATGCCATAGACTTTAATTGATTTCTCCTGTATATGTGATTTCCTCCATTATATATTTTACGGTGATTTTGGGAAAATGGGATTTAATGATTTTAAAGATAAATGAGCCGGGAAAGAGGTTCCTACCTTTCCCGTGATTTTTAAAGGATTTTCCCGGGATTTGTGTTATTGTTATCACCGTTTTGGGATTATGGATGGGGATGTTTTAAAAAGGGGAAACTTGTCTCTTGGATTTAAAGGGTTTTAAAGTAAAGGCAGAGAACCGGTTTTGGGTTCCTGGAAAGGTTTTTAAATCCAATGTATTTGGGGTAAAGTTATGGGAGATTTGACTTGGTTTTCGGATTATTTTTCCCACGAGGTTTTAAAGGATTTTTAAAAGGATAAGGATATAAGTATTGCATGGTAGCATGGACTCTCTCCAGATGAAGTTGGTACCCTCTCTAGATAGCAGCTGGTCGGGACCCTCTCCGGTGGTAGCTGGTCAGTAGACCCTCCCGGATAGTAGCAGGTCATGACCCTCTTCGGTGGTAGCTGGTCAATAGACCCTCCCAGATAGTAGCAGGTCGGGACCCTCTTCGGTGATAGCTGGTCAATAGACTCTCCCTAATAGAGCAGGTCATGGGACTCTCTCTGATGAGCTGGTCAATAGACCCTCTCGTGGTAGAGCAGGTCGGTTTTCTCGTGGATGAGGTTAATACCCCACAATTATTTATGTTTGAGCCAAGGGAATTATTTATGACTTAATTATTTATTGTCTATGATTTGCTTGCATGCGGATTTTCTTGGGAAAACTCTAAGGGAGAACATTAAAGGAAAATAGAGTTTTATATTTGATTTTTGTCCACTCACGCTAACAGTTTTCATTGTTCTCCCCTGGGCCCTTCGTTTTCAAATGCCCAGTGGTGCAGGGTTCTTGAGCGGAGGTCGCACGCGTACAAGAGACGAGGCATAGTCGATCAATCTGTTGCTGCTTGCAAATTCATTAGGATAACTTCCGTGTAGACTGCTCTGTCTAACCCAGCTTAGCTAGTTAAATAGGTTAGAGAGCAGAATGGCTTCATGAGTTAGGGATTGTCTTTAAATACTCATGGAAGTGCTGAGTGGTATGTAGGAAGGGTTTGCCATTTCAAGGGGGTTTCGGTAAGAAGTTCCCTTGTCGCATCCCGGGGACTATTCTCGGTCCCGGAACACGACGGTAACCGCCGTAATCCCGATCAGGCGAGTAATCAATACGTCTTTCGACGTATTGATGACCCTCCGGATCGAAACCACAAGGCTATGAATGAAACATACAACACATGAATAATAATATGAATGTCAAATACTGAATGACAAATGATCAGTGTAGCATACAAATGTTTTACAAGCGGAAGATAATAGAAAAATACCCGAGACAGAAATAATACAAGAAAAAGTCTCGAAAACACTGGGCCCGAATAAAGTCTCAGAGTATCCAACAGATTACAAGATACGAAAATACGGAAATCAAGAAACATGGAAACCACACCAGAATGGGAGTCCTCGAAAAGTGAAGTGCACGATAACCGACGCTCCGCGATCTAGTCCAGCTCCTCTAGTGACGGGTGCTGTAGACCTGAAAAGATGTAGAGGTGAGCAACTTGTCCTCGCTAACCCAATTGGGGCCAAAGCCATCCAAGTCGGGGTTTAAAACCCATGAGAAAACATTTCGTATATATGTATATGTACTCGTAAGTACGAAAGAGCATGTGGAAATGTAAATGCACGCTACGCACACAAAGCTCGGTAAAACATGTGACCACATATGAAAGAACTCTCTGGATCTGAGCGGCCGAATCCCGGGTTTGTCTTCACTGCAAACCGGGGCCAACTATCTAAGCGCCTGAGTGCGCAGAATAGCGAGAGCGTCCATTTCCAGCTAACGCCCAACAAATAGCAGGCCACACTTACGTCACGTTTTACTCTGTACGAGACGAGCGTAAGCGGGATAAATGAATGAAATAAACAGGGCATAGCCCCTCCGGAGGTTAACGGTCATCGACACCGTAGGAGTGCTAGAATACTAGGTCCCGTCGCTCTCAGGCCAAGCACCGGAAATCAGGACGACGGTACTACTTTTCGATCCAAAACTCACACACACACACCAAGTGCTATAAGAAGCATGTGGTCAAGCTTAAAACAATGCATCATTATTTAATACGTAAAAAGTAAAAGAGCCGCCGACCCAAGAGGGTTTCGGCTCACCCATTGGGCGTGCTCCCCCTACCTGGTATGATGGTACAGCTGGCTGCGCTCCAACTCCTGGTCCTCCTGAAGCCTGTGTAGACGAGCTCCTGAGTCTGTGGGTGAGACAACAGTGATAGTCAGGTATAAGTAATTCGAGGTCTACTATCTACGACTAAGACTTGATAAACACTCTCTGTTTATCTTTCTGACATTAGGGTTTGACTTGTTTGACACTCCGATTCTCGAACCGGCGAGAAGTCGGAATTATTTCTTATTCAGTACTTACGTCGTTTTTTACCACGTTTACAAGCTAAAAGTCTTTAAAACGTTTAACCGTAGTGTTCGAAAACGTAAAATAGGTGTTCTACGGCATAAGTGAAAAGTCAACTTGGAATAGTAAAAGTCAACGGTCAACAGTAAAGTCAACGGTCAAAAAAGTCAACGGTCAAAAAGTCACCGGTCAAAGTCAACCGGTCAAAGTCAAAAAGTCAACCGGTCAAAGTCAAAAGTCAAAGTCAAATAGTCAACCGGTCAAAGTCAACCGGTCAAAGTAAACAGTAAAAGTAAAACTGTAAAAGTAAACAGTAACTGTAAATAGTAAAAACTGTAACTGTAATTAACTCAAACAGTCAGGGGCAAAATGGTAACTCTGCCCCTGGGTTAAAGTAAAAGTAAAACTGACACGGTAAAACCAGGGTTTTTACCGTGCCGGTTCCCGACCGGTTTCCTCGCCGGATTTCAATGTTTTTCCGGCCAAACCGAGCCTCTAGGCCTGTCCTAACACCTTCTAAACATCCTAGGCTAACCAACAACACCACAATCGAAGGAAAAGATCGAGTTTTATACCTAGAAGCTTCCCCACTGTTTTTCCGGCGGTTCTCCTCCGGCGGAGCTCCGCTGGTCCTCTCCTCCTTCCTCCTAGCTCCTGGGCAGCTCCTGGTGGCGCCTGGGAGGTTCCTTGCTCTCCAAAAGACCTGGTTTGCTTCGAACTGTGTTACACAGTGTTTCCAAACTTTTCCTCGTTGCTGGGCGGCGCTGGCGACGGCGCTGGCTTCACCGCTGGTCTAGGCAAGGTCGCCGGAGCTGTGCGACCTCGATGGTGGTGGCGGTGAGGACTGACGCGCGCCGGGGCGGAGCTGGGTGGCGCTGCTGTCGAACTGCTCGAAGAGGAAACTTCCGTTTCGGGAGAGAGAGGAAAGAAAAGGTGTGGAGAAAAAGAGAGAAAGGTAGGGTTTATAAAAGGAAATGAGTGGCCACGATTCTTCGATCGAATCGACGGCCACGATTTGATCTCAATTCCAAAATAAATTTCAAAACCAAAACCATTTTCGAAAATTCATTTCAAATAACCAAACGTCAAATTTAAACGTAAAAGTCGTACGAAAAATACGTGAAGTGCCGGAAAATATTCCGTAAATACTTTCACGCAAGTGGCGACGCGTGTCTTAACGTAAAAACGTTAGACGAAATGACGACGTACTGAAAAGTAATCGGAACTAAACCCTAAATGTGTCGGAAAATTAAATTAAAATTTCGGGGTCTCACACTCTACCCCCCTTAAATTGAATTTCGTCCTCGAAATTTACCTGACATCAGAAGAGGTGTGGGTGAGCCTGCTGCATGACTGACTCAAGCTCCCAAGTGGCCTCTTCCTCACTATGGTGATCCCACTGAACTTTCACCACTGGAACCTCTCGGTTCCTGAGCTTCCTTACGTCACGATCCAAGATGCGGTACGGTCTCTCCTCGTAAGAAGCATCGCTGCGCAGCTGTACATCAGTCCAAATAACATTCTGTGGGGCACCCGGTGGGCTCTTCCGTAACTGTGAGACGTGGAACACGTCATGTATATGCTGCAGTCGTGGTGGCAGGTGAATCCGGTATGCAACAGATCCAACTCTCTGGGCTATCTGGAAGGGCCCTACAAACCTTGGGGCCAACTTCCCCTTAACCCCAAATCGTCTAACTCCCTTGCGGGGACTGACTTTCAAGTACACAAAGTCTCCCACTGCAAACTCAAGGGGTGTCCGACGTGTATCTGCATACGACTTGCTCCTGCTCTGGGCTGCTCTAAGCCTCTCCTGAACAATCTGAAGCTTCTCTGAAGTCTCCTGTATCACATCTGGACCAAGTAGAACCCGGTCCTCTCTGTCCAACCAACACGTAGGGGATCTACATGGTCGACCATACAGTGCCTCGAATGGAGCCATACCAATGCTGCGGTGGTAGCTATTGTTGTAGGCAAACTCTGCAAGTGACAGGCACGAGTGCCACTTTTCACCAAAATCAACTATGCAGGATCGAAGCATGTTCTCCAAGGTACGGATCGTACGCTCAGACTGTCCATCTGTCTGAGGATGATATGCTGAACTCAAGTGCAACTCGGTACCCAACTCTTTCTGCAATGACTTCCAGAGCTTGGAAGTAAAACGTGGGTCACGGTCTGAGATGATGCTCTTCGGTATCCCATGAAGTCTGATCACCTCACTAATGTACAGATCTGCAAAGTACTGTGTACGTGAGCTCATCTTGACAGGTAGAAAGTGTGCAGATTTCGTCAACCTGTCAACTATCACCCAAATCCCATCATGACCTTCCCGCGAACGGGGTAGGCCGGTGACGAAATCCATGGTGATGTGGTCCCACTTCCACTGTGGAACTGCCACAGGCTCAAGTAGTCCTGCTGGATGTCTGTTCTCAGCCTTCACTTGCCTGCACACGTCACATCTAGCTACATACTCTCCAATGCTCTGCTTCATGCCCTTCCACCAAAACTGGCGCTTCATATCCTGATACATCTTTGTGGCTCCTGGATGCATGGTGAAACTAGTCCGGTGTGACTCCTCCAACACTAGTTTCCAGATGTAATCATCACTAGGGACAAAGGCACGTCCCTTGTACCTGATAAGTCCATCATCACTGACACTCCACTTGTTGTCAGCTTCACCTGAGTAGACCTGTGCTCGAACCAAGTGGCTCTCTGGATCATTCCACTGATACTCCCCCACCTGCTGTAGGATGTGGGGCCTGAGTGACACACTGGCCAGGAATCCGTGAGAATCCCCAAACCGTACGTCCAAGTCATAATCCTCCAGTGTCTCCAAAGCTTCCATGCGTGAGAGGAAAATACTCGCAAGCTCATACCTCGGCTTCCTGCTCAAGGCATCGGCAACAACATTTGCTTTGCCTGGATGGTATCGTAGGGTGAACTCATAATCCGTAAGATACTCCATCCATCTCCGTTGCCGTAGATTAAGATCACGCTGGGTGAAGATGTATTGTAGGCTCTTGTGATCCGTGTAGATCTCAAAGGTGGCTCCGTAGAGATAACACCTCCAGATCTTCAGAGCATGTACAACTGCTGCCAACTCCAAATTATGTGTAGGATAGTTCTTCTCATGTGGCTTCAACTGTCTAGAGCCATAACAAACTACCCCACCATTTTGCATCAGTACACAACCTAAACCAGTCCCTGAAGCGTCCGTATATACTTGGTACGGATCTACACCATTGGGGAGAACGAGGACTGGGGTTGTGGTTAACCGGTTCTTCAACTCTGCAAAAGCCTCTTCACATGCGTCACTCCACTCAAACTTGACTCCTTTCTTTGTCAAGTTGGTTAGTGGCGTGGCAATCTTTGAGAAGTCCTGCACAAACCGACGGTAGTATCCAGCTAAACCAAGGAAACTCCTCACTTCTGTAACATTCCGAGGATGTTCCCAATCCAAAACTGCCTCGATCTTTGAAGGATCCACTGACAAGCCTGCACCTGAGACTACATGTCCAAGAAACTGCACCTCTGAAAGACAAAACTCGCACTTTGACTTCTTGGCGAAAAGCTTATGATTCCACAAAGTTTGTAGAATGGTGCGAAGATGATGCTCATGCTCTGCTTGGGTCTTGGAGTAGACTAGGATGTCGTCGATGAACACGATCACGAACTGATCCAAATAAGGTCGGAAGACTCTGTTCATGAGATCCATGAAAGCTGCGAGAGCATTCGTCAACCCGAATGACATGACGAGGAACTCGAAGTGCCCGTAGCGTGTACGGAAAGCTGTCTTCTCTATGTCACTATCCCGTACCCGAAGCTGATGATAACCTGACCTCAGATCAATCTTAGAAAAGAACTGAGCTCCTGTTAGCTGATCAAACAAATCATCAATCCTCGGAAGTGGGTACTTATTCTTCACAGTGACACTGTTCAACTTCCGATAATCTATATAGAGTCGAAGGGTCCCATCATGTTTTCTAGCAAACAACACCGGTGCTCCCCACGGTGATGAGCTATACCTGATAAAACCCTTGCTCATAAGATCCTCCAACTGAAGCTTCAACTCTTGCAACTCAGCTGGTGCCATACGGTAAGGTGGAATCGAAATCGGTGTGGCTCCTGGAACCAACTCGATCTGAAACTCTACCTCCCGATGTGGCGGTAATCCTGGTAAATCTTCAGGAAATACTCCGGGATACTCATCAACTACCGGAATATATCTGTCCCCACTAGATCCATCTGTCTCCTTTGACGATCTCACAATGCTGTAGCAAGTCAAAGTCCTCCTCCCACGAAAACATGGTCGCAAGAGTGGACTCGGCTATGTGAGTCGCTCATCCATTCTGATCACCATCACTTTGTCCTTGCCTGGAGTCCTCACTGTGACTGTCCTCTTCTCACAATCTATGAGAGCTCGATACTTTTCCAACCAATCCATCCCAAGTATCAAATCATACCCATCAATGTCTAACGGGTAAAGATCTGCTGGTAACTTCCCTTCGTTGACCAGCAGCTGACACTTGCGAAAGATCCTGTCTGTGGCTGCCCCCACTCCAAGGGCAGAACTGAAACAATATGTGCTACCCGTGGACTCAGACTCTAATCCCAAAGAATCCGCAAACCACGTGGCAATAAAAGAATGAGAAGCTCCTGTGTCAAACAATACTCTAGCCTCTGAATTAGAAACAATGATCGTACCATCTAAAGCTGTCGAGGCATCGAGAGCTAGCTGACCTCCTACAAAAGCATAGACCTGTCCACGTCCCCTAGCACTGCGTCCACTCCGGCCTCTAGTACGTGAACTCTGACTAGCCTGACTGCCCTGACTCGGGGCAGGCTGCTGCTGAGGTGCCTGAGGGTACGACGGCTGTGCATAGCCCTGCTGATACTGCTGCTGCTGTGGGACCTGGGAGTAAGACTGCTGCTGCGATCCCTGCTGATACTGCTGCTGACCCTGAGGCTGGATACGGCTGGAAGAACCTGAAGCTGAAGCCGTACCCAGGTCTCTGTTGGGGCAACGCCAACAGGTGTGTCCCACCTGACCGCACTCATAGCAGGTATAGGGCCCTGACCGGCCTCCCGAGGACCCACTGCCACTACTGCCAGCACTGACGTTTCCGCCAAAGGTCTCCTGTTGTTTCTCTTGGTCATCTTCCTGTCTCTGCTCCGAGAGTGGGACCTACTGCCATACTCATCTCTGCCCTGAGGAAAAGTCGCCTGATCAGCCTCAATCTTGTAAGCTGCGCTCACAATCTCCCGGTAGGTGCGAGTGGTGTTGGAGAGCAACTCGCGGCGAACAGAGTCCCGTAGACCAAACTCAAACCTCTGGGCCTTCACCTTCTCGGTGAGGCCTGGGACATACTTCTGCAGAGAAGTAAACCGCACCACATACTCGTGGACTGTCATGCTCCCCTGTGTAAGGCCGAAGAACTCACCTATCTTCTGGTCCCTCAAGACCGGGGGAAAGTACTGCTCGTAGAACAACTCCTCAAACTGATCCCAAGTCATCTGATCAGGATCATGGCGGTCTGCAATGGTGTCCCACCAACTGTCAGCCTCTCCTGTGAGGCAGTGAACTGCAAAAGCTACTCAGTACTCAATAAGGGTGTTAACTGTCCCCTACAGCTTCTTGATATGCTTGAGCCAGACCTCAGCATCTACGGCCTCTGTAAGACCGGTGAAATTAGGTGGCCTAACTTTCAGGAATGTCGCTAAACAGTTGGACCTCCTCTCTAACTCCAAGTCCTGCGGAGTAGGAGGTGGTACGTTCCCCATAGCTCGGAACGCTCGCGTGACCTCATCCACCTCACTGCGTGGCGGCATCGTGACTGACTGAAAAGAAACAAGGATTAGTCATCGAAACAATGTCAGTTGAATAAAGATAATGAGAATGTCAACAACTGGAACATGAATGAACTTTTGACTTCCGTATGAAGGAATACATCATGAGATCATGCAATGACGTCAGCATCGCACACAAATAACTCGAAGCATACGACTCGAAGAAAACAAACTGGTCGTACACTAATGACATGGAAGGTACCAAAACGATGCTCTGATACCAAGTAATTACTGTCGCATCCCGGGGACTATTCTCGGTCCCGGAACACTACGGTAACCGCCTTAATCCCGATCAGGCGAGTAATCAATACGTCTTTCGACGTATTGATGACCCTCCAGATCGAAACCACAAGGCTATGAATGAAACATACAACACATGAATAATAATATGAATGTCAAATACTGAATGACAAATGATCAGAGTAGCATACAAATGTTTTACAAGCGGAAGATAATAGAAAAATACCCGAGACAGAAATAATACAAGAAAAAGTCTCAAAACACTGGGCCCGAATAAAGTCTCAGAGTATCCAACAGATTACAAGATACGAAAATACGGAAATCAAGAAACATGGAAACCACACCAGAATGGGAGTCCTCGAAAAGTGAAGTGCACGATAACCGACGCTCCGCGATCTAGTCCAGCTCCTCTAGTGACGGGTGCTGTAGACCTGAAAAGATGTAGAGGTGAGCAACTCGTCCTCGCTAAACCAATTGGGGCCAAAGCCATCCAAGTCGGGGTTTAAAACCCATGAGAAAACATTTCGTATATATGTATATGTACTCGTAAGTACGAAAGAGCATGTGGAAATGTAAATGCACGCTACGCACACAAAGCTCGGTAAAACATGTGACCACATATGAAAGAACTCTCTGGATCTGAGCGGCCGAATCCCGGGTTTGTCTTCACTGCAAACCGGGGCCAACTATCTAAGCGCCCGAGTGCGCAGAATAGCGAGAGCGTCCATTTCCAGCTAACGCCCAACAAATAGCAGGCCACACTTACGTCACGTTTTACTCTGTACGAGACGAGCGTAAGCGGGATAAATGAATGAAATAAACAGGGCATAGCCCCTCCGGAGGTTAACGGTCATCGACACCGTAGGAGTGCTAGAATACTAGGTCCCGTCGCTCTCAGGCCAAGCACCGGAAATCAGGACGACGGTACTACTTTTCGATCCAAAACTCACACACACACACACACCAAGTGCTATAAGAAGCATGTGGTCAAGCTTAAAACAATGCATCATTATTTAATACGTAAAAAGTAAAAGAGCCGCCGACCCAAGAGGGTTTCGGCTCACCCATTGGGCGTGCTCCCCCTACCTGGTATGATGGTACAGCTGGCTGCGCTCCAACTCCTGGTCCTCCTGAAGCCTGTGTAGACGAGCTCCTGAGTCTGTGGGTGAGACAACAGTGATAGTCAGGTATAAGTAATTCGAGGTCTACTATCTACGACTAAGACTTGATAAACACTCTCTGTTTATCTTTCTGACATTAGGGTTTGACTTGTTTGACACTCCGATTCTCGAACCGGCGAGAAGTCGGAATTATTTCTTATTCAGTTCTTACGTCGTTTTTTGCCACGTTTACAAGCTAAAAGTCTTTAAAACGTTTAACCGTAGTGTTCGAAAACGTAAAATAGGTGTTCTACGGCATAAGTGAAAAGTCAACTTGGAATAGTAAAAGTCAACGGTCAACAGTAAAGTCAACGGTCAAAAAAAGTCAACGGTCAAAAAGTCACCGGTCAAAGTCAACCGGTCAAAGTCAAAAAGTCAACCGGTCAAAGTCAAAAGTCAAAGTCAAATAGTCAACCGGTCAAAGTAAACAATAAAAGTAAAACTGTAACAGTAAACAGTAAAAGTAAACAGTAACTGTAAATAGTAAAAACTGTAACTGTAATTAACTCAAACAGTCAGGGGCAAAATGGTAACTCTGCCCCTGGGTTAAAGTAAAAGTAAAACTGACACGGTAAAACCAGGGTTTTTACCGTGCCGGTTCCCGACCGGTTTCCTCGCCGGATTTCAAGGTTTTTCCGGCCAAACCGAGCCTCTAGGCCTGTCCTAACACCTTCTAAACATCCTAGGCTAACCAACAACACCACAATCGAAGGAAAAGATCGAGTTTTATACCTAGAAGCTTTCCCCACTGTTTTTCCGGCGGTTCTCCTCCGGCGGAGCTCCGCTGGTCCTCTCCTCCTTCCTCCTAGCTCCTGGGCAGCTCCTGGTGGCGCCTGGGAGGTTCCTTGCTCTCCAAAAGACCTGGTTTGCTTCGATCTGTGTTACACAATGTTTCCAAACTTTTCCTCGTTGCTGGGCGGCGCTGGCGACAGCGCTGGCTTCACCGGTGGTCTAGGCAAGGTCGCCGGAGCTGTGCGACCTCGATGGTGGTGGCGGTGAGGACTGACGCGCGCCGGGGCGGAGCTGGGTGGCGCTGCTGTCGAACTGCTCGAAGAGGAAACTTCCGTTTCGGGAGAGAGACAGAAAGAGGAAGGGAAAGAAAAAGGAAAGAAAAAGAGAGAAAGAGATAAGGTGTGGAGAAAAAGAGAGAAAGGTAGGGTTTATAAAAGGAAATGAGTGGCCACGATTCTTCGATCGAATCGACGGCCACGATTCGATCCCAATCCCAAAATAAATTTCAAAACCAAAACCATTTTCGAAAATTCATTTCAAATAACCAAACGTCAAATTTAAACGTAAAAGTCGTACGAAAAATACGTGAAGTGCCGGAAAATATTCCGTAAATACTTTCACGCAAGTGGCGACGCGTGTCTTAACGTAAAAACGTTAGACGAAATGACGATGTACTGAAAAGTAATCGGAACTAAACCCTAAATGTGTCGGAAAATTAAATTAAAATTTCGGGGTCTCACATCCCTTGAGGTGGTCCCCACAGGATTTACTTTGGGTTAAAGGGTTTTAACTCGGGGTGGGTCCTGACATGTGGTGCTTGGCAGAGAGGTTGCATGTTTATGGCTAGTTTGAAGGCGGCGGCGGCTAGGCAAAGGGAGAGGATTGCATTTGATCTGGTCGGAGAGAAGATTTCCAATCTCCTTCAATTTTTCTTTTCAAGATGGAATAAAAAGTGACAGATGTGGCTTTGCAAGTAGGCAGACACATATGTGAGACTGTAACGTCCCGTACCTAAAAGTTACATTTTTACAATGGTTTACGAGTTACCGAGAGCTTTTAACTGCGACCAATGAATTATAGTTATCGCTTGAGTTTATTTTCGAGTTTTTCTAAACTCTTCAAATTCCTCATTTAATGACTCAATTTTGTAGTACGTGTCGACACGAGTCTCTCGGTATATCCAGATTATTTTTCAGAACTTCCGTTTATTTCTATGAATTGTCGAAGTTTATGGTAATTTTTAATTACTATTCTGATAAATAGTTTTTACCATTTAACTATTTACTTTTTACCCTTTATTAAATCTGGACCGTTAGATCTTCTTTTCCTTACCTTTTGCATGTTCGATTCGAGCCTAATTCGAGAATCCCTCTTTTCTCTGTTTTTCTACAAATTTATGGGTTTCTCTGCTTTTCCTCCGATGGGCGTGTTCTTGGAGGTTCTTGTCACTCCCCATCCCAAGTTTACATTCCTAAACCTGTCAGGGGCAGTATTGTATTTTTGGCCTCAGTGGCAGTCTTGTAATTAAACAAAACTACCTGGGGTATTTTCAGGATTTCAGTCCCAGTGCAGTCCGGTAATTATCTCAAACTACCATGCATAGCTACGATGGGTCAATTCCTCACGCACATATGACCCCAATATTACGATACATAACGTGTGCAAATTCACAAACCATACCTACAACATTAAGTAGGTAGACCAATTCCCATGTCGACTTATAACGATGACTTGCCAACTAAACATTCAGGTGTCATTAACAGACTTCGTTGATAACAAATTTCAAAATTAAAAAAATCCTGAACAGTCATACTCTTGCTCCAAGATCTCATGGGTTTTTTTGGCTCCACCACCGTCGCTTCCATCATTTCCTTGCGACCGACAATGCGTATACATAGCTACCGTTAATCTACAACTCGGGAGCAAGATCATTTCCGAATACATATAGATTAACCATCAATCTGATGTGTAACCCAAGAGTCCCCTGCATGAAGCATGTGAACATATTCCCATGCTCTGTGTTTATAGGTGGAACCTAATATTTCATCTTTACCGGGTTACAATTCAAGAAATAACCTCTAAATGTCTAGTTAATTATTAAATGTGCATTATTAATTATGCTTGAGTTATTGTTTATAGGGTGAAAGCCTAGTTAAATGTGAGAAGCCACTCTGGGCCCTTTGTCTGGGCCCAATTCGCCATAAAGCTAAACAAAAGCAAGGGAAACTAGTCCCACATTGGAAAAGGACAAAGAGTGCTGTCTTTAGTGCTACTATAAATACCAGCGCGTGCCTCCCGGTAAGGGGACGCGCAACTTCTTGACTATTTTTGAGTTTTCTGCTTAATTGACAGTGTCTGACTTAAGCATCGGAGTGGCTTCCCTCGGTAAACCCGGGGACGCCTCTTTGACGTGTTTGTTCTTTACACAGGAAAACTCGGAGTACAAGGAAGTTCGCTATTTCTGGAGCCGTGTGACCTGCTAAAAGGACCACGAGTTTACCCGGAAACATATATATATATATATAAACCAACGGTCCAGATTTGATCTCCACAATCAACGGCCCAGATTGATTTATAAAGAGTTACCATGACTGTAAATAGATATTTTACTATTTATTTTTTACCGTACAGTAACAACACTATATCCAGCGTAACTTTCTCATACGAACTCTGATTAATCCATAGGACATACCCACGAGTTCGTATTAACGTCCTCTACATCTTTCCCAAAGGAAGTTTCCTCAAATTTTTGATTTATCGTAAGGTCACCTTTTACGGTAAAGTACTTAACATTTATTACATCCGTAAATTGGATAGATTCATAATAAACAGCTCGTAGCTCCGGAAAATATTCTGGACATACCGGAGGACTCGTATTAACATAATCTACCTCTCGGGACATTAATTCTATTTTTCCCAGAACCGAGAATATGTCGATGTTAAATTTGAATATTAATTCGGAGAAAATTAACAGCGCTGTTACAACTCTCTGTAACCCGCCTAATCCTAGAAAAAAGTTAAATTTTAGGATGGGGTGTTACAATCCGGTTTCCGCATTTAGACCGTTTGAAATTGGTTTGGGAATAAGGGTTATCCTTTCTCAAGGGGGATTTTGAGTAAATCTCTCTTGGGATGGGTCCCGCACGTCCTAACCCAGGTTTAGGAAGGTAAACTTAGGATGAGACGTGACAGTTCTGGTGGACTTTAGAGCTCAGGTGAGGCTGCAGGGCAGCTGATGGTGGTTAGGCAGAGGCTCTGCTTGTGGAGGAATCAACAAGGAGGAATGCAGGTTTTGGATTGGAGAAGATTAGAGGCCGAGGAGCTGCTGGATTGATTCTAGGAAGGAGTAGGCAGCATAGAGGCTGCTATTGAGGTTCTAGATCTGAGTTTGGACGAGCAGTAGGTAAATTCGATTCCCCTAGTGTTCTTGCTGTTGTGTTGTTGATCTGTGTTTTATCGAACTGGTGTTGTTATGGCTGAAATCGTGTTGTTTTGGATTGTGCATGTCGTAACATGGAATCTGGAATTACGGGGGAAACTATGGCAAAATTCCGACAAGTTGACAGGTCGTCGAAGATGTGGAATCCGGCAGAAATGCCGAAGAGGTAGTCTTCGACTCCTTTTCTTTAAAATGAGTCGTTTCGTTTAATCGAGTTAACGATCGTAATAGGAAAGTTACATTTACGAAAAACTTGCCTTAAATAAGAAGTTTCCATTTTGGGAAACTTTCCATTTTTGGAAGTTGACCGGTAAAAAGAAAAGTCAATCTTAGTTAACCGCTTAAAATAAGCCAATTGAATCTGTAATTGATAATCTGGTCAACTCAGGAATGTTGGTCAGAAATCGAGTTAATCTTTGTAATAATTGGATAAATTTTATTATTGAGTTATCGACTCACGACTAGTAAATCGATTTAAGTTGTGGATTGGGTGTCCATAGTAATTCCACAAATTATTATACGATACCCAATCTCAAATGAAAAAGTATGGATAATCGATACGTTAAGGTTACGAAGTCGGAAACTAAATGTCGAATCGATAATTGGAAATAGTTCTATTTGTTGATAAGTTGTTAAAAAGGATTTGGTTAGTCAACTCCTAGTCAAATTAGAACTTCCTAGTCAAACTATGAAAAGTACGAGTCAACAATATTAAAGACTGATATATTGGATTAATTATACAGTTTACGGTTGAACGTGAGACGGATTCGACCATGTGGTTTTTTTGAGGTAGCGCTCGAGGAGTATTCCGAGCGTTGAGAAGATCACATTAAGTACTGTGAGTGGACCTTGTTTTGAATTATTGCATGTAATGTTTTTATGCTAAACAACTTGATTTTTATTGATTTAATGAGCCGGTGGGGCCGGGAAGGGGGGTTGCTCCTCTTTTCGCAAGCCCATATGTTATGTCGGCTGAAATATGTGTTATATTGACTAAATATGGAATGTTTATTTTATGGCCGTAGTTTTGAGGACGGTCGGGAAACCGTGCCTTATGCATGAGATGAATGTTTTAATTTACGGGGGATGAGTCATATATTAATGACTTTTCGTATTTTTTTTCTTCATCATGAAGGGTCGTTATAAATACATTATGATTGCTAGCTAGCCTTACACCCCTCCACTTTAGAAGTGAAGCGGGACAATATTAGCTTTATTTGGCTCTGACCCTAGCCTGAGAAACTCATTGTCATGGTGGAATATCTCCGCCATGAAGGGTTGTTTATTACTTAGTAGCCTCTGGAGGGCTCCGACCCTAGTCTGAAAGACTTTCCGTCATGATGAAACCTCTTTTCCTATTTTTATATGTTGATTTACAAGCCACTGAGATTAGCATTTTAAGTTTTGGTTTCCAGAACGATTGTTTTGGGATTCTTTCCTGACGAGGAATGCATATGGATTTTTCTGGAAAATCAAAGGGAGAACATATATTGATTATTTTCATACGCTTGGATATTCTTGTCCACTCACTGTAATGTCCTGTTTTTAAATGTTTTCCCCTAGACCCTTCGTTTTCAAATGCCTAGTGTTGCAGGGTTACTGAGAGGAGGTCATGCGTACTGAAGACGAGGCATAGTCAAATTAATCCACTGTCGCTAGCTTGTTTATTTAGGTAGCACTTCCTTGTAGATTTGCTCTGATTACCCCAACTTTGCTTAGTTTATTTTATTGGTGAGGTGTAGATGTGAGTTATGGGGGCAGGGTGGCTCCGGGTGCTGGGATTGAATTTCATACTATTGTGGAAGTGCTTAGTTAGGTTGCAGGAAGGGTTGTCCATTTCAAAGGCATTTCGATAAAAAGTTCCCTTGAGGTGGTCCCCGAAGGATTTACTTCGGGTAAAAGGGGTTAACTCAGGGTGGGTCCTGACAATTTATGGAAGTGCTGAGTTGGTTTGTAGGAAGGGTTGTCCATTTCAAGGGTGTTTCGGTAACAAGTTCCCTTGAGGTGGTCGTCATAGGTTTACTTCGGGTTAAAGGGGTTTAATTCGGGGTCTGTCTTGACAAAGCCGGTGCAGATGTTGCACCTAAGATTTTCTCTTAACAAAACCATCATTTTTGTATGTATAATCAAGGGGTGGGCGTTTTGCACCAAAAATGCGGTTATGGACCCGAATCGCACCGAAAAACATGATTCGGTAATCACACTAAAATAAAACGGTATCATTTTATGGTCACACCACACCGAACCGTATAAAAACGGTTCGGTTACGGTTTAGTGTTATAATTCAACCGAATTAAATCAAACCACACTGAATTAAATTTTTTGTTCTTATTTTTAATTTTTCATTGATGGATCATGATTTGTAATATCTAAGTAATATATATATATATATAAAATCATTTATGTACAAGTTTTAGTTTGCAAGTTACTGTGTTTGCATGATAGTTAATATATGTTGATTTATTAAGTTATCAAATATGGTGTTTTTGTTAGTTAATTGATATTTTGATGATATTTGTAAACTTGTATGAACTATAAATGCATTCAAAATTTGTTCATACCTTATAGGAATTGTTATGCAAAAAGTTGGACATCCTTTATTTATTGAAATAATTAAATCGGTTCACGCCGAAACCGATCTGCACCGCACTGAAAAATTGTGTAACCGAATTAGTCGAAAACTAAAAAAATGGTTTGGTTACAGTTTGAAATATTGTAAAACCGAAAGAAATGGTTCGGTTGCAGTTTGAGCCTCAAACCGATCCGAACTGAACCGCGCCCAGCCCTAGTATAATCTCTATATAGTAAAAATATTTATTAAATTAATAAGTTTAATTAAATAATATTTTTTAGACCCGACTTGAGACTCGTTCATATTACTAGTTACCTCGTTAAATGCATAAGGTAATGATTTTTTAGACTCCCTTTTAAGTCCCATCAAATATATTTAAAAGCTATAATGATAAAACAAAGGCCCCTTGAGGCACCTACTGATAAAAAAATCTCTTACTTTCTCTAAGCTCGGCGGCTGGGTAGGTTAAGGGTTGGCATGCGAAGACGGTTGGGAGGGTGCTTTGTTGTAAAGGTTTGTCTGGTTCCGCCATCAGAGTTGATTCTAACCGGATTAGGTCAGATCTTGATTGGATCTGATTGATCAATGTTAGGGCAGTTCTAGGGTCGCAATATGGTCTGGCGTGGTCGTGATAAAGGAAGAAGCTAGGCGGCAGTCCGGTAAAGATGGTGATAAAGTGGAGCAGATGGTGGCTCGTCGGTGCTGGTTAGAGATGAGTGGAGCTAGGACGGGCTGGAAGTGATGGTCCCTCCTCTCTTTTATATTTATGGTTTTTTGCTAAGCGGTTTTATAGCGACAATAATACCCTATCAATTTATGGTATGGAGCGAAGAGTCTGGTGATGGTCTATGCACTTTATGTGTTTTATTTGCTTTAGGTAGGTGGCACGGCACTTGCTTGGTCAAATGATCGTAACCTCTCTTAGTGGCAGAATAAAACTAAGTATCGTCAAGATTCTTTTCTGGTGATAATATAGGAGAGCTGCATTATTGGACATTAAGATATGTAACCACGACACAAGTCTACTAGTCTTTCCATTATGTCATTGTTGTGATAAAACAAATAGAATCGTCATTAGAGTAGTATTGCTTGCTAGTTGAGATTCTATGAATACATGTATGTTGTATAGATTCTCGATATTATTTTGGATTTTTTGTAATAAAGAGTTTAGACTTGATAGACGCAATTTAGGCTACATTCCTAACGTATTTCCTACCCTATTTAGCTTCGTTATTTTCTTAATAACTTCATTTCTAACATGTTTTGTATTTTAGAGTCAATAAAGGCAGGTTTACACAAAAGAATGCTAAATGAGGAAATTGAGCGGATTCCTAATCAAAGGAGGATTCATGGTGCAACTAGGAAACTTAATAAGTCGCCAAAATCGAGGATAAGTCGTTTAGGAAACTTTCCTATTTTGAAAATGGGAAAGTTATCTATTTCATTTTGGAAAACTTTCATATTTTGATTAGAGAAACTTTCCTTATTTGATTTGAGAAAATTACTATCTTTGAATCTTTCATATTCTGACTTTCCTAATTTATTTTGGAAACTTTCTTTCCTCTTTTGATAGGGATTCCACATGAAGCAAGGAAGTCAAATTCTACATGAATTAGGACAAAGATGTGACACCATAAATCAAGGAGATGGACGGAAAAAACCTTAGGGTTTCTTGCCTAAATTTCCAAGGCTTTTAAGACAAGTTTTCATTGTCTAAATTAAGGGATATAATTTGCAATTCAAATATGAAATTAATGAAATTCACATAGTAACTCGTTCAATTACTATGGACATCCAACGTGTCTAAAACCATATCTTTAACCTAGAGTAGATTTATCAATTTATATGAATCACCAATTTTTCTTAAAACGGTCAACTTGACATTTCCGGAATTCTATTTATCATTTTCCGATAACAATTCAATAATTATCCAATTTCGTCAAACTTCTTTTTACTAGCCACTTTCCAAAAATTGAACTTTCCCAAAATGGGAACTTTCCTTTTTACGACTTAACAAAACTCTATAACCCTAAAACTTTTACAAACATCAGACAACAACTGATTCTTTACCAATGCATCACATTAACCAATTTTCTCATTCCTTTGTTTTACTTCCGTACTAACAATTTACGAACCTTATTTCCATTTTCAAACACATACACATTCTCGAATAGCAACTTAACCAATAATCTTGTTAGGACTAGGAAATCACCTTTCAATCCTAAAAAAAGCAAGCTGCTCCCAAATTCCTTTTTACACTCAAGGTTTCACCAAAACTGCTCTCTGCACCCAAACCTTTGCTCTTTACACCCTTGACAAGCTTTGGCAGCCAAGACTCATCATTGGCTCCTCAATCTTTTCTCCTGCTCTTCACCAAGTTCTCAATCAATTTCAGTAATAAACCAACACATATCCAAAGGTCAAACCATTAGCTCAAAATCAGAGCTTCTTCATCATCTTCATCTCTTCTTCCTCTCCACCAAGACCAAGCCTAAGGTCTTCTCTGCTGATCCATGTCCGAGATGCTGCTCCTAGCTCCAAGTCTTCTTCCATGCCTCACTCATACACGCAGGCACCACAGCGGCCGAGAAAAGAAGAGAAGTCATCGAAGAACCGAACACAGGAAGAGAAGGGCATATTAGGATTGGGTTCAAAACTAGAGCTTAGTGAACAAAGGACATGACGATTAGAGAAGGAGGAGATTACCAATTGGGGTTAGGAGCTTCACTGGTAGAGCTCCCGACGGCGAAACTTGCAGTGAGACCTGGATGAGAGAAAACAAGGGATTAGGTCCCAAACTCAAATCGAAACTTAAGGGGGATTAGAAATTGAAGGAGATGTGAGAAGATAACCTTCCAGATCCATAGCTAGCATAGAAGAAGAAAAACCGACCAAGACACCGATTTGGGGAAAAAGAATTTGGGTTTCGATTTGAAGAGAGGAAAGATGCATGGTTGATTTTGTTAAGATGGGTAGAGAGATCGAAGCGAGGCGAGTCCGGTGGTGGTGGTGCGACGTCCGATGGTGGTTGGAGCCGCCAGCGTCGGGCAAAGGACAGCGAAGGCAAAGAGAGCTCGGGAGAGCTCTGGTTGACCGATTTGGGGAGGTTTGACCGAGTCAAACCTCTATTCTCTATTTATAGAGAAATGGACGGTTGAGATAAGATCTTAGAAAGATCTGACAATCCAGATTTAAAGAAGGTAAAAAATAAATAGTTAAATGGTAAAAAATTTTTATCAGAAAGGTAATTAAAAATTACCAAAAACTTCAAAAATTTACAGAAAATAGACGAAAGCTTCGAAAAATATTCTGAAAATACTGGAAGACTCGTGTAAACACGTAAACTCTTCAAGATGTCGTTGTAAGTACGTGTCGACACGAGTCTCCCGGTGTTTTTAGAATATTTTTCAGAGCTTCCGTTTTTTTTTTCTGTGAATTACTAAAGTTTATGGTAATTTTCAATAACCTTTCCGGTAAATAGTTTTTACCATTCTACTATTTACTTTTTACCCATCTTAAATTTGGACCGTCAGATCTTACCCCCATTAAATCTGAGCCATCCATTTTTCATTAAATGGGGGGTGAGACTATTGACCGAAGTCAAAAGCCACAGCCCGAGTTTCTCTCCCCTCTCTCGGCAACTCCGGCGTCGTACAACGACATCTTGCCGTCCGACCACCCCACGCTGGCGCAACATCACCAAAACATTCCTCTCCTTCTCCTCTTCAATACCCCCATCATGAATCACTCAGAAAACCAAGGAGGAGGGAGATCGCTCGAATGGGGTGCGGCTGTCCTCAGTGAAAATCCGGCGAACTAGGCGGTGATTCGACGAACTAAGGTTAGATTCTTGCTCCTCTCCTTCTTCTCTCTCTTCGTATATATCTATTTGATCAGATTGAGCTCTAATCAAGATTTCCCCATTTTTTCTTGTTTTTCAGGTTTCTCCACCGAGGACGATTTCTGACGTTCTTCCATCTTTGTTGACGTCGTTTTAAGCTTCTTGTGGCCGAGTGGGGGTTGTTCGAGGCTAGGGCCGCTATTGTGGCTACTCTGGCATGATGCAGGGCTTCGGTGTGCTGGCAGGGGTGTGTCACCAAGGTTGTGTGGCGCTGGTGGAGGTAGTTGGGGACCGAGTCGGTATCTAGGGAGTCTAAAGGTCTACACGGCAAACTCTAGCAAGGAGAAGCGTCGGTGCCTGTGTTTCGGATCAACTAGAGCAAGGAGGAGTTTGGTTGAACAAAGTGTAAGCCTCAGCATTCCTTGAGATTTTGGTGTTTTTGGGTTGTTATGATGATTTGCGACTGAATTGGTGTTAATCTATGATTGTATGTCGAGAACTTAGTAAAATGGAGCTACGACGAAGCTATGACCATTTTCCAGTAAGATTGCTGAAATCTGGCATAATATTCCGGCAACTTGCCGGAATCCGTTTGGTTGAACAAAGTGTAAGCCTCAACATTCCTTGAGATTTTGGTGTTTTTGGGTTGTTATGATGATTTGCGACTGAATTGTTGTTAATCTATGATTATATGTCGAGAACTTAGTAAAATGGAGCTACGGCGAAGCTATGACCATTTTCTGGTAAGATTGCTGAAATCTGGCAGAATATTCCGACAACTTCTCGGAATCCGACGAAGCAGCAGAATTTTTCGGTAGTAGCCAAAGAGATAGAAATCGATTCTCTCGTTAAGCTTTAAGTCATAAGATCTCTGTTAAATCGTGAACCGGGTAATTACGGAAAACTTACCATAAAGAGGAAGTTCATTTTGGGAAACTTTCCCTTTTTGGAAAGTTGAACAGAAAAAAATAAAATTCAATCTTAGTTAACCGGTTAAACTAAGACAATTGAATCTTTAAACGAGAATCTGGTCAACTCAAGAATCTTTGTCAAAAATCGAGTTGATCGTTGTAAATAATTTAGATAATTTCATAATCGGTACATTGACTCAATGTTAAAGATTTGGTCTAAGAGACACGTTGGGTGTCCATAGTAATTCCACAAATTACTATGTGTTACCTAACGTCAAATAAAATAGTCAGAAAAGTCGATATGCTAAGGTTGTGTATACGGAAACTAAATTTCGAGTCGATAACCGAAAATAAGCGTAATGGTTGAAAGTTGTTAAAAAGAAAGGGATTTGGTCAACTCTTGGTCAAATTAGGACTTCCTAGTCAAACTAGGAAAAGTACAAGTCAATGGTATTAAAGACTGATATACTGGATTAATTTTTACAGTCTATGGTTTAACGAGAGACGGATTCGACCATGTGGATGTTTCAAGATTGCACTCAAGGCGTATTCCGAGCATTGAGGAGGTCGTATTAAGTACTGTGAGTAGACCTTTGTTTTGAATTAATACATGTCATTTTTTATGCTGAACAACTTGATTTTTATTGATTTAATGAGCCTGTTGGGCCGGGAAGGTGGGTTGCTCCTATTCCGTAAGCTCTTATGTTATGTCGGCTAAAATCTGTTTATTATTAACTAAATTTGGAATGCTTGTTTTATGGCCATAGTTTTGTAGACGGTCAGGGAACCGTGCCTTATGCATGAGATGCATATTTTAATTTACTGGAGAGGAGTCATATATTAATGACATTTCGTATTTGTTTGTTTTCTTCACCATGAAGGGTCATCATATATATAAAGATGCTAGCTAGCCATACGGCTCCCACTTGAGGAAGTGGAGCAGGGCAATAGTAACCCTAGAGGGTTCGGACTCTAGCCTGAGAGGCTCAACATCGTGGAATCTCTCCGCCATGAAGGGTCGTCATATTACTTAGTAGCCTTACAGATTCCGACCCTAGTCTGAGAGACTCTCCGTCATGGGGTAACCTATTCCCCTATTTTTTAATATTGATTTTTAAGCCAATGAGTTTGGCAAGTGATGTTTTTTTGAAAGGATAATTTGGGATCCTTTCCCAAGGGGGCATGCATAAATGATTTCTCGAAACAATAAAAGGGAGAACGTTAAATTAAGATATTTTCTCACGTCTAGATATTATTTTTTTGTCCACTCACTCTAACATCATGTTTTTAATTGTTTTCCCCTGGGCCCTTCGTTTTCAAATTCCTAGTGTTGCAGGGTTGCTGAGAGGAGGTCATGCGTACTGAAGACGAGTCATAGTCAAATCATTCTGATGCCGTTATTTAGTCTATTTAGGTATTGCTTCCACGTAGAATGCTCTGATTACCCCAGTATAGTTTAGTTGAATTCTATTGTGAAAGTGTTTTCGTTGGATTGCAAGTAGGGTTGTTTATTTCAAAGGGGGTTTTCCGATAAAAATTTCCCTTGAGGTCACACCCTGTAGAGTTTACTTCGGGTTAAAGGGGTTAACCCGAGGTGGGTCCTGACAATTTGTATCAGAGCCAGGTTATCGTTTCATGTTACTACCTCATGTACTTGGTAGCACTTAGTGTCTATAAAGTGATGGTCCGACCACGGCGGATCCATCGACATTTTATGCTTTTGACTCTCAGTGTTATTAGAGATATGAGTTAGAAGTTCCTATTGTATTTATGGACCGATGGTTCCATAAAAGTCTACATCTATAAGACTATGCCTCGGTACGCCGACCTCTCAGTGAGTTTTCGAAAGGAAAAAGTAAGTATTTGGTGAATTTCTATTTGTGCATTTGCGGGACTATTCGAGATTGAAATAGAGTTGAGGTTGAAACTGGAGTTGGGAACTCATATTATTTCATGTTGGGCATCTTGTGCAAATGCTCAGAGAGCGAATCATTTGATTCATGCCTGGAAGGCTGTTGTGAAAGTGGCAAGGATGTAGTTGTTGAAGCCTAAGGCGAGTCCTTGGTGTTTGAGTTACGACTCTTAGAAGTGAAGCGTCATAAAGGATATTAAAAGCGATTGTGTTATATGTCAGAAAAGGTAGTTGAAGTTGCATAGCACAATTATTTGGAGAAGATGGATATTAAGAATTGATGCTTGTCAAGATTTTGGCGACGTTCACTTTTAGTGTGGTTTCAGGAAAACTAGCGAAGATGTTAAAGTATAATGACCAAAGGATTTGAGTGTTGACATTTTATAGTCAATGGACTTGGTATGGTGACGAGTCCAAGATGTGACTTAATTAAAGAAATTAAAGAATTGATAGTCTTGATTGGTCACTTAAATGTTTTGTGGGACAGGCACTAGGACTACTGGCTTAGGTCACCCCTCGGTGTTGGCATTGATGTCATCAGCTACAATTGGATTCTCATCACCCCAGCCACCCATAATTTGATTCCTAGAACGTTTGAAATTGTTGGTGACAATTGGTTGCAGGGCGTAATCGTAAAGGTATGAACTAAATAATGTCACCTAATGTTGTAGGGCTCATGTCAACCTTAAGGTGTGAAGTGCACCTATTGGTTGACATATTTTAGTTAGTACGACTGTTGGGGGGCTTCCGGGATGGTAGTGTTGGAGTTCGGTTTACGGATCCGGTGAGTGAGTTGATTTGTAGTAAAGGTAATGATTTTGAAATTTACAGGAAATGATAGAAGTGGAAGCAAGCCCACCAAGTCATGGAGCTAGAGTGCTTGGAGTACTGGAGACAGTGATACGAGTCTTGAAAGACTTGGTGTTAGTGTGACGTAGGAATGAAGTTGGTATGCTAACGTCACTGTTTCGAAAGCTGGAGATTTACATGGGTATACCCCATATAAGTACATGTTTACCCTCCTTGATAGGGAAGTGGTAAATTGGAGTCTAGATAGCACATGCTGGCAATGCATAATTATTTTGTTGTAACTATGTGTAGTCAAAATGATACATTCTCATATTTCGAGAATGTAATGTGAGAATTCCATATTTTGGAGACGACGATTAAGGATGTTTTGTCAAAAATTTTGTGCCAAAAGTCAAGTAGATGGTCTAACCATTTAACAACAGGTCAGAAGTGAGTCATTTATGGTCGCTCTGACTTTTAAGATGGTTAGTGAAATTACTAAATGTTGTTAGTAGGTGGTCGAATGCATGCTGAGTTAGATGCAAGAGAATGGTGAAGTGGCAGCGGTGTAGCAAAGCCTGCTGATTCATTGAATAAGAGTGTGAGAATGTCTCTGGTTGCTTAAGCTTCGATTTGCAACCAAAGTTGTCTGGTTATGACAACTGGTTCTCAGTGAGTGATTAACTGAGCTTGTCGACGTTGGCATCTGTTCACTCACTGACTGTTATTTAATCAATTATTGTAATTCAAGGTATTTTTAGACATGTCTGAGGGTTCATAAATTACATCCACTACAGATATGGGAAGTATCCTCAATTTGGATCTGTGGAGTGAGGATTAAGATCTGAGAGATCAAATATTGGTGTTAATTTATCGAAATCCTGAGAGGATTGAAGAATAGTTGGCATTGCCAGAGTCATGGGTCATTTGACTAGTGACCCTACTTGTTATGAATTATGAGCTGACGGCAAATCTTGGCGCCACAAGTGTAGAGTGGTAGCAAGAAAAAATATCACTAGATGTGACTTTTGAAATTGTCAGCATGTCAGTGAGTATGAAATGCGGTGAAGCTGGAAAAAAAGAGGGTTTCTTTGATGACTCAAGAAGTATTATGAGTCAAATTTTGATAACAAGTTTATTACAAAGAATGGTAAGGTATGTTGCTAAGAGGAACGACATTCTATTAGAAATCGTGGTTTGTTGAAACCACGTTCATATTAAGTTATGATTTGAAGGGATGTTAACGTATGGCAGTGGTTCACGTAATCTAGGATCTGAAGTGGTAAATTTGATTCCTTGTGCACGCAAGTTATTTTTCCTCTCTAGTTAGAACGGTAAGTGGTTGTGCATTTTGAATCTTACCGAATATAATATGCGGTGGATAGTAAACGTTCGGAGCATGTAGGCATTTTTGTTTAGAAACTGTCTAGTTGTGCGATGTGACTAGGTGATTATCACGTACCTAGAGCGGTGAGGGAAATCGATAAATTTTGTTTCTTGATGACGTTGTTCATGATAATCAACGTGGATGATTGTGGTCTGAAATTAAATGCAGATGCTTTGATCAAGGTTTACTTTTGGTGTGCACTAGTTGCACAAAATTTGCTTAGATGTTTGATCATGTTAGATTTTCAAATTTGTCAGTTGTTACCAGAGGATTTGGTAATGAAGGCATAAGTGAAGTGAAATATCCTTGTTGAGCGGGTAAGGCTCTGAGATTTTTGTAATGGTAAAGTCTGTTTCAGATTGTGATGCGGATAAGGTATAATTGACGCACAGATATGGTTGAAGTGTGAGTTCTGCACTATGCGTCATTCAAGGTTAAGCTAAGAGATAGGGAGGTCAGTGACACCTCACCTATATGTAGTACGTGTGGTATGTATTACCAGATGTAAATTAAGCTGTAATTCCATAAAGTGATAATTAAGTTAGCGATTCTAATGATCAGCTTGTGGGTAAAAGTCAGGATTTATCTTGTCAGAATAGCTATGTAAGTGGTGCGTAGCCTGACAATTTGTCTTCGTGCGTGGAATAAGAATTGTTGGATCTTGATGTATGGAGTTTTAGATCCTCTAGGTTTAAAGACTATGGTTTTGGTTTTATGCTAAAATTCTTAGCAATTCATGTCCTATATGTGCAAATGAATTGAGTAATGATGGATTAAGGGAAGACGATTACTCCACAACAGGACAATTTGAAAGAATAATATATAGAGGTTTGATCAGGAAGCCTAGTTCAAATGAGGTAATGGTTTGTGTATCACAAGTTGTCATGGTTTTCTAGTGGACACGTTGTCAAGAGTTTTGACTCCACGTTGTATTATGTTACCAGAGGATTTAAATCCATCAATGACTTCGAACATTGCTCCTCAGGTGTTAGTCACCTTCTCTGCATAGGGAGTGTTTGCTGATATTTAAAGTTCAATGAAAGAATTCGGGTATGATGAAAAGAATCTGACTCGCGGCTAGTGAGAGTTCAGTAAATCAAAATGATTAATGGCTATATTGTGACGACGTCACATGCGGTTGGTAGGGACATGTGATTGTGTTTATTTGGTCAAAGGTGCCGAATATGTGCAATTGGAATTTTAAGGACGAAATTTTATTAGGTGAGGAGATTGTAACACCCCGTACCTAAAAATTACCTATTACAAGGGTTTGTGAGTTATCGAGAGCTTTCTACTGCGACCTTAATTTAATAAGTTACTATTCTAGTTTATTTTAGATTTTTTCTAAACTCTTCAAATTCCTCATTTAAACACATGAAGTCGTAGTACGTGTCGACATGAGTCTATCAGTGTTTTCAGAATATTTTTTAGAGCTTCCATTTATTTTCTGTGAATTTCTTAAGTTTATGGTAATTTTCAATTACCTTTTCGGTAAATAGTTTTTACAATTCTACGATTTACTTTTGACCCATCTTAAATCTGGGTTGTCAGATCATACCCCCATTAAATCAGATCTGTCACGCCCCGACCCACGTTTACCTCCCTAACCCTGGGTTAGGACGTGCGGGACCCAACACAAGAGAAATTTACTCGAAATCCCCCTTGAGCCAGGCTAACCCTTTTTATAAACCAATTTAAACAGTCCAAACGGTACCGGAATAGACTTCAAACCGGAGGCTATCCCGAATCCCACATTTGGATCTCAAATCAACCATTTAAAGAACCTAGGGGTTCTAATAATATTTGTGACTGCACCCGAATCCCGGTCAGGCTGCCTACGTTCCCTGTCTTCAAGGATCAAGCCACACGTAGCTCTTGTTTTAATTAACACCCTAACTGCTATTCTATTTAACGGTCGCTTTATAAATGAGGATAGCATACACCTAACGCATATCCTGAGTTATCCTCGCAAATGAGGTATCCACTGATCAACTAACCCTCGGGATTAACCCGAACATTCCACCATTCGTAACAATAACATCCATACACAGCAAGACAGATAATAAGGGCAACCACACGATTATAAACAACAATAACACATAAATATAAATACAGTGGCATCCACGTAAATAACCAATCCCCTAAGGCATAACTGTAATGTCAACTGGAAGGTACCCTTGTAGTTATCCTAAACTGTTAAGGGCAATAAAGTCAATTCCACATCAATGGCAGTTTAGTAGATATGTTAAGCTGCCAGGGGCAGTATTGTCTTTTTGGCCTCAATGGCAGTTTAGGTAAATAATCCAGACTACCAGGGCATTTTGGGAAATTCAGCCTTAGTGGCAGCCCCTGTAAATATACCAATCTGTCAGGGGTATTTCTGTCATTTTGGTCTCAGCGGCTGTTTTGTAAATAAACAAAACTGCCAGGGGTATTTTCAAGATTTCCAACCCGGGTGGCACCCCTGTAATTACCCTAACCTGCCAAGGGCAGTTCTGTCATTTTGCCCACACAGTAAATCGGTAAAAATCCAGATCTACCGCGGTAAAAATCCAAGAATTTACCCTAACCATTTCCGGCCGGTCAACTGGCCGGATTCTCTCCTATTTCTAGCCAGCAATTCTCCCAGTCACAACCAACAACACAAAACCAACAGCGAAACAACAAGTAAAGAGAAACTCGAGTTCGAAACTCACCAAAGAGGCACGATTGCGCCTCGGCCCTCTCTGCCTCGGTCGAGCTCCTGTTGCTCTCCTAAACCCATACCCTCGCCGCCGCTCCGCCTCCACACCAAGCGGATCGAATCTCCTCAACACCTCCCCTGCCTGGCGCTCGGGTCTCCAACAACCATCTGCGCCTCTAATCCGGCAGCAGATCAACCCAGCTAGGTGACAGACGCAGGGGTTGTCGGAGGGAGAAAAACTGGAGAGAGAGAGAGAGACTGTGGAAGAGATCCGAGAGGGATAGAGAGAGAGAAAGAGAGCGAGAGTAAGTGAGGCAGAAGGAGAGAGAGAGTGCGAAACGGAAAGAGTCCCCCTCACCCTCGCCGGTCAACACACACACACACACACACACACACATATATATATATATATATATATATATATATCAACCAACGGCCCAGATTGATTTATAAAAGTTACCATCACAGTAAATAGATATTTTACTATATACTTTTACCGCACGGTAACAACACTTTATCTCGCATAACTTTCACATACGAACTATGATTAATTCATAGGACATACCCACAGGTTCGTATTAATGTCCTCTACAACTTTTCCGAAGGAAACTTCCTCAAATTCTCGACTTAACGCAAAGTCATCTTTTTCTACGGTAAAGTAATTTAACATTTGTTACTTCCGTAAATTGGATAAATTCGTAACTAACAACTCGTAGCTCCGTAAAATCTTCCGGACATACCGAGGAACTCGTATTGACATAATCTACCCCTCGGGACATTAATTCTATTTTCCCCCAGAACCGAGAATATCTCGATATTAATTCGGGGAAAAGTAACAGTGGAGTTACAATACTCTGTAACTCGCCTAATCCCGGTAAAAATGTCAATTTGGGACGGGGTGTTACAATCTACCCCCCTTATAAGAATGCAGAATGTAAAAACCAACTGTCAAGGAATGTCGTCAAGTTCCACCTAACGAAGCTTCAAGAAAACCAGAGTTACACGCTCTATGTATCATTTCCTTTAGAAACCAGAGTCTTCCCGCATTTGCAATACGGAAAACATAGCTACACTCGCTTAAAACACTAGAGTACGATACCCTAGTCTCATCCCTTTCGTCGTAATCGACTCCATAAGGCTTGCCTCTTAACTCTTCACAAGTTAATTTCCAAAATGGCAATTTCAAAAATCTGGTAGCTTTCCCAGACATAACCCAAACTAACTTGTAGTCGACTCGAATGCTCTACTTTTACGACTGCCACACTTGACATTTAACACCAAAGTCTTCCACATGGAAGGGTGAAAATGCTACTGTCCATCACCGTGGAGGAAACTCATACATCTCTTGCACCTTTCGAGACTAAAGAGATGTGAACTTTCTACACTAGGCCTTGAGGCCGTGGACCTATTATCTCCTGCATCCATAATCAAAACTCCTCAACCCACGTTCCTAATACCCTAACATTTAACCACATGGCTCGAACAGACTCGCATACCACAATGCGATCTTAAACTGCTCACTCGAGCTAATGAATCTGATATGCGACTTCGCGTCTACATGGATGTCATCTTTACGTACTCAGTCACAGTGAATTTTCCTCATCCTACCCCTCTCCATCACCGTGGAGGAAACTCATACATCTCTTGCACCTTTCGAGACTAAAGAGATGTGAACTTTCTACACTAGGCCTTGAGGCCGTGGACGTATTATCTCCTGCATCCATAATCAAAACTCCTCAACCCACGTTCCTAATACCCCAACATTTAACCACAGGGCTCGAACAGACTCGCATACCACAATGCGATCTTAAACTGCTCAATCGAGCTAATGAATCCGATATGCGACTTGGCGTCTACATGGATGTCATCTTTACATACTCAGTCATAGTGAATTTTCCTCATCCTACCCCTCTCTTATAAAAGAGTCTTCAGTAGGGCATTTTCCAACAGTCAGAGCTAACAAGCTCGCACACTAATGCGTGCTGAAGTCTTGCCTAAAGGACAAAATTTTGGCCCAAAAATCCTGTATGCATCTCATGGTGCTTCTGTAACCAGTTTCAACTTTTACACCAATTAGCTCAACATCTACCATACCTCATGAGTAGGTTTTCCTCGAAGGGGATATCCTGATCTCTTACATACTCGAATGGTTTCCCACATTACAAGCTAATCTCAAGAGGAGCCTCACTCAACCGTAACTCATGAGGAGGCTCATAAGGAGGAGCCCCGCTCAACTACCACTCATGAGGAGTACCGCTCTACTACCACTCGTGAGGAGGAGCACCGCTCTACTACCACTCGTGAGGAGGAGCACCGCTCCACTACCACTCGTGAGGAGGAGCCCCGCTCCACTACCACTCATGAGAAGGAGCACCGCTCCACTACCACTCATGAGGAGGAGCCCCGCTCCACTACCACTCATGAGCAGGAGCACCGCTCCACTACCACTCATGAGGAGGAGCCCCGCTCCACTACCACTCATGAGGAGGAGCCCCGCTCCACTACCACTCATGAGGAGGAGCCCCGCTCTACTACCACTCATGAGGAGGAGCACCGAAACAACCTATAGCAATGGTCCGTACGCTTGATCCCAATGAGAATCACCGACAGAATATGACAACCCGAATAACACATGGCTAGGGTCCGTACGCTCGGTCTCGGTTAGAATAACCGACGGAATCTGGCGACACGTATAACACATAGCTAGGGTCCGTACGCTCGGTCTCGGTTAGAATCACCGACGGAATCTGGCGACCCGTATAACACATTGCTAGGGTCTGTACGCTCGGTCTCGGTTAGAATCACCGACGGAATTTGGCGACCCAAATAACACATAGCTAGGGTCCGTACGCTCGGTCTCGGTTAGAATCATCGACGGAATCTGACGACCCAAATAACACATAGCTAGGGTCCGTACGCTCGGTCTTGGTTAGAATCACCGACAAAATCTGGCGACCCAAATAACACATAGCTAGGGTCCGTACGCTCGGTCTCGGTTAGAATCACCGACGGAATCTGGCGACCCAAATAACACATAGCTGGGTCTGTACGCTCGGTCTTGGTTAGAATCACCGACGAAATCTGGCGACCCAAATAACACATAGCTAGGGTCCGTACGCTCGGTCTCGGCTAGAATCACCGACGGAATCTGGCGACCCAAATAACACATAGCTGGGTCCGTACGCTCGGTCTCGGTTAGAATCACCGACGGAATCTGGCGACCCAAATAACACATAGCTATATGTTATTACGTCTACAAGCAACGGTCACTCAATGAAAGGATAAATTACCAACCTAACTCAAGCAATCAACACCCACATAATATACGCATTAAACATCCGAAGCTGGTGGCAATTCTCATCACAATCCATATTATAATAAATCCCCAACAACAACAGACACAATTCGAAGAAAGAATTTATTTGATTCTCACAATCCTTTGGTCTGAGATTTGAACCTAGGCTCTGATACCATTTGTCACGCCCCGACCAACGTTTACCTCCCTAACCCTGGGTTAGGACGTGCGGGACCCAACACAAGAGAAATTTACTCGAAATCCCCCTTGAGCCAGGATAACCCTTTTTATAAACTAATTCAAACAGTCCAAACGGTACCGGAATAGACCTCAAACCGGAGGCTATCCCGAATCCCACATTTGGATCTCAAATCAACCATTTAAAGAACCTAGGGGTTCTAATAATATTTGTGACTGCACCCGAATCCCGGTCAGGCTGCCTACGTACCCTGTCTTCAGGGATCAAGCCACACGTAGCTCTTGTTTTAATTAACACCCTAACCGGGCGAATCCCGCTATTCTATTTAACGGTCGCTTTATAAATGAGGATAGCATACACCTAACGCATATCCTGAGTTATCCTCGCAAATGAGGTATCCACCGATCAACTAACCCTCGGGATTAACCCGAACATTCCACCATTCGTAACAATAACATCCATACACAGCAAGACAGATAATAAGGGCAACCACACGATTATAAACAACAATAACACATAAATATAAATATAGTGGCATCCACGTAAATAACCAATCCCCTAAGGCATAACTGTAATGTCAACTGGAAGGTACCCTTGTAGTTATTCTAAACTGTTAAGGGCAATAAAGTCAATTCCACATCAATGGCAGTTTAGTAGATATGTTAAGCTGCCAGAGGCAGTATTGTCTTTTTGGCCTCAATGGCAGTTTAGGTAAATAATCTAAACTACCGAGGCATTTTGGGAAATTTAGCCTTAGTGGCAGCCCTTTTAAATATACCAATATGTCAGGGGTATTTATGTCATTTTGGTCTCAGCGGCTGTTTTGTAAATAAACAAAACTGCCAGGGGTATTTTCAGGATTTCCAACCCGGGTGGCACCCATGTAATTACCCTAACCTGCCAAGGGCAGTTCTGTCATTTTTCCCACACAGTAAATCGGTAAAAATCCAGATCTACCGCGGTAAAAATCCAAGAATTTACCCTAACCATTTCCGGCCGGTCAACTGGCCGGATTCTCTCCTATTTCTAGCTAGCGATTCTCCCAGTCACAACCAACAACACAAAACCAACAGCAAAACAACAAGTAAAGAGAAACTCGAGTTCGAAACTCACCAAAGAGGCACGATTGCGCCTCGGCCCTCTCTGCCTCGGTTGAGCTCCTGTTGCTCTCCTAAACCCATACCCTCGCCGCCCCTATGCCTCCACACCAAGCGGATCGAATCTCCTCAACACCTCCCCTGCCTCGCGCTCGGGTCTCCAACAACCATCTGCGCCTCTAATCCGGCAGCAGATCAACCCAGCTGGGTGACAGACGTAGGGGTTGTCGGAGGGAGAGAAATTGGAGAGAGAGAGAGAGACTGTGGAAGAGATCCGAGAGGGATAGAGAACTCGAACGGAAGAGAGAGAGAGAGAGAGCGAGAGTGAGTGAGGCAGAAGGAGAGAGAGAGAGAGAGAGAGTCCCCCTCACCCTCGCCGGTCCAGATTGATTTATAAAAGTTACCCTCACAGTAAATAGATATTTTACTATTTACTTTTACCGCATGGTAACAACACTTTATCTCGCATAACTTTCACATACGAATTATGATTAATTCATAGGACATACCCACGGGTTCATATTAATGTCCTCTACAATTTTCTCGAAGGAAACTTTCTCAAATTCTCGACTTAACACAAAGTCATCTTTTTCTACGGTAAAGTAATTTAACATTTGTTACTTCCGTAAATTGGATAAATTCGTAACTAACAACTCGTAGCTCCGGAAAATCTTCCGGACATACCGAGGAACTCGTATTGACATAATCTACCCCTCGGAACATTAATTCTATTTTCCCCCAAAACCGAGAATATCTCGATATTAATTCGGAGAAAAGTAACAGTGGAGTTACAATACTCTGTAACTCGCCTAATCCCGGTAAAAATGTCAATTTGGGACGGGGTGTTACAAGATCCGTCCATTTTTATTTAAATCGGGGGTGAGACTTTTGACAGAAGTCAAAAGCCACAGCCCGAGTTTCTCTCCCCTCTCTCGGCAACTCCGGTGTCGCACAGCGGCGTCTCGCCGTCCGACCACCCCACGTCGGTGCACCACTGCCAAAACATTCCTCTCATTCTTCTCTTCAATACCCCATCATGAATCACTCAGAAAACAAAGGAGGGAAATCGCTCGAATGGGGCGCGGCTGTGTTCGGTGAAAAATCTTGTGAACTAGGCTGTGATTCGACGAACTAAGGTCAGATTCTTGCTCCTCTCCTTCTTTTCTCTCTTCGTATATATCTATTAGATCAGATTGAGCTCAAATCAAGATTTCCCCATTTTTTCTGGTTTTTCAGGTTTCTCCACAAGGGACGATTTCTGATATTCTTCTGTCCTTGTTGATGTCGTTTTAAGCTTCTAATGGCCGAGTGGGGGTTGTTTAAGGCTAGGGTCATTGTTGTTGCTACTCCGGCCAGAGGCAGGGATTCAGTGTTCTCGCAGGGGTGTGTCACCAAGGTGGTGTGGCACTAGTGGATGTAGTTGGGGACCAAGTCGGCGTCTGGGGGAGTCTAAAGGTCTGCATGGCAATCTCTAGCAAGGAGAAGCGTTGGTGCTTGTGTTTCGGATCAACTAGAGCTAGGAGGAGTTTGGTTGAACAAAGTGTAAGCCTCAGCATTCCTTGAGATTTTGGTGTTTTTGTGTTGGTATTATGATTTGTGACTGAATTGGTGTTAATCTGTGATTGTATGTTGAGAACTTGGTAAAATGGAGCTACAGCGAAGCCATGGCCATTTTCTGACAAGATTGCCGGAATCCGGTAGAATATTCTGGCAACTTGCCAGAATCAGACGGAATAGCAGAATTTTCTAGTAGTAGCCGAAGAGGTGGAAATCGATTCTCCCGCTCAGTTTTAAGTCGTAAGATCTCTGTTAAATCGTGAACCAGGTAATTACGGAAAACTTACCATAAAGAGGAAGTTCCATTTTGGAAAACTTTCCCTTTTTGGAAAGTTGACCGAAAAAAAAAGTCAATCTTAGTTAACCGGTTAAAATAAGACAATCGAATCTTTAAATGAGAATCTGGTCAACTCAAGAATCTTGGTCAAAAATCAAGTTGATCGTTGTAAATAATTTGGATAATTTCATAATCGGTACATCGACTCAAAGGTTAAAGATTTGGTCTAAGAGACACGTTGGGTGTCCATAGTAATTCCACAAATTACTATGTGTTACCTAACGTCAAATAAAATAATAAGGAAAGTCGATATGCTAAGGTTGTGTATACGGAAACTAAATTTCGAGTCGATAAACGAAAATAAGCGTAATGGTTCAAAGTTGTTAAAAACGAATGAATTTGGTCAAATTAGGACTTCCTAGTCAAACTAGGAAAAGTACGAGTCACAGTATTAAAGACTGATATATTGGATTAATTTTTACAGTCTATGGTTTAACGTGAGACGGATTCGACCATGTGGATGTTTCAAGATTGCGCTTGAGGAGTATTCCGAGCATTGAGGAGGTCGCATTAAGTACTGTGAGTGGACTTTTGTTTTGAATTAATGCATGTCGTGTTTTTATGCTAAAAACTTGATTTTTATTGATTTAGTGAGCCGGTGGGGCCGGGAATGTGGGTTGCTCCCCTTTCGTAAGCTCTTATGTTATGTCGGCTGAAATCTATGATATATTGATTAAATTTGGAATGTTTGTTTTATAGTCATAGTTTTGAGGACGGTCGGGGAACTGTGTCCTATGCATGAGATGCATGTTTTAATTTACGGGGGAGGAGTCATATATTAATGACTTTTCATATTTGTTTGTTTTCTTCACCATGAAGGGTCATCATATATATAAATATGTTAGCTAGCCATATGGCCCCCCACTTAAGGAAGTGGAGAGGGGCAATAGTAGCCCTATAGGGTTCTGACTCTAGCCTGAGAGGCTCATCATCATGGTAGAATCTCTCCGCCATGAAGGGTCGTCATATTACTTAGTAGTCTTATAGATTCCGACCCTAGTCTGAGAGACTCTTCGTCACGGGGTAACCTCTTCCCCTATTTTTAATACTGATTTTTAAGCCAATGAGATTGACAAGTGATTTTTTTTTTTGAAATGATGATTTGGGATCCTTTCCCAATGAGGCATGCATAAATGATTTCTCAGAACAATAAAAGGGAAAACGTTAAATTAAGATATTTTCTCACGTCTGGATATTATTTTTTTGTCCGCTCACTCTAACATCATGTTTTAAATTGTTTTCCACTGGGTCCTTCGTTTTCAAATGCCCAGTGTTGCAGGGTTGCTGAGAAGAGGTCATGCGTGCTGAAGACAAGTCATAGTCAAATCATTCTGCTGTCGTTATTTAGTCTATTTAGGTATTGCTTCCACGTAGAATGCTCTGATTACCCCAGTATAGTTTAGTTGAATTCAATTGTGGAAGTGTTTTCGTTGGATTGCAAGTACGGTTGTCCATTTCAAAGGGGGGTTTCCGGTAAAAATTTCCCTTGAGGTGGACCCCGCAAGGTTTACTTCTGGTTAAAGAGGTTGACCCGGGGTGGGTCCTAATAGTTCTACACTTCTGTTAGTTTTTCTTGAAGAAAATTTTTCTTCGATGAGTTGTTTTTTTGTTACAACGAGGCCAAAAAGGCCTAAATGAAAAGGAACAGAAAAAACAAAAAGAAGCGAAGAGTTAGAGCAAAAGACTCTCATACTCTTGTTATAGTAGGAAGATCATCCATGAAGGATTGAGCAGCATGGATAAGAGGTCTATCAAGTTTGATGAGTGTTACTTTAGGCTCCAAACACTATTTACACTTCAAGCTAGCTTCAAAAATTGAACTTTTAGCTAGCCAAGACATGTTTCGGATCCTGGATCCGCCCCTGCTTCAAAGTCATATCTACGTACCAAGTCAAATATTGTAAACCCTGAGCATCTGTCTGATCATCAATGAGCATGATTATTTGTCAGGAATGTTATATAAATGTGGGGGAATGATTACGGGATAGGAAAATTTATGTGTTTACTTGCTCATAATGGAATGGACATCGTTGTGAGTCCCACCTTTGATTCCTTGCTAACCCGGATTTGTAATACTAATGGAGGAGGTGGGTTTAGGAATGATACCATTAGTAATGAACTTTTTGTTTTCAAAGTATTCTCACATAATTTCAATAACCCCAAATTGCCTAACCTTAGAATATATTTTTTATAGCAAACTACATTTTAGGTACTAACTAAATTTTTGTTTGCAAATACCTCATTTACTTAATTTCATATACAACTTCAGACAAATTTTAACATATTAGGACAAGCTGTTATTATCATTTCATCTATCATCAATAATTTTATCATCATACCCTTAACCTCTTAAACGTTGAGTAGCACAGTAGCACCTAATGTGCTGTCGAGTAGCACAGTGGCTGGCGAGTGCACAATAGCACCCGAGAGAAAGTTGCACATCACCACCCCATAGTAGCAACACACAACACCACCGCTTAGTAGCATCAAGCAATAAGATGATGTAGTAGCAGCACATAGAATGACGACGCAGTAGCAGCACACAACATCAATGCTGAAACAAAACAATGTTGCTACTATCAAAACCTTATGCTACTAATGCTAAAATGACTGAATAACTTCTACTACTGCCGAATGTACAGTAGCTAGACTCATACTTTCCCAGATCTAGAGTTTTCAATTTTCACATTTGAAATGAAACTGCATGAACGAAACCAGGTCATGACCTTCCTCCTCGCCACCTGACGAGGCCGAAAGTTGACCTGCAATTTAAAACCCTATCATTGTAGTAACTGTAAGTAGGGATCGTTCAAGCCGGGGACACTAGGGAAGGATTATATCTGCAAAACAAATCGTTAGTAACATTCACAAATATAATATAAACATACAAGTACAATTCTGTCACAACTATACAAGTATAAACATATTTACATCAAAATATTATGGGAGTTGAGAGTTGGTTCGAAATATAAAGAAAATAAAAACAGAAATATTTACATACATTGGTCAATCAATACTCAAGCACAAAATATAGCAAACACCGATTAGAGAACACATAAGTTTTATGAAAGATCAAGTTATTATGTTTATGTTATCATAGATGCAAATTAATTCCAACTATTTAGACTTCTCATGTAACTTAGAACTTACGACACGCATCATCCTAAGTTTATGTGTCATCCTGTTTAATGCTTACGACCCGCATCACATTAACACAAAATACACTTACCGTTCACGAGTCGTTGGAGACATGATCCTAGGCATGACGTCACTCATCCTATTAGCATGTAAATCACTTACCCTAGCAACCCTATGCAGCAACTAAAATTGAGAGCCCGACCCGGTGAACTCAACCTAGAATACTACGGCAGATTAAACTCCCCCCTTAGAAACATCTGAGCTCTAGACTATCTTCAGGTTCGATTACGTGATCAGGTAAGCAATAAATCAATTCAACATCTACTAAACACAAACATACATAACTTAAACTAAATCAAAATCCTAACATGCAATCTAAATCGTTACAATTATAAACACAATCACATGAAAATCACAAAGAAGAACAAGTAAACATGTTTATAACGTAAAACCAAAAACTAATACAAACATATATATAAATAACCATCATCCATACAGTAGATACACACATAAACCTTGATTGTATTCATACCTAAACCTACCCTAAGAGTCGGCAAGGATTGAAGAATGGATTGGTGGCGGCAAAGCTATGCAATCGGCAGCAAGGATGCAGTCGGCAGCAAGGGGTTGGCGGCGGCAAGGCTATGGTGTTTCTGTGTAGGGAAGGTTTTTAAGTAGAGTTTGGCTATACTAAGGCTTAGAGCAATTGAAAGACACGAAATTTGATGTACATAGGTCCTATTTATACAGAAAATTTTGAAGAGAAACCCTAGAGAATTCAGGAACTTCAAGAAGACACCTTCCTTGTTGAGCTGGGTTTCCTCCTTTTATCTTTGGACAAAGATTTCGACTTGGACCTTGGATTTCTGATTTCTTGGACTCCTCTACATGTTATTGGATCCATGTAGGCCTTATACACAAGTTCTTGGGCTCATAGGCAGCCGAAATCATGGACAAACTCGGCAAGGACAGACTTTCCCGGTTTGAGCGGAAAAGCTCCATACTTGGTTGTTTCGGCTGCCATGATGCATTCTTCGAATCTTCTTCTTCAATGCAGCTTCCCATAACTTCATTAAGCTTCTCTTAAGTCCTTTGACATGCTTGGGAAGAATTTTGGTGAAGAAACATCCTCCCAAACTCGTGTGACAACTTAGGCAGAAACTGCCCAGTTTTGCAGCTTGACCTCCGTCCATTGTTTTGATCATAACTCCTTTATCTGAACTCCAAATGCTGTGATTCAAGAAGATCTGAAAACTAGACTTCCGTAGCTTTCCAATGATATATGGCTCGTCCTCAGATTCCTCCTGGATATTTAGATATGATTTTCCGAAGTTGATGTAGGATTTCTGTTCGCGGGAGAGATTTCATTCGCGAGGGAGTTTCATTCGCGAGGGAGTTTCATTCGCGAGACTGACCTCCGGCCATTGTTTCCGGCATAACTTCTTCCTTAGAACTCGGATTGCTGCGATTCCAAACGATTTAGAAACTAGACATCCACAGCTTTCCATCCATATATGGCATGTTCTCTGGTTCCTTCTGGATCGTCCTAGGGAAATTTTTGAAGTTGAGTTATGGTTTCTGGAAATTTCTGCTCGGATCAAAACCTTATGTTTCGGAGCTTCTTCTTTTTCATGGCTTCTTTTGTTGTCCTCCATGAGTCCAATCTTCATGATTCTTGTCCTCATATGCTCATTTACATGTCATCTACACATTAAACCAAATTCATCAAAAATGACAATGTAAAGGTACAACGAATCATAAGAGAAACTAACCAAGTCTTATCCAAAATCGGTTTTACAACACTTAAGCACAAATTTCTGTATAAAGACACATATTAACCATTACTCTACAGAAAAACCCTTTTGACTCAATATAAGTAAAAACAACATTACTAAGGAATAAACAAGGTACAAATGAGGGTAAAAACACATTAAAAACATAGCGTAAAACGCACTTATCAAACTACCCCACACTTACCCTTTGATAGTCCCTTAGCAAACTGACTCTAAAACAAAAACAAAACCAAATGACTTAAAAACTTCTAATACTTAAACAACTAATACCCTTAAATGATTTGTCTCAGATTCTTTAGCATGCATAACTTTCAAGTTTGAACATTTGAATGAAAAGTGTAATTGCAAAGCTTCATAAGCATGTATCATAGCATGAACAAGTAAGATATGAGATCATATAGCACAAACATGTATGATAACCGTTCCACCTCACAATGGCATACTCTCTCCTTTTCACTCATCCATGGTATTCACTCAATCGTATATGCAAGGGAAAAGATGATAAGATAACAAATAACTTGCATATTTCATTAAATAAAAGCACTTTGTGAATAGAAATTCATGGAAAAACCTCATATAATAACTATGTACAATAATGGACCAAAACCATATGCTTAACTTATGAGAAAATCTCCACAAATCAAAGTTAGCTCTCTTAAGAATCATGAATTAATCTCAATAATATGGTTGTAATGGGGCTTGGTTTCATAAGGTAGGAATTTTTAGCTAAGTGGTGCTATAAGAAATCATCAAGACTTTAGCAAATCTCGCTCCTCCTCATGTCTTCACTTCAAGGGTCGAATTTCTTCATGTTGGACCCATACGTCAATCTTGACTTCTCCCCATATTGTGAACAGGACAAAGGTCATATAAACACTTTTAGACCTTCAAATAATTACTAACTCCAAATTCACAAAACATTACAACACACCATGAAAGAATTTGTGCCTTGAACTTTAATTCTATCCGAATTTTTTTCTTTTTCTTTTGTTTCGGACATATTTCTTTCTTTTTGTTCTTACATGGCACATACATTTATAACAATATGGTGTTTTACCCCACACTTGCTCTTTATTACATTGTTTACCCCACACTTTTTCTTTATTACATTGTTCACCCCACACTTGCTTCACAGCATCACACAATACAGCTCCATCAGAAGTACTTTGCCAAGTCTTGATAACAAGGTAAAGGTTTAGCTATTCTAAGCAAAGGAATTCTGTTTAAAGGTGATGAAATAAAAGGCTCAATGTAGGCTCAAAGGGGTTAACTAAAGAGTCCCACGACGGGCACAAAATAGGCATAAGTTTTATTTGGCAATGGTGGTGATCCTAATGAGATTTAATTCAATCATATTCAAAGTCAAGACATGTTATGATTATAAAGCTTCGAAAATCATATAAGCAAGTTCTAGTAAATTCTAGAGTCCATTAAAAAAAACTATAGCACATAGTTATTGAATATGCAAAGAATGATGAGGTTTCAAAAGATAGTGAAATTTCAAAAAATATGGTATTTATCACTCAAAAAGAAAGTATGTTGGCTCAAATTCTCACATAGGTTTTTATGGAAGCAAATTATCAAAACATGCATACTTTTTCTTCAAAAAATCTCAAGTGTTCATACCACTTCACAAAATCCATGAAACTCGCAATTTCTTAAGATAAATGTTAAACCGTCAATCATGCATTCAAAGATATAGTTCATCATAGACTTTTAAGGGTATATCCTAAGACACAAAACAAAAATTAAATTTCGAAATTTTTTTTTTAAAAAAAAATTACGGTAAATATTAAAAATTGGAAGAAAATTTCGACATAAATTGAAAAATAAACACACAAATAAAATATGTTACTATGTAACCTCTACCCCACACTTAGAAAATTACATTGTCCTCAATGTAAAACCAAAATCATGTCATAACTTCCTAAGCATGTGTCTAAGTCACATAATAAACACATAAATAAATCAAAATATCAACCATAAGAGTGAAGGGATTAGAAAAATGCAAACTCTCGTTGATGACTCCTCCACTGCTACGGTTGAAATGAGTTGCCTCTCATGCAGCGCTTAATGTTTATAGTCTATCAGCCTAGACTCTTCTTCCTTCGTGACGTCACTTTCTCATGAGCTCCTTTGTTTCTTCTTGAAACGTGCTCTGCTTCACTTTGTGTTAACATTGTGCACGATATCATGACCAGGTTTGGCTTCCTTGCGTCCAACGTCACCAAACAATTTCTCGTCAGAACTGGTCATTTATGGGAACCTGCAAAACTAATCTGGCACAATTGAACAAAGATCAAGTGAGCATTGTCAAAAACTTAGATAGAATTCGAAACTTAGCTTATAAAAATTTTGGCAACATCATGGCATGGCATAAGTTTCGAATTCAATGACATGTAAGCACAAAAGTGTCGGCAACCTAGTAAAGTTGCTAGCTGATTTTATTAACTCTCTAATTTTCAAGGTACGTGGAGCAGGGAAGACCACTGTGCAATGGACTGATACAGCCCAAGGTAGTGTTATGCTTCGTCCGATATACCTCAAAAATTAAAGGAAAATAAAACTTTCACACAAAAGAATATACAAGAGAGAAATTGTTAGTCAAAAATATGGCACAAAATATACAACTTTCACACAAAAGAAATTTGGTACATACACTAATATTCACACAAATATAAGAGAAAAAATGTTAGTTGACAACAATATACAAAAATCCTTTTTAGCATCCCCGGCAGCGGCGCCAAAAACTGACGAGGCCGAAAGTTGACCTGCAATTTAAAACCCTATCATTGTAGTAACTGTAAGTAGGGATCGTTCAAGCCGGGGACACTAGGGAAGGATTATATCTGCAAAACAAATCGTTAGTAACATTCACAAATATAATATAAACATACAAGTACAATTCTGTCACAACTATACAAGTATAAACATATTTACATCAAAATATTATGGGAGTTGAGAGTTGGTTCGAAATATAAAGAAAATAAAAACAGAAATATTTACATACATTGGTCAATCAATACTCAAGCACAAAATATAGCAAACACCGATTAGAGAACACATAAGTTTTATGAAAGATCAAGTTATTATGTTTATGTTATCATAGATGCAAATTAATTCCAACTATTTAGACTTCTCATGTAACTTAGAACTTACGACACGCATCATCCTAAGTTTATGTGTCATCCTGTTTAATGCTTACGACCCGCATCACATTAACACAAAATACACTTACCGTTCACGAGTCGTTGGAGACATGATCCTAGGCATGACGTCACTCATCCTATTAGCATGTAAATCACTTACCCTAGCAACCCTATGCAGCAACTAAAATTGAGAGCCCGACCCGGTGAACTCAACCTAGAATACTACGGCAGATTAAACTCCCCCCTTAGAAACATCTGAGCTCTAGACTATCTTCAGGTTCGATTACGTGATCAGGTAAGCAATAAATCAATTCAACATCTACTAAACACAAACATACATAACTTAAACTAAATCAAAATCCTAACATGCAATCTAAATCGTTACAATTATAAACACAATCACATGAAAATCACAAAGAAGAACAAGTAAACATGTTTATAACGTAAAACCAAAAACTAATACAAACATATATATAAATAACCATCATCCATACAGTAGATACACACATAAACCTTGATTGTATTCATACCTAAACCTACCCTAAGAGTCGGCAAGGATTGAAGAATGGATTGGTGGCGGCAAAGCTATGCAATCGGCAGCAAGGATGCAGTCGGCAGCAAGGGGTTGGCGGCGGCAAGGCTATGGTGTTTCTGTGTAGGGAAGGTTTTTAAGTAGAGTTTGGCTATACTAAGGCTTAGAGCAATTGAAAGACACGAAATTTGATGTACATAGGTCCTATTTATACAGAAAATTTTGAAGAGAAACCCTAGAGAATTCAGGAACTTCAAGAAGACACCTTCCTTGTTGAGCTGGGTTTCCTCCTTTTATCTTTGGACAAAGATTTCGACTTGGACCTTGGATTTCTGATTTCTTGGACTCCTCTACATGTTATTGGATCCATGTAGGCCTTATACACAAGTTCTTGGGCTCATAGGCAGCCGAAATCATGGACAAACTCGGCAAGGACAGACTTTCCCGGTTTGAGCGGAAAAGCTCCATACTTGGTTGTTTCGGCTGCCATGATGCATTCTTCGAATCTTCTTCTTCAATGCAGCTTCCCATAACTTCATTAAGCTTCTCTTAAGTCCTTTGACATGCTTGGGAAGAATTTTGGTGAAGAAACATCCTCCCAAACTCGTGTGACAACTTAGGCAGAAACTGCCCAGTTTTGCAGCTTGATCTCCGTCCATTGTTTTGATCATAACTCCTTCATCTGAACTCCAAATGCTGTGATTCAAGCAGATCTGAAAACTAGACTTCCGTAGCTTTCCAATGATATATGGCTCGTCCTCAGATTCCTCCTGGATATTTAGATATGATTTTCCGAATTTGATGTAGGATTTCTGTTTGCGGGAGAGATTTCATTCGCGAGGGAGTTTCATTCGCGAGGGAGTTTATTCCCGAGACTGACCTCCGGCCATTGTTTCCGGCATAACTTCTTCCTCAGAACTCGGATTTCTGCGATTCCAAAAGATTTAGAAACTAGACATCCACAGCTTTCCATCCATATATGGCATGTTCTCTGGTTCCTCCTGGATCGTCCTAGGGAAATTTTTGAAGTTGAGTTATGGTTTCTGGAAATTTCTGCTCGGATCAAAACCTTATGTTTCGGAGCTTCTTCTTTTTCATGGCTTCTTTTGTTGTCCTCCATGAGTCCAATCTTCATGATTCTTGTCCTCATATGCTCATTTACATGTCATCTACACATTAAACCAAATTCATCAAAAATGACAATGTAAAGGTACAACGAATCATAAGAGAAATTAACCAAGTCTTATCCAAAATCGGTTTTACAACACTTAAGCACAAATTTCTGTATAAAGACACATATTAACCATTACTCTACAGAAAAACCCTTTTGACTCAATATAAGTAAAAACAACATTACTAAGGAATAAACAAGGTACAAATGAGGGTAAAAACACATTAAAAACATAGCGTAAAACGCACTTATCACCACCCTCACCATTGAGTCCACCCAATTGACCTAAACAATCAAATCAAGTCCAAATTATATGCAATTTCAATTTGGATTAGATAAACAAAGGAAACAGTAGCAACATGACTAGATCAGACCAAGCAACAATTTGAAAAGCCGAGCTCGAATCCCATTCACGACCTTTCCATCGTGCCAACTGTAATAACCCGGAAACTCAAATATTAATTTCTAATATTGTTTGGAAATTATATAGTGGAGTTGATGCATATTTGTTTCTTCGAGAAGTGTGCTGAAGTGTTTGGAGTCGAGGAACGCTCAGAAACGTGCTATTTAAAGGCCAAAGAGTTGACTTTTTGGTACGTTGAGTTTCATAGAAAACTTCATTCACAAGAGTTTTAGCGCTCGACGATACGAGTCCGTGGACATGTGACAGGCGTGAATCGGATATCGTGTGAAGAAATTATTATCATTTGAAGTTGGGTTTCCAATTTTGAAAACTATATAAATAGAAATTTTAGGTTTCCAAAATAGGAAACCTTCCTTTTCTATTTTTCCTTCTTTCTTTTCCGTGCAATCTCTCTCTCTTTGGTATCTGAGGTTTCCAGCCGACCGGAACCCGGCCACCCCAAATCGGTCTTCACGTCAAGCTCCGTCCACCACCGACGACAAAAATTTCAAGATTACTTCGTCTCCTCCATCTGGGCTTCTCTGTGGTGGTGGTGGTGGTGGTGGTGTGATCCAATTCTGCCTAGATCCTGGCAACTAAGCTCGCATAGTAAGGCGGCGAAATCAGGTTCCCAACCTGACTCGTTCTCCGACGTGGGGCGGCGAAGAGGGCTGAAACCAGCCAGAATTGAAGGTCTTGGTGTTTTCGGCTGATCTCCGGTGGCACTGAAGCTCGACAGGGCAGTTTTGAGCGGCTGAGCTAGGAAGCAGACTTTCAGGGCAGTTTTGACCTGCTTCTGGTCTGAATTGATCAAAACTCCTGGCATTAAAGTTGTTCCTCTTACGTTGATCTTTAAGTTTCATGTTGGGAGTTTATGGAAATTCGGTGTTTTTAATGGAGGCACGAGATGCCCACGCGCCGCCGATTGTGGCTGAGCGTGTAGACGCGTCTAGCAGTTCTGGGGGCTCTGTGATAGGAGCATTTTATGTTACGTTTTTAATATGTTTTTACCCTCATTTATGCTTTGTTTATCCATTATTAGTTATTTATCATAAGGGTTTTTTCTGTAGAGCAATGACTAAAATGTGCGTAAAGTAGAGAAAATGTGCACTAATTTGTTAAAAGCTGACTTATGAAGTTATCGTGTTATTTCTTATAATTATGTGAATTTATACATTGTCATTACTTGATTAATTTTCTTTAATGTTTAGGTGACATGTATATGGACTTAACGAAACAAGAATCATGGGGATCAAACTTATGGAAGGTAGCAAAAGAAGCATGGAAAGACAAGAGGCCGAGAGCATGAATTCAGAACAAAAACAGAGGATTTCCAGAAACCATAACTCAAGTTAAAAAAAATTTCTAGGACGATCCATGAGGAACCCGGAAACGTGATATATATGGATGGAAAGCTATGGATGTCTAGTTTCTAAATCTTTTGAAATCGTAGCAATCCAAGTTCTGAGGAAGGAGTTATGATGGAAATAATGGCCGGAGGTCAGTCTGTTGGAAACATGAAAGATTTTGCTGAAGTTGTCTACCGAGTTCGTGAGTGTGTTTCTTCACCAAAATCCTTCCCAAGCATGCTAAATGATTGATGAAGAGCTTAATGATGAAATGTGAAGTTGTTTAGAAGAAGAAGAAGAAGAAGAAGAAGAAGAAGAAGAAGAATCAAAGAAATCACCAAGGAGAAGCCAAAAACAACTAGGAAAGTTTCCAGGTCAAAACAGGATAACTTGTTCTACCGAGACTATGGAGAGGATTCAGCTATCCTATGGAGCCCAAAACGTGTAAGGGAGTCCTTCATTGATCCCTTAACATGTAGGGGAGTCCAAGAATTCAGAAAAGAAGTCCATGAATCATTATCCAAGTCAGCAAATTCAAGAGTCAAAGTTGTGTGCAACAAGGAAAAGCAAAAGCCCAATCCGATATGGACAAGGAGTGTATGTCGATTTTACCTTAGGGTTTTCTCTATAAATACTCATTTATTAATTCAGTTTTAAGAGTCAAACAATTTACTTTTTCTTAGAATAGCCAAGCTCTACCCAAAAACCCGTTTACACAGAAAATTCTCAAACCTGCCGCGACCGCTTCACCGCCACTGATCGCCACCGATCCTCACCAATTCTCAACCATTCCTTAGCCGATCTAATCTAGGTTGGTTAGGTATCTTTATAAGGTTTATGTAATTTTACTGTGTAATTGTGTTTTATTAATATTATTCATCTTTTGGTTTTATCAGTTTTACATTCTATGTTCAATTGCATGTTCTTCTTTGTGATTTGCATGTGGATGTGTGTAGTATGTAACATTATGCTGTCTTTGTTTGTTTTGTGATTTAGGACAGTATTTTATGTTTTTATGTATGTTAAAATTTAATTGATTAATCATCACCTGATCATGTAATCGAACCCTAGGATAGTCTAGTGCACGGATGTTTCCATAGGGGGAGTTTAATAAGCCGTAGTAACCTAGGATTAAGTTCAGGCCGGAATGAAGTTCTTGCTTTTAGTTATTGCAAAGGGTTGTTAGGGTGGGTGATTTCATGCTAATAGGATGAGTGACGCCATACCTAGGATCATATCTCTAATCGACTCTAGAACGTAAGTGTATTTTTGTTTAATTTAGGCCGGAATGAAATCTTAAACAAGGGTGACACATATATGTCTTAGAATCAGGCCGGAAGGAAGTTTCTAAGTACACATGAGAAGTGTAATATATTGGAATTAATTAAAGTCTAAGATCATCTAAACGTTGTCACTGTTCCTTGCACGAAATTGATTTGCATTCTTAACGGTGTTTGTGTTATTTGATGCTTAAGTGATGTTTGACAACCATATATGTTGTTTGATGCTTAAGTGATGTTTGACCACCATGCATATACATATATATGAGTTATATATATATATATATATATATGCATCATATAAATATATGCATATTCTCACATAATATTCTACCCGCAATAAACAATATAATTACGCCCAAATAATTATATATAAAACAATATGAGTGAGATTTACTCACCTCGAAATATCGCTATGTCCTACTGCTACACGGTAAGTCCCTACACTTGGTTGATCAATAAAACACCTAATATATATATATATATATGTGTGTGTGTGTGTGTGTGTGTGTGTGTGTGTGTGAATATAATATATCGTTAATATATTACGGAGCGGCATGGTTAGATGATTATCATGCGGTGAGCATTATCTCACCTGGTTCACAGTGGATCCAGTATTTCTTTATGGTTTAATGTCATAAAATTATAAAATTGCTTTTCTTGGAAACCAAATTATTGATTTAAAAATAAATAGATTCGATCGACTATGGTCTATTGGTAAGTTAAAATGATTTTTATTATAAAACTATTTTAAGTGGTTTTGCGACTATAAACTATAAAAGGGTGTGATGGCGATTTGAGATTACGTCATCGTGAAGAATGAAGTATTCCTAGGCAATATTTAAATAAGAAGAATATTTGTGTCGGCCGTCGTATTTAGACGTTGAACCCTCAATGATTCTGAGATAACAGATGGAGCCAAAGTATGGACTAGTGGAGTTTTCGATGTTGACTCACGGTATATGTGCCGGGTGAGAAGTTTATATGACTTGAAATGCGTATCGGAATTGTGCGGTACATAAGTGGAGTAAGTAGTGGTGCCTCGTGATTAGTCTGAGGACTTGTTTCTTAGTGGTGAGAGTTGTGTTAGTGTCTTTGTGCAGGTGTGTTGTCATTTGATTTGACTATCGGGTCAGTCACAGTTGGTGACGTAGGGTCACTGTAGTGACATAGTGGTACTTAATAGGGGATGACTAAGTGTTGATGAACCCATAAGTACGAATTTGTTTAATAGGGTTACAGTTGGTGATAGTAGTTGGTACTTCATGGGGACGACTAACTGTTGACAAACTCATAAGTACGAGTTTTTTTATTAGGTTCACGGTTGGTGACAGTAGTTGGTACTTCTTGGAGGACGACTAAGTGTTGACGAACTCATAAGTACTAGTTTTTTTATTAGGGTCAAAGTTGGTGACAGTAGTTGGTACTTTATGGGGGACGACTAAATGTTGACGAACCCGTAAGTACGAGTTGTTAATAGGGTCACAGTTGGTGACAGCAGATAGTACTTCATGGGGAATGACTATGTATTGGTGAACACATGAGTACGTATTTGTTTAGTTACTTATGAGTGATGACTAAGTGTTGTCAAACTCATAAGTAAGCTGAGAAATTAGGTTTCTTGATTGTGCTTTGTTTTATGTGTTTTTTGATAATTTCGGAGCTATCATTATTTGCTGGAATTTCCCTGTTTGATTTATGATTTTCTGTGTATTTTCCTGAACTAATCTTTATGCAGAAAATGTATGATTTTATCGTTATATTTATTTTATATCAATAAATGCTTGTTTTATTTAATCTTTACTTTTTGTTATTAAATCCTAGAGAAAATAGTCTTAATGGTATGTCAACTTTCAACCCTTATAAACTTTGGTATGCCAACTTTCAAAAACATCAAAATGGTATGACATATTTTTCTTCCAACCGAAGATTAATACTTTTTACCGTTACATCCGTTACGGTAGTTGCCGGTTAGTAATTTTTCATAAGTATTTTGGTCCAACTGCTCTTACATCCCCTGCCTCAACCTCACCCTCCATATATGAAGTCTATTCGAACTTTGACATACATTTGATTCGTTATAAGTTGTTCTACATCATTCTTGTCATAGGTCTGCCTGGTTATTTTAATCTCATTAGTGCCAACTTATAAGTTCATTCTGAATCTGAACGTTTACACTGTATAATGTTTCTTTTCTGCTCATGCTTATTATTTGTCCTTTAAGAAATTATTGTGTCGCTTGTTTCAGGTGCATCACACATTTGCTACAACTGGGTCTGATGGTTCTATCAGTTTTTGGGATAGGACAGCAAACAGAGACTCAAGGTTCTTCTCTCATCTATTGTATATATTTTTTAGCTAGTCTTTTTCTAATAGCCAAGACTTATATATCACTGCTCTCTCCCACATCCTCTTTCTCCTTATAATTCCGTACAACAGATCTTCATTTTATGACTTTGGCATCATCGTTTGATCTTCTGTAGATATATGCATACGGTACAGGTTTTCTGTTTTTAGGCCATGACAAAGTGCAACCAACCTATTCCTTGCAGTACTTTCAACAATGACGGTTCCATATTTGCACTCAGTAATTTTGTCTCCTTAATTTCAAACCAATGTCAGGATTCGTGATAGGACTCTCATAAACATGATTCTTGAATTTGTGTTGTAGGTTTGCTATGACTGGCACAAGGGTGCAGCAAATCATAATCCTTCTACTGCAAAGACCTCGATTTTCCTCCACTTGCCACAGGAATATTCGACCGTCCAACGACACTTATAACAGTTTATTCATTAATGCCTACAAGCTTTCGAACACTGAAAGTGTGCTTTTCCGGCTGCAGGATTCTGATGTAAAGCCCAAGCCAGGAGCAAGCCGCTTAGCTTAAGCTTGAGCTTGTTGTTCATAGGGGTGGCCATACGAAACCGAAAACCGAAAAAAACCGAACCGAAACCGGACCGAAACCGGAAAAAAACCGAACCGGACGACAAACCGAACCGAAAAACAAAAACCGGACCGAACCGGGTATGTATGGTCCGGTTTGTGGTTTGGGGTCCGTAGAAACCGGACCGAAAAACCGGAAAAAATAAATAAATAAATAAATAAACTCATGAATTAAAATGACTTTAATTATGTAGTAGGAAGGAAAAAGACTTTAATTATGGAAGAAAAATTATCAAAAATCTCGTAATATAAGATGTGTTAGGAATGGTGAAATACGGCTATGGTTTAAAAATCATGTAATTCGGGCAATGTCTCGGTGCCGATAGTAGCGGTCAACCCTATTTACAATTATTATTCCATTTGAGGAGCCCTATCGTCGGAAAGTAAATGTCCCAAAAATTTTATTTGGGCGGTTGCGTCTCATCTACGTGAGTGTTTTTTGTGTAGAAGGTTTGACAAAAATACGTAATATAGAGGTAGATATGAGTGTTTCCGTGTGATAAGTGACGATGGATCAGGGTTGACCGTTCCGATCGAGCCCTTAACTTTGTCGGATCCAGTTGAATTTTTTTTCACAGACATCTTTCATCATAATGATCATATCTGACGGTCAAATTTTAATTTTTGACTTTTAGTCATCGGAATCACAATATGCATACTAATATTGTATAACTTGTTTATTAGGTTTTAAGTAAATGCACAACTTTATGAACCAACTCTACATAGAAGTAAATTATCAAAAAACTCGTGAAATAAGATGTGTTCAGAATGATGAAATACAGCTCTGGTTAAAAAATCACGTAATTCGGGTAACGTCTTGGTGCCGATTATAGCGGTCAACCCTATTTACCTTTATTATTCCCTATGGGGAGCCCTATCGTCGGAAGGTAAATGTCCCAAAAATTTTATATGGGCGGTTGCGTCTCATCTACGTGAGTGTTTTTCATGTAGAAGGTTTGACAAAAATACGTAATATAGAGGTAGATATGAGTGTTTCCGTGTGATAAGTGACGATGGATCAGGGTTGACCGTTTCGATCGAGCCCTTAACTTTGTCGGATCCAGTTGAATTTTTTTCCACGGACATCTTTTGTCATAATGATCATATCTGACGGTCGAATTTTAATTTTTGACTTTTAGTCATCGGAATCACAATATGCATACTAATGTTGTATAATTTGTTTAGTAGTTTGTAAATAAATGTGTAACTTTGTGAAAAAAAAAAACCCAAACCGCACCGAACCGTAGGTGTGGTTTGGTTTGCGGTTTGGCCTCTTGAATAGTAAAAAACCGAACCGGACCAAAATATAACATTGGTTTGGTTCGCGGTTTGGGGTATAAACCGAACCGAAATGGACCGGAGCCAGCCCTAGTTGTTCATGGAGGGTGAGGTTGAGGCAGGGGATGTAAGAGCAGTTGGACCAAAATACCCATGAAAAATCTAACCGGCAACTGCCGTAACGGAAATAACGGTGAAAAGTACCAATCTTCGGTCGGAAAAAAAGATGGCATACCAAAATTTATAAGGGTTGAAAGTTGACATACCATTGAGACGATTTCTCTAAATCTTATTATTTCGAAATCTCGTATCTTTAGGGTGCAAGTCTGTGATTGTCTTTAGATTTACACGTACGAGCTAAAAAGCTTACCTGGTTTATTTGTTTACAACCCGGTGCACCAATTTATGGTGTATGATTTGATCTTGCAGGTTTGGGAATATCAGTGTTCTGCGGTGTGGAGGCTTAGGAGCTTACTTATCGGTGGTCAGAACTCTACTTGTAGCAGTCGTTGATTTAGTAGTAAGTTCCTTGAAACGCGACTTTATTGAGTTCAGGTCGTGACACCGACTTACTCAGATGCATCGTCGAGGACCTTGGTGACTTTGTCTCCCTTACCGTGGATCTTCAACTCCAGCCCAACAAGACTGTGTCATGGTTGATTTGGAGTTGACGGGATGTGGGAATTTGAGAGAGGAAGCGAAAGCCGAACAAGGACAAAAACGAATCGACTCAACTCGTGCGACTTTGCTGCTGGTTAGCCATTCTTGTTTGTTCTCTTTTACAGTGATCTCCTAGCAGGGAGTGTATCAATAATTCTACTTGCTAGGGCTCTTTAATCTTGTATATCATGTTACATCTTGTAAATTAAGGATAACTAATTTGCATTATCAACTTGGTATGATACGTACTTTTACAAAATGCTTTGTAAACAACTTCGACAAAAATCTTTGTAAACAACTTGTCAAAAAAACAAACAGAAAAAAAAACTAGTTTGACAGACTTTGAAAAAGATAATTTAGTAATCAAAGTAGTTTTATTTCTATAAATGATATAAGTAAACAACATCAATCGTAATTAATTTCATTTATATTCTAATTCCAAAAAATAAGTAAACGGAGCCAATATTTCAAATACATGATTTTAGCTCAAAATCTGATACCACAAGCTGAGGCCCATCTGGCTTTGCACCTCCAATGTTGGGGAGCACAAAAGGTGGAGATAACAAGAAACAAGCATTACTGACAATAACAAAATAGCAAAAATATACAGCCTGTAGTTTAAGGACAGACCAGACAAGAAACTCTGAGGTCCACGAAGAGAATAGAAAGAATACGCTTCAGTAGGTTAAATAACCACAGCAGAACACTAGCAATTGATCGACAACTTCATCAACGCCTATTCCTGGAATAGCTTGGAGATGCTGTTCCTTGTGTGCCTCTATGGTTTCTACTGGGAGAATCCAACGACCCCCTAAAGGAAGCATAAGCTCGTTTGGCTGATTCCGGTGCTGACTCCAATGGAATTGACTCAACAAAGCATGCTGTATTGATGTGAGTCCTCTCAAGCTCTGCTTGAAGTAACTCAGAGCTATACTGCTGGGCATGAGCCTGAACCAATCAACAAACTAATTGAGTTAGCAGATATAAAAATGAACTGTAAGCACACAAATCATAACCAAGGTCATACAGGAAGGTTCTGTATACCAAGCTCAGTGTCATTCATGCCTAAGCATATTTGTGCACTAACTATCAACGATGACTTTTGTAGTAATCACAAACATCGCATTATCAACTAAACTGTTCAAAGTACTGTTAGATCTAAAGCCTTCTACAGTAAGAGTCAAGATAGTCTTCTTACAATCAGATCATCTGGTGATACAGTCATCCCTGGCGGTTTATCATCTGCAACTGCTTCTTCACTCCCACGCGTTGCTCGACGGTTGTGCCCCGGATTCTCCACATTTTCAGTCACAGTTTCAGTTGCTTTGTTCAGAAGCAGACCTTGTAACGACTTCAGAGCCTCTCTTGCATCAGGCGTAAAATATGGATTTAAAATTGTCTCGAAATATTCAAGCTGCATGATATACACCAGAAGAGAATGCCTTAGAAACTTGATAGTGACATGCATAATGTCTCATCACCCTGTCCATAGATTGTTTTTATTTTGTCCTTTGTTTTCTTTAACCCTTTTTTGTATATAGGTTGCAGTAGATATTTCCATATGTAAGCTAGATATAATACGATCCTATCAAGTTGGGTGTATCTTTCCAATATATCAAGAATCCCAAGGAATGGAGTACCTGCCAACATTATCAGTTCAGCACCCATATGTCAACTAGTACAAGGTTTCTACTTACGAAGATTGACATTTACCTCAAGCATGAGCTGGCAGAAACCATTTGCGTCAAGGGACCTAAGCTCTTTCGTACTGTTTTCGTGGACCAGGCTGATGAAAGTATCAATCAGACCTTCTACAAGAATGCCAAGTGTCTTGTCCAGAAGAGGCTTGGCCCCAGAAAAAACCTGCCCGGAAACAATGCCTTCTTATTAGAGACAAACCAAATGAAGGATAGGAACATACATACAGCTTACCATATTACCATAGGAATATTGCCCGAGAATGCTGTTAACTTACGAACTAAACTAGAAAAGTGCACAAGATTCTTCTGAAAAGACTAATATCCAAGATAAATACTAGGTTTCCATTAAGTACCTCTGCATGTACAGCTACCAAGGTGTGCAGTAACTCAACAGCAGCATCACGTACACCCTGAAAGACATGTTATATAATAAGATTCCTAAAAGCATAACAAGGCTTGTTAGATAGCTATAGAATAAATATTACAGGTACCAATGCCAAGTTTATTGGATTCTTACTTTTACAGCAGGAGCGGCTCCCCATTGAACACCAGAATCTAACAAATAGTTTAAAGCAGCTGTCCTGATCAGATTTGCCTGTGCAAGAACTGTTGTTTTAGATCATGCGAAATTTCACACAAGAGACCAAGAAAAGAGGGCACATCTTAAATCTAGACTTAAGTTTGTGAATGGTATACTTAAGTTTGTAAATCTAGACTTAAGTTTGTGAATGGTATAATCAAAGGGGTGATCTATTCCTTCTAAAGGGAGAGCATGATCAACAGAAAAATGGTATACTAAAGTAGTTAAGGAGATTGCACCGAATCCTTTAGGCTATATATATATATATATATATATATATATATATATATATATATATATATATATATATTTTCTTAGCCTAAAGGATGGTTGTGGAATGCGCGCACACACACACACACACACACACATATATATATATGTGTGTGTGTGTGTGTGTGTGCATTCCACAACCATCCAAAGTTCAAACTGGTAAGAACAGACACGAAGGCGTCAATTCCATGATAATTTATACTTCTGCAACATGACGCTACTTGGGCTAATTGCTGCACAAATTGGTATTTTATCACACTCCAATAGTCCAATATCTTGACTAAAAATACAATTCTTTTGCATTTCCATTTTCCACTGTGTCTGCTCTATTCTCACTCCAAATCATACACCAGCGACACCACACCCACTGGCCACTGCCATATGGCACATCACCCACCCTTTCTTTATTACATCAAATCGATTCCTTTCCTGATCTTTTCTACGCACAACATCAACATCACCATTGCACTAGTTGGCCAAAGAACCTCACAACAAGATTTGTAGATGCTTGGGCCAAACACAACATCCCTTGCAATCTTGTAAGGCCATGAGTGGTGCTCCCAGCAGTTATGCAGTTGCAACTTTGTGTTCAATATATTTGTTTCTTAGATAAGTCAAGGAGTCACAAAAAGTGAAAACAAAAGCCAATACCTAGTATTTGCAATATTTTGTTTCATACATTTACTCAGACATTAAACAAAGACGAATGCAAGAAAACTGAGATGTTAGGCACTACTTCAGGAATCAGACTCTCATTTCTTCAAAAACAAACACCCAAGCGATCAACCCATACCTTGCTGAAAACCATACCAGTAAATAAAAAAATTGAAAAATAGAACACCAATACCCATATATCTTTTTGACAAAGTAAAGATTCAACGTAGACCAAGAACCCAAGACACGTGTAGCTTGTTTAAAATTCCTATTTTACCCCTACAACTCTGGTTAATGTTGTAAATTCAGTTGTTATAAAGCTTGATGTCACAATGTCAAAAGGCTCAAGAGATGAGGTCGCGCAAACCTCTTAAATAAGGCTTGTGGGATTGACAGGGCACTTCAAGTGAGGATTTTTTTTGGTCATTTAAAGATATCTCCTATTAGACTAACTTTTGGTACCTTAACGATCATCAATTTGGCTAAAAATTTGCATTAGTGATATCATGGAGACCAAAAAAAGTCAAGATGCCGATATGTGCTTGAAAAGTTAGTCTAACAAGCAATCCCTTCAAATGGCAAATAAAGATTGGACAATTTATTGGATTGAATCATCATAACTAAAATTCATGATCAACCCAATGATGCCTTACAAAGGGAAATTGCCTTCACAAGATACTACCTTTATAAATTGGAGTCTTAAACCACGATGTCATGAGTCCTGACTACATTTTACAACAAAGATTGCTACTGATTTCTTGTTATAGGCCAATACATAGAAGTTTGGGAAGACTTCATTCTCAAAAGGCCCACACTGCTACCATGGAAATGCATCAAAAAAATCTTGACTCTAGGGCTAAAACTTTTATCTTTCAAGGATGCAGAAGACTCCACCCTTTTTGCACACCCTTCCTAATCAGATCATGGAATCCGAAGAAAAAAAAAATTAAGCACCAACAAAATCTCCTCAGGATCTTCGTAAGAGCGCACTTTGGATGCTAAGAAGCCTGAACATATGATCTGGTTCACTTATATCACAACCCTAACTCTAGTTCATCCAAGTCGACTACTTTGACCTGATACTTGACCCATTCAGATAAAGAGCAGGTGACAAATGTGCATCTTACCCTTCATCCGATAACTAATGACAGAGCATCCAGCACATATACATTTAAAGATGTTCTTACAGAAAAAAATGACCTAAATATGCCTATAAGTTAACTGTATTTCCTGAGACAGGAACAGTACAATTGTAGTAGTTTGCCTTTTTTTGAGAATCAAGTGTAGTAGTTTGCCTATGTGCACCAATAAAATAAGAAGTGGAGGTCTTTTGTAGCAAACTAAAACAAGAGCCATTTATTACTTGCACATAAGCGTGTATGTGTGCATGCATGTTGGAATGTTCAGGTGTTCAATTGTACCTTAGCAAATGTATATTGTTCAAGAACCTTCTCTTCCAGCCCAGAAAAAGACATCACTAAATCTTGTATGTCACTATCCTCTTCCTCTCTTTCCCTGTAACAGAAACATAATATATAGCAAGTTAACAGATTAGACAAGAATTAGTTGGCTCAGTAGCACTACCATTTTATCCCTATACTCGAGCAAAAGAAAAATCTATCTTATTGCCGCTTACCATAGTGAATCTGAACAAATGAGTCTTCAAGAATGAAAAAAATAATAACAAATATGATACATTTTTTTTCAGAATAACGTATAAGATACATAACAAACTATATGATACAAAATATCATTGCTCATCTGCAAATCCTACCAAAAGTTTTAACCCTAGCCATCTGACAATTTGTCATATTCGACCTGACAAATTTGACTGATTCATATTAGGATTTTGTAAAACTCACGGTATTTAACATCTTAAAGGGAAAATTCAATTCCACATGGTACTATGACGAAGGAAGATGTAAAGGGTGATATTCAAACATACAGACCATTCATCCCAAGCCAAATCACATGCAATCCATTTCATTTATTAGTGTAAACCCATCATACCCATGGATGCAAGCCCAATTAGCTGAACCAGAGTGATCATATCTGATCTGATGGTTGCTCCATGTTTTGGAGTCAATAACATCCAAGATGGAATTTCTGGTTCTCTGGTTCACACGACTAGGTTTAATGGGTAATAGATATCATTTATCATAACTCTTTCAGTTGATCACATGCAAGAAACATCTTTAAATTTCTGCAGTCTCATGAATATGGGATGACTAAAGGACTACATACCTCGACTGTAGCCAGATATGTTTATAGTTGTTGTACAACTCATAAGAAAGCTCGTCTTTGCAATAGCCAATATTACTCAAGACTATTAACAACTTCTGATGTGGACCCACAACACTTCCCCTGAGATCAAATATTAGATTCTCTTCCAAGTCCCGTGAATATCCATTCTCTACATGTGAGCTTCCTTTGCTTGATTTGTTTTGAGCAAGCTCACTACCTATATGCTCTAGGTGACCTGATTAATGTCAATGCAAGAATTATGAAAGCACATAATGATATTAAACATATAGAATTTAAGATTAGCAACTCATTCATCATACCTGCAAAATCTAAAATACAGTTCAAAAATGCAAGTCTGACAGATTCTTGGATTTCTTGGAGTTGCACAAACATATCCTCTGACCTCGTTGCCTCACTCCTTAATGTCTGAATCATCCTAAAAATTAATAAATAGTGAATAAAAATCAAAAGATGCTTGCTTTCAGAACTATTTTCGGCCGAACCAGCGAATAAGACAAATACAACATCCACACATAGCAGGTTTATCAAACCAACACGTCATCTTATCAATTCAAAGATTAGTCAAGGTTCTGTTCAGGATTTCACTTAATTGATTGACTCGTCTGAGTATCCATACTCCCTTATCTTGTATATGTATGTTCATGTTCATTTTCATTATATATTAAAGTTCAATGAATTCCTAAAAATACTATAAGTTGGGAAAAAGAACAAACACAAACAAAGTATAGTTAAAGCAATCAGACACATTTTACTTGATGCGAGTGTTTTGGCAGGACTAGTTCACAAATAGAACGAAATGCCTTACTCATATATACAGGAATTATAATTTTGTGTTAAATTTCCACAAAGCATGGTCTCACACAATATCAGCATCCTGCAGTTGAAATATGGTCATCATTTGTTACTAATGAACGGTTATCTCGATTCATTAGAAATTGGACAGGTAAGGAAATTTCTTCAGTATGAAATCAGAACTGTTTAAAGAGGTGAGATGCGTAAAACCACACACTTGGAAGCTGCAAATTGATATTAAGCCTTTATTTTTATTCTTTTATTTTATCACAAATTCAGGAAGACAGTGGTACAAAATCTAACTTCATCTTTAGGTTGCTTCATTATGGATCAAACTCTAACGGTTCTCCCTCCTTTCAGAAAACGTGCAAATAGACACATCAACTGTAAGGTTCTGTTTAACTCTAATCAATAAGAGAACACCAACAATATTCACAACTTCAGTGAACAAATGTTTCATGGGAAAGTAACATATATTTCATTTTATTTACCACTGATGATATCAGAAAATCCATGTAAGCTATAGGACTTACAACTTGATCTGATCCATGGCTGATGTCATAACATTACGGAACGCTAGCGGCAAGTAAGATATTGTATAGGGTGATTTATTCCGTTCCAGAACTGATACTGGAACCCATGAATCATCTTTTGAAATCTCCACTGTTGATGCCCGCATCCATGAGCAAAGCCGTAGAATGTAGATCTTTGTAATCTCTGACTGAAGTGCTCGAATTGCAATTACTGTTGCAAAATACAACCAAACATCATAAGTATTAAGAGTGAGAAATCAGCATATTAGAGGTTAAGAGAAAGCTAAGAGATACCAGCAATAGATGGAGCTGATTCCTTCGCTTCAAAGGTTTCACAAGCTTTGGATATTTCAATTACTGCATCACTCATATATGGTTGCAGAATATTTGATTCTTCAAGATCACGAAAGGTATTGCAAACCTGCAGAGCATAAAAGTAAATATGTTCTTAAACACCTGTTGAAATTGGGGTCTGAAGCTCTGAGAAAAAAAATGCACACACACAGAGTTCCTAGTGTCTATATACGTATATATTAAAGAATGACCAAACTAAAAAGCATCTATTCATATGTAACTAGACTTTTTTCTTCAGTTAAATACAGAAGGTAATCAAAGAGCAGACAATATGAAAAGAAAAGATTACGACATTCATGAAAAGTGGATGTGAGTTGCTTGCCCAGATGTGCAGTCTATCAAAGATCCAAAAATGTAGAACTTTGATGGTAAGTAAATTTTGCATTTTACATACGCCACAAAAATTAGCAACTTCGTTGGGAAAGACAGTCATTGATGTAACCAGTGTATTGAAGTAAGGTTTCCATTTAAGTATGTCAAAAAGATGGTTCAGCGAGCTTCCTCACCTTCACTTCATATGCCGTTATAGTATTGCGGATCATTGCAGAAACTTCGTCAAGTGAATGAGTAGAGTATTTCCCATCTCCAACTTTTTCCTCAGATTTATTTGCTGGAGTAGCATTTGATTCCGAAGAAACTTGGGATGACTGAAAAAGTAAGATTAAGCATAAGATTGAATGTCCATCTCATAGACCATCATATTACATAACTTGAGTATACCAACAAAAATTACTGTATTAATTACTCCCCAATAGTCGTAGGATGAGACATCATGTTTGATTAAGATTGAGCATACAAAGGAATTTGAAATTAATCTAAGGAACAAAATGTCAGACCACTTGAATATAACAGCGACATATGAAATTTTTTTAGCATTCCTCAATAGTAATTAGAAAATCTTTATACACTGTGTGTCTGTAATTCAGCATAACTTTTATCCTTTCGACTGCACAACCCTCCCTTTTCCTTTGAACCATTCAAATGAGGGAGTGGATAATGGAATCAACGGGGAAGTTACATAATAGAGAGTAAAAGCTAAAAGAGGACTTTAGATTGACATTTAGGACTCGTTCATAATAAAATTCATCATTAAAGGATTTGTAGTCACTGGAAAACACACATTGGTAACTATTTAACGTTTTTACATGCATTCATACGATAAATTAGCTAACATGCGCACTTTTCAGTTGACGCATTACAATACTTGACCTGAAATGACAACGCTTAAAGCATGTCAACCACCCAAGCTTTAAACATTGATCGAGATAAGGGAAAATAAACAGAAATAGAAAGTGAGTTTTCATTCTGTTTCAGAGTTCATTTAGGTTCTGGAATCTGGACAGTAGAAGAGTTTCTCTTTTTAAATGGTCTAATTTATCTTTAAGTCCCTTCCTGGAAATGGTAAACAGTTCTCATCATTGTATTCTTCAGTCTCAAAATAATATTGACTAGTACTGAATAATGAATTTCAACAGAAAAACAAATGAAAATAATAATTCCAAAAGAAGGTAACAAGTTAAAGGAGTTAAATTGAGATGATAGTCCCATTCCTTCTTGGGAGGCACACAAAAATATATACTTGTTCTGGTGCATATTACAAATATATATATATATAACTAGAAAGGGAGTTCATATGAAAAATTATAGGTAGATCTTATCTTAGATACATGCAAAAACATGGAGTTAAAAATATCCAAGATACCTTGGCGAATTTTCCGCTGAAGACAGAAAGTGCTACTTTCCAGAATGCTGGTATGTGATGTGTAAGTACAGCAGTCAATCTACGAATATACCTCCCTCTGAGAGCATCAACTTCTTCACCAGTCAAGTCGACCGCCACAGAATCAACCAGAATATTGTTGTTACCAAAAGTAACAGCATCTGACTGAAATTATGAGGACGGAGGTAGTTAATCATTGACTGAGACATGGTAGATAATCCCAAAAGGTACACACTTACAGATTGATTAGTATCTTGTTGAATCTGCTTCCACCTTGCATCAAACAGAGCCCTTTCACGTAAAACATTATGTAGAGTCTCCATTCTGGCTTCATGATCTAATGTGCACTTTTCAAGTAAACCTCGAATTCTGTTATTCTGAACAAGATACAAACTTGGAACATTAAGTACTAATATCAGGCACCAAAAGACAAATTCAGAAATCTATGGCCTTTCTTTTTCACTTTCTGGTTGAGAGAGTATTTGGTAATCATTTGGCATTCAGTTCTAAGGACTACCATGAGAATCTCTGGTTTGACCTCGCTGTTCCTTTTTTTTACGCAACATTATTTCATTGCAGGATAGAAAAACAAGGTAAATTTATTGAAGGATTAAATGTCCACATACTAAAAGAACAAAATATCAATCAACCATCATAATAATATTGTAACAGTCGACTTGAAATACACAGAGATATATACTTGCACATTATATACTAACAATATTTCTCAAGTCTAGTCTAGGTATGGTTATGGTCCGCTTGGGCCTGCACCAGGTTAAAAGATGACAAAGGCGCCAACCAAGGCCTGCATCCAGACGCAACTGATTCTTCCCATTTTTGAATGTTAAATTACTTAGTTTACTATTTTTCTAACATCTCAAACTATTTTCACAAGAAAACGAAGCACAAAATATAGAGTCAGTTTTTTCTTTTGTATTAAACATAAATTTATCATAAAATCAGACAAAGTTTTCCTCAAAAAAAGACAAAGTTAACACAAAAAAATTAGAAAGTATGGGTAGATATCTATGTAAGCAGCAGACAACAAAACAGTAAAATCCAAAACAGGTGCCCCAACAACAGCATTCCAATCATAAGGCATTGGCATGGACTATTTCTAAAGTATTACAAAGCACACAAAATCAACATTTCCGCACAAAATCTACAGCAAATTCTTCACCTTCCATCTTCTAAAATCATCTTACATCTGCTCTTCTATTTAGGGCACATCCAAAATAGCCAGTACAACACCTATCCAACACCAATCACTTTCTTCCTCCAAATACGCTACTATATTTCATCCAATAAGCCACACAATAACTCCACTCCTCCCAAACTCATTTCTTCCAAATAAGCGAAATGCCCTTATTTTTGCACATGATACATCAGTGAGGGAAAAAATAGCAGTGGTATTTTCTGAAGCATATCACAAGTGTCCACCCTTCCATGAGCCACCAACCAACCTATCATTTGAACCCTTGACGGGACTTTCACCTTCCGAATTCCATCTATCTGATGGGAAAATGAATCTAAATTCATGTCAAAGATACGCACTAATGGCCATTTCTTGTGGTCTTTGGATGTAAAAGAAAGAGAAGTAGTTTTGAATTTGAGGGGGGTTGAGCTGGATCATCTGTGAGTTTAATTCTGGCCAGTCTTCATTTTCTGCAGTGATCAGGGATGGTCCTTTTATTGCAAAGAATGCTGGTTCAGTTTGTTGGTTTAGCTGTCACGTCTTCTGTCATTTTTTTTGTTCATTTATTTATTAATTTATTTAGTTAGTTATGTTTCTTCCCCTGTAGCTTTCTAGGCTAATTAGATATCTTCTCCACTGGAAAGTTTAGTGAATATCTTTATCCACTGTTCAGTACTACCTTCTGTTTAAAGATTTGTATCTCAAAAAAACACACACACCACTACACATGTAGACCAGTTAGAAGTTAGGCTGGTTCTAGTTACACCTCTTAATTTGGCTTTTACACCTCTTAAGTTAGGGTCAGTGCCCAGAATCAATCGAATGAAAAGGTGGAATTGTAAAATAAGGATGAGGGTAATCAGGATTCAGGAAGTTTGATGAAAACAAATTATAAGGAGGTGAAAATAGCAAATTGGGAGGTGCAACTAGAACTACCCTAAAAGTTATTGTTCAAAATAAAAAATAAAATAGAACAGTTAAAGTGTTTCACCAACCAAGCAACTGTGTTTCCGGATCCCAATAGTCATAACAGGTATATGTAAAAAAATAAGCTACATGTTCAAATCATAAATTAAAAAGAAAAAAGAAACCAATCCAAGCATTAATATGAATTACTCACCTGTATGTTTAAATAATGCCAAACAGGATCTGACTCAGGCTCCAGCTCCAACAGCAGTCTTACTGTGTTTTCAAGCTACATGAACCCAAAAATAAAACAAATATATTGGCTCGTCAAAAGTAAGTCATATATAGATTGTTCAGACAAAAGTACCACAATAATTGCCAACAAAATAAAACGTAAGGTTGTATCTACTGGCATGTAAATAACATTAACCCTCAAGGACAGAATTCCAAAGCTACCTTGCTAATATGAGCTACAGACAGGATAAAAAAATTAAAAAAATATATATATAAAAATAAATAAACCTTCTTGTTTGATCTAGACACCAATCTCGCCTCTCGAAATGATAATCTTTGATCTAGTTTCAATCCCCTAATATTACCTAGACCACCAAATTCCACCTCTTCCAGTGATCCTTTCTACGCTTCCAATAACCTCCTATCAGAAACAGTCCCTTATTAGCATGTCCAAAGAGTGTCCCTTTAATAAGTAAATCTCCATACTACTTGCAATGAATGACATCAGGTCAAAAGGTTCCCTTCTAACCTCCACACCCAATTCTCTAATTAGCCAAAAGCTTTTACCAATTTGATGACTCCTAATTCCTAAGCCAACATCTTATGAAAGGTAGCCGCATGTCAACCTCTTGGAATGATCCTATTTTCCTCTCTTAACCCTCCAATAGAATCACATCAGCATCCCCTTGGTTCTTCTAAACCCCGTTACTAGGTATATTCTTCAAAGTGAAAAAACCACCTTTGCCAAAAATGGCTTTATCAAAGTCGACTAGCTAATAGTGCATGTTCTTCCATCCGTAACTTTCTTTAGTCGTTTCTACAAGATACCAAAATTAGATACTCAATTTCCTTTGACATAGATTTTTCAATGGCCCGGTTACATATCTTACCAAATCCTATTTTCTGAATCTCTAGTTGCCTGTCTTGGTACATATAAACAATTGTAATCCTTGGCATATTAACTTTCAAACAAAGAACACCCACGAGTAAATTCAAGAGAAGAATAGATGATGAAGCTTATTTATGGGCATCTCCTGAAGGGAGAATATTGTGTACCCAACATGCTGCTCTATTTATAATCCATACTTTCTTCCAGTTCCCTACGATTTTCCTCCACATAGCTCCACCCCATAACTCTGCCTTCTTCCCCACCTTCCCACTTCAGAATTATTCAAGATTCATCCACAAAAGCAAACCAAAAAGGGGCTTTGTCCCCATTTTATGTGGTCCCTGTACATTGTAAATAAATTTTTAATGGGATTCACGACTACTTTTGCCTTTCTGGGTGTTTAGGAAACACAAAAACAGTCTGCATTTTCTTAAAACCTTACGCAGAATATGAAAGGAGGTTGAATTGGTGGCACCAGACCGCTAAAACACTTGCCCGAGATCCTAAAAATAGGAGCAAACAAGGTGGCATACCTTCCCCAACTTTTTTTTCATTCACTACTGAGAAAAGACCAAACTACTCGGAAGACTGATACAAACTCCAAAAATATAAATAGGTTCCTGTAGGAATAAATGGTGCATGGTTATAAATTTTCTGATATCATGCTCGCATGCTGCGAGTACAAAATTTTTCAGGTGGTTAATAGGCAAACTTCCACATAGTGTCTTCATTAACAAATTAAAGCCATTTTTATAACCTAGTGGAGTTTCTTCATGAACAACTCATCCAAGGGATTCAGTCCACAATTCCTAGCCTATGGAAAGTTTAAGCTGCCGTTCTTGCAAAACCATCTATTGTGATGGTGTTTATGCTTTCTTCTTGAATGGAACCTTGCCCCTTACTATCAGAACTATCTCCTCTATAATATTTCATTACTGTCATCAACAACTGAAAAGCTGAAAGATTAAACGGGTCCTTTTACCCACTTGAACTAAATGATTATGAAATAAGAAAGGGAAACAACCAGCAATATTCAAAATTGTATAACATTCCTGCTTTAATGTATGAATGAGGACCTGCTTAGCAACAGTAAACCGTTTTCCAAACCTATCCCTGGAATTAACCCAACCAGTGTTTTCGTCACTAGCTATTTTGCTAGTGACTTGGTTTTCTACTAGCATTATTACATCCAACTGAAGTGGAAGGTAGCAGAAAAAACCCGAATGCGGATTAATACGAAAAATACCTGTATCTTAGATGTTAAGCAAGCAAGCCTTAAGATGGTTAAATTTCTGAAAGCCCCAAAAAGACCTTTGTTAGGCATGTATGTTTATTATATAAGGTTAGTATTTATAAAAACAATCTTTTTTTGTAAACTAAAGGTAAAAATATAAAATAAAGCCTCGTCTATCGAATCTACCCCAATCAGTTTGCATGATACTGCGAATAAAAATAAGAAAGACATACGTTTCCACAAAACTGCTCGTTTCATTTTAGTACTTTTTGTGTTTCTTTTATTGTTTTCCTTCTATATTGTTATTGAAAACATAAGTGATGGGCCACACAAAGAGTGTGGGAGAGGCTAGTGTTGTAATTAAGCGAACAAAAATAAGTTTACTATTGCTAAGAGTAAATAGTTGGTAATAGTTTACATCCTAAGCTTACATTGGTTAGATCTATTTGAGGATCTTCCATAGACTTGTATAGAGTGCCTTTAAACTCATGCATCACTTTTTCAACCTCTTCAAGCACACGTTTGAGTATTCCCACCTGCAATTGATTGACAGACACAATTCAGAAAATAGTACTCCAAAGCAATTTATTCAACAGATTGATAAATAGTAAAATGAAAGTATTGCAACGATCATTATCAGACAACGGGTACATTCAAGTAAGATAGTAGGAAGTCGCCAAGGTGGACCTCTTCCTTCCTAATACTACTGAACTACACTGCACTAGGAAACATGAGCAACCATTCAACATTACTCCAAGGAAAACAAACAAAGTTCAAGGAATCAATACATAAAACTACCACACATGTGAATAAAAAGTAAATAACAGCTCCTGATGATAGTCAATCAGAAGAACCTTCCAGCTCAAAACTCTAGAAGAAAGTTTGAAATGGGTCAAGGAAAGATTCATTAAACCCTGCAAGATAAACAGCAGCATGCACCTCCTCAAGGAAATCCAATAAAATCAAACCCATACATAAATACCACATACGTAAATTTTTAAAAGACAAACAAAATTGATTTAAAAAGGGACAGAACTAAACTACCCTAATCTAGTATGCATTCATCAGCATGTTATTTATTAATATATGAAGTGAATCACAAAGTTACAGTGAAAAACTCAACCAATGAGATATTTAGATGCATGAAAATGAGTACCACTTATTAGTGTCAATAGTAGTGAATTTGGAAAACAAAAATACATAAAATTCAATTAATAGAAATGGTTGAATACATGAGAAGGGAGAGCAATCGACTTCGCCTTCTTGTATTCCCTAACTGCCAAGTCATATTCACCCTTGCTTATGCTACCACGAATTGTACTGGGCAAATTGAATAGTGTTCGGAACCTCTGCAGCATTCCCTGGACTGACCTAATCTTTTCAGCTTCAGCCTATAATAATTCAAAAGGTTTGGAGTTGAATAAACAGTTATAAACCATCCATAAAAATCAAAAAATGAAGTCCAACTGTGACCTGTCTCTCAAATAGATGCTGGAAAGCACGATTAGCCAATGAACTGACTCCTTCCATACATTTGAACAAATGCGCAGTCCCTGAACCTTCAGGATCTTCTTCAATCCGTCTTAATTTTGACTCGATATCTGCAAAAATAACCCTCTCCACATGAAAAATTGAGAAACCGCAAAAGCCAACAGGAGAGAGGGTGATGCTTTGATACCATCAATAGTGGTTTTGCAAGAGACGAAGCAGTCAAAATTGTCTTTGACCAACTGCTTTCTCTGCTGAGTGCGTCCTATAAGATCACTTTTAAGAGCGACAGCACCAGCCTCCAAATCAGCTGCACTTGTTACTTGGTGAATCCGGGAGATGAAGAGCTTAGCATCAAATTTCTCAGAGAAATACAGCAACTTCTCTGCAAATGTGAAGTAGAGACATGGTGGATGAGGTATGGACATAGAGGCATGAGGTATAAGCATGTGAAAACTAGTAGAAATGTGAGCATTACCACGAAGGGTGTTATCCAATTTATCATCCTTGGTTGGAGAATAGTCGGAGGACTCAGTTATGAGTCTTAAGGTTTTGTTATCTATAATGCTGTTGCCACGAAAACGCAATGCAGGTGTGTAAGACACAATAAAATTGATGGATTCAAATAGGAAACGAATTCAAGAGAAGTAAACCGACCCGAGACCGAGGGGATCAATGCACTCCATGCCACGAGGGAAGGACTGCAATGTGTTTAGTCCCTTCCTGGCCAAAGCTGCATTAGTGGACGCTTTACGCTCAACTTTAATGGCCACCGGAGCTGCTCTCGTCTCTCTCATTCCACGAACCCTGCGAGCAAGCTAAACACACAAGCCAAACACAAATGAGCTTAAAGAAATTGAATCTCGAATCGAAATGAAATGAGGTACCTCGGCCTCGTCGACGTGCTTCCAGCAACCGGGCTCGTCGCCGTCCCAGGCAGCAGCGTCGTCGTCCTTGGGTCGGGAACCAGCAGCAGAAGAGCCGCGGAAGCGAACGCGTTGCTGATCTCGGGAGGTGGAGTCCTCATCGCCGCTGGATATGCTGAGCATATCGACATCGGATTCGTCGTCGTCGTCAACCACGCGCCGCTTCTGCTGCGGAGGAGGCTTCTTGTTCGAAGGAGGCGGAGGGGCTTGGACGTAATTGGCAACGGGTCTCCGATTAGGGGCTGACTTTTGATAATTCACATCTCTCTGAGATTGCTCCTTGAGAGCCATCTGGAGGAGCTCATCCTCATCCTCACTGCCGCTCGACATCCTCTTCCTCTCTCTGATCACAGACTCTGCTTGCTTTTCTTTCTCGGAAACTCTACTTTTTTGTTTAAACAAAACATTATTTACTTTACCTTCTCTCTCCTCTTTTTTTCTTTTTTATGCGCCGTTAAACAATAATTTTTCTAAATTTATACTCTATCTCCTCACACAACATTTTAAAGACTTATATTTCAACTTTAAGAAGAAAAAAAATCCTAAAAGAGCGAGAGCGTGAGAAAAAAAGTTGACCGGCGCCCTTCCCTTTCCGGCGGCGAGCCCTCTTGCCATCATCGGACAGGACTTGTGTAACACCCCGTCCCGAAATTAACATTTTTTTTACCGGGATTAGGCGAGTTACAGAGAATGGTAACCGCACCGTTAATTTTCCCCGAATTATTATCGAGATATTCTCAGTTTTGGGGAAAAATAGAATTAATGTCCCGAGGGATAGATTATGTTATTACGAGATCCCCGGTATGTCCGGAAGATTTTTCGGAGCTATGAGTTGTTAGTTACGAATTTATCGAATTTACGGAAGTAACAAATGATAAGTTACTTTACCGTAGGAAAAAGAGGATTTTGCGTTAAGTCGAGAATTTGAGGGAGTTTTCTTCGGGAAAGATGTGGAGGACGTTAATACGAACTCGTGGGTATGTCCTATAAATTAATTGGAGTTCGTATGCGGAAGTTATGAGGGATAAAGTGTTGTTACCGTGCGGTAAAGTAAATAGGAAAAATATCTTCTTACTATTCATGGTAACTTTTGTAATTAAATCTGGGCCGTCAGATCAATCAGAGACTGATCTGGGCCGTTGGTGTTAGGTATATATATATGGGGAGGGGGAGTTGACCGGGGGTCTCTCTCTCTTTCTCTCCTTCTTTCTCCGCTCTCTGCCTCTCCTCTCTCTTTCCCGAGCTAGACTGTGGGTACAGTCTCTCGGAGGCGGACACCGGCGAGCCCCACCGCAGCGCGTCTTACCTCACCGTAGTCCCCACCGTCTTTCCTTGCCTCCGCCATCAAGCCCAAAGTCTGGAGACGCCGTACCAAAGGATCGAACGAAGAGGGGGAGGTGGAGATCGAAATCAGGTCGGGTCCATGGTGTCGACAGAGCGTGTGGGTGGTGCAGGGGGCAGCAGTTAGCGCCCACTCGACTCCTTGTCGAATTTGGGAACGTTGACAGAGATCGGGAAAAATATCGTCGAGATTGCAGTGAGGGTTTCCCAAGCAGAACCGAGAGGTATTTGTCTCTCTCCTTCCCAATTCATTTAACCTGTGTTGTTGTTGGACGGTTTCGTCGGTTCAGCGCATAAATCCGGTCGGTTTGCCGACCGGTGATAGGTTAGGGTTAAAAAGGGTAAATCCCTAGATTTTTACTGCGGTAGATCTAATATAATTACCATTTACCATAGGTGTGAAAAGACAGAAATGCCCCTAGTTGTGTTGTATAATTACAGGGCTACCCATGAGAGTAAAGTCCCAAAAATGCCCCTGGTAGTTTTGTTTATTTACAAAACAGCCACTGAGACAAAAATGACAGAATTACCCCTGACAGATTTGTATATTTATGGGGCTGCCATTAAGGCTAGAATGTCCATGTTGCCCCTGACAGATTTGGGCTAATTACAGGAATGCCATTGAGGGGGTAATTCCATAAATACCCCTGGTAATTATAGTTATTCTTCAGGGATGCTCAGTAGGAGGGAATATCTTAAATGCCTATGGTTTGGTTAATTTACGTGGATGCCACTATGTTTTATATTTGTAGTTATGTGTGATGGTTGTTTATAATCGTGTGATTGCCTTTATTGTCCGTCTTGCCGTGTATGGATGTTATTGTTATGCATGGTAGAATGATCAGTTTAATCCCGAGGGTTAGTTGGTCGGTGGATACCCCATTCGAGAGGTTAACTCAGGATATGCGTTAGGTGTATGCTATCCACATTTAGAAAGCAACCGATAATTAGAATAGCGGGATTCGCCCGGTTAGGGTGTTAGTTAATACAAGAGCTACGTGTGGCTTGATCCCTGAGGACAGGGTACGTAGGCAGCCTGACCAGGATTCAGGTGCAGTCACAAATACTATTAGAACCCCTAGGTTCTTTAATTGGCACATTTGAGATTCATATGTGGGAAACAGGATAATCTCCGGTTTGAGGTTTATTCCGGCACCGTTTGGACGGTTTGAATTGGGTTATGAAGAAAAGGGTTATCCTGGCTCAAGGGGGATTTCGAGTAAATCTCTCTTGTGTTGGGTCCCGCACGTCTTAACCCAGGGTTAGAGAGGTAATCTTGGGTTGGGGCGTGACAACTTGTCATCCCCGTGTGGGTCTAGAATAAGTCGAACTCTTTGATCATTGTTCTCCACCATGTTAGGAAGTTTTGGTTAGAAGTTTGCAAGGTGTAGAAGGATGAAGATGCAGATCGAGGCCGTTGTTGCTAGGCGTTAGGATTGTCATCGTTGGGCTGGTTAGCGGGGGGATTAGACGTGCGGTTGTTGTTGGGTGCCAGGGTGGTTACGGTGGCCTGGCCCTAGTTTGTCTAGATCTGGTTTAGATCTTTAAGATCTTATCTAGGAACTTGGCGGTCGGGCAAGGGACAGACTGTAAGAATGATGGAAGGGTGGTCTGTGGCTACGGGCAACGCGTTATAGGTGGTGAGTCGTCACCGGCAGACGGTGTTGAGAGCAACATGATCTGGCACACAAAGTGTCTTCTTCCTGCATCTTGTGTTGAGGTTTGGCCTGGCTTTACTATTGGGCCAGGTTGGTTTATGGTGTTTGTTTTGTTTAAGCTATCTTTATTTAGCTGTAGTTTATTTTATGTCTGAAATAAGTGTTGATCTCTTTTTATTTGGATATGTGGGTTAAATCTCAGCTTGCGCGTCTTGCGTACCATGTTTGTTTTATGACGGTGGTGAGTTCCTTGCTTCTTCAAATTGTCACAACTTCCTCGTGACAAGATGAAACATAGTGTCATTGAGACTATCTTCTAGTGGCAACATAGTAAGAAAGCTGATAAATATAGTAACTTATGGCTCTGCATGTGTATTGTCTTTCTGGTATGTCGCCTAACTTTTTAAACAAATGAAGTAGCCTATGATGCACATTTTGCTAAAAAATTTTGTTTATTAGAATGTATAGGATTGAGAACTACTAATATTCTTTCGAGATATTCAATCAATATGGGGTTTAGATTTTATATCACCCCCTTGTATTTTGAGGTTTCATTAATAGTAAGACTTCAAAGTGGTCGTTTAGCCCCTATTAAAAAAATCTACCTCCCCACTTTTTAAATTTTACAAAATAATAAATAAAATAGTTCAAACGATACATCATCTTTTATTCCTAAATTTTGATATCTTAAGTTTTTAAAATATGGTAACTCATGTTCTATTCATGGAGTATTGGTACGTACACAATGTCGTTTACTCCTTTACAGCCTTAGGCCGTTGACAGAAATTGAAGAGCATCTTTGTCCATTTCATCTAATTCAACTCTCTCTCCTCCAAACAAAAACAGATTGTTCCGGGCAGCTAGGCAACAAATCTCTTTTAATTAACACAATTTACTTTATATAATCGTCAATGGTTGAACATCGGTAAATCCCTTCAGATACCCTTGCATGAAAAACTCTTACACCAAACACGATTTGATGAACTAAGGGTAGAATGGATAAACGGCAAATAATAGATAAATCACAAATAAAAGAAAACGTTATACAGATGGAAGACAAAAATGGATAATTTACATACTTACTCTTAGGGGTGAATTGTATTTGGATTTAGGGAATACTTGCGTTAATACCGGTATTGACGTGTGCGTGCATACTCTCTTTATTTATATATTTTTATCAATGAAAATCAGAATCTTAGCCGTTCTAAAAGTTTAATTAACCAATCAAAATCACCTCTGCAAAAAATTAATTTGAAAAAAGATTGTTTGCTCAACCAAATATATCAATTAAATGGACGGTCATTCGTGAGGCTACTAACTTTCATCATAACTGTTCATTTGATTGAGCTTTGGTTGAGCAAAAGATCATTTTTCAAATTGATATTTTGCATAAGTGATCTTGATTGGTTAATTAAACTTTTGAATGGCTAAGATTATGATTTCCATTGGTAAAAATATGTAAATAAAGTATGCACACATGCATCATTACCGGTATTGATGTAAGTATTTTTCTATCAATAACAACTTTTTTAAAATGATAAACTTTTCAAAACTGACCGAAAGTTGAAACACCAGCCGAACCGGACCGGAAAAGTGGTTCGGTCGCCGAATCGATGAAAAACAGTTCAAATATTTATTGTTATCGACCCGCATCGTATTTATACAGTTCGAAAACGGTTGAATGTGCTCCACCGACCGATGCCCACCACACTGGACCGAATAATAATTTATAATTAATAAATTTTTGAAGGAAATATATATTGATGTGCCTTCGTCAAAATAACTGACGAAGAGTGAATCATGCGATTATATGCAATTGAGCAATCAGTCATTATTAGGTTTCATTCCATTGTAATTACCATTTGTAACTGTTGTATTCATTCCTTATATAAAGGAGTTATCTAATGAGAATGTGTAGACCAATTCCTATTCTATTTTTCCTGTAACACGTTATCAGCACTTTTGCTCTAACGTTGTAAAAACAAACATTTTCACAGCCGTCGTCTCCTAGTATTACACTATTGGTTTTGCTTGTTTGTTCTTTATCATGATCGGTCAATGAAAGGGTGGATCAAGTTCCGACGATGCAGACACATAGACTGCGAAGCACCCAATTCTCACCCCACACCGGATCGGTGCACCAAGCAAGTGCCACCCTAACGCGCCTCTGTGATCAGCAGCCAAAACCAGCACCCAGAAACCTTTTGGTTTGTCTACTCTGGGCACCCAGCATCTTCTCTAATCTCATCTTCCAGAGATCTACCTCACAACATCTCTATTTTTTTTTCTCTTCTCAAATTTTCTCTTTGAACGCTCGATTAAATCTGACTGGCATAAAGATTGTTTCTGGTGTTTTTAGAATCGATGGACCACAGATTCCTCCCCGATGCCTTTCGGGCTCCACCACCAAACATCATTACCGGCAAACTCAGCCATCTGCTTGCTTCGGCAAACTCAGCCATCTGGTGTTTTTAGAAATACAGACCATTAAAGTACTTATGGTTCTAGGGGATGTTTCGACACTAGTCACATGTCGAATAATTGTCCACCAGAAATGTTGCAACACTCTTAGCAACATTATAAGTTTTTATGGCTCACCACTCTGATGATAAAGTCTATAGGAATTGACAAGGCTAAGAGTTAACATTACAAGGACTTGATGATTATTACATAAGAATCAATGGATTGTTAACCCTATAAACATATATAAAATGGCTTCGTATATGCCACCATATCTAAGAATTGGTTATGCGCACAACCTACATATGCCTTCTTGGGATTATGCAATATTGCACGCAGCCTTGCTTTTTCGTTTTTAGATTCATTGTTAGCCAACCATTTTATGTGTACCAGTTGGTGACTGGACATGAGCTTGAGATTTACTCATATTTGGTTACGCAACATATGTGCATATTGCGTCCTCACAGCGCATCATAAATGTATTCTTAAAAACAATTATGTATTTATGTTGGATACGTGCCTCTAATAATTATCCGCACTCGAAACTCTTTGCAGACGATCTCTTTACCGCTAAGAATTACGAAGTGTCACTTAGATGAGACAGTCTTTCTGTCGTTAGGGGGAGTTAAGAAAAAGAATTTTCTAAGGGAACGACATGAATTGTCGTGGTTACCCAACTCTATCTCATCCTGATCCCCACATAATCGATATTTAGAACATAACAGTTTCGATGCCTGATGCGTTTAAAGATATTTCTAAATTGATGAGATCATACATACTAGCTGCAAATGCCTGCAAAGATTAAAAGTCCCCAATAAGGGGTACGTTGCCGCAGATTGAGGTGGCGCAACCACACTTAGTTGAGGTATGGTTGAGGCCGTGACTCCCTAAGAGAATAGGGGAAGACCACATGGTTCGATCAATACTTTTCTAAAGGAATTGGGTGAGTAAGGCATAACATCATCAATGTAAAAATTGTCTCTCATGAGATTGTCTTTGATTACAATTATGTCCATGAATCAATACAGGAGGAAGCTCCGATGTTTAAAATGATTTCAGAGACAAAATCTCAACGGATTATGAGAGTACATACACACTGATGATACACATTGTTGCTCAAGGAATTATAGAGTACGAAGGTATCGAACCACACTCTGTTGAAGAATGTCAACAAAAGTATATTGGCCTACATAAAAGTGCAGTCCAGGAAGAGTTAGATTCTCTGACAAAGAGACAGATATTTGATTTGGTAGTGCTAATCATACTAAGTGTAATGCTTGTAGGATATAACTAAGACTTTGTCAAAAAGCGTAATGTGAGGAATGAACCCTAAAAGACAAGGCTCGCCTTGTGGCGCCAAGGTTTCTCGCAACGCTCTAGATTGACTAAAAGGGGAGATGTTCCCTAGAATACAACTAATAGATGTGGTTACATATCTCTATGGGGATCTTATTGGGAAATGTATCTAAAAGCGTATGATGACCCTAAACGATCTAACTCAATTAACTCTAAACCACGGAGTGCGTTTGAAATTCGTGGTTGTGTTTGCAATTGGAATTGATACGCTCACTTTATATAAGTGACTACTTGGTTGGAAAGAGATACAATATGATGAACTATGCTTCTGCGTACTCATAAGAAAGCAAGTTCTGGATTTGCAATCATAGCTCTTATGTCGACGATAGGAACATAGTAGGTACTCTTTATAAAATAAGAGAAACCACGAGCTAGATGAAATCCGAATTGAGATGAATAATCTTGGGAAACTCGGTTAATAACGAGTTTGTGAAATACTAATCCACCAGTCTGCATGTGTCCAAAAGATTCTCAGGCGATTTACATGGACAAATTGCAACTGTTAGCACTCTCAATGATCGGTCGATGGTTGGATATAAAGGAAGATCTATTTTGTCCAAAGGAAAATGACAAAGAAGGGTTGAGAATTGAAAATGTCTATAGTGTGATAATCGCAATATTGTACTTAGCCCAAAGAACTCCACCGGATATAACTTTCTCAAAGAACTTGTAGCTACACTTAGCTTAGCACCAACGCAGTATCATTGAAAGGTATACATAATGTGTCATGATACCTAAATGGAACTATTGACTTGGGTTCACCTTATCCCTAAAAAAACGAAAGGAAATGCATATGGAACTGCAGTACTCTACACCAATATATATACCAAACAATGCTTTGGTTGGTGATCACAAATACAAGGTATCTATGATCAATAGGTTGTTTCTAAACCTACTATGTCTTCACCATCAGGAATACAACGATACCCTACAATAAACGTAGGAATGTGAGGACGTTCCTAGCACCCTTGATTGATATGAAGATCAGGGGGAGTCTAACACCCATCACTCATCATAGGTGCGTTGTGCTATTTTTTCATTCGACTAAGATTTTTTTTGTCCCACTAGGTTTTCTTACTTGACAAGTTTTTTAATGAGACTTCATGCACCACTTTAACTTTGATTTGACACAAGGGGGAGTGTTGAAGGAAAAATACATTGATGTGCCTTCGTCAAAGTAACTGACAAAAAGTGAATCATGCGATTATATGTAATTGAGCAATCAGTCATTATTAGGTTTCATTCCATTGTAATTATCATTTGTAACTGTTGTATTCATCCCTTATATAAGAGAGTTATCAAATGAGAATGTGTAGACCAATTCCTATTCTATTTTTCCTATAACATAAATATATTTTTTATTTAAATTATTTCTATTTATAATGGGTTGTCTAATACTCATGGGTGATTTGGGAGAATTAATTCAAAGGAGAATTGTGTCTACACTTTCATTGATAGGAGCCCCTTATATATAGGGTCTTTCATAATCATACATGAAAAACAAGTAGATATCCTATCATTACCAGGAAATATGAATCCCATTATACCAGGAAATATGAATCCCATTCTAACTAGCATAGACCAAGGCACACATATGTCAAATGTCTTTCAACACTCCCCCTTGTGCCGCCCGTCTTGATGCTAGATGGTGCTTCCAGTGTTGCCTCATTAAAACCTTGCCAAGTAAACAAAAACTCTGTGGGAAAAACTGAACCTTGGTCGAAGGAAAAAGAGTACAACGCACCATGCTACTTCCACAAGAAACGTCATCATGTGAGGCTCCCCCTGATGTATAATTCAGTCAGATAGGCTTGACAGCTTGCGTAATCCAATGCTCTTCACATGCTTCTCGAAAGTAGACTTAGGCAGAGACTTCGTTAACAGGTCTGCAACGTTAGCCTCTGAACTCACTTGATTTACTTGAATGTTGAGGAGCGCTTGTTGTTGCTGGTTGTAGAAAAACTTCGGAGAGATGTGCTTTGTGTTGTCACCTTTGATGTAACCTAGCTTCATCTACTCAATGCAGGCTACATTGTCCTCATAAATGCATGTAGGTTTCTCGGTGGTATGGCTCAATCCGTAGGTTCCTCTGACATGTCCGATGACAGACCTTAACCACACACATTCACGCACGGCCTCATGAAGGGCTATGATCTCTGCATGATTTGAAGACGTCGCCACTAGAGTTTGTTTGGTAGACCTCCATGATATCGCCGTATTCCCAATGGTGAACACATAACCAGTTTGTGACATTCCTTTGTGCGGATCTGACAAGTATCCTGCATCCGCGAAACCAACCAACACATTGTTTGGTGTCTCGGCGTAGGAAGTCTTGGCGGAGCCGTGAGCATAGGAGAAGGGATGCTTGGCTGCAGCGCCTACGGTGGTGGCAGATACACCTCGGTCCTGGGGCCGAGAGGTGCCGAGACTCTCAGGGATGGCAGGCACGGCTGCGGCCCGTCTTGAGTCACAATAGGGAAAGAACAAACCCATATCAATTGTCCCTCTAAGGTACCGGAAGATGGTCTTGATACCTGTCCAATGACGTTGCGTTGGTGCAGAACTATATCTTGCTAACAAGTTCACAGAGAAAGCAATGTCTGGTCGAGTGCACTGAGCCAAGTACAATAACGCACCTATTGCATTGAGGTAAGGGACCTCTGCTCCAAGTACTTCCTCCTCATCCTCCTTAGGACGGAATGGATCCTTGTGAACATCCAAACTTCGACCAACCATGGGGGTACTCACCAGATGCAACTTATCCATATCAAAATGCCTCAGCATCTTTTGGACATATGCAGATTGGTGAATCAATATCCCGCTGGCTCGATGCTCTAGCTCAAGGCCTAGGCAGAACCGTGTCTTCCCCAAGTCTTTCATCTCAAACTCAGATCTCAAGTGAGCGGCGGTTTCTCTTATCTCATCAAGAGTACCGATCAAGTTCATGTCATCAACATAAACGGCTACAACTGCAAATCCGGAACTCGTTCTCTTTATGAACACGCAAGGACATAAGTCATCGTTCTTGTAACCCTTCCTAATCAAGTAGTCACTTAGACGGGTATACCACATCCGTCCGGATTGCTTCAATCCATAAAGTGAGCGTTGCAGCCTTATAGCATACGCACTCCGTGGTCTAGAGTCACTTGACTTAGGCACTGAAAAACTATCAGGTAATTTCATGTATATCTCTGAATCTATGTCCCCATATAGATACGCAGTAACCACATCCATGAGCTGCATGTCAAGTTTTTCGGACACTACCAAACTGACTAAGTAGCGGAAAGTTATGATGTCCATTACGGGAGAATATGTCTCCTCGTAGTCTATTCCAGGGTGTTGTGAGAAACCTTGTGCCACAAGGCGAGCCTTATACCGAAGGACCTCGTTCTTCTCATTACGCTTTCTAATAAAGACCCATTTATGTCCCACAGGCTTTACACTTGGCGGGATAAGCACAACCGGCCCAAATACCTGTCTCTTTGTTAGGGAATCCAATTCTGTCTGGATAGCTTCTTTCCATTTAGGCCAATCTGCTCTACGTTCACATTCACTGACGGAGCGTGGTTCGATGTCATCGTGGTCATTGATCTCTTGAGCCACGGCATATGAAAACACATCATCGACATGCATGGATGATCGATCCAGCAACTCAAAAGTGTTCCCATAACACATTGAGATTTCCATGTTCTCCGACACCAACGCGTATCCCGGAGTGTCCCCCAGCAATACCGACATCGATTCAAAGACATAAGTATAGTCAGGGACATTCTCATGAGAAGGATTCTCAGTGTCGATGTGTAAAGGATCGGACTGTGCCATTGGTGTCCTCTTTTTCCTAGGACGCACATCAATCGAATCAAGTGGCCTCCCCCTCTTCCTTTGAGGAGCCACGGCCTCCACCCCTCCACTAGGGTTGGCGGCGCTGATACCGATGGCAGCCAAGCTCGGACCCGAGGTGGTCTTGCCCTTTTTCGGGACTTCAAGCCTTGCAGGCACATTGGCAGCCGACATATCTGATCTCGTCACTTTTGCAATCTCCGCGAATGAGTCGGGCATCGAATCCGCCACATTCTGAAGCTCAACAAGTCTCTTCACTTCCGTTTCCATGTGTGAAGTCCGGGGATCATAATGAGACAAGGTTGGAATGCACCAGGACAATTCCTGTCGTTCTTCCTGAGCATGAGTGCTCCCATCTCCCCCTAACGACGGGAAGACGGTCTCATCAAACTTGCAATCTGCAAAACGTGCTTGAAAGAGATCACCTGTCAAAGGCTCAAGGTATCGGACTATGGATGGTGACTCATAGCCAACATAGATACCCAAACGTCGTTGCAGACCCATTTTCTTACGTAGTAGTGGTGTAATAGGCACATACACTCCACAACCAAAGATGCGTAGATGTGAGATATCAGGCTCATATTCAGTGACCAACTGGTACGCACTAAACACTTGGCTGGAGGCGGGTCTGAAACGAACAAGTACTGCTGCATGCAATATTGCATAACCCCAGGACGCAATAGGGAGATTGGTACGCATGACCAACGCTCTAGCAATCAACTGAAGCCTCTTAATCATAGCTTCAGCGAGACCATTTTACGTGTGCACATGGGGAACGGGATGCTCAACTTCAATCTCGATCGACATGCAATACTCATCAAAAGTCTTAGATGAGAACTCTCCGGCATTGTCCATCCGTATTGATTTAATAGGATGATCCGGGTGGTTAGCTCGAAGCTTTATAATCTGTGCCAAGAGTTTTGGGAATGCAGCATTACGTGTGGACAACAACGCTACATGTGACCAGCGCGTCGAGGCATCTACCAAAACCATGAAGTATCTAAACGGTCCACATTCTGGATGGATGGGTCTACAAATATCTCCTTGGATACGATGTAGGAATGGAATGTTCTCTGTGTTTGCTTTAGCGTAAGAAGGTCTCGTAACAAACTTAGCCAAAGTGCATGCTTTGCATAATGATCGGTGAGCGTCGGAAAAAGCCAACGACGTCTCAGGAGAGGACATAGTCACCTCACCCGGGTTGAGCCGAGGAGTGCCTATGGGACCACGCACCGGGGGCCCTAGTGCCAGCTGGGTGGTGCCTAAGGTGTCGCACTCCGGAGGCCTCGGTGCCGTCCGGGAGGTGCCCAGGGTACCGCGCACCGGGGGCCTAGGGGCCGGCCCGGGGTTACCTCTAGTGGACACGGTACCTTCACCCTCAATGGTGAGTCCGTGCTCCAATACCTTCCTCTTGGTCCGGAAGAAAGGATGTCTATGAGAATTTCTCAGAATCTTAATCATCATCTCTCTTCCCGGGTGTCCCAAGCGATCATGCCAAAACATATATGAGTCGGAGTCCCAAAAATCGTGTTTGGCAACTGCATTGGATTCAACAATCCGGATCTGAGTTACATACAGACCAGTAGAACAACTCATGAGCTTCTCCAAGATGCGTTTCCGTCCACAATCATGAGAAGTAATACACAAGAACTCTTGTCCATCCTCACAATGCGTCTCCAAATGGAAACCATTAGCCCGGATGTCCTTAAAACTCAACAACATCCGACTCGCCTTCGGTGCATAAAGAGCATCTGGAGCGTTAATCAAGGTTCCATTGGGCAACATAAACTTAGCCCTTCCACGTCCGTGAATCACAGGGGATGAACCGATCATCGTAGTCACAGATGTCCGACACGGCACAATGTTCACAAACAATTGCCTGTCCCTTAGGATGGTGTGGGTAGTCCCACTATCTGCAAGACACTCTAGCTCCATACCTATACAAAAAAGGTAGAGACATTAGCAAATAGCCACGGAAGAACTATTGCATAAAAGGATTGTTTCCGGGTAAACTCGCGGTCCCTTTAGCGGGCTGCACGGTTCCAGAAATAGCGAATTCCTTCGTACTCCGAGTTTTCCTGTGTAAAGAACAAACACGTCAAAGAGGCGTCTCCGGGTTTACCGAGGGAAGCCACTCCGATGCTTAAGTCAGACACTGTCAGCTAAGCAGAAAACTCAAGAATAGTTAAGAAGTTGCGCGTCTGTCTCCCCCTTACCGGGAGACATGCGCTGGTATTTATAGTAACGCTAAAGACAGCATTCCTTGTCTTTTTCCAATGTGGGAGTAGTTTCCCTTGCTTTTACTTAGCTTTATAGCGAATTGGATCCAGACAAAGGACCTAGAGTGGCTTCTCACATTTAAATGGGCTTTCACCTTGAATTGTAACCCGGTAAAGGTGAAATATTGGGTTCCACCTATAAACAAGTCCCCCAAGTCCTCAGTCAAGGGGTACGCTTGGGTGGGGACTTGAAATCTTTTCTTTACCGGGTTACAATGGTAGCAGCCAAACCCGGGGTATCCAGTCCCCCAAGTCCGTACGCAAGCGTAACCCGCAGATCTTTTTCACCTTCAGAACTTAAAACGACGTCTCCGGGTTGTAGTGGGGGGAAACTTGAAAATTTTGCAGATGGCCAACGAAGCAATGAACACTTATCTCCCCGAGTCCAACTTTGTAAACTTCATTGATGGGACCGCTCTCGACCCTCCCGGGTATTCACTGACAGCGGAGGAGATTGTGGAGTTGAGGAGCAACTGGAAGATCCCCGAGTCCATGGAGATACGGCCTTTAGAACCCGATGACCAATTCTTAGCTCCCGGGGATGGGTGGATGTTCAAAACCCGGGATACACGCTCCAAGTACCGGTTGACTTCCAACAATTGATGAGCAAGTCCTCTCTCTCCGGGTTTTTCTTTCTTTTCTCTGTCCCGGGTTTGTCCAGTGTCCTTTAAACTCTGTTGTCATATGCTCTTGTGTAACGAGTATACTTTCTATATGTTGCTCTTCTACCGATGGAGTTTACCAAGCGGAAGAACCCGGGGATATACGACGGGTTTGAAGATAAGGCTGTATGGGCCGGGATCCGGACGCAAGCAACTGATGGTCAACTGTATGACATTGACCTGACCACGAAAGCGGCTTTCCAAGAGGGAGAAAAGGAGATTGTGGGGAATCCCGCGGAGGTGGCGGAAGACCCGGTGATTGAAGAACCGGTGATGAGCGCAGTTCCCTCATTTGTGCTCCCGGGTGAAGAGGAGTTTACTGGAGGGGGGTAACGGGAGTGATGAGGTTCACGAAGTGGAACCCGTTCCTTCTCGCAAACGCACCCGGGAGGCATCGCGGGCGAGGACTGCTCGGCTCGTGTCCGGGAAGAGGCCAGCACATCAGCGGTTTTGGCTGCAAAGCCTAGAGCTCCCATAAACCCGGTTCGGAGTCCCCTGGTTCCTGCTTCAGCAGCCAGGAGAGGTGCATCCCGTGGCGGTATTGTCGGGGGTCCTCAAAACCGGCCACTACCCCGTGGAGGACAGTTCATCATACGGCCCCGGGGAGGACGTGGCGGGTCGAGCACTGGCGGGGGTAGCGGGTCTGCAGCACCCTGATCTGGAGCTTTCACGGAGGATTTGTCTTTGTTTTTGTAGACCAGCCTTTATTTTTGTAGCGGCTTTCTGATTTGTAACTGACTTTGGAATAAAAGTATTCAAGTTGTTTGCATAATTCTTCCTGTCAAATAACACGTTAATTTGATGCATAATCTGCTAGTGTTGACAAAATATACACATATAGTGCCGGTTTGGCATGTGAATAAAAATAGTGCCGCTAGGGCTTTACGGGTCCATAAGGACTTTCAAGGGCCGCTAGGGCTTTCACGGGTCCGTTAGGACTTCCAAGGGCTTCCTGCCAAATAACACGGTAATCTGATGCAAAATATGCAAGTGTTAGACAAAATATACACATATAGTGCCGGTTTGCCATGTGAATAAAAATAGTGCCGCTAGGGCTTTACGAGTCCATTAGGACTTCCAACCCGATGCATAACCTGCAAGTGTTGACAAAATTCACACATATAGTGCCGGGTTGGCATGTTAACATTATAAAGTGAAAATAGGGCCGCTAGGGCTTTACGAGTCCATTAGGACTTCCAAGGACTGAAATAAGGCCGTGAAAGGCTTGCAATATTTCAAGTCATGGAGATTACCGGAGATTGCCGAGTTTTGACAGTGAAATAAGGCCGTTAAGGCTTGCAATATTTCACGTCATGTAGATCCGGAGATTATCGGAGATTATCGGAGCTTGCCGAGTTTTGACAGTGAAACAAGGCTGTTAAGGCTTGCAATATTTCACGTCATGTAGATCCGGAGATTATCGGAGATTGACAGTGAAACAAGGCCGTTTAAGGCTTGCAATATTTCACGTCATGTGGAGATCGCCTGCATTCACTCAACAAACTGATTGATAAACATAACCCGATAGGGTTTTACGTGGGCCTGAAAGGCTTTATATATATAACATTAAAACATAATAAATTTGGACATTTGTAGATAACTTGGTACCTATTATCAAGCGGGTGGGAGGGTAGCGGGTTTGATGTATACATTGTCAAAAGTTCGCGGGTTTCCTTAACCCGGAGGATCAGCAAGTCTGGCAAACATCTCATTGGCAATTCCACCATTGTTCTTCAAAATATTAAGCGGGAGGTCTTGAGTTCAGCTCTCAACGAGAGCACCAATTGTTTCCGGGTAAACTCGCGGTCCCTTTAGCGGGCTGCACGGTTCTAGAAATAGCGAATTCCTTCGTACTCCGAGTTTTCCTGTGTAAAGAACAAACACGTCAAAGAGGCGTCCCCGGGTTTACCGAGGGAAGCCACTCCGATGCTTAAGTCAGACACTGTCAGCTAAGCAGAAAACTCAAGAATAGTTAAGAAGTTGCGCGTCTGTCTCCCCCTTACCGGGAGGCATGCGCTGGTATTTATAGTAGCGCTAAAGACAGCATTCCTTGTCTTTTTCCAATGTGGGAGTAGTTTCCCTTGCTTTTACTTAGCTTTATGGCGAATTGGATCCAGACAAAGGACCTAGAGTGGCTTCTCACATTTAAATGGGCTTTCACCTTGAATTGTAACCCGGTAAAGGTGAAATATTAGGTTCCACCTATAAACAAGGATGCAAACCAAAGTGCAATCCCGAGCACAATTCACATTCCCAGGCAGCATGACCTTGCTGCACTAGAACAGCCATAACTTTCACGTCCGGATGGATATGAACGAACCGCGAAAACAGTTGGAAACTAGACTCAGAGAGCTTTCCAGGGATATAAAGTTTGCGTTGTAGTTCATCCGGAGCCATTCACAAAGCTCTGACGAAGTTGCTGTACAGAACGGGACTGAATTGTTGTTTCTGCAGAAACCGACATGAGAAGCTACAAACTTCAATATGGCACCATGGTACCACTCCGAGGCCTTTGCAACGTACAGAGGCAGCTGTGAGTGGGCGTCACAAGTCTCAACGTCTACAAAAGACGGTACAGAAGAATAGCACAAGTTGCATCCAAAACCGAGAGCTTTTGGCAATATCAACCAATATGACCAGGCATGTTTGCAGAGAGTCGGTAGTGCATGGCACGTTTAAGACCACTTTCTCTGTATACCAAACAATTCTAAGTCATCATATTGTTGAGAGGTTATCTTAGGCAAAACGGTGATGGAATATCCGCTGTCTGGTGAAGACTGAGCCAAAAACACGCGCACTTCTTACGTGAGTATGTTATGTCCGGCATCTAATCCCCTTTGGAAGGACTTAGAGCGGCATTTATCATGTCAACTAAGGGTAAATGCTGAAAAATCGATCAATTGATAGTTAAGAACATCGAAAACGAAAGCAACTTTCATTAATGCATAATGGTTACAACGAGATCTCGGAATAAAAAGGTGTCAAAAACAACCAAACTAACTGCGGCACTGACATCATGCCATGTTAAAATACTTTAAAAGAGACAACTAAACACAACCAGAAGCCGAGCGATATCAAAAGTCGGCGGCTTCCATATCGGGGTTTGAATCCCTAAAGTCAGCAATCACAAGCTGAGTGTTGGTGTTTGTGTCATAAGTCTCCGTACAATTAATCTCCAAAGACTCTTTGTACTTTTTATATGCAGCAACCACATGTTGAGGAGCTCGGCATTGCTTCATCCAGTGATCCAAAGATCCACAGCGATGGCATTGTGATGCTCGAGTGCTATTAGGTCTCGCTTGTTTTTGAACTGGTCTGGGAGCACCGCCACGGGGGCCGGGCGCATCTACCTCTTTCTCGGTACGGGAGCGGCCTCTGTTGTCGCGTCTCCTGTTCCGGGTGCCACGCCGTGAGCTTGCCTCATGAGGGTATGGTTCAAGACGATCTCTGTCTCTCCCTCTAGGAGCTTTCCCACTCTTGGCCCTGGAGTAGTTACTCTCTGGCACTTTCTTAGTACCAACAGGTCTTAAGTTGTTCTGATCCAAGAGCATCTTATCCTTTTCTTCAGTCAACAGCTGAGTCATAAGTCTGCTAAATGTTGTGATACGTTGGGCCTTATACTCCAAGCGATATTGTTTCATTAGGACACTTGCTGATTTAGGGAAAGTTAACAATGTCTTCTCAATAAGATCGTCATCAGACTTCTTCACACCACAAAAACTAAGCTGTGCACGCAGGCACAACATGTCTTTGTTGTACTCCTCCATCGAAGTGTAGTCCAAGAGCCGAATGGTGTCCCACTGAGCTTGCAGCTCCGACAACAGGATGACATGGACATTGGCAAAGCGTTCCGCAAGTACATCCCAAAGGGCTTGCGGTTCGTCTATGTCTTGATACTGCCACCTCAATGTGGGATCAATATGTCGACGCAGGAACATCAAGGCCTTAGACTTAACCTTATCAGTAGGTTGGGCCTGATCCGCGGATGCGGGAGGAACAATGGCGGAGGTATATTCTTGGCCAATGAAGGTCTGCTTCACGTCTGACACCCACCGATGGTACTCCTTACCCTAGGCGTCAAGAGCCGTGAATTCCAAGCGAGCTTCCATAGCTCTGCATACAAAATTTCAAGCTTTAGTTAGTTTATCCGAGACCACGTGGGTTCTGTTAGATCCAAAAGTAAAAAGCCCATTTATGGAAAAGCAAATGGACCGATACTTGCGGTCAAGAAGGTCAGAGGACGCTTAGAAAGTCAAATGCGCTCGCGGAGAGCTGACGAGGCCGTCGCTTAACAACCTGCAATTTAAACCCTATCATTGTAGTAACTGTAAGTAGGGATCGTTCAAGCCGGGGACACTAGGGAAGGATTATATCTACATCAAAACAAGTTAGTAACATTCACAAATGTAAAATAAACATACAAGTACAATTCTGTCACAATTATACAAGTATAAAACACATTCACACATACAATCCATAAAACATAGACATGACATCGAAATTTATGAACAAAAAGAATTAAATTATTTACAAACTATTCACATATTTACCAAATTATGATGGGGATTTTATGGTGAATTTTAAAGTCCTAAATCTAAATCTAATATTTACATTGGTCGATCAATTTTGTTAAACACAAAACATAACTAACACCAAATAGAAAACACATAAGTTTTAAACAAGAACAAGATGCAATGAAATATGTTTTCTTGAATTCTAATTAATTCCAACTATTTAGACTTCTCATGTAAACTTAGTGCCTACAATCGCCTGACACTAAGTTTGTATATGTGTCATCCTGTTCAATGCCTACAATCGCCTGACATTGAGACAAAATACACTGATCGAACGAGAGTCATTGGAAACATGGTCCTAGGTATGGCGTCACTCATCCTATTCATCATGCAAATCTCTCACCCTAGCAACCCTTGGTAGTAACTAAGAATCAAGACCTACAATCGCCTGATCTCAACCCTTAGAACACTACGGCATATGAAACTCCCCCCTAATAGCTAACTTGTCCGGATTCAAGCTAACCTAGAGTTCGATTACGTGTTCAGGTGAGGATTAATCAATTAGAAAACAGTAAATAACATAAAACATACACAACCTATTCTAAATCCAAAACCTAGCATGCATTCTAAATGTTATGCTAATGAACAAGTTCATAAGTAGATCACAAAGAAAGACAAGCAAACGTGTTCATAACACAAAACCATAAACCCAAACACCAAAATATATAAATTAACGAATAAAATACAGTAAAATTACACAAAAGCTTGGAGGAATCCATGCCAAATCCTACCTAAAGGGTCGGATAGGGCAAGGTGGTTGGCGGCTGCAACGGGTGATCGGCGGCGGCAGCTTTGTGCTTCGGCTGTATTGAGGATTTTTGGTAGAGTTTGCTAGCTAAGGTTTTCACAAAATTGAGGACCCTTTTTCTACTGTGTTACATGTGTATTTATAGAGACAAAACCCTAAAGAAACCTAATGAAAATCGGCAGCCCCTTGTGTTCCAAACCGGGTAGGTTTCTCTCCTTTCTTTGTTGGATTTGTCTTCCTTCTCTTTAATTTGCTGACTTGGAAAATAGTTTAAAAACTTCTTTTTCTGAATTCATGGACTCCTCTTCATGTGTGTGGATTGGCATTGGGCTCTCTTTCATGCTCATGGACTCCTAGGACAGCCGAAAGACTTCCATAATCTCGGTAGAACAAGTTATCCTGTTTTGACCGGGATAACTTTCGTAGTTGTTATTTTCGGCTTTTCCTTGGTGATTTCTTCGATTCTTCTTCTTCTAAACAACTTCCCATATCATCATTAAGCTCTTCATCAATCATTTGGCATGCTTGGGAAGGATTTTGGTGAAGAAACACACTCACGAACTCGGTAGACAACTTCAGCAAATTCTGTCCTGTTTCCAGCAGACTGACCTCCGGCCATTGTTTCCGGCATAACTCCTTCCTCAGAACTTGGATTGCTGCGATTCCAAAAGATTTAGAAACTAGACATCCACAGCTTTCCATCCATATATGGTACGTTCCCTAGTTCCTCCTGGATCGTCCTAGGGAAATCTTTGAAGTTGAGTTATGGTTTCTGGAAATCCTCTGTTTTTGTTCCGAATTCATGCTTTTGGCCTCTTGTCTTTCCATGCTTCTTTTGCGACCTTCCATAAGTCCGATCCTCACGATTCTTGTTTCGTTATGTCCACATACATGTTACCTACACATTCAAAATATATAATCAAGTAGTGACAATGTATTGGTTTACAGAACCTTAAGAAAAACATCACGAACACTTCCAATTTCAGCTTTTAACGATATTGCACATACTTTATCTATTTTACACATGTTTTAGCCAATGTTCTACAAATAACCCCTTATGCTAAATAACTACTAATACTAGTCAAATAATGGATAAACAAAGCATAAATGAGGGTAAAAACATGTTAAGAACGTAGCGTAAAATGCTCCTATCAAGAGCACAGTAACGAGACACGCTCGCGAAGGGAGATAGTTTGCTCGCTGAAGGAAACGCGCTCGCGGAAGGGGCTATGTATTAATAAAATACGCTCGCGGGAGGAAAAGCGTTTGCAAGAGTGTTATAAGAGATAAAGTGTGTGGTCACAAGAGATTAAGTTACCAACAGAAGAGTGTTGGGCTTAGAGGTTTGGGCTTTAAGAGGTTGTCTTGCATCACAAGAAGGATTCTTAACCCTAGCAGTATGGTGCCGTGCCTTGATAAACAAGTAAATATCTACCCTAGTGTTCACTATATAAAGGGGTTAAGATACAAGAAAAACACAACGACATCTATCAACAAACAGACAACAACTTCGCCACGCGAAAGTCTTCAAGCCTCTCCGGAGCAATCAAGCCTGATCCATCAGCAACCGTAGCCTGATCCGTCAAGCTGCACAAGGGACTTAATCCGTTAAGTCTGACAGGTTTCAATCCGTTGAAATCTCACTACTCCCCTGTTCAATCCGTTGAGCAGTTTTACTCCCGCAACCAGTTCTGGAGAATCCGTTCGCCAGTCCATATCCTGCATATCTTGATACCCGCTGCTTAGTTTCGTTGCATACTAAGTAAGATTCGGCCATCCGCAAAGGTTGGAGAAAAATCCTAGAGGGACTTTTCCCTTGTAGGTCTGAAGAGAGAACCTAGCACAGAGGAAGAAGATCGGCGTCTGTCACGGTCGCTGTGAGAAGAAGTCAAAAGAGGGACGCGAACAGCATCCAACTTCAAGGTTGTACCTGACCTAAAGGTACTGGCACGCCTAACACAAGTTTACAAGCCGGTTGTTTGAAGGACTGCAAATTCTACATCAAACAGGTTCGATGCTTAAATTTTGTTACGGATTGTCACAAGATCCATGGAATGCTTTTATTAGGTCTACCATTTCCACTCATCCTGCTCGCTCCTTTAATCGGATCTTGAATTATCCTGACATAATGATAAGGAAAAATATAGTTCATTTGCTCTTTAGCGTTATCCATTCTGGTGGAATTGATATGAACTTTAATCTCAAGATACATCCGTCTAGCCTAATGTTCTTGACAGCTTTAACTATCAATTCAGGGAATCCCTCTAATCTTCATTAGATTTTGTCCAAAGATTATGCACAGAACCATTCTCTATTAACCATAGTTTTTGTTTCTGAGGGTGTTCAGCTTGGATATTAATCAGATATCTCCCATAATATGGGCCACAACATAATAAGTTGATGGAAGCGACTGTCATTTTCCCAGATGCTCATGGAATTTGAACCATTCAGACCGTTTCATTGTTGTCATAGGGATCTTAGCACTTTCGAAATTTTCTAGGTACACTACCTTAGACTTTTCCTTCTCTTTTGTATGGATTCCATGTAATTCTTCTGTAAGTGCTTCAAGGGTTCCAAGCAGATGATCTTCATTTTCTTAATGGAATGCATAAAGAATATTGTCTATGATAATCTTTTGCTTGAATGCTAACAACCTTTTTGTCTGGAAAACTGGTTCTTTAAAAATCTTCAAAGACTGATCGTGAACGGTTTTCTTTCCAGTAACCATATGCGATCTGTTTCCCCTAAAAGGGGCAATTCTGCTTTTTGGCAAAGCAGCAACCATTAACGTACTTGGTATGCCTTTACCGCCTGCCGTTTGAGACGGGCTAGCCGGTCTTTTACCTTGAGACCGGTCAGTTGTGGTTGTATCTTTTGGATACAACAAATACTCCTAAGTGAGCTTTTCTTCTTCTTCACCTGATTTCACGGACTGACTTTCATCTTTTAAGGAGAGATCTGAGCTTTTATCCCAATCAGCTAGATTTATCCCAATAAGATACGATAAATTGATAACCCGGTCCGTCATGGAGAGGACATGCAGTCTTATCACCGCTCTTGTATCTTTCTCAAAGATTTTTCTCTCTTAATTCTGGCTTTTTGTTTCTTGGGTTGCGTCTTTCATCCCTGTCATTCCTTTGAAACATTGTCATCTCTCTTGTCAGGGCGTCTGGTAGGAAATTCTTGTTACCTGCAACCATTTCAACATCATATTCATACTGAGATAAAAATATTTGCCATCTCAGCACTCTTCCTCTATTTGTAGCATCAGTTCATTTGTAGTTTTTAAAGTTTTTACTCTTTTGTCAGTTCTAACTACAAATTTGTTCCTTAAAAAGGCCTCAACTCCCTTTATACTCTTAATAAGAGCAAGAACTTCTTTGTTCCCAGTAGAATAGTTTAACTCTGATATGTTAAGCTTTTCTGAGAGAAATTTACAAATCTTTTCATGATTTGTATCTGGGGCAATAGCCAAGGCAACTCCTTCCCAGTAATAATCATTTGCATCAGTCTGCAAAATGATCGAATCTCCTTCTTCAGGTAACTGTAAAGAAGGCAGGTTCTTGGTTAGCTCTTTGATTTTTCTGACAGTATTACTATCGTCCTCTGTGAATGACTATTTCTTTTTGGAGATTGTCTTTGGAGAGAGTAGAGCAGTAAGACCACTAACTTGAGAAATAAAATCTCTCGCAAAGTTCACAACTCCTAAAAACCTTTGCAAGGACTTTGCATCAAGAATATGATCTGGGAACTGACTATTTTTTGACAATATGATTTTGGAGACAAATCTCTCCATCTTTAACATGAATGCCTAAGAAATGGATTTCTCCTCTTATGAGGTGAATTTTTTTTTGTCCAAGGATGATTCTCTTCTAGACAATCAACTTGCATACTTGTTCAAGATGCTTCAGATGTTCGTTCATAGTTCATGAGAAGATAAGAATATCATCTATATAAACTATAAAGAAATCTGAGTAAGGTTTGAAAATATTATCCATTTTTCTTTGAAAAACAGATGGGGCCTGCTTGAGGCCAAATGGCATAACCAACCATTTATAGTGCCCTTGAGGTGTTCCAAATGTTGTTAAAGCAATGGAGTCTGGATGCATCTTGACTTGCCAGAATCCTGATTTTGCATCAAATTTAGAGAAGATCTTGGCTCCTTTGAGTCAATTAATAAGCACTCTTACCTGGGCTATCTGGTAACCGTCTTTGACCATCTTTTTGTTTACATCTCTGTAGTCAATTACCATTCTAGCATTTCCTCTTACTTGCTCTGCATGATTTTTTTTACCAAAAAGGCTGGAGCATGATGAGGACTATTGGAAGGTCTGATTAACTTCTTTTCGAGTAACTCTTGAATTTGACTTTCCATCTCTTTTTTGTCATATTCCCTGTAATGAGGGATTACTTTAACATGGTAAATAGTATTTGCATCATGTATTTTGAGCTGACAGTATACTGGATTTCTTTCCCAGTACAACTGAGGATCTTCACTGATTACTGGTTTCAGCAAGTTTTCTATTTCTGCAATAGCTGACACTTTCTTCTACTCGATTTTGTTAGCATAAACCTTTAGGTTATGCTCTCTGATAAATTCTTCCTCTCCGTCTGAGCTTTCTTATTCTAATGAATTTGAATCAGACTCATTTAAAGGGGATTCATACTTTTCTTTAGAATCCTCTGAATTCATCCATTCATTTATCAATATTTCACCGTGACCCTTCAAATGGTCTTTTAGCAGCAGAACTGGTTCTAAAACTGGCTTATAATCACCACTATTTGCTGACAATCTCTAATATTGGTCTGTAAATCCCAGACTTGTAACACTTACAACATTGGTAAGACATGATTCCCAAAAGACTTTGATATTCTTTTCAAAACCAACCATTTGTGGATTCTGAACTATTATGTTGAAGAAGGAAATCATTTTCAATTAACATGTCTGCTCCTTGACTTTCACATTGCCAAATGATTTTTATGACAAAAGTTCCTCCGCCTAAGGAAACTTTAATGTCACGAGTCATAGTATTCATGATTATTTCATTATCTCCCATGGCTATTCCAGTAACTGATCTTGGAGCATTTTCCCAATATTCTTCAGCTATGGCATATCTTTTGGCAAGAGTATTCCCTGATCCACTATCTACAAAGACATGTAGATGGTATTTCTTATATTTGGGAAATTTCAATCCTATAGTGATGTAATTGATGAATCTGCTTATATGGACTTGCTTTACTTGTTCTTTACTTTCTTCAAATTTGCCAGGAATTTCAATAAAAGGATTGATTTCTCTTTCATCGGGTTTGTTGATGGGATCAAAAGGCTTAACATGTTGTATAATAGGTCTTGTGATAATGCCTTCTTCTTGCCTTCATGCAGAGACATTAATGGAATTAAAAGACTCTTTTAATTCTTTGTTCTGACTCAATGAAGTTACTAACTTCATTCTCTTCAAATCTTCTTCCAAGTTATGTCCCTGTTGTTCTTTAGCTTCGTAGAACTCTTTATATTCTTGTTCTACCATGATGTGAGCTTTATTGTCTTTTGTTTTTCATCGTAATTCTGTAATGAAACATTCTTGATGATAAGTTTCACCTGTACTTTTACAGTACATGGGAACTGAATTACTATCATCGCAATTGCAGTAATCACATATAAATCTTCCTGAATTGGGGTGGAAATTACTGATAATATCAGTAGTCTCTTCCTTCCAAGTTAAGACCTTTAAGACAAACATAAGACGAGATCCATCCTCTTCTTCAAAATTTTCTGAAGTATTTTCTATTTCACTTTCTGATGCGAACTCAAGAGAATATATTGAATCATTCTCTTCATCAGAATAAGCTATCTCAAAACCTTTCAGGTTTGCATATTCTATTGTTTCATCATATTCTTCAATTAGAACCTTCACAGATCTTTTGTCCTTTTTAGGACATTCGTTTGCATAATATCCTTCGGCTTTGCAAAGCCAACATCTGCAATTCTTGAAAAAAATTTGAAGAATTAGTTCTTTTTCTTTTTAAAAATCTCTTCCTAGAAGGAGATCTTTCTCCTGAAGAGCTCTTTTTGAAGGAGCTTTTTCTGAAAATTTTTTTCCTCTGCTTGTTGCTCGAGAACCTTTTCTTGTATTTTTTCTCTGTGTGACATCCCCATTGCGTTGGTGTCTCCAATATCTTAGGACACATATTTTCCACTCCTCTGAGTTGCGTCTTTACAGTTTTGGATTTTCTGTTTTCAACACATTACTTTCTCAGGAGATCCTTGACTCTTTCAGCAATTCCTCCTACCGTAAAAAATGGCAAAGGATTTTATTCCAAAGATTGTGCTATTGCATCGTTTCATGGTTCTAGTAACTTCGTGTAATAGGTTCTGACTAGATCTTTATTATCTAGGTCTCAAATGGTACAATAGTAAATTTGGAACTCATTAGTATACTCTTCAAAGTATCTCATGTTGCAAATGCTCAACTTTTGAATATTTGCCTTAGCTATTTCTTTAGACTGTTCACTATGCCCAGTGACGTCTCCGCAAAATTATGCATAGATTGGACATGCGAAATCTAGAAGATTATTGGTTTGAGCTAATTTTGTTGTCCAGTCAGGCCATTGAGAGCTTCGCTTGAAAGACTGATACCACTTCTGGACTATGCTAGTTAAGGTGGACTCATAATATGCATGAGCTTCCTCGTAGGCATATTTAGACAACACCAAAGTCTAAGTTAGCCTTAAGCTAGTTACCCAGTTGTCTATTGTCTTTCTCTTGTCTCCTACCCTATCGAGATCAAGATAAACTCCTCTTTCAGATATTGACTGTCCCCATTTGGGTTCTGTAAGGATATATACTTCGGAGAACTTCGTTCTCCTAGTTTCCCTGAAAGAGCTTGTCCCTTAGGAAGTTTAATCTTATTTTCTCAAATGATCTTAGTGGGGTAGTTTGTGATGTTCTGAACTACAGTACTTCCTTGGTGAATATTTTCAGTTTCCATTGTTGAGGATTCGCCTAGTTCTTCTTTAGCTACTTGATAAGGAAGAATCTTCCTTTTGCTCTTTCTCAGTTGCACTTGAGAAATCTTTTTCATGATCTTTTCAAGTTCTTCTATAGATTCACAGATTTCCGCTTGTTCATACAAGCTCTTTAGCTCTTCTAACTTTAGCATCATCATAGGTCTTTTAGCATCTTCTTTCTCGAAAGATTTTTTAAGACAAGAAGTTGGCTTGGTTCCAGAAGTACTAGTTTCCTCATAGCTAGCGAATGAATGCCTATGAAATTGTAAGCTTATTTTTCCTCTCATATTTTCATAAATAGAAGCATTGGTATTTTCTACCTATCTAGCTGGACGTGTCAGATTCCATTCTCTTATGAATATTACTTCATGCCATTTTGTGATATGCTTCTGTTCAGTATGATTTCTTGGATTGGTAAGGATTGATGTTGTAATCCTGGGATTGTTGAGAAATCTGGTGTTTGGGGTTACATTCGAGCTCATTAGCTTATAATAGATACGATAATCTATCGCAAGCTCCATCATCCTTTTCTTCATGAAAATTTCATCTGTCTTGATTCGCAATCTTAGACAGTGTGCTGCATCTCTGAGATGTGTGATGAAGTTTGGAAAAACATTAAAATATGCAATTTGGTTGCACAAAGAAGCTTCTACTGTTCCTAACAAACTTTTCTTAAAGTCTGTTATTCTATCATCTTGTAAGACACATAGAACAGAACAGTCTATTCCATCTCTGACTAAAAGCTTTATTCCTACTTGAACTGCCACAATATGCGTGTAGGAATATTTCTTCTGAGATGCTTCACTTACTTCTTTTGGAGTGATTAACTTGATGTCGGTTTCTTATCCTGTCGCAGGAACTGTTAGTTCAAGAAGAAAGTTCCTCTCCTATAGATCTCATTGAGTTTGAATCTGGAAACAGATGCTTCTCTCATGATAGATTCAATTTCATTATACTCAAATTCTTGAGTGTTGATTAGCTGTTCATGCATAGTATTTCTCTTACTGAGTATTCTACTTAGCATTTTTACATCTCTTCTGGTTGAAGATGCAGATTTGGACGAGGACCATGTAAGGAGTTTAGGTTCACTAAACTTAAACTCATTTTATCCTTTTGGTAAACGGGGTATAATTATTTTACTAGCTACATTTTGAGCTAGTTGTTCTTCATTGATCCCTTCTTCTTCTTGTATCTTCATTTTTTCAATGCTTGTTTGCAGCCTTGCTATCTTGCTGTTTAACTCATGGAATTGGTTTTCGAGATCAATACTCATCTTTTAGAGATAAGCGATCTTGTAGTTCTGCTGATGAATTATTGCCTTCATATTATTATGCACTGTTTCTGTAGGAAGGAAAAAACTTAGAGCTTCATCATCTTCCTGTTTTACTTTTAGTTCAACTTTGTGATTCATCCTAATTGGGTGATTAGAGTTTCTAAAAGCTTTTTCATCGATTCTTAAGAAGATTTTAGCTCAATTGCTTGTGACAAATGTTGTCGGCAAAATGCTCAGTGCGAACTAGCTTCTTTTCAATATCCAATAGATATTGTTTTTCTTTGAGATAATCAAGCTTGGTTTCAAGCTTGCCGAGTGTTGAACTTATCTCTTCAAATTGTTTGAACTTGAGATGAAATCTCTCAAGTTGTAATGCCACCTTGTCTGAGATCGTGTTCCTAGATAGATATTCTAGGTATTCAATTAGGCTTGGTCTGAAAGGATCAAGCTCTTCAACCCCGACTTCTCTCTAGAGGTAGACAAGATTGTCGTAGAGTGTGTTTAATACTCTACAGATGTACTCTATCGAGTATTGATCTTCCTGAATATGCCTTGAATGAAAGCACTTTTGTCACTTATCAGTACCTTTTGTAATACAAAAAGACTGATAATTTTTTAGTTTGGATTCTCTTTTGTTAGTCAAGAGAAGCTAACTTTGTGGCATAAGCCTTGATAACCTGCTTTTGAGCCAACCAGGCTATGCTACCAGCTATGGCGGATCTAACCGAGACTCAAAACGTTCAGTGGAGTCTGATCGTAATCAAAAACTTCTTGTAGAACTTCAATTTGTTCTTCAGTTCGTTTGATTCTTTGCTGAACTCTGAGGATAATATCCTAGTAATTTTTTGTTTTTCTAGGAAGATTATCTCTATATTTTATCAATCTTCTAAGTTTTCTTTTTTCGTCTTGCAATTCTTTGCGAGAAATTTTAGCATAAGCTAATAAATCAAGTCGGGTAGCTATTAAATTTGCTATTTGATAATGAAAAATAGCTGTTTACCTTTGAGTGAGAGGATGAGTTTATATTTGTAGTTTGCTAGATAAACAAATTCATAGACTTAGGCCCACCATGCTCTGTCAAAAAAATAGAACACACAAAATAAAAGTTAAAATAATAATTTTTTAAAAATAACAGAATATTCTTACAGGAATATTCCTTGTAGGTATCTTATTGATAACAAATTAAGAGTTTAGGTATTATTTTGATAACTTTACAAGTTTATGTATCATTTTAACAATCCCTTAAGAGTCTAGACACATTTGGTGCATTTTACCTTAATATCTATATACAAAACTTTATTAACTTTTTGAATGACATTGATATGACTAGTTTAAAAGCTGAAGGTGTTTCTTTCACCTGGACTAATAAACACAAGGATCACAATGATCTATGAGCGGTTGGATAGAGTTGTAGTGAATCCCTCTTGGCTTCAACTTTACCCAGATAACTCTTTAGAAAATTTACCTATAGTGGGCTCTAACCATAGTCCAATTTTACTTACCACACTACCAACTACTAGAATTGTGCACAAATCGTTTAAGTTAGAAGCTATTTATTTTTCCCACCCAGATTTTGTCAATATTACCAGAAAAATTTGGGCACAAAACATTGTTCCCAGCCCTGTGAAAGATTTAAATGCTATTGTTGGTGCTTTTGCTCACCAGATCTCGTTATGGAGTAAGGAAGTGTTTGGAGATTTTTTTAAAAAGCTTCAGAAACATCAAAATGACCTCAACTTTTATCAAAACCAGCTCATGAATTTTCCTCATTCTTTGTTTTTACAGGAAAAGGTTGTTAATGCTTCTCTTCAGTTATTGGAGCTAGAAAAAATGAAGAAATTTTTTGGGCACAAAGAGTTAAGGCAAATTGGCTGGCCCTTGGTGATAAAAATACTAGATATTTCAAGACTAAAGCTATGCTGAGAATGAAAAGTAATAGAATTTTAAAAAATTAAAAATGAGTTAGGAATTTGGATTGATAATCGTAGTGACATGGATGATATGATTGTGTAGGACTTTCGGAAAAGATTTCACTCCCAAGGATCGGCAAACACATATAAGATTAGCTCTTTCTCAAGCTTTGTTGATCCTGTTACTAATATGGATGATAATGAGCTTTTACTTAGACCAGTTCTAGATGAAGAAATCCTTGCTGCTGTTAATTCCATTGGCAGTTTGAAAGCCCCCGGGTCTGATGGTTTTCATGCTATTTTCTTCCAGTAGTACTAGGATCATGTCAAAGGCAAAATTACAGCCTTAGTTAGTGATTTCTTTGAAAATGGTTCTTTGTTAACTTTGATTAATCATACTAATATAGCTCTGATTCCAAAGGTTGTGGTCCCAGAAATTGTTGGTCATTTTCGACCAATAAGTTTATGTAATGTAGCCTATAAGATTATTTTTAAGATTTTGGTTAGCAGACTCAAAAATGTGCTTCACAAGTGCATTTCAAAAATTCAAGGGGCTTTTGTCCCTGACCGATCAATTGTGGACAACATCTTAATCACTAATGAGTATTTTTTTTCAAATTTTAATAGGAAAAAGGCCCACTTTGCCTCAATGGCCATTAAGTTAGACCTTGATAAAGCCTATGATTTGCTAGACTGGAATTATATCAAAAGATGTTTACTGAGATTTAGTTTTAGTAAAAATGGACTAACCTTGTTTTGGAATGTATTATTTCTATCAGTTATTCAATCCTTGTTAATAGAAAACAAGAAATGTCATTTTAGACCTTCTAGAGGAATAAGATAAGGATATCCTTTATCTCCTTACATTTTTATTCTGTGTATGGAACCTCTTGTAAGAAATTTAAATTTAATGATTGCCAAAGCAAACAATCATGTGGGATTATTATCTTCTCCTAAGGGAGTAAGAATATCAAATCTTCTTTTTGCTGATGACTGTCTTGTGTTTTCTAGGGCCTCAATGCGAGCTGCGAGAAACATTCACTTGATCTTGAAGAATTTTGCTGAAATTTTAGAACAGAGGATCAATTTAGATAAGTCTGTTATCTTTTACACAAATAATGTTAATAACTTTATTAAGAATGACATAACTCAGTCTTCTATCTTCTACGCAAATAATGTTAATAACTTTATTAAGAATGACATAACTCATATTTTAGGCATTCGACACAAGTCGATGATAGGAAAGTACTTGGGTATTCATAATATCGTTTTTTGATGACCCTGCCAATACTAAGGATTCTTTTAAAAATTTCCAACATGCTAGTGGCTGGAAAAAATCTACCCTCTCTAGAGTTGGAAAGTTAACTCTCATTAAGTCTAATATATCGGGAATTCCAAATCATGTGATGAGTTTTTAAGTGTTCTTCGACAATTACTAATGCTATTGATATCTGTTCTAGAGAATTTTTCTGGGATAAAGATTGTAGTTCTTCGCCTGTGGCTTGGGATGAGGTTTGCAAACCTAAATCTCGTGGAGGATTAGGGGTGAGGCCTGCTGATTTCTTCAATAATGCAGCCTTGGCCAAACTGGGTTGGAGGGTTTTGACCCAGAAAGAGAATTGGTGGGTGGTTATAGTAAACAAGAAATATATGAGAAAACATTCTTTTTTGATCAAAAGATACGTTCCAATCATTCTCATGCTTGGAAAGGTATCTTAGGTTCTAGAAATCTTATTCTTAAGGGAATGAGATCGATTGTAAGTGATGGGAAGGATATTAAATTTTGGACTTTCAATTAAACTTTTGCTTTTACTTTGATTAATCTTATTCCTACTAATATCAGAAACTCTAAACATGCATAATGGTTATGGAATATGGACAAACTTAATTATGTGCTTGATCATGAAACTATTAATATGATTATGGGCATCCCTTTGCCTTCAACTATGGCTAGTGATAAATTTGTTTGGGGATCTGTGACTGATGGTAGATTCTCCATAAGATCTGCCACTTGGTTGCAATGTGAGAACACTAATCCACACTCAAAGACCAAAATCATGAATGTTATTTGGGACTTTAACATACCTCCAAAGGTCAAGATTTTTGCTTCGGTTTTAGCTAGAAGAAGGTTGAAAACTAGATCTCGAATTGCTCGTTTTACTAACCATATTAGTCCAAATTGTGCTATGTGCAATAATGGGGTGGAAGACATTAATCACTTGTTCTTTTCTTGCCCCTTTACAAGAGTACATGATTTGGTCTAACAGGCTTTTATATGCTTTTGATGAGCTTTTCTTCTCCTGGTTCAGGAAGGGTCATGATAATCTTGTTGCAGAGAATTGCATTACTGTTTGTTGGAAGATTTAGGAGGCAAAAAATAACCTCATTTTCAGAAACAAGTCTCCTTCTCATGTGAGTTTTGTTCATGTTGCACCCACCTCTGTTGAGATGTATAGGAAACACAATCCAAAAGCCTCTACGGGTGGTAATGTCAACTATGGAGGAAGTCACTCTCATTCTCATGTCATTCGGTGACATCTTCCCCGGAAAACTTCACCAAACTCAACTTTGATGGATCTGTCCTTGGCAACAACTTGGCTGTTGTTGGGTTTGTCATCTAAGATCACAATGGAAAGCCGGTTTTTGCTGGTTCTAGAAAGGTTGGTTTAGCTTCAGTTCCTGTGACTGAATATAGTATGGTTCAGGATGATCTCTTTCATATATGCTCTTTTAAATAACTGTAAGAAAATTCAAGTTGAAGGGGACTAAAAGCTTGCAATTGACGTTATCAACATGAGATGCTCTCCTTGTTGGAGGCTCAAAACACTCCTAAAAACAGCCTCTGTTTAACATCTTCATTTGAAGAAATCAATTGTCATTACATTCCGCGTGAAGCTAACTTTGTTGTTGATTCGATCACCAGTTTGGGTTACCAAATTGTTAATGCTACCACTTAAAGTAGAAAGTTGATGCTTCTAGTATTCACCGTTTTTAATTTTGATAGCTTAAATGTGGATCCTATTAGATGTTTTAAGCGGTAAGACTTCATTTTCTTCTAAAAAAAAAGTGAATGATTAAGAAAAAGGAAACAAAGAAAAAGGTTCTGTACATTTCTAGATCCTTCTTGGAGTGTCTGAAAAAGCAATCTCAGCCGTGCACTTGCTGGCTTTAAAAATCAGATAGCTGTCCTTGGCCTTGTTTCATGAGAGGGAGAGAGAGGCAGAAGGCTTAGAAATCGAGAAAAAATGTTGGGGAGAGGTGGTCCGAAGAAGAGCGAGTACTACGAGATCCTTGGAGTCCCCAAGACCGCCTCCCAAGATGATCTCAAGAAGGCTTACAGGAAAGCAGGCATCAAGAACCACACTAATAAGGGTGGCGACCCCGAGAAGGTTCCCTTGATTTCTTCCCTCTTTAAATAAATCTTAATCGATCTTGTGATTCCTAGTTTAAAGAATTGGCGCAAGCCTACGAGGTCCTGAGTGATCCAGAAAAGCGCGATATCTACGACCAATATGGCGAGGACGCGCTTAAGGAAGGAATGGGCTCCGGCGGCCAGTACCGTGGCTGAAAATTTGGGGGCCTGGTTCAAGAAATTTACCGGGATCTTTCAATTCGTCTTCAAACATACAGTAATAGCTATTTTCTACTCACAATGTACTAATAAAAATGATAAAGAAGTCTGATGGTTCGACCAAATTCTGCAAAAGAAGTTTCACTTAATTTATATAAAAAATTTAGTTTTTATTAATATTAATTATTATTTTTTTGAATTTGGTGGGCCCCACCTGAAGTGGGCCCCGGTTCTATTGCACCACTTGCACCGTATCAAAGGCGGGGCTGCCGGCGGCGACCCTTCTTTGGTGGCGGCGGCCGCCGAGGCCCGAGGCAGCGAAGGGGAGAGGATGTGATCCATCCCTTGAAAGTCTCTCTGGAAGATCTCTACAACGGCACATCCAAGCAGCAACATAATCTGCTCCAAGTGCAAGGGCAAAGGTTCAAAGTCTGGTGCCTCAAGTGTCCTGGTTGTCAAGGGTCTGGAATGAAAGTCTCTATTAGGCATCTTGGGCCTTCCATGATCCAGCATCCTTGCAATGAGTGCAAGGATCGCTGCCAGCAGTGCAAGGGTGAGAAAGTTGTGCAGGAGAAGAAAGTGTTGGAAGTCCATGTCAAGAAGGGTATGCAGAATGGGCAGAGGATCACCTTCTCTGGCGAAGCCGACACTATCACTGGGGTATGGGTTTAAAGGTTCCAAATTCATTCATTTCATGATGAAGAATCTGTTTTAAGGGATATAATGCTAAAGAATCAAAGCATCTGCTCTCTCTCAAATCTGTCCCTAATTTTGTATGTTCAATGTCTTCTGCTTTTTTATGTGACTGCTTTTAACAACTGCAATACATAAAGATCACACTTGTGGAGGTTATTTTTTTGTGTTTTTTTCTTTTGGCCAATATGACAATTTAACAAAGTGGGTTGCTTTATAGGATTTCAGTGTGTAGTACTGTAGTTCCAGGTTTTCATGATAAGTGCATGTTTGGTATATAGGACTAAATAAGAAGTACTAGATAAGAAGTACTAAGTTGAGTTATGTTTGTTGTGAGGGGTACAAAAATTAAATGGTACTAGTTAGCACCTGATTTGGCTCTCAGCTTCCATTAGTAGTGTTATTGTGGGTACTGATTTGGCTCTTAACCAAGCATCATCAGCTTCTTATCTTCTTCGGCTCATACACAACAACAGCGACAAGACTGCTGCCATCTTCCTACCGGTGCATGCCGTCATTCTTGATAAGAAATGATTTGAAGGCAGATTTGAGATGGGTAGTGTTTATAGGTGGAACCTAATATTTCACCTTTACCGGGTTACAATTCAAGAAATAACCTCTAAATGCTTAGTTATTTGTTAAATATGCATTATTTATTGTTCTTGAGTTGTTATTTATAGGGTGAAGACCCAATTAAATGTGAGAAGCCACTCTGGGTCCTTTGTCTGGGCCCAACTCGCCATAAAGTTAAGTAAAGCAAGGGAAACTACTCCCACATTGGAAAAGGACAAGAATGCTGTCTTTGGTGCTACTATAAATACCGGCACATGCCTCCCCATAAAGGTACGATGAAACTTCTTGACTATTCCCGAGTTTTATGCTTAGCTGACAGTGTCTAACTTAAGCATCGGAGTGGCTTCCCTCGGTAAACCCGGGGACGCCTCTTTGACGTGTTTGTTCTTTACACAGGAAAACTCGGAGTACAGGAAGTTCGCTATTTCTGGAACCGTGCAACCCGCTAAAGGGACCGCGAGTTTACCCGGAAACAATTGGTGCTCTCGTTGAGAGTTGAACTCAGGACCTCTCGTTTGATATTTTGAAGAACAATGGTGGAAATGCCAATGAGACATCAGCCAGACTTGCTGATGTAATGACCCTAGGAGGGAATCCTCCAGGTTATGAAAACCCGCGAACTATTGACAGTGCATACATGCCAGGTAGGTACCGAGTTATCTACAAATGTCCAAATTCATTATATTTTGATGTTATATATATAAAGCCTTTCAGGACCACATAAAACCCGGCCGGGTTATGTCTATCAATCAGTTTGTTGAGTGAATGCAGGCGATCTCCATTTGACATGAAATATTGCAAGCCTTTCACGGCCTTATTTCATTGTCAAAACTTGGCAAGCTCCGATAAATCTCCGATAATCTCCGGTAATCTCCATTTGACATGAAATATTGCAAGCCTTTCACGGCCTTATTTCATTGTCAAAACTTGGCAAGCTCCGATAAATCTCCGATAATCTCCGGTAATCTCCATTTGACATGAAATATTGCAAGCCTTTCACGGCCTTATTTCATTGTCAAAACTTAGCAAGCTCCGATAATCTCCGGTAATCTCCATTTGACATGAAATATTGCAAGCCTTTCACGGCCTTATTTCATGGTCAAAACTCGGCAAGCTCTGATAAATCTCCGATAATCTCCGGTCTACATGACGTGAAATATTGCAAACCTTAAACGGCCTTATTTCACTGTCAAACTCGGCAATCTCTGATAATCTCTGGTAATCTCCATAACTTGAAATATTGCAAGCCTTTCACGGCCTTATTTCAGTCTTTGAAAGTCTTAACGGACCCATACAGCCCTAGCGGCACTATTTTTACTTACATGCCAAACCGGCATTATATGTGTAAATTTTATCACATTTGCATATTTTGCATCAGATTACCGTGTTACATGGCAGGAAGCCCTTGGAAGTCCTAACGGACCCGTAAAGCCCTAGCGGCCCTTGAAAGTCCTTATGGACCCGTAAAGCCCTAGCGGCCATATTTTTATTTTATAACATTAACATGTCAACCCGGCACTATATGCAAATTTTGTCAACACTTGCAGGTTAAGCATCGGGTTGGAAGTCCTAACGGACCCGCAAGGCCTTAGCAGCCCATGGAAGTCCTAACAGACCCATATATCCTAGCGGCACTATATTTATTCACATGTCAAACCGGCATTAGATGTAAATTTTTGTACTGTGTATCAGGTTACCGTGTTTTGTCACAGGAAGAGTTATGCGAAGGAAAAATTTGATTACTTCAAAAAAATCAATTACAAAAAGTAGCGAACCGCTACAGGTAAACTAATCTATTACAGCAAAAACAAAAAAGCTTAAGGCTCCAATTCATGGCGCTGCCGACCCGCTACCCCCGCCAGTGCTCGACCCGCCACGCCCTCCCCGGGGCTGTATGATGAACTGACCCCTACGGAGAGGTGGCCGGTTTCGAGGACCACCCACAATCCCACCACGGGAAATACCTCTCCCGGCTGCTGAAGAACGAACCGGGGGACTCCGAGCCGGGTTCGCAGGAGCCCTAGGGTTTGCAGCCATGGCAGGAGTCGACCGGGAGGTGCCTACAGCCTCGTCGGGTCTGACATGACCTTGGTGACCGTCATACCCAGCCTTGTCGAGCCAGCCTTGGCGAATCCCGGCGCTAACAATTTCGGCTCGAGCCTCAGCCCTTGCCGACCGCATCTTCAATTCAAACTCTGGACTCGCCAGAAACTCGGAGATAGCAGAGTCCTTGGCCCGGGAAACTGCCTGGATTAAATCTCCTTTTTGTTGCTCCACAGAAGTCACTTGTTGCTGCAGCGCTTGATTCTGTTCAGTAAGCTGAGCAATGGCGGCATCTTGAGCACACCGGTCCTCCCGGTGACCCTCAATGACTCTCTCCAACTCCGAGTTCTTAGCCACCAAGCCTGCTATTTGCTCTTCGGCCTTGGCCAACTCCGCACACGACGCGACGGCTGATGCGCTTGCGTCTTCCCGGACCTGAGCCAGGCATTCTTCGCTCGCCGTCACCTGGTCCCGGGCGGCCCGGAGGTCGTCCCTGAGCACTCTCTCTCGCTCGGGGATGCCTTCGTTTATGAGCCGGTCAGTTACCAAGTACGACAACCTGACAGCCTACATAAAACAAATAACGGGTTAGTACAAAGAAACAAAAAAAAAAAAGAACGGGTTAAGGAAGAAGACAAACTTACCCACATCAGTTTCTCCTGCGTCCTCCGGGCTACAATCAACGGGTCCTCATGCTCCAGGACATAGGAGTCGGCGGCACAGTTCTTCAAGTCCGCTACCATCCTCTGGATGGCCACGTCCGCCATTCCCGCGCTCGCCAACTCCTCCATTATTTCAGTAGTGTCCCGGTGCTGCTTTCTCTCCCTCCTCTCTTTCCTCTCCTTCCTTCTCTTCCTCCTCTCGGACCTCCCCGAGCTGGATGCCTCCCGGGTGCGTTTCCGAGAGGGAACAGGCTCCACTTCGTGAACTTCGTCACTCCCGCCACTCCCCTCCGGGTTCTCACTCCCTATCCCCCTTTCCAACCCTCCAACCTCTTCACCCCCGTCGTCATCCTCTTCAGTAAACTCCTCACCGGGGAGCACAGACGAGGGAACTGCGCTCATCACCGGTTCTTCAGTCTCTTCATCGGCGATGGAAGATCCCCTTCCCGGTTCTTCAAATAACGGGTTATAATCCGCCTCCGAGGGATTCCCTTCAACTTCCTCTCCCTCCCGGAAAACCTCTGGCCCGAGAACCTCAGCCAAGTACTCGGGGACCTCGTTGTAGTGCAAGGCGTCAACATGGAACTGCTGAACATCCCTTTGCTCGGCGTCTGGGCGCAGGAAAGCCGCTTTTGTCGTCAGGTCGATATCATATGCTAGACCCTCCGCCCCTTGCGTCCGGATCCTGGCCCATACAGCTTTATCTTCAAACCCGTCGTATATTCCCGGGTTCTTCCGCTTCGTAAACTCCATCGGGAGAAGAGCTGCAGAAACACATATAGCCCGTTACACAAGAAGCATTTGATTATAAAAATTGAAGGGACACGAGACAAACCTGGGAGCTCCATCAACCGGCACCTGCTGTACACATACAGCCTGCAAAGCCGGTACGAACTCCGGTCATCTTGACCCCGGAAGGCCCATAGCATCCTCCGGATCCTCTTCTCCATCACCGGTTCCAAAGGAATATCGGGGACGTCTGCAACACAAGTAACATAATTATAACCCGGGATAGAGAAAAGAAAGAAGAATCCAGAGAGAAAGAAGGACTTACTCATCAGTGGCTGGAAGTCACCCGGTACTTGAAGTGCGTATCCCGGGTCTTGAAAGTTTCTTATCAAGAAACTTTTCTCCCTCCAGGTCCGGCTCACGGAGGTTGGCAGGTCCTCGACAATCTTCTTAAAGGTCGCCTTGGACTTCAGTTGGATAGTCCCGCTAAAACCCGCCTTCCGGGAGTACTCGGCCCGGTACATGGCGTGCAACTCGTGGTATGTCGGCATCTGCTGCTTCAGTACTTTGTACATAACGCACAACCCGAGTAGCTGCCTCCACATGTTCGGGCCAATTTGCCCGATCGCGAAGTTGCTCGCAGCCAAGAGATACTGCACCTCTGCCTTTAGCGGGAGAGACAAGCCGCAGCGTAGCTGATACTCGTGGCACAACGTCCACCCATCCCCAGGAGCGAAGAACTGGTCCTCGGGTTCTAAGGGCCGTATTTCAACGGACTCGGGGATTTTCCAGTTGCTCCTTAGTTCCACGATCTCCTCCGCTGTCAGTGAGTACCCGGGAGGGTCGAGAGCGGTCCCATCGGTGAAGGTTACAGAGGCAAACTCGGGGACGTGAGTGTCCATTGCTTCGCTGGCCATCTGCAAAACACAAAACACAGGGATGTCAACAGAAACCCAGATAACCCGGTGACCGCAAGTTAAAACCCCACCCAGAACAACGCAGAAACCCAGAAAAAAACCTTCTTCGGAACCCAGAAACAGTACAAAAGTCATTCCGAAACACAACAAGGAAGGGGAGAGGACCCATACCTTACTTATGAGGATTTGAAGGGGTTTTTGAGATCGATTTGAGTTTGGGAATCAAAAGAAACAGCGACAAAAGAGAGCGAAAGCAAAAAGCACGAAAAAGTTATCGGTTTGGAGGTGAGACAAAACTGTCACCCTCAACCCCTATTTATACAGTTAGGGGCGTGCACTGAAGGGACGTTTCAGTTTCTCGAGGGAAACGACACGTGTCACGCATGCCGCTTCACAAAACCGAAAAACTTTTCAGTTTCCCCCCACTACAACCCGGAGACGTCGTTTTGAATTCTCAACGTGAGAAGTGTCTGCGGGTTACGCTTGCGTACGGACTTGGGGGACTGGGTACCCCGGGTTTGGTTGCTAACATTGTAACCCGGTAAGGAAAAGATTTTAAGTCCCCACCCATGCGTACCCCTTGACTGAGGACTTGGGGGACTTGTTTATAGGTGGAACCTAATATTTCACCTTTACCGGGTTACAATTCAAGAAATAACCTCTAAATGCTTAGTTATTTGTTAAATATGCATTATTTATTGTGCTTGAGTTGTTATTTATAGGGTGAAGACCCAATTAAATGTGAGAAGCCACTCTGGGCCCTTTGTCTGGGCCCAACTCGCCATAAAGTTAAGTAAAGCAAGGGAAACTACTCCCACATTGGAAAAGGACAAGAATGCTGTCTTTGGTGCTACTATAAATACCGGCACATGCCTCCCCATAAAGGTACGATGAAACTTCTTGACTATTCCCGAGTTTTATGCTTAGCTGACAGTGTCTAACTTAAGCATCGGAGTGGCTTCCCTCGGTAAACCCGGGGACGCCTCTTTGACGTGTTTGTTCTTTACACAGGAAAACTCGGAGTACAGGAAGTTCGCTATTTCTGGAACCGTGCAACCCGCTAAAGGGACCGCGAGTTTACCCGGAAACAGGTAGTTTGTTTATGGTTTGGATTTGGAAAATTTGATTGGGTTCTGTGATTTTTTTTCTTTTCTGGAGAGTTGGGGGTCTGAGAAATGGGGGATAGTTGGGAGTTGGGAGACCTGAGTGCGTGGATGGAGTTGAATCTTGGTATAAGCTGCTTACTCTGCTACAATTGATGATCATGTTCTGGATAAGGTTTGATGATTGTTATGCCCACTATCCCATCTTAGGCAGTACTTCCTCACCAAACATGATACAAGTTAGCACTAGGTAAGACTACTCAAGGGAGAGTAGGTCAAGTGTTAAGAATAGAGTGACCCAGAATTGTCCTAGATACCAAACACCCACCAAGTGTGTAGTACTGTAGCTCCAGGTTTACATGATAGTTGGGTTTTCTTTGATATTTTAAACGTGGTGGCTTTATTTTGATGTATCAGATCAATTCAAGGCTATAAATGATGAAGGCATGCCAATGTACCAGAGGACATTTATGAAGGGTAAACCTTATATACATTTCACGGTGGAGTTCCCAGATTCATTGAATCCAGAACAGTGCAAGACCTTAGAAGCAGTGCTTCCTCCAAGGAGTTCTACCCAGCTTACTGACATGGAACTAGATGAATGTGAGGAGACTACACTGCATGATATGAACATAGAAGAAGAAACAAGCACAGCAGTCTCAAGAGGCATACAATGAGGATGAGGATATGCATGGTGGTGCCCAGAGGGTCCTATGCGCTCAGCAATGATTTGATTAACTTTTTTATATTTTTGAGAAAATAAAGGTTCTGTGTGGATGGGGGGCGGCGGGCCTTTTCTATGTAGTTGTCTTGGTGTTTATTTCCAGTTGGGGTTTGTAGTCCCAGCTATTGGGAATTCATAGACTAGCTATTTAGAACATGATCCTCATTCTAGTTCATCTGAACTGGTTGTTTAGTTATATATTAAAAAAAATGTCTATTTACTACAATTTTTTAGACCTTATTTTCTATTTTAATAATTTTTAAAAACATTGACAATTTTAATATTTTTTTATATAAATATGTGTCCATTCTAACAAAACTCATAACTATTCTAAACAATCTTATGTTAGCCATTAAAACATATTTAGAGAGAAAATGAAAAAGAGAGGAGATATGGTCACCGGTCGCCGGTTATTAGTTATCGGAATGTCGTTGAAATCTGGAATCAAGTTTATTAACCTCTAATAAACCCTTATTGAATCATAAATTATATTCCTATTATTATAACTAACTTACTACCCCTTAATAAATTATCACTGAACTCCTAAACCACATTCTTATATTATCTCATAATAAAGTCTCATTGAACACCTAATCCGTATGCCTATTGCACAACTAACTTTATTACCTCCTAATAAACTCTCACTGAATTCCTAAACCGCATTCTTATTGCACAATCAACTTTACTGTCTCGTAATAAACTCCCCACTAAACCCCTAAACAGCATTCATATCGCCACATCCAACTTTACTACCCCTAATAAACTCCCACTGAACCCCTAAACTGTATTTATATCGCCACATTCAACTTTACTACTTCCTAATAAACTCCCACTGAACTCCTTGACCACATTCATATTGTCACAGCCAACTTTACTATCCTCTAATAAAGTTGAAAAAGACAGAAAGTAGTAAAGTGAGAGAGAAAGAGAGAGTAGATCTAGAGGCAGTGGCTTCCAGAGTAGAGAAAGTAGTGTGGTGCCACCTGCCACTTCGTTCTTGGATACCAGCTCCTGACTCGAGCCTTATCAGCCTTGCACAAGACCCAGTCCCATTCCCATGCCAAAAGCGCCCTAACCAAGGCAGAGATCACCCTATCTGTCTCCCCCTGAGACTCGCCCACATATCCTCAAAGCCCTGGATCTCAATCTTCTCGGCCACCGCATTGTCGTGTTGAGATCGTTGGACGTGACGTTGTCAATGGGGAGGCGTTGGTCAAAAGGGTGGAGTTGAAGCTCGATGTGAACAATTGGCAGTGGGTTGACGATGATTTGAGAGAGAGATAAAAATAAGAATAAAATTGTAGTTTTGTTACAAAAAGTTGGAATGAGCAAATGTAAAACTCTTTTAGTTAGAATGGTTATTTTTTTTTTCAATTTGTATGAAATGGTCAATACCCTATATATTTATATATTGTCTGTAACATCTACTCAGTGTTTTTACATATAATTGCTATTCATATCATATGATGTTTAGCTATTACGAACAGTGACAGCGTCATGAAACATATACGGGGTTCAAGACCTCTACTCTATGGAATGATTCTGACTGGCACCAGGCATTCCCAGTCAGAGTAGGTAATATTTGCTCTGTCAGGCATTCTGGTAGCAACATGAGATTCAATCACCAAAGTATAAATAGCTCAAACGTACTACAGGAGCAGAGCACTGGGGATGCACAACTCCAAACAAAACAAATCCGCATAACAAAGAGCAAGCCAACATGTATGATTATCAGGCTGCCGTTACTTGACTTCAACTCTAATTTGTTTGATAAAACGACAAACCGAAGAATCAAGCTCAGTCTAAGCTATACGCATGCTCTACTAGTCAGTTTCAGGATGCAAATTTCATTACTCTTCGTCATTAATCCTACATGTATCATTTCTACATCTTGGTCCGACCCTTCTACACTTGAGGATATTGAGTACCTAATTTTTATGATCCTTGCTGTGTCGTTATCCGATCCCATGATATCCTCTTCCTCAGCCTTTTGCCTTGTTTCTAACTCATATATATATATACACTTCCTCTTTATCTGATCTTACATCTCAATCTATACTTGATATATATTCTGAAACATGAGCATTCTAAGTGGATTTGGTTATGTTCTTGCGCTACTAGTTCTACTTCTGTGCCTTGCTTCCTACCTCTGCTCTAAACGCGCACGATCATCCATAGCCGGTGACCAGACCAGCACCAGTAGTGAACAAGCTGCAGGCGGAGCTGGACTTGATGAAGCCACTATAACTAGTTACCCCATACTTGCTTATTCCAAAGTAAAGCTCCAATATGGAAACTCAACTGCTTGTTGCTGCTCCATTTGTTTGGCTGACTACAACGAAACCGATGTGCTTTTAGTGTTGCCACATTGCGGTCATCTCTTCCATGTCAGGTGTGTTCATCCATGGCTTCGGCTTAACGCTACGTGCCCAATATGCCGGAACTCGCCTTCTGCATCTTCTCTCTGTATCCCATGTAGCCAAATAACCCCTTTACCTACGCTGCAGTAGTAATTAGCATATTGTTCTGTGTAGAACTTTGTACAAAATTGTTATATCAGAGGATTCTCTGTTTTCATTGGTTCCATGAAAGCAAAATTCGTTCATGAATTAAAGTTCATGGGATACTAGAATAAGTTGAGTACTATCTCTATTGTGAATGGAGCAAGTGTAACAATATGGCAAGTATATTTGTTGAAAATGTATACGATAACAATGAATTAATGGAAAAAGCAATGCTATTATTTGAAAGAACATGCAGAGATTCAGTGTTCAATCCTAAATCTATAACTGAATATTAATCTAGATCACTCACTCTAGCTAGCTAGCAGCCGTTCTATATTGAAAATGTATGTCTAAATCATCAATGGAGCTTCTTAATTAAATTTTCAAAAACCAAACGCCACCGAGCCAAATAAGATTGCATGAAGAACACCAAGCACAGTTCCTTTCTGTACCACTGATGCTGCAGATTTCACAGCAGGATGAGTCTCAGGAGAGGAACCATTGTACCCTAAAGGGGCCGGGGCTTCCACCGGAGTCATAACTTGTGCTGCGGGAGGCTGAGACGTATTCGGACTGCCAACCGGAGATGGAGGAACTGCAGCAGCAGCAGGAGAAACTGAAGGGGCACTCGGTGGTTCATTCACAGGGCATGCAAACTCATGAACAGCAATGGAAATCTTCTGCCCTAAACTACAGTAGTTTGAGACGCTAGTAATGAAGTACAAGACACCTTTTTCCTGCAATGTGAAATTTGCAGGACCACTGTTGAAGATTTTAAAGGGCTTGTAAGCTGTGCAGCTCTCGTAGTCTTGCTTTGTGACTTGCACCACGTTCGAAAGCCCCCCTTCAAAGTTAAAAACTGCAACAACGCCCAATTAATTCAGCACAGTTTAATTGATCATAATCTTGTTAAAAAAATGATCATAATGTAAAAAACATCATCTTTTAGTGATGTACATGAGCCGCATCAATTGTTAATATGCATACCTAGAGTGTCACCGATCTTGAAGAAATGGGAATTGGACCAGTTGGCGTAGTAATCAGGTCGGGGAGGGATGGACCAACACACCGGGTCTCCCACTCCGACCGAATAAGCTACACCGCTAGACGGGCAACCATACGAAGGAACCGCCATTATCAACAACACCCCTAACATCATAGCACCTAATATTGTTACCATTGAAACCCTGGTCATTGTTGAACTCAGATCCAGATATAAATTATTGCACGTCGACAGTTAGAACGATGGAGATTTGGCTACCAAATGCAGTGAACGATTTAATTTATAAGAGGTGGAAGTGGTTCAGAAAATGGCAGCTTAATGCTCTCAATATTCTAACGTTCACATATATAAATGCGTAGACATTAAATGACATAAAAGATTTGCATGTTACTTAATTCGATTCTGCAATTCTCCATTTTCTATCACTTGATGTTTTAGTAGGCGTTTGATTATCCTGTCCCAGTCTTCACAGTTACTACGCTGCTTTCATTTTATATTTAAAGTAATCCGCTACAATTCGTGACTTATCAGTTTTATGCACTCATAAGAAATCATGTGAGGGATGAGTGTTTTATATTTAATTATTGGTAATTACAAGAAAAATAATTTACAAATGTTTTCTTACCTAACTCGTCGTAAATCGGGAGAAATTCCGATTTGTTCTTCAAGTGTACAGTGTTTGTTCTTGATTAGATTTCTCCCTCCCTAGATCACCATTTGTTGAGTTCTTTATATGTTTAGGATGGGTTTTAGGAGTACTATAATTCCCTAGAATTTGGTAGCTTGATTTGAAGTGTGTAGGGAGAATTGAAGGATTGAAGTTTCGAATTGAAATTATTTCGGGTTTACTGTTCATCAAGTTTTTGATCTAGTTAGAGGCCGAATTGGCCTTCGAGTTGAACTAGAAAGTTGTCCCAAATGATGAGACGAAGCTACTGGTAAAATTTGGTGGCGATCGGAGGTCGCCGGAATTTTGGCCGGAATTTCTGCCGGCGGTGCCGCCACTTTTTGGGCAGTTTTTCATGCCCATTAATTAGTATATATTGTGAGGAGTCTATGGTTAAAATTTGGTAATTTTTGGATGAGTTTTGGTTAGGTTTTGGAATTTTCTAGTTTAATATTATTGATGGATAATTAAATATTATTCTGACCATCGATTATTACCTGATGAGGTTTAAGAATTATTTTAAGGACTCCTAAGGTATTGGTGAAGTGGTTGAATGGGTATCCATAGTAATTCCACAAATTACTATGTGTGAACCTAATGTCAAGTGAATTATTAAAGAAAGTCGGTATGTTACGGTTGGGTAATCGAAATTAAATCTATTTGTTGAAAAGTTGTTAAAAGAAAGGAACTTGGTCAACACGTGGTCAAATAGGATTTTCTAGGCAAACTAGGAAAATACCAAGTCAACGATGGAATGAGTAATGTATTGGTTTATTTGTACAGTCTCAGGTCGAACATGAGACGGGCTCGACTACGAGGTTAGTTCGAGGTTTCCGCTCGAGGAGCTTTCCGAGCAGGAAGAAGGTCGCAATAAGTACTATGAGTGGACTTTGTTTTTAAATATAATGCATGTCATAGACTTTAAAATGTTTCTCCTGTATATATGATTTCCTCTATTTTATGTTTTACGGTGATTTTGGGAAAATGAGAATTTTAATACTTTTTAAAGATAAGTGGGCCGGGAAAGAGGTTTCTACATTTCCCGTGATTTTAAAGGATTTTCCCGGGATTTGTGTTATTGTTATCACCGTTTTGAGATTATGGAGGGGATGATTTTAAAAGGGGAAACTTGGCTCTTGGATTTAAGGGTTTTAATGTAAAGGCAGTGAACCGGTTTTGGGTTCCTGGAAATATTTTAAATCCAATGTATTTGGGGTAAAGTCATGGGAGATTTGACTTGGTTTTCGGTTTATATTCCCACGAGGTTTTAAAAGGATATGGATATATGTATTGCATGCTAGCATGGATCCTCTCCAGATGGAGTTGGTGCCCTCTCTGGATAGTAGTAGGTCGGGACCCTCTTCGGTGGTAGCTGGTCAGTATGACCCTCCCGGATAGTAGCAGGTCGGGACCCTCTTCGGTGGTAGCTGGTCGGTTGGACCCTCCCGAATAGAGCAGGTCATGGGACCCTCTCCGATGAGCTGGTCAATAGACCCTCTCGTGGTAGAGCAGGTCGGTTTTCTCGTGGATGAGGTTAATACCCCACATTTAATTATGGATTTGATCCAAGGGATGTATTTTAATGATTTATTTAATCATAGTCTATTGGTTGCGTGCATGCGGATTTTCTTGAGAAAACTAACAGAAGAGCAGTAAAAGATGTTTATCTTTTATTCTTTTATTTTTGTCCACTCACGCTAACGTATTGTTTTTAAATGTTCTTCCCTGGGCCCTTCGTTTTCAAATGCCCAGTGGTGCAGGGTTCTTGTGCGGAGGTCGCGCGCTTACAAGGGTCGAGGCATAGTCGATCAATCCGTTGCTGCTTGCAAATTTATTAGGGTAATCTTCTATGTAGACTGCTCTGACTAACCCAGTTTAGCTAGTTAAGTAGGTTAGGGAGCAGGATGCCTTCATGAGTTAGGGATTGTTGTTTATAAATACTCATGGAAGTGCTGAGTTGGTATATAGGAAGGGTTGTCCATTTCAAGGGGGTTTCGGTAAGAAGTTCCCTTGAGGTGGTCCCCGTAGGATTTACTTCGGGTTAAAGGGGTTTAACTCGGGGTGGGTCCTGACACAGCTAGTTTAATCGCCTCTTGTTCATGAAAGTGGTAATCACAATTCGCTTGCTGGATCTCGAATCTTTGCAGGAACGCTACGGCTGACTCCATACACTGTTGGTGCATTTGAGTTAGGGAGTCTAGTCCAACCTCAGGTTCTATGGTCATGTAGGTCTCTCGGAACAGTCTTTTCATGGTTGGCTAATTGGCAACAGTACTAGTTTCTCTGTCTTGAATACCAATTGAAAGCCGCGCTCGACAAGAATGTCCTAAAGAGCTTCAACTTTAGGATGTCATGTTCTCGTACTGGCCATATTGGACTTTGAATCAGGCCATATGGGTCATCGCGTCGTCCTTGGTCTTTCCCGAGAAGGTCGTAAAGACGATATTCTTAAACCCTTGAGGGAACGAGTATTGTTCCATGCTGTCTGGATATGAGGCACGGTAATACATATTCTGATCGCCTCTTCCTGTTTTCTCCCGCACGATTCCTGAGATAAGCTGACGTAGATCAGCCGCTGTTACTGGGGGCAAATCTGCATCGTCTTATTGGAACCATTATGCAGCGTGTCTGCGAAGGTTCGGTCCCATGGAGGTGGAATGGAAAATCTCAGTCCTAGTTCCTTTGGCAATTTCGCATCAAGAAAGAGATTAATGGATCCTTTCTGTGCCGCATTCGGGTTGAGGGACCCAAGTGAAGAGGCATAAGCAAGCCCCCTTTTGATGTGTTGTGCGCTATGATACAAGGGGCTTTTGAGACCCTAACTTGGGATTCGCTTTCGACCGTGCATTTGAAGGGATGTATTTTGAGGTTGACTTTAATGGAATCCTTCCTGAGGGAAGATCCAGTAGCTGGTTCTTCTAGGTGAAGGTGAGGACTGGTTCTTCAAGCTGGAGAAGTCGCAAGTCCGTGTTGTCTTGTTTTCCTCTGAGATCTTTGAATTCAGTGAGCCGGTCTAGGTTGTTGTCTTGCTTTCCAGCTTGACTTGCCCTGCTGTGAAAGTATCCACTTCGGTCTTGAATTGGATGTAGAGAGCTTCCATGTTCTTGGTGAGGGAAGCTATTTTTGTTTGAAGTTCAGAGAAGGTATCGACTTTCGTGATGAGGGAGTCAATTTTGCTTTCCACCTCTGCCAACGCGTTGACTCAGTTGGTCAGGCTATCCAGGTCGTCCTTGTTAAAAGTATCATTTCTCCTGACATTTTCCAGCACAGTAACTCTGGTGAGGGTACTCTCGCGGGCTACCCTTAGTTCGGTCATTCTCGAGGAGAGAGACTCCATGTTCATTGGTGTTCCGGCTATGGCGAACACAGGGTTGCTGCGTGATCCTGTCATCTCCGGCTCAAAATGTGGATTTCTAAATTTTTCTAAGGTTTGCTCCAAGCTTAGGGCACCACAAGCCACGCTGTTATGGGGTTGAAATTACAGAGCCTTATGCTTGGAACAATTGCCGTGCGGCTTGTCATAGATCAAACTGCCTGTCTTCCCAATGGTGCAAGCGAAGAAAAAGAACGGCCACTCCATATTTCCCACTAGGCGTGCCAATGTTTTGGCATCGCTTCCAACTGGCTAGAAAGTAGTACAAATAGTGAAATTTAAATTATAGAAAAGTAAATTTGTCAAGACCCACCGGGAGTTAAACTCCTTTAATCCGAAGTAAATCCTACGGGGATCACCACAAGGGAACTTCTTACCCAAAACTCCCTTGAAATGAACAACCCTTCCTACAAACTAACTCAGCACTTCCATGAATAATTTGAATCAACCCCCAACTCCTAGAGCCATCCTGCACCCCAAACCTTGTACATTTCACAAAAAATTAAACTAAGCTAAGTTAGGGTAATAAGAGAAAATCTACATAGATGAGATACCTAAGTAAAATTGCTAGCGTCAGCGGATTAGTTGGCTCCGACTCGTCTTCTATACACACGACCTCGTCTCAATAACCCTGCAATACTATGCATTTGAAAACGAAGGGTCTATAGAAAAACATTTAAAAACAGGACGTTAGAGTGAGTGGACAAAAGAATATTCAAGCCCAAGAAAATAATCGATTTATGCTCTCCCTTTGAATTTCCAGAAAATCCATGTGCACGCATCGTTAGGAAAGAATTCCAAATAATCATTTTGAAATTCAAAACATAATATGCCAATCTCATTGGCTTAAAAATCAACATTAAAAATAGGGGAAGAGGTTTCACCATGACGGAGAGTCTCTCAGACTAGGGTCCGAAACTTTAAGGCTACTAAGTAATATGACGACCTTTCATGGCGGAGAGATTCCACCATGACGATGAGCCTCTCAGGCTAGAGTCAGAACCCTTTAGGGCTACTATTGCTCCGCTCCACTTCCTCAAGTGGTGGGGCCTGTATGGCTAGCTAGCATCTTTATATATATAACGACCATTCATGGTGAAGAAAACAAGCAAATAAGAAAAGTCATTATTATATGACTCATTCCCTGTAAATTAAAACATCCCAATCATGCATAAAGCACTGTTCTCCGACCATCCTAAAAACTATGGCCATAAATAATTTAATTCCAAATGCAATCAACATAACATTAATTCCAGCCGACATAACAAAGGAGCTTACGGAAGGAGAGCAACCCACCTTCCTGGCCCCACCGGCTCATTAAAACAATAAATTCATGTTTTTTGTAAATTTTCATAAATATTTGAGCATTCACGCTTTAAAATAAAAAGTTCCACTCACAGACTTAGGCCTTAGCTTGACGAAATCCAAATCACTTCTCAAGCGATAACTCTTCATCTCCAGTTCAACGAATAATAGTAAATCTTAATTGTCAAACAAATAATTATTTAAAATTGACAATAACGTTATCCTCGGTCAAAACTCTCAAACTTAATCAACAACAATCTCTGACCTTCAACAATAGCTTAGTAGTCCTTAAAATATTTCTTAAACCTTAACCAGTAAAAACTGATGACCGGAATAATATTTTATTATCCGCCGATAATATTAAACTTGAAAAATTCTAAAACATAACCAAAACTCCTTCAAAAATTACCAAATTTAAACCACAGACTCCTCTCATTTTGTACTATTTATTTGGTATGAAAAATTACCCAAAAAGTGGCGGCACCGCCGCCAGCTCCCTTCGTCTTATCATTTGGAACGATTTTCTAGTTTAACTCGAAGCCCAATTCAGCCTCTAACTAGGCCAATCGAACAAAAATGTAAAAACTCGAAATTTGTTTTTAAACTTCATAACCTCGATTCTCCCTCCATACTCTAAATCAATTCATCAAACTTTAGGGGTGAGTAGTACTCTTAAAACTCATTCTAACCATATATAGAACTCAAAAATTGGTGGCCTGAGGAGGGAGAAATCCGATCTAGATCTTTTACTGTATACTCGGTAATCAACTTGAATTTTCTCTTAAATCATGAAGAGATAGGTCGAAAAGCTTACGTAGAATTGAAGTAGACTCAGAGGCGCTCCTTTTGGGACCAGTGTGGTAGCCTGAGGTGGCCTGGATCGGCGGCGGCGACGCCGAGATGCTCCTGCAGAAATCTGCCCTATTTCTGGGTTTTTAGGCTATTTATTGCATTTTTACGAAATTACCCATATACCCCTAGATTCAGACCCTTATAACTCCTTCATACGAACTCCAATTTAAGAGTGCTACATGTCCACAAACTCGTATCGACGTCCTCTACAATTTTCATGAAGAAAGTTTAGAAGTCTGACCTCCAACTCCAACTATCCTGGAGATCTCACCATGGATTCATAATCAGCATCCTTTAACTGACCCATTTTATAATTCAATAATCAAATAAACACCCAAAAATTCCATGCATTTAGTGACACAATTTAATCACTAAAATTCCTCATCTGAACCACAACATCCCGTTGACCACAATGCTAGGGCCAACGACTTTTATTCGACCCAAACCTCGAGGAATAAAAATATTAGAATCGTAATTTAACGCTTTACTCAACTGCAATGTCTGCCCTAATAAATTTTATTTGTCGATTACTATATCATTTATCTTCTCATTTCTCTCAACTTTTCATTTTTATGGGCCACTTATATTAGTATCTGAATCGTTTATCAAAATTCTCCCACTCAAATACTTTCTTCTTTTACCCATGGTCTACACCAACTACTCGAAAGCACGATAATGTTATCAAAACACAACCAATAGGCATCAAATTCTCAACTTAACTTTTTCACCATAGCCCAAAATAAATATCTCATTAACGAGTTTCCAACACGTAAATCAATTCAATTTCCCGTTATATAAAACTTGCTTTTCTATCACATGAACTAAAAGACTTTTAATATCCTTTCTGACTTTTCAATTCTAAGAGTCTCGCAACTCGGATACTAAGGACTCGTCTTAGTCTTCTACAACTCCATCCTTACCAACTTTCATGACAGTCTCCCAGACATGAATCAAATGTTTCGCTCTATGGGCATTTTCACATGATGCTCAAACAACATGAAAGAATATGCATTCCTAACTCATAACTCTATTCCAAATCTCAAATAGTCACGCAAACACACAAAAGGAAATCACCAATTATTTACCTTTTCCTTTCGGGAACTCTCTAACAGGTCGGCGTACTGAGACATAGTCTTGAAGATGCAGACTTTTATGCACCCGGTCCATAAATACAATAGGAACTACTAACTTATATCCCTAATAACACAGAGTGTCTCAAGCATTAAATGCCGTTGGATCCGCCTCGGTCGGACCATCACTCTATAGACACTAAGTGCTACCAAGTACATGAGGTAGTAACAGGAAGCGATAACCTAAGGTTTTGATACCAACTGCAAGACCCACCCCTAGTTAAACCCCTTTACCCCGAAATAAATCATGCGGGGACCACTACAAGAGAACTTCTTACTGAACTCCCCTTGAAATGGACAACCTTCTTACAAACCAACTCAGTAATTCCATGAATAATTTAAATCAACCCCCAACTCTTAGAGCCATCCTGCTTCCCAAACTACAACTACGCTTCACAAAAAATTAAACTAAGCTAAGTTAGGGTAATCAAAGCCAATCTACATAGATGAGATACCTAAGTAAAATTGCTTGCGTCAGCGGATTAGTTGGCTATGCCTCGTTTTCTGTACGCACGACCTCCTCTCAGCAACCCTGCAACACTAGGCATTTGAAAACGAAGGGCCCATGGGAAAACATTTAAAGGCATGACGTTAGAGTGAGTGGACAAAAGAATATCCAAGCGCGAGAAAATAATCGATTTATGCTCTCCCTTTGAATTTTTAGAAAATCCATGTGCACGCCTCGTTGGGAAATAATCCCAAATAATCATTTTGAAATTCAAAACATAACATGCCAATCTCATTGGCTTAAAAATCAACATTAAAAATAGGGGAAGAGGTTTCACCATGACGGAGAGTCTCTCAGACTAGGGTCAGAACCTTTAAGGCTACTAAGTAATATGACGATCCTTCATGGCGGAGAGATTTCACAATGACGATGACCCTCTCGGGCTAGAGTCAGAATACTCAAGGGTTATTATTGCCCCGCTCCACTTCCTCAAGTGGTGGGGGCCATATGGCTAATTAGCATCTTTATATATATGACGACTCTTCATGGTGAAGAAAACAAGCAAATAAGAAAAGTCATTATTATATGACTCATTCCTCGTAAATTAAAATATGCATCTCATGCACAAAGCAGGTTCTCCAACCGTCCTCAAAACTATGACCATAAATAATTTAATTTCAAATGCAATCAACGTAACATAAATCCAGCCGTCATAACAAAAAAGCTTACGGAAGGAGAGGAACCCGCCTTCCTAGCCCCACCAGCTCATTAAAACAATAAATTCATGTTATTTGTAAATTTTCATAAATATTTGAGCATGCACGCTTTAAAATAGAAAGATCCACTCATAGACTTAGGCCTTAGCTTGACGAAATCCGAATCGCTTCTCAAACGATAACTCTTCATCTCTTATTAACAAATAATAGTAAATCTTAATTGTCAAATGAATAATTATTTAAAATTGACAATAACGTTATCCTCGACCAAACCTCTCAAACTTAATCAACAAAAATCTCTGACCATCAACAATAGCTTAGTAGTCCTTAAAATATTTCTTAAACCTTAACCGGTAAAAACCGATGACCGGAATAATATTTTATTATCCACCGATAATATTAAACTTGAAAAATTCCAAAACCTAACCAAAACTCCTCCAAAAATTACCAAATTTAAACCATAGTTTCCTCTCATTTTATACTATTTATTTGGTATGAAAAATTGCCCAAAAAGTGGCAGCACTGCCGCCAAAAATTTCGGCAACCTCCAATCGTCACCAAATTTTAACAGTAGCTTCGTCTCATCATTTGGAACAACTTTTTAGTTCAGCTCAAAGGCCAATTCAGCCTCTAACTAGGTCAATCGAATAAAAATGTATAAACCCGAAATTTGTTTTTAAACTTCAAAACTTTAAATCTTTGATTTTCCTCCACACTCCAAATCAATTCACCAACTTTATGGGTGATTAGTACTCCTAAAACTCATTCTAACCATATATAGAACTCACAAATTGGTGACCTGAGGAGGGATAAATCCGATCTAGATCTTCTACTGTACACTCGGTAATCATCTTAAAATTTCTCCTACATCATGGCAAAATAGGTCGAAAAGCTTACGTAGAATTGAAGTAGACTCAAAGGCACTCCTTTTGGGACCTGTGCGGCAGTCTGAGGTGGTCTGGATCGGCAGCCGTGAAGCCGAGAAGCTCCGGCAGAAATCTGCCCGATTTCTGGGTTTTTTGGGCTATTTATAGCCTTTTTTATGAAATTACCCATATACATCTATCTTCAGACCCTTATAACTCTTTCATACGAACTCTGATTTGAGCGTGCTACATGTCCACGAACTCGTATCGACGTTATCTACAACTTTTATGAAGAAAGTTTTCTCAAATTCTCGATTTTACGAAAAGTCAACTTTACGGTCATTATACGGTTAAACAGTTACTTTAAATGGTTAAAGACCAAAGTAACTAACCGTAAAATAATTCTAGGATCATGGTGTGACTAAATTACAGAAAAAGTAAATGGGTTGCGAGCGTGCCACAACACGGATGTGGGAATGTTAAGAGGTTGTGCACCACCTAGCTTCGCTTCAGAAGACTATATTACATGCGTCACCTTAGAGGAATAATTTACGAGCGGTCTACCACTCTTTCTATCGATACTCATGTAGATACTAACAGAGCAACCAAAAATAGGGGCAGGGCGCTGTTGGAGATATGCGAGCCACTTGCCGAGGATGGTTCTGGGGAACCGAGTTGTTGGATGCTAATGCAAGATCTTTTAGCGTCAGGTTGTGATCGACGAGGTCAGATCTGTTTGTAGTTGTAGAGTTGTTTGTTTGTAAAAGTTGTTGATTGAATGATTATGTTTTGAGTCTGATCCCCGAACCCTGTATATATACTGACTTGAAGTATAATTGATAAGGATGCAGACTTTGTTCAATCTAAGCAGGTTTCTAATACCGTAATTGCACAAAGATTCGTTTTACTTGGCCATGAAGTAACTGAGATGACGCAGTCCCAATCACAACCGGCTTCACCTAGGTCACCAGTACTGACCTAATAGTACTGTAGAGTCCCATGAGGATTTCATTGCCAGAGTCCTGCACATGCACGCGAGGCGGCTTTCGCACTTGGATTTCGCCTCGCCTACCCTCTTGGGCCGAAACTGAAAAAGTTTCTTATTGGGCCACTAGTATTGGTCCAAATGTTATCCCAAATTGATTAATTTCAGACCCAATGTTTATTTGGCTCAAACAGTTTTGTTCAAATTATAACTGTTGTTAAGCAAGAAATTTGATTTTTACGGTATAAATTTTGGCCTAAGATGGAAACAATACTTTATGTTGGTAGGCTAAATAAGGATTTTAAAGAGAAATGTTTTTTATAGGTTATTTACGTTTGACTTTATAGCCTACGGGGAAGGATGTTCTAAGTAAGAGTTTTAAAGAATTATTAGGTATAAGTAAATCGTACGATTTAAAATAAATGCATAATTTAAATTGTATTAATAACTGTTTTTGAATTTAATATCATTTATCTCTCATTATCTCTTAAAATTAACCCAAATGTAAGCAAACATAACCACCACATGTGGTCGAGTTGGTAAAAGCCTAGGTTCGAATCTTAGATTCGAATCTCACCGACGCTAATTGGAGTTAAATTCTATTTTATTCTTGGTAGCTGATCAGAGGGAAGGAAGCGTTATGACATGATGTCTCGATGTAAATTAGTCTATGGACCAAGAAAGCCTTTAAGAATATAGTGTTTGATACTCTCATAAACAAAAACAAAAATGTAACTAGTGGTGGAAGCTAGTGAAAAGTTTTTTTTTGGATTCTAATTTGCCGACCACCAACATATGTTAGTCATAATGACCCATCAATGAGAGAGAGAGAGGGTGGAGAGAGAAAGTAGAGAAAGAGGGTGAGATTTGAAAAATTATGACTAACATGACAATATTTGATTGATTGGTCCTTATGACCAACAAATGTTGGTTGTGAGACCCCGAAATTTTAATTTAATTTTCCGACACACTTAGGGTTTAATTCCGATTACTTTTCAGTACGTCGTCATTACGTCTAACGTTTTTACGTTAAGACACACGTCGCCACATGGGTGAAAGTATTTACGGAATATTTTCCGGCACTTCACGTAATTTTTTGGTACGACTTTTACGTTTAAATTCGATGTTTGGTTATTTGAAATGAATTTTCGAAAATGGTTTTGGTTTTGAAATTATTTTGGGAATTGAGATTAAATCGTGGCCGTTGATTCGATCGACGAATGGTGGCCACTCGTTTTTCTTTAAAACCTTAACTCTTTCCTTTTCTCCTTACTTTCCTTCTTCTCTCCTTCCTTTTCCTTCACTTTCCCTTTCTGTTTCTCTTTCCTTTTCGAGCGAAGCAGCTCTCTCCTCCCTCTCTCTTCGACAGCAGCTCAGCTGCACCTCCACCAGCGCGCGTCGTGCCTCACCGCCGCCTCCAACCGCTTCGCCTCGCCCCGGCGACCTAGCCTAGACCACCAGCGACGCCAGCGCTGCCCAGCAACGAGGAGAAGCTCGGATCTACTGTGCAACACAGATCGAAGAGAACCAGAGCTTTTGGAGAGCTAGGAAGCTCCCAAGCGCCACCAGGAGCTGCCCAGGAGCAAGGAGGAGGAAGGAGGAGCCCAGCGGAGCTCCGCCGGAGGAGGTTCGCCGGAAAAACAGTGGAGGAAGCCCTAGGTATGGATTCTTGATCTTTTCCTTCGATTGAATTGTTGTTGGATAGCCTAGGATGTGTAGAAGTGAGTTTTGCAAGCCTAGGGACTCGATTTGGCCGGAAAACCAGCCAAATCCGGCGAAGGAACCGGTCGGGTTTTTACCGTGTCAGTTTTACTTTTACCATTTACCCAGGGGCAGAGTTACCAATTTGCCCCTGACTGTTTGAAATAATTACTGTTACTGTTTTACTGTTTACTTTTACTGTTTTACTGTTATAGTTTTACTTTTACAGTTTACTTTTTACTGTTTACTTTGACCGGTTGACTTTGACCGGTTGACTATTTGACTTTGACTTTGACCGGTTGACTTTTGACCGTTGACTTTTTGATGGTTGACTTTTTGACCGTTGACCGTTGACTTTTACTATTTCAAAGTTGACTTTTAACTTATGCCGTAGAACACCTATTTTACGTTTTCGAACACTACGGATAAACGTTTTAAAGACTTTTAGTTTATAAACGTGGCAAAAACGACGTAAGTACTGAATAAGAAATAATCCCGACTTCTCGCCGGTTCGAGAATCGGAGTGTCAAACAAGTCAAACCCTAATGTCAGAAAGATAAACAAAGAATGTTTATCAAGTCTTAGTCGTAGTTAGTAGATACTCGAATTACTTATACCTGACTATCACTGTTGTCTCACCCACAGAGTCAGGAGCTCGTCTACGCAGACTTCAGGAGGACCAGGAGTTGGAGCGCAGCCAGCTGTACCATCATACCAGGTAGGGGGAGCACGCCCAATGGGTGAGCCGAAACCCTCTTGGGTCGGCGGCTCTTTCACTTTATATTTATTAAATACTGATGCATTGTTTTAAGCTTGACCACATGCTTCTTATAGCACTTGGTGTGTGTGTGTGAGTTTTGGATCGAAAGTAGTACCGTCGTCCTGATTTCCGGTGCTTGGCCTGAGAGCGACGGGACCTAGTATTCTAGCACTCCTGCGGTGTCGATGACCGTAAACCTCCGGAGGGGCTATGCCCTGTTTATTTTATTCATTTATCCCGCTTACACTCGTCTCGTACAGAGTAAAACGTGACGTAAGTGTGGCCTGCTATTTGTTGGGCGTTAGCTGGAAATGGACGCTCTCGCTATTCTGCTCACTCGGGCGCTTAGATAGTTGGCCCCGGTTTGCAGTGAAGACAAACCCGGGATTTCGGCCGCTCAGATCCAGAGAGTTCTTTCATATGTGGTCACATGTTTTACCGAGCTTTGTGTGCGTGGCGTGCTTTTACATTTCCACATGCTCTTTCGTACTTACGAATACCTACATATACATATATACGAAATGTTTTCTCATGGGTTTTAAACCCCGACTTGGATGGCTTTGGCCCCATTTGGGTTAGCGAGGACGAGTTGCTCACCTCTACATCTTTTCAGGTCTACAGCACCCATCACTAGAGGAGCTGGACTAGATCACAGAGCGCCGACGGTCATCGTGCACTTTCGATTCCTAGGACTCCCATTCTGGTGTGGTTTTCATGTTTCTTGATTTCCGTATTTTCTGATGTTGTAATCTGTTGGATACTTTGAGACTCTTTTCGGGCCCATTGTTTCGAGACTTTTTCATGTACTATTTCTGTCTCCGGTATTTTTCCATTATCTTCCGCTTGAAAAACATTTGTATGCTACTCTGATCATTTGTCATTCTGTATTTGACATTCATATTATTATTCATGTGTTGTTTGTTTCATTCATAGCCTTGTGGTTTCGGTCCAGAGGGTCATCAATACGTCGAAAGACGTATTGATCACTCGCTAGATCGGGATTACGGCGGTTACCGTCGTGTTCCGGGGCCGAGAATAGTCCCCGGGATGCGACATTGGTGGTCGACAAATTAGAATCCGTTTTTTTTCTCATGTTCATAGGATAGGTTGGGTGGAAGATAGAAACGAGACCCAAGGCCGGCCCTGGGTATAGGCCCAGTAAGCCTACGCCTAGAGCCCCTAAATTGCATGGGCCCCTGAAAAAGATCAAGTTTTATGTGTTTCTTATATGATTTTGTATATCTAATATATATTATAATTGTTTCTTTATATAATTTGAATTAAATTTGCTTCAGTGGAAAAGAGCGTGTTTTTGCAACTTGGACTTCCCAAGTTCGAAACTTGCTAGCACCATAGTCACCATGTTTTTCAATTTTTGTTTGCTGTGCATTTTTTAAGAAGGAATCAAATGCATCCTTGTTTTTATTAATGGAATATTGGTACTCAGTAGTAAAACAAGATTGTTTTTGGTAAGAAGATAGAAGCTGGAATTTTTAGAAACGACAATATAGTGGTTTTTTTCTTCTATAATTGTAAGATCTTTATTTGAATTAATATAGTATTTTTGGTAAATGATATTTGAGATTGCTATATAGTTATGCATGGTTTTAGTATCTATATATTACTTAAACTTACTAATCTATTGTTAAAGAGAAAAGAAATTGTGCGTGTATTTTTTGCCTAGAGCCTCGGAAAACTCATGAAAGATGGCCCTACGGACACTTGAGTAGTATGGGGTCAATTATGACCGTTAGTCGTAGTGTTACACTGCTTTTGCATTAGATCACATCGTAAGTCTGTCTTGACACCTGTCCTTTTCAGTTCCCCTCACACACATAGAGGACGTGGCGCATAAGTATAGCGTCAAACTTGATCGTATACTGCTCCCAAAATAGATCTACAATCCTCACCAAAATAGATTTAAAGCATTACTGATCCCAGTTGCTGTTACAGAAATATGCATAATAATGTTAAATGTGATGGGTGTGGAAGAGACTCAGTTGTTGAATGTGGAGACGTTAGTAAGTGTGAGAAAGATATTATGTCCAGCTGTTGGAGAGGACTTTTTTTTGTTTGATATTATGTTATAGAATCGTTTTGCAAGTTTGTTTTTGAATCTGTATGGCAGGTATTCATCTTTTCCATACTGATCAGTTGATGAAATAGCTGTTTGCTCTTATTAATAGTATAAACAGATAACTGCTCTACTGTCACGCATAACTAATCAACAAAGCCTCCCTAGAAATCATATTGATGGATGAATACACAGACTTCTAGACAATATAATAACATTGTGATAGAGAGAATGAGCGAACCGAGAGAGACTTATGGCCTAGGTGGTGGAAGTTGGAAGTTTTGTTGGTTTTTGAGAGTACATACGTGAGAAAAACAGTTTTAATTTGTTCAGACATTACCAGCTGTTTATAGGTTCAAAGATGCAGCATATTTAGATATATTATATGAGCATCATCTGCATATTGAGGATAGGTACTTCCTCGTTGCTACTACTCTAAGAAAATAATAGTATTCTAAACATCTGTTTGGAAAGAGAGAGGGGGAGAGAGAGATGTCAAGATCATGGGCCGCAGGTTATGAGAAGAGAGAAGAGGCAGTGGCCGTGGCAATAGACAAGGATAAGGGAAGTCAATATGCTCTGAAATGGACTGTCGAACATTTTCTTGCCAAGGGCCAAAGTCTCACCCTTGTGCATGTGAAACAATCAACACCAGGCCTTCCCAATCAAAGTACGTAAATACCTCGCCTCTCTCTCCAGCAAGATTATGATTGTTTTTCATATTAAAAATGCAGTTCTATTTTGTGTATGTAGGCATATGTTGATAATTGTCCATCATTTCTGGTAGCAAGATGAGAGTCAATCACCAAAGTACAAATAACTGAACGTTGTAATAAGTATAACTAATAATCCATGTATTTGCATATAGGCATATTCGATCAATGGTGTATACCTCACAATTGCATATTCCTATGCTGGAAATATCCACCTAGTCGGTGAATGTACCTATCTATGTTGCCTGTTTGCTTTAGAATATTAATATCAATGTTGTCTGTTTGCTCTAGAATGTTAATATTTGTCTAGTATTCTGAATCCTCAATTTTTCCCCTGCTTTTCACTTTTTGGTGCAGCTGTGAGATTAGTTTCTAGTTCTGAAGTAAATGAGGAAGGTTTAAATTTGTGCCAAAGACAATTTGACGCTGAATATAGGGAGTTGTTTCTTCCACTCCGTACGTTCTGTAAGAAAAAACTTGTGAGTGTGCGTAACTAATATGATTAAATTGTTTGTAGTTTTTGTAAAACAACAAATTCTCTTCTCTAACTAAGTTTATACTATCAATAGGTAAGATGCAATGAAGTAATAGTTGAAGGTACTGATGTAGCAAAAGCACTCATCAATTTTACTTCAACACATTCAATTGAGGTTTTGGTACTTGCAGCACCTTCAAAAAGTGGCTTTTTCAGGTGATCATATAAATTTGCTGAAGGTTTCTCATCTATATGTGATTTGGCCCTTTCTGTTGATTAGAATTACTCTTTTTGGTTAATCGCAACTAGATAAAGTAGATTATTTTTACATGCAGGGTTATAATTAATTTGACTTCAACTCATATTTTTGAAACTTACTGATTACATTTCTCCTTTCGTGAATGCCAAAGATCATTTAACAAAACTACAGACATTCCAAGCAGCGTGTCGAAAGGGGCACCGGATTTCTGCACTGTATATGTCATTGGCAAGGGAAAGGTCAGTCATGTGCAAACAGCAACCTCTAAATTACCCCCACAAGCTCGTAAGAAGCAGATACATAACCAAGTCAGCAACATTTCAGACTCAAATGTTTCTCAGTCCATGCGTAACCAGCAACCCAGAGGTTATAACACCTTTGTAATTCTACCATCATGCATGTTGTCACAATGTATTTTTAATTTTTTTTACTTTCACACTAATTCATGTTCTTTTTATTTATACAGCATCAGAGAGTACAAGAAGACAGTACCGGCAGCATCATGACACTGGAATCAAGTGAGAACTGTGATAATTTGATATATATATATATATAATATAAAGTTATGGGAAAAAATAATTTCTAAAGATTAGTGAGAGGACTGACCACACAGATATGCAAATATTTTCTTCCAGGTCACCATTCACCAGAGGAGAAGCTTCAACAAACAAATTATACGAAATGTCACCAGGCAGCAATTTATCATTCACGAGTAGCGGAGGAAGCGCTACCTCTACACAGTCCTTCTCAAGAATCCAGTTCATTGATATGAACTCCTCATCATCATCAACTCAGAGTGGAAAGTCATGGTCATCCCGAAATATCGTAAGACAAATATTATATGAACACAAACTCTAGTTGAGTCAAACACCAATTAACAGAGTGGGAAAAAAGTTTTTATTTATGAGTATTGAGTGATTAGTTGATTACTGTACTAGTAGTGTACTGCAATCAATCAATTGTATGCATGACTGTAGAAATATTTCAGAATCTTAATTTATAATTTTCATTGCCAACTATAGGAAGTAGAAGATGAGATGATGAGAGTCAAACTAGAGCTCAAGAAAACAATGGAAATGTACAATACGGCCTGTAAGGACACTCTAACATCAAAACAGCAGGTAATGATGTGAACCTGCCTCTTCTCCCTTGCAGACACACACACACACACACACACAACCAGAAGGCATTGATTGCATGCAGGTAAGTTCAAGAGTAAAAATAAAATTAAAAGAAAGAAACAAAAAAATTGTTTTCCTATATTTAGTGTAAATTTTATTGGATTTTTTTATATACCTAAAGCAACTTGACCGATGGAAATAGGAAGAAGAACAAAGATTGGAAAGTGCACGCCTAGTTCAGGAGTCTGCATTAGAATTTGTACAGAAAGAGGAAGCAAAATGTAGGGCAGCCATGGACACAGAAAGAGCAGCTAAAAGGATTGCCGAATTGGAAGCAGAGCAAAGGAGGCATGCAGAAATAAAGGGTCTCAAAGAAGCTGAAAAGAGGACGATCTCGCTAGGAGGAAGGAGTTATGATCCGCGGTACAGGAAATACTCGATTCAAGAGATTGAGGCAGCAACAGACAATTTTTCAAAAGCTCTCAAGATTGGAGAAGGTGGATATGGGCCAGTGTATGTAGGTGAGCTGGATCACACAAAAGTGGCAATAAAAGCTCTACGTCCTGATGCAGCTCAGGGACATACCCAATTCCAACAAGAGGTTAGTCACTTTCACATGATGAAAACTCTAACTACTATCTTTCAGATATTTTTACAGAAAATAAACACATCCGAAGGAAAGTGTTTGATTCAGGAGTGAACTTGCACATTGTTGCCAAAAGAGGGAATATCTTGTGTTTAAACAAAAGAAACTAAAAGATTATAGGATGAAAAGGAGAAATAGAATGTCAAAAGCTACGAGCATGAGTTATTGACTGATGAGGGGTTCTTGTATGCAGATTGAAGTTTTGAGCTGCATAAGACATCCAAACATGGTTCTGTTGCTTGGAGCCTGCCCAGAGAATGGTTGTCTGATCTATGAGTACATGGCTCATGGGAGCTTAGAAGACCGTCTGTTTCGACGAGGTAACACACCAGTTATTTCTTGGCAGCAAAGGTTCCGAATAGCCGCAGAAATTGCCACAGGGCTTTTGTTCCTTCACCAAGCCAAGCCAGAACCCTTGGTACACCGTGACTTAAAGCCAGGAAACATTTTACTAGACCATAACTATGTCAGCAAGATTAGTGATGTAGGTCTGGCCAGGCTTGTCCCTCCATCAGTAGCTGACTCAGTCACTCAGTATCACATGACATCAGCTGCTGGGACATTCTGTTATATCGACCCAGAGTATCAACAAACTGGCTTGCTTGGAACAAAATCTGATATCTACTCACTTGGGGTCATGCTTCTACAAATAATAACAGCGAAACATGCAATGGGTTTGACTCATCTTGTTGAGCATGCCATTGAGATAGGGACCTTCGCTGAGATGCTTGACCCCGCTGTTCCTGACTGGCCTGTGGAGGAAGCCTTGAAGTTTGCCAAGCTAGCATTACAATGTGCTCAAATGAGAAGAAAAGACAGACCCGATCTTGCGATGGTCGTGCTACCTGAGCTTAACAGATTGAGAGAACTGGGAAGAGCATTCTCAGATTCCACAAAGCAAGTGAGTTCCATAGTAACGTACAGTTGAAGTAACTGCACTCAATCAGCGTTAAACATCATATTATAATTTTAGGGAGCTCTTCTAGTGAGAACCTCTAGGTTGAGGACTAGTTGAGAACTTTTCGGTTTATCCCGCTTTTCGATCTTATATCCATATCTTAACCGTTCATTTTATAAATATTTATGAGTAGATCATTTCTGCAAATTTTCAACTAAATTGAAAATCGTTAATGACAGGACCCACCCCGGGTTAAACCCCTTTAACCCGAAGTAAATCCTGCGGGGACCACCTCAAGGGAACTTCTTACCGAAACCCCCTTGGAATGGCCAACCCTTCCTACAAAACTAACTAAACCGGGTTAGTCAGAGCAGTCTACAGAGATGATTACCCCAAAGAATTTCGAGCAGCAACGGAATGATCGACTATGCCTCGACTCTCGTACGCGCTCGACCTCCTCTCAAGAACCCTGCATCACTGGGCATTTAAAAACGAAAGGCCCAGGGGAGAAACATTTAAACACTGTTAGAGTGAGTGGACGAAAATCAAATATAAAAACTCTATTTCCTTTAATGCTCTCCCAAAACTTTAATGATTCAAATAACATTCATGCATGCCCACAATTACTAAATTTCTACAAACGCATGATAATATAAACCAATAAGGATTATGGGAAGAGTAATATTCACAAACACAATAAGTCTGACCTCTCAGACTAGGGTCGGAGCTAAGAGCTCTGGTTGCGCCTTCACGCTATGCTAGCTATATAAAACGGTAATGGACAACCCTTATAATATCCACCTGACATCTCAGGTGTGTCTGTCCTCTCAGACCAGGGTCGGAGCTAAGAGCTCTAGGTAAAGTGGTAATGGACAACCCTTATAATATCCACCTGACATCTCAGGTGTGTCTGTCCTCTCAGACCAGGGTCGGAGCTAAGAGCTCTAGGTAAAGTGGTGATGGACAACCCTTATAATATCCACCTGACATCTCAGGTGTGTCTGTCCTCTCAGACCAGGGTCGGAGCTAAGAGCTCTAGGTAAAGTGGTGATGGACAACCCTTATAATATCCACCTGACATCTCAGGTGTGTCTGTCCTCTCAGACCAGGGTCGGAGCTAAGAGCTCTAGGTAAAGTGGTAATGGACAACCCTTATAATATCCACCTGACATCTCAGGTGTGTCTGTCCTCTCAGACCAGGGTCGGAGCTAAGAGCTCTAGTAGCGCCCTCACGCTACTCTAGCTAGCATAATCATTGGACAACCCATAAAGGAAATTCACAACAATACTTTACTCAAATACTCTTCCCAAACAAATAATTAAATCTATTCCTCGACATATAAGCGTAAATCCAAATATAATATCCGAGCACCCGAGGAACATATCATAAAAACCATGCAATTATATCAATAATTAAGGCATGCATTCATTTAAAAATAATCTGTCCACTCACAGTACTATTGCGACCTTCCCGCTCGGAAAGCTCCTCGAGCGAAACCCTCGAACTACCCGCGTAGTCGAGCCCGTCTCACGTTCAATCTGAGACTCTCGGCATTTCAGCCGGATTTACTGAATGGCCGGATTGTCACCGGATTCCGGCAACTTGCCGGAATCCTCTGCCGGATTCCGGTCAACTTGCCGGAAATTCACCATAGTTTCCCTCGTTTCTTCGCCTCCAAGTTACGACAACATGCAGTCAAACAACATCCAAATTACAAAACCAAATCCAACTTTAATCCAACACAGTAGCTATTAATCAAGAACACAGAAGCAGCCAGGCCCTTGATTTACCTTTGATCTGTTCCAAAACATGAACTCAGCATCTCACCAGCTCGACTTTCAGAGCTCTAACCCTTCCTGGACGTCCCTCCGGTCACCCTCTGCATCAAGCTAGCACCACACGTCAGCTCCACCTCGGTTTCCCTCCAAACGCCTCTACTGCAGTTAAGCTGCCACCAGGAGGCTAAGAAGGCCACCGAGAGTTCAAAGAACTCGGTCGTCGGAGAAAGAGCACACCGGTCACGCGCCCTAGCGCCGCCCGGATCGCCGGAAATCCGGCGTTGACCGTCGAGTGCAGAGGCGCTAGATCTCCTAGCACGGTGGTTGTCTAGGTGAGCTAAGGGTAGGGATGAGTAGAGGAGGAAGAGAGGAGAAGAATGGAGCTGGTCCGCCGCCCTGGGGTGGCCGGAATCGCCGGCGCCGGGCGAGCACAGTGGAGACCGAGAGAGAGCTCGGGAGGAAGAAAGAGGAGAGAGAAAGGGAAAGGGGAAGACTTTGACCAAGTCTGACCCGTGCCCCTATTTATAAGAGGACAGACGGCCCAGATCTTCCCTCTTAAGATCTGACGGCTCAAATCAAACTTCATTCTTTTACCATTTACTGTTTACTGAATTACCAAAGGTAATTTCCTTATTACCGAAACTTCCAAAATTCGTAGAAAATAAACCGAAGCCCCGAAAAATAATCCGAAAATACCGAGAGACTCGTGTCGACACGTACTACCACATCGAGTCATCAATTCAGGTATTTGGAGTACTTTTAAAAACTCGAAAATTAACTCGAGCGATAACTTATCGAATTACCGATCGCCATTAAAAGTCCTCGGTAACTCGTGAATCTCCGTGAAAGATAACTTTTATTAACTTCAAAAGATTCGGGGTGTGACAATTCTCCCCACCTTATAAAAATTTCGTCCTCGAAATTTCTATACTCGAAGTCCAACACTGTGGGGAATAGTACCACTTACAAACAATAATATTGCTCTCCAATGCCAACTTCCTTCTGAGAACTCTTCTGAGACGCCTTGCGAATAACATTGTCAAAACCCTAAACACCTGCCTTTTACAATCAACCTCCTTACTGATCCTCCTTAAAAGCCAACTTCCAGTACTAACCAGAAGTCTAATGACATAGGATGTAAGGTAGTAAACTTATTCTCGTATCAAGGACCTACGTGACCTTAGACATCCATTATAACCTCAGGATACCCCAACACATTCCTCAACTCATGTAACCTTGTCACATGTCACATTTAACCAACGTAGTACTCATTCCTACGTGGATGATAACCTCCAAAACTCCCTCATTTTTCTGACACCCGACCACACTTCTCGGGTCAAAACTAAAACATCTAAAGTCTTACCGTGGGTCACAATGATTTTCTCTTGAATCATTGAAAACTGATTCACCGAATTCTTACTGTACTTCATCTCGTTTATGAGGTGGAATACGACACTGACTATCACTGATCCGCCATCTGTAATCCTCCGATATCAATATACAACGTGGGGTCAACACCCATGACAACATGCCCACAAGAAAAACCATGACGACTTGTGTTACACAAGCCCTCACCTCATTTGAACCAGGCTCCCTGATCTGGTTTACGCTTTCTAAAAAAAAAACATTCTGTCAAGTTGTCCTGTTGTAGAGTAATTGTCTTCCCTTACTCTATCCTTACTCAAACCACTGACACACACAGGACACGAACTGCCATGAATTCTTTTGCGTAAAACCAAAACCATAGCCTCTAAATCAGGGAGATACTAGTCTCCAGACATCGAGATCCCACAATACTTACTCCTCGCATGAAGACAACTTGTCAGGCTACACACTGCTCACGTAACTATACTGACCACACAAATCCGGACATTTTTACTCACAAGCCAAACATAAAATCGCTTGCTCAATTGTCACCTCGTGGAACTACAGCGTACTTTACCACGGTAATACCTCACCGTACTACTCATAGGTGAGGTACCACTGACCTCCCCATCTCTTACTTTAACCTGGAATGACGCATAGTGCAGAACCTGCACTTCAACCATAACTGTGCGTCTATTAAACATTATCCATAACACAATCTGGAATAGACTTATCAATAAAAGGATTCCAGAACCTTAACCGCTCAACTAGGATAGTTCATTCACAGATGTCTCCATTACCAAATCGTCTGGCCATAACCGACAAATCTGGACATTTAACTAGGTCGGACATCTTACATAAAATTCAGTGCCACTGGTGCACACCCAAAGGAACCCTTGATCAAAGTATCGGGAATCAATTTCACCAAACTTAACCACACTGATCACAAGGCATCAAATCATTAAGGCACAATTCACCAAATGCCATCACCGTACTGGCGCGTAAACACCACAGAGTCAACTTGTACTACTAGACAGTCTCTAACAAACTGTCCCCCTTGCTCTGCAAGTCAAGCATCTATCGCATCATCTAAACGGTAAGATTCAAAATGAACGACGACTTACCTGCACAAGGAAATCAAACTACCACTTCAGATCCTAATTTATAAGATCCACTGTCACACATTAACATCCCCTCAGATCATAACTTAATCTGAACGTAGTTTAATCACTCTACGGTTTCCGATGGAGTGTTGCACAACTTAATGACATACCTTACCAATCTCAGTAACAATTACTACCAAACTTAGGCTCGTAACACTCTTTGAATCATCAAGGGAAACTTTTCCTAGTTCCACTGCATTTCATACTCACCGAAATGTTGACAATTTCGAGAGTCACCTCCAATGACCTTTCTTGCTACCACTCTACACTCGTGGCGCCAAGAACTGCCGCTAGGTCAAAAATTCCTAACAAGTAAGGTCACTACTCAAATGACCAATGACCATAGCAATGCCAACAAAACTTTAATCCTCTCAGGATTTCCTTAAATTAACCCCAATAATTGATCTCCCAGATCTTAATCCTCATTTCACAGATCGAATTGAGAATATTTCCTGTCACTGCAGTGGGTGTAATTTATGAACCCCAAACACAACTAAGTACACCTTCAGCTACAATACTTGATTAAACCACAACCAGTGAGTTCAAAAATTCCCATGCCATCAACTCAGTTAATCGCCCTCACGGAAACCAAGTGTCATAACGGACGACTTTGGTTGCAGGTTGAAGCTTGACCATCTACAATCATTCTCACTCCTATTCAACGATTCAGTAGACCTTACCCCACTGCTGTCACTTCACCTTTTCCGTGCATTTATCTCAGAAAACAGCCTTCCACCTACTAACGACATTAAACCATTTAATTGACGTTTTACACAGAAACTTCTAACCAAACGTCTTTAATCTCCGTTCTCAAAAAAAAAAAAAAAAAAATGGAACTCTCATGACACATTCCTAAAATGATGTCATCACCAGCCTTAGTCACTTACCTGGTGTCATTCTGACCACACACCGCTACACACAATACTTATGCCTTACCAGCATGTGTTACTCAAATTTCAATTTACCACTTCCCTACACAAGAAGGTACACGTGTTCATGTGGGGTATACCCTTGTACATCGTCAGCCGTCGAAACCGTGTCGTTTACACAACGACCGGTTCCAACGCCACAATTAATATAAAGTCCATCAAGACTCGTATCACTGTCTCCGATACCCCCAAGCACTCTGGGTCCATGACCCGGTGGTCTGTTGCCACTTCCGACAAGTTCCTTTAAATTTCAAACCCAATTACCTTTAGCTACAACTGGTAACACTCGTTCGATTTGTAAATCGGACTCTAACACAGCCAACCTGGATACCCTTCCACAGGTGTACTAATTATCATACTTTGACCAAAAGTGGATAGCTCACCTTATGGTCGACATGAGCCCCAAGATCTGGTGACACGATTTAATTTCTACCCTCACGATAAATGGCCCAAAGACCATTGTCACCAACCATTCAAATCACGCTTGGACTCACCAACAAATCAAATCTTTCTAGTACCCAATCGTGGGTGGCTGGAGCGAAGAGATTCTAGTCGTAGCTGACGACAACAATGTCAGCACCAAAGGTGACCCAAGCCATTAGTTTCAGTGGATGTCCCACAAAGCGTCGAGGGACCAAACCAGCCTGTACTTCCTTAACATTTCCAGCAGTGTCACATCATGGACTCGTCACCCGAAACAAGTCCATTGATCACAAAATAACCCCACTCAACTTTCCTTGAGTCATTCCACTTTCATATGTCCGTTGGTTTCTCTGAAACCACACTAATGACGAACCTCAACAAAATCGTGGCAATCGTCAAATCTTAATATTCATCCTCTCAGAATAATCGCGTTAGGCGACTTCAGCTCCTTTTTCCATCACAGGATGCAACATCTTCCAGTAACTCGTACGACTCTTCACTGCTAAGAGCCTCATAACACGAACACCCAAGCCTTGTCTTAGGCTCCTACAGCATCCCTGTCAACAACCATGACAGCCTTCCAGGTGTGAATTAACTGGTTCACCACCGAATACTCACACAAATGTTCAAGCTCGTTAAATAGCGTGAGTTTCCGCTCGATCCCCAGCTCAAATCTCAATAAATCTTTTTAAAACAAATCCTTGGGGAACTATAAAACAAATACGTAACGAGCTTACCTTGTTCCTTACAGGAACTATCTGTGAGGTCGCGCGTACGAAGGCATAGTCTTGAAGATTCAAACGTTGATAGGACCACTCGGTCCATGAATCAACCAGGAAGTACTAACCCATATCCTTAATAAACACTAAGCGTCCAAGCATAAAATGCCGATGGATCCGCCGCGGTCGGACCATCACTCTATAGACGCTAAGTGCTACCAAGTACATGAGGTAGTAACAGGAAACGATAACCTGGCTCTGATACCATTGACAGGACCCACCCCGGGTTAAACCCCTTTAACCCGAAGTAAATCCTGCGGGGACCACCTCAAGGGAACTTCTTACCGAAACCCCCTTGGAATGGCCAACCCTTCCTACAAAACTAACTAAACCGGGTTAGTCAGAGCAGTCTACAGAGATGATTACCCCAAAGAATTTCGAGCAGCAACGGAATGATCGACTATGCCTCGACTCTCGTACGCGCTCGACCTCCTCTCAAGAACCCTGCATCACTGGGCATTTAAAAACGAAAGGCCCAGGGGAGAAACATTTAAACACTGTTAGAGTGAGTGGACGAAAATCAAATATAAAAACTCTATTTCCTTTAATGCTCTCCCAAAACTTTAATGATTCAAATAACATTCATGCATGCCCACAATTACTAAATTTCTACAAACGCATGATAATATAAACCAATAAGGATTATGGGAAGAGTAATATTCACAAACACAATAAGTCTGACCTCTCAGACTAGGGTCGGAGCTAAGAGCTCTGGTTGCGCCTTCACGCTATGCTAGCTATATAAAACGGTAATGGACAACCCTTATAATATCCACCTGACATCTCAGGTGTGTCTGTCCTCTCAGACCAGGGTCGGAGCTAAGAGCTCTAGGTAAAGTGGTAATGGACAACCCTTATAATATCCACCTGACATCTCAGGTGTGTCTGTCCTCTCAGACCAGGGTCGGAGCTAAGAGCTCTAGGTAAAGTGGTGATGGACAACCCTTATAATATCCACCTGACATCTCAGGTGTGTCTGTCCTTTCAGACCAGGGTCGGAGCTAAGAGCTCTAGGTAAAGTGGTGATGGACAACCCTTATAATATCCACCTGACATCTCAGGTGTGTCTGTCCTCTCAGACCAGGGTCGGAGCTAAGAGCTCTAGGTAAAGTGGTAATGGACAACCCTTATAATATCCACCTGACATCTCAGGTGTGTCTGTCCTCTCAGACCAGGGTCGGAGCTAAGAGCTCTAGTAGCGCCCTCACGCTACTCTAGCTAGCATAATCATTGGACAACCCATAAAGGAAATTCACAACAATACTTTACTCAAATACTCTTCCCAAACAAATAATTAAATCTATTCCTCGACATATAAGCGTAAATCCAAATATAATATCCGAGCACCCGAGGAACATATCATAAAAACCATGCAATTATATCAATAATTAAGGCATGCATTCATTTAAAAATAATCTGTCCACTCACAGTACTATTGCGACCTTCCCGCTCGGAAAGCTCCTCGAGCGAAACCCTCGAACTACCCGCGTAGTCGAGCCCGTCTCACGTTCAATCTGAGACTCTCGGCATTTCAGCCGGATTTACTGAATGGCCGGATTGTCACCGGATTCCGGCAACTTGCCGGAATCCTCTGCCGGATTCCGGTCAACTTGCCGGAAATTCACCATAGTTTCCCTCGTTTCTTCGCCTCCAAGTTACGACAACATGCAGTCAAACAACATCCAAATTACAAAACCAAATCCAACTTTAATCCAACACAGTAGCTATTAATCAAGAACACAGAAGCAGCCAGGCCCTTGATTTACCTTTGATCTGTTCCAAAACATGAACTCAGCATCTCACCAGCTCGACTTTCAGAGCTCTAACCCTTCCTGGACGTCCCTCCGGTCACCCTCTGCATCAAGCTAGCACCACACGTCAGCTCCACCTCGGTTTCCCTCCAAACGCCTCTACTGCAGTTAAGCTGCCACCAGGAGGCTAAGAAGGCCACCGAGAGTTCAAAGAACTCGGTCGTCGGAGAAAGAGCACACCGGTCACGCGCCCTAGCGCCGCCCGGATCGCCGGAAATCCGGCGTTGACCGTCGAGTGCAGAGGCGCTAGATCTCCTAGCACGGTGGTTGTCTAGGTGAGCTAAGGGTAGGGATGAGTAGAGGAGGAAGAGAGGAGAAGAATGGAGCTGGTCCGCCGCCCTGGGGTGGCCGGAATCGCCGGCGCCGGGCGAGCACAGTGGAGACCGAGAGAGAGCTCGGGAGGAAGAAAGAGGAGAGAGAAAGGGAAAGGGGAAGACTTTGACCAAGTCTGACCCGTGCCCCTATTTATAAGAGGACAGACGGCCCAGATCTTCCCTCTTAAGATCTGACGGCTCAAATCAAACTTCATTCTTTTACCATTTACTGTTTACTGAATTACCAAAGGTAATTTCCTTATTACCGAAACTTCCAAAATTCGTAGAAAATAAACCGAAGCCCCGAAAAATAATCCGAAAATACCGGGAGACTCGTGTCGACACGTACTACCACATCGAGTCATCAATTCAGGTATTTGGAGTACTTTTAAAAACTCGAAAATTAACTCGAGCGATAACTTATCGAATTACCGATCGCCATTAAAAGTCCTCGGTAACTCGTGAATCTCCGTGAAAGATAACTTTTATTAACTTCAAAAGATTCGGGGTGTGACAGTTAAGACATTCATAAGTGTGATTTACCAATTATGAACTTGAACGGTTCATGTTTAACAGATTTGGTTCGTCCATTGATTTGATCTAAAACTAGTACTTAACGATCACCAATTTGGCTAAAATTTTGTATGATTGATCTACTTATATAAATCTACAACTTTAACGGTTAAGATGTTAAATTTTGATCAAAAAGTTGGTCTAATAAGTAATAAACCGAAAAGTCCTCAACTTAGAGGTCCTCATTAGAATGGATCCCTATAATCTTATGTGATATATATGTCATGTTCTTCAAAGAATAATCTCTGTTCTTTTATATTTAGAAAGTGATGAATCATTCCCAACCCGGAGACGCCAGTTCCATGAGCACATCATCATATGGAGGAAGAGACAAGAAAGCTATCGATAATCAATGATTCCACAATGAGTTCATCCAGTTGTAAACATGTACAATCAGAATTCATCGATTACGTTTACGTGTAGTGTGAGTTAATTCTTATAGATGGTCGTGTTGGTGAGTCGTGAGTCATGAGTCATTTGGGCTCTTCCATGCATCCCGGTTCAGTTTACTTTTTTCAAGTCGATCTAAACTAATAAAAAATTATAGTTTTAGTAGCACATCTAAATTCGGTGAATACACTTTTTTCTAACATTTTTTTTACTTTTATTTGACTTTATCAACTCATAAATAGACGGACACTTCTTCTATTTTTCTTTTCACGTTCAAAGTGTGTTCATCATTCAGTCTGGTATGGTTGTTCGGTGAGATTATACTTTATATAAGGTACTTGGATATTTAAGGTCCAAGTATGCCATGGCTATTCAGTTTTCATAAATCTACATGGGGAATTGGCCTTTGTGATTTATGGTTTTCGAAACAGAATTGCTCTATCAAATTGCGAAGGGCAGCCACGATCATGACCTAGAAGTTTGCAACTCAAAAATATGGTTGGTTGCTTCTCTCAAAACTCGTTGGTTTTTCAATTCATCATACAGTGGAATTCCTATCCTGTAATCCTTTTCATAACATATACAGTCTGCAACAACCAAAAACGGTATTTGGTTTTATGTGTCAATGCCAACATCAAAAATAACTGAGCGCTCAAAGTAAAATATACAGCCTGCAGGGCTTCTGTCAAGACCCACCCCAGGTTTCCCCTTTAACCCGAAGTAAATCCTGCGGGGACCACATCAAAGGAACTTCTTACCGAAACCCTTTTGAAATGGACAACCCTTCCTACAAACCAACTCAGCACTTCCATGAATATTTTATGTCCGCCCCAACTCTTGGAGCCATCCTGCTTCCCAAGTCGCAACTATGCTTCACTATCCTATTCAACTATCTAAGTTGGGGTAATCAGAGCAGTCTACATAGAAGTTATACCTAAATCAAAATGTGAGCAATAGCGGATTAATTGACTATGCCCCGACTTCGGTACGCGCGACCTCCTCTCAGGAACCTTGCAACACTAGGCATTTGAAAACTAAGGGCACAGGGGAGAAACATTGAAAAATAATATTAGCGCGAGTGGACAAAAATCAAATATGAAAAGGTAAAAATCTTTTAATGCTCTCTCTTTGATTTTCCAAAATTCACATGCACACAACCAATAGAAAATGAATAAATAGATCCCCTTGCTAAATTCATAATTAAAGATGTGGGGTATTAACACCATAACCACGAGAAAACAACTAACCAGCTCTATCCACAAGAGGGTCTATTGACCAGCTCAATCGGAGAGGGTCCCATGACCCGCTCTATTCGGGAGGGTCCAACTGACCAGCTACTATCGAAGAGGGTCCTGACCTGCTCTATCCGGGAGGGTCCTTCCGACCAGCTACCACCGAAGAGAGTCAGACCAGCTACAATCCAAAGATGGTACCATCTCCATCTGGAGAGGGTCCATGCTAGCTAGCAATACATATAAACATATCCTTGAAAATCCTTGAAAACCTCGTGGTAAAATAACTTGAAATCCAAGTCAAAACACCCATGACTTTTCCCCAAATAGATTGGATTTAAAACATTTCCAGACATCTAAAACCAGTTCCCTGACTTTACTTTAAAATCAATAAATCCAAAAGCCAAGTTTCCCCTTTTAAAAATAATCCCACTCCACAACCCAAAATGGTGAAACCGATTTAAAATCAAATTCCAGGAAAATCATTCAACACTCACGGGAAATGTATGAACCTCTTTCCCGGCTCTCTTATCTTTGAAAAAAATAAATCCCCAATTTTCTCAAAATCACCATAAAAACTCAACATGGAGGAAATTTTCATAATTAAAAGAGAAACTCAAGTAAATTCGTTGCATGCAATATATTTAGAAATAAAAGTCCACTCACAGACTTAGGCCTTACCTGAAGAAAACCCGAATTCCTCTCAAGCGAAGTCTGCACAACACGAGCGTCTTCGCGTCCTGTTCCACAATTAATATTAATTTTCCAGACGTTAGAATAAATATTAAATAACATATGCGTACACATTTAATAAGCGTACAGCTCGCTCATCGGCTCCACATTTCTCAAATTGTCAACTAAAAATCTCTTACCTTCCTCAATAACTTAGGAGTCATTAAAAATGTTTCTTAAACATTAACCGGCAATAATCAATGGTCGGAATAATACGTCAATAATACTAACCTTGAAAAATTCCAAAACTCCTCCAAAAATTACCAAATTGAAACCATAGACTCCTCTTATTTTATAATATTTAATAGGCATGAAAAACTGCCCAAACAGTGGCGACGGCCGGCAGAAATTCCGGCCAAAATTCCGGTGACCTCTGATCACCACCAAATTTTAACAGTAGCTTCGTCTCATCATTTGGAACAACTTTCTAGTTCAACTCGAAGACCAATTCGGCCTCTAACTAGGTCAATTACGTGATGAACAGTAGAACCCGAAATTTGTTCTTAAACTTCAAAATTTCAAATCTTCGATTTCCCTCCACCATCCAAATCAATTTACCAAAATTTATGGGTGAGTAGTACTCCTAAAAATCATTCTAATCATATAAAGAACTCCCAAATTAGTGACCTAAGGAGGGAGAAATGCGATCTAGACTCAACACTGTACACTATGCATTCAACAAGGAAATTCTCTCAATCCAAGGCAAGATAAGTCGAAAGGCTTATCTAGAATTGAAGTAGACTCAGAGGCGGTCATTTTGAGACCGGTGCGGCGGCCTGAGCTGGCGGACGGCGGCGCGGTGACGGAGAGAAGATCCGGCGGTGTTTTGCGTCGATAGAGAGGAGAGAGAAAAATTTTCTGATTTTTTTTTATTTTCCACCTCGGGTAAGTTTCCTTTTATACTACTTACTATGAATAGTAACTTTTGTTTTTAGACCATAACTTCTTCATATAATCTCTGATTTGAGCTTGCTACATGTCCATGAACTCGTATCGACGTCCTCTACGACTTTCATGAGGAAAGTTTCCCCAAATTCTTGACTTAACGAAAGGTTAACTTTACGATCATTGTACGGTTAAACGGTTACTTTAAATGGTAAAATACCAAAGTAACCAACCGTAAAATAATTCTAGGATCGGGATGTGACAATTCTTCCCACCTTATAAAAATTTCGTCCTTGAATCTTCAATACTCGAAGTCCAACACAGTGGGGCACACTACCACTTAAAAATAATGTTATTGTTCTCAAATATCAACTCCTTTCTGAGAACTCTTCTAAATCGCCTTACGAATAGAATTGTCATAACCCTATACACCTGCCCTTTACGATCAAGATCCTTACCGATCCTCATTAAAAGTTAATTTCTATATACTATCTAGAAGGCTTTTCACATAGGATATGAGGAAGTAATCTTATTCACGTAACAAGGACATATGTGACACTAGACATCCATTATAACCCCAAGGATACCCAACATATTCCTGAAATTCATGTAACCTTGTCACATTTAACCAACGTAGCACTCCTTCCTACGTGGATGATAACCTCCAATACTCCTTCATTTTCTGACACCCGACCACTCTTCTCGGGTCAAAACTAAAGCATCTGAAGTTTTACCGCTGATCACAATGATTTTCTCTTGAATCATTGATCAAACTGAAACACCAAATTCTTACTGTACTCCACCTCATTTATGAGGTGGAATACGACCATGCCTATCATTGATCCACCAACTGTAATCCTCGCGTTGTTTTCCATGAAAAGATTACAACTCCATCAAGTACTGTAAACATCCTTTGGCAACAACTCCTTGTTGCCTAAACTGGATCATAATCACACATAAGCTTGTCCACGTCTCTCCACTCGCTGGAAGCAGCTAACCCAAACGAGAGAAAAGTTTGTTACCATCACCAGGTTTGAACCTCATGACGTCAGGTTCGTCATCAAACTATTCAATAACTCAGCGTCAAAGCCAATTGTTAATACGCTGTATCTCCAGCATTCACAAATGCTTATAGCGATCAGCTAACCCTCCAATCGAACCGATTGAGAATTCGTGCCCTGCAAAACTGCAGGAAGCCAAAATTCTAAATGATAAAATACTTCGCATGCAGAATCAAGGCTCACAATAATCCATGAAGGAAAACATAGCCAAATCGAAACACGTGAACTGTTTCTCCTTTCAAATAGATCACAAGATCTGATTCACGTCTTTTCATCGTGCGAGTATGATAAAGAAATAATCTTCTTTCTGCACATAACCGCTAAAATGGTCTCACTTGTAAACATCAAACAATATCCTAAAGATACGATGCATAACATCAAAGCAGCAATTTCTGCTTCTAGAATATCCAATTCTGTAGACATAATGACCCAAAAGATCTCAAAACTACGTTAAACTCTTTTTAAACATCCACTCTAACAACAAATCCGGATCCCTCACTTTTCAAATAAAACCACAACTCGTAAGACTCAGTTGACGTCTTAAATATAAGGACAATCAACTTATAAAGTCTCGAGAAGTTGATAATACTCCTTGTCACAACGCTACTCTTGCCCATTACGTAAATGAGTTATATTAAACTTAAATGGGGCAATAGCGAAACATCAATCCACTCGATGAGACGCCACAAGTCTCATCGTTCTCTACGTTGAGCCTAGGGTGACGAACAACTGCAAAACCCAACTCAATCTGAAATCTTGAACTAGAAAAAACTTCAACAAGACCATAGTTCCAACGTGATTGTCAACTTTACCAGAATCACTGAGGCTGGACAACCACCAGCTTTCTTTTACTTCAATTGATACTTTTAACAATCTCTGACGTCGTATCACTGACCTAAAGTAACACTTCTCATTCTATCTCCGTTACTATTAATAAGTCAGACCACTGAATAAGATTCGATGACAGATACTCAAATCATATACACCTCCCAGATCTCTACTTCTCGTAATAAAATTCTAGCTCTGAATTCTATTGCACTGCACGTGCGACGAACACCAAATCACTTTTCGTTAGACAAATAGTTTCCACTTGGGAACTATCATCACCAACTAGGTTTTGCCATCTTGCAAAACTGATACCTCAGCAAAAGTCAAATTCTACGTTCACTCTCGGCTCCAGCTCGCAGGTTCTTCTAGCCGTATCCAGCCACAGGGTCAGCAGCCTTACCAGCAGGGATCGCAGCAGCAGTCTTACTCACAGATTCCTCAGCAGCAGCAGTACCAACAGGGCTATGCGCAGCAGCCGTATCCACAGGCACCCCAGCAGCAGCCTGTCCCGAGTCAGGGTAGTCAGGCCAGCCAGGGGTTCACGTACCAGAGGTCGGAGTGGACGTAATGCTAGAGGACGTGGGCAGGTTTATGCTTTTGCAGGGGGGCAGCTAGCTCTAGACACCTCGACAGCTCTGGATGGTACGATTATTGTTTCTAACTCAAAGGCTAGGGTATTGTTTGATACAGGAGCTTCACATTCTTTTATTGCCACTTGGTTTGCGGATGCATTGGGACTAGAGTCTGAGTCCACGGGTAGCACATACTGTTTCAGCTCTGCCCTTGGGAAGGGGGCAGCTACAGATAGGATCTTTCGTAAGTGCCAGCTGCTGGTTAAAGAAGGAAAGTTACTGGCAGATGTTTACCCGTTAGACATTGATAGGTATGATTTTATACTTGGAATGGATTGGTTGGAGAAGTATCGAGCTCTCATAGACTGTGAAAAGAGGACAGTCACAGTGAGGACTCCAGGCAAGGATAAAGTTATGGTGATCAGAATGGATGAGCGACTCACACAACCGAGTCCACTCTTGCGACCATGTTTTCGTGGGAGAAGGACCTTGACTTACTACAGTATCGTGAGATCAACAAAGGAGATAGGTGGATCCAGTGGAGACAGATACATTCCGGTAGTTGATGAGTATCCCGGAGTATTTCCTGAAGATTTACCAGGTTTACCGCCACATCGGGAGGTAGAGTTTCAGATCGAGTTGGTTCCAGGAGCCACGTCGATTTCGATTCCACCTTACCGAATGGCCCCAGTAGAGTTGCAAGAGTTGAAGCATCAGTTGGAAGATCTTATGAGCAAGGGTTTTATCAGGCATAGTTCATCACCGTGGGGAGCACCGGTGTTGTTTGCCAGAAAACATGATGGGACCCTTCGACTCTGTATAGATTATCGGAAGTTGAACAGTGTCACTATGAAGAATAAGTATCCACTTCCGAGGATTGATGATTTGTTCGATCAGCTTGCAGGAGCTTAGTTCTTTTCTAAGATCGATCTGAGGTCTGGTTATCATCAGCTTCGAGTAAGGGCAGCTTTCCGTACACGATACGGGCACTTCGAGTTTCTTGTGATGTCAATCGGATTGACGAATGCCCCCGCAGCTTTCATGGATCTCATGAACAGAGTCTTCCGGCCTTATCTGGATCAGTTTGTGATCGTGTTCATCGATGACATTTAGTCTACTCCAAGACACAAGCAGAGCATGAGTATCATCTTCGCACCATTCTACAGACTTTGTGGAATCACCAGCTTTTCACGAAGAAGTCAAAGTGCGAGTTTTGGCTTTCAGAGGTGCAGTTTCTTGGACATGTAGTCTCAGCTTCAGGCTTGTCAGTGGATCCTACAAAGATTGAGGCAGTTCTAGATTGGGAACATCCTCAGAATGTTACAGAAGTGAGGAGTTTCCTTGGTCTAGCCGGATACTACCGTCGTTTTGTACAGGACTTCTCAAAGATTGCCACGCCACTAACCAACTTGACAAAGAAAGGAGTCAAGTTTGAGTGGAGTGATGCGTGTGAAGAGGCCTTTGCAGAGTTGAAGAACCGTTTGACTACCGCCCCAGTCCTCGTTCTCCCCAACGGCGTAGATCCGTACCAAGTGTATACGGACGCTTCAGGGACTGGTTTGGGTTGTGTGCTCATGCAGAATGGCGGAGTAGTTTGTTATGGCTCCAGACAGTTGAAGCCACATGAGAAGAATTATCCGACTCATGATTTGGAGTTAGCCGCTGTTGTACATGCTTTGAAGATCTGGAGGTGTTATCTCTACGGAGCCACCTTCGAGATCTATACGGATCACAAGAGTCTACAGTACATCTTCACTCAACGTGATCTTAATCTACGACAGCGGAGATGGATGGAGTATCTTACAGATTATGAGTTCACTCTATGATACCATCCAGGCAAAGCAAATGTTGTTGCCGATGCTTTGAGCAGGAAGCCGAGGTATGAGCTTGCGAGTATTTTTCTCTCTCGCATGGAGGCTTTGGAGACGCTGGAGGATTATGATTTGGATGTACGGTTCGGGGATTCTCATGGATTCTTGGCTAGTGTGTCATTCAGGCCCCACATCTTACAGCAGGTGGGAGAGTACCAGTGGAATGATCTAGAGAGTCACTTGCTTCGAGCCCAGGTTTACTCAGGTGAAGCCGATAGCAAGTGGAGCGTCAGTGATGATGGACTTATCAGGTATAAGGGACGTGTCTTTGTCCCTAGTGATGATTACATCCGGAAACTTGTGTTGGATGAGTCACACCGGACTAGTTTCACCATGCATCCTGGAACTACGAAGATGTATCAGGACATGAAGCGCTAGTTTTGGTGGAAAGGCATGAAACAGAGTATTGGGGAGTATGTAGCTAGATGTGACATGTGCAGGCAAGTAAAGGCAGAGAACATGCATCCAGCAGGACTTCTTGAGCCTTTAGCAGTTCCACAGTGGAAGTGGGACCATATCACCATGGATTTTGTCACCGGCCTACCCCGTTCACGGGAAGGTCATGATGGAGTATGGGTGATAGTTGATAGGTTGAAGAAATCTGCACACTTTCTACCTGTCAAGATGAGCTCACGTACACAGTACTTTGCAGATTTGTATATTAGTGAGGTGATCAGACTTCATGGGATACCAAAGAGCATCATCTCAGACCGTGACACGCGTTTTACTTCCAAGCTCTGGAAGTCATTGCAGAAAGAGTTGGGCACCGAGTTACACTTGAGTTCAGCATATCATCCTCAGACAGATGGATAGTCCGAGAGTACGATCCGTACCTTGGAGGACATGCTTCGAGCCTGCATAGTAGATTTTGGTGAAAAGTGGCATGAGTGCCTGTCACTTGCAGAGTTTGCTTATAATAATAGCTACCACCGTAGCATTGGTATGGCTCCATTTGAGGCACTGTATGGTCGACCATGTAGGTCCCCTACGTGTTGGTTGGATAAAGAGGACAAGGTTTTACTTGGTCCTGATGTGATACAGGAGACTTCAGAGAAACTTCTGATTGTCCAGGAGAGGCTTAGGGCAGCCCAGAGTAGGAGCAAGTCGTATGCAGATACACGTCGGACACCCCTTGAGTTTGCAGTGGGAGACTTTGTGTACTTGAAAGTTAGTCCCCGCAAGGGAGTTAGATGATTTGGGGTTAAAGGGAAGTTGGCCCCAAGGTTTGCAGGGCCCTTCCAGATAGCTCAGAGAGTTGGATCCGTTGCATACCGGATTCACCTGCCACCACGATTGCAGCATATACATGACGTGTTTCACGTCTCATAGTTACGGAAGAGCCCACCGGGAGCCCCACAGAATGTTGTTTGGACTGATGTACAGCTGCGCAGCGATGCTTCTTACGAGGAGAGACCGTACCGCATCTTGGATCGTGATGTGAGGAAGCTCAGGAACCGTGAGGTTCCAGTTGTGAAAGTGCAGTGGGATCACCATAGTGAGGAAGAGGCTACTTGGGAGCTTGAGTCAGTCATGCGGCAGGCTCACCCACACCTCTTCTGATGTCAGGTAAATTTCGAGGACGAAATACAATTTAAGGGGGGTAGAGTGTGAGACCCCGATAATTTTATTTAATTTTCCGACACATTTAGGGTTTAATTCCGATTACTTTTCAGTACGTCGTAAACTTTTGTCTAACGTCTTCACGTTAGGACACACGTCACCACATGCGTGAAAGTATTTACGGAATATTTTCCGGTACATCACGTATTTTTCGTACAACTTTTACGATTTAATTTGACGTTTGGTTGTTTTAAATGAATTTTCGAAAATGGATTTGGTTTTAAAATTATTTTGGAAGTGAGATTGAATCGTGGCCGTTGATTCGATCGTCGAATCGTGGCCATTCATTTTTCTTTAAAACCCTATCTCCTTCTCTCTTTTCTCTCCACCTCTCCTTTTCTTCTCCCTTCTTTTTCTTTTCTCTCATTCTCTTTCCCTTTCTGTCTCTCCCTCATCGAGACTTTCCTCTTCCTTCCTCTTCGACAGCAGCCAGCCATCTCCCTCACCAGCGCGCGTCGACGCTCACCGTCGCCACCAGTCGCCTCGCCCTGGCGACCTTGCCTAGACCACCAGCGACGCCAGCGTCGCCGCCAGCGCCGCCCAGCCGAGGACAGAAACTCGAGGACACTGTGCAGAGGAGATCGAACTAATTCAGAGCGTTTGAAGAGCGAGGAAGCTCCCAGGCGCCACCAGGAGCTGCCCAAGAGCAAGGAGGAAGAAGGAGGAGGCCAGCGGAGCTCCGCCGGAGGAGTTCTGCCTGAGAAACAGTGGAGGAAGCTTCAAGGTATAAATCTCGACTTTTTCTGCTGTTTGAAGTGTTGTTGGATAGCTTAGGGTGTGTAGAAGGAGAAGAGAGGAGTCAAAGGACTCGATTTGGCCGGAAAACCGACCAAATCCGGCGACACAATCGATCGGAGACCAACACGGTAAAAACCAGAGTTTTTACCGTGTCAGTTTCACTTTTACAGTTTTACCTAGGGGTAGAGTTACCAAAATACCCCTGATTGTTTGAATAATTACAGTTACTGTTTACTTTTACTGTTTTACCTTTTACTTTGTACTGTTACTATTTACTTTTTACGGTTGACTTTTTACTATTTATTAGTTGACTGTTGACTTTTACTATTCACCGGTTGACTTTGACCGTTGGCTTTTACTATTCACCAGTTGACTTTTTGACCGTTGACTTTACTGTTTACCGTTGACTTTTACTATTTCAAAGTTGACTTTTAACTTGTACCATAGAACACCTACTTTACGTTTTCGAACACTACGGTTAAACGTTTTAAAGACTTTTGATTTACAAACGTGACAAAACGACGTAAGTACTGAATAAGAAATAATCCTGAATTCTCACCGGTTCGAGAATCGGAGTGTTAAACAAGTTAAACCCTAATGTCAGAAAGAAAAACAAAGAATGTTTATCAAGTCTTAATCGTAGATAGTAGATCCTCGAATTACCTATACCTGACTATCATTGTTATCTCACCCACAGACTTAGGAGCACATCGACGTTGGCTTCAGGAGGACCAAGAGTTGGAGCGCAGCCAGCTGTATTGTCATACCAGGTAGTAGGGGGGCACGCCCAATGGGTGAGCCAAAACCCTCTTGGGTCGGTGGCTCTTTCTCTTTACTTATATCTATAAAAGTACTGTTGCATTATTTTAAACTTGACCACACGCTTCTTATAGCATTTGGTGTGCGTGTGTGAGTTTGGATCGAAAAGTAGTACCGTCGTCCTGATTTCTGGTGCTTGGCCTGAGAGCGATGGGACCTAGTATCTAGCACTCCCGCGGTGTCGATGACCGTGAACCTCCGGAGGGGCAATGCCCAGTTTATTTTAATTATCCTGCTTACGCTCGCCTCGTACAGAGTAAAGCGTGAAGTAAGTGCGGTGTGCTGTCAGTTGGGCGTTAGCTGTAAATGGACGCTCTCGCTACTACGCGCACTCGGGCGCATAGGTAGTTGGCCCCGGTTTGCAGTGAAGACAAACCCGGGATTTCAGCCGCATAGATCCAGAAAGTTCTTTCATGTGTGGTTAACATGTTTTACCGAGCTTTGTGTGCGTGGCTTTGCATTTACATTTCCACATGCTCTTTTCGTATACTTACGAATACCTACATATATAAGCTATATGTTTTCTCATGGGTTTTAAACCCCGACTTAGTTGGCTTTGGCCCCATTTGGGTTAGTGAGGACGAGTTGCTCACCTCTACATCTTTTCAGGTCTTCAGCACCCATCTCTAGAGGAGCTGGACTAGGAGTTCGTGGAGCGTCGTCGGTTATCGTGCACTTTCGCTTTCGAGGGCACCCATTCTGGTGTGGACTCCATATCATGTGATTTCCGTATTTGATGTTTTTATAATCTGTTGAATACTTTGAGACATTATTCGGGCTCGTTGTTCCGAGACTTTTCCTTGTATTATATTCGTCTCGGGTATTTTCCATTATCTTCCGCTTGTAAAACATTTGTATGCCACTCTGTGTATTTTGTCATTTCGTATTTGACATTCATATCATTTGTGTGTTGATTATTTTATTCATAGCCTTGTAGTTTCGGTCCGGAGGGTTATCAATACGTCAAATGACGTATTGATTACTTGCTAGATCGGGATTACGGCGGTTACCGTCGTGTTCTGGGCCGGGAATAGTTTCCAAGATGCGACAGTAATTACTTGGTATCAGAGCATCGTTTTGGTACCTTCCATGTCATTGATGTACGACCAGTTTGTTTCTTCGAGTCGTATACTTCGAGTTATTAGTGTGCAATGCAGACGTCATTGCATGATCTCATGATGTATTCCTTCATACGGAAATCAAAAGTTCATTCATGTTCCAGTAGTTGACATCCTCAGAAGGTTCTCGACCATCGACACCGTGGGAAATCATAGTCTAAAGACTAGGTCCCATCACTCTCAGGCCAAGCACCAGAAATCAGGACAACGGTACTACTTTTCGATCCGAATCATCACATATGTGTCTAGCCTCGGTTTTCTAAACAATTAAGTAAAGCGATAAAGTAAAGAAAACATATATCATATAGCCTTTATACTGTAGAGCACTACACAAATTTAAAATATCACTAACCCAGAAGTTACGGCTCACCCTAGCGGGCAGCTAACCCTACTTGATATGACGAAGCCGAAGTTCACATGCTCCAAGTCTCAATCCTCAAGCTCTGAGTGTACGTTAAGGCCTGAATCCGTCAAGAAACTTGTCAAGGACTAAATGAACCGAAAGTAGAAACGTAACAGTTATCTTATGGTCAACTACCCACATCCCTAGTTTGACCAGGAAAGGTCATAGGTTGACTTTAGGGTTGACCAAGTCTTTCCAGGATTGGCCAAGAAATTGACCAAGTCTACTGAGTTGGTCAAGGTTAACCAAGACTCGGTAAACTCGATAAACTTTTTGTTTATTTTCCCCGACACTTAATTATGTCAAAATAATATAACTATTTCAATACCAATAAAGTATACAAGTTTATATCAATATACTTTAAATATTGTTAATAACTCAATGTATGCACAAAATAAGCAATTAATTGACTTGAAAGTAATTGTACAATAATGTACTTTAATTTAAATATAAACAAAAAATATTAGTTAGTAGTCTAAAAATTAGTAGTCATTTTCCCCTAGCAAGGGAAATCCTTGTCCAAAGAACCGTCAACTTATTATTTTCATAACTCATTTAATTTTTTGTCCAAATTAGGCAAGTGAGGGGTCCATTTCGAAGTATTTTTCTTAAGGTTTCCAATGGGATAAGTCATATAATTCAGTTCGAAGTGATAGAGTCCAAAAATGGTGTAACATAGCAGCAGTACAGAAAAAAGATAATCATTTTCTTACCTTTTATGTCTAAGTCGTTACGTGCTGTATATTTCATCACTTCTGAAAGTTTATTGATCAAAAGTAGAGGTCCGAAGCTTTAATTTGATATAAAGTTAGTAGAAAATGGTTCAGAAATGAGTGAGATATAACTTTTTGAAGTTGGGATAGTCGGAATAGATTTTCAACGAGTTTATTAGTTAAGAACTTTCATTAGCCATAACTTCTTCGTTTCTAAACCATTTTAAGTGATTCAAAAACCTAAACTGAATCATTTTCAAAGAGTGTGAAGAAATGATGTTACAGCTCCCAAGTATATATAGGCCAAGAAGAGTCCATTGTAAGAGACCAAACATTTTATTTGACTTAAAGTTATTTGACTTAAGAGACCAAACATTAATATTGAGTGATAGTCTAGTTTTTTACGGTGATTGTTCACAAAGAAAACCTATCAGTAAGATGGTTAAAAGAAAACTCAGCTACTGATTTATAGTTTTATATATGTATTGTTCATGAATATATAGATTTATACAAATTTATATATATATATATATATATATATATATATATATATATATACTCAAAGTATGAAGTTAATGAATTTGATGCATTCATTTCTTAAGATTTTGTAAATGTGTTAGTAATATTTAACCTTAGTAAATACTAAAACTAGTTTTAAATTCAATTACAAGAATATGGGTAAGGTGATGTGAAGAAAACGTGTGGTTTTACTAATATAATTTATGTAAGAAATATATATATAAACTAACAACAATTAGCACCAAAATGATATATAAGCATGACCACTAAAAGTTTTAATCTAGTAAAAATATTTTCCTTAGTTTTACTATCCAATGGTACGGAATGTTTTGTGAATCCGGTTTTGTTGTCTCGAACCCAAGACTAGGGGTACCTGATATTAAAATACATATATAATCATCCGACGACCCTTTACGATGAAATTAAAACAAATTCTCGATATTTTCATAAATCCAGGCCCGAAGCCTATTTATAAATCTAGGCCCGAAGCCTATTTATAAAATCCAGGCAATTGCGAAAAATACTTTAAATCTTGGTAAATGACAAACATAGTAATCCCAGTAAAACATCAGGTCTGATTCTCATCTGTACGACGGGACTCTCTTGTCAAAAACAACTCAAAACCCAAGCGAAAAATAAGAGCTGAAATCCATAAATCAAATGGAAACAAATAAAAACCCTCCACTATGGTGCTCGTAAAAACCAAAGGAATCGAAAATGTACAAAAACCTGAAAAATCATTCGTTCTGGGAACATTTTAAAACCATTTAATTAATAACCCATGGCATGTATTTCTTAAAAACAAATCAAAGGTCTACTCATCATACTGGCCACGCATCTCCTGCTCCAGGTACGGTAATCTAATCGTTCTCATATTCAGTGACGTCTCTCTTGCCCGAAAGCGGTTCTCAAACCGTCGTAAAATATACCTTATCAAGTTTTATGGACCCACCACGCGTCCGCTGCGCCACTATGATACTTTACATAATCTGTTCCTCTTGACCTCATCCAGCACCTCAATCACCGGATCATCCCTGATCCTCTCCGAATATAATTACGCAACACTAATGTGTTGACATAAGTGGCAATGCCTACTCTTTTAACCCATCAATCAAATGTATGACGCGAAGCGACTATCAAATAGTCTAATAGCCCAATTTTCCTAGTTTGTCCAGGAAAGGTCAATGATTGACTTTAGGGTTGACTAAGTCTTTCCTGTGTTGACCAGGAAATTGACCAAAACTTTCTGACTAATCGACAAAGATCAAACCCTAATAAGCTCAAAAATTATCGATTTATAAATTCGAATAATATTAGGCGCACTTTTAAGCCTATTCGCGCCCAAAACTGAAATTCGAATTTATTTTTCCTAAATCTGGCTCATTACTACTTACGAACCTCTCGACTTTTCGATCTAACGAAAAGTCTATATCGACATCTAAAAGCAATTAATGTCGCTACCTTTATAGTTACATTTAACTTCGCTAATTTTGTCCCAAGATGGCAACCCTTGCCACCACACCTACTAACAAGTATAATGACTTGTTCCACAAGGACTTTAACTACACAAACCTTTAGTTTGAGATTTGAACCTAGGCTCTGATACCAGTTGTCACACCCCGGCCTAAGTTTACCTCTCAAAACCCAGGATACGACGTGCGGGACCTATCTCAAGAGAGATTTACTCGAAATCCCCCTTGAGAAGGGATAAACCTTTTTCCCAAACAATTTTCAACAATCCAAACGATACCGGAATAGACCTCACAGCTGAAGGTTATCCCGATTTCTGCACTTGGATCTCAAACCAATTACTTTAGAGGACCTAGGGTTCTAATATTATTTGCGACTGCACCCGAATCCCGGTCAGGCTGCCTACGTACCCTATACTCAGGGATCAAACCACACATAGCTCTTATAAATTAACGTTCTAACTGGGCGAATCCCGTTTTTCTATTTATCGGTCGAAAACCTTTTAATATGGATAGCAAATACCTATTGCATATCCAAAGTTTAATCTCTCTGTTGAGGTATCCACCGACATAAAATCTATCGGCATTATCCCGAACATTCCACCATTCCTATCTATAATATCCATACACGTCAAAACAGATAATAAAAGCAATCACATATTTATAGAAGTCCACCAAGGATATAATAGTCAAATTATCTCAAATGACACTCTTGTAAATACCTAGGACTGTCAGGGGCAATATTGTCTATGCAGCCTCAAAGGCAGCTTGGTAAATAAGCTAAGATGCCAGGGGTATTTGTGGAGCCCTGTAATTATCTAACACTATTGAGGGCAACAACGTCTTTTTAACCTTAGTGGCATTCTTGTAAATATACAAATCTACCAAGGGCATTTTTTGGGATTTCAACCTCAATGGCATCCCTGTAATTATATAAAATAGTAAGAGGTATTTATGGAATTTCCAACTCAGTGGCAGTCTTGTAATTATACAAAACCACCAGGGGTATTTATGAGATTTCAGCCCTAGTGGCACCCCCTGTAATTGCCCCAAACTACCAGGAGCATTTATGAGATTTCAGCTTCAACTGCCCAAAACTGGCAGTGTCGCCGCTGATGGCGGGCGACTGGCCACCGGAGTCCAGCCAACCTAGAAACCTTCCAAAATTTCACAGTTTGATCGTCTCATCAATCCAAACATCTTTCTAGTTCAACATTAAACCTAATTTCTGCTCTAAACATGTCAATTACTCAAGAACAATATGAACTCGATATGAGGCTAAAATCTCTAAAATTTCAAATCCAAAATTCTTCCTACACACAGTGAATCGAGCCACCAAATTCTAGGGGATTATAGTACTGATCAAGCCCAAAAAAATCATATAGAGAACTCACCGATTGGTTGCCGGTGGAGAGAGAAATCCGACCAATTCTTCAGAGTGAACAGTCGTCCTTCTCGCCGTATTTTCTCCTCGATGGCGGCATATCTCGGCCAACCACATGCCCAGATCGGAAGCTGGGATGCGGCGAGTCGAACCAGACCTGTCGCATCCCGAGGACTATTCTCGGGCCCGGAACACGACGGTAACCGCCGTAATCCCGATCAGGCGAGTAATCAATACGTCATTTGACGTATTGATAACCCTCCAGACCGAAACCACAAGGCTATGAATGAAATAAACAACACATGAACAATATGGAAGTCAAATACGAAATGACAAATACACAGAGTAGCATACAAATGTTATACAAGCGGAAGATAATGTAAAATACCCGAGACAGAAATAGTACAAGAAAAAGTCTCGGAACAACGAGCCCGAATAATGTCTCAAAGTATCCAACAGATTATCAAATATCAAAATACGGAAATCAGACGAAATGGAGTCCACACCAGAATGGGTGTCCTCGAAACCGAAAATGCACGATAACCGTCGACGCTCCGCGATCTCCTAGTCCAGCTCCTCTAGTGATGGGTGTTGTAGACCTGAAAAGATGTAGAGGTGAGCAACTCGTCCTCGCTAACCCAAATGGGGCCAAAGCCAACCAAGTCGGGGTTTAAAACCCATGAGAAAACATTTTGCTTATATATGTAGGTACTCGTAAGTATACGAAAGAGCATGTGGAAATGTAATGCAAAGCCACGCACACAAAGCTCGGTAAAACATGGGACCACACATGAAAGAACTTTCTAGATCTGAGCGGCCGAAATCCCGGGTTTGTCTTCACTGCAAACCGGGGCCAACTACCTAAGCGCCCGAGTGCGCAGAGTAGCGAGAGCGTCCATTTCCAGCTAACGCCCAACAAACAGCAGGTCACACTTACGTCACGCTTTACTCTGTACGAGACGAGCGTAAGCGGGATAAAAGAATAAAATAAACAGGGTATAGCCCCTCCGGAGGTTTACGGTCATCGACACCGCAAGAGTGCTAGATACTAGGTCTCGTGGCTCTCAGGGCAAGCACCGGAAATCAGGACGACGGTACTACTTTCGATCCAAAGCTCACACACACACCAAGTGCTATAAGAAGCGTGTGGTCAAGCTTAAAACAATGCAACAGTATTTTTATAGATAATAGTAAAGTGAAAGAGCCGCCGACCCAAGAGGGTTTCGGCTCACCCATTGGGCGTGCTCCCCCTACTACCTGGTATGACGGTACAGCTGGCTGCGCTCCAACTCCTGGTCCTCCTAAAGCCTACGTCGACGAGCTCCTGAGTCTGTGGGTGAGATAACAATGATAGTCAGGTATAAGTAATTCGAGGATCTAGTAACTACGTCTAAGACTTGATAAACATTCTTTGTTTATCTTTCTGACACTAGGGTTTGACTTGTTTGACACTCCGATTCTCGAACCGGCGAGAAGTCGGGATTATTTCTTATTCAGTACTTACATCGTTTTGCCACGTTGGTAAACCAAAAGTCTTCAAAACGTTTAACCGTAGTGTTCGAAAACGTAAAATAGGTGTTCTACGGTATAAGTTAAAAGTCAACTTTGAAATAGTAAAAGTCAACGGTCAACAGTAAAGTCAACGGCCAACAGTCAAAAAGTCAACCGTCAAAAAGTCAACGATCAAAAGTCAAAGTCAAAAAGTCAACCGCCAATAGTCAACAGGTCAAAGTCAACAGTAAAAAAGTAAACAGTAAAAGTAAAACTGTAACAGTAAAACTGTAATAGTAAAACAGTAAAAGTAAACAATTATTTCAAACAGTCAGGGGCAAATTGGTAACTCTACCCCTGGGTAAATGGTAAAAGTAAAACTGACACAGTAAAACCAGAGTTTTTACCGTGCCGGTCTCCGATCGACTGGTTTCGCCGGATTTCAAAGCTTTTCCGGCCAAACCGAGTTCCTAGGCCTGCAAAACAACTTCTACACTAATCCAACAACACAATAGGCCAAGAATCGAGAGAAAAGGTGGAGATTCATACCCTTGAAGTCAAGCTCCACTGTTCTCCGGCGGTTCTCCTCCGGCGGAGCTCCGCTGGCCTCCTCCTTCCTCCTCCTTGCTCCAGGGCAGCTCCTGGTGGCGCCTGGGAGCTTCCTAGCTCCTCAAATTCTCTGGTTCACTTCGATCTGCCCTGCACAGTAATCTCCGAGCTTCTCCTCGTTGCTGGGAGGCGTTGACGGCGGCGCTGGTGGTCTGGTTGAGGTCGCCGGGGCGAGGCGAAGCTGATGGGGGCGGCGGTGAGGCTCGACGCGCGCTGGTGGAGCGGCTGGCCGGCTGCTGTCGAAGAGAGAGGAAGGAGAAGCTTTCAGCTTCGGGAGAGAGCGAAAAAGGAAAGAGAAGAAAGGAGAAAGTAAGAGAAAAAGGAAAGGTGGGGAGAAAAGAGAAAGAGATAGGGTTTTAAAAGGAAACGAGTGGCCACGATTCGTCGATCGAATCAACGGCCACGATTTAATCCCAATTCCCAAAATAATTTTTAAAACCAAATCCATTTTCGAAAATCCATTTAAAATAACCAAACGTCAAATTCAAACGTAAAAGTCGTACGAAAAATACGTGAAGTGCAGGAAAATATTCCGTAAATACTTTCACGCATGTGGCGACATGTGTCTTAACGTAAAAACGTTAGACGAAATTGACGACGTACTGAAAAGTAATCGGAATTAAACCCTAAGTGTGTCGGAAAATTAAATTAAAATTTCGGGGTCTCACAAGACCGGTTTGGCGGCCCAACATGGCCTGACGGGGGTATGGTGACGGAGAGAAGATCCGGCAGTGAGGGAGGGAGAGAGAGAAAGAGAGAGAAATCTCGAGGGGGGGGAGAGAGAGAAAGACCCGGGTGAAAAAATAATTTTTCACCTCGGTAACTCATATTTATAGTCCTTTTACCATACAATAACTTTACATTTTGCTTATAACTCTTACATATGAACTCCGATTAAAATGCACGACATGTCTACGGGTTCATATTAACGTCCTCTAAAACTTTTCCGAAGGAAGTTTCCTCAAATTCTCGACTTATCACAAAGTCATCTTTTACGGTAAAGTAAATAACTTTTATTACTTCCTTAAACTAAAGAAATCTATGTTAAATAGCCCGTAGCTCCGGAAAATATTCCGGACATACAAGTGGACTCGTATTAACATAATCTATCACCCCGGGGCATTAATTCCATCTTCCCCCAGAATCGATAATATTTCGATATTAAACTCGAACAGTAGTTCGAGGAAGACTAATAGCGTGGTTACAACTCTCCGTAACCCGCCTAATCCCAGTAAAATAAATAATTTCGGGACGGGGTGTTACATCCTCTATAACTTTCATAGAGGACTTTTTCTCAAATTTTGATTGTAGAAAAAGTCAACTCTACAGTCCTTATACGGTGAAACGGTTACTTGATATGGTAAAAGATAAAAGTAACCATTTGTAAAATAATCTAGAAAACGGGATGTGACATCCTAAGAGCTAGATTCATAAGGGACAACTAAACTGCACGGACCATGTCGGATCACTATGGGGATATTCCTCATGTCCATTCCTATGATCAAAAAAGTGATGCCCGTAGGAGTGAGATTAAACAAATCTTTTAATGATTCTTATGCGTCGAAAATCATAGCGGAGTAATAGGGTTACTCTTAATTAAGAAATCACCCATGTAAGAGAGCAGTAGAGCTGCTTTTAAGAGAATTGTTTAGGGCACAATTCAACTAAACTCTTACAGAACCGGACACGTGTCTTGGGCGGAAATGGACACAAAATTGTGAACTGTAAAGTACCAAGAAGACTCATATGTGATGTATGACATTATTTACACCAATGACGAACAGTTCAAAGACATCGCGTCTATTGCCTAGTTAGTAAAATCGACATACTTTCACAAGAGAATGTTTGTAAAGGGTAAAACCTACCTATCCTAAACAAGTTTCAACCATAGAATTCTATCACCAAGTCTATCAAGTCTTTAGTCATTTGTTTCATTCATATGGGGAATTGTTGGAAAAATAAGTTAATTTCACCATTTTTATTAACCAATTTACATTAGATAATTTAAGTGGGTGAATGAATTTTAGTCACCAAAATTTTTTTTCACCTTCCATGTTAAATTGAATAGTAATTGATATTAAATGGAATGGTAGTGACCTTATGAAATGTTGTAACTTATGGATTTTCAATCATGACATTCAAGTGTCTTCAAAGTTCCATCATGTATAAATAGGTGATCTTTTCTCTCATTCATGACATTCAACTCAAATCATCTCCTTTTCTTTTGAGTTGTCTATCTCTCTCACTAGTTTATAGCATTCTGGCGATAGAAAGAAGATACTACAATTTCGTTGGAGTGTTCTTGACACCAGTGCAGCTCCAAAGAACAAGTAATCATTGTATTCTGGGAGACAATTGTCATATGACATTTTGCACCGATACATGAGGCATAATTTGTCATAAAGAAAGTTTTTAGACACACGACTCGACTTCAACATTTTTCTCTTCTCCTACATACGGGTTGGTAACATTGTTGTTTTTCATGTTCATGTTGTGTTATTCATTTTACAATTATAATTATTTATTTTAATTATAAATTATATTTATATAAATATATATTTGTAATATCTAATCTTTTTTTGTTACAAGTTTATGTCTATATATCAACGAATTTTCACAAACGGTGACAAATGGTATAACTTGTACAAATCTATTCATTTTCCGATTCGATCTAATCTATTCAACATGTGAGTCTAACTACACTGCAACTTAACTTAGTTTGTTATCAGAAGAAGAAATTGGAGCCAGCCAGGCCTTGCCTACCCAAATAGATAACAGAGACGGAAGGGGAATGAATAATCGAGTCCTCTTGGTTGGAGTTGGCACCACCATTCGCACTAATCGCTGCATCTTCTTCTTCCCACACCGCTTCTTCAGTTGCAGCAGCAGGTATCTCCTCTCCTCTCCGCTCGCGCCTTGCCCCACTTCGTTTGTTATAGTTATAGCTGTGCTTTGTTTGCAGGACCATTCAGATGGAAAGCCATAAGGTTGAGGCGGTGGTGGCCGACCCTTACCTATTGGATGACAAAATTTCAGCTATTCGGAATGCGGGTCCCCCCAAACTCCAGGTTTCATTCCCCTTCCCCATGTTTTCACTTCACTTATTTCCTCTGCATTTTGTCACAATTGCATGTATGTGATTTTCAACAGGTTATAGCAGATTTTGATGCCACATTGACCAAGTACAAGGTCAATGGCTGTCGTGGACAGAGTAAGCTTTATCTGTCTTGTGTTTGTGTTTGCTTGCTTCACTTCTCTGTTTCATTTGCCATCTAGTTTATTGATTGATTACAATCCCAGGTAGTCATGGTCTCTTGCAACAGGAGAATCCTGAATACGATGACAAGAGGCGTCAGTTATATGAATACTATCATCCGTTAGAGTTTTCCCCAACTATTCCAATTCAACAGAAAACTCTGCTTATGGAAGAATGGCAAGTCAAGTCCCAGCCTCTATTTCCTTTATCGGACATATATGCTTCTATATCACTTTGATTTTATTGTAATGCAGTCACATAACTACTGATTACATTATTTCCCAATAGAGTAAGTTACTGATTACATTGGCACAGGTGGGCAAAAACTCATGCTCTTTTAGTTGAAGGAGGCGTTACGTATGATGGGATAAAGCAATCTGTTGCTGATTCCGCAATTGCTTTTAGGGAGGGTGTTGTTGAATTATTTGAGTTTTTAGAGGTAAGTTTCATTTTACTTATATTTATATGAGTGTATACCCCTCTTTTTCCTTTCTTATCCCGCAAAGACTTTGATATATTTATTGTGTGTGTATTTGGTTATGTTGGCCATGTATTATTTTGCTGCAATGCCCTACAGACTTCTTCTTCTTCTTCTTCTTCTTCTTCTTCTTCTTCTTCTTCTCTCTGTTCTCTTTTTTTGGATTAGGTTAGAAGGAGAACTTTACTCTCATTAGGTTTTACCATGCACTAATTATTTCACTCTTGCAGAAAAGAGACATTCCTGTTCTTATATTTTCTGCTGGACTTGCAGATATCATTGAGGAGGTTAGTTAGGTTTTATTGTTAATTTTCTCTTGTATTGTCTCAAATATTATTTCTTGCTCATGTGTATCTATTCTCATTGTTCTAGGTCCTGAGGCAGAAACTTCACAGATTGTTCAAAAATGTGAAGATCGTCTCCAATAGGATGGTATTTGATGAAAACGGTCGCCTTGTATCTTTTAAAGGTGTTCAATACAATAATCAATACTGATGACTCTTTCTCACGCTGATCACAATTCCTACTATTTATTATTTAAGCAGAAGTCTTTGTATGATAGAAGCTAGTTGGTGAAATAATAATAATTAAAATAAAATAATAGATAATAAATTTGTTTGAGCAATCATAGGATCTTTTGCATGTGCTTTTGACCATAAAAGTTACTTTTTTCCTTTTATTAGAAAGGCTGACACTAAGGGATGCATTCCCTTCCATGCCTAGTCTGAACCCAGGACTTGAAACACACCCCTCCATTTTTAAGGAGGCTTTTGCTACTCGCTCTGAGGCCAGTGGAAAATGGTACTAAATTGCAACCTTTACTTTGGTGTTTCATTTCTTTTAAATAATTTTTATTTTTTCTACAACATGATAAGCATATGCAACCTTAGTCTTATACAATGAAGTAATGTTTTTACTCAGTGAGTTCTTTTTCTAATGAATGAAAAACTTGGTACTTCATAAATGTTTGTTGTGTATTTGCATTACCGAAGTCTGCCTGTATCTTTATTTTCCTTTTTTTGTTCTTTTTTTAATGTGGTGCAAAGTACCTCTATGTGAATTTCATTCATGATAACGAGGCATTGTATCTGCATATTCTTATTTGGGTTCAATGTAATTTACAGGGAAGACGATACATAGTCTGAATAAAAATGAGCATGCTCTTGATATGGCTGGCCCACTTCATGAGCAATTAGGTGATTCAGATACTTATGAGGTGTCAGTCAAGACAAGAAGAAATGTTATTCTTTTGGGTGACCACATTGGTGACCTGGGGATGTCTGATGGTTTGAACTATGAGAATAGAATTTCTGTGGGATTTCTGTAAGTAAAACATCTAACTTGATATTTATATTCTTGGGATATGTATTTTGTTTTTGGGGACTACGAATCATTTGGTAGAACTGATAGAACTGATTTCTTCACGAGAAACAAAAAAAAGATGTTCAAATAATATGTAGAAATGATTTTTCTTAGGATTAATTACAAAACACCACCCGAACTATGATGCATTTTCATATCTAACTATCAAAAACTTGCATTTTCATACCCTAAGTTTCAATATGTTGGCATTTTGATACCTTGACCATTAACACCATTAACTTTTAAAGGCATTTTTGTCATTTCATCAAATGTATCATTTTTACATTTACTTTAACAAAATAATTTATTTCTTGTGGCTATCAAATATTCAAATACAAATAGAACAATTTACATTAACAAAAATATTAAAAAAAATCCAAAATTAAATATTTTTTTTGCAACAATATAGTGATAAAAGTGAGTAGAACTCCGGTGTGTAACTATGTAGATATATTTTTGGACTTGCATGTTAAGAAAAATAAAATAAATTAAAATATTACAATTGAATTCATTATAATTAGATAAATTACAAGCCAATAAGAATAGCCAATCACAATCAAGAACTAAAATACCGACGATCATGAAAATATAGGTGGTTAGAAAAAAAAATCTTAATGGATATATCTAGAAAAATCGAATATTCATTGAAATTTTATCATATTTTATATAAAATTGGTATATTTGGCCACAAATAGATTAATTTTAAAATATCGGAAATATATGAAAATTAATATGGATGCTTATAAAAAACCGAAAGTTTGAGAATATCAAGGATATCGTGGATATTTTAGTCCGTGATCACAATAACTCATTGATTTGAGTAAAAAAAATGGTGTTCTCGAGTTTGAACAATAGCAATGAAAAATATTTAATTTAAATGCAAAATTTAATGTATAATTTTTATTTCAATTACAAAGATATTTGGAATTGACATAAATGCCCTCGAGTATTATCAAATTTTAACGGTGTTAGTGGTCAAGGTATCAAAATGCTAACGGAATGAAATTTAGGGTATGCAAATTCAAGTTTTTGATAGTTAGGTATGAAAATGAAAATAACATCATAGTTCGGTTGGTGTTTTGTAATTAATCGTTTTTCTTAATACCATGAGGAGATTGACTCTCTGCATAGTGAGACATAAGATGCTCTAGTGGATTTGGATTCTTTCGTATATTGCACAATTAATGCAGTGATGTTTTACGTCCGTTCTACATTTTAATGTCTTTTACATTGTTAAGCCAAGTAATTTCTGCTTTCCTCTCCTTTTTGCATTGCTCTAGGTTCGTTTTCTCTTCTATGCCTGCAATATCATTTTTATTTTCATTCTTTAGTGGTTTATATTTAAATCTATTAATCATGCCGTATAGAAAAGATCGTGGTTTGTTGTAGATTGATATAGTTGCTTAACCTTGTGACTGCTGTTTCAGGAATGACAATGTTGGGAATTCTATTGATAGCTACAGCAAAGCCTTCGATGTTGTTTACCTGGTGAGTTTAGTGCTCTAACTATTTGCTTTGAGGATTTTGGGTTGTCTATGGAACTAACATGCTCATATCATATGTGTGGGTCATAGTGCACCAAGATTATAAGTTTTATAACTTCTAAAATAAATATAAGATATGACTACGTATAGCAAGATACCACAAGTGACTCAGATGATTGAAGGGATTTGGTGCCATAATCTGGGAATTTTGATTCATTCCATTGAAAGATTCATCATATGTAGTGAAGTGTACAGTATTTCTTGCATATATGTTCATGATGATATTGTACTCTTTAACTCAATGCCTGGTTTTCCACAGAATGATGCACCCATGTGGGGAGTAGTAAAGATTGTTTCAGAACTATGTCCTGGAGATGACTGATTGCAAGGTTTTGGTGACATTCTACAATAGGCGGCTCTTCTTTTTATGCAATTTTTTTGTTATTGTTTTTCAAAAGGGGTTTGGAACCCTGCAACGCAGACTAAGCACCCTACTGTCACCTTTGAATGCAAGGGATCGATACAAAAGAAACCCTAACCCTCACAAGCTAGAGAGAAAGTGAGAGGGAAGGAATATAGGGTTGAGATCAATTTAACTATGAATTCATTCATTACTTAATTTACCCACTTGAATCTCTTAATGTTGTGAGCTGTGCTTTGGGAGTTTCGGTCAGTCAAGTGGTAGCGTTACATTTTACAGTCATTATAAGCATTCCAGTTTCCCTTCAACCTTTAGTTTTTGAACTAAAAAGATGTCCGCGCTTTGCTGCGGGTGTACAGTTTTAGTGCTTCGGTTCAACCTAATTAGCAACTTCAATTAGAAGTCTCTCTATTTAACCTGGTGTTGAATGATCAAAATTTTACATAACTGAAAGTTGAACAACTGATAACTTGTAGAATTTTGAGCAATCTCAAGAGAAATACAGAGGACTAAATCACATATGATTTCAACAATTGTTGGCTTAAGAAGGAAACAATAACATATAATTTACACATGGGCAGCTTTGTATCTAGTTATGTATTGCTCTAGAGCAAAGATCTCCATCCTCGTTTTGAACTGATTAAAGCTTCACAATTTCGACCTGTGCTGAGAAAATGAGACAACAATCAAACAATGTTCAAACTATCACATGCAGTAACCCCTATGAACAGAGCAAATGCAACTATAAACTGATGAAAAGAGATGTAGAGTTTAGTGTCTACACATATCAATTAAAGAAGAAAAAGAAAGATAGCTCAAGTATTTGCTGACTCGAGGTGCATTGTTAGAGACATTTCCTCATCTTCTTTAAAACCAGATTCTGTAGATAGAGATTAGAGATTAATGCATTTGCATTAATCTTGGATCTGATTTTGATTAGCATTTGCTTAGCTGTAAATACCTTTGCTAATTTGCTGCAATCATCTTTAAATCTGTTCGTAACAGTAGCAATCATACTACTATATATAGCTTGTAAACTTGTATTGTATATCAATGAAAATACATTTCTACATGGTATCAGAGCACAATTATTGCAAAAAGAAGTAAACGAGAGTTTAGATCCAATATCTGAACCTAAACAAGCAATGACAGAAGAGAATGGATGACCTAAGCGATTGTGCCAAAGAGACGAGTGAACAGTAGAGAATGCGTGGGGAATGGTAGATTCAGAAGATAAACGAAGCCGGTATAGACCATCTTGACATGGACCTTGAAACAAGAGACGATCAGTTCGTAAACAATATATTTGATGAAATTAGGAGCAAACTCGAAGAAAACAAGGTTATCTTTTGTAAAACGAGCAATAGAAAGGAGATTTTTATGAATGGAAGGAATATGCAAGACATTATGTAAAGAAAAATTAGATGAGCCTAAGGAAAAGGAAAGGGTGCCAGTATTAGATATTGGCATTGATCTACCATCACCCATATAGACATTATGGGAACCATCGTAGGGTTTAGCGTTTTGAAGAGATATGGCATTCATGTGATGAGTAGCGCCGGTGTCAGGATACCAATTTGGATCAGTACTAGAGAAGTGGGTGCTAGTAAAAAGAGGAGCGGCAGCAGATCCGGCAAACTTGTGAGAGTGAAGACGAATCATAACACCTTTGGGGGTGCTAGGAAGGGAAATTCTGGAACCTAAGATGCACGACTAGTCCAAAAATGACAAGGGGATGAACTGTGTATAGCCATGAGGATGGGATGAAGAAGGGAGTTTTTTTGGTTTTGGAGATAAAAAATGAAGTAGGAAAAGAAGGGGAAGAAAGGAGTAAGACACGGTTGAAAGAAAAACAATGAAAGAAGGAATCACAAGGAGGAAAGGAGTCACGAAAGGAGGAAGAAGACCACATGCAAGGATTGATAAGCCAAAAGGAGTTGTTCAGCTTTCTTAGATGCTAGTTGGGCAGGCTGCCCAAAATCTCGACGCTCCACTTCAGGCTATCTCATATACCTTGGCACCACTCTTGTCTCATGGTGCTCTAAAAAGCAATTTACTATTGCTTGCTCAAGTGCCAAGTCAGAATATGGGTCCCTTGCTCATGCTAGTACCGAGACAACATTGTTAGGCTTCTTTCTATATGGTATCCACATTCAGTTTCCAATTCTACTCTATTGTGACAGCCTTAGCCCCACGTACATGGCTTCTAATCCGGTCTTTCATACTCGCACCAAACACATTGAGTTGGACTACCACTTTGTTCGTGAAAAAGTAGCTCTTGGGAGTCATCAGACCCGTTTTATTTCGTCCATTGACCAACCAGCTGACCTTCTCACCAAATGACTTTACAAGAAACGTCATCATCTACTCTGTATCAAACTTGTGAGGCTAGAGCCGCTCAGTTTGAAGGGGGTGTTAGAGACATTTCCTCATCTTCTTTAAAACCAGATTCTGTAAATTCCTAGCTAATTTGCTGCAATCATCTTTAATTCTGTTCGTAACAATAGTAATCATGCTACTATATATAGCCTGTAAACTTGTATTGAGTATATCAATGAAAATACATTTCTACATTTTCTACATGCATAATCACATATATAAATGCATAGCTCAATGGTTTAGTTATAGCCCCGTTTAGAGTGGTATATGATTAACAGTACATGTATTAGTTGAAAAAAGGTACATGACTCTGAACGCCAATGTATTCATTGATGTAGATAATGTTCAAAGAATTAAGGTCATTATTTCTGGTCATTATTATGAAGACAATGTTGGAGGAAATATAACATGTGCATGTGTGCATTTGGTCTTATGTCGTGTATATAGGGTTAGCCCATGGGCTTTATGCGTGTGCCCTAGTTGTAATAGGTTTACATTATGGACTTAACCCAATCCATAAAGGATTGACCCATTATACTTAGAGTGAGTCTCTATATAAAGAGCCCCTCCCTATTCATAATAGATTGATTCCATTCATTCTCTACACTTATTCTACAAGACGTTATCAGTCACGCTAGCTCTAGGAACCCGAGCTAATATTGGCCGCCAACCACCACAAAAAACCCTAAAACCCAAAAAAAAAATTTTTCCTTCGGCTGATCCTTCCTTGGATTGCTGCAGCCACTGCCTGTGCAGCGCCGTGAGCACCGACGCCCACCCCCTGTGCACCAAAAGCGCACCGACACGCACCGCCGTGCACCACCGCGCACACTGAGCTGCCACTGCTGTTGCCTATTTGCTGCGCACAATCGCTGCCCCAAGCATCAAAAGCTGATATTTCAAGCTTATTTAGAGAATTTATCGAAAAAAGTATGTACTTTGGAACCCTAAATACGTTCAAAATTCACTAAACTCGGGGAGGATAAAGTACATTCCTCCCTTCTCCATCTCCCTTTTATGCTTGGGACGTTTATATTTGCAGGTAAATTTTATTGAATACAAAACCCTAGATGGAGTGATTGCATATGACTGCCATGTTGCCGCTGTGCGCTGCCGAGGCCTGCCCATGTGCACGCGTGCACGCTGCTGTCGGCGCGGCATGTGCACCTACTGTGCGCTGACGTGCGCTGCTGCCAGGCACCAAACGTGCACCTGCTAGGCTGCTGCCGAGCGCTGCTGCCAGGGACTGCCCTGTGCGTGCACGCTGCTGCCAGGCACTTCCCGTGCACCTGCTGTGCACTTGCCGAGCACTGCCACCGAGGCCATGCCTTGGCACGTGCACGCGGCTGCCAGCATGCACATATGCACTTTATATCCTCTCTAGGTCAGTATGGTGTGGTATCCATGGCTGTTTTGATTTTTAAGAATTAAGCATCGAATCCAAATGGTCTCGAACTAACTGCTTGAATTCTTGTATGCAGAGTCAATGGACAAACACTTGCAGTTTGATCTCCTAGATGCCCAAGGTCGTGAGTATCACCGCTGGGTCCTCGATATGAGGCAGAATTTTATTGGCAAGAACTATTTCTCCACCATCGATCCTCCCACAGAACCCTAACAGAGGGTGTAGAGTTGTCGGACGAAAGAACAAAGTTCAAGGCGCTTATGTTTATCTGTCAACACTGGATTCCACATTGAGGTGGCAATACCAGAAAGTAGCCAACCCGCTGGGGCTATGGAAAAAGCTCGCTACACGATTTGGTAAAGTTCATGTTGCGCTTGTACCAGAGTTGCAGGCTGAATAGGCTTCCATTAGGCTAATGAATTACAAATCTGTAGAGGAGTACCAGACATACATGCTTGCACTACGTGTTCGTCTGCATTTTTGTGGAGTTGAGAAGTTCGAGGGTGATATCATAGAGAAAACGTTGCTCACTTTTCTCAAGTCATCATCCACGCTGATGAAACAATATAAGCATGACTATAAGAGTGGTCTTACTCCGACGTTTGACTCTCTTATGACGTTGTTGCTAACTGAGAAGGGAGATTGTAAGCTCTTGACTAAGAACATGCTCAGCCTGTTAGGACCCTTGTTGTTCCAGAGACTAATTACAATAGTGCCAGAGGTGGGAAAGTCATGAAGCAGAGAGCACAAGATCATTATGAACCATATCACCGTGAGCAAGGCTCTGGCCAAGGAACCCGGACTAGGAGAGGCACTAGAGGTTCTAAACGCTCTAGGGGCCGTTCTAATACCCGGAAGAAGGATGATGCACCTGTCCCTAGGGGCCGAGCTCCCATGCCGGTTTAGAAATTCACCAAGAAAACTGCTAAGGCACATGAATGCTATCGCTGTGGGTCAAAGGACCACTGGATGAAGCAATGCTGAGCACCTGTTGACATAGTGTCTGCATACAAGAAGTATAAGGAAACTGTGGAGAGTCATGTCACTGCGAAAGTGGACAAAGAGCCCAATGCCAACCCTACGGTTGATGGTTTTCAGGAACAAACCGACTTAGATGCACCTGGCTTTTGAAGTTGTTGAGCTCTTATTTGTTTTTACCTCCCTGAGTTGTTATTTTTCCATTCAAGCATATGTAATAAGGCATGTGTTGTGCCATGATTAGTTCGATTTGTTCTTGAGACCTTTGGTTGTAAACCATTATGCGTGTAATAAAATTTCGATGTTCTTAACTTTTGTGTTCGATATGGTTATACAAACACTTATCAATATCCGATGCACTTGACCATTATATGCTGCTCCAAGTCTCTCCAACGGAGTTTAGAAGCTGAGCAACATTGTTTTATGCCTAAGGCAAGCAGCTGTTGAGCGCTGCCGAGCGCTACAGCAAGCTGCCGGCATGGTTGTCCAGCTGTCGTGCACCGATGTCGAGCCGACGTGCAGCTGGCTACCAGCTGTTGATTGTCATGCGCGTCTGCCGCCCAACGTGCCTGTTGCTAATCTCATGTGTTAGCTGCTGCCCCTTGATTGTTTTGCCAATATTATATGTCAGTTGTTGTCCCTGTGTGCCAGCTACTTTATGTTGTGTGTGGAATGCTACCACCTTGACCTATCAAAATATGACATGTTAATCAATTTAAACCCTATCATTGTACTTTGGTAAGTAGGGATCGTTCTAGACCGGGGACACTAGGGAAGAACTTATTTCTGCAAAACAGATAGTTAGAAATATTCACACAATATAAACAAATATATACATAAAGAATAATATGGGGGGTTTATATGAGTTTCGGCAATAAACAAAACAGAAAAATAAAACAAGAACAAATATGTACAAGATTCGTCACTTTATCGTTTCAAGAACATAACAAGTAAACTCCGATTAGCATGCAAATAGTTTTATGAAAGGTTAAATTATCTTATTTATGTTTTCACAATTGCAAATTAGTTCCAACCCTTAAGACTTCTCAAGTGTTTAAAGTTGTCTCAGCGCTCAACCCTAAACTATGTGACTACTTGACTAAACTGTCTCAGCGCTCAATCTAATCAAGCAACACTTACCGTCCACGAGTCGTTGGAGACATGTTTCCTAGGTATGGCGTCACTCATCCTATTCCACATGCAAATCTCTCACCCTACCATCCCTTGTAGCACCTAGGACCGAGTTGTCTTAGCGCTCAACTCGACCTAGAATACCACGGCACATGAAACACCCCCCTAATAGCTAACCTGTTGCAATCAAGCTAACCTAAAGTTCGATTATCTGCTCGGGAGAGGATTAACTAACTTAACAATTGTTAAACACACAAATACAGATTCTTTAACTTCTTTTACAACCCTAACATGCATACTAAATCGTTATTCAACATGCATAACACAAACAAATCACAAAGAAGAGTAAGTAATCATACATGTTAAACAAAACCAAAAACCATAATTCATATATCAATAAACTCAATAACTTTACACAGTAAATATACATGAACAACCTTAGGATTTTCATCCCTAACCTACCTATTACAGTCGGCAAGGATAGGGAAGGAATTCGGCAAAGGATGAAGGCAGTTCGGCAATGAAAGGTTGCGGCAGTGAGGTGGTTCGGCTGCTTATATGATTTCTGTGTGGAGGGTTTTTAGGTAGAGTCTAGGCTAGCTATAAGACTTAAAACTGATAAAGGACCACCTAAACACGAGCTATACAGACCCTATTTATACAGAAACATTGAAGAGAAACCCTAGCTGACTCGGTTAAGGAAAGGCAATCCTATTCCAACTCGGTTTCCTTATTGCTCAATGATTCCTCCTTCAATGCAGCTTCTTATCCGAATTTGGACTCCTTCTTCTGATTCCTTGGACCTTCCTACATGTTTATGGATTCATGTAGGCCTCATGTACGAAATCTTGGGCTTTGATGGCAGCCAAAACCAGTGATAGGTCCAGCAAGGTCAGCTTTCCCGGTTTGACCGGGAAACCTTACACTTAACCAAAATATGGCTGCCTTGATGCTTCTTCGTATTTTCTTCTTTTGTCCAGCTTCCTAACACTTCATTAAGGTCTTGATACATCTCTTGACAAATTTGGGAAGCCTTTTGGTGAAGAATCATCTCCCAAAACTCGTTAGACAACTTAGGCAGTTTCTGCCCAGTTTTGCAGCCTGACCTCTGTCCACTGTTTTGCTCATAACTCCTTCGTCTCAACTCCGATTGCTGCGATCCAAATGGGGTTCAAAAGTAGACACACACAGCTTTATTTCCATATGTGGCACGCCTTATAACTCCTCCTGGATCTTGAGATATGATTTTCCAAAGTTGACGTACGTTTTCTGGCAGATTCTGTCCGAGAGCAAAACAATGTCCAAAAGTGTTTCTTCTTTTCCGTGGCCTCACTTGTTGTCATTCATGAGTCCGTTCATCATGATTCCTGATACGTTAAGCGTATTTACCTGTCTTCTGCACATTTAAACAAGATACATCAAAACTGACAGGGTAACAAAATAACGAATCATAATAAAACGTCCAAGTGCTAGTCCAAAAACGGTTTTCATCATTTAAGTGCAATTTTCTGTATAAAAACGGCTAGTAGCCACAACTCTACGGAAAAACCCTCTTGACTCTAAAACAAGTAAAAATAAACATACTAAGGCAAAAACAAAGTATAAATGGAGGTGAAAATCTATTAAGAACATGGCGTAAAACACACTTATCAAACTACCCCACACTTATGCTTTGCTAGTCCCTTAGCAAACTGACTCTAACTGAAAGAAAAAAAACAAAAACAAAAACGAAAACAACTCTAATACCCTTAAGAAATTTTTATCTCAGATTCTTAAGTATGCATAATCTCAAGTTTAAACATTCAAGTGAAAGCACAATTGCAAAAGTTCATAAACTTGTATTATAGCATGAAAAAGTGAGAAGTTTCGAAAGTCATAAGTAATACATGAATGAAATTTTGATCCTCCTTTCCAAGATACACTCTCTTTCTTTTTTTTCACTCGAAGAGTGGTTTTCACTCATAAGTATATGCAAGAGAAAAGATGAGAAATAATGAATAACTTGCATATTTCAAGAAATAAAGGCTCTTTTGAAAAACATTTTTCTTGAAAAAACCTCATTTAATAACTAAGTGCAATAATGGACCAAAACCATATGCTTACTTATATGAAATTCTCCACAAATCAAGTTTAGTCATCTTAAGAATCATGAAATAATCTCAAGGGTTGTAGTGGGGCTTGGTTTCATAAGGTAGAAATTTTTGGATAAGTGGTGATAGTAAGAAATCAAGACTTAGCAAATTTAAGCTTCATCCTCCTTATGTCTCTTCTTCATGCAGTGGACAAGGGTCAAATATACAACTTTGGACCCTCAAATAATATCAACTCCAAATCATGTAAACACCATATAACTCATGCCTTAGAAATATTTTTCTTTTCCGAAACATTTTTTTTTTCTTTAGCCGAAACTTTTATTATTTTTTTTTCTTTTCTTCTTTTTTTTTCCTTTAGTTTCGGCAAAATTTTTTTCTTTTTCAACCAATTTCGGACAACATATTTTTTTCTTTTTTGGCATATATACTTTACAAAACAATGGTGTACCACCCCACACTTCAACTCTACCCCACACTTGTTCTTTAACATCTTTGCACAGCTTCATCAACAGTATTTCGTCAAGTCTTGAAAACAAGGTGAAAGATAACTATTCTAAGTTCAGGAAACTGTTTAAAGGTGATGAAAGAAAAGACTTAATGTAGGCTCAAAGGGGTTTTACTAAGGAGTCCCACGACGGGCACAAAAATGGGCAAAGGCTTATTTTGGCTTTGGTGGTGATCCTAATTGAGATTAATTTCAATCATATTCAAAATCAAACAATTTATGATTATACTGCTTTGAAAATCACATAAATAAGTTCTAGTAAATTCTAGAGTCCATTAAACAGCTATAGCACATAGTTATTGAATAATGAAAATAATGAGGCTTTAAGTGAATTTTCAAAGGATATGGAATTTAATCACTCAAAAAGAAAGTATTTTAGGCTCAAAATCTCACAAAGGTTTTTATGGAAACAAAATAACAAAACATGTAAACTTTTTCTTCAAAAATCTCAAGTGTTCATACTTTACAAAATTCATGACGGAATTAAAATAACACATTTTTTTGTTTTCTATTTTTTTTTTGTAACATCAAATGACGGAATTAAATGCAAAAATTGAAAAATTTTAACAAAATTTGAAAAATTTCGGCAAAGAATTAAAAACACACAAATAAAAATATGTTACTATGTAACCTCTACCCCACACTTAGAAAATTACATTGTCCTCAATGTAAAACGAAAATTATGTCATAATGTTCTAAGCAGGCATATAAGTCACATAATAAATCAACCATAAAAGTGAAGGGTTAAGAAAATTCAAACTCTCGTAGACGGCTCCTCCACTGCTACGGTTGAAATGAGTTGCCTCTCATGCAGCGCTTAATGTTTATAGTCTGTCAGCCTAGACTTCTTCTTCCTTTCTGATGGCGCCATCCTTTGTTGCCATGGCTCTCCCACATTGTGCTTTTCAACATTTGTGCTCTTGTTGCTCATTCAACGATGAAGACACAATATCTGGTAAAGTGTCCTCTTCTCCTAGATATGCATACTTCAAGTGCTTGGGGAGATCTTTAAATTCTAACTTAGGGCCCTGTTCTGAAAATGATAACATTTTGTTAGTAATAATTGGAATTGACAAAGGAGAATCATACCTCTGAGTGTAGGATCGTGCTTCAAACTTATCAACCACTGCTAGTATGGACAGCTCCAGACTATGTTGTGCCTCCTCATCCCATCTCCATTCTTGTCAAATCCGGCCCTTGCTCAATCTTTCTTAGTGCTTCCAAGTCTTCCTTGCTTGGCTGAGCTCAATTTTTTTTTAAAACGTGCTCTACTTCACTTTGTTTAGCATTGTGCACGATATCATGACCAGGTTTGGCTTCCTTGCGTCCAACGTCACCAAACAATTTCTCGTCAGAACTGGTCATTTATGGGAACCTGCAAAACCAATCTGGCACAATTGAACAAAGATCAAGTGAGCATTGTCAAAAAACTTAGATAGAATTCGAAACTTAGCATAAAAATTTCGGCAACATCATGTCATGGCATAAGTTTCGAATTCAATGACATGTAAGCACAAAAGTGTCGGCAACCTAGTAAAGTTGCTAGCTGATTTTATTAACTCTCTAATTTTCAAGGTACGTGGAGCAGGGAAGACCACTGTGTAATGGACTGATACAGCCCAAGGTAGTGTTATGCTTCGTCCGATATACCTCAAAAATTAAAGTCAAATAATTTGAAGTTCATGGCGTCATACATGTCTAAGTAAATTCTAGCGTTTAAAGTGTGGTGATGCTTCGGCCCAAGCATTTGGCTAGTTCGAGCGGATTCCGTGGTTTCAGAAGGCAAGTGTCAATGTCACGGGGGGCGAACCCCCTACAAGAACCAGGCAGGACTCGTTTGTGATCAAGGAGGCGGACCCCTATCGACCCCTTCACCGAGAAGAGTGGTCAGTCATGATCTTGAGATCCAATTGAACAAACCTGAATTCCATATCTATGACAGAACGGCCCCTTACTCAGCTAGGAACAAACTCGGGTCACTAGACCACTCGACAAGTGTTAATCAAAGCCGCCCTCAACCTCATGAAATCCGCAAATAACATGAAGGGTTTAGGCTAAGATTAACAAATGCGGCTTCTCCCTACATGTTACACTTTAAAAACCACAATAAACTCCAAACACATAAAACCATCAACCTCCTAAATATTTACTAAGTTACAACACATATGACACGAAAATATACACATATAAATTCGGCACCTACACAAAAATATAAGAAAGAAATTGTTAGTCAAAAATTATGGCACAAAATATACAACTTTCACACATATAATTCGGCACCTACAAAAGAAAACAAAGTTAATTCACAAACATATACAACACAAAAATCCTTTTTAGCATCCCCGGCAACGGCGCCAAAAATTGACCTATCAAAATATGACATGTTAATCAATTTAAACCCTATCATTGTACTTTGGTAAGTAGGGATCGTTCTAGACCGGGGACACTAGGGAAGAACTTATTTCTGCAAAACAGATAGTTAGAAATATTCACACAATATAAACAAATATATACATAAAGAATAATATGGGGGGTTTATATGAGTTTCGGCAATAAACAAAACAGAAAAATAAAACAAGAACAAATATGTACAAGATTGGTCACTTTATCGTTTCAAGAACATAACAAGTAAACTCCGATTAGCATGCAAATAGTTTTATGAAAGGTTAAATTATCTTATTTATGTTTTCACAATTGCAAATTAGTTCCAACCCTTAAGACTTCTCAAGTGTTTAAAGTTGTCTCAGCGCTCAACCCTAAACTATGTGACTACTTGACTAAACTGTCTCAGCGCTCAATCTAATCAAGCAACACTTACCGTCCACGAGTCGTTGGAGACATGTTTCCTAGGTATGGCGTCACTCATCCTATTCCACATGCAAATCTCTCACCCTACCATCCCTTGTAGCACCTAGGACCGAGTTGTCTTAGCGCTCAACTCGACCTAGAATACCACGGCACATGAAACACCCCCCTAATAGCTAACCTGTTGCAATCAAGCTAACCTAAAGTTCGATTATCTGCTCGGGAGAGGATTAACTAACTTAACAATTGTTAAACACACAAATACAGATTCTTTAACTTCTTTTACAACCCTAACATGCATACTAAATCGTTATTCAACATGCATAACACAAACAAATCACAAAGAAGAGTAAGTAATCATACATGTTAAACAAAACCAAAAACCATAATTCATATATCAATAAACTCAATAACTTTACACAGTAAATATACATGAACAACCTTAGGATTTTCATCCCTAACCTACCTATTACAGTCGGCAAGGATAGGGAAGGAATTCGGCAAAGGATGAAGGCAGTTCGGCAATGAAAGGTTGCGGCAGTGAGGTGGTTCGGCTGCTTATATGATTTCTGTGTGGAGGGTTTTTAGGTAGAGTCTAGGCTAGCTATAAGACTTAAAACTGATAAAGGACCACCTAAACACGAGCTATACAGACCCTATTTATACAGAAACATTGAAGAGAAACCCTAGCTGACTCGGTTAAGGAAAGGCAATCCTATTCCAACTCGGTTTCCTTATTGCTCAATGATTCCTCCTTCAATGCAGCTTCTTATCCGAATTTGGACTCCTTCTTCTGATTCCTTGGACCTTCCTACATGTTTATGGATTCATGTAGGCCTCATGTACGAAATCTTGGGCTTTGATGGCAGCCAAAACCAGTGATAGGTCCAGCAAGGTCAGCTTTCCCGGTTTGACCGGGAAACCTTACACTTAACCAAAATATGGCTGCCTTGATGCTTCTTCGTATTTTCTTCTTTTGTCCAGCTTCCTAACACTTCATTAAGGTCTTGATACATCTCTTGACAAATTTGGGAAGTCTTTTGGTGAAGAATCATCTCCCAAAACTCGTTAGACAACTTAGGCAGTTTCTGCCCAGTTTTGCAGCCTGACCTCTGTCCACTGTTTTGCTCATAACTCCTTCGTTTCAACTCCGATTGCTGCGATCCAAATGGGGTTGAAAAGTAGACACACACAGCTTTAATTCCATATGTGGTACGCCTTCTAACTCCTCCTGGATCTTGAGATATGATTTTCCAAAGTTGACGTACGTTTTCTGGCAGATTCTGTCCGAGAGCAAAACAATGTCCAAAAGTGTTTCTTCTTTTCCGTGGCCTCACTTGTTGTCATTCATGAGTCCGTTCATCATGATTCCTGATATGTTAAGCGTATTTACCTGTCTTCTGCACATTTAAACAAGATACATCAAAACTGACAGGGTAACAAAATAACGAATCATAATAAAACGTCCAAGTGCTAGTCCAAAAACGGTTTTCATCATTTAAGTGCAATTTTCTGTATAAAAACGGCTAGTAGCCACAACTCTACGGAAAAACCCTCTTGACTCTAAAACAAGTAAAAATAAACATACTAAGGCAAAAACAAAGTATAAATGGAGATGAAAATCTATTAAGAACATGGCGTAAAATGCACTTATCACACCTACATGTCAGATCTCGATAGTTATATGTTTGTCGCTTTGTGCTCTACACATGAACTATCGTGCACTGTACATTAGGTGCCGAGCACTAAGCACCAGATGTCAAGCACTGAACATAAGGAACCGTGCAATGATCACCAATTGTTGTGCACTTACATCATAGGCCAAGCACTAAGCTAGCTACATAGCACAGAACACTCGTGGCCGTGCACATGACACCGACTGTCGATCACTGTGCACCAGGGCCGAGCTCTATGTAGTAGCTGCCGAAGCTCTGTGCACCTCATGTCATGCACTTGAGACAAACTGTTGAGCTCTTGCTACCCCATACCGTGCGCCATGTGCGCTAGCGGTTGCGCAGCAACCAAACGTTGTCGAGTGGTCAGTGCATCGGCATATGTGTGGCTCCTAATGCACTACCAAATGTTGCCAAGTGCTTAGTGAAATGGCATATATGTATATGCAATGCACTGCCGAATGTTACCAAGAGCTTAGTGCATTGGCAACGAGCAAGCTGCAATTTAGGGCATTCAAAACAGTGAATCTGCCACATTTTGTACAGAAACTTCTGAAGAGCTTTGTGAACAGCTCCGGATGAACTAGAATGCAAGCCATATATCACTGGATAGCTATGTCTGTCTAGTTTCCAACGGTTTTCACGGTTTGTTCATTTCCATTCTAGTGAAGGAGTTATGACTATTTTATTGAGCGAAGGTCATGCTGCCAGAAATTTTGCAATGCACACGGTTGCCTTCAGTTGTTGCCTTCGATTTAATATGCCTTTTTCTCACGTATCTACCTTGTTTCAATAGGTATGTCATGTGAAAAAAAATCAAGTGCCTTGCAGACAGTGGGACGACCCACACAATCTTGAGGAATAGGCTGCTCTTTACAGAGCTTACGCCATGTCAAACTTCTGTGAAAACTTTGATCGGTTCTTCCCCCGTAATTCAAGGGCACATACCAGCTAGTTTCCTGCTACCCAGTGGGACCTTAATCATTGTTTCTGATACCTTGTATGCGCCTAAAGGCCTTCAAACACTGCTGAGTTTCAAGGACATCTGCGCCAATAGTTTCCATTTGGAGGCGCATTGTGAAAATGGTGTGAATTCCTCTGTGTAACCTCCAATGAGTGCGGCTCTAAGCGCATCTTGGAAAAGCTAATGAGTCAATCTAGTGGTTTGTACCTCACCACTATATGGGTTAATGAATCCTATGCGGTCACTGAACATGATTATTGGGACCATGACTCCTACAAGCTATGGCATGACTGCCTCGGTCACCCCGGAAGAGATATGATGATAAAGAGAGTAGTGATGTTGTGGTCGCCAAAGTTAGCTCCGAGCCAACACTTGGGTCACCCGAGGACAGCTCTGCCGGTCCTCACTTGGTCATGAGGATCCGGACTCCTCCTGATGCTTCATTGACACTGTCTGATGCTCATAAGTCTCTTTGTAAAGCTTGTGCAATGGCTAAGTATGTGGCCAGACCTTCTTATGCTAAAGCAAACACAGAGAACATTCCATTTCTCAAGCGTATCCAAGGTGATATTTGTGGACTTATCCATCCAGAATGTGGATCGTTTAGATACTCCATGGTTCTGGTGGATGCATCGACACGTTGGTCGCATGTCGCTTTGTTGTCCACAAGGAATGCTACCTTCCCCAAACTCCTGGCACATATTATTAAGCTAAGGGCTAACCACCCTGATCATCCAATCAAGTCGATTCAGATGGATAATGCCGGTGAGTTCACGCCAAAGACTTTTGACGAGTATTGCATGTCGGTTGGGATAAAGATTGAGTATTCCGTCCCACACATGCATACACAAAATGGTTTTGCTGGAGCTATGATAAAGAGACTTCAGTTGATAGCTAGAGCATTGGTCATGGGCCCTATTGTGTCTTGGCGTTATGCTATATTGCATGCAGCTGTGTTAGTTCGTTTCCGACCCGCCTCTAACCAAGCGTTTAGTGCGTACTAGTTGGTTACAGGATATGAGCCTTACATCTCGCACTTACACATATTCGGTCGTGGAGTGTATGTGCCTATTACATCACCACTGCATAAGAAAATGGGTCCACAACGACGTTTGGGTATCTATGTTGGTTATGATTCCCCAACTATCATTAGATACCTAGAGCCTTTGACTGGTGATCTCTTTAAGGCCCAATTCTCTGATTGTCACTTTGATGAGACCATCTTCCCATCGTTAGGGGGAGATGAGAGCATGCATGCTCGGCATGAACGACAGGAATTGGCCTGGTTGGTTTCAACACTTGCTCATTATGATCCCCGCACCTCTCATGTTGAGAAGGAAGTGAAGCAAATCCTTGAGCTCCAGCAAGTGGCGGATTCGATGCCCGATTCATTTGTTGAGATTGCTAAGGTCATTAGATTGGACATACGAGCTGCTAATGTCCCTGCAAGGCTAGAAGTCCCAAAGATGGGCATGACCACCCCGTGTCCGAGCACTGCTGCCCACGGTACGGGCGCTGCCTACCCTAGTGGACGGGTGGAGGCCGTGGCTCCTCAGAGGAAAAAGGGGAGGCCATTTGGTTAGAAAGATATGCAGCCTAGGAAGAAGAGGGCTCCTATGGCACAATCTAATCCCTTAATCATCGATACTGAGAATCCTTCTCATGAAATTGTCTCTGATTACACCTATATCCTAGAAACGATGTCCGTATGCTTGGGGGACACCCCGGCACCCGCATCGGTAATCAAGAACATGGAAATCTCGATGTGTTATGAGAACACTGTGTCATTGCTGGACCGATCATCCATGTATATCAATAATGTATTTTCTTATATCGTGGCTCTTGAGATTATTTAGCACGATGATATCGAACCACGCTCCGTCAGTGAATGTGAACGTAGAGTGGATTGGCCTAAATGGAAAGTTGCTATCCCGACCGAATTGAATTCCCTAACAAAGCGACATGTGTTTGGACCGGTTATACTAACTCCGTAAAGTGTAAAGTCTGTGGGACATAAATGGGTCTATGTTAGAAAGCGTAATGAAAAGAACGAGATACTAAGGTATAAAGCTCGCCTAGTGAGGCAAGGTTTCTCACAACTCCCTGTGATAGAATACGAGGACACATATTCTCTCGTAATAGACATAATCACTTTTCGTTACCTTGTCAGTATGGTAGTATGTGAAAAACTGGACATACAGCTCATGGACGTGGTTACAACATATCTCTATGGGGATCTTGATATATATATATATATATATATATATATATATATATATATAAATTGTTTGATGGTTTCCAGGTGCCTAAGTCAAGTGACTCTAAACCACAGAGTGCGTACTGCATCAAGTTACAACGCTCATTATACGGATTGAAGCAATCCGGGCGGATGTGGTATACCTGCCTTAGTGACTACTTGATTAGGAAGGGTTATTAGAACAATGAGTTATGCCCTTGCGTGTTTATAAAGAAAACAAGTTCCGAATTTGCGATAGTTGCCATCTATGTGGATGATATGAATATCATAGGGACTCTTGATGAGATCAATGAGACTGCGGCACATCTGAAATCCGAGTTTGAGCTGAAGGACAGTGAAGACTTGATTTTGCCTAGGCATTGAGCTGGAGCACCGAGCCTCTGGAATCTTGATACTCCAGAGTGCATATGTTCACAAGATGCTCAGGCGCTTCAATGTGGATAAAATGCATCCAGTTAGCACCCCCATGGTAGTTCGGAGTTTGGAAGCTAAGAGAGATCCATTCCGTCCTAAAAAGGATGGCGAGGATGTACTTGGAGCTGAGGTACCATATCTTAGTTCAATCGGTGCGCTACTATATTTGGCTCAGTGCACTCGGCCAGACATTGCTTTCTCAGTGAATTTGTTAGCTAGACATAGCTCTGCCCCAACACATTGTCATTGGACCGGTATTAAGAATATATTTCGATACCTTAAAGGGCAATTGACTTGGGCCTGGTCTGTCTATATAAGGATTCAAGATGGACTGCAAAGGAGTGCAGTGTTTCTGAGAATCTAGGCGGATGGTGCGTTCAATCTCAGAATCAAAAAGAAGATCTCTGTCCTGCGATCGACGAGTGTTCATAAACTGAAAATAAAAGACACAAAAACGTTAAACCACAAATAGATAAGAAAACGAAACAAAACAAAAACAAAGATTGCAACTAAATTAAACAATCCCCGGCGACACGGCGCCAAATTGATAAAGGTATTTTCACACACCAATTAAGGTGCATAAAAATAACTTATGAATTACCCTACAAGGTATATATGGTCGAAGATAGTATATGAAAGTAGGGATCGAACCCGCAAGGGATTGGGATAAAGCTGCAACTACAATGACTCAAAACAAATAAAAACGACAGAACTGACCAGTCAGGAAAACCTGACTAGTTGACGACTCTAGACTACTCCAAATGACCTGAAATTTGGAGACAACTAACTAGACACGTAAAACTAACTACTGACAAAGTTTTAGATTTTTCTGAATTGATTTGATATTTTTAACACTAAATAGAAAACAGACAATGAAAACTGACGAAAATGATAAAACTAGAATTGGCACAGTTTTATAAATCAATGAGATGGAGAAGCTAGGGTTTCGAAATCCACCACCAAACAATCATACATCAACATCATGAACTCAGATTAACGAGTATTGAATTCCCATGGATGACTATGCTCACGAAAGGTCCTTGGTATATGGATGCACTCTCGTATTCATTCTCTCTTACTTAGTATGTTAAGCATTTGGTATGAATGTCATAACCTATTCTCTAACATGCAGTCCTACTTGGTATATGCTCAGATTTAACACATCAGAGATCATTAAGTTCTAAGAGAATAAGAACATAGCAAGAATCTTAGAACATGGTATGTATCCTAAGTATCCTTGAAACAATTTCATACAAGCACCGCAGCTCTTGTCGCGCCACAAATAAAACACACAATGATACTGGTCGTCACGCATGTGTTTATGGCTGGTCGATCCTAAAACATGCTCCTAAGGTCGCGAATCAAAGAAACACATAAAAGAATAACAGTTTACGAACAATGAAATTGTTATCATCCGGGAAACAACACTTATATAAATCCGAATATCAAAACATCAAGGTAATCATGTCTAGGGCTTCAATCTAGCCCTAACTACAAGAAGTTTAGCTACTCATGACTGCAAACGAAAACCCAAAAGAATACATGAAGATGGAAGAAGAACCGGTGCACAGCCCTGCTGCCGCTGGTGCGCACGAGGTGCACGTCTGGGCGCACGCTGGTGCTCGCTGGGCCCTTTTCTTTTCCTTCTCTCGGCTGTCACAAGTCTTTTTTTTTTCAAAAGTCCCCCACTCGACTGCTATTAGGGTTCTTTATATATGATTCCTCAACCCTAGACTCTTCCTTAATGGTCGTGGACTTCTTAACTTCCAAGAAAAGGCCCAATGGATTAAAATGTGAACGCTTCGGTCTTCCTTGTCCATCAAGGTTTCCTCAAGTGATTGGAACCCCTTCCTTTATCACGAATTAAGCCAACTTCTCCATATTTGCTCCCGAAACCTACGAAATACGAGAAATCAAATAAATAACTAAGATAAATAAGAAATATGGCCAAAATACTATAATATTAAACACTATAAAACGTCACATAAATGCTCCTATCAAATTCCCCCACACTTGGTCTTCGCTAGTCCGCAAGCGAACCAACTAAACCGTGACACGACCTACTACCTTCCACATCTCCGAGAGTCTCAAAATTCATGGCATCAAGAGTAATATAAACATCACAACAGGTCCATATTCATTCGACAATTAATAACCCTCCATAAACATCATGGTCATGTGTAGAGTGTGAAATAGCCAAGCAATGATGAATATATCTGTGCATGCTTCGAACAAATGAAAACTCAAAAATCTCACAAGGATATTCACTCTTTCTTCACTCAGATTTTCTGGCTAATTCAAAAAAATATGCACTCAAGTTATATGTGAGAGGAATGATGTATAAGGAAACAAATAGCTCACATATGAATATTAAGAATAAAAGCACTTTCTGAATTTTTTTTTTTTTAAAAAAAATGATCTCATGAATGGATATCACTACTCGAATGGAGGAACCATTGACACCATATGCTCACCCCTCAACACAAGTCTCCACAAGTTGATAGCGCAGCCCCTAAAATCAAAAGGTCTTCACAAAGGTTGTAATGGGGCCAAGAGTTAAGGGTTCATGAATGAGAGGATAGGAAATCACAAGGATCCTAAGGAATTGTAGAGCACAATATAGAACTAGAGACATGAGAATCTTTGAAATCTCCTCAAGGTAGTAACAACGGAACTTGAAGCAAGCAATAATAATTTTAATTTCTTTTGAACACAACCTTTCCACAATACAATAAGTAATCAACTCAAGACATAATTTCTTTCTTTCTTTGCTGTTTTTTTTTTCAGCCATTGTTTTCTTCTTGAGACAATTTTTACAATGAAAATCTCCCCCACACTTGCTCTTTGAGACAAGTCAACCTTCTTGCTTATTAAAGTACCTTGAAACCAATGTAAGTCTCTCAAAAGATGCTCCACTCTTCCTTAGGGTAGGGTACGGAAACACTATACTAAGCTCAAGGGTAAGGAGTTGTGGGTTAACAAAGAAAAAGCTCACAATAAAGGCTCAAAGGGGTTAAACTAGGGGACATTTTTCTTTTTACGGGGACACAGGCTTATTTGGCAATGGTGGTAATCCTAGTGCCTTAATCATCTTCTAGGTGCCACACCATCGACACAAAGTTTCGAGAGGTCTAAGGATGAGTTCTAGCATTTAGTTCACATATTGCACATCATTCAAGTAGTAATCAAGGTGAAACGATAATGAGATCAACAAGTCATCGCCAAGAAAGCATGAATTAATATATATTACTCTCACAGAAATTAAGCACAAAGCACAAAATCTCACAAAGGTAATATGAATTTCACTTATTCTAACATGCGTTTCTCTGTACCAAAGACAAGGCTATAGTGCGAATATGTTTAGACCATAACAATCATAGATAATCATTAACCAAAGAATAACATACAGACCTAAAATGATGTTTAAACTCTTCTTAATGTCATGTATATAACCCAATCTCATCATAGTAGTGGAAGGTACCTAAAACACAAACAAAACAATGACTCTTTTTGGATTTTCAATATATTTTTTTTTTTTACGGGATGGGCGTCCGGATGGGCGTCCGGACGCATAGCTACTGGGCAGATACCAAAAACACGAATTTGGGTATAAAATCAGAAAGAGAACATCCCAATGACACTAAGAAAACACAAATGCAACAAAACATAAAGAATACCCCCCCACACTTAAACCAAACATTGTCCACAATGAAACAAAGAAAAGAAAGAAAAGAGAGGGATGAAGAAAGCAAATCTGATGAAGCGCAGTCATCCTCTCATCCTTTGGGTTGCCTCCCAAAAAGCGCTTGCTTTAACGTCGTCAGCCCGACGCTTTTCCAAAAGTCAAGTATAAGTAGCATTCAGGAGAGACACTTTCTCCTCGGGTGCTCGAACGAAGGGCTCATAATAATGTTTTAAACGATGTCCATTCACCTTAAACCGCTCGCCCTTGGTACAATGCTCAATCTCAACTGCACCATGAGAAGAAACATCAATCACATTAAAGGGACCATACCATCTAGAACGTAACTTACCGGGAAATAACCGCAGGCGAGAATTAAACAAAAGAACTTTTTGTCCCACAACGAAACTCTTCCTAAGAATCATCTTATCATGGTATGCCTTAGTCTTCTCCTTGTAGATGCGGCTACTCTCATATGCATCATTCCGAAGCTCATCCAACTCATTCAATTGCAACCGCCGTGTGTCACCCGCAGCCTTCATATCCATGTTGAATTTTTTTATTGCCCAATAAGCTCGATGCTCAAGTTCAACCGGGAGATGACATGGCTTGCCATAGATCAAACGAAATGGTGACATCCCTATAGGAGTTTTGTACGCTGTCCGGTATGCCCACAGCGCATCAGTTAAGCGCAAGCTCCAATCTTTCCTACTAGGGTTCACGGTCTTCTCAAGGATGTGCTTCACTTCACGGTTGGACACTTCTGCTTGTCCACTTGTCTGTGGATGATATGGTGTAGAAATCCGGTGGGTGATGTTGTACTTTTTCAATAGAGCTTCAAATGACTTATTGCAAAAATGTGATCCTCCATCGCTGATGATAGCTCTTGGTGTTCCGAACCTTGAAAAGATGTTAGTCTTTAAAAAAGTAAGAACACAAGCAGAATTGTTAGTTCTAGTGGCGGATGCCTCCACCCACTTCGACACGTAATCAACAGCAAGTAGGATATAAATAAAGCCATTTGAAGAGGGAAAAGGTCCCATAAAATCAATGCCCCAAATATCAAAAATTTCAACAACTAAAATTGGGGTTTGAGGCATTTGATTTCGAGATCCTATATTACCTGTGCGTTGACAACAATCACATGTAGAGCAGAAGATAAATGCATCCTTGAACGAGGTCGGCCAATAAAAACCACTCTCCAACACTTTGAGAGCAGTCTTTTTCGCCCCAAAGTGGCCTCCACATGCATAAGTATGACAAAAGGTGAGAATAGATGTAAATTCAGTTTCAGGAACGCACCTTCTTATCAACTGATCAGGACAATATTTCCATAAATATGGATCATCCCACACATAATGCTTGGCAGTTTTGATGAGCTTATCCTTTTGAGCACGGGTGAAATCCGCTGGAACCTGCTTGGTGACAATATAATTAATAATATCTGCATACCAAGGGTCAGAAACCACAATAGAAAATAATTGCTCGTCAAGAAAAGTTTCAAGTAAAGGAAGAGAATCCTTCTCATCATTAGACCCATTCACCAGTCGACTAAGGTGGTCTGCTACCACGTTTTCGCTGCCCTTCTTATCCCGAATCTCTAGGTCGAATTCTTGGAGTAAAAGCACCCAACGAATCAACCTTGGTTTAGCCTCCTTCTTTGTCATAAGGTACTTCAGCGCTGCATGATCTGTATACACAACAACCTTAGTGCCAATTAGATAAGATCTAAATTTTTCTAAGGCAAAAATAACAGCAAGAAGCTCCTTCTCTGTAGTTGAGTAATTCAACTGAGCATCATTCAAAGTTCTTGAAGCGTAATAAATCACATGAGGCAGTTTATTCACTCTTTGACCAAGGACTGCTCCAACAGCATAATCTGACGCATCACACATAAGTTCAAACGGGAGGCTCCAATCCGGTGGCATGATTATGGGGGCAGAGGTCAACATCCCCTTAAGCTTCTCAAAAGCTGCCTTGCACTCCTCATCAAACAGGAACGGCACATCTTTTTGCAATAGACAACATAGGGGTCTTGTGATCTTTGAAAAATCCTTGATAAAGCGCCTATAAAAACCTGCATGTCCAAGAAAAGAGCGCACCTCCCTCACACTAGTGGGAGGTGGTAAGGAGCGCACAAGATCTATTTTTGCTTTATCAACTTCTATTCCCCTAACAGATATGATATGACCCAAGACTAGACCCTGTTGAACCATGAAATGACACTTCTCCCAATTTAAGACAAGGTTAGTTTCCTCACATCTTTTTAAAACAAGAGCTAAATTATCCAAACAAAAATCAAAAGAATCACCGAAAACTGAAAAGTCATCCATGAATACCTCGATGATTTTCTCGACCATGTCAGAAAAGATGCTCATCATGCACCGCTGAAAAGTAGCTAGTGCGTTGCATAATCCAAATGGCATCCTCCTATACGCAAACGTTCCAAAGGGGCAAGTGAACGTCGTCTTCTCTTGATCCTCAGGAGCAATGGCGATTTGATTGTAGCCCGAATACCCATCCAAAAAGCAATAGTGCGAATGACCTGCAAGACGTTCTAACATTTGATCAATAAATGGTAAGGGAAAGTGATCCTTACGTGTAGTGGCATTTAGTTTGCGGTAGTCAATGCAAACTCTCCATCCTGTCTGCAATCGTTGTGGCACTAGCTCATTCTCTGCATTTTTAATCACGGTGATGCCCAAACGCTTTGGAACGACTTGTACCGGGCTCACCCATTTACTATCCGAGATGGGGTAAATAATTCCAGCATCCAAGAGTTTAAGAACCTCCTTCTTCACAACTTCCATCATAGGAGGGTTCAATCGGCGTTGTGCTTCCCTAGTAGGTTTGGCTCCCTCCTCAAGAAGTATACGATGCATACACGTAGTTGGGCTAATTCCCTTGATGTCTGCAATCCCCCATGCAATTGCAGTCTTGTGTTTACGCAGAACTCGCAATAACTTGTCTTCTTCCAGAGAAGACAGATCAGAAGCAATAATCACAGGTAAAGTCTCCTCTTTTTCCAAATACGCATATTTCAGATGCTCGGGCAATGGTTTGAGCTCCAATGTAGGTGCCTGAATCACAGAAGGCACGAGTTCTTCGTTAGAAATAGGGAGGGAAATAAAGGTAGAAGACTTACATGGGAGTATTGGACGAGATTCGAGGGCTGCTAAAATCTCCTCAAGGTCATTTTCGTTGCTAATCCAATCCGCAGCCGTTGACTCTTGGTTTCGCTCATCAGGGCGTCCGGACTTCATCCTTGCTCCGTCCGGATGGGAGTGCTGCTGCAGACCCATCTCAATTACTGTTTTGAGCATGTCGTCACCCACGTTTGCATTGAATACATCCTGCACCAAGTGATCAATAATGTCAATGGAAAAACAAGAGTTGACATCCTTAGGGTACCTCATGGCTTCAAAGATGTTGAAGCTAATTTTCCTCTCTTCAAATTCCATTGTCAAAGTCCCTTCGTACACGTCGATCTTGGTACGGGCAGTCCTCATAAATCCTCTTCCAAGAATGAGAGGTAAAGAGGTCGGCATAGGTTTATGTTCCATCTCCAACACAAGAAAATCAGCTGGGAAAATTAAGTCATTCACTTTCACAAGCACATCTTCCAAGTAGCCTTCAGGATACACATGTGAGCGATCCGCTAATTGAATAACTGTTCTAGTCGGTTTAAGCTCACCTAGCTGAAGAGATTCATAGACAGAGTATGGCATTAAGTTAATCGAAGCACCCAAATCAAGTAGAGCATGTTCAAACCTGGTGTCACCAATGATGCATGGAATGGTGAAACGTCCGGGGTCCTTCAATTTAGGTGGAAGCTTCCTCTGAAGCACAGCAGAGGTTTCTTCGCTCATGGCCACGGTCTCAGCTTCATCAAGCTTCCTTTTATTAGTACATAATTCCTTAAGGAACTTAGCATACCTGGGCATTTGCTTGATGGTGTCAAGAAGAGGAATGTTCACTTGGACCTTCGAAAGAACATCCAAAATGTCTTTGTCACCTTGCTCCTTCTTTTGCTTGGCAAACCTGCGAGGAAAAGGAATAGGTGGAACATAAGCATTAGAACCACTTTTGTTTACCTGAAAAGGATTGGGTTTGGTTGGGGGAGCCGAAGCTACTCCTAAACCCGATGGAATTTCGGAATTTGCATCTTCAGTCCCAGACGATCGGACGGATTCCTCCGGTGTCCGAACGGAATTCTCGTCTGGAGCTTTCCCTTCTTCTCTGTTTGCGGGTGTCCGGGCATCATCCTTTTGTCCGAACGGCAGTGGGTACCTCGTCGAATTTGGGTCATTAACCTGCTCCCATGCTGAATCCAACAAGTCTTGACCCCCTTTTGATGCTCCCTTGGGCCTTTTAAGAAACACGGGGTCTTCCGGAAGCTGCTTTCCACTCCTCAATGTGACGGCATTAACCTGTTCACGGTTAGTTCCCTTAGGATTAATTTCAGTTTGAGAGGGAAACGTACCTGGCGTTCTTTGAGTGTATTGCTCACATAGTCGACCAACTTGCACCTCAAGATTAGCTATGGCTTTAGAATGAGAGTGCAGAGTGGCATCAGTTCGATCTTTGAAGACCTTGTTATCCTTCATGATGGTGTCAGTGTTTCTCGCAATTGTGAGCACCATGTCTTCAAGCTTACTTGAAGGTTGTTGCGGTGGATATGAACTGAAGTTTTGGGGCCGAGGTGGTTGATTAAATCCAGGAGGTGGTGCTCTATAATTGTTATTTGATTCTTGCTGATAAGTAGAGACACCAGCGTTGGTACCCCAACGAAAAGCAAGAGGAACATTCCCATCATTCCTTGGCCTTTGCTGCCCCAAGTAGTTTATTTGCTCTTGGCCTGCCACAGGGTAAGGACAAAGTGAAGTAACATGGTCATAAGTAGAACAATTAGCACATACCTCAACTTGAGCCGCTCCTTGGAGCGCCATGCTCTTCATCATCATATCAAGTTTTTCCTCAATGGCAGCCATCCTAGATGAGTCTCCTCCACTAGTTTCCATCCCATAAGTATCCTTGAGCTTTACTTCTTGGAATCCTTTTGTTGAGAACTGCTGGGAATTCTCACTTAATGTCTCAAAGATATCAAATGCTTGATCACAAGTCTTATTCATGAAAGCTCCTCCACATGCCGAATCCACAAGAGCCTTATTTGCATCATTCAAACCTTCATAAAAGAACTGAGCTTGGTCATCCTTTGCGTACCCATGATGAGGACACTTCCTTAGCAGCCCGTTAAAGCTTTCCCAAGCCTCACAAAAAAGGTCTCCTGACTTCTGGCGGAAAGTGTGGATATCTCTCCTCAATTGCCTAGTTCTTTGAGCAGGGAAAAATTTGGTGATGAACTTCGTAGATAGCTGATCCCAAGTAGCAATAGTATCCGAAGGCAATGAATTCAGCCACCACTTGGCATGATCCTTCAAGGAGAAGGGAAACAAAATAAGCTTCAGTTGCTCGGCAGTCAATCCCGGTGGAAATTGAGTTCTACACAAATCATAAAACTCTCTCAGGTGGCCATTCGGATCCTCATTCGGCTTCCCATAAAAGTGAGGAACTGACTTGATCAATTGTGGAGACAAACTGAATGAAGTGCCGGCAGCCGGAGTGAATGTGATGCACGAAGGTTGTGCAACACCTTGAGGAACAAAGGAAGACTTCAATGGCCTTGGGTCTTCGGCCATTGCGTTGACAGGTGGGTTACGCTCCTCCTCTGTGTCGGTATCTGAATGTATCAATGGAGGTGGATCCAGGAGAGATCCCAAACCCGGTGATGGTGGTGTAGATGGGGTGGTGGAAGAAGAATCCGTAACTGTGCGCGAAGTGGCTACCTTACGGTTGAGGCGGATGGTGCGTTCAATCTCAGAATCAAAAAGAAGATCTCTGTCCTGCGATCGACGAGTGTTCATAAACTGAAAATAAAAGACACAAAAACGTTAAACCACAAATAGATAAGAAAACGAAACAAAACAAAAACAAAGATTGCAACTAAATTAAACAATCCCCGGCGACACGGCGCCAAATTGATAAAGGTATTTTCACACACCAATTAAGGTGCATAAAAATAACTTATGAATTACCCTACAAGGTATATATGGTCGAAGATAGTATATGAAAGTAGGGATCGAACCCGCAAGGGATTGGGATAAAGCTGCAACTACAATGACTCAAAACAAATAAAAACGACAGAACTGACCAGTCAGGAAAACCTGACTAGTTGACGACTCTAGACTACTCCAAATGACCTGAAATTTGGAGACAACTAACTAGACACGTAAAACTAACTACTGACAAAGTTTTAGATTTTTCTGAATTGATTTGATATTTTTAACACTAAATAGAAAACAGACAATGAAAACTGACGAAAATGATAAAACTAGAATTGGCACAGTTTTATAAATCAATGAGATGGAGAAGCTAGGGTTTCGAAATCCACCACCAAACAATCATACATCAACATCATGAACTCAGATTAACGAGTATTGAATTCCCATGGATGACTATGCTCACGAAAGGTCCTTGGTATATGGATGCACTCTCGTATTCATTCTCTCTTACTTAGTATGTTAAGCATTTGGTATGAATGTCATAAACTATTCTCTAACATGCAGTCCTGCTTGGTATATGCTCAGATTTAACACATCAGAGATCATTAAGTTCTAAGAGAATAAGAACATAGCAAGAATCTTAGAACATGGTATGTATCCTAAGTATCCTTGAAACAATTTCATACAAGCACCGCAACTCTTATCGCGCCACAAATAAAACACACAATGATACTGGTCGTCACGCATGTGTTTATGGCTGGTCGATCCTAAAACATGCTCCTAAGGTCGCGAATCAAAGAAACACATAAGAGAATAACAGTTTACGAACAATGAAATTGTTATCATCCGGGAAACAACACTTATATAAATCCGAATATCAAAACATCAAGGTAATCATGTCTAGGGCTTCAATCTAGCCCTAACTACAAGAAGTTTAGCTACTCATGACTGCAAACGAAAACCCAAAAGAATACATGAAGATGGAAGAAGAACCGGTGCACAGCCCTGCTGCCGCTGGTGCGCGCGAGGTGCACGTCTGGGCGCACGCTGGTGCTCGCTGGGCCCTTTTCTTTTCCTTCTCTCGGCTGTCACAAGACTTTTTTTTTTTTTTCAAAAGTCCCCCACTCGGCTGCTATTAGGGTTCTTTATATATGATTCCTCAACCCTAGACTCTTCCTTAATGGTCGTGGACTTCTTAACTTCCAAGAAAAAGCCCAATGGATTAAAATGTGAACGCTTCGGTCTTCCTTGTCCATCAAGGTTTCCTCAAGTGATTGGAACCCCTTCCTTTATCACGAATTAAGCCAACTTCTCCATATTTGCTCCCGAAACCTACGAAATACGAGAAATCAAATAAATAACTAAGATAAATAAGAAATATGGCCAAAATACTATAATATTAAACACTATAAAACGTCACATAAATGCTCCTATCACTTTCCCGAAGGAAGCTTTCCTAAATTCTCAACTCATCGCAAAGTCATCTTTTTACGGTAAAGTAAATAACATTTATTACTTCCGTAAATCGAATAAATTCATAATAACAGCTCGTAGCTCCGGAAAATATTCTGGACATACCGGAGGACTTGTATTAACATAATCTACCCCCTCGGGACATTAATTCTATTTTCCTTCAGAATCGAGAATATCTCGATAATAAACTCGAATATTAATTTAGGAAAAACTAACAACGCGGTTATAACCCTCTATAATCCGCCTGATCCCGGTAAAAAGGTAAATTTTAGGACGGGGTCTTATATTACCTTTTCAGGATTGCCCTCCCAGATAACACTGCCTGTCAGGCGGTAAGGCGCTGCACTGTGAGTGACAAAAGGGGTAACAGCAGCTTCTATTTCTAGTTGCCTACAGCGGATGATGTTTTGCTCTGCCTCGCTCAAGGAAGGAGAGAGGCAGGAGATGAATTAGTCTGAGCTCTACCAGGCATTTTCAGAAAGTGATCGCCACCAGGCGAGGTACTCAGGTCGGTGCCGAAGGAAGGCTCGATCTCAAAAAGGTTGAGGCGAGCGGAAGAGGCCCGATCGACATCTTCGGTACATCGCCAGGATGTGTACTTGTTGAATGAATTAGTCAAGGGGTATGAAATACTTTGACTAAACCCGAGTTAATGCGTGAAGTGGTGCGGCACGTAGAGTTCGATCCCTTCGTCCTGATCCGGAAGTCGAAGGTCGATGTAGGAAACCGCCTTGGAAAAGGTTTCCAAGGCATCATAGCCGAATTCGAAAAGTGGAAGAAACCCGCAATGGATGATCACTAGATGGTGGTGCCGCACCACATGATCAATAGTAGTTAGCGGTTTGAGCTGGTTGTACAGTATGGAGAGGCTGGTGTAGAAGGAAGGAAGAGCTCGGCTTGGAGTGTTCTAGTTCACATTGAACCTTAGCATGGCCTGCTCCGCTTGAATCATAGGCGGCAAGCGGTGGAACTGGAGGAAGTAAATCTGTAGTCATAGGTCAAATACCCTTAGCGGACCGAGTGGAATCTAGAACGTGAACGTGTTCAGAGATAGGATCCGAAGAGTCTGGTACAACATCACAGGCACAAGTTTCCCTAAACCAACCTCCATGTCATTATAAAGCGCTTCGGCTGTTTAGTCCACCTATCTGTAGCCTTATGTGGCCCATCACAAATTACAAACGTATTTAACCAATATTCAAGGAAAGCGATATCTCCTTCGTGCTGGGAGGAGTATGGATGAAGTATCTCCGTCATGCTTAGAATGAGGACTTCAATGGCCTAAAAATTTCGGGGTTGCTATGATGCTCGAAGACGGTGTCTGTCGTATCCCAGAACCTTTTGACCTGTCATAACATGACATGCAATTTAAAAAACCCTATCGTGTAGCTTTAGTAAGTAGGGATCGTTCAAGCCGGGGACACTAGGGAAGGATTATGTCTACATCAAAACAAGTTAGTAATATTCACAAATATAATATAAACATACAAGTACAATTCTGTCACAACTATACAAGTATAAACATATATACAAAATATTATGGGGAATTTACATGAGTTGGTTCGAAATTTAAAAATAAAACAGAAATATTTACATACATTGGTCAATCATTATTCAAGCACAAGATATAGCAAACACCGATTAGAGAACATATAAGTTTTATGAAAGATCAAGTTATTATGTTTATGTTATCATAGATGCAAATTAATTCCAACTATTTAGACTTCTCATGTAACTTAGAACTTACAACACGCATCATCCTAAGTTTATGTGTCATCCTGTTTAATGCTTACGACCCGCATCACATTAACACAAAATACACTTACCGTTCACGAGTCGTTGGAGACATGATCCTAGGCATGACGTCACTCATCCTATTAGCATGTAAATCACTTACCCTAGCAACCCTATGCAGCAACTAAAATTGAGAGCCCGACCCGGTGAACTCAACCTAGAATACTACGGCAGATTAAACTCCCCCCTTAGGAACATCCGTGCACAGACTACCCTCAGGTTCGATTACGTGATCAGGTAAGCAATAAATCAATTCAACATCTACTAAACACAAACATACACAACTTAAACTAAATCAAAATCCTAACCTGCAATCTAAATCGTTACAATTATAAACACAATCACATGAAAATCACAAAGAAGAACAAGTAAACATGTTTATAACGTAAAACCAAAAACCAATACAAACATATATATAAATAACCATCATCCATACAGTAGATACACACATAAACCTTGATTGTATTCATACCTAAACCTACCCTAAGAGTCGGCAAGGATTGAAGAATGGATTGGTGGCAGCAAGGCTATGCAGTCGGCAGCAAGGGGTTGGCGGCGGCAAGGCTATGGTGTTTCTGTGTAGGGAGGGTTTTTAAGTAGAGCTTGGCTATACTAAGGCTTAGAGCAATTGAAACACACGAAATTTGATGTACATAGGTCCTATTTATACAGAAAATTTCGAAGAGAAACCCTAGAGAATTCAGGAGCTTCAAGGAGACACCTTCCTTGTTGAGCTTGGTTTCCTCCTTTTATCTTTGGACAAAGATTTCGACTTGGACCTTGGATTTCTGATTTCTTGGACTCCTCTACATGTTATTGGATCCATGTAGGCCTTATACACAAGTTCTTGGGCTCATAGGCAGCCGAAATCATGGACAAACTCGGCAAGGACAGACTTTCCCGGTTTGACCGGAAAAGCTCCATACTTGGTTGTTTCGGCTGCCATGATGCATTCTTCAAATCTTCTTCTTTAATGCAGCTTCCCATGACTTCATTAAGCTCCCTTTTAAGTCCTTTGACATGCTTGGGAAGAATTTTGGTGAAGAAACATCCTCCCAAACTCGTGTGACAACTTAGGCAGAAACTGCCCAGTTTTGCAGCTTGACCTCCGTCCATTGTTTTGATCATAACTCCTTTATCTGAACTCCAAATGCTGTGATTCAAGAAGATCTGAAAACTAGACTTCCGTAGCTTTCCAATGATATATGGCTCGTCCTCAGATTCCTCCTGGATATTTAGATATGATTTTCCGAAGTTGATGTAGGATTTCTGTTCGCGGGAGAGATTTCTGCTCGCGAATAAGATTTCATTCGTGGAAGAGTTTCATTCGCGAGACTGACCTCCGGCCATTGTTTCCGGCATAACTTCTTCCTCAGAATTCGGATTGCTGCGATTCAAAAAGATTTAGAAACTAGACATCCACAGCTTTCCATCCATATATGGCACGTTCCCTGGTTCCTCCTGGATCGTCCCAGGGAAATTTTTGAAGTTGAGTTATGGTTTCTGGAAATTCCTGCTCGGATCAAAACCTTATGTTTCGGAGTTTCTTCATTTTCATGGCTTCTTTTGTTGTCCTCCATGAGTCCAATCTTCATGATTCTTGTTCTCATATGTTCATTTACATGTCATCTACACATTAAACCAAATTTATCAAAAATGACAATGTAGAGGTACGGTGAATCATAAGAGAAATAACCAAGTGTTTGTTCCAAATCGAATTTGCAACACTTAAGCACAAATTTCTGTATAAAGACACATATTAACCATTACTCTACAGAAAAACCCTTTTGACTCAAAATAAGTAAAAACAACATTACTAAGGAATAAACAAGGTACAAATGAGGGTAAAAACACATTAAAAACATAGCGGAAAACGCACTTATCAAACTACCCCACACTTACCCTTTGCTAGTCCCTTAGCAAACTGACTCTAAAACAAAAACAAAACGAAAACTTCTAATACTTAAACAACTAATACCCTTAAATGATTTGTCTCAGATTCTTTAGCATGCATAATTTTCAAGTTTGAACATTTGAATGAAAAGTGTAATTGCAAAGCTTCATAAGCATGTATCATAGCATGAACAAGTAAGATATGAGATCATACAGCACAAACATATATGATAACCGTTCCACCTCACAATAGCATACTCTCTTCTAATCACTCATCCATGGTATTCACTCAATCGTATATGCAAGGGGAAAGATGATAAGATAACAAATAACTTGCATATTTCAACAAATAAAAGCACTTTGTGAATAGAAATTCATGGAAAAACCTCATATAACAACTATGTGCAATAATGGACCAAAACCATATGCTTGACTCATGAGAAAATCTCCACAAATCAAATTTAGCTATCTTAAGAATCATGAATTAATCTCAATAATATGGTTGTAATGGGGCTTGGTTTCATAAGGTAGGAATTTTTAGCTAAGTGGTGCTATAAGAAATCATCAAGACTTTAGCAAATCTCGCTCCTCCTCATGTCTTTACTTCAAGGGTCGAATTTCTTCATGTTGGACCCATACGTCAATCTTGACTTCTCCCCATATTGTGAACAGGACAAAGGTCATATAAACACTTTTAGACCTTCAAATAATTACTAACTCCAAATTCACAAAACATTACAACACACCATGAAAGAATTTGTGCCTTGAACTTTAATTCTATCCGAATTTTTTTCTTTTCTTTTTTTTTCTTTTGTTTCGGACATATTTCTTTCTTTTTGTTCATACATGGCACATACATTTATAATCATATGGTGTTTTACCCCACACTTGCTCTTTATTACATTGTTCACCCCACACTTGCTTCACAGCATCACGCAATACAGCTCCATTAAAAGTACTTTGCCAAGTCTTGATAACAAGGTAAAAGTTTAGCTATTCTAAGCAAAGGAATTCTGTTTAAAGGTGATGAAATAAAAGGCTCAATGTAAGCTCAAAGGGGTTAACTAAGGAGTCCCACGACGGGCACAAAATAGGCATAAGTTTTATTTGGCAATGGTGGTGATCCTAATGAGATTTAATTCAATCATATTCAAAATCAAGACATGTTATGATTATAAAGCTTCGAAAATCACATAAGCAAGTTCTAGTAAATTCTAGAGTCCATTAAAAAAAAACTATAGCACATAGATATTGAATATGCAAAGAATGATGAGGTTTCGAAAGATGGTGAAAAAGTAGTGAAAATTTTGAAAAAATTTAGACAAAATCGGCACATCACTCATGAAAGAAAGTTTTTAGGCTCAAAAGCTCACATAGGTTATGTTGGAACAATCTAATCAAACATGCATACTTCATTATCAATCAAGTCTCAAATATTCATACTAATTCACAATATCCATGAAACTCGCAATTTCTTAAGATAAATGTCAAACTATCAATCATGCATTCAAAGATATAGTTCATCATAGACTTTTAAGGGTATATCCTAAGACACAAAACAAAAATTAAATTTCGAATTTTTTTTTTTTATAAAAATTACGGGAAATATTAAAAATTGGAAGAAAATTTCGACATAAATTGAAAAATAAACACACAAAAAAAATATGTTACTATGTAACCTCTACCCCACACTTAGAAAATTACATTGTCCTCAATGTAAAACCAAAATCATGTCATAACTTCCTAAGCATGTGTCTAAGTCACATAATAAACACATAAATAAATCAAAATATCGACCATAAGAGTGAAGGGATTTAGAAAAATGCAAACTCTCGTTGATGACTCCTCCACTGCTACGGTTGAAATGAGTTGCCTCTCATGCAGCGCTTAATGTTTATAGTCTGTCAACCTAGACTTCTTCTTCCTTTTTGATGGCGTCATTCTGCATTTGTTGGTGGCTCCATCACACAAATCTCCTCGGTTACGTGTTCCCTGAATGTGCTGTAATAAGGTTTAAGTCGATGACCATTGACCTTAAACTTATTTCCTGAAGTAGCTCTTTGAATCTCGACTGCACCATAAGGAAACACATTAGTAACAATAAAGGGTCCTTGCCAACGGGAACGAAGCTTACCTGGAAAAAGTCTAAGTCTAGCATTGAACAGAAGGACTTGTTGTCCTATTTCAAAGTGCTTCCCTCGTATCATGTTATCATGATACGCCTTCGTCTTCGCCTTATATGCCATGGCAGATTCATAGGCGTCGTTTCTGATTTCTTCAAGCTCACAAATTTGTAACTTCCTATGTAATCCAGCCTCGTCTTTGGCCATATTGAATTTCTTAACTGCCCACCACGCTTTGTGCTCCAACTCCACTGGAAGATGACATGCTTTGCCATAAACAAGTCTAAATGGCGACATCCCTATCGGCGTCTTGAACGCAGTCCTATAGGCCCATAGTGCATCGTCTAATCGATCACTCCAATCTTTCCTTGTTGGTCCTACAGTCTTCTCTAAAATCTGCTTGATCTCTCTGTTGGATGTTTCAGCCATGCCACTTGTTTGAGGATGATATGGCGTTGATACTTTGTGGGTGACTCCATATTTCTTGAGCAAAGCCTCAATAGTTCGATTACAGAAATGTGATCCACCATCGCTTATCAAAACTCTTGGCGTTCCAAACCTAGCAAAAATGTTAGTTTTGACAAACTCTGCAACAACTTTAGAATCATTAGTCCTGGTGGCTTTTGCTTCCACCCATTTCGACACATAATCAACCGCCAATAAAATATAAAGAAAACCTTTAGATGAAGGAAAAGGACCCATGAAATCAATGCCCCAAACATCAAAAATTTCGACAACCATGATAGGGGTTAAGGGCATTTGATCTCTCTTACCTAAGTTACCTGTTCTTTGGCAACGATCACATGAAACACATGTTGTATAAGCGTCTTTGAATAACGTTGGCCAATAGAAACCGGCTTCCAACACCTTTCTAGCTGTTCTTTTTTGGTCCAAAGTGTCCTCCGCATGCCTCCTTATGGCAAAAATTCAAGATGGATTGATGCTCCTCGTCTGGCACACAACGTCGAATGACTTGGTCCCCGCATTGTCTCCACAAATATGGCGCATCCCATATGTAATGTCGAGCTTCCTTCTTGATTTTGATCCTTGTATGGTTCGGCATAGTTGATGGAAAAGTCCTTGTCACTATGAAGTTCACCAAATCGGCATACCATGGTTCCTTAACTTCCATTCGAAACAGTTGTTCATCCGGGAACGATTCGGACATAGGAATGGCATCCTCCTCATGCACAATTCGGCTAAGATGGTCTGCTACAACATTCTCGCATCCTTTCTTATCCTTTATCTCAATGTCGAACTCCTGGAGTAGCAAGATCCATCGAATGAGCCTTGGCTTAGCATCCTTCTTTGTCATCAAGTACCTTAAAGCTGCATGATCAGAATAAACAACAACTTTAGAATTCAAAAGATAAGATCGAAATTTTTCTAAAGCAAAAATAACAGCTAAAAGTTCTTTTTCAGTGGTAGTATAATTCAGCTGAGCATCGTTGAGTGTCCGTGATGCATAGTAAATGACGCATGGCCTCTTGTCCTTGCGTTGGCCGAGCACCGCTCCCATGGCATAGTCCGAAGCGTCACACATCAACTCAAATGGCATATTCCAGTCTGGTGGCGTCATTATTGGCGCGGAAGTCAACAAATTCTTCAAGTGCACAAACGCATCCTCACACTCTTGAGACCATGAAAATGGCACATCTTTCTGCAACAAGGAAGTAAGTGGTTTTGCCACCAAAGAAAAGTCCTTGATGAATCTCCTATAAAAACCTGCATGGCCAAGAAAAGAACGAACCTCTCTCACCGTTGAAGGTGAGGGTAAGTGATGCATAATATCAATCTTGGCTTTATCAACTTCTATTCCTCTAGCAAAGACAATATGGCCTAAAACTATACCTTGATTTACCATGAAATGACATTTTTCCCAATTGAGTACAAGGTTAGTTTCTACACACCGGTTTAAAATCTTTTCTAAATTCTCAAGACATGCATCGAAATCTTTGCCATAAACACTAAAATCATCCATAAACACTTCAATGATATTTTCGATGTAATCAGAGAAAATATTATACATACAACGTTGAAACGTACCTGGGGCGTTGCATAATCCAAAAGGCATACGACGGTAAGCAAACGTACCAAAGGGACATGTAAACGTTGTCTTTTCTTGATCATCCGGGTGTATCATGATCTGGTTGTAACCACTGTAGCCATCTAAGAAGCAGTAGAACTCATGACCGGCAAGTCTCTCCAACATTTGGTCCATGAAAGGCAATGGCATGTGATCCTTGCGTGTTGTTGCATTAAGTCTTCTATAATCGATGCACATGCGATGTCCCGTCACCAAACGTTGTGGCACTAATTCGTTCTTGTCATTTTCTACCACCGTCACTCCACTCTTCTTTGGCACAACTTGAACTGGTGATATCCATTGACTATCCGAGATTGGGTATATGACACCACAATCTAATAACTTGATCACCTCGTCCTTTACAACCTTCATCATTGGTGGATGCAAACGTCTTTGAGCCTCCCTTGTAGGCTTGGCGCCATCCTCAAGTAGAATTCGATGAACACATTTTGTCAGGCTAATTCCCTTGATGTCTGCCAAAGTCCAGCCAATGGCAGCTGTGTTCCTTTGCAAAACCGCAACTAGCTTGTCTTCTTGTTGCTTTTTCAACGTTGATGACACAATAACTGGTAAAGTGTCATCTTTTCCAAGAAAAACGTACTTTAAATGTGGGGGAAGAGCTTTGAGCTCTAACTCAGGGGCCTGTTTCACAGATGGTAACAACTTATTAGTAGAAATTGGAATTGACAAAGGAGAATTATACCTTTTGGTAGGTGGTTGTGACTCAAGCTCCTTCACAACTTCAAGTATGGACGGCTCTAAATTTTTCAAAGCCTCCTCATCCCGTTCTCCAAACTTGTCAAATCCGGCCCCTTGCTCGATGGCTAATTGCTATGCTTGGTGGGTGGTCATTGCACACGGTGCAACACCACCAAACCTCCATGAAGTTTCGGCATTCCCCTCTTAACATAGCTCGGCATTGCTGTTTGTTTCTTCCATTTCGGCACTTGGATGTCTCATGGCGTCAAAAATGTTGAACTTGATCATCTCGCCATCAAACTCCATTGTCAAATTACCTTCAGCAACGTCGATATTCGTTCTTGCTGTTCGCATGAAGGGTCGTCCCAACAATAGCTGTGTCGAGTTTGTAGATGACTCCTCCATTTCTAGCACATAAAAGTCTGCAGGAAATATCAGCTGGTTAACCTGCACAAGAACATCTTCAACATACCCCTCAGGGTACTTGTTAGAATGATCCGCCAATTGGATCACAACATTGTCGGTTTTAAGAGGTCCTAGATCTAGAGACTTATAAAGATTTAGTGACATAACATTAATTGAAGCTCCTAGATCTAGCATGACATTCTCAAAACAAGTACAACCAATAACACAAGGGATAGAAAAACTCCCTGGATCCTTCATCTTGGGCGGCATTTTTCGTTGAATGACGGCAGAGACCGTCTCACTCATCTTGACAACTTGTTTCTCCCTTGTGTGTCTCCTTGATGTGCAAAGCTCCTTCAAGAACTTAGCATACTTAGGTATTTGTCGGATGCACTCCAACAAGGGTAGGTTGACATTCACTTTTCGAAAGACATCCAACACTTCTTCGTCGGATTTATCCTTTTTGCTCTTAGTGAACCTAGAAGGAAAAGGTAGAGAAGAAGATTGATTAGTATTAACTAAATCACTAGGGTTTGAAATCATACCTTCCTTCGTTGAAGTTGCCGGATCTTTTTCAAGATCCCTCTTTTTCATTGCGTCCAAGTCTGCCTTGCTTGACTCAGCTTCTTTGTTTCGCACGGTTTTTCCTTGATCTTGTCCATGTGTGTCGGCATTGGCATTATGCTCGGCATTCTCTTGCATCATGAGCTCGGCATCACCTTCTTCATCACTCATGTCCAACACTCCAAGTTCTTTTGTGGTTTTAGGCTTTGAAGGTGGTGACAACAAGGTTTTCCCACTTCTTGTGACAACAACTTGTGCTTGCTCGTTCTTGGGATTCTTGATGACACCTCCTGGCAACCTCCCTTGTTCATTGAATTTCCCCATGAAGTCCACAACTTGCCCCATTTGATTCTTTAATTCCATAATGTCTTTCGACATCAAGGCAATGTCCTTGGTGTTGGTTTGAGTTGTGGCCAACAAAGATTGTGTCGAAGTGGCAATGTTCTTGAAGATCTCATCATAATTTTGCTGCCCACTCGGCTGTCCTCCTTGTTGGTAGGGTTGGTATGGCCTTGGCATGAAATTGCCTTGAGGCCGTGCCATGTAAGTACTTGGTTGCTGCCCTTGTGCGTTTGGTTGTGGATTCAACACGTTGTTGTTGTTGCTCCAACGGAAGTTTGGATCGTTGGCCCTTGGATTGAAATTCTGAAAACCGACGGCATTGACATCCTCAAAGTTCGGATTTACTTGAGTGCACTGATCGGATGTATGTCCTTCCATGCTACACACTCCACAGACTTGTATCCCTCTATTCTTGGCCAGGTTCGAAACCATGAGAGTCAACTTACTCAAGTCATCTTTTAGCTCGGCAATGGTATTAGACTCCCCATGAATGTTTGTCTCATTCACACGCCTTGATGAAAACGAACCAAATTGTTGATTGTTTGTAGCTCGCATTTCCAACAAGGTACTGGCCTCTTCTCTACTTTTCTCCATCAAAGAACCTCCAGCTGCTGAATCTAGAAACTGTCTTTCCATAGGGCGAAGTCCCTCATAAAAGTACTGTAGCAAAAGTCCCTCACGTATCCCATGGTTTGGACACGAAGAAACCAATGCCTTATATCTCTCATAATACGCTTCGAAAGACTCATCAATGTCTTGCTTGATAGAAGTTATCTCCTTTCTAATTTGCGTCACCCTCGACGAAGGAAAATATTTGAGGAGAAACTCTTTCATCATAGTGGCCCATGACACAATTCGTCCAGCTGGCACTGCAAAGAACCATTCCCTAGCTTTATCCTCTAATGAAAACGGAAATGCTTTCATTTTGACAAGTTGCATATCAGCTCCTCTAGGGCACATAATGTCACAACAATATTCAAACTGTTGCAAGTGTCGGTTCGGATCCTCTCCACTCAGTCCATGAAATTTCGGCAGTTGGTGGAAGAAACCACCTCTGAGTTCAAAGTCAGCCGTTTTCCCTGTTTCCACAGCAGGATAAGTGACATTTGCTGGCCTGACCCCTGTTCCATTAACTTGGCCGTTTTCTTCCCTGAGTGAAGTCATTCTCAATACAATCTAGCACCTCGGGACATTAATTTTATCTTCCCCAGAATCAAGAATATATAGATATTGAACTCGAATATTAATTCAGGGAAAACTAACAGCGCGGTTAGAACCCTTTATCACCCGCCTGATCTCGGTAAAAGGGTGAATTTTGAGGCGGAGTGTTACAATCTACCACCCTTACAAAAATTTCATCCTCGAAATTTCCGCTACGAGACGTAAAACTAACCGCCATTCCAAATGACACCTTTCTTTACCTTTCCAATAAATTCGATAACATAACATGATCATCCAAAGTGCTGACAACACATAACATCCAGCGGTCAATGCTCATTAATACATGCAAGCACAGGATAGAATGTGCGGGATCCATCCCAAGAGAGATTCTCACGTAATCCCCCTTGAGAAGGAATAACCCTTTACCCAAACCATTTTCAACAATCCAAAAGACATTGAAATAGACCTCACGAAACCCGAGGTTATCTTGATTACCAAATTGAATTTCATACTAATTACATTAGAGGACCTAGGGTCTAAATATTATTTGTGACTGCACATGTATCTCGGTCAGGCTGCCTACGTACCATGTACTCAGGAATCAAGCCACACGTAGCTCTTATTTTAATTAACGTTCTAATTGGACGAATCCCACTTTTCTATTTATCGGTCAAAAAACTATTATGGATACATAACGCCTATCGCAAATTCAGAGTTTAATCTCTGCGCTAAGGTATTCATAAACTAACTATCTATCAGGATTATCCCAAATATCTAACCATATATATCTACAACATCCAGAGTATAATACACAGATAATTACAACATTAAGGCTACCACGTAAATAATAAATCCACTAAGGGCACCAAGGTAAAAGTCAGCATTAATAGCACACTTGTAATTATCCAAGGCTGCCAGGGGCAGCATGGTTATTGTAGCCTTAATGGCAGCTTGTAATTAAGCAGAACTTCTATGGGTATTTTAGGAATTTCAATCTCAGGGGCAACCTTGTAATTAACTTGAACTGTCATGTCAGTATTTACTTTTTGGCCCCTGCCAAAGGCATTTCTAGGATTTCAGCCCTAGTGGCATCCCTGTAAATGGTAAAATACTTGATCTACCGCAGTAAAAACCCAAAGATTTACCTCTTTTCACCCTAACTATCTAAATCGGCACGCCGCCGCAAGCTCTGCCACCAGCGGCGGCCGGCCACCGGACTCTGTCCAACCTAAAAACCTACCAAAATTTCAAAGAATGATCATCACATCATTCCGAACATCTTTCTAGTTTAACTCTAAGGCTAAATCCGACTCTAAACAATTCAATTACTTAAGAACATATCAAACCCGACTTGGGGCTAAAAACCCTAAAATTTCAAATCCAAAATTCATCACACACACTATGAATCAAGCCACAAACTCTTAGTGGACTCAGTAAAGCGAACAAAATCATACCTAGAATGCCCAAGATGGTGGCCTAAGAAAGGAGAACTATGAAGAAGAACTCGACACTGTACCGTCGGCCATCTCGCCATGATTTCTCACCAACAGCGGCTCTAGGGAGGCTGCCACCTATCTAGAAATGAAGGTCTTAAGCTCAGTTTTGTGTCGATACCCGGTTTGGTGGCCTAACAGTAGCGCTAGGCGCGGCAAATCGCCGACAGCAAGGAGAAAGGGAGAGCTCGGGGAGAGGAGAGAGAGAGAGACTGGGTGAAAATCTGATTTTTTTAACCCCGGTAACTCTTATTTATAGTCATTTTACCACATAGTAAATTTACATTTTTGACCATAATTTTCGCATACGAACTCCGATTCGAGTATGCCACATGTCCATGAACTCGTATTAACGTCCTCTGTGTCTTTCATGAAGGGAGTTTTCCCAGATTATCGACTTACCAAAAAGTCAACTTTTAGGACCTCTGCGGTAAAATAATTAATAACTGAAAACTACTGTACTCTTCATAAATTCACAGAAAATAGCTCATTGCTCCAGAAAATATTCTGGACATACCAGAGGACTCGTATTAATATAATCTACCTCTTCAGGACATTAATTCTATCTTCCCTAGAATCAAGAATATCTCGATATTGAACTCGAATATTAATTTAGAGAAAACTAACAACGCGGTTACAACCCTTTGTCACCCGCCTAATCCAGGTAAAAGAGTGAATTTTGGGGCACGGTGTTTCAATAGTGGCCGGGTCAAGGTTGGTCTGAGCATAGCGTCATTGTTTTCTAGAAAGAAGATGTATCCTGGGCGCGGCAGGTTACCGGACAAGAGGCGCTCGAACCTAGTGGCCCAGCTGATGGCGGCGGTGATGTTGAGCTTCGAATTGGATCGGTGACAAGGGGCTTGGCAGTACGTGATGTTCAGCATCCGTGTTTCGAGATCACCCTCAAGGAGCTATTCATCTTTTGTGGTACTACAACTTTCTAATCTCCATAATTGTTGATTTAGACGCATTTGCTGCACTCTGACCTAGCGAGCTTCTATCCATTGGTACTTTGCTCGATGGCCCATGTTGTATATTTTCTGACTTAGACTTTCTTCATATATCTTGTTGTCTAAGTCTTATATGCTACCTTTCGCACCAGTATATTTCTATTTATTTATTCATTTACTCCTCTCATTTATGTCCTTTTAAATTAAATTAGCCTTGTGGTTTCGGCCTATTAGGCAGTCAATACGTCAGATGACGTATGGTTATTCATTAGTCCGGGATCATGACGGTTACTACCGTATTTCGGGGCCAAAAATAGTCCTTGGATGCGACAGTAATTACTTGGTATCAGAGCATCATTCATGGTACCTTCCATGTCATTCTGGTATACTTAGTTGTTTCTTTGAGTTATATTGTCTGCTTGATTGCTTGCAATGCGGATGTCATTGCATGAGCCATTCGTTATTCCTCTATTTCTATCATCGGAGATCGAGCCATTCTTATTTGGAGTCCGTACCTCTTTGAGATCCTCAGATTTTGTTCACTTCATTTGAGCCGAACGTTTGTTTCGGTATTGGGTTCCTTTGTTTCCTAGCTTTCATTCAGGATGCTGCCACGTCATAGTGTCACCTAAACAATTGTGAGTGTTTTGTACCTTGGAAATGCACCACCTCCTACACTTGAGGAGCAAGTGACTGTGAGGAGAGTTAGGTGTTTATTAGAGATTCTGAAGTAGAGATCATTTAATTTCTCAGTTACTACGCTACTAGTAATGAGCGACGTAACATTGGAGCGGAATGAAGACTCTTTCAATGAGCGTTTCTCTCAACTATTCCTTGAAAACGAGTAGTCTAAGAGTTCTTCACTCTTGGGTAAGACGATGTGCTTGTTTACGGATATGCCATGAGATTCACTGCACCAATATGGTACAGGATGAATTCAAACGAGAAACTAAGAGCGTTGGATTGGAGAAAACTACTGATATTTTGAAGATGCCCCTCCAGTTTCACATGAATAGTGTCTGCGAACGCATTTACGTGATGACCTTCATGTTACATTAAGAGGCTTTAAGGGAATGAAGGAACACACTATATGGGAAGTGTTGACTCCATCGGTTGTGTCACCTTGAGTCACGTAGTACGTATGTGGTAATGTTTGGAAGTAGTTATCGAGATTCCTTTACAAATCGAAGTGAATTACTCCGAGTTTGTACCACCATCACCACAACTTAATTTCCTAGTTTTATAACATAAACTTTTGTTTGATCCTCATTTCATCTTGTAATCTATCCTTGCATTTTGGAGACCTTGTTTGTTATCATCACCGCATTGAGACGTGTCTTCATTTGGGAGATTTTCGTGCCTTTTGTGTTCCTTTCTTGAGTTGGAACTTTCCTTTTCATTAACCGTCATGTTGTGACCTATTTTATTCGGACTAATGTTGTTTTAAAGTTTTCTATTTCCAAGAGAGTATTTGCTCTAGCTCTCCCTTCCTAATTTAGATTTGACTTTGTTGTTCGAGACCTTGTCATATACAAGATCTCTCTCCTCGGTAATGATTTATTTGATTGTTCGAGTCCCTTGGACTATTTGTCTTATAATAAGACCCAAGTAAATTTGTTCGATCCTTACGATGCACTGTAGTGTTTTCTTAATTTGGGACTCTCACTCGTGGTCGATTCTCGTTTCATGTGCCAAATGATCCTTGTATCACTATTTGTGTCAGCAACCCATTTGTATCACGTTCTTGACTATTGCAGCTCTTTGACTTTCCCTTGAGTAGTCTGGAAATTTCTTGTGACCAATTCATTCGGTTGTTACAACCTAGAATGAAAGAAGTGGTATCTATTACCGAAAGTTTTGCGCGACTTCCTCTTATGTGGACGACCAGAAGTTCTTACTCGATTGTGTATCTTGAGCAATGGGATGATTTGATGACGTGACATTTCAGCTTTGGAGAAGACCGAAGCGATGTGACATGAGCGTGTGAAGACCCACTTCGCCGCAAGTTCATTGACGAGTTGAAGGCAATGGGGGCAAGCATAACCAGATAAAGCGATGCAAGAAGATGTTAGAGACTCACAGTTCAACCAAGTTCAAGATGAGTTAGCGAAAGTTTACTTCTAGATTTCATCACGAGATTGAGGTTATAGGTGGGAGACGACAACAGATAATCAACCGAAGACTTCTAGATATGTTTGAGTAGCGGTATGGAAGAGATACACCTTTATGACTCAACGTAGCGAGTACGTGGGACTTTTCCATCGGAGCAGTGGAGCATATGATCACCCACCAGAGGAAGCATGTTGAGCATCCCCACAGGAGACGTCGTGTGGAGGCACCAGTAGATTGACGATATATGTTCACTTTCTTCCTGTCAAGATGAACTAACTGACTCAATGTTTTACCGATTTGTGCATTAGTGAAGTGATCGGACTACATGAAATACCAAAGAGCATCATTTCAGATCGTGACCCACGTTTCACTTCCAAGCTTTGGAAGTCATTGCAAAAAGGATTGGGCACCGAGCTACACTTGAGTTTAGCATATCATCCCTAGACAGATGGACAGTCGGAGCATACGATTCGTACCTTGGAAGACATGTTTCGAGCATGCATAGTAGATTTTAGTGAAAAGAGTCATGAGTGTATGTCGCTCACAGAGTTTGCGTATAATAATAGCTACCACCGTAGCATTGGTATGGCTCCATATGTGGCAATTTATGGTCAACTATGTAGATCCCCTACGTGTTCGTTGGACAGAGAGAACAAGGTTTTACTTGGTCCTAATGTTATACAGGAGACTTCGAAGAAAATTATGATTATCCAGGATAGGCTTAGGGCAGCCCAAAGTTGGAGCAAATCATATGTAGATACACACTGAACACCTCTTGAGTTTGCAGTGGGAGACTCTGTGTACTTGAAAGTTAGTCCCCGCAAGGGAGTTAGACGTTTTGGGGTTAAAGGGAAGTTGGCCCCAAAGTTTGTTGGGCCCTTCCAGATAGCTCGGAGAGTTGGATCTGTTGCCTACCGGATTCACTTGCCACCACCATTGCAGCATATACATGACGTGTCCCACGTCTCACAGTTATAGAAAACCCCACTCGGACCCCACATAACATTGTTTGGACAGACTTGTAGCTACGTAGAGACGCTTCCTACGAGGAGAGGTCATACCGCATCTTGGATCGTGATGTGAGGAAACTCAGGAATCATGAGGTTCCTGTAGTGAAGGTGCAATGAGATCATCATAGTGAAGAGAAGCTATTTGGGAGCTTGAGTCAGTTATGCGGAAGACTCACCCACACCTCGTTTGAGGCCTTGTTTAAGTTCAAGGATGAAATTTCTTTAAGTGGGGTAGAGTGTGAGGCTCTGATATTTTTATTTAATTTTCTGACACATCTAGAGTTTATTTTCGATTTCTTTCCGGTACATCGAGAATGTACTCTAATACTTTTATATTAGAGCACAAGTCGCCACATGCGTAGGAGTATTTAAAAAATATTTTTCCTAGCACTCCACATGTTTTTGTCCTATTTAAAGGACTTAATTTGACATTTATTTTTAAATATATGGTTTAGAAAAAATGATTTTGGTTTTTCTTTTATTTTTTTAAAGTCAAAGTTTAATCGTGGTCGTTGGATTCGATCGATAAATCTTGGTCATTTGAAGTTTTATAAAAACCTTCCCTTATCCTCTTTTCCACCGACACTTTTATTTCTCTTTTCTCTCCCATATCTCTTTTCTTCTTTTGCTCTCTCAAATCTTCTCCCTCTGTTTCTTCTTCTTTCTTATGTTTCCCTTTCTTCTGCTCGACTATGTGACCCGGCAGATCTAAGATCACCATAGCTGAGCCACACCACTGTCAGCCTTGCCTCGCCTCCACCGAGTCGTTCCAGCTCTCCCCTGATGCCAAAACTAGTTGTAGTAGCTCTAAGGAGGAAGCATGCAGCTCTAGGAGGAGCCATGACGTCGAGCTTTCAGGTTCGATCGGGTAACTCTCCAATCCTCTTTTTCTTATGTTTTAGTTGATTCTAGGTTTTTGGGACTGTGTAGAACCTAGGTTTGTAGGTTAGGATAGAGATCAGACCTTGTATGCCGAAATTTCTGGCCGAAAACCGATCAGGAAACTCAAGGATAAAAGCCTTGGTTTTTAATGTTACTGATTTACCCTTTAGTTTTACCATGTAGCGAAATTACCTTGTTACCCCTGTAAAAGTTTAATATTTACAAATTGCCATTTTTAGTGTGTTAACTTTTACTGTTTTACTCGAGTTACATTTTTACAGTTTTACTTTTACCATTTACGGTTGACCATTGATTTTTACCGTTAACTGTTGACCGTTTACTTTACTGTTTCAAAGTTGACTTTTGACTTTTTATGTAGCAGACTTACTCTTTTCCCGCTATAGTTAATAGATTTAAAGGTTTTATAATTACCAAAGGGTTTGTAACCTTTTACTAAACCTTGTTTAAAAATATTTCAAATTAAATAGACGATGGAACGACGTAAATACCGAATGGATAATATTCCCAATTCTCGTCCGGTTCGAGAATCGTGATATCAAATAATTAGACTCTAGTGGCATTTTAAATTTGTGTAGTGCTCTTCAATATAAAAACTATATGATCGTTGTTTGTGCATTGTTGATGCCTCGCGATATATGTTTTCTTTACTTTATCGCTTTACTTAATTATTTAGAAAATCGAAGCTAGACACATATTTCGAAAAGTAGTATCGTTGTCCTGATTTTCGGTGTTTGGCCTGAGAGTGATGAGACCTAGTATTTAGACTATATTTCCCACGGTGTCGATGACCGTGAACCTCTAGAGAGCCAATGCCTTGTTTATATTTTTTCCTCGTTTATGCTCGTCTCGTATAGAGTTAAGCGAGATGTAAGTGAGGCGTGCTGTAAATTGTCGCTACTATTCATCCTTTGACACATAGGTAATTGGCCCCAGTTTGCTGAATAGACAAACCCAGGATTCGACCACCTAGATCGGTGAAGCCCTGCAGGCTGTATTTTACTTTGAGCGCTCAGTCATTTTTGATGCTAGCATTTGCACTTGGAAATTTAAATAAATATTCCTATAAAACCAAAATACCATTTTTGGTTGTTGCATGTTTTACGAATTGTTTAATCACCGGTGAAATCTATATGTAGTATGTACCTATGAGAACTACACCTTTGTTTTCAGACCCTACCTCGGTTGGGTTCGGCCCCTTTTGGGTTAGCGAGGACGAGCGCTCACCCCTACTTTACAGGTACTTGGTAGACTTGCTTTAGAGGAGTTAGATTGGTGACTAGGGGCTTGGCAGTGCGTGCTGTTCTGCATCCGTGTTTCGGGATCACCCTCAAAGATCTATTCATCTTTCGTGGTACTACAATTTTCCAATCTTCGTAATTGTTGATTTAGACGCATTTGAAGCACTCTGACCTAGCGAGCTTCTATACATTGGTACTTTGCTCGATGACCCATGTTATATATTTTCTTACTTGGACTTTCTTCATGTATCTTGTTGTCTAAGTCTTATATGCTATCTTTCGCACTTGTATATTTCTATTTATTTATTCATGTGCTCCTCTCATTTATGTCCTTTTAAATTAAATTAGTCTTGTGGTTTCAGCCTAGTGGGTAGTCAATACGTCAAATGATGTATGGTTATTCATTAGTCCGGGATTATGGCTGTTACTGCCGTATTTCGGGGTTGGAAATAGTCCCAGAATGTGACATGAAATCCCCGGGGTCAGAATTGTGTAATTATCGATAAGTAATGAGGTTCATCTTGATTAGTTAAAGTCATAGAGTTAGAGATATCAAGTTCCACTCATGACAACATAGTTTTAAGTGACGATGATTGCAAATACATACGTGTGTCTAAGAGAGAGAGCTTATAAAATAAACAACAGTGTAGTACACATAAAAGCAACACACATTATATAACATAATACATACCAAATGTCTGTTACATTGTAACCCAAATTTAACAATACATAATACTTTGAATTTGTTCATGTGCAAAACCTTCCACAAACTGCTTTCTCTTGCCACAAATGCACGCTTGAGTATGATCAAGAGTTGCTCACAACAACAAAAAAACTCCCTACAGACTCTAGGCAATAGTGGTCTAAAAATATGAAAGCAATTATAGTACTTGCACATATACATAGCAGTTCAGCAAAATGAAGAGTACATGTGTGATTGATGTTCAATAAATCTTCTCTTTCTGTTCTTCATAAGGGGTTGATGATGATGTTCCATCCTCATCCTCCCTGTTACTTGGCCGAAATATGTAATTCAAAATTGACATGTAATTTCAAAATCTTATAACTTAGGTGAGCATTTTAGACTCACCTTTTTTTTATTTCTTTTCAGATTCTAAAGGGAAGAGCATCTTACGACTTGTTTCACTTGTTCTTTTCATCTTAGAATGTGGTTGGTCCGGTGTTGCATTGGTTGGTTCAATGTTTACAACTACCTTTGAAGCAACTGTGCTGGGAGTGATGCCTTTGACTACGGAGTTAGTACTACTCTTCACTTTGATCTCAAATTGGTATGCTTGTCCTTCCTGCTCCATAATTTCTTCGAGTGATAGTTCAATGGGGTAATGTCTCCTGTTAAGCAGTTCTTCATAGCAGCTTTTGAAAAGCTGATTGGCATCTTTTCCCATTAGAGTCAATGTTGCTTGAATTTATTTGTCTTCAATGATCATGGAGACCAAGTAACTACATGAAAAATAATTTAATGCTTAAAGGGCAGCAAACAAATTGCACTAAATAAAACATAATTTGAAAATAGGAGACCATGGAAACTAAAGTTTTAATTTGCTCATATGTTTCTAGAGCTGCAGTTACCAAGGTTTAAACCCTAAAGAGTTACAAAATGATCAAACAAAACATGTGTATATATGTCTTATTAAAGAAACTGAACAGTAAATTTAACCTCATGCATGCAAATTTAACCTTAAATTTAAAAAAATTAGCGTGAGTGGACAAAAATGGAATGCGAAAAGATAAATTTCTTTTAATGCTCTCCCTTTGATTTTCCGAAAATCCACATGCACACAACTAATAGAAAACGATTAAATAAAATATATAACAATACCCTTGGCTCAAATCCATTATTAAAAAGTGAGGAATTAGTTTCACCATGACCACGAGAAGAAAAAACACAACTGACCAGCTCTAATCCATGAGAGGGTCTATTGATCAGCTCTATCAGGAGAAGGTCCCTTGACCTACTCTATTCGGGAGAGTCCTTCTGACCATCTACCACTGAAAATGGTCCTGACCGGCTCTATCCGGGAAGGTCCTTCCAACCAGCTACCACCGAAGAGGATTTGACCAGCTACAATCCGAAGAGGGTACCATCTCCATCCGGAGAGAGTCCATGCTAGCTAGCAATATATATAAATATACTTGAAAATCCATAAAATCCTCTTGGTGAATTAAATCAAAATCCATGTCAAAACACCATGACATTTCCCCAAATATTTGGATTTAAAACATTCAGAGACATCCGTAACCGGTTCCATGATTTTACATTAAATCAATAAAATCCAAAAGCCAAGTTTCTCCCAGTTTAAAATATCATCTCCCTCCATAACCCAAAATGGTGATAACAATTAAAAATCATATTTCAGGAAAATTATTTAAAACTCACGGGAAATGTAGGAACCTCTTTCTCGGCTCACTTAATTTTGAAAAATAATAAATCTTGATGAAAATCACCATAAAAATCAACGTGGATGAAATTCTCATAATTAAAAGAAAAACTTAACAAAAATCTGTTGCATTTAAAATATTTAAAATAAAAGTACACTCACAAACTTAGGCCTTATCTTGATGAAAATCCGAATTCCGTCCAAGCGAAGTCTCCACAACACGACTTCTTTGTGTCCTGTTGTACAATTAATATTAATTTTCTAGATACTAGAATAATAATTAAATAACATAGACGTTCCAATTTGTGAGTGTATGACTCGCTCATCCTCTCTATACTTCTCAAATTGTCAACCGACGAATCCCCGACCTTCATCAATAACTTAGAACTCCTTAAGATATTTCTTAAACCTTAATCGGTAGTAATCGATGGCCGGAATAATATTTTATTATCCGCCAATAATATTAAACTTCGAAAATTCCACGACCTAACCAAAACTCCTCCAAAAATTATAATCTTCGTTCCTCTTATTTAATACTATATTTCTGTAGAAAAATCTACCGAAATGGTGGCATCTCTGTCACACCCCGAATCTTTTGAAGTTAATAAAAGTTACCTTTCACAGAGATTCACGAGTTACCGAGGACTTTTAATTGCGATCGGTAATTCGATAAGTTATCGCTCGAGTTAATTTTCGAGTTTTTAAAAGTACTCCAAATACCTGAATTGATGACTCGATGTTGTAGTACGTGTCGACACGAGTCTCCCGGTATTTCCGGAATATTTTTCAGAGCTTCAGTTTATTTTCTACGAATTTATGAAGTTTCCGGTAACTTTTAATTATCAATCCGGTAAAAAGGGAGATTTACCATTTAACCTTTTTACCTTTTTACCTTCTTTCAATCTGGACCGTTGGATCCATTTCAGATTGAATCTGGACCGTCTGTTTCAGTATAAATAGGGTTGAGACTTTTGACCGAAGTCAAAAGCCTTAACTCGGTCAACTATCTCTTCTTTCAGCTCTCCCGAGCTCAGCTTGTTCTCCGCCATGGCTGCCACGATCTCCGCCGTCAGGCCATGGCTGCGCGCGTGGCTTATCCCTTTCGACTCCTCTCCTCAAACCCATCATCCCTGTGCCCGAAGATCAGGCATTCAGTGAGGTTCACGAGGAACCCCGACTCGACCTACTCACTTTCCCGACGAGATTTCTCCGGCCTCCGGCCACCGCATCTCCAGTTGAGGTAGGTTTCTTGATCTCCTCGATGTGTTCTACAAGCTTATGTATTCAGTTTCTTCGATTGGTGACGTTTGGAAATCGCCGGTTTAAGGCAGTGGGTTTCCCGACAAGGTTTGTAGCTCCGACGACGGTCTTCTGGAGGTATTGGGTTGCATTTCGAGCTTCTGGAAGCCTTTTTCACCATCCCTAGCAGCCTGGTAAACTCTTCTCCCTCCTAGCTTGACTCTGCAAAATTGATGAGTTGTGGGTCTTTGTTGATTGTCGACAAACTGTTGTGTTTCTGAGTTGTAGAGGCTCTGCAGATGAAGGAGAAGGAAGGGAGGTGAAGGCAGAGTCAGAAGAGTGGCATTGATACTCTGTTTGGAGTAGAGGAATCTCTCGGCAGTGAGCAGTGGAAGTTTGGGTGCAGAAAGCAGTTTTGGTGCAGCTTTGGGTGTGAAGAGTAATGTGGGAGCAACTTGCTTCATTTTGGGATTTTAGAGGTGAATCCCTTAATCTAGAAAGAGCTTTGATTAAATGGTTTGGGGTAATGGAATTGGGGAGTTGGTGTATTGGAGGTTATGGTGTAGTTGTTGCATTTTATTGTTGGTGTTATTTGAATCGTTGTTGGGTTGCTGATTTAGTGTTATTTATGTTGTTTCATGTCGAGAACTTGGTGATCGAGAAACGGGGAAGCTATGGCGAAATTCTGGCAAAGACTCCGGGAATACAGTTAAACCGGCAGAGAGCCGAAGAGGTAGAAATCGAATCCTTGTTAAGCTTTTAGTCAAAAAGTACGGTTAATTCGTAATTGAGACATTTACGGAGAAATTGGACGTAATTAGGAAGTTTCCATTTTGGGAAACCTTCTAAGTTTGGAAACCTGTTAATTTGGGAAACTTTCCATTTTGGGAAAGTTTCCATTAAAGGAAAGTTTTCACTTTGGGAAGTTGCATTTTCAGAAAAATGGTTAAAGGGTTGAAGTTCAATGAAGTTGGGCACTAGTTGGTTAAATTGGTAAAGTGTTAAATTGTTATCGGAAATTGATAACTGGAATTTATGAGAAAATGTTAAATCGGTATATCGACTCGAGGTTAAATAGATTGAGTAATACGTGACACCCTAACGTCAAGTTTAAGTGATAAAGGGAAGTTCGGAAGCTGAGTCGGACATCCAGTGAATTGAGTTAAGAGTCGATAACCGGGAAAGAAAGTCAAAAGGTTAAACTGCCATAAAAAGGAACTTGGTCAACATGTGGTCAAATAGGAGTTCCTGGTCAAACTATGAAAAGACCAAGTCAACTGTGGAATGACTAATATGATGATTTGTTTGCACAGTCTCTGGTTGAACGTGAGACAGACTCGACTACGCGGTTAGTTCGAGGGTTTCGCTCGAGGAGCTTTCCGAGCGGGAAGGTCGCAATAGTACTGTGAGTGGACATTTTATTTTTAAATGAATGCATGCATGCCTTCATTATTGATTTAATTGCAGGGTTTTTATGATTGTTTTCGAGAACTATATCCTTCTCGGGTTCTTGAATGTTTTATTTGAATTAAGTTTAGCGGGAACCTCGGTTAAAGATTTTTACTATGTTTGAGGTATTGACCTTTATGCTTGAACGTATTTACCATTATTACTTAAATTTTCTATTTCTTTCCGAAAATGGTTATAGACGGGGATGGCCCGTCCTTTGAATGGAATTGAACCCGAGACTTCGTTGGAAAGTGGATTTATGCATATATGACGAGGAATGGTTTTACTTATTTGTTTTGGGAAGAGAATTTGAGTAAAGTATTGTTATAAAATTTATATTATAAGGGTTGACCAATGAATATGCTAGCTAGAGTAGCGTGAGGGCGCTACTAGAGCTCTTAGCTCCGACCCTAGCCTGAGAGGTCAGGCAAACTACGTAGTGCACTATGAGGGTTGTCCATTATCATTTTACCTAGAGCTCTTAGCTCCGACCCTGGTCTGAGAGGACAGACAAGCCTGAGAGGTCAGGTTAATACTATGAGGGTTGTCCATTATCATTTTACCTAGAGCTCTTAGCTCCGACCCTGGTCTGAGAGGACAGACAAGCCTGAGAGGTCAGGTTAATATTATAAGGGTTGTCCATTATCATTTTACCTAGAGCTCTTAGCTCCGACCCTGGTCTGAGAGGACAGACAAGCCTGAGAGGTCAGGTTAATATTATAAGGGTTGTCCGTTATTATTTTATATAGCTAGCATAGCGTGAGGGCGCAACTAGAGCTCTTAGCTCCGACCCTAGTCTGAGAGGTCAGACTTATTATGTTTGTGAACATTTCTCTTCCCATATTCCTTGTTTATCTTATCATGTATTTGTGGAAATTTAGTAATTGTGGGCATGCCTAAATGATATTTAAACCATCAAATTTTGGGAGAGCATGAAGTATTGGTTTTATTGATTGTGGTGATTTTATAATGTTTCATGGTTTATTTTTCGTCCACTCACTCTAACAGTTTTAAATGTTCCTCCCCTGGACCCTTCGTTTTTAAATGCCCAGTGATGCAGGGTTCTTGAGAGGAGGTCGAGCGCGTACGAGAGTCGAGGCATAGTTGATCAATATGTTGCTGCCGCAATTTCTTAGGGTAATCATCTTTGTAGACCGCTCTGACTAACCCAGTTTAGCTAGTTTTGTAGGAAGGGTTGGCCATTTCAAGGGGGTTTCGGTAAGAAGTTCCCTTGAGGTGGTCCCCGCAGGATTTACTTCGGGTTAAAGAGGTTTAACCCGGGGTGGGTCCTGACAATCTCCGCCTCCCGCTCCGCATCCGGCTTGTAGGAATTCTAGATAAAATTCCTACCACCTCCAATCACCATCAAATTTAAAAAGCAGCTACATCTCCTCATTTTAAACAACTTTCTAGTTCAACTTAAAGACCAATTCAACTTCTAATTAGGTAAATCGAATAAAAATGTAAAAACCAGAAATTTTTAAACTTTAAAACTTCAAATCTTCGATTCTTCCTCCAAACTCCAAATCAATCCACCAAACTTTAGGGTGAGTAGTACACCTAAAACTCATCCTATTCATATAAAGAACTCACCAATTGGTGGCCTAAGAAGGGAGAAATCTGATCTCGATCTTCTGTTGTACACTCGGCAAACAAATCGGCATTTCTCCTAAACCATGGCGAGATATGTCGAAAGGTTTACCTAGAATTGAAATAGACTCAGAGGAGGTCATTTTGAGATAGATGTGGCGGTCTGAAGCGCCTCGATAGTGGCGCTAGGGCGGTGAGAATCTTCGACAGAGAAAACTAAGTCGGAGAGCCCAACAGTAACTTTTCTGGGTTTTTACCGAATCACCTCGGTAATTTTTCATATTTATAGACTTTTTACCATGAACAGTAACTTCATATATATTTTTTATTTTCTATCATTTTACCACACGGTAACTTTTGATTTTTGACCATAACTTTCACATATGAACTCCGATTTTAGCGTGCTACGTATCCACGAACTCGTATCAACGTCCTCTACGACTTTCATGAAGAAAGTTTTCCCAAATTATTAACTTTACAAAAAGTCAAATTTACGGTCATTATACGGTCAAACGGCTACTTTAAATGGTAAAAGATAAAAGAAACCAACCGTAAAATAATTCTAGGATCGGGATGTGACTATTCTCCCCACTTTATAAAAATTTCGTCCTCAAAATTTCTATACCTGAAATCCAACACAGTGGGGGATAGTATCACTTAAAATAATATTATTGTTCTCAAATATCAACTCCTTTCTGAGAACTTTTTTGAATCACCTCACGAATAGAATTGTCATAACCCTGTACACCTGCTTTTTACGATCAACATCCTTACTGATCTTCTTTATAAGCCACTTTACAGCACTAGCCGGAAGGCTATTCACATAGGATGTAAGGAAATAGACTTGCTTATTCACGTAATGTGAACATACGTGACACTAGGCATCCAACATAATCTCAAGGATACCCAACATATTCCACAAACTCATGTAATCTTGTCATATGTCATATTTATCCAAAGTAGCACTCCTTCCTACGTGGATAACCTCCAATACTCCATCATTTTCTGACGCCCGACCACTTTTTTCAAGTCAACACTAAAGCATCTGAAATCTTACCTCTGATCACAATAATCTTGAATCATTGATCATACTGAACCACCAAATTCTTACTATACTCTAACCCATTTACAATGTGGAATACGATATTGTCTACCAATAGTCCACCGATTGTAATCCTCGTGAAAATTTGTTTTCCACGAAAAAATTACAAACTTTGTCATGTACTAAAAACATCATTTGGCAATAACTCTCCGTTGCCTAAGCTAGATCATAACCACCCGTAGGATTGTCCACGTCTTTTTACTCGCTGGAAGAATCTAACCTGAACGAGAGCAAAGTTTGTTACCATCACCTGGTTCGAACCTCATTACGTCAAGCAACAACTCGTCATCAAAGTACTCAATAACTCAGCGTCAAAGCTAACCATTAACACTCTATAGCTCTAGCATTCACACATGCTTATAGCGATCAGCTAACCCTCCAATCGAACCGATTGAGAATTCGTGCCCCGTAAAACTGCCTGAAGCCCAAAACTCTAAATGGCAAAATACTTTGCATGCATAATCAAGGCTCACGCTAATCCATGAAGAGAACCATAGCCAAATCGAAACACGTGAACTCTTTCTCCTTTATAATAGATCACATGATCTGGTTCATGTTTCTAATAATTTTCCGTTATATGAGTTCGTTGAAGAATAATTTTCTTTCTACACATGACCGCTAAAATGATCTCACTCGTAAACACCAAACAATATCCTAAAGATACGAAGCATAAAATCCGAGTTACAACTACTAAATCAAGAATATCTGATTCTGTAGACATAAGGACTCAAAATATTTACTCCTCAAAGAAAGTTTAACGCAAAACTACGTTAAATACTTTTTAAACGTCCACTCTAATAAAACAAGTTTGAATCCCTCACTTCTCAAACAAAACCACAACTTGTAAGACTCAGTTGCATCTTAAATATAAGAACAATCAATTTATAAAGTCTCAAGAAGTTGATAATACTCTCTGTCACTCTGCTACACTTGCTCATCACATAAAGAAGTTATATTAAACATAAATAGTGTCACACCCCGACCCAAGATTACCTCCCTATCCCTGGGTTAGGAACGTGCGGGACCCAACATAAGAGAGATTTACTCGAAATCCCCCTTGAGCCAGGATGACCGTTTTTATAAACCAATTCCAACAGTCCAAACGGTATCGGAACAGACCTCAAACTGGAGGTTATTCCGATTCCCACATTTGGATCTCAAATCAACCATTTAAAGAACCTAGGGGTTCTAATAATATTTGTGGCTGCACCCGAATCATGGTCAGAGGCTGCCTACATACCCTGTCCTCAGGGATCAAGCCACACATAGCTCTTGTTTTAATTAACACCCTAACCGGGCGAATCCCGCTATTCTATTTAACGGTCGCTTTATAAATGAGGATAGCATACACCTAACGCATATCTTGAGTTATCCTCACAAATGAGGTATCCACCGATCAACTAACCCTCGGGATTAACCCGAACATTCCACCATTCGTAACAATAACATCCATACACAGCAAGACAGATAATAAGGGCAACCACACGATTACAAACAACAATAACACATAAATATAAATATAGTGGCATCCACGTAAATAACCAATCCCCTAAGGCATAACTGTAATGTCAACTGGAAGGTACCCTTGTAGTTATCCTAAACTGTCAAGGGCAATAAAGTCAATTCCACATCAATGGCAGTTTAGTAGATATGTTAAGCTGCTAGGGGCAGTATTGTCTTTTTGGCCTCAATGGCAGTTTAGGTAATTAGTCTAAACTACCAGGGCATTTTAGGAAATTCAGCCTTAGTGGCAGCCCCTGTAAATATATCAATCTGTCAGGGGTATTTCTGTCATTTTGGTCTCAGTGGCTGTTTTGTAAATAAACAAAACTTCCATGGGTATTTCCGGGATTTCCAACCCAGGTGGCACCCCTGTAATTTCCCTAACTTGCCAAGGGCAGTTCTATCATCTTGCCCACACAGTAAATCGGTAAAAATCCAGATCTACCGCGGTAAAAATCCAAGAATTTACCCTAACCATTTCCGGCCGGTCAACTGGCCGGATTCTCTCCTATTTCTAGCCAGCAATTCTCCCAGTCACAACCAACAACACAAAACAAACAGCGAAACAACAAGTAAAGAGAAAACTCGAGTTCGAGACTCACCGAAGAGGCACGATTGCGCCTCGGCCCTCTCTGCCTCGATCGAGCTCCTGTATCTCTCCTAAACCCATACCCTCGCCGCCGCTCCGCCTCCACACCAAGCGGATTGAATCTCCTCAACACCTCCCCTGCCTCGTCCTCGGGTCTCCAACAACCATCTGCGCCTCTAATCCGGCAGCAGATCAACCCAGCTAGGTGACAGACGCAGGGGTTGTCGGAGGGAGAGAAACTGGAGAGAGAGAGAGAGAGAGAGACTGTGGAAGAGATCCGAGAGGGATAAAGAACTCGAACGGAAGAGAGAGAGAGGAAGAGAGCGAGAGTGAGTGAGGCAGAAGGAGAGAGAGAGTGCCAAACGGAGAGAGTCCCCCTCACCCTCGCCGGTCAACACACACACACACACACACACACACATATATATATATATACACCAACGGCCCAGATTTGATCTCCATAATCAACGGCCCAGATTGATTTATAAAAGTTACCATCACAGTAAATAGATATTTTACTATTTACTTTTACCGCACGGTAACAACACTTTATCTTGCATAACTATCACATACGAACTCCGATTAATTCATAGGACATACCCACGGGTTCGTATTAATGTCCTCTACAACTTTCCCGAAGGAAACTTCCTCAAATTCTCGACTTAACGCAAAGTCATCTTTTTCTACTGTAAAGTAATTTAACATTTGTTACTTCTGTAAATTGGATAAATTCATAACAAGCAACTCGTAGCTCCGGAAAATCTTCCGGACATACCGGGGAACTCGTATTAACATAATCTACCCCTCGGGACATTAATTCTATTTTCCCCCAGAACCGAGAATATCTCGATATTAATTCGGGGAAAAGTAACAGTGCGGTTACAATACTCTGTAACTCGCCTAATCCCGGTAAAAATGTCAATTTGGGACGAGGTGTTTAAATAGGGCAATGACGAGACATCAATCCCACTCGATGAGATGCCACGAGTCTCATCGTTCTCTACGCTAAGCCTAAGGCGACGCACAACTGTGAAACCCAACTCAATCTGAAATTCTGAATCAGAGAAAACTTCATTAGGGCCATAATACCAACGGAGTCATCAACAATACCAATATCACTAAGCCTGGACAACCACCAGCTTTCTTTCACTACAAGTGACACTTTCAACAATCTTTGACGTTATATCACTGATCGAAAGTGACACTTCTCATCCTACCTCTGTTACTATTAATAAGTTTGAAAACTGATTAAGATTCGATGACATATACTCGAATCATATACAGTTCAGAATAAAATTTCCCGGAATAAAATTTCTAGCTCTAAATCCTACCGCACTGCACGTGCGACGAACATCAAATCACTTTTCATTAGACTAAAATAGTTTCCATTCGAGAACCATCATCACCAACTAGGTTTTGCCATCTTGCAAATCTGATATCTCGACAAAAGTCAAATTTCACGTCCACTCTCGGCCCAGCTCGAGAGGAAATAAAATTCTAACTTCAAACTCGAAAGTCTTGTACCTTACCAACATTTATTAATAGTCCAATTAAGATAGTAACCAGGACCATACATCAACAACATGATTTGTCCAATTGCCGTAACCCAGATTGATGACCACAACCGCAAACAACAATGACCTCACAGGTCAATCCTAGATCAGTATGAGATTCCACCACAATACGATCTCTAGAAAGATCTTTGCTCTACTTAACAATAAATTTGCCATCTTTACTAATGAATCTCTTTATAACCCTTGACTCATGATACTTCTTGAATCAATAAAGATATCATTTCCCCTGCTCCCACAGTTCATACTCACTGTAAAGCAGACAATTAATAAACTAAACCTCGCATTCCCTTGCTGCATTAAAACACTTGTGGCTCTCAGATTTGTTACTCAATAAGACCTCAATTCACATAGGGTTACCACTTAATTAACCACAACTTCTGAGTTTCACTCTGCAGTCAAGTCAACACTCCTCGGGCACACAACAAACCATCCAGAATCTCAGATTCTTTAACTATGATGTTCATGCCTCTACAATTCTTGATACTAACTCAATTCAACCCGTAGCCAATACCATACGTGGACATAATAGTTTCAGCCAATTACCTTAATACTGGCTGATGGACACATACTCAACATGTGATGACCATTATGGTCATACTAAGATTAGTATGTGGTCTCACCACACCATGATATCTATTGGGAACGTCGCCCCTTTTTGGCAATTGGCTTACCAATCACAAACCCTAAAGAAAAAATACTCTATGAATAAACTGAGAAATTTCTTTCTCGAAATCACCACAAGACATTCTCACCGTAAAGCAACCGATTAAGTAAACCATTCCTCTCGACTCTCTTGCCACTACTCAAAAACATGAGACTCTAAGATTTGTCGTCAAATTGAAACCCAGATCAAGTAGGGTCACTATTAAATTGACCCTTGACTACAACATTACTATCAATTCTTCATTCTTCTTAGGATTTTGAAAAAAATTATACCAGAACCTTATCCTCTAGACTCCAATGTCCATACTCCACACACTCGAAATTCGAGGATACTACCCATTAATGCAGTAGGGATAATTTATGTATCCTTAAACACGCCACATCGCAATACTTCGATCAAAGAATATAATCGATTATTCATTTCACAATCCTAGCAAACCAACCTGAAATTTTCACTTTCAAATTATAAAGTCTACACTCTATAACTTCAATAACTATGAACGCTTCCCAAAACTGAAGCAATAACAAATTTTACATAATCCAAAACACGTCCATCAAAGACTTTAGTCCAATTTTCCCAGCAACAATAAAATGGGTGAATAAATCATATTTTAACATCTCACAGCTAGTCACCCATTTCGAAAGAAATAATATCCATAATCCACTTCCATCACAAATTCAAGACTTGTGGGAATAATCCCTTGGCAATACTGCCTAAAATAATTATTGCATACTACTAGTCCATGATACAATGGACTTTGCTCCCCGCTGCCTCTTCCTCGAATTCCATACATCTAACTCAACACGCATTAGATCAGTCACTATCGACTTTTCTTAAATTCTCTTAACTTCATCACATGTCGGAATGACCACTACCGTCTAACTTTCGACGTATCACAAAAATAAGGTTTTACTAAAAATATCCAACACAATAGGATCTTGACCTCCAATTCCAACTATCCTGAAGATCATACCATGTCCTCATAATTAAAATGTTTATCCAACCAATGTCTCTCTCGTCAATCAAAGATTGACCAAAAGTCAACACATGAGTGACACCTTACAATTTCCGAAATTCCTTGAAAGTGACTAAGTAATCAGCTCGTCACAATACACCTTTTCCAGAATACTTTCACTATACAAATTCCACTCCCTTTTTGCACCAATAACCACAACTACCTCAAAATTCATTCCGCTCTTGACCCCTAAAGAGCAATATAGATTGATACCGAGACGTAATGACATATTTTAAAAATTTTCGTCCTTGATCAATCTATCTGACACCTCCAAGGCATGATCTAATATTTCAATTACAAAAACTACACATCAAATACCCAACCTTGCACTTATATCAAAATCCAATCAAATAAAAGATTCATGGGTCCTCAACTCATATCTTTTATCCAGACTCAAATTCCTGATCTGAGTTCATCAACTCATAAGAAAAGATAGAGTAGATAATTTACCTTTCCCTTACGGGTACTCTGATAAATCGGCGTACTGAGGCATAGTCTTGCAGATTCAAATATTTATGGAACCACTCGGTCCATAAATCAACTAAAAAGTACTAAATTATATCCTTAATAAACACTAAACGTCAAAAGCATAAAATGTCGATTGATCCACCGCGGTTGGACCATCACTCTATAGACACTAAATGCTACCAAGTACATGAGGAAGTAATAGGAAACGATAACCTGATGCTCTAATACCAACTGTCAGGACCATCCCGAGTTAAACCCCTTTAACCCGAAGTAAATCCTGCGGGGATCACCTCAAGGGAACTTCTTACCGAAACCCCCTTAAACTGGACAACCCTTCCTACAAACCAACTCAGCACTTCCATGAATAATTTAAATCAACCCCCAACTCTTGGAGTCATCTTTCTTTCCAAATCACAGCTACGCTTCAACAACCTATTCAACTATCTAAGTTGGGGTAATCAAAGCAATCTACATGGAAGTGATACCTAAATAATCTTATGGCGACAGCGGATTAATTGACTATGTCTCAACTTCTGTACGCGCGACCTCCTCTCAGGAACCCTACAACACTGGGCATTTGAAAACGAAGGGTCCAGGAAAGAAACATTTAAAAACATTAGCGTAAGTGGACAAAAATCGAATGTGAAATGATAAATTTCTTTTAATGCTCTCCCTATGATTTTTTCCGAAAATCTACAAGCACGCAACAAATAGAAACGATTAAATAAAATATATAACAATTCTCTTAGCTCAAATCCATAATTAAAAAGTGCGGAATTAGTTTCACCAAGACCAGGAGAAAAAAACTGACCAACTCTAATCCATGAGAGGGTCCATGCTAGCTAGCAAATATATATATATATATATATATATATATATATATTGAAAATCCTTAAAATCCTCATGGTGAGTTAAATCAAAATCCAAGTCAAAACACCTATGACTTTTCTTCACATATTTAAATTTAAAACATTCCCAGGCATTCGTAACCGGTTCCCTGATTTTACTTTAAATCAATAAAATCTAAAAGCCAAGTTTCTCCCATTTTAAAATATCATCCCCCTCCATAACCTAAAATAGTGATAACAATTAAAAACCATATTTCGGGAAAATTATTTAAAAGTCGCAGGAAAGATAGGAACCTCTTTCCCGGCTCACTTAATTTTGAAAAAATAATAAATCCCCAATTTTCTCATAATCACAATAAAAATCAACTTGGATCAAATTCTCATAATTAAAAGAGAAACTTAACAAAAATATGTTGCATGTAAAAAATTTAAAATAAAAGTTCACTCACAGACTTAGGCCTTAGCTTGACGAAAACCCGAACTACGTCCAAGTGAAATCTCCACAACATGAGCCTCTTCGCGTCCCGTTGCACAATTAATATTAATTTTTCCAGACGCTAGAATAATAATTAAATAACATAGACGTTCACATTTGTGAGCGTATAACTTGCTCATCCTCTCTATACTTCTCAAATTGTCAATCGAAGAATTTCCAACCTTCATCAATAACTTAGAACTTCTTAAGATGTTTCTTAAACATTAATCGGCAATAATCGATGACCGAAATAATATTTTATTATCCGCCAATAATATTAAACTTCAAAAATTCTACGACCTAACCAAAACTCCTCCGAAAATTATAATCTTCATACCAATAGATTCCTTTTATTTAATACTATTTTTTCGTAGAAAAATCTGTCCAAAAAGTGGCAGCTCCCCCGTCTGCGACGTCTAGCCGGCAAGAATTCTGGCTAAAATTCCAACCACCTCAAATCGTCACCAAATTTTAACAGCAGCTTCGTCTCCTCATTTTGAACAACTTTCTAGTTCAACTTGAAGACTAATTGAACTTCTAATTAGGTCAATCAAACAAAAATGTGAAAACCTGAAATTTTAAACTTCAAATCTTCGATTCTCCCTCCACACTTTAAATAAATCTACCAAACTTTAGAGGTGAGTAGTACTCCTAAAACTCATCCTATACATATAAAGAACTCACCAATTGGTGGCTTGAGGAGGGAGAAATCTGATCTAGATCTTCTACTGTACACTCGGCAAACAAATCAAAATTTCTCCTAAACCATGACGAAATAGGTCGAAAAACTTACCTAGAATTGAAGTAGACTCAGAGGTGGTCATTTTGAGACCGGTACGGCGGTTTGAAGCTCCGGCAGAGAAAACTGGGTCGGAGAGCCCAACAGTAACTTTCCTAGGTTTTTACCTTTTTACCGAATCACCTCGGTAATTTTTCATATTTATAGACTTTTTACTGTGAACAGTAACTACATATATTTTTTTATTTTCTACAGTTTTACCACACAGTGATTTTAGTTTTTTGACAATAACTTTCACATACGAACTCCGATTTGAGCGTGCTATGTGTCCACGAACTCGTATCGACGTTCTCTACGACTTTCAGGATAAAAGTTTTCCCAAATTCTTGAGTTTACGAAAAGTCAACTTTACGGTCTTTATACGCTCAAACGGTTACTTTAAATGGTAAAAGATAAAAGTAACCAACCGTAAAATAATTCTAGGATCAGGATGTGACAATTCTCCCCACCTTATAAAAATTTCGTCCTCTAAATTTCTATACCCGAAATCCAAGACAGTGGGGGATAGTACCACTTAAAATAATATTATTATTCTCAAATATCAACTTCTTTCTGAGAACTCGTCAAAATCGTCTCACGAATAAAATTGTCATAACCCTGTACACCTGCTCTTTTTACGATCAACATCCTTACTGATCCTCTTATAAGTCAATTTTCAGTACTAGCCGGAAGGCTATTGACCTAGGATGTAAAGAAATAGACTTATTCACGTAACATGAACATATGTGACACTAGACATCCAATATAATCTCAAAGATACCCAACATATTTCACAAACTCATGTAACCTAGACACAAGTCACATTTATCTATCGTAACACTCCTTCCTACATGGATAACCTCCAATACTCCATCATTTTCTGACACCCTACCACTCTTCTCGGGTCAACACTAAAGCGTCTAAAATCTTACCTCTGATCACAATAATCATCTCTTAATTCATTGGTTATACTGAATTACCGAATTCTTACTATACTCCAACCCATTTATGAGATGGAATACGACATTACCTACCAATGATCCACCAACTGTAATCCTCGTGAAAATCTGTTTTTTACGAAAAGATGACAAACTCTGTCATGTACTGATAACATCATTTGGCAACAACTCCATGTTGCCTAAGCCAGATCATAATCACTCATAAACTTGTCCACGTCTTTCCACTCGCTGGAAGCAGCTAACCCGAACGAGGGCAAAGTTTGTTACCATCACCTGGTTCAAACCTCATAACATCAAACAACAACTCGTCATCAAACTACTCAATAACTCAGCATCAAAGCCAATCATTAACACGTCATAGCTCCTGCATTCACACATGCTTACAGCAATCAGCTAACCCCCCAATCGAACCGATAGAGAATTCTTACCCCGCAAAACTGCATGATGCCAAAACTCTAAATGGCAAAATATTTCGTAGAATCAAGACTCACATTAATCCACGAAGAAAACCATAGCCAAATCGAATCACGTGAATTCTTTCTTCTTTCAAATAGATCATAAGATCCGATTCACGTTTTTCGTCATACGAGTTTGATAAAGAATTATCTTCTTTCTGTACATAACCGCTAAAATAATCTCACTTGTAAACACCAAACAGTATCCTAAAGATACGAAGCATAAAATCAAAGCTACAACTGCTGCATTCGGAATATCCAATTCTGTAGACATAAGGACCCAAAAGAGTTACTCCTTAAAAAAAGTTTAACACAAAACTACGTTAAACTCTTTTTAAACGTCCACTGCAATAAAACAAGTTTGGATCCCTCACTTCTCAAATAAAACCACAACGTAAGACTCAGTTGACGTCTTAAATACAAAGACAATCAACTTATAAAGTCTCGAGAAGTTGATTGTCCTTGTATTTAAAACGTCAATTGATACCAACTGTCAAGACCCACCCCGAGTTAAACCCCTTTAACCCGAAGTTAATCATATGGGGATCACCTCAAGGGAACTTCTTACTGAAACCCCCTTGAAATATATAACCCTTCCTACAAACCAACTCAGCACTTCCATGAATAATTTAAATCAACCCCAAACTCCTAGAGCCATCTTGCTCCCCAAATTATAACTACGCTTCAACAACCTATTCAACTATCTAAGTTGGGGTAATCAGAGCAATCTACATGGAAGTGATACCTAAATAAACATGCGAGCAACAACGGATTGATCGACTATGCCTCGACTTCTGTACGCACGACCTTCTCTCATGAACCCTACAACATTGGACATTTGAAAAAGAAAGGCCCAGAGAAGAAATATTGAAAATACATTAGTGTGAGTGGACAAAAATCTAATATGAAAAGATAAATTTTTGTTAATGCTCTCCCTTTGATTTATCGAAAATCCTTATGCACGTAACCATTAGAAAACGACTAAATAAAATATATAGAAATTCCCTTGGCTCAAATCCATAATTAAAAAGTGAGGAATTAGTTTCACCATGACCACGAGAAAACAACTGACCAACTCTAATCCACGAAAGGGTCTATTAACCAGCTTTATCGGGAGAATGTCCCTTGACCTGCTCTATTTGGGAGGGTCCTTCTGACCAGCTACCACCGAAGAGGGTCTTGAACGGCTCTATCCGGGAGGGTCCTTCTAACCAGCTATCACTGAAAATGGTCTGACCAGCTACAATACAGAGAGGGTCCATGCTAGCTAGCAATACATATATATATATATATACTTGAAAATCCTTAAAATCCTCATGGTGAATTAAATCAAAATCCAAGTCAAAACACCCTTGACTTTTCCTTAAATATTTGGAATTAAAACATTCCCAAGCATCCATAACCGGTTCCCTGATTTTACATTAAATCATTAAAATATTAAAGCCAAATTTCTCCTATTTTAAAATATCATCCCTCTTCATAACCTAAAATGGTGATAACAATTAAAAACCATATTTCAGGAAAATTATTTAAAACTCACGGGAAAGGTAGGAATCTCTTTCCCGACTCACTTAATTTTGAAAAATAATAAATCCCCAATTTTTTCATAATAATCAACATGGACGAAATTCTCGTAAATAAAAGAGAAACTCAACAAAAACCTGTTGCATGCAATATATTTAAAATAAAATTCCACTGACAGACTTATACCTTACCCTGACAAAAACCCGAATTCCGTCCAAGCGAAGTCTCCACAACGCAAGCCTCTTCGCGTCCTATTCCACAATTATTATTAATTTTTCGGACGCTAGAATAATAATTAAATAACTTAGGCGTACACATTTATGAGCATACAACTCGCTCATCGTCTCTATACTTCTCAAATCATCAACCAAAAATTCTCAACCTTCATTAATAACTTCGAACTCCTTCAGATGTTTCTTAAACCTTAATCGGCAATAATCAATGGCCAGAATAATATTTTATTATCCGCCAATAATATTAAACCTTGAAAATTCCACAACCTAACCAAAACTCCTCCGAAAATTATAATCTTCATACCAATAAATTTCTCTTATTTAATACTATTTTTTCATAGAACAATCTGTCCAAAAAGTGGCAGCTCAGCCGCCAGCGGAAGGCGGCCTGCAGAAATTGCGGCCAACATTTCGACCACCTCCAATCGCCACCAAATTTTAACAGCAGCTTCGTCTCCTCAATTTGAACAACTTTCTAATTCAACTCGATGGCCAATTCAGCCTCTAACTAGTCATCAAACAAAAATATAAAAACCCAAAATTTTTAAACTTCAAATCTTCGATTCTCCCTCCACACTTCAAATCAATCCACCAAACTTTAGGGGTGAGTAACACTTCTAAAACTCATTCTAACCATATATAGAACTCACCAATTGGTGGCCTGAGGAGGGAGAAATCCGATCTAGACTCTACACTGTACACTCAGCAAACAAATCGAAATTTCTCCCAAACCATGGTGAGATAGGTCGAAAAGCTTACCTAGAATTGAAGTAGACTCAGAAACGGTCCTTTTGAGACAGGTGCGGCGGTTTGAAGCGGCTCGACGGCGGCGCTAGTGCGGCTAGAAATCCGACAAAGAAAACTAGGTCGGAGAGCCCAACAATAACTTCTCTGGATTTTTACCTTTTTACCGAATCACCTCAGTAAGTTTCATATTTATAGACTTTTTACCCTGAACAGTAACTTCATATATTTTTTATTTTCTACCATTTTACCACACGATAACTTCAGTTTTTTGACCATAACTTTCACATACAAACTCCGATTTGCGTGTGATCCATGTCCACGAACTCGTATCGACAACCTCTATGACTTTTATGATGAAAGTTTTCTCAAATTCTCGACTTAACAAAAAGTCAACTTTACGATCATTATACGGTAAAACGGTTACTTTGAATGGTAAAAGACCAAAGTAACCAACCGTAAAATAATTCTAGGATCAAGATGTGGCAAACATGGAAATTCTTATCGGCCTTTAAATAAATAAAGAATTTAAATGGTAAAGAAGCCAAAGTTTTTGACAATAAGCCAAGTATCAAGGTTCCAATGAGAAACACCCAGACAAAGAAACAACCGAAAGACAAATGAAGAACATTAGAACAAAAGCCAAACTTACCCGATATACAACAAAGAGCACCGGAAACACTAAGTTAGCCCTAATGACCCAGATCAAAAGCGTAGAAGCGAGCAAACATAGATTCACTTGAAAGCAACCCAGTGGTTAAAGCAAGCTGAACTTTAATGCCTACAATGAAAAGGATCAGGTGTCAAAACAGAACAATTTATACAACAAGTGATTCAAAATTTATACCAAGTTATTAACCCTATCAAATACCTTTACATATTGGCTGCACATCTAAATCTTAATAGCAGCAGATGAGGACTTGAACCCATATTCTTCTTTACCTACAAAACTAACCAAAAACCAAACTCAAGTCAGCAACCAATGCAACTAGAAACCGATCCAACCAAAAACGAGAGTTCAAAACCCCAGATGAGAGACAGAGATGTGAGCAAGCAGAGATAGAGAAAGCCAACTCAGACCGAACCATTACCTTAAACCACAAACCGACCTTCCTCTCTCTCTTCTGAATCTGGAGAAAAATGGGGATGACAGACGATTTCGCAGAGAGACGAAAAGTATGAACAGCGGTCTCTACTGGTTTTTATAGCTAGGTTAACATAATAAGGGAAAACACAGTCACTTCACTACTTATGACTCAACTGGAGCCGCACCGAAAACCGGCTTCTTAATAACAGTGGAGGTTTCATTCCACCATTTTTATATAGGAAATTACATCCAACTCAACTCACCGATCAAAGAACTTGAGGCTAAGCCCAAACAGACATCGGATGCAAACTGGATCAAGATGAATTGTAAATAAAACGTTTTGTAAGCAAAGCTTGTTTCACGTCCATGAACCAAACACCTCAACAACGTCCAAATTATCATAAATCAACTATCCCGTAGAGATGAAAACTAAGGACCAATTTCAAACATTGCGAATTTTGGGGTCCTTGTTAGATGACTAACAGACTTTTGTTGTCACTATAAGTAGCATTCTCGATCTAAATGACAAATTAACTATGGATAATATAAAAAGTAACATGTTCAATGAAGAAATCAAAAGAAAATCTTCAACCTCAGACAATATTAAGTTTTTATGCTGAGAATAATGGAAGAAGCAAAAATAGAGGAACCACAAGTCACGTAAGGGAGTGTAAGCCGATCCAAAACAAGAAAAGTTTATAAGGGCTAAAGTACGCGCTAAGACAACAATACCATAAATTTGATTGTTTCATGATATGTCATGCGTACAAGATAATTAATGTAGATCCATGTGTGTATATTCAGCAGTTCATTAGAGGTATCTTCATAATTGTGTTGCTTTAGGTTGATGATACGTTGATAGTGGGCAAGACGCTTTTAATTTGCAAGTGAACGCTCATTTATCGAAGTCCTTGATATGAAATATTTAGGGGGAGCTAACAAATTTCAGGCATGGAGATTATTTGATAGGATGGCAAAAAAATGGTGGATGTCACATGCGGAGTTATGTGCTTCAAAGGGTCAACATAAAAGATGCTAAGCCAATGTGCTCACCTCTAGACAATATTTTCAAGTTCAGGAGATTATTATGCTCAACTACACAAGAGACGAAGGGCAAGATTACTAGTGTACCTTACTCATCATATGTTGGTAATTTTATGTATATTTTGTTATGTACTTGTCCAAATATTGCAATGCATTAGGAAGATATTAAGTGGACACTCAAATATGTGGGGAGTGTAGTTCAAAGTTGTGCATGTGTTTTGGTGGATGAGGACCAATTTTGTAGGGTTTCACATATTCATATTTGGGAGGAGACCTTGATACAAGAAATCCCACTTTTGGATACTTATTACATTTTGTGGTGTTGTCATGACAGTCCAAGAAAAAGATATGGCAAGAAAAGGCTTATTCAAAGAGTTGGGTGTGAAGTAAGAAAGTTATGTAGAGCATTTGATAGTAGTGTTTTCACTTGAGCAAAACTTTATTATATCACCCTTAGCATTGAGCTCATTGATCTTCGTCATATAGGATTTGAGATGTTTACGGTTGAGGGAAATTCATGAGAGATGCAAAATGGGAAGTAATTAGGATAATTAATAATTTCTAAACGAGAACTGGTGAAGTGCGCAGGAAATAAGTTCTGAGGTATTAATAACAGTTCCAGAAGGTTGAGAAATCAGTGAAATGCCCCAAACTTCAACGATTTTTTAGAATTAATTTCAGTGTAGCTACCTGAGGTATGAGACTAACATCATTTCACTCCCTCCCCCGTACTTTTAATTTTGAAAGTTTACCCCATAAAGCTTTCAATTTTCATCAATCATACCTAATTGATGATATTTCGACCAATATGAACATTAAATGTTAATATGTAGCCTTATTTAAAAGGTTATAAAGAAGATTTTTACTGTTAGATGACTATATTTGCTGTCAAATTATACAGAATTTCAGCAATTGAGCATGATTGATGAAAATTGAAAACTTTAAGGGGTAAACTTTCAAAATTAAAATACAGATGGTGAAATGATGTTAGCCCAAAACTCAGGTATGTAATCTGAAATTAATCCTTTTTTATTATTGAAAAAAAAACTATATTTTACAGAGAATCCTCTAGCACAACCGGTTCCAATCAAGTCAAAGAGAAAAGCTGGTTGCGCTTGAAGATGTAAATGATACAACCAAACCGAATAATAAACAACAGCTCAAACTTGAACGATTGGTTGTGGCCAGATGTTGTAACTTTAGACTTAGTGAAGCTAGGGATGGCAATGGATAGGGTAGGGTAGGGTCAAGGGATCAAAATACCATACTCATACCCTTTAACATGTTTCATCCCATACCCTCCTCATACCCGTAATTAGATAATGGGTATTGATCGTACCCATACCCGTTGGAGATTACGTTCTCATACCCGCCCCGATCCCCGTTAACAATTATGTATTAAATATTTTTTTAAATACAATATATAAAAATATGAAATTTAAATCAAATACCAAATAAATAAGTTTCATGCTTCAATCTAATGAAAACAAATACAAGTCTCATTTAAAAAAATAATAATAACTGTAAATGAATATATTTAATTGAGAGAATGAAAAAGTATTTATTACATAAATATATTTTTATAAATTGATATATATATATATGACAAGTTATGTATATTAATATTTTCATCCTAAATGGGTGAGGATGAGTACGAATATTAAAATATCATACCCGTCCCGTACCCGATTTAATTATCCGAATACTGAAGATCTTCATACCCGTTTATCTCTCCCGTTAGGGTCGAATACCCGTGGGTACCCTACCCGCCGGGTATTATTGCCATCCCTAAGTGAAGCCAATCCTCCTTTTGTTTTCATTCTCCTCCTTTGGTTAGGGTTTCACGGCATATTAAGCATTCTGTATCCGAGCGTGCTTTTGAGATTTTACTCTGTTCCAGTAATCAGAAAAAAAGAAACTACTATGGGTGAAGACCACATAGATCAAGGGTTCACCTTTTTGACGCTAGTTACGCCTGAAATCAATTATTTGAAGCAAATAAATCACTTGCATAAATGCAGTCGCAGCCTGTAGAGGAACACAATCTGACCCATTACATTAGTTACAATCAGCAGAGTACAGAAAACAGCACAAGGCTGTGACATGCATCATACACTAATAAAACATGCATACATGTACTGTTACAAATGGTGGATTATTGTTCAAGCTACAAAACTGTTATAAAATATGAAAAGCCCTCATGGCAACCACGAAAATTTCACCTAAGAATAATGGAAATAAAAAAGAGAAAATAATGTATCTGTTCTTCCGTAAACAATCACTTCTTCCTGTTCTTGCTACGGGTAACCTTCACAATCCTTCTATTAGACTTATCAGGGGCGCCCAATGAGAAGGTATTGGTGGTCAAACCTAGACTATTAGAACCCTGAAATGGTGAAGGGTTCTGCAGGTTGGCTAAACTATTGGAAGCCGGAAATGGTGAAGGACTCGAGTTGGATTGGTTTTGTTGGCTCTGAAATGGGAAGCCACCATTGGAGGAACCTCCAAATACAAAGGGGGGGTTTTGTGGGGTTGACACAGGCTGCTGAGCAAACTGGAACGTGGGTGTAGATTGAAGAGCTGATACAGGCTGTTGACCAAAGGCTGCAACTGTTGGCTGTGATGCATGAACAGTGTCCTCAGCCATGCTGTCTTCCATACTGACTTGATCATTATTACTAGATGGAGCTGGAGGGAAGCCCATAGAATTGGAGTTACCAAATGCAGGCTGTGATGCAGCAGTAGTTGCAAATGACGTAAAGGGGAACACGCCAGTTGACGACGCACCATTGGGCATTCCAAACCCGGATGTACTGCTGGTAGTTGGAGCAGAAACTGTGGATGCTCCAAAAAAAGTAGGCAAACTATTGGACATTCCGAATGCTGTAGCTGCAATGTTAGAAGTAGGAGCAGAAGCAGAAGCAGAGGACATTCCGAATACTGTGGCTGCACTGTTAGAAGTAGGAGTGGAAGCAGAGGCAGAGGACATTCCGAATACCGTGGCTGCACTGTTAGAAGTAGGAGCAGAAGCAGAGGCAGAGGACATTCCGAATACCGTGGCTGCACTGTTAGAAGTAGGAGCAGAAGCAGAGGCAGAGGCAGAGGACATTCCGAATACCGTGGCTGCACTGTTAGAAGTAGCAGTGAAACTCGAGGGTGCTCCAAATGAAATAGATGAAGTGTTTGTTGCAGCAGAAGCTGAAGATGCACCGAATGAAAACGCAGGTGCGGAAGATGTAGAGTTTATTGTGGAAGCAAATTTAGACGATGTAGTACCAAATACGGTACTTGGAGCAGTACCGGAACTGCTAGGGTTCACTCCAGAGGATGGGGTAGATGAACCGAATGCAGAGCTCCCAGAAGAGAAAGCTGTAATCCCAGCAGAAGCTGAAGATGCGCCGAATGAAAACGCAGGTGCGGAAGATGTAGAGTTTATTGTGGAAGCAAATTTAGACGATGTAGTACCAAATACGGTACTTAGAGCAGTACCGGAACTGCTAGGGTTCACTCCAGAGGATGGGGTAGATGAACCGAATGCAGAGCTCCCAGAAGAGAAAGCTGTAATCCCAGCAAAATTAAACACCGAAGTGGAGGATGATGAGCCAGGTTGAACAGGTGCACTCTGAGTGAAAGACGCAACTCCTGTCCCAGCAGTGGACACGTGGGTACCGGAACCAGTTCCATTGCCACCACTAAAAAGAGCAGAACCAGGAGCCTGACTGGTCACAGTAGGTGTGGAAGCAGCAGCAGAAATCCCAAAACTGTTACTTGATGCACTTGCACTTGCTGCAAATGTGCCAGTAAACAAGGTACTGCTTACAGTACCAAAGGACCCACCTTGCTTGTTCTTATCATTTAAGAATTCCGAGGAAGAACTTCCAGACGTTACTGCAGTTGAGGCAGCTGAGGGTTCAAATTTGAACGACAATCCAGGTGATGCCTGGACACTAAGACCGGATCCACTACCAGAACTAAAAGTAAGACCTAACTGATTGGTGGCAGCAGGGAAGGACCCAGCAGTAGAAACGCCAACAAAACTACCAGTGCCTGCACTGGTAGCAGATGCGCCAGGCAAAAAAGTGTGGCCTTGAATAGCAAACCTGCCATCTTGCTTGGTATCGTCTCCTAACAATTCCAAGGAAGAACTTTCTGGAACCTGTGGCACCGTAGTTGCAGTACAGACTGAAAATTTAGGAAAAGGTTCGGCTGAAAAGGATGGTGCTGAAACTGGGCTTAAAAGATTGCTACTGCTGGTAGTAGTAACATTGTTACTACTATTAGTATTGGCAGTGGGGGCCATACTGCTGAGAGAACTTTGACTTGCTAAATTGTTGGAGACTTGAGAAGTGGTAGAAAATATGCTAGTGGGTGCTGCTGATGATGATGACACAAGAGTTTCAGGTACCTTAAAAGGAACTCCATCAGAATTATTCTTATCAGCTTTATCTGTATGCACTGGTTTTGTTATGGCATCTGTTGCAACAGACACAACTGTATATACACTGCAGATAAAAGGAACCATACAAGTACAATTAGAAATTTGAAGGCGTGTAAGTACAAATTCACATTTCAATTGCTGACAAAGTGCATACCCATCAGACGATCGGCTATCAGCCATCTTGTTTAGCACAAAAGATGAATCTATAGGCTTTTCCAGATTTGCAGCTTCAATCTTATCCACCTTCACTACCCCATCAGCAAATGAATCAGGCACATGGCCATTAACAGAATAATCATCGTCATCCAGCTCCAGATACTACAGACCATATTTAAACGAATCAATTCATTTAACCAAGAGTGTTATATGATATGTAGGGAATCCTATAAATACAGTATTAAAGATATTCTTTTCAAATACCAAAAATTCACTGATGTTTTCAATAAAGAAAATATAAAGCCCATGAAATTGATAGAACGAAAGTGAAAGAATTTAAACTTTGAAATACTGCACAAAAGATTATCACCAAACAAAAGATGAAAAAGCAAGACCATACCTCATGAGCACTCATCTTGAACGGCTGTTTCTTTTCAGGCGGGAGAACAACAGTGTTTGATGCAGCAGAAACTGCAGCCTTAACCTTTACCGTTGCATCTTTCTTTTCTGTTTTGGATTCTACTTCATTGGCTCCTGTACTTAAATTGTCGCAAGCAAGAATCCTTGATGGACAATTTTCTTTAGCCTTGTCATGCTTTTGAAAAGAAGCATCTGGTATGAGTTGATTTGATGAAACATCCAAATTATTACCATTTTTATAACAGGGATATTCCAGGAGTTTCGACGAATCCACATCCTCCAGGCTTTTCAGAGCCCGCCCACGCAGCATGGAAGGCGACAACTTGGTTGGAGATCTATCGCTCATTGAAAGTAACTTGGGCTCAGATGATTTTTCCGTTGGAGAGGTAATCTTATCGAGATGCTTAAAGATTTTGGAAGCCGCATTGCTGGATTGCGACAGAACACTTGAAAAAGATGTCCTATGAACTGCATTGTCTCCATTTTCTAATGATTCTTTTGCCACCGTATGCTTGGGTTCACCCAGCACAAGGGGCCTCTTTGTGGAGGATGATGGGTTTTGGAAAGCTTCTGTACTCATTGGTGAGCTTAGGCCTCTAGATGACAATAGATTAGGTTTTGGACGAATTCTGCGGATAGGACCAATAGATCCGATGTCATTGTCTAAGACGGAGAACCTTCGCTTTAAGGCCTATAAATATAACAAAAAGGAATCTAGTGAGATTGAATAATGAGGTGAACTGTCAATATGAAGTTTCATTTCAACAACTATGTTATACCACTTGTTTAGATCCAGAGGGTTGGCTTCGCTCGCATATAGACTGAGTTGATGAGGATCGTACAACGCAAGTATCAACTGTAGACCCGACACCCTGAAATACACGGACATATAAGAGCCTGAATCCCATATAATATTGACACCAAAGCTAACGAAATTATTTATCAAACTAACCTTAAATGTACTATGACCCTGAACTCGAGAGTATGGTGTACGAGCCATACTGTGTATTGCAGATCTGCCTCGGGATCTAGGGGTTGCAAAACCATTATCTGGTGCCACCCCATTGCCAGAAAATCGAGGAACTGACATTAGTGGTGACTTGGAAGGAAATGCCACACTGCTCGAAATATGTGAATCTTCATAGACTGATTGACTGCGCAGACCTAGCAATAATGGGGATACTTTTGAAGACCTACTGTCCATGTAAGCTTTAGCCAGCTCAACAGGGGAAGCTGCATCTTCATCAGGGACCTGAAGACATTATTTACGACAATGTTCAAAAAAGTTCCAAGTGCAACTGTAAATAAATAATTATAGTCAGCTGAGAGAGGGGTATCATACAATTGTACTGACAACAGGGGTTGAAAGGAGACCACTATTGGCACTTCTATCTTGCAATGGGGTTTTAGCATATTCCTCCTTGTCATGAGATACCATTGCCATAGAGGGTATTACTTCAGATCTTTTCTCTACATTTTCAGTAGGTATATCATCAGTCCTTGAATGCAAGAGCTCTCTCAATCGATCAATTTCAGGTCTGCATGAAATTAACATACATGGAACTCAACACCAAGACGGACATATACAAAAAAAATTAAAAAAAAATTATATATATAGACAGCAGAAGTGGCACAGATGAAATTACAACAGAATCTTCTATTAGTTGCTTTTATTGGATACCTCAAGTAGGTTAAGCTCTAAATAATAACCAATCCCAAGAAGTTCAACCACTAATCTATGCGTGTAAATTTAGGATTGCAGGGAATGCAAATATATTTTGAGAGTAACCTATGCAGGAAAGTCATATAGAAAGAAAAACAAGCAAAGACATCACTATGCTTCCACAAACTACAAATAAAAAGGCAATGATGTGTGACCGATAGCCGTAAACCTGTATAATAAGATTTTCCCTAGGGTTTCAACGCAGTCCATTTATGTCATTTAAAATATAAGGAATTATGAAAAGGAATCAAGCTAAGCAATAAAACCTACTAGCTTCACTCAGCCTTGGACAAACCCTAGTGGTCTTCCACTTCAAGTAGGTCCTTCCTTTTTTGCCTAAAAAAGGTGAGAAACTATCAAGCAATCTAGTAGTCCTCTTGTTTTGAATGAAAACACACGTACATCTTAATACGCAAAGAGAGGATAACAATTAGAATAACCAAGTAACTTCAAAGTCCCAGAAGAAAAGAAAGAACATTGTGATAAATATATACAACTTGCCTGGTAAAGGTTTTCTGCTCCAGCATTTGCTCAAGTAAGGTAAACTCATCTCCAGCAGAAGTAGCTCTTGGACCCGTACTTTGCTCAACTACACCTTTTTGCACTCCGGAAGGACCCTTCACAAAAAAAAGTTACACAATGAGATGATATTGTGTGGATTATTAAGTCTGAAATATCAAAAATTCCGTTGAACCCTATATTTTTCAAACAGGATGCCCCAAGCTAGTGCCAGCAGTCAAGTTTCAAATAAGGAACAGTATGAAGGCCATCAACACGTTCGAAAACCTGACCCTCCAACATTGTGGCATATCAAAACAGAGGAGACTAAACATTGTGGCATAGAAATAAATATTAAGCACATTCAGACTTACAATGTCAACCTGTCCCTTGTCCGTAACCCTTGCTTCATCTGGTAAAGAAACAGGAGACTAAATTAAACGAAAAATTATTGCTTCAACATTAAACGCAATTAATAATCACGAATTTCAATTAAGCATTTTAAACGCAATTAATAATCACGAATTTCAATTAAGCATTTCAAACGCAATTAATTTCAAATTCATATAAAGAATTTCAAGACGAACCAGAGGAGGGCGGCGGAGGCTGAGTGAGGCGTTTGTGGAAGACGGTGGAGAAGAGGCGGTGGGCGCTGTAGGTGAGAAGCTTGTGAGCGGGATCGACGAGCTTGGAGATCCAGCCGCCGTTGGACGGCGGGCGTTCGTACGGCGTCGTATGGGTGGTTCTCCGGAAGGGAGTCTTCCGAAACTTGCCGCCCGCACCCTTGTGCTGTTGCTCTTCCCGCGCTGCCGTAGCCATTGAAAGAGAGAGAAGGCGCTTCTAGGGTTTTCAATATTTGAGAGACAAAATGATGCGGTGTTTGGCCAATTAGGGTTTTTAATTCTTGGGGAGGCGAGAGGGGCCAATGTGATATTTACCAAAACTATTTGACACGTGTCGGCCTTGGATATCTTCAGTCCTTGCAACAACTGGTCGACCTAGAACGGCCTTATTTGTAAATAAAAGTTAGAACATTATATCTACCGAAACCCCATTTAAAATATTGCGGTGCTGCATACCATGCAGTCAAAAACATGTGGCCCTGATTAGTTTTACTCGAAATGTTTTTATTTGAAATTTGTTCATTTAAATATAAGCTCATTAAGATGTCTTATTTGTGTCCTAATGAATAAATTTAACAGTTGAACCCACATTTTACAATTTTTTTTGAACAAAATACCCTTTTACACAACCCATATATAACTGGTTTTCAATCTAGTTTTTGAAATTATGCTTTGAAAAGAAAGAAAACTAACCACAATGAGAGTGATCGAGAGCTTGCAATAGAGAGAGAAGCAAAGGTTTCGCCTCTGATTTCAGATGCCGATTTTCGACGCATATTTTCGATGGCAGCAAGATCGCTTTTCTGGTACCAGTACCTCGTAGTTGATAGAGAGAGATCAGACTTTGGTTTGTTATTCAGTTCCTTTTTGGTTTTGAAAATTTCCAGACCGTTTACAAGGGATAATTATTTTTTATGATTTGCTTGTTTCTATGTCGTATTGTGACTTTGTGTGAATTATTGTTTTGAAGTGCCCTCATTTGTTTTCCAAGCATCATGTATATGTTTTGAAGTTTTTTTTCTTTTTTTTCTTCTTTTAAGAGGAACAAAGGATTTCACTCATACCTCATGGTGACTTGAACTCATAACTTCGTCAATAGGTAATGGATGCACTAATATCACCATGACCACGAGAAAACAACCGACTAGCTCTAATCCACGAGAGGGTCCATTGACCAGCTCTATCGGAGAGGGTCTCTTAACCTGCTCTATTCGGGAGGGTCAAACCGACCAGCTACCACCGAAGTGGGTCCTGACCGGCTCTATCCGGGAGGGTCCTTTCAACCAGCTACCACCGAAGAGGGTCTGACCAGCTATAATCCGGAGAGGGTCCATGCTAGCTAGCAATACATATGGGATATACTTGAAAATCCTTGAAAACCTCGTGGTGATTAAATCAAAAATCCAAATCAAAACACCCATGACTTTTCTCCAAATACATTGGATTTAAAACTTTTCCAAGCAATAATTAAGCACATAATCATAACATGAACAACCTAAGAAAGATTAAGATGCAATATTTATGTTATCATAGACCCCTAATTAATTCTAACTATTAGACTTCTTATGTAAACTTAAGACCTACAATCGCATGATCTTAAGCCTATATATGTGTCATCTTGCTCAGTGCCTACAATCGCATGACACTAAGACAAAATACACTGACCGAACAAGAGTCATTGGAGACATGAGCCTAGGTATGGCGTCACTCATCCTAATAGCATGTAAATTACTTACCTAACAACCCTTGGCAGTGCCTGACAATCAAGACCTACAATCGCATGACCTTAACCTTAGAACACTACAACATGTTAAACTCCCCCTTAGGAACATCTGATACCTAGGCTACCCTCAGGATCGATTACATGATCAGGTAAGCAATAAATCAATTAGATATCTATTACACACAAAAATATAAAAAAAAACTTAAACTATGCAAAGTCCTAACATGCATACTATTCGTTACACAATCAACAAGTTCATGAAATAATCACAAAGAAGAAACATAAACATGTAAATCGTATAAAACCATAAAAATCCAGAAATAATATATATAAATAAAGTACTGTTCACATAGTAAAAATAAAAGCAAATTGAGGTTTTTCATACCTAAAACCTACCTAAAGGATTTAGCTAAGGTGTGGAGGTGATCGGCGGTGATGGCGGCGGTATGATCGGCGACAGCTTGATCTTTCTCTGCGTTTGGGAGGGTTTTTAGGTAGAGCTTGGCTATACTATGACTTAAACAAAGATTGACTCCTAAAAATCAACTATTACATGTGTATTTATACAGAAACATTAAGGCCAAGTCGGCAGCCCCCAATCCTAACCCAAATAGGTTTAAGTTTTCCTTCTTGAACTTGGTTTGCTTGGCCAACAAGACTTGGAGATTCTAGAGGCTTCTTTTTGTGGTTTCTTCGATTCTTATTCTTCTAAAAAACTTTTCATATCTTCATTAAGCTCCTCATCAATCACTTGGAATGCCTGGGAAGTATTTTGATGAAGAAACACACTCACGAACTCGGTAGACAACTTCAGCAAAATCTGTCCTGTTTCCAGTAGACTGACCTCTGGCCATTGTTTTTATCATAACTCCTTCCTCAGAACTTGGATTGCTGTGATTCGAAAATATTTAGAAACTAGACATCCACAGCTTTCCATCCATATATGGCACATCGTCTGGTTCCTCCTGTATAGTCCTAGGGAAATTTTTAAAGTTGAGTTATGGTTTCTGTAAATCCTCTGTTTTTTTTTTCGAATTCATGCTCTCGGCCTCTTGTTTTTCCATGCTTCTTTTGCTGTCTTCCATAAGTCCAATCCTCATGATTCTTGTTTCGTTAAGTCCATATACATGTTACCTAAACATTAAAAAAAATTATTCAAGTAATAAAAATGTACAAATTCACAGAATCATAAGAAATAACACGATAACTACATAAGTCAGCTTTTAACAAATTAGTGGACATTTTCTCTACTTTATGCATATTTTAGCCATTGCTCTACAGAAAAACCCTTATGATAAATAACTGAAAATACTAAACTAATAATGGATAAACAAAGCATAAATGAGGATAAAAACATATTAAGATTGTAGCATAAAATGCTCCTTTCAAGAAGCGAATAAGAGTTTACTCTAGATATATTTCAAGTGTGCTTCATTGTTAAATCATGAGAAAGCAGTAGATTGATTTCTAGATTGCTACTCCTAATTTGGGAATTAGTAGATAATATTTTGAGACTTATTAATTAATGTGGTTGAATCCAATGCCTTAGTTATCTCATCATCAAGGTAATATTTATCTTTTTACTACGTCTTAATATTTAGCTATACTTCACAATCAACTTTCACGCAACTAGGTTAGTGTCAAATTAATTTAGATTTGATTAGTCTTTCCTGATTTCATACATTCCCTGTGGGTTCGACCTCGCTCTTGCATATCTGTGCTGCAACTGATTCGTGCGCTTGCAAGTAACATTTTAAAACACACCAAGTTTTTGGCGCCGTTGCCGGGGTTTGTAACGGAAAACTAATCTCATTTAAGTTTATTTAATTCTTCCACTAGTTATAGCTTAGTTGTTCATTCTTATTTAAATAAAAAATAAAAAAATCGTTCTTCATATACATAATGAAGATGACGATCAAAATTCGAGATCTGAGATAGGAACCCGGTCCAAATTTGATGCGTCGGTTCGAGTTGAACTCCTGCTCGCCCAAGTGATGCTGAAATACAGAGAGATGTATGGGGTCTTCTCTTGGCCGTGACGGCGGCGGGAAAGGTTGGGTGTTTTGGGGGTTGAAAGAGTTGAGTAGATTTGGGAGTGTGAGAAGGGAAGGAAGAGGTGTTTGCGGGGTAAGGAGTGTTTAGTGTGGGAGTAAAGAGAGTGGCAGCCATGGTTTACTTTGAAATTGGGTTGGAGAGAGAAGATGGAACTAGGTGAGAAAGAAGATGAGAGAGATATACATATTTTAGAGTAAGAGAGAAAAAGAGAGAAGACGAAAAAGAAAAAAATAAAAAAAAATACACTAGAAAATGACATTTTTGCCATCTGAGAGGGTTAAAATCTGAATGGGTGGGCCCTTTTGTCTTCTCCACGTCAGATGATTACATCATATTTAGAGCAATTTTGAAATTTTGTCCGATCTTGATTAATTTCAAGAGTATAAAGGTACACGTGATGAAAAAAATGTATAGGGACACAACTGATGAGTGACCTAAACTTCAGGGTAGCACACTGAATTTAATTTTATAATTAATGTGTATCTTTTGTTTGAACGTGCAATTTGAGATACTGTCGTGTCAATGCTTCTAGGTTCAGCGTAACCGTCTTGTCTTGATGTTACACGCTTTTATTTTTGACTTCTGCTCCAAGCGGCTGCTAGGCTCTTTTATCAAACTTAAGACAGAGATTATGATGATTAAACAACAAAGATTAAAAGAGATATTTACAAAAGGATCACTCCTTAATTAACAATGGGGTTACAGACTTTTTCTCTTGATCAAGGCTTTATGAACTGGGGGCAGTCTTTGCTGACTGGCGGGCTTTCAGTGAGTGATGCGGGATTTGCCAAATGACGAGCTTTTCCCTTATATATATATAGAACCATGTTCACGAATGCTTCTTGTCCAAGGCAATGATATCCTGAATGATTTAGATGAGATACATTTCTAATTCCCTCCTCGGATGATTCTGACAAAATTACCGTAATCTTCGACCGCATAATTACCTAATATAAAATATAAAATACTTTGACCACAAGTCAATTATCCAAAGGCCCGCCTCTTGACTAAATCTAATAAGTATAATCTAGGCGAAACATCTTTATTATGAGTGTGATCCATTTTTTTAGGAAAGAAAAGTATGATCCATTACTTAAAAAAACAAAAGGGTAATACAACCCATTTCAAGCATCTAGATGAACATGACGAAGACCCCACATAACATGAAGGTGAAGCCCCAACAAGAGTACCGCTCTCCAACCAAAACCATGCCGCCACGCTCTCGAGCTGCCCTGCTGCTCGAACTTATACCACTCAGGGGACCTTCAGACTCTGTACATTGCGAGACAATTACGAATTATGATCGAAAGATCGATCTGGGGCAAAATTATCGTCAAAATAAATCTCAACAAAAAATATTTGGTACTGCGGTGGCATATAAATAGTACGTACGACTTGGAGTTGGAGTAGGACTAATGGCGTCGGTTTGCGTAGAATTGTTCTGCAATTGATAGAACACCTGAGCTTCTGGTGATTTGGGATCCAAGTGTAAAAGTTCTGCATATAGATGCATCTAATAATCAGCTCAGAAATCAATCTTAGAGTACACAAAATCCAAAACCAAATAAATTACCGGGACACTTGGTGACATTAGCGGAGGCGTGGCAGACGGAGGGCAGGCCCAAAGCAAGAGTGACGTTGATCTGTAGACCCAAATCAGGGTCATTGCGATCTTGAATGATGACACAGAGGCACTTTTTATTGTTGTTGAGGACTTGTTTCAGACCACTGCAACAGTCGGGTGTTGGAGACATGGCTTGACCCCCAACGTAAGGCAGGCACGTCGCCATCCCAACTAGCTGCTGCGCACATTCGTCGACTGCTCCTCCGCCGACGACTTTAACTGTTGTTGTAAACACTAAAGCCAGTATAACTGCTGCTGCTACTACTCGCCGCTGTGATCGCACCGCCCAGTTGTAGTTGTAGTTGTCAAACCACAACGCGGCCATTTCAGTTAAGAGGAGTTGGATCAATTCAAACCTTGTACACTTGTGCCTATTTATACAGAGGCCGGCCGCTAAGCTATGACAATTGAAGTGAGTGGAAGATGAATTATGAATCATGATGATGAATGTAGGCGGGCCACGGACACGGGTAAACAACACAAGAGATAGCTTCCACTTCCACCAACCCAGTTCCGCTTCCACTTCCACCAACCCAGTTCCACTTCCACTGAGGGCAACAGCATTAATGATGATATGGTCGGTTCCATTTCTTCCATCATGTCATCATAGGCGTGCTCATGACATAATCGGTGTCTCACAACTGAAATTCCGTGAAGGGGGTCGCATCTCTCTCTCCTCATGACATAATCCCGTGTTGGGGTAATCACTAATGTGTCTACATCGTCAAATATAAGTAACACTATTTATGTAAACCCGCAAGATATACTCGACAACGACATATATCATAAAGCATGTCATACAAGCTACGCAATTACACTCGGAAGTCGCCGATCCGACATCGGGAAGTTACATTGTCGGCCTCAGCAACATGCCCTCACGAAACTCATTTTGGATATCTTGTCCCACTTTCGGAAATGTATAAATTAAAGAGTGAAGTTTCATTCTTCTAAATAAAAGAGATTTTCCTCTCTTAGTATAGACGGTTCGACATTACATTAACTGCTACTCATGTAATTCGTTATTAAGGCACCCAAGACTAGTACATGTTAAGTGGACATAGCCTTACCCGCCGAAGGTAAGATGAACTACTATAGATCTCGTTTTCATTTCACCATCACAAACCACCCACACACCCATACACATCCAATAACAAACTCTTTATAAACACACCGCGTTTTTTGAAAGTTTGAGCGGGGGCGGGATGTTTGAGCCCAATTAGCATTGGACCCAAAATTAAACAATTTTGAATAACATTTGGGCCAACACCAGTGGTCCAATAAGAAGCCTTTTCAGTCTCGGCCCAGGAAGGTAGGCGAGGCGCAATCTGAGTACAAAAGCCGCCTCGCGTGCGTGCAGGACTCTGGAAATGAAGTCTATATGGGACTCTACAGTCCTATTAGGTCAGTACTAGTGACCTAGGTGAAACCGGTTGTGATTGAGATTGTGTCACCCTAGTTACTTCGTTGCCAAGCAAAATGAATCCTTGTGCAATTACGATATTAGAAACCTACTTAGATTGAACAAGGTCTGCATTCTTATCAGTTAAACTTTGAGTCAGCATATATAGAGGGCTCGGGGATCAGACTAAATACACAATCATTCAATCAACAGACTTTTACAAACAAACAGCTCTGCAGCTACAACAAAGATCTGACCTCGTCGATTAGAACCCGACGCTAAAGTATATCGCCTTAGCATTTAACAGCTCGGTTCCATGGAACCATCTTCGGCATGCGGCTCGCATCTCTGATTTTTCCTTTTGGTTGCTTTGCTCATCTCTACACGAGTATCAATAGAAAAGAGTGGTAGGACACTCGTAAATTATTCCTCCAAGGTGACGCCGAGAACCTACAATCTTATGAAGCGAATCAAGGTGGTATGCAACCTCTTCACGCTTCCACATCCATTTGGTGGCACGCCCGCAACCCATTTACTTTTCCTGTAATTTACTTTCCCACAATTTAAATTTCAGTATTTGTACTAATTCTCTGCAAGATGGAAGCGTGGCCAAAACATTGGCACGCCCAGTGGGACTCAGGGAGTGGCCTTTCTTTATTCCGCTTCTACCATTGGGAAGTCGGGCAGTTCGATCTTCGACAAGCCACGCAGCAACTGTTTCAAGCACAAGGCTCTGCGATTTCAGCCCCACAACAGTGTAGCTTATCGTAGCCTAAGCTTCAAGCAAGCCTTGGAAAAGTTTAGAAACCCACTTTTGAGCCAGAGATGACAGGATCACGCAGCAGCTAGAACACTAATAAGCACGGAGTCTCTTCCTCAGAGAATGACCAAACTAAGAACAGCCCACGAGGCCACCCTCGCTAGAGTTACTGCACTGGAAAACGCTAGGAGGAATGATACCTTTCATAAGGATGACCTGGATAGCCTGACCAACCGAGTCAACGTGTTGGCAGGAGTGGAGAGCAAAATTGACTCTCTCGTCACGAAAGTCAATGCTTTCTCCGACTTCCAAACACAAATGGCTTCCCTCACCAAGAACATGGAAGCTCTCAGCAGCCAATTCAAAATTGAAGTAGACGCTCGCACAGCGGGGCAAGTCATGTTGGAACAGCTCCACGAGGATTTCAACTCGGTCGTCAGCAAGCATGTCGAATACAAGGAAAGGGTCAACGGAACGCTTAACCGTTTTAACGAAACCCTCAAGCTACATCAAACTTGCCTCGACGGGCAGGTTGAGGCCATGAAGAAGCAGCAAGATGCCTCTTTCTTTGGCAGCAAGAACAACCTGGACCGGCTCGCTGAGTTCAAAGAAGAGCTCAGAGGCAAACAAGACAACACAGACTTAAGACTTCTCCAGCTTGAAGAAATTGTGTGCACCTTCACAAAGAAGAATGAACCACTGGATCTTCCTCCAGGAGGGATTCCGACAGAGTCAACTTTAAAATACATCCCTCCAAACACACATCCTTGAGCGAATCCTAGGGTAGGGTCTCAGAAGCCCCCACCTACATTACAGCGCACAACACACCAAAAAGGGGCCTGCCTGTTGTAGCAGCCCGGGAGAGGGAGCTATAGTGGCCACGATTTTAAACCAATAAGAAGCCAACACTTTCGAAGGACGTGCCGACAACTCATTAACCTAAAGTCGTAGGCGATTTAGTAGGTAAAAAATTAAATTTTTAAACTTGAGTGGCACCATAAGAATTTTTACAAAATATCTAACAGAATTTTCTAATTTCGCGGAAGGTGGACAAATTAAAGGGTCAATTAAAAACTTTAGCGACAACAATAAAAACATATAACATGATTAATAATATAGGAAGACACCCTTATAACTTTTGTTAAATACTCTGAAAAATGACTTGAAGGGTTGAGCAGGAAAAATGTACTGCTTGGACCAAACACCGAATAAGAAATGAGACCACACACATTGCTCCCTCTATCTATCCCGTTATAGTACATATTACCTGCAAACAACCTGTTATAGGGTAAGCGTCGTCCTCGCGTGCTCACATATAGGCCCACCAATGCTTGGTTTGAAATCCATAAAACCATATGAATATACATATAGGTTTGAGCTCTGGAATAACCATTTAGAAAATTCTTGGCACCCAAAAATCATCATTTTATATCTTTAGAGAAAAACTATGCAGTATGCTAAAAACAAGGACCAGAGCGCTTGGTGTACAAATACAGCTTGCAACGCTTCATGAATCTAGGTGGCCGAATCCCGGGTTTGTCTATACTGCAAACCGGGGCCAACTACCTATGCGCCCGAAGATGAATAGTAGCGAGAGTGTTCATTTACAGCTAATGCCCAACACATCACTCGTAGTACACACCGCACTTACGGCTCGCTTAACTCTGTACGAGATGAGCGTAAGCGAGAAAATAAAATAAACAGGGCATTGCCCCTCTAGAGGTTCACGGTCATCGACACCGTGGGAGTGCTATATACTAGGTCCCGTCACTCTCAGGCCAAGCACCGGAAATCAGGACAACGGTACTACTTTTCGATCCGAATCATCACATAAAATCATTTACATCTAGCTTCGGATTTTCTTGGCCCAATCATAAATCATTTATCACATAATATAATGAATACTTTCCCGAGGCATCGACCATGAGCATACAAAAATCATTCACTTTTATATATAGGCAAAACCACTAATAAAGGGGGATTGGCTTTTCCTACCTAGAATTTTCGTTCCATACGTAAGCTGCAAGCTTCCAGGAACCGCCTCGGTAATCCGAGGTCATCGCGTAAGCTACCTCGTCCGATGATTCACTGCAGAATAGAGTAGCTTAGCAAGGAAGTAAAAATAAGAATCTAATTGACCTCAACATTCTTAGTTTGACTAGGATTGACCAAGTTAACCAACCAATTCCTTTTTATGACTCTTTAACTTTTTTAGTTTGCTTTTCTGGTTACCAACTCTTTGCTTATAAGAAGTCCGATTTAACTTCCAAACTTCCTTCAACCATTTTTAATTTGACGTTAGGTTGTCACATAATTAGTTGAATTACTATGGACACCTAATACATCTTTTAGTCATTCCATTAACCTTGACCCGATAAACCGATAATATCAATCACCAATTTTTACTTGAAACGGTCAAATTGATATTTTCAGAATTTCAGTTATCATTTTCCGATAACAATTCAACATTTAACCAAATTTCGTCGAATTTCAAATCTTTACAAAACAATTTTTCCAAAAATGGAACTTTCCCAAAATGGACACTTTCCCAAAACGAAAACTTTTTTTATGACATTTTTTGTAATTATTCGTTTTACGACTTAAGAAAACTCTACATCTTCAATTGTTTTTACTAACGTCCGACAACAACCAATTCTTAACAATGCATCACATTGACCAATTATCTCATCACTACCAGGATCAGCACTTTAGCAGATGAAAAATTTTCTTCGGCCTGTTAGCCAAATTGGTCAGCTAAGCTCTTAGTCGACGAGTTGTCGTCGGCTATGACTTTAGCCGACGAAATAAAAGTGGTCGTCGGCTATAGTTTAAAACTTAGCCGATGACTTATTTTTCTATTTTTCGTTGGCTAAAGTTCCCTTTAAATTTGATCGTGTGGTGAGACCACTTACTAATCTTGGTATGACCTGAGAGGTCATCGTTTTTTGAGTATGTGTCCATCGGCCAGTACTAAGATAATTGGCTGAAACTATACCTTAGTATTGGCTACATGTTGAATTGATTTAATAACAAGAATTGCAGAGGTGTGTACATCATAAATAAAAGATTAGAGATTCTGGATGGTTTGTTAGGTGCCCGAGGAGAGTGCAAACTTGACTGTTGAGTGAAAAAAATCAGAGGTTATGGATAATTAAGTGGTGACCCTATGTGAATCGCGGTCCTATTATGTAAGAAATTTTGGAGCCACAAGTTTTTAATGCAATGAGAGAGTTGCGAGGTTCAGTTATGAGTTGTCTGCTTTACAGTGAGTATGAACTGCGGGAGCAGGGGAAATGATTTCTTTATTGACTCAAGAAGTATCATGAGTCAAGGGTTATAAGAGATTTATTATTGAAGGTGAGAAATTTACTGCTAAGTAGAGCATAGATCTTTCTAGAGATCGTATTGTGGAGGAATCTCATACTGATCCAGGATTGACCTGTGAGGTCTTTATTGTTTGTGGTTGTGGTCATCAATCTGGGTTACGACAATTGGCCGAGTCATGATGTTGACGTATGATCCTAGATATTGTTTCAATTGGACTACTATTAAATGTTGATGAGGTGTAAGACTTTTGAGTTTGAAGTTAGAATTCGGTTTCCTCTCTAATGGAGACTTGGAATATAGCAAAACTTAGTTTATGATGATGGATCCCGAATGGAAACTATTTTGCCTTAGAAAAAGTGACTTTGTGTTCATCGCACGTGCAGTGGGGTAAAATTTTATGGTTAGAACTATAATTGCTAGAAAGTAATGGCACCTGAGAGGTGTATGAGATTCGCGTATCTGACTTTGAATAATAAATTGTTGTCAGACTAGCAAAGTTTAACGGAGATAGAATGAGAAGTATGACTTTCAGTCAGTGATACGATGTCAGTGGTAAAAGAAAGTTGAAGTAAAAGAAAGTTGGTGGTTGTCCAGGTTCAGTGATACTATTAATGTTGATAATCCCGTTGAAATTGTGACCTTGATGACATTTTTCTCTGGTTCGAAGTTTTAGACGGAGTTCGGATATGCGATTGTGTGTCACCCTGGACTCAGCGTAGAGAACGACAAGACTCGTGGTGTCTCATCAAGTGAGATAGATGACTAGCTATTGCCTTGTGTAAGTGTAGTTTCAGACAGTGTTCGAAAATGTGATTATGCGTCACCCTTGGCCCAGCATAGAGAACGATGAGACTCGTGGAGTCTCAACGAGTGGGATAGATGACTAGCTATTGCCTTGTGTAAGTGTATTATAACTCCTTTATGTGATTGGCTAGAGTAGCGAAATGTTAGGGAATGTTACAACTTCTTGAGATTTTATAAGTTGATCGTCCTTGTATCTGAGATGTCAACTAAACCTTATGAGTTATGGTTTTGTTGAGAAGTGGGGATCCATAGTTGTTTTAGTAGAGTGGATGTTTAAAAATGGTTTAACGTAGTTTTGCGTTAAACTTTCTTCGAGGAGTAAGTATTTCAGATTCTTACATCTAAGGATTCGAACTCCTTGGAGTCTTTAGTGTCTTGTATCCTTAGAATATTGTCTAGGGTATGCAAGTGAGATCATTTTATCGGTCATGTGCAGGAAGGAAATTGCTCCTGACCAGACTCGTAGAATGGAAAATTCTTGGAAATGTGAACCAGATCATGTGATCTAGTTCAAAGGAGAAAGAGTTCCAGTGTTTCGTTATGGATTTAGTGTTTTTCGTGGATTAACGTGAGTCTTGATTCTGCGAAGTACTTTGCCATTAAGAGTGTTGGTTTCCTGCAGTTTTGCAGCATACGATTCCTAATCGGTTCGATTGGAGGGTTAGCTAACAAGTGGGTTATGACATGGATTTATGGAGTATCGTGATGACAAGTTGTTGCATGATGTCATGAGGTTCGAACCAAGTGGTGGTAACGAAAATTGCTCTTGTTCAGGTTAGCTGCTTTTGGCGAGCGTAAAGGCATGGACAAGCCTATGAGTGGTTATGATCCGACTTAGGCAACAAGGAATTGTTTCCAAATGATGTTTTCAATGAATGACAGAGGTTGTAAATTTTTTCATAGAATACAGTAGTGATTTTTGCGAGGATAACAATTAGTAGGCAGTGTGGTATTCCACCTCCTAAATGGGTTGGAGTATAGTAAGAAGTCAGAGATTCAGTATAATCAATGACTCAAGGAGAAGATCATTGTGAACAGAGGTAAGATTCCAGACGCTTTAGTGTAGACATGTAAATAGTGGTCGGGCGTCAGAAAGTGAAGTAGTATTTTTGAGGTTATCCATGTAGGAGGGAGTGCTATGTTGGATAAATGTGACATTGGACTAGGGTACATGAGTTACGGAATATGTTGGATATCCATGGAGTTATATTGGATGCCTAGTGTCACGTATGCTCATGTTACGTGAATAAGTCTCTTTCCTTATATCCTGTGTGAATAGCCTTCCAGTTTGTACTAGGTATTGGCTTATAAGGAAGGATCAATAAGGATGTTGATCTTAAAGAGCAGGTGTATAGCGTTATAACAATTCTATTTGCGTGGCAATTCAAAAGAGTTCAGAAATTTGTGTCTGAATGTGTAGTTTGTCAGCAGCACCATTATGAGACAATCCTACCTCCTGGTGAGCTGCAACCTCTACCATATTAGACCAGGCTTGGAAAGAGATATCCATGAATTTTATTGAAGGGTTACCTATTACTGAAGAAAAGTGGTTATCTGGGTAGTAATTTGCAGGCTTACCATGTATGCTCACTTTATTCCTCTCTCTCACTCATACACTGCTGCATCTCTAGCTAAAATCTTTGTGCATGGAGTTTTCAAGCTCCATGGTATGCCTGATAACATATTGTCTGATAGGTACCCCATCTTTATGAGTCTATTTTGAAAGAATTTCTTTAAACTGTAAAGAACCAAGCTCAGCAAGTCATCAGCTTATCATCCATAATCTGATGGACAGACTGATATTTGAATAGGACCCTTGAACAATACCTCAGAAGTTTGATTGGTGAGAAACCACATAACTGGCTACAATCTCTTCCATGGACTGAGCGTTGGTATAACACAGATTATCATTCAGCCATTTAGATGTCTCTTTATGAAGCATTGTATGGGATGGCCCCAAATCCTGTAACACCCTATTCCCCAGGGTCTATTGTTGGAGCTGAGGTGGACAGACAACCTAGAAATTGGGAAGAGGTACTGGCTATGATTAAAAGAAACATGAGCATAGCTCAAGAATGAATGAGGAACTTCCATAACAGGAAGAACTTTGAATTGTCATTTAAAGTAGGGGATATGGTATTCCTCAAGCTACAACCATACAAGCAACACTCAGTGCACAAGAGAGCTTTCCATAGGCTATCACCTAAGTTTTATAGCCCCTGTGAAGTGCTAGAGAAGATTGGAGCAGTGGTCTACATACTCAAACTTCCTGCCACCACCAAGATACACAATGTATTTCATGACTCCTTGCTCAAGAAAAAAGTTGGTAATCAGCATGCAATAGCCACACAGCTGCCCCCTGTCAGTGACCTATCCAGTTTCAAATAGGCACTAGTTGTTGTATTGTAGAGGAGGATGGTGAAGAAAGGGAATGTTGCAGAAACATAGTGGCTTATACATTGGCTTTACACCATTCCTAAAGAAGCTACATGGGAGATTGCTAATGAAATCTTAGCTAGATTTCCAGATTTCATTACAGAAACTTGAGGATAAGTTTCACTTAGAGAGTGATGCGATGTTATGATTTCCTAGTTGCAGTAGGAGAAAAAACAGCAGCGCATGTGACTCGTCTGTGTTTCTGTTTAGTAGCCGTTGGAGCTGTATTTAGGTTAATTAATCTGTTTTGGTTTGTGAAAGCTAGAAGTTGGATCGTCGCCAAGTGGCTCGATCTCGTTAAGCTACATGTTGTATAAGAACCAGGCTTTTCTTGATTGGATGCTATGAATAAATGATATTTTGTTTCTTCTTCTTTGTTTTCCTTTCCAGCAATTTATCTTCATAGCTAGGTTTCTATTATAGAGCGCCTGACGACAAAGGGAGAGAATCGTCGCCCGCTGCTTCAAAACGACGACACAGTCGGTCTGGGTGCAATCCAATGCAGTCCATTCTGATCTCCCCACATATATAGTCACAAATGGATGACCCAGATTTGGCAGTTCATTAAAATCCGACAGCCGAGATCAACTTCCTTTATTTTTCTATTTTTAATTATGTTTTGGATAATACTAAACTTTTAAAAATAATTAAAATTGCTCTAATGTCCCAACGATACTCTGAAAATCTTACGAACTTGTATCGATGGCTAGGTTAATTTTATAGGCTCGAAAGACAAAACTCAACAAACTAAAAATTTGAAATAATTTTCAAAAATTACTAAGAATTTAAGAATAATAGAAATTGAAATAAAAATAACATGAAAATAATTTTTATTTTAAAATAGAAAATTGACTTTAGTTGATATTACAATCCTACCTCCTTAAAATAATTTCGTCCCGAAATTCAAACACTAAAATTCCTTTAACAATAAAAAAATTGAAATAATAGTTTCAAGACGTACTTTAATCAAACAAAAATGACATCTTCGGACAAGATTACCACGCAGTGCATAGGGGACAAACTTAATCTAAGATATAAGAAAATCGAGCTTTTAGATGCAGCTAAGAACTAGATTGATCATAATCACTTTTGCACCTAAACTAAGTTTCGTGGATCATTCTTTAAAAAGAATAAAGCCAAAAATTTCAAAGTCGTAAAATTGAACATAACGATAATTTCAAAAACAAAATAGTAGTGAAGCAGTTCTCACTCAATCCCCTTTCTAATTCTAAAGTCACTCGTCCACTTAGTAACTGTTATTACCTTAACGGTTCTTATCTTCCACTGATCTAAGATGTCGAAAACCTGGTTAGCTCTGATACCATTTGTCACACTCCTGGTGCGATTGTCGATGGTTTCCAAGCACTAACACCTAACCTGAGACGTGAGTGGAAAATATAAAAGAAAATAAAATAATTTTAAATACTTTTTTTAAAATTAAATAAAATAAAACGTTTACAATAATAAAACGAATTACAAAAGTAAATCAAGATCTGTTAATATAAATTTTCGTTACAGTTAAACTTTTAGAAACACTTGTACTCGTCCAAACCTGAACAAATGTTTTTTGAAAGGGTCGGGAAAATCCTAACGAATATTATTCACTGGAAGAACAAATATTATAGGGGAGAGTTTACGCGTATAGGGCGAAACTGAGGCCGAAGACCAAACTCCAAATCAGTCGAGTTGATTAAGCATGGCCTCCGTTTCCATTACCCTGTCAGCTCTCTCTTCCTTTGGAAAGCCCAGCAATTCCACGCCGTGCTGCCTATCGACCTCGTTCCTCGGCAGACAGCTCTCCATTGAAATTCCGCATTCAAACAGGTTTGCTTCAAAGCATCCCTCATCGGTTCTCTTCAGCCTCCCTACAGGGTACGATTTGCTTCTCAATCCCCCGTTTACTGTATTTTTATTTTTAAATAAATAAAGCGAATGAATTCGTATGTATGTCTCCGTTCTCCAGGAAGCCAGAGAGGAGGAAAACCTCACAGTGAGTTTTCCATTTTGTTTTGTTTTATTTTGTTTATATCATGAGAGCAATATTGTGGATTGGATTGAATTCGTTTCTTTAGATGGTCGGCCAGAGCGATTAAGTCGTTTGCTATGGGTGAATTGGAAGCAAGGAAGCTCAAGTATCCCAACACTGGCACCGAAGCCCTTCTAATGGGAATTTTAGTCGAGGGTATTTCTTCCTGCATCTCTCTTGTATTTCTTCTTTGATTCATAGTGGATTCGATTACATTAGATTTGAAAATCTGCTTCAGCATTTCCACCCTGCAAACGCAATTGCTTGTTGTGACTGTATGTTTATGTGAAATGCTGTCTCTTGTCTCGCCAATGTTTGGTTTTGAACTTCTAATTGATGTTTCTGAGTCCATGACCTCATATCTTGTATTGATCACAGAGCAAGGCTGTACGTGTAAAATCCTTATTCTCCTTTTGTTATCTGTAGAACCTAAGAAGGGATACTTGCCTTCCCATTTTATGAATCACGGCCTGTCTAGTGTGATGTCATTGCTTTGAAATTTTACCTAATATATGGAATGTGTGAAATATGTATGAATAGGGGAATAAAGATAAGTTTTTTTACTTTAATTGGAATTTGCAACAGATGTAAAGGAATTGATAAATAATAAAATACTTAGACTTATGGAATTTTGTTATAGAATATTTCCTTGGGAGGTATCGGGAAGGAATTGGAATGTAATAATATCAATTTATATAGATACATTTATACAGATACAGAAAAAAAAAAGGTTCTCTATTGATTCAAACGTGTACCTACGGGATAGGGATAGAGGAAAAACCGAAGATTTCACATAGTATTTTTGATCGAAAAATCAATTTGATTTATTTTCAAGTCTGTTTAAAGTCTTCTGTCTAGTGTGATGTCATTGCTTTTTTTACAACTTCATTGGGATGTCAGTATTAAGAATTATTTACTTCAAGAGTTCTTTTATCTTAGGAACTCATCTGCCATTGGCTTTATTTTGCTTCTGCAGTATCCAGGTTACTTGATTATGGACGGATTTGTAGTAATTTGTTTCAATCCAAGTCATAAACAAAAACTAAGTTATTCTTTTCATTGATCTTCTGTTCAGGAACAAGTATAGCTGCCAAGTTTCTCAGGGCTAATGGAATCACACTTTTCAAGGTTCGAGAAGAAACTGTGAAGTCACTTGGAAAGTCAGACATGTACTTTTTCAGCCCCGAGCATCCTCCATTGACTGAGCCAGCTCAGAGGGCCCTTGACTGGGCTGTTGATCAAAAACTAAAGTCAGGTATCAGAAACTCTAGTGATGGTGGTTTTGTGGTTTATTAATATCAAGAACGGTCACAATATCTTGTTGCTAGTTAAGGTCCATTGATTAGGATATGCTCCAATGCTTTCGTACAGACAATATGCTCTGCATGCATAATTACATGTATTGTGATTTTTATGTGACTTATTTAGATTCTCTTGTCTAATGCAGGAGACAGTGAGGAAATAACAGTAACTCATCTGCTGCTTGGGATGTGGTCCGAAAAAGAGTCGGCAGGTCACAAAATCTTGGTTTCCCTGGGTTTTGATGATGAGAAAGCAAAAGAGCTTTCTGTATCTGTAAGTAGTAAGCTGGATTTTTCTCTTGAAAATATATTTTCTTGGAGTTCTAATAGAATATTCTGTATCTGTAAGTATTAAGCTGGATTTTGCTCTAGGAGTTCTAATAGAATATTCTTGTTTTGTGCAGATGGACAAGGATTATTTTCTTAGCTTTAAATAAGGACATAATTCCCCTTCTCAGACAATCTTATAATCACACCTTCTGAAACATTGCTGATACAATATTCAAAAATTATTGCCTCTTGGTGTACTTGTTGAGCTGCAAGTGGAGTTCGATTAGTGATGCTTTCTCTGTCATGATTTGCTATTTGTATAAGGAAGTTCATAGTACTCAAAAATTCCATGAAGCATTGACATTGGCCTCCATGATAGCTCATTACCTCTCATTTCGATGAAAGAAAAGTTAGCTTTGTTTTTCTTTTGCCATTCATTGTTTCTCTCTTCTATTAGTAATTAGTATCAACTGTACCGCCTTTCCTGTACTTTTAGAGGTGGCAATGTCACCCATATTTTCATATGCTGCTGCTAAGGAAATTCTCACTGAAAAGTGAAGAAAAAAATGGATTGATCGGTATTTATCCATTTTTTTGAAGTTACAATAAGATCATATTCCTTTCGGGGCATATTGTTTTATTGGATATAATACAATAAACTGTGTTTCGAGACGCTGATATGAATTATGAAGTAGCCAGAAAACTTTTATCATGTCAGACCTTAATTACAAAGGGGGTGTTTGGTAGATCAGACAAGATTAGAAGATTTTAAACCAGATTAGATTGAGAGTAGATTGGATAGAAGATGGTAATTTAGAAGCCAATCTTGTGTTACCCCGCGCCCAAAATTTACCTTTTTACCGAGATCATGCGAATTACAAAGGGTCGTAACCGTGCTGTTAGTTTTTCTCGAATTAATATTCGAGTTTAATATTGAGATATTCTCGATTCTAGGAAAAATAGAATTTATATCCTGGGGTGGTAGATTATGATAATAAGAGTCCTCCGATACGTCCGGGATATTTTTTAGAGCTACGATCTATTTATTATGAATTTATTCAATTTACAGAAGTAATAAATGTTATTTACTTTACCGTAAAAGATGACTTTGCGATAAGTGGAGAATTTGGGAAAACTTCCTTCGGGAAAGTTGTAGAGGACGTTAATACGAACTCGTGGGTATGTCCTATGAATTAATTGGAGTTCGTATGTGGAAGTTATTCAAGATAATGTTTAGTTACTGTGCGGTAATTAATAAATAGCAAAATATCTATTTACTATTCAAGGTAACTTTCTATTATCCAATCTGGGCTGTTGATTTAGAGAGATTAAATTCGGGCCGTGGGTTTTTGCATATATATATATATATATATATATATATTTGGATGGGGGCAGGGGAGAAGGCAAGACACTCTCTCTCTCATTCACCGAATCTGCTCGCCCATTCTCTCTACCTCTCGATCTCTCTCCTTCCACACACTCTCCCTTCTCTCACTTCCTCAGTGTCACCGCTCGCCAACTCCGGCTAGGCTGCGTCGCCAGCGAAGCGCAGATCGATATGGGGTAGTAGCTCGACCGAGAGCTGGAGAGGATGAGCTTGGCTTTGTTACGCTCGGTAGAGGTTCCAGCCGTGGAGGCGAAGCTATGATGGAGGTTGGAGGCCGGTGAGCAGTGTGGGGGCCGATCGGGGGTCGTGTCGCTCTAGGACGCCGTCGTTGAGAGGTAACCTTCTCATTCCCTTCTAGTTCCTTGTTGGGATATGTTTGAACTGTTTTTGACCGGAAAGGAATGGGAGGTGGCCGGATTAGGCCTGGAACTCGGCCGGAGGGCCGATCGGTGTGAATATGGTGAAAAAGGGTAAAACCTAGGGTTTTTACCGCTGTAGATCTAGTATTTTACTATTTACCGTGGATGTGAAATACCATAAATACCCCTGGCAGCTTTGTTTAATTACAAGGTTGCCACTGAGGCTTTATATAATCACAGGTATGCCATTGAGGCTGAAATCATATAAATGCCCTTGGCAGATTTGTATATTTACAAGACTGTCACTGTGGTTAAAAAAACGTTACTGCCCACAGTAGTTTTGAGAAATTACATGGCTGCCCTTGAGGGTGAAATTTCAGAAATACACCCGGTAGCTTAGCATATTTACCAAGCTGTCAATAAGGTAAAATTGACAATATTGTCCCTAGTAGTCCTAGGTATTTACAAGAGTGTCATTTAAGATGAATTGACCATTATACCCTTGGTAGATTTTTATAATTATACGGTTGTCACTATATTCTGTTTATGTGTGTATAGATATTATAATTATGTATGGTGGAATTTTCAGGATAATCTCGATAGATAGTTGGTGGGTGAATTCTTCAGCGGAGAAGTTAAACTCCGGATATGAAATAGGTGTTGCTATCCATATTAATAGATCGACCGATAATTAGAGAAGTGGAATTCGCCCGGTTACGACTTTAATTAAAATAAGAGCTACATGTGGCTTGATCCCTAAGGACATGGTACGTAGGCAGTGTCAAGACCCACCCCGAGTTAAATCCCTTTAACCTGAAGTAAATCCTGCGGGGACCACCTCAAGGGAACTTCTTACCGAAACCCCCTTGAAATGGCCAACCCTTCCTACGTGCCAACTCAGCACTTCCATGAGTATCTAACAACAAACCCTAACTCATGAAGGCATCCTGCTCCCTAACCTACTTAACTAGATAAACTGGGTTAGTCAGAGCAGTCTACAAAGATGATTACCCTAAAGAATTTCAAGCGGCAACGGATTGATCGACTATGCCTCGACTCTTGTACGCGCACGACCTCCGCTCTAGAACTCTGCACCACTGGGCATTTGAAAACAGAGGGCCCAGGGGAGAAACATTGAAAAACTGTTAGCGTGAGTGGACGAAAATCCAATATAAAAAACTCTACTTTCCTTTAATGCTCTCCCTTAGAGTTTTCTCAGAAAATCAGCATGCAACAAATCATGGACATTAAATAAATAAATCATTCAAATAAATCCCTTGGCTCAAATATAAATAATTATGTGGGGTGTTAACCTCATCCACGAGAAAACCGACCTGCTCTATTCGGGAGGGTCTAATGACCAGCTACCACCGAAGAGGGTCCCCGACCTGCTCTATCCAGGAGGAGGGTCTAATGACCAGCTACCACCAGAGAGGGTCCCGGACCTGCTCTATCTAGGAGGGTCTAATGACCAGCTACCACCAGAGAGGGTCCCCGACCTGCTCTATCCAAGAGGATCTAATGACCAACTACCACTGGAGAGGGTCCATGCTAGCATGCAATCCTTATATCCTTTTCCTTTTAAAAATCCTTTTAAAATCCTTTAAACCCTCGTGGGAAAAATAATCTGAAAACCAAGTCAAATCACCCTAACTTTACCCCAAATGCATTGGATTTAAAACCTTCCCAGGAACCCAAAAACCGGTTCTCTGTCTTTACTTTAAAACCCTTTAAATCCATGAGCCAAGTTTCTCCTTTTAAAATCGTCCCCCTCCATAATCCCAAAACGGTGATAACAATTAAATCATATCCCGGGAAAATCCTTTAAAATCACGGGAAAGGTATGAACCTCTTTCCCGGCTCGTTTGTCTTTAAAATCCTAAAATTTCATTTTCCCAAAAACCACCGTAAAACATAAATGGAGGAAATCATATATGCAGGAGAAAACAATTAAAGTCTATGGCATGCAATTTAATTTAAAAGCAAAGGTCCACTCACAGTACTATTGCGACCATATTCCCGCTCGGAAAGCTCCTCGAGCGAAAACCCTCGAACTAACCACGTAGTCGAGCCCGTCTCACGTTCGACCAGAGACTGTACAATTAAACCAATCAATTAGTCTTTCTATAGTTGACTTGGTTTTTTCCTAGTTTGACCAGGAAATCCTATTTGACCACGTGTTGACCAAGTTCCTTTCTTTTTAACAGCTTTTCAAACATTACACTTATTTCCGATTATCGACTCGAAATTTAGTTTCCGTTTACGCCACTATAGCATAAGTATTTTCTCTTTACTAATTGTGAGTCGATACGTCGATAATGAAATTATCCGATTGTTTTTCCACGATTAACTTGACATTTCTGTTAATGGGAGTCAACATCTTCCTCAACCACTAGAGTGGTCAACATACTATAATTTCCATACTTCACTAATTAACTTCAAAACCTTTAACTTGAATTCTACCTTTTCTTTAACCTTTTCAACCCGATTTAACACCTTCTCATAAATGGTAACCTTCCAAAAAGGAAAAGTTTTCCAAAATGGAAAGTTTCCTAACATGGCAAGTGTTCTTTAGATTGGAAAGTTTCCCAAAATGGAAACTTCCTAATTATGTCCAATTTCTCCGTAATTACTCAACTTAGGAATTATCAGTACTTTTCGACTAAAAGCTTAACAGGAATTCGATTCCTACCTCTTCGGCATTCTGCCAGAATTTCACCATAACCTCCCCGTTTCCTCCGATTCACCAAGTTATCAACAACATGTAACAAACACACAACAAAACATGATCAACAACAAATCAACATATCAACTACACCCACCACAACACAGTAGCCCTAGAGAACAGTAATTTACCTCCAAAATCGATCCGAGGTAGAAACACCGGAACTCTGCCTTTACCTCCATTCCTTCTCCTTCATCAAGAAATCATGTTCAGAAAGCCTCAATCGATAACAAAAGAGCTAATTTAGAACCAAACATCATCCCCGCCGCCGTTGTACACAGTGCCAAGAACGGCGGTCCTCCACTGCCTAAACACAATTCTTCATCTTCCAACCAAACTCAAAATCAATTATAGGAAGACGTAGAGCTCGATGATTAGATAATCTTTCATACCTCACTTGTCTTCGCCTGTGACCGGAGGATACAGAACGACGGCCGGGAAGCTCAAATCTTCTTCCGTTCGAATCTCCTTCCTCAGGCCTTTTCTTTGAAAACTGAGGACACAGAAAGAACAAGGACGACGAGACGAAGCTTCCGGACCCATCCAGACTCGCCGTCGAGGCTAAAGTCGGAAAACCCAATCGAAGGCAGTCGCCTTCTCTCCTTCGATTCTCTCTCTCTCTGCAGCTTTGTATGGAAACCATAACCACAGACGTGTTGGGGACGGCGAGGCGAAGCTCTGGTCACCGGTGAGCTGCCGAGAGTTGATCATTTGACGGAGGTGCGATCGGAGCACAGTCGCAGCTGGAGACGAAGTCGAGGGAGAAAAGCTGCGGTCAACCCTCCAGTTCGGTTTCTGACCGAAGTCAACTCCCCTTAAATCCTTTTATACTCGAGTCAACGGTTGAGATCAAAACCCTAATCGATCTAACGGTTCAGATTTAAAGAAGGTAAAAAGTGAAAAGGTTAAATGGTAATTCTCCTTTTTACCGAATGGATAATTAAAAGTTACCATAACTTCAGAAATTCACAGAAAATAGCTGGAAGCTCCGAAAAATATTCCAAAAATACTGGGAGACTCGTGTCGACACGTACTACAACATCGAGTCATCAATTCAGGTATTTGGAGTACTTTTAAAAACTCAAAAATTAACTCGAGCGATAACTTATCGAATTACCGATCGCAATTAAAAGTCCTCGGTAACTCGTAAGCCTCTGTGAAAAGGTAACTTTTAGGTACGGGATGTTACAATCTCCCCACCTTATGAAATTTCGTCCTTGAAATTCCAATTACACCACTCGACACCTTCGACCACTTTTCTCGGGTCAAAACTAAAGCATAAGGTCTTACCGTGGATCACAATGATTTTCTCTTGAATCATTGATTAACTGAATCACCGAATTCTTACTGTACTTCATCTCATTTATGAGGTGGAATACGACACTGCCTATCACTGATCCACCATCTGTAATCCTCGCGAAAACCATTATTGTTTTTCACGAAAAGATGACAAATTCTGTCATGCGCTGAAAACATCCTTTGGCAACAATTCCATGTTGCCTAAACCGGATTATAACCATATCCTTGAAAATCCAACCACACAACACAACAACTTCTACCAGTAACCAGCCTCCTATCCCTACTCGTTTAGCCAAACAAACGCAACCAAATGTCCTTACCACCCGCATGTGACGTCCTCACGATACCGCTAGTAATCATTCTGATTCAATAACCCCTCGCTTGCCGCGAGTAAAATTTCTTCAAGATTACTCGTATTCTTTCGTTGAACTTAGATATCATCTCCCACATTCCTTATGCAGGAACTGATTACCACGCCTGAGGAGTAGGGTCTGATGTCACTAATGGATTTAAATCCTCTGGTAACACAATACAACGTGGAGTCAACACCAATGACAACAAGTCCCTAAGAAAACCATGACGACTTGTGTTACACGAACCAGCACCTCATTTGAACAAGGCTCCCTAATCTGGTTTACGCTTTCTATAAACCATTCTGTCAAGTTGTCCTGTTGTAGTGTAATTGTCTTCCATTGATCTATCCTTACTCAAACCACTTGTACACACAGGACATGAATTGCCATGAATTTTAGCGTAAATCCAAAACCATAGCCTTTAAATCAGGGAGATACAAGTCTCCAGACAACGAGATCCAACAATACTTACTCCTCGCATGAAGACAAATTGTCAGGCTTCACACTGCCTACAAAGCTATTCTGACCGGATAAATCTTGATTTTACCAACAAACCGATCATTAGAGTCGCCAACTCGATCATCACCTTGTGGGGTTACAGCATACTTACCACTGGTAATACATTACAGTACTACTCATAGGTGAGGTGCCACCGACCTCCCTATCTTTTACCTTAACCTGGAATGACGCATAGTGCAGAACTTGCACTTCAACCATGACTGTGCGTCTAATAAACTTTATCCGCATCACAAACTATAATAGACTTACCATTAACAGAATCCCAGAGCCTTACCTGCTCAATAAGGATATTTCCTTCCCAGATGCCTTCATCACCAAATCGTATGGTAATAACCGACAAATTTGGACATTTATCCAGATCGGACATCTACATAACATTTAGTGCCACTGGTGCACAATCAAAAGAACCCCTGATCAAAGCATCAGAAAGTTAATTTCACACCGAACTAAGCCATATTGATCACCGAGCATCAAGTCATCCAGGCACAAATTATCAAATACCATCACCGCACTGGGCGTGTAAACAACACAGAGTCAACTCGTATAACTAAACAGTTTCTAACAAAACTGTCCCCATGCTCTGCAAGTTTACCATCCACCGCATCCTCTATTTGCTAAGATTCAAGATGCACAACCACTTACCATTCTAATTGAAGAGGGAAAATAACTGCGTGCACAAGAAATCAAATTACCACTTCAGATCCTAGATTACAAGATCCACTGCCACACGTTAACATCCCCTCAGATCATAACTTAATCTGGATGTGGTCTCAACACACCACGATATCCATTTGGGAACGTCCCCATAATTGACAATCTGCTCACCAAACACAAACTCTCACTAGAAATACTCTTAAAAACGACCTAGAAACTCCTTTCCGACAATCGTCACAAGACATTACCACAGTACTGCAACCGATAGGTAAACCACTTCTCGCGACTCTCTTGTCATCCGTCAAAACATGTGGCTTTAAGATTTGTCGCCAAATCGAAATCCAGATCTAGTAGGGTCACTACTTAATCGACCCCTGACTACAACACTAATAACGGTTCTTCATTCCTCTTAGGTTTCCATTAAATTACACCAAAATTTTATATTCCAGATCTAATCCTCATTCCACAAATCATAACTGAGAATATTGTCTGTCACTGCAGTGGATGTAACTTATGAACCCCAAACACGACTAAGTACATCTTGGGTTACAATACTTGATTAAACCAAAGCCAGTGAGTGCACAAATTCCCATGCCATCAAGCTCAGTTAATCGCCCTCGAAGAAACCAAGTGTCATAACAGACAACTTTGGTTGCAGGTTGAAGCTTGACCATCTACAAACATTCTCACTCATATTCAATGATTCAGTAGACCTTGCCCCACTGCTGTCACTTTACCTTTTCCGTGCATTTATCTCAGAAAACATCCGACCACCTACTAACGACATTTAATAATCTCGCTAACATCATAAAAGTCGGAGCGACTACCAATGACCCACTTCCGACCTGTACTTAAATGGTTAGGCCATTTAATCGACGTTTTGCACAGAAACTTCTAACCAAACGTCCATAATCTCCGTTTTCAATAAATGGAACTCTCATGACACATTCTTAAAATGATGTCATCATCAGCCTTAGTCACTTACCTGGTGTCATTTTGACCACACACAACTGTACAAAATAATTATTCCTTACCAACATGTGCTACCCAGATTTCAATTTACCACTTCCCTACAAAGGTGGGTACACGTGCTCCTGTGGGGTATTCCCATGTACATCTTCGGCCGTCGAAACAATACCGTTTGCACAACGACCGGTTCCTACACCACAATAATACAAAGTCAATCAAGACTCGTATCACTATCTCCGGTACCCCAAGCACTCTTGGTCCATGACCCGGTGGCCTGTTGCCACTTCCAACATGTTCCTTTAAATTCTGAAACCAATTACCTTTAATTACCACTAGTAACGCTCGCTCGATCTGAAAATCGAACTCTAACACAGCCAACCTGGAGACTCCTCCACAGGTGTACTAATTAAAACACTTTGACCGCAGGTGGATAACTCACCTTATGGTTGACATGAGCCCCCAAGATCTGGTGACGATTTAATTCCTGTCTCCACGACATATGGCCTAATGACCATTGTCACCAACAATTCAAATCACGATTGGACTCACCAACAAATCAAATCTTTCTAGTACCCCAAATACATGGGTGGCTAGAGCGAAGAGGATCTGGTCGTAGCTGATGGCAGCATTATCAGCACCAAAGGTGACCCAAGCCATTAGTTTAAGTGGCTGTCCCATAAACATCAAGTGACCAAACCAGCCTTTACTTCCTTAACATTCTCCAGTAGTGTCACATCATGGACTCGTCATCAGAAACAAGTCCATTGATCACAAAATAACAACGCTCAATTTCCTTGAGTCATTCTACTTTCATATGTCCGTTGGTTTCTCTGAAACCACACTAATGACGAACCTCAACAAAATCGTTGCAATCGTCAAATCTTAATTTTCATCCTCTCTGAATAATCGCGTTAGGCGACTTCAGCTCTTTTTCCATCGCAGGATGCAACCTTTTTCATTAACTCTTACGACTCTTCTCTTCTAAGAGTCTCATAACTCGAAAACCAAGGCCTCGCCTCAGGTTTCTACAACATCCCTGTCAACAACCAAGACAGCCTTCTAGACGTGAATTAACTGTTTCACCACCGAGCACTTACACAAATGCTCAACCAAAGTTATAAAACGTGAGTTTCCAGCTCGATCCCCAACTCAAATATCAAATAACCCTTGGGGAACTCATAAAAATAAATACGTAACGAGCTTACCTTGCTCCTTACAGGAACTCTCTGTGAGGTCGGCGTACTAAGGCATAGTCTTGAAGATTCAAATGTTTATAGAACCACTCGGTCCATAAATCAACCAGGAAGTACTACTTATATCCTTGATAAACACTGAGCGTCCAAAGCATAAATGCCGATGGATCCGCCGCGGTCGGACCATCACTCTATAAACACTAAGTGCTACCAAGTACATGAGGTAGTAACAGGAAACGATAACCTAATGCTCTGATACCAACTGTCAGGACCCACCCCGAGTTAAATCCCTTTAACCCGAAGTAAATCCTACGGGGACCACCTCAAGGGAACTTCTTACCGAAACCCCCTTGAAATGGCCAACCCTTCCTACGTACCAACTCAGCACTTCCATGAGTATCTAACAACAAACCCTAACTCATGAAGGCATCCTGCTCCCTAACCTACTTAACTAGCTAAACTGGGTTAGTCAGAGCAGTCTACAAGATGGTTACCCTAAAGAATTTCAAGCGGCAACGGATTGATCGACTATGTCTCGACTCTTGTACGCACACGACCTCCGCTCTAGAACCCTGCACCACTGGGCATTTGAAAACGGAGGGCCCAGGGGAGAAACATTGAAAAACTGTTAGCGTGAGTGGACGAAAATCCAATATAAAAAACTCTACTTTCCTTTAATGCTCTCCCTTAGAGTTTTCTCAGAAAATCCGCATGCAAAAAATCATGGACATTAAATAAATAAATCATTCAAATAAATCCCTTGGCTCAAATATAAATAATTATGTGGGGTGTTAACCTCATCCACGAGAAAATCGACCCACTCTATTCGGGAGGGTCTAATGACCAGCTACCACCGAAGAGGGTCCCCGACCTGCTCTATCCAGGAGGAGGGTCTAATGACCTTGCTCCTAGTTTGACCAGGAAATCCTATTTGACCACGTGTTGACCAAGTTCCTTTCTTTTTAACAGCTTTTCAAACATTACACTTATTTTCGATTATCGACTCGAAGTTTGGTTTTCGTTTACGCCACTTTAGCATAAGTATTTTCTCTTTACTAATTGTGAGTCGATACGTCGATAAGGAAATTATCCGATTGTTTTTCCACAATTAACTTGACATTTCCGTTAATGGGAGTCAACATCTTCCTCAACCACTAGAATGGTCAACATACTATAATTTTCATACTTCACTAATTAACTTCAAAACCTTTAACTTGAATTCTACCTTTTCTTTAACCTTTTCAACCCGATTTAACACCTTCTCATAAATGGTAACCTTCCAAAAATGGAAAGTTTCCCAAAATGGAAAGTTCCCTAACATGGCAAGTGTTCTTTAGATTGGAAAGTTTCCCAAAATGGAAACTTCCTAATTACGTCCAATTTCTCCGTAATTACTCAACTTAGGAATTATCAGTACTTTCCGACTAAAAGCTTAACAGGAATTCGATTCCTACCTCTTCGGCATTCTGCCGGAACTATTACGTTTCACCGGATTCCGGTAACTTGCAGGAATTTCACCATAACCTCCCCGTTTCCTCCGATTCACCAAGTTATTGACAACATGTAACAAACACACAACAAAACATGATCAACAACAAATCAACATATCAACTACACCCACCACAACACAGTAGCCCTAGAGAACAGTAATTTACCTCCAAAATCGATCCGAGGCAGAAACACCGGAACTCTGCCTTTACCTCCATTCCTTCTCCTTCATCAAGAAATCATGTTCAGAAAGCCTCAATCGATAACAAAAGAGCTAATTTAGAACCAAACATCATCCCCGCCGCCGTTGTGCACAGTGCCAAGAACGGCGGTCCTCCACTGCCTAAGCACAAATTCTTCATCTTCCAACCAAACTCAAAATCAATTATAAGAAGACGTAGAGCTCGATGATTAGATAATCTTTCATACCTCACTTGTCTTCGCCGGTGACCGGAGGACACAGAACGACGGCCGGGAAGCTCAAATCTTCTTCTGTTCGAATCTCCTTCCTCAGGCCTCTTCTTTGAAAACTGAGGACACAGAAAGAACAAGGACGACGAGGCGAAGCTTCCGCACCCATCCAGACTCGCCGTCGCGGCTAAAGTCAGAAAACCCAATCGAAGGCAGTCGTCTTCTCTCCTTTGATTCTCTCTCTCTGTAGCTTTGTATGGAAACCCACAACCACAGACGTGTTGGGGACGGCGAGGCGAAGCTCTGGTCACCGGTGAGCTGCCGAGAGTTGATCATTTGACGGAGGTGCGATCGGAGCACAGTCGCAGCTGGAGACGAAGTCGAGGGAGAAAAGCTGCGGTCAACCCTCCAGTTCGGTTTCTGACCGAAGTCAACTCCCCTTAAATCCTTTAATACTCGAGTCAACGGTTGAGATCAAAACCCTAATCGATCTAACGGTTCAGATTTAAAGAAGGTAAAAAGTGAAAAGGTTAAATGGTAATTCTCCTTTTTACCGGATGGATAATTAAAAGTTACCATAACTTCAGAAATTCACAGAAAATAGCTGGAAGCTCCGAAAAATATTCTGAAAATACCGGGAGACTCGTGTCGACACGTACTACAACATCAAGTCATCAATTCAGGTATTTGGAGTACTTTTAAAAAATCGAAAATTAACTCGAGGGATAACTTATCGAATTACCGATCGCAATTAAAAGTCCTCGGTAACTCGTAAGCCTCTGTGAAAAGGTAACTTTTTGGTACGGGATGTTACAGGCAGCCTGACCGGGATTCGGGTGCAGTCACAAATAATATTATAACCATACGCTCTCTAAAGTAATTGGTTTGAGATCCAAATGCGAAAATCAGGATAACCTCCGGTTGTGAGGTCTTCCTGTATCGTTTGGAATGTTGCAAATAGTTTGGGAAAAATGGTTATCCCTTCTCAAGGGGGATTACATGTAAATCTTTCTTAGAATGGGTCCCGCACGTCCTAACCTGGGTTTAGAAAGGTAAACTCAGGTCGGGGCGTGACAAATGGTATCAGAGCCTAGGTTCAAATCTCGAACTAAAGGTTTGGGTAATTAAAATCCTTGAAAATGTTTAAATGTGTTATTGACTTTCCAAGTAGAACAAGTCGTTATACTTGTTAGTAAAGTTAAATGTAATGATAAAATTTGCGACATCAATTGCATTTAGATGTCGATATAGACCTTTCGTTAGATCTAAAAGTCGAGAGATTCGTAAGTTTAGTAACGAGCAAGATTTGGAAAAGGTAAATTTGAATTTCAATATTTGGCTCAAATGGGCTTAAAAGTGCGCCTAATATTATCCAAATTTATAAATCGACAATTTTGGAACTTATTAGGGTTCGATCCTTGTCGATTAGTCAAAAGGTTTTGGTCAATTTTCTGGTCAACCTAGAAAAGACTTGGTCAACCCTAAAGTCAATCATCCATTCTTCCTGGACAAACCAGGAAGAATTGGGTTGTTAGACTATTCGATAGTCGCATCGCGTCCTACATTTGATTGATGGGTTAAAAGAGTATGTATTGCCACTTTTATCAACACATTAGTGTTGCGTAATTATATTCGAGGAGAATCATGGATGATCCGGTGATTGAGATGCTGGTTGAGGTCAAGAGAAACAGATTATGTAAAGTATCATAATGGCGCAGTGGACGCGTGGTGGGTCCATAAAGCTCGAGGAGGAATATTTTATGACAGTCAAGGAACAGTTTACGGGCATAAGAAATGTCACTGAATATGAGGCAACTAATTGAGGACGGTTAGAGTATTGTACCTGGCGCATGAGACGTGTTGCCAGCATGGTGAGTGGACCTTTGATTTGTTTTAAAGAAATACATGTCATGGTTTATTAATTAAATGGTTTTAAAATGTTCTTAGAACGAATGATTTTTCTGGTTTCTGTACATTTTTGATTCCTTCGGTTTTGCGAGCACCCCAGTGAGGGTTTATATTTGTTTATTTCCATTTGATTTATGGATTTCAACTCACTTATTTTCACTTGGGTTTTAAATGGTTTTTGACGGGAGAGTCTCGTCATACAGATGAGAATCAGACTTGATGTTTTACTGGGATTTCTATATTTGGCATTTGCCGGGATTGGGTTAAATTTTTGGCATTTGCTTGAATTTTATAATAGGTTTCGGGCTTGGATTTTATAAATAGGCTTCAGGCCTAGATTTTATAAATAGGCTTCGGACCTGGATTTATATATAAATCAGGGATTGTTTTAATTTCACCATAAAGAGTCGTCTGATGATTATAACTAGCGGGCGGCGCTCCTCGTTTGGCGGAGTAGAAGCGCGCCAACCCAGCGCTCGTCATTCGGCGAAGTGGAAGCGCGGGATATGTGTTCTTACAGAGACTGGATGATATGCAAGATTTGCGTTCTCACTAGACAGTCGATGAGACGCCAGAGCTTTTAGCTCCGACCCTACCCTATGAGGCTCACTGTCATGAAGGGTCGTTAGATGTTTGGAAAACTTGGGAAACAATTACTTGGATGAAAGCCTGATCGAGCCTCTGTAGTGAGAGATGCCATTGATTACATACAGGAGCTCAAGAGGACTGTGAGTGAGCTGAAGCTGCTGGTGGAGAAGAAAAGATGTGGGAGAGAGCAGAGCAAAAGGCGCAAGACTGAGCAGGACATTGGTGCTGGGGACGACGATGAGAGCTGTAACATGAAGCCTCTTGGTGACCCTGATCATGACCAGTCATACAACAATGGGTCTCTGAGGAGCTCATGGCTTCAAAGGAAGTCCAAAGACACTGAGGTAGACGTCCAAATCATTGATGATGAAGTCACCATCAAACTGGTCCAGAGGAAGAAGATCAATCTGTTGCTAGCTGTGTCCAAGCTTCTTGATGAGTTGCAGCTTGAACTTCATCATGCTGCTGGGGGACAGGAATTCATTCAGCTTCTTGTTCAACACCAAGGTTGGTGCCGACTTATGTCTTTATCTCATGGATTTGTTTTAGTTGGGGTATTTGTTCAACCATTGTTTAAATTATGAGTCCTTGTTGGTTTTTTTGTGCTGTGCAGATGTATGAAGGGTCTTCTTTGTATGCTAGTGCCATTGCCAACAAGCTCATTGATACAGTTGACAGACAGTATGCAGCAATCCCACCTAATAATAGTTATTAGTTAAAGGAGGTATGAGAACTGAGATGTTGCTTGGAATTACTACCAAGTCTTTATAATATGTCTCTATTATTATGTTGATCTAATTACATTATTTCATACATGATGCTGATTAGTAGAGATTAAAGAACTAGACAATAATCTTGGTGTGACAGAAAGCATGAAACAGAATAGACTATTATATGTATGATTTACTTCTGGGATTTGAGGATTTATAAAATATATACATGGTTTTTGTTCGGTGTGAAAATAGCTTTTCTCGAACAATCAGGCTTGAGGCGTGCCAGTACCTATGAGTTAGGTACAACCTTGATCTTTGATGCTTGTTCGCCCTCTGACTTCTCTTCAAACGACTGTCGTACAGCCGCTGGTCAAGCCTGCACTTAGGTTCTTCTTAGACCTAGCTAAAGAGCAACTAGGATTTTTCTCTTTTTCTCGCGAAGCGGACGTTTCTTACTCGGACCGGTGTGGTTGAGCAGAGCTATAAACAAGGATTGCAGGTCGTTCGTCAAAGAGTTCCTTAACAAACTTGGGATATTTGCTAAGGTTATTCACCCTAACAATGGTTTTGCGAGTATTCGCCGACGAATCGGTCTTTATAAAGCGGTGGTAGACTGTTCGCTCACGGATGAGGCTTGGTGAGTAGCAGCGGATAATGCCTACAGATAGGGCTTTGGTGAGGTAGAAGAGGGAACTGCCGACGGGTCGGGCTATGGTGAGTAGCAGCAGGGAATGCCTACGGGTAGGGCTTTGGTGAACAAAAAGACTCAAGAAATCTTTTTGGTAGAAGTGTTCTGGGAGAGGCTTGTTTTGCTGTGTGCAAAAGTTGTTTGCTGATTGATTGGAGATGTCCTTGAATCATACACCTTGACCCCTTTATATAGTGAACACTAGGATTTGTTCTTACTTGCAGATCAAGGTATATCAAACCCTATTCCGAAGATCATGAAAAGAATCCTTAAGCAACTGCAAATCCTTGCCAAGCATGACCTCAAACGAAAAGGAAAAATATTTATAATAACGTAGACCGCAAGAATCGGTCCAATAGGCCCTTCTGCAAGGCATTCGTCGAAAAATATTATTTTGGCCCAAACATTGCCCCTCAGGCCTTGAGATTGAAACCAAGCCCACTTGTGAAATCGATAAGGGCTAGAAACCTGACCCAGTTTCTTTAAAATAATTGGAACGCCGCATCGTTCCCCCTTTGCCGTCGTCTACTTTCAACAAACAACGCGTAGTTTTAGAGATACATGTTCAGTTCCTCTAAATACCTTGACACCAAATCTTATTCCCACCACATCTTTGCACCATGACTGACATTCCAACCAAAAAAATACTCATTGATGGCAAGAGAATCTCTGAAAATCTAAGAGTCATCGCTCACCCAACTCACTCTCATCTGGAATTGTCCCCCAGAGCCATCGTTGGGCTTGGCCCATTCATGAAGAAGTTCCCAGAAGTTGAATACTATGTTATCAACTCTGTGTACATTCTCCAAAGATATCAAAGTGTCCTCTAAACTCCTTCTGGCAAATGTCAAAATTTCTATTTTTGTATCAGCTCCATACTCATAATGCACTCACAAAACAACTCAAAAAGTTGTTTGTAATTGACACAACGATATATAGGTCACAGCTTGCAGCCCCCAGTATGGACTTGATTATAAGAAAATGTTGTTGGTCTTCTTCTTCATTGCGACAGCGAATGCTATAAGACTAGTCATAAATCGATTTTTACTCCATGCAAGAAACCCTTAAGAAAGCTGCAGACTCCATTCCACCATCTTGCTATGAATATAACATTAAACACACAATGACTTCTTTGAAGATCTTTGCTGCCAACATGAGGTTTGAAGCCCCCCAGTATAGTAGAACCTTCAGCGAATGGCTGCTGTAAAGTCTGTTAACCCCAATACTGGTTTCAAGACTATTCTTCACATGAGGTAAATTCATGAAGACACCTTGGACTTTGAATTACTCCTAGCATGATCATGTTGGCGCCTCTTCTTTGAACCTTTGGTATATATACAGCAACACACATTTGCTGCTGCTAGATGGACATCTGCTGTGCATGAAGCTTTATGAATACCAGAGAAGTTAATTCCCCTATGATCACAAACTTGGCTAGTAAGCTAGTCTAATATTCTTTCTTTCTCAAACTGTAGCCATGCATGCAATTACACAATGTTTGCAAGTCTCCACTAATGTATGACACATGAGATATGCCAAGAAATATGGTACTAATGCCTCTTCTATCTATATTCATGCATTATTATTCAACAAACTCGAGTGAACGTATGTCATACCTTCACTGCACTTTAGCTTCGATGTTCAGTTCTGCTTCACTATTTAGTAATGTTCTAAGACATCATTATGCAGAAGGCTTTTTTCTTAAATCCACTTTCTGGACTTATGCCACAGTAATTGGTTGAACTGCAACTGCTTAGTTTTGATGTCCATAGTTAGGCGAATGAGGATAGCGAATCTTGAGTATCAAGCTCCTTAAGCATATAAGAACATGTATTGAAGGCACAAGTATACATTCGCCAGCCAAACAAGACCTTTAATGCTCATTCGCCATGCATATACGCATGCTGCCAATTTTGCATTCATTCTGACCATTCTGTCTTCAAACTACAATAACTTTTTTCTGGAATGTCGGAATCACAAGCCGTAAACTCGTTGGAAACTAGAAATCCCGGGATTTCCACACATATACAGTTTGTGGATTAGTTCTTTGTAGATCATCACCAGTGATTCAGTGAAGTTGCTACACAGTAGTATAGGCTGCTGAAAACGTGCATTCTGACCTGTCGGGACTCAGGTTGCCATAACTCCTTCTTGGATCGTTGAAATTGCAAGCCGCAAATTGCGTTGGAAAGTAGACATCCAAGGCTTTTCGTGCATATGAAGTTTGCCTTCTAACTCTTCTTGGATCTTTCCAGTTTATTTAGTGAAGTTGCAACATAGAAGCAGCTACTGTAAATTTGCAGAATTGCAAACTTTCTCTGAATCTTTTGTACTTTGCTGGCAGAATGACTGTAACTTTGAAACACATATATTGTTTCTTGCATCTAAGACCTCAGGAATAGATCTCTAATAATATAGGATAAAATTCAAACCTCTGTCAGGTAAGAACATTGTCTTGCATTTTAGCAAAACACAGACTCTCTTTTTGTATATTTTTGTTTTTTCAATGCAAGAATTGAAATGAAACTAAAAAGACAAAAAATTAAAGTGAAGAAGGAAACTCAACATGATTAGTTAACCTTCGTATGGCCATAGGGGAGGCCACCAATGCTTCACTCCAAACCTTGACGTCTCAATATTTGCAGCACGGTGTTCTTTTTGGCGAGCACTTCCAAGAACTGAGCACAGGTGCTTAGTATCAACGACTTGAAAACTTGCAAAGGGTTACTGCTCGTAGGGAATGCTGCATAGCCCCCATGCATCTTCATAATTTGACTAAGCTTGACCTTCAACTGTATCTTCGTGGATGACTCGGTGTGGAAATCTGTCTTGTCACCGACTACCATGTCGTAGTGTATAATGTAATCTGATGCTGCCACATATTGGTCTTCATTAAAAACCACTTGCTGGTTCATATTCTCAATAAGGGACTCCAAGTAATTGAACTCATCTGCTTTAGACTTGCTGATTTTGGAGTCAAGAGTCAACCTGTAGTCATCATCGTATTCGTTGTAAGTTGTCTCCGTGTTAAAATAACAATCACCACATATTGGTGACTTAAATTATGCCTCAAACATAGGCATATTTCTGCTATAAACATCATTGAGTACCATTTGTTCGGCTTGACATGTGTCCATATATACAGTATCATGCGCGAATGGAATGACTTCGCCTCTGGAGCAGTTTTGTTGGTTGCTAACTTCATTGTTGTGCTCCTATGAGATTTACCACAAATTGGCAAATCAATTTTTTTTGACATGACCAGAGAAAAGATTTCGCCACTAGATTGATCAAAACCGATTTAACCTCTTTGGCGAGAGTATCTTCGTCAGCTTTAGATTATACTTCTTGGGATTGTAAAACCTCTTGGTTAGTATTGCAAACATCATGGTTTGCTTCATCTTACAGCTTTGTTGTTTTCTCATTGGCTGCTTCAACTTCTTTGTTAGGCTGATCTATGTAAGCATTTATCTGATCTGCGGTTGCATTGATTTTATCAATTTGCTCAATTATAGCCTTCAATTTCTGCTTCAACTCATCGTCCATGATCACCTCACTACAGCCAGTTGACTGGCAATCATCCGAAACGTGAAATCGTTTCTTCTACAATCCTGACACATTATGTCCCACTAGGCATGCCAAATGTTCGGCGTGAAAATGTGTTTCTTCGAACAACCAAGCTTGAGGGCGTGCCAGTACTTATGGGTCAGGTACAACCTTGATCTTGATGCGCGTTCGGCTTCTGACTTCTCTTCAAACGATTGTTGTACAGGCATTGGTCAGGCCTGCATTCAGGTTCTTAGACCTAGCTGAAGAGCAACTAGGATTTGTCTCCTCCTCTTGCGAAGTGGACGTTCCTCCTCAGACCGGTGTAGTTGAGCAGAGTTAAAAATATCAGGAGTGTAGTACGTTCGCCAAAGGGTTCCTTGACAAACAGGGGATATTTTTTAGAGTTTCCACCCTAACAATGGTTTCGCTGGTATTCGCCTACGGATAGGGCTTAATGAAGCGGTGGTGCTGTTCGCTCATGGATGAGGCTTGGTGAGTAGCTGCGGGTAGTGCTCACGGATGAGGCTTTGGTGAGGTAGAAGCGGATAATGCCGACGGGTCGGGCTTTGGTGAGTAGCAGCGGGAAATGCTTATGGATAGGGCTTTGGTGAACAAAAAGACTCAAGGAATCTTTCTAGTAAAGGTGCTCCGGAGAGGCTTGTTTTGCAGTGTGCAAAAGTTGTATTGAATCGTTGAGATGTGTAAAAGTTGTATTGAATTGTTGAGATGTCTTTTGTCTCTATATTTTGACCCCTTTATATAGTGAACACTAGGGTTTGTTCTTTCTTACGGATCAAGGCATATCAAATCTTCTTCGGATCTTTGAAGGATTTCTTAAGCAACCACGAATCCTTGCCAATCATAAATTCCAGCCAAAAGGAAACACATTAATAATAACGTAGACCGTAAAAATCGGTGTAATGAGCTATCTAACAAAACATTCGCTAAAAGATAATATTTTGGTCCAAATACTGATCACATGTTTCAATCACCACCAAATTCTCCATCACCCATGTCAATCACCAATTCTCCATCATAGCTGATCTCACCACCGACCGGTACTGCACTTCACCACCGACGACAGCTCTGCTCAAGTTCTAATCATTTCCCAGAGCAAAACTCAAGATAGAAACTCAGTACAGAAAGCCAAACACACCACTTTTTAAGGTCCTATGTCTCCCACAGACCCACACAAATCAAACCAATCTCTCTGTGCATACCTCATGTCTATCTGAGACAAGATTAATTATCGACTATGCTCTTCTGCTCGCAACCTTCAACTCTTGACGACGATGTGAATCATGTGATTGCTCCTTTACTCCTCACACCAGGTCAGTCATCCCTTTCATCTAATTCGTTTTCAATTTCTGGGTAGATCTGCGGAAACTCGGTTCGAACCTCTTATATCTTCCTCCACCTGCATTAGGGTTTTATATATTCTTTCTCAGTTGGGTGATTCATGATATACTCCACAGCTGCAGAGAATTGGAGACGGAGAGGGAGAGAGGCAGAGATGAGAGTCGATGATGCGGGGTTGGGCTATTGGATACAAAAGAGAAACAGACCTACAAACTACTAGTCTCGGGCTTTCAGGCCATAACTTATTATTAAGAATCGGGCCCGGCCCGGCTGTTACTGGGCCCAGATCAGAACTGTAAAAAACAGGACCGAAAAAAAACCTGACCCGATCTGACCACCCGGTCCGACTCGAGCTTTTTTGTCTGCCCGAGTTTTATACCCAACACTCCAACAGACCTCGTAGCTTGCGGCCCTCTGTACTGGATTTAGAACCCTCCTATTCCTTTACTTCATATTTTATTATCTAATGCTGTTTGTACTCTCCTATTAGGGCTTGTTCATGGCTCTGTTCCTATGGTTTATAGTGTGGGCCAAAAAAAGTGGCTTAATTTCATGATTCTAAATTGTGATAGAATAACCCAGCTATAAATATCGCACAATAAAAACGAAAGGTACAGCAAAAATGACTGATAGACCACAATAAAATGTCTGCAAAATATACTTCGCCCACAATAATAAAAGCAGAAAAGTAAGCAACAATTTACGCAGCAAAACTATTTAGTGAAAAATACCGAGTCAACAAAACAGCTGCCCAGCTGGTAACAGAAGTTAATTACATGACAGAAGGTTCAAGAGTATCGGATTCTGCATTAGTCTCAATCTGAAAAACAATAACATTTTGTACAGGAAGTGGACAGTGACTGCTTGTTGAAAATTGATGCCCCTTGGCACCTCAACATTTGAAACCTCCACAGGCAATAAGCCATAGTATGACGATCAGAACAAAGATTCCTCCTCCTATCATTAGTTTCATTTTGAGACTCTGCAGCCACATCTTGCGTCGTAATTGCCTTCCTTGCCTCTGGAAGCTGTCAGCCTGTGTCAAATACAAACATCACCCAAAGAACATCAAATTAGAATGTACTTTTAATTACGAAAAAAATTCAAATTATACAACCAGACAAGAGAAACACGCACTTGGAACTGCAGATTTTCAGATTTGTCTACCAGAAGTTCAATTTTCTCCCCACGATCCAAAACCTGTGACCAAAAGATCCCTAGGTTCAGTGAACATCCAGTATCCAGAATTACACAGTTTTCATGGCTTGGATAGTTTAGAGAACACAAACAAAAATGGTTGACTTATTTTCATTCTGAAAACCACCAGTAAAAAAGTTGGGAACAACCACCCATCAAAATTTATTCATAAGAATCTTTTATCTGCAAATAATGCTTACAATAAAGCACCAGAGAATATAACTTTTATGGTCCCAGGCATGCTTTCTCTCAGTTGTATGCATTCTAGCACGACTAAATCAACAGGATAGTTCACACCTATAGTATAACTCAATATCTGATTACCATAATCTTACATCTTGCTCAGGGGACAGACAATTTCAACAGGTGACCACAAATTGCAAAGTTAGCCCCGTGACTAATGCATGTTATACCAAATTGTGTGATTTTTTTTGTGCTCATGAGCACGAGGAAACAACACAGCAACATGCTGCTGCATGTTCTCAAAGACAAGTTACCGAAACTTAATGCCAAGATAGATAAGAAAAAATTTAAACCCAAAAGTCCAATGGAATAATATAAAGAAAATAGGTAAGATCAAGTGATTGCATTTCATAATGTATTCACTCTACCAATTTGTATCTATACATGGTGAATCCAGGGTCAAATGAAAAGAAAAATAAACAGAATAGCAAGGTGTAAAGCGCTTAGCTCCCTCAATCACCATCCTCAAATATTAATATCATAAAGTGACCAACATATGCATAACTTACACACATTATAATTGTGCTAGAGACCCCTCCGAAAAAAAATATTAATAATAATAATTGTGCTAGAGGTGAGAGTATGTTATCTTTCACCTTCTCAATATTGTCCATCATAACACCCTTGACCTCTGTTATTTGAGCCTTTAGTTTGGAAAGTTTACTCATTTCCTCTGGGTGCTCCATGCAGTATTGCATGTGCTCCTTAAGCCTTGGACTGCCAAAGAAAATGTAAAGAGATAATAGTGTAATCATATTGAAGGAAAAACAGCAAAAAGCATATACATACCCGAATTCTCTGTCGAGATTGTATGCAACGCTAAATCGGTCTTCAAATAGGCCATCATCTTCATCATCATCGGCAAGCGGATGTGGACCATCATTTTTAATACTTGAACCATAACGCTGCATAAAATCAGCTTTGACTCGTTCAAGGAAAACAAAGGGGACACTCCTGCCAACCGATTCATCGGCAACAACAAGAAAAACTGCAAAGCCAACAAACAAACAGTTAAAGAAGAGCAAGCCCTAAAACTGACTAGATTGGCGTTGCTCAAAGAATTACCAAAGCCATAATCAAGGACGAAGTTGAAAGTGTGGCCATCACAGGAGTAGGTGGACTTGGTGGTAGTGGAAGGAAGCTTCTGTAAGCATTGAACAGCAATGGTGCTGAAGTTTCCGGAGAAGGAGGTGTGCTCAGCTAAAACAACACCTCCTTTGGCAACGAAGCTGTATATCAATCCCTTATGACTACTCATCTCGAACCTAACAAACAAATTTATTTATACCAGTTTCAAATTCCAATCCAATTCTATCAAAACCCTAACTGATGATGATGAAGAACAGAATGATCTGGAAAGAAGATCAAAGGAGAACTTACTTTGAAATAGAAAGAGAAGGTTTGCTTCGTCTGCAGGATTTGGAAACGGAGAGTCTGAATCTTGGAAGCTATCCTCTGGGTACCGACATATTCTTTTATATTTACGGCCCGGTTTCTTTGAATATGTCTTCCTTCAATTTTTTCCAATAGATAAAACCCTCCATCCGAACATGTGTAGGCTTATCTGTCATTTTTCTTTACCGAAAATATCCTTATTTCCTTACCTCCGACGATCCGCCGCCTCATTCCGGCTTGATCTCGATTATATCTCCGGCTCCGACGAAAGAAGGTGAATCTTGTTTGATTGATTCTAGGATCCTTTGCTTTCAATTTTCATGATTTTGCATCTTTGAATTTGGTTCGGACGGAGATATGGCCGGATTCTTGGTAGTGAAGGCGCCAAGTTGAAACTATAGGGGTATGCTACTGTCTTTGTTTCAAGTTGACGGTTTGGCAACTCGTATAACTGTTCCAAATCTCTAAGACAGGATTTTAATTGTCCAGAGGAATAGCATTGTGTCTCTGGTCAGGAAAAGTTTAGGTGAGAGCTTGGTTACGCTACACCACTATCGTCAGGGCATACAAGCCTGCCTGTCACACCAGCCTCCAGGTATGGATTTCCACATGAATTTACAGATCGCGAACCAAACGAGGCCTGTTGGTAGCGGGATCGAACTCAAATGGGGTCTCCACCGTAAACCCGCCCTTACCAACTGAGTCAAACCTCGTTGACATTGTGATGGTATATTTCTGCTACCATATGATAGTACCAGTTCAATTCTCTCGAACCCTCTGAATTACTATCGGATCCGGTGTTCATCAATTTCTGCATCCTCATGACTTTCAGTAAAACACATCTTGCTGATGCTATTAATGCGGCTTGGGTATTGAGAATTAGTAGAGAAGAAATCTTCACTGTCATCAAACACTTGTTCAAGGATTATCCCAACTGGGAGCATGTTAAAGAACACAACTACAGGGTTCTATTTGTACATACACTAAATTGAAGGAGAAAAAGGTAGTTTCTTTAGATTACCTTTTGTTCTGTATATTTGGTCCATCTATGTTCCTGTTACGAAGGAATTAATAGTTATATAATAGTCGAAATGCTAGATAAGAATTACGCCTTAATGTTTATACTATTGGTAGCTAGCTTGTAATCCTTGTATACGAGAAACTAAGGAATTTGTACAAATTAATGTTAACTCTTACCTATACTTGAACATGTAGAAGCAGAAACCAGAGATGAAAGACCAAGACCAGGTAAAGCAGTGGATTTGTCTTCGGAAGACCATGTTTCTAAAAGAACTGCATCAAGTTTCCAATTAAAAACTTATGTAGCTTTATACAACTATAGTATGAGACTTTCAAAACTACAGTAGTAGCTATAAAAGTACTTTTCTAGTATCGGATGAGGCTTTGGTTTGTCTTAGTGTAATGCAGCAACGTGGTTTGCCAATGAAGTCATTGTCGAAGAAAAATGACAATGCTTTTTGAACTATTGTAATAATGAAAAATATCTTTCCAATAATATCTTTTTAACATTGTGATAGTATCTATATATGCAGACCCGCTCACCTGCGGGACAGGTTTTACAGGACCAAAAGGGATGAAATCACGACAACCTTTGTATTGTGAATGAGATGATCCGATAGGAAGAAATACACACCCATTAAAAATAGAATACACATGGCCCCCTCACCCAATTTTGGTTCTCTTGAACTATTTCTCTCTCCTCCTTCATTTCTATTGTCTGCATGTTCAGAATAGATGGAGAAATCAGAGTCTCTGCAAATGGAGGTGGTGTGGATCGGATTCGGAGAAAAAGAGTTCATTCGAATGGAGTTGGAGAGATCTGATCTGCCATTACCAACGAAATCAGGGAATTCGTTAAAGATTCATAATCCTCTATCTAGTTAAGAAAACATATTTGACGGATGGGTTTGATACACAAGTGTTGATGGATGTGTTCTTGTTTCATAAATCATAATTAAAGAATTATAGATTCACAATGAGGTGGGTGTGTTGATATTGCTTCATACTTGAAGAAAATCTCTCAATTTCTTGCCTGTTGGAAGTCATCCATTCTTCTGGACAATCAACCCAGTATTTAAGGTTGCAATTGCATGAATATCTTCCTAGTTTCCCTCCAAACTGAGAGAGAGAGAGAGAGAGGTTTTAGGAAGAAGATACAGCATAAAGATATCATAGACTCAGGCTAGACACAAAATTGGGTGAGGGGCTATGTTTATTCTGTTTTTAATGGGTATGTATTTCTCTTCATCGGAACATCTCGTTTACAATCCAAGGGTTATGGTGATTTCATCCCTTTTGGTCCCATAGAACATGTCCCGCAGGTGAGCGGGTCTGTCTGTATAGTGTGTTAGTATCTTTTTAACACAATGATAGTATTTTTCTCTCTATATTGAATATGTGCTGGCTAATGTTAACGGGAATACAATTTTCTATTTTTCGTGCACGAAATGTCAGTGTCGCAGTGATATGCATCGATTTGCGATTGACAAAGTATGTCAGCACCTAAAGAGTAACGGATTTTGAGAGAAGTATACATGCTGGATATATCATGGTGAAACATTATCAGGGGGTTTGCATGATCATGGGTAATTTTCTGAGTCAGACAGTACATTTAATGATCCAACAACGGCCTTCATCAATGAAATGTTTTCTTATGAGAGTAGTGTATGCTCTGAAGGACAGTATATGTCTGAGTCGGTGCAGCCTTTCCCTAGAGTTGTCAACACTACGAGTATTGACAAGTACAACAAACTACTTGCTTTCCAATAGATCCTTGTGTACCCCGATTGTCAGAACACGGTTCTTGAAAGTGTGATGGACGTAATGAAAATTAAAGTTGAGAAAAAATCGACTGTGAAGGCTGTTGATGATTATCTACAGTACATTGTTTTGATGCTGCCCCACGGTCATCGTCTTCTTACCACTCATCATAAGGTCTGATGTATCCTGAAAGATCTTGGGCTTTCCTACATCAAGATCCATGAATGCAGATATGACTGCGTTCTCTTTTGGAGTAAAGATCCAGAAGGGAATGACTTTGGTGTCCTTGAAGCATTTTCTGTATATCATAGTGACAAGTATAAGCTGACTCCTATAGGCAATAGGAAACATGTGAAGGTACTTTGGTATTTCCCATTGAGGGATAGGCTGAAGCGGTTGTATATGTCATCACACACGGTCAAAACTATGAGACGGCATGCTGATAGGGAATTGCATGACGAAGATACCCTTATACACCCTACTGACGGGGAGGCTTGGAAGCATATATACATGGAGTTTCCTCATTTTGTGTCAGAGGTCCGAAATGTGAAGCTCGGGCTCTCATCCGACGGGTTCAAATCATTTTGGAAACATGAGTCTTCAATACAGTGTATGGCCGGTGATTTTGGTACCGTACAACCTTTCTCCATAGATGTGCATGAAGAAGGAATACAATATGTTGAGTTTGTTGATTCCAAGACTTGGTTATCCAGGGAAGTGTCTCGATGTGTATTTGAGACCCTTGATTGAAGAGCTTAAGTTTTTTTGGGACATTGGTCATCCCACTTATGACAAGTACATGCACGAGAGGTTCCAAATGCATTTAATGGTTGTTGGTACCATCAGTGATTTTCCTGCCCGTGTGATGTTGTCAGGCAACGTTGTTAGGGGATACAAGGCTTGTTCAAAGTGCCTTAGCGATGAGGGGAGCAGCAGTCATTGCAACAAGATATGCAAATTGGGTCACCGTACTCTCCTTCCGTATGATCACGAATGACGGTTTCGATGACAAGACATTTAATGAGACTGTAGAAAACGGTGTGCCTCCTAGAAGATGAACGGGGGAAGAAATTTTAGCAGTGCTTAATGAGTACGATTTTGGACAGTAGAGCAATCATCCCAATATTGTGGCGGCAATACCTGAAATACCCGACATGTACAAATTCTAGACACATAAAAACATATTCTAGGAACTCCCATACTGGAGTAAGTTGTTGATCTGGCACTACCTAGATGTGATGAACATAGAAAATAATGTGTGCGACGGTGTGGTGGGAACAGTGCTTAACTTGGAGAGGAAGATGAAAGACGGTCCAAAGGTACGCATTAATCTTTAAAAAATGGATGTACGAAGACATCTATGGTTGAAAGAAAGGAAGAAAAAAAATGTCTCAAGCTCCTTACACCGTGAAGTCTAACTAGAAGAACGTAATTTTCAAGTGGATGAGTTGTGTGAAGTATCCTTCAGGCTATGTAGGAAATATAGTCCGGTGTGTAAACTTTTGGGACAATAAGATGTACGGGTTAAAGAGTCATGACTGTCATATCCTGCTACAACGTCTCTTCCCTATTTTTATTCGACCCTTCCCCGTCAGGTGGTGGAGCCGTTAGTAGCGTTGTCAAGATTCTTTCAGAAGTTATGCACACGGAAAGTGAAAAAATTTTACCTCCGGGAAATGCAAGAGGACATTTATTTATATTATGTGTAAATTTGAGAGGATATTTCCTCTAAATATTTTTGACATCATGCCTCACCTGATGATCCATCTTCCCGAGTAATTGTTACTTACCAGTCCATTACACTACACATGGACGTATCCCATGAAAAAGTATGTTTTTTACACCTGAATTTTGTACTATACATATTCAATATATAAATCATAACACTTTGCAACAATTTATTTATAGGCAATTTAGAGACTACAAAGCTTATGTGGCTAATAAATCCACGCCTGAAGGATGTATAGCTGAAGCATATATTGCGCACGAGTGCGTCACCTACATGAAATTGTATTTAGGAGCGTTGAAGGAAATTCCACAAACCATACCGGTAGATGTACCGAAGTTCAACATTTCCATAATCTCCAGTAATGCTGAAGTTTATGGAATTTCGTCAGACTCCTACAAGTTTCAACCACATGCGCCACCCATTCCTCGAGGCAGCCGGGCACCGCCCATTCCTCGAGACAGTCGGCCCCCCTCAGTCCTCTAAAGGCAGTTGTGGCCTCCGACTTAGGCGGAGGTGTCTGCACCACTTATGCCTAAGATACCCCGGACACCGACTCTGGGCCCTACTGCTTCGGAGGGTGGGTCATCTGAGGTACAGATATCGCCGCCTCTTCTTTACCTTCTGCGGTTGATACTGGCATTACCTGCAGTCGATGACTCAGGAGCGCCGATTTATCCACTACCCCTGCAAGTGAATCCATCAACGGCGTACCAGTTCATGCCTTTTAGTACAGATCTTATTTCTGTGAGAGTGAAATGATGTTAGTCTCAAACCTCAAATGGGTAAACTGAAATTAATCATTTATATTATATTGTAATATTGATCACATGTAAATGCATGAAAGACTAGGTTTTTTTCAGTGTATAAAAGAATTACAAACAAAATCCTTGATTCATTTGAACAAAGTAGAAAGAAAGCTTGAGCAGCTGGTAAGGGTAGATCTCTCATTCATGAATTTACAGCACCAAATTAAATAACCCAACTTAGCTAAGGTCAGCGCCAGCCTTGGAGGAGAGCCGCTGGTGCGGTTGCACAAGACCCTCAATCCGACAAAGGCCCTCAAATCTGTTATTTTTGATTTTTAGTGTATAAATACATTTTAAAACCAAAGAACAATCATATTGTACTTCAGTTTAGTTGGAGAGGATTTTTGAACTTAACTCGGATGTGGCGTCTTTGGTTTCAAAACCGAGCTCTAACACATTTTTTGCTCAATAATTATTCACACACCCCCATTAAACCTTTTAATTCTAGACTCTACGCCTTTCCAATTCTTCTCCACAACTCTTCTATTATATTTGGATTCTGGAGATGCTAAGCTTCTTCTATTAAATTGGGGGTTTTGGTTTTCACGAGCAAGGGTCGGCCTATGGATTTTTTTCCTTTATAGTAGCTAGAGATAATCAAACAGAATACAAGAGTTTAAGAAATTTCTCACATACATTGAACATACCCAAACACAAGGTATATATACAAGAATAGTTGTAATCCTAGAAGGAAACTAATTACACAGAAAGACTTACACAATCCTAGTTTGATTATATTTTCTAATCATACTAGGACTAGGACTCACGTTAACACTCCTCCTCAAGTTGGCGTATACAAGTCTTGAATGCCCAACTTGTCAAGTGAGTCACTAAATGTTTTGGACGAAACTGTCTTGGTAAGCACATCAGCTAACTGCTCTTCCGAAGGAACAAATGGAAATGAGATAATACGAGCATCCAACTTTTCCTTGATGAAGTGTCTATCAACCTCTACATGTTTCGTCCGATCATGCTGAACAGGATTATGTACAATCTCAACTGCAATAGTATTATCAGAGTGAAGAGGCATTGGTTGTTCTTGCTTGAAACCTAAACTCTTTAATAAGTTTCTCAACCACAACAACTCACAGACTCCTTGAGTCATACCTCTGTACTCACCTTCTGCACTAGAACAGGCCACCACATTCTGCTTTTTGCTTCTCCAAGTAACTAAATTTTCACCAACAAATGTAAAAGCCCGAAGTAGAATGCCTGTCAGTGATATTCCCTGCCCGGTCTGCATCAGTGTAACCACTAGTCCTTAAATTTTCATGCTTTGGAAACACCAGGCCTTTTCCAGGAGCAGACTTCAAGTACTTCAAGATTCTTACCACAACACACATGTGATCTTCACTTGGATTGTGCATATACTGGCTCACCACACTAACCGCATAAGCAAGGTCAGGTCTAGTATGTGACAAGTAAATTAACCTTCCAACTAACCTCTGATATCGAGATTTGTCTGTAGGAGTTTGATCAAGATATTCTGCAATCCGATGGTTCTGTTCTATCGGTGTATCAACTGGTTTACAATCAAGCATACCAGTCTCTGCTAACAAATCTAGAACATATTTTCTTTGACTCAACACGATACAATCCTTGTTCTTGGCCACTTCAATTCCTATGAAATACTTTAATTTCCCAAGGTCCTTCATCTCGAATTCAGAAGATAATTAATCTTGCAATCTTCTAATTTCACAATTATCATCTCCAGTCACTATCATGTCATCTAGATAAATGATCAAGGCAGTAAGCTTACCCTGTTGATGTTTTATGAACGTATGATCTGAATTGCTCTGCCTATATCCAATCTTCTTCATGAACGACGTAAATCTTCCAAACCAAGCTCTTGGAGATTGTTTCAAACCATACAACGATTTTTTAACCTGCACACTACATTTTCACCCGTAGAAGTATTATATCCTGGAGGAAGATCCATGTAAATTTCCTCATTCAAATCCCCATGAAGAAATGCATTCTTCACATCAAATTGCTGCAAGGGCCAATCCAAATTAACTGTCAAGGATATGAGGACTCGAATGGTATTTATTTTCACCACAGGTGCAAACGTCTCGTCATAATCCACCCCATATTTCTGAGTGTATCCTTTTGCAACTAACCTTTCCTTATGTCTGTCAACTGAGCCATCTGCATTGTGTTTTATACACTACCAGAATAAGTATCATAGCCAACGAAAAAAAATTTCGTCCCCTAAGTGAAATTTTCGTCGGCTAAAGTGGACTTTTAGCCGACGAAATGTTGTGTCGTCGGCTAAAATAGTTTTTTTCGTCGGCTATAGTCTGTGAACTATAGCCGACGAAATTTTAAAACTTTAGCCGACGATATATATAATTTCGTCGGCTAAAAGTCTTTATATTTCCAGATCTAGACAGTAGCTGATTTGAAAGAAAAAACGGGAGAAAAAGTTTTGGGGTTGGCGAAATTGTTGGGTGTTGTCGAAATCTGTCCGAAATTAGTTTGTGGCGCTATATATAGGTACGTATATGTGTATATATCTTGTTTTTGAGTTGATTTAAGAGTTTTATTTTTGTTATGCATTGATTTTGAGTTTTAATTAGAGTTGATTATATTGTGTGATTGAGTTGATCGATTTGGGTTTGATAATATATATGAAGTTGTTGTTATATATATATATATATATTAATTTGATTATATTAATTAGTAATTATTATATATATGCATGTATATATATATATATTAATTAATTGTACGTTAACTGCAAATATAATATAAATTGAATGATTCGTAAATTTAATTAATTAGCGTTTATACATATATATATATATATATATTATGTTATCTTCTCAGGATATGGATAAGAGTTGGATTTCGCTTCCAAAATGGGACAAAAGATATGCTAAAGGAGTTGTTAGTTTTATTGAATATGTGATGAATAATGCTAAAGGGAATACAATTTTCTATTGTCCGTCCACTAAATGTCAGTGTCGCAGCGATATGTATCGATTTCCAATTGACAAGGTTTGGCAGCACCTTAAAAGTAATGGGTTTTGGGAGAAGTACACATATTGGATATATCACGGTGAAACATCATCAAGGGGTCCGCATGATCATGGGCAATTTTCTGAGACGGGCAGTACATCTAACGATCCAACAACGGCCTTCATCAACGATATGTTTCCTTGTGAGAGGGGTGTATGCTCTGAAGGACCGTATATGTCTAAGCCGGTGCAGCCCTTCCCTAGAGTTGTCAACACTGCTGGTATTGACAAGTACAACAAACTACTTGTTTTCCAACAGACCCCTGTGTACCCCGGTTGTCAGAAAACGGTTCTTGAAAGTGTGATGGACGTTATGAAGATTAAAGTTGAGACAAAATCTACTGTGAAGGCTGTTGATGAGTATCTACAGTACACTGCTTCGATGCTGCCCCACGGTCATCGTCTTCCTACCACTCATCATAAGGTCCGATGTATACTGAAAGATCTTGGGCTTTCCTACATCAAGATCCATGCATGCAGATATGATTGTGTTCTCTTCTGGGGTAAAGATCCAGAAGGGAATGACCTTGGTGACCTTGACACATGTCCAGTATGTCAGAGTGACAGGTATAAGTTGACTCCTGCAGGCAATAGGAAACCTATGAAGGTACTTCGGTATTTCCCGTTGAGGGATAGGCTGGAACGGTTGTACATGTCATCACACACGACCAAATCTATGAGATGGCACGCTGATGGGGAATTGCAAGGCGAAGATACCCTTATACACCCTGCTGACGGGGAGGCCTGGAAGCATATAGACAGGGAGTTTCCTCATTTTGCGTCTGAGGTCCGAAATGTGAGGCTCGGGCTCTCATCCGACGGGTTCAATCCTTTTGGCAACATGAGTCTTCAATACAGTGTATGGCCGGTGATTTTGGTACCATACAATCTTCCTCCATGGATGTGCATGAAGAAGGAATACAATATATTGAGTTTGTTGATTCCGGGACCCGGTTATCCAGGGAAGTGTCTCGATGTGTATTTGAGACCCTTGATTGAAGAGCTTAAGTTTTTTTGGGACGTTGGTCATCCTATTTATGATAAGTTCATGCACGAGATGTTCCAGATGCATGCTATGGTTGTTGGTACCATTAGTGATTTTCCTGCTCGTGGGATGTTGTCGGGCAACGTTGTTAGGGGATACAAGGCTTGTCCAGAGTGCCTAAGCGATGAGGGGAGCAGTAGTCATTGCAACAAGATATGTAGATTGGGTCACCGTACTCTCCTTCCGTATGATCACGAATGGCGGTTCGATGACAAGGCATTTGATGGGACTGTAGAACTTGGTGTGCCTCCTAGAAGATGGACAGGGGAAGAAATTTTAGCAGTGCATAATGAGTATGATTTTGGGCAGCTCAGCAATCATCCCAATATAGTGGCGGCAATACCTAACAGACCCGACAGGTATAAATTTTGGACACATAAAAGCATATTCTGGGAACTCCCATACTGGAGTAAGTTGTTGATCAGGCACTACCTAGATGTGATGCACATTGAAAAGAATGTTTGTGACAGTGTGGTGGGAACCGTGCTGAACTTGGAGGGAAAGACGAAAGACGGTCTGAAGGCACGCATTGATCTTAAAAAAATGGAGATACGAAGACATTTGTGGTTGAAAGAAGGGAAGAAAAAAATGCCTCAAGCTCCGTACACCGTGAAGCCTGAACAGAAGAACGTAATTTTCAGGTGGTTGAGTTCTGTGAAGTATCCTTCAGGCTACGCAGGAAATATAGCCCGGTGTGTAAACATTCGGGACAATAAAATGTACAGGTTAAAGAGTCATGACTGTCATATTCTGCTACAACGTCTCTTCCCTATTTTCATTCGACCGTTCCTTCCCCGTCAGGTGGTGGAGCCGTTAGTAGTGTTGTCAAGATTCTTCCAGAAGTTATGCACAAGGGAAGTGACAAAATCTGATCTCCGGGAAATGCAACAGGACATTATTTATATCATGTGTAAATTTGAGAGGATATTTATATGTGAACAGAGAGACAACAGACGAAGAACACAGAATTCTGGGGTTTTGGCGCATGGTGGCCGGAATGGAGTTGATTATTATGGTGTTCTTGATTCAGTGGTGGAACTCGTTTATGGGCAAGGCATGACCGTGCACCTGTTCAAGTGTAGATGGTTTGATACTAGAAGCTCGCAGAGCATGAAGATTGATCAGTACGGGATTTTATCGGTGAACACTAGTACAAGCTGTTACGAAGATGACCCGTTTGTTTTTGCGACATCGGTGAAACAAGTGTTTTATCTTGATGACCTTGTTAAGGGTGACGCGTGGAAAGTCGTCAATCTTGTGCACCCTCGAAACATTTACCGGGCGGCTACACTTGGAGAGGCCGAAGACGAGGAAGAAAATGTTGCGTATCATGTTCACAATGCAATAGGTATTCCAGACTCCTCTACAATTCGCCTTAATAATTTTAAACCGGGTCGTTCGGTTCGAATTCGTGATTTAGATGCTCGCCTTATTGATGTGGATCCAAATCAAGAAACAGGCGACGACTCTTGTGATGTAGAAATGCATAGATTACCAGAAATTAATTCTGACACCGAAGAAGACTCATTGGATGATTCTGATTACGAGCCTTCTTAGTTATTTGAATTTGTAATACAATTTGATGTGTTTTATATGGTACAAGCTCTACAATTCATAATGTATCTTAATGTTGGTTATATATGCAGGAAATTGTTATGGGTACGGTTAAACCAACTGTTTTTTTATCTATTTGACAGATTTAGCCGACGAAATACGACATGTTTCGTCGGCTAAGATACTTTTAGCCGACGAAATACAACATGTTTCGTCGGCTAAGATACTTTTAGCCAACGAAATACAACATATTTCTCGTCGGCTAAAACTGTCTTAGCCGACGAATACCCTAATTTTTCGTCGGCTAAATTTAAATGAATAAAATAATAATTTATACCGCTAGTTGCGTTTCCTCGATATGAAACTATTTGTAGTTGAAGGTCCGGACAGAATACGTAATTTAGGTGGCCAAATCACTGTTTGTTTGTGTTTAGGGGTTTGACTAACGGGATTGACCGTGCGGATCGAGCCCTTACGTGTGTCCGATGATGCTGAAATTTTACCCTCACACATGTTTCAACATAATGATGATATCTGACGGTCGGTTTTTCGTTTCACAAGATAAAACATATAAATTGTGCATGAACTTACTAAATAATTATAAAATGTACTTTAGCCGACGAAATTACTAAACATTCGTAGTAATTTCGTCGGGTAAAAGTGGGACTATAGCCGACGAAATTACTAAAAAATTTCGTCGGCTATAGTTGGACTTTAGCCGACGAATTTAGGGTTTTGTCGTCGGCTAAAGTGGGACTATAGCCGACGAATTTTTTATTTCGTCGGCTATAATTCTTCCTATAAATTCGAACCCAGCGACAGAACCCTATTTTCTCCTCTTTCTCCTTCTCGGCCGGACGGTTTCTCCTTCTCCTCTCGATTTTCTTTCACTATTTTCGACGAATTCCGGCCTCCACTCCTCCTCCCTCATCTCCCAAACAAAATATTTAACAAAAATATTAATTATATTATTTAGGATGAAAGGATTATTTAGTAAATCGAAGAGTTCGAAGGGCCAAAGGGGTGAATAGTCTGAGGGAACGTCTAGCAACCCTCGGGGTTCGTTTCAGGGCCCAATGACGGCCCGACGGGCGTCTCTTCTGGAGCCGACACATTCCTCCAGGCAGCCAGATGCCCCTCCCGCCTCCAGGCAGCCTAGCGCCCCTCGCTCCTCCGGCCAGCCGGACGCCCCTCGCTCCTCCGGCCAGCCGGACGCCCCTCGCTCCTCTAGGCAGCCTAGCGTATCTCGCTCCTCCAGGCAGCCCAGCGTCCCTCACTCCTCGAGGCAGCTGTGGCCTCCGACTCAGGCCGAGGTGTCTGCACCACGTATGCCTGAGATACATAGGGCACCGGCACCGGGCCCTACTACATCGGAGGGTGGGTTTTCCGGGGTATAGATGCCGCCGCCTCTTCTCTACCTTCCGCGCTTGATACCGGTAATACCTGCAGTCGATGACTCAGGGGCGCCGATTTATCCACTACCCCCGCAGGTGACCCCATCAGCGGTGTATCTGTTCGTGCCGTTTGATACAGATTTAATTTCTGCGAGGGTATCATCGTCGGCGACAGAGTCGGAGTCCGTCGCATCCGCCCCAACGCCCTCAGGTAATGATTATATTAGTAATTTGTTATGTTATAATGTTATAATAAAATTAATTTACTAATCATCAATTTATGATAGGCACCGTCGGAGCCAAGCCGACAAGGAAGAAGAGAGGTCCGGTCACGGGGAAAGCTCTCGAGAAGACAGTGAGTACCTCGGAAAGGATCGTCATTGATACTGACATGGATGGGAACGTAGTATCGGGCGGCAAAACGAGGATGTACTCTGGCCGCATGGGAGCGCTTATTAGGGATAGAGTCCCTATGTTGTGGTCAGACTGGGGCGAGTTCCCATAGGAGGTTAAGGACATGGTCCACAACGCCATGTCGGTAAATATAACAAAATTCACATTTAACATTATTTATTACATTGTAGATTTATGAACGTCTAAACTAATAAATGTTTAAATGCAGGTGTGGTTTGACGTTCCCCAGTACCTGAGGAACACCTGGGCGGACGTTGTGCACGGGAGAAGGTATGTTGCAAAGTTAAGGACAAAAGAAAATTATGTATAATTAATAATATTTATATTTTTTTGGCGTATTACAGGTACAAGTAGTGGAAGAACGAGTTACTGACCCACTGGACTACGCATGAGAACGAACGTTCTGGCACCCCCCTTGAGTTCCAGTTCAGGGAGTACGAGTGGCGTTGGCTTCTGATATCGGAATTCAACAACCCACATAAACAGGTTATTAAAAATAATTTTTTATTATATTGAATTATATTTAATACCTTTTAAAATATTTTACTAATTTGATTCCTTTGTAAGCCGTTTCCCGGGTGAACGCTCAAAACCGGCAACGCAACATGAGGAACCATCATGCCGGTTCTAGACCGTTCGCATCGTTGATGGAGGAGGCGGCCAGGGAACATCCAGAGGTCAACCGGTACATCTATACGTACGAGAAGGCATATCCTGACCCCTAGGAGGATATTGTAAGTCGTTTTACGTTTTAAAATTTAGTAAATTATATGTATATATATTTTAAAATGTTAATTAATTTTTTTTCCTATCAAATTAGGCGAGGGTGAGGCAGGCTAGTGACGAGGTGATGGCTGCTATAGTCAGAGAGACATGGCCTGACACGCAAGAGGAAGACATGTCCAAAGCCATGTCCCGGATCGACAGTTCGGATCTCAGTTTGGGGCCAGGATCATGGGCACAGCATTCCCACCGCGAGGAAATAACTTCTACTGTCGGGGTCTGGGAAAGAAGGGCGAGGGGGTACTAAAGACCACTCCCGGGTTTCAGAAAAAAGGAGCCTCGACCAACAGCAGAACGACTCAGCTTGAGGCGGAAGTTCAGATGTTACGGGAACAGCAAGCCGCCCAAGCAGCATATACTGCCGCGAGAGAGGCCGCCCAGACAGCATATACTCCCGCCCAGACAGCATATACTGCCGCCCAGACAGCATATACTGCCGCTTTACAGGAGTACAATGCAGCAGTCTATGCCACCCAGCAGGCACAGCAGCAGCAGATGTTCCAGTACATGCAAGATTTTTCGGCTGCACAGCTTCAGGGACTTCCGCTTCCGCCCATGCCCACGCCTATTCCCTTACCTTAACCGCCGCAACCTCCCCAACCTCCCCAGCAACCTCATCCTGGCGCAGATATTGATTTAGACGATATCGACTTCATTTAGTTTTTTAGGTTTATGAACAATTATTTATTTAGTTTTTTAGGTTTATGAACAATTATTTATTTACTTTTTAGGTTTATGAACAATTTATGAATTGAAAATTTAATGCAAAATGTTTATGTTACTTTTGATGGTGTGTTGTTGTTGGTTATGAAATTGTTTCTGTAATTTGCAGCTTGCTTGGATGGTAATTTATAAATTTTGTTTGGGTTTCTAGTATAAAAAGTACTATAGCCGACGAAATTTACCATATTTCGTCGGCTATACTAGTTTTTTTTTCCAACAACCTTTAGCCGACGAAATATGGTAAAGTTCGTCGGCTATAAGTATCATAGCCGACGAAATATTGTAAATTTCGTCGGCTTTTCTCTATTTAATTTTTAAAATACTTTAGCCGACGAATGAACTATATTTCGTCGGCTTTTCTCTATTTCATTTTTAATTTTTAAAAATACCTTAGCCGACGAAATATTAATATTTCGTCGGCCAAAGTCATACGTATAAACCGACGAAATATTGATATTTCGTCGGCCAAGTGTTGGATTATAGCCGAGAATTTTTTATATTATGTCGTCGGCTAAGTGTTGGATTATAGCCGACGACGAATTTTATTTCGTCGGCTATAACTTTAACCGACGAATTATGGCCGACGACTTCTTAGCCGACGACACGTCGTCGGCTATAACCTTAGCCGACGAATCTGGTGAACAGGCCGACGAAAAATTTTCGTCGGCTAAGATGCTTATCCTGGTAGTGATAGTATAAACCCATCTACAACCAACAGTTTTTTTTTCAGGTGGTAATGGAACCAAATCCCAAGTACCATTCTTCTTGAGAGCATCCATCTCGACCTCCATTTTTTTGGCCCATTTCTCCTCCTTGATTGCATCCGTAGGTGATGACAAGCCAGGAGAGATCGTTGATGTAGGGGAAGAGACTGGTCTTGCATGTACATCTTCAACTAGTTGATCAGTATTCAATTCTCCTCCTTTTCGACGTGTCGGTTGCTCGTCATGTCGAATATCTTCATAACTAGTAACAGATTCCTCAACGTTAGTAGGGTCAATAGATTGAACCACTTGTTGCGGTTTCAGCGTATTGTCTGTCTGATACTAGATTTGGCCGGTGACAACTTGAAGATCATTTCGGTGGGGTTTCTGTATACCGTGACACCATAGTCAAGTTCTCCAAATTTATTTTCATAAAAAAACATGTTGCTCCTCCTCAATGTCAGGCAACATTTGGTGATGGTGCTCTGTCTGCCCCGCTGTACATGCAATCCAAGTGAAACAGTCTCCCCCTTAGATCTCCCCTGTCTATAATCGCCTGAGTTGACAAGTTCTACAGTGAGGTCTTGTCCGTCTACTCCATAGAAATCAGGTTCTTGAACCAACTGAATTGCAGCTTTGCCTCCACGGCTTTTATCATAAGTGGCTCCTTAATTTGCTTTCTTAGGACACGAGGTCTTGTAGTGTCCACATTTCTTGCAATAGAAGCACTGCACCTTAGTGAGATATGGTCCACGAGCAGGCTGAATCCGAAGTTCACTGTTTTGGTTCTTGGTTTTCCAATCATGTTAAGATTTAGATTGGACAGTGAGGTTGGAGACCTCGGTATGTAACTCATTTACTCTAGACTGGTTGGACTCATCTTTGCGGATATAAGCATAAGCTTGTTCTAGGGTTGGTGGTGTGGCTTGTTGCAGCAGTTCTCCCTTAACAGTAGCAAATTTTGAATCTAATCCATTCAAGAAGATATGAACTCGCATCTTGTCTCGGGTCTGGTTGTGTGTAGCAATATCCAGATCACACACCATAGGGTTGGAGTCCCTTTCATCCAACTCTTGCCATATAGCCTTCAAGCTGGCATAATATTCTGCAAGAGGTTTACCAGCTTGAGTAGTTGTGAAGGCTTGACATGTCAAATCATGAACTCTTGCAAAATCACTTCCATCATAATATGTGGTTGCGACTGCATCCCAGATTGCCTTTGGCGACGTATAGCTTGAAAATAACAACAAAATTGGTCTTGTCATGGATTTTAGAAGAAGCATCATTGTGCTATAATTTGCAGCATCCCACATAGTTTGTGTCTTGCCAACTTCTTCAGGTCGGTGGAGAGTACCAGCGACATACTCCCACCTGCCCACACCTTCAAGATGCAGCTTCATTAGTCTTCGCCATAGTGGATAGTTTGTGCCATCCAGTTTCCCTCCAAAGCCGGAGCTCTCGTTTTGAAGAGCTGCCAATTGATCACGGGTAACTTCAGGTTGGTCACCAAAAATTACGAGTTCCATTGCAAAGAGGATTGGATGACAAAGGGGCAGATCAAAATATGATAGAATTCGACGGACGCGAAAGCTTCTTTCAATACGTCGAACAAATCAGATTAAGACAGGTCAGGACAGATTTGCAGCGGAAACAACAGGTTCAGATTGTCAGGAATAACAGGTTCAGATTGTTAGGAATAACAGGTTCAGATTGTCAAGATAGTCATGACAGATTTGCAGCGGAAACAACAAGTTTAGTTTCAGGAATAACAGGTTCAGATTGTCAAGATAGTCAAGACAGATTTGCAGCGGAAACAACAAGTTCAATTTCAGGAATAACAGGTTCAGATTGTCAAGATAACCAGGATCGACTTAGGCTCTGATGCCAAGTCAAACAGAATACGAGAGTTTGAGGAATTTCTCACATACATTGAACATACCCAAACACAAGGTATATATACAAGAATAATTGTAATCCTAGAAGGAAACTAATTACATAGAAAGACTTACACAATCCTAGTTTGATTATACTTTCTAATTATATTAGGACTAGAACTCACATTAACAAAGATCATTCTAAGTATGAATTTTCAATTAGCGTTTGTTTAATAATTCAATTTATATATGATATCGATATGTTAATTACACGGTTGATTCCAAAACAATTACATAATATCATTAATATGCTAGTTTGTTATATTTATTTAGGCCTCTTTAAGTTTCGTAATAGATCTCTAAATTTTCAGGACCGACCTTGACTACGGTATTAGCAATAAAATTCGCTTCATGCTTAATATGTCCAAAAATAACCTCATTTGCGCCCGATATGGAGATCCACGTTTGAGCTTGTTAACCTACAAAAATGTAACGATGAGAAAATGTAATTTTTTCTGTTTGGACCAAAACTCATATTTTGGACTTGGAGTATTTGGTGTGAGAGTACAAGGACTAGAGTGAAGATTATAATTTTTGTTTGAGTAGAAGAGTTGTGTGTAATTGTAGCCGACGGTTGGCAAGAGAGCAGTCTCTCGGTGGCTCTTTTTCATATCTAATGGCAGCAGCAGCAGCAGCAGCAGCAGCAGGAGTCTCCCGCCTTGCTCCCCACTTGCCTTTCTCTTGCCCCTTCTCATTCTTCTTCTCCAAACCTTTCCTTGTCAACCTGCCTTTCCGCCGAGGGGCCTCCCGCCGATTCACCGTGTCCTCCGCCGCAATCTCTCCAGGTATACACTCGCTCTCTCTCTCTCTCCCATAGTCGTGTGTTTGCTGTGTGTATCTGCTCTAGGAAATGAAATCCACAACGTCCTTATATTATTATTCACCAATTTTGCAGCCTCGAGGAACCACCGTGGACTAGATGATGAAAAATATGATGTCATTGTGGTTGGAGGAGGACATGCAGGCTGTGAAGCTGCCTTAGCATCGGCCCGTTTAGGGGCAACAACTCTTCTCCTCACACTGAATATCGATAGAATTGCATGGCAGGTTTGAACCTTGGCTTTGAACTTGTGTAAGTCCATTAGAAGGAGCTACACTGTGTTAATATGAACACATTGTTGTTCCTTTTGTAGAGTCATTTGCAATTGACTTGTATAGCTTATGGATGTAAATTCTTTGAAACAGCCTTGCAACCCAGCGGTAGGCGGACCAGCAAAATCACAACTTGTGCATGAAGTCGATGCTCTTGGTGGGGAAATTGGGAAGATTGCTGATCGGTAAAGTAAAATATTTTGATTGTGCATGCAAATTCATTGCTGAGAAGCTTTAGGAGTAGTCTTCATGCTCATTATGTATCTCATATGTTTTGGTTTGAAAGAAAGTTTGACTCTGAACTGATCTTCGTGAAGCTGATTGGATCGAAACTAATAGTATAATTGAAGGTTAGGTTTGGAACCATAACATTGAATCCTTTAAACATGTGCTCGTTTCAATTTAGGTATGCTCATCATATGATAAATGGGATATCATGAAATCCAAGATATCATGGAATGTGAGGAGAGAGAGTAGATAACTGTCATTGATTATAGGGTGAAGAGAAAATGAGGTGATCTACTGTAGGCTAGGTCTGAGTTTGGGCACGGGGCACCCCTTTTGGTGTTGGTAGGGATGGATCTTTTTACAGTAATTTAGTTTATTATTATATATTTTTAGGATTGGAATGTTGTGCTTTAGCCTGTTGAATTTACCATTATATGTTTTAGTTAATGTAATAAAGATACCAATCGTGTTACTATTATAGGCTTTAAATCAGTCTCTAGATACATCAGTGGTCATCTTTGCCTCTACCCTTTTTGTTGCATCTTATCCTGTGGAACGTAATGAGGTCCTTTATGATAGATTACGTAGGGATAGGGGTTTGTCTGGTAGGGTTATTGAACTTTATCATGGGCGTGTTTTGGTTTGGTGTAGGGTCTCCTTAAGCTAACAGCATCAGTTACGATTGTAAAGAAAAAAATTGGACTGGTAAAGAGTGTTAAGAACAATTGTGCTGTCTAGGGAGATTGGAAAATCATACCAGTAGTATGAATGTATGATTGACCCTAAAGAACAAATTTTAAGTAGTGAAGAATTGTAATGCTAAAAAGAAAATTTAAAACAAGTGTACTAAATACTTGGACCTCATTATAGGTGGATAACATTTTGTTCTTCAAGAGAAATGCTTTCATTATTTTGGTTACTCAAAATTTTCTGCATGTTCATTTGGTTCGTGCTTCTTGCTATTCTTTACTTTAGTAATTATTGTATTGGTTCTTATCATTTTGGCTAGAGATCTAATTTTTTTCCCTTCAAAGGTCTTCTATTGCAACTTGTCCTCACTTGTATTTTTGATGCTTAGGTGCTATTTACAAAAGCGTATTCTAAATACTTCAAGGGGCCCTGCTGTTCGAGCATTGCGTGCACAAACCGATAAACGAGAATATGCTACGCAAATGAAGGAAATAGTAGAGAGGCAAGTGTCAGTTAAATGTTTCTGCTTGATTTTTGCTTTTGTCCATTTTTACTGGAAGTAGTAGAGCTTCTAAATTTTGGCTTTTCCCCTTTGTTTTTCATACAAATAGTCCATGGAAACCTATATCTGTCACATTCCTTTTCAATCTTCTATTTGTGGCTGACTAACTACTTCGTGCTTTGGTTTATGTTCTGTTGCTCTCTCTCTGTCTCTGTTTCTATTTCTCTCTCTCGCTTGCTCCGTCTCTTTTTCTCTCTCATACACGGATTTCAGGGTTATACTGTGTGAGATGAAGGGGTACTACTGTTAAACTCTTGGGATTGAAGGAAAATGAAAAGAAACTTTGGAATAACAGCAAGAATTCCCACCAAACACTGAGGAAATACGACCCGGGTATTGGAAGATGCTATTTGCAGAAACAGACTGTTTGAAGCAAAACTAAAGCAATCTCGTTCACTGATTTAGAGTAATACACGGACAGGGTTATAAGTCAAAGAGAAGAGACTAGAACAGACCATACATTAGATCACCCTCATTAAAGACTACTAGGAACCATACTAGTCAACCACTTTAATGACTGACAGCTAACATAGGAAACTAAACACGGCTGAATGAAAAGCAAAATTCGGGGCTGACAGCTAACATATGAAACTAAACATGACTGAATGAAAAAGAAAATTCGGGAAACAACAAGCAACCTGAGAGAACTTTAGATAATCTAAACAATTTAAGCTCTACATGTGAAATGAGATTCTAGTGGTGCTATCATTAGCATATGTATATCAGCCTTTAATGAGCAAATACTATACTTTTCTGAAACTGAAGATTGACTTCAGTAGTCCAACTCTTTGGCTATCCTTTTCTCAGCGCAAAAGCATTTTTGGTTGGAGTTTTTCTAATTTTAAACTTTTGATTGTTTAGTTGAGTTATTAGCATATGCATATCAGCCTTTAATGAGCAAGTACTATACTTTTCTGAAACTGAAGATTGACCTCATTAGTCCAACTCTTGGGCTATCCTTTTCTCAGCGCAAAAGCATTTTTGGTTGGAGTTTTTCTAATTTTAAACTTTTGATTGTTTAGTTGAGTTATTAGTTTATACATTGCTATGCCATTTTGGTTGTTAAGCTTCACACTTCTTTTCATGTTTCATATCTTTGTTTGCGCTGCTGTTCCTTTCAAACTGTTAACTAGTTTGACCTTTTTTGTTTTACAGCACCCCAAACCTTTTTATTAGGGAGGCGATGGTAACAGATATCTTGTTAGGAAAGAATGACGACATAGAAGGCGTACAAACATTTTTTGGGATGAACTTCTATGCTCCTTCTGTCATCCTCACAACAGGCACATTTATGAGTGGTAAAATTTGGGTTGGTAGAACTTCTATGCCTGCAGGAAGAGCTGGGGAATCAGCTTCACTTGGACTCACTGAGAACTTACAGAGACTTGGATTTGAAACTGATAGATTAAAGACTGGAACTCCAGCACGTGTTGACCGCCGCACTGTTGATTATTCTGGATTGGAACCTCAACATGGTGACGAAGAGGTCCTTCTATTTAATCCCCTATGTAGGTTCAGTTATAGTTTTGCAATACTTGAAAGCATACTTCATAGTGTTGTAAATGCTATACATGCTTGATACAGTAATATGCCATTTTGGTATTTATTCATGTCATATAACTATGCATTCACCTATTTATTGTTGGTTAAGTTAGATAGATTTACAGTGGGTACACTTATCACCTACTTGCCCTTCATAAAGGATGGGCAGTTTAAGTATTTAAGCTCTTTTAAATATGCTCGGTTACTAACTTGAGATAGGAACTGTATGTATAAAATAAGTCTGTTTCCGGGGTAATTTAGTGGCACAACTTGGGGAATACTTGTAGTTCTAAATATAGGGGAGGTTTTCAAGTTTTAGTCTTTATCGACAAGGCATTGTAGGCCTACCGGTTCTCTTCAAGACCACTGTTTTCTTCCTGGAACTCAGGTTCATGTTTCAGGTTATTTATTTATTTATTTATTTGCTGACTTCTTGGAATCAATGACATAGATAGAGATTCTAAAAAAGACATCGATAGAGGATGATAGAGGTTTTGGGCACTGATTGGTCATTAGTTTGAGGTGTAAAGAAATGGCTATTGTTTGTGGTCTGGACACCACAACTCTGTTGAGGAGATCAAACAGAATACCATCAAAAGATATTTCTCATGCTTTTTGCCTTTGTCGGGATGCTGTAAGTAGGTGGTGGGCCATGGGGGAAAACTTGGATTTTGTGGGGATAAGTGTTTGAGATAGATGCTTGGAAGTTCTTGCTGTGCAGATTATGCTTTGTCGGGAAAAATAATGTGGCACACTGTCATTAAAATTAAAATTAAAATTACAATTGTTTCTATTTTTTAAGGGGGGTATAATTTGAAAGTGGGGAAGTTTTGCAACCTTATGCATATCATTTCTTCTTCTTTGTTCATTTATAATTGAAACAAGTTCCCCCTAAGGTGGTTTGAGAATACTTGTGATCAGATTTCAAAAAAAAGATGGAAGAGAACGAAAGAACAAAGAAAAAACCATAGTATCATTGTCCTGAATGGCCTGTGCATGCAGTTTTACCCTTTTACATTACTTTAAACTGTTGTAGGAAGCTTATGCAAGCTGCGTGATTTCATGAATGTGTTTTGAGTAGCTTAGGATGCAGTTTAAGGGTTTGGGAGAAGGCAAGCAAGAATGAAAAATTGTTGGGTGGGGTTAGGAAGAAGTTGCAGGTTGTGGGTTGGTGTTGTTGAAATTTTGGTTTTCTCTTTTGCGAATTATTTTAATATCAGTATTAATTTAGAATGGAAAGCATCCGTGAGGTGGCCCACTTTAGTGTAAGATTGGGGTTCCGAGTATTTTTCTTTTCATATTTGCTGCTATTTCACTACTCGTATTTGCTGTTTCCATCTTATTTTTGGGATTAGCATCTAAAATAGACGGGCTGTTGCTTTGAGAATTTCATTTTAAACGTGAATTGTTGATTAACAGGTTGGGTGGTTTAGTTTCGATCTTGATTTCCATGTTGAAAGGGAACAAATGTGCTGCTATCTAACTCGTACCACGAAGACCACTCACCAACTAATTAGAGAGAACTTGCACGAAACTCCCACATATGGAGGGTGGGTTGAGGCGAAGGGGCCTAGGTATTGTCCTTCAATTGAAGATAAGGTCAGTTGAAAGCCTACTGCAGGAAGACATTGTCTTGGCTGCAATATATGCTGCCAGTGAATTAATCATATATTTTGATACATGAAATGACCTCTTAAAGCTATAACTGCACCGCCAAGTGACTTATTTCTTCTCCAAGTATGGTAACTTTACATAGTTTTGATATTTTCATCTTATCTATATGTATGATGTTACAGCTTGGTTTTGGCAAACATTTGAAAACCCGAGAAAGGACTCCTTAGTAATTGGAAGAAAACTATAATAATCTAAGGGAAAAAGCGCATATCATAGTTACATTAGGTATATATATATATATCAGTCTTTCTCTGCTATGGATGTCCTTATATATATATACATATATATATATATATATATATATATATATAATTGAAATTCACCTCCTTACCCACTTATCCTACTTATTCAATTTAAAAATTGAAAATAAAATGTAAAACAACCAAGTCGCAAGCAGAGTGCTTGTAGTACTTTATATGATGATAATCCACCATTAGGACCGAACGTTTTTGTGGTTTTTACCGTATGACAACTTATCATAATCATGTAATGAAATGTATAAAGTTAAGGCCATATTTCGTCTTGCAAATGTGAATTTGTCATAAAGCTTGATTTTATATGAAGGTTTGCTGTATATCTGCAACCGCTTGTTATGTATGTGTTAATATTTTAGATCCATCCTCTCCTTAAGGAATCAAGTTAGGAAATACTATCCTTAATAGCAGCTTTTTTTTAAAAAAAATTGATGCATTCATAATGCATATAATAGTTGGCAAGTATTCTTTTGATTCGTTCTTTTCTTTATAGTTTTTCTTTTAATGTTTAAAGGACTTCACAATCAGCATTGGTTATGCCATGTTGAATACTTTTCTATTTGGTCCTTTTTCTAAGAGCAGAATGTACTTGTATCTAGTTTTCCACCGTGAGAAATTTTCTTATATGTTATGGCCTTATTTTTTGGCTTTAGATTGTCCGATTTAAGGATAAGGAGTCGCATCAAATTTTTCTTGAACCAGAAGGCCGAAATGTGCCTGAGCTTTATGTGCAGGTATGCCAGCATTCTCATTTCACCTTTAATCCTTTTTCTTTAATTTCTATCAGTTTTATCTTCTCATTTAAGAGAAGATAAAAAGGTAATAGTGACATGAATAGATTATAGATCTCCTCAGTATTTTCTCTTATTATATTATCAATTTATACTGTGGAAGTAGCTCTCTGTGTGCAAAATGGCTTTGGCCTGGCAAAATATACAAATAACTACATCCTGGATTTGCCAAAGCTCTAGCTTGATCTGCTTATAGTACTTGTTGGTCAGATGCTAATTATTCTGGAGTAATAATCTATGTATTAACTTGATGCTTCCATTAAATATTTCCCCCTATGTTTTGTATCCTTGTTGAACAGGGTTTCTCAACTGGCTTACCAGAGAGACTACAATTACCACTCTTGAGGACTTTACCTGGACTTGAAAACTGTTCAATGCTGAGGCCAGCTTATGCAGTAGAGTATGATTACTTGCCTGCTCATCAATGTTCTCGCTCTCTCATGACAAAGAAAATTGGTGGACTTTTCTTCTCTGGTCAAATAAATGGAACTACAGGCTATGAAGAGGCTGCAGCCCAGGTAATCATTTACTGTATCCTTTTTTGTTCAGTGGATACATTGTACACACAATCTATCTTCAGTTTCCAATGTAATGTTCATGAGAAATTTTTGTATCATAGTTTTTAATTTGTAAAATGAAATTTAGGGTTTTGGTACATTCAGCTCTCTTATCTAACAAGTGTCTCGTACTTGTTCATTGTTGAAGGGCATTGTTTCTGGTATTAATGCTGCAAGGCACGCAGATGGTAAGCCCCTCATTGTTCTTGAGAGAGAAAGCAGCTATATAGGCACATTAATTGATGATCTGGTCACCAAGGACCTTCGAGAGCCTTACCGCATGTTAACAAGGTAATGAGTCTCATTATATAATCTATTTTTTTAAATCATTTTTTTATTCATCCATAATTTTTTATGTGGACAACCAAGTACATGGCAACATTCTTCAGTGTTTTCAGCAAGATACCATCCAACATGTATATTGTTGACATTTGTCTAATTTGGTGCAAATGATGCTAAACAATGTGAGTGAAGGGTGTCTGATGGATCTTTTTATAGGATATGAAGAGGGCTTTACAATTGATTTCTTATTATTGCGCTCACATCAGGGCTAATACTATTGGAGATTCGGAAGAGACAACCCACCTTTATATATATATATATATATATAACTTTTCGTTTTTCATTTTTTTTCTTTTTGGACATACAGCTTTCTTACTTGCTCTAGGTTGATGCAAAGCAAGTTGGTTAACCCAGCAACAGTGTCAAACTGCCACTTAGGGCTAGGCAAGGATTACTCCAATCACTGCTTCTTTCAAGGGAAAGCGTTAAGAAGTATCTGAATCTCAAAATACTATTGTAAAACTACTTCAGAACTGAGTTCTTCAGGTCTAGGTTAAAGTGTTAAAGCCCCTTCTAAACATTCCCTAGATTCATCCCCTAGACTCTTCTAAAGACTCCCATCAATAAAGACTCCTACTTCCTAAATTACATTTACTGCCTAACAGCTAGCAAACAACCATTTAATAGACAAAAACAACAACTCCCAAGGGCTGGTAATTACTGCATCATAGGCACTTTCCGATTCAAGGTCATGGAAACTGTCTAGATGTTTAACAACCTTTACTTTCACTGCCTTCTAATAGATTAGTGACCTCCAATTTGATTGTCAGCGATAGCTGAGGGTGTGACTAGCTGTGACTTGATTTTGACAATGGTGGTATTGAAGAAAAACAGAGAAACAAACAAATAATAGTCAGGTTGACGATGAGGGTGGTAGTTTCTCTCAGAAGAGAAAACGAGAAGTGAACTTGAGGTACTGTATGTCAAAATTTAAAACAGTGAGGTATCTTGGCTCTAGAATAAGTTTCAAGAGATAATTTTCCTAGGGTATAGCTTAGGTTTGGTTTCTTGGTTTTATTATTGCAAACAATGTTTGCTTGGTGCGAGATATGCTGTGATGTTAGGGAGGAGAAGCTGGATTATCTCTGGCACAGGTCTCAATTCTTTGCTTGTTATGGGCTTCAAGATTTTCAAACTGCGGGGATAGTTTATTTATTTATTTATTTTGTGCTTTTGTGTTTCTTCTTTGTTTGCTTGTTTTCGGCTGTAACTTGGTTTGCCTGTTTAGTGGATTCATGATCGGCTGTTTTGTAATTTTATTTCCGCATCATGAGTCATGAGGTATCCTAAATTGAAAACTTTGCTACATCATTATTTCATATAATTGTTGACATTGTGTAAGAAATGATAACTTGAACTCTGCTTATCAGCATAATGAAATTTTCATAACAGAAAATAAGTATATGATTTTTATGTAACACTGTTGAGTTTCACCACTATAACATGCATATAAGTGGTTCTTTTACTTTTCCAGCCGCTCTGAACACCGGCTGCTTCTTCGATCCGACAATGCAGATAGCCGTCTGACACCATTGAGCCGTGAAATTGGATTAATAGATGATAGACGTTGGAAACTCTACCAAGACAAGCAAGCTCGAATCTCAGAAGAAAAGAAGCGATTAAAAAGTGTTCGAATATCAGGTATATATTTTAAATTTCATATTTCAAATGATTCAGTAATCAACTACTCTTATGACATCTCTGCATAGACTTTTGTACGTTGACCTCCACTTAATAAAATTATTGAATAATAGAAATATGTGCCCCTCTAGTTTACTTATTCTTTCAATTTGGCCTAATGTCATTTTTTAAATGTACGCCTTCCGATTTTACTTTCTGCTGATGTTCTCTCCTAGGTTTATTATTGCTTCTGCCACTTCTATAGTTTACAACTTGTGTCAATAATTTCTGTTTTTCTTCATTTTTAGTTTTGTTTAGTAGAGTGAACCTGATAAGCATCTAGTGCAATTAAGTGGGATCTGAAATCCAAGTAGTAGAGTTTACGCATAACGTTAGGTCCCGCCTTTTGTGACAATTTTGTGCTCTAGAACATACCCTATAATCTGAACTTCTTAAAAATCACTTAGCATCTTCTGAAACTTTTCATGAAAAGAGAAATTTACAGGACCTTATTGAGCAGAGGGAAGCAAAAACATCTAGGTCTTTTATTGCAAGACAAGCTATATTACTGGATGTTTGTCATACGTTTCTCTTACAAGTAGTTGAACAAAAATTACAATTTATATTAATCAAATTACAATATTGAAAACAAATTTACCATATTTAAGTACTCTATTTACATTAAGTTAAACCAAAATTGCAACATTGAGAACAATTTGTTTGAAAGTTTGTAACAATGTGGTACTGTGGTACTATAATTACGATTACTAGAACAAAATTACAAATAATAGGATTATCACATTGATCACATCTGTAAATGTTGGCATCACACACGGGTAGGTACCGTTGAATTTCCCCTTTTATTGCTTATCAGAACAGCTTGATTTTTTCCTTGGGACACTTCAAGATGCTCATCATAGCAAATAATTTTTTCGGCATGATCATCATGTAGGAGATATAGATAATATCACGACCTCAAAATTACATTTCTTTGCAGAAATGTTTCCGAAAAAGTAGTGCTGGACTTCTGGCCTTTATGGCTCATTCCTCTCAAGTATGACTATAGTCTGGGGGCTTTATGGGATATTACCTGAAACTTTAAGTTTTTTGTTTGTTTTTGTTTTCAGGCGGAGATCTGTCTGCTAATGTCACTAGTCTTTCAAGTCAGCCAGTGAAAGACTTTTCAACTCTGGAGAGTCTTCTTAAGAAACCACATGTAGAATATAAAGTTCTTGACAAGCATGGTTATGGGAATGAATTGCTGTCTAGAGTTGAAAAAGAATGCGTGGAGATTGACATCAAGTATGAGGGCTTCATTGTGCGCCAGCAAAACCAACTCCAACAGGTGAAAGATATTTTGACGCTGTCAATTTTCATAATTAGTACAACCCTGCAATTGATTGATTGGTTACATTGTCATTTTCTTTTGGACAATATACTGGTCACTCATGTCCTCATATTTTCAACTTCAACGGATCACTCCTCATACTTTTCAAATTTCAACCAATTGGTCAATTTCGTCCAAAATGTCTGTTAACTTCCTTAAATGCCCTTAAGTGTTTTTACTCTCTCTCTCTCTTTTCACATAATAAAATCTAGCATATAGAACAATTGTAGATTACATACTGAATAAAAAATGAAAAACCCTAAACCTTTTCAAATTTTGTTGAACAGAAGAATGAAATTCAGAAAAGAAAGAGCATGTTTACTCTCTTAAACCTCAATTCAATTTCTTTTTTCGATCGAAGGACGCAAAGCTTTATTGATAGAGTCAATGGTTACATAAGGAAGCAAAAGTGCAGGATGGCTACAACATATTACTAAATAAAAAGACCACACACACATATATATATATTATATACATATATATATAATATATGTATGTGATCCCACATTTATATTACTTAACATTTTTTTTTCATTTTCTATCGAAACTCATGCTAGATTTTACAAGTATGTAGAGAGAGAAATGAGAAAAAAATGAAAACACCTAAGGACATTTAAGGAAGTTAATAGACATTTTGGATGGAATGGACTAATTGGTCGAAATTTGAGAAGTATGAGGAATGATCAGTTGAAATTGAAAATATGAGGACTAAACTGTCGAAACCCTTAAAGTATGAGGAGTGACCAGTATTTTGTCCTTTTCTTTTTAACTACCTCGACTTATCTTTAGGCATATACGACTGTACATCTCATTTTTCCTACTCATTCTACATAGATGGTCCATCAACAACATAAAAGACTTCCAGAGGACTTGGATTACAATGCGATAACATCATTGTCCCTTGAAGCACGTGAAAAACTCTCAAAGGTGTGTACTGTAATTGATTTTTTTTGACTTGATATACACAAGTCCAGAACTTGGGAAGTATGTGCCTGAACTGGATTTTTGTGATGGTACTTTGCTAGTAGATTTATACTATCAAAATGTAAGGATTGCTAGGGTTCTCTTTCCAATGAGGACTTTTGAATTGACCACTAAAAGAGGACTTTTAAATCAAAGACAGATGACTTTTATATTGAAAAGTAGTATTTTGATACAAGTATAAAACACAGTTTGAACTGTTAATTAAAAAGTCCTCATTAGACTCATGACTGCTAGATGGATAGTTGGAAATGATGCTGAAAGATAGGGGATTTAAACTTCTTATGAAACCTCTTAGTCATCCGTGTAGAAATAAGACTGTTGAGGTTTAGAGAATGCATTGATATGGGACCAAGCAAGATAGGTGCTGGTTCTGAATAGGGGTCAATTTAGATGGGATGAAGTTTGGTGATAAGAAAATCATCTTTGCCTTGCAATGTTTATACATGTGATCAGGGCGACGAAAAATATATTAAATAGAAGAGAGTATAGATGAAGAGGGAGAGCTTATAATGAGGACCTTATAATGGGAACCAAGTGAGGACTATCAAATGAACGGTTGTATGAGAGTTTTTAACTTTATTTGATATATCTAAATTCCAATATGCATTTCATCCAACCGTTCATTTGAAAGTCCTCACTTGATCATCATTATAAGGTCCTCTTTAGAAGCTCCCTCTTGATAAAGATTCCAGACTGTAACACGTAGTATCTTGAAAATTTAAATTTCCTTGGAAGTCATGAATTTTGACACTTGAACTTTCTTCAAAATTGAAAGAGGAAACTAAAAAAACTCTCGACTTGTAATTGAATTATGAAGGATTTCCTTTTCAGAAATCTGAAAAGACAATTACTGGCCTTAGAGACTTCTTGAATCCCTCACAGCTGAAATTATTATCTTGACTGATTAGGTGCTCACTCCTTCCATTTCTTTCGCTCATAAACCTTGAGAAGATTTGACTAGGATGTCCTCAATATGACTCTATCAAGGAGTTGAGATTAGGAAATTACAAGTTGGGTCTTGCAGAACACCTCAAAATAGAGAGAATTTAAGTGATTTAATTGCCAGTTTACTTTCTTGCTCACTCATTGTAAAGAACGACCTCATTTATGATTTATCCCTTCCACACTCTATATGAGTCTAAGATGAAAAGTTTCACCAGTTATCAGACCATATATCTGGTGGCAACATTACTGTGCGAGTATGAACCACACCAGTTTGCTATCTATGTTTAACCTTAATGGTTCAATTAAGGGTTCATCCAGCTTGTGACCACAAACTGGATGTCCTCAGTTTGCAATCTAAGTCCTTTACCCATTTGCATCTTCGGTCAAGTAGATGGTCCTTTTGTCTGAATAACCAACTTTGATTATCGTTTTTGTTGCATCTGCAAAATCATTATTTCATCATTTGTAATCAATATAGCATGCTTTCAGGTGAGACCACAAACAATTGGTCAGGCAAGTAGAATTGGTGGGGTGAATCCTGCTGATATCACTGCTCTCCTCATTATCCTTGAAGCCAATAGGAGAATAGCATACCAAGAGAAGAGGCTCCAATTGTTAAACTCCGTGAAGACAGATACAGATCGACATATATCTGCTGCTTCTTTAAAGGAAACGAACAGCTTGTGATCAAACCTTTGACTGAGAAATGACAATCATATTGCCAAGTACTAATATGTAAGAAACCAATGGAGGAACAAAAGGTTTCGGCAGAAAAGCCAACTTCTAACTTAAGATACATGGTAGTGTGTAACAAACAGAACACATGTTTCGTGGTTAACCCAGCAGCAAATGCAGTGACAAGTTTTTGACAGATTACGGCAATCCTCCAATAGGAATGAAGCAATGCTGTCGTAGTTGACGTCATTTCCTTTTTCTGTACAGTAAATTTCCAACTCTTGAAAGGTTGAACGTTCTGAAAGACGGAGAAGATGAAATCGATTAGGTATGGCTGATGTTGATAGCTGGAATCATGACATCGTGCTATCTATCTGTGATTATTTGACGGTACCTCTAGTGCAAAACATCAGTTAGATACCTGGATTATTATTATTATTATTATTATTATTATTATTATTATTATTATTATTATTATTATTATTTATTTTCCAATCACCATAATTGTTTAGGTGGTTCTATGCATACCTCTTTAATTAGTATTTAGACCCCATTTCACCTTTTTACCATCAATTTTCCAGTTTTACCCATCATTTTTCTATCTTTACCTCCAATTTTCCCTACCTGGACATGAGTTTGAGCAGTTTCCTTAGGCCATCTTTTTTCAATTGAATGGAGAGCTATGATAACAGAATGGACTTGAGATATTTCATTAATTTTTAGCTGAGTAACTAGGATTTAAGCATAAAGGCTATCCAAAACCCCTTCATAATAGACTTGATTAGTCAATCGAGGATAAAACATGTCCAGATTTCCATTTGTCCATGACAGTATCCTAGTAATGTTTTGTCTGTAATTCTAGAACCAACTTGTGTGCATGTCATCTATCTTTTCACATTCAAGATGGAAGCCGTTTTTTTTACCAAGAGCATTTTTTTCTTTTCTTTTTGTAAGAGGGGCAATCTTGGATTTCGAAATATTCAAAAATGATCAAGAAATGTTCAAAAATAATGATTTTTTTTCTTTGGTAGAACGTTAGGGTCGGGTATTTTGAGATACACCTACCTATATTGTATCTCATAAATACAGAACTCGTATCTTATCTATGAGGGAAATATCTTTAATACACGACCGTGTATTTATACAACATAGATTAACGGTTGAGATTAGATGATGCAATATTAATACATGTGTGATCAAAAATATGACTTGTTATGAATAACTAAGATTATAACGTGTATACACACGTCGTACATATAAGAATTTTTCATCTATGAACTTAGTCAAACATACACAACGATTTGGGGCCCAGCTCAGAATCAAAATTAATTTGTTTAGGCTTATTGGGCCTTCGACGGCCCGATTTATAGTAAAGATTTGAGATTTGGAAAAGGAAGAGTGAGGATGGCGATGCAATGTGACTCACGTGCAGCTGCACCCGTTTCCGTTTCTACAGTGACGGAAAGGGCAAGGTTCTGAACGAGGAGGAACACGCTTCTGAGAAAGGTTGGTACCCCCTTGCTTTTTTACAGATCATTGGTGGAACTGTTGTTGTTTTCTACTTCATTCCTTCCATAATTTTCTGGTCCTAATTTGAAAATTACTTGCGCAAGAAAACCTTATTCCAATATAAATTAGAGTCTCCGGTCTGAAACTTTCACCATTTCGACTTAACAAATCTAAGCTCTCTGTAGCCGCCACCAATGTCTTTTTCTTTTCCTTGTCACTTTTGTTTTTTCATTGGCCTCACCGAGCTAAATTCTCTGATGTGGGTGTATTATATTGTTTTTACAGAGCACAGTCGACTTCGGCTTGGGTGTTCAGCTCAGTTTACCTGGACTCCAACACTACAGTTTCTCCGGCTTTAAGCAGACCAGCAGATAAGGTGATTACTGGTTCTTTTGAAGTTAAATTCTAGGTTCTGAGTCTTGCTGTTTCATTTGTATATTTTGATTGAGAAGTATGTGTCTCAGTAAAGGTGGCCCCAAAACCGTATAGCTTCTAATTAACCCATACATGCTAAACCATCAACCCCATTAACGGTAAATAGTAGTTGTGAGACCGACAATCTTCATTGATACAGTATCGGTATCAAATATCATACCCTGCACCATGTATTACTAACTGCATATGAAACCAAGTATCTTTAGTTTATAGTAATCTTTTTTTTTGTTTTTTGTTTTTTCTTTTATAGTTATTTTGCTTACTTTGGCTATTTTGAATTCTGCATTGAATTTGTTTTTATTTGGGACTATATTGCTATCATGCTATGTAGTATGCACTAATGGAAGTTGTAAACTTGCCGGCTTGCGACATTTATATTTGATCATTTGAATATTTTGAAGTTGTGATGTGGTGTTATGTTTGTAAATTTACAAGTTGAGTTGCTCATTTTTAGAGAGAGGTCATGCTAAATTTTTCTAAGTTACTCATATAGTCATATTAAACTATTTTTGAATTTTATATTTATTAATTAAATTGAAAAAAGTAAATCGCCTAATCCCCACCTAGTCCCCGCCTAGGCTGTCCAGACTTTAGGCTATGGGTCACCGCCTGCCTAGCGCCTTTTAGAACATTGATTTTTCGACACACTTAAGGTTTAATTTTGATTACTTTTTAGTACATCGTAAGTGTATCTAACACTTTTACATTAGAACACACAACGCCACATGCGTAGGAGTCTTAACGAAATATTTTTCCGGCACTCCACGTATTTTCGTACAATTTTTACAGTTTAATTTGATGTTTTATTTTCATTTAAATGATTTTTAGAAAATATATTTGGTTTTAACATTATTTTAAGTTTTGGATAAATCGTGGTTGTTGATTTGATCGTGGAATCATGGCCGTCGAAAAACTCTATATAAACACTCCCTCACCCTCACCTTATCTTCATCAAATCTCTCCCTCTCCCTAATCTTCTTTTCCTCCTTTCCTTTTATGTCTCTTTCCTTTTCTTTCACTTTCTTCTTCTGCCCTTCCATTTCGGTCTCTCTGTCTCTTGAGTAGCTCGGAGACGACCCAACAGCTCCCATCCACAGCGCGCGTCCTGCCTTACAGCCATCGCCAGCGGCTTCGCCTCGCCTTGGCCCTCAGCTACGCCGGAGCCATCGTGACCGACGCTCAACAGAGGAGAGAGAAAGCTCGAACTCAGCTCACTCGATCTCGACATTGAACCAGGACCGGAGGCGAGCTATGGAAACTCCAGGTAGCACCAGAAGCTGCCCAAAGCAAGGAGGAGGCCATGAGAGCTTCCCCGGAGGACATTCGCCGGAGTTTGCAACGGTTGACTTCGAGGTATGAAAAACCTCGACTTTTCTCGTGTTTGAAGTCTTCTTGGACTGCCTAGGGTGTGTAGGAGCTAGTTTTACAGGTGAAGTTGCTCGGTTGGGCCTAAAAAGCTTGGTTTCTGACGAACCAGTCTATCAGAGAAGACACGGTAAAAACTTTTGTTTTTATCGCGTCATATTTACCTTTTTACTATTTTACCATGAGGAAAAATTACCAAATTACCCCTGAATGATTTACTTTTAACTTCTATAGATAAATTATAGATAATGAATCCTTGAAATGCATTTACCTGACTATGTCATTTATAACTCACAAATAGACCCGAGAGCGCATCATCGCCGACCTCAGGAGGATCGGAAGTTGGAGCACAGTCATCTGCTTCGTCATATCATGTAGTAGGGGCACGTCCAATGAGTGAGTCGTAACCCTCCAGGGTTGGTGGCTTTTCTTTTATTATATATATAGAGGTATAAGTTGCATTGATTTACTATGTGACCACACGCTTTTATTAGCATCGATGTGTATGTGTGTGTTTTGGATCAAAAAGTAGTACTGTTTTTCTGATTTTCGGTGCTTGGCCTGAGAGTGACGGAACCTAGTGTTTAGACTACGCTTCCCACGATGTCGATGACCGTGAACCTTCAGAGGGGCAATACACTGTTTATAATCTTTTTCTGCTTACGCTCGTCTCGCACAGAGTTAAGCAATCCGTAAGTGCGGCGTGTTACTATGAGTGATCTGTTGAGCATTCGCTATAAATGGACGCTCTTGCTACTATTCATTCTCGAACGCATAGGTAGTTGGCCCCGGTTTGCTTGAGATTTCGGCCACGTGGATCTAGAAAATCCTTCATGTGTGGTTAACGTTCTTTTACTTAAGCTTTGTGTGTGTGACCATACTGCATATGTTTAAATGCCCTAGACGTATACTTATATACGTATATCTACATATATGGTAGTATATGTATGGTAGTATACTTATGTAGTATATCTACATATATGGTAGAGCGCAGCCAGCTGTATTATCATACCGGTAGTAGGGGCACGCCCAATGGGTGAGCCGAAACCCTCTTGGGTCGGTGGCTCTTTCTCTTTACTTATATATATAAAAGTACAGTTGCATTATTTTGAGTTTGACCACACGCTTCTTATAGCAATTGGTGTGCGTGTGTGAGTTTGGATCAAAAAGTAGTACCGTTGTCCTGATTTCCGGTGTTTGGCCTGAGAGTGACAGGACCTAGTATATAGCACTCCCGCGGTGTCGATGACCGTGAACCTCCGGAGGGGCAATGCCCTGTTTATTTTAATTATCCCGCTTACGCTCGTACAGAGTTAAGCGTGGCGTAAGTGCGGTGTGTTGTCAGTTAGGCGTTAGCTGTAAATGGACGCTCTTGCTACTACGCGCACTCGGGCGTATAGGTAGTTGGCCCCGGTTTGCTGTGAAGACAAACCCGGGATTTCGGCCGCGTGGATCCAGAAAGTTCTTTCATGTGTGTTAACATGTTTTACCGAGCCTTGTGTGCGTGGCTATTGCATTTATATTTTCACATGCTCTTTACGTATACTTACGAATACCTACATATATAAGTTATATGTTTTCTCATGGGTTTTAAACCCTGACTTGGTTGGCTTTGGCCCCATTTGGGTTAGCGAGGACGAGTTGCTCACCTCTACATCTTTTCAGGTCTTCAGCACCCATCTCTAGAGGAGCTGGACTAGGAGCTCGTGGAGCGACGTCGGTTATCATGCACTTCCGCTTTCGAGGGCACCTATTCTGGTGTGGACTCCATATCATGTGATTTCCGTATTTGATGTTTTGATAATCTGTTGAATACTTTGAGACATCATTCGGGCTCATTGTCCCGAGACTTTTCCTTGTATTATATTCGTCTCGGGTATTTTCCATTGTTATCTTCCGCTTGTAAAACATTTGTATGCTACTCTGCACATTTGTAATTTCGTATTTGACATTCATATCATTTGTGTGTTGATTATTTTATTCATAGCCTTGTGGTTTCGGTCTGGAGGGTTATTAATACGTCAAATGACGTATTGATTACTCGCTAGATCGGGATTACGGCGGTTACCGTCGTGTTCCGGGGCCGGGATAGTCCCCGGGATGCGACAACGAAAAAGCAGAATTGCCCCTTTTAGGGGAAACAGATTGCATGTGGTTACAGGAAAGAAAACCGTTTATGGTCAGTCTCTGAAGATTTTTAAAGAACCAGTTTTCCAGACAAAAAAATTATTAGCATTCAAGCAAAATATTATCATAGATAACACTCTTTATGCATTCCATGAAGAAAATGAAGATCATCTGCTTGGAACCCTTGAAGTACTTATTGAAGAATTGCATGAAATCCATGCAAAAGAGAAAATTAAGGTAGTATACCTAGAAAATCCATAAAGTGCTAAGATCCCTATGACAATAAAGAAAATGTCTGAATGGTTCAAATTCCATGAGCATCTGGGAAATGGAAAGATGCTTCCACCAACTTTGTCTGCTGTTTCTGGCCCATATTATGGGAGATATCTGGTTAATGTCCAAGCTGAACATCCTCAGAAACAAAAACTATGGTTATTGGAGAATGATTTTGTACATAATCTTTGGACAAAATCGACTGAAGATTTAGAGGGATTCTCTGAATTGATAGTTCAAGCTGTCAAGAACATTAGGCTAGACGGATGTATCATGAGATTAAAACTCATATCAACTCCACTAGAATGGATAATGCTGAAAGAACAAATGAACTATATCTCTCCTTATCATTATGTCAGGATAATTCAAGGTCCGATTAAAGGAGCAAGAAGGATGAGTGGAAATGACAGTTCTAATCACAGCATTCAATGGATGAAATCCATAACAATCATGTGTATCAAAAACATGGTGCGAAGAGATTATGAGTCAAGCCTTCTGGCAAGTGGAGAAAAAATAATGGTTTCCTGCTACAATCATCCTCCATCTGTGAATTGTGATTTTTTTTCTCAGCCATTATGAGGAATGAAGTAGCCTGCCCCCTAGCTACTACAGAATGACTGAAAAAAGTAGAAAAAGAAAAATGATATAGGATTTCTTATCCTTTTCCTTATGATTCAGACTTAGACAGTGAGGAAAAATATGAAAAAGCATCAAAAGAACAAGAGGGCCAAGATTCGTTGGCTGATTATGATTGCCCTGATGAAGAATACTACAATACAGTAAACATGATGGAGAAATGAGCGGTGGCCGACGCATCAAGACAAAAGACTTTTCTTTTGTTAAAATTAGTGGGCTCACATGATAAGAGAAAAGAACGATGGCCGACGCATCAAGACAAAAGACTTTTCTTTTGTTAAAATTAGTGGGCTCACATGATAAGAGAAAGGAACGATGACCGACGCAGCACGACAAAAGACTTTTCTTTTGTTAAAGTTAGTACGTTTTTCTTTTTGCTGCCGACGTTTGAAAACAATGAACTTTACTTTTGCTAAAGTAAAGTTTGATTCCTCTTGTCCCCCACTTTCTCTTAGTTGTACTCAGGATTGAAGTTCGAGTGCTATATAAGAAGCTTCAAGCTTTCGAGAGAATGCATCGAAAAACCTGGAATAGAAGTTGGAAACACTCTCAACCTTCCTCTCGAAGTCAGAAAACCAGAGAAATAGTGTGTGTAAACAGTGTCTCTAGTATAAGAGTGTGAGTATAAGTATTGTGTGAAGATTTCAGACTTTAATCATTCTGTGTGATGTGCTTTTATTACAAGTAAGTATCTTGTGCTTGTAATTATAATTATGAGTAGCTAAACAGCTTATAGCTATTTATCCAAGAGCGAAGCTCTGGGTTCTGTATTTGTAGTTATGTTATGTTAAATAAATTCTAGCGTGCGCCCATAATTCCGTCATAAAAATATTTTTGTTTTCGAATTATTTTACTTTAAGTTGTTAATCTGATATTTTTGCACACTAAAATCTTTGAATCTTTCAATTTAAGACAGCAGTGATTTCACTAGTATAGTAACCATTTAGACAAGAAGTCGTTAGGTGAAGTTTTGACATGTTGAAGACTAGTTTTTAAACTGAAAGATGAATATGTTTTAGGTTGTAGAATATCCTAAATACAATACAAAAAAAGATAATTTTACCATTTTATTCTTAATAGGTATGTCATTAATACTAAAAAAATCTGAGTATCATATTGATTCCTTTAAATTTTATATATTATATTAAAAGTTCTCAAGAGTTCACACTATAGGTTATAGAAACCCTTATGATTATTAGAAATTATAGCAGTACATGACGAATCCACGATGTGAGAGCGTGTATCAACAGAAAATAGTTGTTGTTAATCATAGTAAATGAAACTTGTTCACTAGATTTCCAGGTTCAGAGTTGGCGGTAGTAGTAGCGTGATTGAAATTCATGGACTCTCGGCTGAATGGCTCTGCTCGTCTCATGCTGGTTTCGGATCTTGATTACACTATGGTATGTATCATTTATTTAGCTGCTTCCTTCATTCAACGACCGGGTTTTTCATTTTTGATATTCAGGTAGATCATGATGACCCTCGAAACGCTTCTCTTCTTCGGTTCAATGCTCTATGGGAAGCCCATTATCGCCACGATTCTCTCCTCGTATTTTCAACCGGAAGATCACCTGTGTCTTACAAACCCTTGTGGAATGGGAAGCCCCTGTTGACGCCCGACATTACTATCATGTCTGTCGGAACTGAGATTGTCTATGGTGAGCTTCCCGATGATGGTTGGCAACTCCATCTCAATCATAATTGGGATAGAAACATTGTTGTTGAGGAAACTCTTAAGTTTCCCCAACTCACTCCTCAGGTACTTTTACTTTTATCTTCTTACTTCTAGACCAAACAGATGAGAGCCAACTCTCATTAATGTTTGATCTGCGACTTTGAATTTTAGGCAGAGGCAGAGCAACGACCTCACAAGGTTAGCTTTTATGTGGACAAGGTTGAGGCAACTGAGATGATCAATGTTCTATCACAACGTTTAGCGAAACGTGGGGTCAGTTCATCTCTTGTTTTCTTAAGCATAATGCCTGGAGATTGTCTGATTAAAATGCTTTTGTTACTTGAGTGCATTAAAATGCTGTCAATGTGGTGATACATCTTTCTGATCTGTATATGTGTCTGGTCAGTTAGAGGTGAAGATAATATATAGTAGTGGGATTGCTTTGGACGTGCTACCAAAGGGTGCTGGCAAAGGGCAAGCTCTTGCATATCTGTTAAACAAGTTCAAAATTGATGGCAAACTGCCCTGCAATACACTTGTTTGTGGTGATTCTGGAAATGATGCCGAACTCTTCAGTCTTCCTGAAGTCTATGGTGTCATGGTGTGGAGGTCTTAAAACATTTCTTATTTCATAAAAAAAACTTGTTATATGATTTATAGAAAGCAAATGAATATGCAGGTTGGTAATGCACAGGAAGAATTGTTACACTGGTATACACAAAATGCCAAGAGCAATCATCGCATACTGTATGCAACTGAGAGATGTGCAGCTGGGATCTTACAAGCCATTGGGAATTTTCATTTAGGTCCAAATGTATCTCCAAGAGATATCAAAGACTTCCAAAAGTGCAAAGTAAACATTTTTAGCCCTGCTTATGAAGTGGTAAAGTTCTATCTTTTTTATGAGAAGTGGCGATGTGGGGAGGTAGAGAAATCGGAGCAGTATATGCAGAACTTAAGATCAATCTTTGTAAGTGTCATTCATCTTTCCCTTCTTTTATTGAGGTATTGGAACTCTTCTAGACTCATAAATTCAGGGTTTCTTTGGTCATGTGTCAGGTTGGACTGCTGTGGTAATAGCCGCAGCTGTGCTATTAACTTTTAAAAGTGATTAGTTAAGATAACAATTGTACAGCCAAATGAAAGATAAGAAAGAGCATGTTTGGATTGCGGCTGTTCTATAGCCGCGGCTGTGCTATGATGATTTAAATATGATTAGTTAAGATAATAAGTATACAGCCAATTTAAAAATAAGAAAGGACAGGGCATGTTTGGATTGTTGTTGTTATATGGAAATAGTTGAGAAGCTTATAGGAGAAAGCTAGATAGAAATGATTCGGTCTAGTTTGGATATTATTTTGTACGTCACTGTTTAATAGCTACAGGTTTATGTTGAATCTTCAAATGGCCATTTGTGCTTTGTTTTATGCATTTAGAAATGAGTTTGTTGTTTGATTATTTTAGCATGTAAGAATTTTAAATAAACCCAAATTCTGTTTTATTGATGGATATGAAATTAGGACTGAATCCATCCTACTCCTTACCTAGTACTACCTCTGTCAAGGCTGTATTTGCAGACTTAATTGATTTATTAATCTATTGCATCTTCTAATCCAATCATCACCTTTCCTGAAAGTGTTCCTGCTTAAAGTTTTTGTATCGGTAGTTGAAATCTCTGCTTCCATTGCAGTTACTTGTTGTTTTCCCCATGTAATTCTGGTTTTGCTTTCTCTTTTGAATTACCCTAGCATTCATTGGGTGTCTTTGTCCATCCCTCGGGAGTGGAGCTGCCTCTCCACCAGTGCATAGATGCAATGTTCAGGTTGTATGGAGATGAGCAAGGAAATCAATTTTGGACCTGGGTGGATCGGTTATCCGTGGCTCAAATTGGCTCAGACACATGGCTTGTGAAGTTCTACAAGTGGGAACTGAATGGTATGAAAACCGTTCTGTCACAGTATTGAGATTTGTACAATGAATGGAAATTAATAGTCTAATCTATAAGTCGAAGTAAACTGCAATTTATATTTTACTAGTTACGGTTAATATCTGAGACTAATATTTAAAAGTCCAAATGTAGAACCTATAGTTATCAAAAATTATCCCTGAGAATAAATAGATGATCTGGAAAGTCGTAGTTTATCTGTACATGGCATGAGTTAAGAAGTTAGTCAGGGATCCATGTGTTATGATGCTTACTAAGCTGAAATGGGTTCCCTAAAAATGGAAGTGAAAAAAATCATTTTCAGAAACGCAACTTATTGGGCTCCTCATTTGAGTGTGTGCAAAAGGACTACTATTTTTTTATGTATCAAGGATAATTTTTTCTTAACCCTTTTTTTTTGAGAAGAAACAATTTTTTTTCTTTACCCTATTTGAGTCATTTCCTTGTAACCTCATTGGGAAGTCATCTAAGTAGTGCACTGAATCAGTTACTGACATGATCAATTCAATTTAAGAATTACATAAGCTTTAGATCACTTTCCTTTTCAATAAAAATTCTTTCTTTATCTAGTGTGATTTACGAAATATTTATTTAATTTTGTAGAGAATGAGCGGCAATGCACCTTAACTACAGTCTTAATGAAGTCACAGGTAAATTCTTAAATGTACTCTCTTGTCATAAAATAGCATCATACCCCGTGTTGGCGTACGGTTAACTTATAAAGATCTTAGATCTGACAATAATTTTGTTAATGATTTACTATGATATTCACTAGGTTGAGGTACCAGATACTTTCACTTGGCTGCATATGCATCAGACATGGTTGGATTGTTTTGTAAATGGAAATGCAGAGAGATGGTTGTTCTAGGCTCTTAACAAGGTCTGCAACTATCTCTCACAACTCTGGTTTATCAATATAGCTAATAATTAATATCTGCAATTATCTCTCACAACTCTTCTCGAAAATATCTAACATGGTGAAAATATGCAGCCATTATGGTTGTCCTCCAGATATCAGGTGGCATAACTCATAAGCCTATAAGAGATGCATGTAACTAATCATGCGGTAGTGGAGCGCACGGCAAGCCTTCACTGGACCAGATATGAACCAGGGAGAAACATACCATTTACTCTAGAATGGTGAGGCGTGTTAGTTACTGCATTTCAAAGGTGGTTGAAAATCTTACTTCATGACCTGCAGAACAGTATTAATGTAGATATATAGTTAATTATCACAAATAGATTATTTTTATTGGTCGGATAAGCAACTCAAATACACTACTCCCGTAATTAGCTCTAAAATTTTAAGATACCATTTTGTGTTCTTTCCTGGCTATGCCACTGGTCCTTGACGTGATTACCTTAAACTGCAAAGTAGATGGCTTCTTTGATAATGCGCCATGTCCTATTTGATCCTTCAGAACCAGCTTCAGCATTAAACCAGCTATATCCAAACTTGGTTGGCCTTTCAGCCCTAGCCACAAGTCATTTGCGGCTTTGTCTAGCTGGGTGTCAAGCCATGTAGGAAGACTCGCACTTTCTAACTGATTTTGTGGGTTATACGCTGGAGTTGATTCTAAATATTTGAGAAGTCTTAACGATTAGATGAACCACTAAGGGCTCTAATTAGAATTGGAATTGAGATAAGTATATGAGTATGTCGAGTTATGCTTGTTGCCCCTTGTTATTTACAATTTTGTTACATGTTTTTGATGGTTTTTCGTGCTTGGTTATGTGTGTGGATGATGATCACATATATATATATATATATATATATATATATTTTCGGTATTTTAAATGATAGTAAAACCTTTAAAACCCCCTTTGATCCGATTGTATATGTATGTATATGTGAGTATATATGTTAATAATCTTTGTTTCGTTCACCCTTTGCTTTCCCCGGCTTGAACGATCCCTACTTCTATATGCTACTAACGTCTTTGCAGGGTAATAAATTGTATGTTTAATTTAACCCCGGTTACGCTACAACGTCAATCCCCGCCCACGAGACTTGAACAATTGACCAGTCAGACACTGTTTCCACACAGGTGGAGCCTAAGGAAACTTCCAAACAACAAGATGAGTCGATTGACAAGGCCTCTCACACCATTAAGCACAAGCAGACCTTGATGTTCACCAGACTTACCCTCGACATGGCCAACCACATGCGGCCGTTTTACATTACTACTGAAATTGAGGGAATCCCGGTCAACAAAGTGTTGGACGATACAGAGGCTGTAGTAAACGTCATCACAACCAGAACAATGGGATTGCTGGGTATCGCCAGAACAATGATCCAGGCCACATCCTTGACAGTAAGAAACTTCACTGGGTCGGTCTAGAACATTGGGACTTCTATTCGTGAGGGTTAAAGTGGGCCTTGCATCACGAGTGTACACATTTTCGCAGCAGAGTGCAACGCCTCTTACATCAAGATCTTGATATGAGACCCTGAGCAAGATACAGCGGTAATCGTCAAGGCTGACTCGTGACCTTTCTGGGTGTTTGCTAACTTCAATGATGCTCGTTACTACAACAGTGACTTGGAACCACTCGACGTCTTAGGAGTCGATCAGAAGGGCTGCCCATTCGGGGTTACGGCTTCCAACGTGGCACAATGGGGCCTCACACAGGCTAAGAACGATCTTCAACGTTCTCACACCATTGAGCCTTCTTGAAAAGCTTCACATGAATAGTGCCTCATCCGTAGATGCACAAGAGGTCGACGAATCCCTGTATGAGAATCTATTCTCCTATTGGGCAGAACGTGAGGCCTACAAAAAAGTCACGACTATGGAGTATGTTGACGAAATTGTGGACTACAGTTGACCGACAGACGAAACTATTCAACTGGCCCCGACTACCTTAGATGATACACCACCACGAGTGTGTGGACCTATAGAAAAGGTCGACATTGGATCAGTAAAGTCGACATTGGATCAGCAAAAAAACCGTTGGTCAATTCTATCAACACCAAGTTTAGTACGGATGAACGCACGTCACTCCTTTCTCTCTTACGAGAGTATAAGGACTGCTTTGCCGAAAAGTACGAGGACATGCCAAGGCTAGCCCCAGAGTTGGTCTGCCATAGATAACCAACGTATCCTGACCGGGGCCCAGTCCAGCAGGGCAAGCATTTCATGCGAACCGACACCCAGACCGCCATCAATGAAGAAATCGAGAGCATGCATCGTTCCAGCATTATATGGGTAGCCATGTATAATGAGTGTCTCTCTAATGTGGTGCCGGTACGCAAGAAAAATGGCAAAATGAGGATCTGCATCTATTACCGTGACTTGAATAATACCACGTTTAAAGACATATATCTGATGTCAGTGGTGGACCTCTTGATCGACGGTGCGGCAGTGTAACATCCCGTACCTAAAAGTTACCTTTTCACAGAGGTTTACGAGTTACCGAGGACTTTTAATTGCGATCGGTAATTCGATAAGTTATCGCTCGAGTTAATTTTTGAGTTTTTCTAAACTCTCCAATTACCTGATTTAATGACTCGATGTTGTAGTACGTGTCAACGTGAGTCTCCCGGTATTTTCAGAATATTTTTTGGAGCTTCCGGCTAATTTCTGTGAATTTCTGAAGTCTATGGTAATTTTCAATTACTATTCCGGTAAATAGTTTTTACCATTTAATCTTTTTACTTTTTACCCATTTTAAGCTGGACCGTCAGATCAAGTAGGGTTTTGATCTGAACCGTCCATTTGGGTATAAATACTTGGGGAGGGCGTTGACTCGGGTCAGACCCCCCCTTCGTCACTCTCTCTCTTCGCGTCGTCCTTCTCCCTCTTCAACCTCTGTCTTCACCGATGAGCCGCCGACTGGCCACCACACGTCGGCACACCCCCACCAAACTAATCCTCTTCCTCTCCTCTCCAAAACCCAGCCCTCAAGTTTCATAGACAACCCAATCCGAGGGAGATCGATCCGAGGGCAGCTCCGCCATGTTACGCGGTCTCAGGCGAAAACGACGGCGGCGGTAGCAAGAACTGGTAGGGTATCGTTTATCCTTTCTCCCTCTTCAATTCCATGTTTAGGATTCCATGGATTGAATCCGAATTCAAAAATCTCCTAAACTGACTTTTCTAGGTTGTTGGACGAGGTACTCCGGCGAGTGGTTTTTCGAGTTCTGGGTGTTCTTCGAGCCTCTGTCGATCTGTTGGAGTTCCGGTGAGGCTGCAGGACAGAGGAGAGTGTGCAGCAACAACTGCTGCTATGTTGCTCGAAGTGGAAGTGGCGGTTTGATTGATTGGAGGAGCTGCTGTATACGGTGCAGCAACTAGCTGAGGTGAGGAGCAGCTGCAGTGGTTTGGAGCGGAGGCAGTGGTATCGGGTTCGAGTCTGAGTTTAGGTAGACAGGTGGTGAGTGATGTTTCCGTGTGATCACAGTGTTGTTGTTTAATTTGGTGTTCTGTGACAATTGATTGTTGTTGGAGATTATTCTGATGTTGCTTTGTTGTCTTGTTGTCGAGAACTTGGTGACGAAGAAAACGGGGAGGTTATGGCGAAATTCCGGCAAGTTACCGGGATCCGGTGAAGATTCCGGTGATACGGTAAAACCGGCTGACTGCCGAAAAGGTAGAAATCGAATCCCTGTTAAGCTTTTAGTCGAAAAGTTCGGTTCACCCCTAAGTTGAGTAATTACTGGAAAATTGGACGTAAGTAGGAAGTTTCCATTTTGGGAAACTCCCGATTCTAAGGAACACTTGCCATGTTAGGAAACTTTTTATTTTGGGAAACTTTCCCTTTTTGGAAGGTTACCATTTTTGGGAAGTTTGACCGATAAAAGTAAAAAGGGAAAGGTTAATCTTAGTAACCGGTTAACTGAAGACAACCGGATCTTTAAGTGAGATTCTAGGCAACTCAGAAATCTTAGTCAGAAACCGAGTTGGGTGCTTTAAATATTTGGATAATTTCTTACTGGATATATCGACTCATAACTCGTATTTGGTAATGGTTGATTAGGTGTCCATAGTAATTCCACAAAATTACTATGTGATAACCTATCGTCAATAAAATAGTAAGGAAAGTCGTTACGCTGAGATTATGAAGTCGGAAACTAAACTTCGAGTCGATATTCAGAATTAAGCGTTTTGTTGAAAAAGCTGTTAAAAAGAAAGGAACTTGGTCAACACGTGGTCAAATAGGATTTCCTGGTCAAACTAGGAAAAGACCAAGTCAACTATAGAGAGACTAATTTATTGGTTTATTTGTACAGTCTCTGGATGAACGTGAGACGTGCTCGACTACGCGGTTAGTTCGAGGGTTTCGCTCGAGGAGCTTCCCGAGCAGGAAGAAGGTCGCAATAAGTACTGTGAGTGGACCTTTGTTTTAAATTAAACTGCATGACATAGACTTTATTTGTTTCTCCTTTAATTATGAGATTTCCTCCATTTAATGCTTTACGGTGATTTCGAGATTTAAGGATTTACTATTTTAAAGATAAATGAGCCGGGAAAGAGGTTCCTACCTTTCCCGGGGTTTTAAAGGATTTTCCCGGATTATGGTTTAATGGTTTTCACCGTTTTGGGATTATGGAGGGGGACGTTTTAAAAAGGAGAAATTTGGCTCTTGGATTTAAAGGGTTTTAAAGTAAAGGCAGAGAACCGGTTTTTGGTTCCTGGAAAGGTTTTTAAATCCAATGTATTTGGGGTGAAGTCAGGGAGATTTGACTTGGTTTTCGATTTATTATTCCCACGAGGTTTTACGAGGTTTTACAGGTTTTAAAAGGATTTAAAGGATAAGGATATATATATATATATATATATATATATATATATATATATATATATTTCATGCTAGCATGGACCCTCTCCAGATGGAGCGGGTACCATCTCTGGATTGTAGCAGGTCTGCCCTCTTCGGTGGTAGCTGGTCATTATGACCCTCCCGGATAGAGCAGGTCATGACCCTCTTCGGTGGTAGCTGGTCAAAAGACCCTCCCGAATAGAGCAGGTCAGGACCCTCTCCGATGAGCTGGTCAATGGACCCTCTCGTGGTAGAGCGGGTCGGGTTTTCTCGTGGATGAGGTTAACACCCCACATAATTGTTTATATTTGAGCCAAGGCATTGTTTATGTTTTACTTGCATGCGGATTTTCTTAGAAAAACTTAGAGGGAGAACATTAAAGGAATTAGAGCTTTTAAGTTTTATTTTTGTCCACTCACTCTGACGGTTTTCAATGTTTCTCCCCTGGGCCCTTCGTTTTCAAATGCCCAGTGGTGCAGGGTTCTCGGGCGGAGGTCGTACGCGTACAAGAATCGAGGTATAGTCGATCAATCTGTTGCCGCTTGAAATTCTTTAGGGTAATCTTCTTTGTAGACTGCTCTGACTAACCCAGTTTAGCTAATTAAGTAGGTTAGGGAGCAGGATGTCTTCATGAGTTAGGGGTTGTTGTTAGATACTCATGGAAGTGCTGAATTGGTATGTAGGAAGGGTTGGCCATTTCAAGGGGGTTTCGGTAAGAAGTTCCCTTGAGGTGGTCCCCGCAGGGTTTACTTTGGGTTAAAGGGATTTAACTCGGGGTGGGTCCTGACAATTGGTATCAGAGCATTAGGTTATCGTTTCCTGTTACTACCTCATGTACTTGGTATCACTTAGCGTTTATAGAGTGATGGTCCGACCGCGGCGGATCTATCGGCATTTTATGCTTTGGACGCTTAGTGTTTATTAAGGATATGAGTTAGTACTTTCTGGTTGGTTTATGGACCGAGTGGTCCTATAAACATTTGAATCTTCAAGACTCTTCCTCAGTACGCCGACCTCACAGAGAGCTCCTGTAAGGAACAAGGTAAGCTCGTTACATATTTACTTTTATGAGTTTCCCAATGAGTAGTTGAGATTTGAGTTGGGGATATAACTGGAAACTCACGTTGTATAACGTTGGCTGAGCAGTTGGTGTGAGTGCTCGGTGGTGGAATAGTAAATTCATGCCTAGAAGGCTGCCATGTTTGTTGGCAGGAATGTTGTAGAAACCTAAGGCGAGGCCTTGATGTTCGAGTGATGAGACTCTTAGAAGTGAAGAGTCGTAAGAGTTGATGAAAGAGGTTGCATCTTGCGTTGGAAAAGGAGTTGAAGTCGCCTAGCGCGATTATTCAGAGAAGATGAATATTAAGATTTGACGATTGCCAAGTTTTTTGTCGATTGTCGTCTTTAGTGTGGTTCCAGAGAGACTGGCGAATGTGTCAAAGTAGAATGACTCAAGGATTTAAGTGTAGTCATTTTGGGATCGATGGACTTGTTTCTGGTGACGAGTCCATGATGTGACACTACTGGAGAATGTTAAGGAAGTGAAGGCTGGTTCGGTCACTTGATGTAGTTGGGACAACCACAAAGACTAATAGTTGGGACTACCCCAGATGCTTGCATTGCTGCTATTAGCTACCAGTGGATTCTTAACGCTTCAGCCACCCATGATTGGGGTACAAGCAAGATTTGAATTGTTAGTTAGTCCAAGCGTGATTTTAAATTGTTGGTGGACAATGGTCTTGAGGCCATATATCGTGAAGGTAGAAATTAAATCGTGTCACCTGATCTTGGGGCTCATGTCAACCATAAGGTGAGTTATTCACCTATGGTCAAAGTATTTTAATTAGTACACCTGCGGAGGGGTCTCTAGGTTGGCTGTGTTGAAGTTCGGTGACAGATCAAGTGAGCGTTTTGATTTGTAGCTAAGGGTTTATGGTTTCAAAATTTAAGGAGATGATGGAAGTGACAACAAGTTACCGGGTCATGGACCAGGAGTGCTCGGGGTACTGGAGAGTGATACGAGTCTTGATTGACTTTGTATTATTGTGGTGTAGGAAACCGGTCGTTGTGCAAACAGCACTGCTTCGACGGCTGGAGATGTACATGGGTATACCCCACCGGAGCACGTGTACCCTCCTTTGTTGGGAAGTGGTAAGCTGAAATTTGGGTAGCACATGCTGGTAAGGGATAATTATTTTATGCAGCTGTGTGGTCAAAATGATACATCCATTTATTTCAAGAATGTATTGTGGGAGTCCCATATTTTGAAGACGGAGGCTAAGGACGTTTGTCAATGGTTTTGTGCAAAACGTCAATTAAATGGTCTAACCGTTTAAGAACAGGACGGAAGTGAGTTGTTTGTAGTCGCATCGACTTTCAAGATGGTTAGTTAAATTGTTAAACGTTGTTAGTAGGTGGTTGTTTGCGTGCTGAGTTAAATGCACGGCAGTGGTGAAGTGACAGCAGTGGGGCAAGGTTTACTGAATCGTTGAATAGGAGTGAGAATGTTTGTAGATGGTCAAGCTTCAACCTGCAACCAAAGTTGTCTGTTACGACACTTGGCCACCAAGAGTGATTAGTTATGCTTGTTGGTATGGGAATCTGTGCACTCACTGGTTGTGGTTTAATCTATCATTGTAACCGAAGGTGTACTTAGTCGTGTTTGGGGCTCATAAGTTACACCCACTGCAGTGACAGGAAATATTCTTAATTATGATCGGTGGAATGAGGATTAGATCTGGAATATCAATTATTGATGTTAATTTAATGAAATCCTGAGAGGATTAAGGAATTGTTGGCATTGCTATGGTCATTGGTCATTTGAGTAGTGACCCTAATTGTTATGAATTTTGACCTAGCGGCAGATCTTGGTGCCACGAGTGTAGAGTGGTAGCAAGATTAATCATTAGAGGTGACTCTCGAAATTGTCAACATTTCGGTGAGTATGAAATGCAGTGAAACTGAGGAAAGGGTTTTCTTTGATGACTCAAAAAGTAATAGGAGTCAAGGTTTTGGAAACCAATTTATTACAAGAGTAATAAGGTATGTTGCTAAGTTGAGCAACACTTCATTGGAAATCGTGGAGTGATACAGCACGTTCAGATTAAGTTATGATCTGTGGGGATGTTAACGTATGGCGGTGGATCTTGTAATCTAGGATCTGAAATGGTATTGTGATTTCCGGTGCACGCAGTTATTCTTCCTCTTCAATTAGAATGGTAAGTGATTGTGAATTTTGAATCTAACCAAATAGAGGATGCGGTGGATGGTAAACTTGCAGAGCATGTGGGACAGTGTTGTTAGAAACTGTCTGGTTGTACGAGTTGACTCTGTGATGTTTACGCGCCCAGTGCGGCGATGGTATTCGATGAATTGTGCCTTGATAACTGGATGCTTGGTGATCATGTGGTTAAGTTCGGTGTGAAATTATTTTCTAATGCTTTGATCAGGGGTTACTCTAGGTGTGCACCAGTGGCATTAAATTTTATGTAGATGTCCGATCTGGTTAAATGTCCAAATTGTCGGTTATTACCAGACGGTTTGGTAATGGAGGTATTTATGAAGGAAATATCCTGGTTGAGCGGGTAAGGTTCTGGAATTCTTTTATGGGTAAGTCTATTCCAGATTGTGTTATGGATAATGTTTAATAGACGCACGGTTATGGTTGAAGTGCAAGTTCTGCACTATGCGTCGTTCCAGGATTAGGTAAGAGATAGGGAGGTCGGTGGTACCTCACGTAAGAGTAGTACGGAGATGTATTACCCGTGGTAAAGTACGTTGTAGTTCCACGAGGTGATAATCGAGTTGGCGACTCTAATGATCGGTTTGTTGGTAAAAATCAAGATTTATCCGGTCAGAATAGCTTTGTAGGCAGTGTGAAGCCTGACAATTTGTCTTCATGCGAGGAGTAAGTATTGTTGGATCTCGATGTCAGGAGCTTTTAGATCTCCCTGATTTAAAGGTTATGGTTTTGGTTTTACGCTAAAAGTCATGGCAATTCATGTCCTGTGTGTGCAAGTGGTTTGAGTAATGATAGAGTAAGGGAAGACAATTACTCTACAACAGGACAACTTGACAGAATGGTTTCTAGAAAGCGTAAACCAGATCAGGGAGCCTGGTTCAAATGTGGTGATGGTGTGTGAAACAAAAGTCGTCATGGTTTTCTCGTGGATTTGTTGTCATTAGATTTGACTCCACGTGGTATTGTGTTATCAGAGGATTTAAATCCATTAGTGATATCGAACCTTACTCCTCAGGCGTGGTAATCATTTCCTGCATAGGGAATGTGTGAGCTGATGACTAAGTTTAACGAAAGAATACGAATATTCTTGAAGAAATTTTTACTCGCGACAAGCGAGGGGTTATTGAATCAGAATGTTTATTAGCGGTATTGTGACGACGTCACATGCGATTAGTAAGGACAAATGTTGGTGTTCGTCTGGCTAAACGAGAAGGGTTAGGAGGTTGGTTACTGGTCGAAGTTGTTATGTTATGCGGTTGGATTTTCAAGGATATGGTTTTAATCTGGTTTAGGCAACAGGGAATTGTTGCCAAAGAATGTTTTCAACGCAAAAACAATAGTGATTTTTTTTTCGCGAGGTTTACAGATGGTGGATCAGTGTTAGGCGGTGTCGTATTCCACCTCATGAATGAATGGAATACAGTAAGAATTCGGTGATTCAGTTAATCAATGATTCAAGAGAAAATCATTGTGATCTACGGTAAGACTTTAGAGGCTTTAGTTTTGACCCAAGAAGAGTAGTTGAAGGTGTCGAGTGGTGTAATTGGAATTTCGATGACGAAATTTCATAAGGTGGGGAGATTGTAACATCCCGTACCTAAAAGTTACCTTTTCACAGAGGTTTACGAGTTACCGAGGACTTTTAATTGCGATCGGTAATTCGATAAGTTATCGCTCGAGTTAATTTTCGAGTTTTTCTAAACTCTCCAAATACCTGATTTAATGACTCGATGTTGTAGTACGTGTCAACGTGAGTCTCCCGGTATTTTCAGAATATTTTTCGGAGCTTCCGGCTAATTTCTGTGAATTTCTGAAGTCTATGGTAATTTTCAATTACTATTCCGGTAAATAGTTTTTACCATTTAATCTTTTTACTTTTTACCCATTTTAAGCTGGACCGTCAGATCAAGTAGGGTTTTGATCTGAACCGTCCATTTGGGTATAAATACTTGGGGAGGGCGTTGACTCGGGTCAGACCCCCCCCCCTTCGTCACTCTCTCTCTTCGCGTCGTCCTTCTCCCTCTTCAACCTCTGTCTTCACCGATGAGCCGCCGACTGGCCACCACACGTCGGCGCACCCCCACCAAACTAATCATCTTCTTCTCCTCTCCAAAACCCAGCCCTCAAGTTTCATAGACAACCCAATCCGAGGGAGATCGATTCGAGGGCAGCTCCGCCATGTTACGCGGTCTCAGGCGAAAACGACGGCGGCGGTAGCAAGAACTGGTAGGGTATCGTTTATCCTTTCTCCTTCTTCAATTCCATGTTTGGGATTCCATGGATTGAACCCGAATTCAAAAATCTCCTAAACTGACTTTTCTAGGTTGTTGGACGAGGTACTCCGGCTAGTGGTTTTTCGAGTTCTGGGTGTTGTTCTTCGAGCCTCTGTCGATCTGTTGGAGTTCCGGTGAGGCTGCAAGACAGAGGAGAGTGTGCAGCAACAACTGCTGCTATGTTGCTCGAAGTGGAAGTGGCGGTTTGTGATGAGCGTTTTCACCTCACACATGTAAACACGTGATCAAATCAAACCTCACAACTTTATAACCCTGCAAAATGTCATCGTTAGTACGAATAAGTAGGGATCGTTCAGTCCGGGGATATTGAAGGGTAATCGAAAACAGAAATTGTTAACATAATCAAATAAACATATGGGGGATATAAATGTTTAACATCTAAAGAAACTAAAACTTAACCTAAAACTAATTATTTACAATTGATCAACCACTCTACACTTAACACATAATTCCCTAAACATGTAACAACTCAAACAAAAGAATAGGGCAGCAAATTCAAAAACCGAATTCATAATCCAATTTAGTTCCAATTTAATTAGAGCCTTCGCGGTTATTCTAATCATTCAAGACTTCACAATTATTCAGGATTAACTTCGCGTATAATCCTAAACATAGTACTAATCGGTTTAAAAACACTTCGCGTATAAATTAAACACAAAGAGCACATAAGCACAATAAGTCGAATTGGAGACATGTTAGCAAGTATGGCGTCACCTCATCTCACATCGACATGTAAATTTACAGAATTATTCTAGCTCTTATAAAGAACACAAATTGAACCAACTTCGCGTATGATTCAACTTATATTCAATAAGCATATGAAATCTATACCCAAGGAACAGCCATGGCCAAGGCTGCCCTTGTACATATGATTTGTTGTGTGCACAAACTCTGCAAATAAACCAAACTAAATCATTAATTCAATTAGTAACTACTGCCCTTAAGTCTTAAATTCGAATTTTCACATGCATATATAAAGAATTAAACCAAATAACAATCAAACACATAAGGAAATCCAAAGAATTCATCAAATCACATAAGAACATCGATAGTTTGTTACAAAATTCAGAAATAACATTGAATATAAATACTGAATTTGAAACAAATATAAAGACAACCATGAATCTTAGACTGACTTAAGAGTGGAGATCGATGCTTGGATGCGAGCAACGGCTGTGTTGGTGAAGGAGAGAGGGCGGCTGCCTTGTGATGAGAGGAGGACGAGATGGTGTGGCTGTATGTGAGAGGAAGGAGAGGGGCGGAGCTACTGTATGGGAAGAGGGGAGGACGAGATGTGGAAAGAGGAGAGAGCCGAGCTGCTGCTGCGTTTGTGTGTAAAAAGGTCGACCCCTTTTTGGTTCTCATGTCCTCCTTTTATAGTGTTATGTCACCCCCTTGGAGTTCTCTCATCCCTTGATTTAATCTTGATCCAACGGTCAAGGAAATTACCCAACAAATTAATAAAAACTTGTTAGGAAATTTCCAGAATTTCCTTATGCACAAAGGTGATGAATTCGGCTGCATTTGTAGGCTAGGTTCATTGCTTGTTCTCCACACAAATCAGCCCCTTTAGTTCCTTTCCTTGGTTTGCCGAAAATTAACTCCATTCTTCCAATTTTGGTGCACCATTTAATGTTCTGAAAAGGAAAGGAATAAAATCAGAATAATTTGGCTTTTAGACAAAAGGAATTTAAGGAATTAATTTCATAAATTTCAGATTTGAATTGCAAATTATCTCCCTTAATTTAGACAATGAAAACTTGTCTTAAAAAGCCCTTTTAAATTCGGCAAGAAACCCCATCATTCTCCTTGATTTATGGCGACACAACTTAGTCCTAATCCATGTAGGATTTGACTTCTTTGCTTCATGTGGAATCCCTGTCACAAAAGGAAAGAAAGGTTTCAAAATAAATTAGGAAAGTCAGAATAGGAAAGATTCAAAGATAGTTAGTTTCCCAAATCAAATAAGGAAAGTTTCTCTAATCAAATTAGGAAAGTTGTCCAAAATGAAACAGGTAACTTTTCCCTTTTTCAAAATAGGAAAGTTTCCTAAACTACTTATCCTCGACTTTTGTGACTCATTGAGTTTCCTAGTTGCACCAGGAATCCTTTGATTAGGAATCCGCTCGTTTCCCTCGTTTTAGCCTTATTTCATGTGAACTTGCCTTTATTGACTCTAAAACACAAGACATGTTAGAAATGAAGTTATTAAGGAGATAGCGAAGCTAAATAGGGTAGGAAATACATTAAAAACATAGCATTTTATGCTCTTATCAACTACCCCACACTTATCCTTTGCTAGTCCCTTAGCAAATCTAATTAAAAAAAAACTCTACTATTGCCCCTAAATAATTGTCTCAGAATCTTTAAACACATAGAGTTCAAGTTTAAGCATTCAGATGTAAGCGCACAAATTCCAAGTGTCATAAACATGTTTCATGGTATGAATAAGTAAGAAGTGAAAAGAATAAGAAAATGAGCATGCAAGCATGTTAAGTTACTTTAATCCTCCTTACTAGGCATACTCTCTTCTGTTCACACATGATGTGGCAATATTCACTCAAGTAAATGCAAGAGAAAAGATTGTAAGGCAACAAGTAGCTTGCATATTCCAACAGATAAAAGCACTTGTGAAATTTTTTTCTTGGATAATCTCATTTAACAACTTAGTGCAAGAATGGACCAAAACCATATGCTTAACACTTGAGAAAATCTCCACAGATCATAATTCACCCATTTTAAGAATCATGAAAAGATCTTTTGAAAGGATAATAATGGGGCTTGGCACAAGGTATTCGAATTTAGGATAGTGGTGGCTAAAACGTCACCAAGACTTAATAAAGCTCAATTCTCCTTATGACTTCACTCCATAGGCCGAATTTCATCATGTTGGACCAGTTCTCCATTCTTTCCTTCCCCTTACTTTGTGAAAACGAACAAAGGTCAAATATAACAACGATAGACCTTCAAATCATGTACAAACTCCAAATTCACAGCAAGAACTAAATCCAATCATCACAATTTTTCTTCATTCCGTGCTTTATTCTTCTTTGGTTCGAACACATGTTTGTTCGATTTTTCTTTCTTTTTTTTCACTTAGCACACACGTTTTTACATTCACAATTGGATAAGTTCACCCCACACTTGTTTCACATCATCACTTCATAACACAATTCTGCATCCAAATTAAGCTTTATCAAGTCTCAACGACAAGGGTCAAGATATTTCTGTTCTAAGCAAAGGAATGTGTATGATAGTGATGAAAGAAAGGCTAAATGTAGGCTCAAAGGGGGTTAATACTAAGGAGTCCCACGACGGGCACAAATTGGGCAAATGCTTTATTTGGCTTTGGTGGTATTCCTAATAAGATCTTTCAATCATTTTCAAAATCAAGGCATAGTCATGAATAAAAGTTTCGAAATTCATCAAGAGAAAGTTCTAGCATTCTAGAGTCCATTAAAAAGCTATAGCACATAGTCATTGAATTGCAAAGAATAATGAGATTAAGAAACGAATTTTTGCCGAAAATTTAGTCTCTCATAAAGAAAGTATATAGGCTCAAAAGCTCACATAGGTTGTTATGGAATAAAACCAACTCAAACATACATGCTTTTACATATATCAATCAATATCTCACATATTCATACCAATCACATTATCCATGAAACTCACAATTTAATTCTTATGATTATGCAAAACCATCATCTATGCATTCAAAGACATACTCATCATCAACTTTAGGGGCATAGACTCAAAACAAAACAAAACAAAACACACAAAACAAAACATTTTTATTTGGAACGATTTTTCTGGTTTTTTAGACTCGAAACAAAACAAAACAAAGTAAAAACACACAAAACAAACTAAAAACATGTGAATCATGTAATCCTTACCCCACACTTAGAAAATTACATTGTCCTCAATGTAAACTCGAAAATGGTGTTGTAATTCCTAAGCATATGATAAATTTTACAGTTTCACACATATACAGTTCAACCATAAGAGTATAAGGATTTAGAAAATGCAAACTCTCGGTGATGGCTCCTCCACAGCTATGGTTGAAATGGGTTGCCTCCCATGCAGCGCTTAACTGTTTATAGTCCTTTAGCCTAGACTTTTGACTCCTTTAGTCTTCATCTGCAAAAGCTTCACTTGTGACGAAATTGTTATCCCATTTGTCGGCATGAAGATGCTCATCCTCCCATGGCGAGCCTTGAGAAGTATATGATCTTAGCGAGTTTCCATGGCTCCCATAGCTAAAGTTGGAGTCATTGTCTTCCTCCTCTGCATTGTTATTTCTTGCAAGCTCCTCATCTTCTTCTTGTTCAAGTTCTTGAGCAGCTTCTTCAAACTCGGCATCTCTTGATTTATTTGAGAGGTACTTGGTTTGAGATGCTATTTCTTCTATCCTCTTCTCTATCTTGTTCAATTGTTGCACAAGTTTAGCTTGCTCCTTCTCAATGCTTGCAAACAGCTTCTCCCACTTGTCTTCTTTCTTCTTTTTCTGAATCATTTTGTGGGGAGGGATGAAATAGGAAGATGATTGAGGCGGTGGTGGTGGTGGTGGTGATCTCAAATGTTGGAGCAATAATGGTTGAGGAAAACTTGATGGATTTGGAGCCATCATTCTTGCATTTTCTTCATAAAAGTGGCGTGACATTTCTTCTCTTCTTGTTGAAATTACTTCAATTCTTGCCACATGTTCTCTTCTTAATCTTCTAATGTTGAACACTTGCACAAATTCTTTTTTGCAATCCTCCCAAGTGTTCTCATAGTTCAGCTCCTCTTGGAACCATCTATAAGCTTCTCCTTTCAAACTCCTCATGAAGGCATTAACAGCTACTACTTCAGCATGAATTGGCGCCATTAGTTTGCTAATATCTTCCACATAGGTAAGGTGACTTGCTGCATCCACCTTGCTTGTTCCATCGAAATCTGGGAAGAATTTAAGCACCTTATGCATCTCCTCATGATGTTTGAAAGAGTTGATGATGTCCTTGATCGAAATTTTGTGTGAGGACGACATCTGTTTATTCAAAGGAAAAATTGTTAGTAATCAAGTAATAAAACTACAAAATCCAACTAGTAAACTAATAAAAGTTAAAATTAAGTTAAACATGTTAGTCACAAATAATTAGATTAGTGTAAAATCACACTTAGGTACGGGAACAGAGGACAATGATGTGTCATGGGGCTGAATCGCTACCCAAGTCAATGTCATGTTTAATCCAATATACCTTAATGTGACAAAAACAAAGTTAGAACAAAAACAAACTAATGATCATAAGTTTTATTCCTCCTCAAGTACACATCTAAAATTGCAAACCATTGGTGATCCACAAAGTAAGAGAAAAAATCCTGAAAAGAAATAAACCAAACAATACATTAGCAAAAAGAATTAGACAAGTTAAAATACATTAAATTAAATTAAATTGTTAACACACAGAAAATATTGTTAAGTTAGAACGTTAAGAACAAGTTACGTTAGCAATTGAATTAGTTGACATTTTCATAACTTTACACAATATCGATTCAGAAAACACAGAAATTTCCTAACTAACACTTATGAAACACACACGAAATTTTTGTTAGCAATATGTGACGAATTTACATAAGAGTAAACAAAAAGATGTACAAATACACGAAATACAAACATGTACTCACGAAATCTGATTTCTCCTTAAGTTCTAATTGTTTTTATTCACACAATTTTTAACATTCAAGGTACGTGGAGCAGTGGAGCAAACTGTGCAATGGGCTTGTACAGCCCACGGTTCGGTCTTGCTTTATCCGATATACCTCAAAAGTTAAAAATAACGTTTTCTTTTGAAGTTATGTAAATCTATTTATGCAGAGTTTATCTTGTATATTCTAAAGCATGGCGGACGTGCGGCCTAAGTATGGTCGTCTAGACATAAACTTATTCCGTGTTTTCAGAAGGCTTAGTTTGTGTATTCCAAGTTAATCTAAGGCAAGACTCATTTGTTGGTTACCACGGAGAGCGAACTCCCTATTGACCCCTTCACCGAGAAGGGTTATCAGTCTGTGGACCTCTGAGATCTAATTGCACAAACCTTAGACAATTGTTGGTTATACACGCACCAATATGCGCCTTACTCAGTTGAGAACAAGCATATGTGTTAGACAGTTCTTCAAGTGTTAATAAGAGCCGCCCTCAACTTCATGCGATTACATGAAGGGTTTAGGCTGATATTAACAAAAGAGACTTTACCTATTCCGTTTGCTTTAGAAAACACAAATAAACGCTACACAAATAAATTTTTAACTTCCTAACAATTTAAACTAAGTTACAACATGCATTATAAACACAAAGAAACCAGAATTGAAACTTTACAACTTATACAAAACAGAAACTTTACAATTCACAAATCTACAAAGTTAACACTTCAATAAATGATATTTCTCAACATCCCCGGCAACGGCGCCAGAAATTGATGAGCGTTTTCACCTCACACATGTAAACACGTGATCAAATCAAACCTCACAACTTTATAACCCTGCAAAATGTCATCGTTAGTACGAATAAGTAGGGATCGTTCAGTCCGGGGATATTGAAGGGTAATCGAAAACAGAAATTGTTAACATAATCAAATAAACATATGGGGGATATAAATGTTTAACATCTAAAGAAACTAAAACTTAACCTAAAACTAATTATTTACAATTGATCAACCACTCTACACTTAACACATAATTCCCTAAACATGTAACAACTCAAACAAAAGAATAGGGCAGCAAGTTCAAAAACCGAATTCATAATCCAATTTAGTTCCAATTTAATTAGAGCCTTCGCGGTTATTCTAATCATTCAAGACTTCACAATTATTCAGGATTAACTTCGCGTATAATCCTAAACATAGTACTAATCGGTTTAAAAACACTTCGCGTAGAAATTAAACACAAAGAGCACATAAGCACAATAAGTCGAATTGGAGACATGTTAGCAAGTATGGCGTCACCTCATCTCACATCGACATGTAAATTTACAGAATTATTCTAGCTCTTATAAAGAACACAAATTGAACCAACTTCGCGTATGATTCAACTTATATTCAATAAGCATATGAAATCTATACCCAAGGAACAGCCATGGCCAAGGCTGCCCTTGTACATATGATTTGTTGTGTGCACAAACTCTGCAAATAAACCAAACTAAATCATTAATTCAATTAGTAACTACTGCCCTTAAGTCTTAAATTCGAATTTTCACATGCATATATAAAGAATTAAACCAAATAACAATCAAACACATAAGGAAATCCAAAGAATTCATCAAATCACATAAGAACATCGATAGTTTGTTACAAAATTCAGAAATAACATTGAATATAAATACTGAATTTGAAACAAATATAAAGACAACCATGAATCTTAGACTGACTTAAGAGTGGAGATCGATGCTTGGATGCGAGCAACGGCTGTGTTGGTGAAGGAGAGAGGGCGGCTGCCTTGTGATGAGAGGAGGACGAGATGGTGTGGCTGTATGTGAGAGGAAGGAGAGGGGCGGAGCTACTGTATGGGAAGAGGGGAGGACGAGATGTGGAAAGAGGAGAGAGCCGAGCTGCTGCTGCGTTTGTGTGTAAAAAGGTCGACCCCTTTTTGGTTCTCATGTCCTCCTTTTATAGTGTTATGTCACCCCCTTGGAGTTCTCTCATCCCTTGATTTAATCTTGATCCAACGGTCAAGGAAATTACCCAACAAATTAATAAAAACTTGTTAGGAAATTTCCAGAATTTCCTTATGCACAAAGGTGATGAATTCGGCTGCATTTGTAGGCTAGGTTCATTGCTTGTTCTCCACACAAATCAGCCCCTTTAGTTCCTTTCCTTGGTTTGCCGAAAATTAACTCCATTCTTCCAATTTTGGTGCACCATTTAATGTTCTGAAAAGGAAAGGAATAAAATCAGAATAATTTGGCTTTTAGACAAAAGGAATTTAAGGAATTAATTTCATAAATTTCAGATTTGAATTGCAAATTATCTCCCTTAATTTAGACAATGAAAACTTGTCTTAAAAAGCCCTTTTAAATTCGGCAAGAAACCCCATCATTCTCCTTGATTTATGGCGACACAACTTAGTCCTAATCCATGTAGGATTTGACTTCTTTGCTTCATGTGGAATCCCTGTCACAAAAGGAAAGAAAGGTTTCAAAATAAATTAGGAAAGTCAGAATAGGAAAGATTCAAAGATAGTTAGTTTCCCAAATCAAATAAGGAAAGTTTCTCTAATCAAATTAGGAAAGTTGTCCAAAATGAAACAGGTAACTTTTCCCTTTTTCAAAATAGGAAAGTTTCCTAAACTACTTATCCTCGACTTTTGTGACTCATTGAGTTTCCTAGTTGCACCAGGAATCCTTTGATTAGGAATCCGCTCGTTTCCCTCGTTTTAGCCTTATTTCATGTGAACCTGCCTTTATTGACTCTAAAACACAAGACATGTTAGAAATGAAGTTATTAAGGAGATAGCGAAGCTAAATAGGGTAGGAAATACATTAAAAACATAGCATTTTATGCTCTTATCAGTTTGATTAATTGGAGGAGCTGCTGTATACGGTGCAGCAACTAGCTGAGGTGAGGAGCAGCTGCAGTGGTTTGGAGCGGAGGCAGTGGTATCGGGTTCGAGTCTGAGTTTAGGTAGACAGGTGGTGAGTGATGTTTCCGTGTGATCACAGTGTTGTTGTTTAATTTGGTGTTCTGTGACAATTGATTGTTGTTGGAGATTATTCTGATGTTGCTTTGTTGTCTTGTTGTCGAGAACTTGGTGACGAAGAAAACGGGGAGGTTATGGCGAAATTCCGGCAAGTTACCGGGATCCGGTGAAGATTCCGGTGATACGGTAAAACCGGCTGACTGCCGAAAAGGTAGAAATCGAATCCCTGTTAAGCTTTTAGTCGAAAAGTTCGGTTCACCCCTAAGTTGAGTAATTACTGGAAAATTGGACGTAAGTAGGAAGTTTCCATTTTGGGAAACTCCCGATTCTAAGGAACACTTGCCATGTTAGGAAACTTTTTATTTTGGGAAACTTTCCCTTTTTGGAAGGTTACCATTTTTGGGAAGTTTGACCGATAAAAGTAAAAAGGGAAAGGTTAATCTTAGTAACCGGTTAACTGAAGACAACCGGATCTTTAAGTGAGATTCTAGGCAACTCAGAAATCTTAGTCAGAAACCGAGTTGGGTGCTTTAAATATTTGGATAATTTCTTACTGGATATATCGACTCATAACTCGTATTTGGTAATGGTTGATTAGGTGTCCATAGTAATTCCACAAAATTACTATGTGATAACCTATCGTCAATAAAATAGTAAGGAAAGTCGTTACGCTGAGATTATGAAGTCGGAAACTAAACTTCGAGTCGATATTCAGAATTAAGCGTTTTGTTGAAAAAGCTGTTAAAAAGAAAGGAACTTGGTCAACACGTGGTCAAATAGGATTTCCTGGTCAAACTAGGAAAAGACCAAGTCAACTATAGAGAGACTAATTTATTGGTTTATTTGTACAGTCTCTGGATGAACGTGAGACGTGCTCGACTACGCGGTTAGTTCGAGGGTTTCGCTCGAGGAGCTTCCCGAGCAGGAAGAAGGTCGCAATAAGTACTGTGAGTGGACCTTTGTTTTAAATTAAACTGCATGACATAGACTTTATTTGTTTCTCCTTTAATTATGAGATTTCCTCCATTTAATGCTTTACGGTGATTTCGAGATTTAAGGATTTACTATTTTAAAGATAAATGAGCCGGGAAAGAGGTTCCTACCTTTCCCGGGGTTTTAAAGGATTTTCCCGGATTATGGTTTAATGGTTTTCACCGTTTTGGGATTATGGAGGGGGACGTTTTAAAAAGGAGAAATTTGGCTCTTGGATTTAAAGGGTTTTAAAGTAAAGGCAGAGAACCGGTTTTTGGTTCCTGGAAAGGTTTTTAAATCCAATGTATTTGGGGTGAAGTCAGGGAGATTTGACTTGGTTTTCGATTTATTATTCCCACGAGGTTTTACGAGGTTTTACAGGTTTTAAAAGGATTTAAAGGATAAGGATATATATATATATATATATATATATATATATATATTTCATGCTAGCATGGACCCTCTCCAGATGGAGCGGGTACCATCTCTGGATTGTAGCAGGTCTGCCCTCTTCGGTGGTAGCTGGTCATTATGACCCTCCCGGATAGAGCAGGTCATGACCCTCTTCGGTGGTAGCTGGTCAAAAGACCCTCCCGAATAGAGCAGGTCAGGACCCTCTCCGATGAGCTGGTCAATGGACCCTCTCGTGGTAGAGCGGGTCGGGTTTTCTCGTGGATGAGGTTAACACCCCACATAATTGTTTATATTTGAGCCAAGGCATTGTTTATGTTTTACTTGGATGCGGATTTTCTTAGAAAAACTTAGAGGGAGAATATTAAAGGAATTAGAGCTTTTAAGTTTTATTTTTGTCCACTCACCCTGACGGTTTTCAATGTTTCTCCCCTGGGCCCTTCGTTTTCAAATGCCCAGTGGTGCAGGGTTCTCGGGCGGAGGTCGTGCGCGTACAAGAGTCGAGGTATAGTCGATCAATCCGTTGCCGCTTGAAATTCTTTAAGGTAATCTTCTTTGTAGACTGCTCTGACTAACCCAGTTTAGCTAATTAAGTAGGTTAGGGAGCAGGATGCCTTCATGAGTTAGGGGTTGTTGTTAGATACTCATGGAAGTGCTGAATTGGTATGTAGGAAGGGTTGGCCATTTTAAAGGGGTTTCGGTAAGAAGTTCCCTTGAGGTGGTCCCCGCAGGGTTTACTTCGGGTTAAAGGGATTTAACTCGGGGTGGGTCTTGACAGACAGGACACAAGGTGTTATCTTTCATGGATGGTATGATAGGTTATCATCAGATACCGATGGCTTTCGAGGACCAATACAAGATGATGTTCTAGTGCTCGGGTTTTGTCAGCGCCTTTGTCTACGTCGTTATTGATAAGTGGTAGAAAATGTATATATGCCCCTGTCATTACTCACCTATTTAGTGTTTTATTGACCTAAATTGATTTAGTTACTCCTAATTTCTGATTTAATAGGGTTGATATTGGATGATGTACAACAGTTAAAAGCCCAAACTGAAGGTGGACATGGTGTCTTTGGTCTAATTGGTGACAAGCTTAATTAACTTAAGGGAAAGCCAAGCACGTGACCTACCACCCTTCTAATTGAAGATATTCATCTCCTGCCTTACAGAACCCAGTTCGACCTTCCAAAATCTTCTCAAGGAAATAAACTTCTAATTAAAAGGTGAATAGATGACGGCAGAACATACATGAAGAGCCCAAATTCTATCATCTCCACCAAGTCTTCACAAAGGAAGGTCGACCAGGAGTTGGTCTTGTTCATGAATTCAAGGAATCAACCCGTTGCAGGAAATTTGTGATATCCCTTCGACGTATTTTGTTCTGTCAAGAATTAACTTGTTGGGAATATGAGAGGGTTTTCAAGCATATTGAGGGGTCCTCTCGGCTACTTCACTTCCCCTCCTCTTCTTCTGGGCTTCACTTTCTCTCTTTCTGGCCACCTATGTACTCTCTAAAAAATCCTATTTTTTTTTTCAATTACTATTATGAAGAACTAAGATTGGGGTGAAACCTTGAATTATGTACCTTCTCAAGTAAACTTTTTTTCCCTAGTTTTAAGGCATAAATCATGTATCCAAAAGACTACTTCATTTTACGTACTCAGACATTCTTATGCTTTTGTTCATCAAAACCTTATTCATAGAGCCTATAAAAGGTGAGTCTCTGCAGTAGAAGCACCGTCAAGCATATATCATCCTCCAAAACTCCAAGCAAAACCAAAACAACTACATTCCTCATGCTCCTAAACCTACACGCCTTCAATCATCAAGCCTTCCTAGTTAACCATCTTCCCAAACAGCCATCCTTAACTCATATTCTCTAGAAATCATTTACCAAGCAAAACCCATAATTCTCTCACCGCAGTGTGTTTCTAGCTCGCACATCATGCTTCACGTTGTCAAGCCCTATTTAATTTCAATGTCACCTGAATCACAATCGACTTTCTCCCATTATTAGGTTGATTTCATCCTAATCGCAATATTAATCAAAATAACCCTTCACATTTGACGACTCTGTCGGGGACTAGGTTGTGATTCAGATATTTTGATCATCATACAGTTCTTCAGTTCAACCATGCTCATATTTGTTAGATGCAAGTGGCACAGGGTTGCTGCCTCCATCAACAAGATACCACAATAGTGAATGTTTTCCTTTCTACTGTTTCATCTACATATAGCCCTCAAAATTCCTTCTTTCGATTTGTAGTGGTCATAAATCACTTCCCGCAGTGGCATAATCTCCATAGCAAAGAAATGAAGTTTTCATTGTCAAAGTAAAGCTTTTATCATAAATATTTGCTGCACCTTTTCTCAAATTTGCTGCACCTTTTCTCAAATTTGATGCACCTTTTCTCCCTAAGTGACCATATCATCTTACCAGGAGTTGCCTTCTTCTCCCTTAAAGCATTGACACATGTTTTCCAATCTCTCTATCACACCTTGTTCCATGTTTTGTGTCATCAAGTCTCTATCACTACAATAACTAGTTGTCATCATAGCTAGGTAAGCTTCTCAAGTAAACTTCTTTTTCCTAGTTTTAAGGCTGAAATCATGTATCCAAAAGACTACTTCATTTTACCCAGACATTCTTGTGCTTTTGTTCATCAAAACCTTATCCATAGAGCCTATAAAAGGTGAGTCCCTGCAGTAGAAGCATCATCAAGCATATATGATCCTCCAAAACTCCAAACAAAACCAGAAACAACTACATTCCTCAAGCTCCTAAACCTCCATGCCTTCAATCATCAAACCTTGCCTAGTCAACCATCTTCCCAAACATCCATCCTTAACTCATATTCTTCAGAAATCATTTACCCAGCAAAACCCTAAATTCTCTCACCGTAGTGCGTTTCTAGCTCCAACATCATGTTTCACGCTGTCAAGCCCTATTTAATTTCCAAGTCGTCTGAATCACAAATGAATTTCTCCCATCATTAGGTTGAATTCGTCCTAGTCACAATATTAATCAAAAGAACCTTTCAAAACATATACCTAATATCCTCATACAGCCTATTATCAAACCCTGACCAGCTCGCGGTTGGGCCTTGGACTTCATTGGCATTGTCCACCCATATTCTTCTGAGCAACATAAGTTTATCCTTGTCACCACACATTTATTCACCAAGTGGGTAGAGACAGAGCCACTTAATGTGGCATCGGCAAGTGAGGTACATAGCTTCATCTTTCACAATATCATCTCCCGCTTTGGCATACCGGAGTGTCTTGTCACAGACAGGGGCAGCCTTTATGGAGGATTTAGTTACCTTTCTCGACGTATATAGGATCTCCCTTCTCCACTTGACTCATTATGCCCAGTCTAACGGACAGGCTGAGGCCAGTAACAAGGTTATTCTAAATATCTTACAGAAAATGTTGGATATCAATCCGCGCATTTGGCATGAGGAATTATATCACATGTTGTAGGCATACACGATCTCTAAGAGAGGCCCTACCGACATCACTCCATATGCACTAATGTATGGCCATGCTGTTGTTTTAACTTGGAAGTTAACATCGCTTCTCTGCAAGTTCAGAAGCAAACACCAGTTATTAAGCGATGATTACGTCCAAGCAAAATGTGGTAGGAGCAAAAGGACCTTGATGAGAAGTGAGTCACGACACTCAATAATTTGGTCTTGGAGAAGCAGCGGATTTCACGTTCCTATGATAAACTTACAAAGGGTTCTAGCTTTGCTGCTTTGCTTAAGGGCAAACAATATGGCGCACAATCCTACCATTCAGAGATATATTGTTGAAGGGCGCGGCATGTGGTCCCAATGTTAGGAATGACTTTTTGTTGTTCACTGCATTCTATCTAAGGACGCCTATCACTTAAGGGACTTAGACAGCAAGATTCATCGTAACCCCATCAATGAGCGCTATTTAAAGAAATACGACCCTAGCATATGGGAGTGGTCAGAACCGCCTCCATCCCTGCCTACACCAGCAAACTCTTCAATTGGTATGACCCGGCCGCGCTATTTCCTTCTTTGCCGCCTCATACTAGGGGCAACATAAGTGCAATGGTTAAACCACAGGTTGACAGGTGTTCAAGACATGTAGAGTTAGGACATTCATATAAACACGATGTAAACGTACTGGACTATAAAGTTTAGTACTAGGTTTGGGCCTACACCAGAGGCCTAAAAAACATAATTACACAATCATCTGGCAAGATACATAATATCAATAAATATTAGTGTCTTGGAAACGGTGTTTACATAATTAGAATTTTCCTATATTTTTCCTATTTCTCATTTCGGATACAAAACGGCTTTGTGGCTGAGAACAAAAGAGCAAAATACATGCAAATAACAGTTCTTTGTTTCAACACAAAAATAAGTTCCAAAAATCCGGATCTTTCCTTAAAAATGGAAAAGCCACTTCTAGCTTTTTTGAAGAAATAAAAAAAGAGCCAACAGGTACTCCGCCACATAGTAAGGACCGGTTCGTTGCCCAACAAGGCCGAGACAGTGTGTAACACCCCGTCCTGAAATTAACATTTTTACCGGGATGAGGCGAGTTACAGAGAATGGTAACCGCACTGTTAATTGTCCCCGAATTAATATTGAGATATTCTCGGTTCTGGGGGAAAATAGAATTAATGTCCCGAGGGGTAGATTATGTTATTACGAGTTCCCCGGTATGTCCGGAAGATTTTTCGGAGCTACGAGTTGTTAGTTACAAATTTATCATATTTACGGAAGTAACAAATGTTAAATTACTTTACCGTAGAAAAAGAAGACTTTGCGTTAAGTCGAGAATTTGAGAGACTTTCTTCGGGAAAGATGTGGAGGACGTTAATACGCCTCGCCTTGAGCGTCAGGGTTGCGGCGTTGCGCGACGTAGAGAAGCCATATTTTTAGATACAAATATGAAGGGAAGGAATCATGAAACAGTTAAGAAGATTACCTCTTATGGGCTATCTTCCTGGATGACGACGCTAGTCGAGTGGCGCGGCGGTTCGCGCTGATCAACGGAAGAAATGGCGACGTTTCTTGTTCCGATTGGCGGCGGCGGATGATGTTTTGCTTTGCCTCACTCAAAGTAGGGTAGAGGCAGGAGAACACATTGGTGAAGAAAATCTCATCCATAGTCTGCTAGGCATTGTCAGATAGCGATCGCCACTTGACAGGATACTCGGGGTCAGTGCCAAAGGAGGGCTTGATTTCCAAGAAAGCTGAGGTAAGCGGGAAAAGGCAGTTTAGGGGTGAGGTGATCCACATCACTGGTTTGCCGTCGTAAGGTGTACTTATTAATTGAATACCTTAGCTAAAACCGAGTTGACGCGCGAAGTAGTGCGGCACATAGAGTTTGAACCCGTCATCCAGGTCGAGAAGCCGAAGGTCAATACATGAGATGACCTGGGAGAAAGCATCAATGATGTCATTGCCAAATTTAGGGTGAGGATGAAACCTGCGATGGATGATCACCGAATGACAACGGCGCGCCACAAGATTAATAGTAGGCGGCGACTCGAGCTGGTTGTACAAGATGGCGAGGCTGGCATGGAAAGTAGGAGGGGCTCAACCTGGAATATTCTAGTTCACGTTGAAGTCCAATAAGGCCTACTCTGCTTGGATCATGGGCGGAGAGCGGCGAAACTGCGTGAAGTAGATTTGCAGCTAGAGGTCCAACACCCATAGCGAGCCGGGCATAATCTGAAACTGGTTCAGGGACAGACTCTGAAAGGCCCAGTACAGCGCCGCGAGGATACGTTACCCTAAACCAACTAAAACGCCATTATAAAGCGCTTCGGCTAGTTTAGTCCACTTGTCCGTAGGTTTGTGGGCTCCATAACAGAAAACAAATTTATTTAACCGATACTCCAAGAAAGCAATACCTCGTTCGTGTTGGGGGGCGCTGTGGATGAAGAGTCTCTACCATGCTTGGAACGAGGACTTCAGCGGTTTGTGGATCCGTAGGTTACTGCGATGCTCAAAAATAGTGTCAGAAAAGTCCCTAAGGGTGTAGGGCCGAGCGTGGATCGGAAGTCCGATGATGGCCAAAACATCTAGAAGCGTGATGCTTATCTGGTCGAAGGGGAAGATAAGAGTATTGGTAGCAGTGTTCCATAGGCATGCTACGGTGGAGAAAGGCGTCCGGTCAACTGTTGGAGGTAAGGAAAAACTCAGGGTGATAGCCTCCGCGATGCCCACTACCTCCCAAATGGGTTAGTCGGTGAGGAGCTGAGCCTCGCACCATGCACGATCCTCATCGGTGACGCCTGACTATTCATCGAATTTAGATGTTGGTATGAGACTGTGGAGAAGCCCAAAAGGAGAAGTTTCCGGCGTCTAGGCGGTGTGCAAGGATAGGGCGGTGCACCGATTCGGCGTAGTTGTTCAGCACAATGGGCGACATCGGCTGGGTCAGGGACGGTCCGAGGATAGCGTCACTGTTCTCTAGGAAAAGTATGTATCCTAGGCGTAGCGGGTTGCCGGACAAGAAGCGTTCGAATTTGGTGGACCAGCTGATTGCGGTGATGATGTTGAGGTTCGAACCTCGAACTGAATTTCTCGCTAGAGCCATGGTGGTATGCTTTGGGAGAGAAGTCAGCGGAAAGGAGGCGAAGGAGGAGGAAAAAGATTAGAGGTGATAATGACAGGAGTCTTGTCGCTTTTTATAAGCTTGAGGCTCGCATTTTCGAGCATTCATCAACTCGAAGGTGACGCAGAGACATACAGTCGTTCGAAGCAAAGTCAGGTGCTGCGCAACATTTTCTCTTTCCACATCCGTACGGTGACACACCCCGCAACAGCTTTTTTATTTTCCTGCATTTTACTTTTTTGTAATTTAAATTTCAACATTTGTATTACTTCTCTCTAGCCGGAAGTAAGGACAAAACATGAAAGATCCTAATTAATTCCGTAGAAAGTCAAAATAAAAAAAAAGCAGCAGCGGTCATCTTGGAATCTGGGCTGACTGAGCTGTGCTCCTCATGTTCTCTACATATTTTTTTCTTTTTTTTATATTTAGACGGAAGGACAAAACGGTGTCGTTTTTTCGGAGTCTTTTTATCATCAAACCCTCCCGAGAAAAGAACAGTTTTGCCAGAAAAAAAATAAAATTAAATCTGGCACTCTGGAAGTCTCTCTCCGGCTTGGCTGCGGCACCAGTCTCTCTCTCGGACTCTTTGGATTTGGGTAAGTTTTCCGATTTGAAATTTAGCATTACTGGGCTACTAGTATGTGACGATTTGATTCATGCAAATTGTCTTGCTATTGAGTTAAGATTTGAATCTCTAATACCTTGTTGGTTGTGCGTTTCTGGGTTAGATAGCTATTGCTTGCATCATCCAATAATGATTTGTTGACGTTTCCTCCTGTTGCATTTCTGCTTTTTAATTTTTCGTATTCAAGCTAGCACTTGTTCTTGCTTCACTTTCTTTCATTCTCCTCCCAAACAAAATGATGTTTTATACCTAGCTAGTACAGTTAAGGCAGTTCACAACAAAAACACCAAATAACAGTTATCAAACTATTAATTGAATTGTTTGTGGGGCTTTGATACCAATAGCATGCAAGAAATATATACTACAAATCTCCTCTATATATCATTTCATCCCTGATTCTTATTATGTACATTGAAATGTTATAATAGCCTGGACTCGAGCAACTGAGGGTTGTACCTCTGCTTTCTAGTTTGTAGGTGAAACACAAGTTTTCTTGGATTAACTCAGGGGAAGCAAAGATGTCGTTCATGAAAGGAGATTTACTTACGAAAACCAGAAAGCTGGTCAAGGGCTTGGCCAAGGCTGAGCCTGTTTGGTACAAAGCCATGGAACAGTTTGTCCTTCTTTCTATCATTCCTTCACTTTTCTTTCATACTTGAAACTCTTCACCGTTATGTGATTAATTTGATGTTTTGTAATTTTCAGAGCACCGCCTCCAACATTTCCTCGTGCTGATGCAATTCAGAGGATCACACTCCCAGAGGATGTTTACGTAAACAAGTTCTTTAAGAAGTATCCAGATTCCAAATATGAAGACCCAATCAAGTATAGTTTTTCCCTTTTTATTTTTGTTTACAAAGATGTCTTCTCTCCATTTCATGAACTGGTACCCTATTTGAGTATATGAATTGTGTCCTCTGTGGATGATTGGTGTGAGTGGTAATTCAGAAATCAATTCTCACATTAACCTGACTCAGGCATTATGTTTGAACAGGTTTTCTGCTTTTGATCATCCTCCAGCCCGTATATTTGGTCTTCGGGTACTTGAGTTGAAGGATCAGGGAGTCTCTGAACAGCAAGCAATGGCGGTAGCTGATGTATGTATATGTATTTCCTATCCTTAAATATATTCTCCTTTTAGTACCTTCTGACTGTTGTTTCTTCTAGATGGAATACCGAGCAGAGAAGAAGGCAAAGAAGAAGGCATATGCTGCATTGAAGCAAATTGCACGTCAACATGGAAAGAAGCCTCCTCCCAACCCATATCCCAGTGCTCTCAAGGAGATACAAGCTATGGAGAAAAAGCATGTTTATGACCGTTTTCACAATCCGAGGATTCGCCAGATTTTAAGGAAACTGCAAGATGAAAAAGCAATGGAGGATCAGGACAGAATGAGAGGGGGTTGGGGTGGCGGTGGGGGTCAGGGTGGTGGTGGCAGTGGGGGTCAGGGTGGTGGTGGTTGGGGTGGTGGCGGTGGTCGTGGTGGTGGTGCTAGTGGCGGTGGTGGTTGGGGTGACAGTGGTGCTGGTGGTGGCGGTTGGGGTGGCCGAGGCGGTGTGGCTGGCAGGCATTAGTGCTAATGGGGTGTCTGGTAACATTTGAAGCGTCATCAGTTGAGATCATTTTGGTCAGTTAGCCTCCTTGGTTTTGTTAGTTCATGAGATTTCTTTCTAAGAAATTTTTATTTTCTTTTCAGTATTTGCCCTTGCATGATTCACCATGCTGTAGCATTGTTGGTTTACATGCTTACTTGCTTTGAAGTAACAAAAGGAAATGTGGATCTCATAGATTGCTGGTTTCAGCAAGCGTTTAGAAGATTATGGGATTTTCTGCAAGATTAAATGGTCAACAAGCCACTCTTGCAACAGACCTATAATAGTATATGTCTTGATTATGTGATTTGGGTACTATCTTAGGCAATCAACATAATTCTTCATATATGAACTTTTGGAAATAAAAGGTTCCGGTCATCAATTTTAACCTTTTTCTCATGTTCTGCTGAAACTTCGGAAAGTATTTCTTCATAATGTCCACGAACTGTTGCTCCTGGAGTAGCTAAATAAGGCTTCACCGATCTTATTACTATAGAGTCAAGGTGAATGACTCATTATTTCGATGAACCATTTATTCGGACAGAAGAAGATTATGTAAACACTTGCTCGAAATATCACGTATCATATTCCATTGTGGAAGACACCAATTTTTCATCTCTTTTTATATGTATAGGACACAATTGCACTTTACATCTTTATGAGCTTGTATAAATGTAAGAGTTAACTTCATCGCCGGTACCTAAACTCTTGTGACACGGTCAAAGTGATATTCAAACTTACAAAATTATCAATGTGCTACCTAAGCTTCATTTTCGCTACCAACAAAAGGTTTCAAGTCATTTTCAGTCACGGCGTCGTTTATTCGATGATATGTCTCGTATGAGACTCATAAAAAATGTTTATTGTTAGTAGATAACCACATCAGTAGTTGATAGAAGCATTTTATACTACGTTCTTAATATGTTTTTACCCTCATTAATGCTTTGTTTATCCATTATTAGTATAATATTGTTAGTTATTTATCATAAGAGTTTTTCTGTAGAGCAATGACTAAAATGTGCGTAAAGTAGAGAAAATGTGCACTAATTTGTTAAAAACTGACTTATGAAGTTATCGTGTTATTTCTTATGATTCTGTGAATTTTTACATTCGGTGTTCAATTGCATGTTCTTCTTTGTGATTTGTATGTGAATGTATGTAGTTTGTAACGTTATGTTGTGTTTGTTGGTTTTGTGATTTAGGGCAGTAGTTTATGTTTTTATGCATGTTAAACGTTAATTGATTAATCACCATCTGATCATGTAATTGAACCTTAGGATAGTCTAGTGCACGGATGTTCCAAAGGGGGGAGTTTAATAAGCCGTAGTAACCTAGGATTAAGTTCAGGCCGGAAGGAAGTTCTTGGTTTTAGTTATTGCAAAGGGTTGTTAGGGTGAGTGATTTGCATGCTAATAGGATGAGTGACGCCATACCTACGATTATGTCTCTAATCGACTCTAGAACGCAAGTGTATTTTTGTTTAATTTAGGCCGGAAGGAAATCTTAAACAAGGGTGACACATATATGTCTTAGAATCAGACCGGAAGGAAGTTTCTAAATACACATGAGAAGTCTAATAGATTGGAATTAATTAAAGTCTAGGATCATCTAAACGTTGCTATTGTTCCTTGCATGGAATTGATTTGCATTCTTAACGGTGTGTGTTATTTGATGCTTAAGTGATGTTTGACCACCACCTATTATAAATATTAAATTTAGATTTAGGACCCTAGAAATCACTATAAAAACTCTATCATAATTCGGTAAATATGTGAATAGCTTGTAAATAATTTAATTCTTTTTGTATATACATATTGATGCCATGTCTATATTTTGCCGATTGCATATGATTATGTGTTTATGTGTTTTATACTTGTATAGTTGTGACAGAATTGTACTTGTATGTTTATTTTATATTTGTAAATATTACTAACTTATTTTAATGCAGATATAAACCTTCCCTAGTGTCCTCGGCTAGAACGATCCCTACTTACAGTTACTACAATGATAGGGTTTTAAATTGCAGGTTGCTCAACGGCAGCCTCGTCAGTTTTTGGCGCCGTTGCGGGGGATGCTAAAAGGATTTTTATTTTATATTTGTGGACTAACGTTTTTCTCTTATATTTTTGAATATGTGTCAATTATACGTGTTGTATATTTTTGATATTTTTGTGTCATATATGTTGTATATAATTGTTGTAATAACTTAGTAAATATTTAGGAGGTTTATTGTTTTGTTTATGAATTAAGTTTATTGTGGTTTTTAAAGTGTAACATGTAAGAAGAAGCCACTTTTGTTAATCTTAGCCTAAATCCTTCATGTTATCTTCGGATCTTATGAGGTTGAGGGCGGCTTTGATTAACACTTGTAGACTGGTTTAGTGATCCGAGTTTGTTCTCAACTGAGTAAGGGGCAAGTTATTATTCATAGATATGGTTCTCAGGTTTGTTTAACTAGATCTCAAGGTCGATAGACTGATATCTCTTCTCTGTGAAGGGGACGATAGATTGATATCAGTAATCATTCCGTGGATGTGTGATATTTCCTACGGGTTAGAACTGAGTTACTAACAAGAATTACAAAGGTGTTGGCTTTATAATTAAAAGATTTGAGATTTTGGATGTTTTGTTATGTTCCCGAGGAGGGAGCAGACTTGACTATAGTATGGAAGACAGAGATCATAGATAATTAAGTGATGATTCTGTGTGAATCAAAATCTGACTAAGTGATAAATCTTGAGCCACAAGTATTTAAGTGCAATGAGAGTTGTAAAGTGTGGTTTATTAGTTTTTGAGTATGAACTGCGGGAGTAGTGAATATGAGCTGTTGGAACATATGTTGACTCAAGAGGTGTTATGAGTCAAGGGTTATAAGAGATTTAATATTAAAGGTGGCAAATTTTTCGCTATGTAGAGTGGTGATCTTTAGAGATTGTATTGGGTGGGATCCCATACTGATCCAAGGATGACCTGTGAGGTCAATGTTATTGCGGATGTGGTCATCAATTTGGGTTACGACAATTGGCCGAATCATGATGTTGACACATGGTCCTGATTACGGTTTCAATTGGACTATTAATAAATGTTGGTGAGGTGTATGACTTTTGAGTTTAAAGTTAGAATTTGGTTTCCTCTCGAGCTAGAGCCGAGAGTGGACGTACGATTTAACTTTTTCAGACATAGAAAATGACAAAGCTTCGTTTGTGATATTAGTTCCCAAATGGAAATTGTTTTAACTTTTGAAAAATGATTTTGTGTTCATCGCACGTGCAGTGTGGTAGGACTTTCGGGCTAGAATTTTTTTTGCGGGAAGCAGTGGCACCAGAGAGGTGTATGTTATTCGAGTATCTGACGTCTATTATTAATCGGTTGTCGAACTTATTTTTAGTAATGGAAGTAGGAAGAGAAGTGACACTTGAAGTAAAGAAGGCTGGTGGTTGTCCAAGCTTAGTGATGTTGGTAATGTTAATGAGTTTGTTGGAGTTGTGACATTAATGACGTGTTCTCTTCTTTGTAATTTCAGCTTGAGTTCGGATTCACATTTGTACGTCACTCAAGGCTTAGCATGGAGGATGATGAGACTCGTGGTGTCTCGTCGAGCGAGTTAGGTGACTCGCTGATTCCCAGTGTAAGTTATTTTAATGTCTTGATGTTATTAGCTTGAATAGCAGAGAAACAGGAAGTGTCACACCCCGAATCTTTTGAAGTTAATAAAAGTTACCTTTCACAGAGATTCACAAGTTACCGAGGGTTTTTAATTGCGATCGGTAATTTGATAAGTTATCGCTCGAGTTAATTTTCGAGTTTTTCTAAGTTCTCCAAATACCTGATTTGATGACTCGATGTTGTAGTACGTGTCAACACGAGTCTCCCGGTATTTTCGGAATATTTTTCAGAGCTTCGGTTTATTTTCTACGGATTTTTGAAGTTTCCGGTAACTTTTAATTATAATCCGGTAAATCAGTTTTTACCATTTAACCTTTTCACTTTTTACCTTCTTCCAATCTGAACCGTTGGATCCTTTCAAGATTGAATCTCAACCGTTGATTTTCCTATAAATAGGAGAACAGTTTTGACTCGGTCAAAACTGTCTCGGCTCGGTCAACCGAGCTCTCCCCGAGCTCTCGCCTCCTCCACTGTGCTCGCCCGGCGCCGGCGACTCCGGCCACTACACGCCGGCGGACCACCTCCATTCTTCTCCCCTCTTCCTCCTCTACTCCTCTATATCCTCAGCTCACCGAGACGGCGACCGTGCGAGGAGATCGGAGGTTACTGGCTCGGCGGTCAACGACTGTTTTCCGGCGAACCACGCGGCGGTTCGGCGCGTGAGTGGTACATTCCTTCTTCTCTCCTCCTCCTCTTCCTTTTCCTTGCTTCTGATCGTTCGATGCGAGCCTTGCTCGAGAACTCCTCTTCCACTGTTACTCACTGTTTTCTGGGTTTAGACAGTGGGTTTCTCGATGAGGCTAGCAGCTCCGGTGACGGTCTTTTGAAGGACTCTGAGTGTTGTTGAGGCTCTGTAGATGATGGAGAAGGAATGGAGGTGGCTGGAGTGGGTGCCTGGGCTCGAGGCAGCAGGGCAGCGTGTTCAGTAATGGCGTACAGTAGGAGCAGGAGAGCAGAGGAAGCTGCTGGTGCCAGTGTGGAGGTGAGAGACAGATCTTCTGTGTTCTTGAGTATTTGCTGCTGTGTTCTGCTTCTGTGATCACTGTGTTGGTGTTGTTTGATTTGTTGGTCTGGTATTGATGCTGATGTTGTTGGGTGTTGTTTTCGTTGTTTCATGTCGATAACTTGGTGACGAAGGAAACGTGGAAACTATGGCGAAATTCCGGCAAGTTACCGGAATCCGGCGAAGATACCGGTGATACCGTAAACCGGCAGAATGCCGAAGAGGTAGGAATCGAATCCTCGTTACTCGAGTCAAAAGTACGATTAATTCGTAATTTAGACATTTACGGAAAATTTGACGTAAGTAGGAAGTTTCCATTTTTGGGAAACTTCCCATTTTAAGGAAGACTTACCAATTTAGGAAACTTTCCATTTTGGGAAACTTTCCCTTTATGGAAGGTTACCAGTTATGAGGAAAGGTTAAATCGGTAAATCGACTCAAGGTTAAATGTACTGTTTAATGTGACACGTTGGGTGTCCATAGTAATTCAACGAATTAATAAGTGACACCCTAACGTCAAGTTAAAGTAATAAAGAAAAGTTCGGAAGCTGAGTCGAACTTTCGGTAAATTGAGTTAAGAGTCGATGACCGGGAAAGAAAGTCAAAAAGGTTAAAGTGCTAAAGTAAGGGACTTGGTCAACGCGTGGTCAAATAGGATTCCTGGTCAAACTAGGGAAAAGACCAAGTCAACGATGAAATGACTAATATAGTGGTTTGTTTGTACAGTCTCTGTTTGAACGTGAGACGGGCTCGACTACGCGGGTAGTTCGAGGGTTTCGCTCGAGGAGCTTTCCGAGCGGGAAGGTCGCAATAGTACTGTGAGTGGACATATTATTTTAAATAAATGCATGCCTTAATTATTGAGTTAATTGCATGGTTTTTATGATTGTTTTCGAGAATTATATCCTTCTCGGGTTCTTGAACGTATTTACATTATTACTCAATTATCTATTTCTTCCGAAAATGGTTATAGACGGTGAGGGCCGTCCTTCGAATGGATTTGAACCCGAGACTTCGTTGAAAATTGGTTTTATGCATATATGACAAGGAATTGTTTTACTTATTTGTTTTGGGAAGAGAATTTGATTAATGTATTGTTATGAATGTGTATTTTAAGGGTTGACCAATAAATATGCTAGCTAGAGTAGCGTGAGGGCGCTACTAGAGCTCTTAGCTCCGATCCTAGCCTGAGAGGTCAGGCAACTACGTAGTGCACTATGAGGGTTGACCGTATCTTTTCATTAGAGCTCTTAGCTCCGACCCTGGTCTGAGTGGACAGACAAACCTGAGAGGTCAGGTTGATATTATAAGGGTTGACCGTTATCCTTTTATTTAGAGCTCTTAGCTCCGACCCTGGTCTGAGAGGACAGACAAGCCTGAGAGGTCAGGTTGATATTATAAGGGTTGACCGTATTATTTTATCTAGCTAGCATAGCGTAGCGTGAGGGCGCTACTAGAGCTCTTAGCTCCGACCCTAGTCTGAGAGGTCAGACTTATTATGTTTGGTGAACATTTCTCTTCCCATATTCCTTGCTGGTTTATCTTATCATGCATTTGCGGAAATTTAGAAATTGTGGGCATGCATAAATGATTTTTAAATTGATATACTTTTGGGAGAGCATTACAGGAAATGGAGCTTTTATATTTGATTTTCGTCCACTCACTCTAACAGTTTTTAAATGTTTTTCCCCTGGGCCTTTCGTTTTTAAATGCCCAGTGATGCAGGGTTCTTGAGAGGAGGTCGAGCGCGTACGAGAGACGAGGCATAGTCGATCATTCCGTTGCTGCTTGAAATTCTTTGGGGTAATCATCTCTGTAGACTGCTCTGACTAACCCGGTTTAGTTAGTTTAGTAGGAAGGGTTGGCCATTTCAAGGGGGTTTCGGTAAGAAGTTCCCTTGAGGTGGTCCCCGCAGGATTTACTTCGGGTTAAAGGGGTTTAACCTGGGGTGGGTCCTGTCAGGAAGTATTACTGACTTCTCAAGATTGCATTAGTTAACTATTGTTGTTTGGAGATGTCAACTGAGACTTATGTGTATGGTTTTGATGGAGAAGTGGGGATCCAGACTTATTTTATTAGAATAATCGTTAGAAAAAGTATAACGTAGTTTTGCAATAAATTTTCTTTGAGAAGTAAATCTTTTGAGTACCTATGTCTACAGAATCGAATATTCTGGATGCAGTAATTGCAGCTTTGATGTTATGCTTTGTATCTTTCAGGTACTATTTAGTGTATGCAAGTGAGACTATCCTAGCGGTCATGTGTAGAAAGAGAATTATTCCTTATCAGACTTGTACAACGAAAAACGTTAACCATATCGTGTCATCTATTTCAAAAGAGAAGAGTTCATGACCTTCGATTTGGCTATGGTTTCTCCGTGGTTTAACGTGAGTCTTGATTCGGTGAAGTGTTTTGCCAATTAGAGTTTTGGCTTCCTGCAATTTTACAGGGTATGAATTCCCAATCAGTTCGATTGTAGGGTTAGCAGAACACTTTGAGCATATGTCGATATGTGGACGGTAGAGTCATAGCTAGTGGGATTTGACGCTGAGTCATTGAGTAGCTTGATGACGAGTGGTTACTTGATTTCATGAGGTTCGAACTAGGTGATGTTAACGAACTTTGCCCTCGTTCGGGTTAGCTGCTTCCAGCGAGTGGAAAGACGTGGGCAAGCCTATGAGTGATTATGATCCGGCTTAGGCAACAAGGAATTGTTGCCAAAGGATGTTTTCAGTGCATGACAGAGTATGTAATATTTTCGTAGAAAACAGAAGTGATTTCACAAGGATTTCAGTCGGTGGATAATTGGTAGGCAATGTCGTATCCCACCTCGTAATAGGTTGGAGTATAGTAAGAATTCGGTGAGTCGGTTTGATCAATGATTCAAGGAGATGATCATTGTAATCAGAGGTAAGATGTCAGACGCTTTAGAGCAGACGTGAAAAGAGTGGCTGAGCCTCAGAAGGTAATAAAATATTTTGAGATGATGCACGTAGAAATGTGTGTTACGTTGGATAAATGTGAAATTTGACTAGGTTTTATATGAGATTGCAGAATAGGTTGGTGATCCATGGGATGGATGCACTAATGTGTATGTGTCGTAAGTAGGTACTTATATTATCTGATACCTGGAGAGAATAGCCTTCCAGTTTGTACTGGAAATGGGCTTATAAGTAAGAATCGGTGTTGATATTTGATCGAAAGGAGCTAGTGGGTAGAATTTTGACAAATCTATTCGCGATGCGATTCGAAAGAGTTCTTAGAAATAATTGATACTTGAGAACGATAAGATTATTTTAAGTGGTAGTGTCACCCTCTATATTAGACTTTGAGTATAGAAATTTCGAGGATGGAATTTTTATAAGGTGGGGAGAATTGTCACATCCCTATCCTAGAATTATTTTACGGTTGGTTACTTTGATCTTTAACCATTTAAAGTAACTGTTTGACCGTATAATGACCGTAGAGTTGACTTTTTGTAAAGTCAAGAATTTGTGAAAACATTCTTCATGAAAGTTGTAGAGGATGTCGATACGAGTTCATGGACATGTAGCACGCTCAAATCGGAGTTCGTATGAAGAAGTTATAATCGTTCGAAGTAGGGGGACATGGGTAATTTCGCAAAAATGGCTATAAATAGCCCAAAAATCCAGAAATCAGGTAGAAAATCTGCCGGACCTTTGCGGTGTCGCCACCGCCGCCTCAGGCCGCCGCACCGGTCTCAAAAGGAGCCCCTCTGAGTCTACTTCAATTCTAAGTAAGCTTTTCGACCTATCTCTTCATGGTTTAGGAGAAATATTTCAATTTGATTACCGAGTGTACATTAGGTGATCTAGATCGGATTTCTCCAGCCTCAAGCCACCAATTTGTGAGATCTATATATGGTTAGAATGGGTTTTAGGAGTACTACTCACCCCTAAAGTTTGGTGAATTGATTTGAAGTGTAGAGGGAGAATCGAATTTTTGAAGTTTCGAAGTTTTTAAAAATATTTCGGTTTTTACTTTTTTCTTCGATTGACCTAGTCAGAGGCTGAATTGGCCTTCAAGTTGAACTAGAAAGTTGTTTCAAATGATGAGACGAAGCTACAGTTAAAATTTGGTGGGATCGGAAGTCGCCAAAATTTTGGCCAACGACGGAGCTGGCAGCGGTGCCGCCACTTTTTGGGTAGTCTTTCGTGCCCATAAAATAGTATAAAATGAGAGGAGTCTGTGGTTAAATTTTGGTAATTTTTGGAGGCGTTTTGGTAAGGTTTTGGAATTTTTCAAGTTTAATATTATCGGCGGATAATAAAATATTATTCCGGCCATCGAAATATTTTAAGGACTCCTAAGTTATTGTTGAAGGTCGAGAATTTTTGTTGATTAAATTTGAGATTTTTGAACATGGGTAACGTTCTTGCCAATTTTAAATAAATATTCGTTTGACAATTGAGATTTATTATTATTCGTTGAACATGAGATGAAAAGTTCTTGTTTGAGAAACGATCCGGATTTTGTCAGGCTAAGGCCTAAGTTTGTGAGTTGAGTTTTTATTTTAAACCGTGCATGCTCAAATATTTTTTGAATATTTATAAACAACATGATTTTGTTGATTTAATAAGCCGATGGGGCCAAGAAGGTGGGTTGCTCCCCTCCCGGACACTTTGTATTTTCGGCTGAAATTTTTGTTATGTCGATTATATTTGAAAATGTATTGTTTTATGACCATTTTTTAAGGCGGTAGGAGAACCGTGCCTCATGCATGAGATGCATGTTTTAACTTACGGGGGAGGAGTCATATATTATTGACTTTTCGTATTTGTTTTATTAGCCATGAAGGGTCGTTTTATATATATATATATATATATATATCATTGCTAGCTAGCTAGCCATATAGGTCCCCTAGTTTAGAAGTGAAGCGGGGCAATAGTAGCCTTGTTTGGCTCTGACCCTAGTCTGAGAGGCTCATTGTCATGGTGGAATCTCTCCGTCATGAAGGGTCGTTCATTACTTAGTAGCCTCCGGAAAGCTCCGACTCTAGTCTAGGAGACTCTCCGTCATGGTGAAACCTCTTCCTCTATTTTGAACATTGATTTTTAAGCCAATAAGATTGGCAAGTGATGTTTAGTTTTTCTCGAAAAGGATTAATTGTGATTCTTTCTCAACGAGGCGTGCACATAGATTTTCTGGAAATTCAAAGGGAGAACATAAATCAATTATTTTCTCGCGCTTGGATATTCTTTTGTCCACTCACTCTAACATTTTGTTTTTAAATGTATTCCCGGCCCTTCGTTTTCAAATGCCCAGTGTTGTAAGGATGCTGAGAGGAGGTCGTGCGTACAGAAGACCCGCATAACCAACTAATCCGCTGACGCTAGAAATTTTACTTAGGTATCTCATCTATGTAGATCTGCTCTGATTACCCCAACTTAGTTTAGTTTACTTTTTTGTGAAGCGTAGTTGTGGTTTGGGGAGCAGGATGACTCTAGGAGTTGGGGGTTGATTTAAATTATTATAGAAGCTTTAAGTTTGTTTGTAGGAAGGGTTGTCCATTTCAATAGGGTTTCAGTAAGAAGTTCCTTGAGATGGTCCCGGTAGTATTTACTTTAGGTTAAAGAGGTTTAACTCTTGACACACATTGTATTCAAATGGGCTTGTAAAAAGAATTATTAGAATGAGCAAAAAAACTAATAGTAGGATATAGAAATTGCTAAAAGAAAAATAGTTATTTATATATATATAAAATCAATCGAAATTGCTAAAAGAAAATCGAAAAAAAACTAATAGCAGGATATAGAAATTGGAAAGGATGTGTAGGTCCCTACATGGGGGGCTCTTATCCAAAAAGGCAAAAGCCACAGCAAAACCAACCAAGGCACACTCGGAAGGCCGAAAAATGGCTCTTCTTTTGTGCTCTATTCCCTTGGCCGTCTCCTCTCGTCCTTCCATTGTCACCGCCGCTAGCAGTAAGCTCTATCCGCCTTGGCATTTACTATATCGTCAATGGGAATATATAGAAATTGGAGATTTGAGCCGCGCTTTGCTACTATGTGTGGGGTTTAATAGAACTCGATTGAAATTGCTTTCTTTTCTTGTTCGTAATCTACTTTCATTTTTCTATAAGCTTGTGTTATCTTTATTGAAATGAAATGGTTATTGTGTGCTCGATACTGGGCTCATGTTCATCTGATAATATGTTTTTTTGGGTTTCAGCTTACAGGATGATGCACATGAATCCCATTACGATTGAGCCGCATCCCAAATCTTTCAATGGAGTGCGACTTCACATGCCCATGGTTGTCAACAAGTCAGTTTCACTGGTTGTGAAGGCTTCTTCTGAGCCTAGTGAGGGCGCCGAGGCCCCTTCATATAGCAAGGAAGAGGTGGTACCTGTGGACAAGCTTCCCTTGGAGTCAAAGCTGCAGGAGAGGCTGGAGCAGAAGACGCGGATGAAGCTGGCCAAGAAGATAAGACTTCGGAGGAAGAGACTTGTGCGCAAACGAAAACTCAGAAAGAAAGGGCGATGGCCTCCTTCAAAGATGAACAAGTTGAAGAATGTCTGACCTTTACCTACCTAAAGGTTTCTTGCAGGTTTAGTTTGACCGCATATTCAGTATGTATTTTGTTGTTGCAAGATCAAATGTATCCTCATGTGAATGTACTTTGTCTGTTTCAGTCTTAATGTATGAGTTCTTTGCGAATAGTGTTGATCTTAATGCTGATTAAGGATGGCAGAAGTGCTTGTGCTTTTGCAGCTTGGCTAATACAAGAAATTTGGTTTTACTTAGGCACCCCTCATCTGTTAGTGTACAGTATGTTTATGTCTTGGTCACTACTCAAAAATCTGAGCTTTGTCGTATCAATATAAGAAGCAATAGTTAAATCAGGACCAGTGATAGTACTGATAATTTACAACTGCTGATAGTATATAGACTATAGTGTAGGCATTGAATCTTCCTGCAGTAGATGAAACTCCCAACCTGGCAAACTTCTTGTAGATAATGTAGATTGAACACAAAGATTAGAGTGCATGTTTGGTACTTAGGATTGTCCTCTACTCATATCGAATGCCTTAAATTATACTAATATTAACCCATTTTTGGTATTGCAAGAGATTATATGAGTACAGATGATGATTCTTATATTTGCAAAGCCATTATGATGAATCTGTAGGTAGTTGTGCTACATTGCACATGCGTTCAGTTATGATGTTGGAAGGAGCTCGACCTGATAGTGATAGGAGAGATGTGTTCAGTTTTGATGAATCTGCAACTGTTGTTTTTTGTAGTTGAGTTTAGAAGTTGATTTATTTGTGTTGTGATAGTCTGAGCCACACGGTAGTAATCCATTGGGAAGCCTTCGACTTCAGCTAGCAGCAGTTTTGTCAATGGTATTAGAGGATAAGTTGACCGATTGCTCTAGGGAGTTTTGGCCTTGCTCTTGAAGATGGTTCCTATAAATGTTGGAAGCACGTCACCCCTGTGAAGTACTGTTGGATAATGAAGGTCCTTTCTCAACAGAATGTCAGAGGCACAAATAAAACTCTTTTGGGGTAAGAATTTGGCAGAAATAGTTTCCATTTATATTTCTGAAATCAAATTCCAACAATTTTCGTGAGGAAAATTTAACATCTTGAGTCTTGACTGCTGTTTTCTTTTCAAGCCCTCTGTCTAAACTTCTACATCTTTTTGTCATCCATTATATTAATAATACTCTGGAGAGTGAAGACCAATCTACTTTGCTATGGAACCTCCATAACTTCTTAGTAGTCTCCAATTTGTATTGTTTATGATACAAGTCGCCAAATTGTATTATGTTTCATGAACATTGTCGCTATTTTGAGTCCTGACAGTAGAAAATCCATTGATGCTTCAAAGAAGGGTACTCGTAGTTTCGAAACTAGAAAAGATTGTGACCTTCATGTGAATCTTGCTTTAACAATTAACAGTCGGGGAATGACTTCCATCATTTCTCCTAACTAAATGATTGATTCAGATGGTGTCATAGTTAAAGATATCAAACGGTTCATGTCCGAACTGTATTTTAACCATACTGTGCACAAGCGTGTAGCGTGGTACCGCATAAGATAGCTCAATCCTGGTGTTCACGAGAAAGAATTGTACTCCAGAGAAAAACTGGAAAACTATCCAACCTCTAATGTCTGGGTGCTATTATTCATTCAAGTTACTTGAACTGGAATGTGATATCAACCAAAAACCATGGCAGGACCTCCCATGTCCCAACATCAATATACCAGGTCAAATAAAATCTAGAATCTCCATTCTATTAATAACTACCAAAGAAGCTAACATATTTTCAGCAAAGAGAACATGGTGCATACACATGATGATGGTGCAACGAGAAATGTCCATGGCCTTCCAAATACACCAGCTGAAGTTGACCTACAGACATCAACAGACCATATGTAAGTATCCCATGCAAGTAACCTGTTATTTCATCATCAACATAAATGCCAAAAACCATAGGTAGTGATGACTAAATGAAACCTAAAGCTACCATGATTTTGCAGCTTCAACATCGATATTTTCTGTCTAATGCATGAGCTCATTATCCACATTCAGGATGACAGGTCTACCATGATCACATGTGTTTTTCAATGACGTAAAACTTCAAGTTAACGCCCTACATTTTGATACTTCCACAGAAGCAGGTTTCATTCTGGAAGAAATATAGGACTACACATACCAGCATGTTCCAAACTCTTCTCTTCAGAACAGAGGATAATATGATATCATTGTTTGCCTCACATAGCAAGACATAAATGCAAAAATTACCTTGCTACGAGCTCCTTCACTGACTCAGTTTCAAGTCCAAACCCAAAAGGGAAAAGAGGATCATAGTGTGGACTGTGGATCCCAAAATTCATTGGGAGTTGATCTACACTTCTGAACTATGTTCTCGGAAGCTTTCCACTGAATCCATACTCATCATAAAGGAAAGGACATCAGTAATGCCTTGGCCTTCAGTTCCTGGCAACCATGTTGCCACCAGGGCATCAGTTGATGAAACATACGGTTCAATCACAACAGGTCTGCCAGAAATTATAATAACAATGCACTTGACAGCTTGACACACTGGTGATGACACTTGGTGTTGTCGGTATTAATGGGACTCCCTCCCGGCCCGCATTTCAACAAGTAGACTAGGGCCATGGCAAGGCATTCGGCCCAGCCAACCCGAGAGCTGGGGGTGTGAGCCCACAGACCGGCATAGCCAATGAGTCAGAAAGTTTAACAACAAGAACACTTATCTCACATCGAAAAAAAACAGACCAAAATCAGTCCAGGCCATAAATACAGCCCACAACCCAAATTATAAGTTAACTGAGATCCACTTTGCCATCAGAGAGGAAAACGCCGGAGGCCCCCGGTTGTATCCCCGATTGCAGGTAGAAGTCTAATGCCTGCTGAGCTGACTGAAGTGATCTGGGACCCCTACGAGATTCCGCAGAAACACTTGGGTCAGGATCCGCCATAGTTAAGTTCATGCTGTTTCCATCACTCTCAGCATATGGGTGCTCGCCGACAACAACAATGGCATATTCAAAGTTGTTGGACTTAACAAATTACTATCAGGATTCTCAAGATAGACAACTTATGTGCTTGAATCAACCGTTGATTTGATAGCATCGAGGATGGTGGACTTCAACTGGGATAAGCATGAGATGTGGATCATCATTGTATAAATATTGTCTTAACTTTACCACCTTTAAGGTGTTGAGTTTTAACTACAAAAGACCTCGGTATAATTGAATACGATTAATCTACTTATAAGTTATATTTTATTTGTCCCTTTACCGATACGAGATATTTTCTCTCCAACACTCCCCTTCACGTGCAACGTAACTTTTTCTTTAGGTCTGCACGTCTAATTTGATTTGGTCCAATTCCCACATCGGAAATCGATAATTTGATTCAGAATATGATTTGGTCCAATTTCCATTTCGAAAATTGGGATATGCGGTCCAAAGTCCACTGCGGGCAATTGGTATGATATGAAGCCAAAAACTTTTTCGATGAACCTAAATTTGAGCTCATTATATTGGGAGACTTTTCCTTGTGCTGGGAGAAATAATTGAAGAGGAACTCACTCTAATACCAACTTGAACTAGGATAAGCGTGGCATGTGAATCACCATTGTACTAATATTGTCCAAACTTAACTATTTTTAACGTGTTAAGTTTTAACTAGAAAAGACATCGGTACAATTAGATACTATTTATCCACATATACGTTATATTTTATTTGTCCATTTTCTGATGTGTAATCTTTTCTCTGCAACATGTAGTTTCTAGTTATGAAAAGGAAAACCATCATTATCATTTATTTAAGTAATTTCAAAGATTTCAATATAAATATGCACTTCAAGGGTATCGGGACGTAATATGAAGAATTTAAGGTCCAACCATCAGAAATCTTTACAGATACACATTGGCTCAGTATATAGATAGGTATACATAGACAGTTTCCATAGGGGAGTGAAATCCACACTGTAAATTGTAATCCACACTTTGTAATTCCTTTTTTACTAACTGTCCCTAATGACTTAAATTTTGTCTTATGAGAATGATGACTGGAAATAGATAGTGGGAGTGTGGATTACAATTTGGATCTACAATCTAATAGATATGAAACAAATATATACAAGCATTTTGCCTACGATCTGCCACTCCATTTTCTGTATATCAGTTATGTCATTCAATGGAAAATGAAAGCATCGCATGCAGAGAAGATTATTGATTAGTTTAGCAATTAAAAGAAACCAGACCCCTTGTTTTGTTGTTGCCACTGAATCCTTTCCAAGCCATTGTCCATCCACCACACTGGTAACTCAGATTATCAGCATGACCAGAAACCAAGATTTTGGGCACCTTCTTAGGAAGAGGTAGGACTGGATTGGTTCCATTTTTTCCATTCTTGAGAAGCACAAGTGACTTTCTGACAGCCTCTCTTGCCAAATCTCTATGAGCCTGTTATGGTAACAATAAACATTGATTTCATCATACTTCACTACTGCATACAATTTACGAAGAACTGTAATACAATTAAAGGGAAAGCTCATGAAACTTAGGAACTAGCTTTTTGCCACTGCACTCTGAACTTAATCATAACAGGACAAAGAATTTAATGAGCCTGTGCATTCTATTTTTCCAACTACAAAGCAAGCAAATAGACATCATGAAGTAAGCAATAAGAAAGCTGGCCTGGCTTCCAAGCTCATTGACTAGGCTGAGATCACCCAAGGGGTTCTCAAAAAGACCCATGGTAAACTTAACAAGCAGAATCCTTCCAACGGCGTCATCAATATGGTCCATTGGGATCAGTGTTTTCAAAGGCGTTTCGGGGCGGCAGTGGGGCGCGCCTTAGGGCAGAGCGAGGGAGAAAAGCCCTGCCGGTTCTTTCGCCGGGACGCCGCTGGAAAGGCGACCGCCGGAGCGACGAGGCGAGATGCTGAATTTTTTTTTTGGTTTTTTCCGCGTCACCAGCTGCCTCCAAGCTCCTCCTCAGCCCTAAACCGTTGCTTCCAGCTTCACCTGAGCTTGAGAAGCTCACCAGAAGACGTCGCCGAAGCCGAGAACCCAGGAACCCAGAAAAACAGTAAAACAGTGAAATGAGAGATTCGAAATTGAGGCTCGAATCGGACATCAAGAGGCAAGGGAAGGAAGAGGAAGAGGAGAGGAGAAGGAATATATCAGTCAGGCGCCGAACCCCCGCCTGGATCGCCGGATTCCGGCCGTTGACCGCCGAACGCAGTGGCGTTCGATCTCCCTACACGGTGGCTGCTTGGGGATTCTGAGGGTTGGGTCAGGTAAAGGAGAAGGAGGGGAAGAAAGTGGTGGTAAAGCGCCGGCCAGTGGTGGCCGGATGGCGACTGTGACGCGGTTGAAGGACAGGGCGAAGTCGCCCTCTGTTTCGGAGGAAAAGACCGGGGAGAGAGTGAAGACTCGATTGACCGAGTCAACACCTCTTCCATATTTATACAAAGATAAACGGCTGGGATCAAATCCCTTAATGATCTAACGGTCTAGATTAAGTGGAGGTAAAAAGTAAAACTGAAATGGTAACTCTTTTTACCGAAATGGTAATTAAAATTACCAGAAACTTCAGAAATTCGTAGAAAATAAACAGAATCTCCGAAAAATAATCCGAAAATACCGGGAGACTCATGTCGATACGTACTATGATATCGAGTCATTAAATCAGGTATTTGGAGAACTTTTAAAAAATCGAAAATAAACGTGGTCGTTCACTCGGGAAGTTACCGAATGCGACTTAAACCTCATTAACTCGCCATTAACCACGGTTAAAACGTGCGGGGTCCTACAGAAGATCTTACTTTGCCTCCCCATACTAATGAATTGAACATTGATGATTGTGATGATATTCATGGTGTTAGTGGATATGATGCGGAAGATTGAAGTGTATCTTTTTAATTAAGTGTATCTTTCTAAACCCTAAACCCTAATTAGAACCTTGTTTTTGAACCTTGTGAAGTACTATTTGGGGATGAATTTATGGTTGCAATAACAATTAAATATTTTTTGTTATGTATTGAGATTATATATATATAATGAATTTATTTATTATTTGTTGGAAAGGCGGTCGCCCTGTCGCCTTAAGGCTTTCGCCTCGCGGGGCTTCCACAATTCGCCTTCGCTTTCGTTTTCGCCTTTGAAAACATTGATTGGGATAACATTGTTCTTGACCAGGTAGGTGAGATCATCGATGAACTCTTCTGCTTCTAAGAAACCCACTAACCATGTCTATTCCAGCAAGAATTGAAGCTTGGACAGAGTATGTATAGTCTAAATGTGGTGGCGAGGTAATCCTGTCAATTCCGTCCCAGTCTGATATAACAAAACCCTGAATGTTCAGCCAAAAACAATGATAACTTAAGTCTTAAGATGAAATGGTGCAGAAACGGGGTATCAGTTGGACACCAAAATAAAGACATCTTATATGAGACCAATTAAACATCAACAACACAAAGTAATTAATATTAATTTTAAGTAGATTTAATCTGTGAGAGTTACCAGAATACAGATACGTTCAATATGCGAAGAACTTTAAACCTCTCATTCAGATACTGTGCTTACACAAATCTTGGTTGGTAGATAAGGAAATATTCAACATTACATCTTTATTCTAAACCACTACCAGAACTGCAATAAGCTTGGATGTTACCAGAATAATGGAATGCAAGATCCTAACCTTAAACTCAAGGGTGTCTTTAAGGAAGCCAGTAACTAGGTCACGGTTCGCATGCATCTTCTCCCCATTCTAACTGGAGTAATAAATCATCTCTGTAGAGACACCCTTGATAATCGAATCAGAATAAGCAGGCATGTGGATGCTAAGCAAATCATGTCGGTCAATAACATTGTTGTTCTCATTGATGCCCCTGACTGTCCCCCTGTCACCCACAAAATGCTTTGCACAAGCAGCAACCTTCTTCAAAATGATAATAAATTAAGGAAAATTCTTGGGTACCTTAAGGTATACATACCCAATTTTCTTGTCACCACGTGATTGGTCCACATAAGCAAAATGACAACCTGCTAACTACTTGGCCAGTCATATGACCGTTGCAAAATTCTTGGGGTTAAAACCGACGACGTCTCTCTCTTTCGTTTCTCACAAACCGAGTTTGAATCCAAAGGGGACTCTCCTTCCTCTCTCTTATGTTTCCTACAAACACCGAACTCGAGTTTGAATCCAAAAGGGACTCTCATTCCTCTCGATTTTATCTTTCTATCTCGTCTGATTTGAACACACAATCTGAATCGATCGAAGGAACTCGGTCTCATAGTCCAATTTGATACAAGAAACTCACTCTGAATCTGAATCTATCCCTCCACACGTTTTCTCGGTCAGGTGAGTTTTCCATTTCAATTCGGTCATCCATATCTCAAGCAAGCTCTACATGACCTTTGTCTCACACAGAAATATACTTCCTGGAAATTCTTTGTTTGTTTAGCAAATATTGGTTCAAACACAGGTACAAAACCATCCACGGATCCATCCGAGAACAATGAACAACCTAATTCGAGTTTTGAGGATGTAAAGGTAGACGTCCCACTATATGGATAATTTTCTGTTTCTGATGTTGAAGCCATGACATTGAATACAGTTAAGTAGGCAGAAGCTTTGTACTCTGCCTATTCTGTAGATGTTGGGTTTGGTATAAGGAAGGGTGACAAGGGTGAGTCAAATGGATTTATTCGGAGGGAGTGAGTGTGCAACAAGGAAGGAACTCGATTGAAGTCTTTGGGACAAGAAGAAAGGAGTCATTATGCTCGGAGAGAGACAAGAACATCTTGTGGTGCTAAATTGAGGATTGGATACAATGATGAAACCAAAGTTTATGGGGTGAAAGCATTTGTTCCATAGCATAATCACATGCTAGCAACTGGCAACCAAGTCCCCTTCATTCGTTCTAATCGACTAGTCAAGAAGAATGATTTGGATTTAACAAATACGATGACAAAGGTGTCAATCAAACCTTGTTATGCCTATGAGTATATGGTCAAACAATCTGGTGGATATAAGACCGTGGGATTTACCGTGAAGGACTTGTACAACAAGCTCGACCAGCAACGAAGAACCACCCCATTTGAAAGTGATTCTGAAGGCGCACTTTCGTACCTGAATGCACTAGCAGGAAAAGACCCACACTTCTTCTGTAGATTCACTACCGATGATGAAGATAGGTTTGTGAACATTTTTTGGTGAGATGGACATTCATTTGTGGATTATCAATGTTATGGGGACGAGCTTATATTTGATAGAACAAACAAAACCAATGTTTGCAACAGGCCATTACTTTTGTTGTTGGGACGAATAATCATCGGGCCAGTATCATCTTCGGTGCTGCTCTTATCTCAAACGATACTATGGAGACGTACACTTGGTTGCTTCCTAAATTCTTGCAGTCAATGAACGGCAAAATGCCAAAGGGTGTAATCATAGACGGAGAAGAGGCGATGCTTAGTGCAATTGAAACTGTGATGCCGGAAGCAAAGCACCGTCTTTGTATTTGGCACATAAGTAAAAATGCTCAAAGCCACTTAAAGTATGCCGAAAAGTTCAAGCCTTTCAACAGGTGCATGAGGAAGTATCAAACTGTTGAGCAATTTGAAAGGTTGTGGCAGGATATGCTGGACGAATTTGATCTCCACGAAAACCTTTGGCTCATGAATATGTATGAAAAGAGAGATAAGTTTTGTCAAGTATTCTTCCGTGAGATATTTATGGCCGGCATGAGAAGCACACAAAGGTGTGAGGGAATGAATAAAGACGTCAAGATTGTTTTTGGCAAAACCATAACCCTTATGCAGCTTGTAGTGTTGGTGGACCAAATACTTTTGAGAATCAGAAACAACCAAGAAAGGGATGACTTCAACAACATGAATTCCTTTCCCAGTTTGAAAACTCACTTAGAGAATTTGGAGAAACAAGCCTCTTCAATATTCACGAACGACGTGTTTAGATGGATTTTCAGGGAGATCAAGAAAGAGAGCAAAATTACACTTAAACAAGGAGCAGAAAGTCATGAAGACGGTCGTCGTGTTTACAAGGTATCAGTTTACAAGCATCCTGATTTTGAACACACTGTGGTCTACTACCCTGGAAAAGAGACTGATAGTGCAGTAGACCCGATTATGGTGTGTTCATGCCGAATGTTTGAGTATAGAGGAGTGTCATGTCGTCGCATGTTCTCAGTGATTAAAAACGAACATATTTTTGAGCTTCACAAGTCACTTATGGTGAAGAGGTGGTTGAGGGATGCAAGAAGTGTTTGTGAAATCTCATATCCGGATAAAGAAATACCACAAGAAGTGGTGCAAGTGAGTAGGTATGTTCATTGTTTTAAGTTACGTACATGTGTGAATGAAAAACTTAGCGTTGAACATTTGTTTTTCATTCTTTTGTTTTGGCAGGTACGGTGCTTTGAGTGCTACTTCCAATCGGTCGTGCTTTTATACTTCGAAGTCGCAAGGCTACAACATGTTGAAGATGGAGATCGATAGGCTGGCAGCAATTGTGGAAGGTTTGGCAAGAGATCAAGAAGAAGTGCAAGGTACTGCTACACCTAGCAAGAAAGGTTCTGTGTTGAGAGATCCAGCCCCATCTAAGACCAAAGGCAGAGAAAATAGCGACAAAAAGAATGAGCCATTGAAATGAACGGTTACATGTGCTTATTGAAAAGGTAGTGGAAACAACATTCAAAATTGTCCGATAAGAAAAGAGAATGAAAAGGCTATATTAGGGAACGATGACGCTCCTTCAGTGGCAACACCTGCAAAGAGAACCATTCACTATCGTAATTGCAAACAGCCTGGGCACACATACGTAAAGTGCCCCAACAACAAGCCTGGAAGTAGTAGTGATTCCTTACATTGATGGTATTATGCTGATATAGTGGTAGTTTAAGTTCTGTAGCATATTGTTATGGTGATTTTGCGGTGTAATTTCCCAGACTCTATCTTGGTTGACATGAAATCCAATTCTTCAATTCCATATCATGTTCATAACCTTCAGGTTTTGTGATATTACGATAGCCTTTGCGTTGTGGTCATGTTTCAAATGATATGTGTACAGCCAGCTAGAGAAAGCCTACTATTTTCATAAGTAAAGTCTACAATGAACATGAGAAGAAGAACAACACTCAAACGTAGACATATCTCGTTTGGATGGTAGACCTCCAAATCTTCAAACATGATTTCAAGAAAATCTACGTTTCTACGAGATGTAGCTCGTGGGATGGTAGAGATGCCTCGTGTTCCTAGTAGACCTCCAAACTTCAAAGTTGATTTCCAGAAAGTCTATTTTTTTGCTAGAGATCTAGCTCGTGTGGATGGTAGACATGTCTCATGTTCCTCGTAGACCTCCAAATCTTCAAAGTTATTCAAAGTTGATTTCCAAAAGTCTACGTTTCTACGAGATGTAGCTCGTGTTGATGGTAGACATGTCTCGTGTTCCTAGTAGATCTCCAAACTTCAAAGTTAATTTCCAAAAAGTCTACTTTTTTTGTGAGATGTAGCTCGTGTGGATAGTAGATATGTCTAGTGTTCCTAATAGACCTCGAAATCTTCAAAGTTGATTTCCAGAAAGTCTACCTTTTTGAAAGAGATCTAGCTCGTGTGGATGGTAGACATGTCTCGGTCCTCGTAGACCTCCAAATCTTCAAAGTTGATTTCAAGAAAGTTTACGTTTCTACGAGATGTATGTCATATGGATGGTAGACATGTCTCGTATTCCTAGTAGATCTCCAAATCTTCAAACTTGATTTCCAGAAAGTCTACTTTTTTGTGAGATGTAGCTCGTGTGGATGGTAGACATGTATCGTGTTCCTAGTAGACATCCAAATCTTCAAAGTTGATTTCCAGAAAGTCTACATTTTTTCGAGAGATTTAGCTTGTGTGGATGACAGACATGTCTCATGTTCCTCATAGACCTTCAAATATTCAAAGTTGATTTCTTGAAAGTCTACCTTTTTACGAGAGATCTAGCTCGTGTGGATGGTAGACATGTCTCGTGTTCCTCGTAGACCTTCAAATCTTCAAAGCTAATTTCCAGAAAGTCTACCTCTTCGGAGGTCCCTCTACTAGTATCGAGAGTGTTAAGACGATCCATGTCTATTGCTAACATGATCAAGCTAATAGGGCATCATCTATTGTCTATAGGGTTACTTGTTCATAATGATCGAGCTAATGTTGCATCATCTCTTATCAATAGGGTTTAGAGTCCTTCACAATCGAGCTAATGTGACTTCTCTAATCTAAATGATTACTATTTCATAATGTTCAAGTTTGTGTGACATTCACTAATCTAATGTGACCTCTTATGTCAATAGGGTTCAGAGTTCTTAATGATTGAGCTAATGTGACGTCTATTGCTTATTCATAAGGATCAATCAATTGTGACATCTCTGGTTTATAGGGCTTAGGGGATGACAAATGATTTATGAAGATCTAAGCGAATATGAATTATTCTCGGTTGTAATATGATCAAGTGTTTTTGCTTCCTGATGATTGAGTTAAGGTGACATCTCTAATATATAGCTAGGGTTGGTTTGAGCTAATGTGACATCATCTCTTGTCTATAGGGTTTATGGTTCCTAATGATCGAGCTAATGTGACATAATTGTCCGTAATGATTGAGTGAATATGATCTTTATTGTCTATAGGGTTACTTGCCTGTAATGATCCAGCTAATGTGTCCTTTATTGTCTTTAGAATTTCATGTTACATGTATGTAACGATCGAGCTAATGTGACATATTCTATTGTCAATAGGGTTTAGGGCTATTGATGATCGAGCGAGTACTAATGTTTATGGTTAATCATTTAATGTTTAACATTTACGAGATTATGCGATTTAGGAGAGTGTAGTGGCTAGGGGAGTTAGTATATCAATGGTTTTCTTTTTAGGGTTTAGGGTTTAAAGATTGTGCAGTTTAGATTTGATTTAGGGTTTAAAATCAAGGGCCAGTAAAGATGACACATTGGCGATCCAGATGGAGTTATATTCAGCCAAAATAGGGATTATTTTGTGAGAAAGTCTACTTTGGCGGTTTAGGTTTGAAATCGACGGATGGGAAAGTTGACACATTGGCAATCCGCGCAAGTGAGGTACAACCAGTAATGATTGATGTTGAGAAAGGGGTTTAGGGTTAAATCAGGTGGGCTTTTCTAAATTCCCAATCTCATTTGTGGCGGGACATTTGCACATTCCCAGTTATATACCCAATCTCTCCACACCCAATCCCGATAAAAAGTATAAAAAGTCGTCGGCTAAAGTATTTAATAAAAAAGTAAAAAAATAACAATAGCCGATGAAAAATATTATAATTCGTCGGCTAAAGATTGGAAAAAAAAATAATAAAGTCGATGAAATAGACCATATTTTGTCAGCTAAATACTACTATACCCGATAAAATAGGTCAAATTTCGTCGACTAAACCTTGAAAAAAAAATAAATACAAAAATTTTAGCCGATTAAATAGGCCAAATTTTGTCGGCTATAAGTCCATATCAGCAAAAAAACTCTGAAATTTCTAAATTACCATTCCAAACAACCTACAAATTATACTAAAACATCTCAAATTATAACCAACAACACCATCAATGGTGACAACACGATTTCATTAAAATATTTATAAACTATTTATGAAAATAAAACTATAAAAATTAATTAACTACACAAAATCTATATCGTCTAAATTTATATCGTAGCCAGGAGGAAGTTGCTGCTGAGGAGGTTGTGGCGGCTGAGGTAGCAGTAAAGGCGCAGACATCGGCGGAGCCGGAAGTCCCTAAAGCTGGGCAGTTTAAAACTCCTGTAAGTACTGGAACATCTGATGCTGCCCTGCCTGTTGGGTTGCATATACCGCGACATTATACTCCTGTCAGGCGGCAACATATGCTGTCAAGGCGGCGACATAGGCGGCATGCGCGGCAGCCTGAACTCGCGTCTCAGCCACAGCCTGAGAGGTTTGCTCCTCCCGTAGTCTCTGAACTTCCGACTCTAGCTGAGTCGTTCTGCTGCAGGTCGAGGCTGCTTTTCTTTGAAATCCTGGAGTGGTCTTCAGGACCCCATTGTCCGCCTTTCCTAAACCCCGACAGTAGAAGTTGTTTCCTCGCCGTAGGAATGCTGTGCCCATAATCCTCGTCCTAACTGTCAGATCTGAAGTGTCGATCCGCGACATGGCTTCGGACATCTCTTCCTCCTGCGTTTCCGACCATGTCTCCCTCACTATAGCAATCATCACCTCGTCACTAGTCTGCCTCACCTCCATCTAATTAGATAGGAAAAAAATAATTAATTAACATTTTGACACACACACACACACACATATATATATAAGTCAAAAAAAATTGAAAACGTAAAATGACTTACAATATCCTCTTGGGTGTCAGGATATGTCTTCTCGTACGTATAGACGTACCGGTTAACTTCTGGATCTTCCCTGATCGCCTCGTCCATCAACGATGTGAATGGTCTAGAACCGGCATGATGGTTCCTTGTGTTGCGCTGCCGGTTCTAAGCGTTCACTTGGAAAACGGCCTACAAAGGAAAAAAATAAAATATTAGTAAAATATTTAAAAAAGTATTAATTAATAAAAATATAACCAATTAATTTTTTTTAATTACCTGTTTATGAGGGTTGTTGAATCCTGATATCAGAAGCCAACGCCACTCGTACTCCTTGAACTGGAATTCAACAAGGGTACCAGAATGTGCCTTCCCGTGCGTAGTCCAGTAGGTCTGCAACTCGTTCTTCCACTCATTGTACCTACAGATACCACAAAAATATTAGAAATAATCTTAATATGACATACAATCTTGTTTTTTTATTAACTTTCCAACGTAGCTTCCCCCATGCATAACGTCTGCCCAGGTGTTCCTTAGATACTGGGGAACATCAAACTATACCTGCATTTAACCGTTTATTAGTTTAGTTTTTTCATAAATCAACAATATAATACATAATATTATTGAGGAATTTTGAAAACTCACCGACATCGTGTTGTGGACCACATCCTTAACATCCTGCGGGACCTCACCCTAGTCTAACCACAACATAGGGACTCTATCTCTAATGAGCTCTCCCACACGGCCGGAGTACATCCTCGTCTTCCCGCCCGTTACTAAGTTGTCATCCCCGTCAGTATCGATGATGATCCTTCCTGAGGTATTAACAGTCTTCTCAAGAGTCTTTCTTGTGACGGGGCCTCTCTTCTTCCATGTCGGCTTGGCTCTTACGGTGCCTATTACAAATTGATTATTAAAATCTGATATTCTTATTATGACATTATAAGAAAACAAATTATTTATATTTCATTACCTGAGGGCATTACGGCGGGCGCGACAGATTCTTACACTGTCGCCGATGATGATATCCTCACATAAATAAGATCCGTACCAAAAGGCATGAACTGGTATGCCGTTGATCGGGTCACATGCGGGGGAATGGATAAATCGGCGCTCTTGAGTCATCGACTGTAGGTAATATCGGTATCAACCACGAAAGTTAGAGAAGAGACGACGACATCTGTACCCCAGATGACCCACCATCTGATGAAAATTTTCATATAGATCCGACAATGTTAAGGACTCGATCAGGACGATCAATCTCGTAAGTCAAACCCCCCTAAACGCACGAAAACAGTAATTTGACCGTCTAAATTATGTATTTTGCCCAGACCTTCAACTAGAAATAGTTTCAAATCGATGAGACGCAACCAGTGGTATAAAATTATTATTTTATTTATTTAACTATAGCTGACGAAACATTAGGTTATTCATCGGCTATAATATAGGGTTTAGGTTTTAGCCGACGAAACATTAGGGTATTCGTCTGAAAAGATAATTTTAGCCGACAAAATAGGTCGTATTTGGTCAGCTAAGATAGTTTTAGCCGACGAAAATAGGCTATATTTCATCGGCTAAACTATCTTAGTCGACGAAATATAACCTATTTCGTCTGCTAAAACATAAAAAATATATAAAAAACAGGCTGTTTAATATAAACCATACCAATTTCATGTTCATATATCACAATAATTCAAAAAATATAAATTCAACAGCTTGTAGCATATAAAGAACATGAATTTATATTACAAATTCAAACTAAGAAGGCTCGTAATCGAAATCATCCGATGAGTCTTCTTTGGTGTCAGAATTAATTTCTGGCAATCTATGTATTTCCTCACCACCAGAGTCTTCGTCTATTTATTGATTTGGATCAACATCAATAAGCCTTGCGTATAAATCATGAATTCGAGCCGAACGACCAGCTTTAAAATTATTAAGACGAATTGTAGTAGAGGAGTCAAGAATTCCTATTGCGCTGGGCTATTGATACGCAACATCTTCTTCCTCGTCTTCGGCCTCTCCAAGTGTAGCCACCCGATAAATGTTTCGAGGGTGCATAAGGTTAACTACTTTCCACGCGTCACCCTTAACAAGGTCATCAAGATAAAACACTTGTTTTACCGATGTGGCAAAGACGAACAGGTCATCTTCATAACAACTTGTAGCAGTGTTCATCGATAAAATCACGTACTGATCGATCTTCATGCTCTGCGGGCTGCTAGTATGAAACCAACTACACATGAAGAGGTGCATTTTCATGCCTTTCCCATAAACGAGTTCCACCATTAAATTGAGAACACCGTAATAGTCAACTCCATTCCACCCTATGCGCCATCACCCCAGAATTTTGTGTTCTCCATCTGTTGTCTCTCTGTTCACATATAAATTACACGCCATGGCACATCCCGGTTCTAGAATCAATTTACGGTCGGTTACTACCCAAGTTACTTTTATCTTTAACCATTTTGTAGTAACCGTTTTACCGTGAGAGGTCAAAAAGTTGACTTTTCGTTAAGTAGGGAATTTAGGAAAACTTTCTTCATGAAAGTTGTAGTGGGCGTCGTTACGAGTTCGTGGACACATAGCACGCTTAAATCGGAGTTCGTATGAAGAACTTATGGTCACAAAACAAAAGTTACTATTTGGTAAAAAGTCTATATATAGTGGTTTACTGGGGTGAAACGGTGAAAAGTCAAAAGTTGAAAAAGTTACTGTTCATCGTCGAAAACCTTCGAAACTCGACAATTTTTCCGCCGGATTTCATCACCCGATTTCTCCTCCGTCCGGCGGAGTTAGGGCGCGTGCTAGGTATCAATTTGAAGCCTGTTGCGTCGCCTTGAAGTTGAGGGTGGTCACCGGAGCCAACTCGCCGCCGTTAGGGAGAAATTATAGTGAGAAGGGGCGGCCTGAACACTGTTCATCGACACCGGATTTCTCCCTCCTCAGGCCACCTCTCGGTGAGTTTTTGATGGGTTTGATGAGTACTTTAATCCCTTAGAATTTGGTAGCTTGATTCGAAGTGTGTAGGGAGAATTGAAGGATTGAAGTTTGAATTGAATTTTATTTCGGGTTCTTGGATTTTTTGTCGATTGACCTAGTTAGAGGCCGAATTGGCCTTCGAGTTGAACTAGGAAGTGGTTCCAATTGACGAGACGAAGCTGCTGGTAAAATTTGGTGGCGATCGGAGGTCGCCGGAGTTTGGCTGGAATTCTCTGCCAGCGGAGCCGCCACTTTTTGGGCTGTTTTTCGTGCCCATTAAATTGTAAAAATTAAGAGAAGGCCATTTAAGGGCAGTTTCTAATTTTTGGAGATTTATTTGATATGTTTAGTATTTTTGGAAGGTTTGGTTTTTTAATTGGATAATTAAATGACAACCGGTTGTTTAGAAAGTACAGGCTAGGCTTGAGGGTGTAATTAAGGGTTTTTACGCTAATGGGGTATTTGAGGCCGACTCTCCACGTTTTTCGAGAGGTGGTTAAGGATGATCGTTAAGGGTAGAGATTTATTGCTGTTGTCCTTATTTTAATTGTGGGTTTAAGACCTGTTTGTGTATTTTGAACAGGACGTGGGGGAACTCGAGCTGAGCAGCCTTCTGGTAGCCGGCAGACCTAGCGGTATCTGTGAGTGGATTTTTATTTTAAATTTAATGCATGCAATAGATTTTATTTAGTTTCTCCTTTATTTATGAATTTCCTCCATTTTAAGTTTTATGGTGATTTTGGGAAAATGGGTATTTAATACTTTTAAAAGATAAGTGAGCCGGGGAAGAGGTTCCTACCTTTCCCGTGATTTTAAAGGATTTTCCCGGGATATGATTTTATTGTTATCACCGTTTTGGATTATGGAGGGGGATAAAATTTAAAAAGGGCATACTTGGCTCTTGGATTTAAGGGTTTTAAAGTAAAGCCAGAGAACCGGTTTTGGGTTCCTGGAAACGTTTTAAATCCAATGTATTTAGGGTAAAGTCATAGGAGATTTGACTTGGTTTTCTATTTATTTTCCCACGAGGTTTTTAAAAGGATTTTAAAGGATATGGATATGGATATATATATATATATATATATATATATATATATATATATATATTGCATGCTAGCATGGACCCTCTCCAGATGGAGTTGGTACCCTCTCTGGATAGTAGCAGGTCAAGACCCTCTTCGGTGGTAGCTGGTCGGTTGGACCCTCCCGAATAGAGCGGGTCATGGGACCCTCTCCGATGAGCTGTTCAATAGACCCTCTCGTGGTAGAGCGGGTTGTTTTCTCGTGGATGAGGTTAATACCCCACATTTAAGTATGGATTTGAGCCAAGGGAGTTATTTAACGATTTATTTATTCATTGTCTATGTTTTGCGTGCATAAGGTTTTTCTTGGAAAACTTCAAGGGAGGACATTAAAGAAAATAAGTTTTTATATTTGATTTTTTGTCCACTCACGCTAATATTTTTCAATGTTTCTCCCATGGGCCCTTCGTTTTAAATGCCCAGATTGTAGTGCTCGACCCGACTAGTCTATGTGGAGGCCAGACATAGTTACTGCCATTTTCCGAACTATCAATAGGTTCCGGGTTAACCTACTTGTAATCTTTCTCTGTTTTCATTTATTCTTAGGCGCTCTGATACACATCGGGTAGTTTTATTTGTTGGTGAACTCCTAGGGAACTGGAACCCTATGTAGCTTTTAAAATTGGAGTTGTTGTACCTTTTGTTGAAATTAATTAGATGTGTATCTTGTGGAGGTTGTTGGTTTTGGAAGCAGTATGGCTCCAGGAGTTTTCAGATGGTTATTGGTTTTAGATGTGTTCTTTGGGTTTATTGCAGGTTAAGGGTTGTCCACTTTTCAAGGGAGACTCTGTCGAAATTTCGGTAGAATATTCTTTGGGAGGTGGTCCCCGTAGGACTTACTTCGGGTTAAAGGGGTTTAACTCGGGGTGGGTTCTGACAGTTGGTATCAGAGCATTAGGTTATCCGATTCTTTCATACTACTATCTGTGCTTCAGAGTATTTAGTATCTATAGAGTGATGGTCAGACCATGGCGGACCATTAACATTTTATGCATGAGATACTAGGTATTCCTTAAGTATTTGTAGTAGTTAATCTAGTGCTGATGTTATACATGGTGCTAAATGTTTTCTTCCTCAGGTAACTATGCGTCGTGGTCGTAGTCGAGCCAGTAGGGAAAATCCTCCCAATCCTCCATTGGGAGGGGATTAGGGAGCACCAGCTGATGGTCCATTGAAACATTTCTTCAGGCGACTCACTACCTTTGCCTCAGATATCACTTATGAGAAGGCTCGCAGGAATGGAGCCCGAGTTTTCTCCCATGCCGATGAGCCGTTAGATGCTCTTAGCTGGTTGGAGAGTATGGAGAAAATGTTTGTGCAGGCAGAGTGTCCTGAGAGCAAGAAAGTGACCATAGCTGTTCAGTTCCTGGAAAGGGAAGCTTGACATTGATGGTTAGACTTGGGCAGAGGCTTGGGTGATGGAGTTCGGGGTATGACCTGGGGTCAGTGACGTGCCAAAAATTGACCTGCAATTTAAAACCCTATCATTGTAGCTTTAGTAAGTAGGGATCGTTCTAACCGGGGACACTAGGGAAGGATTTATATTCTGCAAAACAAATCGTTAGTACTTTCAAAAGAATACAAGTATAAACATATATACAAAATATTATGGGGAATTTATAGGGTGGTTCGAAACATATAAAGAAAAGAAGCAAAATATTTACATACATTGGTCAATCAATACTCAAGCATAAAACAACATAGCACCGTGAAGAAAGACATGTCACAGATTTCGCAAGTTTAAGAGGTCATATTTGCGTTTTCATAATTTGTAATTAATTCCAACTATTTAGACTTCTCATGTAAACTTAGTGCCTACAATCGCCTGACACTAAGTTTGTATATGTGTCATCCTGTTTAATGCCTACAATCGCCTGACATTAAGACAAAATACACTGATCGAACGAGAGTCATTGGAAACATGGTCCTAAGTATGGCGTCACTCATCCTATTCATCATGCAAATCTCTCACCCTAGCAACCCTTGGTAGTGACTAAGAATCAAGACCTACAATCGCCTGATCTTAACCCTTAGAACACTACGGCATATGAAACTCCCCCCTAATAGCTAACTTGTCTAGATTCAAGCTAACCTAGAGTTCGATTACGTGTACAGGTGAGGATTAATCAATTCAAGTAATTAATTACGTGAACACAAACAACTTAATCTAAATCGTCATCCTAACATGCAGTTCTACACGTTACAATTATAAACACAATCACATGAAAATCACTAAGAAGAACAAGTAAACATGTTTATAACGTAAAACCGAAAACCAACACAAACATATATATAAATAACCATCATCCATACAGTAGATACATACATAAAACTTGAATGTATTCATACCTAAAACTACCCTAAGAGTCGGCAAGGATTGAAGAAGGGATTGGTGGCGGCAAAGGGAGCAGTCGGCAGCAAAGGGATGCAGTCGGCAGCAAGGGTGCGTCGGCGGCAAGGCTATGGAATTTCTGTGTAGGGAGGGTTTTTAAGTAGAGCTAGGATATTCTAAGGCTTAGAGCAATTGAGAGACACTAAAATCGATGTACATAGGTCCTATTTATACAGAAAATTTAAGGGAAAACCCTAGAGAAACTCGGCAGCTTCAAGGAGACACAATCTTTGTTGGACTTGAAATCCTTCTTCGACTTGGTTTCCTCCTTTCATCTTTGGACAAGGATTTCGACTTGGACCTTGGATTTCTAATTTCTTGGACTCCTCTACATGTTATTGGATCCATGTAGGCCTTATACACAAGTTCTTGGGCTCATAGGCAGCCGAAATCATGGACAAACTCGGCAAGGACAAACTTTCCCGGTTTGACCGGAAAAGCTCCATACTTGGTTGTTTCGGCTGCCATGATGCATTCTTCGAATCTTCTTCTTCAATGCAGCTTCCCATGACTTCATTAAGCTTCTCTTAAGTCCTTTGACATGCTTGGGAATAATTTTGGTGAAGAAACATCCTCCCAAACTTGTGTGGCAACTTAGGCAAAAACTGCTCAGTTTTGCAGCTTGACCTCCGACCATTGTTTTAATTATAACTCCCTCATATGAATTCCAATTGATGTGATTATAGCTGATCTGACAACTAGACACGCACAGCTTTCTAACGGTATATGGCTCGTCCTCAGATTCTTCATGGATCTCCAGATATAAGCTTCCAAAGTTGATGTAGGGTTTCTGAACTTTCTGCTCGGATCAAAATGCAATGTTTCGGAGTTTCTTCTTTTCTGTGGCTTCTTTTGTTGTCCTCTATGAGTCCAATCTTCATGATTCTTGATATAATATGTCCATATGCATGTCATCTACACATTAAACCAAATTCATCAAAAATGACAATGTAAAGGTATGGTGAATCATAAGAGAAATACCCAAGTGTTTGTCCAAAAATGATTTTACAACACTTAAGCACAATTTTCTGTATAAATGCACGTATTAACCAATACTCTACAGAAAAACCCTTTTGACTTAACATAAGTAAAAACGACATTACTAAGGAATAAACAAGGTACAAATGAGGGTAAAAACATATTAAAAACATAGCGTAAAATGCTCTTATCAGTCAGTTCACAGCTCATTTCAAGGAGCGTTACATCAGCCCAGCCCATATCAACCGAATGAGGTTGGAGTTCTTAAATTTGAAGAAAGATGACAGTATGACAGTGACAGCCTTTGAGCAGCGCTTCAGGGAGTTGGCATTCTATGTGCCTGACTTGGTTAAGACAGATGAGGAGAAGATTTATTACTTTGTCAAGGGACTTGGTGGTATGTATGCGAGTCAGATGACAGCCGTGCCTTACCAGACATTCCAGCAGGCCTTGATGTTTACTATGCATATTGAGGCACAGGAGTTAGCAGTTGGCCCCTACTGATTTTTGTGGTTCTAGGCGAGTTCTTCCTAGGCGGGGGACATCTACTTCTGGTTCTGGATCATCTGTTGGCATTGGTTATAGTAGCCACTCGAGTTCTGGCTCCGGAGTTCGAGGAAGGTTCAAGAGGTTTGGTAGGAGACGCCCTAGGAACCGGTTTGGCGGACGCTCATCTAGACAGTTTAGTGGAGGATCTAGTAGCCAGAGTGGGGCCTCAGGTGGTCAATCATTTCAGATAGGACAGAGTCAGTAGAAGACAGGAGGATGTTATCATTGTGGTCAGCAGGACCACTTTAAGAGAGAGTGCCCTTTCCTGACTCAGAGATCCACGTATACCCCTACTCAGACCATGGGCCAGTTTCCAGCGGGTGCTTCTGGCAGCGGTACTCGCATGTTGGGTCCAGATAGAGGCAATGCTCAGCAGAACAGAGGAAATAGAGGACGTCCCACCACTACTCATGCTAGAGTGCATGCCATGACTCAGCAGAAGGGTCGTACTTCTCCAGAGGTCATCATTGGTACGTTATTAATCTTTGGTCAGCCTGCCTTTACTTTGATTGATCCGGGTACTACGCATTCTTTTATGTCAAGTAGATTTTCACTCCATGCCAATGTGCCAACCTCACCACTCTCAGGTGAGTGGCGTGTATCCTTGCCTTCTGGGGATACAATGGAGATAAACTGGGTGTGTAGTGGTTGTGAGGTGTTAGTGGATGGACTTGTGTTCGAAGCTGACTTAATTCCTTTAGATATGATAGAGTTTGATGTAATCTTGGGTATGGAATTTTTGGGAGCCCATAGGGCCATGGTGGATTGTTTCCAGAAGGAAGTAGTGTTTCGAAGTCCTGGAATGCCGGAGGTTACGTTTCAGGGAGAAAGGGAGGTTCTTTCAAAGTATCTAATTTCAGCTGTGGCCCTAGGAAATTGTTAAGTAAAGATTGTCAAGCCTACCTAGCGCATGTGGTGGACACTAGTATGAGAGAAGTAGGTTTGGATAATATTCCTATAATCAAGGAGTTCCCAGAAGTTTTCCCCGATGAATTGTCTGGGTTGCCACCTGAAAGAGAGATCGATTTTATGATCGATTTACTACCTGGAACCGCACCTATTTCTCAAGCACCATACAGAATGGCCCCTACCGAATTGAAGGAGTTGAGAACTCAATTGCAGGAGTTATTGGATAAGGGATTTATTCACCAAGTTCATCTCCTTGGGATGCCCCGGTGTTGTTCGTTAAGAAGAAGGATGGTACGTTGAGACTTTGTGTGGATTACAGAAAGCTAAATCAAGTTATTGTGAAGAACAAGTATCTATTGCCTCATATTGACGATTTGTTTGATCAATTGAGAAGGGCAACAGTCTTTTCGAAGATTGACTTGAGGTCAGGATATCATCAGTTGCGGATTCATGAGAATGACATAGCCAAGACTGCTTTTCGGTCACGTTATGGCCATTATGAGTTTGTGGTGATGGCTTTTGGGCTTACCAATGCACCTGCAGCTTTTATGGACCTCATGAATAGGGTGTTTGGCCCATATCTTGACTGATTTGTGATCGTGTTCATAGATGACATTCTGGTTTATTCCAAGAATGCAAAGGAACATGCAAGACATTTGAGGATGGTCTTACGGACTTTGAAAGAGGCTCAGTTGTACGCAAAGCTCAGCAAGTCTGAGTTTTGGCTAGATAAAGTGGGGTTCTTAGGCCACATTGTGACGGCCGAAGGTGTTAGTGTGGACCCCCAAAAGATAGAGGTAGTTGTGAGTTGGAGGAGACCCACCAGTGTAAAGGAGATACGGAGTTTCTTGGGTCTAGCTGGGTACTACCGCCGTTTTGTGGAAGATTTTTCTAAGATTGCGGATCCTCTTACTAGATTGACGAGGAAAGGTGTGAAGTTTGAATGGTGTGAAAACTGCGAGCAGAGTTTTCAAGAATTAAAGAGCCGTTTGGTTAGTGCTCCAGTTTTGGCATTACTTGACGATAGTGGTGAGTTTGTGGTTTATAGTGATGCTTCTAGACAAGGTTTGGGTGGTGTGCTGATGCAACATGGGAGAGTAATTGCCTATGCCTCTACGCAATTAAAGTCATACGAAGGAAATTATCCCACCCATGATCTAGAGCTTGCAGCGATAGTTTTCGCGCTAAAGTTATGGAGACACTATCTTTACGGAGCTAAGTGTCAAATTTTCACCGATCATAAGAGCCTCTGTTATGTGTTTACTCAGAGAGAATTTAAATCTGAGGCAGAGAAGATGGATGGAGCTACTGGCAGATTATGATATTTCTATCGAGTATCATCCAAGAAGGGCCAATTTAGTGGCCGATGCATTTAGCCTTAACCATTCCGTCTCTTTGGCTCATTTGAGAACGGTTCGGGTTCCGCTTCTCTACGAGTTGCAGGCTATTGGTGTTGAACTTTGGGTAGATGAAGTAGAAGCCTTGGTGGCTAATTTTCAAGTGAGGCCAGTTTTAATTGATAAAGTACGAGAGGCACAATATAATGATCAGTCAATAGTGTTGTTGATTGAGCGGACATTTGATGGGATAACGGTTGACTTCTCGGTTAGAAAAGATGGAACATTGATGTTCAAGAACAGACTTTGTGTTCCAAAAAGGAATGAGGAACTTAAGTTGGAAATTGTGGAGGAAGCTCATAGTTCAGCGTATGTAGCACATCCTAGTAGCACTAAAATGTACAGGACTTTAAAGAACCATTATTGGTGACCGAATATGAAGAGAGAAATTGCGGGTTTTGTGAGTAGATGCTTGATTTGTCAACAAGTAAAGATTGAGAGACAGAAGCCTGCTGGCTTGCTTCAGCCTTTGCCTATCCCTGTGTGGAAGTGGGATGACATTGCTATGGATTTTGTCTTTAGTTTACCACGTACCCGAGATGGACATGATGGTATTTGGGTGATCGTTGATCGATTAACCAAATCAGCGCACTTTCTGCCGGTGAACAAGAAGTATGCTTTGGATAGATTGGCAGAATTATATGTTAATGAGATTGTGAAACTTCATGGGGTGCCGGAGACTATATTGTCAGATCGGGATCCTAGATTTGCCTCCAGGTTTTGGAGAGCTTTATAAGCAGCTTTGGGCACCAGGTTGCAATTCAGCACAGTCTTTCATCCTCAGACTGACGGGCAGTTCGAAAGGACTATCCAGACCTTAGAGGATATGTTGAGGCCGTGTGCTATGCAGTTTTCAAGAAGCTGGGACAAGAACTTAGCATTAATGGAGTTTGCTTACAATAATAGCTATCATTCTACCATTGGTATGTCTCCTTTTGAGGCACTTTATGGACGGCAGTGTCGTACACCTTTGTGTTGGAATGAGATTGGTGAAAGAGAGTTGTGTAGTCCTGACTTGATTCATGAAACAAATGAGAAGATCAAGGTTGTTCGGGACAAGCTAAAGACAGCTCAGAGTAGGCAAAAGAGTTATGCAGATAACCGAAGGAGAGATCTTGAGTTTCAAGTGGGTGATTGGGTATTTCTGAAACTATCCCCTTGGAAAGGAGTAGTACGTTTTGGCAAGCGGGGGAAGCTTAGCCCAAGCTACAAAGGCCCTTATGAAATTATTGAGAGGGTTGGCTCACTTGCTTATCGGTTGGACCTACCCCTGATTTGGCGAGGATACATAATGTCTTCCATGTGTCCATGCTTCGCAAGTATATTACCGATCCATCCCATGTGTTGCAGGAGCAACCGGTTAATTTAAAAAGGGATTTGACTTATGAGGAGTTGCCAGTGAAGATCCTTGATTGGAAAGAGCAGGTACTTAGGAACAAAACTATTCCCCTAGTTAAGGTGTTTTGGCGGAGTCATGAGATAGAAGAAGCAACTTGGGAACCAGAGGCACGGATGAGGCAGTAGTACCCCCATCTCTTCGGATGACATGTATGTAATTTCGAGGACGAAATTTTTATATGGAAGGGAGAATTGTCACATCCCGGTTCTAGAATCAATTTACTGTCGGTTACTACCCAAGTTACTTTCATCTTTAACCATTTCGTAGTAACCGTTTTACCGTAAGAGGTCAAAAAGTTAACTTTTCGTTAAGTCGGGAATTTGAGAAAACTTTCTTCATGAAAGTTGTAGAGGGCGTCGTTACGAGTTCGTGGACACGTAGCACGCTTAAATCGGAGTTTTCATATGAAGAACTTATGGTCACAAAACAAAAGTTACTATTTGGTGAAAAGTCTATATATAATGGTTTACTGGGATGAAACGGTGAAAAGTCAAAAGTTGAAAAAGTTACTGTTCATCGTCGAAAACCTCCGAAACCCGACAGTTTTTCCATCGGATTTCTCCTCTGTCCGGCGGAGTTAGGGCGTGTGCTAGGTATCAATTTGAAGCCTGCTGCATCGCCTTGAAGTTCAGGGTGGTCATCGGAGCCAACTCACCGCCGTTAGGGAGAAATTACGGCGAGAAGGGGCGGCCTGAACACTGTTCATCGACACCGGATTTCTCCCTCCTCATGCCACCTCTCGGTGATGAGTACTTTAATCCCCTAAAATTTGGTAGCTTGATTCGAAGTGTGTAGAGAGAATTGAAGGATTGAAGTTTGAATTGAATTTTATTTCGGGTTCTTGGATTTTTTGTCGATTGACCTAGTTAGAGGCCGAATTGGCCTTCGAGTTGAACTAGGAAGTGGTTCCAATTGACGAGACGAAGCTGCTGGTAAAATTTGGTGGCGATCGGAGGTCGCCGGAGTTTGGCTGGAATTCTCTGCCTTTTTAAAGATAAGTGAGCCGGGGAAGAGGTTCCTACCTTTCCCGTAATTTTAAAGAATTTTTCCGGGATATGATTTTATTGTTATCACCGTTTTGGGTTATGGAGGGGGATAAAATTTAAAAAGGGCATACTTGGCTCTTGGATTTAAGGGTTTTAATGTAAAGTCAGAGAACTGGTTTTGGGTTCCTGGAAACGTTTTAAATCCAATGTATTTGGGGTAAAGTCATAGGAGTTTTGACTTGGTTTTTGATTTATTTTCCCACGAGGTTTTTAAAAGGATTTTAAAGGATATGGATATATATTGCATGCTAGCATGGACCCTCCCCAGATGAAGTTGGTACCCTCTCTAGATAGTAGCAGGTCAAGACCCTCTTCGGTGGTAGCTGGTCGGTTGGACCCTCCCGAATAGAGCGGGTCATGGGACCCTCTCCGATGAGCTAGTCAATAGACCCTCTCGTGGTAGAGCGGGTTGTATTCTCGTGGATGAGGTTAATACCCCACATTTAATTATGGATTTGAGCCAAGAGAGTTATTTAACGATTTATTTATTCATTGTCTATGTTTTGCGTGCATAAGGTTTTTCTTAGAAAACTCCAAGGGAGGACATTAAAGAAAATAAGTTTTTATATTTGATTTTTTGTCCACTCACGCTAATATATTTCAATGTTTCTCCCCTGGGCCCTTCGTTTTAAATGCCCAGATTGCAGTGCTCGACCCGACTAGTCTACGTGGAGGCCAGACATAGTTACTGCCATTTTCTGAACTATCAGTAGGTTCCGGGTTAACCTACTTGTAATCTTTCTCTGTTTTAATTTATTCTTAGACGCTCTGATACACATCAGGTAGTTTTATTTGTTGGTGAACTCCTAGGGAACTGGAACCCTATGTAGCTTTTAAAATTGGAGTTGTTGTAGCTTTTGTTGAAATTAATTAGATGTGTATCTTGTGGAGGTTGTTGGTTTTAGGAGCAGGATGGCTCCAGGAGTTTTCGGATGGTTATTGGTTTTAGAAATGTTCTTTGGGTTTATTGCAGGTTAAGGGTTGTCCAGTTTTCAAGGGAGACTCTGTCGAAATTTCGGCAGAATCTTCTTTGGGAGGTGGTCCCTGCAGGACTTACTTCGGATTAAAGGGGTTTAACTCGGGGTGGGTCCTGACACGCCATTCACCTTCCACATCAGATAGACTCTGTTTTACATATATATACTAATTACTAATTACATAACAATATTATATATCAACACATCAATAATCACAAAATCATAATCAACATATAATCAACAACTTAATTAATTCATACCATGCACCAACACAATATTATAATTAAATTAATTAACATATATATACTCAATCAAAATGGACAACTTATTAACAACAACTTCATATATATTATCAAATCAATATTATATAACTCAAATAAAACTCTTAAATCAACTCAAAATCAAGATATATACACATATACATACCTATATATAGCTCCACAAACTAATTTTGGACATATTTCGACGACACCAACAATTTCGACAACACCTAAACTTTTTCTCCCATTTTTCTTCAAATGAGATGTTGTCAAGAACTGCAAAATATAAGGACTTTTAGCAGACGAAAATTTAACTTAGCCGACGAAATATTTTTTCGTCAGGTATAGTGGACTTTAGCCAATGAAAAAAAAATTTGTCGACCTGTTTTTTTATTTGTCGGCTATGATGTTTATGCTGGTAGTGTATCACTACCAGAACAACCACTTTAGCCGACGAAATTTTTTGGTCGGCTAAACCCTAAATTTCGCCGGATAAAGTCTTAGCCGACGACACGTCGTCGGCTAAGAAGTTGTCGGGCAAAATTCTTCGACCAACACTATAGCCGACGAAATTACTGTTCATCGTCGGCTAAAGTCATTTATTTAGCCGTCGAAGAAATTTTTCGTCGCTTAATTTCTGGACTTTAGCCGACGAAATTTTATTAAAATTTGTCGGCTATAGCTATTATTTTTATTTATTTATTTAACTTTAGCCGACGAATTTTAGGGTAATTCGTCAGCTATAGTTATTATTATTTTTTTTAATTTTAGCCGACGAATTTTATTAAATTTCGTCGGCTATAGCTATTATTTTTATTTATTTATTTAACTTTACCCGACGAATTTTAGGGTAATTCGTCGGCTATAGTTATTATTATTTTTTTTTCATTTTAGCCGACGAATTTTATTAAATTTCGTCGGCTATAGCTATTATTTTTATTTATTTATTTATTTAACTTTAGCCGACGAATTTTAGGGTAATTCGTCGGCTATAGTTTTTTTTTTAATTTTAGCCGACGAATTTTAGGGTAATTCGTCGGCTATAGCTATTTTAATTTTTCATAATTTTTTTCTTTTTTAATTTATTGTATTTTTGATTATATTTTTTACATCTTTTTCATTTTTACACCGAAAGATGAGGAGAAGAGGAGAGGAGGAGAAGGTTAGGAGAGGGAGAGGAGGAGGAGGGGGAGGAAGGAGGAGAATTTAGAGGAGGAGGAGGAGAAGAATTTAGAGAAGGAGGAGGAGGAGGGAGAAGGATTTAGAGGAGCAAGGAGAAGGATTTGAAGGAGGAGGAGAGGAGGAGGAGGAGGAGGAGAAGGTTAGGAGAGGGGGAGGAGGAGGAAGGAAGATGAAAAGGAGGAGGAGGAAGGAAGATGAAGAGGAGGAGGAGGAGGGAAGATGGATAGGAGGAAGAGAAAAGTGAAAGATATAGAAAATTTTGAATTTTAGCCGACGAAATTTCGTCGGCTGAAGTTCAAAATTTTCGTCGAAAAATTTCAAAATTTTAAAAATCCACGCCAAAAAATTTGAATTTTTAATTAACTTTAGCCGACGAATTTTAATAAATTTCGTCGGCTATAGTTATTTATTTATTTAACTTTAGCTGACGAAATTAGGGTAATTCGTCGGCTATAGTTATTTATTTTATTTATTAATTTAACCTTAGCCGACGAAATACCCTAATTTCGTCGGCTATAGTTATTTATTTTATTTATTTAACTTTAGCCGACGAATTACCCTAATTTCGTCGGCTAAAACCCTAAACCCTATACGTAGAAGCTTCAAACGAAAAAAAGTCGTGAAATAAGATATGACCGGAATGGTGAAATACGTCTATGGTTGAAAAATCACGTAATTCCGGTAAAGTCTCGGTACCGATAATTACGATTAACTCAATTTTCCATTCTTTCTCCCTAGAGGTAGCCCTATCTCCGGTAGTTATTTTTCATAAAATTTTTATACCACTGGTTGCGTCTCATCGATTTGAAACTATTTTCAGTTGAAGATCCGGGCAAAATAGGTAATTTAGATGGTCAAATGACCGTTTCCGTGCGTTAAGGGGTTTGACTTACGTGATTGACCGTAAGGATCGAGCCCTTAACGTTGTCAGATTAAGTTAAATTTTTTCCTATATACATATTTCAACATAATGATCATATCTGACGGTCGAAATTTTGTTTCTCAACTTTGATCATCGGAATCACAACATGCGTACTAATGTTGTATAACTTGTTTACTAAGCTTTAAGTAAATGTTTCGTTTCTAAAACAAACTGTACGTAGAAACTTCAAACGCAAAAAGTCGTGAAATAAGATATGACCGGAATGGTAAAATACGCCTACGGTTGAAAAATCACGTAATTCCGGTAAAGTCTCGGTGTCGATAGTTGCAGTCAATACAATATAGAGGTTTGACTTACGAGATTGACTATCTAGATGAAGTCCTTAAATTTATCGGATAAAGTTGAATTTTTTACCAGAGATATATTTCAACATATTGATGATATCTGACGGTCGTATTTATGTTTGTGAATTTTGATGACCGGAATCACAATATGTCTACTATTTACCATTATTTATCTATATGGGGGAGGCCTATCATGGAGGGGTAAATGTCTCAAAATTTTTAGATGGACAGTTGCGCCTCATTATGGTGAGTGTTTGTTGTGTTGAAGGTTCGGCCAAAATACCTCATATAGGTGTAGATATGGACATTTTCGTGTGTTAAGCGTTTAGAAAAACTTCATTTTGAAGCCTTAAACGAACTCGGATGGCCAAAAAAGCCATGGTATTAGCGATGAGTTTTACTCGTACGGCCGTTCTGCTTCCAGATTGGTATCACAATAGTCAATCGGACACCGAAATATCCGTAGTGTAATTTTGTAACTAAAAGTTACTTTAGCCGACGAAATACCCTAATTTCGTCGGCTAAACTTTTCAAATTTCGTCGTCTAAAGTTCACATACTATAGCCGACGAAAAAAGCACTTTAGCCGACGAAAATTGTTTTTGTCGGCTAAAATTTAACTATAGCCGACGAAAAAATTAGCATTGCCGACGAAATTTTTTTTCGTCGGCTAAAATTACACTTTAGCCGACGAAATTTTAACTTAGCCGACGAAAAAAAATTCGTCGGCTTAAGTCCACTTTAGCCGACGAAAAAAAATTCCGTCGGCCTGTTTTTAGATATTTCGTCGGCTATAGTCTTTTTTCTGGTAGTGTATTGGCATTTTCATGTGGTAAGTTGATAGAAAAACTTCATTTTAAAGCCTTAAACAAATTCGGATCACCAAAAAACCCATATATCATAACATTAGCCATGAGCTTCCATATTGGTATCACAATAGTCAATCGGACACCGAAATATCCGTAGTTATTTCGTCGGCTAAACTTTTCAAATTTTGTTAGCTAAAGTTCACAGACTATAACTGGCGAAAATTTAGTCTAGCCGACGAAATTTGTTTTCGTCGGTTAAAGTTGACTTTACCCGACGAAAATATAACTTAACCGACAAAGTGAACTATAGCCGACGAAAAAAAATTTCGTCGGCCTGTTTTTAGTTATTTCGTCAGCTAAATTCTTTTTTCTGGTAGTGTCAACATGAAGATCCTTAATGGATCCCCTTCCTGTATTGTGATTTGCTCTATTATTAATTAACATGCATTATGCATATATAAATTATAATGTTTTCGACTTATATTCATACTCTGGCAACTTTGTCTAGGGTGTGGAGAAGAAGACTACTGCACGTTTTGTTTTCTATAAAAATGCAAAATATATATATATATATATATATATATATATATATATATATATATATATATATATATATATATATGTTTGAATTTGTTTGAAGAAGACGTTATACCTGGTAGATGACCCAAGGACAGGGATATATACTCTCATTGTTGCCTAGCCTGGCTTGTAAAATACCACAAAACCAAATCAGCAGAAAAGGAAAAGGAATAGTCTCATTTTTTAGAAAACCCAGCAGCAGTTATTGCATTCATGTATATATATATATATAAACAACTTGATGCAAGATTAACAAGGGAATTAACCCAAACAAAGTAACAGAGAGAGAGAGATTGATTGATTATGGTTATGAGGCAACCCGTTGCTGCTGCTAACACTTCACGTCCAAGACAATCCATTCGTCCCACGTATGAGGATTTCCAGCCCGACTTTGAGTTGAAGGAAGAAAATGAAGCTCACATCATACATGTTCAAATTCCTGGTCTGTTTCTTTGTTTATTATGTTTCAAATTAATACTTAATTCCAGTCTGTGGAGGTTGTTGGATTATCGAATTATATATGAACTGCTTTTTGTATTATAATTTCAGGTTTTCTGAAAGACCAAGTGAGGGTTACATTTGTGCATGCCCCTCGAGTGATCAGGGTCCATGGACAACGACCCCTTGGCAACAACAGATGGAGCCGTTTCAACCAGACCTTCCCTCTTCCACAAAATTGTCACGAAAGTAAAATTCATGGAATGTTTAGCAATGGAGTTCTCACCATTACATTGCCAAAGGAAGTCCCAAAAGCAGATCCTAATAAAGAAGAAGCAGCAGCAGCAGCAACCAAGCAAATCCAAGATATAAAGCCAAAAACTTCTGCTGCTACTACTGCTGAGGCAAAGCCACAGAAGGATCAGATACCTGCCGTCCAGCCCAAGGTACAGAAGGGACATGATGCCATTCATCATACGGCTACTGCGACTGCTGCTAAAGACCCCCAAGTACCTGCTTCAGAGCCGGAGGCGCAAAAGGGACCCCGACTAATACAAGGGATAACCGAGACACAAGAGCCCAAGGATAAGGAAGCAGGAGTTGTTTCAGCAACGACTCGGAATGAAAAACAAAGTGATGAGAAGAGGGTGATTGCATTGAGTAACACTTCAAGCAGTCAGCCCAAACCTCAAAAAGCTAAGGATGAAATTCCATCCAAAACTATGGCGGACGAAAAGGCCAATGCGGACTACCAAAAGGAGGTTCAGGATAGATACATAACTGAAGCAAATGAGAAGCCGGGAGAACCAAAGAATGCTGAGAGAAGCAGCGTAGAAGCTGTGTTCGATAGGATGGCCCCAAATACTTTAGATCAGGTAAGGAAGCCTGAAAAGGATCGCGTTGCTGCAAAGCAAGGAATGAAAAATCTAGACAAGTGGATAAATAACGAAGAAAAGCAGCTGTTAATCAATGTGGCGGCTGCAGTTCTTATTCTTGTGGCATTTGGGGCTTACACGACTTATGGCTTATGGTGCCCTGGAAAACCCAAAAACTAAGCACAGTAGCTCTTCTAATATATTCAGTTACACTGAAATTACAAACTTATGTACAGCACACAAAAACATGCATTTGTACAGATACATACACCTTAAGAAGTTTACCTTATTTCCCAGATCGATGTAGTCTATAACTACCACTGGAATGAAAGCAGACTGGCTCTATATAATTTACTCACAGGCGAAAAAGTTTGTCTGACAATAATCTGCTTGAATCCTTACAAAGTGATTTTTTATACACAATGTGCAATACCACGATGTGTAGGAGTGCAGTCATGGACTTTAAAAGCATAATAGGAGAATAAATAAAATTACTACTTTGCATCACATATCAGAACAGATTCTGGTAAGCATGGCATACATTATAGACATTAAGCTCAAGTATAGCAAATTAGCAGCGGAAGGCGAATCCATGATCAGAAAATGGGCTAGGCTGATTATCTTGCAAGTTTTTTTTTTAAAAAAAAAATCTTAATGTCATTTTCTTGTACCAAGGTAACCATGGATAGATAATGAAAGATTACAGAACGTCAGTATTGTATCGGAACCACAAGATATTAAGTTTACAGACATGAATACTGGGGTGTAGATACTCTGTTAAATCATTGATTCCATTTTTTGAAGTCTTCGCATCCATGAAGATTCAAACCTCTCCTCAAATCTGGAATCACCTCTTCATCATGGTGTTGATCACACCTTTCCCCTTCTCTATGCAAAACCTTACTAAGCAACCCTCCAGTTAAGCTATTGCTAATATAACCTCAATAAAACATTCAATAATATAGTATGCATAGAAGAATTAGCGTCAAATTATACGCATTCAGTAACATCTTTCGCATTAAATAAATTTCCTTTCAACTTTATTCCCTTCATCTCATTTGGAGTTGATAGAATTACTTTTTTTTTGTAAGAATGGGGCCAAAAACGCCCAGAAAAAACTACAAAAAGAAACTAACCAGTACTACTAGTTCTAAACCTTCTACTTCTAGTGACCCTAGCACACGGATTTTAAATCAGAATTAAACACAGCTAAAAGAAAGTTGGAGACATGAGGAATCAAACTTTACTTTAGCAAAAGTAAAGTTATGCGTCGGTAGCAAAAAGAGGAACACACTAACTTTAATAAAAGAAATGTCTTTTGTCGTGATGTGTCGGTCACCACTCATTTCTCCATCATGTGGGTGCACTAACTTTAACAAAAGAAAAGTCTTTTGTCATGATGCGTCGGTTACCGCTCATTTCTCCATCATGTTTACTGTATTGTAATATTTTTCATCAGTGCAATCATAATCAGCCAACGAATGTTGGCCTTCTTGTTCCCTTTCTGATGCTTTTTCATTTTTTTTCTTCATTGTCTAAGTCTGAATCATAAGGAAAGGGATAAGAATCCTATATTCTTTTTCCTTCTCTACTTTTTCAAGTCACTATGTAGTAGCTAGAGTGCAGTCAATTTTATTTCTCATGATGGCTGAGAAAAAATCATAATTCACTGATGAAGGATGATTATAGCAAGAAACCATTATTTTTTCTCCACTTGCCAGAAGACTTGAATCATAATCCCTTCGTACCATGTTTTTGATGCACATGATTGTCATGGCCTTCATCCATGGAATACTCTAATTTGGACTACCATTTCCTCTCATCCTGCTTGATCCATTTGTCTGGTTTAATCTCAAGATACATTTATCTGGTCTAATGTGCTTGACAGCTTGAACTATCAATTTAGGGAATCTCTCCAAGTCTTCATTAGATTTTGTCCAAAGATTATGAACAAAATAATTCTGTATTAGCCACAGTTTCTGTTTCTGATGGTGTTCAGCTTGGACATTAACAAGATATCTCCCATAATAAGGGCCAGGAACAGCAGACAAAGTTGGTGGAAACATATTTTCTTTTTCATATGCTCATGGAATTTGAACCATTCAGACCGTTTCATTGTTGTCATATGGATCTTAACACTTTTTGGATTTTCTAGGTATACTACCTTAGACTTTTCCTTCTCTTTTATATGGATTCCATGCAATTATTCTGTAAGGGTTCGAGGGTTCCAAGCATATGATCTTTATTTTCTTCATAGAATGCACAAAGAATATCGTCTGTGATAATCTTTTGCTTGAATGCCAACAACTTTTTCGTCTGGAAAACTGGTTCTTTAAAAACTGACCATGAATAGTTTTCTTCCTTATAACCACATGCGATTTGTTTCCCCTAAAAGGGGATATCCTGCTTTTTGGCAAAGTAGCAACCATTAACGAACTTGATATGCTTTTACCGTCTGCCGTTTGTGACGGGAGAGCCTGTCTTTTGTTTTTCTCTTATCTCTGTAGTTGTCTTTTGTTTTTCTCTTGTCTCCTACCCTGTCGAGATCAAGATAAACCTCTCTTTTAGATACTGACTGACCTCATTTGGGTTCTGGAAGGATGTACTTCTAAGAACTTTGTTCTCCTAGTTCCTTGTAGGAGCCTGTCCCATAAGAAGTTTAATCTTATGTTCTCGAAAGATCTTAGTGGGGTAGTTCATGATATTCTGAACTACAGTGCTTCCCTGAGGAACATTTTTGGTTTTCATTGTCGAGGATTCGCTTGGTTCTTCTTTTGATAAGGAAGAATCTTCCTTTTGTTCTTCTTTAGTTGGATCTGGAAAATCTTTTTTATGATCTTTTCAAGTTCCTTCACAAATTTCCGCTTGTTCATACAAGCTCTTCAGTTTTTCTGACTTTAGCATCGTCATAGGTCTTTTAACATCTTCTTCATCGAAAGATTATTCAAGACAAGAAGTTGGCTTGGTTCTAGAAGTACTAGCTTCCTCATAGCTAGCGAATGAATGCCTATGAAATTGTAAGCTTATTTGTCCTCTCATATCTTCATAGATGGAAGCATCGGTATTTTCTACCTGTCTAGCTGGAGGCGTCAAATTCCATTCTCTTGGAAATGTTACTTCATATCATTTTGTGGCATGCTTTTATTTAGTATGATTTCTGGGATTAGTGAGAATTTATGTAGTAATCCAAGGACTATTGAGAAATCTAGTTTTTGGGGTTACATTCGAGCTCATTAGCTTATAATAGATTCGATAATCTATCGCAGGCTCCATCATTCCTTTCTTCATGGAAATTTCATCTGTCTTGATTTGCAATCTTAGACAGTGTGCTGTATCTCTGAGATGTGTGGTGAAGTTTGAGAATACATTGAAATATGCAACTTGATTGCACAAAGAAGCTTCTACTATTCCTAACATACTTTTCTTAAAATCTGTTATTCTATCATTTTGTAAGACACATAAAACAGAACAGTCTATACCATCTCTAGCCAAAAGTTTTATGCCTACTTGGACTTCTCCAATATGCATGTAGGAATATTTCTTCTGAGATGCTTCACTTACTACTTTTAGAGTGATTAACCTGATGTCGGTTTCCCCTTCTATGGCAGGAACTGTTAGTTCAAAAATCTTGAATCTAAGAGAATCCATAAGGAAAGATCCTCTCCTATAGATCTCATTGAGTTTAAATCTAGGAACTGATGTTTCTCGCACACTAGATTCAATTTCATTGTACTCAAATTCTTGAGCATTGATCAAATGTACAGACATGATGTTTCTTTTACTAAGTATTCTACTCAGCATCTTTACATCTCTTCTGGTTGAAGATGTAGATTTGGAAGAAGACCATGTAAGGAGTTTAGGTTCACTAAACTTAAACTCACTTTCTCATTTTGGTAAGGGGGGTATGATTATTTTACTAGCTACGTTTCGAGCTAGTTGTTCTTCATTGATCCCTTCTCCTTCTTGTATCTTCATTTTTTCTATCATTATTTGCAACCTTGCTATCGAGCTGTTTAACTCCTAGAATTGGTTTTCGAGATCAATACTCATCTCTTGGAGATAAGCGATCTTGTAGTTCTGCTAATGAATTATTGTCTTAATATTATCATGCACTGTCTCTATAGGAAGAAAAAAACTTAAAGCTTTATCATCTTCCTGTTTCGCTTTAAGTTTAACTCTATGATTCATCCTAATCGGGTGATCAGAGTTTCTCACTACCAGGATCAGTAGTTCGGCCGATAAAAAATTTTCATCGGCCTGTTAACCAAATTCGTCGGCAAAGGCACGTCAGCTATAACCTTAGCTGACGAAATAAAAGTGGTCATCGACTATAGTTTCACACTTAGCCGACGATTTGTTTTTATATTTTTCGTTAGCTAAAGTAGGACTAAAGCTGATGAAATCATTTTTCGTCGACCATAACCTGAGACTTTGGCCGACGAAACGTTTAATATATTCATCGGCTAAAGTATTTAATAAAAAAATTAAAAAATAACTATAGCCGACGAAATTTACTATAATTCGTCGGCTAAACATTGAAAAAAAAAACTAATATAGCCGACTAATTATAGTAAATTTTGTCGGCTAAATACTACTATAGCCGATGAAATAGACCATATTTCGTCAGCTAAACCTTGAAAAAAATAAATAAAAAAATACTATAGCTGACGAATTATGATAAATTTTGTCTGCTATAAGTTCATTCCAACAAAAAAACCCTGAAATTTCTAAATTACCATTCCAAATAACCTGCAAATTACACTAAAGCAATTTCATATAACTAACACCATCAGAAGTGACAACACATTTTTCATTAAAATATTTATAAATTATTCATAAACACATAAAACTATATAAAATCTATATCGTCTAAATTTATATCCGCGTCAGGAGGAGGTTGCGGCGGCTGAGGTAGGGGTATAGGCGTAGGCTTGGGTGGAGCCGGAAGTCCCTATAGGTGGGCAGCTGAAAACTCTAGCATGTACTGGAATATCTGCTATTGTTGTACTTGCTGGATAGCATATACTACGACATTATACTCCTATAAAGCAGCAGTATAGGCTGTCTGGGCGGCTTGTTGTTCCCGTAGCATCTGAACTTCTGCCTCTAGCTAAGTCGTCCTGTTGGTGGTTGAGGCTGCCTTTTTTTTTAAATCTAGGAGTGCTCTTCAGGATCCCCTCGCCCTTCTTTCTTGGACCCCGGTAGTAGAAGTTGTTTCCTCACGGTGGGAATGTTGTGCCCATGTTCCTCGCCCCAACCCTCAGATGCAAAGTGTCGATCCAAGACATGGCTCCAGACATCTCTTCCTCCTGCGTGTCCGGCCATGTCTCCCTCACAATAGCAGTCATCACCTCATCACTAGCCTGTCTCATCACGACCTAATTTGATAGGAAAAAAATAATAAATTAATATTTTTACATTTATATAAGTAAAAAAATTTGAAAACTTAAGATGACTTACAATATCCTCCTAGGCGTTAGGATATGCCTTCTATTACGTATAGACGTACCGGTTGAATTCTGGATGTTCTCTGGCTGCCTCGTCCATCAACGATGTGAATGGGCTAGAACCAGAATGATGGATCATTGTGTTGCGTTGCTGGTTCTGAGCTTTGTCTCGGGAAACGGCCTTCAAAGAAAAAAAAATAAATATTAGTAAAATATTTGAAAAAGGACGTACTTAATAACAATTTAACCAATTAATTTTTTTAATTACCTGTTTATGAGGGTTTTTTGAATTCTGATATAAGAAGCCAACACCACTCGTACTCCCTGAACTGAAACTCAACGGGGGTACCAGAATGTGCATTCCCATGAGTTGTCGAGTGGATCCGCAACTCGTTCTTCCACTCCTTGTACCTACAGATATCACAAAAATATTATAAATATTATTAATATCACATACAATCTTGTTTTTTCATTAACATCCTAACGTACCTTCCCCCATGCACAACGTCAGCCCAGGTGTTCCGTAGGTGTTGGGGAACGACAAACCACATCAGCATTTAACCGTTTATTAGTTTTGTTTTATTCATTAATCAACAATATAATACATAATATTATTGAGGAATTTTTTAAACTCATCGACATCGCGTTGTGGACCGTATCCTTAACCTCATGTTGGACCTCGCCTAAGTCTGACCACAACATAGGGACTTTATCCCTAATAAGCGCTCCGAGGAGGCCGGAGTACGTCCTCGTCTTCCTGCCCGACACTACGTTGTCATTCCCGTCAGTATCGATGACGATCCTCCCTCAGGTACTCACGTTCTTCTCTAGAGCCTTCCCTGTGACGGGGTCTCTCTTCTTCCTTGTCGGCTTAGCTCCAACGGTGCCTATCACAAATTGATTATTAAAATTAGGAAACCATTATTGTGACATTATAAGAAAACAAATTATTTATCTTTCATTACCTGAGAGCGATGCGGCGGACGCGACAGATTCCGTCTCTATCGCCGATGATGATACCCTCACAGAAATAAGATCCGTACCAAAAGGCACGAACTGGTACGCCGCTACTAGAGTCACCTGCGGAGGTAGTGAATAAATCGGCGCCTCAAAGTCATCGATTGCAGGTAAGGCCGATATCATCCGCGGAAGAAAGAGAACAGGCGGCGACATTTGTACCCTAGATGACCCATAATCCAAAGTGGTAGTGTCACACCCCGACCTAAGTTTACCTTCCAAAACTTGGATTAGGACGTGTGGGACCCATCCCAAAAGAGATTTACTCGAAATCCTTCTTGAGAAAGGATAACCCTTATTTTCTAAACCAAAATTCAAACAGTCCAAACTGTAGCACCTCGGGAGGAGAAACTACAGTAGCCACTAATGTAAGCCAATAAGAAGCCAACACGTCCGAAGGACGTGACAACAACTTATTAACCTAAAGTCGTAGGCTTTTTAGTAAGTAAAATAAAATTTAAACTTTAATAAAACCATTTAGAAAAACCTTGGCACACAAAAACATCATTTCATAACTTTCGGGAAAACAGTGCAGTATGCTAAAACAGGGGCCTAGAGCGCTCAATAAACAATACAGCCTGTAGGGCTTCACGAATCTATGTGACCAAATCCCGGGTTTGTCTATACAGCAAACCGGGGCCAACTACCTATGCGTCTGATGACAAATAGTAGCAAGAGTGTCCATTTACTGCTAATGCAAAACAAATCTCACGTAACAGCACACCGCACTTACGTCTTGCTTGACTTTGTACGAGACGAGCGTAAGTGGGATAATTAAAATAAACAAGGCATTGCCCCTCTAGAGGTTCACGGTCATCGACACCGTGGGAAGCGTAGTCTAAATACTAGGTCCCGCAACTCTCAGGTTACGCACCAGAAATCAGGACAACGGTACTCAACATATCACATCATCGTATAAAAATCTTTTACGTCTAGCCTCGGGTTTTCTTGGTCCAATCATAAATCATTTATCACTTAATATAAAGAAAACTTTCAAGAGGCATCGACCACGAGCATACACAAAATCATACACTTTCTCATATATAAATAAAACCACTACTAAGGGGGGGTTTAGCTTCCCTACCTGGAATAGCCGTTCCATACGTAAGGTCCAAGCTTCCAGGAACTGCCTCGGTAAACCGAGGTCACCGCGTAAGCTACCTCGTTGACTTCCGGAAAATTGAGTAAAGAGTCGATAACCAGAAAGGCAAGTTAAAAAGGTTAAAGTGCCATAAAATGGAATTGGTTGGTCAACTTAATCACTGCAGAATAGAGTAGCTTAGCAACCAAGATACAATAACAGTCAACACACCTCAGCATTCCTAGTTTAACCAGGAATGACCACATTGACTAAGTTGACCAACCAATTCCATTTTATGGCACTTTAACCTTTTTAACTTGCCTTTCTAGTTATCGACTCTTTACTCAATATTATGGAAGTCCGACTTAGCTTTCGAACTTTCCTTTACCATTTTAATGACGTTAGGGTGTCACATGGTAAATTGTTGAATTACTATGGACACCCAACGTGTCACATTAACCAATTTATTTACCAAGAGTCGATTTACCGATTTACGTGAAACACCAATTTTTACTTAACACGGTCAACTTGACATTTTTCCAGAATTTCAGTTATCATTTTCCGATAACAATTCAACACTTAACCAATTTAACCAAATTGTGTCAAACTTCGTTGAACTTCAATTCTTTACTAAACCATTTTTCTGAAAATGAAACTTTCCCAAAATGGAAAGTTTCCCAACTTAGTAGGTTTCCAAACTTAGAAGGTTTCCTAAAATAGAAAGATTCCAATTACGGTTAATTTCCATTTTAATACGTTTCCTTATACGTAATTTTTGATTACGACTCTTTAACTCTATTAAATGGAAACAACACATTTTGAAGGGATTGAAAGACTACCTCCTCGGAATTCTGACGGTTTCACTGCATCACCAGATTCCGGCAACTTGTCAGAATCTCCTACTAGATTCCGGCCAACTTGCCAAAATTTCGGCAGAGTTTCCCCGTTTTCTTCGTCACCAAGTTATCGACAACAGACAAAGAAAACAACACCAAAATAATATCAGATCAGCATCCAACCAAACAACAACACATTAGCTAAATAAAATAAGGGAATGGAGCTTTACCCTCTATTCACCCAAGATTCGAACCCAGACACCCCTCTGCTTGCCAAATCCACAAGCAGTCGCTCCTCCTCACCTCTGCTCGTCCAAGACTCGATGCTCACCTCCACTCTGCCCCAAAACCACTGCAGCTGCTCCAGAACCTTAACAACTGCCTCCAACAGCCCTGCCTCAGCCCTAATCTGTTGCTTCCAGCTTCACCAGAGCTTGAGAAGCTCACCAGAACTCCAAGAACACGGTCGCCGGAGCAAAAACGAAAAACCCAGAAAAAACAGTAAAAACAGTGAAATGGGGCTTTTGAAATCGAGGCTCAAATCGAACATCAAGAGCATGGAAAAGGAAGAGGAAGAGAAGAGGAGCAAGAACATACCATTCACGTGCCGAATCGACGCCTGGATCGCCGGATTCCTGCCGTTGACCGCCGAGCGCAGTGGCGCTCGATCTCCTCCCTCGGCGGACGTCGGTGTGATCTGAGGACAGGGTTAGGACAAGGAGAAGGAGGGGAAGAAGCTGGTGGTGGTGCGCCGGCCAGTGGTGGCCGGACGGCCAGAGCGCCGTCGAGCTCACCGATCGGCCGAGAGGCATCTAGAGGGAGAGAGAGAAAGGGAGGGAAGAGTTTTGACCGAGTTTAGACTATTTACTCCCAAAACTAAAATTCGAATTTACTTTTTCTAATCTAGCTTGATAGTCAACTTACGAACCTCCCGACTTTTCGATCCAACAAAAAGTCAATATCGACATCTAATTGCAACAGATGTCGCAAACTTAATAATTACGTTTAACTTTACTAACTTCGACCCCAGGTGGCAACTCTTATCACAACACATACTAATAAGTATAACGACTTGTTCCACTTGGAAAAAATCAATAACACATTTAAACATTTCCAAGGACTTTAATTACCCAAACCTTTGGTCTAAGATTTGAACTTACGCTCTGATACCATTTTTCATGCCCCGGCCCGAGTTTACCTCCCTAAACCTGAGATAAGATGTGTGGGACTCATTCTAAGAGAGATTTACTTGTAATCCCCCTTGAGAAGGGATAACCCTTTTTTCCAATCCATTTTCAACAGTCCAAACGATACCAGAATAGACCTCACAACCGGAGGTTATCCTGATTTCTGCATTTGAATTTCAAACTAATTATTTTAGAGGACCTAGGGTCTAAATATTATTTGTGACTGCACCCGAATCCCGGTTAGGCTGTCTATGCACCGTGTACTCAAGGATCAAGCCGCACGTAGCTCATATTTTTAAATTACGTCATAATCGGGAGAATCCCGCTTTTCTAATTATCTGTCGATAAACTATTCTGGATAGCATACGCCTATTGCACACCTAGGGTTTAACCTCTCCGCTAAAGTATCAACAACCAGCCATCTATCGGGAAAATATCCCAAACTTTCCACCATACATATCTATAACATCCATACACATATAAACAGAATATAATGGCAACCACATAATTATATAAATCTGCCAAGGATATAATAGTCAATTTATCCCCAATGGTACTCTTGTAAATACATAGAACTGCTAGGGGCAAATTATCAATTCAGCCTCAATGGCAGCTTGGTAAATATGCCAAGCTACCAGGGGTATTTCTGGACTTTCACCCTTAAGGGTAGCCCTGTAATTATCTAAAACTGCTGAGGGCAGTATGATCTTTTTAACTTTAGTGACAGTCTTGTAAATATACAAATCTAACAAAGGCATTTCTGGGATTTCAGTCCTAGTGGCAGCCCTGTAAATATATAAGACAACTAGGGGCATTTATGGGATTTCAGTCTCAATGGCATTCTTGTAAATGTACAAAACAATCAGGGGCAGACCTGACTTTTCACACTTGCGGTAAAACAATAAAGGGGTGAACCGAACTCGACAAAAACCAGAGTTTTTACCTTTGAATTTCCCGATCAACTGGTTTGGCCAGAAATTCAAGTTTTCTCGGCCAAACCAGGCTCCTCAACCTACAAAACCAACTTTTACACCATCCCAGCAACCTAAAATCCTCTAAAACAGACGGAAAAAAGTGGTGGTTTTATACCTCAAAGTCAAACCCCTGCAAAATTCTAGCAGATCTCCAGCGGAGCTCCGCTGGCTTCCTCCTCCGTCCTCCATCCTTCTGGGCAGCTCCTGATGCTGCCTGAAGCTTCCTCAACCCTCCTCTAGATTGGTTCGTCGTTGAGATCGAGAGGGCATTCTTTCTAGCTTTCTCTCTCCTCGGACTGGCGATGGTCGCGGTGTCTCTGGCGTGACTGGAGGCCAGAGCTTGGTCGTCGAGGCAAGGCGAGCTTGATGGTGGTGGCGGTGAGGCAGGATGCGTGCGCCGGTAGTGGTCAAGCCGGTGGCAGTCTCCGATCTGCTCGAAGGAGAAAGAGAGACCTTTTAAATCTCCCGAAAATGAAAGGGAGAGAGACAGCATGAGAAAGGAGAGAAAAAGGAAAGGTGAGGAAGAGATAAGGGAGGGAGAGAAAAAGAGGGTTTTTTATAAACTTTTCAATTGCCCAAATCAACTAATAGAAAGTTACTGTTTTTATCGTACAATAAATTTATATTTTTACTCATACTTCCACCTACAAACTCTGATTAAAAACGTAGGACATACCCATGGGTTCGTATTAGCGCCTCCTACAACTTTCCCGAAGGAAGTTTTCCCAAATTCTTGACTTATCGCAAAGTCACCTTTACGGTAAAGTAAATAACGTTTATTATTTCTGTAAACAGAATAAATTCATATTAAATAGCTCGTAGCTCTGGAAAATATTCCGGACGTACCGGAGAACTCGTATTAACATAATCTACCACCTCGGGATATAAATTTTATCTTTCCCCAGAATCGAGAATATCTCGATATTAAACTCGAATCTTAGTTCGGGAAGAGCTAAAAGTGTGGTTACAACCCTCTGTAACCCGTCTGGTCCCGCTAAAAGGGTAAATTTTAGGGTGGGGTGTTACAAATTACCCCCCTTACAAAAATTTCGTCCTTGAAATTTCCATTGCGGGACGTAAAACTAACCGTCATTCCAAATGACACCATTCAGTTAAAGATGATCCACATTTCAAGACTTATTTTTCCAACCGTCAAGGAATGTCGTCAAGTTCCACTAGACGGAACTTCAAGCAAATAAGAATCACAAGCTCTACATACCAATTCCTTTAGAAATCGAAGTCTTCTCGTACTTGCAATATGAGATACACAACTACGCCCGCTTTGAAACACCTTTTCGGGCACTATACTCTGGTCTCATCACTTTCGTCGTAAATCAACTCCACATGGCTTACCTTTTAGCTCTTCTCGAGTTAATTTCCGAAATGGCAATTAAGACAATCTGGTAGCTTTTCAAGACATAAACGTAGACTAACTCATAGTCAACACGTATGCTCTAATTTTACAATTGTCACACTTGACACTTAACACCAACGTCTTCCTCATGGAAGGACGGAAATGCTACAGTCCATCACCATAGGGGAACTCATACGTCTCTCGCACCTTTCGTGACAAAAGAGACGTGAACTTTCTACACTAGGCCTTAAGGCCATGGACGTATTATCTCCACCGTCCTTAAATCAAAAATTCTCATTTCTCATTCCTTGTACCCTAACTTTCGATCACGAGGCTCGAACGAACTCCCATACCACAACGCGATCTCAAAACTGCTCACTCAGGCTGATGAATCCGCTAAGCGACTTCGCGCCAACATGGAAGTCATCTCCACATACTCAGTTACAAATGAATTTCCTCAACTCCACTCTCTTGGGAGAAAGAGTCTACAGTAAGGCATTTCACAACAATAAGAGCTAACAAGCTCGCACACTAACTCATGTGTGCTCAAGTCTTGCCTAAAGGACAAAAGTTAGCTCAAAATCCTGCATGCATCCCATAGTGCCTCCATAGTCAATTCAACATCACAATCCAATATTGCACCAATCAGCTCAACATATCTCAAGTGTCATGTCCATGTATATTTATTACCCGTCAACCAAAAAAAATCTCCTTCCTCATGTGTGGGTTTCCTTCTAAGAGATACCCCAATCTCTATTACTAAATTTCAACCACCACTCATGCAAGCAATCACAAGCAAACTGAACCGTCTCCAACTATACCCCTTTGAAATCTGGAGTACCTCACTCCTAAATTTTATATACTATCCATAACCAACGTGGACATATCATCCTCCCAGGCTAGGGTTAAAACTTCTTAGACGTGGAAAGCTTTAGAGTGAGTGGACGAAAAATCAATGCCACAAGTAATGGTTTAAAACCATAAATTCAAATTTCATTTTTCCCCGAAAACAATTCAGGCCTTACGCCCAAAAATAAATAAATTTCTGGCCCTCGACCAAATATAAATCCAATTCTGATATGCAGCCAATATAAAACAAATCGTGGCCTACAGCCAAATATAAATCAAATTGTAGCCTGCAGCCGTATAAAAATCACATCATGCCCTGCAGCCGTATAAATATCAAATCATGGCCTGTAGTCATATAAATATCACATCATGGCCTGCAGCCGTATAAAATCAAATCATGGCCTGCAGCCATATAAATACCAAATCATAGCCTGTAATCGTATAAATATCACATCATGGCCTGCAGCAGTATAAAATCAAATCATGGCCTGCAGCTGTATAAGAATCACATCATGGCCTGTAGCCGTATAAAATCAAATCATGGCCTGCAGCCGTATAAAAATCACATCATGGCCTACAGCCGTATAAAAATCATATCGTGGCCTACAGCCGTATAAATTTCACATCGTGGCCTGCAGCCGTATAAATTTCAAATCATGGCCTACAACCGTATAAAAATCATATCATGGCCTGCAGCCGTATAAAAATCAAATCGGGAAAATCATTTCACAAATGATCGATCACACATACTAGGGTACCTCTCAGTGAGGATGCAATCCCGCACTAATACTATTATCTCCCCCAATGGAAGAGGAGCGCAACGAGTGGTGCGCTTCCACTCCACCGAACGAGGAGCGTTGCCCGCTAGATAGCAACAAACAATACATATAATGACCCATCATGACAGTGAGCCTCACAGGCTAGGGTCGGAGCTAAGAGCTCTGGCGTCTCATTCACTATCTAGTGAGAATGTAAATCTCGTGTACCATTCATTCCCTGCAAGAACACATATCCCGCGCTTCTACTCCGCTGATTGAGGAGCGCTGGGTAGGCGCGCTTCTACTCCACTAAATGAGGAGTGCCGCCTGCTAGTTAGCTATAAACATCCGATGACCCTTTATGGTGAAATTAAAACAAATCCCTGATTTATAAATCCAGGCCTGAAGCCTATTTATAAAATCCAGGCACGAAGCGTATTTATAAAATCTAGGCAAATGCCAAAAATTTAACCAAATCTCTACAACATGCCAAAAACAATTCAAACCCAGAAAATGCCAAACATAGAAATCCCAGTAAAACATCGGTTTCGATTCCCATCAATACGACGGGACTCTCCCGTCAAAAACCATTCAAATCTTAAGTGAAAATAAGCGAGCTGAAATCCATAAATCAAATGGAAATAAACATATAGAAACCCTTCACTAGGGTGCTCGTAAAACCAAAAGAATCGAAAATGTACAGAAACCTGAAAAATCATCCGTCCTGGAAACATTTTAAAACCATTTAAATAATAAACCATGACATGCATTTCTTTAAAATAAATCAAAGGTCCACTTACCATACTGGCCACTCATCTCCTGCTCCAAGTACGGTACTCTAACTGTTCTCAATTAATTACCTCATATTCGGTGACGTTCTGGCGTGGTTCAGAAACTAGGGTACAATAACGAAAACACGAGAAAACTAATTTAGAACCCTTTTTTGTCATTTATAGCATTGGTAAATAGGATTCGGTCAATCCGGGGACTTACGGGCGTTCCTACAATAAGACTTAGTGACGTTTTCTACAACAAACATAATTACACATTTACAATTTACACGAATTTAAGGGGGGTTTGAAAGATATTTCTAAAAATCTAAATACCAAAAATAAATCCTAAAAATAACATATACACATGTGATCATCATCCACACACATAACCAAGCACGAAAAACCATCAAGAACATGTAACAAAATCGCAAAACAACTCGGGGCAGCAAGCAAGACTCGACATACTCATATACTTTTATTTCCTTGTTTTACCGAAAATTAACTCCATTCCTCCAATTTTGGTGCGCCAATTAGTGTTCTGAAAAAGGGAAGGAATTTGTTAACAAAAATCAGAATAATTAGGCTTTTAGATAGAAGGAATTAAAGAAATAATTTCATAAATTTCAGATTTGGTTTGCAAATTATATCCCTTAATTTAGACAATGAAAACTTGTCTTAAAAAGCCTATTAATTTCGGCAAGAAACCCTATCCTTCTCCTTGATTTATGGTGACACATCTTAGTCTCAATCCATGTAGGATTTGACTTCCTTGCTTCATGTGGAATCTCTATCACAAAAAGAAAGAAAGTTTTCAAAATAAACTAGGAAAGTCAGAATAGGAAAAATTCAAAGATAGTAAGTTTTCCAAATAAAAAGGAAAGTTTCTCTAATCAAATTAGGAAAGTTTTCCAAAATGAAATAGGTAACTTTCCCTTTTTCAAAACAGGAAAGTTTCCTAAACGACTTATCCTCGACTTTTGCGACTCATTGAGTTTCCTAGTCGCACAAGAAATCCTCCTTTGATTAGGAATCCGCTCATTTTTCTCATTTTAGCCTTCTTTCGTGTAAACCTGCCTTTATTGACTCTAAAACATAAAACATGTTAGAAATGAAGTTATTAAAGAAATAACAAGGCTAAATAGGGTACGAAATATGTTAAGAATGTAGCATAAAATGCGTTTATCAAATTCCCCCACACTTAGCTTTTGCTAGTCCCTTAGCAAAATCAAACCAACAAACTGACTCTAAATAAAAATTAAATAAACAAAAATTAAACAAAGTAAACAAACAAACAAATCAAATCAAATCAAATCCTCCACACTTTCACGCAAGTGACGGTTATTCGACTCTAATGTCCAAAACATTTGTCTCAAAATCTCTAATCTTATGGCATCAAAATTAGCACTTAATCAAGAATTATTCCATGAAGTTTAAAAGGCTAATTACCATGCATAGATCACAAGTTATATGTAGGACTTGATAGAACAATGGTGATTATGTAGCTCAGCATGTTTCAAATAAGCATGATCTATTCTCACAAGGTATGCACTCAACCTTTCTCACAATTTTGGTTTTGATCATTGGTTTAAGTTTCAGCCTATTATTCAGTATGCTTTTTCTTCAGCTATTATTGATGGAAATGTCTCTGTGAGTGATTTATGGAACAAGGATGGTTGGAAAATTCCTACTTCCCTCTGTTTTGCCTCGCGAAATTGTTCAAGAAATCATCAATGTTCCTATTGGTTTTTGTGATTCTAGTAATGATACTCTTATCTGGGGTGTTAGTGATAATGATAGGTTTTCTGTTAAATCTGCCTATAATTCCTTTTCTGAGACTGATGCTCCTCAGAATCCTCTTTGGAAGGGTATTTGGAAACTCAACATTCCTCCTAAACTAAAGACATTTCTTTGTAATGACATTAAAGACTTGTTAAACATTTGGAAGTGGTGAAATAAACAAGTCTTTGATACTGTGTTTATCATGCCTACTTGTTTTAACAAATTGATATGGAAGTATGCCTTGGAATGGAAGAAAGATCAAAATAGAGCCAATGCTGATTCAATGTATAGCTAATCTTTGTTTGATTGGAAAATGCCTCATGTTAATGTTTAAGTTAAATATTGATGGTACATGAAATTCTGCTTCTGGAAAGATCGGCGCTGGTGGTGTGATTAGGAATCATCTTGGTGCTTGGATTATGGGTTTTCAGATTAACTTGCAGGTTGATGAAACTCTTTATACTAAAGCTTGGGGCCTTCTTCATGGTCTGAGACTTACGGCTAGGCTAAACATCTCCAAGCTTGAAGTTGAAACTAAGCTATTTTGGTTAACCTTATGTAGAGTCCTAATCTGCATCTCCATCCTCTTGGATCCCTTATTGGTTGTAGCAATATGATGACGCAAATTAATGTTGTGAAGCTCTCTCACATCTTTAGAAAATCAAATATGACTGCACACGCTTTGGTCAAAGACTCTTTAGCCAAATGCACTGATCATGATCTTGGTTTAATTGTTTTTGAGAAATTTCCCGTCCATACTAGAACCACGAGATCTGACAAGTGTAATAGTATTTAGGTTTTTCCTTTTTGTTTCTTTTAGTCACCTTCTGTAACCAAAAAAAGAGGACGTTTATCAAAATTTCTCATAAAATTTGTAGAGTCGATGATAAAAGTCACTTTGGAGGTATGAAATTATAAAACTATCACTAGTAACACCAGGATAAAAAAAGTCACTCAACAACAATTGTTTCCTAGGCTGTCCCCCCAAACTTAAAACAAAATCATGTACCGGAAAAATCTTTTTCATCTAAAGATAAATTTTTTATCTTGCATGCACGCGGCTTTAACAGACGAACAGTTTCCAACAAACTGGAAGAAAATATGACGAGTTTAACAATCTTCAGAGGTCTGCATTTATCAATCGACTGTATCAACCGAACGGTACAGTGGAGTGATACAAGTTCCTATCTACTATTTGGTACAAACACTAAATCCATGGGGTATGACGCATAGTATATCTACCAGGGGTTAGCCAATACCTGTTGACTGCCAAAGCTTCGTTATTCGTCAACTACAATATACAAACTTGACTACCACTGATGCTAAGTATGTACAATAGATAAAAATAACGTCTCTGAATTTGTTGGATCACTTCCAGACCTTGATTGCCCCGTCTCTACTGCTTGATATCAAGTGTCTTTGGTTCAACTTAACAGAAGCCAATGAAAGGATTGAATCACGATGGCAGCCAGCAGTATCAGTGGCAGCAGCTGCAAGAACTGCCTTCGACGTCAACTTTGTTGTTAGAGGCCGTCTTTTCGTCTCCTACGTTAAGAGCAAAAGCAAGTTTATGAACTCTATGTGCAATAGTAACAATAACAAACATATATCATATGAATTGACACAAGTTCATTGTTAACAAGAAAAAGAGAGTACACAGTTTCAAACATCAAAACAAAGCTAAGAAAACAAACAGATCATGCAGAACAAGAATAGATTTTTTTCTTAGGGTTTAAGAAAAAATATCAATAGATATTATACGGCTTCACTGATCCCTGCCAGAACATGGACCAGAGCAAGAGCTCCCGTATCATAACCCTGCTTTTACATATTCGGCATAACCAGATACATATTCGGCATAACCAGAGCTAAAACCGTAACTAATAACATCCATTCTTAACTGCCACCATCCGGACACCAACCCTGCCACCAAAGCCTGCTGCAGCCACCACGCCAAAGGGATGCACCACCCCCACCAAGACAATGGACTCGCCTGACACAGCCATCATATTGGAATCGCACTGCACCCACGCCGCCAACAGCAGAACTCCTGGAAGACCTCAGCCCCGCAGCCACAGACCGAAACCAGGATCTGAGCTCCAACGGCTGGATAAGACGACCCCCAAGAAGATGTAAACTGGTCGCTCCCATCCCCTTCAACACCTCAAGAACTTCGTCCCCGACAAGAAATAAGCACAAACACTCCCAAGAACAGTTTAAATCCTAGTGTCCTAGACATATTAGTGTGCTGCCTTCTAGGCCATGCTAAAGGCTGGAAAAGAAAAGGAAACCAAAAAAACCTTGACAACAGAAGGTACCAAAGCCTAAAGGGAATTCCAAAATTAAATCTCCATCACACCACTTGTCTTATAAAAATTCTCTGATTTCTTTCGATCGAACATGACCTAGATAAGAGCAAAGCATTAAACGTCCACATAAAACCCTCCTTCCCACCCCTAAAATGCTTTGTTGGAACAACGTAATAACTTTACGCAGTGAGTGATCTATAAAAACGAAACACATGAAAAGGAAAAGGCAGAACAAGAAAAACAAAAACAAAAAAACAAACAAAAAACAGACAAATCGTTTGCCCCACTAGACCACAAAACATAGTAACTAAACCTACCAAATGATTGATCCTGGTCTAGAGGGGCAAAACAAACAAAAGAACATAAACTTTTCAACCCATACCAAAACTTCTGCATGTATACACTACATGTGGACATGCCCATACCCCTGAATAAAGGACTACCAAACCGCCCAAATTTAATGTTTCTAAAAATGATACCTGCACAACTTGCACTCCAAAGCTAGACCGTGTTCCGTAGAAATCATCATTTCCCACACCCTTCAAGTTTGGCCCACAAATACAGTAACTTCGATCGGGGCTGCAATACATGAATACAGACGATTAAATCCCTGTCTTCAGTAAACCAAGAAAATAATATTGATTTGCACAAACCTGTAGTGATCCCATCGACGTATCTTCAAGTCAGTTCCCCCGGTTAACAAATCACCACCAGGTAGGGGAAGCAATGAACGAATGCCAGGAATCCGTGGAGGTGGTTCATTCAGTTCATCAACTCTGTAATGAGGTTTGACATTCCGTCTCATATCCGCTTTAGAATTTTTAGTTGATGATCTCGCCAAGGCCCAAGGCACCTCAGACATTTCAGTGTCACTTTCATGACTGGCAACCCTCAACACCTGAAAAACCAAATTTGGACATTCAACATGAATCGGAGAATATCAAATACCACAGCATCTGAAAAACCAAATTTGGACGTTCAACATGAATCGGAGAATATCAAATACCACAGCATCAGCATTTTAAGATAATGCAGAGATGGACTTCAAGTATATACAGTAAGAATAACAGCATCAGCATTTGAGATAATGCAGAGATGGACTTGAGTAATAAAAAGTAAGAGTACAAAGAGGCTTCATCGCATGTATACATGAGCTGAAAACTAAATATGAAACTAAATAAGACTACACTACATTGGTGATTTACCAGTACAAACTTGACTGTTGATCAGGAAATGGAAACTTAAACAATCAAATGTAACCATCCCCTTCGATTTCCCCTTAATATTTAGTTGAAATTCGTCTGAATAGTATCTCAACTTTTGCTCCTTATAAACTTTGGTACATCAAGTTTTAAAAACATCAGAATTGTATGTCAAGTTTTCACATCGACTGAACTTTGGTGCTTTAAGCCGTTACCTCTGTTATTACGCCTGTTAACTAGAAAATTTTAAAGGGTAAATTTGTCTTTTTGTCTTATTTTTATTTTCTCTTTCTTAATGGTGCTGTCTCTCCTCTCTCCCTCTCTCTCTCTCTCAAATGTAGATCAGAGCTCGACGCCGGTGTCGTTGGTATCAGAGACTGTACCAGTGCTTGAAGGACGTCGTGTTCTCGCATTGAATGACCAACGACCGTATCACAACTTGACATAGACTTTGTCGTCCAAGTCGCCTGCGTGCAGAGCTCTCCGATCTCCGCCACGACACCATGACCATCTTGGACGGTGGAGCCAGGTCCAGATCGTCGTAGCAGATTCGCCGACGTCTTTCGCATTCCTTTGTCGGCGGTCCAGAACTTCAGATCCACAATGTTCTTGATCTTGATGCCGTAACTTGAAGGTCCGGTGCTGCTTGAAGATCCACGTCATCGCCCTCAACCTCCAAATCCAGAACAAATTTACTGATTCCTTGTCGGTCAATTTTTGTTTCGGCCTCTCTCGACGGCTTATGCACATGTGCACTTTTGATTACTTGTTAAACCCAGAAACTGAACAAGCAAATTAAACAAAATCATCTAACCCCCAATTGAATTTGAACAAAGCAGAAACTCAACCAGAATCAGCCAATTCTTTACTCCAGAGTCCAGATCATCCAGAGCCCTTTTTGCAATTGATATCCATGATGACCACTCCAATCAATTCCTTAATTAATCTTGGTGGCAAACAATGCGTGGCTAGCTTTTTCTTGTTTTTGCAGTAGTTCATGGTATCTCTATCGTAAGTAATTGAATTCCAACACCGATCCTCTCCATCGATTCATGAATTTTTGGAATGAAATAGAAAACTAGGTAGATCAAATTCAGAGCTGGGTTTGGAAATTTAAGCTCACATGTGAAATAAGATGGGTGATTTACCTAGGTGAGCTGTGTTTATCCTGGCAGAGACCAAGATTGAGAACCAGTAGAACCAAGAGGCTATAATTCTTGATTCTTGAAATACAGGCAGTTAAAATTTGGAAGTATCAGACGCTTTGGTGTTTTTTCGGCAATGGAGAAAGACGATGAACAAGAATGGAACACTGGAACTGTTTAAGATGGACAAATGGATTAAGATATGAAGGGACGAAACTGCCCTTTAAAAGTTATTTGGTGACAGACACATTAACGGAGATAATGGCTTAAAGCACCAAAATTTAGTCGAGTTGAATACTTGATATACCATTCTGATGTTTTCAAAACTTGATGTACCAAAGTTTATAAGAAGCAAAAGTTGAGATACCGCTCACACGAATTTCTCTATAAGAAAAGGTGCATATGGTACAAAGAATCAAAGTAACAGGAGTGTCATTCTAGTACTCATCATGGGTCAGCAATATCTCAACTACAAGAAAGTTTGAACTATTCAGCTACTCTGGAATGAAAAATTTACCAAGATATCACAGAATTAACTTGAGCATCTAATTTCCAACAACATAATGCACAAAAGACCAATAAACAAATACACACACACGTTGCTTCCGACTTTTCAATTCGTAATGTGTTACCAAAACTCATTGTGATAGTATAATGAAATTTGCTCTCTGCTTTCAATTTTCTTTATTTCTATAAATAGGACGTTTAATCTACGCATGAATCATCAAAGCCATATAGTTGAAAAATTCTTTGTACCTGGTGGCAAGTGCCATTTTCTGCATTCCAAAGAGAAACTTCATTGCAGCCTGCTGCTACATAAACAAGGGGCCTTGCAGCAGCAGATACAGAGGCATTTGGAGGAGGAAGGAAAAGACACATCTTCTCTATGGGGCAAACAGCAGAATACTGCCATGAGTTCACAGGAACAAGGAACCTCATATCCCAAAGAGTGAGCACACCCCTTGAAGATCCTGACACAAACCAATTTTCACAAAGGCCTGTTACTAGGGCAGACACATAGCCCTCTTCAGGAGTTGCTTTCAGTGTCCAAGAATCCAAATTCGTTCTTATATCCCAAAGATGGATCCCACAATTTTGGGTGCTGTACATAACCATCTGATTTGCACAGTTGTCAGCTGAGAAATTCAAAAGGCTAAGAATAGCCCCTTCTTTTGTATCCTTCTTCTTGATATCAGCAACCCCTGAGTACTTCTCAACTACATTACCGAGACCTCTGGAAATGTAATCAACAGAAAACATATGTATCATGCCATCACATGCCCCGACAACAACTTGAGCGCAGCCTCGAAGCATTGCAGTACATAGTGCACGACTTCCCTCCAGATGATAAGTCAATCTTGACCTAAATGAAATGTCCTTTTCCAATTTTCTTGAATCCCATACCTTGACAGTGGAATCATCAGATGCACTCACAAAGAAGCTATGATCAGTTGAAATAGCTATGTCATTGACAGCAGACCGATGCTCTTGCAAGTGCGCAACCAAAACTCCACAAGGCCTCCAACCAGAATCTGGAATTGATGAAGCTCTTGCAGAAGGCAGTCCTGTTAGATCACTTGTAGAGGATGCATCTTCCACAGTGATAGAACTTGCTTTTGTAGCACTAGATAACCCCATATCTTGAAACTTGTTATTGACAAAGGCTGTTTGGTCATTATCCCTACCATCTGGTTCATGGACTACTCGATAGAATTGTTTAGAACCACTGCTGATGTTGAATGATCCTGACACTAGCTTGGGTGCTGGAACAGTACTAGCTAAACTAAAAGATTTATTTACTGGATCCATCCATGGCATAGATGACGCACCAACTCCAACAGAACTCACTTGTAATGGAGAATCAGCTGATGCGGGAGTAACTCCCACTGCTTGCCTGTCCATGCTAAAGGAGTACAGAGGTATCCCTACTGATGATTTATCACACATTAAGCTATTCACAGTACTACCCTGTGGCCCCATAAAGCCCGAGTACTGCAACTTTTCTGAGGATAAAGGATCATGAACGTCAACTGTGCTTGAAGCCTTGTGCGAAAAGCTTCCCATATATCCAAACTTAGCCACACCATCATCAGATTCAGTTAGCTTCCCCTGTTGCAATCCATTTCCAGCATGTTTTTGACCTTTGAGATTTTCTTGGTTGTCTGTCCAGCTCCTCATCGAATTCAAGTCTGCAATCCCTTTATGAAGTAAATCCACACTTTCCCATTGTTTAGATTGAGGCCGAGAATTGTACCATATCTTTCTCTGCCTTTCCAACATATCAGAACTCCTTGCATTTTCTAGAACTTGGTAAAAGACCTGTCTTGAGACAGGAGGCTTCAAACATGAAAAGAGGGCCTTCTCAGAAGCTAGAGATGCTGGCTGTCTACGAAGAAGGGGACGAATAACAGGAGCAAGGAATACATATGAATCTACTGCACCCAAGCAATCACTGCTGGCTGCAATAAAACTGACAGCTGACCTTCTTACCCACTGACTAGGATAACATAATAATGGAAATGCACGCTCAATCATTTCCAGGAGTATCCGCTTCCGCAAGTAACCACTTTTGCACAGAATGGCCAAACAGTCCAATGCATTGACAATAACAGCCTCTGTAGAATCACTTACAGCCTGCTCAATATAAGGTAAAAGATATTCTTCCACACTTCTTTGACCTACAAAGAAACACACATATACAATTTGGCCATAGAATACTGCTCTTAGCTGCTCATCTCGATCATTCAGAAATGCAGGGAGAATGGGTAACAAAAAGTCATTACTCTGCCTCTGGCCAAAGAAGCAGCATAGATTGCTAATATCCTGAAGGAGTGCTCTCCTGATATTGGGAGTTTGCCTGGGACCCATAACAAGCTCTTGAATAACTTCAGCTATGGACTTCCTCAACTGGGCAAGCTGTGCATCACCATTTAACTTGTGGAGCTGACCAGATGCCTCACTAGATGATGCCACTTGCTTCTTAGAACTTACTTCATCAAGCACACCAGCCTCACTCAAAGTTATTGAGTGAACTAAGAAACCATACGCAGTTAGTGCCAGCTTAGCTATATTACTGGCATAACATATCCTTACACTTTCCTCTGAATCATCAGGAAGCATGGATAGCATTGGCAGAATATACTCGGGAAATATTTTTGCATCACTAGGAGGAAAATCTCGAACTAAAGGGAGGATGTCACATAGCGTCTCCAAGGCTGCACAACGCACAATTGCAGCTTGATCTGAAAGCATTGCAACAACATAAGGAATTACACGCTGCAGCCGATTGTCATCATCAATATACAATGCACATGACTTCAGCAAAAGTATCGCCCTCCTCCTTAAATGAGGCAATTTGACATTGCGTATGCAAGAACATAGCAAAGAGGTAATCAGAACCATGCCCTCACATCTCAAATTGTCTTCAGGTAGTGGTAAAAAGGGCATGCCAAAGGTATCTGACTGGCTGTCATACTTAGACATCAATGAATTCAAATCATTCATTGTGATCTTTTTCAGAAAGGGATGATCATTTCTCCTAAATGCATGAGAGATTGTCTGAAGTAATTCACCAGGAGATTGCATGCCATAGTTTCCAAGATTTTGGGAGAATGCAGAACCAGTGTTGTCCTCCGGAGTTGGCTTTGTATTAGAATAATGATTACTTTGTTTAACATCTCTGAGAAGGGTATTGATATCACCAAGAAGTTCAAATTGATCACGTTTTAACCCTTTATCCATCTCTACTTTCTTAACCAGTGAGCCCTTTGTCATATTCATGTTCTTCATTGCAATCATGTCCTGAGAAGATTTACCGCTAACAGCATGGATGTTTGAAGGAGTGCTAGTGTCCTGAGTTGACCTATTGCTCATCATTTGTTTCAGTATCTCAGGAAAAACACTCTGGCAAAGTGCAATCTGCACAGACGGATGGTGAGTTACTATAACATGACTATGTGAATGAAGGTATCAGAAATGGCATATCATGAATATTAACAAGATTGTCTACCCTCATATCACAATGAAGCGGATTCCAGAAACAATGAAAGTTATGCAGAAATGGAGAGAAGTAATTCGGAAACACAATAGTTGTATACTCCTGCAGGTAGCTATCAGCAGAAAGTCGCAACTCCGGTTCCAACTGAATCATATGAAGTATCATTTTGCGGATTCCAAAATCTGGTATCTGCATACAGAACGGCAATAAGCATAAAGAATGTAAGAGATAACTATCATTAAACATAGTAGTCATAAGAAAATCATGTAAAAACCAATAAGGGGGAGCGAAGTGAGTGAGTGAGTGAGAGAGAGCAAAAGGGGAGGAAGACGAAGAGGTGAGGAAGGGGAGGGGGCAGAGTACCCTTTCAAGAAGTTGACTAGGATCGTATTGCCCTCTGCGATAAGCCAGAAGCTGAGAGAGTTCAAATAGAGGCTGACCCTCAAGCAAAAGCTCAGCAATCACACACCTAAAAAAGAAGTTAGATGAATAAATAAGAATTCCAAGGGCCAACTTGATACATCTATACAATAAGAAATTGTTTCGACAATCGAATTCAAAGCAGACGTACCCTACAGCAAAGATATCCATGGATGGTCTTAACGGTGCATCTTGCGCAACTTGCATCTCACCTCCATGCTCATAAAATCTCTGAAAGTTTGAGATACAAATATATGGTACACGTTGAAAAAAAAGGGAGTGATTGGAGGAGATCAAAGAGAAAGACTGACCTCCGGGGCGAGATAACAAAGCCTTCGTCCACCAGTGTCATAGAAAAAAGAGAAATCAGAAGGATCATCATAGGGGATAAAGGTAGGCTTGAAGGATGCAAAATCAGCAAGATAGAGCCAGTTCCAAGAAGTGACGAGCACATTCTCGCACTTGATATCACCGTGACATATGCCCTTGTCATGGCACTGTTTCACAGCCAGAAGCAACTGGAAAGCCAGCCATTTCTTCTCGATCAGACTCAGAAAGGGGCGGGTGCTCAATCGATCATGTAGGTTGTTGAACAAGTACTGCCGAACAAGATAGGCCGCCTTATCGGTCTCTTGCCAGAACTGCAATCAGCCGATTAGAATTCAGATGAAAAGCAACGGTGACATTGAAAAGTAACCAACTCACCTGGAACGGCCAGACGTGAGGGTGATCGAGGCCGCGGAAGGTCTCCTTGATGTGGAAGAGACGGCGTTCGTATTCGCGGAGGTCGATGGAGTCGCCGCGCTTGAAATAGACCTTGACGAGGACCAAACCCTCGTCGTGCTTGCACTGAATCGACTTGAAGAAGCGTCCGCGACCTAGAACCTCTTTCAGCACTAGGTTATACGACGACGGCAGGTCGTGCAGGTAATACTCCGACGCCGACACCTGCGTCGTCCGCGCTATCTTGTTCCCCATCCCAAGCGATTCATGTCAAATCACAACCTGTGGAAAAGAAAACACCATCCGAGGGCAGGGTCGTCATTTAAGATTTTAAAATTACAAACCACTCACACCGTCTTTTAAACAAACCACCTTGTAGGTACTAATATCTTTATAAATACCTGATTCATATATATATATATATATATATATGTGTTTTAATTTATGTCTTGTATACGAGTTTATGTAGTAATCCATATTGTAATATTGTTTTACACATATCCATGTAATAAGCTCGTTGGCCCATGTAATAGCCTATGAGGTTCATGTTTCCCTATATAAAGGAGTTTTATTTTATCAATAAGATAAGAATAATTTATTCCCTCAATATTATTCTACAATACGTTATCTGACACTTAACTCTAAACCCTAAAAAGAGCAAGTAGGCCACCGAAAAAAAAAAAATTATGTCCGGCGCACGCCTGCGCACTGCCGCGCGCACCACTGGACGCACCACTGCTTCGCACCTTCTGGCACTGCTGCGCACCTCCTATGCACCGCTGCGCACCCCTCTGGGCACCACCGCGCACCCCCTGGGCAGCGCTGCGCACCCTCAGGGCAGCGCTGCGCACCTTCTGGGCACTGCTGCGCACCCCTCAAGGCACCGCCGCGCACCCTAGTGCACCTGCGAACTAAGAAACCCTAAAATCTGTCTCAGGGTTCAAACGCAATTATCGACAGAATAAATTCTGAATTGATTTTCGTCACCAACAGAGAACTTGAAGATATTGTTCTCACGAATCCAACGCCACTGGTATCACTCCAAGAACCGACCGGAAAGGCACCGAACCGGCCGCCAGAATCCCCAGACCGGCCTAATAGTTCAAGCAACCAGTTCGGGCATTTCCGAAGTTCGATTTCCTTGAAATTTGGAGAGGTTATGCACAAAGATGTCAGGCTTCTTCAGTCCAAAGGGCACCCTCAGAACCGGAGTAAAAGTGGGTGAACTGGTCTTCCCAATGACTGTAATGCGCATGGGAATTACTTTTCTTTGAGAAAAGCGGGTTGTATTCCTTGTTTTTCTTTGAATCCTTCATATGGTTGATGTTTTTCAACACTTTGCTACTTTTTTATGGGAGGTTTAACTAACCATACATTTTTCATGTGTTTCATGACCTCCACATGTGACAATTCACGATGGAATTACGCTATCGATCGCCGAAAGCGCATGGATTTGAGCATGGAGGCATGAAGCAGCTTATATAAATGCAATCTATTTGGCAGACTAGCAAGTAAACTTTACATTTTGAGTAATTTCAAAGTTCAATAAACTCGGAGAGGATAAAATTTGTTCCTCCCTTCTCCATCCCCATTCTATGCTTGGGAAGTTTGTCTTTGCAGGTTATTATGGAAAATCCTAAAACATATGTGCATTTGGCTATTGGCACCACTAACCGCTCGCTGTGCGCTACTGCTGAGCATTGTGCTTTGGTGCGTGCATGCTGCTGCTAGGGCTTTCCCCTGTGCACGCGTGCCCTGCTGCCAGGCACTGTATGTCACCTGCCTAGGCGTTGCCACACGCTTCTGTCGGGCACCGCATGTGCACACGTGCGCTGCTGTTAGGCACTATAAGTGCACATGGCTACCATCATGGAGAAGAGCATGAGTCCTAAGGTGTCGCCAATATGTAGATTTGGGGCAATTGACTCAAACAAGCTATGACATTTTGGTCATATCGGGTGAGACATGCGAGCCAGAATTGTTTGATATTCTTGGGCGTCCATTCCCCTGATAACAACGAAACTACGCCATGATTGTATGTTGTGTTTGTGCGCCGACATGATGTCTTCGGCAGCCGCACGGTACACATGGTTTCGTTTTGTAAGGCTTGTTCTTTAGCTAAGTAAGGTGAAAGATCCTCTTATGCTATGTCACAAAAGATATCATTCTTATTGAAAATCCAAAAAAAGATTTTGTAGACCGATGCAACCAACGTATGGATACCGTATATGCTTTTATAGTGTTGGTTGAAGGGCTTACACACTAGTCATGTATTGCACCATCGTCTACCACATGCTGCTTATGTATCTATTGACTCACTACCCATCCTTAAAGAGGGACATGCAGGAATGTATAAATTCGTCCACAACTTACCATCATTGCATTGATACACGACAACTCGTAACTGTGTGCTAGGACTGACAAGAAGTTGTAATCCTTGAACTCGGCGTGATAGTAATGGATCTCCAAGCCTTAAGTTCCACAATGTGCCAAATTGTACTGCCATAGTGCCCAATGATGATGTGTCCCATGAGATGAATATATTCTAAGGTTGGATAGAAGTCATTTTATTGCTCTCCACCTTAAGCTCCTTGACAGACGATCTCCTTAACCGCTACACTGCGGATTGTCACTTTGAGATTGTATTCCCGCCTTTAGGGGGAGATATGAACACCAGGGTTCAAGTGGAAACGACGTGAATGTCGTGGTTGGTCGCCACTAAGTCTCAACATGATCCCTAAAGAACTATAGTGACGAGATCAATGCTGCATATGTCTGTAAGGAATGTTGTCCTACCAAGAGGACATGGCTCGACCATATTGAGGTGGTCTTGATGCCATAGCACGATCATATTGAGATGGTCATGACGCTACCCCCATGCCAAACGTTAGGGCTGATTCCGAGTACTAGAACGTTGTTTGCCATAGTGCTAGCAATCGTATTAGAGTCACAAAGTTTCAGCTTGCAAGCTTTGTGGTACAGGGCGCCATAATATGGCAACATGGCGTCCTAGGCCTTATGGCTCCCTGAAGGTTAGGTTAAGGCCCTTGGGTTCGATATACACTCGCATTGAGAGAGAAAGCGAGTTTGGCACTACTGGTCTATTGATCAGTGATACTCACTCCGTCTCATGGAAGTCTGAATTGTGACTTTCGTTGGGGGATGCCTCAATGTCAAATCCAATTCATAGAAAGAGATCTCTATAATGACTACACTAGTGTACATGAGGACGTGGGATGATGAGTTTATCGAACCACATTTTTGTTGATAAAGCGACAAAGTGTATTGACCTAAAATGGGAACATGTGACCCAGACAAAGGGATAGGTCATTGGGCAGGTGTTGCCGACACCGCAAGCGTAAACCCTATCAAGTAAACCTTTGTGTGTTAGCGTAGTGAGAACAAGAGTCTCGAACTCCCTTTTGGTGCAAGGTTTCTCACAAACACGCACTGGGATCGACTACGATGAGAAGTACTCTCGTAATGGATGTTATAGCACTCTACTACCTTTGTCAGTTTGGTAGTTTCCCAATAACTGTACATGCAGCCTTATGAATATGATCATAGTGACGTCTCTATGGGATCAGAGATATGCATGAAGATCTTAAATAGACTTCATAAGCCAAATCAAGTGGAGCTTGCGTTGGCCAAGTGTTTTCGACGCATAGTACATGACTCCTTGATTTCAGATGGGATACGATGAATAATGTCATTGCGCATTGATTCCGGATGATCACAGTATATGGTGGATATCCGATGTTGGAATGAAAAGTATCTTGGGAAAGACACAATCTCGTATTGAAGTCGATCGATTGTGTATTGATGATGTATTTCCATCAATCGTCTTAGGTCCTCTGAAGAAGAGTGGAACCTTCATATACTCTCATGATTAGTCAAGATCTTTACTCTAAGATATCCGACGTTGGAATGAAAATTATCTTGGGAAAGACACAATCTCGTATTGAAGACGATCGATTGTGTATTGACGATGTATCCATCAATCGGCTTAGGTCCTCTGAAGAAGAGTGGAACCTTCATATACTCCCATGATTAATCAAGATTTTTACTCCAAGAGAGAGTGATCCGTTTAATCAAAAGAAAGACTTGACCTCTCCTCCATTTATTCTAAAGCTAAGTAGCTTTGCGCCCACGCAATGTCAATGATATGGCAAAAGACATCACTTGAATACTCTAAGAGTATCTGGCATATTCAATCCCTATGGCATGAGAGAAAGTTTGTTGTCTTTGCCATCGCTAGCCATGCATGAATCGAGATGCATCGAAAGAGGAATCATGATTTAGGCACCGGTCGGTTTAGTGGCCGAGTTGCCGGACATATTACATGTTGCATGTGCACTGTCTGTGCACACGTGCGCTGCTGCCAGACACTATAAGTGTACCTGTGCACCTAGCTGCCGAGCAATGTGCACCAGCTTCCGAGCGTTGTTCACCAGCTGCCGAGCGCTGTGCATGCCAGCTGCCGAGCGCCGTGCACACAGCTGCTGGCACTGTGTATATAGCTGCTGACACTAAGGATCTGGAAGCGCCCTATGAATGGTCTTAAGATCAGGGGGAGATGCAGATTTGAAAGAAAGTCTAGCATATACATGTCACAATCAAATGTGAAAGGTGTGATTTTTTGTGTCAACCATGTTGCACTCTTTTTCCTTTAGTCTAAGCTTTTTGTCCCACTGGGTTTTTGCTTGATATGGTATTTAACGAGGTAGCATTGCATGCACCACTAAGACGATTGATTCTCATTTGTGGTTGATCATGGAAGACTTGTTCAAGTCTCTCTCACATCTACTCTTGAGATACATGTTAGAATGCACCATTCATCAGGAAAATCCGATTGAAGTACACATCAGGCAGAGCATCACATGGCGAGTTCTCAATGGAGTAGTTGGTGCGTTGTACTCTTTTCCCTTCGACCAAGGTTTAGTTTTCCCACAAGGTTTTTGTTACTTGGCAAGGTTTTGATGAGGCAACACCGTAAGCACCATACCGGCATGAAGACACGCGACCCAAGAGGGAGTGTTCTAAGATATTTGATATATGTATATATATATATATATGTGTCTTGGTCCATGTCTTGTATACGGGCTTTATATAGTAATCCATGTTGTAATAGTGTTTTACACATCCATGTAATAGACCCATTGGACCAAGTAATAGCCCAAGAGGCTAATGTATTTCCCTATATAAAGGAGCTTCATTCTATCAATAAGATAAGAAGAATTTATTCCCTCAATATTATTCTACAACAATGTTGATACGCAAAAAAAAAGGGTTTAACAATAATATATATATATATATATATATATATATATATATATATACAAAGGAGGAAGTTAATTTAAATATAAAAAAGGGAGAAAGACAAATGGAGGAGTCTTTGACTCCTTGTCAAGGTGTTATACTTCTACACAAAAGCTATTTGAGTTTAGCTATAACTCATACAAGTTACATATATTGGGACTCATCCTCCTCAACTCCACACAATATATAAGGGACTAGAACACGCAAAAAAGAAGAGGAAGACGCAGAAGAGAAGGCAGAAGATGCAAAAAAGAAGAAGAAAAGGACGCAGAAGAAGAGGAAGAAGGAGAGGACGCAGAAGAACAAAACAAGAGAATCCTAGAGGTACAGCTGATTCTTTCATTCCTTACAAGCTCTTGGTGACTATGGTTCCTGGTTCATTGCTGGTGATTGTGCTCTTTGGTCCTTAAATCCCTCCTAGTTACTATGATTCTATGTTACTGTGCTCTCTGGTGGTGACTATGTTCTCTGGTTACTATGTTTCTCTGGTTGCTGTTCACTAATCGACAATATGGTTCCTTGATACTATGGAGATACTTGGCACTGGTTACTATGGTTATGGTTCTATGGCTCTACTATGGTTCTACTACGGCACTACAGTCACCATATGGTTCCCTGGGTGCTTTGATACCTGTTACTGTTACAATTTGGTTACTTGTTAATTCTTCTGTGATCCTAAAAAAAAAGATTCTGTGATCCTACAAAAAAAGAACAACAAAACCAGATATAATACTCAAGGTTCCACCACAAAAAGAAACATCTTTACTGTCCCTATTCCTGTTAATCATATGCCACATGCCTAGAACACCAACACATCTCCAAAATCACTGGCCAAATAACCAAAACACCAAATGGTGTCCCCAAATCCCCCAAACTCCCTGTTCTACAGCACCATTGACATACAGGAAGAACAAAACAGAGACCTACTTGTGAAGTAAAGCATGTATTCATCAGAAACAAAAAAAACATAGGAACTCACCTTCTCGGTATGCTCCTGCAATGGCACCCCAATTCCCAATCAAATGTTCACCTATGGTCAAAACAGAGAAGGACAAGCTCTCAGTTTCTGGTTCTCACAAATTAAAGAAGAACAAAGGAAAAAAGCCCTCACCTGTTTTATCTGTTCGAATCCAAATTGAAAACTCGAAGGCCTTGTGGGGGGGTGTAATCCCCAGCATCGAATCCAACTCCTGGCTGGCCTTGATCTGTGAATCCATCTCCAACTCGATTTCAAACCCCAAATTTGTCTTCGACAGTAACAAGGCGAGGCAAAGGAGAAAACTAAATTAGTTTTTGGAGAGACAGAAACTTTTGAAATCAAACCAAGAAATTATCCTTACCCAATCTGTGCCGAAATCCTCAAATTGCAGGCCTCAATCTGTCGAAGCTCTTGTTCAACTTGGTAGAAGCACCCTTCTCTGTTTCTGAGTTGCAAATCGGGGCAAGCCTGGTGCTGTCAGAAGAGGAATTAAATGGAGGCTTTCGGTTGTTGCCGTGCATAAATCAAATAGAGGAGTGAAGTGCGAACTATGAAGAAAAGATTGCGAACCTCACCCAATTTGTGTGAAAATCCCAAATTACATGCTTTGAAATCTCTGTTGACAGAATGAGATCTCGTTACCCACCTTCAATCGTTGAAGACCCATGGGAGCTCCAATCTCCAAGTCCACATCTATCTCCAGAACCTCTTCTCGATTCGACAGAAGCCTCCCGAAGAATAAAAGAAGAGACACCCCTCAACAGCCAGACCTCTTCTCCCAATCGAACACCCGAGATTCTTCTCTCACTGAGTTTCGACTCTTGGACCTCCTTCTGGGCTCCAATCGCCATGGCAGCAGAAGAACGAAGCGGAGGAGGAAGACATAAGTGAAAAGTGGAGGAGGAAGACGGAGAAGTGAAGAGAAAAGATCGAAGCAATTAGGCCTAGCAAGGAGCAAATTGGGCCTGGCAAACAAAAGCTTGCCTCTTGGGCCTTTAACAAAAAAAAGGAGAGACATATGGGCCTCCGAATTGGGCCTATACCGGGTGTATAACTAGAAACTTGCCTCTTGAAGTAATGGGCCTTTAACAAAAAAAAAGACATATGGGCTTCGGTCATCTTCCTGATGGGCCTTCAACAAAAAAAAAGACATATGGGCTTCGGTCGTCTTTCTAATAGGCCTTCAACAAAGGGAAGCCCACTTCACAGACCCATCATCAATGCAAGACCAACTCCACCAATTTTTCAGTATGAAGCCCAATCCAAGTGTCACATCCCGATCCTAGAATTATTTTACGGTTGGTTACTTTGGTCTTTTACCGTTTAAAGTGACCGTTTAACCGTACAATGATCGTAAAGTTGACTTTTCGTTAAGTCAAGAATTTGGGAAAACTTCCTTCATGAAAGTTGTAGAGGGCGTCGTTACGAGTTCGTGGACACGTAGCACGCTCAAATCGAAGTTCGTATGGGAAAGTTATAAACAAAAATGTAAAGTTAGTGTGCGGTAAAATGGCTATATATAGGAGTTACCGGGGTGAAAAATCAGATTTTCACCCCAGCCATTTTCTCTCTCTCCCCTGTGTTTTCTCTTTCCCCCGACCGAACACACTGCCGGATGTTCCAGCCATCACCGCGCCGCCGTCCGGCCACCCCAGGCCTCCACACCGGTCCCAAAAGCTCGGCCTCCGAGTCTACTTCATTCCTAGGTAAGCTTTCCGACCTAACTCGCCGTAAATCGGGAGAAATTCCAGTTTGTTCTTCAAGTGTACAGTGTTTGTTCTTGATCTGATTTCTCCCTCCCTAGATCACCATTTGTTGAGTTCTTTATATGGATAGGATGGGTTTTAGGAGTACTACAATCCCCTAGAATTTTGTAGCTTGATTCGAAGTGTGTAGGAAGAATTGAAGGATTGAAGTTTCAAATTGGATTTATTTCGGGTTTACTGTTCATCGAGTTTTTGACCTAGTTAGAGGCCGAATTGGCCTTCGAGTTGAACTAGAAAGTTGTCCCAAATGATGAGACGAAGCTACTGGTAAAATTTGGTGGCGATCCGAGGTCGCCGGAATTTCTGCCGGCGGCCGCCGTCGGCGGCGGAGCTGGCGGCGGTGCCGCCACTTTTGGGCAGTTTTTCATGCCCATTAATTAGTACATATTGTGAGGAGACTATGGTTAAAATTTGGTAATTTTTGGAGGAGTTTTGGTTAGGTTTTGGAATTGTTCTAGTTTAGTATTATTGGCGGATAATTAAATATTATTCCGACCATCGATTATTGCCGGTTAAGGTTTAAGGATTATTTTAAGGACTCCTGAGGTATTGGTGAAGTGGTTGAATGGGTGAACCTATTGTCAACTGAATTATTAAAGAAAGTCGGTATGTTACGGTTGGGTAATCGGAATTAAATCTATTTGTTGAAAAGCTGTTAAAAAGAAAGGAACTTGGTCAACACGTGGTCAAATAGGATTTCCTGGTCAAACTAGGAAAGGACAAAGTCAACTATGGAATGACTAATATAATGGTTTGTTTGTACAGTCTCTGATTGAACGTGAGACGGGCTCGACTACGCGGTTAGTTCGAGGGTTTCGCTCGAGGAGCTTTCCGAGCAGGAAGAAGGTCGCGATGAGTACTGTGAGTGGACCTTTGTTTTAAATTAAATTGCATGCTGTATATTTTAATTGGTTTCTCCTGCATATATGATTTCCTCCATTTATATGTTTTACGGTGATTTGGGAAAATGAGATTTAAGGATTTTAAAGGCAAACAAACCGGGAAAGAGGTTCATACCCTTCCCGTGATTTTAAAGGATTTTCCCGGGGTATGGTTTTATTGATTATCACCGTTTTGGGATTATGGAGGGGGATGATTTTAAAAGGAGAAACTTGGCTCACGGATTTAAAGGGGTTTTCGATTTATTATTCCCACGAGGTTTTACGAGGTTTTACAGGTTTTAAAAGGGATTTTAAAAAGGGAAAAGGATATAAGGATTGTATGCTAGCATGGACCCTCTCCGGTGGAGCTGGTCAGTAGACCTTCCCGGATAGAGCAGGTCGGGGACCCTCTTCGGTTGAGCTGGTCATTAGACCTTCCCGAATAGAGCAGGTCGGGGACCCTCTCTGGTGGAGCTGGTCACTAGACCTTCCCAGATAGAGCAGGTCGGGGACCCTCTCCGGTGGAGCTGGTCATTAGACCTTCCCGGATAGAGCAGGTCGGTTTTCTCGTGGATGAGGTTAACACCCCACATAATTGTTTATATTTGAGCCAAGACATTATTTATGTTTTACTTGAATGCGGTTTTTCGTAGAAAAACTTAGAGGGAGAACATTAGAGGAATTAGAGCTTTTAAGTTTTATTTTTGTCCACTCACCCTAACAGTTTTCAATGTTTCTCCCCTGGGCCCTTCGTTTTCAAATGCCCAGTGGTGCAGGGTTCTTGAGAGGAGGTCGAGCGCGTACAAGGGTCGAGGCATAGTCGATCAATCTGTTGCTGTCGTAATTCTTTAGGGTAATCATCTTTGTAGACTGCTCTGACTAACCCAGTTTAGCTAATTAAGTAGGTTAGGGAGCAGGATGCCTTCATGAGTTAGGGTTTGTTGTTAGATACTCATGGAAGTGCTGAGTTGGAATGTAGGAAGGGTTGGCCATTTCAAAGGGGTTTCGGTAAGAAGTTCCCTTGAGGTGGTCCCCGCAGGATTTACTTCGAGTTAAAGGGATTTAACTCGGGGTGGGTCCTGACAATTGGTATCAGAGCATTAGGTTATCGTTTCCTGTTACTAACTCATATACTTAGTATCACTTAGTGTCTATAGAGTGATGGTCCGACCGCGGCGGATCCATCGGCATTTTATGCTTTGGACGCTTAGTGTTTATTAAGGATATGAGTAGTACTTCCTGGTGGAGATATGGACCGAATGGTCCTATAAACATTGGAATCTTCAAGACTATGCCTCAGTACGCGCGACCTCACAGAGAGTTCCTGTAAGGAACAAGGTAAGCTCGTTACGTATTTATTTTATGAGTTTCCCAAGGATTTTGTTTTAAAAGGATTTATTGAGATTGAGGTGGGGATCGAGCGGATACTCACGTTGTTTAACGTTGAGCATTATGTGTAAGTACTCGGTGGTGAAACAGTTAATTCACACCTCGAAGGCTGTCATGGTTGTTGACAGGGATGCTGTAGAAACCGGAGGCGAAGCCTTGGTGTTCAGGTTATGAGACTCTCAGCAGTGAAGAGTCGTAAGAGTTATGAAAGAAATTGCATCCTGCCATGGAAAAAGGAGCTGAAGTCGCCTAGCGCGATTATTCAGTGAGGATGAATATTTAGTTTTGACGATTGCCACGACTGTTGAGGTTCGTCATTAGTGTGGTTTCGGAGAAACCAACGGACATATGAAAGTGGATTAACTCAAGGAAATTGAGTGTAGTCATTTTGGGATCAATGGACTTGTTTCTGGTGACGAGTCCATGTTGTGACACTACTGGAAAATGTTACGGAAGTAAGGGCTAGTTTGGTCACTTGATGCTTTATGGGACAGCCACTGAAACTAATGGCTTGGGTCACCTTTGGTGCTGACATTGTTGTCGTCAGCTACGACCAGATTCTCTTCGCTCCAGCCACCCATGATTGGGGTACTAGAAAGATTTGAATTGTTAGTGAGTCCAAGCGCGATTTGAATTGTTGGTGACAAGGGTCATTGGGCCATTTATCGTGGAAGCAGAAATTAAATCGTGTCACCAGATCTTGGGGCTCATGTCAACCATAAGGTGAGTTATCCACCTGCGGTCAAAGTGTTTTAATTAGTACACCTGTGGAGGAGTCTCCAGGTTGGCTGTGTTAGAGTTCGATTTTCAGATCGAGGAAGCGTTACTAGTGGTAATTAAAGGTAATTGGTTTTAGAATTTAAAGGAACATGTTGGAAGTGGCAACAGGCCACCGGGTCTTGGACCAAGAGTGCTTAGGGTACCGGAAAGAGTGATACGAGTCTTGATTGACTTTGTATTATGGTGATGTAGGAACCCGTCGTTGTGCAAACGACACTGTTTCGACGGTTGAAGATGTACATGGGTATACCCCACAGGAGCACGTGTACTCTCCTTTGTTGGGAAGTGGTAAGTTGAAATATGGGTAGCACATGCTGGTAAAACATAATTATTGTGTGCAGCTGTGTGTGGTCAAAATGACATCAGGTAAGTGACTAAGGCTGATGATGACATCATCTTAAGAATGTGTCATGAAAGTTCCATTTATTGAGAACGGAGATTAAGGACTTTTGGTTAGAAGTTTCTGTGCAAAACATCGATTAAATGGCCTAACCATTTAAGTACAGGTCGGAAGTGGGTCTTTGGTAGTCGCCCCGACTTTTATGATGGTTAGCGAGATTATTTAATGTCGTTAGTAGGTGGAAGGATGTTTTCTGAGATAAATGTACGGAAGTGGTGAAGTGACAGCAGTGAGGTAAGGTTTACTGAATCATTGAGTATGAGAGGAAGTTTGTAGTTGCTCAAGCTTCAACCTGCAACCAAAGTCGTCCGTTATGGCACTTGGTTTCCTCAAGGGTGATTAACTGAGCTTGTTGACATGGGAATCTGTGCACTCACTGACTGTGGTTTAATCAAATATTGTAACCAAAGGTGTACTTAGTCGTGTTTGGGGTTCATACGTTACATCCACTGCAGTGACAGGCAATATTCTAGATTTTGATCTGGAGAATGAGGATTAAGATCGGGGAGATTAAATTTTGGTGTATATAATGAAATCCTGAGAGGATTAAGGAATTGTTGGAATTGCCATCGTCATTGGTCATTTAAGTAGTGACCCTACTTGTTAGGAATTTTTGACCTAGCGGCAGTTCTTGGCGCCACGAGTGTAGAGTGGTAGCAAGAAAGATCATTGGAGGTGACTTTCGAAATTGTCAACTTTTCGGTAAGTATGAAGTGCGGTGGAACTAGGTAAGGGTTTCTTTGATGACTCAAAGGTATTACGAGTCAAGGTTTTGGAAACCAATTTGTTACAAGAGTAGTAAGGTATGTTGCTAAGTTGGGCAACACTCCATTGGGAATCGTGGAGTGATAAAGCCACGTTCAGATTAAGTCATGATCTGAGGGGATGTTAACGTGTGACAGTGGATCTTGTAAGCTAGGATCTGAAGTGGTAATTTGACTTTCGGTGCACGCAGTTATTTTTCCTTTTCAATTGGAATGGTAAGTGGTTGTGCATCTTGAATATTACCCAAATAGAGGATACGGTGGATGGTAAACTTGCAGAGCATGGGGGACAATTTTGTTAGAAACTGTTTAGTTATACGAGTTGACTCTGTGTTGTTTACGCGCCCAGTGCGGTGATGGTATTTGATAATTTGTGCCTGGATGACTTGATGCTCGGTGATCAATATGGCTAAGTTCGGTGTGAAGTTAATTCCCGATGCTTTGATCAGGGGTTCCTTTGGGTGTGCACCAGTGGCACTAAATTCTATGAAGATGTTCGATCTGGTTAAATGTCCAAAGTTGTCGGTTATTACCAGACAATGTGGTAATGGAGGCATCTGGGAATGGAATAACCTTGTTGAGCGGGTAAGGCTCTGGGATTCTTTTAATGGTAAGTCTATCCCTGATTGCGATACGGATAATGTTTAATAGACGCACAATTAAGGTTGAAGTGCAAGTTCTGCACTATGCGTCATTCCAAGTTAAGGTAAGAGATAGGGAGGTCAGTGGCACCTCACCTATGAGTAGTACGGAGATGTATTACCCGTGGTAAAGTACGTTGTAGTTCCACGAGGTGATAATTGAGTTGGCGATTCTAATGATCGGTTTGTTGGTAAAATCAAGATTTATCCGGTCAGAATAGTTTTGTAGGCAGTGTGAAGCCTGACAATTTGTTTTCATGCAAGGAGTAAGTATTGTTGGATCTCGATGTCAGGAGCTTTTAGATCTCACTGATTTAAAGGCTATGGTTTTGGTCTTACGCTAAAAAGTCATGGCAATTCATGTCCTGTGTGTGCAAGTGGTTTGAGTAAGGATAGATCAAGGGAAGACAATTACTCTACAACAGGACAACTTGACAGGATAATTTATAGAAAGCGTAAACCAGATCAGGGAGTCTGATTCAATGAGGTGATGGTTTGTGTAACACAAGTCGTCATGGTTTTCTCATGGGCTTGTTGTCATGGGTGTTGACCCCACGTTGTATATTGATATCGGAGGATTACAGATGGTGGATCAGTGATAGGCGGTGTCGTATTCCACCTCATAAATGAGATGAAGTACAGTAAGAATTCGGTGAATCAGTTAATCAATGATTCAAGAGAAAATCATTGTGACCCACGGTAAGACTTCATATGTTTTAGTTTTGACCCGAGAAGAGTGGTCGGGTGTCAGAAAATGAGGGAGTTTTGGAGGTTATCATCCACGTAGGAAGGAATGCTACGTTGGTTAAATGTGACATGTGACAAGGTTACATGAGATTGAGGAATATGTTGGGTATCCTTAGAGATAATGGATGCCTAGTGTCACGTATGTCCTTGTTACGGAAATAAGTTTACTACCTTACATCCTATGTCAATAGACTTCCGGCTAGTACTGGAAATTGGCTTATAAGGAGGATCAGTAAGGATGTTGATCGTAAAAGGCAGGTGTTTAGGGTTTTGACAATGCTGTACGTGAGGCGTCTCAGAAGAGTTCTCAGAAAGAAGTTGATATTGGAAAATAATATTATTATTTTAAGTGGTACTATCCCTCACTATGTTGACTTCGAGTATAGAAATTTCGAGGACGAAATTTTTATAAGGTGGGGAGAATTGTCACATCCCGATCCTAGAATTATTTTACGGTTGGTTACTTTGGTCTTTTACCGTTTAAAGTGACCGTTTAACCGTACAATGATCGTAAAGTTGACTTTTCGTTAAGTCAAGAATTTGGGAAAACTTCCTTCATGAAAGTTGTAGAAGGCGTCGTTACGAGTTTGTGGACATGTAGCATGCTCAAATCGGAGTTCGTATGGGAAAGTTATAAACAAAAATGTAAAGTTACTGTGCGGTAAAATGGCTATATATAGGAGTTACCGGGGTGAAAAATCAGATTTTCACCCCAGCCATTTTCTCTCTCTCCCCTGTGTTTTCTCTTTCCCCCGACCGAACACACTGCCGGATGTTCCAGCCACCACCGCGCCGCCGTCCGGCCACCCCAGGCCTCCACACCGGTCCCAAAAGCTCGGCCTCCGAGTCTACTTCATTCCTAGGTAAGCTTTCCGACCTAACTCGCCGTAAATCGGGAGAAATTCCGGTTTGTTCTTCAAGTGTACAGTGTTTGTTCTTGATCTGATTTCTCCCTCCCTAGATCACCATTTGTTGAGTTCTTTATATGGATAGGATGGGTTTTAGGAGTACTACAATCCCCTAGAATTTTGTAGCTTGATTCGAAGTGTGTAGGAAGAATTGAAGGATTGAAGTTTCAAATTGGATTTATTTCGGGTTTACTGTTCATCGAGTTTTTGACCTAGTTAGAGGCCGAATTGGCCTTCGAGTTGAACTAGAAAGTTGTCCCAAATGATGAGACGAAGCTACTGGTAAAATTTGGTGGCGATCCGAGGTCGCCGGAATTTCTGCCGGCGGCCGCCGTCGGCGGCGGAGCTGGCGGCGGTGCCGCCACTTTTGGGCAGTTTTTCATGCCCATTAATTAGTACATATTGTGAGGAGACTATGGTTAAAATTTGGTAATTTTTGGAGGAGTTTTGGTTAGGTTTTGGAATTGTTCTAGTTTAGTATTATTGGCGGATAATTAAATATTATTCCGACCATCGATTATTGCCGGTTAAGGTTTAAGGATTATTTTAAGGACTCCTGAGGTATTGGTGAAGTGGTTGAATGGGTGAACCTATTGTCAACTGAATTATTAAAGAAAGTCGGTATGTTACGGTTGGGTAATCGGAATTAAATCTATTTGTTGAAAAGCTGTTAAAAAGAAAGGAACTTGGTCAACACGTGGTCAAATAGGATTTCCTGGTCAAACTAGGAAAGGACAAAGTCAACTATGGAATGACTAATATAATGGTTTGTTTGTACAGTCTCTGATTGAACGTGAGACGGGCTCGACTACGCGGTTAGTTCGAGGGTTTCGCTCGAGGAGCTTTCCGAGCAGGAAGAAGGTCGCGATGAGTACTGTGAGTGGACCTTTGTTTTAAATTAAATTGCATGCTGTATATTTTAATTGGTTTCTCCTGCATATATGATTTCCTCCATTTATATGTTTTACGGTGATTTGGGAAAATGGGATTTAAGGATTTTAAAGGCAAACAAACCGGGAAAGAGGTTCATACCCTTCCCGTGATTTTAAAGGATTTTCCCGGGGTATGGTTTTATTGATTATCACCGTTTTGGGATTATGGAGGGGGATGATTTTAAAAGGAGAAACTTGGCTCACGGATTTAAAGGGGTTTTCGATTTATTATTCCCACGAGGTTTTACGAGGTTTTACAGGTTTTAAAAGGGATTTTAAAAAGGAAAAAGGATATAAGGATTGTATGCTAGCATGGACCCTCTCCGGTGGAGCTGGTCAGTAGACCTTCCCGGATAGAGCAGGTCGGGGACCCTCTTCGGTTGAGCTGGTCATTAGACCTTCCCGAATAGAGCAGGTCGGGGACCCTCTCTGGTGGAGCTGGTCACTAGACCTTCCCAGATAGAGCAGGTCGGGGACCCTCTCCGGTGGAGCTGGTCATTAGACCTTCCCGGATAGAGCAGGTCGGTTTTCTCGTGGATGAGGTTAACACCCCACATAATTGTTTATATTTGAGCCAAGACATTATTTATGTTTTACTTGCATGCGGTTTTTCGTAGAAAAACTTAGAGGGAGAACATTAGAGGAATTAGAGCTTTTAAGTTTTATTTTTGTCCACTCACCCTGACAGTTTTCAATGTTTCTCCCCTGGGCCCTTCGTTTTCAAATGCCCAGTGGTGCAGGGTTCTTGAGAGGAGGTCGAGCGCGTACAAGGGTCGAGGCATAGTCGATCAATCTGTTGCTGCCGTAATTCTTTAGGGTAATCATCTTTGTAGACTGCTCTGACTAACCCAGTTTAGCTAATTAAGTAGGTTAGGGAGCAGGATGCCTTCATGAGTTAGGGTTTGTTGTTAGATACTCATGGAAGTGCTGAGTTGGAATGTAGGAAGGGTTGGCCATTTCAAGGGGGTTTCGGTAAGAAGTTCCCTTGAGGTGGTCCCCGCAGGATTTACTTCGAGTTAAAGGGATTTAACTCGGGGTGGGTCCTGACACCAAGTCCCAAGGCCCAACAACAAAACACGATGGGTGCTTAAATCAAATAAAATGTCTCCAAGAAAAATCTATGGGCCTCTCACAAATGAAAGGGAAATAAGCCCACAAAAGTCATTGTCAATGCAAGTTCGGTCTCACTAAATTACATGTCGAGTAAAAGTCCAAATGCAGCAGTGTAAAAGCCCACTCTAAGTCTCAAGGCCCAACTGCAAAGCCCAGGATGATGACGGCCCAAATCAAATCAGTTGGCACCCTACTAAATGAAGTATCGACAAGAAATACAATTGAAGGATTCAAAATATATGTACATCTGTCAAAACCAAGTCCCCATGAACTACAATGGTTTGATTCCCTCAAAGGATATGTAGGCAGTCTTGATTTAAATCTGGATACAACCATGGCTAAAACCAAATCCTGGTTCTTTTCAAGCCAATTTCTTAAACACAAAATCAAATCCCTGACCTTATCAGTCAAACTCACCACTCCAAACAGAATCTTTGTGACCACCAGTCAAAAATCAACCAGCCCAAATGACTTCAGTCAAATCCTAAAAAATCACTCCCTTTCAAACTACACCTGGATGCAACCACAACTCCAAATAAATTCTCAGATTTTCTGAAGCCTCGCTTCATGCCTCATACGCTTTCAAATACAAATCCAAACACTACTCTCATTTCAAAATCAAAGCCCTCCAATGAGTCATTCACTTGTTGGGGATCTTGAACTACGAATGACTTGATCCCTCCCAGGGTGCAGTCGTAATACCAAACAAACTCACATCGGTTTCTTGATAAATTGAATCAAAGGGTGTTCCCTTGTAATGAGGGATTGTAATTAAGAGACACGTTCTGTCTTAAATAGGTTGAACCAGACATCATTAAAACTCTATTTTAACCAATAAAATAGAGTAAAATTACGTTGGGTGACATTCTACATTTTTGTGCACATTTTTACCCAACATAGTTTTTGGCGACTCTGCTGGGGACTCATTTTCCCTTTCATCTCTTTTTATGAAGTTATTAACTTATTATGTGTGTTTTGAAGGTAACAAATCAATGGCACCAAAGGTTACAGTTTTCTTCCACAAGCTCACTCTAGCTACTAATCACTCGAATCGAACTGGTTACCGAATGTCATTCGCGATTGGCCATCTTCCTGTAATTTCTATAAAAACAAAACTTGGAATGAAGCAAGACAAGGTTGCCACAAGTGTGATGAAGACCCAGGTTTTCAATGGCGTCTCCAAGAATGCTTTGAGAAATCAGAGGAAGAGGGCAGCACGAGCTCAAAGGAAGAAAGATGCCCAAATTGAGGCCGTCCTGACAAAAATTGCTCAATCAACACCAGCAATTGTGACAACTCATGCTTCGGCTTATGTCACGAATGGTACAATGCGGGTCTCTCTACCAATCGTAGAAACTGTGATGACAACTTCCACTAAGGGAGAAGAGGAAGACAAAGAGGATGAGCATGTACCTCAGCTCCCTTTTGGAGGCTCACAAAGATCCACCACATCCTCACAACAAACAACTTCTCAGGATAGTCAAGAGATTGACCCAAAGAAGTTAGCAGAAGAGGTAGCAAAAGCCTTCGACGCACCCCTAAAAGCTCGAGAAAGGAAAAATGGATCTAAAGCCGAGGAGTATCCAATGTATGGAGATGATTCTTACACAGATCCGATTAAGAAGAGGATGCTTGACATGTTATCAACAAGTGATACGTCGGACAATCCTTTATTGGTCTCGTGGAAAGGAAACCCTTTGTATGAGGCTTCCAATCCAATCGGCGATTCTTCAATGTCTCAATTACAAGCAAAGTCTAGCGACAGTGCTGAATTCAACAATGCCTAAGTACTTATGGCAAGCTCCGAAACTCCGCCAGAGGAGCAATTAAGACAACGACTGGAAGAGATGGCAAAAAGAATGGCTCAACTTGAACTGGATGCCCAACAAAGGCAAGCTGAGAGAGAAATTGAAGCTCAAAGGCTCACAGCTATTGAGTTTGAATCAAAGAAAAAGTTAGCCGAAAAGGAAGTGGAAATCGCTAGTCTCATGGCTAAGTGTGCTGCGCTCATGGAAAAGAAAAAACAAGAAGGACAAGAGGGTCCAGGTCCTTCCTTCGCTTAAAAAAACGATAACATGCTCTCAGCAGAAAGTATCAAGAGCTTGATAGCTGAAGGGATAAGAGACTTTCAGTTGTCTTTGGCTACGCCAGTTCTGGGATATCGCAAGCCATATCCTAACCATTATGATGCGATACCCTTCCCAAAGGGATATCAAATGCCAATTTTTGACAAATTCGATGGGACGAATAGTTCTCCACAAGAACATCTCGCCCACTTTTATTCAGCCTGTGGGGAAACGTCACAAGTAGACGCCTTTCTGGTTAGGCAATTCGTACAGTCCCTCAAGGGTTCTGCATTCACATGGTACACTCAGTTGGAGCCAGGTTCTATACTAACATGGGACGATATGCAGAGAGCATTCTTGGCACAATTTGTCAGTTCTAAAAAGAAAATCTCAATTATTGACCTGACGGATACCAAACAAAAGGACAAAGAAAGTTCCACCGAGTTCATCACCAGGTGGAGAAGTCTTAATCTCCAATGTCCCTACAAGTTGTCTGAGTCCTCTACTGTTCAGATGTGTGCTAATAACCTTCTTCCAGAGATCGCAACATATATTGGCACAGCAGAGCCACAAACATTCGATGAGTTGGTGTCTAAGGTAGGTAATGTTGAAAGACATATTGCTCGTCAAAAAATAGCTTCGAGTTCGAGGAATCAAATTGCTGGCAAGAATAATGATTCAAAAAAGCCGGTTGTCAAGAAGGGAGAAACAATGGCGACCTTCGTCAAGAATGACAAGAAAGGCGACAATGACAAGAATAATAATGACAGCAAAACAAAAGATGATCGTCCTCGAAGACTCACTCTCAAAGAAAGGAGAAACGTCACTTATTCATTTGACAATGATGACGTGGATGCAATTTTTGATGAGCTCATGGCGGCTAAGATGATTACACTTCCTGAATCAAAACGACCCTCAGAGATGAACAAAACCAATGATCTAAAATATTGTCGGTATCACCGCATAGTCAGTAATACATTGAAAGATTGTTACATCCTCAATGACATAATACAGGAAATGATTAACAAAAATGAAATTGTGACAACGTCAGCCAATGTAATTACAACTGATGTGTCTAGGCCTGATGACGCCATATCTGTCATGTTCAAAGTTGACAACGAGGTCACAATTGTCGAAGCACATCCCAACATGCCACGTCCTGGAATATTCCATCCCTATATGAACTCATGACGACAAGCTTTGAGATATGGGAAGATTCAGATGGGTTGGAAGATTCAGATGGGGAATGGATAGCTGTAAGGAATAATGCGAGGCAACATCATCCTTCCTCGGCTCAATCCTCTTCACCTTCTCTTTCTTCGAAAAACAAACATCGTGGTAGGTTCTCAAAAAGTAAGAAGAAAGGAAGAAATGCGATAAAGAACGTTCAAGCTCAAAACACAGATGAGTATAGACAATCACCGCGAACTCCAATTACCCTTATGGAATTCCTACCAAAGGGGTTCTTCAAGAACGACCAGAAGAAAGAAGATTATGAAGAGGTGCTCCAATGTTGTATGGCCTCTGTTAAGACAGCCTCCCATCCAGCTCAGACGCGGATGATGAAAGGCTGCATGAAGTCAATCAAATTGAACCACGCTCTGTCCTGGTTATACCCTCAGCTATTCAAGACGATGGAAAAACATTGCATATGAAACTAAGAGCAAAGGGTGATGCGAACAATGCGGCTGACAAAATTAAAGCTGTACCAAAAATGGTTCCTTGAAGGACAAAAGAATTTCAACAAAAGTCCAAATATGACATACTGGCATATCTGCAATGTATCCCTTCACTCTTCAGTGTTTATGACGCTTTGCGCATGTCAAGAGAGTTACGAGAAGCATTGATTGAGGCACTACTAAGTCCGGACTTGTATAAAGAGGATGTTGTTGAAGTTGATATGACAACCTCAAGAGTTTACCCCAATTCCAGGAATTGCATTTCGTTCCTAGATGAAGACCTGTTATTGGGAGGCAAACAACATAATAGGCCCATCTACGTCACCGGACTTGTGGGTAATATGACGATCAACAGGATTTTACTTGACTGTGGGTCGGCGGTAAATTTGTTGCCTCTTAAAACACTTCATATCATGGGGATGAATGCTAAACAACTCACCCCGTCTATGCTCACCATCCAGGGCTTCAACCAAGCTAGCCAGAAAACAATGAGAACAATTGTCTTACAAATGGAAATTGGGGAACTCTTCTCAAGCGCTTTGTTTCACGTAATAGATGCCCCCACATCCTATAATGTACTGTTAGGGCGCCCATGGCTCCATACTTATGGCGTCATCCCTTCCACGTTACATCAATGCTTTAAATGGCTGCAAAATGAAGAAGTTAAAAAGGTCATGGCGGACACCGATCCTTTCAGAGGCGAAGAGGTAAATTATTCTGATGCTAAGTTTTATAAGTCAACGGAGCTTCCTAACTTAGTCATAGAAGAAGCACCTAAACATGTGCTAGAGATTGAGAAATTGGAGGTGTCTAACACACCTAAATTTTCGGCCAAAGCAACTCTGTCATTGCCCTTGAAAGAAGAGAAGGCTCCAAGCTCCGAGGTATCGAAACCAAAGATGACTTTCAGGTATATATGGAAAGACCTACACAAACCCGGACAAAAAGTCATAGCTCCAGTCAAAAACACAATGGAGACTCTCATGACAAGCTACACCAGGCCTCTTCAGAAAATTGATCAATCTATTCCAAAGGAAGGTATCGTAATCTCTACAACGCTCGATCATGGGCACAATAGACACAAACGAGTTATCTTCTACAAAGACAGGAATGTGAAGCCAGTATCTTCTGCTCCTTTAAAGATTAAACTTAGCAATGGCAAAGCAACTTCAAAAACCACCCCGCTAAAAGTAATGATCAAGCAAACAAAGGGCATGCTCAAAGTGAAAGTTCATGAGTTTGATCCCACAGAGTCTAATGTCTTTACAAGTCTTGACAGAGCTATGTTTTGTGAGGAAGACACACCGCCAACCACATCTCTTCAACGGATGGGAAAGGAAGATCCGCCTCGTGTCTCTGTTTTTCAACGTCTAGCAATTGAATCCCAACCTCGAGTTTCAGCGTTCCTAAGATTGGGCAAAACCTCTTACAAACCACAACGGAACAAGAAATGGAAGCTCAAGAATAAACAACACAAGGATGTAATTGTTGAGATCACGGAGGAATCAGCATTCACAAATTGTGTCTCTATTGAGGAGGATTCAACCGAAGATGTGGAAGAATATGAATTCATCAATGATGCTGAACCTACCCTACCATAAATAGAAGACGGAGGTCAAGCAACGGTGGATGAACTCCAAGAAATAAACCTGGGCACAATAGAAGATCCAAAACCCATATTTGTAAGCGCCCTTTTAACTCCGAAAGAATTTCAAGACTACAAAAATATTCTTGAAGAATTTAAAGATGTGTTTGCATGGGGATATCAAGACATGTCTGGTTTAGACCCAAAGGTTGCTGTTTACAATCTAGCGGTTTTAAAGGAGAAAAGATGGGTTAAGCAAACACCAAGACGTTTTCGCACAGAATTAGCTACTCAAGTCAAAGCTGAAGTGGATAAACTTATTGATGTGGGATTCATTCGTGAAGTCAAATACCCCACATGGTTGGCCAGTATCGTACCTGTTGAGAAGAAGAATGGGCAAATCCGCATCTGTGTAGATTACAGAGACCTTAATGAAGCTTGTCCAAAGGATGAATTTCCATTACCAATAACTAATCTTTTGGTTGATGCCACAACAAGTTTCGGTGCTATGTCCTTCATGGATGGTTTCTCTAGCTACAATCAAATAAAAATGGCACAAGAAGACGAGGAACTAACAACATTTCGCACTCCTAAAGGAGTATATTGTTACACGGTTATGCCTTTTGGTTTGAAAAATGCAGGTGCTACCTACCAAAGAGCAATGACAACCATTTTTGGTGACATGTTGCATAATACAGTCGAATGATATGTAAATGATTTGGTAGTCAAAAGCAAAAAACGGGAACATCACTTAAGTGACTTGAGAAAGGTGTTTGAAAGGCTCCGTAAACATACGTTGAAAATGAACCCTCTTAAATGTGCGTTTGGAGTAACATCCGGTAAATTCCTCGGTTTCATTGTCAGGTATCGAGGAATTAAGATCGACCCAACCAAAATCAAAGCAATCTGGGAAATGCCGCCACCAAGGAACCTTCGAGAATTGCGAGGATTGCAAGGAAGGCTTGCTTATATAAGAAGGTTTATTTCAAATCTTTCTGGGAGGTGCCAACCATTTTCAAGACTGATGAAGAAAGATGTACCTTTCTTGTTGGACCAAGCATGTCAAAACGCTCTAGATAGTATCAAAAAATACTTGCTTAACCCACCAGTCCTAATGGCACCTATCAAAGGCAAACCACTAATCCTCTATATAGCAGCTCTTGAACATTCTCTGGGGGCAATGCTCGCACAAAACAATGATGAGGGCAAAGAAAACGCTCTCTACTATTTAAGTCGGACGTTGGTGGGAGCTGAACACAATTACACGCCAATAGAAAAAGATTTGCCTTGCACTAGTCTTCGCGGTTCAGAAACTACGGCATTATTTACTTGCTCATAGTGTCACCTTGATATCTAGAGCTGATCCATTGAAGTATCTAATGACAAAACCCATGCCTTCAAGACGGCTTGCTAAATGGTCCTTAATTCTCTCCGAGTTCGAAATAAAATATGTCCCACAAAAAGCAGTAAAAGGACAAGTATTGGCAGACTTCTTGGCAGCACACCCGGTTTTAGATACCCACGAATTGCACGAAAATTTGCCGGATGAGGATGTGTTCTCAACAGAAACTTCCTCATGGCAATTATACTTTGATGAGGCCGCTAGAAGACAAGGAGCCGGGGCTAGCATTGTGTTCATAACACCCTCTTGCGGTATAATCCCTTACTCATTCTCTTTCTTGGCTCTGTATTCAAACAATGTTGCAGAATATGAAGCACTCATCATAGGCTTAGAGATAGCTTTGGAAATGGGGATCGACTCTCTGCAAGCATTCAGTGACTCTCAATTAGTTGTCAGACAAATAAATGATGAGTATGCAGTCAAAAATGCGAACCTTGTCTCATACCATCAAAAAGTCAAATGTCTTATGGGACAATTCCGAGACATAAATATTAGCCACATTCCTAGATCAGAGAATGACAAAGCAGATGCATTGGCTAACTTGGCGGCTTCATTAGTGCTCCCTAACGAAAGGGACATTCAAATAACGGTTGGGGAACGTCAATTGCTGCCTATGTCTTTTGAACGGACGGAAACTACCAACGAAACACATGTAGTCTCTACGTTCGACATTGAGGAAGAGTCTGATTGGCGCAAGGATATGGTTGAGTACTGTCAGGCCGGAACCTTACCCACAGATCCAAAGAAAAGGGTCTATGTGAGACGAACGGCTCCTCGATATGTATACCTTAATGACACTCTATATAGGAGATCTTTTGACGGCATACTGTTGAGGTGTTTATCAAAAGAAGAGGGAATTCAAGCTCTTAAAGATGCCCACGGTGGCATTTGCGGAGCCCATCAAGCAGGTCCAAAGTTAGCCGCCCAATTGAAAAGAATAGGCTACTATTGGCCATCCATGATACAAGACTCGATAGATTATGCACGAGCATGTAAACTATGTCAAGTACATGGAGATTTCATACACCAACCCCCAGTACCTCTTCATCCCACGTCTCTATCGTATCCCTTTGAAGCATGGGGATTAGATGTTGTGGGTGTTATATCTCCTAAGTCCTCACGTCTGCACCAATACATATTGGCCGCAACGGATTACTTCTCAAAATAGAGTGAGGCAGTTGCTCTTAAAGCAGTGAAAGCGGAAGATGTTGCAAAATTTGTCAAAACTCACATCATCCACCGCTTTGGAGTCCCCTCAAAGTTAATATCTGACAACGCGACATATTTTAAGTGCAAAGCCATGGTTACGTTGTGTGGAAAATACAACATCCAACATGCATTTTCATCCAGCTATAACCCAACGACTAATGGTCAGGCAGAGGCTTTCAATAAAGTACTTTGCAACATCCTAAAGAAAATGGTCGCAGCAAACAAAAGAGACTGGCATGATCGTCTCCCCGAGGCATTATGGGCCTATAGGACTACCGTCCGCACGACAACGGGGTGTACACCATTCAACTTGGTCTATGGGTCTAAAGCGGTGTTGCCATTGGAAATTCAATTGCCTTCCTTAAGGATAGCTACAATGCTGACAAATCCTGATGAAAATGCCCCAATCAGATTGGCAGAGCTTGAAGCACTTGATGAGAAGAGGCTTGCGGTCCAACAGAAACTTGAAATTTACCAAGCTCAAGTAGCAGGTGCCTTCAACAAGAAGGTTAGGTGTCGATCATTCAAAATAGGAGACTTGGTCTTGACGGTTCGAAGACCCATCATTGTTGCTAGAAAGTCAAAGGGGAAGTTTGAACCAAAGTGGGAAGGGCCATATGTAGTCACCAAAGTCTTCACCAAAGGCGCATATGAGCTTTCAAACGCAGACGGAGATTGTAGCTACCCCTGCGTCAATGGAAACTTTGTAAAAAAGTTGCATACCCTTTAAAGCTCGCTAGATCAAAAAAGGGACGATCTAGGCAAAAGTTAGAGCTATAAAAAAAAGAGCTCGCTGGGTTGAAAAGCCGGGAAGGCGGCACAGGCAAAAGTTAGAGCACAAATCTTCTCGAACTACGTGTAGCTTGATCCCTTCACTAGGTACGTAGGCAATCTGGTATCAAAACTAGATTCAGCTGCAAACTAAAAGGTTTCAAAATTCCATACCCAAAATCAAATGGGTGAACTACGTTTGGCTTGATTCCTTCACGGGATACGTAGATAGTCTATTATCAAACTAGATCCAGCCATATTTTCAAATCAATCTTTTTTTTCCTAACACATTCTCATGTGACTAAGCAGGTGAAGGAGGTTGGTTTTACCATTAAATAATGACATCTCTGTTGATAGGTCGTTTCATATCATCAACAACAACAAAATTTCTCAAAGATATCTAAAGTCAAATGACAACACAGAAGATCGGTTCATCCCAAATAACAAAGTCAGAAATCGACACAATCCTGTACTTCAAATTGTCCAAGAAAAAATGTGTTTCCAGCAAGAAGCGCAAGGAGTTTAAATTGCTCCGCCATGTGGATCTCCTAAAGCTCCTACAAACACAAGCAAAGGACAAAGTCAGCAGACATCACTCTAATTAAATTAGGGAACATGTTGAAAAAAGCTGAAGATACCTTGTTTCGGCTTGAAATATTAAAGCAAGAGTGCACAGCAAGCGCCATGTCTTTTCGCAGCAAATATAAGGAAAAAGAAAAGAATATGTCAACAGCAAAATAGGTGAAAGTCAAAATGTCTAGCCATGCTGTACTCCACGCTGCACATACAGACACATTAAACAAAAGGCTTACTCAAATGCATCTCGAGACAATAAAATATGCTGGGGGCAAATCAACATCAGAGTTCAGCATACATGAAGCTAATACCCAAGTAAAATGTTTAACAAAACATGAAACTTGGCAGATGGCCTATTCAGCAGTAGCAAAAATCCATGCCATCAGCATCATCAAACATGGTGAACCTAAGAAAAAGAGGGGGTCTGAAAGATAATAGACCAACAGCTGTTGTTTAAAAAAAATTCATTCATCCATGGGGCCAATAAAAATGGCGATATCAAGTCATAACAACGCAAGACAAATAACAAATAGAAAGGAATATCTGCACAACCTCCAACAGTTGAGGGAGTAGACAAAAAAATCAAAATCCTATCAGCAAATGTTTAGTTTATTATTGTTTCGGTGCTTCGCCAAAGGACTTCAAGGAGTTGACCAGCCATTGAAATTCCGCCTCCTGAGCCTTATACGAGCTTCTGAGACGCTCAAATCCTATGAGTTCATCCTCGCTTCAATCCTTGCTCGCCGAAGCTCTTCATCTAACTTGTTTTGCTGCTCAGTAGAGTTCCTCAAGCAGGTGATCTTCTCTTCGAGATGACTCTTCGCAAACTCATATTGTTGTCACAGTTGTCGAGCTCTTTGTTCTGCCTCTATTATTTTTTTTCTTTTTTTAACTTTAGCCGATGAATTTTATTAAAATTCGTCGGCTATAGTTATTTTATTTTTTGCATATTTTTTTTTCTTGCATTTTTTATTAAATTTGTTTTGCTTCTTTTTCGTTTCTACACCGGTGGTAAATCTGATTTTTCACCCCGGTAACTCCTATATATAGTCATTTTACCGCACAGTAACTTTATACTTTTGTTTATAACTTTCCGATTTGAGCGTGCTACGTGTCCATGAACTCGTAACGACGCCCTTTACAACTTTCAAGAAGGAAGTTTTCCCAAATTCTTGACTTAACGAAAAGTCAACTTTACCATCATTGTACGGTTAAACGGTTACTTTAAATGGTAAAAGACCAAAGTAACCAACCGTAAAATAATTCTAGGATCGGGATGTGACAATTCTCCCCACCTTATAAAAATTTCGTCCTCGAAATTTCTATACTTGAAGTCCAACACAGTGGAGGATAGTACCACTTAAAATATTAATATTGTTCCCCAATATCAACTCCTTCCTGAGAACTCTTCTGAGACGCCTCACGAAAAGCATTGTCAAAACCCTAAACACCTGCTCTTTACGATCAACATCCTTACTGATCTTCCTTATAAGCCAATTCCCAATACTAACCAGAAGTCTATTGACATAGGATGTAAGGTAGTAAACTGATTCTCGTAACAAGGACATAAGTGACACTAGACATCCATTAACTCTAAGGATACCCAACATATTCCTCAAACTCATATAACCTTGTCACATGTCACATTTAACCACCGTAGCACTCCTACCTACGTGGACGATAACCTCCAATACTCCTTCATTTTCTGACACCCGACCACTCTTCTAGGGTCAAAACTAAAGCATCTAAAGTCTTACCGTGGATCACAATGATTTTCTCTTGAATCATTGATCAACTGAATCACCGAATTCTTACTGTACTCCATCTCATTTATGAGGTGGAATACGACACTGCCTATACTGATCCACCATCTATAATCCTCGCGAAAATCATTAGTGTTTTTCACAAAAAGATGACAAATTCTGTCATGCGCTGAAAACATCCTTTGGCAACAATTCCTTGTTGCCTAAACCGGATTATAACCATATCCTTGAAAATCCAACCGCACAACACAACAACTTCAACCAGTAATCCAACCTCCTATCCCTATTCGTTTAGCCAAATAAACACAATCAAATGTCCTTACCACCCGCATGTGACGTCGTCACGATACCGCTAGTAACCATTCTGATTCAACAACCCCTCGCTTGCCGCGAGTAAAATCTCTTCAAGAATACTTGTATTCTTTCGTTGAACTTTAGATATCATCTCCCACATTCCCTATGCAGGAACTGATTACCACACCTGAGGAGTAGGGTTCGATGTCACTAATGGATTTAAATCCTCTGGTAACACAATACGTGGAGTCAAATCTAATGACAACAAGTCCACGAGAAAAACATGACGACTCGTGTTACACGAACCATCACCTCATTTGAACCAGGCTCCCTGATCTGGTTACGCTTTCTATAAATTATCCTGTCGAGTTGTCCTGTTGTAGAGTAATTGTCTTCCCTTGATCTATCCTTACTCAAACCACTTACACACACAGGACATGAACTGCCATGAATTTTAGCGTAAATCCAAAACCATAGCCTTTAAATCAGGGAGATCCAAAAGCTCCTGACATCGAGATCCAACAATACTTACTCCTCGCATAAAGACAAATGGTCTGGCTACGTACCACTCACGTAACTATTCTGACAACACAAATCCTGACTTTTACTCACAAGCCAAACATTAGAGTCGCTAACTCAATAATCACTTTGTGGGGTTACAACGTACTTAACAATTGGTAATACATACCCGTACTACTCATAGGTGAGGTGCCACTGACCTCCCTATGTCTTTCCTTAACTTGGAATGACGCATAGTGCAGAACTTGCACTTCAACCAACACTGTGCGTCTATTAAACAATATCCGCATCACAATCTGAGATTAACTTACCATTAAAAGAATCCCAGAGCCTTACCCGCTCAACAAGGATATTTCATTCCCAGATGCCTCCATTACCACATCATCCGGTAATAACTGACAACTTTAGACATTTAACCAGATCGGACATCTACATAAAATTTAGTGCCACTGGTGCACACCCAAGGGACCCCTGATCAAAGCATAGGAAATTAATTTCACACCGAACTTAGCCACTTTGATCACCAGTCATCAAATCAACAAGGCACAATTCATCAAATGTCATCACCGCACGGGACGCGTAAAGATCACAGAGTCAACTCGTACAACTAGACAGTTTCTAACAAAACTGTCCCCCTTGCTCTGCAAGTTTAGCATCCACCACATCCTCTATTTGGTAAGATTCAAAATTCACAATCGCTTACCATTCTAATTGAAGAGGAAAAATAACTGCGTACACAGGAAAGACAAATTACCACTCTAGATCCTAAATTACAAGATCCACTGCCACACGTTAACATCCCCTCAGATCATAACTTAATCTGAACGTGGCTTTATCACTCCACGATTCCCAATGGAGTGTTGCCCAACTTAGCAACATACCTTACTACTCTTGTAACAAATTGGTTTCCAAAACCTTGACTCGTAATACCTTTGAGTCATCAAAGAAACCCTTACCTAGTTCTACCGCACTTCATACTTACCGAAAGTTGACAATTTCGAAAGTCACCTCCAATGACCTTTCTTGCTACTACTCTACACTCGTGGCTCCAAGAACTGCCGCTAGGTCAATAATTCCTAACAAGTATGGTCACTACTCAAATGACCAAGGACCATAGCCATGCCAACAATACTTTAATCCTCTCAGGATTTCATTATATACACCAAAATTCAATTTCTCAGATCAAATCACCGATCATAATTGAGATTATTTTCTGTCACTGCAGTGGATGTAACTTATGAACCCCAAAACGACTAAGTACACCTTCGGTTACAATACTTGATTAAATCACAGCCAGTGAGTGCACTAAGTCCCATGCCATCAAGCTCAGTTAATCACCCTCGACGAAACCAAGTGTCATAACGGACGACTTTGGTTGCAGGTTGAAGCTTGACCATCTACAAACATTCTCACTCCTATTCAACGATTTAGTAAACCTTGCCTCACTGCTGTCACTTCACCATTTCCGTGCATCTAACCCAGCAAGCAATCGACCACTTACTAACAACATTTAATAATCTCGCTAACCATCATAAAAGTCGAAGCGACTATCAATGACCCACTTCCGACATATACTTAAACGGTTAGGCCATTTAATCGACGTTTTGCACAGAAACTTCTAACCAAACGTCCTTAATCTCCGTTCTCAATAAATGGAACTCTCATGACACATTCTTAAGATGATGTCATCATCAGCCTTAGTCACTTACCTGGTGTCATTTTGACCACACATAGCTGCACACCACAATTATGCCTTACCAGCATGTGCTACCTAGATTTCAACACACCACTTCCCTACAAAGGTGGGTACACGTGCTCATGTGAGGTATACCCATGTACATCTTCAGCCGTCGAAACAGTGTCGTTTACACGACTGGTTCCTACACCACAATAATACCAAGTCCAACAAGGCTCGTATCACTATCTCCGATACCCCAAACACTCTTGGTCCATGACCCGGTGGCTTGTTGCCACTTCCAACATGTTCCTTTAAATTTCAAAACCATTTACCCTTAGCTACAACTGGTAACACTCGCTCGATCTGTAAATCGGACTCTAACACAGCCAACCTGGAGACCCCTCCACAGGTGTACTAATAAAATACCTTGACCACAGGTGGATAACTCACCTTATGGCTGACATGAGCCCCAAGATCTGGTGACACGATTTAATTTCTGCCTCCACGTTAAATGGCCCAATGACCCTTGTCACCAACAATTCAAATCACGCTTGGACTCACTAACAATTCAAATCTTCTAGTACCCCAATCATGGGTGGCTGGAGCGAAGAGAATCTGGTCGTAGCTGACGACAACAATGTCAGCACCAAAGGTGACCCAAGCCTAATTTCAGTGGCTGTCCCATAAAGCATCAAGTGACCAAACTAGCCTTTACTTCCTTAACATTCTCCAGTAGTGACACATCATGGACTCGTCACTAGATCCAGACCACAAAATAACAACACACAAATTTCCTTGAGTCATTCCACTTTCATACGTCCGTTGGTTTCTCTGAAACCACACTAATGGCGAACCTCAACAACGTTGTGGCAATCGTCAAAACTAAATATTCATCCTCACTGAATGATCGCGCTAGACGACTTCAGCTCCTTTTTCCTTGGCAGGATGCAACCTCTTTCATTAACTCGTATGACTCTTCACTGCTAAGAGCCTCATAACACGAACACCAAGGCCTTGTCTTAGGCTTCTACAGCATCCCTGTCCACAACCATGATAGCCTTCCAGGTGTGAATTAACTGTTTCACCACCGAGTACTCACACATAATGCTCAAACATTAAACAACGTGAGTTTCCAGCTCGATCCCCAACTCAATTCTCAATAATTCCTTTTAAAACAAAATCCTTGGGGAACTCATAAAATAAATACGTAACGAGCTTACCTTGTTCCTTACAGGAGTTCATTGTGAGGTCGGCGTACTGAGGCATAGTCTTGAAGATTCGAACGTTTATAGGACCACTCGGTCCATATCTCAACCAGGAAGTACTAACTCATATCCTTAATAAACACTAAGCGTCCAAAGCATAAAATGCCGATGGATCCGCCGCGGTCGGACCATCACTCTATAGACACTAAGTGATACCAAGTATATGAGGTAGTAACAGGAAACGATAACCTAATGCTCTGATACCAATTGTCAGGACCCACCCCGAGTTAAATCCCTTTAACTCGAAGTAAATCCTGCGGGGACCACCTCAAGGGAACTTCTTACTGAAACCCCCTTGAAATGGCCAACCCTTCCTACCTACCAACTCAGCACTTCCATGAGTATCTAACAACAATCCCTAACTCATGAAGGCATCCTGCTCCCTAACCTACTTAATTAGCTAAACTGGGTTAGTCAGAGCAGTCTACAAAGATGATTACCCTAAAGAATTTCAAGCAGCAACGGATTGATCGACTATGCCTCGACCCATGTACGCGCACGACCTCCGTTCGAGAACCCTGCATCACTGGGCATTTGAAAACGAAGGGCCCAGGGGAGAAACATTGAAAACTGTCAGGGTGAGTGGACAAAAATAAAACTTAAAAGCTCTAATTCCTTTAATGTTCTCCCTCTAAGTTTTCCTAGGAAAATCCGCATGCAAGTAAAACATAAACAATGCTTTGGCTCAAATATAAACAATTATGTGGGGTGTTAACCTCATCCACGAGAAATCCGACCAGCTCTATTCGGGAAGGTGATAGGAGCCTAAAAGGTGACGTTATTATGTGCTAAACACTCTTGTTTATGCTTTGTTGAGTCTATTTAGGTTAAGATTGAGTCATAATATAGTTTAATGTTGTTTTGGAAGAGTTTTTGGTAAAAGGTGCTAAAAGTGTTGAGAAAATTGGCTAAGTGTTAAAAGTGTGATTTCAAGGATTTTGTAAGAGCGTTCGCAGTGTCTTAAACATGGTGGAAGTGCATGAAAAATTGGGAATATAATCTTTGGTTGCTGAAATACATTGTGTTAAAATTTCAGGTCAATTGGAGCACGGGAAGACCTTGCGAACGATGCCAGAGTTGGCAGTCCGAGAAGAGAATGTTCCAGGGACTGAAGAAGATTCGCTGCTACTGTGTCTGATCTCTCGGGGGCTGTATCTGACGCAATACTTGGAACTGGAAAACGTGCCATATACCATTTGAAAGGTCTTCGAGTCTAGTTTCTCTGGGACTTGGAATCACGGCAATTGAAGCACTACAGAAGGAGATATGCTGGAATTACTAAGGCAAGGTCATGCTGTCGAAAACTGCAGTATTTTCCTGGATGCATCAGGAAAGTTTCTTTGGACTTTTTAAATTACAATTTCGACAATCATGGACCTTGGGGCTTGATGGACATGTCCATATGTGTTTAATGAAGAACTTCAAGCTGAAGATTCATCAAAGTGGCTGGCGAAGAGAAGGGAGAAAAGAGAAGCACATGACTTGCACATGGGAGTAACCAAATCCACCTTGGTTTGGGATTGCTTTAGGGCCGACCAAACCCTAGCTTTTTCCCCTATAAAAAGCCTTGTAATCGCATGAGAAAAGGTATCATCAACATTGCAAACTCAAGCCAAAGCAGCTGCCGAAAATTCCATCACCATTCAAAGACTCCAATTCCGATTTCCATACTCCATCCTTTGATCCGAAGCACGTAGCCGAGGATCTCCGTGCACTTGAAGAATAGACCACGTAGGAATATTTCAAAGTGTAATCATCTTCTATTTTCGAATTGGTATGTCTTTGTTATGGTTGATATTTAGGTTTTTGTTTAAGTACGATTTAATTCTTGTCTATGAGATATTAAGTACTTTTGAATGATGTAAGAATTATAGTTTTTAGTTTTTAATCAAGGATTTGAAGTCTATGCCGAGAATTTCTAAGTGTTTGGTTTTATTAATTTTCGATTTGCTTCATAATATTAACGTGTGATTAAGACAAGTAGTTGATGTCGCATTAGTTAATCCTTCAAAGAATTACATGACTTTGATACACGTAGTGGATAGGTTGATGTGTTCTTTGTTGTGTTCGAAAATTACATGCTAGAATTGGATTTAGATGGTGCTAATGAACATGTTAGTTTACTTGTGTGATACGTAATTGCATAAGTGAATTAGTATGTTAGATTTCGTGTTTGATACGTTGAGCATGGATGTGTGAAAGGTTTCGAATGAAACAAGTAGTCAATTTCGAATGCATCTAATGGCTTAGGAACCACGTAGGAACCTAATGTGCATGTTTCGATTCTAGCATGATTTAGGTATTTCGGCATAGATTGATATGAGATTAGAAATTGTCTTCTATATTCTTGCATTATTGTTTGGTGTTGGTTTGTGTAATTGTTGATCGATCACATGTATATATGTATAAAAGTAATATAGGACTTTATTTCATTGCATCTTTCCGAAAATATAAACTCCAAATCTTTAAAATTCTATGTTTATTCCGACAACTTTGATTAGATTAGATGGATCTACCCTGTGGTTGGATCCCCGGTTTAGAACGATACCCTTACTTGCTTTATACGATGACAATGACTGTGTACAGGGTTAATTGATGCGTGTGCAAATACGAACTATCAGAAGGTCTAATGACCGGCTCCACCGAAGAGGGTCCCCGACCTGCTCTATCCGGGAAGGTCTAATGACCAGCTCCACCGGAGAGGGTCCCCGACCTGCTCTATCTGGGAAGGTCTAGTGACCAGCTACTACCAGAGAGGGTCCCCGACCTGCTCTATTCGGGAAGGTCCAATGACCAGCTCAACCGAAGAGGGTTCATGCTAGCATACAATCCTTATATCCTTTTCCCTTTTTTAAAATCCCTTTAAAACCGGTAAAACCTCGTGGGAATAATAAATCGAAAACCCCTTTAAATCCGTGAGCCAAATTTCTCCTTTAAAATCATCCCCCTCCAAAATCCTAAAACAGTGATAATCATTAAAACCATATCCTGGGAAAATCCTTTAAAATCACGGGAAGGGTATGAACCTCTTTCCCGGTTTGTTTGCCTTTAAAATCCTTAAATCTCATTTTCCCAAATCACCGTAAAACATATAAAAGGAGGAAATCATATATGCAGGAGAAATCAATTAAAGTATATGGCATGCAATTTAATTTAAAACAAAGGTCCACTCACAGTACTCATCGCGACCTTCTTCCCGCTCGGAAAGCTCCTCGAGCGAAACCCTCGAACTAACCGCGTAGTCGAGCCCGTCTCACGTTCAACCAGAGACTGTACAAACAAATCATCATATTAGTCATTCACAGTTGACTTGGTCTTTTCCTAGTTTGACCAGGAATTCCTATTTGACCACGTGTTGACCAAGTTCCTTTCTTTTTAACAGCTTTTCAACAAATAGATTTAATTCCGATTACCCAACCGTAACATACCGACTTTCTTTAATAATTCACTTGACATTAGGTTCACCCATAATAATTTGTGGAATTACTATGGACACCCATTCAACCACTTCACCAATACCTTAGGAGTCCTTAAAATAATCCTTAAACCTTAACCGGCAATAATCGATGGTCGGGATAATATTTAATTATCCGCCAATAATACTAAACTAGAAAAATTCCAAAACCTAACCAAAACTCCTCCAAAAATTACCAAATTTTAACCATAGACTCCTCACAATATGTACTAATTAATGGGCATGAAAAACTGCCCAAAAAGTGGCAGAACCGCCGCCAGCTCCGCCTCCGCCGCCGCCGCCGACAGAAATTCCGACGACTGTCACATCCCAGACCATCTCCGCCGTAGCACGATATTGTCCGCTATGGGCCGCCGGCCCTCACGGTTTTGTTTCCAGGAGCTCTAAGAGCAACTTCCCAGGGGGTCACCCATCATGGGATTGCTCTAAGCTTAGCAAGCTTAACTTCGGAGTTCCCATCCCCTCCAAAGCCACTGAGCTCCCAAAATGGCTCGTGCTAGATGGGTGTCACCGATGTACATATATGGTACATCACCCTCTCCGTTGGTCGATGTGGGATGTTACATCCACCCTCCTTAGAGGCCCGACGTCCTCGTCGGCACATTCGCACCCTTTGGCAGAGTGGCTCTGATACCAAACTGTCACATCCCGGACCATCTCCGCCGTAGCATGATATTGTCCGCTATGGGCCGCCGGCCCTCACGGTTTTGTTTCTAGGAGCTCTAAGAGCAACTTCCCAGGGGGTCACCCATCATGGGATTGCTCTAAGCTTAACAAGCTTAACTTCGGAGTTCTCATCCCCTCCAAAGCCATTGAGCTCCCAAAAGGCCTCGTGCTAGATGGGTGTCACCGATGTACATATATGGTACATCACCCTCTCCGTTGGTCGATGTGGGATGTTACAGCAAGGCTAGGAGGAGGAGAGAGGAGCTAGCTAGGGGAGGAGGAGAAGGCTTTAGGAGAGGGAGAGGAGAAAGAGAGGAGAAGAAGAATTTAGAGGAGGAGAATGATTTAGAGGAGGACGAAGGAGGAGACAGGAGGAGGAGGAGAAGGAGGAGGAGAGGAGGAAGGAAGATGAAGAGGAGAAGAAGAAGAAGAAGAAGAAAAATGAAATATATAGAAAATTTTGAACTTTAGCCGACGAAATACCCTAATTTAAAGTGCAAAATTTTAGTCAGAAAAATTTCAAAATTTTCAAATTCCCCGCTAAAAAATTTGAATTTTTAATTAACTTTAGCCGACGAATTTTAATAAATTTCGTCGGCTATATTTATTTATTTAACTATACCCGACGAAAAATTAGGGTAATTCGTCGGCTATAGTTATTTATTTTTTTATTTAACCTTAGCCGACGAATTACCCTAATTTCGTCGGCTATAGTTATTTATTTTATTTATTTAACTTTAGCCGACGAATTACCCTAATTTCGTCGGCTAAAACCCTAAACCATATACGTAGAAGCTTCAAACGAAAAGAAGTCATGAAATAAGATATGACCAGAATGGTGAAATAAATCTACGGTTGAAAAATCACATAATTCTGGTAAAGTCTGGGTGCCGATAGTTGCGGTTAACGTAACTTTCCATTCTTTCTCCCTAACGGTAGCCCTATCTCTGGTGGTTATTTTTCATAAAATTTTTATACCACTGGTTGCGTCTCATTTATTTGAAACTATTTTCAGTTGAAGGTCAGGCAAAATGACCGTTTTCGTGCATTAAGGGGTTTGACTTACGGGATTGACCGTAAGGATCAAGCCCTTAACGTTGTCATATTAAGTTGAATTTTTTCCTATAGACATATTTCAACATAATGATCATATCGGACGGTCGGAATTTTATTTCTCAACTTTGATCATCGGAATCACAACATGCCTACTAATGTTGTATAACTTGTTTACAAAGCTTTAAGTAAATGTTCCGTTTCTTAAACAAACTCTGCGTAGAAACTTCAAACGCAAAAAAGTCGTTAAATAAGATATGACCGGAATGGTGAAATATGTCTACAGTTGAAAAATCACATAATTCCGGTTGCAGTCAATACAATTTAGGGGTTTGACTTACGGGATTGACCGTCCGGATGAAGCCCTTAAATTTATCGGATCAAGTTGAATTTTTTACCATAGACATATTTCAACATATTGATAATATCTGACGGTTGTATTTTTGTGTGTGAATTTTATGACCGGAATCACAACATGTCTATTATTTACCATTATTTATCTATATAGGGAGCCATATCATAGAGGGGTAAATGTCTCAAAATTTTTAGATGGACATTTGCATCTCATTATGATGAGTTTTGCTGTGTTGAAGGTTTGACCAAAATACCTCATATAGGTGTAGATATGGGCATTTTCGTGTGTTAAGTGTTTAGAAAAACGTCATTTTAAAGACTTAAACGAACTCGGATGGCAAAAAAAGTCCATATGTCATGGCATAAGCCATGTGTTTGACTCGCAAAGCCGTTCTGCTTCCAGATTGGTATCACAATAGTCAATCGGACACCGAAACATCCGTAGCCGACGAAATACCCTAATTTTGTCGGCTAAACTTTTCAAATTTCGTCGGCTAAAATTCGCAGACTATAGTCGACGAAAAAATCACTTTAACCGACGAAAAAAAATTTCGTCGTCTAAAATTCCACTTTAGCCGATGAAATTTTTTTTCGTCGGCCTGTTTTTGGTTATTTCATCGGCTAAAGTCTTTTTTCTGGTAGTGATTGCAAGTTGAATATGAATGCCATAGCGGGAGATTGTTAGTACATGGCATTCATATTCAATATTTGAAGATGTGTTTTTCTGTGGAACAAAAATGGTCTCCTGATGAAACTAGGAAAAGCTGGAAAAGCAAGCCGCATAAGAAATTGTTTCCTAGTGCACTTAGGAAAGGCTAAAAGAGCAAGCTTCAGAAGAAACAAAAGGAGATCTAAATTTCAAGAAGATAAGAAGTATCTGTTGCATATCATGTCTTGATTGATCAATCTTATTCTTAGAAAAATTCTAGGAAGATTGTTTAGGAAACAAACAATCTGCATCTAGAATGATCCTGCTGATTATTCGAAACCATTCTCATAAATAGTATTCGATTTTATTAACATTCCTATTTTGAATTGGTGAGTCATTGTGTAGGGATTTGATTGAGGGGGAGCTCGGCTCCTCATACATATATAAATATGCATCTGCAGCAGCACCAGAGATGCTGAGATTGCTGAGTTTTCTTTTTCATCTGTTTTTCTTATGATTTCTCAGCATGATGGTCTGCAAGTTTGTGTAATCGAATTCTAGGTTGTTCTCTACTCATCACATTGAATCTAACATGTTTATGATAATATAGATCAGTGTTTGGAGTCTTTGTAGGATGCCTGGTCCCTGTTAAAGAAAGGAACAACCTGTTTTAGTTATTGTATAGGATTACAATATAAGTTTCCAAGTTGATTTGTAATATCAATAAAGTGATTGTTTGATCACTACTTATGAATCTTGTAATCCTCTTATATTCATAGTGAAATTTGATTGAGTGTGGACTACATAATGTTTCCTTTATATGAGGTTTACACTGTTGTAAACAAATTTGCTGTGTTGTTTTCCTATTTGATCTTCTAAGTTGTTAAACCTTGATTTGACTCTATTTCTGTTGTTAGAACTTTCAAACGATCACCAATTTAACTAAAAATTTATAAGAATGATTTTCTTATATAGACCTGTAAACTTTACGGTTAAATGAAAAAATGTAATTAAAAAATAAATGTATAAATTATTAAAAAAAGTCGTCGAAGAGCGTCATCGATGGGTCCTCAATGGATCCCGTAGAAAATAGAGAATTCGCCGCTAGACGTCCTTCAAAAATCTCAAGTCTTAACGCGTACAATCAAACACAGAAAAAGCACCAGCAAGAAGAAGATGAAGAGGGTATTCGGCGCCAAGAAAGACGAGGAGCCTCCATCTATTGGAGACGCCTCCGACAGGGTTCGCTCTCGCTCTCTCTCTCTGTAATAATTCAAGTATTCTAGGGTTTAATTCAATTCTGGGGTTGGGCGATTACAGATTAATAAACGAGGGGACGCTGTGGACGAGAAGATCAAGAGGCTTGATGTGGAACTGAATCAGTACAAAGAGCAGATCAAGAAGACAAGGCCCGGCCCGGCCCAGGAAGCCGTAAAGGTCAGAGCCATGAGGGTTCTCAAGCAAAAGCGAATGTATGAAGGGCAGCGTGACATGCTCTATAATCAGACATTCAACCTCGATCAAGTTGCTTTTGCTTCTGAGGGTATCAAAGATGCTCAGCAAACTGTATGTTATGTCCCTCCCATACATCTCCTATCTGTTTGTTTCATTCACATTGTCACTGGAGAAATCATACTCGAGTGATAGGCTGTTACTTCATAAAAGACTATCAGATGATTGTTTTTATGTGGGATGGATTCATGGGAGTTGAATTTGGTCACTTGAAACAAAGTACCTAGATTTGAACTACAAGATTTGTAATAGCTTTCAAGGACTTGGTGCTAGGATTCTTGTAATACCTTGATCCTATTAGTTGGTCTGTATTATGGTTTAGTGATTCTCGTAGGGCTTATTACATTTTTCGGATGAACCGGGTAGGTGCTGGTCTCTCCCTCTCCCACCTTTTTTATTAGTTTTTTTGTTGTTTTTGTTTTTGTCTGCCTCCTGCGGATTCCTACTTTTCTTTTAAGCTTCTTGAATCCATGTGCCAGTAGAAGGACATGAGTCCTATCATAGTAGACATGTACCTCAAAATGCTGAAACTGTGTTGGTTTTTATCAAACTAAAGTTGTTTAAATTATGTTTATCCAATTGCCGTATTATATATGGATGAAATTATCAATTTTTTTCATGCATCTCCGAGTCCTTAAAATACCCTTTTATTTTTTATTTTCGTAAGTTTTAACTACTTTGTTGTCTAATTTTTTTTAAGCAACTTACCCCTCTGCCCTTGAGAGCTTGGGTATGCTACCTAGTCTCCTTTGTTTGTTTAGATAAGACCTAAAGATTCCGAAGTCGAGGGGTACTCAGATAAGAAAAACAGTTGGTGATTTGCAATGCTTAAAGAGTCACTGTAGTTGCACTGGGCCTATGGTATATTCACCTTAAAGTTGTTTTTTTTGGTAGCGTCCCAAGGGGCACACTTCAAGGATGTTGAGGCGGAGCTTTTTCTGTAACCTGATTGGAACCTGCTGCCTACCTCATGAGAGGTAGGAGATGGACCATTCGAACCTGGGGAGGGTCTTTAATTGAACTTATGTAGTTATGTGTCTTAGGTTGTGAAGTACTCATTCTTGGTATCCATTTATGTTTCCAGGAGGCGTATCTTTTTGCATTTTACAGTTTGGTATGCAGATTGACTTTGTGGCTTATTTTATGTAGATGACAGCTCTGAAATCTGCGAACAAGGAATTGAAAGGAATGATGAAAACTGTTAAGATTCAAGATATTGATGTCAGTAATCTGTTCCTGTGGTTGCTTCCATTTGTTTCATGCTAGCTACAGTGAAAGTATATCTTAACTGTGAATGGTCTCTCCCTGTAGAATTTGCAAGATGAAATGATCGACCTGATGGATGTAAGTAATGAAATTCAAGAGACGCTTGGTAGAAGCTATAGTGTTCCTGATGACTTCGATGAGGAGGAACTTATGGGTGGTAAGCTTGGAATCATGTCAAGTGCCTAATATATTTCAGTTACGGTGCATGTTCAAACAAATCTTTCTGATTTATGATTTAAAAAGGCTTCTGTGAAGTAAATCATCTAAATAGTTAAAACTTTTGGCATTATTGATTATCTGATGTGTGACCTTCCTTGAATTCAGACTTTGGGGCTATAGGGCAGAGGAACCTGCTGTGTTCATCTTGTGATCATTTTATAATTTATTCTGACCATCATTTTGTTCTATTTTGTTGTTTGTTTGTATGGGAAACGTTCTTGTTCTGTTCTTACCTGTTTTACTCAATTTTGTGTGCAGAGTTGGATGCTCTAGAAGCAGACATGGGCATGGAAACTGAATCTGATGGGGTACCATCTTATCTCCAACCTGATCGGGAATCTGATTTAGATGGAGAGCTCAATTTTCCTTCAGCACCCATAGGACATGCAGCAGTTCCAGCTGGAAGATCCAATGGCCAGGTATATGCTGTAATCTAATTTATGCATATTTAGAACACTTGCCTCATGGTTATTTCACTTGTTGCTTATGCTAACTTCTTCACAAACAAGTGTTTGCAGGCTGAGGATGAATTGGGTTTACCTGCTGTCCCTCTGTCAACAATTCGTGGATAAGAGTATAATCGGCTGTCTCTTGTGCATGAGGGGAGCTGAGGTTCCATTTGTGACCATATTGTGCAGAAGTGAATATATTCAGATTTTAGTGTTCAATTTTATGTATTGGATTGGCAATTGTTAATGGCATTGTGTGGGTTTCAAGCTGCTATAATAATACCAGTGCTATTTTGAAACGTAATAGGAGGAAGTCACAGGAATAAATACAAATTCAGTCCCATGTGTCTATTCTGTTGTGTCATTCAACATGGAAACTGAAGGGCTCCAGCATATATCTTGTTATGTCATTATACGCCAACTTTCGGAAACTCAACCTCAACCAGATCTTATTGATTCTGTTCGTATTGATTCGGGGTTTTCAATCTGTCGTAACTTTTGCTGCACAAGTTACTTTCCATGAGATTGATGCCGACTCAGGGTATTCAGGTAACATGCATATTAGCGGTGGCGCCTGTCCAAATTAATCCAGATGTTACCAGGGACCTTGTCAAGCCTGTGGCTGCCTTCGCCACTACAGTTGAGTTATCAAATACTGTCATATCATATACCCAATACTCCTGATTTACACTTTCTAAGATTTCTTTTTGAAACTTTTTAAGAATCTTAAAATATATTAATGTATCAAACTCAAATATAATTCTGTTTTTCTTCAGTTGAAAAAAATTCTAATATTAAGGGGCATGATAAAAAGAATCTGGTTTGGTTGAAAAACAGAGATTTGCCCTTAAAAAGAGTATAGATATATACAAGCGATAGAAGCTTTTTAACTCCCCAAAGACAAACACCATCACCAAGCAAGCATACAAACATCGTCCTTCAGTTTCAAAATATATCCAAGCATACATACATGATACATCGTCCTTCAGTTTCAAAATATATCCAAGCATACATACATGATACATCGTCCTTCAGTATGAATATATATATATATATATATATATATATATATATATATATACCTGTATTATTATCATGGGTCCTTCCCAAACCCCATTATAACATGAGTTGCCAGCATTGAACCTCTACGACTCAGTTCCACAATCCGCCCGATCAGTGGTAATTTAACTGTTTCTCTGTTCAATAGAGGCTTCTTCCCCCACCTATACATATTTCATGTTCACCTTCTTATTTTGACAGACAAAGTTTATCAAGGTCTAATAATAGCACGTATAATTAAATATAAGAAAAACACAGAATAACTAAAAACTTGAACTGCAGTTTCCAGACTTGTGGTTCACATACGACTGATGCTAAACAAATCTTATGCTTCAACATATAGCTAGGACCTATTCTAGGATCTATACAAAAGTATCCCCTAATTACCTTGTTATCTCAAGAGCTTTCATGTTCCCCTATAACATCCAAGTCATTGAAAGAATCAATTACCCTAAACATCAGGTCTAAAACAAAATTGTTTACAAAGTCTTATAAAAACTCGGTGACTATTTTTTATCTTATCCCTAAAATGAAGACAGTGTTTTGTTGGATCTGATTTGATTTCTGGAATTCATACATTATGGGGGGCTCAAAAGACAACATATGCTGTTTGATTTCAGGAAAAATACAAGGACGGCAGTATTTATATCCGCTAGAATACTCTTACGACATCAGACAAAAATGTAGGCAAAAAAGTAATGGAAGTTCAAACAGTATTAGAGCTATAAGTAAATACCAATCTTCGTGCCGAATAATTTTTCCTTCCAACACATACAATTTGATGAGAGATGTCACATGTATGTCTTTTCCGAGGAATTTGTAGTATTGTTTGTTATCAATCAATATCTGCAATTTAGTGATCGATAAGAAATGCTAATTAGTTATTTCTTAAATAAATATCAACCCAAAAACATATAATTAGGAAGAAATTGTACATAAAAATGCTGTACCTCATGATTTTCGGACGAAATGATATTTTCTGTAACAATGTATTCCACAATTCTTGATTCACTGAAACCCTGAAAAATAAGGGGAGGGGAAGAGAACCAATGATGTTGAATCACTTAACAAGTTGAATAGTAGTCTGTAGGGAAATAAAGACATAATTTAGACTTCTCATATAAATTTCTATATAACTGTAAGTAGAGACTATAGAATTCTTATCCCACCAAAAAATACTTATCTCTATCATGGCTTGCAACTCCAACTATCAATCTATATGCTAACGTGCAAATAACCGGACTGACCTCCAAGTGTTGGAGATACATAATGGAAAGAACTGTATTCATCAGATGTGGAGAAGGGCTATATTATCTTATTAAGGCACATATGGTTCTAACTGAAGTTTCAGTCGAGTGTAGTCAACCTAAGATAAAGAGCCTTGGTGTGCTCACAAAACAAGATCGCAAAGCTATCCCTCAAATGCTAAGAGTTCACAGAAGCAGATATGACAATTTCAGCTGGCACAAATGCATACCTTGGAAAGTGAATAAAATGCTGACTTGATCTGCTTCAACCTGCCAATTAGTATGCATAAATAGGGTCAAAAAATTTCGGCCTCAGAAAATTAACGAACAAGCAAGATCATGTGAAAAACCTAAACTCTAAACCCTTATATAAAAGGTTTTTAGTCTATCCATGGATCTTCTTTACATGACTGCGAAATGACAATCAAAGCATCTCCTTCTAGTCTTCAAATTGGATATAACACAAAGTTTTACCTCCATGAAAAATTATATTAGCCTAAATATATTTGTTGTATATTGCCGCATGAATGCTACATATGACTGAAGTAGTGCACAAATTTAAAATACATCCCTTCTGTTAATGTAGGAGAACTCAATTTAGCTCTTTCGAAGCCATTTCTGTTATATGCATAGAGTACAAAATTTGTTTCTTCTGTTACTAAAATGAGTTAATTACCTATAACTACATTTTTGTAACTATAATTACCATTAGCAGGGCCTATTTTCCCATAACCCATCGGCAAACTAATGCAAACGACGAGGCTGTTAACGTCACTCAACTAAATTACAATAATATATATATATATATATATATATATATATATATATATAAACACAACCCATTCATATGTATATGTAACCCTAAACACAACCCACTCATATGTGATCTCATTTCACTCTCAGAATGACTAGCAGGCTCCAACGGCCAAGCCAGTGAAGGCGCGACGAGGCCGGGGAAGAAGCAACGAGGCCGTGAAGCCTTATTTCGTCTGTTGATCTGCCGCCGTGATGCCTTACTTGTTCGTTCGACGGCGGAGAATCAACCGACGAAGTAAGGCTTCAAGGCGGCGAATCGACCAACGAAACAGGGCTTCACGGCAATGAATCGACCAACGAAGCAGCCCGAGAAGAGATCGAGGAGGCACATGGCAATCCGACCTGACAAAGAGAGCACGGCGGCAGTTCTACTTGATAAAGTGACGCCGCACGACATCGAAGAGTGGAAATTCGAATTTGAAGATCAGTAGTTTTATTTAAGATTGATTAGTTTGTTATTAGAGATCGTATGAAATTTAATCGTGCATCTATATGGGGAATTTGTTAATAGATCTGACTTAGCATATTCATCTTTTGGATTTGAGTCTGCTCTAGTTTCAAGGTAAATGATTTGTGTTTTAGGCTTATGCATTTGGTCAGTATGCAATTGAGGATCAATAACCTTTTTCTTTGAAAATTGCTTGATTGTTTTGATCGAAATTGAGTCTCAATTTTTTACTAAAGATATTGAGGGTCAGTAGCTTTATGTTTTGAGAAATGCTCTTTGTATGTTTTGCTAAAAACGGAGGGAGCTCATGTCATTTTACTGAGCTTATAAGATGAGTAGCTCTATCATTTGCATTGTGCATGGTTTGATGATTGCTGATGGAATTTGCTATATATGATTGAGCAATTTGAGGGCCAGTATGTTTATACTATGATACATTAAGGGCCAATAGTTTTATACTATGATACATTGAGGGTCAGTAGCTATATCTTTCGAGAAATGCTCTTGTATATTTTGCTAAAATTGGTGGAATTCTTGTCATTTTATTGAGCTTATTTTGGATGAGTAGCTTTATCATTTGGAATGTTGTCTCGATGATTGCTGATGAAATGTGTTATAATTGATTGAGCATATTGAAGGCCAGTAGCTTTATACTATGATATATTGAGGGTCAGTAGGTTTACACTATGAGAAGTTCTTTTACGTTTTTGTTAAAATTGATGGAGTTTTCGTCTTTAATAAGCTTATTAAGGGTCAGTAGCTATATAACCTGAGAGATACTTGTTTGTTAAGAAAATTGACAGAGTTTTCATTTTTCCTCTAGGTTATTGATCATCAGTGGGCTTTGAACTATAACAAGTACTTGTTTCTTCAAGTGAAAATTGATGGAGACTCAATCGCTTTATTTATGGGTGAGGCTTGATTTTGATTTCTTTACATTTGTGATTTTAATATACTTATTTTCTATTGAACCTCAATAACAATGTTCTAGTTTTGTTATTGAGGTTCAATAGTTTCAGTTTAAGCTTGCAACATAAATGTTTCCATAAAATTTCAGTAGTTTTACTTATGTTAATGAAGGTCAGTGGCTTTAGAAATACTCACATGTTGACATACCTTATACACAAATTGAACACGAATATTGTATAGAGGGAAGCAACTACAATTGTTAAGAAAGATTGAATCAGCAAGCATGAAGAAAAAAAGAGCCCGTGACACTTGAAGAACACAAAAAATCAAGCTCCATTACATATACTAGGTTTTTTCTTGAAATAAAAAAAGTCAACGTCTGCTATTGGTAATTATAAGCTGAAAGTTGTAGTTGTTGGTAATTATGTATTAAAGGTTTAACTTAATTCATCCTAAAAAATGGCATAATGCTACTGACCCTCAGAAATGCATAATGTTACTGACCCTCAGAAATGACGTAATGCTACTGATATAAGGGTAATTTCGTAATTTACTAGTTAACAGATTTTGTTAGTTTAAATAGATGGAAAATGAGTTATTGGTAAAAATAAAAGACAAGCTTGCCAATGGTAATTAAAGGCTCAAAAGTGTAGCCAGTGGTAATTATTTATACAAAATTACAGGTATTCAAAAAAATTATAATCAAATTACTATCCTGTTAAACTTGGTTCTACTTAGCCAATTTCAGAAAATTAAAACACTGGTTTTATTGTTTAAGTGTCAAATATTATATGAGCCTATTCCTTTTAACTCCAATTTTAAAAGATATACAATACTCTACTAAGCTTCTTTTCATAAGTACCACCTTTGAAAAGAAACAAATGAAACATATTAAATAAAAGTTAAGTTTTGAAATTAAAGAAGTCATGCATAAAGTTCCAAGCAACATTGTATGTAACTTCATTCTCATAATTCTAGCAATAAATTAAACAAAAATTCATCGTAATAGACAAACACAATTAGGGTACCCTTGAGCACACATCAGCGGGTCCTCAAATGAAGCATTTGGAGCATAGATTTCAAAATCGGAAGGTGTTGCACGAGACCCATATCTGTAATGATTCAACACAAGCTTGTTAGGTAACCTGTGCTGGGACATATCAAGGGATATGTACAACTTTCTTTTCTTTATCCAAAAAGAAACAAATGATAAAAAAGAAAGAAATATATATTATGTTTAATCCAATCCAATCGATGTGGTAAGCATAAGTGGAACTATCTCGCATCTTTCACACTCTAAATTAGTTTCAGTTGATTAAGCATCAAGAGAATCATCAGTAATAGTTTGTCTATCGCTTGAACCTTGGGTCTACCGAGTTTTTAAGATTGAATCTGCTTCCATCACTAGTATTAGTACATTGATTTCTTGGCTATTGATAAACATTTTTTTTATTAGTACACTGAAGTAACTGGAAATAGAGATGTGAGATGATTTAAGATCACACACCCCTCCCTCAATTACAGTGGCACAAAGAGCACTTACTAATCTAGAAGTGAGATCAGTCACTGAAGTGCATAGGATTACAGTGGTAACTCAGTGATGAAGATCGCACAACTGTAATATCGGATGACACTCAGCAAAGAAGACAACACCCCAGCCAACCATACTTGAATTCTTCAGTATATAAATTCATATGAACTAAGCAATACATCAACAGAGAGAGAGAGACTCACAGATTGAGAATGTGAGGAATTATGCCATCAGCGAGACGCTTTCTTGGATCCAATTTGTCTTCAAAATCACACATCAAACAATATTCTTAAAATCAATCACAAAATCCGAACTTGAAAACCCATAATTGAGATAAAGAAACCACCCCACCGTATGCTTCTGGTTCTTTTTCCATTTTTGGTCCGAGTACCAGCCAAGCAGTCCGAGAGAAGTAAGATGAGTTAAGCTTTAATGGGGGAAAACTGTGACTTCAAGGCGCACAACGTGGCAATCCACTTTTCATTCGTTTACTCCTGTCCTTTGTTTTAGTTTAGTTTCCCCAAATATACGTTCTACGTTTTTAATATTTTAATTTATTTTTCTAATGTGTTGGTGTTACACGTTTTTTTAGACATTTAACATACTAATAAAATCTAATTTAAACTAACATGCGACATTCTAAAAAATTCTGACTCGTGTGCATTGATTTTATGCGATCTATATTTCGCATGAAAATAGGTTTACAATATACAATAGGACTATGTTTCTCGTTATCGTCAGAAGAACTTCCGGCCGTCTGATATCTCGGACCGATAATCTGCTGACTGTCTCTCGTCATCAATATTTGGCCTCTTTTGGCTTAATTTTTTCAGCCTTTTCTTTCAAATTTTGATGTTTTGAAAGTTTACTGTTTATATATATGTTGGATATAACTAATCATATGACTTTTTTTTCATGACATTACCGTGCGACGAATCACTATGGAATTACGCGAGCAACTTTGCCACCCGCAAATGGAAATTGGGAAAACATCTTTTATAAACACAGTTTATTTGACAAACTAGCAATTAAACTTTAATATTCAAATTCTTTACCTTTAGATAAACGTATTAGCTTGCACATGTGGAATTATTCCTTTAGTGTTGTAAAGGAAATGTTGGTCACAACAACGACAAAAGAAGTTGTGTCGATGTCTAGAAAATAGGAGGAAGTCGCGACCGACCTTGGTGAATGCACTTCCGTCTTAGACACCATCCTGTCAAATCTAAACATGCTAGCTAATGGCAATGCAACCATTGTGGATCAAGCGATCGTCAATTCAAGAACTGTCAAAGCTAATTTTAACACCGTGACAACACACAAAAGGTACAAAGATCACTGAAGATCAATTGTATGGAGAATCGAGATTCCAAGCTATGTAATAAGGAAACATATGAATGCCATAATTAGTGCTTACTTTTCAAGCTTCATGACATCGATGTACTTCTATAGCGCTTTATGAATGAAATTTCTTTATCAAAATTGTTCCTTTGTCTATCATGGTTCATATTAATTTGCAGCAAAGATGTACAAATTTACATCGTCCTTAGAAACATGGCATAAATCAAAATCAACAAGAGGTAGATTACGCCGTTTCGGTCTCTCCCTAGAGGAGGTGACACACTGCACTGTGCATCCTCAAGAAGGATTGCCTCACATGTTTCCGCTCAAATCTTCTACTCTATAGCGGATTTTCCATCATCGATTGTTCAACTAGGCTCATCCAAGTTAGTGTGATGTCTTAGATTGTTCAAAATTAAGGATCTAGTGGTTTTAAGTGTTCATGTCACTACCGACTCTCTATAGACATGTCGTCATGCTAGATTTAGAGTTACAAAAATCAATTGTCGTCTTTCATTAGACGTTGAAGACTTGTTATACCACATCATTGATGAGTAAACACACCACTTTTGGCTATGGCATAACCCTACACATCTCTTGCAAACTTCAATTGATTTGAACATGCTAACTCTGCGAAAAATGCGCATTTTATATCACTAGAAAGCCCTACAAGTCTAGTTTCAAAAACATCTCACGGTTCGTTCATATATATTTTAACGGAGAAGTTATTGTTGTTTTCGTGATCAAAGGTCATTTTGCACGGAAATTTTTACACTCTCGAGATTATTGATTTCTATAGCTTCTTTCAATCCTTCTAAATAGCTCGAAATCAAAATATTTATTCACCTATCTACTTCGTCTCATATAGATAATGAGTGTCTCATAGATAGTGGAACTATCCACAACATTCTATGGAATGGTCATGTCGCATCCCGGAGACTATTCCCGGCCCCGAAACACGACGGTAACCGCTGTAATCCCGATCTAACGAGTAATCAATACGTCATTTAACGTATTAATAACCCTCCGGACCGAAACTACAAGGCTATGAATAAAATAATCAACACACAAATGATATGAATGTCAAATACGAAATGACAAATGTGTAGAGTAGCATACAAATGTTTTACAAGCGGAAGATAACAATGGAAAATACCCGAGACGAATATAATACAAGGAAAAGTCTCAGGACAATGAGCCCGAATAATGTCTCAAAGTATTCAACAGATTATCAAAACATCAAATACAGAAATCACATGATATGGAGTCCACACCAGAATGAGTGCCCTCGAAAGCGGAAGTGCACGATGACCGACGTCGCTCCACGAGCTCCTAGTCCAGATCCTCTAGAGATGGGTGCTGAAGACCTGAAAAGATGTAGGGGAGAGCAACTCGTCCTCGCTAACCCAAATGGGGCCAAAGCCAACCAAGTCAGGGTTTAAAACCCATGAGAAAACATTTAACTTATATATGTAGGTATTCGTAAGTATACGTAAAGAGCATGTGAAAATATAAATGCAATAGCTACACACACAAGGCTCGGTAAAACATGTTAACCACACGTGAAAGAACTTTCTGGATCCACGCGACCGAAATCCCGGGTTTGTCTTCACAGCAAACCGGGGCCAACTACCTATGCGCCCGAGTGCGCGTAGTAGCGAGAGCGTCCATTTACAGCTAACGCTCAACTGACAGCACACCGCACTTACGTCACGTTTAACTCTGTACGAGACGAGCGTAAGCGGGATAATTAAAATAAACAGGGCATTGCCCCTCCGGAGGTTCACGGTCATCGACACCGCGGGAGTGCTATATACTAGGTCCCGTCACTCTCAGGCCAAGCACCGGAAATCAGGACAACGGTACTACTTTTTGATCCAAACTCACACACGCACACCAATTGCTATAAGAAGCGTGTGGTCAAACTCAAAATAATGCAACTGTACTTTTATATATATAAGTAAAGAGAAAGAGCCACCGACCCAAGAGGGTTTCGGCTCACCCATTGGGCGTGCCCCCTACTACCTGGTATGATAATACAGCTGGCTGCGCTCCCACTCCTGGTCCTCCTGAAGCCAACGTCGATGTGCTCCTGAGTCTGTGGGTGAGATTACAAGACAGTCAAGTATATGTAATTCGAGGATTTACTATCTACGATTATGACTTGATAAACATTTTCTGTTTATCTTTCCAACATTAAAGTCTAACTTATTTGCCACTCCGATCCTCGAACCGGCGAGAATTTGGGATTATTTCTTATTCAGTACTTACGTCGTTATGTCACGTTTGTAAGCCAAAAGTCTTTAAAACATTTAACTGTAGTGATCGAAAACGTAAAAGTAGATGTTCTAAGTCAAAAGTCAACTTTGAAATAGTAAAAGTCAACTAGTGAATAGTAAAAGTCAACGGTCAAAATCAACCGGTGAATAGTCAAAGTCAACTGGTGAATAGTAAAAGTCAACAGTAACAGTAAATAGTTAAAGGTAAAACAGTAAAAGTAAACAGGGTAAAACAGTAGAACCGTAAAAGTAAACAGTAAAACAGTAACTGTAATTATTTAAACTGTCAGGGATAATTTGGTAACTCTACTCCTGGGTAAAACTGTAAAGGTGAAACTGACACGGTAAAAACTTTGGTTTTTACCGTGCCGGTTTCCGATCGACTGTGTCACCGGAATAGGTCAGTTTTCCGGCCAAATCGAGCCCTTTGGCTCCTCTTTTCTCCTTCTACACAACCTAGGCTATCCAACATCTCAAACAGAAGAAATGATCGAATTTCGTACCTTGAAGCTTCCTCCCTAGTTTTTCCGGCAGAACTCCTCCGACGAAGCTCCGTTGGCCTCCTCCTTGCTCCTGGGCGGCTTCTGGGAGCTTCCTAGCTCCTCAAAAGACCTGGTGCGCTTCGATCTAGACTGCACAGTGTTTCTCCTTCTTCTCCTCGTTGCTGTGTGGCACTGGCGTCGCTGGTGGCCTAGGCAAGGTCGCCGGGGCGAGGCGAGGCGGATGGAGGTGGCGGTGAGTGTCGACGCGCGCCGGATGGAGGGAGCAGCTGAGCTGCTGGGTCGAGAGCAGGAGGGAGGCTTTCCGCTTCGGGAGAAAAGCAGAAGAGGAAAGAGAAGAAGAAGAAAGTGAGAGAGAAAATAAAAAGGAAGGAAGGAAAGAATAAAAGGAGAAAGGAGAGGTGGAGAGAGGAGATAGGAGGATAAGGAGATAAGATGAGATAGGGTTTTTTTTTAAAGAAACCAACGGCCACGATTCGACGATCGAATCAACGGCCACGATTTAATCCCACTTTCAAAATAATTTACCAAACCAAAATCTTTTTCAAAAACTATTTAAAAACAACCAAGCGTCAAATTAAATCGTAAAAGTTGTACGAAAAATACGTGAAGTGCCGGAAAATATTCCGTAAATACTTTCACGCATCTGACGACGTGTGTCCTAACGTAAAAACGTTGGACAAATATTTACGACGTACTGAAAGGTAATCAGAATTAAACCCTAAATGTGTCGGAAAATTAAATAAAATTATCGGGGTCTCACACTCTACCCCCCTTAAATTGAATTTCGTCCTCGAAATTTACCTGACATCAGAAGAGGTGTGGATGAGCCTGCCGCATGACTGACTCAAGCTCCCAAGTAGCCTCTTCCTCACTATGATGATCCCACTACACTTTCACAACTGGAACCTCACGGTTCCTGAGCTTCCTCACATCACGATCCAAGATGCGGTACGGTCTCTCCTCGTAAGAAGCGTCGCTGCGCAGCGGTACATCAGTCCAAACAACATTCTGTGGGGCTCCCGGTGGGCTTTTTCGTAACTGTGAGACGTGAAACACGTCATGTATATGCTGCAATCGTTGAGGCAGGTGAATCCGGTAAGCAACGGATCCAACTCTCTGAGCTATCTGGAAGGGCCCTACAAACCTTGGGGCCAACTTTCCTTTAACCCCAAATCATCTAACTCCTTTGCGGGGACTGACTTTCAAGTACACAAAGTCTCCCACTGCAAACTCAAGGGGTGTCCGGCGTGTATCTGCATATGACTTGCTCCTACTCTGGGCTGCCCTAAGCCTCTCTTGGACAATCAGATGTTTCTCCGAAATCTCCTGTATCACATCAGGACCAAGTAAAACCTTGTCCTCTCTGTCCAACCAACACGTAGGGGACCTACATGGTCGACCATACAGTGCCTCAAATGGAGCCATACCAATGCTACGGTAGTAGCTGTTATTATAGGCAAACTCTGCAAGTGACAGGCACTCATGCCACTTTTCATCAAAATCTACTATGCACGCTCGAAGCATGTCCTCCAGGGTACGGATCGTACGCTCGGACAGTCCATCCGTCTGTGGATGATAAGCTGAACTCAAATCTAACTCGGTGCCCAACTCTTTCTGCAATGATTTCCAGAGCTTGGAAGTGAAACGTGGGTCACGGTCTGAGATGATGGCCTTCGGTATCCCATGAAGTCTGATCACCTCACTGATGTACAAATTAGCAAAATACTGAATAGACGAGTTCATATTGACAGGAAGAAAGTGCAGATTTCGTTAACCTATCAACTATCACCCATATTCCATCATGACCTCCCCGTGAACGGGGTAGGCCGGTGACAAAATCCATGGTGATATGGTCCCACTTTCACTGTGGAACTGCTAAAGGCTCAAGAAGTCCTGCTGGATGCCTGTTCTCTGCCTTTACTTGTCTGCACACATCACATCTAGCTACATACTCCCTAATACTCTGTTTCATGCCTTTCCACCAAAACTGGAGCTTCATTTCCTGATACATCTTTGTAGTTCCAAGATGCATGGTGAAACTAGTCCGGTGTGACTCATCCAACACATGTTTCCGGATGTAATCATCACTAGGGACAAAGACACGTCCCTTATACCTGATAAGTCCATCATCACTAACGCTCCACTTGCTATCGGCTTCACCTGAGTAAACCTGGGCTCGAAGCAAGTGACTCTCTGGATCATTCCACTGGTACTCTCCCACCTGCTGTAAGATGTGGGGCCTGAATGATACACTAGCCAAAAATCCATGAGAATCCCCAAACCGCACATCCAAATCATAATCCTTTAGCGTCTCCAAAGCCTCCATGCGAGAGAGAAAAATACTCGCAAGCTCATACCTCGGCTTCCTGCTCAATGCATCGGCAACAACATTTTCTTTGCCTGGATGGTATCGTAGAGTGAACTGATAATCTGTAAGATACTTCATCCATCTCCGCTGCCGTAGATTAAGATCACGTTGAGTGAAGATCTACTGTAGACTCTTATGATCTGTGTAGATCTCAAAGGTGGCTCCGTAGAGATAACACCTCTAGACCTTCAAAGCATATACAACAGCGGCCAACTCCAAATCATGAGTTGGATAATTCCTCTCATGCGGCTTCAACTGTCTGGAACCATAACACAACTCCGCCATTCTGCATAAGCTCACAACCCAAACCAGTCCCTGAGGCATCCGTATATACTTGGTACGGATCCACACTGTTGGGGAGAACAAGAACTGGAGCGGTAGTCAAACGGCTCTTCAATTCTGCAAAGGCCTCTTCACACGTGTCACTCCACTCAAACTTGACCCCCTTCTTCGTCAGATTAGTTAGTGGCGTGGCAATCTTTGAGAAGTCTTTGACAAATCGGCGATAATATCCGGCTAGACCAAGGAAACTCCTCACTTCTGTAACATTCCGAGGATGTTCCTAATCTAGAACTGTCTCGATCTTCGCGGGATCCACTGACAAGCCTGAAGCTGAGACTACATGTCCAAGAAACTGCACCTCGGAAAGCCAAAACTCGCATTTTGACTTTTTAGCGAAAAGCTGATGACTCCATAGAGTCTGTAGAATGGTGCGAAGATGATACTTATGCTCTGCTTGTGTCTTAGAGTAGACTAAGATGTCATCAATGAACACGATCACAAACTGATCCAGATAAGGCCGGAAAACTCTGTTCATGAGATCCATGAAAGCTGCTGGGGCATTCGTCAATCCGAATGACATCACAAGAAACTCGAAGTGCCCGTACCGGTGTACGAAAAGCTGTCTTCTCTACGTCACCATCTCGTACTCGAAGCTGATGATAACCAGACCTCAAATCAATCTTAGAAAAGAACTGAGCTCCTGTAAGCTGATCGAACAAATCATCAATTCTCGGAAGTGGATACTTATTTTTCACAGTGACACTGTTCAACTTCCGATAATCTATACAGAGACGAAGAGACCCATCATGTTTTCTGGCAAACAACACCGGTGCTCCCCACGGTGATGAACTATGCCTGATAAAACCCTTGCTCATAAGATCTTCCAACTGAAGCTTCAACTCTTGCAATTCTGCTGGTGCCATACGGTAAGGTGGAATCGAAATCGGTGTGGCTCCTGGGACCAAGTCGATCCGAAACTCTACCTCACGGTGTGGCGGCAAACCAGGTAAATCTTCAGGAAACACTTCGGGATACTCATTAACTATCAGGAATGGACTCGGCTGTGTGAGTCGTTCGTCCATTCTTATCACCATAACTCTATCCTTGCCTGGAGTCCTCACTGTAACTGTTCTCTTTTCACAGTCAATAAGAGTTCGATACTTCTCCAAAAAATCCATTCCAAGTATCAAATAATACACATCAATGTCTAGCGGGTAAACATCTGCTAGTAACTTTCCTTCTTTAACCAGCAGCTGGCACTTACGAAAGATCCTATCTGTAGCTGCCCCCTTTCCAAGGGCAAAGTTGAAACAGTATGTACTCAGACTCTAGTCCCAATGCATCAGCGAACCAAGTGGCAATAAAATAATGTGAAGCTCCTGTATCAAACAAAACTCTAGCCTCTGAGTTAGAAACAATAATCGTACCATCTAGAGCTGTCGACAAGTCAAGAGCGAACTGTCCACCTGCAAACGCGTAGACCTGTCCACGTCCACCTGCATTACGGCTACTATGACCTCTAGTGCGTGACCCCTGACTATCCCGGCTGCCTTGACTCTGGGCAGGATGCTGCTGTGAGGTCTGCTGATATGGCTGCTGCTGATAGGCCTGCTGGTAAGGTTGCTACTGAGAAGCCTGCTGGTAAGGCTGCTGGACCTGTGGCTGGATACGGCTAGAAGAACCTGAAGCTGAAGCCGTACCTATCCCTGTTGGGGTAGTGCCAACGAGTATGTCCTGGCTGACCGCAGTTGTAACAAGAATAAGGTGCTGACCGGCCACCTGAGGACCCACTACCACTGCTACCAGCACTGGCGTTACCACCAAAAGTCCTCCTATTGCCCTTCCTGGCTAACTTCCTGTCCCTGCTCAGAGAGTAAGATCTGCTACCATACCCATCTCTGGCCTGAAAGAATGTCGCCTGGTCACCCTCAATCTTGTAGGAAGCACCGACAATCTCCTGATAAGTGCGGGTAGGGTTGGAGAGCTGCTCGCGGCGTATAGAATCTCGGAGACTGAACTCAAACCTCTGGGCCTTCACCTTCTCGGTGAGACCTGGAACATACTTCAGTAGTGACGTGAACCGCACCACGTACTCATGGACTGTCAAACTCCCCTGAGTCAAGCTAAAGAACTCGAACATCTTCTGATCTCTCAGAACTGGGGGAAAGTACTGGTCAAAGAACAGCTCCTCAAACTGCTCCCAAGACATCTGATCAGAATCATGTCTGTCCGCAATGGTCTCCCACCAACTGTCAGCCTCTCTAGTGAGGCAGTGGACTGCAAAGGTAACTCTGTACTCTACAGGGGTATTGACCGTCCTCTGTAGCTTCTTGATATGCTTTAACAAAATCTCGGCATCTACAGCCTCCGTAGTGCCGGTAAAGTTAGGTGGCCTAACTTTCAGAAAAATCGACAAACAGCTAGACCTCCTCTCTAGCTCTAACTCCTGCGGAGTAGGAGGTGGAACATTTCCCAAGGCACGGAACACTCGTGTAATCTCATCCATCTCGCGGCAAGGTGGCATCGTGACTGACTCTGAAAAGAAACAAGGATTAGTCACCGAATCACTGTCCAGTAAATAAAGATAATGAGGATGTCTACTGGAACATGAATGAACTTTTGATTTCCGTATGAAGGAATACATCATGAGATCATGCAATGACATCTGCATTGCGCACTAATAACTCGAAGTATACGACTCGAAGAAACAAACTGGTCGTACATCAATGACATGGAAGGTACCAAAACGATGCTCTGATACCAAGTAATTACTGTCGCATCCCGGGGAATATTCCCGGCCCCGGAACACGACGGTAACCGCCGTAATCCTGATCTAGCGAGTAATCAATACGTCATTTGACGTATTAATAACCCTCCAGACCGAAACTACAAGGCTATGAATAAAATAATCAACACACAAATGATATGAATGTCAAATACGAAATGACAAATGTGCAGAGTAGTATACAAATGTTTTACAAGCGGAAGATAACAATGGAAAATACCCGAGACGAATATAATACAAGGAAAAGTCTCGGGACAATGAGCCCGAATAATGTCTCAAAGTATTCAACAGATTATCAAAACATCAAATACGGAAATCACATGATATGGAGTCCACACCAGAATGGGTGCCCTCGAAAGCGGAAGTGCACGATGACCGACGTCGCTCCACGAGCTCCTAGTCCAGCTCCTCTAGAGATGGGTGCTGAAGACCTGAAAAGATGTAGGGGTGAACAACTCGTCCTCGATAACCCAAATGGGGCCAAAGCCAACCAAGTCAGGGTTTAAAACCCATTAGAAAACATATAACTTATATATGTAGGTATTCGTAAGTATACGTAAAGAGCATGTGAAAATATAAATGCAATAGCCACGCACACAAGGCTCGGTAAAACATGTTAACCACACATGAAAGAACTTTCTGGATCCACGCGGCCGAAATCCCGGGTTTGTCTTCACAGCAAACCGGGGCCAACTACCTATGCGCCCGAGTGCGCGTAGTAGCGAGAGCGTCCATTTACAGCTAACGCCCAACTGACAGCACACCGCACTTACGTCACGCTTAACTCTGTACGAGACGAGCGTAAGTGGGATAATTAAAATAAACAGGGCATTGCCCCTCCGGAGGTTCACGGTCATCGACACCGCGGGAGTGCTATATACTAGGTCCCGTCACTCTCAGGCCAAGCACCAGAAATCAGGACAACGGTACTACTTTTTGATCCAAACTCACACACACACACACCAATTGCTATAAGAAGCGTGTGGTCAAACTCAAAATAATGCAACTGTACTTTTATATATATATATAAGTAAAGAGAAAGAGCCACCGACCCAAGAGGGTTTCGGCTCACCCATTGGGCGTGCCCCCTACTACCTGGTATGATAATACAGCTGGCTGCGCTCCCACTCCTGGTCCTCCTGAAGCCAACGTCGATGTGCTCCTGAGTCTGTGGGTGAGATTAAAAGACAGTCAAGTATATCTAATTCGAGGATTTACTATCTACGATTATGACTTGATAAGCATTTTCTGTTTATCTTTCCGACATTAAAGTCTAACTTATTTGACACTCCGATCCTCGAACCGGCGAGAATTCGGGATTATTTCTTATTCAGTACTTTCGTCGTTTTGTCACGTTTGTAAGCCAAAAGTCTTTAAAACATTTAACCGTAGTGATCGAAAACGTAAAAGTAGATGTTCTACGGTAAAAGTCAAAAGTCAACTTTGAAATAGTAAAAGTAAACGGTCAAAAAGTCAACTGGTGAATAGTAAAAGTCAACGGTCATGGTCAACGGTGAATAGTACAAGTCAACAGTAAAAAGTAAACAGTACCAGTAAATAGTAAAAGTAAAAGGGTAAAACAGTAAAAGTAAACAGTAACTGTAATTATTTAAACTGTCAGGGATAATTTGGTAACTCTACCCCTAGGTAAAACTGTAAAGGTGAAACTGACACGGTAAAAACTCTGGTTTTTACCGTGCCGGTTTCCGATCGACTGTGTCATCAGAATAGGCCGGTTTTCTGGCCAAATCGAGCCCTTTGGCTCCTCTTTTCCCCTTCTACACAACCTAGGCTATCCAACATCTCAAACAGAAGAAATGATCGAGTTTCGTACCTTGAAGCTTCCTCCCTGGTTTTTCGGCATAACTCCTCCGGCGGAGCTCCGCTGGCCTCCTCCTTGCTCCTGGGCGGCTTCTGGTGGCGCCTGGGAGCTTCCTAGCTCCTCAAAAGACCTGGTGCGCTTCGATCTAGACTGCACAGTGTTTCTCCTTCTTCTCCTCGTTGCTGGGTGGCGCTGGCGTCGCTGGTGGCCTGGGCAAGGTCGCCGGGGCGAGGCGAGGCGAATGGAGGCGGCGGTGAGTGTCGACGCGCGCCGGATGGAGGGAGCAGCAGAGCTGCTGGGTCGAGAGCAGGAGGGAGGCTTTCCGCTTCGGGAGAAAAGCAGAAGAGGAAAGAGAAGAAGAAGAAAGTGAGGGAGAAAAGAAAAAGGAATGAAAGAATAAAAGGAGAAAGGAGAGGTGGAGAGAGGAGATAGGAGGATAAGGAGATAAGATGAGATAGGTTTTTTTTTTAAAAGAAACCAACGGCCATGATTCGACGATCGAATCAACGGCCACGATTTAATCCCACTTTCAAAATAATTTACCAAACCAAAATCTTTTTCGAAAACTATTTAAAAACAACCAAACGTCAAATTAAACCGTAAAAGTTGTACGAAAAATACGTGAAGTGCCGGAAAATATTCCGTAAATACTTTCACGCATCTGGCGACGTGTGTCCTAACGTAAAAACGTTGGACAAATATTTACGACGTACTGAAAGGTAATCGGAATTAAACCCTAAATGTGTCGGAAAATTAAATAAAATTATCGGGGTCTCACAGGCCAACTATCTTCAGATTTATGTTTTGTAAATATTTTGTGACTACAATGATTGGATCATCATCAGTTATTCATGGACGTGATTTAAAAAGATTTTTGATACCTTATGGCACCTTGATCAACATCATAGATGCCCTCTATGTGTTGAGAGGCAACCAAACCATGTTGAGCTTCAAAGGACATTCATGCTAATGGTTTCACTTGAAAACATTTTGTGAGAATGAATATATGAGTTCTTTTATGTATAACTTCTCATGAATGGGAACTGAAGCGCATCCTAGAGAAGTTCATGAGTCAATCTAGTGGATAGTATGTCAGGACCCACCCCGAGTTAAACCCCTTTAACCTGAAGTAAATCCTGCGGGGACCACATCAAAAGAACTTCTTACCGAAACCCTATTAAAATGGACAACCCTTCGTACAAACCAACCTGCACTTCCATGAGTAATTTAAAACTCACCCCCAACTCCTGGTGCCATCCTGCTCCCCAAGTCACGACTACGCTTACTATCTCATTTCACTATCATGATTGGGGTAATCAGAGCAGACTACATGGAAGTTATACCTAAAACACTAAGTGAGCAACAGAGGATTAACTAGCTATGCCTCGACTTCAGTATGCTCGACCTCCTCTCAGGAACCCTACAACACTGGGCATTTGAAAACGAAGGGCCCAAGGGAAAACATTTAAAAACAATATTAGCGTGAGTGGACAAAAATCAAATAAAAAAAGTCTATTTTCTTTAATGTCCTTCTTAGAGTTTTCCAAGAAATACCTTATGCACACAATTCATAGAAAATGAATAGATAAATCATTAAGAAAATCTCTTGGCTCAAATCCATAATTAAATGTGGGGTATTAACCTTAACCACGAGAAAACAACCGACCAGCTCTACCACGAGAGGGTCTATTGACCAGCTCATCAGTGAGGGTCCCATGACTCGCTCTATTCGGGAGGGTCCAACTGACCAGCTGCCACCGAAGAGGGTCAGACCAGCTACTATCCAGAGAGGGTACCATCTCCATTTGGAGAGGGTCCATGCTAGCAAGCAATACATATAACCATATCCTTTTAAATCCTTTAAAAACCTCGTGTTAAAATAAATCGAAAACCAAGTCAAAACTCCCATGACTTTACCCCAAATACATTGGATTTAAAACATTTCCAGGAACCCAAAACCGGTTTTCTGACTTTACTTTAAAATCGTTAAATCCAAGAAAAGTTTCCTCTTTTTAAAAATCATCCCTCCATAACCCAAAATGGTGATAACAAATAAAAACCATATTCTGGGAAAATCCTTTAAAATCACGGGAAAGGTAGCAACCTCTTCCCCGGCTCACTTATCTTTAAAAAGTAATAAATTCTCATTTTCCCAAAATCACCATAAAACTTAAAATGGAGGAAATTCATAAATAAAGGAGAAACTTAATAAAATCTATTGCATGCATTATATTTAAAAATAAAGGTCCACTCACAGACTGAGGCCTTAGCCTAACGAAAACCCGAATTTCGCTCAAGCCAAGTCTCCACAACACGAGCCTCTTCACGTCGTGTTCCATAATTAATATTAATTTTCTGGACGCAAGAATAATAATTAACTAGCATAAGCGTACAACTCGCTCATCGGCTCCACATTTCTCAAATTGTCAACTAAAAATCCTCGACCTTCACCAATATCTTAGGAGTCCTTGAAAATAATTCTTAAACCTTATCCGGCAATAATCGATAGTCGGAATAATATTTAATTATCCGCCAATAATACTAAACTAGAAAATTCTAAAACCTAACCAAAACACCTCCAAAAATTACCAAATTTAAACCATAGACTCCTCACAATATATACTATTTAATAGGCATGAAAAACTGCCCAAAAAGTGACGGCCGCCGGCAAAAATTCCAGCCACCTCCAATCGCCACCAAATTTTACCAGTAGCTTCGTCTCGTTATTTGAAACAACTTTCTAGTTCAACTCGAAGGCCAATTCGGTCTCTAACTAGGTCAAAAACGTGATGAACAGTAAATCCAAAAAAAAATCCAATTCGAAACTTCAATCCTTCAATTCTCCCTACACACTTCAAATCAAGCTACCAAATTCTAGAGGATTATAGTACTCCTAAAACTCATCCTAAACATATAAAGAACTCAACAAAAATGGTGATCTAGGGAGGGAGAAATTCGATCAAGAATAAACACTGTACACTCGAAGAACAAATCGGAATTTCTCCCGATTTACGACGAGTTAGGTCGGAAAACATACTAGGAATGAAGTAGACTCGGAGACCGAGCTTTTGGAACTGGTGCGGCGGCGAGAGGTGGCCGGACGGTGACGAGAGGTGGCCGGATAGCGGCGCTGTGGCGGCCGAAAGCTCCGGCAGTGTTTCCGTCAGGGGAGAGAGAATGGGCCGGGTGAAAAATCTGATTTTTCACCCCGGTAACTCCTATATATAACCATTTTACCGCACAGTAACTTTATACTTTTGTTTATAACTTTCCCATATGAACTCGGATTTGAGCGTGCTACGTGTCCACGAACTCGTAATGACGCCCTCTACAACTTTCAAGAAGGAAGTTTTCCTAAATTCTTGACTAAACGAAAAGTCAACTTTACGATTATTGTACGGTTAAACGGTCACTTTAAATGGTAAAAGACCAAAGTAACCAACCGTAAAATAATCCTAGGATCGGGATGTGACAATTCTCCCCACCTTATAAAAATTTCGTCCTCGAAATTTCTATACTCTAAGTCCAACACAATGGGGGATAAATTTTTGACCCCAGAGGTAGTAGCTTTTGTTGCCTACGGTAGTATCTTTTGTTGTCAGAAGTAGTAGTTTTTTATTTTCGTCGGAATCCTCATTGGAGGTCGGCTGGAAAATTCACCGGAGGTTGGCCTAAGACCTCGCCGAAGGTCGGCCGGAGACTTTTCATAGAAAGAATGGTATTTTTATAAATATAAGAGAAATAATCTAATTTTTTGGCTTGGATAGCAGTTTGTAATTATGTTGAACTTCAATACCTAGCATACAACTATATTTAAGTTTGGGTGGACTTATGTGAACAAAAATGTTTGGTACCTCTATGGGATAAAATGTCTCAAAGAGGACTTCTATGTAATTGGCTCATCTAAAGACTCAATTTTCAAATATCCAGCACCATTTAACTTCTAATTGACTTACAACTCCAATTTCTAAAATGGATAAGGTATTATCTCAACATAAAGAGAACACCAATAATCATAATAAAAATATCTTTACCAAAAAAACAAAACAAAACTTAAAAAGTAAATTTAAATAAAACCAAGAACTTTTTTTCTGCTCTTAACTCACGTTAAAAACCATCAACCTAATCTAAAGACTCATTTTTCAAATATCCACCACCATTTAACTTCTAATCGACTTACAACTCCAATTTCAAAAATGGATAAGGTATTATCTCAACATAAGGAGAAAACAATAATCAGAATAAAAATATCTATACCAAAAAAACAAAACAAAACTTAAAAAGTAAATTTTAATAAAAAGGGTGGATCGTTACACTGTGTGCAAGGATTGATATAGAATTGCAATCTTTGAGATCGACAGGATTGAAACGGATCTCCAATCCTGAGCTCAGTTAAATATTGTTTCTAGGTGCCAAATCACATTGCCACTGCACACAATGATGGGTCTTTTAAGATGAATAAGTATATATAGAAACCTTGGCAGATAATCTCTTTTACCGCTATTTTGCGGATTGTCACTTTGATGAGACACTATTCCCTCCGTTAGGGGGAGATAAGAACACAAGTGTTAAAGTGAAACAACGTGAATTGTCCCCATTAAGTTTCATTTTGATCCCCAATTGTGTAAAGTGTTAAAGTGATGAGATCACATGCTGCAAATATGTCTGTAAGGATTGATGTCCTATCAAGAGAACATGGCATGACAACAATGACTAAAAGAAGTTGGTCTTGGTGCCATAACCATGGATGGTGATATGGTGACGCCATATAGTGATAGAAATTGGTGTCACAGGCCGTATGGCTCCATAAAGGAAAGGAACGCCCTTAGGTTCGATACTTACTCTCTCAAGAGAGAAGACGAGCTTTGACACAACATGATCTATTGATCAATGATACTCAAATTCGTCTCATAAAGTCTGAATTGTGATTATCATTAGGGGACACCTCAATGTCAAATCTAATTTCGTTGGGAGATTATCATTGTAACTCTTTGGAAACATTGGAGATCTCATTCCGAAGGCTCCTAAGATAGCGTGCAATGGTATGGTCCTTCGGCTTAACAATGTCACAAAGCATTTGCTAATCATCAAATTATATTGTAAACTCTTCAACCTTATAAATCTCTTTGTTTGAAACTATGAAACTTTAGAAAAGAGTTGTGCCGATGGTTTTCAGAAATGAACTTCCTTTTTAGTTCTTTCTTTATCTGTTGCCATGTTACAAAACATATTCTCATCATATTGAAGAATGTTTGTTCAATTTGATAGCTACTAGTTTCACCTTGCCATCATCATCCTGGAAATTAAAACTAGTTCCACCCTATTTAGCCAATCAATAAAGAGCAAATTTCAGCAAGTGTACACGAACTATGGACAACTATGAATTTTTGGTACATCATATTTCAAGGCATAAATTTTAGTATATTAAATACACGAAGTCAATGATGTCATTAAATGTAATGCCATGAGTCATGTTTTAAAGGGTATTTTGGTCTCTTTAAACTTTTAACATCGAACACTCTACATTCTCTCTTATTTTACTGTGGACATCCAGCTCTCCCCCTCTCTCATCTACGGGGGTTATTCATACATAGAAAGCTCCAATATTTGTTTTGCCGATTGCTGAATGTACTTCTTCAATCAATCCATTCATGAAAATCTCATATTTACCAGATGAAATGAGAAAGTGAAACCAGTTCACCATTCACTAGAACCCAAACATATATAGAAGGAAATCCTCCAAAAAACTCAAAACCAGTTTAGCAATCTGTTCCATACCAATCAAACAACTCAACTACATCTTCAGGTCAAAAGTCTCAAAAGGAATACATTTCACACTTCTTAATCTTACATAAGAAAATTTTATGAATAGTACACGAAGTATTGATCACTAGTAATTTTAGTACATCAAATTTCAAAACATAACATTGAGTACATCAAATATATAACTCGACCTAACATGTATACATGAAGTTATGACACTGTCAATTATGTAGCACGCTATTATAATTTAAAGGGGTAAAATGGTCTCTCTCTTAACCTAGGCCTCTTTCTCTTCTTACTTTTTGCAAAGAGCACAACCCTGTAGCACTCCGGGAGGTGAAACTACAGTAGCCACGAATTTAAGCCAATAAGAAGCCAACACGTCTGAAGGACGTGCCAACAACTTATTAACCTAAAGTCATAAGCTTTTTAGTAAGTAAAATAAAATTTAATCTTTAATACTTTGAGTGGCACCACATAAAATTCTTAAAATATTCATCAGAGATTTTCCAATTTCATGGAAGGTGGTCAAAATAAAGGGGTCAATTAAAAACTTTAGCGACAACAATAAAAATATACAACAAGGTTTATGAATCAGGGTTACACCTTTACTGTTTATGTAAAAGGCTCTGGTATATGACTCGCAAGGTAAGACTGAAAAAGTGAGTACATCTTGGACCAAACTTCGAGGAAGGAATGAGGCCCCACACACAGCTCTCTCTATCTATCCCGTCACAGTACCTGCAAACCATCTGTTGTAGGGGTGAGCGTCGTCCTCGCGTGCTCACATATAGGCCCACCAATGATAGGTTTGAAAACCATAAAATCATATATATACATATAGATTTGAGCTCTTAATAAAACCATTTAGAAAATTCTTGGCATACAAAATCATCATTTCATATCTTTCAGGAAAACAGTGCAGTATGCTAAAACAGGGGTCATAGCGCTCAATGAACAATACAGCCTGTAGGGCTTCACGAATCTCTGTGACCGAATCCCGGGTTTGTCTATACAGCAAACCGGAGCCAACTACCTATGCGTCTGAAGATGAATAGTAGCGAGAGTGTCCATTTACAGCTAATGCCCAACAATTCTCTCGTAACAACACACCGCACTTACGTCTCGCTTAACTCTGTGCGAGACGAGCGTAAGTAGGATAATTAAAATAAACAGGGCATTGCCCCTCCGGAGGTTCACGGTCATCGACACCGTGGGAGTGCTATATACTAGGTCCCGTCACTCTCAGGTCAAGCATCGGAAATCAGGACAACGGTGCTCAACATATCACATCATCGTATAAAAATCATTTACGTCTAGCCTCGGGTTTTCTTGGCCCAATCATAAATCATTTATCACATATATAAAGAAAAATTTCTCGAGGCATCGACCATGAGCATACACAAAATCATACAATTTCTCATATATATACAAAACCACTACCAAGGGGGTTCAGATTCCCTACCTGGAATTACTATTCATTTCGTGAGCTCCAAGCATCCAGGAACCGCCTCGGATAAACCGAGGTTACCGATTTACCGAGGTTACCAAGGGTCGATTTGCCGATTTACGTGAATCACTAACTTTACTTAACACGGTCAACTTACATTTTCCCAGAATTTCCAGTTATCATTTTACGATAACAATTTAACACTTTACCAATTTAACCAAAAAGTGTCAAACTTCATTGAACTTCAATTCTTTACTTAACCGTTTTTCTGAAAGTGGAACTTTCCCAAAATGGAAACTTTCTTTTAATGGAAACTTTCCCAAAATGGAAAGTTTCCCAACTTAGTAGGTTTCCAAACTTAGAAGGTTTCCTAAAATGGAAAGATTCCCAAATTACGGTTAGTTTTCGTTTTTATACGTTTCCTTACGTAAATTCCGATTACGACACTTTAGCCCGACTAAAAGGAAAAACACACTTTAAAAGGAGTCGAAGACTACCTCTCGGCATTTCTTCCGGTTTAACGGCATCACCGGAATCTTTGCCGGATTCCGGTCAACTTGCCGGAATTTTGCCGGAGTTTCCCCGTTTTCCTCGTCACCATGTTATCGACACATACAGGAAAACAACATCCAAAAATCAATAACAAATTAACAACAATTCCAACAACACAGTAGTAACAATTTCACAGTTCAAAGAGGGAGAAAAACCTTACCCTCTGCTTCTGCCCCAACACCACTGCAGCTGCCCCAATACTGCACCAGAACACACCTAGCTCGTCCAACACCTCTCTGTCGACACCACCTCTTCTCTGTTGTGTCCTAACTCACAGTCTCCTGCCTCTCCAAGCTTCTGTTAGTCTGAACGGCGCCTGTGGCTCCTTCCTCCTCATGCATGAAGGCCACCGTGATCGGGAAGCGGTTCAAAAACGAAAGGGGAGGGCTCTCGGAGGAGCAGAACCCAGAAAGAAGAGAAGAACATAAGATTGGGCACAAAACTGAAAAGCAAGGATTAATCGAGCTCGAAATTGAAAGAAAAGGGATGGATTCACCTTGGAAAGACTCGAGCTCACCGGAGAAGGATGAATCGGAGAAAGAACCGATTTGGGGCTAAAGGTTGACTTTTGAATTTGAGAAGAGAGTGAGTGAATGTCAGATTGGTGGGTATGGGTAGAGAGAGGAGAGTGAGGCGAGTTCGACGGTGGTGGCGCGACGGCCAGGCGCGGCCTGACGTGGCGGCGACGGTGGCTGGACGACACGATTGCCTCAGTCGTCCCTCTCGGTCTCTCTGCCTCTCTCTCTTCTCTCGACAGAATGAGAGAAAGGGGAGATAAGTTTTGGGTTAAAAACATGGATCCAAGGGCTCACAATAAAGGATGAAGATCAAGAGCCAAGATTAAAAGTTGGCTTAAAATCAGAAAATTGTAATTTAGAAATTACCATGGACTTTGGAAATTCGTAGGAAATAGATGGAAGCTCCGAAAAAATAATCTGAAAATACTGGGAGACTCGTGTCGACACGTGCTATGACATCGAGTCATTAAATCAGGTATTTGGAGAACTTTTAAAAACTCAAAAATGAACGTGGTTGTTCACTCGCGAAGTTACCGAATGCGACTTAAACCTCAGTAACTCGCCATTAACCACGGTTAAAACATTCGGGGTCTCACAACCCTACTTTTAATTTATAGAAGATCACCATTCTTTCATAGAAGAGCAACACGCTCATTATCTCTACCATCATCTAACACAATTTTTTTAATCCATATTCTGATATCAGACTTGCATACATACAATTATAATTGAATATGAACTCCAATTTTTCTTTTAAATTACAATCTATTCTCAAAGTGTAATTTTACTGAAACCCCAAATTACTAGTTGCAATAATTAGATGACAGTACCTCGGGTAGAGAAAGTTTGGTTTTTGGTTTGTGCAACTAGGTAGAGCGAGCATCTTGAAGTGTTGAAGAATTGAGTTTTGTGAAGTGGGTTCTTCTTCCATGATGATCTGAGCCTTCCTCCTATTTCTCATTTCACGACCATATGTGAGATGTTAATCATGGGAAAACAAAAAAAAACTTGGTCTAAAATGAAACATTTTATTCTACCGTTATATTGAACCAAAAAAAATCAGCTTTAGCGTTCGCAGTGTTTAGATTGGATAGAGAGAGAGAGAGAGAAGCGGTCATGATTTGTTGAGTGAGTTAAAAAGATATGAGTTATGATGAGTGAAAATGAAAAACCAAGTATGTCCTTCATCATATGTGTAATAGCATGCAGATTAACGACGCCATTAACATTGTGTGTGTATAAACTGGGTCGGACTTCAAATTTGATGCACTAAAGTTTATGTTTTACTACTTGATGTACAAAATTAATAGTGACCCTTACTTGGTGTACTGTTTATAAATGTTTTCCATCTTAGATTAAGAAGACCTACCATTAACTCAAAAATCCAAAATTGAAAACTCTCAAAGATTGAGTAGTTGATAACAAAATTCATGCCATATAAAGAATATTAGGTTAAAGAATATTTCACTCTTCTTAATCTTATATACCACTACGCAAAGTTAGTAGTATATAAAGAATGAAATCTGGAAAAACAAAGAATAGTATTAAGAACAGATATGATGCAAATATAGTACTTTATCAAGAAACAAATAGGGCAGACTAAATCAATACCATTATATCCTAACAAAACTTTTCATAAGCAAAAACAATATCCAATAGAGAAAGAATATGGCAGAGGTTTGAATGATGCTATCAAAGATTTGAATATATTGAGATCCAAACGAATCCGATCGGGATTCGAGTGGTTCAATCTCAAAAGCTCCTGATCTTGGCAGCACCACCCTCACCATCATAGTATCACAAAGGCCATATCATGTCCGAATGCATGCGCCAACGAGGAAGCACCGTCGAACTAGGAAAGTTTTTGACAGGGGTGTGAGATGCGGCATTCGCGATCATAAAGGGAGAGAAACTGGTGAGTGTGCAGAGACTAGAGAATCTAAAAGAGCATGGTCATAGGAAACAAAAGTACTTAATTATCCTCTAATAATCCAAAAATGACATTGTTGTTAATGGTATTGTGCATACATATTGAGTTAGGCTTGTAATTTGATGTATTAAAATTTATGTTTTGTAAGTTCATGAAAATTCATAATGAGTCAAATTTGATGTACTATATTTTAACTTTTTCATCAATAAACTCAGCTTTTTTTCCTTCGAATTTTGGAATACCTTGACAACAAGTCCTCGTTGGTGAAATCTATGATTTCTGTGACGACGTCCATGACGATTGTCATCGGTCGAAGCTACATCACGAAAATGATATAAAAGGATTCGTATCCTATTCATCACCATTTGTGGATCCATCCTCCGAATCATGAAGGGACTCCTCACCATCCAAGGGTAGCCTACCTCCTTAGATCGTTGTTGTTTGCGTTTCTTTCAGTCGTGGATTGGAGTGCTGCTCAGTTGATAGCAAAAATATGAGATCGCACTTCTCTCTTTCATTATGTGAACTGGTGCTGGGCCAGTAGAAAGGCCGCGCTGCGCAGAATGTGTCATGTGGATTAGTTTTCCAATCCACCCCTTCCTTAATGCGTATTCATCTCTTTGATGCTGTTTCTCCTCCCTCTTAGGTCTGGTTGTCATTTTTTCCTTTGGTTCGTTTTCTGCCTGGGTATGTTTGTTTTTTCTGCTTGTTATATAAAGTTCTTCTCGCTAAGAAAAGGGCCTCCTCCTAGGATAATCTTCTTTTGCCATTATGATTTCATTTCAGATCGATGACTGATCCCTTCCACTTGGATACAGAGATTATAGGCCCTTAGTATAACCTTTCTACAGAGTAGAGGTGGCAAACGAGTCGTAAAGCACGGGCACGGCACTAGCACGGTACGTTTAAAAGTGACCCAGCATGACACGAGCACGCTACCGGCCCGACACGACTCAAGCACGTTATCTTAATAAGCCAAGCCGGGCCTAGAAAAATGAGCCCACGGGCTTAGCCTTACCCAAGCCCATTATAGGTCTGGTCCAAACATGATAAGTTAAGGCCCACGGCCCGACCCGCTTTAAATAATATATTTTTTTAATAATATGAAAATTATATATTTATAAATAATATAAAATTTGTTTTAAGTGTGAACAAAAACTTATAAATAATAATAATTATTCATTTTGATTCTTAAACCTATAAAAAGTTTTGCTAAAACATTATCAAGTATAAATAATGATCATATGATTCATATATTATATATTTTTTAGTTTATTGACAAAGAAGACAAATGATAGATAGAAAATGTGAGTTATTTTTTATTTGTTTTTGTTTTATATACTATAATATCAATTTTGACTAATTTCTATTTTTAACTACAAACGGGCCCGTTAATAGATCCGACCTGACCCGAGCACAGTCCAATATGTTATGGACTTGACCCGAGCCAGGCTGGACCTTAGATTTAAATAAATGGGCCGACCTGAGCCTGTTAAGACGTGGACCGGCCAAGCACGGCCCAAAACCCGATTAAACGTGCCGACCCGTTCGCCACCTCCATACACAAGTTGACCAACTCATAGAAACAATACATGCACCTAGACTCTAGGTTCAGTCATGCACCTTAATAGAAAACAAAAACTTGGGAAAACACACATAATAAATGCACCAAATGCTTATACAGGTTTTATTTGACTAAATAGGTTGACATCATATAAATTCAGAACAAATGAAACACGCGTTTTCATGAACAAGAATCCTAAAAAGCCATGAATGCAATCACCCTCTTCCCTCGGAGAGTACAAGTGAGGTGTCAGCGACATGATTTTCGGCCATGGATGAGCCTGCTCGGTGACCGTGGTGACTATCATAATGCATGTTTAATTACTTGGACTACTGACTATCCTTGTTTAAGAAATTACAAATATTTACAAATCACATGTACAGACATTGAATTTTATGTTTTTAAACAATTCCAGTACTTAAACCACGGAGATACAGCCAGCTTATTACCACAAAGATCAGAAATCCAGAGCCATTGGAATCTTGCTGCCAACATTTAGCAGCTAACCTCCAGAGAAAGCAAAGAGACTAGTTGAATCTACCGCTTGGGTTCATTTACATTCTTCCCCTCAAAGAATTCCCCCAGCATTCGTTCAAGATCCTCTGCAGTGTACCTGATGTACTTTTGGGGGTTCTTCCCATTCTCAACTAAAGGCCTGTGATACAGAAATTAAACATATACAGATGAAGGTGATCAGTGCTGGTAAAAATGCTACTGAAATTTTAAAATGGAATTGTACAAAGCTAAATTAAGAATCCTAAACCAAACAGATCGCATAACCGTGTGTGCAACATTGGACCATATGGTTCCTAATCATAAGATAATAAATCTAAATTAACAGCATTAGACCATAGGGGCCCTACACAGCGACCACAACCCACATCCCTCTTACTAAACGAACTCCCCACTTTAAGACAACTAATTTAGTATATTTATTTTCCCTCATTAAAATACTCTTAGCAAGAGCACTAAAAAATTCATTTTTATTCTTCCTCAAAGACATATCAACTGCAATGTGTTTGTGTAGCTGCCAGGCCAGAAATCAATGGTATAACCCACCCATAACGTTTGATGAATGATCTGTAAGCAGGCAATAAGACTTCGGCAACTGCAAGTCTCAGTGATTCTCGCAACTCGGTATCAGGAACTGTCCACTGAGATTGTTTTTGATGGAGTTCCTCAAATTGCATATTAAATGTCTTGAACCTAATATGAAATGCAGTTCAGCTTAGTAAAAAAGTTTATCAAAAACTAAGTAATTAATTATTTAATTCATTTTGGATAAGATACAAGTTGAGTTCAACCTATCTTTCACAATGCCTCTTGAAACTCCACTACTGTTTCCTCCATCACCAGTTACGGAGCTGCCTCCAGATGAGCTCAGGCTTTGAATGGTTAGACACTGCAGAATCTGTGACAGAGACAGCACCAGCATATGACAAGGTGATAAAGAAAACACTTCAAAGACAAGAGTTAAAGATATATATATGATGATAATGAAAAATGCATACTTGCCTTACCAAATTCAATGAATACATGCCTCTTCACCAATACATTATATAGGGTGCAAGACAAACCACACTTGTCCAAGAAACTAACTTGATCGGTTATTGCTAGAAATAACAATATGACAGGGGCTTTAAAAATTATTGCCAAGGGAAGAGTATAAATAGGTCCGTCTCTTGGTGTAAGAGTAGCGTGTTTGGAACGGTCAACTTTTATTCAAACTTTGGTATATATTTTGAACACTAAATTTCTATATTTTTCTTTTAACTTTTAAATGCCCCACCTCATATCAATTTCTGGCTCTGCCACTGGATATGAACCTATGGGGCAAATGAGACAAAAATGGTTCTGAAGTAAAATAGTTCCACCGCCTCTAAATCTGAATGAACCAACATAAACGAGTGCATCACTAAAATAAGTGTACACTTATGCCTATAAATAAGCCAAAAACTGAACTGCCAAAAAGACATTGTCTACGTTGCACGGACACGGCGACACGATACGGCGTGACACGGCAAAACCTAAAAACTGCATATCCGACACGGTTTCAACACGGCAAATAAAATACTATATTTATATATTTTTAATACATCAAAATATACTAAAATATGAAATAAATCAATTATATTATCAAAATAATGTTCTGAATCCATTTCATTGCATAATCCTAACAAATAACATCAAAGAGAATTAACAAATGTGCCCAAAGCTGGGTAGTCCTCTAACACAATAACACAAAAACTGGGCAGAAACTAGTCTAATTAAGTCCAAATGTGCATAACATATACTTCAACAAAATTATAACTTCACAGTTCACACAATCAAACATTCCCCACAGATTCTGGATTTCGGAACAATAATTATGAAAGAGGAGAAGAAGTGAATCAAGTGATGAACTTACGGGAAGAGTTTTCACATATCAAAGAAGTTTTTGGGGACAGAGCTCAGAGGTTGGAGATTGGCCGCCAGAGCTGGGTGTCAGAGCGTGGAGGTCGAAGATCTCGCCCGGCCGTTGGAACTCCAAGGTTGGCCGCCGGAGTTGGGCGTCAGAGCGCGGAGGTCGAAGTTTGGCGTCGGAACTCGCCTCCCTCTTTGCGTATCTCTATTTGTGTTTTAGGTGAGGTGAGGTGCGGTGTAGTGGCTTACTGTCGAAGGTCTCGTCTGGCCGTCCCAACTCAAAGATTGGCCGCCGGAGCTGGGCGTCAGAGCGCGGAGGTCAAAGTTGGGCGTCAGAACTTGCCGCCCTCTCTGTGTTTCTCTGTGTTTTAGGTGAGCTGCGGCTTAATGGCTTACTGCATGTCAAATCGACGTGGCGTGTCGACAATGACGTGGCGTGTCGGAGGCATGTCAGAGAAGTGTCGAAAAGGTCAAATTTTTCAGACACGCCACATGACGTGTCAGGCCGTGTCGGGGAGTGTCACTCCGACACTCCAACAGACGTGTCCGTGCTTCAGAGCATATTGTCTCCTTGATGCAGGAGCATCTAGAAAGTCCTAGATTAATTAGGAGATTATTCTTTCACTTTATGTTAGGGTTTGCTATTGCCTATATATCTAGCCTTTTGGAGTCTTGTAAGATAGCTTTGGTTTGCTGAATACAATTATCATAGTTTTTATGGGATATTAAATCCTAGAACTCAATATTTCATTCTAGCTTTAATCTAATGGAATGTCTTTGCCTTGTTTTCGTTGAGGACTTCCGCCCTCGAGTACTTTTGCCCCTGATCTAGCAGCAAGACAGAAACCGAAGGTTTCTGCCCTGCATCAACATGGTATCAGAGCGAGTTACCTACGTTCACGTGTGAAGCTCAAATGCCTCAACAAACTCCACATCACCCTAAAATGTTGTCCACGTGTTAGGCTTGAAAGTTCGCCACACGTGCGGGTGTGTTGAGATATCAATCTCACATCGGGAATTAGGACATTGCTTGTGGGTTAATAAGGGTGGACCAATCCATCCCATTGCCGATTGATTTTAGATGTGACCCAAGACTATTTTATCATGATGTCAAAGCCCTGGGCCTGCAAACATGGCTGTACATGGTAGAGGACATGAAAGAGGAACCTTGGAGGATCAACAAACGGAGATGGCTGAGATGCGCCATATGATTGAAGACTTGACAATAGTACAAACTCTTCAGGGTCAGGAGCATAGGGAAGCCCAGGATGGCAACCCTAACCCCTCGGATTCTGGAAAGTAGTTCCAAGGATGAACAAGATGTCGACAACACTTTTGGTGACCTTGCTGGAGAAGGTGAACGTCGAAATCACAACGGTTTGGAAGAGCGGTTGATTCGCGCCCTGGATTTTGATGGAGGAATTAAAATCGAAGTTGCTGACTTTTATGGTCAGATGCATGACTACTTGGAATGGGAAGTTAGTTTGGAAAATTATTTTGAATGGAAAGCCTATGGCAGAAAGCAGAAAAGTGTTGTTTGTGAAGCTTACGTTGAGTACTGCACTTCAATGGTGAAAGAGAGTTGAAGAGCAGCATAATAGGTAAGGAAAGCAGAAAATCAACACATGGTCTTCGATGAAATCCAAATTGCGTAAGCAGTTCTTGCCAGCTGATTATGAAATGGTTATATGAAAAATTTCATTCCTTAAAGTAGCTGAACAGTTCAGTTGAAGAGCTCTCTTCAGCGTTTGACAACCTTTCAATTCGGGTTGGAACAAATGAGACCAATGAGCAGTTGACCGTTTGTTACCTCAGTGGATTGCATCCATCCATTAGAGATGAGATGGGAGTGGTTTGGTTGTACAATTTAGAAGATGCTCGACAATATGCCTTAATGGCATAAAAGAGGCTACAACGTCACGAAATTAGGACCTGGTTTTGATGGTGCTTGGTAAAAAGAATTCAGCATCAGTTAATGGGATTCACAGGCCTAACATCTCATCCAGGTGTTAGGAATGTTGTTGGTGCTAAAGAGATTGAGAAAGGGAAGGATGTTGCAAGGTTTAAATTTCAAAACACATGAGCAGGAACTTCAAAAGCTGGAAATTCTTCTCAAATTCGGTGTTTTACTTGTGATGAGAAGGTTTGCATGTCCAAGGAAAAAGGTGAACTTTGCAAAGTTTGAAGGAGTTGACTCAATTTACCTTGGACCAGTTTATGATGAGTAAGGTGATGAAGAGTAAAATATTGACCTCAAGGTGGAAGGGGAGTCTTTGGTTCTGAGATGTGTGATGACAGCACCAAAGGTGGAAGAACACTGGAGGTGACAGCATATTTCGCACATGTGTTCTATGTGGGGGAAAGGTCTGCAAATTGGGTCTTGATGGGGGTAGTACTGAAAATATCATCTCAAAGGAAGCAGTAGAGAAGTTGAAGCTTCAAGTGGAGAAACATCCCAACCCTTACAAAATATCGTGGTTTCAGAGTAATGAAGTACCAGTTAAGGTTGGCAAAAGCACCCATTGGGTAATACCCGCGGGTAAATACCCACCCATCTTCAAAATGGGTAAATACCCACGGGGTAAATACCCGATTTTATTTTTGTGGGGTATTTCCCTACCCAAACCCATGGGTAAATAAATGGGTACCCAATTACCCATATCTTTCTTCTTTCTTTATTTTCAGAAACCTAACTTTTCTTCTTCCTCACCAAACACACACCATCATCTTCTCATCCTCTTTTCGCTTCAACACCATTCCAGACCAATCTCTTCACATCTCCACCACTCCAAATCAACATTTCTTACAACATTAGTCTTCAATCTATTTCCCCAAAAAAAATCCCACTCACTCCCACCACCATTGATTGATTTGATTGGACCCAGAAACCCTAAACAGCTTTCAAAACGCAAAAAGCTTGACTTTGTTTTGTACATGGGGATGGGTATATTCATGGCTTCATGCTCTGAGAAACTCTACAACTCTGAGCCAATCATATATAAATTGGCGAATTTTTATTTTTTTTATTTTAACTTTTGGCAACTGTCGATCCCTTGTCCTTGTGGTTGGAGCTTCCACCGATTGGATCAGGTTCTGATTCGTCTCCGGCAACTGGAAATTCTGGCAAAGTTTTTCTGCCTTGGATGTTGAGCCTGGCATCGTTGATTGAGTGGCTGGGATTGTAAAGTGGAGGTCTTGGAGTCGTCGCCGAAGAGTTCTCAACCGGATGGTCGGAGACGGAGATGGGAGGGCGAAGAGAGTTTGGCATTCAAGCCATGGAGGGTGGAGAAAACGTTGTCATTTTGATGGTTGGCTGGAGTTGAGTTGAGAATTTGGGATGGGTATAAATACCCATGGAAATAACCATTACGCACGCGGGTGTTGTCTACCCACTACCCATAGACCCGCGGGTATTTTGCTGCCACCCATTAGCCATTATTTTTACTCATGGGTATACATAAATACTCATACCCATGGGTTTTAATGCCAACTCTGGTACCAGTCACTTCACGTTGTTGGATTAAATTTACTATGGGCAAAGATGTTGATGACGAAGCTTGGTGTGATGTTGTTCCTATGGATGCATGCCATATACTACTTGGGAGGCCATGGTTGTATGAGAGGGACATGGTTCATTTCACTAGAGCCAATACTTACTCATTCTATCAAGGTGGAAAGAAGATGACTTTGCAGCCACTTAAAGAGGATCTGACCAGCAACACAGGCTGCCAAAATTAACAAAGTCTTGACATGCCATGAATTTCAACTTGCAAGTCAAGAATTGGGAGTGGTGTCTGCATTGGATGCAAAAAGTGTGCAAGGGGATCAGGGCTTGAGTTTTGATGAACCACGGAGGTATGATTGTTATGAAGGTTGTGAAATCTGTGATGGTGTGGATGACCTGGGGCACTGTTTTACTCCAATTCTTAGAACTTGTGATCAGTCTAACAAATATATTTGCATGGGAAACCAATGTGAAGGAGAAGGTGTAATGGATAAGTAGTTACTGTTACACCAATTAGTTCTCTAACTTCTCTTCATGATTTAGATGACAAGACTATTGGTTTGCCATTAACCACGAAGCATTCATGCTCTTGGAAAGATAATGGTTTATGCATTTTGGAAGAGGCTTTGGGTGGAAGGGAGGAATTCAATTACAAGCATATTGGCTCAAACGTGGATGATCAAGGCACAGTAAAGTCTGCATTTTGGGAAAACACTGAGCACAAACTTGTTGACTTTGTTGGAGTTGATGCAATTCTTATGGAGGTTCCCAAAGATCTAGTTGAAATTGTTAATCGTACCAAGAGAGATGAGGGCAATTCTGGGTTAGCTAAATTCATTATGAAGAGCAGATTTCCCAAGTCAAGAAAAGGAAGGTATTCCAAGTATTTATTTATTTGGGGAGGAAGAATTCAATTGCAAGGTAATCTGTCAAAAGAAGGTTTGATGCAGTGGAAGATTTTGTCTGGATTTTCTACATCAATGGTTCAATTTGAGGACGAATTCTTTCCAACCAAGGAGTTTGATGCAGGAGCCTCCAGAAAGTCCTAGATTAATTAGGAGATTATTTTTTTATGTTTTATTATTTTTCTTCAAGTCTTTCCTTTTATGTTAGGGTTTGCTAATGCCTATATATCTAGCCTTTTAGAGTCTTGTAAGATAGCTTTGTTATTCTGAATACAATTATCATAGAGTTTCTCCGGGATAATTAAACCCTAGAACTCAATATTTCATTCCAGCTTTAATCTACTGGAATGTCTTTGCCTTGTTTTCGTTGAGGACTTCCGCCCTCAAGTACTTTTACCCCTGATCTAGCAGCAAGACAGAAACCTTTGGTTTCTGCCCTGCATCACTCCTAGCCTTGGGTAATCACCCAACCTCAGCAACAAAACCTTTTCACACCATAAACAGTCATCCTAAGTCTACACTGGTAGACCCTAAGTAAAGTTTATCATAACCTACGTTTACTTTTGTATTTCAACATCTATCAGGAATAGTAGAAGTTTCTATAAATCCACATATCAGGCCAGTATGCCATCTATAAAATAAGTGGTCTTAAGAAGTTAAAATACTATAACAAAAGCAAGATATTAGGATAAAATTACATGCTATCAAGTGGTGAATCAGCTATTGCAGAGTTGTGGGCTTCACTTTTAATTTCAGTAATTATATTTTGTAATTGTCAATTGTCCTTAATGGTTTAAATTGATTTCTAAATCTTTAAGGATTTATAGATTATTTTGTAAAAAAGTTGAGTTTTTGCAGACAATCCCCTCTTCTCTTAATAATAGCATACATAACTCCCAAACTAAACATTACCAAAACTCTCATAGAAGAAAAAACCTTTCTAAAAGGATAACAAATATCTAGTAAAGTAGGTCATTAAATTGACTTTAAACTTAAATTCGATACATGCCAGGTAAGTTCAACACTACCTTCACTGTTCCTGAGTCTTTAAATTGCCTTAAATATTTTGTTCAAAAAAGATAGTTTGCAGAAAAAAAATTCTTTAGAAGCCACAAGTTATGCAAATGTGACTAGTACTAGAACTCATTACTAAAGACTAGTGCCTTCTACACATGAAAGAATCAAAATACAACACAGTAGAAAGACACCTACATCAGCTTATGTCAAATTTCTTTAATAGGGTTATAAGAAAGCACCTTTCCCCAACCATTTCTTTTGTATTGATTTGCATGCTGCTGCACAATTCTACGGTGTCTTTGCACCCAGTCATCCCCTAACAAATCCTTGGCTTCAGATCTGAAAACATAACACTAAAAAGTCAGTAGTAACAAACAACAACAGAATCAATATAAAAGCATAAAAGACCCTTGTATGCCTTTACGAGTATATGTAATATGGGAATTAGGAGACAAACCTGCGCACAGATCTGACCATATAGTGTATATTGTTCATGAGAAACAGGTGAGTTAAGGCTAGATCTCTATACTGCTTAGATTTCCCATCCAAATTAGTTTGAAGAGCCTGCATTATTTGATTTGTGACAGATGCCAATTGTGAACCACCTTCATCTCCATTTTCAAATTCTTTGAAAAGTTGCTTCAATGTTGATTGATAACTGCAAAACCATAGTGTTGGTTAACTTCATTGTTGAGAGAAAGAGTATCCTTTTGTGAGATGGTTTAAGAAAAAATGTTAGCAACCCCTTAAACAGATTCATTGATTAAAGCACATGTCTGAATACATGACCCAAAGCAAGTAAACCATCATGACAATTAATATACCCATATCCAGCAGTGGAGCCAGAATTTCATATCTACTGGGGCATTCGAAGTTAAAATAAAATAAATAAATAAATAAATAAAGTTAAAAATAAAAAAAATAAAAATAATTACGAGATGATTCTTAACAAACTAGTGTTAATGTTAGTTTGTTAAAAAGGGAACATTACTAGCATTATTTTTATCAAATGCACTAATGTGCTACAATACTGTGAATTGAACTCACAACCTCTCACTTACAAGGAGAGACTTATATGCCACTAGACCAAATGGTACCGTCAACATTACTAGCATTGAAAAAGAGAAATTATAAAAGGGTATGGTTGCTAGTGGCAACACTCAAACCTGCCACTTATACTTGAGTTCAAACACCAAAACCACTGCTGCAAGACAACAATTAGTGCTATACTGAAACTACGCACATATATATATATAGAGAGAGAGAGAGAGAGAGATTTTGGACAGAAGATTAGAAGCCTTCTTTAGTAGAAGGAATCAGAGCACTACTGTCACAACAGATACAGACAACTTAAGGCCTAAGCAGATCAACTTGAAAAGAAACTTCACATAATCGATCACATAGCTAGTCAAAGGATGGACAGTGAGAGATTTTGGACAGAAGATAAGAAGCCTTCTTTAGTAGAAGGATCAGAAAATCAGAGAACTACTGTCACAACAGAACAGACAACTTAAGGCCTAAGCAGGATCAACTTACTCGAAAAGAAACTTCACATAGTTGATCACATAGCTAGTCAAAGGATGGACAGTGCCATCTGATACAGCAGTTTTTGTAGCGTCTCTTTCAACAGCTTCTTCAAAATCACCAAATGTCTTTTTCGCAGTCTGAGCAAGCCGTTTGGTTAGACTTGACGCCGAATCTCTAATTTCAGCACAAGCCTTGCCTACAAATATTGTTTCAATCTGTAGATGAATTCATGTGTCAAATTAATTTTTGAAATTGTTGCACCATGATATCTTAAACATGCCTATACCATGTATTCTAGTTATTCATAGTACATAATTGCAAGAAACTTTTTCCATAAATTTAGACTCAGTGAGTTATAATATGCAAACAAACTTTATAGTTACACTTTCCATCTGGTTGTATCTAGTTGGAGTAAGAGCTATCTTGAAAATCATAAAATTCATATCCTTCTAACTTTCGAGGTTACTTCTTGATGCATCACATTATATGAAACACATACATATACCATATAAATATATATAAAATAAAACTACTCTTTTTTTAAATTGACAAGTTCTGAAAGATAATTTTATTTGCATCTATGTATAGACCTAGTAGAGAAAAACAACAAAATTATAATAACCTAAAAGTATCTTTAAACAAGACACCTTACGACACCCAAAAATAAAACCTAGAACTTCTGTGATATACTTAATATCCTACGTTCGACAAGAAATTTTGAAGTTCTATTCAAATGAAATTACGAAATTTCTAGTGTTCATGTTCTTTGAGAAAATAAGGACTTGCAAGTTGGTTGAAAGTCATCAGACAGAAAAGGCAGGTTCCTGTTGAAAAAAATAGAGGTATATGTGCCTTTATGCTACATTTCTAACCCAAAAGTATCCTTTAAATGATATAATATGGAGGACAGGCTTGATCGTGCAATCTTCATAGTTTCATATTTTCATATAAAAAGATGCATGCTTAGTAACTTGAAAAATCATTCAAACCTCTGAGTGAAGCTCTCGCATTATCTCGTACATGTCTAAAAGCACAAACAACTTTTCTGGAGATCTCTTGCTATTTGCAATTGCCTCTCCAAAACTAAGTAGAACTAAGACACTACTTCTAGTAACTTCCGCAAAACATTGGTCACCAAGAGAATCAAAGCCTTCAAACATTTCAACACAAACTTTCCGTTCTCCAGCAAACAGTAATTTCACCTGTTGAAGCATGTTTAGACATTGATGCAAAAATATAACAAACAAACTTGTGCAAATGCCACAGATCTCTTACAGCAATCCGCATGTAATGAATCCAGTTTCCAATCTTTGCTTCCAAAATCTCCCACTGCATTTTCTGAACATCGTCCTTACTCAGTTTCTCAACCCCCAATTTGTGGAGGCTTTCTTCCAAGACTGAAGAGCGGGTATCCCTGAAAAACATATACGATAATCTTTAATCTATATCAATCATAAAAAGATGTGACACACATATTACACATATAGAGTAAAGACAGCACATCATGTTGCTACTGCAGCAAGTAGGAAAAAAAATCAAAGTATTAGTTATGGCGTGGCCACCGGACAATAATCACATTTCTTTACAGTTGGAAATTGCATTACAGATATGAATATGTGCCTTCTCTAGTAAAGACATTATGACTTGTAGGGACATGTGTCATGCCCAAGTAGGCCAAACACTCCAGGAGCCTAGGCAAGCACCGTGCAAGATAGCTTACTACACTGAAGTACAAGCTGGTTAACACATTTGCTGTTGATGACTAGACGATGTTGGGTTTACCTGTAAATTAATAGCAACTGCTGTTGATGACCAGCTTGAAACATCTGCTGCGCTAAATCATGTAACAGTGGAAGAACCCTTGGAGGTATCAGCACAGGAGGTGTGTAAACAGCATTATCCAAGTGGTGCTCGTGATGGCTATTCTTGGCATTAGAATCACCAGGAGATCCTGAGGATGGCCTCAACGAGTTTGGGAGACAATCAAAGAGGCGTTCGGGCTCCACAGGTTTGCTGAAAAAGGAAGAAACCATAAAGAAACAGATGAAAATCAAAAGAATCACAAGCACACTAAAGATACCTATAAGACTTGAGCAGCTGCTTGAACTCGTCTTCGAGCTTTGAAATAGCTTTAGAAAGCAGTGTATTGGCATGAGTGAGAACCGCATGGCTGCTCTTAAAACCTTTGTTGCTACTAAAGAAGCGTATATTTCTCCGTAGCTGATCGATTGCTTCTAGATAACCTTCCAGGTCCTCATGCGGCCCCCTAACTATTTTCGCCTCTGCCTGAAAAGGTTGAATCAAATCAAATCAGAAGAGATCGGAATCTTCGAGAAGAGCAGGATCGTACCTGACGAGAGAGATCGAACTGCGCCAGTATGACCTCAGCAGCCTTCAAAGTCCTATCGATATTCTCGTGAGCTTTCCTGATAGAGTGCGTTCGAATCTGATCCAGATCCGCATGTAAGCAACAAGTCGTAGGATAGTCAAACTAAATGCGATCGAGGGCTGACCTGAGTAGGACGCATGGCCGTCTCCAGGGCAGAGAGGCGGTGGTCAAAGGACCCGAGAATCGACACCACGTCGTCCGTGATGGTTTGGCTCTTTTGCAGCGACTCCCTCATCATCGCTGCTCTCACGCTCAGAGAATCGCCGCCCGTTGCTGCCACAACGCCCATCCTTCCTCCTCACCCGTTGACAGCCAAAATGTTTCTACAATTTGTTATAAAAACTCATTATTTCTGCTCTCTCTACACCCATGTCAATTTGTTTTTTTTTTGTTTTTTGTTTTTTGATCAAGGACAGTTCAGATTGATGGAACTAGTGAAAAAATTGAAACTGCGAAACAGTTGGTGAATGAAGTTATTAGCGAGAACCGTGCTAGAAGCCTAGGAATGGACGGAGGATGTCGCAACTCGGTAGCGAGCTACGGTGGTCATGATTTTAAGTCAATAAGAAATTAACACGTTCGAAGGACGTGTCGATAATTTATTAATCTAAAGTCATAGACGATTTTGTAGGTAAAGTAAAATTAATTTTTAAACTTGAGTAGCACCATAATAATTTTTTAAAACATTCATCAGAGTTTTTTCAATTTTGCAGAAGGTTAACAAATTAAAGGGTCAATTAAAAACTTTAGTGACAACAATAAAAACATATAACAGGGTTAATAATGTAGGAAGACACCTTTACAATTTTTGTCACACTCTGGAAAATGACTCGAAGAGTAGAGCATGTCAAGTGATTATGGCTCGGACGAAACACTAAGTAAGAAATGAGACTTCACACACATATCTCCCTCTATCTATCCTGTCACAGTATACAGTATCTGTAAAAATAACCTGCTGTAGGGGTGAGCGTCGTCCTCGCCTGCTCACATATAGGTCCACCAATGATAGGTTTGAAATCCATAAAACCACATATATATATATATACATATAGATTTGAGCTCTAAATAAAACCATTTGGAAATCTTGGCACACAAAATCATCATTTTATATCTTTGGAGAAAAACTGTGTAGTGTGCTAAAAAAGGGGCAGATCGCTTAATGAACAAATACAGTCTGCAGGGCTTCACGAATCTAGGCGGCTGAATCCCGGGTTTGTCTATACTGCAAACCGGGGCCAACTACCTATGCGCCCGAAGATGAATAGTAACGAGAATGTCCATTTACAGCTAATGCCCAACACATCACTCGCAGTATACACCGCACTTACGGCTCGCTTAACTCTGTTTAAAACGAGCATAAGCAGAAAAATAAAATAAACAGGACATTGCCCCTCCGGAGGTTCATTGTCATCGACACCATGTGAGTACTATATACTAGGTCCCGCCACTCTCAGACCAAACACCAGAAATCAAGACAACGGTACTACTTTTCGATCCGAGTCATCACATAAAATAATCCAAGGTCACCGCGTAAGCTACCTCATCTAATGAATCACTGCAGAATTAGAGTAGCTTAGGATCGAAGAAACAATAACAGTCTAGTTGACCTCAGCATTCCTAGTTTAACTAGGAATAATCACATTGACCAATTGACCAACCAATTCCTTTTATGAGTCTTTAACCTTTTTAACTTGCTTTTTCGGTTATCGACTCTTTGTTGATTTTTTGAAAGCCCGACTTAACTTCAGAAATTTCCTTAACCATGTTTAATCTGTCGCTAGGGAGTCACATAATAATTCGTTGAATTACTATGGACACCCAATGTATCACATTGACTAAATCTTTAATCTTGAGTCGATTTAATGATTTACGTGAATCACCAATTTTACTTAAAACGGTGAACTTGACTTTTTCGGAATTCTAGTTACCATTTTCCGACAATTCAACACTTAACCAATTTCGTCAAACTTCAAATCTTTACTAAACCATTTTCCAAAAATGGAACTTTTCCAAAATGGAAACTTTCCCTTAATGGAAACTTTTTCAAAATGGAAAGTTTCCTAAATTAGTAGGTTTTTCAAAATAGAAAGTTTTCTAAAATGGAAAAGATTCCAATTATGGCTAGTTTCTGTTTTTAGCAAGTTTCTTTAAACGTAAATTTCTAATTACGACCGTTAACTCAATTAAAGGGAAATGACACAATTTAAAAGGAGTCGAAGACTACCTCCTCGGCACTTTGCCAGATTCACTGCATCACCCGAGCAGTCACCGGATTCCGTTAACTTGTAGGAATCTCTTGCCGGATTTCGGTCAACTTGCCGGAATTTCACCATAACTTCTCTGTTTTCCTTCGTTTCCAAGTTACAACATGCAAAATCTGAACAACAACAAATTAATCACGGATCAACAACAAACAGACCAGCACAATAGCTCAAAATATGATCCTTACCCATGATTTGCTCCAATTTAAAGTAACTGTTTGACTGTATACTAACCGTAAATTTGACTTTTCGTAAAGTCAAGAATTTGGAAAAACTTTCTTTATGAAAGTTGTAAAGGACGTCGATAAGAGTTCGTGGACATGTAGCACGCTCAAATCAGAGTTCGTATGAAGAAGTTATAAGGGTCGGAAGTCATGGGCATATGGGTAATTTCGTAAAAACCCAGATTTCGACAGAAAATCTGCCACAGCTTCTCAGCGTCACCGCCGCCTACTCAGGCCGCCGCACCGGGAGAAATTTCAATTTGATCTTGATCGGATTTCTCCCTCCTCAAGCCACCAATTTGTGAGTTCTATGTATGGTTATAATGAGTTTTAGGAGTACTACTCACCCCTAAAATTTGGTGAATTGATTTGGAGTTTGGAGGGAGAATTGAAGATTTTAAGTTTTAAAAAATATTTCGAGTTTTTACATTTTCCTTCGATTGACCTAGTTAGAGGCTGAATTGGTCTTCGAGTTGAACTACAAAGTTGTTCAGAATAATGAGGCGAAGGTACTGTTAAAATTTCGTAACGATTGGAGGTCGTCAGAATTTCTGCCGGCTGCAGAGCTGGTGGCGGTGCTACAAACTTTTTGGGTAGTTTTTCATGCCCATTAAATAGTATAATATGAGAGGAGTCTATGGTTTAAATTTGGTAATTTTTGGAGGAGTTTTGGTTAGGTTTTGCAATTTATTAAGTTTAATATTATCGACGGGTAATAAAATATTATTCTGACCATCGGTTATTACCGGTTAAGGTTTAAGAAATATTTTAAGGACTCCTAAGCTACTGACGAAGGTCAGGGTTTATGTTGACTAAGTTTAAGGGTTTTGGCCGAGGGTATCGTTATTGCTAATATTAAATAATTTTTCGTTTGAAAATTAAGATTTAATATTATTCATTGAACCGGAGATAAGCAATGGTCTAAAAGGCGCTAGGCGATAGGCGGGCGGTGACCCATAGCTAGCGCCTGGACAGCCTAGGCGGGGACTAGGCAGAGATTAGACGATTTACTTTTTTCATATTTATTAATTAAAAATATATATTTTATGTACTACAATATTCGAAAACAGTCAAATATGGATAAATTATTCAACATAAATCTTGTTAGATATATTTATAAAATAGATTATAGCCAAAATTTAGCATAACTTCATGTACAAGTGAGCAACAACAATAATAAACACATATACTTCTAATTCTAAAAACATCATTTATTCTTATACTCTCATGCTCCCTACAATGTAACAGCCTCACCACCAAATGTAAATAAAATTAGCCAGAGAGATATAAACCCTAGGCGGCGTCTAGGCGGGCTAGGCGGCCGCCTAATTGCCCACAGCCTGACACAAAAGCCTTGAAGAAAAGCGAGGCGGCTTGTTGCAGCCTAGGGCCTAGGCATGGACTAGGCGGGGCCTTTTAGAACCATGGAGATGAGGAGTTCTCGCTTGGGAAGCGATCTGGATTTCGTCAGGCTAAGGCCTAAGTCTGTGAGTGGACGTTTGTTTTAAATTAAATGCATGATTTCAGTATATTTCATTAGGAAGTTTTACTTGATTTGAGGAATTACCAAAAATGAGATTTTCAGTAGAGTCTACGTGATTTTCGGATAGGATTATATAATTACATGTATATGCATATGTTCTTTATATACGTGTTGTGATGAAAATATTATATTCTTACGGGGAGCATTCCGCCATAATGTGATAGTAAGTATTTAAAGGCCGCCATTATGAGTGCGATGTGAGCGCAAGGCGCAAGCATCGTAGCCCCGTATGAGTATACATATATTAATATATATATAGTCAAATCAAGATTACATATTATATTCATATCAGGAGCATTCCGCCATAATGGTGTTGTCCATTATTGCCGTCATTATGAGCGCGACGTGAGCGCGAGGCGCGAGCGTCGTAGCCAGGTTTGGATATACATGTGTAGTCATATGTTTGAGCGAGGCTTACTTTACTTCATGGTGTTAACTAGCGAGGCTAGTTACATATATGATCACATTTTCAATATTTTATCTAACGAGACTAGAGTAAGTGTTTGTTGATTTTCACCCTGAGTCATGCATATGGATTTTCTGGAAATCCAAAGGGAGAACATAAATTGATTATTTTCACACGTTTGGATATTCTTTTTGTCCACTCACTCTCACGTTGTGTTTTTAAATGTTTTCTCCTAGGCCCTTCGTTTTCAAATGCTCAGTGTTGCAGGGTTGCTGAGAGGAGGTCATGCGTACTAAAGACGAGGCATAGTCAAATTATTCTTCCGTCACTATTTAGTCTATTTAGGTATTGCTTCCACGTAGAATGCGCTGATTACCCCAAGTATATTGTTTAGTCGTATTCGATTGTGGAAGTGTATTCGTTGGATTGTCGGTAGGGTTGTCCATTTCAAATGGGGGTTTCTGGTAGGATTTACTTCGGGTTAAAAGGGTTAACCCGGGGTGGGTCTCTGATAGTTGGTATCAGAGCATTAGGTTATCGCTTCTTGTTACTACCTCATATATTTGGTAGCACTTAGTGTGATAGAGTGATGATCTAACCGCGACGGATCCATCGACATTTTATGCTTGAGACGCTCAGTGCTATTAGGAATATGAGTTAGTAGTTTCTATTGTATTTATGGACCGAGCGGTTCCATAAATGTCTGCATCTTCAAGACTATGTCTCAGTACGCCGACCTCTCAGAGAGTTCTCGTAAGGGAAAAGTAAATAATTGGAGATTTGGATTAGAGTTATGAGTTGGGAACTCATATTATTTCATGATGTTTGGGAATCATGTGCAAATGCCCAGAGAACGAATCATTTGATTCATACCTAGGAGTCTGTCTTGAAAGTTGGCAATGATGAAGTTGTAGAAGCCTAAGGCGAGGTCTTGGTATCTGAGTTGCAAGACTCTTAGAAGTGAAGAGTCGGAAAGGATATTAAAAGTGTTTTAGTTCACTTAATAGAAAAAGCAAGTTTTTTATGTCTTTTCTTATGAGTTTCAAGTATGTAAACAGAAAATTGAATTGAAATACGAGTTGGGAACTCGTTATTGGGATAGTTATTTGGGCTATGGTGGAAATGTTAAGTTGGGCATTTGATGCCTATTGGTTGTGTTGTGATAACATAATCGTGTCCTGGAGTAGTTGGTGTAGACCATGAGTAAAAAAGAAGAAAGTACTTGAGTTGGAGAATTCAGGTACTAATATAAGTGGCCCATGTGAATGGAAAGTCGAGAGAAAAATGTAAAGTGTGGAAATTGTCAAGTAAAGTTGGATAGAGCTAAGCGAGAGAGTAAAGGATATAGGTGTAGATTGACGATATTTATGATTATTTTCGGCTAAGAGAAGACATTGAAATTGTGTAAGTTGTCGAGCATCAATTATAATATTTTTATTTCTCGAGGTTTTGGTTGATTAAAAGTCGTCGACCCTAGTATTGTGGTCAATGGGATGTTGTGGTTCGGATGAGGAATTTAGTATTCGAATCGTGCCACTAAATGGTTAGAATTTCAGAAATTATAAGATTATTGAGTAAGTTAAAGGTTGTTAAATATGAGGTCATAGTGAGATCTCCGAGAGAGTTAGAGTTGGAGGTCAGGCTTCTAGCGTTTATCAGACGTTTAGGAAAAGCAGTTAAGTATAGCCTTGAGATATATGTGGTAGGTCGAAAGTTAGATGGCAGTGGTCAGTCTGACATGTGAAGAAGTTAAGAGTATATGAATGCCCTTAGATAATTAACTTTATTTTGCGACCAAAGTCTGCCTGTTAACGACACTTGGTCCCATGGTGGTGATTAGTTGTGGCATGTTGACGTGGGAATCTGTCCACTCATTGATTGTTATTAAAATTGATTATATTCTTGATCATCAAAGTATTGTGATGTAACATATGTAAGGATACATAAATTATCCCCACTGCAATAATGGGTAGTATTCTCAAATTTCGAGTCTGGGGAGTACGGACATTAGTGTTTAGAGAATAAAGATCTGATGTAATTTTATCGAAATCCTAAGAAGGATAAAGAATCGATAGTAATGATGGAATCAGGTGCCAATTAAGTAGTGACCCTACTTGATCTGGATTTCGATTTGGCGACAAATCTTAGAGTCTCGTGTATTGAGTGGTGGTAAGAGAGTCATGAGAAGTTGTTTATTAAAATGATTGCATTTTGGTGGTTATGTTTTGCAGTGATTTTGGGAAAGGAGTTCCCTGATGATTCAGAATGTATTTCTTCTTTAGAGTTTGTGAATGACAAGCAAATTGCCAAAAGGGCGGCGTTCCCTATGAGTATCAATGAGTGGTGAGACCACTTACTAATCTCGGTATGACCTGAGAGGTCATCACCTGTGTTCATCAGCCAGTATTAGGGTAATGGGCTGAAATCATTCTGTGGTTGTATGATATTTTCTAAGGGTTGGAACTGAGTTAGTAACAAGAATTACAAAGGTGTTGCCTTCGTAATTAAAAGATTTGAGATTTTAGATGTTTTGTTGGGTTCCTGAGGAGGGAGCAGACTTGACTGTAGTACAGAAGACAGATGTCATAGATAATTAAATGGTGATTATGTGTGAATCCAGATCTGACTAAGTGATAAATCTTGAGCCACAAGTATTTATGTGCAGCGGGAGAGTTGCGAAGTGTGGTTTACTAGTTGTTGAGTATGAACTGTGGGAGCATTGAATATGAGCCGTTGGAACAGATGTTGACTCGAGAAGTGTTATAAGTCAAGGGTTATAAGAGATTTAATATTAAAGGTGGCAAATTTACCGCTAAGTAGAGCGGTGATCTTTTTAGGGATTGTATTGGGGTGGGATCCCATACTGATTCAAGGATGACCTGTGAGGTTAATGTTATTTACGGATGTGGTCATCAATTTGGGTTACGGCAATTGCCGAATCGTGATGTTGATATATGTTCTTGGTTATGGTTTCAATTGGAATATTAATAAATGTTGGTAAGGTGCATGCTTTTGAGTTTAAAGTTAGAATTTGGTTTCCTCTCAAGCTAGCGTCGAGAGTAGACGTATGATTTAACTTTTTCCTGAAATATCAGACTTAGAAAATAGCAAAGCTTCGTTTGTGATATTGGTTCCCGAATATAAACTATTTTAACTTTTGAAAAGTGATTTTGTGTTCATCGCACGTGCAGTGCGGTAGGACTTTTGGGCTAGAAATTTTGTTATGGGAAGCAGTGGCACCAGAGAGGTATATGTGATTCAAGTATCTGACGTCTATTATTAATCGGTTGTCGAACTTTTTATTAGTAATGGAAGTAGGAAGAGAAGTGTCACTTGAAGTAAAAGAAATTTAGTGGTTGTCCAGGCTTAGTGATGCTGGTAATGTTAATGAGTTCGTTGGAGTTGTGACTTTAATGATGTGTTCTCTTCTTCGTAATTTCAGCTTGAGTTCGGATTCACATTTGTGCGTCACTCAAGGCTTAGCATGGAGGATGATGAGACTTGTGGCGTCTCGTCGAGCGAGTTAGGTGACTCACTAATTCTCAGTGTAAGTTATTTTAATGTCTTGATTATTGGCTTGAATAGCAGAGAAACAGGGAGTAATATTGACTACTCGAGATTGCATTAGTTGACTGTTGTTGTTTGGAGATGTTAACTGAGCCTTATGCGTAAGGTTTGGATGGAGAAGTGGGGATCCAGGCTCATTTTATTAGAGTGAAAGTTAGAAAGGGTTTAACATAGTTTTGCGTTAAATTTTCTTTGAGGAGTAAATCTTTTAATGTACTTATGTCTACGGAATTGAATAATCTGGATGCAGTAGTTGCAGCTTTGATTTTATGCTTCCTATCGTTAGGATATTGTTGGGTGTGTACAAGTGAGATCTTTTAGCGGTCATGTGCAGAAAGAAGATTAGACTTTATCAGACTCGTGCAACGAAAAAAATGAACCAGATCGTGTGATGTATTTGAAAGGAGAAAGAGTTCATGTGTTTCAATTTGGCTATGGTTTTCTCTATGGATTAACGTGAGTCTTGTTTCGGCTAAGTTGTTTTGCCATTTAGAGTTTTTGCCTCCTGTAGTTTTGTAGGGCACAAATTCTCAATCGGTTCGACTGGAGGGTTTGGTAATCGTTTTAATCATGTGTGATTATAGGAGCTATAGCGTGTTAACAATTGGTTTGACGCTGAGTTATTGAGTAGTTTGGTGACGAGTTATTGCTTGACGTCATGAGGTTCGAACCAGGTGTTGGTAGCGAACTTTGCCCTTATTCGGGTTAGCTGCTTCCAGCAAGTGGAAAGAAGTGGACAAGCCTATGGGTGATTATGATTTGGCTTAGACAACAGGGAATTGTTGCCAAATGATGTTTTCAGTGCATGACAGAGTATGTAATCTTTTTGTACAAAACAGTAGTGGTTTTCGCAAGGATTACAGTCGATGGATAATTGGTAGGCAGTGTTGTATCCCACCTCGTTATGGCTTAGAGTATAGTAAGAATTCAATGATGTCGGTCTGATCAATAATTCAAGGAGATGATCATTATGATTAGAGGTAAGATTTCAAACGCTTTAGTGTTGACCCGAGAATAGTTGTCGGGCGTCAGAAAATGATGGAATATTGGAGGTTATCCATGTAGGGAGGAGTGCTACATGGAAAATGTGATATGTGACAAGGTTACATGAGTTTGTGGAATATGTTAGGTATCCTTGGGATTATATTGGATGCCTAGTGTCACATATGTTCACGTTATGAGAATAAGTCGTATTTGAGAACAATAAGTTTATTTTAAGTGGTAGTGTCACCCACTGTGTTGGACTTAGAGAATAGAAATTTTGAGGAGGAAATTTTTATAAGGTGGGGAGAATTGTCACATCCCGAACCTAGAATTATTTTACGGTTGGTTACTTTGGTCTTTTACCATTTAAAGTAACTGTTTGACCGTATAATAACCGTAAAGTTGACTTTTCATAAAGTCGAGAATTTGGAAAAAATTTCTTCATGAAAGTTGTAGAGGACGTCGATACAAGTTCATGGACATGTAGCACGCTCAAATCATAGTTCAAATGTAGACATTATAAGGGTCGGAAGTCAGAGGCATATGGGTAATTTCGTAAAAAGGCTATAAATAGCCCGAAAAACCCAGATTTCGGCAGAAAATCTGCCGGTGCTTCTCGGCGTCTCCGCCGCCAACTCCGGCCGCCGCACCGGTACCAATAGGAGTGCCTATGAGTTTACTTCAATTCTAGGTAAGCTTTTTGACCTATCTCTTCATGGTTTAGGAGAAATTTCAATTTGATTAACGAGTGTCCAGTAGGTGATCTAGATCAGATTTCTCCCTCCTCAAGCCACCAATTTGTGAGTTCTATATATGCTTAGAATGGGTTTTATGAGTACTACTCACCCCTAAAGTTTGGTGAAATGATTTGGAGTGTGGAGGGAAAATCGAAGATTTGAAGTTTTAAAAAATATTTCTGGTTTTTACATTTTCCTTCGATTGACCTAGTTAGAGGGCGAATTGGCCTTCGAGTTGAACTACAAAGTTGTTCAAAATGGTGAGGCGAAGTTACTGGTAAAATTTAGTGGCGATTGGAGGTCGTCAAAATTTTGGCCGGAATTTATGCCGGTGGCCGCCGCCGGCAGAGGATCTGGTGGCCGTGCTGCCACTTTTTAGGTAGTTTTTTATGCCCATTAAATAGTATAAAACGAGAGGAGTCTATGGTTTAAATTTGGTAATTTTTGGAGGAGTTTTGGTTAGGTTTTGAAATTTTTCAACTTTAATATTATCGGCGGATAATAAAATATTATTATGGCCATCGGTTATTACCGGTTCAGGTTTAAGAAATATTTTAAGGACTTCTAAGCTACTGACGAAGGTCGAGGTTTATAATACTAAGTTTAAGGGTTTTGGCCGAGGGTATCGTTATTGCTAATATTAAAAAAAATTTCGTTTGGCAATTAAGATTTAATATTATTCTTGAACAGGAGATGAGGAGTTCTTGCTTAGGAGGCGATCTGGATTTCGTCAGGCTAAGGCCTAAGTCTGTGAGTGGACGTTTTTTTTAAATTAAATGCATGATTTAAGTATATTTCATTTAGAAGTTTTACTTGATTTGAGGAATTACCGAAAATGAGATTTTCGGATGAGGATTATATGATTACATGTATATGCATATTTTCTTTATATATGTGTTGTGATGAAAATATATTATATTCTTACGGGGAGCATTCCGCCATAATGTGATAGTAGTATTGAACGGCCGCCATTATGAGTGCGATGTGAGCGCGAGGCGCAAGCAGCGTAGCCTCGTATGAGTATACATATATTAATATATATATATATAGAGTCAAATCAAGATTACATATTATATTCTTATCGGGAGCATTCCGCCATAATGATGTTGCCCATTACTGCCGCCATTATGAGCGCGACGTGAGTGCGAGGCGCGAGCGTCGTAGCCCGGTTTGGATATACATGTGTGGTCATGTGTTTGAGCGAGGCTCACTTTACTTCATGGTGTTAACTAGCGAGGCTAGTTACGTATATGATCACATTTTCAATATTTTATTTAGCGAGACTAGAGTAAGTGTTTGTTGATTTTCACCCTGAGGCATGCATATGGATTTTCTGAAAATCTAAATGGAGAACATAAATTGATTATTTTCACACGTTTGGATATTCTTTTTGTCCACTCACTCTCACGCTGTGTTTTTAAATATTTTCGTAGAATGCTCTGCATACCCTAAGTATAGTGTTTAGTTGTATTCGATTGTGGAAATGTTTTCGTTGGATTGCCGGTAGGCATGTTCATCTCAAAAGGGGGTTTCTGGTAAAAATTTCTCTTGAGGTGGACCACGCAGGATTTACTTTGGATTAAAGAGGTTAACCCTGGGGTGGGTCTCTGATAAAGCGAATGGTGGTGGTCCGTCGGCCAGTGGTTGCCAAATGACAGAAAATCTCCGGAGCTTGAGAGAGCTCAGGGAAGCTCAGACTCGGGGTCGAGAACGAGTCTGACCTCGGTCAACTCTCCTCCCCCTTAAATAGAAGAAGGGACGACCCAAATTAGATCTGGGGAAGATCTAACGGTCCAGATTTAAAAGAAGGTAAAAAGTAAATGGTAAAACTTATTTACCGAAATGGTAATTAAAAATTACCAGAAACTTCTGAAATTCCCAGAAAACAGATGAAAGCTCGGAAAAATATTATGAAAATACCGGGAGACTCGTGTCGACATGTACTATGACATCGAGTCCTTAAATGAGGAATTTGAAGAATTTAGAAAAACTCGAAAATGAACATGGTCATTGGCTCGCGAAGTTACCTAGTGCGACTTAAACCTCACTAACTCGCCATTAACCACAGTAAAACATACGGGATCTTACACTCTACCCCCCTTAAAGAAATTTCACCCTCGAAATTCACATACCAAACTAGTCACTAATCAAGGGTCAATTTCTCTGTCATTCTTTGTTTCTTCAGGAATCATAATGGCTTAACTTTGCTAGTCCACGTGTGACGACGTTACAACCGATACTTTGATAACTTTAGTTCACCAATAACTTTGTTTACCGCGAGTCCAACTTTTTTCAAGATCACTGAATTTTTCGCTGAAACTCGAATCTTTGCTTGTGACCAGAACAGTAATGCCAATTCCAATGCATGAACACTCTCAAGTATTTTCACTTTTCGTTATCTCGTGTAACGAGTGCTGAAGCCACGATCGAAGTGTAACAGTCGATTCGATCGTCAATCTTACATGTTCTATAGCCAAGTAACAAACTCGAACTTATCACTTTCTCGTCTTAATCGCAATGATGAGATGCTCGAAACAAGCTGTCACATCCGCTAATGCATAGCGTCACAAAGTCCTTACGCCAAAACGACTTTATCAAATCTTTCTGTAGGGGAGGATGCACAAATACCAACTGATATGTAATGATACACAAGATCACGTCTTTCTTTGCAGCGTCATGCTTGCACGATCGATGAACTGCAAACGATGTCTCACCATCAAAGAACCGCTAATGATGAGCTAAGTCGATCAAGTTGCAGTACTTTCAACTCTTAGATGACTCGTAAAGATGTCACCGATAGAATCTTCTCAAAGTCGATATCCAAAAATTTAGTATCCTCGCCATCGACAATCCAAACAAACACTCGCAGACGCTTTAGCTAATCAACTCTTTTGATGCCACTATGACGATGAGTAGTTCCATGCGAGTGTGTCCGTCAGGCTCCATCAGAAAGATAACGGTCAGCCTTGATAACACGTTCGAAAAGATCAGAAGGCATCTTAGTTACCGCATCCTAATCAAAAGATCAATACGTCTTCGTCTCTGAAGTCATCAGGTCGCACCTCGTACGATGCTTTCTTTAAGATAGAATTCCAGGTTCCACACCTGCCAAGAGTAAAGTTTTAAAAATCGCTAGTCGGTCGGCCGGTTGGGGACTAGGGAGTAGAGGAGTAGTCAGGGGAGTATTCGGTTTTTAATTTTTAGATTTATTTTATTTTTAAAACATATAATCAAACATAATTTTGTTAAAAGGTATTATAATGTCTAAAATAATAAAAATAGTCAATAAAATGTCGAGTTGGGCTGATTTATACGAGTTAGGTCGATTTTTTTACCGAGTTGGACCGATTTTTACTGAGTTGAGCCAATTTTTTCTGAGTTGTGCCGATTTTTTTCGAGTTGGGCGGACTACTCAACTGATTTTCTTCCCTAAAATCGCCTCGAGTGGATGCCGATTAGCGAGTACTCGGCCGACTAGGCCGAGTTTTATGTGATTTCACGCCTTAGTTGTCACGCCCCGGCACGAGTTTACCTCCCTAAAACAGGGATAGGAAGTGTGGGACTCATCCCAAGAGAGATTCCCTCATAATCCCCTTGAGAAGGGATACCCCTTTTACCCAAACCATTTTTAACAGTTCAAACGATATTGGAATAGACCTCACAAACCTCAGGTCACACCGATATCCGAATTTGGATTTGTACTAATTACTTTAGAGGGCCTAGGGTCTAAATATTGTTTGACTGCACCTGAAACTAGGTCAGGCTGCCTACGTACCATGTACTAAGGGATCAAGCTACACGTAGCTCTTATTTACTTTAGTTTTCTATCCGGTTAAATCTCACTTTTCTATTTAGCGGACCATTTAATAAACCCGCTAAAAGTATTCATATTGTAAACCCGAAGTTCAACCCCTCCGTTAGGGTAGCATTATACATCTATTTAACCGGATTATTTCACGACTATTTCCAAATCGACAACAGCATCCAAACACATATTGATCACATAAATAAAAATAGTGGCATTTGCGTAAATAATAATTGAATAACTATGAATCAGTCTTATAGGCACCAGAAACCTCAAAATCAAAATTTATCACCTGTAGTCACTTTTGAAGAAGTGAATAACTTAAGGGTAATTTTCATCTCGAAGTCCAACACTTGGTTGAACTAAGACTCGTTGATATTGTCCTCTGGTCACAATTTTTCTTATCCTTTTTACACCTTCACTTTTCGTTAGCCCGCTATCAAATTGCACCGAAGTGATGTTCCCTTTTGTTGCCGAATTACATAAACTCGAACCTGACCAAGATTTTTGATAATCTGAACATTGGTCATGCTTAACTGCATAACTATTGCAGGGAAAATTGGCACCTACAACCTCGGCTACAAACCGACAAATTACCACTAAAATTTATGGTATACACCAAATATTCTAAGATGCACTTCCTTCCCTGTCTCACACCGTTTGTTCAAATCATGAAGCTACCACTTGGTCAACAAACAACGTTTTACACTTTTGCTCACTTCTAGCATTCCATGCAGAGTTCTAGTAGAAACGACATGTCCAAATACACCCATGGACAATTGATAAAGTTGCAAATAACCAAAATGACGGACAAACTTGAGTTCGTCGTTCCAATCTTCGACAATTCGGTCGTATAATATTTCTAACACCTTATTCGGTCACAACTGATTCCTTAACACTCCACATGGCTCCAATAACATCAAATTTCCTCAGCCATGGAAATCATTTACAGACTGATGTCTTAACGAACCACAAATTCATAAGAGTACGTGAACAATTACAAAACCAAGTCGCAAAGTACTTAAAAAAAGAGAGAAAGGATTACAGGTCTTAAGTTGTCTGCTTCCAACGTTAGCAACATTTTAAGACCTCGCTTACCTCATTCAACATAAAAAGTCGAGGGTAAGGTCTCTTATATTCATACAATCGTGTTCACATCACATACTCTTAATTCGGGACCTCAAAAGGTCGATACACATTTGTCAAAGCTTCACCGCACATCGGAGCAACCACAAACGTCGACGCCAAGCTTTTATAACACACTAGGAAGGATACGATACTCATCGCTCAATCCATTTCCTCGATTGTCTCTTTCACATTGTGAAAGCATCACTACATAACAACTTGCCAATACTAGGGGAGACACCATCGATCCGTCGTAACTCATGCTAATACTCAACCAATCACGTACGACCAATGGTAAACTCTGTCTCAATAACTATGAGCAAACTGACGTCGTCGCCTGACCGGGGTCAAACAACTCTCAATTTAATTGCCCTGCAATCGTTAGTAGTATGGAAAAGTAGGGATCGTTCTAGCCGGGGACACCAACGGGTGATCGAACGAAGATTAAACAAACAACTTATAAACAAGTATTCACATATGTAATTATCTGTCACATAATATACAAGTATAAACATATATACATTGAAATATCGGGGGTTAAGATTCATTTAATCTAACAAATAACCTACTGAAAAGTAAACCTAAGCTACTATATACCAGTGATCAACATACTCATGCAACACATAATATTTTGATTGAGCATTTGCAATTAATCTGTTAGGTGTATAATGATTTGTTGCATTAATCAGTTTCTGAGCTATAACTCAATCAGTTGTATTAATCTGTTATGTGTCTGCGTTAGAGATATGAAGCATCCATCAGCTTTTTGACATGCAATATAGTTGATGCTGATATATGCCAACTTTTAGACATGCTATTTTGATTGTGTTTGCCCATAATGTGTAGTGCCTTTTGCTTTTTTACCTTGTTGGAATGCATGTGGCAGTTGAACATAATGATGGTGCCTTTTGTTTTATTCGGCTAGATTTGTGGACAATGGTGGACGGAAAGTATGTAATGAATTTGGATGTTGGATGTTTTTTATTTATGGATGGGCATTTTAATCCTAATTTATCAGAACGTGTAAATTTAGCAGGTGTGTAGTTTGAAACAAGTAGGGACTACCAATTCGTGTGGTCTCAGCTACAAAGAAACAATACAAACATACCAATATCCATTATCTTTCTTAAGTTTGGATAACAGAAATATGTAGTTGAAATGAACAATCAGCGCTGTATAAATGTCAAAAGAAGGCAATAGGTGGTTTGAATCAAAATAAGACATCACTTATTTGTTGCTTAGAGCACTTTCAAACAAAAAATAAATGTCAGTCTTAAAATGGCTAAAGCTAAAAACATATCACTTGGTTTGCAATCTGTATGATGTTGAACACTGCCAAGAAAACGAAAACAATTTTCTAGCAGATTAAAGAAAGAGTTAAATGCAACGTCGGTACCTGAATTTTTGGTGACACGATTAAATTGATATCTAAACTTTAAAATCAATCAATGTGGTACTTTAACTCTATTTCCGTTACTAACAAAATATACGAGACAAATTTTCGTCATAACGTCGTCTATTTGCTTATATGGCAAGCACATAGGCCCTTAAAACTGTGCAAAATTACCGATTAGTATTTTTTTTACTTAGCAGTATTTTCTTTTTTACTTAGCACATGCGCCTTTCCACAGAACTCGTCACTGACGAGACTGGTCATGCCCCGCCTCCTCCGGCGATGACAAATTTCTAATCGACCTTCTCCACTTGTTGTTCGGTGGGGATGGCAAAACCTAGTCGTAGCTGACGACGGTGTCATCAGCGATGAAGAGGCACGAGCCCATCCCAAGAGCCCTGACGATGTCCAAAAAGCACTCCATGTCCACCCCTTCTCACCAAACCTACCATACAGTTCGGCTCCGCCATCTTCATCGCCACTTGATCCATCGTCGTATTTGGATAAAGCCCCAAACTTTCACACCCAGAAAAACCCAATCATTTCAATTTCAACATAAATAAATTGAAATCAAGCACTTGAATATACAATTAATCCTATCTTTACTGATTTATCGAGCTTTAAAGGAGAAGGAGGTTGCTGAGAAGCAAGTCAGACTAAACCATTAATACCACATTTTAGTGTTTCACCACATTTCAAAGTTATGAAATTTCCTCAACATTTCTCTTCTCTGAGTTCTCACCCAAGAAGAAGAAGAAGAATTGAAGCTTCTTCCTTCTTCTATGTTCAAGAACACAACAACAGCAGCATCATCAGAGCCAGTCTTCTGCTTCCTCTTGGCCCTGCCTTCTTGTACCCAAACTAGAACAATCTCCTTCAGAATTCCCAAAAATGATATGTTCAAGAGCATAAACTCGGCCTACTTCGACACCAACACACCAAAATCTTTCTTCACCAACTCATCTGAGGGATGTGTTAGTTTCTCCACAACAGTGTCTGAAGAAGACTCCTCCAGCGGAGGAGGAGATTCGATAGACTGTGATCAACAAAGGGTTGAGATCAGAGCGGCTCCTCTTCGAGCCTGGTGAGACCAACTCTATTCTAGTTATTAGTATATAGAGGTCCTAAGAAGTGTTGTACTCAGTTTTCGGGTGATTCCGAGAACCTCAAAAAAGTTTGAATTTTGTACGTCTTATTAAACTGTTAAGAAAACAAAAATTATTTTCATTGGAGAATGTTGTTAGTATATAGAGGTCTTAAGAAGTGTTGCACTCTGTTTTCGGGCGATTCCGAGAACGTTGAAAAGTTGGCATTTTGTACATCTTGATAAACTACCAAGAAAACAAAAATTATTTTCATAGGACATTGAAGTAACAATTTAAGAGACCAATATCATTGGTATATAGAGGTCCTAAGTGTTGATATATAGAGGTCCTAAAATGCACACCACTCAGTTTTTGGGCGATTCTGAGAACGTCTAAAAGTTCGCAATCTGTACCATGTTATTAAACAGTCAAGAAAACAAAAATTAATTTCATACGAGATGGAAAAAACAAGTTAAGAAATCAATGTCAATGGTATATAACGGTTCTAAAATGAATAATACTCAATTTTTTCGGACGATTCTGAGAAAGTTGAAAAGTTCACAATATATACGATGTTAATCTGGCAAGAAAACGAAAATTATTTTCATAAGCGATGAAAGAAACATGTTAAGAGATCAATGTCAATGGTATATAGAGATTCTAAAAATAACAATATTCAGTTGTCGGGTGAAATGTTCGCAATTTTTACGATCTAATTAAAGTGACAAGAAAACGCAAATAAGTTTCAAAAGAAATTGAAGAAATTCATTAAGTGATGTATGTCATTGTTTATAAAAGTTCATAGAACAAAAACGTGGGTTTTCAAGGATTCTGATAACGTCAAAAAGTACACAATCTTTATGTTCTTGTTAAATTGCAAAAAAATGTAAAGAGTTTTCAAAAAAAAATGAAGAAATAAGTTAAGTGATGTACGCCGTTACTTTATGAGGTCCGAAGAAGAACAAAAACGTGAATTTTATAGTTTTTGAAAACATCAAAAAGTTCACAATAGAAATGATACACACTAGGCTCTAAAGACTAAGTGGAGATATGAAAACGTGAACAGAAAGTGAGTCAAAGAAGGAAATCATACTTTAATTTTATAGCGGAACCCGCTATATGGAGATGTAGCTAAAAATAGTTCAGAACTTGGGATCGGTGTATTTAATGTATGGATATACTCATCACTGTTATAAAATAAAAGTAATACAATATAATAGTACATCAAAACCTTCTTCCTCACTGTATACCACACCGAAAGGGCTTCGGTTTCAACTGCAAAAGCCTTGCACCATGGAGTTCAATAAATTCAGAGATCAAGACTGAAAGCTTTGCTGCAAATTGGAGGTAGTTACGAACCTTTCTATGCAATCTTCAAAACTGGAAACAATGAGAAAGTAAGCTGAAACCTCGTTTGCTATATATGAAACTCATTTCCGTGCTTATCTGAATTTAATACTGAAACTACTTTGCAGGCCCTTCTTTCCCGGGCCAACAAAATTTCCCTTTTGCATCATGGCCACAAACTCATTGTAATCTATGCGTCCATCCTGCAATAATAAATTAACAAGATTGAATCTCACATTATAGACAGATTAAACGTTTTAGCTTCACCAAAGTATCCCCTGTGCACTAAGACTGCTAAACAAATCACTTCCTTTTTCTATATGGATTACAAATCCCTGTGCACCAAAGTATCCCCAGAGCGATTTAACTTCGTCATCTCTCTGAAGTCTATTATTTCAAATAACCAACACGCCACCATTCATCGGGTAAACAGAACATATTTTTGTGTATAAAATTCAGACCACGTCATTAGCCAGCTGACTTGACATTTAGACATTGGTATCACATGGTCCCTTTAGTACCCAATGCTAGCTGCTACACCAACTTCCAATACAAATGATTTGAATGTGGTACAAGAAAATGTGGTCTGTATAGCATTACTCATGCAGCAAATATTTAATAAAAACTATAATAAAGCAACAGATAAAAGCACATACAGAAACCACTCATTATTGACATAAATACTCTTGATAAAAAAGTGAGATCGTGAAAGAGGTTTTGCTGGATTAACTGACTGAAATTAGTTACTGGGATCAACAATGCCAATTTCTACGTGCAAAGCTAAGAAGGTGGTTAAACGATCATAAAAATAAAAAAATTACTGGAATTTCAAGCATGTGTCTTTCCTAAACTGGCAGGCATTAAATTGACATTGTTAATATAGTCCCATTTACTAAATGGTGCGTTATATTTGGAATATAACAAAAGCAGACTTGACATGAAAATATCATTGTAAAACACGATATACCTCACCCAAATCTAAGCATGTATGGTAAAAGAACTTCCAACTGAAATAAGTTAAAAACACGTTATACCTCACCCTTGCATATCTAAACATATATGGTAAAACATCTTCCTACTGAAATAAGTTGAAGTCACTTTTTTCCTGTGCAAGGATTGCTTTTCGTCATACTACATGTGTACATACAATTCTAATAGCATAAAAATCCTGCATTATTAAAATAGAATTACTTACATTATCCTGATCAACTTCACTTATCATTTCTTCAAGGCGAGCGTCCTCTACGCCAAACTCCTCACAAGCTAGTTGAAGCTCATCTTGAGTAATGTAGCCACTTCCATCCTTGTCAAAGTAGGAGAAAGCTGCAAACAGATGATCTTCTCTCTCAATTTTGTTTAAATGCAATGTGGCAGCAACAAACTCCCCATAATCAATAGTTCCGCTATTATCTACATCTGCCTGCATATCAGAGAGTATGCGCTTAACGATGTTATAGCATCTAAGAAGAAAATATAAAAAGAAGAAGTACCATGCACATCTCAATTGCAATACTCAAACGCACAACCGCAAGTCTATTTTATTAAACCAACCTCATGTGTTTTGCTCCTGCTCGAGCAATAATATTAAAATAAACGATTTACACTTGTATGACAATCTTGCCACTTTTGACAGTATACAATGGTGACAAAACCATAATAGATGAGAAGGTTTCAACATCTGATACTTACTGCCTGCATTAGATCATAAATTTCTGACTCCTTGAGAGTAGCTCCAAATTTTTTCAGTCCCGCCTTAAGTTCTTCAAAAGTAATCTGGCCACTACCATCAGTGTCTATCATCTTGAACATTTCTTTCAGGCCAGCTATTTCTTCTTCAGATAAGCTTTCAGCAATAACCTACCAAAACGACTCAAAATAAAAAATAACTAACATCATTCTTCGATAAACAAAATCCAAATATAATCACAAAGGATGACGTCAAGGCAGGAGCGAGAAGCACTATTTCAAAGTTTAAACAGTAAACCATCGGAAGGAGTCTAGCTAGCAAGTGACTCACGGCTCATAGTGTGCTGTCTTCTTACTAACATAGTTTATTCTATCTATACACATAATATACAATGACTGTCCCTCAGAGGACGTCATCCTTTTTTTGGAAAGGATGCCCTCTCATACCGACCAACTGTGAATACAACTCAATCAAAAGGGGCCATACACCTTTTAAAATGCTTATAAATAATCAGCTCTATCAAAAGTTCAAAACTATTCAATAAATTTGTTCTTGAAGGATGACAAAATAAATTTGTTTTCGACTATTTTTTTGGTAAGAATGCTTCTTGAAGGATGACCGATGGTTTTAACCATTGTATTACAGGTCTGGGGTGAGGGCATTCTCATTTTCCTTTCTTTTTTTTGAATAGGGGATGCCTTCTTGAAGGTCACTCTGTTTGTGAACACAAAGACTCACACATACACCCAATTGTTCAGGGCCTTCACTCTAACACATGACAGCAAAATTCTGCCAAATCCCCTATTATAGCAGTTGATTCTTACTGAAGCCATTGTCTTATTTGGTTTAAAACAACAAAAAATCTCAAGAATAGATGATGTAATGAAGAGATAACTCTCAGTAGAGACCCAAAATTGTACTGTTGGACTATCGAAAGGGATTGCATGGTGCACGACATATGCAATCCCACAACTATATGGAATCTGAGGGTTGACTGGGTTATATATCCCATGTATCCCATGTACACATACACACATAAACGTACACACACACACATGAAAGGTGGCATGTCCAGATGCTTACCCTAAGAGCCATTTTCTTCAGCTTGTTCATAGCTGAAAATTGCTTTAACCGACTTAGAACTGCGGAATCAAGTGCCTTATCAGGAGCCACACCATCAACTTGCACCCAGGGGTGGCCTGCAAGCAATGAGAGTCACCTAATTAATGAAGATAATGCCATAATTAAAACCGGATTCTGATCAGGATTTATACATTTTGAAAAAGCTATCAATTACAGAAGCATAGAAGTTCAAAAAACAATCCTACTTCAACTGCCACGTTAGGATCTTATCATCATAGTGATTCCATACATTGCTTCTTAAGCATTAACACATGCGCGTGCGAAGACAAATTGTTTTACCAGGAAAAAAGTAAACATATGATAAGTCCACCCAATGAAAATGATGTGGCAAGAATTATTGGTCAAGCATGCTCCTAGAAAAGCTTATGTCATTTTCTATGATCCCCAAATTGTTAAATTCAACGGCGCTCGGGGAAAATTTTATCAAAATGTGTATCTGTAAGAAAGAGTTTCTAATTTCCTCACAACTGTAAAATAAAATTAAAAAATTAATTATCAGATTTCACAACTAATAATCCTAAAAGAATGAATAAACAAAACAAAGCATAAGAAAAAGGACTCACACAAAACTTCATGCGCAGTCGGCCGCTTTTTAGGGTCTCGGACAAGGATTCTCCTAACTAAATCTTTGGCACCGTCAGAGATACTAGGCCAGGGATCTGATGAAAAGTCTAGCTCACCATGCAAGACCTGTTCAAATATTCCTTGCTCCGTTTCTGGTGGAACCATATAAAGAAAAGAGCAAATTCAGTAACTTATTCTAATAACAATCAGATCCATACAACGCAGAAAGAAAGCGCAAGAACAAGATCAGACATCAAAAATATAGTAGCAAGCCAACAGTTCCCACCAGCCCAAAATGGAGGAACTCCACTTAACAAAATATAAAGAATCACTCCAGTGCTCCAAACATCCGCTTCGGGACCATAACGCTTTCGTAAGACTTCTGGAGCGACATAATATGGGCTTCCAACCACATCAGTAAACTTTTCTCCTGCAAATAGACAGGCAAGTCTGCTTAGTCTTCAAGTTTAGCCATATTACCTTGATGAAAAACAAAATAAAGCTCAATATGGAGTCACAAAGCACAAACAGCATGCTTTACTGTAACTAATCATAATCTGGTAACATGCACATTCAAAATATGAATATATGTATATTAGGAGCAGCAATGCAGAAATATATTGTTCAATTTCCTATACTAATCAAGTAATCATATATAATCCATTCTAGAAGTTAGTATTGCTTTGATTCTTATTTTGAATTCCAAATTTATATATTATATTCGAAGACCACCACTTTTGGCACAGAAAGTTTTTATCACAAAATTTCATACTATAATTTTCAGCACCCACCAGATTTTAACGCCACGATATGAAATACATCATAGGTCTCACATCTTATCCATGGTGAAAGAAGATCATGTTGTCAAATCAATTAATATGATGATAGACGCATTTTATGCTATATTCTTAACGTATTTCCTACCCTTTTTAGCTTTGTTATTTCCTTAATAATGTCATTTCTAACATGTTTTGTATTGTAGTCATAAAGGGCAGGTTTACAAAAGGAAGCTAAAACCGGCAATTTAAAATGAATCTTAGTCAAACAAGGAAACAAGTCCTACTCAAGCAAGGAATCGTACCAAGTTGCAGAAATGAGGATAAGTCGTTTAGGAAACTTTCCTGTTTTATTTTAAGAAACCTTCTTATTTTGATTTAGAAACTTTCTACTTATGAAATTTTCTTGTCTGACTTTCCTTATTTATTTTTAGAAACTTGCTATCCTTATGAGACAGGGAATCCATGTAGAGTTAGAAAACCTATTCCTACTTGGAATGGGGAAATCTTGATGCAATTAAAAGGAGAATCAAATCAGCAAATCCCTTGGGATTTCTGCCGATTTTCTTGAGTCCAAAAAGTAACTTTGTGGCTGTAAAAATGAGAGAATATATTCCTCAAATCTTGGGATTCTTAATTGATTCGAAATCTGAATTTAAGGGAGAATCTTACTTTAAATTCATTCGTTTTAATTCCTAATATTTCTGGAATTTACATCTGATCTCCTTTCCTTTGTAGGAACCCTAAATCTCGAAAACGGCAAGGAGAAGATCATGGAATCATCACCAAATCGGCAGCACAATAATGGAGGATCCTTGGCCTATTTCTTCTTGAAGATCAAGCAATGCATCCTGCCACATTTCAAGCTACATTTGAATACTTAATGCACAAGACATTCTAGAGAATTCTATGGAGTTTTTATTCAATATATTGTGCTATTAATCAAGGCCGTTGGATCAGAATCAAATCAAGGGCTAGGAGGAACCCTAGGAGGCGACATGTTCACTACCAAAATCATCATCATTCATTCACATTAAAAGCTAAAAAGGTACTAGAGTAGCCGAGTAGCCTCTCCCTTATCCCTTAGCCGAGTTTATCCTCTTTGCCAAAGCTTTGGACTTCTCCATGAAGGCAGCAACATTGGAGAGCTGAAGCATTGAAGCCGAGCATCATTTTGATACTGTAAACTACACCTTTACTTTGTTTTGATTTTCTTTACAAACTTAAAGGCATGTTTCGTATGTTAAACTTTGGATTTGGAAGCATGTTTTGATTGTTGTTATACTTAATAGATTCAGAATTTTATAAAACATGTTGATGTTTCGTTCATGATTTTTCTAGCGATCTGATCTTGTGAGTCTTGATGATTGAAAGTTTGTGTTTTTGTTTTAGAAGAAAGTTAGAATGCATGATAACTCATGGCATGATCCATGTTGAGCTTCTTAACTGAGTATGTTTCTTTTAGTGGTGGAAACTATCTGATAATAGTTGAGAACGTAAACTACAACAATTACTTGTTACGACTTCTCAGATGTGTGTTGTTCAATTTTCATAATTATTTAGCACTTAATGATTCATGTTTAGTGTATACAGGTACTCTAAATCGACATTGAGTATCGATCGGAGCCTCGGTACAAAATATTCTACGTGTTTGAACTTTTCCAGCGTAGAAGATAAAGTAAGTAGAATTACAAGGAATGCACAACCTCTTAGGACTGTGTTCCGAAATTGTTTCTCTTGTCAAGAACTTGTATGATTTCAGATTCTAAGAATGAAACGAAACCGGGGTGTGGTTAAGATCTGAGTTTATCTATGTTTGCAATGTTGAATGAATCGATCATTTGTATATATTAGTTTAGATTTTATTTTCTTTTTAGTAGGAACGTTAGAACCAAACTCTCAAACCCCCCTTTTCTTTGTATCATGTGTATATTTGTAAATAAATACGTGTACATACTTATTTTGTTATTTACCAACTCTTTTGACCATTGAGACAAGAGCACCTTTAGTCCCCGGTTTGATACAAACCCTATTTGTCATATACTACGATCGTCATAAATAGTTCTTAATTATCGTGCCCCGGTTTCGAACGCCCGCCATATGACCATTCTAGGATACTTCTAACATGTGACAGATGCTTTTGTTTAGTCATTACATATACAAACAAGTAATCCTGAAATAACATGCAGTACAAAAAAGGATGAACTAATGAATAGAGAGTTGTGAAAGTTGATGGTTGAAAGATTGCTAATGAAATGATGAATCTATATAAGAAATTAAGTGACACTTCAGAAAGTTTCACATTTTTGGTATTATGATGATATATATATAGGGCTCTTCTAGTGAGAGATCTTTTTTTACTTATATGAGAGCTGAGGAATTTCACCAACTTTTCGATCACATTTTTACATCACCATTCAATTTGTTGTTCCTAGTGTATAGATCATTTCTAGAAATTTTCATCCAATTTGGTTATCGTTAAGGTCTTCAAAACTACGATTTAGCATTATAAGCATGAACAGTTCAGCTTTGGCAGATTTGATCCGTCAATTGATGTAGTTAGTTCAAAGCCTTAATGATAACCAAATTGGATGAAATTTTGCATAAATGATCTACATATATGCATCTAAATATTGAACGGTGGAGATGTTGATATGTGAACAAAAAGTTGGGTTAAGAATCAATCCCTCATATATGTCAAAAAAAGATCCCTTAGTGGAAGGGCCCTGTATGTATGTATGTATGTTCCAAAATTGAGTCCAAAGGAACTTTTGGTATTATGATTGATGATTACAGCCTAGCATCTTGAATCTAGAGATAAGTTCACAAGAAGATCACTCCACATAATTCACAGTGATAAAAAATCTCTTTTCATATAATTATCTGTTTCACAAAATGTAAGTATAAATTTATGTTATAGTGATTATTCTCCTTTTCTCTTTTGTAAAATTTAGTGCATGTAAGCTGCACACAAGATTTTGTGTAACACAATTCCGATATACGATTTTCGCCCCCATCATGCCTATTTGAAGCTGGTTAAAATGGTAACCAGACTATTGTCCATAAAAGGAAAAAGAAAGGAAAAAAAGGAACCATATTCCGCTTTAAATATAGAATCAAGTCCTATTGTAAATTTACGCCTACAATGACAGTTCAAAATATAAAGGGTTTCACCTTTACATAAGCGAAACAAGATAAAATATGGCCTTTGGTGGTCCAGTTAAGTATGAGGTTATGGTCAAAGTTTGGATGTTCAAAATGATACCATCAGAACAAATGAAAAAAGTTCCAGCAAAAGCCATTAATTATTAGTATGTGACTGAACATCAAACACAACCAATGTCGTAAGACTAGTGAGTGACAGACATATATGCATAAAAACTGAAACCGCATAAATGGTAAGAGTTGAATTCGAATGATAACAAAACTGCAGTATCAAAGATATAGAATTACCTGGCTTCAAGAATATAGATAATCCAAAATCAATAGTTTTAAGAAGTGCATCCTCCTCCTGACTGACAAAGAGAAAATTCTCGGGCTTAAGGTCTCGATGCATGACTCCTAAGGAATGGCAAGCTTCTACAACTCCGACTATAGTCCTAGTGAGCTCAGCTGCCTTTCTTTCAGTATAATGGCCACGCTGGATAATCCTATCGAAGAGCTCACCGCCTTCACATAATTCCATAACTACATGAACTGCAACAGCATCCTCATAAGCACCCTTTATGGATATAACATTAGGGTGGCCTGCGAGATGATGCATTATCTGAATTTCCCTCCTGACATCCTCCACATCATCCTCAGTTATCAACTTCCTTTTTGCAATTGACTTGCATGCGTACTGTTTCCCTGTGGCCTTCTCGACGCAGAGAGTAGTTACTCCAAACTGCCCCTGGCCCAATCTCCTCCCCAGACTGTAGAACTCCTTTAGTTTGCCGGTCCTTGTTTGCAAGACGGAACCAGCACGAAGACCAGCACTAGGGACCCTCTTCATATGGGGAGGCTTGTTGGGTTGTTTTGGCTCAGTTGACTCAGCACTAGGGACCCTCTTCATCTGGGGAGGCTTGTTGGGTTGTTTTGGCTCAGTTGACTCAGGTTTTGGTATGGTGACCTGTTGGGGCGGCTTGTCTTGCACGGGAAGAGGCGACTCGGGCTCATTGACATTTGCATGAACAGAGTTGTCATCTGGCAAAGGGGTTCGCCACATTGCAGTGGACACTGATTGGAAGAAGCCATTCTTGGAAATGCTGGGCCCAACGCAAGTATTCCCCATGGAGTCTTCTTAAGATCTAATCTCTCCTTCGATCAACTCGGAAAGTCAAGTTGAGCACAGATTGGATCTAGAGAACATGAAACTCTGAAAGAAAAGGACAGCACCCAATCTGGAGGTGGTAAGTGAGATGCAAGAAACAAGACTGACCTTGGCTTTGCTTTGATCAAGCAAGAAGAAGAAAAAGGTCCACGACTGGCTATCCAAATTGAACAATTCAGCAGAGCAGAGCAAACAGACAAACTTAGATCAAGTAAACGCGTTGTCGACCCTACTTCAATCACGACGGCTTTTAGTTTCTTTTTTTCTTTTTCTTTATTTGGCTCGATACCTCACTGATATATGACTAATTACATAATTAGCTATATATTATTTAAAAAATGACGATTTGATATCTGATGTTTTGCTTAGATAATTTGATATTTTCGTTAATTTTTTTGTTAAATGTGAGGTAAAATAGACATTTAAGTATTATTTATAAAATTAGATATAAAAAAAATATTTGTTATGTTGTTAAATGACAATTATTTTTGGATCTTTATTATCGTCTACGTTTTTGACTTTCTGAGGATACATGCATGAATTAATGTTTTTGGTTAGATTGATAAAATATGACATAATTTTATTTTATGTTAAGAAACATGTATTTGTAATATGAACGCCTGAGTGTTTAGATTACTTACACCACTTAAATTTCTTAAATATAAAATTCAATCATGTTTCGAATAGAATATTAATTCATCTTTATATAGATAAATATTAGTTAAAATTTTAGATATATATTCAGACCTAATACACATGAAATCATACAACAAATATTTTTATGTTTATATTGATAAATAGTAATTAAATGTCAATTTTACTCTCATATTTAACGAAAAAGTTAACGGAAATCTCAAACTGTCTGACTGAGCAAAACATGATGTATCAAACCGTTTTCTTTTAAACATCATGTACCTAATTGTCCAAGTGATCATACATCAGGTACCATAGAAGATATTTACCTATTTTTTCGATTACACACATTCACCACACTGTAACATATAAAACTACCACCTCCGGAAACCTACTATCCACGATTCAACAACAGCATGTCCTATATTATTGTCTATATATAAACAAACAAGATTCTGTTAATTATAACTGCCCTGTTTACATGTATGGCCATCTCTGTTAATTTACATGTATGGCCATCTTTGTTTAAGAATTTATGAAGTTTCTGGTAATTTTTAATTATAATTTCAATAAATAAGTTTTTACTATTTCAGATTTACTTTTTACTCTTCATTAAATCTGGACCATTAGATCTTTCCCAGATTTAATCTGGACCGTCCAATCCTCTATAAATAGAGGGTGAGTTTTGACTCGGTCAAAACTCCCCACTAGGTCAACTCGAGCTCCGATCGAGCTCTCTCTGCTCTTTGGCGTCCTCCGTGATGAGCGGGATGACCGCCTAACAAATATACCATATTCCTCACTCAGATATATCAATGTAGTACAGATAAATAGGGGTTATCGTCCACGAAGAACTGGTGAAACTAAGTCTTAAAACACTAAATGAACACAAATGACACAAATCTGACAGACTCGACCACTGAACAGTAATCACACCACGAACCTAACCTAGACTAAACCAAAAATTATGAAATTTTGACACAATTAACTAGTCACAGTGGAGGACTACCACACAAAATTTGAGAGTAATCGGAGTTGATTTGATTACTGAAATAAATCGGACAATCTACTGTTATATGCAGAAAATAAATACTGAAAGTAACTATGCTTGTGAATGCAAGTTGTTTAAACTATGTGATGAATGAGTTAAGAGGAATGGAATCCACCACCTCCATTCCATCTTTCTAATGCATACTTAACCTAATGCACATATCCCATGAATAAAAGTTCCCAGGAAGAATTGATCGTTACAACCACATCCTATTACCTAATCCTTATGCCTATGCAAGTTTGTTATGGACCTCCCCTGCATCTATCCCTCTATGAACCTATAGTCATGGACCCCAAGGTTTACAAAGAAGAAAGCATTATGATCTAGAGAAGGTTTGAGAAGCTATAAGGGTTCACAGGTACGCTGTGGGCGTGTCCTGCTAGACCTAGGGTTTCAATTACCCGACGAAGTAATCTATCAGTATATCACTGTAGAGAATCCAGTGAAAGAAATTATCTTCAGTCGCCCGTATCTCATGACAATAGAATCCTAGCATGCATACTAAGTTGCACACCAAAGTAGGCATACAAGAAATCATCACTGAACCACATAGAGAAAGAAACCTCATTCAACATGAATATGCAAACTAGATTAAAGTATATGCATCAAAAAGACTTCATGTACGGGGCTTCAAGCAACCCCTTAACAAGATGTTTAGCTACTAAAATTCATAATGAAATAAACAAAACAAATCATAGAGTTTAGAGATTGGATGAAGAAGAGGGACTGCTCTCGGTTCGATGTCGAAGGACCGGTGCTCTGCCTGCTGCCGAAGCTGCTGGTGCTACCGAGGTTGCTGCAAGGTGCACTGCTGGGTGCCTGGCGTGCACTGCTAGGTGCACGGCTGGGTTTTTCTCTCTCGATCTCCATTTGTTTTCTCGCCAACTCCAACTCTGTCGAACTCTCCTTACCAAGCAAACCCTAGGGTCCTTTTATACTCCTATTTTTGTTCTCCCCTAGTCCCTCTTGGTCTCTCATTCATTCTATTTCGAATCCTTCTTGGTTTCTCCTTCCTTATGGCACTAGGAATCCTTTTTATTTCTTTCTTTTCTTTATTTCTCCACAAAATCTAATAAAACAATAGACATTAATTAAATCACTCAATTAATAGCAATAATCCAAGTGTAACAGTTCAATTAAACACGATAAATACGTATAAATATGAGACTATAAAAATACCTCACACTTAGCTTTTGCTAGTCCTCGAGTAAAACACTAAACTAAGACTCAACAAAACACTAACGACAAGACTCTAATGCCCTCAACATGTTGTCTCAGCAATCTCCTACAGTTGTAACACCAAGATTAATATGATTCCACATATCCATTCCACAAAGTTTCAGAAGTTAATTCCAATGCATGACACACATGTAACATGTAGGACAGAGACATAATCACGGTGAATAAAGAGCTTAGCATGCAATGAACAAGTCAAGATTCAACCTCACATAGATATATTCTCAGAAGTGTTTCACTCAAAATGTGTTTAAGGTATCACTCAATTCAATTTCTTGCCAAATGGACCAAACCATATGCTCTGCTCTTGTAACAAATCTCCCCAGATCAAAGGTTGTCATCTTGAGGATCAAAAAAGTCTTCATAGGTTGTAGTGGGGCTAGGCTCATAGGTTTAGAGAATAGAAAAGGATATGGAATTCAAACACAAATTCTAGAACCTAGTAGAGCACCAAATAAGAGACTTTCTCAAGTTTACAACCATGGAGCTTTCTCATCGTTAAATTCAAATGTGTCACCATTGTGACCAGATTTCATCTTGTTGGGCCCTCACGTCATTCTTTTCGTCAACAGTCAATCATGGGTATCAAGCTAGTCATCACAAAGAACTGATTTTTTTTTCTTTCTTCTTTCGTTTCATTTTTTTATTTATTCATTTTTTACAACACATTAGCTTGATACCTCACACTTATTTCTTGGTATCACCTTCACACACTTTCACCTTGGTATTCATATTCTGTCTCATGTATATCTTTACTAAGTCCTAGAACAAAGGTAAAGGTATACTACACTAAGTTTGAAGGTATTGCGGGTGATGACAAAAAGTTTAAACATATAGGCTCAAAGTGGTTAACTAAGGGGGTGCACAACTTGTGTACAAAAATATAGGACACAGGTTACATATGGCAATGATGATAAATTCTAAATGTCTTTATCCCTTCCTCAATCAGAACATGTATTGACTAAAAGCTTTGAAAAGTACAAGAGCAAGTTTTAGTTATATTTAGAGTCCATTAACTTAATCTGCGGCAAGCAATTGACACTCAACAATGAAAACATATATTTCACATAAAGACTCAAAATCTCACAGGTTAAATAAATCTCAACAATGTCCAAGTATGCTCATAATCTGTACCATGTTAACTTGTTTCTATATCCACTACACATTCGCATATGCATCATATATCAAAATTAACCAAAGAAACTCAAGTCACATAATCATCTCTTAGTCACAAAGTAAGAAGATATAAACACATCAGCGACTAGTTAAGGGCTTCTAAAACTCAAAACAAAAACAAAATACTCTTTTTGTATTACTTTTCTTGACACTATTTATTTTTGTATTTTGTTTTTCATTTAAGACGCTAAAACACACAAGAAAAACTCAAGAATTCGAAACCCAAACTAAATAGACGCTAAGTATATGATATAGCCTCACCCCACACTTGAAAGTTGCATTGTCCTCAATGTAATAATCTTGAATGAAATCATGCAATACATCAAACAAGTATGTCTACGAACACATATCACACACAAAACACACTAAGTGGAGAAAACAAAAAGTAAAGGAAAGGAGATAAGAAATCAAATCTGGTCGCCATACTTCTCTATCCACATGGGTTGCCTCCCAAGTAGCGCTAAGTTTAACGTTTTCAGCCAGACGACAGATTCAATCATTCCACAGTAGGAGGCACGTTCTTAAGGTCTGCATCCTCAAACACATGCTCCACAAACGACTCATAAAAGGGCTTGAGTCGATGTCCATTCACTTTAAAAGTCTTCCCTGTTTTTGAACTCATAATCTCTATAGCACCATGAGGGAAAACATTAGTAATAACATAAGGTCCGGTCCATCTACTTTTGAGCTTACCTGGAAACAAACGAAGACGACTACTGAAGAGTAAAACTTTCTGACCAACGACACTCTTTCCTTTTGATATTTCGGTCATGAAAAGATTTAGTCTTTTTCTTGTATATTCTACTGGACTCATATGCATTGTGTCGGATTTCATCCTACTCATTCAGCTGCAACTTCCTATGCAAGCTCGCTTCATCTATGTTTAAATTGAACCACTTGACAGCCCAATATGCCTTGTGCTCCAGTTCCACCGGAAGATGGCAAGCTTTTCCATACACTAGCCTATAGGGAGACATCCCAATAGGTGTTTTATATGTTGTCCTGTATGCCCACAATGCTTCATCAAGACGTTGACTCCAATCTTTTCGGGTTGGTCCAACAGTCTTTTCTAAGGTTTGGTTGATCTCCCGATTTGATACCTCCACTTGCCCGCTTGTCTGAGGATGATAAGGTGTTGCAACCTTATGACTTACACTGTATTGTCTAAGCAAACCATCAAAGGTCCTGTTACAGAAGTGAGATCCTCATTATTGATGATGCATCTAGTGTTCCAAACCTGTTGAATATTTCTTTAAGAAAACTGAGAAGAACCTTAGAATCATTAGTCCGGGTGGCTTTTGCTTCCACCTATTTAGAAACATAATCTACAGCAAGGAGAACATACAAATACCTTGGGAGTTCGGAAACGGTCCCATGAAATCAATACCCCACACATCAAATATTTCAACGGGTGTTGAGGCATTTGGTCTCTTGGACCGAGGTTACCTGTCATTTGACATCTAGCACAAGATTTATAGAAGACATGTGCATCATGAAATAGAGTTGGCCAATAAAACCCACTCTCAAGCACCTTGAGAGCTGTTTTCTTTCCTCCAAAATGTCCACCACCCGCATGTGAGTGACAAAAAACTAGAATAGAATGAAATTCAGATTTTGGTGCACACCTGTGAATTATGGCATCTGAACAATGTTTCCAGAGATATGGCTCGTCCCATATGAAGTACTTAGCATTTGTGACAAGCTTATCTTTCTGTGCTCTTGTAAAATCTGGTGGAATGCACATACCTTGTAATTAACTATGTCGGCGTACCATGGTGCCACATCTTGTGCAACAAGGAGCTGCTCATTTGGAAAGCTATCTCTGAGAGGGAGATTATCCTCTTCTACATTCGACCCATGGGTGAGTCTACTCAAGTGATCTGCCACCACATTTTCAGAACCCTTCTTGTCCCTGATTTCAACGTCAAACTCTTGAAGCATAAGCATCCATCTAATCAATCTTGGCTTAGCATCCTGTTTGGTCATCAGATATCTCAAAGCAGCATGGTCTGAAAATATGATAACTTCAATTCCTAACAAGTAAGATCTAAACTTCTCAAGAGCAAAAACCACTACTAAGAGCTCATTTTCGGTAGTTGAATAGTTCAACTGTGCATCATTCAAGGTCCTAGAGGCATAATGGATAACATGAGGAAGTCGCCCTCGACGTTGGCCAACTACAACACCAACAACATAATCTGAAGCATCATATATTAGCTCAAAAGGAAGATTCCAATATGGTGCTTGTATGATGGGAGCTGTAGTCAACAACTCCTTAAGCTTGTTGAACGCTTGTAAACATTCAGCTGTGAAGTCGAATGCTACGTCTTTTTGCAGCAATGCACATAACGGTCTCGCTATTTTGGAGAAATCTTTAATAAATCTGCGATAAAAACCTGTATGGCCAAAAAAAGATCTTACCTCCTTCACAATAGAAGGAGGTGGTAAAGTCCGCACAATATCAACTTTAGCTTTGTCTACTTCTATACCTCTGGCAGATATGACATGACCCAAAACTATACCTTGTTCCACCATAAAGTGACATTTCTCCCAGTTAAGCACAAGGTTAGTTTTCACACAACGTTCTAGAACCATGGTTAAATTATGGAGACACAAGTCAAAAGTATCACCAAAAACTGAAAAGTCATCCATAAATACCTCAATAATTTCTTCAATCATGTCTGAGAAGATACTCATCATGCATCTCTGGAATGTTGCAGGCACATTGCATAAACCAAAGGGTATCCTTCGATAAGCAAAAGTGTCATATGGGCACGTGAAGGTGGTCTTCTCCTGATCATCTTTGTGTATAGCTATTTGGTTGTACCTTGAATAACCATCCAAGAAGCAATAATAAGCATGTCCAGCCAAACGCTCTAACATTTAATCAATGAATGGAAGTGGAAAGTGATCCTTGCGTGTTGTTACATTGAGCTTGCGGTAGTCAATACACACTCTCCACCTCGTTTTCACACGTTGAGGCACCAATACATTCTCATCATTCCTTACCACTGTAATGCCTGAACATTTCGGAACTACCTGCACAGGGCTAACCCGCATCGCGGAGTTTAATCACCTCTTTCTTTACAACTTCCATCATGGAAGGTTTGAGTCGACGTTGACCTTCTCTTGTTGGTTTTGCTCCTTCCTCCAAATATATTATGTGAGTACACAAGGTGGGGCAGATTCCCTTGATGTCTGCTATTGTCCATCCAATTGCTTGCTTGTACTCCTTAAGAACACTCATCAACTTCTCTTCTTGTAACTTCAAGAGCTTTGAAGAAATTATGACCGGCAAAGTTTCGTCATCTCTAAGATAAACATACTTCAAATGCTTGGGTAGAGGTTTAACCTCTAATTTGGGCGTTGTCTGAATAGATGGAGAAGTGACATCAGTTAAAACCGGAAGACGAATGGGTTTGGATAGTTTACCTTTCATGCTTGGCAATGATTCGAACGCCACTTCCATTGCATAATACTCCTCATCTATCTCAAGGTCTTCTACTGAAGCAATCTCAAAAATCGGTTCAAAGTTGATGGTTTGAGGGTTGGGTTCTAAAACATCCTTTTTGCCTCCCATCTCTATGACTTTTCGCAAGGGATACTCCACCAATGAGTACTGAATAAATTCCTGCATAAAACTCTCAAAAGTGTCAATAGAATAACATGAGTGAGCATCATTATTATTTGGGTGTTTGAGGGCTTCATAAATGTTGAAATAAATCTTTTCTTCAGCCACTTCCATGCTCAATGATCCATTGTAACAATCGATCTTGGTACGTGCTGTCCTCAAAAATGGTCTTCCAAGAATCAATGGTATCTCTGATGGCATCGGTTCATGCTCCATCTCCAGGACAAAGAAATCTGCCGGAAATATTAAATCTCCCACCTCTACTAACACATCCTCAATAATACCTCTTGGGTAACAGTTAGATCGGTCAGCAAGTTTAATGATTACACTAGTAGGAAAAAGATCTTCCATTTTTAATCTGTCATAAACAGTATACGACATTAAGTTTATGGAAGCACCTAAATCAATTAAAGCACCAGCAAACTTGTGATCACCAATAGTACATGGAATCGTAAAACTTCCAGGGTCAGCTAATTTCGGTGGCAACTTGTGTTGAAGAACAGCAGACACCGTTTCTCCTAAAGCAACAGTCTCATTTCCCTGAAACTTTCTCTTTGAAGAGCATAAGTCTTTGAGGAATTTTGCATACTGGGGTATTTACTTGATAGCATCCAACAATGGAATGTTCACCCCAACCTTCTTGAAGACATCCAACATCTCCTTCTCTTTGTCATTCTTCACCTGCTTCTTCATCCTGTTAGGAAAAGACACATTAGTAGTAATCAAAGAAGATGGGTTAGAGAGTACCTGCCCTTCTTTAGAATCAATCAATTTTTCAGTCTCAGGTGCATTTTCGACGGGTCCAATTACATGTTGTTCAATCACAGGCTCTTCCCACTTCCTTTGTGGCTTTTGTTTTTCTGGCACTCCACCCAACACCTTCCCACTCTTCAAGGTTATGACAAGAGCTTCGTATTTTTCATTGGGATTGGGTTGAGTGTTGCTGGGAAGACCTCTTTGGTTGACTTGAGCAAGTGTTTGTTGAACTTGGCTCATTTGTCGCTCTAACAATTCAATTGCCTTCCCATGCTACTGATTAGAGGCATTTATCTCTTAGCGGAATGCACTGTTCTATTCATTCTCCTTTTTGTTGTCAAACATCATCTGTTGCATTAATGCTTCCAAAGTAGAATTTTCAGTGGATGTTTGAGCTGGAACTTGTTGCAGTTGTTGAGGGACACGCCTATGGCCGAATTGTTGGCCATCCCTAGTGGGTTGTCTCTGCTGAAAGCCAGGTGGGACAATCGAGGGGTTGAGTACATTGTTGCTTCTGTAGCTCAAGAATGGATTATCCTTATTCCCACCATATGTGTAGGGCTGCCTCTGGAAGTAATTCGCTTCCTCTTGATTAACTTCCTCATATGCTCTTAACTGAGGGCATTCGTTTGCTAAATGATCTGAAGCTGAGCATAGAGTGCACACAATCTGGGCTGCAGCAACTGTTGTCTTTTTACTCACCTTCAAAGCGCTAGCAATTAAAGCAATATCGTTCTCCATAGAACTCAACTTCTTTTCTATAGCTCCGTCAAGTGTGACAGCATTTAGAGATCTTCTACTTGCTCCCATGGATCTGTCTCTGGAATGAAACTGCCTTGAATTCTCAGCTTGATTCTCTACAATTTTCTTGGCTTCAGTTCCAGTCTTGTTCCACCAATTTCCTCCACAAGCTGAATCTAGTTTGGACCTGTTAAAAGAATCTAGTCCTTCATACAAGAACTCCATTTGAGTGTTCAAATCAAACTTATGATGAGGGCATTGTCGAAGTAAACTCTTGAATTGACTCCAGGCTTCATGTAATTCGTCTCCATCTTTTTGCCTGAAAGTACTTATCTGCTTCTTCAAATTCTTGGTGCGAGAGGCTGAGTAAAATTCTTTCATAAAAGTAGAACACATTAGATCCCATGTATCTATAGACAAAGGAGTTAAAGAGTTATACCACGTCTTTGCTTGCTCCTTGAGAGAAAAAGAAAAAGAATGAGTTTGACAATATCTTCATCCACATTTGTTGACTTCTGAATTCTGCACAATGCTGCAAACTCATTGAGATGGTCCTGAGGGTCTTCAGAAGGAGTGCCTCTGAAGTGTGGCAGATTCGAGATGAGAGATTGGGGAATAGCATAAGACCCCAAGTTCTCTGGTAGTACAATTGGCGAATCTGCTGCAACCGTGCCTAAGGTAAAGGATTCCCTAAGCCTTGTGTTGTTTGCCATTGGTGATGGTGGTTTTGATAGAATAAGTTGTTCTTCCTGCTCCTCACTTTCTGACTCTTTATCAGACTGTGTTTCAAGCTCAGTTTGTTCACTATGATCAATGTTCGTGTGCAACAATTGTTGTCTCTTCTGTTTCCTGATTTGTCTTGTCAGGATCTCAATTTCAGGATCAAGACGTAGCGGCTCAACACTTGTAGTGTGTCTAGTATGCATGCACAATGCTCCTGCACAAAGTAGAAACCGTAAGACTCAAAGAAAAATAAAAAGAAAACTAAACAAAACAAAACTGAAACAAAAGAAAACACAATTAAGACTTAGAATTAAGCAAGTTCCCCAGTAACGACGCCAATTTTTGATGAGCGGGATGACCGCCTAACAAATATACCCTATTCTCCACTCAGATATATCAATGTAATACAGATAAATAGGGGTTATCGTCCACGAAGAACTGGTGAAACTAAGTCTTAAAACACTAAATGAACACAAATGACACAAATCTGACAGACTCGACCATTGAACAATAATCACACCACGAACCTAACCTAGACTAAACCAAAAATTATAAAATTTTGAAACAATTAACTAGACACAGTGGTGGACTACCACACAAAATTTGAGGGTAATCGGAGTTGATTTAGTTATGAAATAAATTGGACAAGCTACTGCTATATGCAGAAAATAAATACTGAAAGTAACTATGCTTGTGAATGCAAGTTGTTTAAACTATGTGATGAATGAGTTAAGAGGAATGGAATCCACCACCTCCATTCCATCTTTCTAATGTATACTTAACCTAATGCACATATCCCATGAATGAAAGTTTCCAGGAAGAGTTGATCGTTACAACCACATCCTATTACCTAATCCTTATGCCTATGCAAGTTTGTCATGGACCTCCCCTGCATCTATCCCTCTATGAACCTATAGTCATAGGCCCCAAGGTTTACAAAGAAGAAAGCATTATGATCTAGAGAAGGTTTGAGAAGCTACAAGGGTTCACAGGTACACTATGAGCGTGTCCTGCTAGACCTAGGGTTTCAATTACCCGATGAAGTAATCTATCGGTGTATCACTGTAGAGAATCTAGTGGAAGAAATTATCTTCAGTCGCCCGTATCTCATGACAATAGAATCCTAGCATGCATACTAAGTTGCGCACCAAAGTAGACATACAAGAAATCATCACTGAACCACATAGAGAAAGAAACCTCATTCAATATGAATATGCAAACTAGATTAAAGTATATGCATCAAAAAGACTTCATGTACGGAGCTTCAAGCAACCCGTTAATAAGATGTTTAGCTACTGAAATTCATAATGAAATAAACAAAACAAATCATAGAGTTTAGAGATTGGATGAAGAAGAGGGACTGCTCTCGGTTCGGTGTTGAAGGACCGGTGCTCTGCTTGTTGCGTGCACTGCTGTGCACAGCTGCCTGCCGAGTGCACTGCTGCCTGCTGCCGAAGCTGCTAGTGCTGTCGAGGTTGCTGCAAGGTGCGCTGCTGGGTGCAAGGCTGGGTGCGCGCGAGGTGCTGCTGGGTTTTTCTCTCTCGATCTCCCTTTGTTTTCTCGCCAACTCCAACTCTGTCGAACTCTCCTTACTAAGCAAACCCAAGGGTCCTTTTATACTCCTATTTTTGTTCTCCCCTACTCCCTCCTTGTCTCTCCTTCCTTCTATTTCGAATCCCTCTTGGTTTCTCCTTCCTTATGGCACTAGGAATCCTTTTATTTCTTTCTTTTCTTTATTTCTCCACAAAACCTAATAAAACAATAGACATTAATTAAATCACTCAATTAATAGCAATAATCCAAGAGTAACAGTTTAATTAAACACGATAAATACGCATAAATATGCGACTATCACTCCGCTTGACGCCGGCGATTCTCGCCACCACTCGTCGGCTGACCTCTCCCGTTCTCTTCCTCTTCCCTTCCTCTTCCTTACCCAACCACCAAAACCACTATTTAGCCAAGATCGAGGGAGATCGGACGAGGAGGAGGAGAACCTGCGTTGGCCAGAATCCGGCGATTCAGGCGAACCGAAGGCTCATGACCGGTATATTCTTTCTCCCCTCTTCTTCTTCTTCTTCTTCTTCTTCTTCTTCTTCCTCTCCATGCCCTTAACCCCTGAAATTGAGCCTAATTCGAAACTCCCTTTTTCTGTGTTTTCTGGGGTTTTTCTTCTCCTCCCTCCGACGACCTTTTCTAGGAGTTCTAGCGAGCTCTGGTTAGTCCTGAACATTTGTGTGATGTTTGAAGGAACTTGGAGGTAGCTGTTGAGGTCTTCGATCGAGGCAGTGAGCTGCACATCCACTTGCAGCAAGTGGCAGTCTCTGGATCGAGCTCTAGAAATCACAACAGGTGGAGTCCGGCAAGATGAAGGCTGAGATGGCTACTGGATTCTTGGTTAGAGCAAATCGAAGGTGAGTTGATGTTTTGGAGTTTGTTGTGTTGTTGAATTTGTTATTGTTGGGATGATGATTTGATGTTGTTTTATGCATGTTTGTCGATAACTTAGAATCAGGAATTTACGGGGAAACTCTGGCGAATTTCAGTCAATTTGACCAGAATCCGGTAGAGATTCCAACAAGTTGCCGGAATCCGGTGACCGATCTGGTGAAACAGTGAATTTGGCTAAAAATGCCGAGGAGGTAGTATTAGACTCCTTTTCTTTAAAGTGTGTTGTTTCCGTTTAACCGAGTTTAGTAGTCGTAATCGGAAAATTACGTTTAAGAAAACTAACTAAAAATGGAAACGAACCACAATTGGGAGCTCTCCATTTTAGGAAATTTTCTATTTTTGGAAACCTACTAATTTAGGATACTTTCTATTTTGGGAAAGTTTACATTAAGGTTAAGTTTCCATTTTGGGAAAGTTCCATTTTTTGGAAAATGGATTAGTAGAGTTCTGAAGTTCGACGAAATTTGGTTAAATGTTGAATTGTTATCGAAAAATGATAACTGAAATTGTGAAAATGTCTAGTTGACCGTTTTAAGAAAAATTGGTGTTTCACGTAAATCGATAAATCGACTCAAGGTTAAAGAATTGGTTAATGTGATGTATTGGGTGTCCATAGTAATTCAACGAATTATTATGTGACACCCTAACGTCAAATTAAAATGGTAAAGGGAAGTTCAGAAGTTAAGTCGGACTTCCGGTAAATAAGTAAAGAGTCGTTAGTCGGAAAACCAAGTCAAAAAGGTTAAAGTGCCATAAAAAGGAATTGGTTGGTCAACTTAGTCAATGTGGTCATTCCTGGTCAAACTAGGAATGTTGAGGTCAACATGACTGTTATTGTTTCTTCGTTGTTAAGCTACTCTATTCTGTAGAGAATCATTAGACGAGATAGCTTACGCGGTAACCTCGAATTACCGAGGCGGTTCCTAGAAGCTTGGAGCTTACGTAAGGAACGCCTATTCCAGGTAGGGAAGCTAAACCCCCTTTGTTAGTGTTTTTGCCTGATATATGAAAGTGCATGATTTTGTATGCTCATGGTCGATGCCTCGGGAAAGTTTTCTTTATATTATTTGATAAATGATTTATGATTGGGCCAAGAAAACCCGACGCTAGACGTAAATAATTTTTATGTGATGACTCGGATCGAAAAGTAGTACCGTTGTCCTGATTTTCGGTGTTTGGCCTGAGAGTGATGAAACCTAGTATATCGTACTCCCACGGTGTCGATGACCGTGAACCTCTGGAGGGGGCAATGCCCTGTTATTTTATTTTCTCACTTACGCTTGTCTCGTACAGAGTTAAGTGAGCCGTAAGTGCGGTGTGTACTGCGAGTGATGTGTTGGACATTAGCTGTAAATGGACACTCTCGCTACTATTTGTCTTCGAACGCATAGGTAGTTGGCCCCGGTTTGCTGTATAGACAAACCCGGGATTCGGCCACCTAGATCCGTGAAGCCCTGCAAGCTGTATTATTCATTGAGCGCTCTGGCCCCTGTTTTAGCATACTGCACAGTTTTTCCCAAAAGATATAAAATAATGATTTTGTGTGCTAAGGATTTTCTAAATGGTTTTATTCAAAGCTCAATCTATACGTATATATATATATTGTTTATATATATATATATATTGTTTATAGGTGGAACCTAATATTTCACCTTTACCGGGTTACAATTCAAGGTGAAAGCCCAATTAAATGTGAGAAGCCACTCTGGGTCCTTTGTCTGGACCCAATTCGCCATAAAGCTAAGTAAAAGCAAGGGAAACTGCTCCCACATTGGAAAAGGACAAGGAATGCTGTCTTTAGCGCTACTATAAATACCAGAGCATGCCTCCCGGTAAGACGACGCGCAACTTCTTAACTATTCTTGAGTTTTCTGCTTAGCTGACAGTGTCTGACTTAAGCATCGGAGTGGCTTCCCTCGGGAAACCCGGGGACGCCTCTTTGACGTGTTTGTTCTTTACACAAGAAAACTCGGAGTACGAAGGAGTTCGCTATTTCTGGAACCGTGCAGCCCGCTAAAGGGACCGCGAGTTTACCCCAAAAACAATTGGTGCTCTCGTTGAGAGTCGAACTCAAGACCTCCCGTTTAATATTTTCAAGGGCGGTGGAAATGGCATAACAAGATCCAACTAGGTGGCTTAATTTCTCAGGGGATGATAACCCGGGGGCCTCCGAGACCCAGTTTGGCCAAACAGATTTGGCAGCAGCATTTGAGCTCTTGAAAAAGGATTTTCTCGCTCAGAAGGAGCAATCTACTCGAGAACATGCCGAGTTAATGACGGTAAGGGAGCAATTAGCAACTATCCAGGCCGAGCATGGGCTTCTTCAGGCAACCCTAACTCAAAGGGCGAGTGCCATTGGGACGTCAGCCAGACTCGCTGATGTCATTACCCCAGAAGGGAATCCTCCTGGTTATGGAAACCCGTGAACTTTTGACAGTGCATACATCCCAAGTAGGTACCGAGTTATCTACAAATGTCTAAATTTATTATGTTTTGATGTTATATATAAAAAGCCTTTCAGGCCCACATAAAACCCTACCGGGTTATGTTTATCAATCAGTTTGTTGAGTGAATGCAGGCGATCTCCATATGACGTGAAATATTGCAAGCCTTAACGGCCTTATTTCATTGTCAAACTCGGCAATCTCCGATAATCTCCGGTCTACATGACGTGAAATATTGCAAGCCTTTCACGGCCTTATTTCACTGTCAATCTCCGATAATCTCCGGAAATCTCCATGACTTGAAATATTGCAAGCCTTTCACGGCCTTATTTCAAGCCCTTGGAAGTCCTAACGGACCCTTAAAGCCCTAGCGGCTCTATTTTCACTTTATAATGTTAACATGCCAAACCAGCACTATATGTGAATTTTGTCAACACTTGCAGGTTATGCATCGGGTTGGAAGTCCTAACGGACCCGTAAAGCCCTAGCGGCCCTTGGAAGTCCTAACGGACCCGTAAAGCCCTAGCGGCCCGTGGAAGTCCTGACGGACCCATAAAGCCCTAGCGGCCCTATTTTCACTATAATTTTAACATGCCAAACCGGCACTATATGTGTGAATTTTGTCAACACTTGCAGATTATGGATCAAATTACCGTGTTATTTGACAGGAAGAATCATGCAAAGGAAAAGCTTGAATACTTTCATTCAAAAAAGTCAGTTACAAAGTGAAAAACCGCCACACATATAAACTAGTCTGAGGAAAGCTCCAGCTCATGACCCGCTACCCCGGCCAATGCTCGACCCGTCACGTCCTCCCCGGGGCCGTATGATGAACTGTCCTCCACAGGGTAGTGGCCGGTTTTGAGGACCCCCCACAATACCGCCACGGGAGGCACCTCTCCGGGCTGCTGAAGCAGGAACCGGGGGAATCCAAACCGGGTTTGTGTCCTCCGGGCAGCAATCACCGGGTCTTCCGCCACCTCATCCGCGGGATTCCCCACAATCTCCTCTTCTCCCTCCTGGAAAGCCGCTTTCGTGGTCAGGTCAATGTCGTACAGTTGACCATCCGTTGCTTGCGTCCGGATCCCGGCCCATACAGTTTTATCTTCAAACCCGTCGTATATCCCCGGGTTCTTCCGCTTGGTAAACTCCATCGGTAGAAGAGCAACATATAGAAAGTATACTCGTTACACAAGAGCATATGACAACAGAAAAGTTTAAGGGACACTGGACAAACCTGGGAGCTCCATCAACCGGCACCTGCTGTACACGTACAGCCTACAAAGCCGGTATGAACTCCGGTCATCTTGACCCCGGAATGCCCATAGCATCCTCCGGATCCTCTTTTCCATCACCGGCTCCAGAGTAATGTCAGGGACATCTGCAACAAACAACATAATTATAACCTGGGATAGAAAAAAAGAGAAGAATCCGGAGAGAAAAAAGAATATACTCATCAATTATTGGAAGTCAACCGGTACTTGGAGCGTGTATCCCGGGTCTTGAAAGTTTCTTATTAGGAAACTTTTCTCCCTCCAAGTCCTGCTCACTGAGGAAAGTACTAAGCTCGTCCCTCTCCAGACTGTTGCTGCAAGCGAGACAATCCCCTGCGAGAAAGCTTCCTGTTCGCCACAGCTTATAGTGACTGATGCTCGCGCGAAGGATCTTCCAAAGTCGCGCGAAGGATCTTCCTCCCACGAGCGAAATATCTCCCGCGACTGAAACTGCCCCCGCGAGCGACAGTCGCGCGAAAAAACCACAAACAGAGGGGTGGAGAAGGATCTTCCTCCCGCAAGCGAAAGTCCTGCTCACTGAGGATAGCAGGTCCTCGACGATCTTCTTAAAAGCCGCTTTGGATTCCCGCTGAAACCCGCCTTCCGGGAGTACTCGGCCCGGTACATGGCATGAAACTCGTGGTATGTTGGCATTTTCTGCTTCAATCCCTTGTACATGACGCACAACCCGAGAAGCTACAACCCGGAGACGTCGTTTTAAATACTAAAGGTGGAAAAGATCTGCGGGTTACGCTTGCGTACGGACTTGGGGGACTGGATACCCGGGTTTGGTTGCTAACTTTGTAACCCGGTAAAGAAAAGATTTCAAGTCCCCACCCAAGTGTACCCCTTGACTGAGGACTTGGGAGACTTGTTTATAGGTGGAACCTAATATTTCACCTTTACCGGGTTACAATTCAAGGTGAAAGCCCAATTAAATGTGAGAAGCCACTCTGGGTCCTTTGTCTGGACCCAATTCGCCATAAAGCTAAGTAAAAGCAAGGGAAACTGCTCCCACATTGGAAAAGGACAAGGAATGCTGTCTTTAGCGCTACTATAAATACCAGCGCATGCCTCCCGGTAAGACGACGCGCAACTTCTTAACTATTCTTGAGTTTTCTGCTTAGCTGACAGTGTCTGACTTAAGCATCGGAGTGGCTTCCCTCGGTAAACCCGGGGACGCCTCTTTGACGTGTTTGTTCTTTACACAGGAAAACTCGGAGTACAAAGGAGTTCGCTATTTCTGGAACCGTGCAGCCCGCTAAAGGGACCGCGAGTTTACCCGGAAATATATATATATATATATATATATATATATATATATATATATATATATATATATATGGTTTTCAAACCTATCATTGGTGGACCTATATGTGAGCACGAGAGGACGACGCTCACCAGAGTATTTGACATAAACAGTAAATGTGTCTTCCTGATTTATAAACCTTGTTGTATGTTTTATTGTTATCTCTAAAGTTTTTAATTGACCCCTTTAATTTGGCCACCTTCCGCGAAATTAGAAAAACTCTGATGATTGTTTTAATAAACTATTATGATGTCACTCGAGTTTAAAGTTTAATTTTATTTTACTTACTAAAAAGCCTATGACTTTAGGTTAATAAGTTGCCGGCACGTCATTCGGATGTGTTGATTTCTTATTGGCTTAAATTCTTGACCACTGTAGTTTCCCCTCCCGGACCGTTACACAAATTAACCAATTTTGGCTTAAATTCTTGACCACTGTAGTTTCCCCTCCCGGACCGTTACACAAATTAACCAATTTTATTTCAAAAAACCAATTATACCATTTATTAAATTATAATGACATGTAAACTGACACCGTTACTAACATGTATATAAATTAGGTTAAACTTTATATTTGATGTATCAAAGTTTATGTTTTGAAACTATTAAAATTCCTAGTTATGCATACTTCGTATACTAATCAAATTATTTTCTCTTTACATAAATCTGTTCCCGTAAAAGAACAATTAAAAAAAACAAGCTGAAAGATGATTCAACCTTGCTCGTCGAAGGAGAACAAAATCTCTGCAGACAAGTAAAATTTGTATAACATTAAAACTTAGCTACACGCAAACTTAACTAGACAAAGATAGATATTGTGAAAGACTATATCATGCTTACACAACATCTCATCCAGCTCTACTGACCAGAAAGGAGAGAGCACTGAGGATTGCACTACAATTGTTCTTCCCAACATTTACTTCTGAAAAACGCTCTTCATAAAGCCTTGCAAAGAGGTCCCCATCCCAGCACCAACGGCTTCTGCCAAGTATGTTGCCTCTTGAATGGTCTTCTTCAAGTCGAATGAATCTTTCACCCGATCATTCAAGAATGCCCACGTATCACAAAAATCTGGGGAATTATCAGTAAGCATATAAATCTCAGTAGTGGAGTATATTCCTCCAAGGACAGTCCGTTTCACATACCGGTCAAAATCAGAGGTGACGTCACCAGCACCATGCCATATCTCATCAACAAGCACTGCCCTCTGCTTAAAACTTGTGGGAACATTCATTGGTTGTGCCTGGATACTAACGGCTTGTGGCCAATTTGATATGTAGGGGGCCTGCAATTCCAACCGAACTCTGACAAGCTTGGAGATAATCTCACTGGGTATCAAACTTGTCAGCTCCTCTGTACTGGACTCAATTGTATCACTGAGCCTCTGCAGGCAGTCATCCATGAAAAACTCAACAAGGGCAGCCTCTTTCCTTGGGAAAGATCCCACAATTGACGGGGACACACCAACATCCCTTGCACCAGCAATCAAAGCTGCTTCACTCCATCCCAACCTTACGACATGAGGAAGTGAGGCTTGGAGCACATGAGCTTGCTCATCTTGGTATTCTACTCTTGGTCTCTGTGTGTGATCGGCAGTTGATGGCTTAGAATGTGTATTAGGGTTTTGACTGAAAAAGGGTTCAGAGTCGACAGTGGGGGAGAAGCGAGGGCGGCTCATGAGGGAATGAAGAGGGCAAAGCCGAATAATACGGTTTCTGCTACTGTTACTACTCAAGGGTGCACCAAGGGAATGGAGAAGCCGCTTCGCTGCTGAACTGTACATTTCGGCTCTGATTTGCCAGTGTGTGCCTAAAGAGCAAAGAGAGGGTTTAGCAACGCATGATAACGGTGGATTGCTAGCTGACAGATAACCAAAATAGGTTAATGGTATATATCGTCTTCTCATGTGTAAATGTAACCGTCTCATCAGCGACCATTTCACTTAAAAGAGAAGGTTTTGTCATAGTATGTGTATCAAAGCATTGTTACACCACAAAAAAATTGAAGTCAGAAAGAATGCCGCAATACCCTCATGTCTAAATGACAAAATTTCTGTACACGTTTAGTTGTGATTTGGGTTTTTTCCAATTTTATCGGATGTCCCCGAGGGGACTGTGATTTGGGTTTTTTGGTGTATGATTACATAGGCCTTTACTGCCCTAATTTGGTATTAAGCTCGGATTCGATAGTTGTCTGATAAATCAAGTTGCATAGAACAGCTTAAAAGCTTGAGAGAGATAAAACCAGAAACCCAAAAACAAGAGTAATCGACCCAGCCTATTAAATTAGAGAAGAATAGCAGAGAATCGGAAAAGAGAAGACAAACCTGAGCTCACTTTGGTTATTGCAATCGAAGCAGAGATCCAATTTCCCTCCTTACTAGCGGCTGCGTTGCGCTCAACGTGTCTATCTAATTCTCAGATCGGGTCGGGTCGGGTCGGGTCATGTCCATTGAAATTCGGCCTACTTTTTTATTCAGTTGTAATGTGCTTGAGAGCCGCGGAAAAGCGCAGGAATGGAGAGGAGGAAGTGGGACCCATCTCCCCAAGACCTGACCTTTCTGACAAGCTTTCTACTTTCCAGTTTCCGATCATCAAAAACTCTGTGGTCTTTGAATTGTGTGTTTAGAAGAATTTTTTTCACTGTCAATGGTAGAATTGTGCGTGTGGAAGACAGCATGTTACTTCAGTATGCTCTTGTACACCAGGTTCTTGCAATTCCCCTAAACACTTCCTTGCAAATTTCTTACTTGGATTTTCCCAATTTCAATTTCAATGTCTCGCATCATGGTGACTATGTGGCTATAGCATCTGAACCTTTATCCCTTGTGGGGGTTGACATTGTCTCCGTAGTCATTCCTCAGGCTGAGACAGTTCCACAATTCCTTCAGTTTCTTCTCCTACTTTTCAAGTTTTGAATGGAACAACCCATGATATGCTGATCGAGTTTTACAGGTACCCTAGTTCTTCTTCTATTAGTTGAACCATCTTAAATTGCCCAGTTTGGTTTATTCCTCTCCTGACATCCTGTGGACATTCATACCGCATTATTTTGGGGTTTATCTTCATCTTTATAGGGTAGGAGACAAAAGAAAGACAATAGACAATTCCTTCATTTACTAATATTTCAGTGTGACCCTTCAAATAGTTTTCTAGTTCTTAGCACCAACAGCGTCTGAACTTTAGGAATGTAGTACATGAACTTACAAAGTGATCAATATGGTACCCAGACTATTCTTTTAATATATATCATACCTGTTAGAGACAAACTAATTTTTTTTAATATAAAAACACAGTACTCACACTCACACTCTTATTTCGCACTATACTAGACACTGTTTAACATTAGTTCTCTGACTTTCTGACTTCGAGAGAAAGGTTGAGAGTGTTTTCAACTTCTATTCCAAGTTTTCCGATGTCTTCTTTCGGAAGCTTGAGGCTCCTTATATAGCGCACGGACTCCGAACCGAAATTAAACACAACTAAAAGAAAGTGGGAGACATGTGGAATCAAACTTTATTTTAGCAAAAGTAAAGTTATTTGTTTTCATACGTCGGCAGCAAAAAGAAAAACACACTAGCTTTAACAAAAGAAAAGCCTTTTATGGTGATGCGTCGGCTACCGCTCAATTCTCCATCATGTGAAGGCACTAACTTTAACAAAAGAAAAGTCGTTTGTCGTGATGCGTCAGTCGCCGCTCATTTCTCCATCATGTTTACTGTATTGTTAAGGAAATGACCCTCTTGTTCCATTTCTGATGTTTTTCCATCTTTTTCTTCACTGTCCAAGTCCAAATCATAACGAAATGGATAAAGAATTCTATATCATTTTTCCTTCTCTACTTTTTCAAGCCACTCTGTAGTAGCTAGAGTACAGTCATCTTCATTTCTCATGATGGCTGAGAAAAAATCACAATTCACTAGTGGCAGATGATTATGGCAAGAAACTATTATTTTTTCTCCACTTGCCAGACGACATGAATCATAATCCATTCGAACCATGTTTTTAATTCAAATGATTGTCATGACTTTCATCCATGGAATACTTTGATTTGGACTGCCATTTGCGCTCGTCCTGTTTTATCCTTTAATCAGACCTTGAATTATCACCCGTCTAGCCTAATGTTCTTGATAGCTTGAACTATCAATTCTGGGAATCCCTCCAAGTCTTCATTAGATTTTGTCCAAAGATTATGAACAAAATCATTATTCATTAGCCAAAGTTTTTATTTTTGAGGGTGTTCAGCTTGGACAATAACCAGATAACTCCCATAATATGGGTCAGAAACAACAGACAAAGTTAGTGGAAGCATCTTTCCTTTTTCCAGATACTCATGGAATTTGAACCATTTGGACTGTTTCATTGTGGTCATAGGAATTTTAGCACTTTCTGGATATTCTAGGTATACTACCTTAAACTTTTCCTTCTCTTTTGTATGGATTCCATGCAATTCTTCATTTTATTCATGGAATGCATAAAGAATATTGTCTATGATAATCTTTTGCTTGAACGCCAACAACTTTTTCGTCTAGAAATCTGGTTCTTTAAAAATCTTTAAAGACTGACCATGAATAGTTTTCGTCCCTATAACCACATACGATCCGTTTCTTCTAAAAGGGGCTATTCTACTTTTTGGCAAAGCAGTAGCCATTAACAGACTTGATATGCCTTTACTGTTTGCCGTTTGAGATGGGCTAGCCGGTCTTTTACCCGGAGATCGATCAGTTGAGGTTGTATCTTTGGGATACAACAAATACTCTTGAGCTTCATTTTGCAAGGAGAATTCTGAGCTTTTATCCCAATCACCTGGTTTTATCCTGTCATAACTTGCTGCTTGACTTGTTTCAGCTGCTCCATAAGATACGATGAATTGATAACCTGGTCCATTATGGAGATGACCTACAGTCTTATTACCGCTCTTGTATCTTTCCCAAATATTATTCTCTCTTGATTCTGGTTTTCTGTTTCTTGGGTTGCGTCCTTCATCCCTGTTATCTCTTTAAAACATTGACATTTCTCTTGTCCTCGTCTAGTAGGAAATTCTTGTTTCATGTAACCATTTCAACATCATATTCATATTGAGATAAAACCATTTGTCATCTCAGCACTCTTCCCCTATCTACAACATCAGTTAATTTGTAGTTTTTAAAGTTTTTTACTCTTTTATTATCAGTTCTAACTACAAATTTGTTTCCTAAAAATGCCTTAGCCAGCTTTATACTCTTAATAAGAGTAATAACTTATTTGTCTCCAGTAGAATAGTTTAACTATGCTGCATTAAACTTTCCCGAGAGAAATTTACAAATCTTTTCATGATTTGTATCTGGAGCAATAGCCAAGACAACTCCTGCACAGTAATAATCATTTGCATCAGTCTGCAAAATAATTGAATCTCCTTCTTCATGTAACTGTGAAGGAGGCAGGTTCTTGGTTAGTTCTTTGATCTTTCTGACAGTATTATGACAATTTCTTTTTGGGGCTTTTTTTTTTGAGAGAGTAGAGCAGTAAGACCACTAACTTGAGGAATAAAATCTCTCGCAAAGTTGACAACTCTCAAAAACCTCTACAAGGATTTTGCATCAGGAATGTGATCTGAGAACTGACTGATTTTTTTGACAAAATGATCTTGGAGACGAATCTCTCCATCTTTAATATGAATGCCTAAGAAATCGATTTCTCCTTTTATGAGGTGAATCTTCTTTTGTCCAAGGATGATTTCCTTCTAGACAATCAACCTGCATACTTGTTCAAGATGCTTCAGATATTCGCTCATAGTTTGCGAGAAGACAAGAATGTCATCTATATAAATTATAAAAAAATATGGGTAAGATTTGAAAATATTATCTATTTTTCTTTAGAAAACAGACGGGGCCTGTTTGAGGCCAAATGACATAACCAGCCATTCATAGTGTCATTGAAGTGTTCCAATTGTTGTGAAAGCAATGAAGTCAGAACGCATCTTGACTTGCCAGAATCCTGATTTTGCATAAAATTTAGAGAAGATTTGAGTCGATTGATAAACACTCTTACTTGGGCTATCTGGTAACCGTCTTCGACCGTCTTTTTGTTTACATCTTTGTAGTCAATTACCATTCTAGCATTTTCTCTTACTTGCACTACATAATTTCTTACTAAGAAGGCTAGAGCATAATGAGGACTATTGAAAGGTCCGATCAACATCTTTTCAAGCAACTCTTGAATTTGACTTTTCATCTCTTTTCTGTCATCTTCCCTGTAATGAGGGATTGCTTTAACATGGTAAATAGTAGTTGCATCATACATTTTGAGCTGACAATATACTTGATCTCTTTCCCAATACAACTGAGGATCTTCACTGATTAATGGTTTCAGCATGTTTTCTGCAATACTTGACATTCTATTCTACTTGATCTTGTTAGCATACACCTTTAGGTTATGCTCTCTAATAATTTCTTCTTCTCCGTCTGAGTTTTCTTGCTCTAATGAATCTGAATCAAACTAATCTAAAGGGGATTCATACTCTTCTTCTGACTTAGAGTCTTCTGAATTCAACCCTTCATTTATTAATATTTCATTGTGACCCTTCAAATGGTCTTTTACCAGCAAAACTGGTTCTAAAACTGGCATATTGTCGCATTCCGGGGCTATTTCCCGCATATTGGATCGAAAAGTAGTACCGTTTCCTGATCGACTATGCACAAACAAACATCATATAACTTTTATATCGTAGAGCACTACACAAATTTAAAAATCCTATTAACCCGGAAGTTACGTCTCACCCTAGCGGGCGGCTCACCCTAGCGGGCAGCTCACCCTACCTGTTACGACGAAGCCGAAATCCTTGTGCTCCACGTCTCAATCCTTAAGCTCTGAGTGCAAACGAAATGCTTAATTCGTCAAAAGACAAGTCAACGACTAAACAAGTCGAAAGCAGAAACGTAACGGCCAATCTCTGGCCAACTACCCACTTTCCTAGTTTGACCAGGAAAGATTAAAGGTTGACTTTAGGGTTGACCAAGTCATTCCTGAACTGGGCGAGAATCAGGATTAGTACTTATTCGGTACTTACGTCTTTCGGTCACATTTTTTTTTTAAAACCTTTATACCATTTATCCGTAGAGGTAAAAAACGTAAAAATTGGTCTTCTACGGTAAAAGTCAAAAGTCAACTATGAATAGTAAAAGTCAACGGGCAACCATGACTAGTAAAAGTTAACCGATGAATAGTAAAAGTTAAAGGTTAACTAGTGAATAGTAAAAGTCACCCAAGTAAAACTATGAATAGTAAACTAAACCGATAAATAGTAAAAGTCAACCTGTCAAACTGTAAATAGTAAAAGTCAACCGGTCAAACTGTAAATAGTAAAAGTCAACCGGTCAAAATGTAAATATTAAAAGTCAACCGGTAAATAGTAACTCAGGTAAAACTGTAAAACCGTAAAAAGTTAAACAGTAAAAATGTAGTTTGTAATATTGAAAACTGACAGGGGTATTTTGGTCAATTCACCTCATGATAAAACTGTAAAAAAAGTAAATCTACCGCGGTAAAATCCAAGGTTTTTACCCATCTATTTCTCCGATCGCTGGTTTGCCAGAAAACCAGGTTTTTCCAGCCAAACCAGCTTCCAAGATTTGCAATTCAACCTTATACAACATCCAAGCAGTCTAACAAGCCAAAAATCGAGAGAAAATGTTGAGATTTTAACCTCGAAGTCGAATCTCTGATTTTCTGGCAGATCTCCTCCGACGGAGCTCCGCTCGCCTCCTCCTCTCTTCTAGCAGCTCCTAGAAGCTTTCTAGAAGCTCCTTGCTACTCCTTTTGGCTGGTTTCACGTCGAGGAAGAGAATGCATTCGCTGGGCTTTCTCTCCCCTCTGGCTGGAGGCGGTTGCGGCGGCGCTGGCTCGGCTGGAGGTCAGGGTGTGGTCACCGAAACTTGGCGAGCTCGATGGTGGCGGCGGTGAGGCAACACGCACACCAACGAGGCTCGCCTAGGCGGTCTTCGTCGAGGAGAGAGATAGAGAGAGCGAGTCTGCTTGAAGAGGAAAGAAGGAGAAGAGAGAAAAATGAAAGAAAGGAAAAGGAAAGAAGAAAAAGGGATGGAGGAGAGAAAGAGAAAGAAGATAAGGAAGAGAGAGAAGGTTTTCATAAAACCTTTTAACGGTCACGATTCGTCGAACGAATCGAAAGACCACGATCTCCTCTGACTTTAAAAATAACGAAAAACCCAAAAACATTTTTCGTAAATCACACATTTGAAAATAAATGGTCAAATCACGTCCGTAAGACGGGACAAATACGTAGCGTGTCAGAAAAACATTCCGTAAATACACATACGCAAGTGGCGACGTTAGCTCTAATATTCAAATATTAGAGTGCATTCTCGACATACCGAAAAGAAATCAAAAATAAACCCTAGATGTGTCAGAAAATAAATAAAATAAGTCGGGGTCTCACACTCTACTCCATTTAAAGAAATTTCGTCCGTGAAATAAGACAAGACGTCAATCGAGGTGCGGGTAAGTCTTCCGCATAACTATCTCAAGTTCTCGAGTAGCTTTTCTTCACTATGATGATCCCATTACACTTTCACAATTGGAACCTCACATCATGATATAAGATGTTGTACAAACTCTCCTCGTAAGAAACATCACTGCGCAGCTGCACATCTATCCAAACAATGATCTATGGGGCTCCCGATGGGCTTCCCGTAACCGTGACGTGTGACACGTCATATATATGTTGCAACCATGGCAGCAAGTGAATCTGGTAAGCAATATACCAAACTCTCTGGGCTATCAAGAAGGCCCAACTCTTCCTGCAATGACTTTCAAAGCTTGCAAGTGACACGTGGGTCACGATCCGAGATGATCGATGCTCTCTAGTATCCCATGCAGTCCGATCACTTCACTAATGTACAAATCGGTAAAGTACCAAGTCAGTTCATCTTGATAGGAAGAAAATGATCAAATTTTGTCAATCCACTGGTGCATCCACACGATGTCTCCTGAAGGGATGCTCAACATGATGCCTCTAGTGGCTAACCGTGACATTTATTGTGTAATGCTCTAACTATAGCGGTAGAGAAATCTACGCGCCTCAACTCTTACTTGTAAAGTCAAGAACATAAACAGCTCAGTGGTGTTAGCTAGCAAGAACTGTAACCCCATAACATGTAATCTCTAAACAGAGACTAACTCTCAAATAATCATGGTTGGCCACATCAAACTTAAGGGGTTACCAAAATAACTATGCACATGAATTATGCCATTTACAGACTATACTCAGCCTCTCTTAAATCACCGGAATTTCTTTTAAAGCTTCCTGTACACATCAGGACAAACGATCCATGTAGGAATCAAACACAGTTGCTCAAACATCGCAACACACTGTGCCAAGCCAAACCCTGCTTGGACTTTTCCTCCACAAACGAATGTGAAACAAGTGTCAATGCCGGACGCTAAAATCTCCAACAGTCCACGTGTTGGGACTATCACATCCTCGTACAGTCAGGGAAACACATCCGACGTACAACATCTCGAATCTTCGAGTAATTAGGTCATCGAAAGAGACAATCGCAGACTGGTCCACTTACAGTCTGAACTCATGGCCCACCAAATCAAACATGTTAAGGGCATGCTCGAAAATCTGGATAATAGCATGACGAACTCGAACTGTCAAAACAATAATCGAGGTTTATCGTCTCGGTGTACTCCTCAGGTACTCATAGCTAAAGATAATAAGGGTATGAGTCAATCTTCAAGAAGAATCACTCCCGCAACGAGATCCACAAGTCTAACTCGTCGCCAAGCCGAATCGGCAAAAACTCTTATGATCATAAGATTGAATCAAAACGATATGGAATCGTTAGGATGAAATCACACGTCGTCACTGAAACTGGAGTCAAGAAAAGCTTCATGCTCCTGCAAGTTGGGTCCACATCGGTAGGACATATAAGGGTCAACGCTCCTAAAGGTGGATGCATGGTTCATGAAGAATACGCTCACACTCGCGTCGAAACAGCTAGGATGTCGATGGCAAGGTAGCCTCAAGGTGCTTAAAAAGATAACACGTTGCCTCATCCACTACGTCAACTTTCATAGCACAGCATTACATGATCCACTGCTCTGATGGAAAAGCTCGACGTACTCGCTACGTTGAGTCCTAAAGACGTAGGTCTTCAATACTGCTACTCAATCATATCTAGAAGTCTTCTGTCGAATATCTGTTGTCGTTTTTCGCGTCTCTAACCTCAAATTCGTGACGAAATTTGTAAGTAAACTTTCTCTTACTAGTACTCGAACTTGATTGAACTGTGAGTCGCTAACATCTTATAGTGTCGCTTTACCTAGTTATGCTTGCCTCCACTGTCTTCAACTCATCGATGAACATGTGGCAAAGTAAGTCCTCCACGCGCTCATGGCATGTCACTTCGGTCTTCTCGAAAGCTAAAATGTCGTGTCATCAAATCGTCCCATCGCTAAAGATACACGATCGAGTAAGAACTTCTGGTCTTCCGCATAAGAGGAAGTCGCGCAAGACTTTGGTAGTAGATACCACACCTCTTCTTTCATTCCTGGTTATAACAACTGAATGAACTGGTCACAAGAAATTTCTAGACTACTCAAAGAAAGTTCAAAGAGCTGCAATAGTCAAGAACGTGATACCAAAGGGTTGCTGACACAAATAGTGATACAAGGGTGATTTGACACCTGAAACAAGAATCAAACACGAGTGAGGATCCCAAGTTAAGAAAACACTACAATGCGTGAATGACGCTCGTAAGGATCGAACAAATTCACTCAAACCTCATTATAAGACAAACAGTCCAAAGGACTCGAACAATCAAAGTCAAGTCTGATTTAGGAAGGGAGAGCAAAACAACAAATACTCTCTTGCCAGTAGCAAACTTTAAAACAACCTTAGTCCAAATAAAATAGGTTACAATAACCTGACGGTCAATGTAAAAGGAGAGTTCCAAATCTAGAAAGGAACACAAGGGCACAAAAATCTCCCAAATGATGACACGTCCGAAAGTGGTGATGGTAACAAATAAGATCTCCAAATACAAGGATAGATCACAAGATGAAACAAGGATCAAACAAAAGTCCATGTTATAAAACTAGGAGGTTAAGTTGTGGAAATGGTGGTACAAACTCGGAGTAATCCACTTCGGTTTCTAAGGAAAACTTGATAACTGCTTCCGAACACTACGACATACGTACCACGTAACTCGAGGTGGCACAACCAATGGAGTCAACAATTCCCATTTAGTGGGTTCCATCACTTCCTTAAAGCTCCTTAATGCATCACGAAGTCATCACATAAATGTGTCGAAGATACTATTCACATGAAGATGGTAGGGCATCTTCATAATTTATGTAGTTTTCTCCAATCGAACGCTCTTAGTTTATCGTCTCGATTCAGCCTGTACTGGATTGGTGCAGTGATTCTCACGACGTATCCATAAATAAGCATGTCGTTGGTGAGCGGGATGACCGCCTAACAAATATACCCTATTCCCCACTCAGATATATCAATGTAGTACAGATAAATATGGGTTATCGTCCACAAGGAACTGGTGAAACTAAGTCTTAAAACACTAAATGAACACTAATGACACAAAACTGACAGACTTGACCACTGAACAATAATCACACAACGAACCTAAACTAGACTAAACCAAAAGCTATGAAATTTTGATACAATTAACTAGACACAGTGGTGGAGTACCACACAAAATTTGAGGGTAATCAGAGTTGATTTGGTTACCGAAATAAATCGGATAAGCTACTGCTGTATGCAGAAAATAAATACCGAAAGTAACTATGCTTATGAATGCAAGTTGTTTAAACTATGTTGTTTAAACTATGTGATGAATGAGTTAAGAGGAATGCAATCCACCACCGCCATTCCATCTCTCTAATGCATACTTAACCTAATGCACATATCCCATGAATGAAAGTTCCCAGGAAGAGTTGATCGTTACAACCACATCATATTACCTAATCCTTATGCCTATGCAAGTTTGTCATGGACCTCCCATGCATCTATCCCTCTATGAACCTATAGTCATGGACCCCAAGGTTTACAAAGAAGAAAGCATTATGATCTAGAGAAGGTTTGAGAAGCTACAAGGGTTCACAGGTACACTATGGGTGTGTCCTACTAGACCTAGGGTTTCAATCACCCGACGAACTAATCTATCGGTGTATCACTGTAGAGAATCAAATGGAAGAAATTATATTTAGTTGCTCGTATCTCATGACAATAGAGTCCTAGCATGCATACTAAGTTGCGCACCAAAGTAGACATACAAGAAATCATCACTGAACCACATAGAGAAAGAAACCTCATTCAAGATGAATATGTAAACTAGATTAAAGTATATGCATCAAAAAGACTTCATGTACGGGGCTTCAAGCAACCCCTTAACAAGATATTTAGCTACTGAAATTCATAATGAAATAAACAAAATAAATCATAGAGTTGATGGATAGAGATTGGATGAAGAAGAGGGACTGCTCTCGGTTCGATGTCGAAGGACCGGTGCACTGCTGCCTGCCGGGGCGCCTGCTGTGTGTACTGCTGCTACGAGGTGCACAGCGAGGTGCCTGTGCGCTGCCGAAGTGCTTGCGAGGTGCACGTCTGGGTGCACGTGAGGTGCACGTCTGGGTGTACGCGAGGTGCACGGCTAGGTTTTTCTCTCTCGATCTCCCTTTGTTTTCTCGCCAACTCTCTGTCTCCTTTTCTGTCGAACTCTCCCCCCTCTTGGTGGCTGCCTTAGAGTCCTTTTATAGTCTCTCTTCCTCTCTTTCTTCTATTTGCATTAGGACACTTTTATTCTGAATCCCTCTTGGTCTCTCCTTCCTTATGGCACTAGGAATCCTTTTTATTTCTTTCTTTTCTTTATTTCTCCACAAAACCTAATAAAACAATAAACATTAATTAAATCACTCAATTAATAGCAATAATCCAAGTGTAACAGTTCAATTAAACACGATAAATACGCATAAATATGCGACTATCAGTCGTCTTACCCAAGAGTGAAGAACTCGACATCTCGTTTCTCACGAAAAGAGTCTTCTTTTCGCTCCAAGGTTACGTCGCTCATTACTAGTCTCACTACTAGTCACGAGGTAACCGAGTAATCAAATGATCTCTACCTCAGAATCTCCAATAAACACCCAACTCTCCTCACAGTCACTTGCTCCTCAAGTGTAGGAGGCGGTGCACTCCCAAGGTACGAAATGCTCACAATCATTTCAATGACTTTATGGCATGGCAACATCCTGAATGAATACTGGGAAACAAAGGGATACCCCATACCGAAATAAATGTTCGGCTCAAATAAAGTGAACAAAATCTGAGGATCTCAAAGAGGTACGGACTCCAAATAAGAATGGCTCAACCTCCGATGATATAAATAAAGGAATAACGAATGGCTCAAGCAATGACATCTGCATTGCGTGCAAACAAATAGACAATATAACTAGAAGAAACAACTAAGTGGTACCAGAGTGACACGGAAGGTACCAAAATGATGCTCTGATATCAAGTAATTACTATCGCATCCCGAGACTATTTCTGGCCTCGGAACACGGCGGTAATCGTCGTGATCCCGGACTAATGTATAACCAATACGTCATCTGACGTATTGACTACCCACTAGGCCAAAACCACAAGGCTAATTTAAATAAAATGACATAAAAGTGAGGAGCAGATGAATGAATAAATAATGATATATACAGGTGCAGAACGTAGCATACAAGACTTAGACTACAAGACACATGAAGAAAGTCTAAGTCAGTGAATATACAACATGGGTCAACGAGCAAAGTACAAGTGGATAAAAGCTCGATAGGTCAGAGTGTGCTAAATGCGTCTAAATCAACAGTTACGAAGATCGAAAAGCGGAAGTACCACGAAGGATGAAAAACTCCTCCTGGGTCATCCCAAAACACAGATGCTGAACAACATGCACTGCCAAGCCCCTAGTCACCGATCCATCTCTTCTAAAGCAAGTCTACCGAGTACCTGCAAAGTAGGGGTGATCGCTCGTCATCGCTAACCCAAAAAGGGCCTAACCTAACCAAGATAGGGTTGGAAAACAAAGGTGTAGTTCTCATAGATAGATACTACATATAGCTTTCACCGGTGATTAAACAATTCGTAAAACATGTAACAACCAAAAACAGTATTTGGTTTTTCAGGCAGATTTACATAAAAATCAATTTTCATGTGCAAATGCTAATATCAAAATGACTGAGCGCTAAGTAAAACAACAGCCTACAGGGCTTCACGGATCTAGACGGTCGAATCCCAAGTTTGTCTTCACAGCAAACTGGGGCCAACTACATATGCTCCTGAAGACGCGTAGTAGTGAGAGTGTCCATTTACAGCTAATGCCCAACAGAACACTCATAACAACACACCGCACTTATGGCTCGCATAACTCTGTGCGAGACGAGTGTAAGCGGGAAAATAAAATAAACAAGGCATTGCCCATCTGGGGGTTCACTGTCATCGACACCGTGGGAAAACATAGTCTAAACACTAGGTCCCATCACTCTCAAGCCAAACACCGAAAATTAGAAAACAATACTACTTTTCGATCCGAATCATCACATGTGTGTCTAGCCTCGGTTTTCTAAACATTTAATGAAGCGATAAAGTAAGATAACATATATCGCGAGGCATCGATTATGCATAAACAAACATCATATAACTTTTATATCGTAGAGCACTACACAAATTTAAAAATGCCACTAACCCAGAAGTTACAGCTCACACTAGCCGGCGGCTCACCCTACCTGTTATGACGAAGCCGAAATCCTCGTGCTCTAAATCTCAATCCTCAAGCTCTGAGTGCAAACGAAATGCTGAATCCGTCAAAAGACAAGTCAATGACTAAACAAGTTGAAAGTAGAAACGTAACGGTCAATCTATGGTCAACTACCCACTTTGCTAGTTTGACTAGTAAAGATTAAAGGTTGACTTTAAGGTTGACCAAGTCATTCCTGGATTGACCAAGAAATTGACCAAGTCTACTGAGTTGGTCAAAGTTGACCAAGACTTGGTAAACTCGACAAACTTTTCGTTTATTTTTCCCAACACTAGAGTCTAATTATTTGATGCCTCGATTTTAGAGTGAGGCATATTTCATTTATTTCGTTTATTGAGATTATTACTTATTCGGTACTTACTTCTTTCCGTCGCATATTTAATTTTTAAAACCTTTAAACCATTAAACCGTAGCGGTAAAAAACGTAAATCTTCTACGGTAAAAGTCAAAAGTCAACTATGAATAGTAAAAGTCAAATGTTAACCATGAATAATAAAAGTCAACGGTCAAAAGTCAACCGGTTAAATCATGTATAGTTAAAGTCAACCGGTCGAACCGTGAATTGTAAAAGCCAACTGATCAAACTATGAATAGTAAAAGTCAACCGATAAATAGTAAAAATCAACAAGTCAAACTGCAAATAGTTAAAGTTATCGATAAATGGTGAAAGTCAACCGGCCAAACTATAAATAGTAAAAGTCAACTGGCCAAACTATAAATAGTAAAAGTCAACAGGTAAATAGTAACTCGGGTAAAACCGTAAAAGTTAAACAGTAAAACTGTAAAAATGACAGTTTGTAATATTGAAAACTGAAAGGGTTATTTTGGTCAATTCACCTCAGGTAAAACTGTAAAAAAGTAAATGTACCGCGGTAAAAACCTAGGTTTTTATCCCTCTGTTTCTCCGATTACTGGTTGGCCGGAAAACCTGGTTTTTCCGGCCAAACCAGGTCCCAGCTCCTGTAATTCAACCTTCTACAACATCCAAGCAGTCTAACAAGCCAAGAATCGAGAGAAAAAGTTGAGATTTTAACCTCGAAGTCGAATCTCTGATTTTCCGGTAGACCTCCTCTAGCGGAGCTTGCTCGCCCATCCTCCTCCCTTCTGGCAGCTCCTAGAAGCTTTCTAGTAGCTCATTGCTCCTCCTTGTGGCCGGTTTCACGTTGAGGAAGTGAAAGCAATCGTTGGGCTTTCTCTCTTCTCTAGCTGGCGGCGGTTGCAGCAGCGTTGGCTCGGCTGGAGGTCAGGGTGTGGTCGTCGGAGCTTGGCGAGCTCAATGGTGGCGGCGGTAAGGGTAGCACGCGCACCGGCGGGGTGCAGCACGCGCGTCGGCGAGTCTCGCCTGGGGCGGTCTCCGTCGAGGAGAGAGAGAGTCTGCTCGAAGATGAAAGAAGGAGAAGAGAGAAAAAAGAAAGAAAAGGAAAAGGAAAGAGAAGAAAAAAGGAAGGAGGAGAAAAAGAGAAAGAAGATAAGGAAGATAGAGAAAATTTTTTATAAAACCTTTTAACGGCCACGATTCGTCGAACGAATCCAACGACCACGATCTCCTCTGACTTTAAAAATAACGAAAAACCCGAAAACATTTTCAGTAAATCACACATTTGAAAATAAATGGTCAAATCACGTCCGTAAGACAGGACAAATACGTAGAGTGCCAGAAAAACATTCTGTAAATACTCATACGTAGGTGGCGACGTTCGCTCTAATATTAAAATATTAGAGTGCATTCTCGACGTACCGAAAAGAAATCTAAAATAAACCCTAGATGTGTCAGAAAATAAACAAAATAAGTCGGGGTCTCACACTTATATTCACCACTCTTCGCTGACGATCTCTGATATTGGTCTGTATATCTCAAACTTGTAACGCTTACAGCGTTTGTAAGACGAGATTCCTAAAAGAATTTGTTATTCTTTTCAAAACCAATCATTTGTGGATTCTGAACTATCGTCTGCTAGAGAAGAAAGTCATTTCCAATTAATACATCTGCTCCTTGACTTTCACATTACCAGTTGATTTTTATGACAAAAGTTCCTCCGCCTAAGGAAACTTTAATGCCACGAACCATAATATTCATGATTATTTCATTCTCTCCCATGACTATTCCATTAACTGATCTGGGATCATTTTCCTAATATTCTTCAGGTATGGTGTATCTTTTGGCAATAGTATACCCTGATCCACTATCTACAAAGACACGTAAATGGTACTTCTTATATTTGGAAAATTTCAATCATATAGTGATGTAATTGCTGAATCTGCTTGTTTGGACCTGATTTACTTTTTCTTTATTTTCCACAGTTTTGCCAGGCAGTTCAATGAAATGATTGATTTCTCTTTTATCGAGCTTGTTGATGGGATCAAAAGGTTTAACATGTTGTATAACATGTTCTGTGATAAGGTTTTCTTCCTGCCTTATTGCAGAATCATTGATGTAATCAAAGGACTCATTTAATTCCTTGTTCTGGCTTAATGAAATTTCTAACTTCATTCTTTTTAAATCTTCTTCCAAGTTATGTCCCTGTTGCTTCTTAGCTTCGTAGAACTTTTTATATTCTTGTTCTACCATGGTGTGAACTTCATTGTCTTTGGTTTTTATTCATAATTCTGCAATGAAGCATTCTTGATGATAGGTTTCATTTGTACTTTTACAATACATGAGAATTGAATTACTATCATCGTAGTTGCAGTACTTACATGTAAATCTTCCTGGATTTGGGTGGAAGTTACTAATAATATCACTATTTTATTCCTTCCAATTTAGGACCTTTAGGACAAACATAGGAGAGATCTGTCCTCTTCTTTTTCAGAACTTTCTGAAGTGTTTTCTATTTTACTTTCCGATGGAAACTCAAGAAAATATATTAAATCATTTTTTTCATCAGAATAGGCTATCTCAAAACCCTTCGGGTTGGCATATTCTATTGCTGCATCATATTCTTCAATTAAAACCTTCACAGATCTCTTGTCCTTTTTTGGACCTTCATTTGCATAATGTTCTTCTGCCTTGGTTCTTTTTCACTTCTTCACTTCTAAAAAAGAATTCGAGGAATTGGTTCTTTTTCTTTTAAAAGATCTATTCCTAAGAGGAGATCTGTCCCTTGCATATCTCTTTTTGAAGGAGCTTTTCCTGAATTTATACATCTTTTTAGAAGCAAAATTCTTTCTCTGCTTGTTTCTAGAGAACATTTTCTTATATTTTTTTTCTCTATGTGACATCCCCACTACGTTGGTGTCTTCAATATCTTGAGACACATATTTTCTACTTCTCTGAGTTGCTTGTTCGCATTTTTGGATTTTTTGTTCTAAACGCATTGCTTTCGCAGGAGATCCCTGACTCTTTCAGCAATTCCTCCTACCGTAAAGAACTACAAAGGATTTTCTTCCAAAGATTGTGCTACTGCATCGTTTCATGGTACCAGTAACTTCCTGTAATAGGTTCTGACTAGATCTTCATTATTTAGGTCTCCAATTGTACAGTAGTAATTTTAAAACTCATTAGTGTACTCATCAAAGTACCTCATGTTGTAAATGGGCTCAACTTTTGAATATTTACTTTAGCTCTTTCTTTAGACTGCTCACTATACCCAGTAACGTCTCCATAAAATTGTGCATAGATAGGACATGCGAAATCTAGAGAATTATTGGTTTGAGCCAATTTGGTTGCACAGTTAGGTCATTAAGAGCTTCGCTTGAAAGACTGATACCATTTCTGGACTATGCCAGTAAAGGTAGACTCAGAATATGCATGAGCTTCCTCGTAGGCATATTTAGACAACACCAAAGCCTGAGTTAGCCTTGAGCTAGCTACCCAGTTGTCTATTGTCTTTCTCTTGTCTCCTACCCTATCGAGATCAAGATAATCCCCTCTTTCAGATAATGACTGACCTCATTTAGGTTCTGTAAGGATGTACTTCTAAGAACTTCGGTCTCCTAGTTTTCCTGTAGGAGCCTGCCCTTAGGAAGTTTAATCTTATTTTCTCGAATGATCTTAGTGGAGTAGTTCGTGATGTTCTGAACTACAGTGCTTCCCTAGAGAACATTTTCGGTTTCCATTGTCGAGGATTCGTCTGATAAGAAAGAATCTTCCTTTTGTTCTTCCTCAGTTGGACCTGAGAAATCTTTTCCATGATTTTTTCATGCTCTTCTATAGATTCATAAATTTCCGTTTGTTCATACAAGCTCCTCATTTTTTCTGACTTACGCATCATCATAGGTCTTTTAACATCTTATTCCTCGAAAGATTCTTCAAGACAACAAGTTGGCTTGGTTCCAGAAGTACTAGCTTCTTCATAGCTAGTGAATGAATGCCTATGAAATATCAAGCTTATTTTTCCTCTCATATCTTCATAGATAGAAGCATTGGTATTTTCAACCTGTCTAGCTGGAGGTGTTAGATTTCATTCTCTTGGGAATGTACTTCATGTCATTTTGTGAGATGCTTTTTTTCAGTATGATTTCTTGGATTGGTGAAGATTGATGTAGTAATCCCGGGACTATTGAGAAATCTAGTGTTTGGAGTTACATTCGAGCTCATCAGCTTATAATAGATTCGATAATCTATCGCAAGCTTCATCATCTCTTTCTTCATGGAAATTTCATCTGTCATTGATTCGCAATCTTAGATAGTGTGCTGCATCTCTAAGATGTGTGGTGAAATTTGGGAATACATTGAAATATGCCACTTGGTTGCATAAAGAAGCTTCTACTGTTCTTAACAGACTTTTCTTAAAGTATGTTATTTTATCGTCTTGTAAGACACATAAAACATAACAGTCTATACCATCTCTAGCTAAAAGTTTTATTCCTACTTGGACTGCTCCAATATGCATGTAGGAATATTTCTTCTGAGATACTTCACTTACTTCTTTTGGAGTAATTAACCTGTTGTCGGTTTCTCCTCCTGTGGCAGGAAGTGTAAGGTCAAGAATCGAATCTATGAGAATCCATAAGGAAAGATCATCTCCTATAGATCTTGATAGAAGCACAAAGTGCTACGACATTAATGTATTTTCTACCTTATTTAGTTATGTTATTCTCTTAACATTATCATTTCTAACATGTTTTGTGATTGTTAAGGTAAAAAGGCAGAAATGCTGAAAAGGAAGATAAAATTGGCAAATTAAGAAGGATAACTCATTTTGGAAACTTTCTTGTTTCAAATTGGAAAACTTGCCTATTTCATTTTGAGAAACTTTCTTATTTTGATTTAGGAAACTTACTATTTGTGAAACTTTTCTATTCTTACTTTCCTAATCCATTTGAGAAACCTTTTATTCTTAAATTCAGGAAATTACCAAAGAAGGAATAAACATTAATTGGAGAAGATGATGCACATATGGAAATCAGAAATTTCGAAGAGATTTGGCCGAAATTATGTGAAGATTATGACATCAAATTTTGAGAGAATTATTCCTTAAAGATTGAAGATAATGCTGATTTATAATCAAGCAAATTAAGGGAGATTCCTACCTTTTATTTCTCCATTTAAATGCCTAATTTTCAAAGATTGTTTATAGGTGGAACCTAATATTTCTCCTTTACCGGGTTACAATTCAAGAAATAACACCAAGTGTGGTCAATTGTTAAATGTGCATCGTTTATTATGCTTGAAGTACTGTTTACAGGGTCAAAGCCCAGTCAGATTTGAGAAGCCACTCTGGGTCCTTTGTCAGGGCCCAGTTCATTGTAAAGTTGAGGTAAAGCAAGGGAGTTCATTCCCACATTGGAAAAAGACAAAGTGCTGCCTTTAATGCTACTATAAATACCGGTGAGGACCTCCCGGTAAGACGAGGGACAACTTCTTAACTACTCTTGAGTTTTCTGCTTATCTGACAGTGTCTGACTTAAGCATCGGAGTGGCTTCCCTCGGTAAACCCGGGGACGCCCTTTGACGTGTTTGCTCTTTACACAGGAAAACTCGGAGTACAAGGGAGTTCGCTATTTCTGGAACCGTGCAACCCGCTAAAGGGGCCACGAGTTTACCCGGAAACAATTGGTGCTCTCGTTGAGAGTCGAACTCAAGACCTCCCAGTTAATATTTTGAAGGACGGTGGAAATGGCAGGAGAACAAGATCCAACTAGGAGGCTTAATTTCTCAGGGGAGGATAACCCAGGGACCTCCGGGACCCAGTTTGGCCAAACAGATTTGGCAGCAGCATTCGAGCTCTTGAAAAAGGACTTTCTCGCTCAAAAGGAGCAATCTACTCGAGAACATGCCGAGTTAATGACGGTAAGGGAGCAGTTGGCAACTATCCAGGCCGAGCATGGGCTTCTTCAAGCAACCTTAACTCAAAGGGCGAATGCCATGGGGACGTCAGCCAGACTTGCTGATATCATCACCCCAGAAGGGAATCCTCCGGGTTATGGAAACCCGCGAACTCTTGACAGTGCATACATACCACCCGCTATTCTCCCAACCACTGCCCACCCTGAACCAAACCCACAAATTATCCATCTCTCCAATCCTTTGTTTAATCACAATCTTACAGGACCTCCTCCACCTCCAGAGCCGTTGTTAAATCAACCACTTCCCCCAGCAGATGCCCAGACCCAGCTGCTTTTACAGTTGACACAAACTGTGACCCAACTTGAGCAGCGTCTTAACTCGGGAACGGGACCACAACAATACCAACCCTTTATTACCCGTGCAAGCCCATTCTCCACACGGGTTTAAGCAGACAAAAAGCCACCGGAAGCAAAGCCATTTAAGATTAAGAGATATGCCGGAATGGGGTGCCCGTATGCACACCTTGAGTTGTTCCAGTCTCAGTTGGATTCAACCCGGTTCACAGATGCCCAAGCATGCCATGCTTTCCAGGAAACACTCAGTGAGGAGGCATTGAGTTGGTTCCTCAAGTTACCGGCTTTGTCAATAGAGACCTATGGTCAGCTGACACAGAGGTTCCTGTCCCGGTTTATCCTGCTGTCTAGTGCCAACCGAAGCACAACTTCGTTATTCAAAGTCCAGCAAAGGGATGATGAAAGCTTGAAAATTTTTGTAACCCGTTGGCTGTCCACGACTTCCAAGTGTGGGCACTTGGACGAGTCAGTAGCATCAGAGGCGTTCTTACAGGCGCTCAAACCAACCCGCTTTGTGGTGGAGCTCAGGAAGCAGCGGTTCAGGTGCTACGACGATTTAATTAATGAAGTAACTCGGCAAGCTCAAGCCGAGTACGACACCTTCGGGGAACGCCGGACGAACACCGGGTTCACAAGCCAGCGAGCTGATGGATGGAAAAAGGAAGGGCAGCATAAGAGTGGCCAGGGATACTACGGCAAAAGTTCAAACAGACCAAGGGAGAAACCAAGAGAGGCTCCATACCCAAGACATCCAACCCGGGAGGAAAAGAACACTTACATCCCTCGATATGAAGTGTTGACCAACTTGACTGCCTCTTATGAAGAAATTTGGAACCGCCATAGGAATGAAGTTCCCCCGGCTCCAAAAAGAAAGTTTCCCAAAAGGGCAGGGCCGGACAACGGGCAACATTGTGCCTATCACAACGAGTCTGGCCACACAACCGACCGGTGCTTTTCCCTTCGAAACACCATTGAGTACATGATCCAGAACGGCAAGTTACAGCAGTATAAGTCACCCGCCACAGGTGTCAACCTGATTGAAGTATATGGGGAGATAATGACGATTCACGGGGGTGGCACCCAAAGGGTGTCCGGTCACCGGGCCAAAAGACTCTGCCCAAGAGGCCCGGAGTTTGAGATAATGCAGCTTCGTCAGGAATGCCGCAAGGAGCTGGTTCCTTGGGATACCGTGTCATTTTCTCAGTCTGAAGACACGCTGAAAGTGCATCACAATGATCCTTTCATTATCACTCTTCAGATTGACCATTGGAGAACTCGAAGGGTTCTAATAGACACGGGAGCCGCTGTCAGCGTCATGTTCAGCAGTTGCTATAAGGGGTTTAAAAGAGGAAGAGATAAGCTCTATAGAAACCACGAGCCATTGATCAGTTTTTCAGGTGAGACGACTCAACCGTTGGGGTCTGATCAGCTAACGGTTACAGTTGGAACCGGGCACCAGTCCACAAGAATTGTAGTTCCCTTCATAATTGTGGACTGCCCATCATCCTACAATGCCATACTCGGGAGAGATGCACTCTGGGGCCTACAAAGTTTTATAGCGGGTCACATGCTGCTTATGAAGGTACCTACACCCGGGGGTTGGGTTACAATTCGCGGAGACCAAGAAGCCGCTGTCAGATGCAACGCGATAGCAACTCAGTCCCAGCATGAGATGTTTTCGGCCGGTTTTTCCCTGTCCCCATTTGACAAACCCGATGACCCCAGGGATGACCCGGATTCTTTGCCCATCAGCAAGACGGCACAAAAGAAGAGCCAGAAGTATCCTGCCAAGTTCCCCCGGCCAGCCCCAATTGAAGCAACAGAATGGATTCAGATTTCAGAAGAATACCCGGAGAGGAAGATTTGCATTGGCACAGGCCTTGACCCCGAGGTCAGAACCCGAATGATTGAGCTGCTAACCCGGAAACAGAAGGTGTTTGCATGGTCATATGCAGACATGCCTGGGATTTCTCCAGAAGTTATGACGCATTCCCTCAATATTATCCCGGGTGTTAAACCGGTAAGACAGAAGCGTCGTGCATTTTGCGCAGAGAAGTACAAGGCCATTCAAGCAGAAGTTAAACGTCTTAAAGACATCGGGTTCATTGAAGATGCAACATACCCGGATTGGTTGGCCAATGTGGTGATGGTCAAGAAGGCAAACGGAAAGTGGAGGATGTGCGTCGACTACACAGATCTGAACAAGGCTTGCCCGAAGGATAGTTTTCCCCTTACAAAGATTGATCAACTGGTGGATTCAACCGCGGGCCACCCCCAGTTGAGCTTTATAGATGCGTACTCGGGATTTAACCAAGTTACGATGAATCCCGCGGATCAACAGCACACATCTTTTACAACAGACAAAGGCATGTATTATTACAGAGTGATGCCTTTTGGACTCCGGAATGCAGGAGCCACGTTCCAGCGCCTCGTAGTGGGCATGTTTGCAAACCAACTCGGGGATACTATGGAGGTTTATATAGATGATATGCTGGTCAAAAGCCGGGAAACAAGCAAACACCCGGATGACTTGGAGACCGTTATCGACATTGCCTTGAGCAAGGGGATGAGGTTAAACCCGGAGAAGTGTGTGTTCGGTGTTTCGGGAGGAAAGTTTCTCGGGTTTATGGTCAGCGCTCGAGGAATTGAGGCAAACCCCGACAAAATTCAAGCCGTCTTGGCCATGCAACCGCCAAAAACCAAGAATGAAGTTCAGCAACTTACTGGCAGGCTGGTAGCCTTATCCCGGTTTATATCCAGGTTAACAGATAAATGTGCCCCCTTCTTCAAAATTCTCAAGAGTCAACACCGCGAGCGGATTACATGGCAGGAAGAGCACAATCAAGCTTTTGAAAAGTTGAAGGAATACTTGGCGTCAGTTCCTTCTTTATCCAGACCTAACCCAGGGGAAATACTCTATCTATACCTGGCGGTATCTCAAACGGCTGTCAGTTGTGCCTTGATAAGAAAGCCAGAGTCTGAAGAACTGCCGGTCTACTATACTGGAAAAGGATTCAATGATCCTGAAACTCGTTATCCAGATATTGAAAAACTGGCCCTGGCCTTGGTTGTAGCAGCAAGGAAGTTAAGACCCTATTTTCAAGCACATTCTATCCATGTGCTCACCAACCAACCGCTGCGGCAGGTTCTGCAAAAGCCGGCGACTTCAGGAAGACTGGTCAAATGGGCAATTGAGTTGGGGGAGCATGATTTGCACTTTAAACCGCGAACGGCAATCAAAGGGCAGGCAGCAGCAGACTTCATTGCCGAGTTAATCCCAGCAGATTCATCAGTTGCTGAAACTCTTCCTACACAAGCTGAACCGGAGAGTTGGCAGATATTTGTAGATGGGTCAGTCAATCAGAGGCAATGTGGAGCAGGCATTACATTGGTAGACCCGGAGGGTAATATGTTTGACTATGCTCTACGCTTTAACTTCAAAGCATCAAACAACACAGCTGAGTACGAAGCCTTGATCAAAAGGCTCCAACTCGCTAAAGATATGGGCGCCCGGCATCTCCGCATACTAAGTGATTCACAACTGGTAGTGCAGCAGGTTAACGGCGGATTTCAGGCAAAGGAAGCACATCTTTCGTCCTATCAAAAGTTAGCGGCTTTCTTGCTAGAGAAATTTGACACCTTTGAGGTTACTCAGATACCGAGGCAGAAGAATGTGAGAGCAGATACTCTGGCTAGGATTGCAACAGGGGACGATTCCAATACCGAGTTTAAAGGCTTACTGGTCGAGACATTGGAGAAACCAAGCATCTCACTCTCCTTTTCTGAGATTTTCGCAGTGGAAGCAAACCCGCCACCATCTTGGATGGATGACTTCATCAACTTCATCCAACATGGAACCCTACCTGAGGACCCGGTAGCGGCCAAACGACTACGGGTTCGAGCGGCGCAGTATAGTATCCGTGATGGGAAACTGTATCGACGAGGACATACTTTCCCTGATTTGAAGTGTATTACACCCGAGGAAGGAGACCGGGTTTTGCAGTCGCTTCATAGCGGGGTATGTGGAAATCACTTTGGAGCCCGTAACCTGGCTTTCAAAACCCTAAGAATGGGATATTACTGGCCTTCTTTGGAACACGATGCCAGAGTTGTCGTAGATTCCTGTCTTCAATGTCACCGATTTGCAAGCTTTCCCCGTGCCCCATCAGTCCCACTATCAGTAATTATCTCTCCATATCCATTTTGCATGTGGGGGATTGATTTCATCGGGCCTCTACCCACGGCTCCGGGACAGCTCAAACACGCCATTGTCTCAGTGGACTATAATTCCAAGTGGATAGAAGCTCAACCCCTGGCACGGATCACAACCGCAAATGTTAAGAAATTCCTTTGGAACAATGTCTTTTGCCGGTTTGGAATCCCAGAGACGTTTATCACAGATAACGGGACGCAGTTTGACAATGATGAGTTCCGGGAATTCTTACATTCCAATGGAACAAAGGTGCTATACGCCTCCCCTGCACACCCGCAGACTAATGGACAAACTGAAGCTGTCAACAAGCTCATCAAGCAAGTTCTGAAGGGTTTATGGGCTGAGAAACTTCCAGAGGTTTTGTGGGCACTTAGGACAACTCCAACAGAAGCCAATGGAGAGAGCCCATTTCTTATAACCTTTGGCTCTGAGGCAGTGATCCCGGTAGAGATGGAAGTCCCGAGTGACCGGGTACAACTGTTTGACAGGGAAACTAACAATGAAGGCATCCACCTTAACCTGGACCTCCTGGAGGAACGCCGGGAGCGTGCACATCTCCGAAATATCAACAAGAAGCAAAAAGTGGCTAAACACTACAATTCCCGGGTTATCGAGCGCCCACTCAAACTCGGGGATTGGGTAATGAAGGAGGTTATCCCTAAGCCAACGGGGTTCAAAGCTCCATGGGAGGGTCCATATGAAATTGTTGAAGTCGTGGGCCCGGCAACGTTTTACATCAGGGGGACAGATGGAGTTACGCTTCCACGACCATGGAACGCCCAACATCTACATCTCTTCCCCAAATAGGTACCAAGTTATCTATGAATGTCCAAAATTATTGTTTATGATGTTGTATATAAAGCCTTTCAGGCCCACAAATGCATGAAACCCCCTACCGGGTTATGTTTTATTAAACAGTTTGTTGAAGTGAATGCAGCCTTTAGCGGCCCTACTTGTATGCCTTAATCGGCATTCTCCGATAATCTCCGATAATCTCCGGTCTACATGACGTGAAATATTGCAAGCCTTAACGGCCTTATTTCACTGTCAAACTCGGCATTCTCCGATAATCTCCGGTCTACATGACGTGAAATATTGCAAGCCTTAACGGCCTTATTTCACTGTCAAACTCGGCATTCTCCGATAATCTCCGGTCTACATGACGTGAAATATTGCAAGCCTTAACGGCCTTATTTCACTGTCAAACTCGGCATTCTCCGATAATCTCCGGTCTACATGACGTGAAATATTGCAAGCCTTAACGGCCTTATTTCACTGTCAAACTCGCCAATCTCCGATAATCTGGTAATCTCCTTAACTTGAAATATTGCAAGCCTTTCGCGGCCTTATTTCAGTCTTTGAAAGTCCTAACGGACACGTACAGCCCTAGCGGCACTTTTTATTAAACATGCCAAACCGGCAATATGCGTACATTGTCAACACTTGTATATTATGCATCGCAAATACCGGGTTATTCGACAGAAAGCCATAATTGACCGGTACGGCCCTACCGGGCCTATTATTATGTTGTGAACATAACATACTATATGTAAATTTTATCTACACTTGTGAGATACGCATCAACTCGACTTGTTATTTTACAGGGAACGTCTTATAGAAAGACATTCACCCGTATGGCTGTAGCGGCCCGTGGAAGCCCTAACGGCCCCATATATCATAGCGGCACTATATTTATTCACATGGCAAACCGCCATTATATGTAAATTTTTGTACTGATCATCAGGTTACCGTGTTTTGACACGAAGATTTGTGAGAAGGAAAAATTTGATTACTTCAAAAAGATCAATTACAAAAAGTAGCGAACCGCTACAGGTAAACTAATCTATTACAGCAAAAACAAAAAACAGCCTAAGGCTCCGGTTCATGGCGCTGCCGACCCCCTACCCCCGCCGGTGCTGGACCCGCCACGTCCTCCCCGGGGCTGTATGATGAACTGACCCCTACGGAGAGGAGGCCGGTTTCGAGGACCACCCACAATCCCACCACGGGAAGTACCTCTCCCGGCTGTCGAAGAACGAACCGGGGGACTCCGAGCCGGGTTCGCAGGAGCCCTAGGGTTTGCAGCCATGACAGGAGTCGACCGGGAGGTGCCTGCAGCCTCATCGGGTCTGACATGACCTTCATGACCGTCATAACCAGCCTTGTCGAGCCAGCCTTGGCGAATCCCAGCGCTAACTATTTCGGCGCGAGCCTCGGCCCTTGCCGTCCGCAGCTTCAGGTCAAACTCGGGGCTCGCCAGAAACTCGGAGACTGCAGAGTCCTTGGCCCGGGAAACAGCCTGGATTAAATCCCCTTTTTGTTGCTCCAGGGAAGTAACTTGTTGCTGCAACCCCTGGTTCTGCTCGGTCAGCTGGGCTATCGCGGCGTCTTGAGCACACCGGTCCTCCCGGTGACCCTCGATGACTTTCTCCAATTCCGAGTTCTTGGCCACCAGGTCTGTTATGTGTTCTTCTGCCTTGGCCAACTTCGCACTCGACGCAATGGCTGATGCGCTTGCGAATTCCAGGACCCGAGCCAGGTTTTCTTCACTCGCCGTCACCTGGTCCCGGGCGGCCCGGAGATCATCCCTGAGGACTCTCTCTCGCTCGGGGATGCCTTCGGTTATGAGCCGATCAGTTGCCAAGTACGACAACCTGACAGCCTACACAAATCAAATAACGGGTTAGTACAAGGAAAAAAAAACGGGTTAAAAGAAGAAGACAAACTTACCTGCATCAGTTTCTCCTGCGCCCTCCGGGCTACAGTCAACGGGTCCTCATGCTCCAGGACATAGGAGTCGGCGGCGCAGTTCTTCAGATCCGCTACCATTCTCTGGATGGTCACGTCCGCCATTCCCGCGCCCGCCAACTCCTCCATGATTTCAGTGGTGTCCCGGTGCTGCTTTCTCTCCCTCCTCTCTTTCCTCTCCTTCCTTCTCTTCCTCCTCTCGGACCTCCCCGAGCTGGATGCCTCACGGGTGCGTTTGCGAGAGGGAACAGCCTCCACTTCTTGAACTTCGTCACTCCCGTCACTCCCCTCCGGGTTCTCACTCCCTATTCCCCTTTCCAACCCTCCAACCTCTTCACCTCCGTTGTCATCCTCTTCAGTAAACTCCTCACCGGGGAGCACAGACGATGGAACCGCGCTCATCACCGGTTCTTCAGTCTCTTCGTCGGCGATGGAAGATTCCCTCCCCGGTTCTTCAAATAGCGGGTTGTAATCCGCCTCCGAGGGATTCCCTTCGACTTCCTCCCCCTCCTGGAAAACCTCTGGCCCGAGAACCTCAGCCAAGTACTCGGGGATCTCGCTGTAGTGCAGCGTGTCGACATGGAACTGCTGAACGTCCCCTTGCTCGGCGTCTGGGCGCAGGAAAGCCGCCTTTGACGTCAGGTCGATGTCGTACGCTAGTCCCTCCGCCCCTTGCGCCCGGATCCCGGCCCATACAGCTTTGTCCTCGAAGCCGTCGTATATTCCCGGGTTCTTGCGTTTCGTGAACTCCATCGGGAGAAGAGCTGCAACAAAATACATAACCCGTTAGACAGGAGCATGTGACAACAAAATTTGGGAACGGACACGAGACAAACCTGGGAGCTCCATCAACCGGCACCTGCTGTATACATACAGCCTGCAAAGCCGGTACGAACTCCGGTCATCTTGACCCCGGAAGGCCCATAGCATCCTCCGGATCCTTTTCTCCATCACCAGCTCCAAAGGAATGTCGGGGACGTCTGCAACACAAATAACGTATGTAAGTACAACTCGGTACGAAGAAAAGAAACACTAAGGGAGACGACTTACTCATCAGTGGCTGGAAGTCACCCGGTACTTGAAGCGCGTGTCCCGGGTCTTGAAAGTTTCTTATCAAGAAACTTTTTTCCCTCCAGGTCCGGCTCACGGAGGTTGGCAAGTCCTCGATGATCTTCTTGAAAATCGCCTTGGACTTCAGTTGGATTGTCCCACTGAAACCCGCCTTCCGGGAGTACTCGGCCCGGTACATGGCATGTAACTCGTGATAGGTGGGCATCTGCTGCTTCAGCACCTTGTACATCACGCACAACCCTAGTAGCTGCCTCCACATGTTCGGGCCAACATGCCCGATGGCGAAGTTGCTCGCAGCCAGGAGGTACTGCACCTCCACCTTTAGCGGGAGTGACAGGCCGCAGCGTAGCTGGTACTCGTGGCATAGCGTCCACCCATCCCCGGGAGCGAAGAACTGATCCTCGGGTTCTAAAGTCCGAATTTCCACAGACTCGGGAATCTTCCAGTTGCTCCTTAGCTCCACAATCTCCTCCGCGGTCAGTGAGTACCCGGGAGGGTCGAGAGCGGTCCCATCAGTGAAGGTTACTGAGGCAAACTCGGGGACGTGAGCATCCATTACGGGGTTTGTCATCTGCAAAACAAGAAACACGGGAACGTCGTCAGAAACCCAGATAACCCCGGCGACCACAACGATAAACGCACACACTAACGCAGAAACCCAGATTGGATCCCAGAAACAGTACACAAGATCGATCCAAAACACTCAAAAACATCGGAAGAGGAAACAGTACCTTACTTGTGAGGGTTTGAAAGGATTTTGAGGTCGATTTGAGTTTGGAAATCCAACAAGCACAGCGACAACAGAGGATGAGAGCAAAAGCACGAAAAAGTTATCGGTTTCGAAGGTGCGACAAAACTGTCACCCTCAACCCCTATTTATACAGTTAGAGACGTACACTGAAGGGACGTTTCGGTTTTTCGAGAAAATCGACACGTGTCGTGCATGCCGCGTCCCAAAACCGAAAAACTTTTCAGTTTCCCCCACTTAAAAACCGAAAAACTTTTCAGTTTCCCCCACTACAACCCGGAGACGTCGTTTTCAATTCCCATAGTCAACGTGTCTGCGGGGCACCCTTGCGTACGGACTTGGGGGACTGGGTACACCGGGTCTGGATGATACCTTTGTAACCCGGTAAAGAAATGATTTCAAGTCCCCACCCAAGCGTGCCCCTTGACTGAGGACTTGGGGGACTTGTTTATAGGTGGAACCTAATATTTCTCCTTTACCGGGTTACAATTCAAGAAATAACACCAAGTGTGGTCAATTGTTAAATGTGCATCGTTTATTATGCTTGAAGTACTGTTTACAGGGTCAAAGCCCAGTCAGATTTGAGAAGCCACTCTGGGTCCTTTGTCAGGGCCCAGTTCATTGTAAAGTTGAGGTAAAGCAAGGGAGTTCATTCCCACATTGGAAAAAGACAAAGTGCTGCCTTTAATGCTACTATAAATACCGGTGAGGACCTCCCGGTAAGACGAGGGACAACTTCTTAACTACTCTTGAGTTTTCTGCTTATCTGACAGTGTCTGACTTAAGCATCGGAGTGGCTTCCCTCGGTAAACCCGGGGACGCCCTTTGACGTGTTTGCTCTTTACACAGGAAAACTCGGAGTACAAGGGAGTTCGCTATTTCTGGAACCGTGCAACCCGCTAAAGGGGCCACGAGTTTACCCGGAAACAAAGATTAAATCTGATTTTTCTTCTTCCTTTTCAGGAATTAATTGGCAATACATATGGAAGGAATTATAAGCATGAATTCGAAAATAAACAAGGAAACAAAATTCAAATCGGCAAAAATCAAGCAATAATAAGCCGATTCTATTTGAAGAACAAGCAATGTATTCGGCTACATTTCAAGCTAAATTCGAAGACTTAATGTACAAGACATATATGGAATTTATGTGATTAAATTGTGCTCTTATTTGTGGCCATTAGATCAGATTTAAATCAATGGTGGAGAGAAACATATGGAGGCAACATGATCACTATATAAGGAGGCTCTCTACATCAGAAAAGGGGTCGTTATTCATGTTAAAAACTAGCGAAATACATAGCAATTTCGAGCAGCCCTTTCTCTCCACCTTTGCCGAGTTCATCCTCCTTTGCCAAGCCTTGAAGGACTTCTCCATGAAGGTAGCAGCGTTGGAGACTTGAAGCATTGAAGCCCAACATCTCTCTGTCGCCATCAAGCTTCCTTGAAGACCGATAAAGTGTAAACGCTACCTTTATTTTTGTTTAGACTTCTCTAGCAAATTTAATAGCATGTTTCAGATGTTAGACTTGACTTTTGGAAGCATGTTTCGTTTGTTGTTGTGTTCTTTGGATTCAGAATTTTATGAATTATGTTGATGTCTTGTTGATGATTTTCTTACAATCTGATCTTGTGATTCTTAATAATTGAAAGGTTATGTTTTTGTTTAATTACTAAAGCTAGAATGCATGCTAGCTTATCGCCAGGATTTGTACTAAGCTTCTTCAAGTAAGTATAGATTAAAAGTGGTGGAAACTATGTAATAATGGTTGAAAACTTAAACTACATAATTACATGCTACAACTTCTCGGACATGGTTGTGTTTAATCTCATAATTCTTTAGATCTTAATGATTCATGTTTTGTGTGGACGAGTACTTTGAGTCGACGCTGAGTATCGATCGCAGCCTTTGCATGAAATATCTTAGGTTCTAGACTTCTCTGTGCTTAGGAGATAAAGTAAGAAGAATTAAAGGGATGCCTGACCTCTTCAGGCTTGTATTTCGAGATTATTTCTCTTAATTTGAATTTGCAATGATTTCAGATTGTTGGATTTGAGACTTGATATTTATGTGTTTATGGAATTTGATTCTATCTCTGTTTGAAATGTTGAATGAACCGATTACTTTTACATATTAGTTAGTTTATATTTTCTGTTTTTAGGATGTTAGAAACCAAACCAAACCCCCCTAATCACCTTGTACCATGTATAAATTCGTAAATAAATTTATGTAAATATTTGTATTTGTGTTTTGTAATTGTATAAATTTTTAGCGTAACCATGAATGCAGGAGCGTCCTTTAAGTCCCCAGATTGATCAAATCCTATTTACCAATGTTATAATTGACACAAAAGGGTTCTTAAATTGTAATACGTCCGGTAACGGGCACGTCAATTTTTGGTGCTGTTGCCAGGGACTTAAATAAGTCTCTATGCATTTTTGGTTCATTAATTTTTGTAATTATTTTTACTAATTTTTCACTAATTTTCACTAATTGTTGTTTGTTTTATTAATTTTCAAGTACTTATCTTATTTTGTAAACTATGAAGGATACTTTAGTTAATATGGTCCTTAACCTTTCATTAGTACCTTATTGAAGGTCTCTTGAAGTTGAGGGTGGACCTATATTAACTTTAGTAAGACCGTTAAACATACAAGTACTTCATACCTGAGTAAGGGGCACATTAGATGGTGTCTAGGCCGAATTGAATGTCTGGGACCAAAATTAGATCTCAAAGGACTATAGACTGTGTGTAAACACGATTGGGGTTTCGACCTTCGTAGTCCACTCAAACGAATCCTACCAGCTTCATCTTGACCTGGACATCCAAGCCTTCTGAAACAATAGAAATATTTGTATCAAAACAATCGTACCTATTGGTTTACCATTTAAGATTTGGGCTTGAAAGTGAATAAAGCCTACAACTTCTAATTCAAAGAAACTAACAAGTGTCAAGGCTTTTGTTTGATTTTTCCTTAGTTTATATTTTGTTTTTCATTTTTTTTTATTAAATTATTATGTCATTCTTTTGTTTTGTAGGGTTATGAATGACCGATGGGGGAAATCACCTTCCGGTACCAACTGAAGAATTCTTGACTCAACTAAAGGAATGTTTGGATCAACTCAATAGGGGTGGAGAACCTGCCCAATTTCTAGAAGTTTTTATCCGCACTCCGAATACATTCAGACAACTTGATTTTAGTGACGGAGAATCTGTGAGTGAAGAAAAAGATCCATAAGTGATTGAGACACAAATGACGCAAACCATTAGACAAATATCTGCGGCAGTAGTACTAGGAGCGGGTGGTAACTCACCTTCGTGCATTACTTATCCTGAACCAGCTGAAAATAAAGAAGGAGAATTTGAATTGAAAAGTGGGCTTTTGAACCAAAATACCCAAGTTCCATGGGCTTAGTAATGAAGACCCCAACAAGCATCTCAAGCTTTTTCAGTTTGTATGTGTGAGCATGTGTCCAAGGAATGCGGACATTAATATTCTGAAGTTGAAGACATTTTCGTTCTCATTGGAGGACCGGGCTAAATCATGGCTTTTTGATCTACCTACTGGACATATTGATTCATGGGAAAAGATGATGAGCAAATTTCTGACCAAGTATTTCCCTGCATCAAAGATCACTGTAATGAGGAAGCAAATCACTGGTGGAACCGGTTTGGTGGACGCTCATCTGGGCAGTTTAGTGGTGGATCTGGTAGCCAGAGTGTGGCCTCAGGTGGTCAGTCATTTCAGGTAGGGCAGAGTCAGCAGCAGGCAGGAGGATGTTATCATTGTGGTCAGCAGGACCACTTTAAGAGAGAGTGTCCTTTCCTGACTCAGAGATCCACGTATATCCCTACTCAGACCATGGGCCAGTTTCCAGTGGGTGCTTCTGGCAGCGGTACTCGCATGTGGGGTCCAGATAGAGGCAGTGCTCAGCAGAACAGAGGCAGCAGAGGACGTCCACCACTACTCATGCTAGAGTGCATGCCATGACTCAGCAGGAGGGTCGTACTTCTCCAGAGGTCATCATTGGTACGTTATTAATCTTTGGTCAGCCTGCCTTTACTTTAATTGGTCCGGGTGCCACGCATTCTTTTTTGTCGAGTAGATTTTCACTCCATGCCAATGTGCCAACCTCACCACTCCCAGGTGAGTGGCGTGTATCCTTGCCTTCTGGGGATACAATGGAGATAAACTGGGTGTGTAGTGGTTGTGAGGTGTTAGTGGATGGACTTGTGTTTGAAGCTGACCTAATTCCTCTGGATATGATAGAGTTTGATGTACTCTTGGGTATGGACTTTCTGGAAGCCCATAGGGCCATGGTGGATTGTTTTCAAAAAGAATTTTGAAGTCCTGGTATGCCGGAGGTTACGTTTCAGGGAGAAAGGGAGGTTCTTCCAAAGTATCGAATATCAGCTGTGGCCGCTAGGAAATTATTAAATAAAGGTTGTCAAGCCTACCTAGCGCATGTGGTGGATACTAGTATGGGAGAAGTAGGTTTGGATGATATTCCTATAGTTAAGGAGTTCCTAGAAGTTTTCCCAGATGAATTGCCTGGATTGCCACCCGAAAGAGAGATCGATTTTACGATCGATTTACTTCCTGGAACCGTACCTATTTCTCAAGCACCATACAGAATGGCTCCTGCCAAATTGAAGGAGTTGAGAACTCAATTGCAGGAGTTGTTAGATAAGGGATTTATTTGACCAAGTTCCTCTCCTTGGGGGTCCCCGGTGTTGTTTGTTAAGAAGAAGGATGGTACGTTGAGACTTTGTGTGGATTACAGGAAGCTAAATCAAGTTACTGTGAAGAACAAGTATCCCTTGCCCCGTATTGACGACTTGTTTGATCAATTGAGAGGGGCAACAGTCTTTTCGAAGATTGACTTGAGGTCGGGATATCATCAGTTGCGGATTCGGGAGAATGACATAGCCAAGACTGCTTTTCGGTCACGTTATGGCCATTATGAGTTTGTGGTGATGGCTTTTGGGCTTACCAATGCACCTGTAGCTTTTATGGACCTCATGAATAGGGTGTTTGGCCCATATCTTGACTGATTTGTGATCGTGTTCATAGATGACATTCTGGTGTATTCCAAGAATGCAAAGGAACATGCAAGACATCTGAGGTTGGTCTTACGGACTTTGAAAGAGACTCGGTTGTACGCAAAGCTCAGCAAGTGTGAGTTTTGGCTAGATAAAGTGGGGTTCTTGGGCCACATTGTGACGGTCGAAGGTGTTAGTGTGGACCCCCAGAAGATAGAGGCAGTTGTGAGTTTGAGGAGACCCACTAGTGTAAAGGAGATACGGAGTTTCTTGGGTCTAGCTGGGTACTACCGCCGTTTTGTGGAAGGTTTTTCCCAGATTGCGGCTCCTCTTACTAGATTGACAAGGAAAGGTGTGAAGTTTGAATGGTGTGAAAACTGCGAGTAGAGTTTTCAAGAATTAAAGAACCGTTTGGTTAGTGCTCCAGTTTTGGCATTACCTGACGATAGTGGTGAGTTTGTGGTTTATAGTGATGCATCTAGACAAGGTTTGGGCGGTGTATTGATGCAACATGGGAGAGTTATTGCCTATGCTTCTAGGCAATTGAAGTTACACGAAGGAAATTATCCCACCCATGATCTAGAGCTGGTAGCGATAGTTTTCGCGCTAAAGTTATGGAGACACTATCTTTACGGAGCTAAGTGTCAAATTTTCACTGATCACAAGAGCCTTCGTTATGTGTTTACTCAAGGGGATTTAAATCTGAGACAGAGAAGATGGATGGAGCTACTGGCAGATTATGATATTTTTATTGATATTTCTCTTTGGCTCATTTGAGAGCGGTTCAGGTTCTGCTTCTCTACGAGTTGCGGGCTACTGGTGTTGAACTTTGGGAAGATAAAGTAGAAGCCTTGGTGACTAATTTTCAAGTGAGACCAGTTTTAATTGATAAAGTGCGAGAGACACAATATAATGATCAGTCAATAGTGCGGTAGATTGAGCGGACACTTGATGGGACAACGGTTAGAAAGGATGGAACATTGACGTTCAAGAACAGACTTTGTGTTCCAAAAAGGAATGAGGAACTTAAGTTGGAAATTTTGGAGGAAGCTCATAGTTCAGCATATGCTGCTCATCCTGGTAGCACTAAAATGTACAAGACCTTGAAGAATCATTATTGGTGGCCGAATATGAAGAGAGAGATTGCGGGTTTTGTGAGCTGATGCTTGATTTGTCAACAAGTAAAGATTGAGAGACACAAACCTGCTGGTTTGCTTCAGCCTTTGCCTATCCCTGTGTGGAAGTGGGATGACATTGCTATGGATTTTGTCTTTAGTTTACCACGTACCCGAGATGGACGTGATGGTTTTTGGGTGATCGTTGATCGATTGACCAAATCAGCACACTTTCTGCCAGTGAACAAGAATTATGCTTTGGATAGATTGGCAGAATTGTATGTCAATGAGATTGTGAGACTTCATGGGGTGCCAGAGACTATAGTGTCTGATCGGGATCCTAGATTTGCCTCTAGGTTTTGGAGAGCTTTACAAGCAGCTTTGGGGACCAGATTGCAATTTAGCACAGTCTTTCATCCTCAGACCGACGGGCAGTCCGAAAGGACTATCCAGACCTTAGAGGATATGTTGAGGTCGTGTGCTATGCAGTTTTCAAGAAGCTGGGACAAGAACTTAGCTTTAATGGAGTTTGCTTACAATAATAGCTACCATTCTACCATTGGTATTTCTCCTTTTGAGGCACTTTATGGACGGCAGTGTCGTACACCTTTGTGTTGGAATGAAATTGGTGAAAGAGAGTTGTGTAGTCCTGACTTGATTCATGAAACAAATGAGAAGATCAAGGTTGTTCGGGACAAGCTAAAGACTGCGCAGAGTAGGCAAAAGAGTTATTCAGATAACCGGAGAGATCTTGAGTTCTAAGTGGGTGATTGGGCATTTCTGAAACTATCCCCTTGGAAAGGAGTAGTACGTTTCGGCAAGCGGGGGAAGCTTAGCCCAAGGTACATAGGCCCTTATGAGATTATTGAGAGGGTTGGTTCACTTGCTTATCGGTTGGACCTACCCCCAGATTTGGCGAAGATACACAATGTCTTCCATGTTTCCATGCTTCGCAAGTATGTTGCCGATTCATCCCATGTGTTGTAGGAGCAACCGGTTAATTTGAAAAGGGATTTGACTTATGAGGAGATGCCGGTGAAGATCCTTGATTGGAAGGACCAGGTACTCAGGAATAAAACCATCCCCCTAGTTAAGGTGCTTTGGCGGAGTCATGAGATAGAAGAAGCAACTTGGAAACCAGAGGCACGGATGAGGCAGCAGTACTCCCATCTCTTCGAATGACAGGTATGTAATTTCGAGGACGAAATTTTTATATGGGGGGGAAAATTGTCACATCCCGGTTCTAGAATCCATTTACGGTCGGTTACTACCCAAGTTACTTTGATTTTTAACCATTTTGTAGTAACCGTTTTATCGTGAGAGGTCAAAAAGTTGACTTTTCGTTAAGTCAGGAATTTGGGGAAACTTTCTTCATGAAAGTTGTAGAGGGCGTCGTTACGAGTTCGTGGACACGTAGCACGCTCAAATCGGAGATCGTATGAAAAAGTTATGGTCTAAAAACAAAAGTTACTATTTGGTGAAAAGCCTATATATAGTGAGTTACTGGGGTGAAACGGTGAAATGTCAAAATTGAAAAAGTTACTGTTCACCATCGATTTTTCCTCCGAAACCTGATTTTTCCGCCGGATTTCATCATTGGATTTCTCCTCCGTCCGGCGGAGTTAGGGCGCGTGCTAGGTACCAAATTGAAGCCTGCTGTGCCACCTTCAAGTTGGTGGTGGTCACTGGAGCCAAGTCGCCGCCGTCAGAGAGAAATCACGGCGAGAAGGGGCGGCCTGAGCACTGTTCATCGACACCAGATTTGTCCCTCCTCAGGCCACCTCCCGGTGAGTTATTTACATGATTTTGATGGGTTTGACGAGTACATTAAGCCCCTAGAATTTGGTAGCTAGATTTGAAGTGTGTAGGGAGAATTGAGGGATTGAAGTTTGGGTTGATTTTTATTTCGGGTTCTTGAATTTCTTGTCGATTGACCTAGTTAGAGGCCGAATTGGCCTTCGAGTTGAACTAGGAAGTGGTTCCAATTGACGAGATAAAGCTGCTGGTAAAATTTGGTGGCGATCAAAGGTCGCCTGAGTTTGACCGGAATTCTCTGCCGGCCGCGGAGCTGGTGGCGGAGCCGCCACTTTTTAGGCGGTTTTTCTTGCCCATTAAATTGTAAAAATTAAGAGAAGGCCATTGAAGGGCAGTTTCTAATTTTTAGGGATTTATTTGATATGTTTAGTATTTTTGGAAGGTTTGGTTTATTAATTGGGTAATTAAAGGATAACCAGATGTTTCGGAGGTACCGGCTAGGCGTGAGGACGTAATTAAGAGTTTTTACGCTAATGGGGTATTAGAGGACGACTCCCCACGTTTTTCGAGAGATGGTTAAGGATGAACGTTAAGGGTAGAGATTGTTATTGTTGCCCTTACTTTGATTATGAGTTTAAGACCTGTTTATATGTTTTGGACAGGACGTGGGGGAGCTCGAGCTGAGCAGCCATCTGGTAGCCGGCAGACCTAGCGGCATCTATGAGTGGACCTTGTTTTTAAATTAAATTGCATGCCCATAGACTTTAATTGGTTTCTCCTGTATATGTGATTTCCTCCATTATATGTTTTACGGTGATTTTGGGAAAATGAGAATTTTATACTTTTAAAGATAAATGAGCCGGGAAAGAGGTTCCTACCTTTCCCGTGGTTTTAAAGGATTTTCCCGGGATTTGTGTTATTGTTATCACCGTTTTGGGATTATGGAGAGGGATGTTTTAAAAAGGAGAAACTTGGCTCTTGGATTTAAAGGGTTTTAAAGTAAAGGCAGAGAACCAGTTTTGGGTTCCTGGAAAGGTTTTTAAATCCAATGTATTTGGGGTAAAGTCAGGGAGAATTGACTTGGTTTTCGGACTATTTTTCCCACGAGGTTTTAAAGGATTTTAAATGTTATGAATATATGTATTGCATGCTAGCATGGACCCTCTCCAGATGGAGTTGATACCCTCTCCAGATAGTAGCAGGTCAGGACCCTCTTTGGTGGTAGCTGGTCAGTATGACCCTCCCGGATAGTAGCAAGTCAGGACCCTCTTCGGTGGTAGCTGGTCGGTTGGACCCTCCCGAATAGAGCGGGTCAGGGGACCCTCTCCGATGAGCTGGTCAATAGACCCTCTCGTGGTAGAGCAGGTTGGTTTTCTTGTGGATGAGGTTAATAACCCACACATTTATTTGTGGATTTGAGCCAAGGGTGTTATATATGTTTTAATTATTCATTGTCTGTGATGTGCGTGCATAAGGTTTTTCTTGGAAAACTCTAAGGGAGAACATTAAAGGAAATAGAGTTTTTATATTTGATTTTTGTCCACTCACTCTAACAGTTTTCAATGTTTCTCCCCTGGGCCCCTTATTTTAAATGCCCAGATTGCAGTGCTCGACCCGACTAGTCTACGTGGAGGCCAAACATAGTTACCGCCATTTTTCTGAACTATCAGTAGGTTCCGGGTTGACCTACTTGTAATCTTTCTATGTTTACATTTAATCTTAGACGCTCTGATACACATCGGGTAGTTTTATTTGTTGGTGAACTCCTAGGGATTTGGAACCCTATGTATCTCTTAAATTTGGAGTTGTTGAACTATTTGTTGGAATTATTAGATGTGTATCTTGTGGAGGTTGGTGGTTATTGGGAGCAGGATGGCTCTAGGAGATTTCAGATGGTTATTGGTTTTAGAAGTGTTCTTTGGGTTATTGCAGGTTAAGGGTTGTCCACTTTTCAAGGGAGACTATGTCGAAATTTCGACAGAATCTTCTTTGGGAGGTGGTCCCCGCAGGACTTACTTCGAGTTAAATGGGTTTAACTCGGGGTGGGTCCTGACAAGGATAATGGGAATAGACAATTTATTCCTAACTCATTCTGGCTTGTGTTCATTTCTTGATCAGCATATGACATTCCAAATGGTATATATGATTCTTCCTTAGCCGACAGCATCATCATATCTTGTACTTATTATGGTAGATAGCAAATAGTACTAGGATTACAAACTATGGTATCAGAACCCCTTTTTGGCCTCTTTGTATTGTAATGTTTCTGGCCATAAAGCCGTACATGAATAAAAACACTGATTATTTTCTGGTATATATTTGTTTGAATAACGAAACAAAAATTGGTTTCCCAATTTTAAAAAACCACAAGTGTTGGTTCAATATATAGATGAAACTAAAACTCAAATAGTTACAGATCAGATGAAACTCTCAAAGTTCCAAAAAGTCAAAAAAATTCAAAAAAGTGGGGTATTCTACATGGTATAGTGTTGCCCCCATTTTGAATTGGTTGCTGCGAATGAACTCTGAAGGAAGCTAAACCAAACAAACTCTCTATATGTACCATGTCTCCATGTAGGAAGTTAAAGGAGAATCAATGTCTTGTCAGGAGGCTGAACAACCAATGAATGATCTTCAAACTCTCAAACACTAGGAATATATTTCTTCAAATGTCGGCCATTGATTATGTCACATACTGAATCTTATTTAGTTACCTTGATTATTTTACGTGAGTTTTACCACTTCGGAAACAGTCTTTACCGTTCAAGAACTCTAGTGTTAACTCTTGGTTGGGTGATCATTTTAGAAGAGTTCTTTAAAGGAAATTGTTGAGAATACTATTACGAGACCGTTGACGCTTGCACGTGATTTCTTGGAGTTGGTATTAAAAATTTGAACATTTTAATCATTTTTCTTTATCCTAGGTAATTACGGGTTTTACCTAAACTAGTATAAGAGGGAAAAAGTGAAATCTGGAACTTTCCAAATCGGGAAACTTCGGTTTAAAGAAGAAAAGAAGAACAGTTAATCTCTCACTCTCTGGTGCGCCCTGCTCGACCCCGGAGCTCTCGGCAACTACAACGGCGCTCGACGCCACCTTCAGGCCGCCTCTTGGCGCACCAGAGGTGGCTACAGACTCGCCTCGTCGTCCCCGGTGTCTCTATGGTTTTCGTTTTCATGGAGGAGAGCTGCTGACAGAGAATTGAAGGAGAACAGATTTTTAAGGTTTCGATGGGGCTTTCCGTTCATGGCCACGGCGGCGGAAATAAAAGATGATGGTAGCTTCGCCTCATCTTAGCGAACCTCCTTACGGCCTTGGTTTTCTAGAAAGGAGGTTGAGGAGAGCAGATAAATGATTCTGTGTTCATCGACTTCGTTCTTCATTTTCAAGCGACCTTCGAGTCCAATTCAGGTACAAAAGCTAATCTCTTCATCGAGCTCTATTCCCTGTATACTAAAAATTGAGATTGGTTGAGTTTAGGAGAATTTGGGTTTGAACAGGGGAGTACCACCATGCGTGTCACTGTGCACGGCGGTGGTGGAGGTGTTTTGATTCATTTCGGGTTTTGGATTTCATGTTGTTGAATATATGTACTCTTTGTATAATTGAAATTGAGATTGTTTGAGGACTGGAGGAAATGAAATTTTAGGCAGAGGTCGACCACTGTGTACAGTGGCAGTGCTAGCTTCCTTAGCTCATCCTTGATTTAGTTCTTGTTCAGGAGGATGGGTTGATGATTATAATGGTTTTGGAATTGATGTTGTAGAGTGGGCAAGCATAGTTCGAATGTTGTGTTTTCAGTTTTTCTTGGCAGGGTAGTTAATATGTGGTGACTGATAAATCAAATAATGCTGGAGGTACATGTCGAATATTGTGTACAGTTAATTTAGTGAAAGTTGGAAGCTTGTGTCTGCTGCTGTGTTCTTGGTAGAATGGCCGAGACATGGAGATTAGTACTGGGTTGAAAACGTGTGTAGGATTGAGTTAAGAAATTGGTTGAATTAAAGTGGGGTTTGGTTAAGCTAATTAGTTTTTATATCACATGAAATTGTAAATTGGTTATTGATAAACTAGTGTTACTTTAATAAGGCATGAGGTTTTGACATGGCAGTATGGGTTGGTTTGATTAAGCAGAGTACGGAATAGGCATTATAACTTATTTTATATGAGAAGGTTGTTATGTGTGTAATAACAAGTCTTGATAATGGATTAAGGAAAGTAGTTATGGTGATTGAATTACATATGAGAAAGGGGAATGTTTGGTCGAGGTTGTGAAATTGTTTATGAAGTACTGAAGTAATGAATTGTGAAGTGGCGTTAAATGTTTCTGGAAAATTGGTTTTTAGAAATAGAGGCTGAATTGGTAGTCTGTTGAGGATATTGATTCAAGTTAGTCGCAAATACTTGTAAAAGCAAGAATGATTTATTTCAAAAGCTATGGGTGTCCATAGTAATTAGTTAAATTACTATGTGACGAGATTTGAAAGTAAATTTTGGATTGTGTTATGATATCGATTAGTTTTCGATAATCGAACTTGATCATGAAATTGGTCAAACATGATCAAAACATGAAAAGTTGTTTCGACGAATAATAATTAGTCGTTGTGTTTACTTTTGCTTGTTTACTAAGGTATTAATTATTGAAATGTTGGACATTAGGGTCTCTAGCTACCCGAGGAGCGTAAAGCTTGTGAATATCGGACTGTGGGAGGAAAGCTGTGGCTATTTTGGGGCAATACATGAGAAGTTTTCCGAGCCTTGTGAAGCTTAAGCCTAATAGGTGAGTGGACGTTTGTTTTAAATTAAATGCATGATGTCAGTATATTTTATTGAGAAGTCCTTTTGATTGAAATATTTCCGTTTCCATTTTATTGGGACATTTAATTTTTCGTGATTATTTGGAAGTTTTACTTGATTTGAGTAATTACCGAAAATAAGATTTTCGGTAGAGTACTTGATTTTCGGATGAGGATTATATGGTTACATGTATATGCATATTTTCTTTATATATGTGTTGTGATGAAAATATATTATATTCTTACAGAGCATTCCGCCATAATGTGATATTAAGTATTTAACGGCCGCCATTATAAGCGCGATGTGAGCGCGAGGCGCAAGCATCGTAGCCCCGTATGAGTATATATATATATATATATATATATATAGTTAAATCATGATTACATATTATATTCCTATCAGGAGCATTCTGCCATAATGGTGTTGCCCATTACTGTTGCCATTATGAGCGTGACGTGAGCGCGAGGCACAAGCGTCGTAGCCCGGTTTGGATATACATGTGTGGTCATGTGTTTGAGCGAGGCTCACTTTACTTCATGGTGTTAACTAGCGAGGCTAGTTACGTATATGATCATATTTTTAATATTTTATCTAGCGAGACTAGAGTAAGTGTTAGTTGATTTTAACCATGAGGCATGCATTACGTATTTTTCTTGAGAATAAATTAGGAAAATATGAGCTCTTGTTTAATTAATCACTTTATTATTTTTATCCACTCACTCTGACATGTTTTCCACATGTTTTCCCTGGGCCCTTCGGTTTTAAATGCCCAGTTTGCTGGATAGCTTAGTTGTGTTCGGGCGTACGTGGAACGAGGCATAGTTAACTCTCTTCCATTTATTTGTATTTATTTCTGTTTTCATTTGTCACCATTAGAGTTGCTCTGAACATTTGTTTGTTATAGTTACTGCTTGGGTGTTGTGGGTTTGGGGAGCATGTTGGCTCCAGGAGAAATAAGGTTGGAATTTAATTGTAGAAGTGTGCAGGTTTTGAATGGGAAGGGTTGTCCGCTTTCAAGGGAGGTTCTGTCGAATTTTTGATAAAATCTTCTTTAGAGGGGTCCTCGTAGGATTTACTTCGGATTTTATGGTAAAATTCAGGGTGGGTTTTGACAGATATGATTAGCATGGATCTCCCCATCTATCTCTTTGAGATAATAAACACCTTTACCAACAAGGTGATCAATAACAAATGGCCGCGAACGTGTTCACCAAAGGGCAGGATGGATTTCCAAACTAAGTCTCCAATGCCGAAGCTGCGTCCTTTGGTGCGTTTATCATATACTCTAGCAACTCTATTCTTTTCCATGATGAGATTGTCCGAGGCTTCCATTCGCTTTGAGTCCAAGTCTTCATGTTCTTGATACATGGCCTAAACATAATCTTCATCGATCAACTGATGCTGCTCGCGAACGCTAGAGAATGGACATTAATCTCCATAGGAAGAACTGCGTCATGAGCATATGAAGTAGTACCAGTAGGAGTTCTTTTAGAGGTTCTATATGCCCACAAAGTGTGGTCTAACTCATTATGCCAATCCTTGGGGTTATATGTCAACATCTTTTTCAAAATACTCAAAATAATCTTGTTACTGGCTTCTGCCTGTCCATTTGACTGAGCATAATAAGGTGTAGAGTGCAAGAACTTAATTCCATAACCGCCGAGAAGCTCCTTAGTTTCTTTAGCCATGAAAGCTATCCCTCGCTCTGCCACCAAGCGTTCCAGTATGACATACCTGCAGATAATATTCCAAAAAATGAACTGGCAAACTGTCGTAGAAGAAGAGTCTTTCACTGTAACTTCCTCTACCCACTTAGTAAAGAAATCTGTTCCTATCAGAAAGAACTTGTGCTGTTAAGAGGAATAAGGGCGAATAACCCCTATGAAATCTAGTGTCTAGCATCTGTCAGGCCAAGGCTTAATAATAGGTTGCATAGGAATATTTGAAATGTGCTGGGCTGGTCCATGAGTCTGACACTCGAAACAACCCTTAGCAAAGCTGATGCGGTCTTTAAGAATAGATGGCTAGAAGAAACCATAGTGGCGAATGACACACTTCATCTTGAGTCCAGCCTGGTGCGATCCACATACCCCTAAGTGTACCTCTCTCAGTAGTCGCTTAGCTTCTTTACCATAAATGCATCTCTGGTCAACGCCTTATTCTCCTCTACGTAAAAGTTGTCCACCTTTGAGAATGTAATTAGGTGCAAAATAACTAATCTTCTTATCCACTGGAGCAGATGGATTTGTCAAGTATTGCACTATAGGTTGACGCCAATCGACATCAATAGGATCTAATGTGGCAACTAGCCACTCATCATTAATTCCCCGACGAGCCATAAAAGAAGGCAAAGTACGTTTTTCTACGTTAAGGATCCTTTCACGAACACCATCACCAAGCTAACAAAAGTAACAATCTGTGCTAACTCATTCGCCGCAAAATTCTTTTCTCTAGGTATGTAGTCAAGCATAACGTATGTAAATTCATCTAACAATTTCATCGCTCTTTTCCAAAAAGGGATTAGCCCAAAAGCAATACACTTGTACACACCTCTAAGTTGGTTAATCACCAAGAGTGAATCACCCAATACTTCAACTTCTATGATTCCCATCTTCAGGAGCATCTCCAGGCCAATTATCAGCATTTCATACTCTGCCTGGTTATTGGTACACTTCCATTCCATCTGAAAAGAATAAGAGAATTTGTCCCTTGCAGGATTCATCAATGAAATACCAGCCCCTGATAAAGAATCCGTGCAGCTACCATCAAAGTATAGAATCCATAGCTGTGCATAAACCAGACCTACTTCTTCGTCCTGATGTTCCACTTGTTCCTAGGTAGGATGATGCAAGAGGAAATCCGAGACCGCCTGTCCAGTTTATGCTTTGAGTGGAGTGTATTGAAGTGAAAACTCAGACAGCCCTAGCATCCATTTGCCAACCCTACCTCGTAAGAAAGGCCTAGTTAACATATACTTCACTAAATCAGTTTGTGCCACTACTAATGTATTAAATGATAACATGTAATGTCGTAATTTGCATCTAGCAAAGTATAAAGCCAGATAGAGCCTCTTGATTGGTGAATAGTGAGTTTTTGAATCTAATAATGTTCTGTTAAGGTAGTACACCGCGTGCTCGATGACCTTACCATCTTTCTTAGCTTCATCTTGGGCTAACAATCCTACGATAGAATTAAAAGATGCAAATAAGTATTGTTTTAAAGGAATGCCTAGACGTGGTGGTCGCAGTACAGAAATGTACTGTTTTCTACACAAATTTCTCCTCGACATGCAATTTAAGAAGAGGAGAAAAAGGTACAATTTTCCCTGCGGAATTAGAAATAAATCTTCGTAAGAAATTAATCATGCCTATTAGACTTTGTAACTTCTTGCTCCTTGGAGCTAGAGCTTCTATTACTGCCTTAGCCTTATCTCCTAGAACTTCTATGCCACGCTGATGCACCACAAAACCTAGCAAATCTCCTACACAAACCCTAAAAATACACTTGGCTGGATTCATGCGAAGTCTGTGCTTTCTCATCCTTACAAACACCATTCACAGGTCTTCGATGTGATCCTCACTCTTCTTGGACTTAACCACCATATCGTCAATGTAAACCTCTATCTTTGTGATGAGAATATTATGGAAAATCAAGTTCATTGTTTGCTGGTAGGTGGCCCCTGCATTCTTAAGTCTAAAGGGCATACCGAACTCAAAAGCACCAGTAAAGCTAGGACATCGAAAAACTATCTTATGTCTATCTTCTTCATGCACATGTATTTGATCATAACCAGTTGTTCCATCCATGAAAGATAGAATCTCATGTCCTGCCACAACATCGACCAGCATGTTCGCCATGGGCATAGGGTACACATCTTTAGTTGTTGTGTTTAGGTTCCGGTAATCCACACATACTAGTATTTTTCCGTTCTTCTTTCAGACCGGAACAATGTTGGATAACCACTGTGTGTATTTCGCTGGCCTGATTTGTCACATCTCGGTCTTAGAATCAATTTACGGTCGGTTACTTCTTAGTTTACTTTAATCTTTAATCATTTGTAGTAACCGTTTTACCGTAAGAGGTCATAAAGTTGACTTTTCGTTAAGTCAAGAATTTAGGAAAACTTTCTTCATGAAAGTTGTAGAGGGAGTCATTACGAGTTCGTGGACACGTAGCACGCTCAAATCAGAGTTCGTATGAGAAAGTTATAAACAAAAATGTGAAGTTATTGTGCGATTAAATGACTACATAGGAGTTATTGAGGTGAAAAATCAGACTTTTCACCCGGCCTTTTCTTTCTCTCTCCTTGAGCTTTCTCTTTCCTCTCGGCCAAAAACCTGCCAGAACTTCCAGCCGCGGTCACTCCACGTCAGGTAGCCACACCGGTCCCAAAAGGACGGCCTCTGAGTCTACTTCCATCCTAAGTAAGCCTTTAGATCTATCTCGCCTTTGTTTAAGAGAATTTCCTTGTTCAATGCCAAGTGTACAGTAGATGATCTAAATTGAAATTCTACCTCCTCAAGGCACCAATTGAGGAGTTTTTATGGATATGATGGGTTTTAGGAGTACTAATCGCCCCTAAAATTTGGTGGTTCGATTTGGAGTGTGGAGGGAGAATCGAAGATTTGAAGTTTGAAAATTTCGGGTTTTTGTATTTTATGTTCGATTGACCTAGTTATAGGCCGAATTGGCCTTCGAGTTGAACTAGGAAGTTGTTCGGAATGATGAGAGGAACAAACTGTGAAAATTTGGTGTCGATTGGTGGTGGCCGAAGCTTGGCCGAATTTTCTTGCCGGCCGTCGCCGCCACCTTTTGGGCAGTTTTTCTTACCCATTAAATTGTAAAAATTAAGAAAAAGCCATTGAAGGACAGTTTTTATTTTTTAGAGATATACTTGGTACGTTTAGTTTTTTTTGAAGATTTGGAATTAGTAATTGGATTATTAAATGGTAACCGGTCATTTGAAAATTACCGACTAGGCGTGAGATTGTTGTTAAGGGTTTTTACGCTAGCGGAGTAATTGAGGCCGACTTCCCACGTTTTTTCTAGAGTTGGTTAAGGGTGAACGTTAAGGGAGAATATTTAATTTTGTTGTCCTTTACTTTAAAGATAAGTGAGCCGGGAAGGAGGTTCCTACCTTTCCCGTGAGTTTTGAATGATTTTTCTCAGAAAATGATTTTAAGTTGTTATCACCATTATAGGTTACGGAGGGGGATTATTTTTAAAAGGGGAAACTTGGCTCTTGGGTTTTAATGATTTAAAGTAAAGTCAGGGAACCGGTTTCGGATGTCTGGGAAAGTTTTAAATCCAATGTATTTGGGGAAAAGTCATGGGTGTTTTGACTTGGATTTTTTTATTTAATCACCACGAGGTTTTCAAGGATTTTCAAGTATATGTATATATGTGTTGCTAGCTAGCATGGACCCTCTCCGGATTGTAGCTTGTCAGACCCTCTTCGGTGGTAGCTGGTCAGAAAGACCTTCCTGGATAGAGCCGGTTAGGACCCTCTTTGGTGGTAGCTGGTAAGAAGGACCCTCCTGAATAGAGCAGGTCAAGAGATGCTCTCCGATTAGCTGGTCAATAGACCCTCTCGTGGATTAGAGCTGGTCAGTTATTTTTCTCGTGGTCTTGGTGATAGTGCCCACATCTTTAATTATGGATTTGAGCCAAGAGAATTGTTTTATGTTTTATTTAATCGTTTACTAATGGTTGCGTGCATAAGGAATTTTTGAAAAATCTAAGGGAGAACATTAAAGAAATTTGTCTTTACTTATTTGATTTTTGTCCACTCACGCTAATATTTTTCAATATTTCTCCCATTGACCCTTCGTTTTAAATGCCCAGATTGCGTGCTCGATCCGACTAGTTTTCGTGGAGGCAAGACATGGTTACCGTCACTTCTCAATCCATCAGTAAGTTCTGAGTTAACCTACTTTGTATTTTTTCCCTGCTTCTGCTTTAATTAGTCGCTCTAATACCAACTGTCAAGACCCATCCCGGATTAACCCCTTTAACCCGGAGTAAATCTTGCGGGGACCACCTCTCAAAGAAGATTCTGTTGAAATTTTGACAGTCTCATTTGAAAAGTGGATAACCCTTAACCTACAACAACCCAAAGAGAACACTTATATATAACCAATTCCCGCTTTGACCATGTTCTGTACATCTGTTTTAACAGCTTCAGCAGTCTTAACATTCATTCGTCACTATTCTTGTTGCACAGGCTTATAACCAATCATTATAGGTAACTTATGACATACCAACTCAGGTGCTAGCCCAGGCATGTCTTCGTATTTCTCAGTGAAACAATCTTTAAACTCCTACAACAACTCAATCAGTTGTTGTCTCTGTTGTGGTTCTAAAAACTGACTAATGCTAACCTCCATTAGTTCCTTAGAAGAACCTAGGTTAACTTTCTCAACTAGATCTTTGACTTTCGGTGGAGTATCATCCAAGGCTACCGGAGCTGGTCAGATAATCTCCTCCGCTTCACATTCGTCGTCGACTATGTCATCTTAATGCATTCGACTACGGCTATCTCGTTCCAAGCATCTTGTTCCTCTCTGAAGATGGACAATCTTTGGTGAAGAACGCATAAGCCTCTACTTCCTCCTTTCCGGGGTGTACTAACATTTATGATGACTAGGGCCTAGCTCGATGAAGTTAAGCCTGTTGGCGTCTGCGTGAACCTGGGGCAAACCCCATCGTAAACGTTTTGAAGAGGTGACCCCATATGAATCACCTTTGTTATCTACCCCTACTACCCCAAGGAGGCGTGTATCTCCATAGTAATAATTAGAATCTAGCATGCATACCACCACTGTATATGGTCGCTCACTAGCCTTGACCAATTATGCTTGATCCGTAACTTGGTTCCACATGAGCAATTCCTGATGCATAGAGGATGAAACGCAGTATGCTCGGTGGATCTAATCCCTACCAAGTATAATGCTATAGGGAGCAGTACAATCAGTGGGAAAAATGACTGGCAGAAATCAGATAGTCCTAACTTTATTTTGATCATCAAAACCCTAAAGGTTTTGGTCACGTTACCCGCAAAGCTTTTTACCTTTAGGTTACTGCTAATGATCTTCTCTTTAGGAATCTTCAATGCCTCCATTGTTCGCACCGTGATAATGCTAACAGCTGCATCATTATCAATCAAGATCCTGTTTACCTTCATACCTTCCATCTCGGCTGTCATATATAAGACTTTGAGATGTTGAGTCATAGTCATGGTTGGCTTGGTAAACATCATGAATAATTTTTTGAGCTCAGATTCCTCATTACTCCTTGTAGTTTCACTAACTTGGACTCTCTGCAGATCAGAAAAAAGCTGTTTTATCTTTTCGGTGATGGAAACCTCATTTTTCTCAACGCTATCTGAATTCAAAAAGACATGAGATGGTATGGGTCTTGACAGAGCATACTTATTAGAAAGTGTATATGCCATGTTGCATTCCAGCTCTGTATAAGGTGTTGAATCAGAATTTGCCCCATGTCAGGTATAGCGTATTACAATCCAAGCTTTCTTCCGGATCTTCTATTTCAAGCTCTTCCACGTTGTCATCTATGCTAAACTCTAGTTCCACATCATCTTTTTCTTGTCGCTCAAAGATAGACGTTACCACCGCACCTTGAGCAAACATTTCGTCAACACTAGAAACCTCAGGGACAAATTTCCCTTTTGAAATAGCCTCAGGTGTAGGCTCATGAGTAACCCCTGAACAGATTACTTCTTCCTTTGCTTGGGATACCGATTTCGGTCTCCACCCAAATTTCTGCTGGCGAACTGTTTTATATGAACCAACATCCACCTTAGCTCTCTTGCCCCTAACCTCCTCAGTCATGGCTTCTTTGGCGAACGACAATCTATTGAGTACTGACATCTTTTGCTCTTGTTTATCATTTACCAGCTGTCGTGACAATCTATTGAAAGCACTTTCCCTCTGTTGAGGTTTGTTATTCGCTGGTTCTCTACGTTTATCTCCATGACAAATATGCACATAAGGTCTGGCCTTCAGATTTTCAACCACCCTTCGCAACTGTTCTGGCATTCGCCGTATTTGATCAGGATGAATATCACCTTTTCCCAAAGCCTCTAGGGTTCGCTTTGCTTGATCATACCTTTTCTGTACATTCCTTGTCTGAGTTGGTGTTGCCTCCCCCACGCATCCTCTTTCAGGTACATACCATTTATCTTCCTTAATAAATGCTTTTGAAACATGAGGTATGTATGGTTTCGTTAAAATATCTGGTTAAGCTTTCACATTAGTCTCAACCCTGGCACTAGTGGACGCTTGGAACTGCTGCACTGCCTTGGACCTTTGGAGGATCTGGTTCACCTGTTCTGGTGTCTTCACACTTCGCGGACTGAAAAATGCATAATGATTTGGTGACGAATGCACAGTTATGGCTTCTGATGACTTGACACATTTTTCAAATTCCTCATAACTCATCTTCAAGCCACACTCCATTTTACACCTAGAGCAAAGCACCACTATAGTCCGCTCCACAACTGTTGCTCCGAATACTCTGCTTTGTTCAGGTCTAAAGTCAGCTTTCGTACTCCTTTTTAGTTGAACGTAACCTCAACCATAGATACTTTTGCTTCCAGCTTGTCTCTGAAATTCAGATACACGTCATTCAGCCATTAATGGATCTGGTCTTTAAGCTTAACACAAGTTGCAGTATGATGAGTCCAAACATTATGAAACTTGGGGGTCTTACCTGCAATGACCTCTTCAGCTGTAATCGACCCCCATGAAATGTCCATTATTCCTGCTACAATTATCATATCCAGAATGACATGCGCCAAGTGGGCATCGTATATATATTCTGAAAATCGAGACATGACATTCTTTCATGCTGGAGTTATCACTAGCTTGATGTCAACCATGGCCACTGTGGGGAATTGATCAACATCAACCAATGCTGCTGTTTTTTCACCATCAACATCCAGTTTACCATTGTTAATCCATGTCTGGAGTTGATCCTTCAACCTGATGCATTCAGAAGTATTGTGATTCCATAGGTTGCGGAATTTGCAATACCTCTTTCCTTTGATCTGCTCCGGCTTTGGACAAACCCCGAAGTCATGTCGTACCTTTCCTTGAGTGAGTAATTCATCAAGGATTTTAGGAGCCTTGTGAGCATTGTATGTGTAGGACTCATATTCTAGTTTGGCGAATGCTCCAGTTGTTACTTTTACTGGGTTCTTCTCCATGCGTAAAGCCTTAGACTTGACAACATGCCTTCCAGATAACTCCACAGCTTTTACTTCCTCCTCATCATTATCCTGAATATACCCCTGTGGCTCCACATAATGGTGCTGTAGACTATAAAAATGATCAAAATGCGAGTATACAGTGGACACCATTCTGCTCATGTTGGGACCATACCTGGGCTTCAAAGTTCCTGGAATATAAGAAGTTGGTGGTCCTGGTGGAGCTCCAATACCTCCATCTAACTCATTTAGGAAATTCTGATAGCTGGCTACTTTACTCATCAGATCTACCATGCTTGCAAAATGGACGTCATGATACTTAGCCATCTGACGACGCTCTAAGCCCTTGATAGCTATGCGAATGACATCCTGGTCAGAGATTAGAGTCTTGCACTTTGTCTGTCAGGACCCACCCCAAGTTAAAGCCCTCTAACCTGAAGTAAATCTTGCGGGGACCACCTCAAGGGAACTTCTTACCGAAATCCCCTTGAAGTGGCCGACCCTTCCTACAAACCAACTCAGCACTTCCATGAGTATTTAAATGTTATCCCTAACTCATGAAGCCATCCTGTTCTCTAACCTATTTATCTAGCTAAGGTGGGTTAGACAGAGCAGTCTTCAAGACTATCCCTAACTCACGATTACTAATGGTGTGTTGCTTAACTTAGCAACATACCTTACCAATCTCAGTAACAATTATTACCAAACATAGACTCGTAACATTTTTTGAGTCATCAAGGAAAACCTTTCCTAGTTCCACCGCATTTCATCCTCACCAAAATGTTGACAATTTCAAGAGTCACCTCTAGTGATTAATCTTGCTACCACTCTACACTCGTGGCGCCAAGATTGCTCCTAGATCAAAATTCATAACAAATAAGGTCACTACTCAACTGACCCATGACAATGGCAATGCCAACAATTCCTTAATCCTCTCAGGATTTCATTAAATTAACATCAATAATTGATATTCCAGATCTAATCCTCATTCCAAAGATCATAATTGAAAATATTGCCCGTCACTATAGTGGATGTAATTTATGAACCCCAAACACGACTAAGTACACCTTCGGTTACAATACTTGATTAAACCACAGCCAGTGAGTGCACCGATTCCCATGTCAACAAGCATAACTAATCACCCCTGGTGAAACCAAGTGTCATAACAGACAACTTTGGTTGCAGGTTGAAGCTTGACCATCTACAAACATTCTCACTCCTATTCAACGATTCAGTAAACCTTGCCCCACTGTTGTCACTTCACCACTTCCGTGCATTTAACTCAGCAAGCAATCAACCACCTACTAACAACATTTAACAATTTAACTAACCATCTTGGAAGTCGAAGCGACTACAAATAACTCACTTCCGACCTGTTCTTAAATGGTTAGACCATTTAATTGACGTTTTGCATAAAACTATTGACAAACGTCTTTCACCTCTGTCTTCAAAATATGTGACTCTCACAATACATTCTTGAAATATAAGAATGTGTCATTTTTGACCACACACAGCTGCACAAAATAATTATGCCTTACCAGTATGTGCTACCCAGATTTCAATTTACCACTTCCCTACAAAGGAGGGTACACGTGCTCATGTGAGGTATACACATGTACATCTTCAGCCGTCGAAACAGTGCCGTTTGCACAACGACCGGTTTCTACACCACAATAATACAAAGTCAATCAAGACTCGTATCACTCTCTGATATCCCAAGCACTCTTGGTCCATGACCCGATCGCCTGTTGCCACTTCTATCATCTCCTTAAATTTCGAAACCATTTACCTTTAATTACCATTAGTAACGCTCGCTCGATCTGAAAATCGAACTCTAACACAGCCAACCTGGAGACTCCTCCACAGGTGTACTAATTAAAATACTTTGACCACAGGTGGATAACTTACCTTTGGTTGACATGAGCCCCAAGATCTGGTGACACGATTTAATTTCTACCTTCACGATATACGGCCTAAAGACCATTGTCACCAACAATTTAAAATCACGCTTGGACTCACTAACAATTCAAATCTTTCTAGTACCCCAATCATGGGTGGCTGAAGCGATGAGAATCTACTCCTAGCTAATGATAACAATGTAAGCACCAAAGGTGCCCCAAGCCATTAGTTTTAGTGGCTGTCCCATAAAGCATCAAGTGACCAAACCAACCTTTACTTCCTTAACATTCTCCAGTAGTGTCACATCATGGACTCGTCACCAGAAACAAGTCCATTGATCACAAAATGACTACACTCAATTTCCTTGAGTCATTCTACTTTCATTTGTTCGTTGGTTTCTCTGAAACCACACTAAAGACAAACATCAACAAAATCTTGGCAATCGTCAAATCTTAATATTCATCTTCTCTGAATAATCGCGCTAGGCGACTTCAGCTCCTTTTTTCATCGTAGGATGCAACCTCTTTCATTAACTCTTACGACTCTTTACTTCTAAGAGTCCATTAACACGAACACCAAGGCCTCGCCTTAGGTTTCTATAACATCCCTGCCAACAAACATGACAGCCTTTTAGGCATGAATTAACTGTTTCACCACCGAGCACTCATACAAAATGCTCAAACAACGTTATATAACGTGAGTTTCCAGCTCGATCCCCAACTCGAATCTATATTTCTCATTGGGGAACTCAAAAAAATAAATACGTAACGAGCTTACCTTGTTCCTTACAGGAACTCTCTGTGAGGTCGGTGTACTGAGGCATAGTCTTGAAGATTCAAATGTTTATAGAACCACTCGATCCATAAACCAACCAAGAAGTACTAACTCATATCCTTAATAAACACTAAGCGTCAAACATAACTGCCGATGGATCCGCCGCGGTCAGACCATCACTCTAGAGACGCTAAGTGATACCAAGTACATGAGGTAGTAACAGAAAACAATAACCTGGCTCTGATACCAACTTTTAAAAACAATACGTTAACGTGAGTGGACAAAAATAAAAAAATAAAAGATAAACATCTTTTACTGCTCTTCCGTTAGTTTTTCCAAAAATCCGCATGCACGCAACCAATACTATGATTAAATAAATCATTAAAATACATCCCTTGGCTCAAATCCATAATTAAATGTGTGGGGTATTAACCTCATCCACGAGAAAACCGACCTGCTCTATCACGAGAGGGTCTATTGACCAGCTCATCGGAGAGAGTCCCATGACCCGCTCTATTCGGAAGGGTCCAACCGACCAGCTACCACCGAAGAGGGTCCCGACCTGCTACTATCCGGGAGGGTCATACTGACCAGCTACTACCGAAGAGGGTCCCGACCTGCTACTATCCAAAGAGGGTACCAACTCTATCTGGAGAGGGTCAATGCTAGCATGCAATACATATTTTCATATCCTTTAAAACCTCGTGGGAAAAATAATCCGAAAACCAAGTCAAATCTCCCATGACTTTACCCCAAATACATTGGATTTAAAACATTTCCAAGAACCCAAAACCGGTACTCTGCCTTTACTTTAAAATCCTTAAATCCAAGAGCAAAGTTTCCCCTTTTTAAAACTCATCCCCCTCCATAATCCCAAAGCGGTGATAACAATAAAATCATATCCCGGGAAAATCCTTTAAAATCACGGGAAAGGTAGAAACCTCTTTCTCGGCTCACTTATCTTTAAAATGTATTAAATCCCCATTTTCCCAAAATCACTGTAAAACATAAAATGGAGGAAATCATGTATACAGGAAAAACATTTTAAAGTCTATGGCATGCATTATATTTAAAAATAAAGTCCACTCACAGTACTTATTGCGACATTCTTCCTGCTCGGAAAGCTCCTCGAGCGGAAACCTCGAACTAACCACGTAGTCGAGCCCGTCTCACGTTCGACCAGAGACGATTAAACCAATATATTAGTCATTCCATCGTTGACTTGGTCTTTTCCTAGTTTGACTAGGAAATCCTATTTGACCACGTGTTGGCCAAGTTCTTTTCTTTTAACAACTTTTCAACAAATAGATTTAATTTCGATTACCCAACCGTAACATACCGGCTTTCTTTAATAATTCACTTGACATTAGGTTCACACATAGTAATTTGTGGAATTACTATGGACACCCATTCAACCACTTCACCAATACCTTAGGAGTCCTTAAAATAATTCTTAAATCTTATCCGACAATAATTGATGGTCGGAATAATATTTAATTATCCGCCAATAATACTAAACTAGAAAAATTCCAAAACCTAACCAAAACTCCTCCAAAAATTACCAAATTTTAACCATAGACTACTCACAATATAAACCATTTAATGGGCATGAAAAACTGCCCAAAAAGTGGCGGCACCGCCGACGGCGGCCGCCAGCAGAAATTCCAGACAAAATTCCAGCGACCTCCGATCGCCACCAAATTTTACCAGTAGCTTCGTCTCATCATTTGGGACAACTTTCTAGTTCAACTCGAAGGCCAATTCGGCCTCTAACTAGGTCAAAAACGTGATGAACAGTAAACCCGAAATAATTCAATTCGAAACTTCAATCCTTCAATTCTCCCTACACACTTTGATTCAAGCTACTAAATTCTAGGGGATTATAGTACTCCTAAAACTCATCCTAAACATATAAACAACTCAACAAATGGTGATCTAGGGAGGGAGAAATCCGATCAAGAACAAACACCGTACACTTGAAGAACAAATCGGAATTTCTCCCAATTTACGGCGAGTTAGGTCGGAAAACTTACCTAGGAATGAAGTAGACTCGGAGGCCGAGCTTTTGGGACCGGTGCGGAGGCCTGGGGTGGCAGGACGGTGGCGCGCGCAAAATCAGGCAGCGTTTCCCGTCGGGGGAGAGAAAATGGGCCAGGTGAAAAATCTGATTTTTCACCCCGGTAACTCCTATATATAGCCATTTTACCGCACAGTAACTTTACATTTTTGTTTATAACTTTCCCATACGAACTCCGATTTGAGCGTGTTACGTGTCCACGAACTCGTAACGACGCCCTCTACAACTTTCAAGAAGGAAGTTTTCCCAAATTCTTGACTTAACAAAAAGTCAACTTTACGATCATTGTACGGTTAAACGGTCACTTTAAATGGTAAAAGACCAAAGTAACCAACCGTAAAATAATTCTAGGATCGGGATGTGACATTGTCTGCTGGATTTTAAATCTCTTTAAATATTCCATAGGAGACTCCATTGGTTGTTGATACATGGAAGTTAAAGAAGATAGGTCAACCTCGGGCTCCTGAACATGGCTTCCATAGCTGGCCAGTTAGGAATCGATCTAGGGGCCAACTTAGTGTACCAAGTTAATGCGGCCTTACAAGAGAAGACCTAAAAACTGTTAGTTTGAATATATCATCGGTCCCATATGGAACACGTTCGCTCTAGAAGCAAGAAATATGAGTAGCTGCATCTTCTGATCCCTTTCCAGAAAAAGTTGTGAACAGAAGTTGTTTATAGTGATGAGGCCATGGCATGCAAGTCACTTCATCTGGATATGGATTAGGCTAGTTTACATCGATGAGTGGTTGGCCCTGCATTGTTCTCAACGTCTCTTGAATCATCTGCATTATCTGATCTGGCGTGCATAACTTGTCATTCGCCACTCCATTGAGAACCTCTATTCGTAGTTCAAGACCCTTAGGTGGATCCTTATTCCTCTGACACCTCCCATTCCCCTGTCTCGTAGGTGTCTCTACTACTGGTTCTCTTAAATATGTTCGAACTAAGGTAAATAGTCCTGTATTTTTAAGAGTCAAGGTTTTAGCAGATGACGATGGAACCGTCACCTCTTCAAAACCCTGTAGCTTTGGCTCTTCTTAAAGTTTCCCTTTTGCTCTAGCAGCTTTTTGAGCCTCACGGTTTCTTTCAATTTCTAGGATTTTCTCAACCTCTCAAAGGCTTTCAAACTGCCTGTCGATCTTATCATCAGTATTAGCAACATCTTGAGACGTAGTATTCTGCAGCTTCTGTATGTTCTTGTTTGCTGCACTAATTTCTTGGCCATGCTACGTTTGAGTTTGCCCAAACTATTGCATGGTAACTTTGAATCGAGCAACTAGAACGACATGACAGTCAATCTCTATGTGTTTAGTTCGTTCATGAAAAACTGGATTGGATGCAATATGTAGAGCAGCTTGATTGTCACAGAAAAGTAATGCTGGCTGCGTACCTGTGACATTGAGGTCTTTCAATATATTCTGTAACCAAGTAATCTCACAACAAGTAGAAGCCATGGAACGATACTCTGCTTCAGCACTCGATCTAGAGACTGTTCCTTGCTTCTTTGTTTTCCAAGAGATAGGTGAATTACCAATAAAAATGCAATAGCCAGTAATTGACCTTCTAGTGTCCTTACAACGTGCCCAATCTGCATCACAAAAGGCACATAATTGAAGCGTTCCTTGAGATGACAATAGCAAACCTTGTCCCGGCGTTTGCTTTAGATAACGCAACACCTTGTGCGCTGCTTCAAGATGGGGTATTCTTGGCTTGTCCATAAACTGTGAAAGGATGTGTACCGCATAGACAATGTCAGGTCTTGTAATGGTGAGATAAATAAGCTTTCCCACCAATCTTCGATATTGGGATGGATCAGTAAGTAGTTCTCCATCGCTTTGTGTCAAAGCAATGTTGCACTCTACAGGGAATGTTGTTGGTCTTGCTCCAAGGAATCCGGAATCCTCCAATATCTCCAATGCGTACTTACACTGGCTTAACACGATACATTGCTTTGATCTAGCCACTTCTATGCCAAGAAAATATTTCAATACTCCCATATCTCTTAACTTGAACTTGCTGGATAAGAAGCACTTCACAGCTTTGATATCATCGAGATTGTTTCCTGACAAAATAATATCATCGACATACACTAGTAGCACAGTGAATTTCTCTTTGCAGATTCGAACAAATAGTGAGTAATCAGACCAGCTTTGACGAAAACCAGCCTTCTTGAGTTCATTTGACAACTTGATGAACCATTGTCTTGAAGCTTGTCTGAGCCCATATAAGGATTTGTGTAGCTTGCAGACACGATTCTCTCCCTTTCCTCCAAAACCAGGAGGAAGTTGCACATAAACATCTTCAGATAAATCACCATTCAAGAAGGCATTACTTACATCAAGTTGGTGAAGATGCCAACCACGCAAAGATGATAAACTGAGTAGGACGCGGACTGTGGTGAGTTTAGCAACTGGGGCAAAGGTCTCCCTATAATCAATTCCTTCCACTTGACTATATCCTTTGGCAACAAGACGAGCTTTATATTGTTCTATGCTACCATCCGGCTTGTACTTGATCTTATACACCCATTTACATCTGATAGGACGTTTGTGAGCAGGGGGTGATACAAGGCTCCAGGTTTTGTTTGCTTGCAGCGCATCAATTTCATGTCTCATGGCCTCACGCCATTTTGGATCTTTAACAGCCTGAGAGTAAGACATAGGTTCTCTGTCCAAGGTTAGAGCAACAGCAAATGCTCGATGGTTATCAGATAATCGATTATAAGACAGCACATGTGATATAAAGTCTGTTGTACCTGGGACCGTGGTCGATGAAGATGATGGAGTGTGTCATGAGGGGAGAGCTGCCTCGATGTGAAAGTCTTGCAGGAGGCTTGATGTTCGTGTTGGCCTTGTTGAGCGACGCAAATTATGTGGACTAGACACAGGATTTGTGTTTGTGGCAGACTGTGTATTTGGAACAAGAGGTGAGGACGAGATTTGAGAAGGTATCGAAGACTCGAGATTGGATGCAACGAGATTAGGAAGAGTTGTAGTTGTGGACATTGTGTTAGGAGAGGAAACTATATCATGTGACGGAGATATAGGGGGATTATCAATAACTAGAATAGGATTCTTATTAATAGGATTCCTAATAGGACAGGAGAATATGTGTGAACAGGATTTCTGTTTTGAGGTGTAGAATGATCATGCACTGTTCCCCCATAATTGAAAGAAATAACATCAGAATGTAAATTAGGAAGTGATGGAGATGGAGGTGACGTTCTGTAATGGAAATCGGTTTCATGAAATATTACATCACGTGAACACAAGATTTTCTTTGCTTTGAAATCATAGACCCTATATCCCTTTTTACCTTGAGGATAACCTAAGAAAATACACTCAATTGATCGAGGATCAAACTTACTGGGCTTGGATGGATGAGTAGATACAAAACATCGACAACCAAAAACTCGGAGATGGTCATAGGATGGTTCTTTGGAATGGAGTTGTTCGAAAGGTGTTTTACCCCTTAAAAGTGGAGTTGGTGTAAGATTAATGAGGCAACTTGCAGTTAAAATAGCCTCACCCCAAAAACGTTTTGGAAGATCAGCCTGGAAAAGAAGAGCACGAGCCACATTTAAGAGGTGACGATGCTTTCTTTCGGCAACACCATTTTGTTGGGGATTGTTAACACATGTTATCTGGTGTTCAATGCCTTTGGACACATAAAACTCAGGCATGTTAAATTCCGGACCATTGTCACTTCTGACGATTTTGACATGTTTTCAAATCGATTTTCGACCAAATTGACAAAACTGACAAGCAGTGAAAGAGTTTCAGATTTACATTTCATGAGAAAAACCCAAGTACCTTGTTTATAGGTGGAACCTAATATTTCACCTTTACCGGGTTACAATTCAAGAAAGAACCTCCAAATGTCCGGTCAACTATTAAATGTGCATTATTTATTGTGCTTGAAGTATTGTTTACAGGGTGAAAGCCCAGTCAAGTGTGAGAAACCACTCTGGGTCCTTTGTCAGGGCCCAGTTCGTCGTAGAGATAAGGAACAGTAAGGGAAACTGTTCCCACATTGGAAAAGGACAAGGCATGCTGCCTTTAATGCTACCATAAATACCAGCGTGGGCCTCCCGGTAAGAGGACGCGCAACTTCTTAATTACTCTTGAGTTTTCTGCTTAATTGACAGTGTCTGACTTAAGCATCGGAGTGGCTTCCCTCGGTAAACCCGGGGACACCTCTTTGACGTGTTTTGTTCTTCACACAGGAAAACTCGGAATACAAGGAAGTACGCTATTTCTGGAGCTGTGCCACCCACCAAAGGGACCACGAGTTTACCCGGAAACAATTGGTGCTCTCGTTGAGAGCTGAACTCAGGACCTTCTCGTTTTAAAAGAACAATGGTGGAAATAACAGGAGAACAAGATCCAACTAGGAGGCTCAGTTTCTCAGGGGATAATAACCCGGGGGCCTCCGAGACCCAGTTTGGCCAAACAGATTTGGCAGCAGCATTTGAACTCTTGAAAAAGGATTTTCTTGCTCAGAAGGAACAGTCTTCTCGAGAACATGCTGAGTTGATGACATTAAGAGAGCAGTTGGCAACTGTCCAGGCCGAGCATGGTCTTCTTCAGGCAACCCTAGCTCAGAGGGCGAATGCCAATGAGACGTCAGCCAGACTTGCTCATATAATAACCCCAGCAGGGAATCCTCCGGGTTATGGAAACCCGCGAACTTTTGACAGTGCATACATCCCACCCGCAAACCTTCCACCCGCTATTCTGCCACCCATTTCCCACCCTACCCCAAATCCCCAAGTTATCCATCTCTCCAATCCTCTGTTTAATCACAATCTTTCAGGACCCCCTCCACCTCCAGAACTGGTATTAAATCAACCACTTCTCCCATCCGATGCCCAGACTCGGCTTCTCTTACAGTTGACGCAAACTGTGACTCAACTTGAGCAGCGTCTTAACTCGGGGGCAGGGCAGCTGCAGTATCAACCCTTGATTACCCGTACAAGCCCATTCTCCACCCGGGTTCAGGCAGATAAAAAGCCCCCGGAAGCTAAGCCATTTAAAATCAAGAAATATGCCAGAACGGGCTGCCCATATGCACACCTAGAGTTGTTCCAGTCTCAGTTGGATTCAACCCGGTTCACGGATGCCCAAGCATGCCATGCCTTCCAGGAGACACTCAGTGAGGAGGCATTGAGTTGGTTCCTCAAGTTACCGGCTTTGTCAGTAGAGAGCTATGATCAGCTGACACAGAAGTTCCTTTCCCGGTTTATCTTGCTGTCTAGTGCCAACCGAAGCACCACTTCATTATTCAAAGTGCAGCAAAGGGATGAGGAGAGTTTGAAAGTCTTTGTAACCTGTTGGCTATCTACGACTTCCAAATGTGGGCACTTGGATGAATCAGTGGCATCAGAGGCGTTCTTGCAGGCGCTCAAGCCAACCCGCTTTGTGGTTGAGCTCAGGAAGCAGCGGTTCAGGTGTTACGACGATTTGATTAATGAAGTAACTCGGCAAGCTCAAGCCGAGTATGACACCTTCGGGGAACGTCCGACGAATACCGGGTTCACAAGCCAGCGATCTGATGGATGGAGAAAGGAAGGACAGAATAAGAGCGGCCAGGGGTACTACGACAAAAGTACAAACAGACCAAGAGAGAAGCCAAGAGAAGCTCCATACCCAAGACCTCCAACTCAGGAGGCAAAAATCCCTTACATTCCTCGATACGAAGTCTTAACCAACTTGACTGCCTCCTATGAAGAAATTTGGAACCGCCATAGGAATGACATTCCCCCGGCTCCAAAAAGAAAGTTTCCCAAAAAGAAAGGGCCAGACAACGGACAACATTGTGCCTATCACAACGAGTTAGGCCACACTACCGACCGGTGCTTTTCCCTTCGAAACAGCATTGAACATATGATTCAGAATGGCAAGTTACAGCAGTATAAGTCACCCGCTACAGGTGTCAACCTGATTGAAGTATACGGGGAGATAATGACAATTCACGGGGGTGGCACCCATGGAGTGTCAGGCCGCCGGGCCAAAAGACTTTGCCCAAGAGGCCCGGAGTTAGAGATAATGCAGCTTCGTCAGGAATACCGCAAGGAACTAGTTCCCTGGGATACCGTGTCATTTTCTCAGGCTGAAGACACGCTGAAAATGCATCATAATGATCCTTTCATAATTACTCTTCAGATTGACCATTGGCGAACTCGAAGAGTCCTAATAGGCACGGGAGCCGCTGTCAGTGTCATGTTCAGCAGCTGCTATAAGGGGTTTAAAAGAGGAAGAGATAAGCTCTATAGAAACCACGAGCCATTGATCAGTTTTTCAGGTGAAACAACTCAACCGTTGGGGTCAGATCAGCTAACGGTTACAGTTGGAACCGGGCACCAGTCCACAAGAATTGTAGTTCCCTTCATAATTGTGGACTGCCGGGGGCTGGGTTACAATTCGCGGAGACCAAGAAGCCGCTGTCAGATGCAACGCGATAGCAACAGCTCAGTCCCAGCATGAAATGTTTTCAGCCAGTTTTTCCCTATCCCCATTTGACAAACCCGATGACTCCAGGGATGACCCGGATTCCTTGCCCATCAGTAAGACGGCACAAAAGAAGAGCCAGAAGTATCCCGCCATGTTTCCCTGGCCAGCCCCAATTGAAGCAACAGAATGGATTCAGATTTCAGAGGAATACCCGGAGAGGAAGATTTGCAAGGTATCAACGTGAAACTGCTGAAGCTCCCCTTGCTCGGCTTTCGGGCGCAGAAAAGCCGCTTTTGTGGTCAGATCGATGTCGTACAGGAGACCATCCGCTGCTTGCGTCCGGATCCCGGCCCATACAGCTTTATCTTCAAAGCCGTCATATATCCCCGGGTTCTTCCGCTTGGTAAACTCCATCGGAAGAAGAGCTACAACACAAAAACACAGCCTGTTACACAAAGAGCATACCATATGACAACAAAAATTTAAAGGACACTGGACACTGGACAAACCTGGTAGCTCCATCAACCGGCACCTGCTGTACACGTACAGCCTACAAAGCCGGTATGAACTCCGGTCATCTTGCCCACGGAAGGCCCATAGCATCCTCTTCTCCATCACCGGCTCCAGAGGAATATCGAGGATATCTGCAACGAAAATAATTATAACCCGGGACACCAAAAAAGAAAGAAAGAAGAATCCGAAGAGAGAGGAACTTACTTATCAGTGGTTGGAAGTCAACCAGTACTTGAAGCGCGTATCCCGGGTCTTGAAAGTTTCTTATCAAGAAACTTTTCTCCCTCCAGGTCCGACTCACTGAGGTTGGCAGGTCCTCGACAATCTTCTTAATTGTCGCTTTGGACTTCAGTTGGATAGTCCCGCTAAAACCCGCCTTCCGGGAGTACTCGGCCCGGTACATGGCGTGCAACTCGTGGTATGTCGGCATCTGCTGCCTCAGTACTTTGTACATAAAGCACAACCCGAGAAGCTGCCTCCACGTGTTCGGGTCAATTTGCCCGATAGCGAAGTTGCTGACAGCTAAGAGGCACTGCACCTTTATTTTCAGCGGGAGTGACAGGCCGCACCGCAGCAGGTACTCGTGGCACAGCATCCACCCATCCCCGGGAGCGAAGAATTGGTCCTCGGGTTCCAAAGGGCGTATCTCAACGGACTCGGGGATCTTCCAGTTGCTCCTCAAGTCTACGATCTCCTCCGCTGTTAGTGAGTACCCGGGAGGATCGAGAGCGGTACCATCGGTGAAGGTTACAAAGTTGGACTCGGGGACGTGAGTGTCCATTGCTTCATTGGCCATCTGCAAAACCAAAAACACGGATGTCAACAGAAACCCAGATAACCCGGCGACCACAAGTTAAAAACCCACCCAGCATAACGCAGAAACCCAGAAAAACCTTTTTGGGAACCCAGAAACAGTACAAAAGTCATCCCAAAACACACTAAAAGAAGGGAAGGAGAAGCCATACCTTACTTGCGAAGGTTTGAAGGGGTTTTGAGACAGATTTGGGTCTGGGAATAAAAGTGAACAGCGACAGGAGAGAGCAAAAGCAAAAAAGCACTAAAAAGTTATCGGGTTTGAAGGTGAGACAAAACTGTCACCCTCACCCCCTATTTATATAGTTAAAGGCGTGCACTGAAGGGACGTTTCAGTTTCTCGGGAAGAACGACATGTGTCACGCATGCCGCGTCACAAAACCGACAAAAAACTTTTCAGTTTCCCCCCACAACCCGGAGGTGTCGTTTTAAATTCTCAACGTAAGAAGTGTCTGCGGGTTACGCTTGCGTACGGACCTGGGGGACTGGGTACCTCGGGTTTGGTTGCTAACTTTGTAACCCGGTAAAGAAAAGGTTTTAAGTCCCCACCCAAGCGTACCCCTTGACTGCGGACTTGGGGGACTTGTTTATAGGTGGAACCTAATATTTCACCTTTACCGGGTTACAATTCAAGAAAGAACCTCCAAACGTCCGGTCAACTATTAAATGTGCATTATTTATTGTGCTTGAAGTATTGTTTACAGGGTGAAAGCCCAGTCAAGTGTGAGAAGCCACTCTGGGTCCTTTGTCAGGGCCCAGTTCGTCGTAGAGATAAGGAACAGTAAGGGAAACTGTTCCCACATTGGAAAAGGACAAGGCATGCTGCCTTTAATGCTACCATAAATACCAGCGTGGGCCTCCCGGTAAGAGGACGCGCAACTTCTTATTACTCTTGAGTTTTCTGCTTAATTGACAGTGTCTGACTTAAGCATCGGAGTGGCTTCCCTCGGTAAACCCGGGGACACCTCTTTGACGTGTTTTGTTCTTCACACAGGAAAACTCGGAATACAAGGAAGTACGCTATTTCTAGAGCCGTGCCACCCACCAAAGGGACCACGAGTTTACCCGGAAACATACCTCGTGAATAATCATCAACGATGGTTAAGAAAAATTTTGCACCGGTGAGTGAGGAAACATGATAACCACCCCAAATGTCAACATGAATTAATTCAAAACATTCTTTACTGAAAGTAGTACTTAAAAGAAATGGTTTTCTGGTTTGTTTTGCCAAAGGACAAATTACGCAATTATTTGGTGCACAATAGTTCATGGAAAAGGGAAATAACGACGTTACTCTTTGTGAAGGATGCCCCAATCTTTGATGCCAGATGCTTGATTTCTGAACATGAGCCACATTGCACGTTCCTTTCTGGTGGATATCGAGGCAGTACACTCCATCCCTCTCATGGCCCATCCCAATCATCTTCCCCTATCGTAGGTTCTGCATAATACATAGTTGTTTCAGAAATATGGTCACATAAAATGAATCACGAGCTAGTTTGCTGACTGATATCAGGTTCAGATAGAATGAAGGTACACATAACACATTCTCAAGTTTCAATTGAGATGAAAATATAACAGTCCCAATATGTGTGACCTGAGCGGATGATCCATATGGTAGCCTTATTGTATAACTCATGACAACTTGTTTGGAGTTAAGAAGTTTTGCATCACACAATATGATCACTGGCACCACTGTCTATGAGCCATGTTGGTGTGTGACAGTTAGTATTGGCTAGGGAAGTGGCCTTACCAGCAAGATCTTCATAGTTGGTAATGTTACCGGCTTATGGTTGTTTTTCTTTGAGAAGTTCCCTCAACCATGTACACTCAGCCTGAGAAAATGGGAATGACTCAGTTGTGCTGCCTTGATTATCATGGAATGCAGAGATGTGGTTTACTTGGCTTAAGCTTACACCAGACTGCATCTTCTTCTTCTGCTTGCATTCGTCAACTGTATGGCCTTCAAAATTGCACTGGGGCTCATGTCATCATTAAGGTGTGTTGTGCACCTGTGGTCGAAGTATTTTAATTGGTATGGCTGTTCAGGAGCCTCCAAGATGACGGTGTTAGAGTTCGGTTTACAGATCGAGTGAGCATTTCGATTTGTAGTTAAAGGTAAATGGTTTGGAAAATTGAGTGAGATGATGGAAGTGGCAGCAACCCACCGAGTCATGGAGCCAGAGTTCTTGGGGTACTAGAGGTAGTGATACAAGTCTTGATTTGACTTGGTATTAGTGTGATATAGGAATTAGTCGTTATGCTAACGTCACTGTTTCGACAGCTAGAGATTTACTTATTTATACCCCATATGAGCACGTGTTACCCTTCTTTTTAGGGAAGTGGTAAATTGGGATCTAGGTAGCACATGCTAGCAATGCATAGTTATTTTGTTGCAGCTGTGTGTGGTTAGAATGATATATCCACATATTCTAGGATGTATTGTGAGAATTTCATATTTTGAGGACAGAGGTTAAGGATGTTAAGTCAAAAAATTTTTGGAAAATGTCAAGTAGATGGTCTAACCATTTAAGAACAGGTCAGAAGTGAGTTAGTTATGGTCGCTCTGACTTTTGAGATGATTAGTGAAATCATTAAATGTTAGTAGGTGTTCGAATGCATGATGTGGTAGATGCACGAAAATGGTGAAGCGACAGTGGTTTAGCAAAACCTACTGATTCGTTGAATAAGAGTGTGGGAATGTCCTTGGTTGCTCAAGCATCGATATGCAACCAAAGTTGTCTGTTGATGACACCTGGCCTTTAGTGGGGGATTAATTGAGCTTGTCGACGTGGGAATCTATTCACTCACTGACAATTGTTTAATCAATTATTATAATCGGAGGTATCCTTAGACGCGTCTGAGGGTTCATAAATTACTTCAACTGTACAAATGGGCAATATCCTCAATTTTGAATTGTGGAGTGAGGATTAGGATCTGAAGGAACAATCATGGGTGTTGATTTATCGAAATCCTAGTAGGGATTGGATAATTGTTGGTATTGCCATGGTCATGGGTCATGTGAGTAATGTCCCTACTTGTTATGAATTATGATCTAGCGGCAAATCTTTGCACAACAAGTGTAGAGTGGTAGCAAGAAAATCACAATATGTGGTTTTTGAAATCGTCAGCATTGTAGTGAGTAGGTAATGCGGTGAAGCCAAGGAAAGGGTTTCCTCGATGACTCAAAAAGTAATATGAGTCAAAGTTTGGTAATGAAATTATTACAAAGGAAGCTAAGGTATGTTGCTAAGAGAAGCGACATCCTATTAGGAATAGTGGAGTGTTAAAGCCACGTTCAGATTAAATTATGTTCACAGGGGTTGTTAATATTTGGCAGGGGTTCACGTAACCTAGGATCTAGATGTAAGTCTTTGGATAATGGAGGCAGTTTTATTTAGAAATTGTCTAGTTGTGCGAGGTGATTCGGTGATTATCACGTGCATAGTATGATGATGTTATTTGATAAATTTTGTTTCTTGATGACTTCGTTTATGATGATTAGTTTGGATAATTTTGGTGTGAGGTTAAATTCATATGCATCGATCAAGGGTTGTTTTAGGTGTGATTTAGTGGCCCTACTTTTTTGTAGATATTCGATCATGTTAAATGTCCAAATTTGTCAGTTGTTGCCAGACGATTTGGTAATGGAGGCATCTATGAATGAAATATCCTTGATGAGCGGGTAAGACTCTAGGATTCTTGTAATGGTAAAGTCTATTTCAGATTGTGACACGGATTATGTATAATTGACGCACAGTTATGGTTGAAGTGCGGGTTCTGCACTATGCGTCATTCAAGGTTAAGCTAGGAGATAGGGAGGTCGGTGACACCTCACTTATGTGTAGCACGTGTGGTATGTATTACTAGATTTAAATTAAGTTGTAATTTTATAAAGTGATAATTGAGTTAGCGTTTTTTTCTTATGATCGGCTTGTGGGTAAAAAGTCAGGAATTATCATGTTAGAATAGCTATGTAAGTAGTGCGTAGACTGACAATTTGTCTTCGTGCATGGAATAAGAATTGTTGGATCTTGAGGTCTGGAGTTTTGGATTTTCTAGGTTTAAAGACTATGGTTTTGGTTTTACGCTAAAATTCTTGGAAATTCATATCCTATGTTTGCAAGTGGATTGATTAATGTTTCGTTAAGGAAAGACAATTACTCTACAACAGGACAATTCGACAAATTAATATAGAGAATGCGTAAACCATATCAGGCAGCCTAGTTCAATTGAGGTAAAGGTTCATGTATCACAAGTTGTCATGAGTTTGACTCCATGTTGTATCGTGATACCAGCGGATGTAAATCCAACATTGACATCGAACCTTACTCCTCAGGTATTAGTCATTTCCCTGCTTAGGGAGTGTGTGTGTGTGTGTGTGCTAATATTTAAGGTTCTACGAAAGAATTTGGGTGTTCTTTAAGGAAGCTTTACTCATGGCAAGCCAGAGTTTGGTGATCAAAATCACCAGTGGTTCAATTGTGATGGCGACACACGCGATTGGTAAAGACAAGTAAATGGGTTTATTTGGCGAAACAAGCAGAGATAGGTAGTTGATTATTAGTCGAATATGTTGGATTGTGCAGTTGAAAATTTTGAGGACGAAATTTTTTAAGATGGGGAGATTGTAATACCCTGTACCTAAAAGTTACATTTTTTACAGGGGTTTGTGAGTTACCGAGAGCTTTTAATTGCGACTGATAATTTAATAAGTTATCGCTCTAGTCTATTTTTGAGTTCTTCTCGAATCAAGGTAAAATAGATTTAAGGACGTGAAGTCGTGGTATGTGTTGAGATGAGTCTCCCGATAGGTTCGGATTATTTTTCAGAGCTTCCGTCTATTTTCTGTGAATTTCTGAAGTTTATGGTAATTTTCAATTATCTTTCTGGTAAACAGTTTTTACCATTTAACCATTTACTTTTTACCCTTGTTTAAATCTGGACCATCAGATCAATTAGGGATTTGATCTAGACCGTCCATTCAAGTATAAAAAGGAAGATGGATTGACTTTGGTCAAAGCCTAAAATCGGGTCAAACCTGAGTTGCTTCTCTCTATTCCCCTTGCGATGTAGCGTCGCCCTCTTCGTCTCCGATCAGCATCTCCACCAAAACATTCCCCTCCCTCTCCTTAAACAAAACCAGTCCTCAGTATCGCCAAACAACCACCATGGAGGGAGATCGACCAGGAGGAGATGCGGCGGTCTTCACCGGTTTCTAACGAAACCAGGCGGTAACTTGTCCTCCAAAGGGTAGGGTTATTCTTTCCCCTTCTTCCTTTCCTACCGTTAATGCTTTGAATCAAGACCTAATCTCGAAAACCCTTTTTCTTCTGTTTAATTTTCTTAGTTTCGGGTTCCTCGCTCCGGCGACCTATTCTAGGAATTCTGGTGAATACTGAAGGTTTATGTGAAGTCTAGAAGGATGATGAAGGAACCTGTTGAGGTGGTGGGTTGGAGCAGTGAGCTGCACATAGACTTGCAGCCGAGGATAAGCTTCTGGGATCGGGTCAATGATGAACAGAGGATGGAGTTCGGCAAAGAGAAGGCTGAGGAGCAGTTGGATCATGGTTTGGAGTAGATCAGAGGTGAGTGGGAGTTTCAGAGGTTACTGTATTGATGTTCTGTGTTTGTTGTGGTGGTATTGATATCATGTTATTCGATTCATGCATGTCGAGAACTTGAGAATCGAAGAAACGGGGATGTTATGGCCGATTTCCTGCAAGATTGCCAGAATCCGGCAGAATATTTCGGCAACTTGCTGGAATCCGATGAAGAAGCAAAAATTTCTGGCAAAGAGCCTGTTTCCGGGTAAACTCGCGGTCCCTTTAGCGGGTTGCACGGTTCCAGAAATAGCAAACTTCCTTGTACTCCGAGTTTTCCTGTGTAAAGAATAAACACGTCAAAGAGGCGTCCCCGGGTTTACCGAGGGAAGCCACTCCGATGCTTAAGTCAGACACTGTCAGCTAAGCAGAAAACTCAAGAATAGTTAAGAAGTTCCGTCCTTTACCGGGAGGTCTACGCCAGTATTTATAGTAGCATTAAAGGCAGCACTTTGTCCTTTTCCAATGTGGGAATAAATTCCCTTGCTTTTACTCAACTTTACAATGAACTGGGCCCTGACAAAGGACCCAGAGTGGCTTCTCAAATCTGACTGGGCTTTTACCCTGTAAACAGTACTTCAAGTATAATAAACGATGCACATTTAATAATCGAGCACACTTACGGGTTATTTCTTGAATTGTAACCCGGTAAAGGAGAAATATTAGGTTCCACCTATAAACAAGTCCCCCAAGTCCTCAGTCAAGGGGTACGCTTGGGTGGGGACTTGAAATCATTTCTTTACCGGGTTACAAAGTTGGCATCCAGACCCGGTGTACCCAGTCCCCCAAGTCCGTACGCAAGGGTACCCCGCAGACACGTTCACTTTGAGAATTGAAAACGACGTCTCCGGGTTGTAGTGGGGGAAACTGAAAAGTTTTCAGTTTGAAGTGGGGGAAACTGAAAAGTTTTTCGGTTTTGGGACGCGGCATGCATGACACGTGGCGATTTTATCGAAAAACCGAAACGTCCCTTCAGTGCACGCCTTGAACTGTATAAATAGGGGTTGAGGGTGACAGTTTTGTCTCACCTTCCAAACCGATAACTTTTTCGTGCTTTTTGCTCTCGTTCTCTGTTGTCTCTGTGCTTGTTGGATTCCCAAACTCAAATCGATCTCAAAAGCCCTTCAAACCCTCACAAGTAAGGTACTGTTTCTTGTTCCGTTGTTTTTGAGTGTTTTGGATCGATTATGTGTACTGTTTCTGGGTTCCAATCTGGGTTTCTGCGTTACTGTGTGTGAATTTATCCTTGTGGTCGCCGGGTTATCTGGGGTTCTGACGACGTTCCCGTGTTTTTGGTTTTGCAGATGACAAACCCCGCAATGGACACTCACGTCCCCGAGTTTGCCTCTGTAACCTTCACTGATGGGACCGCTCTCGACCCTCCCGGGTACTCACTGACCGCGGAGGAGATTGTGGAGCTAAGGAGCAACTGGAAGATCCCCGAGTCTGTGGAAATTCGGCCTCTAGAACCCGAGGATCAGTTCTTCGCTCCCGGGGATGGGTGGACGCTATGCCACGAGTACCAGCTACGCTACGGCCTGTCACTCCCGCTAAAGGTGGAGGTGCAGTACCTCCTGGCTGCGAGCAACTTCGCAATCGGGCAAGTTGGCCCGAACATGTGGAGGCAGCTACTAGGGTTGTGCGTTATGTACAAGGTGCTGAAGCAGCAGATGCCGACCTACCACGAGTTACACGCCATGTACCGGGCCGAGTACTCCCGGAAGGCGGGTTTCAGCGGGACCATCCAACTGAAGTCCAAAGCGGTTTTCAAGAAGATCATCGAGGACCTGCCAACCTCTGTGAGCCGGACCTGGAGGGAAAAAAGTTTCTTGATAAGAAACTTTCAAGACCCGGGACACGCGCTTCAAGTACCGGGTGACTTCCAACCACTGATGAGTAAGTCCTCTCCCTCAGGGTTTCTCTTTTCTCCGTCTCGAGTTATACTTATGTTATTTGTGTTGCAGACGTCCCCGACATTCCTTTGGGGCCGGTGATTGAGAAGAGGATCCGGAGGATGCTATGGGCCTTTCGGGGTCAAGATGACCGGAGTTCGTACCGGCTTTGTAGGCTGTATGTGTACAGCAGGTGCCGGTTGATGGAGCTCCCAGGTTTGTCTCGTGTCCTTTCAAAATTTTGGTCACATCCTCCTGTCTTAACGGGTTATGTCTTTTGTTGCAGCTCTTCTCCCGATGGAGTTCACGAAACGCAAGAACCCGGGAATATACGACGGCTTCGAGGACAAAGCTGTATGGGCCGGGATCCGGACCCAAGGGGCGGATGGTCTAGCATATGATATCGACCTGACGACAAAAGCGGCTTTCCTGCGCCCAGACGCCGAGCAAGGGGATGTTCAGCAGTTCCATGTTGATGCCTTGCACTACAACGAGGTCCCCGAGTACTTGGCTGAGGTTCTCGAGCCAGAGGTTTGCCAGGAGGGAGAGGAAGTTGAAGGGAATCCTTCGGAGGCGGATTATAACCCGCTATTTGAAGAACCGGGAAGAGGATCTTCCATCGCCGATGAAGAGACTGAAGAACCGGTGATGAGCGCGGTTCCCTCGTCTGTGCTCCCCGGTGAGGAGTTTACTGAAGAGGATGACGACGGGGGTGAAGAGGTTGGAGGGTTGGAAAGGGGGATAGGGAGTGAGAACCCGGAGGGGAGTGGCGGGAGTGACGAAGTTCACGAAGTGGAGCCCGTTCCCTCTCGCAAACGCACCCGGGAGGCATCCAGCTCGGTGAGGTCCGAGAGGAGGAAGAGAAGGAAGGAGAGGAAAGAGAGGAGGGAGAGAAAGCAGCACCGGGACACTACTGAAATAATGGAGGAGTTGGCGAGCGCGGGAATGGCGGACGTGGCCATCCAGAGGATGGTAGCGGACTTGAAGAACTGCGACGCCGACTCCTATGTCCTGGAGCATGAGGACCCGTTGATTGTAGCCCGGAGGACGCAGGAGAAACTGATGCGGGTAAGTTTGTCTTCTTCCTTAACCCGTTCTTTTTTCTGTTGTTTCTTTGTACTAACCCGTTATTTGTTTTATGTAGGCTGTCAGGTTGTCGTACTTGGCAACTGACCGGCTCATAAACGAAGGCATCCCTGAGAGAGAGAGAGTGCTCAAGGACGACCTCCGGGCCGCCCGGGACCAGGTGACGGCGAGCGAAGAATGCCTGGCTCGGGTCCGGGAAGACGCAAGCGCATCAGCTGTTGCGTCGTGTGCGGAGTTGGCCAAGACAGAAGAACAAATAGCAGACTTGGTGGCCAAGAACTCGGAGTTGGAGAGAGTCATCGAGGGTCACCGGGAGGACCGGTGTGCTCAAGACGCCGCTATAGCCCAGCTGACCGAGCAAAACCAGGCGCTGCAGCAACAGGTTACTTCCTTGGAGCAACAAAAAGGACATTTAATCCAGGCAGTTTCCCGGGCCAAGGACTCTGCTATCTCCGAGTTTCTGGCGAGCCCCGAGTTTGACCTGAAGCTGCGGACGGCAAGGGCCGAGGCTCGCGCCGAAATAGTTAGCGCTGGGATTCGCCAAGGCTGGCTCGACAAGGCTGGTTATGACGGTCACCAAGGTCATGTCAGACCCGACGAGGCTGCAGGCACCTCCCGGTCGACTCCTGCCATGGCTGCAAACCCTAGGGCCCCTGCGAACCCGGGTCGGAGTCCCCCAGTTCGTTCTTCAGCAGCCCGGAGAGGTACTTCCCGTGGTGGGATTGTGGGTGGTCCTCAAAACCGGCCACCTCTCCGTAGGGGTCAGTTCATCATACAGCCCCGGGGAGGACGTGGCGGGTCGAGCACTGGCGGGGGTAGCGGGTCGGCAGCACCATGAATTGGAGCCTTAAGCTTTTTTGTTTTTGCTGTAATAGATTAGTTTACCTGTAGCGGTTCGCTACTTTTTGTAATTGATCTTTTTGAAGTAATCAAACTTTTCCTTCGCATAACTCTTCTTGTGACATAACACGGTAACCTGATACACAGTACAAAAATTTACATACAATGCCGGTTTGATATGTGAATAAATATAGTGCCGCTAGAATATATGGGTCAGTTAGGACTTCCATGGGCCGCTAAGGCCGTGCGGGGGAAAGTCTTTCTATAACACTTGTTCCCTGTAAAATAACAAGTTGAGTTGATGCATATCTCGCAAGTGTAGATAAAATTTACACATAGTGCAGGTCTGGCATGTTTTCGTCATAAAATAACAATAGGCCCGGTAGGGCTGTACCGGTCCGTTATGGCTTCCTGTCGGATAACACGGTATTTGTGATGCTTAATATACAAGTGTTTGACAAAATGTACGCATATTGCCGGTTTGGCATGTTTAATAAAAATAGTGTCGCTAGGGCTGTACGGGTCCGTTAGGACTTTCAAAGACTGAAATAAGGCCGTGAAAGGCTTGCAATATTTCAAGTTAGGGAGATTACCAGAGATTATCAGAGATTGGCGAGTTTGACAGTGAAATAAGGCCGTTAAGGCTTGCAATATTTCACGTCATGTAGACCGGAGATTATCGGAGATTATCGGAGATTGGCGAGTTTGACAGTGAAATAAGGCCGTTAAGGCTTGCAATATTTCACGTCATGTAGACCGGAGATTATCGGAGATTATCGGAGAATGCCGAGTTTGACAGTGAAATAAGGCCGTTTAAGGCTTGCAATATTTCACGTCATGTAGACTGGAGATTATCGGAGATAATCGGAGAATGCCGGTTAAGGCATACAAGTAGGGCCGCTAAAGGCTGCATTCACTTCAACAAACTGTTTGATAAACATAACCCGGTAGGGGGGTTTCATGCATTGTGGGCCTGAAAGGTTTTATATATAACATCATAAACAATAAATTTGAACATTCATAGATAACTTGGTACCTATTTGGGGAAGAGATGTAGATGTTGGGCGTTCCATGGTCGTGGAAGCGTAACTCCATCTGTACCCCTGATGTAAAACGTTGCCGGGCCCACGACTTCAATAATTTCGTATGGACCCTCCCATGGAGCTTTGAACCCCGTTGGCTTAGGGATAACCTCCTTCATTACCCAATCCCCGAGTTTGAGTGGGCGCTTGATAACCCGGGAATTGTAATGTTTAGCCACTTTTTGCTTCTTGTTGATATTTCGGAGATGTGCACGCTCCCGGCGTTCCTCCAGGAGGTCCAAGTTAAGGCGGATGCCTTCATTGTTGGTTTTCCTGTCAAACAGTTGTACCCGGTCACTCGGGACTTCCATCTCTACCGGGATCACTGCCTCAGAGCCAAAGGTCATAAGAAATGGGCTCTCCCCATTGGCTTCTGTCGGAGTTGTCCTAAGTGCCCACAAAACCTCTGGAAGTTTCTCAGCCCATAAACCCTTTGCGTCCTCCAGCTTCTTCTTCAGAACTTGCTTGATGAGCTTGTTAACAGCTTCAGTTTGTCCATTAGTCTGCGGGTGTGCAGGGGAGGCATATAGCACCTTTGTCCCATTGGAATGTAAGAATTCCCGGAACTCGTCATTGTCAAACTGCGTCCCGTTATCTGTGATAAACGTCTCTGGGATTCCAAACCGGCAAAAGACATTGTTCCAAAGGAATTTCTTAACATTTGCAGTTGTGATCCGAGCCAGGGGTTGAGCTTCTATCCATTTAGAATTATAGTCCACTGAGACAATGGCGTGTTTGAGCTGTCCTGGAGCTGTGGGTAGAGGCCCGATGAAATCAATCCCCCACATGCAAAATGGATATGGAGAAATGATTACTGATAGTGGGACCGATGGGGCACGGGGAAAGCTTGCAAATCGGTGACATTGAAGACAGGAATCTACGACGACTCTGGCATCGTGTTCCAGAGAAGGCCAGTAATATCCCATTCTTAGGGTTTTGAAAGCCAGGTTACGGGCTCCAAAGTGATTTCCACATACCCTGCTATGAAGTGACTGCAAAACCCGGTCTCCTTCCTCGGGTGTAATACACTTCAAATCAGGGAAAGTATGTCCTCGTCGATACAGTTTCCCATCACGGATACTATACTGCGCCGCGCGAACCCGTAGTCGTTTGGCCGCTACCGGGTCCTCAGGTAGGGTTCCATGTTGGATGAAGTTAATGAACTCATCCATCCAAGATGGTGGCGGGTTTGCTTCCACTGCGAAAATCTCAGAAAAGGAGAGTGAGATGCTTGGTTTCTCCAACGTCTCGACTAGTAAGCCTTTAAACTCGGTATTGGAATCGTCCCCTGTTGCAATCCTAGCCAGAGTATCTGCTCTCACATTCTGCTGCCTCGGTATCTGAGTAATCTCAAAGGTTTCAAATTTTTCCAGCAAGAAAGCCGCTAGCTTTTGATAGGACGAAAGATGTGCTTCCTTTGCCTGAAATCCGCCGTTAACCTGCTGCACTACCAGTTGTGAATCACTCAGTATGCGGAGATGCCGGGCGTCCATATCTTTAGCGAGTTGGAGCCCTTTGATTAAGGCTTCGTACTCAGCCGTGTTGTTTGATGTTTTGAAGTTAAAGCGTAGAGCATAATCAAACATGTTACCCTCCGGGTCTACCAATGTAATGCCTGCTCCACATTGCCTCTGATTGACTGATCCATCTACAAATATTTGCCAACTCTCCGGTTCAGCTTGTGTAGGAAGAGTTTCAGCGACTGATGAATCTGCTGGGATTAACTCGGCAATGAAGTCTGCTGCTGCCTGCCCTTTGATTGCCGTTCGCGGTTTAAAGTGCAAGTCATGCTCCCCCAACTCAATTGCCCACTTGACCAGTCTTCCTGAAGTCACCGGCTTTTGCAGAACCTGCCGTAGTGGTTGGTTGGTGAGCACATGGATAGAATGTGCTTGAAAATAGGGTCTTAACTTCCTTGCTGCTACAACCAAGGCCAGGGCCAGTTTTTCAATATCTGGATAACGAGTTTCAGGATCATTGAATCCTTTTCCAGTATAGTAAACCGGCAGTTCTTCAGACTCTGGCTTTCTTATCAAGGCACAGCTGACAGCCGTTTGAGATACCGCCAGGTATAGATAGAGTATTTCCCCCGGGTTAGGTCTGGATAAGGAAGGAACTGACGCCAAGTATTCCTTCAACTTTTCAAAAGCTTGATTGTGCTCTTCCTGCCATGTAATCCGCTCGCGGTGTTGACTCTTGAGAATTTTGAAGAAGAGGGCACATTTATCTGTTAACCTGGATATAAACCGGGATAAGGCTACCAGCCTGCCAGTAAGTTGCTGGACTTCATTCCTGGTTTTTGGCGGTTCCATGGCCAAGACGGCTTGAATTTTGTCGGGGTTTGCCTCAATTCCCCGAGCGCTGACCATAAACCCGAGAAACTTTCCTCCTGAAACACCGAACACACACTTTTCCGGGTTTAATCTCATTCTCTTGCTCAAGGCAATGTCGATAACGGTCTCCAAGTCATCCGGGTGTTTGCTTGTTTCCCGGCTTTTGCCCAGCATATCATCTATATAAACCTCCATAGTATCCCCGAGTTGGTTTGCAAACATGCCCACTACGAGGCGCTGGAACGTGGCTCCTGCATTCCGGAGTCCAAAAGGCATCACTTTGTAATAATACATCCCCTTGTCTGTTGTAAAGGATGTGTGCTGTTGATCCGCGGGATCCATCAGAACTTGGTTAAATCCCGAGTATGCATCTATAAAGCTCAATTGGGGGTGGCCCGCGGTTGAATCCACCAGTTGATCAATCTTTGGAAGGGGAAAACTATCCTTCGGGCAAGCCTTATTCAGATCTGTGTAGTCGACGCACATCCTCCACTTTCCGTTTGCCTTCTTGACCATCACCACGTTGGCCAACCAATCCGGGTATGTTGCATCTTCAATGAACCCGATGTCTTTAAGACGTTTAACTTCTGCTTGAATGGTCTTGTACTTCTCTGCGCAAAATGCATGACGCTTCTGTCTTACCGGTTTAACACCCGGGATAATATTGAGGGAATGCGTCATAACTTGTGGAGAAATCCCGGGCATGTCTGCATATGACCATGCAAACACCTTCTGTTTCCGGGTTAGCAGCTCAATCATCCGGGTTCTGACCTCTGGGTCAAGGCCTGTGCCAATGCAAATTTTCCTCTCCGGGTATTCCTCTGAAATCTGAATCCATTCTGTTGCTTCGATTGGGGCTGGCCGGGGGAACTTGGCAGGATACTTCTGGCTCTTCTTCTGTGCCGTCTTACTTATGGGCAAAGAATCCGGGTCATCTCTGGGGTCATCGGGTTTGTCAAATAGGGACAGGGAAAAACCGACTGAAAACATCTCATGCTGGGACTGAGTTGTTGCTATCGCGTTGCATCTGACAGCGGCCTCTTGGTCTCCGTGAATTGTAACCCAGCCCCCGGGTGTAGGTACCTTCATAAGCAGCATATGACCCGCTATAAAACTTTGTAGGCCCCAAAGTGCGTCTCTCCCAAGTATGGCATTGTAGGATGATGGGCAGTCCACAATTATGAAAGGAACTACAATTCTCGTGGATTGGTGCCCGGTTCCAACTGTAACCGTTAGCTGATCAGATCCCAACGGTTGAGTTGTCTCACCTGAAAAACTGATCAATGGCTCGTGGTTTCTATAGAGCTTGTCTCTTCCTCTTTTAAACCCCTTATAGCAACTGCTGAACATGACGCTGACAGCGGCTCCCGTGTCTATTAGAACCCTTCGAGTTCTCCAATGGTCAATCTGAAGAGTGATAATGAAAGGATCATTGTGATGCATTTTCAGCGTGTCTTCAGACTGAGAAAATGACACGGTATCCCAAGGAACCAGCTCCTTGCGGCATTCCTGACGGAGCTGCATTATCTCTAACTCCGGGCCTCTTGGGCAGAGTCTTTTGGCCCGGTGACCGGACACTCCTTGGGTGCCACCCACGTGAATCGTCATTATCTCCCCATATACTTCAATCAAGTTGACACCTGTAGCGGGTGACTTATACTGCTGTAACTTGTCGTTCTGGATCATGTACTCAATGGTGTTTCGAAGGGAAAAGCACCGGTCGGTAGTGTGGCCAGACTCGTTGTGATAGGCACAATGTTGCCCGTTGTCCGGCCCTGCCCTTTTGGGAAATTTCCTTTTTGGAGCCGGGGGAATGTCATTCCTATGGCGGTTCCAAATTTCTTCATAGGAGGCAGTCAAATTGGTTAACACTTCATATCGCGGGATGTAAGGAGCTTTTGCTTCCTGGGCTGGAGGTCTCGGGTATGGAGCCTCTCTTGGCTTCTCCCTTGATCTGCTTGAACCTTTGCCGTAGTATCCCTGGCCACTCTTATTCTGCCCTTCCTTTCTCCATCCATCAGCTCGCTGGCTTGTGAAATCGGTATTCGTCCGGCGTTCCCCGAAGGTGTCATACTCGGCTTGAGCTTGCCGAGTTACTTCATTAATTAAATCGTCGTAGCACCTGAACCGCTGCTTCCTGAGCTCCACCACAAAGCGGGTTGGCTTGAGCGCCTGCAAGAACGCCTCTGATGCCACTGACTCGTCCAAGTGCCCACATTTGGAAGTCGTGGACAGCCAACGGGTTACAAAGACTTTTAAGCTCTCATCATCCCTTTGCTGGACTTTGAATAATGAAGTGGTGCTTCGGTTGGCACTAGACAGCAGGATAAACCGGGACAGGAACTTCTGTGTCAGCTGACCATAGGTTTCTATTGACAAAGCCGGTAACTTGAGGAACCAACTCAATGCCTCCTCACTGAGTGTTTCCTGGAAAGCATGGCATGCTTGGGCATCTGTGAACCGGGTTGAATCCAATTGAGACTGGAACAACTCTAGGTGTGCATACGGGCACCCCGTTCCGGCATATCTCTTAATCTTAAATGGCTTTGCTTCCGGTGGCTTTTTGTCTGCTTGAACCCGGGTGGAGAATGGGCTTGCACGGGTAATAAAGGGTTGGTATTGCTGTGGTCCTGTTCCCGAGTTAAGACGCTGCTCCAGTTGGGTCACAGTTTGCGTCAACTGTAAGAGCAGCTGGGTCTGGGCATCGGCTGGGGGAAGTGGTTGATTTAACACCGGCTCTGGAGGTGGAGGAGGTCCTGTAAGATTGTGATTAAACAAAGGATTGGAGAGATGGATAATTTGTGGATTTGGGTTAGGGTGGGCAGTGGGTGGGAGAATAGCGGGTGGTATGTATGCACTGTCAAAAGTTCGCGGGTTTCCATAACCCGGAGGATTCCCTTCTGGGGTAATGATATCAGCAAGTCTGGCTGACGTCCCAATGGCATCCGCCTTCTGAGTTAGGGTTGCTTGAAGAAGCCCATGCTCGGCCTGGATAGTCGCTAATTGCTCCCTTACCGTCATTAACTCGGCATGTTCTCGAGTAGATTGCTCCTTCTGAGCGAGAAAGTCCTTTTTCAAAAGCTCAAATGCTGCTGCCAAATCTGTTTGGCCAAACTGGGTCCCGGAGGTCCCCGGGTTATCATCCCCTGAGAAATTAAGCCTCCTAGTTGGATCTTGTTCTGCCATTTCCACCGTCCTTCAAAATATTAAACGGGAGGTCTTGAGTTCGACTCTCAACGAGAGCACCAATTGTTTCCGGGTAAACTCGCGGTCCCTTTAGCGGGTTGCACGGTTCCAGAAATAGCAAACTTCCTTGTACTCCGAGTTTTCCTGTGTAAAGAATAAACACGTCAAAGAGGCGTCCCCGGGTTTACCGAGGGAAGCCACTCCGATGCTTAAGTCAGACACTGTCAGCTAAGCAGAAAACTCAAGAATAGTTAAGAAGTTCCGTCCTTTACCGGGAGGTCTGCGCCAGTATTTATAGTAGCATTAAAGGCAGCACTTTGTCCTTTTCCAATGTGGGAATAAATTCCCTTGCTTTTACTCAACTTTACAATGAACTGGGCCCTGACAAAGGACCCAGAGTGGCTTCTCAAATCTGACTGGGCTTTTACCCTGTAAACAGTATTTCAAGTATAATAAACGATGCACATTTAATAATCGAGCACACTTACGGGTTATTTCTTGAATTGTAACCCGGTAAAGGAGAAATATTAGGTTCCACCTATAAACAGAGCCGAAGAGGTAGAAATCGATTTCCCCATTAAGCTTTAAGTCGTAAAGTGTCCGTTAAATCGTAAACGATTTAATTTCAAAAAACGTAACGTACATAGAAAGTTCCATTTGGGAAACTTTCCATTTTTGGAAAGTTGACCGGTAAAATGGAAAAGTCAATCTTGGTTAACCGGTTAAAATAAGTTAATCAGATATTTGAATGAAAATTGGTTAAAACGATAACTTCCTGGTCTACTCTAGAATCTTTGTCAAAACTAAGGAAGAAGATCGACTCGAGAAGTATTAAGCGACACTATTGGGAAGTAATATTTGAGTTCGGTAATTTGCAATTTATTAAAGGATTTTATAGATATGTCAACTCAAGTTAGATATGAGATAACCTAACTTCAAATGAAATAGTAAGGAAAGTCGTTATGTTAAGGTTGTGTATACAGAAACTAAGTACCGAGTCAATAATCAGAAATAATTCTAATGGTTGAGAAGTTGTTGAAAAGGAATGAGTTGATCAACTCCAGGTCAAATTAAGATTTCCTAGTCAACCTAGGAAAAGATTAAGTCAACGGTATTAAAGACTGATTTATTGAATTAATTGTACAGCGTATGGTCGAACGCGAGATGGACTTGACCATGTGGATATTTCGAGGTAGCGCTCGAGGAGTTTTCGAGCGATGAGATTGCGTTAAGTACTGTGAGTGGACATTTATTTTGCGTAAAAGAATGCATGCCATGTTTTGGGATTTAAATTGTTTTATGGATTTTCTCAGTAAATTGTGGTTTTCGGGTTTCTATTTATTTCGATTCCTTTGGTATATGCGAGCACCTCTGTGGAGGGTTTTATTCTTTATTTCTCGTGGTTTATGGTTTCAGCTCGCAGTTGATTTATTTGGGTTTAAATGATTTTTGGCAGGAGAGACCCATCGTACAGATGAGAATCGAACCCGATGTTTTACTGGGATTTAAGATCGGGCATTTGCTAGTTATATTTGATGTTTTGACATTTGCCAGGAATATGTTATATTTGGCCAAGGGCCTGGATTTTCTTAAATTTGGCCAAGGGCTTGGATTAATGTTTTATATTTGGCCTTGGTTGGAAAAAAGAAAAAGTTTGGATTTGATATTACGGGATTATATATATTTATTGATTATATGAGGGTTGTCAAATTTATTTTAGCTAGCTAGCGGGCAGCGCTCCTCATTCAGTAGAGTAGAAGCGCGCCACTTATTGCGCTCCTCTTCCAATTGGGGGAGATTGTAGTGTAGCGCGGGATTGTGTCCTCAGTCCTCACTGAGGGTGAGTGGTACGCTAGAGCTCTTAGCTCCGACCCTGGCATGAGAGATGTATTCGTGAATGTATTCGTGATATTCTTCTCCTATTATTTGATGATTAGGCTGCAGGTCAGGATTTGTTTTCATATATTATTTGGTTGCAGCCCTGGATAATTTTATAATTGACGTAAGGCCAGCATTTGATTTTATTAGGCATGAGGCCTAAAATATTTGCGTTTGGCTTAAGGCCAGAATTTTATATTTGAAATATTTTGAGCATGCATTGAAAGGTTTTATTTTTGGTTTAATTTTGGAGAGCATGAAAATAATTGTGGCTTCGATCCATCATTTTATTAAGTTTAATCTTCTCCACTCACTCTAACGTTTATTTTAAAATGTTTTCCCATGGGCCCTTCATTTTCAAATGCCTAGTTTTATAGGGTAGCAGAGAGAAGGTCTTGCTTACGGGAGATGATGCATAGTTAATTAGTCCGTTGACGCTAGTAGTTGTTAAATTTTATCTGTTAGATTGCTCTGATTACCCCGTTTTATTTAAGCTTGAATTTTTTGGATGAAGCGTAGATGGGGTTTGGGGAGCATGTTAGTTCCAGGTGTCTTGATTGAACTATACTGTTTTTAGAAGTGTTTATTTGGTTTGCAGGAAAGGTTGTCCATCTCAAAGGGGTTTCGGTCAGAAATTCCCTTGAGGTGGTCCCTACAGGATTTACCTCAAGTTAAAGGGGTTAATCCGGGGTGGGTCCTGACTCCTGACATTCACAACTCTAATAAATACATTTAAAAGTAAGTTGCAAAATTAAGGGAATTCTCAAACTGGTTTAGTGAGTTCAGCCTTGAAGTTCATCTATGAGTGAGACACTTTCCTGTTTAATTTTTTTATTTCAAAAAATAAACCCTTTGAAATAAGAAGTATATGTGAATATATAAAATATTTATGCAATGTTAACATGTGATCGAGGTGATCTAGTGGATCAGCTTTGGATCTTTCATTGAGAAGTTAGAGGTTTGACTCTCATATAGTGCATATTTTTGTATTTAGTTCAGTGGGGCACTGGTGAGACACTGATGAACCAAAATTTACTACTGAAGGGTGAATGAGACACTAGCTCTACTGTGTCCCTATGTGTCTCCGCCCCTGTTGGATTGAAACATGAAATTTATTTAATTTGGTATTTATTTAAATTTCATATTTTTATATTTTATATTTTTAAAAAATATATATTTAATATATAATTATTAACGGAAATCGAGACAGGTATAAGAATATAATTCTAAGCGAGTACGGGTACGAAGAATACCCATTATCTAATTACGTGTATTAAGACTGATACGGGGATGAAACATGTTAAAAGATATAGATATGGTATTTTGATCGATGACCGTACCCTACACATTACCATCTCTAGGCTCATAGACTTCTCTATAATCATACAAGTCCTGTCTCTGTCCATATGGTTCATTTTTCTTACGACAACTGTGTTTTGCATTTTGCTAGTAAATTTCATGTACCGCACTGAGGTTATTCCTTTCTGTAAACTTAAACAATGGAAATAAAGAGGCAATTTATATTATTACCAGGCACATGATGATCATCATTACAAGAATGCTCAAATGATCGTGTGCTCTCAAGTCTCCCAAGTGACTTTTTATAGGAGGGAGTGCAAAAGAAAGACATAAAATGAGTACAGCGAGACTTTTGTACCAAACATAACATCATGTTGTCCTAATGCAGATGAAGATGAACACACTGCATCATGACTTATCATTACACTCCCTTAGTCTAATTAACAAGAGTCTCTAAAATGACAGAAAAAGAGTTGTTCTAGCCACTTTACCTAATATAGTACAACTCTCAAGTCCCTCGTACTCGGTTAGAGCAAGGCACTCAACATCTCGTTCCAAATATCAGGTACACCAGGAAGACACCAATGGCTGCAGTCCGATGAATGCTCTCTAAGGTGCTGCTTCTCTTCCTGTCCCATGGCCCTTCTATACACAGAAGGGTGTCCGTCCCTTCTAAATGCCGACATCGTGGTTATGTCCTGAAGATAAACTGGAAAACTCATTTTTGTCAATACCCCTTGTAGCACTAGCAGAGGTTCAGGAACATGTTGATGACTGAAACTTGCCAAAGGCTGCTTCTGGTTGTAGCATCGCCAACCATTTTCTCTGCCAAATAAAACAAGTACATGCATTGAACATAAATTGATAGTAATTGATCAAAAATATCTTTTTATAGCATCAAACATTGTTAATCTCCTCTACCTGTTATGCCTAGCGGACATGCTTCGGAAAATTACTCGGGACTTGCGAGGGTCTAGGTTTAAATCAACCCATTTAGCCCATGTAGTGAGTCCTTTCTGGTATGCAACCATTGGATTCATACTTGAAAACAGAGATTTTCCCACCATGTAGTAATCCCACCTGAATTTAGTCATATCATTGCAATTCCATCAAAATTCAGGGATAAAACACACATTACTTGATTTCTGAATTGCTAAATTTTCCAAATAAAACCAGCTAGCAAAGAGATGAATGAACGGTATGCATTTGATAAACTATGTTTAGTATTGTCTTACGACGATGTTTTGTCAGAGTGAGTCCACCAGTGAGCTGAATCAAAAACAAGAACATCAACTCCTCTCCAATACTTTGCATTCTCCTCTATCAAATCCAAATGCAAAATCCTCTTGTTTGCAGCTCCCTTGTTCAGTTCTACTAGGAGTGGAGCCCATGTAAACTCAATTGATACCTCAAAGTCCTGTATATGCATGATGATGATATATCGAGCATTTAGTCATTCATTCATCAGTGTTGTAGTGCCGGATAAGTGAGTGTTAATGAAGCTAAAAGTTGGAGCCATATACCATAGCATGGAATGCCATAGAAGGACCACTGTAGGTGACTCTCTTTCGAGCTGTTGGTACAACTCCTTGTACTAAGCACACAAGAGACTCCCACTGATTCCTCATTATAGAGTCACCCACCAGCATCATTCTTTTCCTTCTCATTTTGCCAAGAAATTTCAATGCATCAAACCTGCATAACAAAAAGAGAAAGAAATCACTACTACTGTTAATTAGTCTAAGATGGTAGCAAATAGGGTTTTGGTACCTGGGAATGGAGCAGCGGTTTGGCTTCCAGCGCCACTTTTCGTAGTCGGAATCGGGCCTTCCATTTTTTTGACAGGTGACGGCAGTGCTAAGATATGGACAGGTGGAGTCATAGAGAGGGTAGGATTGATCATAAACCCACTTTCCGGCGGCCGAGAGCTGACACTTGCTGCTTCTTGAACTGTGTTGGCTCTGAACCATGTTCACCTGCTGATCATCTTCATCGTTAAGCCACGAGTATTCATCATCTTCGGACGCCTTGACAACGGATGCAGCAAAGATGAAGATGAAGAGCAGACATGGAAGCTTGTGCTTTGTTTCTCTCATTGAATATTGCATGGACAAGTTGAGAGAAGCTAGAATCCAATAAGCTTTTAAGGTTTAAAAGCACCATCACCGTCGAGCTAGGCATGCATGACTTACGGCGGGATGGACAGCTTTTTCACTTTTGTGCGTTGAAATGAGCTCTGCTCTCCGCGACTCAAGGCCACGATCGATTTCTAGATTTATCGAGCATCAAGGATAATCGATTCCACCAATTAAGGATTACACCTGACCTACCGACCGACAAATTTTCCAGTGTCTATTAATTTACTACAATTAAATTCAGACATTTATATTTTAATTATTTTAATAAGAATCATTTGAAATTTTTATTATTTTTAAAAATGATAAATAATATATCTTAAATTCTAAATTATATACCTAATACCTCAAATTATATACCATATTCTTGATACTTTAAACTTTAAACCCTAGACCCTAAATATAAAAATTATTAGATGTCATTTCACTAAAGATAAAATAAAATATAATTGAAATATAATATCTTTTGAATGTTATTCTATGTCTAAATTTAATTGAAATATAAATCACTAGACATTCTCACGTGTCCTACCTACCAAGCTATAAAGATTGGGAAAACTTGGGTCAAAACTGTCACTCATTGGTGACAAATAGCAATCAGAAATATACAAATGTCAACAGTACTCATAAACAAAAATACTAAATACTCAAAACTCTTCAATTATGTCCTTAAATTACAACCAAAATTTTTTAATTAAAATGACACATGTCTCATGTTCATTAGTTGTTGTCACCATTAGGTGACCAACCCTTCCGACCCAAGTTAGGTTCTAAAGATTTTAAGAGCTACTACGTTCAGCTAGTCACCTGATCAATAATGTTCAAATGGTTAATAAGCTAGGTACAAATTAAAGAAAGTTATGTTCACCACAGGGTTCATGTGATGAAATCATAAGCAGTTCACTCTAATGGGGTACCAACGTACGCTGGACAAACCAATTTGAACTCAATTTCATCAGACCAAACTACTATTTTAAGTTGCATGCAGGTTGAAAATCCTTCGTGGTTTGTTATTTTTCATGATTTTTGATAACTCTGACCTACCGAGTGATCGATCGGTGTTTGAACTATATTAGACTTAACACAACTGTTAAAGTAGAACCAAATCAGTATTGAACAGGATTAAACAACAAGCATAAGTCTTTGACTCAATTTCAAAGAAGTTAGTGATCCGAGTTGTATATTAGTTGAATCACAAAGAGAGTTCATTACATTTAACCTAAATTGTATCGAATTAGTAATGTGATTTTAAGAAAAGTCATTACGACTTGATATATATTGTTTTTATGAATGTCAGAAGTGGTCATTGCATACTCTACCGTTACCATGTATAAATCGACGAGTATTTGTGAGCCTAGACTCACACAAGTACATAAGATTAATCATCTCATGCATAACGCTCATAGGACATAGCAGCACACAGACATGTTATTGTAAGACCCCGTCCCAAAAATTTAGCCTTTTACCGGGTCCAGGCGTGTTACAGAGGGTTATAACTGCGCTGTTAGTTTCTTCAAATTAATAACGAGTGTAATAACCTGAAAATTTAAATATTAAATTCTGGTATTGCTTGGAAATTTATTGGTGTGTATTCATACCTTCGAGAAGAGTGCAAAAGTGTTCGGAGTCAAGGGATGCTCGGAAACGTCTTATTTAAATGGGTCAAAGGTTGACTTTTTGCTACGTCAAGTTTCTCGGAAAATTTCCTTCATGAAAGATGTAGTACTCGACGATACGAGTCCGTGGACACACGGCATGTATGAATCAGATATTGTATGGAGAAGTTATGGTCAACCGAAGTTGGGTTTCTATTTTTAAGAAATATATAAATAGAAGGGATGAGTTTCCAAAAATGGAAAAATAACCCATTTTCTTCTCCCGTTCCACGTGCGCTCGCGTTTACTTCACTATCCGAGAATTTGAACTGACCCGACCCGACTCTACTTTTGCGGATAGCTCCGACCACCTGAGACGCCGAGGTCGATAGGGATCTCTTCCTCTCCTCTGTGAGAGTCTCCCTGTGGTGGTGATGTGGTCCAGTTCGGCCTAGAATGACACATCTGGGCCTAAACAGTAACGGCGGCAACCCGAATTCTGACCCGGTGGTTGCCCTGCCGTTTGGGGTGGTTTTAAGGGCTACAAACGATCCTAACAGCCTCATCTTCTCCTTCTGAGCACAACCATGCTACCCTTGAAGATCAATTTGGAGTGTGAAGGTGCGAATCGAGGTTTCAATCTTTCAGGGAAGTTTTGGGTCACTTCGTGTTTGAATTGATCAAAACCCCAGGTATTAAAGTTCCCTTGCTTTGATCTTAAACTTTCATGTTTTGAGTTTGTTGAAATTTAGCGTTTTGATGGAGGCACGTGACGCCCATGCGCCGCCGGATGCGGCTGCGCGTGTTGGCGTGTCCGGCAGTTCTGAGAGTTCTGGTTGCTCGTATAGGCTTTCTAAGGTTGGTGTGGTTGCATGTAGGTGGTTTTTAGGTGAAGTTGACAGTTTGAGAGTGGTAGCACGTGGGGACCACGCGCAGCCGCCTGTGGCAGCGCGTTTGACATTCTCAGGGGCAGTGAGTTGTCCAGGTTCATGTACTCGTCGATACGAGCGCGTGGATATATAATTTGCCTGTTTCGGTTATGATTTAGTGTGAAGTTCAGTCGAATCAAGTCATTACTACTTTCGTGTGGCAACTAAGGTCGATTATATAATTGTAGGTCTATATTGATCGACCATGTGTTGAGGACTTACCGTGTGGCGGTAGTTGACTCAGCGGGATTTCGAGGTGAGTAAATTCCACTGAGGCTAAAATCTTAGAAATACCCTTGACGGTTTTGTATATTTACAAGGCTGCCACTAAAGTTAAAATTCATAAAATGCCCCTAACAGTCCAAGTTAACTACAAGGGTGCCCCTTAAGTGGTTTTTACCTATATACCCTTAGTGGGTTTTGATAGTTACGTGATTTTTCCTGTATATTTATTTGTGTGATTATTATATGCTTGGAGTTTGTTTTCCGGTTTAGAATTAGTCGTGAATTCATCCAGATAAATAGATGTTTAATGCTACCCCAGCGGAGGGGTTGGACTCCGGGTACGATAGGAACACTTCTTGGGGGTTTACTAAAGGGACCGCTAAATAGAAGGTTGAGAATAATCCGGTTTGACAATTAAAGTAAATAAGAGCTACGTGTGGCTTGATCCCTGAGTACAGGGTGCTTAGGCAGCCTGATCGGGATTCAGGTGCAGTCACAAATAATATTAGAACCCTAGGTCCTCTAAAGTAATTAGTTTGAAATCCAAATGCGAAAATCGGGATAACCTTCGGTTGTGAGGTCTATTCCTGTATCATTTGGATTCTTGAAAATGGTTTGGAAAAAACGGTTATCCTTTCTCAAGGGGGATTACAAGTAAATCTCTCTTGGGATGGGTCCCGCACGTCCTATCCAGGGTTTAGGGAGGTAAACTCAGGCCGGGGCGTGACAAATGGTATTAGAGCCTAGGTTCAAATCTCAGACTAAAGGTTTGGGTAGTTAAAGTCTTTGGAAATGTTTAAATGTGTTATTGATTTCCAAGTGGAACAAGTCGTTATACTTACTAGTATGTGTTGTGGCAAGGGTTGCCACCTGTGGTCGAAATTGGTAAAGTTAAATGTAATTATTAAGTTTGCGACATCTGTTGAAATTAGATGTTGATATTGACTTTTCGCTGAATCGAAAAGTCGAGAGGTTCGTAAGTGAATATCGAGTCAGATTAGGAAAAGAAAATTCGAATTTCATATTTGGGAGTAAATAGGCTTGAAAGTGCGCCTAATATTATTCGAATTATAAATAGACAATTTTTGAGCTTATTAGGGTTTGATCCTTGTCGATTAGTCAGAAGATTTTGATCAATTTCCTGGTCAACCCAGGAAAGACTTGATCAACCCTAAGGTCAATCATTGAATTTTCCTGGTCAAACTAGGAAAATTGGGTTATTAGACTATTCGATAGTCGTTTCGCGTCTCACATTTGATTGATGGGTTAAAAGAGTATGTATGGCCACTTGTGCCAACACATTAGTGTTGTGTAAATATATTCTAGGAGGATCAGGGATGATCCGGTGACGTAGATGCTGGATGAGGTCAACAGAAAGGGATTACGTAAGGTACCACAGTGGCGTAGTTGACGCGTGTTGGGTCCACGAAGCTCAAGGAGAAATATTTTATTACGGTTAAGGAACCGTCTACGGGCATGAGAAATGTCACCAAATACGAGGTAATTAATTGAGGACGGTTAGAGTCCGTACCTGGAACAGGAGATGTGTGGCTAGTATGGTGAGTGGACCTTTGATTTGTTTTAAAGAAATGCATGTCATGGTTTATTATTTAAATGGTTTTAAAATGTTCCCAGGACGAATGATTTTTCGGGTTTCCGATTCCTTTGGTTTTGCAAGCACCTCAGTAGAGGGTTTTTATTTGTTTATTTCTATTTGATTTATAGATTTCAGCTCGTTTATTTTCACTTGGGTTTTGAATGGTTTTTGACTGGAAAGTCTCGTCGTACAGATGGGAATCGGTTCCGATGTTTTATTGGGATTTCTATGTTTGGCATTTGCCGGGATTTGAAATATTTTTGGCATTTGCCTGGATTTTATAAATAGGCCTTGGGTATGGATTTTATAAATAGGCTTCGGGCCTGAATTTATTTATAAATCAGGGAATTGTTTTAATTTCACCATAAAGGATCGTCAGATGCTTATAGCTAGCGGGCGGTGCTCCTCGTTCGGCAAAGTAGAAGCAAACTTATCTCCTACCCTAGCCTGTGAGACTCACTGTCATGAAGGGTCATCGGATGTATTGTTTGTTATTAGCTAGCATGTGGCGCTCCGCTTTCGGCAAAGTGGAAGCGTACCACTCGTTGTGCTCCTCTTCCATTGGGGGAGATGGTAATGTTAGCACGGGATTGCGTCCTCACTGAGAGGTATGCTAGAGCTCTTAGCTCCGACCCTAGTATGTGTGATCGATCGTTTGTGAAATTTTTTTTTCCCGATTTTATTTTATATGGCTGCTGGCCATGAGTTGACTTTATACGGCTGCAGGCCATGATTTTATAAACGGTTGTAGGTCGGGATTTGTTTTATATTTGGCAGTAGGCCACAAATTGATTTAAATTTGGCAACGGGCCAGGATTTTTTGTATTTTGGCTGCATGCCGGAATTGAATTTATATTTGGCCGTGTGCCGGGAATTTATTTATTTTTGGCGTAAGGCCTGGATTGTTTTCGGGGGAAAATGAAATTTGAATTTATGGTTTTGAACTATTACTCTTGGCATTTATTTTTGGTCTACTCATTCTAAAGCTTTCCACGTTTGAGAAGTTCCGCCCTAGCTTGAGAGGCTGATATGTCCACGCTAGTTATGAATAGTATATAGACTTTAAGAGTGAGGTACTCTAGATTTCTACGGTTATAGTTGGAGACGGTTTGGTTTGCTCGTGATCGCTTGCGAGAGTGGTGGTTGAATTTTAGTAAAAGAGATCAGGGAATCTCTTAGAGGGAAACCCACTCATAAGGAAAGAGATTTTGAGTTGAACTTTTGTCCTTTGGGCAGGACTCGAGCACGCATGAGTTAGTGTGCAAGCCTGTTAGCTTATATCGTTGTGAAATGCCCTATTGTAGACTCTTTCTTTAGAGAGTGGAGTAAGATGAGGAAATTCATTTGTGGCTAATTATGCGAAGATGACATCCATGTTGGTGCGAAGGTGCTTAGTGGATTCATCAGTCTGAGTAAGCAACTTTGAGATCGCATTGTGGTATGTGAGTTCGTTCGAGCCCCGTGATCGAAAGTTAGGGTACAAGGAACGAGAAATGAGAATTTTTGATTGAAAGACGCAAGAGATAATACAAGTAAAATTGAGTGGTTCGACTCTTTCTAACCAAAATCCCTTAAAAACAGTCCAACAAAAATATCATGAACACATGCAAAGGTATCTCAAACTCAATTACCAGTTAATGAGTTTTTGGTCCATGATTTCTAATGTATGCACATACCCTTGTGTCAATTCAATCTATCATATTCAATCAAGACATACAAGAGCTTGAATTTAACCGCTAAACTCACTTGGCATACTCTCAAATCACATAAGTGCTTAGGGTTAAAGTGTATTACTCAAATAAAATTATAAAATATGTGATGCCATATTCTTGTTCTTCGATCTCATCTCCACTAATCAATTTATAAATTATTTGGATCAAGAGGACTTTTGAAGGTTGTAACGGTGCCATTTGGTTAAGGTTAATGAAATGAAAAGAAAGGAAATTCAAACATTCTTAGAAAACTAGCCAAGCAACTTCACGGACTTTGAAACTCATTTCCAAGTGCTCACTGTCTTGATGAAGTGTCCACCTTCTATCCTCCAAACCTCTTATTTTCTTAATTTATTGACTTTTTTTCTTTCCTTACTCATCTCCACAACCTTTTTCTCCTTTTGTATTTTCTTTTCTTTGATAAATTTATTTTATCAATAACTTTTTTTCTTTTTCTTTTCTTTCTCACACTTGCACAAACTTAAACCCCAACACTTGTTAGAAATCACTTGGAACAAGAAGTCACTATCATCGCTTCACTAGCACCTAAGAAGAGGGCCGGTTAGAGTTTAAGCTAAGGGTTAGAGTAGATGTGGGTTAACAAATGAAAATGCTAAAATTATTAGGCTTAAAGGGGATTACCCTAAAGATTAGTTTTTAGTGGAATTAGGATTAGTTTAGCCATGGTGGTAATCTAATGCCTCCGTCGTCTCTAAAACATCACAAATTTGATACAAAGCTACGAGAGGTCGAAAACAAGTTCTACAGATGCACACCAATTGGAATTTGCACACATGAAGAACAAGTGAAGTGAAAAATGCATGTTTACAATATAAGGCTCAAAACGCCTCACAACAGGTCATGCAAGTCTCATACAAGCCTCGATATGCTCTCTCAAATTTAACAAATTGAAGTAACTAGGTCATGTACATACCAAAAAAGTAAGTCCCTTAAAATTCACTAATCAATGATTGAGCTCAGGCGACCTAAAATATGCTCATTCCTTATTGTCACAAGTGTGGAAATATTCATCATCAGGATTAGTCAAAGAAGATATATAACCACTCTGTCAAGACCCACCCCGAGTTAAACCCCTTTAACCCGAAGTAAATCCTGCGGGGACCACCTCAAGGAAACTTCTTACTGAAACCCCCTTAAAATGGACAACCCTTCCTACATACCAACTCAGCACTTCCATGAGTATTTTAAAAAAAAACAATCCCGAACTCATGAAGTCATTGTGCTCCCTAACCTATTTAACTAGCTAAGCTGGGTTAGTCAGAGCAGTCTACATGGAAGTTTCACCTAAACAATGTGCAAGCAGCAACGAATTAATCGACTATGCCATGACTCTTGTACGAGCGACCTCCGCTCAAGAACCCTGCAACACTGGGCATTTGAAAACGAATGGCCCAGGGAAGAACATTGAAAAATATTAGCGTGAGTGGACAAAAATAAAATATAAAAACTCTATTTTCTTTAATGTCTTCCCTTAGAGTTTTCCAAGAAAAACCTTATGCACGCAAAACATAGACGATGAATAAATAAATCATAAAATAACTCTCTTGGCTCAAATCCATAATTAAATGTGTGGGGTATTAACCTCAACCACGAGAAAACCGACATGCTCTACCACGAGCCAGGTTTCCCATTTTAAATTTCATCCCCCTCCATAACCCAAAACGGTGATAACAATAAAGACCATATTCCAGGAAAATCCTTTAAAATCACGGGAAAGGTAGGAACCTTTTTCTCGGCTCACTTATCTTTAAATAGTATAAAATTCTCATTTTCCCAAAATCACCGTAAAACTTAAAATGAAGGAAATCACATATAAAGGAGAAACTAATTAAAGTCTATGGCATGCATTATATTTAAAATAAAAGTTCACTCACCGTACTTAATGCAGCCTCCTCAATGCTCGGAGCACTCACTACCAGAAAAAAAGACTATAGCCGACGAAATATCTAAAAACAGGCCGACGAAATTTTTTTTCGTCGGCTAAAGTGGACTTTAGCCGACGAATTTTTTTTCGTCGGCTAAAGTGGCATTTTAGCCGACGAAAAAAAAATTCGTCGGCTAAACTAATTTTTTCGTCGGCTATAGTTAAATTTTAGCCGACAAAAATTTTTTTTGTCGGCTAAAGTGCTTTTTTCTTCGGCTATAGTATGTGAACTTTAGCCGATGAAATTTGAAAAGTTTAGCCGACGAAATTAGGGCATTTCGTCGGCTAAAGTAACTTTTAGTTATAAAATTGTACTACGGATATTTCGGTGTCCGATTGACTATTGTGATACCAATCTGGAAGCAGAACGGGCGTAGGAGCAAAACTCATCGCTTTGCCATGACATACAGGCTTTTTTGGCCATCCGAGTTCGTTTAAGGCTTCAAAATGAAGTTTTTCTAAACGCTTAATACACGAAAATGTCCATATCTACACCTACATGAGGTATTTTGGCCGAACCTTCAACACAACAATCACTCACCATAATGAGACGCAACTGTCCATCTAAAAATTTTGAGACATTTATCCCTCCATGATAGGCATCCCCGTATAGATAAATAATGGTAAATAGTAGGCATGTTGTGATTCCGGTCATCAAAATTCACAAACAAAAATACGACCGTCAGATATCATCAATATGTTGAAATATATCTCTGGTAAAAAATTCAACTTTATCTGATAAATTTAAGGACTTCATCTAGACGGTCAATCTCGTAAGTCAAACCTCTATATTGTATTGACTGCAACTATCGGCACCGAGACTTTACCAGAATTACGTGATTTTTCAACCGTAGGCGTATTTCACCATTCCGGTCATATCTTATTTCACGACTTTTTTGCGTTTGAAGTTTCTACGTACAGTTTGTTTTAGAAACGAAACATTTACTTAAAGCTTAGTAAACAAGTTATACAACATTAGTACACATGTTGTGATTCCGATGATCAAAGTTGAGAAATAAAATTCCGACCGTCAGATATGATCATTATGTTGAAATATGTATATAGGAAAAAATTTAACTTAATCTGACAACGTTAAGGGCTCGATCCTTACGGTCAATCACGTAAGTCAAACCCCTTAATGCACGGAAACGGTCATTTGACCGTCTAAATTACGTATTTTGCCCAGACCTTCAACTGAAAATAGTTTCAAATCGATGAGACGCAACCAGTGGTATAAAAATTTTATGAAAAATAACTACCGGATATAGGGCTACCTCTAAGGAGAAAGAATGGAAAATTGAGTTAACCGCAATTATCGGTACCGAGACTTTACCGGAATTACGTGATTTTTCAACTATAGACGTATTTCACCATTCCGGTCATATCTTATTTCACGACTTTTTTGCGTTTGAAGCTTCTACGTATAGGGTTTAGGGTTTTAGCCGACGAAATTAGGGTAATTCGTCGGCTAAGGTTAAATTAATAAATAAATAAAATAAATAACTATAGCCGACGAAATTAGGGTATTTCGTCGGCTAAGGTTAAATTAATAAATAAATAAAATAAATAACTATAGCCGACGAAATTAGGGTATTTCGTCGGCTAAAGTTAATTAAAAATTCAAATTTTTTGGCGGGGATTTTTAAAATTTTAAAATTTTTCGACGAAAATTTTGAACTTTAGCCGACGAAATTTCGTCGGCTAAAGTTCAAAATTTTCTATATCTTTCATTTTTCTCCTCCTCCTCCTCTTCATCTTCCCTTCTCCTCCTCCTCCCTCCTCTTCATCCTCCCTTCTCCTCCTCCTCCTCCTCCTCTTCATCTTCCCTCCTCCTCCTCTTCCTCCTCTTCATCTTCCCTCCTCCTCCTCCTCTTCATCTTCCCTCCTCCTCTTCATCTTCCCTCCTCCTCCTCTTCATCTTCTTTCCTCCTCCTCCCTCCTCCTCCTTCAAATCCCTCCTACTTCTCAAAAATAATAATTACATAAATTAAAAAAGAAAAAATATGAAAAAATTAAAAAAAAAAGAAAAAAAACTATAGCCGACGAAATACCTTAACATTCGTCGGCTAAAGTTTTTTAAAAAATAATAATTACATAAATTAAAAAAGAAAAAAATATGAAAAAATTAAAAAAAAAAACTATAGCCGACGAATTTTAATAAAATTCGTCGGCTAAAATTAAAAAATAATAATAATAATAACTATAGCCGACGAAATACCCTAAAATTAGTCGGCTAAAGTTAAATAAATAAATAAAAATAATAGCTATAGCCGACGAATTTTAATAAATTTCGTCGGCTAAAGTCCAGAAATTAAGCGACGAAAAATTTATTCGTCGGCTAAATAAATGACTTTAGCCGACGATGAACAGTAATTTCGTCGGCTATAGTGTTGGCCGACGGATTTTGCCCGACGACTTCTTAGCCGACGACGTGTCGTCGGCTAAGGCTTTAGCCGACGAAATTTAGGGTTTAGCCGACGAAAAAATTTCGTCGGCTAAAGTGGTTGTTCTGGTAGTGACTCCTCGAGCCATCACGAAATATCCATATGGTAGAGTCCAGTTCCACGATCGACCATTGGCTGTAGAAATAAACCAATAAAATAGTCTTTCTATCGTTGATTTGGTCTTTTCCTAGTTTGACTAGGAAATCCTATTTTTCCCAGAAATAGACCAAATTCCTTCCTTTTTAACAACTTTTTCAACAATACGCTGATTTTCGATTGTCGACTAGAAGTTTAGTTTCCGATTACCAAAACCGTAACACAGCAACTTGCCTTACTATTTCATTTGGCGTCAGGTTATCTCTTAACCTAACTTGAGTTGGCATAACTATAAACTCTTCGATAATTTACAAATTATCGAACTCAATTAATACTTTTCCAATAGTGTAAAATAATACTTCTCGAGTTGGTCTTTTTCTTAATTTGGCCACGATTCTCGAGTAAGCTAAGAGTTGCCACTTTGAACTAATCCCTTTAAATATCTGATTAACATAAATTAATCGGTTAACCAAGATTAACTTTCCTTTTTACTGGTCAACTTTCCACAACTGGGAACCTTCCAACAAGGGAAAGTTTCTCAAAATGGAAACTTTCCAATTTACACCCCTTTTTTATAGTTAACCCGACTGAACAATTAATGAAAATTTTACGACTAAAAATTGTCGAGGAATCAATTTCTACCTCTTCAGCTTCTGCCGGAACTTCTTCTGTTTCACCGGATTCCGGCAAGTCGCCGGAATATTCTGTCAGATTCTGACAAACTTGCCGGAAATCGGACATAACTTCCCCGCTTCCTCTTATGACCAAGTTATCGACAACATGCACAAAAACAACACAATTCAATTCAAACACACACACGGATAACAGCAAAACCAACTATCCAAAAAGCACTAAGAAATCACCTTTCACTAAGCACAAAGTGCCTGCACAGGAATTTCTCCTTACACCCCAGTCTGCGCCCCAACTGCGTTCTACACCAAACACCAATTCGGCTGCCCCAAACATCTTTCTGGCTCCTTAATAATTTTCTCCTTCTCTCAAATCATCTGAGCCTCAACCTCACACCATCTCTTCTTCCCCTCCACCGAGACCAAGTCTTGGGTCTGCCCTGCCGCTCAGCGTCCAAGCTGCTGCCCCTAGCTCTAATTCCTTTTTCACCCCTCAAACATATACGCTTCCTTGGTCGCCGGCTCGAGAGACGCACTAGAGCTCCGAGATCGAACTCCCCGGAGAAGATGCGAAGAACACCCAGAAAAGTCAGAAAAGAACAGAGAAAAAGGGAAGTTCAAAATAGGATTCGAATCAAGCAAGCAAGTATCTAAGAAGGAAGAAGAAAGCGAGAGAAGATGGACCATACCAGTTGGAGGTCGAATTGCCGCCTGGTTTCGCCAGAATCCGGTGAAGACCGCCGCACCCCAACTCGATCAATCTCCCTCATTCTTGCTTCTCGGAGTGAAAAGTGATAGGGGTTTTGAACAGGAGAAGGAGAGCAAGATATTGGTGGTGGTGCGCCGATGTAGGGTGGCCGGACGCGACGACGATAGAGGTGGCGGAGCAGTGGGTCGAGAGCAGAGAGAGACGCAGGGGGGGTCTGACCCGAGTCAACCCTCTCCCCAACTATTTATACTCGAATCAACGGTCCAGATCAAACCCCTAATTGATCTGACGGTCCGAATTAAAATAAGGTAAAAAGTAATTAGTTAAATGGTAAAAACTGTTTACTGAAATAGTAATTGGAAATTACCATAAACTTCAGAAATTCACAGAAAATAGCCGGAAGCTTCGAAGAATATTCTAAAAATACCGGGAGACTCGTGTCGACACGTACTACAACATCGAGTCATTAAATAAGGAGTTTGGAGAGTTTGGAAAAACTCGAAAATAAACTCGAGTGATAACTTATCAATTTACCGGTCACAATTAAAAGCCCTCGGTAACTCGTAAACCTCTGTGAAAAGGTAACTTTTAGGTACGGGGTGTTACAATCTCCCCACCTTATAAAATATCTTCCTCGAAATTCCAATTGCACCACTCAACACCTTCGACCACAACCAACCTCCTATCCCTTCTCGTTTAGCCAAATAAACATAAACAATTGTCCTACCAACCGCATTTGACGTCGTCACAATACCACTAATAATCTTTCCGATTCACCAACCCCTCGCTTGCAGCGAGTAAAAATTTCTTCAAGAATACTCGTATTCTTTCGTTGAACTTTAGATATCAGCTCACACATTTCCTATGCAGGAAATGATTACCACGCCTGAGGAGTAAGGTCCGATGTCACATTTGGACTTAAATCCTCTGATATCAATATACAACGTGGGGTCAAAACCCATGACAACGTGTCCATGAGAAAACCGTGACGACTTGTGATACACGAACCACCACCTCATTTGAACTAGGCTTCCTGATCTGGTTTACGCTTTCTATAAATTATTCTGTCAAGTTGTCCTGTTGTAGAGTAATTGTCTTCCCTTAATCCATTCTTACTCAAACGACTTGCACATACAGGACATGAATTGCAATGAATTTTAGTGTAAAACCAAAACCATAGCCTTTAAATCAGGGAGATCCAAAAGCTCCAGACATCAAGATCCAACAATACTTACTCCTCGCATGAAGACAAATTGTCAGGCTTCACACTGCCAACAATTCTATTCTAACAGGATAAATTTTGACTTTCCCAACAAGCCGATCATTAGAATCGTTAACTCAATTATCACCTTGTGGGGTTACAGCGTACTTTACAACTGGTAATACATATCCGTACTACACACAGGTGAGGTGCCACTGACCTCCATATCTCTTATATTAGCCTGGAATGACTCATAGTGCAGAAATTGCACTTCAACCATAACTGTGCGTCTATTAAACATTATCCGCATCACAATCTGAAGTAGACTTACCATTAAAAGAATTCCAGAGCCTTACCCGCTCAACAAGGATATTTCATTCATAGATGCCTCCATTACCAAATCATCTGGCAATAACTGACAAATTTGGACATTTAACCTGATCGAACATCTACACAAATTTAGTGCCACTGGTGCACACCCAAAGTAACCCCTGATCAAAGCATTGGAAATTAATTCCACACCAAACTAAGCCACATTAATCACCAAGCATCAAGTCATCATGGCACAATTTATCAAATGGCATCCCCACACTGGGCGCGTAAACATCACAGAGTCAACTCGCATAACTAGGCAGTTACTAACAAAACTGCCCCATGCTCTGAAAGTTTACCATTCACCGCATCCTCTATTTGGGAAGATTCAAAATGCACAACCACTTACGTGCACAAGGAATCAAACTACCACTTCAGATCCTATATTACGTGGACCACTGTCATTCGTTAACTTCCCCACATAACACCATTTAATCAGAACGTGACTTCCACTCAACGATTTCTAATGGAGTGTTGCTCAACTTCACAACATACCTTATCATTCTCAGTAACAATTATTACCAAACTTGGACTCGTAATACTTTTTGAGTCATCAAAGAACCCTTTCCTTAACTTCACCGTATAACGCAGTCACTGAAATGCTGAAAGTTTCACAAAATCACTACACTCGTGGCACCAAGATTTGCCGCTAGGTTATAGTTCATAACAAACAAGGGCACCACTCAAATGACCCATGACAAAGGCAATGTCAACAATTCTTCAATCCTCTCAGGATTTCATTAAATTACACCAAAATTTGATATCACAGATCTTAATCCTCACTCCACAGTTCGAAATTGAGAATATTGCCCGTCACTGCAGTAGATGTAATTTATGAACCCCAAACACGTCTAAAGACACCTTCGGTTACAATAATTGATTAAATAACAGTCAGTGAGTGCACAGATTCTCACGTCGACAAGCTCAGTTAATCACCCCCGATGAAACCAAGTGTCATAACAGACAACTTTGGTTGCAGGTTGAAGCTTGAGCAACTACAACATTCTCACTCAAATTCAAAGATTCAGTAGGCCTTGCCCCACTGCTGTCACTTCACCATTTCCGTACATTTATCTCAGAAAACATCCGACCACCTACTAACGACATTTAATAATTTTGCTAACCATCATAAAAGTCGGAGCAACTATCAATAACTCTCTTCCGACCGGTACTTAAATGGTTAGACCATCTACTTGACGTTTGCACTAACTTCTAACCAAACATCATTAACCTTCGTTCACAAAATAAGGAATTCTCACTATACATCGTCGGAATATGAGAATATATCATTTTTGACCACACACCACAGTAACCAAATAGTTACGCATTGCCAGCATAACTAGATTCCAGTTTACCACCTTCCTAAAGAGGATGGTAAACCGTACTCCAATGGGGTATACCCAGGTAAAACTCCAGCTACCGAAACAGTGACGTTAGCAAACCAACTTCATTCCTACGTCACACTAACACCAAGTCCTTCAAGACTCGTATCCCTATCTCTAGTGCTCCAAGCACTCTTGCTCCATAACTCGATGGCTTGCTGCCACTTCTAACATGTTCCTTAAATTTCGAAACCAATTACCTTTAATTACAACTAGTAACGCTCGCTCGATCTGAAAATCGATCTCTAACACAGCCAACCTGGAGGCCCTCAACAGGTGTACTAATTAATAAACTTTAACTAATCGATGCACAACATACATAAATGTTGACCTGTGCTCCAAGGCATCTGGTGACACGATTTAATTTCTACCTTCACGATATATGGCCTAATGACCAATGTCACCAATAATTCAAATCAGGCTTGGACTCCAATCATAGGTGGCTGGGGCGAACAGGATCTGATCGTAGCTGATGACAACAATGTCAGCACCAAAGGTGACCCCAGCCATTAGTTTCAGTGGCTGTCCCATAAAGCATCAAGTGACCAATCAAACTATCACTTACTTAATGTCTTTAATTATGTCACACTCTGGACTCGTCACTAGATCAAGACCATTGACCACAAAATAACAACACTCAATTTTCTTGAGTCATTCTACTTTCACACATTCGCCAGTTTCTCTGAAACCACACTAAAGACGAACGTCAACAAAACCTTGGCAATCGTCAAATCTTATTATTCATCTTCTCTGAATAATCTCACTATGCAACTCCAAACACCCTTCCCAACATAGAACAATCACTTTTAATATATTTTTACTACTCTTCACTTCTAAGAGTCTCAGAACTCGAACACCAAGGCTTCGCCTTAGGTTTCTACAAAATCCCTGTCAACAAACACAATAGCCTTTCAGGCATGAATCAAATGTTTCACCACCGAGCACTTACACAAATGCTCAAGTAACATTAAATAGCGAGAGTTTTCAACTCGAGTTCCCAACACCTAACTCTATTTCCAAAACTTCATTAAGCACTGGGGAACTCATAAAAATAAATACGTAACAAGCTTACCATGTTCCTTACAGGAACTCTTTGTGAGGCCGACGTACTGAGGCATAGTCTTGAAGAATCAAATATTTATAGAACCACTCGGTCCATAAATTAACCAAGAAGTAACTCATATCCTTAATAAACACTAATCGTCCAAAGCATAAAATGCTGATTGATCCGCCGCGGTCGGACCATCACTTTATAGACACTCAGTACTACCAAGTACATGAGGTAGTAACAGGATACGATAACCTAATGCTCTGATACCAACTGTCAAGACCCATCCCGAGTTAAACCCCTTTAACCCGAAGTAAATCCTGCGGGGACCACCTCAAGAGAACTTCTTACCTAAACCCCCTTGAAATGGACAACCTTTCCTACATACCAACTCAGCACTTCCATGAGTATTTAAAAAAAACAATCCCGAACTCATGAAGCCATCCTGCTCCCTAGCCTATTTAACTAGCTAAGATAGGTTAGTCAGAGCAGTCTACATGGAAGTTTCACCTAAACAATGTGCAAGCAGCAACGAATTAATCGACTATGCCCCGACTCTTGTACGCGCGACCTCCGCTTAAGAACCCTGCAACACTGGACAGTTGAAAACAAAGGGTCCAGGGAAGAACATTGAAAAATATTAGCGTGAGTAGACAAAAATCAAATATAAAAACTCTATTTTCTTTAATGTCCTCCCTTGGAGTTTTCCAAGAAAAACCTTATGCACGCAAAACATAGACGATGAATAAATAAATCATAAAATAACTCCCTTGGCTCAAATCCATAATTAAATTTGTGGGTTATTAACCTCAACCACGAGAAAACCGACCCGCTCTACCACGAGAGGGTCTATTGACCAGCTCATCAGAGAGGGTCCCATGACCCGCTCTATTCGGGAGGGTCCAACCGACTAGCTACCACCGAAGAGGGTCCTGACCTGCTTTATCCGGGAGGGTCATACTGACCAGCTACCACCGAAGAGGGTCAAACCAGCTACTATCCAGAAAGGGTACAAACTCCATCTGGATAGGGTCCATGCTAGCATGCAATACATATATCCATATCCTTTAAAAACCTCGTGGGAAAATTGTAACATCCCGTACCTAAAAGTTACCTTTTCACAGAGGTTTACGAGTTACCGAGAGCTTTTAATTACGAACGGTAATTTGATAAGTCATCGCTTGAGTTAATTTTCGAGTTTTTAAAAGTTCACCAAATACCTGATTTAATGACTCGATGTTGTAGTACGTGTCGACACGAGTCTCCCGATATTTTCAGAATATTTTTCGGAGCTTCCGGCTATTTTCTGTGAATTTCGGAAGTTTATGGTAATTTTCAATTATCAATCCGGTAAAAAGAGTTTTACCATTTAACTAATTACTTTTTACATATTTTAAATCTGGACCGTCATATCAAGTTGGGTTTTGATCTGAATCGTCCATTTCGGTATAAATAGAGAGGAAAGGGTTGACTCGGGTCAGACCCCCCCTTCGTCTCTCTCCCTTTGCCCTCGATCCCTTGCTCCGCCACCTCCATCACTGGCACGTCCGGCCACCCCACACCGGCGCACCACCACCAAAATCTTCCTCTTCATCTCTTCTTCAAAACCCCCATCCCTATTCACTCAGAGAATCAAGGATGAGGGAGATCACTTGAAGTGGGCGCGAATGTTCTCGCCGGAAATCTGGCGACTCAGGTGGGGGTTCGACGAATTGAAGGTATATTCTTGCTCCTCTCCTTCTCTTCCCTCCTATGCCTTGTTTTGAACGAATTGAGGCCAAATCGAAAACCCTCATTTTCACAGTGTTTTGGGTTTTTCTGGGTATTTCTAGGGTTTCGAAATTTCAAGCTTTGAAGCTCCATCGATGGACTCTTCTTGGTCCTCCAACGAGATCTTGGAGCTCTGGTGAGGCTGTATCGACGATTTGAAGGGGACCTAGTGGTGGTACAGTCCTGGTTCGGTGTAGTGGTGACTGAGGGAGTGTCTGGGAAGGTTGAGGGAGGCTACAGTACCCTTTTGGAGTGGAGAAAAGAGTTTTGGTCGATCTTCAGCTAGGTTAGACATATGCTTCTGGTTCGGTTGAACAGAGGAGTCTTTGTAGTTTGGTGTTTTGATAAGCAGAAGGTAACCTCGTTCTTCATTATTGTTGTGTGGTTCTGTGTTTTTGAATTTGCTGTTGAGATGCTGATTTGTTGTTGTGTTGTGTGTTTTTGTCGAGAACTTGGTGAATAGGAGTTACGGCGAAGCTATGGCCGTTTTCCGGCAAGATTGCCAGAATCCGGCAGGATATTCCGGCAACTTGCAGGAATCCGGCGAAGCATCAGTTTTACCGACAGATAGGGGTGGGCATGGGTCGGGACGGACCGGGTTTAGGTTGATCCCGAACCCGAACCCGAAATTTTGAAAAGGGACGGGACGATACGGGATTAACGTTTTTTATATGTGATCCCGACAAGGCCCGGTCCCGAACGGGACCGACCGGGACCGGGACTAAAACGGACCCAAAACGGGCCTTGAACAAATAATTATAATACAAAACCATAGCAATTTGACAAACCAAATGTTATCCAAATCCTATGAAATTTTGTATGCTTCAAGATGAATATATGAGCTTTCCAAAAATACTTTTGGATTTCAAAACAAAGGTCTGAGCAGAAAGATATGATGTCCTAAAGTTGGCAAGAAAAATCAGTTTTCTGCAATTTTTTCTGGAAATTTCCAGTAAGTTTGAAACTCGAAATTGAAAGCTTTAATTCAACTTTTTGGAGCAAGAATGGAGTTCTAAAGTTTCGAAACAGAAAAACAACAATCCTAGAGCACTAAAACATCTGAAAACACAAACAACCTTTGAATCAAAATACCCAAGATTTGATTTGGACACCCATATAATTATGATTTTTTTAATTCGGGACGGGCCGGGTCTTAACGGGCTCTATTCAACAAGTCCCGATCCCGTTTTTTTTTAAACGGGACGGGCCGGGTCGGGTCTTTAATTTTTGAAATGAAGTCTCGTCTCGTCCCGTGAATTTTCGGGACGGAATCGAGACGAGCCTTCGGGATCGGTTTCGGATGCCCACCCCTACCGACAGAATGTCGAAGAGGTAGAAATCGAATCCCCATTAAGCTTTTAGTCGAAAGGTTCGGTTAATTCCTAATTTGAGTAATTACGAAAAATTGGACGTAAGTAGGAAGTTTCCATTTTGGAAAACTTTCCCAATCTAAAGAACACTTGCCATTTTAGGAAACTTTCCATTTTTGGGAAACTTTCCCTTTTTGGAAGGTTTCCATAATGGAAGATTGACCGATAAAAGTAAAAAGGGAAAGGTCAATCTTAGTAACCGGTTAAGTTAAGACAAACGGATCTTTTAAGTGAGATTCTAGGCAACTCAGGAATCTTAGTCTCTGAGTTGGGTGTTGTAAATAATTCGAATAATTTCTTACTAGATATATCGACTCATAACCCGTAAATTGGTAAAGTGGTTGATTTGGGTGTCCATAGTAATTCTACAAAATTACTATGTGATAACCTATCGTTAATAAAATAGTAAGTAAAGTCGATACGCTGAGATTACGAAGTCGGAAACCAAACTTCGAGTTGATATTCGGAATTAAGCGGATTGTTGAAAAAGTTGTTAAAAAAAAGGAACTTGGTCAACACGTGGTCAAATAGGATTTCCTGGTTAAACTAGGAAAAGACCAAGTCAACTATAGAAAGACTAATTTATTGGTTTATTTGTACAGTCTCTGGTCGAACGTGAGACGGGCTCGACTACGCGGTTAGTTCGAGGGTTTCGCTCGAGGAGCTTTCCGAGCAGGAAGAAAGTCGCAATAAGTACTGTGAGTGGACCTTGTTTTTTAAATTAAATTGCATGCCATAGACCTTAATTATTTTCTCCTTTGTTTATATGATTTCCTCCATTTTATGTTTTACGGTGATTTTGGGAAAAATGGGGATTTAATACTTTTAAAGATAAATGAGCCGGGAAAGAGGTTCCTACCTTTCACGAGGTTTTAAAGGATTTTCCCGGATTATGATTTTAATTGTTATCACCAATTTGGGATTATGGAGGGGGATGTTTTAAAAAGGGGAAACTTAACTCTTAGATTTAAAGGGGTTTTAAAGTAAAGGCAGAGAACCGGTTTTGGGTTCCTGGAAACGTTTTTAAATCCAATGTATTTGGGGTAAAGTCATGAGAGTTTGACTTGATTTTCAGATTATTTTTCCCATGAGGTTTTAAAGGATATGAATATATGTATTGCATGCTAGCATGGACCCTCTCCAGATGGAGTTGGTACCCTTTCTGGATAGTAGCAGGTCGGGACCCTCTTCAGTGGTAGCTGGTCGGTTGGACCCTCCCGAATAGAGCAGGTCATGGGACCCTCTCCGATGAGCTGGTCAATAGACCCTCTCGTGGTAGAGCATGTCGGTTTTCTCGTGGATGAGGTTAATACCCCACACATTTATTTATGTATGAGCCAAGTGAGTTTTATTGATTTAATTATTCATTGTCTATGATGTGCATGCATAAGGTTTTCTTGGAAAACTCTAAGGGAGAACATTAAAGGAAAATAGAGTTTTTTATATTTGATTTTTGTCCACTCACGCGAACAGTTTTCATTGTTCTCCCCTGGGCCCTTCGTTTTCAAATGCCCAGTGGTGCAGGGTTCTTGAGCGGAGGTCGCGCGCGTACAAGAGTCGAGGCATAGTCGATCAATCCATTGCTGCTTGCAAATTCATTAGGGTAATCTTCTATGTAGACTGCTCTGACTAACCCAGTTTAGCTAGTTAAGTAGGTTAGGGAGCAGGATGCCTTCATGAGTTAGGGATTGTTTTTAAATACTCATGGAAGTGCTGAGTTGGTATATAGGAAGGGTTGTCCATGTCAAGGGGGTTTCGGTAAGAAGTTCCCTTGAGATGGTCCCCGCAGGATTTACTTCGGGTTAAAGGGGTTTAACTCAGGGTGGGTCCTGACAGTTGGTATCAGAGCATTAGGTTATCGTTTCCTGTTACTACCTCATGTACTTGGTAGCACTTAGCGTCTATAGAGTGATGGTTCGACCGCGGCGGATCCATCGGCATTTTATGCTTTGGACGCTTAGTGTTTATCAAGGATATGAGTTAGTACTTCTTGGTTGATTTATGGATCGAGTGGTTCTATAAACATTTGAATCTTAAAGACTATGCCTCAGTATGCCGACCTCACAGAGAGTTCCTGTAAGAAACAGGGTAAGCTCGTTACATATATATTTTGTTATGAGTTCCCCCAAGGATTTATTGAGATTTGAGTTGGGGATCGAGCTGGAAACTCACGTTTTATAATGTTGGTTGAGCATTTTGTGTCAGTGCTCGGTGGTGAAACAGTTAATTCATGCCTAGAAGGCTGTCATGGTTGTTGGCAGGGATGTTATAGAAACCTAAGGCGAGGCCTTGCTGTTCGAGTTCTGGGACTCCTAGAAGTGAATAGTCGTAAGAGTTATTGAAAGAGGTTGCATCATGCGATGGAAAAAAAGGAGTTCAAGTCGCTTAGCGCGATTATTTGGAGAAGATGAACATTAAGCTTTGACGCTTGTCAAGACTTTACTAATGTTCGTCTTTAGAGTTGGTTCGGGGAAACCAACGAACTTTTAAAGTAGAATGACTCAAGGAAATTGAGTGTAGTCATTTTGTGATCAATGGACTTGTTTCTGGTGACAAGTCCATGATGTGACGCTACTGGAGGAGGTTAAGGAAGTGAAGGTTGGTTCGGTCACCTGATGTTTTTGGGACAACCACTAAGACTAATAGTTGGGGCTACCCTAGATGCTTGCATTGCTGCTATTAGCTACGAGTGGATTCTTAAGCTTCAGCCACCCATGATTGGGGTACAAGAAAGATTTGAATTGTTAGTGAGTCCAAGCATGGTTTGAATTGTTGGTGACAATGGTCATTGGGCCATATTTCGTGAAGGTAGAAATTAGATCGTGTCACCAGATGCCTTGGAGCACAGGTTAACATTTAAGTATGTTGTGCATCGAATAGTTGAAGTTTATTAACTAGTACACCTGTGGAGGGGTCACCAGGTTGGCTGTGTTAGAGTTCGATTTTCAGATCGAGCGAGTGTTACCTGTTGTAGCTAAGGTTTATGGTTTGAAAAATTTAAAGGAACATGTTAGAAGTGGCAACAAGCCACCGGGTCATGGACCAAGAGTGCTCGGGGTACCGGAGATAGTGATACGAGTCTTGATTGACTTTGTATTATTGTGGTGTAGAAACCAGTCGTTGTGCAAATGGCACTGTTTCGACGGCTGAAGATGTACATGGGTATACCCCGCATGAGCACGTGTACCATCCTTTGTAGGGAAGTGGTAAATTGAAATCTGGGTAGCACATGCTGGTAAGGCATAATTATTTTGTGCAGCTGTGTGTAGTCAAAAATGACACATTCTTATATTTCAAGAATGTATTGTGAGAGTCCCATACTTTGAAGACAGAGGTGAATGACGTTTGTCAATAATTTTGTGCAAAACGTCAATTAAATGGTCTAACCGTTTAAGGACAGGTCGGAAGTGGGTCATTGATAGTCGCTCTGACTTTTATGATGGTTAGCGAAATTATTAAATGTAGTTAGTAGGTTGTTGATTGCATGATGAGTTAAATGCACGGAAGTGGTGAAGTGACAGCAGTGAGGCAAGGTCTACTGAATCATTGAATGAGTGAGAATGTTTGTAGTTGGTCAAGCTTCAACCTACAACCAAAGTTGTCTGTTACGACACTTGGTTTCACCAGGAGTGATTAGTTATGCTTGTTGACATGGGAATCTGTGCACTCACTGGCTGTGGTTTAATCAAGTATTGTAACCTAAGGTATACTTAGTCGTGTTTGAGTTCATAAATTACATGCACTGTAGTGACGGGCAATGTTCTCAATTATGATCTGTGGAATGAGGATTAGATCTGGAATATCAATTATTGATGTTAATTTAATGAAATCCTAAGAGGATTAAGGAATTGTTGGCATTGACATTGTCATAGGTCATTTGAGTAGTGACCTTATTTGTTATGAATTTTGATCTAACGGCAATCTTGGCGCCATGAGTGTAGAGTGGTAGCAAGATTAATCACTAGAGGTGACTCTCGAAATTGTCAACATTTCGGTGAGTATGAAATGCGGTGGAACTAGGAGAGGGTTCCTTTGATGACTCAAACGGTAATATGAGTCAAGGTTTTGGAAACCAATTTATTACAAGAGCAGTAAGGTATGTTGCTAAGTTGAGCAACACTCCATTAGAAATCGTTCAGTGTTGAGGCCACATTCAAATTAAGTGATGATCTGAGGGGATGCTAACGTGTGGCAGTGGATCTTGTAATCTACGCGTAGTTATTTTACCTTTTCAATTAGAATGGTAAGTGGTTGTGAATTTTGAATCTTACCAAATAGAGGATGCGGTGGATGGTAAACTTGCAGAGCATGGGGGACAGTTTTGTTAGAAACTGTCTAGTTGTGGGAGTTGACTCTGTGAAGTTTACGCGCCTAGTGCCGTGATGGTATTCGATGAATTGTGCCTTGAAAACTGGATGCTCGGTGATCACTATGGCTAAGTTCGATGTGCAATTAATTTCCTATGCTTTGATCAGAGGTTCCTTTGGGTGTACACCAGTGGCACTAAATTTTATGTAGATGTCCGATCTGGTTAAATGTCCAAATTTTTCGGTTATTACCAGACGATTTGGTAATGGAGGCATCTATGAAGGAAATATCCTTGTTAAGCGGGTAAGGCTCTGGGATTGTTTTAATGGTAAGTCTACTTCAGATTGTGATGCGGATAATGTTTAATAAACACACAGTTATGGTTGAAGTGCAAGTTCTGCACTATGCGTTATTCCAGGCTAAGGTAAGAGATCGCCTATGTGTGTTACGTATGATGTATTACCCGTGGTAAAGTACGTTGTGGTTCTACGAGGTGATAATTGAGTTAGCGATTCTATGTTTGGCTTGTGAGTAAAAAAGGTCAGGATTTGTGTTGTCAGAATAGTTACGTGAGCAGTACGTAGCCTGACAATTTGTCTACATGCGAGGAGCAAGTAGTGTTAAAGCGCAATATCTAGAGACTTGCATCTCCCTGATTTAAAGGCTATGGTTTTGGTTTTACGCTAAAATTCATGGCAATTCATGTCCTGTGTGTGCAAGTGGTTTGAGTAAGGATAAATCAAGGGAAGACAATTACTCTACAACAGGACAACTTGACAAAATAATTTATAGAAAGCGTAAACCAGATCAGGGAGCCTTGTTCAAATGAGGTGATGGTTTGTGTAACACAAGTCGTCATGGTTTTCTTGTGGACTTGTTGTCATCAGTGTTGACTCCACGTTGTATTGTGTTACTAGAAGATTTAAATCCATTAGTGACATCGAACCCTACTCCTCAGGCGTGGTAATCATTTCCTGCATAGGGAATGTGTGAGCTGATATCTAAAGTTCAACGAAAGAATACAAGTATTCTTGAAGGAATTTTACTCGCGACAAGCGAGGGGTTGTTGAATCAGAATGAGTATTAGCGGAATTGTGACGACGTCACATGCGGTTGGTAGGACAATTGTTAATGTTTATTTGGCTAAACAAGAAGGGATAGGAGGTTGGTTAGTGGTTGAAGGTGTCGAGTGGTGTAATTGGAATTTTGAGGACGAAATTTCTTAAGGTGGGGAGATTGTAACATCCTGTATCTAAAAGTTACCTTTTCACAGAGGTTTACGAGTTACCGAGAGCTTTTAATTGCGATCGGTAATTTGATAAGTCATCGCTCGAGTTAATTTTCGAGTTTTTAAAAGTTCTCTAAATACCTGATTTAATGACTCGATGTTGTAGTACGTGTCGACATGAGTCTCCCGGTATTTTTGGAATATTTTTCGGAGCTTCCGGCTATTTTCTGTGAATTTCGAAAGTTTATGATAATTTTCAATTATCAATCCGGTAAAAGAGTTTTACCATTTAACTTATTACTTTTTACCCATTTTAAATCTGGACCGTCAGATCAAGTTGGGTTTTGATCTGAACCGTCCATTTGGGTATAAATAGAGGGGAGAGGGTTGACTCGGGTCAGACCCCCCCCCCCTTGTCTCTCTTTCTTCGCTCGTCTCTCTCCCTTTGCCCTCGATCCCTTGCTCCGCCACCTCCATCACCGGCGCGTCCGGCACCCCACTCCGGCGCACCACCACCAAAATCTTCCTCTCCTTCTCTTCTTCAAAACCCCCATTCCTATTCACTCAGAGAATCAAGGATGAGGGAGATCACTTGAAGTGGGCGCGAATGTTCTCGCCGGAAATCTGGCGATTCAGGCGGGGGTTCGACGAATTGAAGGTATATTCTTGCTCCTCTCCTTCTTCTCTTCCCTCCTATGCCTTGTTTCGAACGAATTGAGGCCTAATCGAAAACCCTCCTTTTCACAGTGTTTCGGGTTTTTCTGGGTATTTCTAGGGTTTCAAAATTTCAAGCTTCGAAGCTCCATCGATGGACTCTTGGTCCTCCAGCGAGCTCTTGGAGCTCTGGTGAGGCTGTATCGACGATTTGAAGGGGACCTGGTGATGGTACAGTCCTGGTTCGGTGTAATGGTGACTGAGGGAGTGTCTGGGAAGGTTGAGGGAGGCTACAATACCCTTTTGGAGTGGAGAAAAGAGTTTTGGTCGATCTTCAGCTAAGTTGGACATCTACTCCTGGTTCGGTTGAACAGAGGAGTCTTTGTAGTTTGGTGTTTTGATAAGCAGAAGGTAACCTCGTTCTTCATTATTGTTGTGTGGTTCTGTGTTTTTGAATTTGCTGGTGAGATGTTGATTTGTTGTTGTGTTGTGTGTTTTTGTCGAGAACTCAGTGAATTGGAGTTACGGCGAAGCTATGGCCGTTTTCCGGCAGGATATTCTGGCAATTTGCCGGAATCCGGCGAAGCATCAGTTTTACCGGCAGAATGCCGAAGAGGTAGAAATCGAATCCCTGTTAAGCTTTTAGTCGAAAGGTTCGGTTAATTCCTAATTTGAGTAATTACGGAAAAATTGGACGTAAGTAGGAAGTTTCCATTTTGGGAAACTTCCCAATCTAAAGAACACTTACCATTTTAGGAAATTTCCATTTTGGGAAACTTTCCCTTTTTGGAAGGTTTCCATAATGGAAGATTGACCGATAAAAGTAAAAAGGGAAAGGTCAATCTTAGTAACCGGTTAAGTTAAGACAAACGGATCTTTAAGTGAGATTCTAGGCAACTTAGGAATCTTAGTCTCCGAGTTGGGTGCTGTAAATAATTCGGATAATTTCTTACTGGATATATCGACTCATAACTCGTAAATTGGTAAAGTGGTTGATTTGGGTGTCCATAGTAATTCTACAAAATTACTATGTGATAACCTATCGTTAATAAAATAGTAAGGAAAGTCGATACGCTGAGATTACGAAGTCAGAAACCAAACTTCGAGTCGATATTCGGAATTAAGCGGATTGTTGAAAAAGTTGTTAAAAAGAAAGGAACTTGGTCAACACGTGGTCAAATAGGATTTCCTGGTCAAACTAGGAAAAGACCAAGTCAACTATAGAAAGACTAATTTATTGGTTTATTTGTACAGTCTCTGGTCGAACGTGAGACGGGCTCGACTACGCGGTTAGTTCGAGGGTTTCGCTCGAGGAGCTTTCCGAGCAGGAAGAAAGTCGCAATAAGTAAGGTAGGAACCTCTTTCCCGGCTCACTTATCTTTTAAAAGTATAAAAATATTACCATTTTCCCAAAATCACCGTAAAACTTAAAATGGAGGAAATCACATATAAAGGAGAGACTAATTAAAGTCTATGGCATGCATTATATTTAAAATAAAAGTCCACTCACCGTACTTAATGCAGCCTCCTCAATGCTCGGAACACTCCTCGAGCCATCACGAAACATCCATATGGTAGAGTCCAGTTCCACGATCGACCATTATCTGTAGAAATAAACCAATAAATTAGTCTTTCTATCGTTGACTTGGTCTTTTCCTAGTTTGACTAGAAAATCTTATTTTGCCCAGGAATAGACCAAATTCCTTCCTTTTTAACAACTTTTTCAACAATACGCTGATTTTCGATTGTCGACTCAAAGTTTAGTTTCCGATTACCAAAACCGTAACACAGCAACTTGCCTTACTATTTCATTTGGCGTCAGGTTATCTCTTAACCTAACTTGAGTTGGCATAACTATAAACTCTTCGATAATTTACAAATTATCGAACTCAATTAATACTTTTCCAATAGTGTAAAATAATACTTCTCGAGTCAGTCTTTTTCTTAATTTGGCCACGATTCTCGAGTAGGTTAAGAGTTGCCACTTTGAACAAATCCCTTTAAATATCTGATTACATAAATTAATCGGCTAACCAAGATTAACTTTCCTTTTTACTGGTCAACAGAGAAAAAGGGAAGTTCGAATTAGGATTCGAATCAAACAAGCAAATATCTAAGAAGGAAGAAGAAAGCGAGAAAAGATGGACCATACCTGTTGGAGGTCGAATTGTCGCCTGGTTTCTCCAGAATCCGGTGAAGACCGCTGCACCCCAACTCGATCAATCTCCCTCATTCTTGCTTCTCGAAGTGAAAAGTGATAAGGGTTTTGAAGAGGAGAAGGAGAGGAAGATATTGGTGGTGGTGCGCCGGTGTGAGGTGGCCGGACGCGATGGAGGTGGCGAAGTAGTGGGTCGAGAGCAGAGAGAGAGACGCAGGAGGGGGTCTGACCCGAGTCAACCCTCTCCCCAACTATTTATACTCAAATCAACGGCCCATATCAAACCCCTAATTGATTTGACGGTCCGAATTAAAATAAGGTAAAAAGTAATTAGTTAAATGGTAAAAACTATTTACCGAAATAGTAATTGAAAATTACCATAAACTTTAGAAATTCACAGAAAATAGCCGGAAGCTCCGAAGAATATTCTAAAAATACCGGGAGACTCGTGTCGACACGTACTACAACATCGAGTCATTAAATAAGGAATTTGGAGAGTTTGGAAAAACTCGAAAATAAACTCGAGTGATAACTTATCAATTTACCGGTCGCAATTAAAAGCCCTCGGTAACTCGTAAACCTCTGTGAATGTAACTTTTAGGTACGGGGTGTTACAATTTCACAAGAACACATAAGAAGAAGAAGAAGAAAACTAAACTAAAATGGCACACAAAAAGAAAAAAGAAAGATTTATACAAACCTCACCCCACACTTGAATTTAACATTGTCCTCAATGTTAAATGATAGAATCATGCAAAACCATAATGAGAAATTCAAGTGTGAAGATAGGTCGGGCCAACGCCCAAGATAGTAACTATGTTCAAGAAAAGTGAAAGAGTACTCCCCTTTGTAGATCTCCAAATGCACACAAATTTTGGTGAAGATACTATAGACATCATCCACAAGGAAACAAGGTCTTAATTACCTCCAAGAAAAATGCACCTCACACATTGCAGCTTGAACTCTGCTAATGAAAATTGCTCTAGACCTCTAGGGCTCAATGTAGCTTCAACTCTCGTGTGGCAATTCAACAGAAACTAGACTCCCTAAGCTTTAGGTACACAGAAATTTATCCTTCAGAGCCTTTGTGTCAAGAGATATGTGCCTTCAAAAATGACAGCTGCAGTCTCAGTTTTGCATTTCATGGATTTGACCCTTGCCCATTCGAATTGGAACTGAAACTTCATCTTCTATCCATTTAAAAATATGATGACATGATGAAAAAGTAGACATCTGGAGATTGAAGTGTCATGTTTGAAAGTCCCAGATATTCCTTGTAGATTTCTCACAGTATCTAGACAAAGTTGACACACAGTGTATAAAATCTGCTGCTGACCCCCGGTCACCTAAATTACAATAACTGATGTTCCAAAGATGCAAAGGGGGTGAGACTACTTGTGAATGAAAGGAAACACACACTATTGACATCCCATAAAATTTTACTTTTAAACTTATTTTAAACTGGGAAATATATCTCTTCAAAGTTGACTGTTCTGCTCTCCAGTTTCTGCATGCTCTGTTTCTGACCCATTCTTGCTTCGAACACCAAATCAGAAGCTAGAAAATGGCAACATGAAAACTGTGTATCGACAGTAAAGTAGACATGTCAAGGAACATCTCCTCAAGGTTTTGATTCTGACCTTCATACAGTAACTGCTTGATTAATGGAGTTCTATGGCTTCAAACTGGAAACTATTTTTCAGGAATATAGCTGACATATAGGGATACATCTTTGTCAAATTTCATGACCAAATCCTTCCCGGGATGTGAGATATAGGCTCCCAAAGTCATTGTAGAAAACAGGGCAGAAACTGTACTTCACAAAATTGGATGTTCTTCGATTTCTTCACTACACACAAGTCCCTTCCACCCAATGATTGTCATGTAACCTTATTACCTACAAGATAAATCTCAACACATCAAACTACCTAGGGTTGCCTCTCTAGAAGCGCTTAAGATCAAAGACATCAAGCCGGTCTTCAAGCAACACAAGAAAATAACGAAACTAAACACAATGGAAAAGAAGTGGAAAAGCGGCCCAAAGCTACCTAAATAGATACACCACAGCCTTGCAATAAGAGCACAGTCATCAAAGAATGAGAAATATTTAGACCCGAAGTTATCGTACCATGGGGATCACGTGCTAGCTAGCAATCCTATGGTCTAAGTCATCAAAATAACTCACTATATGCAAATATATACAAGCTCACACTTCAATGGATTTACAAAGAGATGTGGAGAATGTGTCAAATATTTTTGGGGTTTTAAACTATTAAACGAACTCATTAAATATTTCATAAAAGTAAGATAGATAGAATGATGGGATGTATCACACTAAGGGTCATCATAGAAATCAAGTTTCTCCACACAAATAAGAATTATAAGGCATAATGATGATCAACTCAAAAGATGCTTCAATGTTTTGTCAGATTTACATTTAGAATTAGGCGACCGAAAAGAAATCTAAATCGATTATCTCACAATAGGAGGTAAACCAAAAGTGAAAGCTAGTGAGAGAAAGAACACATTGATTTTTTTTTTTGATAAATCAAATTTATTAGAAACAGACAAAAGAAAGAAAGATAAAGACACAGCCTAAACAGACGAACAAATAGCCAAAGGCAACATGCCTAAGACAAACAAAAAACAAACTTACAAAAACCAAAAACCCTAAGATAGAAACACAAACACAACATTGATACGAGCACAAAGTGCTACGTTCTTAACATGTTTATGTCTTCATTTGTGTAGAATCGAGTCATATTGTTGAGTCAAGAGTCTTTGGTTGTGTAAGGATGAAAACGTGCTAAACATAGAGAATTTATACATAATTTGACTAAGTGCTATATGAAATAACAAGAAACCGGTTCAGTTTGGGGTCTTGACATGTTTTGATGATTCTGTAAAGCTTTTGCATTGTCATAAATTTATTTAACTTCTCTAATACTTAGATGACATGCAGAAGAGTTCATAAGAGAAAGAATCAAGAGAATCGGAGCTAGAAAAGGCAATAAAACAGGCAGCACATCAAGAGGCCAAGAGCATGCAATTTCAGCATAAAGCATGAATTTCCTAGGCATATTACCTAACTTCTAGAATTTCTTCAGGATGACTCACAAGGAATTAGAAGATGTGCCATACATCCACGGAAATTTGTGTGAGTGTAGTTTCCAGAACATTTTGAATCGCATCCATATCTATTTTCTGAAGGGAGTTATGCCTGAATTAGTGCCGAAAGGTCAGACTACCAGAACAGAGTACTTACTGCTGCCAAGACAAAAGGATTCCCAATGGACCTAGAGAAGCAATTTGACTGATCCAAGTCACCATATCCATAAAAGAGAGGTCCAAGCCAAGTCCAATAAGGAGAAGATCAAAATTCAGCAGAATATCCAAGTCTTGAAAACCCTAATTAATTTCGGGAAAATTCATGTGTACGTCTCTCAACTTCAACGGACTCTCCAAAACAGCTCACAACGAATCAGAAAACATGCCATATATGGATAGAGATCTATGAGTCTACTTTCAAAATCAATTGGAATCACCTAAATAGCTATTTTCTAGTAGAAGTTATAACGTAATCATCAGACGGAGGTCATTCTGCCGAATTGAGAAAACTAGGGAAACCTAAACTTTTTTGGTTTAGAATTTGTGTTTCAATGGCAGAAAATCATCTTCTCACCATTCATACAGCCTTGCCAAAGCATATTCCAAAGTTCTTCAAGAAATACACAGCCAAAACCTCATCCAAACACTACCTTTCATTCATCTGATTCATGTCACTCTTAGAGGCTTTTCTTCAAGGTTTATAATGTGTGTCTCAACCTTGGCTTTATATCTTATTCTTGGTTTTATAATTTATGATTTTATATATGAATACTTTGTTGAAATTTTGGTTTTAAATGCAAGACATGTTTCCGATTTCATGAGTTGGTTTTGTGTTTTGTTTTAACTTGTCTCATGTTTCGATTTTAGTATTTGATAAGGGCAGTAGGTTTCGTTAGTCTTATGTATTTGTTTTGATTTGTTTTCATGAATTTGTGCATCAAAATCAATGCTTAGAGGCTGCCTCGGCCATGGTAGTTTTCTAGGTTGCGATTTCACGTGCTAAGGTAAATTTGGATTGATTCATACACTAAGTTGTTTTATTCTAGATTATCTATTAGGGCTAAGCATTCATAAATATGCATATTAATCTGATAGGTGACGCTATTACATGTACATGTCTCAAATTTGGCTTATTATGCTTTATCTGTTTTTCGTGCTTAATTTCTATGCTGGTGTGTATTTAAACCGAATAGCATAATTTAGGATTATACGCTGGAGTTGATTCGAAATATATTAGATGTCTTAACGATTAGATGAATCGCTGGTGGTCTCTAATTAGAATTGGAATTAGAATGAATGTCTAAGATTTTTGATGCTACTTGTTGCCCCTTGTTATTTACTATTTTTGTTACATGTTACTTGTGTGTTTCTGACTTGGTTATGTGTTTGGTTGATGATCACATGTGTATATGTTAGTTTTAAGATTTACTTTCAGTATTTAGATTTTTAGAAATATCTTTCAAACCCCCCTTTAAATTCGTGTAAATTGTAAATTTTAAATGTGTAATTATGTTTGTTGTGTAAAACGTCACTAACTCTTATTGCAGCAACGCCCTTAAGTCTCCGGATTGACCGAACCTTATTTACTAATGCTATAAATGACAAAAAAGAGTTCTAAATCGGTTTTCTCGTGTTTTTGTTATTGTACCCTGGTTTTGGATTCACCCCAAACATCATGAAGAGGAAAAAATCCTCCATTCTTGAAGAATAGCCTGGTTGGAAGGATAGTGCTTGAGCTTTAAAGAAAGTAACTTGTTTCTAACAGTGTTGATAATTACCTTGAGGGTAACCATTGGAGGCTTGCAGTCATTCCTGAAGATTCTGTTATTTCTTTCTCTCCAAATGGCACAAACATATGCTCCCAAACAAATCTTTTTTATCTTAGCAGACAAAGACTTGCCAATCCATTGATTAGAAGCCCAAATAATAAAATCAGGCCAAGGAGGTGAACACCAGCTTTCCCCACATTTGCTCATAAGACTAGACCAGATACCACAACTGTAAGGACACTCAAAGAACAAGTGACTATGAGATTCAAAATCTGTCCTACAAAGAATACATTGTAGATCAAAATCAGGCCTATAAGCATGAATTCTATCCTTCGTAGCCAAGTGACCTCTAACAGCAAGCCATAAGATAAAAGCCATTCTTGGAATATTGTGGTTAAACCAGACCAAATCAGACCAAGACACTAGAGGCTTGCAAATACGAAAATTCTGCCAAGAGGCTGCAGAGAATGACCATTTCGTTCAGGAAGATAATTTACAAAATCTCTCAAGTTGGCTTGGGGAGTTTTGGGGCATATAAATAACTTTATCCCGAGACTAGCTTCAGAGGTAGATCTAGGCCAAACCTAGTGATAATCATTAACTAAGCAACTCACTTTACTTGTTGAGGTAATTTCAACATGCGTAAGGCTACCAGAATCCCAGATACTAGCCAAAGGACCCAGACGATGCCAAAAATCATACCACAGGAAAGTACTAGTACCATTACCTATAGAATGATGGATAAGAGGTCGCACCTTGTCTCTTGTTGCAATAATTTTCTCCAATTCCAGCAACAAGATTGAGAAGGATTAACCATCTAGAAACTTTTATCCTTAAGGTGGTAAGCACTCACCCAATCAACCCATATATTATTTTCACCTTTGAAAAGGAGCCAAATATGTCTTGTCATGAGCGCCTTATTCCACTCATGTAACCGCCTAATCCCTAGACCATTTCATTTTTAGGAACACAAATATCCTCCCATGAAACCATAGCAGCATATTGATTGGTAATTTGACCTGCCTAAAGAAAGACCCTTAATTTTTGTTCAATGTCCAACAGAACACTCTTAGGAAGGAAAAGGTGGGACACCCAGTAAACTTGAATGCTTAGTAAAACTGATTTCAAAAGTTGAAGTCTACTAGCAAAGGAAAGAGACTTATTTTCCCAGGCCTTAATACGAGAATCAATCCTTTCAATAAGAGGCAAACAATCATAAACTCTCAAATTTGTAGTAATAATTGGAATGCCCAAATTCCTGGTAGGAGTGATCCCGAGAGGAAAATTAAAGGTATGAATAAGCTCTTCCTTAGTCAAATCATCAACACCAGCCAAGAAAATGCTACTTTTTGCCGCATTAGCTTGAAGACCAGAAATAGCTTGAAAGGTATCCAAAGAGTCTTTCAGAATTCTAGCCGAGTCCATGTCTCCATGACACAGAAGAACAAGATCATCAGAAAAACATAAATTGGAAAGGAGTAATCTGTCACACTTCCAATGAAACCTGAAGGGCTCTGTTGAACTTTTTGATTGATCAATCTCATTAGAACCTCCATCGCAATGACAAAGAGAAAGGGGGACATTGGATCTCCTTAACGAAGCCCTCTACCACTTGAGAAGAACCCAACTAGCTCACCATTAATGGAGACAGAGAACTTAGCAGAGGATATACAAGCAGAAATCCATCTGATGACTTTAGAGGGAAAATTAAGGCAACCAGAGAATCAAGAAGAAAATCCCAGTTCAAAGAGTCATAAGCTTTCAATAAATCCACTTTAATAGCACATCTTGGAGGCCCAGAATCCAGATGATAGTTCTTGAACAACTCTTGAATAACCAAAATAGTATCCCCTATCTTCCTGCCGGTAACAAAAGCAGATTGGTTATTGCTAATACAATGAGGTAAAAGCACCTTGATGCGATTAGCATTCAGCTTTACAATTATCTTATAGAAGAAGTTGCAGCAAGAAATAGGCCTGAAATCTCTAAAACAAGAGGGATTAGAAATCTTGGGAACTAAAGATAAAATGGTGGAGTTAAACTTTTTGAGCAGCTTCCCAGTTCCTTGATTGCAAGGGTCATATCCTGACCAATAACAGACCAAGCCTTTTGGAAGAAAACACCATTAAGACCATCAGGACCTGGGGCTTTGTTGGGATTCAAAGAAACACATGCCGATTTAATTTCATCAGTTGTGAAGTCTTTGGAAAGATCTGCAGCTTGAAGATCATCAATAGGGTTCTGAATAACGGAACTAATGTTGAGCAAAGAAGGATCCACAGATCTAGAAGAGTTGGACAACAAGGACTGAAAATACCCGACAGCTTCTGATTTTATTTCATCCTCATTGTCAGTCATAGAGCCATCTGCCTTAGAGATAGAGACAATTTTGTTCCTGATACGCCTCTTAGTTATAGTCTTGAAGAAGAAAGAAGAGTTCCTATCTCCCCCTTGAGCCAAAGAAATCTGGATTTTTGCCTCAGGGAGTCTTCCTCTATAGACAAAGCAGAGGTGTAATCTTTAAACAGAATATGCTCAAGCTTTTGAAGATTGTTATCAAAGGGATCAATATCTAACTAGTGATGACAATCATCCAAAAGCTGTTTAGAAATAACCACTGCATTAGAAACATCGGAACCCTTAGGAATCATCTTCTTAAGCTCATTCTTAATCCATTTCAACTTGCAGCAAACTTGGAATTGGAAAGAACCACGTACATGAGCTTTCCAAATAGAAGAGACCATGGGGAGAAAATCTTCTCTATCAACATGATTGAAAAATTTGAAGGGATACTTTTTAGTCTTCGGGGGAAACCCTAACTGAACAACACCCGGAGAGTGATCAGATACATCAAGAGGTAAAGAACTGAACATTGCTTCTAGGAAAAACAGACATCCAACTAGCATTCACCATAGCTCGATCCAATTTCCTAGAAATGCGATCTCTTCCTTCTTGTTTATTACACCAAGTAAAAACAAGCCAGTGCTTCTTAAATTTTCCAAATCAATAGAATACAGTACAAGAAGGGTAACCATCAACATCTTCAGATGGGGCTCTAATGACATTGAAATCTCTTGAAATCATCCAGGGAATATCACCGATAGAACTTGAGAGAGACACAAGATCAGCCCAAAGCCTTTTCCTACATATGTCATCATTGGAAGCATATATAAAAGTAACAAAGAAGTCTCTTTTATGCTCAAGAGAAGAAATTCTACAAAGACAAAATTGGTCCGATTATACCAGAAGAGTGATTCTGAGAGTTTCAGAATTCCAACCAATCCAAATTCGTAATTATTCAAGGTACCACAATTATTAAAGACAGCTCTAGAAATTTCAACAAAGTTACCCAGCTTCACTCTGGTTTCCAAAATACACAACAAATCAAGACTTGAGTTTCTAACAACTAACTGCTTGCACCCCGCGTTGAGATCGCAAATATTCCAGGAAGCTAGGTTAAACATGACTAATGGATAGAAGAGATTGGACCTTGGCCTGATTAGAGATGCCCTTCCCAGAAATCTTTTTCTTCTTTGAACCACTAGTAAGATCCTTCCCAACAGGCTTACCATCAACATTTTTATTTTTGAACAATCTGGGGAGGCTGTATCCAGTGACAACATCAGGATCCAGGCAAGAGAGAGTTTCAAAAGAATTACTGATGTTAATAGAATCACCACTAAGAAGAGACTTCTTTTCAGGAGTAGAAAAATCTTCAATCAAAGTCTCTGAATATTCCCCAGTCTCCTTATCAATACGCATCAAAAAATTTTGACGAATAGATTTTCCTGCAAAGTTAGGAGCTGAAGCAAGAAGAGAACCATCAAGAATTAAGGAATTTTTGACCCTAGAGGTAGATGAGTCCTTCAATAGGAGGCAAAGTTTCATCATCCATTGATTGCTTACCGATAACGTTATTATTCACCGGGACACTGCTCACAGTTCTTTGAGCAGTTCCATTTTGACCTTGCAGGTTACGTCTGAGAGACAGAGAGGACTCCAATGCTTAGGCTACGCACAAGATGAGTTAGCATGACCAAAAACATAACATCGAGAACAATGCTTAGGTTTCCATTGATACTCCACCCTAACTTCAGCTAAGGAAGAATCACCATTAGAGAAACACCCATCATGCATAGATCAAACGAATCTCCAAGTTTTTTAGAGGCACCGATCTCAACACAAATCCTGGCAAAAGAAACCATTTTTTGAGATTCGATATAAGGGTCGCCAAACAGCGCTAGCAACATGTCTTAAGCCCTCAGAATTTGACCCAAATTGGAATTCTAGAGAAAGAGTCCTTAGATAAAAGGATTCGAGGATGCCACCGCTTAAGAATCATGGTTTTAACAGAAAAATGCCAAGGGCCATTCTCAATAACCTGCTTACACGAAAATTCATCTTTAAATTTAAAGAAGTAAAAACTTTTTCATTCGCCAGAGTCTACGAGCAATTGAGCTAATAGCAGAGAATGAGAGAGGTTTGTCTAACCCATAGCCAACTAAACAATATTGCCACGCTTTGGCACCCTCAATAGCAGCTTGAACAGGAGTAACAATTCTCCGAAAACCCACAATACGAGGTTCATGATAATGTAATTGAAAAGGCCCAAGATGGCCTCTAGGGTTATTTTAAACCACACTACTGTACGTCCCTTGATCAATAACTAAAGGCCGAACCCTAGGGAATGACTCCTTTTCGCTTCCCAAGGGAATAGGCCTGACCTCTTTTAAATTTTCAACAGCAACAGCCCCTCTATGGGCACGTAAACCGATGCCAAAATCGGTCGGAATCATCGAAGAACCAGTTGTAGCTTTCACCGAGGACTTCACTTTTGGTGTTGGCAACACATCTAGCGCTTATCGAGCATCTTGAGTAAGAATAATACCTGAGACAGTAGTACCATTAATCTCCACAGTACCGGACTGAATAGATTTAGGCTCGGGACAAGAACCATTAACAACAGGGACTGGATGGGATGACGGAGAGGAATGACTGGCAAATCCCAAGAACGGGAATCAGAAGTTGAGGAAGAATTTGGACGAAAATTGGGGTCTGGCTAAGGGAGGGGAGTGAGATTTCGATGATCTGGGAAAGAGGGGTGGAATGAAGAAAGGATGGAGAAACCATGATTAAATCTCCGTAGAAGGAAGTCTATGGAGGGAGAAGGAGAATCATTGGAGAAGAGGAATGAATCACCTAGATTTACTTCACAACACCCCTTTGATTTTGCAATCATTATCACAAATAATAAGATCGAAAATAGTATTTGTGATAACGATCTACCTACAATCTCAAATACTATTCCAACAATCAAGAGTAATAATACTCAAAATTGAATGGTTAGAGAATCACAATCTTTAAAAATCCAAATGGAAACAGATATATACAGTAGGCAAATTCCACCATACTCAAACCATAATCTAAATTGAAACATAAATTCCTCTATTCATATTCCAAATCTGACACACCCAACATAGATTAAAGAGGAGAAAACCAAAAGCATACATCTAGAGTGAGGAAATTTAAGCAAGAATACACAAAGCATGTGAATAAACATCAATTTTATTAATTCCTCATCAACACCATACAAAATCAAACATGAGTTTCAAATCCCTAAATACTATGAGAGGTCACACACAAATACATATCCATACTTATCAACACCATAAGAAAAATATAATAATAGAGAGAAAAAAGGGAAGAAAGAAGTGGGAAGAGAGGAGAAGTCCATGGAATCAAGGCAAAGCTTGTCAATAGCAAATACCCAAACTCCATGACTTCTCTTGCTAGCCTTATCAAGCCATGGTGAAGAGATGGTGGTCTTAGAACCCGGAGATGTGTGTGTCTCCTCCTTGTGCAAGCCTACATGTGAAGAATGGGGGAAGAAGAAAAGAAGAGGATGAGAGGAGGGAGAGAACTCCTTAAATTAGGCCAAAATGAAAGAGAGGGCCAAAACTAGGGCTAGAATATGAGAAAAGAGAATGAAATGGTATTTAAATACCCTCTAGGGTTTAAGGGTCAAGATTAAGCTTTAACCCTAGATCCAATGGCTCAAAACAAGGAGGAAATGGGTAAAACGAAATGACTAAAACACCCTAATTTAAATGTAACATCATTGGACTTGGGTATTCACTTGTGCACTTCTTTGGTCTTGTGCCTTGGGCTTTTTGCTATTGGCCTAACTTTGACACTATTGACCCAAAGGTCAACTCATTGATTTTTGTCTTTTAGTTGGAAGTTGCATTTTGCTCTCAATTGCCCGCTTCAAATGTCTTTTTCTTCTCTTGACCATAATTTCCTACAAATGAAAAAAAACTAAATAAATACTATGGATAACGCTTGAGTACTCGCTAATTTCAAGCAATTAAAGATAAATGCACACATAAATTGTCATCACGATTAGATGAATCATGCCTAATGCTTTGTCATCACGAGATTTGAGGTGAGCCTGAACTTCAGGCAACACCTGTTCATAAATCCCTTTCGCAGCCTCATATGTCTTTATGCACAAGCACATCTAGTCCCTAGAAAATAACAATTGCATTACATTTAGTACTCAATAAAATCCATCTACTAACTACTAAGTGCCCAACACCTAGTTAGTATTGACCATCTACAACAGTCTGAATAAATACAACAGTAGAGAAAACAGAAGAAATTATGAAAATAGAACTGTAACAAATATTAAACAATGTACCTCAAATTGAATGGGCTCAAAGAGTAGATTTGCTTGCCAGGATGCCAGAGATTCAGAGCCCTGAAAATGAAAATGGGTAAGTTGAAAATTTACTAGATGTTAATAAATGAATACGCAGACAGTTTTTCTTTGATCATTGGCTAAATGGGATTTTGCATTATTTTGAGTATGAATAGAAAGAAAGTGCTTGACCTTTGAGGGATTAATTATGAATAGAATTTATTTGTATAAACCGCAAAGAGAATAAATATCATTGCCTGAATGACCAAGAATCTGGTGGTACTTTGATCATCGTCACATATGAACCAGTCGCAAGGGGATGAATGTGTTGAGTTTAAATCATCAGCAACAGCCTGCTTTACTTCTTCCTTTGCAGCAACCACAAAAGTTACTGAGTTCGTAGTTGCCATTAAAGATGCCATGTCTGAGTTCATCATATTAACAACGTTGTCTCTTCCTCTGCTTTCTTGTGGTGCTTGATCAGTCTCATGCCTTGAGGATTTGAATGGAAGTATGCTCCTTGTATGGGTATGCAGATAGGAAGCTGCAGAGGCTGTAATATGATAAGTAGTAGAGGGACTTATTATGTATCCATTGTTCTTCTGCTCTTTCCCTACCTCATCATCTTCCATGTCTGCCTTCATGGTGCCATCAGTTTCTTCAACAGCAGCTGACTCTTGATGTTTCTCAATTGGACCATATTTTCTCGAATTGGACTAGATGGTCATTGAGATCAAATCCCAAATATCTCAAATTGTAGGATGATAACATGGACATTATAACAAATGAAATGATCGGTGCGTGTACCTGGATTCTGGGAATGGATTAAGCCAAGTTTCCCAAATACGACATATGAGCATATAACCTGGCTTCAGCCAACGAAACCTTCCGAGCATATAACCTGGCTTCTGCGACTTGGCCTGCCTTGCCTCCTCCTCCCCAGAAAGACCTGACATGCAAAATCTTCAAAACCCAGTTCCCACTATGGTTTTGGGATTGAGACTCCTCCTCCTCTTGCGCCAGCAAAACGGAGTCGTCTAAAGGCAGCCCTTGTATGTAGGACTACTAGGAGCGGCGGAGAGCCAGAGACATTTCAAGGGCGAGTAATTGAAGGAGAATCTGGAAAAGGGCTTGTCGAGGAGGGTGGACATGCTGCCCAGTGCGCTCACCTGAGTCGGGGTTGTACGGATGTCGAAGGCTGTGATCGTCGGAGCTATTCCCGTCCTGGTTTTCAAACAAAGACTATCCATCTTTCTTCCTTCTAAATCATGACTGAGAGTAGAGAGAAGAAGAAGAAGAAGAAGAAGAAGAAGAAGAAGAAGAAGAAGAAGGGTTCGAGGGGATGGAGACAAATCCAAAAAGGCTGTTACATAGAGATTTGTAGGGGAGTGTCAGAGAGCGAGAGAAACTTAACGTTTGTACTAACAAATGAGATTGGTTTGATCTCTAGTTTAAGATTTTTGAAAATTAAGGTACCTAAATGATGAATGAAGCTAACATAGAGTATCATATGTAAAATTTCCTCACATGGATGGAAGTGCCAACATGAGTAACAGAGCATTAATTCAGGTACCGTTGTTTAGAAAATTCAGGTACCAAAATGTGCATTAGAAGATAATTTATGTACAATTTAAAGATTTTTAGGTTTTTTTACCATGCAAATGCACGGATCACTATCACCTAAAGAGAAACTTATGTTCTTAATTTTTGTTTAGTTCTCCTCAGTCATCTCTACGTTTCATTTTGAGGGCGGTCTGTGATACGTGTCTTAAACATGAGATGCATGTTTTAATTTATGAGGAAGAGTCATATATTAATGACTTTTAGTATTTGTTTGTTTTCTTCACCATAAAGGATCGTTATATATATTATCATTGCTAGCTAGCCATACAGACCCCCCACTTTAGAAGTGAAGCGGGGCAATAGTATCCTTATTTGGCTCCGACTCTAGCCTGAGAGGCTCATTGTCATGGTGGAATCTCTCCACCATGAAGGATCGTTCATTACTTAGTAGCATCCGGAAGGCTCCGACCCTAGTCTGAGAGACTCTCTGTCATGGTAAAACCTCTTCTCCTATTTAACGTTGATTTACAAGCCAATGAGATTGGCATATTACGTTTTGGTTTTCGAAATGATTATTTGGAATTCTTTCCCAACGAGACGTACATATGGATTTTCAGTAAAATCAAAGGGAGAGCATAAATCGATTACTTTTCTCATGTTTGTATATTCTTTTTGTCCACTCACTCTAACGTCCTGTTTTTAAATGTTTTTCCCTGGGCCCTTCGTTTTCAAATGCCCAGTGTCGCAGGGTTGCTGAGAGGAGGTCATGCATACAGAAGACAGGGCATAATCAACTAATCAGTTGTCGTTAGAATGTCTATGTAGGTATTGTTTCCACGTATAATGCTCTGATTACCCCAGTTTAGTTTAGTTGAATCTGATTAGTGAAATGTAGATGCAAATTTGGGAGAGCAGAATGGTTCTAGGTGTTGGGGTCGGATTTTTTTTATCGTGGAAGTGTTTAGTTAGTTTGTAGAGAACAAATGTAAGCTTTATACGTATTTTCTTATGAGTTTCCAAGTGATCAAGGGAGATTTGGAATATGGTTCTGAGTTGGGAACTCAAGTTGGAAACTCATCTTATTTAATTTCGTTTGGGTAGCTTGTGCAAATGCTTAAAGAGCGAAGCATTGATTCATGTCTAGGAGACTTTTGTGAAAGTGGCAAGGATGGCGTTGTTGGAGTCTAAGGTGAGGCCTTGGTGTCTTAGTTACGAGACTCTTAGAATTGAAGAGTCATAAGGGATATTAAAAGTGCTTGTGTTCTGTGGTGGAAAAGGTAGTTGAAGTTGCATAGTGTGATTATTTAGAGATGATGAATATTAAGAATTGACGCTTGTCAAGATTTTCATGACGTTCACCTTTAGTGTGGTTTCAGAGAAACTAGCGAATGTGTTAGTAGAATGACTCCAAGAAAATGGAGTGTTGACATTTTTTGGTCAATGGACTTGGTCTGGTGACGAGTCTAGGATGTGATGCAATTAGAGAAATTAAGGAATTAATAGTTTGATTTGTCATTTGATGCTTTATGGGACAGCCCCTAAGACTAATGGCTTGGGTTATCGTTCGGTGCAGACATTGTTACCATCAGCTACGATCGGATCCTCTTCACCCCAGTCACCTATGATTGGAGTTCAAGCATGATTTTGAATTGTTGGTGACAACTGGTTGCTGGGCCGTAATAGTGAGGTAGGATTTAAATAATGTCATCAATTGTCATGGGCTCATGTCAACCTTAAGGTGTGAAGTGAATCTGTTATTGAAGTAATTTAATTAGTACGCTTGTTAAGTGGCCTCCGGGATGACGGTGTCAGAATTCGATTTACAGATCATGTAAACGTTTCGATTTGTAGTTAAAGGTGAATGGTTATGGAAAATTACAGGAGTTGATGAAAGTGGCAGCAAGCCCTCTGAATCATGGAGTAGTAGCGTGAGTGTCAATATTTCAGGTGGTGCTGCTAAGAGATTATTCCTATAAGCCTAGGATTTATGGTGGAGGTTGATTACTGATATCATTTCATTCGTAATGAAAGACTAAATCTGATGTATTAAGATGAGGATTTGTTCATCCATCTTATTATTGATCAGGCAAGTTTGATTAAAGTCCCTATGGTGATGTGTTTTAGACTACATAAATTGTTGTTGCTTCAGTTTTAGGAAGCCTTCATAGTTATTGAAGTTATAGTGTAAACTCTATAATTTGAAGGTGAGAGTTGCTGGTGGGGTTTCTAGTTCTGCGAAAGGAATAAATGATTTATTAAAATGGTTTTATTATGGTGGTTTTGTTTTACGGTGATTTCGGAAAAGAAGTTTCGCTGATGATTCAGAATGTATTTCTTCTTTAGAGTTTATGATTGGTAAGCAGATTGCAAAAAGGGCGGCGTTCCCTATGGCTATCATGGAGTCGTGAGACCACTTACTAATCTCAGTATGACAAGAGAGGTCATCATTTTTTGATTGTGTGTTCATCAGCCAGTATTAGGGTAATTGGCTAAATTATTCCGTGCACGTATGATTTTTCCTACGGGTGAGAACAGAGTTAGTAACTAGAATTGTAAAGGTGCTGGCTTCATAATTAAAAGATTAGAGATTCAAGATGGTTTGTTGGGTTCCCGAGAAGGGAGCAGACTTGACTGTAGTGTAACATCTTGTACCTAGAAGTTACCTTTTCACAGAGGTTTACAAGTTACCGAGGACTTTTAATTGCGATCGGTAATTCGATAAGTCATCGCTCGAGTTAATTATCGAGTTTTTCTAAACTCTCTAAATACCTTATTTAATGACTCGGTGTTGGAGTACGTGTCGACATGAGTCTCCCGATATTTTCAGGATATTTTTCGGAGCTTCGGTTTATTTTCTATGAATTTTTGAAGTTTCCTGTAACTTTTAATTATCAATCCGGTAAAAAGGAGTTTTACCATTTACCTTGTTACTTTTCACCTTCTTTAAATCTAGACCGTTGGATCTATTCCAGATTGAATCTGGACCGTCCAATCCTCTATAAATAGAGGGTGAGTTTTGACTCAGTCAAAACTCACCAATCCGGTCAACTCGAGCTCGATCGAGCTCTCGTCTCCTCCCTGTCCTCCGCCCGGCGCCGGCGACTCCGGCCACCACAGGGCGGCAGACCAACTTCTTTCTCTTCCTCTTTTCCTCCTCTATCCAGCCCAGTCCTTGGATCACTGTATCGTCCACTGTGGAGGGAGAGCGACCGAGAAGAAGGTTCGGCGGTCAACGGCCGATTTCCGGTGATCTAGGCGGCGATTCGGCGCGTGACTGGTATATTCCTTCTCCTCTCCTCTTCCTCTTCCTTCCCTTGCCTCTTGATGTTCGAATCGAGCCTTAAATTCAAAACTCTATTTCCACTGTTTTCACTGTTTCCTGGGTTTCTCTTCTCCCTCCTCCGGCGACCTTTTCTGGTGAGCTTCTCAAGCTCAGGCGAGCTGCAGGGCAGCTGCTGGTGGTTGGACAGAGGTAGAGGAGGAGGCATTGCTTATAGAGGAAGTTGGCAGCAGGGAGGCTCTCTCGGCAGCGGGTAGTGGAAGTTGTGGCAGCCAGGCGTTTTGGGCTGTGAAGTTTGAGAGTTGGGGAGCAGAGGCAGAGGTCTGGTGTTTCTGCCTCGGATCAATGTTGAAGGTAATTACTGTTACCTAGAGCTCCTTTGTTTGTTCTTGATCAACTGTGTAATTACAGTGTTGTTGTTGTTGCTGAAATTGTTGTTGTTGTTGCTTGTGGTCGATAACTTGGAGACGAAGGAAACGGGGGGGGGTTATGGTGAAATTCTGGTAAGTTACCGGGATCCGGTGACAGTTCCGGTGATACAATAAAACCTGTAGAATGCCGAAGAGGTAGAATTCGAATCCTCGTTATGCTTGAGTCAACAAGTGTCAGTTGAATCATAATTAGGATATTTACGGAAAATTGGACGTAAGTAGGAAGTTTCCATTTTGGGAAACTTCCCATTCTAAAGAACACTAGCCATGTTAGGAAACTTTCCATTTTTGAAAACTTTCCCTTTTTGGAAGATTACCATATTATAGGAAGATTGACAGATAAAAGTAAAAAGGGAAAGGTTAATCTTAGTAACCGGTTAAGTTAAGACAACCGGATCTTTGAGTGAGATCCTAGGCAACTCAGGAATCTTGGTCTCCGAGTTGGGTGCTATAAATAATTCGGATAATGTCTTACCGGGTATATCGACTCATAACCCGTAAATTGGTAAAGTGGTTGATTTGGGTGTCCATAGTAATTCTACAAAATTACTATGTGATAACCTATCGTTAATAAAATAGTAAGGAAAGTCAATACACTGAGTTTACGAAGTCGGAAACCAAACTTCGAGTCGATATTTGGAATTAAGCGTATTGTTGAAAAAGTTGTTAAAAAGAAATGAACTTGGTCAACTCTTGGTCGAATAGGATTTCTTGGTCAAACTAGGAAAAGACCAAGTCAACTATAGGATGACTAATATATTGGTTTATTTGTACAGTCTCTGGTTGAACTTGAGACGGGCTCGACAACGTGGTTAGTTCGAGGGTTTCGCTCGAGGATCTTTCCGAGCAGGAAGAAGGTCGCAATGAGTACTGTGAGTGGACTTTATTTTAAATATAATGCATGTTATAGACTTTAATTAGTTTCTCCTTATATGTGATTTCCTCCATTTTATGTTTTACGGTGATTTTGGAAAAATGAGGATTTAATACTTTTAAAGATAAATGAGCCGGGAAAGAGGTTCCTACCTTTCCCAGGGTTTTAAAGGATTTTCCCGAATTATGATTTTAATTGTTATCACCGTTTTGGGATTATGGAGGGGGATGTTTTAAAAAGGGGAAACTTGGCTCTTGGATTTAAAGGGTTTTAAAGTAAAGGCAAAGAACCAGTTTTGGGTTCTTGGAAAGGTTTTTAAATCCAATGTATTTGGGGTAAAGTCAGGGAGATTTGACTTGGTTTTCGATTTATTTTTTCCCACGAGGTTTTAAAGGTTTTTAATGGATTTTAAAGGATATGAATATATGTATTGCATGCTAGCATGGACCCTCTCCGGTGGTAGCTGGTCATTGGACCCTCCCGGATAGTAGCAGGTCGGGACCCTCTTCGGTGGTTGCTGGTCATTAGACCCTCCCGAATAGAGCAGGTCATGGGACCCTCTCCGATGAGCTGGTCAATAGACCCTCTCGTGGTAGAGCAGGTCGGTTTTCTCGTGGATGAGGTTAATACCCCACACATATATGTATGTATGAGCCAAGGGAGTTTTATTGATTTAATTATTCATTGTCTATGAGGTGCGTGCATAAGGTTTTCGTAGAAAACTCTAAGGGAGAACATTAAAGGAAAATAGAGTTTTTTTATATTTAATTTTCGTCCACTCACTCTAACAGTTTTCAATGTTTCTCCCCTGGACCCTTCGTTTTCAAATGTCCAGTGGTGCAGGGTTCTTGAGCGGAGGTCGCGCGCATACAAGAGTCGAGGCATAGTCGATCAATCCGTTGCTGCTCGCAAGCTCTTTAGGGTAATCGTCTTTGTAGACTGCTCTGACTAACCCAATTTAGCTTGTTAAGTAGGTTAGGGAGTAGGATGCCTTCATGAGTTAGGGATTGTTTGATACGAATCACGGCTAAGTTGTTAACTGCGGAAACGAAAACAACACGAACACGGGTATTGGTCGAAGAAATTGTTCTTCTCTTATTATTGTGCTTAAAGGCTACAATCTCTGATGTCTACTCCTTTGCTACTATAACACTATGATTCGATGCTAGAACTAATGCTAGGCATCTCTATTTATAGAGTCACAAACCCTATAAATCCTTATCTAACTAGAAAACTATACATTGTCCTAGTTAGACAACTATTCCTCTCCCATAAAGGAGAAGGAATCCTAATTCCTAAAAGCTAAAGGATACACCCGTATCATGGCTCCCCCTCTTCTAGGAACTTAAACTCCCGTTTAAGTTAAAACTGGAGATTAGGAAACTCGAGAGTTCCCTTTTCCTTGTTGAACCATTTCGCCTTGCTTGGAACTTGACCTGCACGTCCAATCAGAAACGCCGTCCGCTGTCCTTTACGTGTTGTAGTCACCTTCCGCTCCAAAATGCAATCTTCGGCTAATGGATCCTCTTGGTCAAACCATAAGTCTTCAACTGATGGTAGAACCGTCTTGTCGTCACTGTTGTCACCGTCATCATCAAGCAGTGGCAGCTCAAACAGCTTCAGATATTCGGCGTTGATAACCGAGTACATGCCCAAGTAAGGTGGTAAGTCGAGCTTGAAGGCGTTGTCTCCAATCTGAACCAAGGCCTCCGAGATAAGATTCTTTTGACTTCCCGGATCTACTATGGCATCAACTAGGCTGGCCTTCAATTGCAGCTTTACAACAAAAAGCAGCTCTCTTAGGTTCTCGTCGTCCTTCCTCATCTGAGTTCCTACCATGAGGTTGAGCTTCGCATTCGACTCCGTCATTCCTGGTACTTCGGTGGTTTCGTTAGCAAGCAAAGCTGTTTTCTTCTTTTCCTCCTTGCGCCGTAAAACTCTCGGTTTCAAGTGTGGAAATTTTACCCAACATTTATCTGACGAATGACCTCCCTTGCAATGCACACAAGTTTGACTCCCCGCTTCACCTTTCTTCTGTTCCTCTTTCTTGGCATAGACTGACTTTCCCCCAAGCTGCTTTCCATCTCCTTTGGTGTCGCCCTTCTTGAGCTTCCATTCAATGGCGATGGCCTTCACACTAGCTTCAGTAACTGTTTGTACTGTAAACAGTTTTAACTCTTTCTGAAGGTATTCATGTAGTCCGGCTACATACTTCATAAACGCCGCATACTCCACTAAGGAGATATCCAGAACCAGAGCTTGATTCTGGAATTCGGTCGTGTATTCTTGCACGGACTGGTTGGTCTTCTGGCGCAGGTTGTACCACTTGAGCCATCGTTCTTCCAGAAATCCGACTGGATAGAACTGTTTTCTAAGCAATTCCTTGAACTGCTTCCACGACACTACCTCCTCACCATGATTCCTTCGGTAGGACTTCCACCAAGTCAATGCGTGAGAGGATAGTTTCAAAGTCGCACATGTGATCTTTTCCTTCGATGTAACCGATGATATGTGAAATATGTGTCAAGCCGCTCAAGCCAGTCGTCGAGCTTGTCCACATTAACGCTACCATCGTACATCAGAACTTCAATCTTGAAGTCAATCTTCAAGCTACGAAAAGAACTCCCTTCTTCTTGTGCCGGCTTGCGAGAATGTTGCGAATCCTTCCTCTCAGTATCATCATCATCCTCGTCGGATTTTTCTTTCCCTTCGTTCAAATCCGAACTGCTTTCTTGCTTCTTCGTCGGCCCTCTTGAAAGCAACTCCTTGACGAGGTTGGTGAGATCCGCTATGGCTGAATTCGATGCAGACACCTGCTTCTCCAATGCTGCAAATCTCTCTTCGGGATCAGTTTTACCGTCCACCATCTTTACCCTCGGCCTTGTAGTATTTTCTAAAGACACAAGAGCTTTCCCTAGCTTTTTGTATAGTGAGCGAGTCAGGACCATGCACCACAGACTCCCACAGATACGGCTAGGCTCTGATACCAACTTGATACGAATCACGGCTAAGTTGTTAACCGTGAAAACGAAAACAACACGAACATGGGTATTGGTCGAAGAAATTGTTCTTCTCTTATTATTGTGCTTAAAGGCTACAATCTCTGATGTCTACTCCTTTGCTACAATAACACTATGATTCGATGCTAGAACTAATGCTAGGCATCTCTATTTATAGAGTCACAAACCCTATAAATCCTTATCTAACTAGAAAACTATACATTGTCCTAGTTAGACAACTATTCATCTCCCATAAAGGAGAAGGAATCCTAATTCCTAAAAGCTAAAGGATACACCCGTATCATTGTTGTTAGATACTCATGGAAGTGCTGAGTTGGTATGTAGGAAGGGTTGGTCATTTCAAGGGGGTTTCGGTAAGAAGTTCCCTTGAGGTGGTCCCCGCAGGATTTACTTCGGGTTAAAGGGATTTAACTCGGGGTGGGTCTTGACATTTAGTGCGGAAGATAGAGGTTATAGATAATTAAGTGGTGATTCTGTGTGAATCAGGATCTGACTAAGTGATAAATCTTGAGCCACAAGTTGTAAAGCTGCGAGAGAAATGCGGGGTTCTATATATTAGCTTTTGCATTGCAGTAAGTATGAACTGCAGGAGCAGGAGAAATGATTTCTTTATTGACTCAAGAAGTGTTATGAGTCAAGGTTATAAGATATTTAATATTAAAGGTGGCAAATTTACCGTTATGTAGAGCGGTGATCTTTTTAAGGATCGTATTGGGGTGGGATCTCATACTGATCCAAGAATGACCTGTGAGGTCAATGTTATTTACGGATATGGTCATCAATCTGGGTTACGAAAATTGGCCGAATCATGATGTTGACGTATGATCCTGATTACGGCTTCAATTGGACTATTAATAAATGTTGGCGATGTACATCACCTTTGAGTTTGAAGCTAGAAATTGGTTTCTTCTCGAGCTAGAGCCGAGAATGGATGTACAATTCAACTTTTGCCCGAAATATCAGACTTGAAAGATGGCAAAACCTAGTTTGTTTTGATGGTTCCTGAATAGAAACTATTTTGTCTTATGAAAAGTGATTTTGTGTTTATGGCACGCGCTGTGCGGTAGAATTTCTGGTCTAAAAATTTTATTATGAGAAGTAGTAGCACCTGGGAGGTGTATGTGATTTGGCAGGAATGTTTGCGTGCGGCCGCGCCGTCACTTTTTGGGCATTCTTTCATACTAATTAAATAGTATAAAATGAGAGAAGTCTATGGTTTAAATTAGGTAATTTTTAGAGGAGTTTTAGGTTGGTTTTGAAATTTTTCAAGTTTAATAATATTGGCGGGTAATAAAATATTATTTCGGCCATCGATTATTGTCGATTAAGGTTTGAGAAATATTTTAAGGACTTCTAACCTATTGATAAAGGTCGGAGATTTTTGTTGTCTAAGTTTAAAGGTTTTAGCGGAGGCTATCGTTATTGCCAATATTAAATAATTATTCGTTTGGCTATTGAGATTTAATATTATTCGTTAAACATAAGATGAGAAGTTGTCGCTTGAGAAGCGATCTGGATTTCGTCAGGCTAATGCCTAAGTCTGTGAGTGGACCTTTTTATTTTAAGAAGTGCATGCTTAAATATTTTTGAAAGTTTATAAACAACATGATTTTTTACAGATTTAATAAGCCGGTGGGGACATGAAGTTGGGTTGCTCCCCTTCCATAAGCTCCTATGATATGTCGGCTGAAATATGTGATTTATTGATTAAATTTGGAATTTTGTGTTTATGGTCATTGTTTTGAGGGCGGTCGGGGAACCGTGCCTTAAGCATGAGATGCATGTTTTAAGTTATAGGGGAGGAATCATATATTAATGATTTTTCGTATTTGTTTGTTTTCTTCACCATGAAGGGTCATTATATATATTATCATTGCTAGCTAGCCATACAGGCCCCCCACTTTAGAAGTGAAGCGGGGCAATAGTAGCCTTATTTGGCTCCGACCTTAGCCTGAGAGGCGCATTGTCATGGTGGAATCTCTCCACTATGAAGGATCGTTCATTACTTAATAGCCTCCGGAAGGCTCTGACCCTAGTTTGGAAAACTCTCTGTCATGGGAAACCTTTTTCCCTATTTTTAACGTTGATTTACAAGCCAACGAGATTGGCATATTACGTTTTGGTTTTCGAAATGATTATTTGGAATTCTTTCCCAACGAGGCGTGCATATGGATTTTCAAGAAAATCAAAGGAAGAGCATAAATCGATTATTTTTCTCACGCTTGGATATTCTTTTTGTCCACTCACTCTATCGTCCTGTTTTTAAATGTTTTTTCCTGAGCCCTTACTTTTCAAATGCCTAATGTTGGAGAGTTGTTGAGAGGAGGTCGTGTGTACAGAAGAAGGGGCATGGTCAACTAATCTGCTGTCGTTAGTATGTCTATGTATGTATTGCTTCCACGTAGAATGCTCTGATTACCCCAGTTTAGTTTAGTTGAATCTGATTGGTGAAGTGTAGATGCAAATTTAGGAGAGCAGGATGGCTCCAGTTGTTGGGGTCGGATTTTTTTTTATCGTAAAAATGTTTAGTTGGTTTGTAGGTTGGGTTGTCCGTTTCAAGGGGGTTTTCGGTAAAAAAAAATTTCCCTTGAGGTGGACCTCGCAGGGTTTACTTTGGGTTAAAAGGGTTAACTCAAGGTGGATCCTGACAAGTCAAACCCGGGATTCGGCCACCCAGATCCGTGAAGCCCTGCAGGCTGTATTTTTACTTTGAGCACTCAATAATTTTTGATGTTAGCATTTGCACATGGAAGTTTACATAAATCTGCCTATTAAACCAAATACTATTTTTGGTTGCTGTATATTTTACGAATTGTTTAATCACCGGTGAAATCTATATGTATTATCTACCTATGAAAACTTCACTTTTGCTTTCAAACCCTATCTCAGTTAGGTTCGGTCCCTTTTGGGCTAGCGAGGACGAGTGCTCACCCTACTGGCAGGTACTTGGTAGACTTGCTTTCAAGGAGTTGGATCAGTGACTAGGGGCATGGCAGTGTGATAAGAGCATAAAATGCTACGTTTTTAATGTGTTTCTACCCTTATTTATACTTTGTTTAACTCTTAATTTTGCAGATTTGAATCATTAGACTAAACCATGAATGTTTGGTGGAGAACAAGTGAAAACGTGCTTAAATAGAAGAAAATGTGGAGTTTTAGCAGAATCCTAATTGAACTAGGAATCCTAATCACACTAGGAATCCTAATCACATTAGGAATGTAAAGTCAATTTCGAAATTTTCAAAAGTTCATTGAAATGGGAATCCTTATTTAACTAGGAAACCAAGTTGAACTAGGAAACCTTATTGAACTAGGATTGCTAAGCTCTATATATACCTTTGTTGTGGACTAACAATTATTTCTCTCTCATTTACAGAAATTTGCCAACATTTCAAAGAGGGAGATTTTGTTCGAATTAAAGAAGGAAGTGGAAGCCGAATTAACTTCAAGAGGAGGAGGTTGCAGCCGAGTTGAATTCCAAGAATAGAGAGTTTGCAGCCGAATTGAAGTTAAAAGGAGTTGGAATTCGAAATTAGAGGCCCAAATTAACAAGGAATGAAGCAATCCTTAACCCAAAAGGAAAAGGAATGCAGCCAAAAGCCCAGCCCACAAGGGAGTAAACCCTAATTGCTCCTTATAAATACAAGGGGCAGCTGCAAAGAAGAGATGTCGACCCCCCTATACTTAAAACACAGCAGCCACTCTCTCTCCCTCTCCATCACCAAGCAGCCGCCTCCATCTCTCTTCCCAAGCAGCCGCCGCCGCTCCTTCCTCTTCCACAAGCCAATACAGCCGCCCTCCATTCATCCTCTCAAGCATACAGCCGCTATCATACACACATCTCGTCCTCTCTCTTCCTCCTACACAGCCGCCTTCATCTCCTCCACAAAAGTGCAGCAGCCGCCGCCCTCTTCATCAACACCGCCGCCGTCTCCACCACAAATTCAGCCGTTGCTCAACCAAGCATCGATCTCCACTCCTAAGTCAGTCCAAGATTCATGGTTGTCTTTAAATTTGTTTCAAATTCAGTTATTAAATTCCATGTTATTTCTGAATGTTGTAACAACTTAACAATGTTCTTACATGATTTGATGAAATCTTTGGATTTCTTTATGTGTTTGATTGTTGTTTGGTTGAATTCTCTATATATGCATGTGTTAATTCGAATTTAAGACTTAAGGGCAGTAGTAATTAATTGAATTTATGCTTTAGTTTGGTTTATTTGCAGAGTTTGTGCACACAACAAATCATATGCACAAGGGCAGCCTCGGCCATGGCTGTCCCTTGTGTATAGATTTCATATGCTTATCGAATATAAGTTGAATCATGCGCGAAGTTGGTTCAATTTGTGTTCTTTATAAGAGCTAGAATAATTCTGTAAATTTACATGTCGATGTGAGATGAGGTGACGCCATACTTGCTAACATGTCTCCAATTCGACTTATTGTGCTTATGTGCTCTTTGTGTTTAATTTCTACGCGAAGTGTCTTTAAACCGATTAGTACTATGTTTAGGATTATACGCGAAGTTAATCCTGAATAATTGTGAAGTCTTGAATGATTAGAATAACCGCGAAGGCTCTAATTAAATTGGAACTAAATTGGATCTTGAATTCGGTTTTTATACTTGCTGCCCTATTCTTTTGTTTGAGTTGTTACATGTTTAGAGAATTATGTGTTAAGTGTAGAGTGGTTGATCAATTGTAAATAATTAGTTTTAGGTTAAGTTTTAGTTTCTTTAGATGTTAAACATTTTTATCCCCCATATGTTTATTTGATTATGTTAACAATTTCTGTTTTCGATTACCCTTCAATATCCCCGGACTGAACGATCCCTACTTATTTGTACTAACGATGACATTTTGCAGGGTTATAAAGTTGTGAGGTTTGATTTGATCACGTGTTTACATGTGTGACGTGAAAAACGCTCATCACAGTGTGTGTTGTTCAGCATTTGTGTTTCGGGATCACCCCCAAGGAGCTATTCATCTTTTTGATCTCCATGGTTGTTGATTTAGACGCATTTGGCGCACTCAGACTTATCGAGCTTCTATCCACTGGTACTTTGCTCGTTGGCCCATGTTGTATATTTTCTGACTTGGATTTTGTTCATATATCTTGTTGTCCAAGTCTTATATGCTACCTTCCGCACTTGTATATTTCTATTTATTTATTCATTTTCTCCTCTCATTAATGTCCTTTTAAATTAAATTAGCGTTGTGCTTTCGGCCTTGTGGGTATTGGTTATTCATTAGTTCGGGATCACGGCGATTGCTGCCGTATTTCTGGGCCGGAAATAGTCCCGGGATGCGACTAACACCACCACACACCACACACCACACACCATGACCACCACCACACACCACACAAGATCACCACCACCCACCATCACCACCACCACACCACCACAACCACCACCACACACACTTGTGTTCTTATCTCCCCCTAACGGCGGGAATATTGTCTCACCAAAGTAACCATCCGTAATTTAGTGGTTAAAGAAATCATATGTCAAGACTTCTACATAAGCGGATTGTAGGTGGCTGTTTATATCCAGCTAAAATACTTATTCATCTCAAAAGACCCATCATTGAGCGCAGTGGCAGTGTGATTTGACATCTACATACAATATCTAGCCAAGCTCAGGATTGGAGATCCATTTCAATCAGGCCGAGCTCAAGGATTGCAATTTCATTTCAATTCTCGCATATAGTCACGAGCTGTAGTGCAAAAGTATTCAATGATGGTGGGTCATAGACGAATAGTAAAGCTGCATGCAAAATTGCATAACCTCATGTTCAAAGATTTGTACGCACACAAAACTTCGAGCAACAAGCTAAAGTTGTAGGCTCGGCGACACCATATTGATTGTGAACATAGGATACGGAACACTTCAACTTCTCCTGATAAAACTTCTTTAAAGAATGGGTAGTGAGCCCATAGAAGTATAAGCAGTATAAGTAGATAATGGTGTAACACATGACTGGTGTGTTTACCCTTCAACTAATCACCCTAAAGCATAAAAGGTGTCCACAAGTTGGTTGTATCAATCTACATGATTTGATGTACAAATGAATTATTTTCTTTTGTGTCATTTAGTGTTGAAGGGTCTCGCTCCTTTTTAGCTAAAGAATAGGCTATCAAAACGAGTGATAAGCATTGCAGGGGGCAATAAAACATCAAGGAAAGGTTTAACACACCTTATTCGCTTGAAGTGATGTTCATGAGAATTTCTTAAAATTTGGATCATCATATCTTTTTCATGGTGTCCAATCGGTCAAACCAAAGCCTATATGAGTCAGTGTCCTAAAATCAAGTATAATTGGTGACAACATAGGATTCGATATTCGAATCGTAGTGATATACAGTACACTAGATTGACTCATGAATTTCTCTAAGATGCACTTCAATATGCATTCATGAGAAGTTATACACAAAAGAACTCTTGGTCATTTTTAACCAGTAGCGCAACTGTTCTTGAAATTCAACATGTTTCTGTTGCTTCTCAATTAGAGCGCATATGTGACGTGTATCATGGTCACAAATGATTTACATAGCACAAAATCCAAATATAGTTGTCAATTCCTTAAACTATTGTGGATAATTTCACTATCTGCAAGGCACTCAATGTCTCTATAAGACTTATCTACAAACAAGAGTGATATATGAGTTAATATTTCAATTTTGAACCATTTAGAGGGATTTAAAATGTGCTACAAAAGGCAACAATCCCGAGAGTGCGTAAAAACTTTCGCACATAATGAGCTTTGCGTAGCAAAATAGCCATAACATCTTCGTTATAATAGATATGAACAAACGGTCAACTGTTCTAAAAATAGACTCGTAGAGCTTTCTAGTGATATAAAATAGGCATTCTAGTTCATCCGGAGCATTTCATAATGCTCGTTCGAAGTTGCTGTCCAGGGAGGACATATTTGCTGTTTTTTGCAGATTTAACACGTGCAAAACATTCTAAGCTTGCAAACTGGCGTGGGGGCTTTAAGCCTTAGCCGAGGGACGTGCGTGCTCATCTTTGGTGAGTCTGAGAAAGTCTTCAACGTGTTATAAAAGACGACAATTGGTTAAATAGTGTAGAGGAACCAAAATCAAAGTCGTTCGGTAGCTCCGAGTCAACATGACCAGTCATGTACGTGGGGGGTCGGTAGTGTGAGGCACACTTGAAACCACTATCTCCTTAATTTCATACGATCCTAGACATCACATTGAGCTCGGATGAGCCTACTTATAATTTGATGATGGTAAATCCGCTATATATAGAAGACTTAACCAAAAAACACGTCACAATCCTCTTTGAGGATGCATAGCCGGGTGTCTCCTTCCTTTGAGAGAAACGGAATTCAGCATAATCCACTCTTTTGGATTACAAATCGTGTCATAGTCTAAGGACGATGTAAATTATACATCTTTGTTGTAAATCAATACAAACCATGGAGACAAAGGAACAATTTCGTGAACGAAATTACATTCATAAAGTGTTATACATCGATGTCTCAAAACTTTAAAAAAGTAAACACTAATCATGACATTCATATACTGTCGTGTTACATAGCTTGGAAATGAGATAACAATCTCAATCCGTACAATTGATATCCAATGATACTTTTGTACATTTTTGTATGTTGTCACGATTGTAGAATTAGCTTGACATCTTGAACCGGTGAATGATTGATCAACAACGGTTACATTGTCATGAGCTGACATGATTAGATTTGATAGTTTGGTGTCTAGACTGAAAGTGCAGTCATTAAGAGCTGGAGGCGCCTCCCCCTTTTTTCTAGACATTAGCGCGGCTTCTTTTGCCGTTGCCATGATCTATATTGCCTTCACAACACTAGGAAAAATCTCATATGTGCAGGCTAATACGTTTATCTCATTAAAGTATATTATAATCATTCCATCAAAGATTTGTGGAACAGGATGCCATGAAATATTATCGACGATATGTAGTCAAAATAAGTGATGAACAATCCACTTGACTAAGAACTCAACGAGTAAATCAGAGTTATATGTATGTTTCAAGAAACGCTACATGAGTGCATCCACACTACTTTGTGGTCATTAATTTTTACACATATTGCCATTAAGGGTATTTGTCGATATAGCGCATCAAAAATTTGAGCGCAAGAGATTATAAATCTTGGCATCATGGCTTAATATCCTCAGGGTCAATATTTTGGTGAAGTCCTTTATAATGAAAGGTTCCACATCTAAGTCAAATTCATGTGAGCAGAATGTTACATTGCTCTTGCATACAAAATCAAGCCGTATGTTTAGTTTCAAGACCGATTATGGTCACTAATACGATGCTTTATAAGAATTGTCTCTTTCTCAATAATCAAAATTAAGGGATCCGAGCTTCTCAAAAATCGTGTTTTGAGGCAAACCTAAAAAGGTGATCCCGATTTGGGGATTTTAAAAATCCTGCAAAGTACACAAAACCAAACAGGAAAAAGGGGTAGGAGAAGGGGAAAGAGATTTTTCCCTCGAGTTATTCAAATTGTGAAATAACTTGTATATAAAGCGAACTTGCTAGTCTGCCTATTGGAGAGGAAAGATCTCATATTATAAAAGAGACAAATAAAATATAACTTAATTATAAGTATTATATCCAATTGTACCGAGGCCTTTTGTAGTTAAAACCTAACACCTTAAAGGTGGTTAAGTTGGGACAGTATCGGTACAATGGTGATCCATGGGCCACACTTATCCTAGTTCAAGTTGGTATCAGAGCGGGTCCCTCTTCAATTACTTCTTCCAGCATAACGGGGAAAAGTCTCCCAACATAATATCATACCAAGTGCCTGCAGTGGGCCTTGGATCTCATATTTTAATTTCTAAAATAGAAATTTGACCAAATCATATTCCTAATCAAATTACCGATTTTCGATGTGGGAATTGGACCAAATCAAATTACATGTGCATACATGATAAGAGCATTTTATGTTACTTTCATAATGTGTATTTACCCTCATTTATGCTTTGTTTATCCTTTATTAGTATAAATTTATTTATTATTTAACATAAAGGTTTTTCTATAGAACAATGGCTATGTTAGGTTAAATATAGAGGATATTATGCTTCGATTTATTTTACATTGTCATTATTTGATGAAATTTATATGATGTTTAGGTGACATGTATATGGAGTTTTGAGGATGAGAATCATCAGAATCGGAGCTAAGGAAGGCATGAAAAGAAGGCAGTAAGTTGTTGATTGAAGCAGTGAGTTACAGGATTTTCCTGGAAACTTATGTCGGAAGGTCAGTCTACAGAAACAAGGCAACTTATTGCTATCGAGAGGAAGTGTTCCTGATGATGGACCTAGGGATGTAAAGAAGCTGATCCATGAAGCCTAGTCCATGAAGGGAAGTCCAATGCCGAGTCCAATGAAGAATTAGAAGTCCATAATTCGGCCAAAGAAGTCTCTAGAAGCTCCAAGTCTTGTTGGCCAAGCAAACCAAGTTCAAGAAGGAAAACCTAAACCTATTTGGTTTAGAATTGGCGGAGGCCGAACCCTTGTTCTCCTCTCTATATATAGGATGTAAATACTCAGTTTTTAGAGAGGGAGATGGAGGGTCAACTTTTTGTTTAAGCCATAGTATAACCAAAGCTGCCGCACCACCAGTCTCGCCGCCAATTTCAGCCACAGCCCACCGATTTACTTTCCAGCCCTTGTCGAAACACATAGTAGGTTTAGGTATGGATTCATCCATGGTTTTGTGTGTAATCTACTATGTTCATGAGTTTTTAATAATATATCTTTATAAACTTGAGCATGATTGTATGGTCTTCTTGGTGATTTCTTATATGACTATGTTCTTGTTTGTAACGTTTTAGATGCATATTCAATTTCATGATTTAGATTAAGTTGTCGTGTGTTAATGTGTGTAGTATGGTTTAGTTAATTAATCATCACCTGATCATGTAATCGAACCTGAGGATAGTCTTAGGATCAAATTAGGCGCGAAGATAGTTTGATTCTAGTTGCTGCTAAGGGTTTTTAGGGTGAGTGATTTGTATGCTAATAGGATGAGTGACGTCATGTCTAGGATCATGTCTTCAACCGACTCTAAATCATAAGTGTATTTTATGTTAAAAGTCAGGCACTTTCGTAGGCTTTAAATAAGATGACACATATATAGGCTTAGGATCAGGCGCTTTCGTAGGTCCTAAGTTTACATGAGAAATCTAAAACGGGTTGAAATTAACTAAGTCATAGGATAGTATGAATATCTCTACTTAGTCTTGCATAAAGTTGATATGTGTTTATTTCGGTGTTTGTTATGTTATGCGCATAAATATAATAGTAGTCTAGGATTTAGGAGTAGAAGTAATTTAGAAAACATCTCAAACCCCCATCATAAAATTCGTATATATGTTAATATTTGTAAATACACTTTGTGTCTATACTTGTGCATATTACATGTCAATTTTGTGTATATATATATATATACATTGTGCCGATTTCTTTACTTGCTAATTTGTGTTTATATCGGTTGTTTTATACTTGTATAATGTGACAAATAATTGCATATGTTATGTGTATAATTATTTATAATTGTATATTACTAACGTGTTTTGTTGTAGTCATTAAATTCGCCTTAGTGTCCCCGACCAGAACGATCCCTGCTTGTTTATACTACAGCTATAGGGTTTTTAAATTGAGATGTCATAACAGCATCTCAGCAATTTTTGGCGCCGTTGCCGGGGACGCTAAAAAGGATTTTTGTTTTGTATTATATTTGTGGACAAACATTTTTCTCTTATATTTGTGAATATGTGACAATTGTACTTGTTGTATATTTTTGTTATTTTCGTGTCATATATGTTGTATATAATTGTTGTAATAACTTAGTAATTACTTAGAAGGTTTATAGTTTTGTATATGTTGGAGTTTATTGTGGTTTTTAAAGTATAACATGTAGGGCGAAGCCACTTTTGTTAATCTTAGCATAAACCCTCCATGTTATCTTTGGATCTTATGAGGTTGAGGGCGGCTTTGATTAACACATGTAGACTGGTCTTGTGACCCGAGTTTGTTCTTAACTGAGTAAGGAGCATGTTTTGTTTCATAGATATGGTGCTCAGGTTTATTTAAGTGGATCTCAAGGTCATAGACTGATATCTCTTCTCTGTGAATGGGTCGATAGGGGGTTCGCCCTCCATGACCACAAACGTGTCCTGCCTGAAATCTTGTAGGGGGTTCTTGTGAGACCCCAATAATTTTATTTAATTTTCTAACAAACTTAGGGTTTAATTATAGTTACTTTTCGGTACGTCGTAACTTTGTCTAACACTTTTACGTTAGAACACACGTCGCCACATGCATGAGAGTATTTACATAATATTTTTCCGGCACGCCACATATTTTTCATATAGTTTTTACGATTTAATTTGACGTTTCTTTCGTATTTAAATGATTTTCTGAAATGAATTCGATTTTAACATTATTTTAAAGTTCGGTTGAATCGTGGGCGTTCATTGTAGCATTGGTAAATAGGGTTAGATCAATCCGGGGACTTTAGGGCGTTCATGCGGTTAAAATCAATTAGGTTAGTATCTAAAAACTAAGGTAATTACATACAACATATTAACAACAAATACATTTTACATATTACAAGTTTCATGGGGGTTCGGTTTGGTTTTCTATCATCCTAAAAATAGAAATTCAACCTAACTAATATATACATGTGATCAACTTTGTCGCATCCCCGGACTATTTCCTTGGACGTATTAATGGCCCTCCGGGTCGAAACCACAAGGCTATAAAAGAAATAACCAGCACACAAATAATATGAAAGTCAAATATGAAATGACAAATGTGCAGAATAGCATACAATTATTTTACAAGCGGAAGGTAGCAAATGAAAATACCCGAGACAAATATAAAAAAGGGAAATGGTCTCGGAAATAACAAGCCTGAATGATGTCTCAAAGTACGCAACAGATTATTCAAGAATACCAAATACGAAAATCATAAAATAGAAATCATGAGATATGGATCCCACACCAGAACGGGTGTCCCCAAAAGTAAAAGTGCACGATGACCGACGTCGCTCCACGAGCTCCTAGTCCAGCTCATCCAAAGATGGGTGCTGTAGACCTAAAAATATGTAGGGGTGAGCAACTCGTCCTCGCTAACCCAAATGGGGCCCAAAGCCAACTAAGTCAGGGTTTAAAACCCATGAGAAAGCATATAATTTACATAAGTGTAGAACGTATAGTAATACGTCCAGGGTATTTAAAAACATATGCAATAGCCACGCACGCAAAGCTCAAGTAAAACATGTTGACCACATAAGAAAGAACTCTCAGGATCCACATGGTCGAATATCCCGGGTTTGTCTTCACAGCAAACCGGGGCCAACTACCTATGCGTCGATAAAAGAATAGTAGCGAGAGCGTCCATTTACAACTAATGCCCAACTAATCTCTCGTAACAGCGCACCACACTTATGTCTCGCTTAACTCTGTGCGAGACGAGCGTAAGTGGGATAATTTAAAATAAACAGGTCATTGCCCCTCCGGAGGTCCACGGTCATCGACACCGTGGGAAGCGTAGTCTAAATACTAGGTCCCGTCGCTCTCAGGCCAAGCACCAGAAATTAGGACAACGATGCTACTCTTTTGATCCAAACGCACACACGCACACCAAATGCTGTGGTCATATAGTAAAACAATGCAGCTGTACTTTTATATATAAGTAAAGAAAAGCCACCAACCCGGGAGGGTTTCGACTCACCTATTAGGCGTGCCCCCTACTACCTGATATGCTGATACAGCTGGCTGCGCTCCAACTCCTGGTCCTCCTGAAGCCAACGTCGATGTGCTCCTGAGTCTGTGGGTGAGATAACAATGAGAGTCAGGTATATGCACTTCGAGGATTTTCTATCTACGATTGTGACTTGATAAACATTCTTTGTTTATCTTTCTGACATTAGGGTCTAACTTATTTAACACTCCGATTCTTGAACCGGTGAGAATTCAGGATTATTTTTTATTCAGTACTTACGTCGTTTTGCCACGTTTGTAAATCAAAAGCCTTTTAAACATTTAACCGTAGTGATCGAAAACGTAAAAGTAGGTGTTCTACGGTAAAAGTCAAAAATCAACGTTGAAGTAGTAAAAGTCAACGGTCAACATTAAAGTCAACCGTCAACGATCAAAAAGTCAAAGGTCAAAAATCAACCGATGAATAGTAAAAGTCAACAATCAAAGTTAACCAGTGAATAGTAAATGTCAACAGTAAAAAAGTAAACAGTAAATAGTTAAAGGTAAAACAGTAAAAATAAACAGGGTAAAACAGTAAAAATAAACAGTAAACAGTAAAACAGTAAATGTAATTATTTAATCTGTCAGGGGTAATTTGGTAACTTTATCCCTTGGGTAAAACTGTAAAGTGAAACTGACACGGTAAAAGCTCTGGTTTTTACCGTGCCGGTTTCCGATCGACTGTGTCGCCGGAATAGGTCGGTTTTCCGGCCAAATCAAGTCTGGCTCCTCTTTTCTCCTTCTACACAACCTAGGCTATCCAACAACACCTCAAACAGAAGAAAAGATCGAGTTTTGTACCTCAACACTTCCTCCCTGGTTTTTCCGACAAAACACATCCGGCGGAGCTCCGCTGGCCTTCTCCTCCTTCCTCCTTGCTTCTAGGCAGCTCCTGGTGGCGCTTGGGAGCTTCCTGGCTCTTCAAACACTCTGGATCACTTCGTCCTCCTCTGCACAGTGTTTCCGAGTTTTATTTCCCCTGTTGGGCGTCGCTGGTGGCCTGGGCGAGGTCACCGGTGCAATGCGAGGCGACTGGTGGCGGCGGTGAGCGTCGACGCGCGCGGATGGAGGGAGCAGCTGAGCTGCTGGTCGAGCGCAGGAGGGAGAGAGAGTCTCGGTGAGGGAGAGACAGAAAAGGAAAGTGAGGGAGAAAAGAAAGGGGAAAGAATAAAAGGAGAAAGGAGAGGTGAGGGAGTGGATAAGATGAGATAAGGTGATAGGGTTTTTAAAAAGAAACCAACGGCCACGATTCGACGATCGAATAAACGGCCACGATTTAATCTCACTTTCAAAATAATTTACCAAACCAAATTCTTTTTCGAAAAGTATTTAAACAACAACCAAACGTCAAATTAAATCGTAAAAGTTGTACGAAAAATACGTGAAGTACCGGAAAATATTTCGTAAATACTTTCACGCATGTGGCGACAAGTGTCCTAATGTAAAGACGTTAGATGAAAATTTACGACGTACTGAAGAGTAATCGGAATTAAACCATAAATGTGTCGGAAAATTAAATAAAATTATCGGGGTCTCACACTCTACCCCCCTTAAATTGAATTTCGTCCTCGAAATTTACCTGACATCAGAAGAGGTGTGGTTGAGCCTACCGCATGACTGACTCAAGCTCCCAAGTAGCCTCTTCCTCACTATGATTATCCCACTGCACTTTCACAACTGGAACCTTACAGTTCCTGAGCTTCCTCACATCACGATCTAAGATACGGTACGGTCTCTCCTCGTAAGAAGCGTTGTTGCGCAGCTGTACATTAGTCCAAACAATATTCTGTGGGGCTCCCGGTGGGCTTTTCCGTAACTGTGAGACGTGGAACACGTCATGTATATGCTGCATTCATGGTGGCAGGTGAATCCGGTATGTAACGTATCCAACTCTCTGAGCTATCTGGAAGGGTCCTATAAACCTTGTGGCCAACTTCCCCTTAACCCCAAATCGTCTAACTCCCTTGCGGGGACTGACTTTCAAGTACACAAAGTCTCCCACTACAAACTCAAGGGGTGTTCGGCGTGTATCTGCATATGACTTGCTCCTACTCTGGGCTGCCTTAAGCCTCTCCTGGACAATCGAAAGTTTCTCCGAAGTCTCCTGTATCACATCAGGACCAAGTAAAACCTTGTCCAACCAACACGTAGGGGACCTACATGGTCGACCATACAGTGCCTCAAATGGAGCCATACCAATGCTACGGTGGTAGCTATTATTATAGACAAACTCTACAAGTGACAGGCACTCGTGCCACTTTTCACCAAAATCAACTATGCAGGCTCGAAGCATGTCCTCCAAGGTACGAATTGTATGCTCGGACTGTCCATCCATCTGAGGATGATTAGCTGAACTCAAATGTAACTCGGTGCCCAACTCTTTCTGCAATGACTTCCAGAGCTTGGAAGTGAAACGTAGGTCACGGTCTGAGATGATGCTCTTTGGTATCCCATGAAGTCTGATCACCTCACTAATATACAAATCTGTAAAGTACTGTGTAGGTGAGCTCATCTTGACAGGTAGAAAGTGTGCAGATTTCGTCAATCTATCAACTATCACCCATATCCCATCATGACCTTCCCATGATCGGGGTAGGCCGGTGACGAAATCCATGGTGATATGGTCCCACTTCCACTGTGGAACTGCTAAAGGCTCAAGAAGTCCTGCTGGATGCCCGTTCTCCGCCTTTACTTGCTTGCACACATCACATCTTGCTACATACTCCCCTATACTCTTTTTCATGTACTGATACATCTTTTGTAGTTCCAGGATGCATGGTGAAACTGGTTCGGTGTGACTCATCCAACACAAGTTTATGGATGTAATCATCACTAGGGACAAAGACACGTCCCTTATACCTGATAAGTCCATCATCACTGACGCTCCACTTGCTATCGGCTTCACCTGAGTAAACCTAGGCTCGAAGCAAGTGACTCTCTGGATCATTCCACTGGCACTCTCCCACCTGCTGTAAGATGTGGGGCATGAATGATACAGTAGCCAAGAATCCATAAGAATCCCCGAACCGCACATCCAAATCATAATCCTCCAGCGTCTCCAAAGCCTCCATGCGAGAGAGAAAAATACTCGCAAGCTCATATCTCGGCTTCCTGCTCAAAGCATCGACAACAACATTTCCTTTGCCTGGATGGTATCGTAGAGTGAACTCATAATCTGTAAGATACTCCATCCATCTCCGCTGTCGTAGATTAAGATCACGTTGAGTGAAGATGTATTGTAGACTCTTGTGATCGGTATAGATCTCAAAGGTGGCTCCGTAGAGATAACACCTCCAAATCTTCAAAGCATGAACAACATCTGCCAACTCCAAATCATGAGTTGGATAATTCTTCTCATGTGGCTTCAACTGTCTGGAGCCATAACAAACTACTCCGCCATTCTGCATGAGCACACAACCCAAACCAGTCCCTGAAGCGTCTGTATACACTTGGTACGGATCTACACCGTTGGGGAGAACGAGGACTGGGGCGGTAGTCAAACAGTTCTTCAACTCTGCAAAGGCCTCTTCACACGTGTCACTCCATTCAAACTTGACTCCTTTCTTTGTCAAGTTGGTTAGTGGCGTGGCAATCTTTGAGAAGTCCTGTACAAAACGGCGGTAGTATCCAGCTAGACCAAGAAAACTCCTCACTTATGTAACATTAAGAGGATGTTCCCAATCTAGGACTGCCTCGATCTTTGCCGGATCCACTGACAATCCTGAAGCTGAGACTACATGTCCAAGAAACTGCACCTCTGAAAGCCAAAACTCGCACTTTGACTTTTTTGCGAAAAGCTGGTGATTCCACAAAGTCTGTAAAATGGTGCGAAGATGATACTCATGCTCTGCTTGTGTCTTGGAGTAGACTAAAATGTCGTCGATGAACACGATCACAAACTGATCCAGATAAGGTCAGAAGACTCTTTTCATGAGATCCATGAAAGCTGCTGGGGCATTCGTCAACCCAAATGACATGACAAGGAACTCGAAGTGCCCATACCGTGTACGGAAAGCTGTCTTCTCTACGTTACCATCTCGTACTCGAAGCTGATGATAACCAGACCTCAGATCGATCTTAGAAAAGAACTGAGCTCCTGCAAGCTGATCGAACAAATCATCAATTCTCGGAAGTGGATACTTATTCTTCACAATGACACTGTTCAACTTCCGATAATCTATACAGAGTCGAAGGGTCCCATCATGTTTTCTGGCAAACAACACCGGTGCTCCCCACGGTGATGAACTATGCCTGATAAAACCCTTTCTCATAAGATCCTCCAACTTTAGCTTCAACTCTTGCAACTCTGCTGGGGCCATACGGTAAGGTGGAATTGAAATCGGTGTGGCTCCTGGAACCAAGTCGATCTGAAACTCTACCTCACGATGTGGCGGTAAACCAGATAAATCTTCAGGAAACACCCCGGGATACTCATCAACTACTGGAATGTATCTGTCACCACTGGATCCACCTGTCTCCTTTGTCGATCTCACGATACTGTAGCAAGTCAAAGTCCTCCTCCCACGGAAACATGGTCGCAGGAGTGGACTCGGCTGTGTGAGTCGTTCGTCCATTCTGATCACCATAACTCTATCCTTGTCTGGAGTCCTCACTGTAACTGTTCTCTTCTCACAATCAATGAGAGCTCGATACTTCTCCAGCCAATCCATTCCAAGGATCAAATCATACCCATCAATGTCTAGCGGGTAAACATCTGCTAGTAACTTTCCTTCTTTAACTAGCAGTTGGCACTTACGAAAGATCCTATCTGTAGCTGCCCCCTTCCCAAGGGCAGAGCTAAAACAGTATGTACTACCCGTGGACTCAGACTCTAGTCTCAATGCATCAGCAAACCAAGTGGCAATAAAAGAATGTGAAGCTCGTGTATCAAACAAAACTCTAGCCTCTGAGTTAGAAACAATAATCATACCATCTAGAGCTGTCGACGTGTCAAGAGCTAGCTGATGCATAGACCTGCCCACGTCCACCAACATTACGTCCACTCGGGAACCCTGGCTGGCCTGACTACCCTGACTCGGGACAGGCTGCTGCTGGGAGGCCTGCTGATACGGCTGCTGCGGGTAGCCCTGCTAATACTGCTGCTGCTGAAGCATCTGTGGGAAAGGCTGCTGCTGCGATGCCTGCTGGTAAGGCTGCTGAACCTGTGGCTGGATACGGCTAGAGGAACCTGAAGCTGAAGCCGTGCCACGGTCTCTGTTGGGGCAGTGCCAACGGGTATGTCCTGGTTGACCGCAGCTGTAGCAAGTGTAGGGTGCTGACAGGCCGCCTGAGGACCCACTACCACTGCTACCAGCACTGGCGTTTCAGCCAAAACTCCTCCTGTTGCTCTTCCTAGATGTCCTCCTGTCCCTGTTCCGAGGGTGAGATCCGCTACCCTGTCCATCTCTAGCCCGATAGTGTGTCATCTGGTCACTCTCTATCTTGTAGGCTGCACTGACAATCTCCTGATACGTGCGAGTAGTGTTGGAGAGCAACTCGCGACGGATAGAATCCCGGAGACCAAACTCAAACCTCTGGGCCTTCACCTTCTCGGTGAGACCTGGGACATACTTCAGCAATGAAGTGAACCGCACCACGTACTCATGGACCGTCAAGCTCCCCTAGGTCAGGCTGAAGAACTCAGTCATCTTCTGATCTCTCAGAACCGGGGGAAAGTACTGGTCATAGAACAGCTCCTCAAACTGTTCCCAGGGCATCAAATCAGCATCGTGTCGGTCCGCAATGGTCTCCCACCAACTGTCAGCCTCTCTAGTGAGGTAGTGGACTGCGAAGGCAACTCGATACTCTATAGGGGTATTGACTGTCCTCTATAGCTTCTTGATGTGCTTCAACCAGATCTCAGCATCAACGGCCTCTGTAAGGCTGGTAAAGTTAGGTGGCCTAACTTTCAGAAAACTCGATAAACAGCTAAACCTCCTCTCTAGCTCTAAGTCCTGTGGAGTAAGGGGTGGAGCATTCCCCATAGCACGAAACGCTCGTGTGACCTCATCCATCTCGCGGCGAGGTGGCATCGTAACTGATTCAGAAAAAGAAACAAGATTAGTCACCGAATCAATGTCCAGTAAATAAAGATAATGAGGATGTCAACTGCCGGAACATGAATGAACTTTTGATTTCCGTATTAAAGATTACATCATGAGATCGTGCAATGTCATCCGCATTGCTCATTAACAACTCGAAGTATACGACTCGAAGAAACCAATTGGTCGTTCATCAATGACACGGAAGGTACCAAAACAATGCTCTGATACCAAGAAATTACTGTCGCATCCCGGGACAATTTCCTGCCCCGGAACACGACGGTAACCGTCGTGATCCCGGTCTAGAGAGAAATCAATACATCCTTGGATGTATTAATGACCCTCCGGGTCGAAACCACAAGGCTATAAAAGAAATAACCAGCACACAAATAATATGGATGTCAAATATGAAATGACAAATGTGCAGAATAGCATACAATTATTTTACAAGCGGAAGGTAGCAAATGAAAATACCCTAGACAAATATAAAAAAGGGAAATGGTGTCGGAAATAACAAGCCCGAATGATGTCTCAAAGTACGCAACAGATTATTCAAGAATACCAAATACGGAAATCATAAAACAGAAATCATGAGATATGGAGCCCACACCAGAACGGGTGTCCCCAAAAGTAGAAGTGTACGATGACCGACGTCGCTCCACGAGCTTCTAGTCCAGCTCCTCCAAAGATGGGTGCTGTAGACCTGAAAAGATGTAGGGGTGAGCAACTCGTCCTCGCTAACCCAAATGGGGTCCAAAGCCAACCAAGTCAGGGTTTAAAACCCATAAGAAAGCATATAATTTACATAAGTGTAGAACGTATAGTAATACGTCCAGGGCATTTAAAAATATATGCAATAGCCACGCACGCAAAGCTCAAGTAAAACATGTTGACCACATAAGAAAGAAGTCTCAGGATCCACATGGTCGAAAATCCCGGGTTTGTCTTCACAGCAAACCGGGGCCAAGTATCTATGCGTCGATAAACGAATAGTAGCGAGAGCGTCCATTTACAGCTAATGCCCAACTAATCTCTCGTAACAGCGCACCACATTTACGTCTCGCTTAACTCTGTGCGAGACGAGCGTAAGTGGGATAATTTAAAATAAACAGGGCATTGCCCCTCCGGAGGTTCACGGTCATCGACACCGTGGGAAGCGTAGTCTAAATACTAGGTCCCGTCGCTCTCAGGCCAAGCACCAGAAATTAGGACAACGATGCTACTCTTTTGATCCAAACGCACACACGCACACCAAATGCTGTGGTCATATAGTAAAACAATGCAGCTGTACTTTTATATATAAGTAAAGAAAAGCCACCAACCCGGGAGGGTTTCGACTCACCTATTAGGCGTGCCCCCTACTACCTGATATGCTGATACAGCTGGCTGCGCTCCAACTCCGGGTCCTCCTAAAGCCAACGTCGATGTGCTCCTGAGTCTGTGGGTGAGATAACAATGAGAGTCAGGTATATGCACTTCGAGGATTTTCTATCTACGATTGTGACTTGATAAACATTCTTTGTTTATCTTTCTGACATTAGGGTCTAACTTATTTAACACTCCGATTCTTGAACCGGTGAGAATTCAGGATTATTTCTTATTCAGTACTTACGTCGTTTTGCCACGTTTGTAAATCAAAAGCCTTTTAAACATTTAACCGTAGTGATCGAAAACGTAAAAGTAGGTGTTCTACGGTAAAAGTCAAAAGTCAACTTTGAAAACAGTAAATTCAACGGTCAACTGTCAAAGTCAACCGATGAATAGTAAAAGTCAACAGTAAAAAGTAAATAGTTAAAGGTAAAACAGTAAAAGTAAACACGGTAAAACAGTCAAGGTAAACAGTAAAAGTAAACAGTAGAACAGTAAATGTAATTATTTAATCTGTCAGGGGTAATTTGGTAACTTTACCCCTGGGTAAAACTGTAAAAGTGAAACTGACACGGTAAAAACTCTGGTTTTTACCGTGCCGGTTTCCGATCGACTGTGTCGCCGGAATAGGTCGGTTTTCTGGCCAAATCGAGTCCTTTGGCTCCTCTTTTCTCCTTCTACACAACCTAGGCTATCCAACAACACCTCAAACAGAAGAAAAGATCGAGTTTCGTACCTCAACACTTCCTCCCTGGTTTTTCCGGCAAAACCCCTCCGGCGGAGCTCCGTTGGCCTTCTCCTCCTTCCTCCTTGCTTCTGAACAGCTCCTGGTGGTGCCTAGCTCTTCATACACTCTAGATCACTTCGTCCTCCTCTGCACAGTGTTTTCGAGTTTTCCTTCCCCTGTTGGGCGACGCTGGCGTCGCTGGTGGCCTGGGCGAGGTCGCCGGTGCAATGCGAGGCGACTGAGCGTCGACGCGCGCGGACGAGGTCGCCGGTCGCCGGAGCAGCTGAGCTGCTGGTCGAGCGCAGGACGGAGAGAGAGTCTCGGTGAGGGAGAGACAGAAAAGGAAAGTGAGGGAGAAAAGAAGGGGAAAGAATAAAAGGAGAAAGGAGAGGTGAGGGAGTGGATAAGATGAGATAAGGTGATAGGGTTTTTAAAAAGAAACCAACGGCCACGATTTAATCCCACTTTCAAAATAATTTACCAAACCAAATTCTTTTTCGAAAACTATTTATAAAACAACCAAACGTCAAATTAAATGGTAAAAGTTGTACGAAAAATACGTGAAGTGCCGGAAAATATTCCGTAAATACTTTCACGCATGTGGCGACCTGTGTCCTAACGTAAAGACGTTAGATGAAAAGAAAATTTACGACGTACTGAAGAGCAATCAGAATTAAACCCTAAATGTGTCGGAAAATTAAATAAAATTATCGGGGTCTCACAAACTTCTACAATATCTGATTTCAGAGAATACAAAGCATGCAATAACAATTTTTAATCATTTATTCGAATCATCACCAAAAGAAAAACAGAGAAGAGTCATAAATACACCCTACGAGGTCATGTATCTAACGGTTCTTCTTAATTATTATCCAAGCTAGAACGTCTGAACTTAAAACATTTTACATGTCGATGCTATCAATACTAAGGTATCTGTATTCAAACTTGCAAATCATTAAGCTAAAGAACGGACTCTAACATGCAACAAATTTACGTAAGACACAAAAATTTATCACATACAACTCAAGTACTCGAACGGAGTTTACACCGCCTTCACTACTTTAGATCTAACTTACCTACGAGGCTTAGTTAAAATCATAGCAAGCACCCCAATCCTGCTGAACCGGTCTTTTATTAAATCATGTAACAAGCATTCAAAGATCCTAATGGTGACAATATCGAATAAACAACATCATAAAATCATTAAAACATATTTCATATAAAGTGAAAATTCACAAAACTCTGAATCATGGCATCCAACCCATTCGAAAAATAAAACACATGGTTCTATTTCGAAAACAAAAATAAAAACAAAGAAACCGAAAAGAATTAGGCATAGAATTACACTTTTTCAATGAAGTTGATGGTCAATCAAAGACTTGAGAACGAGCAACTCCAAACTAATGCTTCAATACTTCCTCAAACGTCTTAGTCTGCAAGGTTTTCCTTCTTCTTCTTCTTCTTCTTCTTCTTCTTCTTCTAGGGTGGCGGCAACAAGACAAGAACAATAAGAACTTTTTCTGATATTTTCTAGCATGAGAAGTGATCCAATTTTTGGTTCTCTTGTCCTCCTCTTATATTGTTATGTCGTCCCCTTAGAGTTCTCTCATCCCTTGATTTAATCTTGATCCAACGGTCAAGGAAAATTGCCCAACAAATTAATAAAAACTTGTTAGGAAATTTCCATAATTTCCTTATACACATAGGTGATGAATTCGGCTGCATTTGTAGGCTAGATTCATTGCTTGTTCTCCACACAAATCAGCCCATTTAGTTCCTTTCCATGTTTTGCCGAAAATTAGCTCCATTCCTCTAATTTTGGTGCACCATTTAATGTTTTGAAAAGGAAAGGAATTTGTTAATATAAAATCAGAATAATTAGGTTTTTAGACAAAAGGAATTTAAGGAATTAATTTCATAAATTTCAGATTTGAATTACAAATTATCTCCCTTAATTTAGACAATGAAAACTTGTCTTAAAAGCCTCTTAATTTGGCAAGAAACCCTATCACTACCAGAACAACCACTTTAGCCGACGAAATTTTTTCGTCGGCCTGTTCACAATTTTCGTCGGCTATAACCTTAGCCGACGACACGTCGTCGACTAAGAAGTCGTCGGCTATGCTTATAGCCGACGAAATAAAGTCCGTCGTCGGCTATACTCCAAACCTTAGCCAACGAAATAATATAAAAAATTCGTCGGCTATAATCCAAACCTTAGCCGACGAAATAATATAAAAAATTCGTCGGCTATAATCCAACACTTAGCCGACGAAATAATATTAAAAATTCGTCGGCTTTAATCCAACACTTAGCCGACGAAATAATATTAATATTTCTTCGGCTATGATACTTTTAGCCAACGAAATTAGCACACTTTCGTCGGCTAAAGGTTGTTGGAAAAAAAAAAAAAAAAAAAACTAGCATAGCCGACGAAATATGGTAAATTTCGTCGGCTATAGTACTTTTTATACTAGAAACCCAAACAAAATTTATACATTACCATCCAAGCAAGCTGCAAATTACAGAAACAATTTCATAACCAACAACACACCATCAAAAGTAACATAAACATTTTGCATTAAATTTTCAATTCATAAATTGTTCATAAACCTAAAAAGTAAATTAATATTTGTTCATAAACCTAAAAAACTGAATAAATAATTGTTCATAAACTTAAAAAACTAAATGAATTCGATATCGTCTAAATCAATATCTGCGCCAGGTTGAGGTTGTTGGGAAGGTTGGGGAGGTTGCGGCGGCGGAGGTAAGACAATAGGCGGGGGCATGGGCGGAAGCGGAAGTCCCTGCTGCTGTGCAGCTATAAAATCTTGCATGTACTGGTACATCTGCTGCTGCTGTGTCTGCTGGGCGGCATAGACTGCTACATTTACTCCTGTAGAGCGGCAGTATATGCTGCTTGGGCGGCCTCTCTCGCGGCAGTCTATGCTGCTTGGGCGGCCTCTCTCTCGGCAGTATATGCTGCTTGGGCGGCTTGCTGTTCCCGTAACATCTGAACTTCCGCCTCAAGCTGAGTCGTTCTGCTGCTGGTCGAGGCTCCTTTTTTCTGAAACCCAGGAGTGGTTTTCAGTACCCCCTCGCCCTTCTTTCCCAGGCCCCGACAGTAGAAGTTATTTCCTCGCGGTGGGAAGGCTGTGCCCATGATCCTGGCCCCAACGCTGAGATCCGAACTGTCGATCCGGGACATGGCTTCGGACATGTCTTCCTCTTGCGTGTCAGGCCATGTCTCCCTGACTATAGCAGCCATCACCTCGTCACTAGCCTGCCTCACCCTCGCCTAATTTGATAGGAAAAAAAATTAATTAACATTTTAAAATATATATATATACATATAATTTACTAAATTTTAAAACGTAAAACGACTTACAATATCCTCCTGGGAGTCAGGATATGCCTTCTCGTACGTATAGACGTACCGGTTGACCTCTGGATGTTCCCTGGCCGCCTCCTCCATCAACGATGCGAACGGTCTAGAACTGGCATGATGGTTCCTCATGTTGCGTTGCCGGTTTTGAGCGTTCACCCGGGAAACGGCCTACAAAGGAATCAAATTAGTAAAATATTTTAAAACGTATTAAATATAATTCAATATAATAAATAATTATTTTTAATTACCTGTTTATGTGGGTTGTTGAATTCCGATATCAGAAGCCAACGCCACTCGTACTCCCTGAACTGGAACTCAAGGGGGGTGCCGGAACGTTCGTTCCCATGTGTAGTCCAGTGGGTCCGTAACTCGTTCTTCCACTCCTTGTACCTGTATTACGCCAAAAAAAATTATAAATATTATAAATTATACATAGTTTTTTTTGTCCTTAACTTTGCAACGTACCTTCCCCCGTGCACAACGTCCGCCCAGGTGTTCCTCAGGTACTCGGGAACGTCAAACCACACCTGCATTTAAACATTTATTAGTTTAGACGTTCATAAATCTACAATGTAATAAATAATGTTATATATGAATTTTGTTATACTTACCGACATGGCGTTGTGGACCATGTCCTTAACCTCCTGTGGGACCTCGCCCCAGTCTGACCACAACATAGGGACTCTATCCCTAATAAGCGCTCCCACGCGGCCACAGTACATCCTCGTCTTGCCGCCCGATACTACGTTCCCATCCTCGTCAGTATCAATGACGATCCTTCCCGATGTACTCACTGTCTTCTCGAGAGCTTTCCTCGTGACCGGACCTCTCTTCTTCCTTGTCGGCTTGGCTCCGACGGTGCCTATCATAAATTGATGATTAGTAAATTAATTTTATTATAACATTATAACATAACAAATTTCTTATATAATCATTACCTGAGGGCGTTGGGGCGGATGCGACGGACTCCGACTCTGTCGCCGACGATGATACCCTCGCAGAAATTAACTCTGTAGCAAACGGCACGAACAGATACACCACTGATGGGGTCACCTGCGGGGGTAGTGGATAAATCGGCGCCCCTGAGTCATCGACTGCAGGTATTGCCGGTATGAAGCGCGGAAGGAAGAGGCGGCGGCATCTGTACCCCGGAAGACCCACCCTCCGATGCACTAGGGCCCGGTGCCGGTGCCCTACGTATCTCAGGCATACGTGGTGCAGACACCTCCGCCTGAGTCGGAGGCCACAGCTGCCTCGAGGAGTGAGGGACGCTGGGCTGCATGGAGGAGCGCGGTACGCTAGGCTGCCTGGAGGAGCGAGGGGCGCTAGGCTGCCTGGAGGAGCGAGGGGCGTCCAGCTGGCCGGAGGAGCGAGGGGCGCTAGGCGGCCTGGAGGCGGGAGGGCCTGGAGGAATGTGTCGGCTCCAGAAGAGACGCCCGTCGGGCCGTCATTGGGCCCTGAAACGAACCTTGAGGGTTGCTAGACGTTCCCTCTAACGATTCACCCCGGCCCTTCGAACTCTTTGATTTGCTGAATAATCCTTTCATCCTAAATAATATAATTAATATTTTGTTAAATGCGAGAAATTATAAAAAATGAACAACATTAACAAAAATTTATTTGTATATACCAATTAATATTGTAATATACGCAAATATATTAAATATACTAAATACACCCAAATACACCCAAATATACACCCAAATACACCCAAATTCAATAAATACACCCAATAACACCCAAATACACCCAAATACACCTAAATACACCCAACTACACCCAAATACACCCAAATACACCCAAATTCAGTAAATACACCCAATATAATTCAACATTATCACAACATAATACAATTCAACATTATCACAATATAATTCAACACAATTCAATATAATGCAATATATTGAAAAAACAAATGAAATTTGTTCTATAATACAATATAAACATGAAATTACATACCTAATTAGTTTGGGAGATGATGGAGGCGGAGTGGAGGCCGGAAACCGTCGAAAATGGCGAAAGAAAATCGAGAGGAGAGGGAGAAAGAGTCCGGCCGAGTGGAGAAAATGGAGAAAGTGGGTTCTGTCTCGCTGGGTTCGAATTTATAGGAAGAACTATAGCCGATGAAATAAAAAATTCGTCGGCTATAGTCCCACTTTAGCCGACGACAAAACCCTAATTTCGTCGGCTAAAGTCCAACTATAGCCGACAAAATTTTTTAGTAATTTCGTCGGCTATAGTTCAACTTTTACCCGACGAAATTACTACGAATGTTAGTAATTTCGTCGGCTAAAGTATATTTTATAATTATTTAGTAAGTTCATGCACAATTTATTTGTTTTATCTTGTGAAACGAAAAACCGACCGTCAGATATCATCATTATGTTGAAACATGTGTGAGGGTAAAATTTCAGCATCATCGGACACACGGTCGGGCTCGATCCGCACGGTCAATCTCGTTGGTCAAACCCCTAAACACAAACAAACGGTGATTTGGCCACCTAAATTACGTATTCTGTCCGGACCGTCAACTACAAATAGTTTCATATCGAGGAGACGCAACTAGCGGTATAAAATTTATAAGAAAAATAACCGTCGGAGATAAAGCGTCCTCTATGGCGAACGAATAGAAAAAATGCAATGACCGCAAGTATTGGCACCGAAACTTATCGGAATTACGTGAAATTTCAACCGTAGACATATTTCATCGTTCCAGTCATATCTTATCTCACGACGTTTTTTGGTTTGAAGCATCTACGTATAGTTTGTTTTTAAAACGGAACATTTACTTAACACTTAGTAAATTAGTTATACAACATTAGTAGGCATATTTTGATTGTGACAATCCATCTTGTGAACGAAAAACCGACCGTCAGATATCATCATTATGTTGAAACATGTGTGAGGGTAAAATTTCAGCATCATCAGACACACGTAAGGGCTCGATCCGCACGGTCAATCCCGTTGGTCAAACCCCTAAACACAAACAAACGGTGATTTGGCCACCTAAATTACGTATTCTGTCCAGACCTTCAACTACAAATAGGTTCATATCGAGGAGACACAACTAGCGGTATAAAATATTATTTTATTCATTTAACTTTAGGCGACGAAATATGAGGGTATTCGTCGGCTATACTTTAGGGTTTAGGGGTTAGGGTTTAGCCGACGAAATATTAGGGTATTCGTCGGCTAAGATACTTTTAGCCGACGAAACATGTTGTATTTCGTCGGCTAAAACTGTCAAATAGATAAAAAAAACAGTTGGTTTAACCGTACCCATAACAATTTCCTGCATATATAACCAACATTAAGATACATTATGAATTGTAGAGCTTGTACCATATAAAACACATCAAATTGTAGTACAAATTCAAATAACTAAGAAGGCTCGTAATCAGAATCATCCGATGAGTCTTCTTCGGTGTCAGAATTAATTTCCGGTAATCTATGCATTTCTACATCACAAGAGTAGTTGTCTGTTTCTTGATTTGGATCCACATCAATAAGGCGAGCGTCTAAATCACGAATTCGAACCGAACGACCCGGTTTAAAATTATTAAGGCGAATTGTAGAGGAGTCAGGAATATCTATTGCACTGTGTTCTTGATACGCAACATTTTCTTCCTCGTCTTCGGCCTCTCCAAGTGTAGCCGCCCGGTAAATGTTTCGAGGGTGCACAAGATTGACTACTTTCCACGCGTCACCCTTAACAAGGTCACCAAGATAAAACACTTGTTTCACCGATGTCGCAAAAACAAACGGGTCATCTTCGTAACAGCTTGTGCCAGTGTTCACCGATAAAATCCCGTACTAATCAATCTTCTTGCTCTGCGAGCTTCTAGTATCAAACCATCTACACTTGAACAGGTGCACGGTCATGCCTTGCCCATAAACGAGTTCCACCACTGAATCAAACACCATAATAATCAACTCCATTCCGGCCACCATGCGCCATAACCCCAGAATTCTGTGTTCTTCGTCTGTTGTCTCTCATTTCACATATAAATTGCACGCCATTGACCTTGCACATCGGGTAAACTCTTGACATTATCGGCTTCATAGCTAGAAGTCTTAGTTCGTGAGACCAATTTGGGTGACCATCAAATTGAATATGGTTCATCTGCAACCAAAGATTCAATGTATTATAAATATGAATAATTATGCAATCAAGGAGACTTGCAACATACAAAATTAAAGAATTACATACCCAATCGCCAAAATAGTTCGCGAACTCCTTGTTGTGGTAGTCGAGATCACCTTGAATGTCTGGACAGTGTAGATGGATGTCTTTCCAGTATTCAACTTCTTGACAGTTAAAATATACCCACCAATGGGCTATGACGAGCTCATGGGGTTGCAACTTGTAGGACTCTGGTAAAATTCCATAAACTTCAACATCATTTGAGACTATGGAAAGGTTAAACTTCGGTTCATCAACCGGTATGGTTTGTGGAGTTTCCTTCAATGCTCCTAGATACAACTTCATGTAGGTGACGCACTCGTGCGCAATATATGCTTCTGCTATACATCCTTCAGGCGCGGATTTGTTAGCCACATAAGCTTTGTAGTCTCCAAGTTGTCTGTAAATAAATAAATTTGTTGTCATATGTTACGATTATACAATGAACATGTACAATAAAAACATTAGGTGTAAAAAACATACCTTTCCATAGGATACATCCAAGTATAGTGTACTGGACCGGTAAGCAATAATTGCTCGGGAAGATGGATCATCAGGTGCGGCATGATGTCAAAAAAATTTGGAGGAAATATTCTCTCAAATTTACACATGATATAAATAATGTCCTGTTGCATTTCCCGGAGATCAGATTTTGTCACTTCCCTTGTGCATAACTTCTGGAAGAATCTTGACAACGCTACTAACGGCTCCACCACCTGACGGGGAAGGAAGGGTCGAATGAAAATAGGGAAGAGACGTTGTAGCAGAATATGACAGTCATGACTCTTTAACCCGTACATTTTATTATCCCGAATGTTTACACACCGGGCTATATTTCCTGCGTAGCCTGAAGGATACTTCACATAACTCAACCACCTGAAAATTACGTTCTTCTGTTCAGGCTTCACGGTGTACGGAGCTTGAGGCATTTTTTTCTTCCCTTCTTTCAACCACAAATGTCTTCGTATCTCCATTTTTTTAAGATCAATGCGTGCCTTCGGACCGTCTTTCGTCTTTCCCTCCAAGTTCAGCATAGTTCCCACCACACTGTCACACACATTCTTTTCTATGTGCATCACATCTAGGTAGCCTAATCAACAACTTACTCCAGTATGGGAGTTCCCAGAATATGCTCTTATGTGTCCAAAATTTATACCTGTCGGGTCTGTCAGGTATTGCCGCCACTATATTGGGATGATTGCTGAGCTGCCCAAAATTATACTCATTAAGCACTGCTAAAATTTCTTCCCCTGTCCATCTTCTAGGAGGCACACCAAGTTCTACAGTCCCATTAAATGTCTTGTCATCGAACCGCCGTTCGTGATCATACGGAAGGAGAGTACGGTGACCCAATCTACATATCTTGTTGCAATGACTACTGCTCCCCTCATCGCTTAGGCACTCTGGACAAGCCTTGTATCCCCTAACAACGTTGCCCGACAACATCCCACGAGCAGGAAAATCACTAATGGTACCAACAACCATAGCATGCATCTGGAACATCTCGTGCATGAACTTATCATAAGTGGGATGACCAACGTCCCAAAAAAACTTAAGCTCTTCAATCAAGGGTCTCAATTTACACATCGAGACACTTCCCTGGATAACTGGGTCCTGGAATCAACAAACTCAACATATTGTATTCCTTCTTCATGCACATCCATGGAGGAAGATTGTATGGTACCAAAATCACCGGCCATACACTGTATTGAAGACTCATGTTGCCAAAAGGATTGAACCCGTCGGATGAGAGCCCGAGCCTCACATTTCGGACCTCAGACGCAAAATGAGGAAACTCCCTGTCTATATGCTTCCAGGCCTCCCCGTCAGCAGGGTGTATAAGGGTATCTTCGCCTTGCAATTCCCTATCAGCGTGCCATCTCATAGATTTGGCCGTGTGTGATGACATGTACAACCGTTCCAGCCTATCCCTTAACGGGAAATACCGAAGTACCTTCATAGGTTTCCTATTGCCTGCAGGAGTCAACTTATACCTGTCACTCTGACATATTGGACATGTGTCAAGGTCACCAAGGTCATTCCCTTCTGGATCTTTACCCCAGAAGAGAACACAATCATATCTGCATGCATGGATCTTGATGTAGGAAAGCCCAAGATCTTTCAGTATACATCGGACCTTATGATGAGTGGTAGGAAGATGATGACCGTGGGGCAGCATCGAAGCAGTGTACTGTAGATACTCATCAACAGCCTTCACAGTCGATTTTGTCTCAACTTTAATCTTCATAACGTCCATCACACTTTCAAGAACCGTTTTCTGACAACCGGGGTACACAGGGGTCTGTTGGAAAGCAAGTAGTTTGTTGTACCTGTCAATACCAGCAGTGTTGACAACTCTAGGGAAGGGCTGCACCGGGTCAGACATATACGGTCCTTCAGAGCATACACCCCTCTCATAAGGAAACATATCGTTGATGAAGGCCGTTGTTGGATCGTTGGATGTACTGCCCGTCTCAGAAAATTGCCCATGATCATGCGGACCCCTTGATGATGTTTCACCGTGATATATCCAACATGTGTACTTCTCCCAAAACCCATTACTTTGAAGGTGCTGCCAAACCTTGTCAATTGGAAATTGATACATATCGCTGCGACACTGACATTTAGTGCACGGACAATAGAAAATTGTATTCCCTTTAGCATTATTGATCACATATTCAATAAAACTAACAACTCCTTTAGCATATCTTTTGTCCCATTTTGGAAGCGAAATCCAACTCTTATCCATATCCTGAGAAAATAACATAATATATATGTATAAACGCTAATTAATTAAATTTACGAATCATTCAATTTATATTATATCTGCAGTTAACGTACAATTAATATATATAATAATTACTAATTAATATAATCAAATTAATATATATATATATAACAACAACTTCATATATATTATCAAACCCAAATCGATCAACTCAATCACACTCAAAACACAATATAATCAACTCTAACTAAAACACAATATAATCAACTCTAATTAAAACTCAAAATCAATGTGCATAACGAAAATAAAACTCTTAAATCAACTCAAAAACAAGATATATACATATACGTACCTATATATAGCGCCACAAACTAATTTCGGACAGATTTCGACAACACCCAACAATTTCGCCAACCCCAAAACTTTTTCTCCCGTTTTTTCTTTCAAATCAGCTACTGTCTAGATCTGGAAATATAAAGCATTTTAGCCGACGAAATTATATATATCGTCGGCCAAAGTTTTAAAATTTCGTCGGCTATAGTTCACATACTATAGCCGACGAAAAAAACTATTTTAGCCGACGACACAACATTTCGTCGGCTAAAAGTCTACTTTAGCCGACGAAAATTTCACTTAGGCGACGAAAGTTTTTTTCGTCGGCTAAAAGTCCACTTTAGCCGACGAAAATTTCACTTAGGCGATGAAATTTTTTTTCGTCGGCTAAAATAGACTTTAGCCGACGAAAAAAAATTTCGTCGGCCTGCTAATTTTTTTTTCGTCGGCTATGATACTTATTCTGGTAGTGTATCCTTCTCCTTGATTTGTGGCAACACATCTTAATCCTAATCTATGTAGGATTTGACTTCCTTGCTTCATGTGGAATCCCTGTCACAAAAGGAAAGAAAGTTTTCAAAATAAATTAGGAAAGTTAGAATAGGAAATATTCAAAGATAGTAAGTTTCCCAAATTAAATAAGAAAAGTTTCTCTAATCAAATTAGGAAAGCTTTTCAAAATGGAATTGGTAACTTTCCCCTTTTTAAAAAAGAAAAGTTTCCTAAACGACTTATCCTTGACTTTTGCGACTCATTGAGTTTCCTAGTTGCACCAAAAATCTTTCTTTTATTAGGAATCCGCTCATTTTCCTCGTTTTAGCCTTATTTTGTGTAAACATGCATTTATTGACTCTAAAACACAAAACATTTTAGAAATGAACTTATTAAGGAAATAACGAAGCCAAATATGGTAGGAAATACGTTAATAATGTAGCATAAAATGCGTTTATCAGTGGTCGTTGATTCGATCGTCGAATCGTGGCCGTCGAAAATCTTATAAAAACATATCTCTCTCCCTTATCTTCCTATCTTCTTTCCTTTCTTTCTCTTCCTTTCCTTATCTTCTCTTTCCTCTTCTGCTTCTTCTCCTTTCCCTTTCGAGAAACAGTTTCTCTCTCTCTCTCCTCAACGGATTCCAACCCAGGGGCTCCACCACCAGCGCGCATCCTGCCCCGGTGGCCGAGCCAAGACACCCAGCCAAGCTAGAGCCTCGACAGTTTTTTACCGCGTCTGTTTAACCTTCTACAGTTTATTGAGGGGGTAAAGTTACCTAATTACCCTGATAGATTTACTATTTTACATATTACTGTTTATTGTACTATTTACTATTACTATTCACCAGTTGACTTTGACTGTTGCCTTTTACTAGTCACCGGTTAATTGTCGACTTTTACTATTCACTGGTTGACTTTTAATTGTTGACTTTTACTATTTATCAGTTGACTTTTGATCGTTGACTTTACTATTGACATTTACTATTTTAAAGTTGACTTTTGACTTTTACCGTAGAAAACTTTTACGTTTTTATCTCTACGGTTAAATGATTTAAAGGTTTTTGAATTAAAAACGCAACGAAAACGACGTAAGTAACGAATAGGAAATAATCCTGAATTCTCGCCGGTTCGAGAATCGGAGTGTCAAATAAATTAGACTCTAATGTCGGAAAGATAAACAGAAAATTTTTATCGAGCCGTAAAGTGCAAATAGTAAATCCTCGAATTACATTTGCCTGACTACGTCATTATTATCTCCCCCACAGACCCAGTAGCGCATCGTCGTCGACTTCAGGAGGATCGGGAGTTGGAGCGCAGCCATCTATATCGTCATATCAGGTAGTAAGGGGCACGCCCAAAGGGTGAGCCGTAACCCTCCCAGGTTGGTGGCTTTACTTTATTTATATATAAAGGTATAGCTGCATTGTTTTACTGTATGACCTCACGCTTCTTATAGCATTGGTGTGCGTGTATGTGTTTGGATAAAAAACTAGTACCGTTGTCCTGCTTTCCGGTGTTTGGCTTGAGAGCGACGGGACCTAGTGCTTATACTACGCTTCCCACGATGTCGATGACCGTGAACCTCCGAAGGGGCAATGCCCTGTTTATTTTATTTTCCCACTTACGCTCGTCTCGCACATAATTAAGCGAGACGTAAGTGCGGGTGTTGTTATGAGAGATTTGTTGGGCATTAGCTGTAAATGGACGCTCTGGCTATTATTCGTTTTCAGACGTATAGGTAGTTGACCCCGGTTTGTTGTGAAGACAAACCCGGGATTTCGGCCGTGTGGATCCAGAAAGATTCCTTCATGTGTGGTTAACATGCTTTTACTCGAGTTTTGTGTGCGTGACTATTGCATATGTTTTAAATGCCATGGACGTATACTTATACGTATATCTACATATATGAGCTATATATTTTCTCATGGGTTTTAAACCCTGATTTGGTTGGGCTTCGGCCCTATTTGGGTTAGCGAGGACGAGTTGCTCACCCCTACATCTTTTCAGGTCTTTAACACCCATCACTAGAGGAGCTGGACTAGGAGCTCGTGGATCGGCATCGGTCATTGTGCATTTCTGTTTTCAGGGACACCCTTTCTAGTGTGGACTCCACTTTTCGTTATCTCCGAATTTGACATTTTATTAAGCTGTTGCACACTTCAAACTATTTCAGGCTTGTTTATTCCAAGACATTCCTTGTATTATATCAGTCTCATGTATTTTCATTTGCTACCTTCCGCTAGTAAAATAATTGTATACTTATCTGCACATTTGTCATTTCATATTTGACATTCATATTATTGTGTGATGATTATTTATTCATAGCCTTGTAGTTTCGGTCTGAAGGGTAGTTAATACGTCAGATGACATATTGATTACTCACTAGTCCGGAATTACGGCGGTTACTGCCGTGTTTTGGGGCCGAAAATAGTCTCGGGATGCGACAGTAATTACTTCGTATCAGATCATCGTTTTGGTACATTCCATGTCATTGTTGTACGACTAATTTGTTTTTTGAGTTGTATACTCTGAGTTCTTAGTGTGCAATGCTGATGTCATTGCATGACCTCATGTTTTTTTCCTTCATACGGAGATCAAAACTTCATTCATGTTCCGGTAGTTGACATTCTTGTTATCTTTACTTACTGGACAGTGTTTCGGTGACTAATCTTTGTTTCTTTTTCAGTATCAGTCACGATGCTACCTCGCCGTGAGCTTGATGAGATTACTCGAGCACTCTGTGCCTTGGGGAATGCTCCACCCCCTACTCCTCAGGAGTTAGAGCTAGAGAGAAGATCTAGCTGCCTAGCGAGTTTCTTGAAAGTTACGCCACCTAACTTTACCGGCACTACTGAGGCTGTAGATGCCGAGACTTGGTTGAAACATATCAAGAAACTACAGCTGACGATCAATACCCCTATCAAGTTGCCTTTGCAGTTCATTACTTCACTAGAGAGGCTGATAGTTGGTGGGAGACTATTACAGACCAACATGATGCAGATCAGATATCTTGGGAGCAGTTTGAGGAGCTGTTCTTTGATCAGTAATTTCCCCCAGTTCTAAATGGTCGAGTTCTTCAATCTAACACAGGGAGCTTGACAGTTCATGAGTATGTTGTACGATTCACGTCGCTACTCAAGTATGTTCCAGGTCTCACCGAGAAGGTGAAGGCCCAGAGATTTGAGTCTGGTCTTCGAGATTCCATCTGTCATGAGTTGCTCTCCAACACTACTCGCACTTATCAGGACATTGTCAGTGTCACCTACAAGATTGAGAGTGATCAGGTGACACATTTTCGGGCTAGAGATGGGCAGGGGTAGCGGTTCTTACTCCTGGAGCAGGGATAGGAGATTGACCAGGAAGAGCAATATGAGTTGTTTTGGTGGTAACACCAGTGTAGCAGTGGTAGTGGGTCCTCAGGCGGACGGTCAGCACCTTACTCTTGCTATAGCTGCGGTCAGCCAGGACATACCCGTTGGCACTACCCCAACAGGGATCGTGGTGCCGCTTCAGCATCAGGTTCCTCCAGTCGTGCCCAGCCACAGGTTCAGCAGCATTATCAGCAGGCTTCTCAGCAGCAGCCATATCAGCAGGCCTTAAAGCAGCAGCCTTCCCAGAGTCAGGGCAGCCAGGCCAGTAGGGCTCACGTGTCAGAGGTCGTAGCTGTCGTAATACCAGAGGACGCGTACAGGTCTATGCATTTGTAGGAAGACAGCTAGCTTTGGACACTTCGACAGCTCTTGAAGATACGATTCTTGTATCTAATTCAAAGGCTAGAGTTTTGTTTGATACAGGAGCTTCACATTCTTTAATTGCCACTTGGTTCCTTGATGCGTTGGGCCTTAAGTTAGATTCCACTGGTAGTACTTAATGTTTCAGCTCTGCCCTTGGAAAGGGGGCAGCTATAGATAGAATATTTTGCAAATGTCAGCTGCTAGTTAAGGATGGGAAGCTACTAGCAGATGTATACTCGTTAGATATTAAAGGGTATGATTTTATCCTTGGTATGGATTGGCTTGAAAAACATCGAGCCCTTATTGATTGTGAGAAGAGAACGGTTACTGTGAGAACTCCGGGTAAGGATAGAGTTATGGTGATTAAGATGGATGAGCGACTCACACAGCCGAGTCTACTCTTGCGTTCTTGTCTTCGTGGGTGGAGGACTTTAACTTGCTACAGTATTGTGAGATTAACGAAGGAGACAGGTGAATCTAGTGGTGATAGATATATTCCGGTAGTTGATGAGTATCCCGGTAGATATATTCCAGTAGTTGACAATAAGCTAAGATTTACCTGGTTTACCGCCACACTGTGAGGTTGAGTTTCGGATCGACTTGGTCCCAGGAGCCATGTCGATTTCAATTCCACCTTACCGTATGGCCCCAACAAAATTGCAAGAGTTGAAGTCATAGTTAGAAGATCTTATGAGAAAGGATTTTATCAGGTATAGTTCATCACCGTGGGGAGCACTGGTGTTGTTTGCCAGAAAGCATGATGGGACCCTTCGTCTCTGTATAGATTATTGGAAGCTGAACAGTGTCACTGTGAAGAATACGTATCCACTTCCAAAGATTGATGATTTGTTTGATCAGCTTGCAGGAGCCCAGTTCTTTTCTAAGATTGATCTGAGGTCTGGTTATCATCAACTTCATGTACGAGATGGTGACATTGAGAAGACAACTTTTCGCACATGCTACTGGCACTTCGAGTTTCTAGTCATGTCTTTCGAATTGACAAATGCCCCAACAGCTTTCATGGATCTCATGAACAGAGTCTTCAGACCTTATCTAGATCAGTTCGTGATCGTGTTCATCAACGACATTCTAGTCTACTCTAAGACACAAGGAGAGCATGAGTATTATCTGCGCACCATTCTACAGACTTTATGGAATCACCAGGTTTTCGCTAAAAAGTCAAAATGCGAGTTTTGGCTTTCCGAGGTGCAGTTTCTTAGTCATATAGTATCAGCTTCAGGGTTGTCAGTGGATCTGGCGATGATCGAGGCAGTTCTAGATTGGGAACATCCTCGTAATGTTACCGAAGTGAGGAGTTTCATTGGTCTAGCTGGATATTATCGCCGATTTGTCAACGACTTCTCAAAGATTGCCACGCCACTAACCAATCTGACGAAGAAAGGAGTCAAGTTTGAGTGGAGTGATGCGTGTGAAGAGGCCTTTGAAGAATTAAAGAGCTGCTTGACTACCGCTCGAGTCTTCGTTCTCCCCAACAGTGTGGATCTGTACCAAATGTATACAGACGCTTTAGGGACTGGATTGGGTTGGTGCTTATGCAAAATGACAGAGTTGTGTGTTATGGCTCCAGATAGTTGAAGCCACATGAGAAGAATTATCCAACTCATGATTTGGAGTTGGCAGATGTTGTTCATGCTTTGAAGATTTGGAGGTGTTATCTCTACGGAGCCACCTTTGAGATCTACACGGATCACAAGAGTCTGCAGTATATCTTCACTCAATGTGATCTTAATCTACGACAGCGGAGATGGATGGAGTATCTTACTGATTATGACTTCACTCTACGATACCATGCAGACAAAGGAAATGTTGTTGCCGATGCTTTGAGCAGAAAGCCGAGGTATGAGCTTGCGAGTATTTTTCTTTCTCGCATGGAGGCTTTGGAGACAGTAGATGACTATGATTTAGATGTGCAATTTTGGGATTCTTATGGATTCTTGGCCAGTGTATCATTCAGGCCCCACATCCTTTAGCAGGTGGGAGAAGGCCAGTGGAATGATCCAGAGAGTCACTTGCTTCGAGCCCAGGTGTATTCAGGTGAAGCCGATGGCAAGTGGAGTGTTAATGGATATGGACTTATCAGATATAAGGGACATGACTTGGTCCCTAGTGATGATTAAATCTAGAGACTTGTGTTAGATGAGTCACACCGGACTAGTTTCACCATGCATCTTGGAAGTACAAAGATGTGTCAGGACATGAAGCGCCAGTTTTTGTGGAAAGACATGAATCAGAGCATTTGAGAGTATGTAGCTAGATGTGATGTGTGTAAGCAAGTAAAGGCAGAGAACAGGCATCTAGCAGGACTTCTTGAACCTTTAGCAGCTCCACAGTGGAAGTGGGACCACATCACCATGGATTTGGTCACTGATAGTCGCATATTTATGCGTATTTATCGTGTTTAATTGAACTATTACACTTGGATTTTTGCTATTAATTGAGTGATTTAATTAATGTTTATTGTTTTATTAGGTTTTGTGGAGAAATAAAGAAAAGAAAGAAATAAAAAGGATTCCTAGTGCCATAAGGAAGGGGAGACCAAGAGGAGTATAAAAGGACTCTAGGGTTTCATAAACAGGGGGAGTTCGACAAAAAAATAGAAGGGAGGCAGAAGAGTTGGCGAGAAAAGAGAAGGAAAAGAAAAGGGCAGCAGCTGTGCACCCAGCGTGCACCCAGCGAGCACCAGCGTGCGCCCAGCGAGCACCAGCGTGCGCCCAGCGAGCACCAGCGTGCGCCCAGACGTGCACCTCGCGCGCACCAGCAGAGCACCAGCGTCCAGTCGCTGTGCACCCAGACGTGCACCTCGCGCGCACCAGCGTGCACCAGCGCGCACCCAGACGAGCACCAGCAGTGCACCAGCGGCAGCAGGGCTGTGCACCGGTTCTTCTTCTCCTTTAATTTCATCTTCCATGTATTCTCTGATGTTCTTATTCAAGATTATGTGTAGCTAAACTCCTTAATAGTTAGGGGCTGATCAAAGCCCTAGATATGTCTTTGATTTCAAACCCCAATTGATTCATATAATTTTTAGATGAGAATTTTTTCACTAATTGCTCATTGATAATTCTGTTGCATGTTTCATTGGGTCGACACTTTGATGCATGTTTTAGGGTTTATTATTTTGAATGTGTTTATGACCGACATATCGTTGCACATTCTATGAGAAATAACATGTTCCTTGCAGGTACTTGTGTGAAGTGATTCCTTGGTAATCTAAGGCTACCGACATTGACCTTAGATTCCTTGTTGTTACTCAAACGTTCTTAAAACTTCATGATTTCAGTTATTTTGGTCTAGATACCGACATTTCATAGATCAATTAATTGAGAATATAGTTAAGTCGATAACGACATTTCGCTTAACATGGCAAGTAAGAGAACGTAATACGGTTAATGACCTAACGACATTGGCTTGACTGTGAGTGCATTCATCTATAATCTTTGACATTGTTTTGGGGTGATTGAAGCATATCTAGTGGTGGAGAGAAGTTCCTAGCTATTGTTCCTCTCATATTTGCATCCATATTTATCTTCTTTAATATTCTGTTTTCAGCAGTACTTATGTTTTGTTTATTTTTGTTCACTGATCAAACCAACTCCGATTACCCTAAAAATTTGTGTGGTAGTCCACCACTGTGTCTAGTTAGTGTGTATTTAATTTCGTAATTTTTGGTTGAGTCTAGGTTAGCTAATTAATTAGGTTTCTGCTCGTTGGTCGAGTCTGCCAGATTTATAGTTTCTGCATTTGTTTGTGTTTCTTGTGTCTTTAAGTCTTAGTTTCACCAATCCTCTGCGGGTAATGACCCCTATTTGCCATTTACTACATTGACATAATTGATTTGATAATAGGGTATCTTTGTTAGGTGCGTTTACCACCTATCAAATTTTGGCGCCGTGTCGCCGGGGATTGTTTAATTCTAAGTCTTAATATTGTCTTATGTTTTTAGTTTAGTTTTCTTTTTATTTTTCTTTCTGAGTCTTACATTCTTTACTGTGTGCAGGAGCTTCTTGTATGCATACTCGTCACTCTACAAGCTCTGAACCACTGTTATTTGATCCAGAGATTGAGAAAGCAGCAAGCCAAAACCGGAAACAACAGAGACTACAGGTGAACACGAGTAACAGTGGTGGTGAGGATTCTGAGCCTGAACACCATTCTGATTCAGAGATTGAGGAACAGGAAGAGCAGCATATTCCAACGCCACCATTATCACCACGACTAATGGCCAAACTCAAGGAATCCTTTGTTCCGGGTACAGGTGTTGTAGACTCACCAATCGTGCTTCCAGATAATTTGGGAAATTATTCAATACCCCCATCGCTCATCGCTAATCTGCCACACTTTAGAGGCACTTCTTCTGAGGACCCTCAAGACCATTTGAATGAGTTTGCAGCATTGTGCAGAATACAGAAATCACAGAATGTGGATGAAGATGTTGTAAAACTTATTCTCTTCTCATTCTCTTTGAAGGAAGAGGCAAAGGCATGGTACAACTCATTGGAATCTCAGTCGATTGATACATGGGACACAATGGCTGCTGAGTTCATGAAAGAATTCTACTCTGCATCTCGCACCAAGAACTTGAAGAAGCAGATCAGTACTTTCAAGCAGAAAGATGGAGACGAACTACATGAAGCCTGGAGTCAATTCAAAGGTTTACTTCGACAATGCCCTCATCACAAGTTTGATCTCAACACTCAGATGGAATACTTCTATGAAGGAATTGATTCATTCAATAGGCAAAAACTTGATTCAGCTTGTGGAGGAAATTGGTGGAATCAAACTGGAGCTGAAGCTAAAGCAATTGTGGAGAATCAAGCAGAGAACTCAAGACAATTTCAGTCAAGAGATAGATCCATGGGTGCAAGCAGAAAATATTTGAATGCAGTTGCAATAAATGGGGCCATGGAAAATAGGTTGAGCACTATGGAGAACGACATAGCTTTGATTGCCAGTGCCTTAAAAGTCGACAAGAGGAAGTCAGTTGCAGCCGTTGGCGTGATATGTACTTTGTGTTCTGCTGTAGATCATCGAACAGAGCACTGTCCTAAGTTTAGAACAGATGAGGTAGATGAGGATGTGAACTTTGCTGGAAGACAATTCAATAACTACCAAAGTAATAGGGATCATCCGTTTCTCAGCTACAAGAGCAACAATGTGCTTAATCCTCCTACTAATCCACCAGGATTTCCACTAAGACAAGCTAGAGGGGATGGACAATTTGGTCAAAGGCAGCAACAACAGTATCAGGCTCCACCACCTCAAGCACCAACGGGTACATCAAATTTGGAAGCCTTAATACAACAGATGATGGTTGACAGTAAGAAGGAGCGAGAGGAGAGTAGTGCATTCCGCCAAGATATCAAGGTCACCACTCAGCAACATGGGAAGTCCATTGAGCTTCTTGAACGTCAGATGAGTCATGTACAACAACTTTTGACGCAACAGAACTTTGGAGCACTACCTAGCAAGACCGAACCTAACCCAAGGAATGAGCGTGAGGTAAATGCTATGCAACTGAAGAGTGGAAGGGTTTTAGGGTCAATTCCAGAGCCTAAAAATAAGACAAGAACGTTGGGGGAGCCTGTAATTGAGCAATTGGTGTTTGACAAACCGTTAGAAAATTCTCAGGAAACCCAAATTCGACCTGTTGAAAATACACCTGGAACCAACGTTCTGACAACTTCAAAAATTGAGCAGGTATATTCTAAACCTTATTCTTCTCCCACTGACATTCCAGTTCCTTTTCCTAGCAGGTTGAGAAAACAAGAGAAGGAGGACAAGGCCAATGATATCTTGGACATCTTTCGAAAAGTCCAAGTAAATATTCCTTTACTTGAAGCACTCAAGCAGATACCACAATATGCAAAGTTTCTCAAAGACCTTTGTACAACCAAGAGGAAGTATAGGCCAACTGAGACAGTAGCATTGAGCGAGAAAGTGTCTGCTGTGCTACAAAGAAAGCTACCTCCAAAGATGAAGGATCCCGGGCGCTTCACTGTTCCATGCGTTATTGGTGATAACAGGTTTTCTGGTGCTTTATTAGATTTAGGTGCTTCAATTAATTTGATGCCTTATTCTGTTTATAGTAAATTAAACCTGGAACAACAACTGCAACCCACATTGGTAACCATTAAGTTGGCTGACAGATCTAGTTGCTATCCTTTAGGTGTTGTTGAAGATGTTCTTGTGCAGGTTGGTGACTTGATATTCCCAGCTGATTTTTTTATCTTGGAGATGGAAAGAGAACCAATGCCTTCCGAGCTACCATTGATTTTAGGTCGTCCATTCCTGAGGACTGCCCGAACAAAAATTAATTGTTATGAGGGAACTCTCACCATGAGAATTGATGAGAAGAAAATTCGCTTCAACATTTTTGAGGCAATGAAACATACAGGTAATGTTTGTGATTATTCTTGTTATTCTATTGATGCATTTGATGGTTTCATGCAGGAATACATCCAATACTCCCTTGAAGATGATGCTTTGAAAATGGCTATATATGTTGGCGGTGAAGATGTTCCAGCAACTCCAGTTCGACAAATCAAGAAAACCTCTCAACAGGTTGAAATTGACAGGATAAGAGAGGAGCTGGACGAGCTTGAGGAACTACTCGAGTACAAACCTTCAAGTGTGGGGTTTGAGGATGATGATTGTCTCAAGATTGATTCCTTTCAGGATCTGTCCATGGAAGATGCATTTTATGAAATGATTGCTGAACTAGAATCCCGACCATTTGTACCAACAGGTAAGGGTACTAAACCAATTCCTTTACCAGTTTCTGATGATGTTCTTTGCCCTTCCATTGAGGTAGCCCCTGAACTTGAACTTAAACCATTGCCTGAGCATTTGAAGTATACATTCTTGGAAGCTGGTGACACTTTGCCAGTTATTATTTCCTCAAAGCTAACCAAATTGCAGGAAGAGAAATTGTTAACTGTTCTCAGGGAACACAAAGCAGCAATTGGATGGACCATAGCAGATATTAAGGGCATCTGCCCTACACTTTGCACTCATAGGATACATCTTGAGGAGGGAGCTAAGCCCACAAGGCAAGCTCAACGCCGCCTTAACCCTCCGATGATGGATGTTGTGAAGAAGGAGGTCATCAAGCTTCGGGACGCAGGTATCATATATGCTATCTCTGACAGTAAATGGGTGAGTCCTGTGCAGGTTGTTCCAAAGCGTTCTGGCATCACAGTTGTGAAGAATGATGAGAATGTGATGGTGCCACAAAGGACCCAAACCGGATGGAGAGTTTGCATTGATTATCGTAGACTAAATGCAACCACACGTAAGGATCATTTTCCTTTACCTTTTATTGATCAGATGTTGGAGCGTCTTGCAGGTCATGCTTTCTATTGCTTTTTGGATGGTTATTCGGGTTATAACCAAATTGCCTTCCATCGAGATGATCAAGAGAAGACTACCTTCACTTGTCCTTTTGGCACTTTTGCCTATAGACGGATGCCCTTTGGGCTATGCAATGCCCCAGCGACATTTCAGAGATGCATGATGAGCATATTTTCAGACATGGTTGAGAAGATCATTGAGGTATTTATGGATGATTTTTCTGTTTTTGGTGATTCTTTTGACATGTGTCTTCATCATTTATCTATGGTTTTGAAACGTTGTGTTGAGACTAACCTTGTTTTGAATTGGGAAAAATGTCATTTTATGGTAGAACAAGGTATAGTTTTGGGACATGTGATATCTGACAGGGGGATTGAGGTTGATAAAGCTAAGGTTGATATTGTGCGTACTTTACCTCCTCCTTCCACTGTGAAGGAGGTGAGATCTTTTCTTGGACATGCAGGATTTTATCGCAGGTTTATCAAGGACTTTTCTAAGATAGCCCGACCATTATGTGCACTGCTCCAGAAAGATGTAGCTTTCAACTTCACAGATGAGTGCTTGAAGGAATTCAACAAGCTCAAGGACCTTCTGACAACTGCACCCATCATACAGGCACCTGATTGGAACTTACCTTTTGAATTAATGTGTGATGCTTCTGATTATGCGGTTGGTGCTGTTTTAGGTCAACGTCCAGCTAAATTGCCGCATGTCATCTATTATGCTTCCAGGACTTTAAATGATGCACAGTTAAATTACTCAACTACAGAAAAGGACTCTTAGCTGTGGTCTTTGCTTTAGAAAAGTTTAGGTCTTACTTGTTAGGGACTAAAGTTATTGTTTACTCTGACCATGCTGATTTGAGATACTTGATGACTAAACAGGATGCAAAACCCAAGTTGATTAGATGGATGTTGCTACTTCAGGAATTTGATATTGAGATCAAAGACAAGAAAGGCACTGAGAATGTGGTGGCAGATCACCTGAGCAGGATCACGCATGGTTCTAACGCAGAGGATGACTCCTTGCCTCTACGTGATAGCTTCCCGGATGAGCAACTTTTTGCTCTCAATATTTCTGAGCCTTGGTATGCAGATATAGTTAACTACCTTGTGTCAGGAAGAGTACCAAATGACTACAGTAGAGCTCAGAAGGACAAGTTGGTGAAGTCATCTAAGTATTATGTGTGGGATGAGCCTTATCTATGGAAACATTGTCCAGATTTGTTGATAAGAAGGTGCGTTCCCGAAACTGAATTTCAATCTATACTCACTTTTTGTCACTCATATGTAGAGGGAGGCCACTTTGCTGGAAAGAAGACTGCAATGAAGGTTCTTGAAAGTGGCTTCTTCTGGCCAACTTTGTTCAAAGATGCGCATGAGTTCCATAAATCATGTGTCAGATGTCAGCTCACAGGTAACTTAGGTCCTAGAGATCAGATGCCCCAGCACCCAATATTTGTTGTTGAGATTTTTGATGTGTGGGGTATTGACTTTATGGGTCCTTTTCCTAGCTCTCAGCAAAATGTTTATATTCTACTTGCAGTTGATTATGTTTCAAAGTGGGTGGAGGCAGTGGCCACTCGTACTAACGATGCTGCTGTTGTTCTGAAATTTTTGAAATCACTGTTTGTTAGATTTGGCACTCCCAGGTACATCATCAGTGATGGAGGTTCTCACTTTTGTAACAAGTCTTTTGCAACTTTGCTCAGGAAATTTAATGTTCATCATAAGGTGACAACACCTTATCATCCTCAGGCGAGTGGGCAGGTAGAAGTATCCAACAGGGAGATAAAACAAATTTTGGAGAAGACTGTTGGACCAACCCGGAAAGATTGGAGTCAACGCTTAGACGAGGCGTTGTGGGCATACAGGACAGCATACAAGACACCGATTGGGATGTCTCCTTATCGAATGGTCTATGAAAAATGCTGTCATCTTCCGGTGGAGCTTGAACACAAAGCATATTGGGCTATTAAGCGGTTTAACTTTGATATTGATGATGCAGGTGTTCATAGGAAGTTACAACTGAATGAACTAGATGAGATTCGAAACAATGCCTATGAGTCCAGTCGAATCTACAAGGAGAAAACCAAGATGTTTCATGATAAGATGATTAAGAGCAAATCTTTTGTTGTTGGACAAAAAGTCTTGCTTTTCAATTCGCGTTTACGATTATTCCCAGGTAAACTTCGTTCTAGGTGGAGTGGGCCTTTTGTTATACTTAATGTGTTTGCTCATGATGCAGTAGAGGTGAAAAATCCGAAGAATGGGAACACGTTCAAAGTGAATGGACATAGGCTCAAACCGTTTTATGAGCCTGCAGAGGTGCGAGATGTGGAAGAAGTACATTTCCGCGATCCAGTGCCGCTGGAGCAATGATGATGAGTACCGTCTGGCTGACGACGTTAAACTTAGCGCTACTTGGGAGGCAACCCATGTTGATGGAGAAGCTTGGATTCCAGATTTGCATTCTTAATTTTTCTCCTTTGTTAATTTTCTCCATGTTTTGTGTGTTTTGCGATGTCATATGTATTCTGCTTCATACTTGTTTGATGTATTGCATGCTTTAGTTTTGTTTTACATTGAGGACAATGCAAATTTCAAGTGTGGGGTGGGTTTATATGACATCTTTAGCGTCTATGTTTAGATTTGTGATTTTTGAGTTAAAAAAACAGTTTTTAGTCTTGTTTGAGTCTTAGAGCCCTCAACTAGTCTATGATGTGCTTATATCTTCTGAAATTGTGACTAAGAGATGATTATGTGACTTGAGTTTCTTTGGTTAATTTTGATATATGATGCATATGCGAATGTGTAGTGGATATAGAAAGAAGTTAACATGGTACAGATTATAAGCATGCTTGGACATTGTTGGGATTCATTTAACCTGTGAGATTTTGAGCCTTTATGTGAAATACATGCTTTCATTGTTGAGTGTCAATTGCTTGCCGCAGATTAAGTTAATGGACTCTAGATATAACTAGAACTTGCTCTTGTACTTTTCAAAGCTTTTAGTCAATACATGTTCTGATTGAGGAAGGGATAAAGGCATTTAGGATTTATCATCATTGCCATATATAACCGGTGTCCCATATTTTTGCACACAAGTTGTGCTCCCATTAGTTAACCACTTTGAGCTTACATTATAGCCTTTTCGTCATCACCCGCATAACCTTAACCTTGAACCTTAGAATAGTTATATCTCTACCTTTGTTCTTGAACTTAGTAGAGCTGTACATGAGACATATATACATGAAGACCAAGGTGAAAGTGTGTGAAGGTGATACCAAGAAATAAGTATGGGGTATCAAGCTAATGTGTTGTGATAAAAAAATAAAAATGAAACGAAAGAAAAGAAAAAAAAAATCAGTTCTTTATGATGTCTAGCTTGATACCCATGATTGACTGTTGATGAAAAGAATGACGTGAAGACCCAACAAGATGAAATCTGGTCACAATGGTGACACATTTGAATTCAACGATTAGAAAGCTCCATGGTTGTAAACCTGAGAAAGTCTCTTATTTGGTGCTCTACTAGGTTCTAGAATTTGTGTTTGAATTCCATATCCTTTTTATTCTCTAAACCTATGAGCCTAGCCCCACTACAACCTATGAAGACCTTTTTGATCCTCAAGATGGCAGTCTTTGATCTGTGGAGATAAGTCACAAGAGTTGAGCATATGGTTCGGTCCATTTGGCAAGTAATTGAATTGAGTGATACCTTAAACACATTTTGAGTGAAACACTTCTGAGAGTATATCTATGTGAGGTTGAATCTTGACTTGTTCATTGCATGCTAAACTCTTTATTCACCGCGATTATGTCTGTGTCCTACATGTTACATGTGTGTCATGCATTGGAATTAACTTCCGAAACTTTGTGGAAACATATTAATCTTGGTGTTACAACTGTAGGGAGATTGCTGAGACAAAGTGTTAAGGGCATTAGAGTCTTGTTGTTGGTGTTTTTTTTGAGTCTTAGTTTAGTGTTTTGCTCGAGGACTAGCAAAAGCTAAGTGTGGGGTATTTTGATAGTCGCATATTTATGCGTATTTATCGTGTTTAATTGAACTATTACACTTGGATTTTTGCTATTAATTGAGTGATTTAATTAATGTTTATTGTTTTATTAGGTTTTGTGGAGAAATAAAGAAAAGAAAGAAATAAAAAGGATTCCTAGTGCCATAAGGAAGGGGAGACCAAGAGGAGTATAAAAGGACTCTAGGGTTTCATAAACAGGGGGAGTTCGACAAAAAAATAGAAGGGAGGCAGAAGAGTTGGCGAGAAAAGAGAAGGAAAAGAAAAGGGCAGCAGCTGTGCACCCAGCGTGCACCCAGCGAGCACCAGCGTGCGCCCAGCGAGCACCAGCGTGCGCCCAGCGAGCACCAGCGTGCGCCCAGACGTGCACCTCGCGCGCACCAGCAGAGCACCAGCGTCCAGTCGCTGTGCACCCAGACGTGCACCTCGCGCGCACCAGCGTGCACCAGCGCGCACCCAGACGAGCACCAGCAGTGCACCAGCGGCAGCAGGGCTGTGCACCGGTTCTTCTTCTCCTTTAATTTCATCTTCCATGTATTCTCTGATGTTCTTATTCAAGATTATGTGTAGCTAAACTCCTTAATAGTTAGGGGCTGATCAAAGCCCTAGATATGTCTTTGATTTCAAACCCCAATTGATTCATATAATTTTTAGATGAGAATTTCTTCACTAATTGCTCATTGATAATTCTGTTGCATGTTTCATTGGGTCGACACTTTGATGCATGTTTTAGGGTTTATTATTTTGAATGTGTTTATGACCGACATATCGTTGCACATTCTATGAGAAATAACATGTTCCTTGCAGGTACTTGTGTGAAGTGATTCCTTGGTAATCTAAGGCTACCGACATTGACCTTAGATTCCTTGTTGTTACTCAAACGTTCTTAAAACTTCATGATTTCAGTTATTTTGGTCTAGATACCGACATTTCATAGATCAATTAATTGAGAATATAGTTAAGTCGATAACGACATTTCGCTTAACATGGCAAGTAAGAGAACGTAATACGGTTAATGACCTAACGACATTGGCTTGACTGTGAGTGCATTCATCTATAATCTTTGACATTGTTTTGGGGTGATTGAAGCATATCTAGTGGTGGAGAGAAGTTCCTAGCTATTGTTCCTCTCATATTTGCATCCATATTTATCTTCTTTAATATTCTGTTTTCAGCAGTACTTATGTTTTGTTTATTTTTGTTCACTGATCAAACCAACTCCGATTACCCTAAAAATTTGTGTGGTAGTCCACCACTGTGTCTAGTTAGTGTGTATTTAATTTCGTAATTTTTGGTTGAGTCTAGGTTAGCTAATTAATTAGGTTTCTGCTCGTTGGTCGAGTCTGCCAGATTTATAGTTTCTGCATTTGTTTGTGTTTCTTGTGTCTTTAAGTCTTAGTTTCACCAATCCTCTGCGGGTAATGACCCCTATTTGCCATTTACTATATTGACATAATTGATTTGATAATAGGGTATCTTTGTTAGGTGCGTTTACCACCTATCAGTCACCGGCTTACCCCGTTCATGGGGAGGTCATAATGGGATATGGGTGATAAATGATAGATTGACGAAATCTGCACACTTTCTTCCTGTCAAGATGAACTCGCCTACTCAGTATTTTACTGATTTGTACATTGGTGATCAGACTTCATGGGATATGGGTGATCAGACTTCATGGGATACCGAGGAGCATCATCTTAGATTATTACCCACGTTTCACTTCCAAGCTCTGGAATTCATTGCAAAAAGAGTTGGGCACTGAGTTACATTTGAGTTCAGCATATCATCCTCAGATAGATGGACAGTCCGAGCGTACGATTCGTAACTTGCAGGACATGCTTCGAGAGTGCATAGTAGATTTTGGTGAAAAGCGGCATGAGTGCTTGTCACTTGCAGAGTTTGCATATAATAATAGCTACCACCGTAGCATTGGTATGGCTCTATTTGAGGCACTTTATGGTCGACCATGTAGGTCCCCTACCTATTGGTTGGACAGAGAGGACATGGTTTTACTTGGTCCTGATGTGATGGTCCTGAGGACAAGGTTACATTGTCAGGACTCACCCTGAGTTAAAGCTCTTTAACCAGAAGTAAATCCTGCGGGGACCACATTAAGGGAACTTCTTACCGAAAACCCCTTGAAATGGCCAACCCTTCCTACATACCAACTCAGCACTTCCATGAGTATTTAAAAACAATCCCTAACTCATGAAGTCATCCTGCTCTCTAACCTATTTAACTAGCTAAGTAGGGTTAGACAGAGCAGTCTACATGGAAGTTACCCAAATGAATTTGCAAGCAGCAACGGATTGATCGACTATGCCTCGACTCTTGTACGCGCGCGACCTCCGCTCAAGAACCCTGCACCACTGGGCATTTGAAAACGAAGGGCCCAGGGAAGAGACATTTAAAACAATACGTTAGCGTGAGTGGACAAAAATAAAAAAAATAAAAGATAAACATCTTTTACTGCTCTTCCGTTTGTTTTCCAAAAATCTGCATGCACGCAACCAATAGACTATGATTGTCAAGACCCACCCCGAGTTAAATCCCTTTAACCCGAAGTAAATCCTGCAGGGACCACCTCAAGGAAACTTCTTACCGAAACCCCCTTGAAATGGCCAACCCTTCCTACAAACCAACTCAGCACTTCCATGAGTATCTAACAACAATCCCTAACTCATGAAGGCATCATGCTCCCTAACTTACTTAATTAACTAAACTGGGTTAGTCAGAGCAGTCTACAAAGATGATTACCCTAAAGAATTTCAAGCGGCAACGGATTGATCGACTATGCCTCGACTCTTGTATGCGCACGACCTCCGCTCAAGAACCCTGCACCACTGGGCATTTGAAAACGAAAGGCCCAGGGGAGAAACATTGAAAACTGTCAAGGTGAGTGGACAAAAATAAAACTTAAAAGCTCTAATTCCTTTAATGTTCTCCCTCTAAGTTTTCCTAGGAAAATTCACATGCAAGTAAAACATAAATAATGCCTTGGCTCAAATATAAACAATTATGTGGGGTGTTAACCTCATCCACGAGAAAACCCGACCCGCTCTACCACGAGAGGGTCCATTGACCAGCTCATCGGAGAGGGTCCCATGACCTGCTCTATTCGGGAGGGTCTTTTGACCAGCTACCACTGAAGAGGGTCCTGACCTGCTCTATCCGGGAGGGTCATAATGACCAGCTACCACCGAAGAGGGTCAGACCTGCTACAATCCAGAGATGGTACCTGCTCCATCTGAAGAGGGTCCATGCTAGCATGCAATATATATCCTTATCCTTTAAATCCCTTTAAAACCTGTAAAACCTGGCAAAACCTCGTGGGAATAATAAATCGAAAACCAAGTCAAATCTCCCTGACTTCACCCCAAATACATTGGATTTAAAAACCTTTCCAGGAACCAAAAACCGGTTCTCTGCCTTTACTTTAAAACCCTTTGAATCCAAGAGCCAAATTTCTCCTTTTTAAAACATCCCCCTCCATAATCCCAAAACGGTGAAAACCATTAAACCATAATCCGGGAAAATCCTTTAAAACCCCGGGAAAGGTAGGAACCTCATTCCCGGCTCGTTTATCTTTAAAATAGTAAATCATCATTTTCCCAAAATCACCGTAAAACATTAAATGAAGGAAATCACATAAATAAAGGAGAAAACAAATAAAGTCTATGTCATACAGTTTAATTTAAAAGCAATATCCACTCACAGTACTTAATGCGACTCCCTTCCTGCTCGAAAAGCTCCTCGAGCTAACCACGTAGTCGAGCCCGTCTCACGTTCAACCAGAGACTGTGCAAATAAACCAATAAATTAGTCTTTCTACAGTTAACTTGGTCTTTTCCTAGTTTAACCAGGAAATCCTATTTGACCACGTGTTGACCAAGTTCCTTTCTTTTTAACAGCTTTTTCAACAATACGCTTAATTTCGAATATCGACTCAAAGTTTGGTTTCCAACTTCGTAAACTCAGCGTAACGACTTTCCTTTCTATTTAATTAACGATAGGTTTTCACATAGTAATTTTATGGAATTACTATGGACACCCAATCAACCACTTTACCAATTTACGGGTTATGAGTCGATATACCCGGTAAGACATTATCCGAATTATTTACAGCGCCTAACTCGGTTTCAGACCAAGATTCCTGAGTTGCCTAGAATCTTACTTAAAGATCCGGTTGTCTTAATTTAACCGGTTACTAAGATTAACCTTCCCTTTTTACTTTTATCGGTCAATCTTCCATAAATGGAAACCTTCCAAAAAGGGAAAGTTTCCCAAAATGGAAAGCTTCCTAAAAGGCAAGTGTTCTTTAGAATGGGAAGTTTCCCAAAATGGAAACTTCCTACTTACGTCCAATTTTCCCGTAATTACTCAACTTAGGGGTGAACCGAACTTTTCGACTAAAAGCTAAATAGGGGAAAAGATTTCTACCTCTTCGGCATTCTGCCGGTTTACTGTATTCCCGGAGCAGTCACCGGATTCCGGCAACTTTGCCGGAATCTTTGGCCGGATTCCGGTCAACTTGCCGGAATTTCGCCATAACCTCCCCGTTTCCTTCGTCACCAAGTTATCGACCACATGCACAAAATAACACAACTCCAATTCAGCAATAGAGCACCACAACAACAAACACAACAACAACAACCTAGTTCTAACTCTCACCTGTAAACCTCTAATTCCATGAACCAGATGCTTCTCCTCAGCCAATATAATTGAAGAACAGAAGCTTATCCACACCGGATTCACCTGCAACCTCCCTGCAGTCACCAAGACATTACTCAGCTTGAATGAAATATAAACAGCCTATTTACTCCCTGACCAACAGATTAACTAATAATCACTCGGTTCCTCCATTTCTAGAAATCGATCACAACCAATCACTACTAGCTTCTTTCAATAACAATCCAGCTACTCAGACTCCAAAATCAATAAAACTTGCACTAGACCCGAATTGAGCAGAAAACCCAAATTCATCAAATCCTCCAATCTCCATCAAAACTCAATAAACTCTAACAGAAAAAACCTCACAAAACAACTTCAAAGCTCAAGGACATAACTTCCCCACCTTATCCTCGAAGCCTCACCACCACCACTAACGAGCAGCCAAGTAGTAACAACAGCGGCGACGTCTCCAACCGCTGTGCAGTCTCAATTCGACATCCAGCTACAATTCCTTGCCTCACCTGAGCTCCAAAAGTCTGCTTGGAACCCAAAACTTTGTCGTCAGCGCCACACCGGAACAATGCAGAGGAACAGAATTTAGGACAATTCAAACTAGGGTTCGAAATTGAACCCCCAAGCCAAGAGAATTAAGAGAAAGATGAGGCGAAGAAAACCTACCAATGACGAACCAAAAAGGTCGCCTGAGCTGGCCCATCTCCGACGAGCACAGCCGTGCTTCACCTCGGCCGATCTCCCTTGTCTTGGGTTTAATGGAGAAATTGCTTTGGGGGTTTAGTAATAGGGGGAAGAGGAACGTTTCGGTGGTGGCGCGCCGGTGTGGGTTGGCCGGATGCAGCTTCGACGAGGGGAGCAGACGGAGGTCGAGGGAGAGAAGAGACTCGGGTTTGACCCGAGTTTTTGGTTTTGACCAAGTCAACCAACTAACTTCCTTTTTATACTTGAATGGACGGTCAAGATCAATTCTCCAAATGATCTGACGGTCCAGATTTAAAGAAGGTAAAAAGTGATAAGGTTAAATGGTAACTCTCCTTTTTACCAGATTGATAATTAAAAGTTACTGGAAACTTCAAAAATTCGTAGAAAATAAACCGAAGCTCCGAAAAATATTCTGAAAATACCGGGAGACTCGTGTCGACACGTACTACAACATCAAGTCATTAAATCAGGTATTTGGAGAACTTAGAAAAACTCGAAAATTAACTCGAGCGATAACTTATCAAATTACCGATCGTAATTAAAAGCTCTCGGTAACTCGTAACCCTCTGTGAAAAGGTAACTTTTAGGTACGGGATGTTACAATCTCCCCACCTTATGAAATTTCATCCTCGAAATTCCAATTACCCCACTCGACACCTTCGACCACTCTTCACGGGTCAAAAGTAAAGCATCAAGAGTCCTACCGTGGATCACAATGATTTTCTCTTGAATCATTGATTAACTGAATCACCGAATTCTTACGGTACTTCATCTTATTTATGAGGTGGAGACACCGCCTAACATTGATCCACCATCTGTAAACCTCGCGAAAATCACTATTGTTTTTGCGCTAGAAACATCCTTTGGCAACAATTCCCTGTTGCCTAAACCAGATTAAAACCATATCCTTGAAAATCCAACCGCACAACACAACAACTTCGACCAGTAACCAACCTCCTAACCCTTCTCGTTTAGCCAAACGAACACCAACATTGTCCTTACCAACCGCATGTGACGTCGTCACAATACCGCTATTAAACGTTCTGATTCAACACCCCTCGCTTGCCGCGAGTAAAATTCCTTCAAGAATACTCGTATTCTCTCGTTGAACTTTAGATATTAGCTCACACATTCCCTATGCAGGAAATGATTACCATGCCTGAGGAGTAGGGTCCGAGGTCACTACGGGATTTAAATTCTCTGGTAACACAATACCACGTGGAGTCAAATCTAATGACAACAAGTCCACGAGAAAACCGTGACGACTTGTGTTACGCGAACCATCACCTCATTTGAACCAGGCTCTCTGATCTGGTTACGCTTTCTATAAATTATCCTGTCGAGTTGTCCTGTTGTAGAGTAACTGTCTTCCCTTGATCTATCATTACTCAAACCACTTGCACACACAGGACATGAATTGCCATGAATTTTAGCGTAAAACCAAAACCATAGCCTTTAACTCAGGGAGATCCAAAAGCTCCTGACATCGAGATCCAACAATACTTACTCCTCGCATGAAGACAATTTGTCAGGCTTCCCACTGCCTACAAAGCTATTCTGACCGGATAAATCTTGATTTTTCCAATAAGCCGATCATTAGAGTCGCCAACTCGATCATCACCTTGTGGGGTTACAGCGTACTTTACAACTGGTAATACATACTCGTACTACTCTTAGGTGAGGTGCCACTGACCCCCCTATCTCTTTCCTTAACTTGGAATGACGCATAGTGCAGAACTTGCACTTCAACCATAACTGTGCGTCTAATAAACTTATCCGCAACACAATCTGGAATAGACTTACCAATAAAAGAATTTCAGAACCTTACCCGCTCAACCAGGATATATTTCCTTCATAAATACCTCCATTACCAAACCGTCTGGTAATAACTGACAAATTTGAACATTTAACCAGATCGGACATCTACATAAAATTTAGTGTCACCGGTGCACACCTAAGGTAACCCCCGATCAAAGCATCGGAAATTAATTCCACACCGAACTTAACCACATTGATCACCGAGCATCCAGTTATCAAGGCACAATTCATCAAATGTCATCACCGCACTGGGCGCGTAAACTTCACAAAGTCAATTCGCACAACTAGACAGTTTCTAACAAAACTGTCCCCCATGCTCTGCAAGTTTACCATCCACCGCATCTTCTATTCGGTAAGATTCAAAATGAAAGACTACTTACGTGCACAAGGAATCAATTACCACTTCAGATCCTAGATTACAAGATCCATTGCCACACGTTAACATCTCCTCAGATCATCACTTAATCTGGACGTGGCTTCAACACTCCACGATTCCTAATAAGATGTCGCTCCACTTAGCAACATACCTTACTGCTCTTGTAATAAATTGGTTTCCAAAACCTTGACTCATAATACTTTTTGAGTCATCAAGGAAGGCCTTTCCTAGTTCCACCGCATTTCAAACACACCGAATTGCTGACAATTTCGCGAGTCACCACTAGTGATTAATCTTGCTACCACTCTACACTCGTGGCGCCAAGATTGCCGCTAGATCAAAGTTCATAGCAAATAAGATCGCTACTCAAATGACCTATGACAATGGTAATGCCAACAATTCCTTAATCCTCTCAGGATTCCATTAAATTAACATCAATAATTGATATTCCAGATCTAATCCTAATTTCACCGATCATAATTGAGAATATTTCCTGTCACTGCAGTGGGTGTAACTTATGACCCCAAACACAACTAAGTACACCTTCGGTTACAATACTTGATTAAACCACCGCCAGTAAGTGCACACATTCCCATGCCATCAAGCTCAGTTAATCACCCTCGAGGAAACCAAGTGTCATAACAGACAACTCTGGTTACAGGTTGAAGCTTGACCATCTACAAACATTCTCACTCATATTCAACGATTCAGTAAACCTTGCCCTACTGCTGTCACTTCACCATTTAACTAACCATCTTGAAAGTCGAAGCGACTACAAATAACTCACTTCCGACCTGTCCTTAAACGGTTAGACCATTCAATTGACGTTTTGCACAAAACTATTGACAAACGTCCTTCACCCCTGTCTTCAAAATATGGGACTCTCACGATACATTCTTGAAATATATGAATGTATCATTTTGACCACACACAGCTACACAAAAATTAATTATGCCTTACCTGTATGTGCTACCCATATTTCAATTCACCACTTCCCTACAAAGGAGGGTACACGTGCTCATGTGGGGTATACCTATGTACAACTTCAGCCGTCGAAGCAGTGTCGTTTGCACAACGACCAGTTTCCTACACCAAAATATTACAAAGTCAATCAAGACTCGTATCATTCTCCGGTACCCCGAGCACTCTCAGTCCATGACCCGGTGGCTTGTTGCCATTTCCATCATCTCCTTAAATTTCGAAACCATAAACCTTTAGCTACAAATCAAAACGCTCACTTGATCTGTCATCGAACTTCAACACCGCCAACATAGAGACCCCTCCGCAGGTGTACTAATTAAAATACTTTGACCACAGGTGGATATCTCACCTTATGGTTGACATGAGCCCAAAGATCTGGTGACACGATTTAATTCCTGCCTCCACGATAAATGGCCTAATGACCACTGTCACCAACAATTTAAATCTTGCTTATACCCCAATCATGAGTGACTGAAGCGTTAAGAATCCACTCGTAGCTAATAGCAGCAATGCAAGCATCTGGGGTAGTCCCAACTATTAGTCTTTGTGGTTGTCCCAGCGACATCAAGTGACCGAACCAACCTTCACTTCCTTGACATTCTCCAGTAGTGTCACATCATGGACTCGTCACCAGAAACAAGCCCATCGATCCCCAAAATGACTACACTTAAATCCCTGAGTCATTCTACTTTGACACATTCGCCAGTCTCTCTGGAACCACACTAAAGACGACAATCGACAAAATCTTGGCAATCGTCAAATCTTAATATTCATCTTCTCAGAATAATCGCGCTAGGCGATTTCAGCTCCTTTTTCCTTCGCAGGATGCAACCTCTTTCATCAACTCTTACGACTCTTCACTTTTAAGAGTCTCATCACTCGAACATCAAGGCCTCGCCTTAGGTTTCTACAACATCCCTGCCAACAACCATGACAGCCTTCCAGGTGTGAATTAACTGTTTCACCACCGAGTACTCACACATAATGCTCAAACGTTAAACAACGTGAGTATCCGCTCGATCCCCAACTCAAATCTCAATAAATCCTTTTAAAACAAAGTCCTTGGGGAACTCATAAAAGTAAATACGTAACGAGCTTACCTTGTTCCTTACAGGAGCTCTCTCTGAGGTCGGCGTACTGAGGCATAGTCTTGAAGATTCAAATGTTTATAGAACCACTCGGTCCATAAATCAACCAGAAAGTACTAACTCATATCCTTAATAAACACTAAGCGTCCAAAGCATAAAATGCCGATGGATCCGCCGCGGTCGGACCATCACTCTATAGACGCTAAGTGCTACCAAGTACATAAGATAGTAATAGGAAACAATAACCTAATGCTCTGATACCAATTGTCAGGACCCACCCCGAGTTAAATCCCTTTAACCCGAAGTAAATCCTGCGGGGACCACCTCAAGGAAACTTCTTACCGAAACCCTCTTGAAATGGCCAACTCTTCCTACAAACCAACTCAGCACTTCCATGAGTATCTAACAACAATCCCTAACTCATGAAGGCATCCTGCTCCCTAACTTAATTAACTAAACTGGGTTAGTCAAAGCAGTCTACAAAGATGATTACCCTAAAGAATTTCAAGCGGCAACGGATTGATCGACTAAGCCTCGACTCTTGTACGCGCACGACCTCCGCTCAAGAACTCTGCACCACTGGGCATTTGAAAACGAAAGGCCCAGGGGAGAAACATTGAAAACTGTCAGGGTGAGTGGACAAAAATAAAACTTAAAAGCTCTAATTCCTTTAATGTTCTCCCTCTAAGTTTTTCTAGGAAAATTCGCATGCAAGTAAAACATAAATAATGCCTTGGCTCAAATATAAACAATTATGTGGGGTGTTAACCTCATCCACGAGAAAACCCGACCCGCTCTACCACAAGAGGGTCCATTGACCAGCTCATCGGAGAGGGTCCCATGACCTGCTCTATTCGGGAGGGTCTTTTGACCAGCTACCACCGAAGAGGGTCCTGACCTGCTCTATCTGGGAGGGTCATAATGACCAGCTACCACCGAAGAGGGTCAGACCTGCTACAATCCAGAGATGGTACCCACTCCATCTGGAGAGGATCCATGCTAGCATGCAATACATATATATCCATATCCTTTAAAATCCTTTAAAACCTCGTGGGAAAAATAAACCGAAAACCAAGTCAAATCTCCCATGACTTTACCCCAAATACATTGGATTTAAAACTTTTCCAGGAACCCAAAACCGGTTCTCTGCCTTTACTTTTAAACCTTTAAATCCAAGAGCCAAGTTTCCCCTTTTTAAAACTCATCCCCCTCCATAATCCCAAAACGGTGATACCCATTAAAAACCATAATCCGGAAAAATCCTTTAAAACCACGGGAAAGGTAGGAACCTTTTTCCCGGCTCACTCATCTTTAAAAAGTATAAAATTCCTATTTTCTCAAAATCACCGTAAAACATAAAATGGAGGAAATCACATATAAATGAGAAACTAATTAAAGTCTATGGCATGCATTATATTTAAAAATAAACTCCACTCACAGTACTTATTGCGACCTTCTTCCTGCTCGGAAAGCTCCTCGAGCGAAAACCTCGAACTAACCAGGTAGTCAAGCCCGTCTCACGTTCGACCAGAGACTGTACAAATAAACCAATATATTAGTCATTCCATCGTTGACTTGATCTTTTCCTAGTTTGACTAGGAAATCCTATTTGACCAAGAGTTGACCAAGTTCCTTTCTTTTTAACAACTTTTCAATAAATAGATTCGTTTCTGATTACCCAACCGTAACACCGACTTTCTTTAATAATTCACTTGACATTAGGTTCACACGTAGTAATTTGTGGAATTACTATGGACACCCAAACAACCACTTCACCAATTCACGGATTAAGAGTCGATATATCCGGTATGAAATTATCCGAGATATTTACAGCGCCCAACTCGGTTTCTGACTAAGATTCCTGAGTTGCCTAGAATCTCACTTTAAAGATCTAGTTGTCTTAACTTAACCGGTTACTAAGATTAACCTTTTCCTTTTTACTTTTATCGGTCAATCTTCCATAAATGGAAACCTTCCAAAAAGGAAAAGTTTTCCAAAATGGAAAGTTTCCTAAAATGGCAAGTGTTCTTTAGATTGGGAAGTTTCCCAAAATGGAAACTTCATACTTACGTCCAATTTTTCTGTAATTACTCAAATTAGGAATTAACTATACTTTTTGACTAAAAGCTTAACAAGGGAAATGATTTCTACCTCTTCGGCATTCTACCGGTTTAACAGTATTCCCGGAGCAGTCACCGGATTCCGGCAACTTTGCCGGAATCTTCGGTCGGAATCTGTTCAACTTGCCGGAATTTCGCCATAACTTCCCCGTTTCCTCCGATTCACCAAGTTATCGACCACATGCACCAAAAACAACACAATTCAAATCAAACATAGGTTCAACATCAACAACAACACAAACAACAAAACAGCACAACACACAAGAGGCAACAAACCAAAACTCACCTTGAATCCACCCTCAGGACAAGCTCAGTAGCTCTTCAGTCTCCTCCTCTCCGGACTGTCGACTTGTAAAACCTCCAAAAAATCCCTAACAACTGCCTCAGTCGTCACCAGTCCGTACAACTCCCTCCACCACCACCACCACCACAGTAACCTACCACCAACCACCCCTAGCCACTGCCACTGCCTACCCTAAAACAACATTAGCTGCCCCAAACATCTTTCTCGGCTCTTCAATACTTTTCTCCTGCTCTAAAATCATCCGAGCCTCAACCTCACACCATCTCTTCTTCCCTTCATCTACCGAGCCTCAACAACAACTCAAAGTACCGTCACCGGAACTGCAAGCCTCATCGAATAACCTACTGTCTAAAACCAGAAAAACAGTAAAAATAGTGAATTAGAGGTTTTGATTAAGGACTCAAATCAAACATCAAGAGGCAAGGGAAGGAAGAGGAGAAGGAGTATACCAGTCACGCGCCGGATCACCGGATTCCTGCCGTTGACCGCCGAGCGCAGTAGCGCTCGATCTCTCTTCTCGGTGGATGTCTGGAGGTTTTGAGGATGGAGCTGAGTAGAGGAGAAAGAGGCTAGTCGAACGGCGGTGGTCCACCGGCCAGTGGTCGCCGGAAAGGGAGAGGGCTCGGGTTCGGGGTCGAGGAGAAGTTCTGACCCGAGTCAACTCTCCTCCCACTTAAATAGGAGAAGGGACGGCCCAGATTGATCCAAAAAAGATCCAACGGTCTAAAATTCAAAGGTGAAAAGTAAAAGGTAAATGGTAAAACTCCTTTTTACTGGATTGATAATTAAAAGTTAATGGAAACTTCGAAAATTCGTAGAAAATAAACCGAAGCTCCGAAAAATAATCCGAAAATACCGGGAGACTCGTGTCGACACGTACTACAACATCGAGTCATTAAATTAGATATTTGGAGAACTTTTAAAAACTCAAAAATTAACTCGAGCGATGACTTATCAAATTACCGATCGCAATTAAAAGCTCTCGGTAACTCGTAAACCTCTGTGAAAAGGTAACTTTTAGGTACGGGGTGTTGCACACATAGTAGGTTTAGGTATGGATTCATCCATGGTTTTGTGTGTAATCTACTGTGTTCATGAGTTTTTAATAATATATCTTTATTGGTTTTTAGTTTTATAACATGAGCATGATTGTATGGTCTTCTTGGTGATTTCTTATATGACTATGTTCTTGTTTGTAACGTTTTAGATGCATATTCAATTTCATAATTTATATTAAGTTGTTGTGTGTTTATGTGTGTAGTATTGTTTAGTTAATTAATCATCACCTGATCATGTAATCAAACTTGAAGATAGTCTAGAGCTTAGATGTTTCTAAAGGAGAGAGTTTAATAAGCCGTAGTAACTTAGGATCAAATTAGACGTGAAGATAGTTTGATTCTAGTTGTTGCTAAGGGTTTTTAGGGTGAGTGATTTGCATGCTAATAAGATGAGTGACGCCATGTCTAGGATCATGTCTTCAACCGACTCTAGATCGTAAGTGTATTTTATGATAAAAGTCAGGCACTTTTGTAGGCTTTAAATAAGATGACACATATATAGGCTTAGGATCAGGCGCTTTCGTAGGTCCTAAGTTTACTTGAGAAGTCTAAAACGGGTTGAAATTAACTAAGCCATAGGATAGTATGAATATCTCTACTTAGTCTTGCATGAAGTTGATATGTGTTTATTTCAGTGTTTGTCATGTTATGCGCATAAATAATGGTTGACCACCATTATAAATAGTAGTCTAGGATTTAGGAGTAGAATTAATTTAGAAAACATCTCAAACCCCCGTCATAAAATTCTTATATATGTTAATATTTGTAAATATACTTCGTGTCTATACTTGTGCATATTACATGTCAATTTTGTATATATATATATATATATATATATATATATATATATATATATATTGTGTCGATTTCTTTACTTGCTAATTTGTGTTTATATCGGTTGTTTTATACTTGTATAATGTGACAAATAATTGTATCTGTTATGTGTATAATTATTTATAATTCTATATTACTAAGGTGTTTTGTTGTAGTCATTAAATCCGCCCTACTGTCTCTGGCCAGAACGATCTCTACTTGTCTATACTACATCTATAGGGTTTTTAAATTGCGATGTCATAACAGTATCTCAGCAATACCTAAAAAGTTAGGTTGCACGTGAGGGAGAATGTTGGAGAGGAAAGATCTCACATTATAAAAGAGATAAATAAAATATAACTTATAAGTGGATGGATTGTATCCAATTGTACCGAGACCTTTTGTAGTTAAAACTCAACACCTTAAAGGTGGTTAAGTTGGGACAATATCGGTATAATAGTGATCCACGGGTCACGCTTATCCCAGTTCAAGTGTCAAATAGACTGCGTTTATAAAAGCTGCTTTGCAATATCCATGCTTAATGCCATGCATGTGCGGTGAAGTTGCTTGCGTGATTCCAATTCCATTTTGATTTATGTGCGGTAAGAACATGAAAAACAAAACATAAGCCGAAGGAGGCCATGAAAATTGACAGCTAAATATGGATTGACGATAGCCGAGGACTAGCGACCGAAAAAGTTGGATGGCAGCCGAAAAAAGGTTGAACAACGGTGGTCGGACCGAGGCGGAGCCGAGGGGGTGACTGGCATTTTTGGATAAATATCGGTTAGGGAAAATCTGAAGAGATTGTGGCTATCAACTCAAGGACTGGTGATAATGTGAAGAAGTAAATAGGGTAGAGAGATAAGAGATAGCAAAGAGTGGAGAATTATAATCTTATTCATTGATATGAGCCTCTTTATATAGAGAAATACAGAATATCATTCTGGTATAGATAAGGAAACATAATTCTATTTTATCTAGTAATCTAAATTAAATAAAAACAAGACACACATGACAGAATATTCTAAAACACATATAATTAATATTATTGTTTCAAGTGTGTGGTTTTTTAATCACCTTCACCAAATTTGTTAAACAACATAGATTAATTATTTATTTTGAGTTGAGCCCTCGAGGAACTCGTCTGCTCTGATTCCTGATTGTTTAGTATAAAAGTTATATATATCACTGTTAACGTTCAGACTTAAAATCATATAAAAGAAGAATCCGGGAAAAGTCGAGAGATAGAAAGAGATCGAGGATGCATGTAATCTAAAACAAAGTATATTAATGAATGAACGAATAAATGAATGAATGAATGAGAGATAGCTACCATTCCTACACCGTCCCATGTAGTCACCTTACAGTATAACAAAGCGTAGGACTAATTTTACCTTTGAAGCATCGTTACTGTTACGTGTTTAGTGTGTGAAGTTTGTTGATGGCATTCAATGTGTTTGTCAGCCTCGTATGCGATCATGAAATTATTGTACCTTTTCTCAGCGTACTCTTTTTTCAACAATGTCTTAACTGTGAGATTTTATCCTCTTGTTGAGGAAAGAATATACAATGAGGCTAGATGACTTAGGCTGAGTTTGGTGCAGCTGGGCTTATAAAATATAAGCTGACTTTTACTTTTTTGCAGCTTATAAGCAGAAGGTAAGTGTTTGCAGCTTCTCCTTTTTCCCTCAAAACACTTTATAGTTTATACTTTTTTAAGAAGTAGCTTATTTTTGGACTTACCAAACACCAAAACTTTTGATGCTTAAAAGCAAAGGAGCTTATAAGCTCTCCCAAACCCAGCCTTAGAATTAATATGAACTGACCCATTATCGCTAATTTTAAGTGGATTGGTTTAAATTTCACAAAGTGGATTGGTTTAAATCTCACGTAAATGTAATACATAATAGCATCACCGATATAGAGTCAAAAAAATTTGTCAAATTCAAATTTAACATATGACGTAAACTGTTAAATTAAAAAAATAAAATCACGCTCCAACCAATATGTCAAATTTTAAATATTATTATATTATTTTTCAGTAACAATATATATTTTTTCTATTTTTTATCAATATCTCCCTAGATCTCTTCTCCTTCGTTCTTCTTCTCTTGCTCTCCGTCTATTTTGGCATCCCCTGATCCCCATTGTTTTTTTTTCTTCTTTTCTTTCATAACTACTTAGATCTAATCTTCTTCCTATTCGATAGCTCTCTAATTGGTCCAGTCTCTTTCCAAATTAAAATCAAATCTTGTCGTTCTCAATCCGTCCTTAGTCCAGTTTTCTCAGATCGTCGACTTCAACCCAAATCGACTTCGTTTCCGAACTCAGTCCCTCACGTTCAATCCGAATTGATTCAAATCTGTTCTTGTGAATCTTGACAGGCCAGTGAAATTTTAGATATTTGCAATTGGGTGTTGGTATGCAGTAGTATTCTCTCATCATCAACAATTGCTCAAAATAGATCTGGGTATGAAGAGAGAGGAGCAGAAGGGAAGATGTCACATCCCGAAACCTTTACCATCCTGAAATACGGCAGCAACCGCCGTAATCTCGGTCTAATGAGCAACATATTGATCACCTACTAGACCGAAACTACAATGCTAGGGGAAGTAAAACTAGAATCTATCATATTTTCTTTTTCTTTTTTTTTCGCGTGTAAAAACAAAATTTACAGCAGAAGTGCGGAATGGTAATAAAACATGGGGCAACTTTTAAAACATGCCAAACACACATAAAACATTCCACACACTTGAAATCAAAAAATGAACCAACCAAGTGAAGAAAAACATCATATTAGGAGTGAACACTCGAATAAACATGAATACAAAATGGATAGATCATTCCCCCAAACCTCCAACATACATGCTCCAATGTCGCGCCCCTCAAAGAGTCCACGTTTTCGAGTCTTACTCCAAGTCGTTCAATAACTGTAGAAACGATTCTGTTAATACAAGTCTAGAAATATCATTGACTATGACCCCTTTACTTGGTTTGACCAGGGTTAACCAAGTTTGACCAAAGGTTGACCAACATTTTCTTTAAGTTGACCAAGAATTTACCATTTGACTAAGGGTTGACCAATTAACATTCTTTCAACGTGTTCGACTTAACTTCCGGTCAAACAATCCGAGTCATTTTACTTTATTTCTTATTAAACGTTAAACACTTAAGCGTCACTTAATAACTCATTGGATTACTACGGACACCCATATTAACGTTTGACAATCCGTTTTAGTAATCGTCGATTTCGTTTAACCCAAGTGTTACGTTTTTTCATTAACTCGAACATATCGAAACACGTTAATTCAGAATCTTTAGAAATTACTACGTACATCCAAGAGAGTTTCCTTAATTGGAAAGCTTTCCTAAAATAGAAAGTTTCCAAATATTGTAAGTTTTCATTTTTACTTAATTTAACCGGTTAACCCTTATTGACTTTTCTTTTTACTTGTCAACTTTATAAAAATAGAAACTTTCCAAAATGGCAAGTTTCCTAAAATGTTAAGTTTTCTTAAATTGACGCTTTGTTACGACTCAACAGAAAAAACACGTTTTAAAGAGTAGAAGTCTACCTTCTCGGCATTTTGCTGGATTCTCGCTTGATTCCGGTGACTTTTCAGAATCTCTGCCGGATTCCTGTCAACTTATCGGAATTTCGCCATAGCTTCCTCGTTTTCTTCGTTTCACCAAGTTCTCGACAAACAAGATCAAAACAACACAAAATTAATCACAGATCCAACAAAATAATACCACAACAGCTAAAACAACAGGGGAATCAGCCTTACCTTATGCTGATCCACATGTCAAACTCCAGAATCTCAACAACAGCCTTCTTGCTGATTACCTCCACCCAGACCCCTTCCAACAGCTCTTCAACCTCCAACCATCTCTAATTGTTGCACCAGTCACTAATACCTCTTCTCAGATTCTCCTCGGCATAACACCAGACCTCTGCCTCTCATCCAACTTGTGAGACCCCGAAATTTTAATTTAATTTTCCGACACACTTAGGGTTTAATTCCGATTACTTTTCAGTACGTCGTCATTTTCGTCTAACGTTTTTACGTTTAGACACGTCGCCACTTGCGTGAAAGTATTTACGGAATATCTTCCGGCACTTCACGTAATTTTTCGTACGACTTTTACGTTTAAATTTGACGTTTGGTTATTTGAAATGAATTTTTGAAAATGGTTTTGGTTTTGAAATTATTTTGGGATTGGGATTAAATCATGGCCGTTGATTCGATCAACGAATCGTGGCCATTCATTTTTCTTTAAAAGCCCTATCCCTTTCTCTCTTTTTCTCCATCTTTACTTCTCCACTTTCCGTTTCGGTGCCCTTTCTATTTCTCCACTTTCCTCTTTTTCTGCTTTCCTTATCGAGAGCAACAGCTCTCTTCCTCTTCTCTCTCTTCTGCTCGACCCAGCCAGCCACCAGTTCCTCCGCCCCGGCGCGCGTCGTGCCTCACCACCACTCCCATCAGCCTCGCCTCACCCCGGCGACCTCAACCAGGCCACCAGCGACGCCACCGCCGCCCAGCTGAGGAGGGAAGGACCGGATCCACTGTGCAGACTAGATCGAAGCAAACCAGGTCATTTGGAGAGCAAGGAACCTCCCAGGCGCCACCAAGAGCTGCCCAGGAGCTAGGAGGAAGGAGGAGAGGACCAGCGGAGCTCCGCCGGAGAAGAACCGCCGGAAAAACAGTGGGGAAGCTTCAAGGGTATGGATTTCTGTCTTTTCTCTCAAATCTTGGTCTGCTGTGTTGTTGGAGATGTGTAGAAGTGAGTTTTGCAGGCCTAGGGACTCGATTTGGCCGGAAAACCAGCCAAATCCGGCGAAGAAACCGGTCGGGAACCGGCACGGTAAAAACTCTGGTTTTTACCGTGTCAGTTTTACTTTTACTATTTACCCAGGGGCAGAGTTACCAATTTGCCCCTAACTGTTTGAAATAATTACAGTTACAGTTTTTACTGTTTACTTTTACTGTTTTACTGTTTACTTTTACTGTTTTACTGTTACAGTTTTACTTTTACTGTTTACTTTTTATTGTTTTACTTTGATCGGTTGACTTTGACCGGTTGACTTTTTGACTTTGATCGGTTGACTTTTTGACCGTTGACTTTTTTGACCGTTGACTTTACTGTTGACCGTTGACTTTTACTATTCAAAAGTTGACTTTTAACTTATGCCGTAGAACACCTATTTTACGTTTTCGAACACTACGGTTAAACGTTTTAAAGACTTTTAGCTTGTAAATGTGGCAAAAACGACGTAAGTACTGAATAAGAAATAATCCCGACTTCTCGCCGGTTCGAGAATCGGAGTGTCAAACAAGTCAAACCCTAATGTCAGAAAGATAAACAAAGAGTGTTTATCAAGTCTTAGTCGTAGATAGTAGATCCTCGAATTACTTATACCTGACTATCACTGTTGTCTCACCCACAGACTCAGGAGCTCGTCTACGCAGGCTTCAGGAGGGCTAGGAGTTGGAGCGCCGCCAGCTGTACCATCATACCAGGTAGGGGGAGCACGCCCAATGGGTGAGCCGAAACCCTCTTTTACTTTTTACGTATTAAATAATGATGCATTGTTTTAAGCTTGACCACATGCTTCTTATAGCACTTGGTGTGTGTGTGTGAGTTTTGGATCGAAAAGTAGTACCGTCGTCCTGATTTCCGGTGCTTGGCCTGAGAGCGACGGGACCTAGTATTCTAGCACTCCTACGGTGTCGATGACAGTTAACCTCCGGAGGGGCTATGCCCTGTTTATTTCATTCATTTATCCCGCTTACGCTCGTCTCGTACAGAGTAAAACGTGACGTAAGTGTGGCCTGCTATTTGTTGGGCGTTAGCTGGAAATGGACGCTCTCGCTATTCTGCGCACTCGGGCGCTTAGATAGTTGGCCCCGGTTTGCAGTGAAGAAAAACCCGGGATTCGGCCGCTCAGATCCAGAGAGTTCTTTCATATGTGGTCACATGTTTTACCGAGCTTTGTGTGCGTGGCGTGCATTTACATTTCCACATGCTCTTTCGTACTTACGAGTACCTACATATATATATATATATACGAAATGTTTTCTCATGGGTTTTAAACCCCGACTTGGATGGCTTTGGCCCCATTTGGGTTAGCGAGGACGAGTTGCTCACCTCTACATCTTTTCAGGTCTACAGCACCCGTCACTAGAGGAGCTGGACTAGATCGCGGAGCGTCGGTTATCGTGCACTTCACTTTTCGAGGACTCCCATTCTGGTGTGGTTTCCATGTTTCTTGATTTCCGTATCTTTTTTGTTGTTATCTGTTGGATACTCTGAGACATTATTCGGGCCCAGTGTTTCGAGACTTTTTCATGTATTATTTCTGTCTCGGGTATTTTTCTAGTATCTTCCGCTTGTAAAACATTTGTATGCTACTCTGATCATTTGTCATTCTGTATTTGACGTTCGTATTATTATTCATGTGTTGTATGTTTCATTCTTAGCCTTGTGGTTTCGGTCCGGTGGGTCATCAATACGTCGAAAGACGTATTGATTACTCGCTAGATCGGGATTACGGCGGTTACCGTCGTGTTCCGGGACCGAGAATAGTCCCCGGGATGCGACAGTAATTACTTGGTATCAGAGCATCGTTTTGGTACCTTCCATGTCATTGGTGTACGACCAGTTCGTTTTCTTCGAGTCGTATACTTCGAGTTATTTGTGTGCGATGCTGACGTCATTGCATGATCTCATGATGTATTCCTTCATACGGAAGTCAAAAGTTCATTCATGTTTCAGTAGTTGACATTCTCATTATCTTTATTCACTGGACATTGTTTCGATGACTAATCCTTGTTTCTTTTCAGTCAGTCACGATGCCGCCACGCCGTGAGGTGGATGAGGTCACGCGAGCGTTCCGAGCCATGGGGAACGTTCCACCTCCTACTCCGCAGGACATGGAGTTGGAGAGGAGGTCCAACTGCTTGGCGACCTTCCTGAAAGTTAGGCCACCTAACTTCACCGGTCTTACAGAGGCCGTAGATGCTGAGGTCTGGCTCAAGCATATCAAGAAGCTGCAGGGGACGGTCAATACCCCTATTGAGTACCGAGTAGCTTTTGCAGTTCACTGCCTCACAGGAGAGGCTGATAGTTGGTGGGACACCGTTGCAGACCGACATGATCCTGATCAGATGACTTGGGATCAGTTTGAGGAGTTGTTCTACGAGCAGTACTTTCCCCCAGTCTTGAGGGACCAGAAGATTGGCGAGTTCTTCGGCCTTACACAAGGGAGCATGACAGTTCACGAATACGTGGTGCGGTTCACTTCGCTGCAGAAGTATGTGTAATTAAAATTACCATAAACTTTAAAAATTCATAGAAAATAGACGGAAGCTCTGAAAAATATTCTGAAAATACCGGGAGACTCGTGTCGACACGTACTACAACATTGAGTCCTTAAATGAGGAATTTGAAGAGTTTAAAAAAACTCGAAAATGAACGTGGTCGTTCACTCGTGAAGTTACCGAACGCGACTTAAACCTCAGTAACTCGTCGTAACTACGGTAGAAACATACAAGGTCTCACAGAAGAGAGAAAAACGAAAGCATTGATGTATTAAACATTCAAAGAAACAAATTTGACATTTTTGAGAGCAATGCCAAATTTGACACAGAAAAGGAGAATGTCAAATCCATGTAGGATTTGATCATTCCATTAGAGTGAAGTTTTGTGTCAATTATAGTCGCTGGAGCTCTACGATCAATTTGGACACCACCGTTGGAGATGCTAAGAGTGAATGAGTTTGGTAATTTTGTTTGTTGTTTTGGTCGTTTGTTTGTTAGACTGGGTTGGGAGCAAAATACAAAATAATTGAAAGCAAGTAAAAATGGGGGAGTCCAAGTCCAAAAATGGCGTCTCGGTGGGGGCCAGAGCAAATATTCAACAATAAACACCAAATCCCCCTCGTCTTCTTCTCCCACTCGGCTCCTCTACTATATAGTACTACCAACCTCCCATCTCAGTCTAGTCTCTGGCAATGGCCGCCGAGCAGCAGAAATGGGTGCTGATGGTGACGGCGCAGACTCCGACGAACATCGCGGTGATAAAGTACTGGGGGAAGAGGGACGAGTCCCTCATCTTGCCCGTCAACGAGCGTCACCCTCGAGCCCGACCACCTCTGCACCACCGTCTCCGTCAGCCCATCCTTCTCCCACGACCGCATGTGGCTCAACGGCGACGAGATTTCCCTCTCCGGCGGCCGATTCCAGCGCTGCCTCAAGGACACCAAGGGAATCCACATCGCTAAGAAGGATTGGGACAAGCTCCATGTGCACATCGCCTCCTACAACAATTTCCCTACGGCTGCCGGACTGGCTTCCTCCGCCGCTGGCTTTGCCTGTCTCGTTTACGCCCTCGGCAAGTTAATGAATGTGAAGGAAGATGAGAGCCAGCTCTCTGCCGTTGCAAGGCTCAGGCAGTGCTTGTCGCAGCTTGTACGGTGGATTTGTCAAGTGGATCATGGGACAAGTAAACCTCTTTCTTTTTTATCCTCTCTTGAAAACCAACTTGTAATTCCTTTTGCTGATTCTTAGGATGACAAGGGAACCGACAGTCTTGCAGTTCAGCTTGCACTGGGATGAGCTCGTCATTATCATTGCTGTGGTGTGTACCTTCTTCTTTTCTCTCGTCTTGTCCTAGGTTGTCTTTCAGAGATTACATCTCTGAGTCTTCTCCTTTTCTTCTTATTTTTGTTTAGCAGTCTAAACTCTAGTGGCTTAGTATCATATGTTTTATTTTGCAAATACCGAATATCAGATGTTAAAAAAGAAAAGAAAATTAACATATCACACCCTTTCCTCCCATCATCTGGTCTTGCTTCTTAAGATAGTTATAACCTTACGATAAGCTTCATGATCCTTCTGTCCCTCTTCATCTGGCCCCCTACTTGCATGATAATTCGTTTGAAGAAGTGACAACAAGTTGTCAGGTCAACTTATGGTAATTCCAAAGGTCTATATTGGGCTGAACAAAGAGATGGGAACATATCAAGTAGCAGACACACAATTTAAACAAAAAGATTTAATATTTTTTTGTTAAAATCTGACAGAGTATTTAAGAAGAACAAGTTTGTATTTTGAGTTCAGATTTACAAGTTGCTTCACTGTTTCTCACAAGCTGCCTTAATACATCTCTTACTGTCAATGTGGAGTGGAAGGTAACTGGAGAATGAAACTCGATTATCCAAATAGGTTCTCAAGTGGAACTAAATCTCACATCCAGAAAATCGCTTCACATACCCTGCACAACATTTTTCTTTCAACCCTCCAAAATACCCTTATTTTAATTTTTATTGAAGAAAAAGTAGTATTACAGCACTTCCCAGTATCTGTTCGTTTTACCAGTTTCTCCTCTCTTCCACGTCGTTTTCTCTGGGCTTAAACGTCGGTAGTGGTTCTGTGATTGGGGACCTCTTGAACTATCAAACTTCAATTTGTTTTCCTTCAATTCTATGTGTTCCATCTTCTCTCTTTCTTAATTCTATTTGGCAACTCCAAATTGAATAAAAGTAATAGAATAACATTATTGCCTTTATGTTTTTTTTCAGAATACTTTTAAGAAAAAAATATTTCTTTTGTCTCAGAGGTGCACCAAATGTTTTTTCTTCCAAGTTTTTATGTGTGGGATAGAATTTGAGTTTTGAAAGTCTAAGTTGCATTCTAAACATAGATGACGGTGCTCTGTATAATTTAAGGAATTTAAATCTTGATTCTTTTCATCCCAGGTAAGTTCAAGGCAGAAGGAAACAAGTAGTACTACAGGAATGCGTGATACCGTTGAAACAAGCTTTCTCTTTCAACATAGAGCGAAGGTATGCTCTAATTTTCTCTTTACTCCCCATTTGTCATCTGTAATTGGAAGCTCTCAATTTACTAAGCTCTATATGCATTGTTTGTGGTCCAAGGCATCTGATATGATAAGTTGTTACACATTTTACTCCTTTGGGGAGTTTTCAAGGTACTTGGGTACTACGTATATTATGGTGTCTTATTGTTCTGTCATATCTGTTCATTTTTCTGGTCCTCTGGTTCTGATCTCACTTGTATTTTCCTATCCCTCTCTTGTTACTATTACAGGAAGTAGTGCCCAAGCGCATATTAAAAATGGAAGAAGCCATTAGGAATCGTGATTTTGCTTCTTTTGCACAGTTGTCCTGTACTGACAGTAACCAGTTTCATGCTGTCTGCCTGGACACATGTCCTCCCATTTTCTACATGAATGATACATCCCACAGGCAAGTCCTTTTGAGAATCTGTTCAACTTGAAGAGGATTAACATTTTTTTTGTTCATTGAGGTGACATTTTAATTGAACACTTTGAAAGCCAATATTTGACAAAGTACAATATCTTTCAGGATAATCAGCCTTGTCGAGAAGCGGAACCGTTCAGAAGGAACACCTCAGGTCTGATATAAGTAGAGGAATTTAATGTTAATTGCTTATTTACATGATAAACCTTATTGTTCAGAGCATGTCCATACGTCTCTCTTCTCTCTGGGACATATCCAAAGATCTTTGTGTTGGGGCATTTGGGTTTGATATTTAAATGCATGATATGGAGCTGCTTCTCCTTTCTAGCACTCATCTTATATTACGTTTAGTTTATTTGGCATCACTAGGTTAGCAAATACTATTGGGAACCAAATCTATGTTTAACAGTTTAACCTAATACATTGCGTACGTGTCTAGGTTTTTCGTTCTTTTGCTTTTTCTGAGTTGATGGTCATATTGTTTGTGCTATGTACCCAGTAGTCGGTAGTTGACAGCATTTACATCTATAACAGGTGGCCTATACATTTGATGCGGGCCCAAATGCAGTTATGATCGCACGTGACAGGAAAACCGCTACCCTTTTGCTTCAGAAGCTTCTTTACACTTTCCCTCCAAATTCTGATGCGGATTTGAACAGGTAATTGCAATTTGATGCTAGGTTGCCAGATTGCAATTCCTAGTCTTCAAGTGACTCTTTGTGTGTCTTTTGCATTAATTATTTTTATGGTGCTAAACCTGTTTTCTTCCTTTTTTTTATTTTGTTCTCTGATTTTCCAGTTTCGTTCTTGGTGATAAGTCAATTTTGAAAGATGCCAGTATTAATTGCCTGGAGGATATTGCGTGTTTGCCCCCACCTCCAGAAATCAAGGGCCAGCAGTATAAAGGAGATGTTAGTTACTTCATCTGCACAAGACCTGGGAGAGGTCCAGTGGTGTTGTCAGATGAAGCAAAATTTCTTCTCAACCCTGAAACTGGGATGCCGAACTAAGTCAGCAGAAGGTTTCTCTTTTTCTGACCCAGCTCTATTCGTTAACAGGCCAATTCAAATGGCTTTATGCGCCTGAACTAGTTCATTTGCCTGATCCTTTCAGGCAAACCCAAGATTTGCCATGAGATGATCATGTTGGTTTTAAAGTTGGTGTTGCTTATTCCATGTATTTTGATCCAATAATGGCTTCTGTACTCATTTTCTTCTTGACTCAATAATGAATAAATTGTCTATTTCTTCCTTAAAAAGTGCTACATCTGTCTGCAGACTAGTTTACTGATTGTCTGCAGTTAGTATGCACTCCATTGGAATAAACGTGAGTACAGATACACAATTATTTGTTGTTCTAATTCCTAGCTTTGTCCGTGAGTCGGGGCTCGGTTGGTTAAGATATTTGATAACTTTGAGGTCACGGGTTCAAATATGATGATATATGTTGTAAGTTATTTGATAAAAAAAAATTAAAAAAAAAAGTAATGAAAAAGAGCCTAGCTCAATTTTAATGAATCTCTTATACTAGCAGAACCGTCAAATTATAAATTGCCATCTTACATAGTAATTGGGAATTCAAAATCAATCTAATGCCACATGACTAGACGGGGTAAATTGATATCCATGACTCGGAGTAAGATGTATTCTTTTGCCTACAAATGTCACCTGATTCCAAACTCCAAAGACAACCCAGTAAACTTCTGTACAAGTCCATTGATAGTAAAGCAGATGCACATCCCTTGTTTTCACTCCTCGGGCATAGTTTCCAAAATCACACTCCCTCTATTTATAACAGTAATAACCAATATTGGTATTTGATTCTGTTCTGTTTCAAAAACATCTCAAAATTCTGAATGAAGCATGTATTAAGAATGCCCTACTTTTCCCCAGTAAGCAGTGACTTTAATATAGCTTCATTAATACCATCATTATATGGAAACAAGTGCCCAGCACCTGGTAATTCATGGTAGTCAATCCATGGAAGCTTCCCCACAATAAAGCGTTGAAGTTCAACTGGGACAAGCCCATCTTCATCACCCTGCCAAAGATGGACCGACCCTTCATTGTTGGGGAGAGGCTTCTTGATTTCAGTACGGTCAAACTCCCAACTCCCAAATCCAATCATCATGTCACGATGGCTCATATACCCCTTGCTGCTTTCCATGAGGCTGCAGCAAAATCAAATTGTCACAATCTGGTTGCGAGCTACCAACTCTTTGTCTATAATTTTAGTGCAGCTATGAAAATGATACGGATACCATGAGTGAAGTCATGTCATCCATTTAGATAACTTGATGCGAATGAATGAAAATGTATGCATTTATAGATTCTAAGGTAAAACATTCCTTGTCAGATTGACAGATTAATCAACATGAAGATGCTATGCATATGTTTCAAACACCAGATGACTTTCGTGACAAGGCATTATACTTTAACAATCTATTCTTAAAAGTTAAGTTTTCCCTACTGTATTGCTACTAGAGTAATTTCTAAAGAAAATTATGATGACAATGTACCCAGCTACTACTGATTATTCTATGTCATGCGGTATGTACATACCTATTCTTCTTTATTTAAATAGAGTTAAATAGAGTTACTGACTCTGTTCTCTCCCATTTGATGCAAGTTAAAGTTATCACTATATGTCACCAAATGCAATTAGATTCAGCCTCCAAATTAGTAGTATTAGAACACTTTATCCGTGTATTTCCGCAATATTCAAACAGCTTGAACAAGTAGTAGAGCTGTAAGTGCTACTACAAACCCTTTTTCTTGCTCAGAGGTTTCAAACTGTGGTGTAATAGTTAACATATATGCACATATAAATTGCATGGAATTGTAGATAACAAATCCCACGAGGCCTCAGATTTTGTTAATCTTATTCCATGACAATAAAAATCTGAAACATCTATTAAATAACAAAACGTACCCTGTTAGTTTGTATACCAGAAGCCTGCATATTCCCAAGTATTTCCAAGTCTTGACTGGAGAAATTCTCTGGATTACGAGCTATAACGGTTGATGAAGGAATAAGTGAGTGCATTATCAAGCCATGATAGTCAATCATCCAATCCCACAGTTAGGTCTCTGAGAAAAAAAATCGAAGGTTTCAAAGAATAAGGTGCCCAACGATTCAAACGTGAAGGTATGCACTTACTAATCTAATATCATTTTATTTAAAGTTGCTTTGCCTTTTTGAAATAGTTTAATTTATTATTTTCAGGTGTCAAACAACACTTACTCCGATGTACTACCTAGATTGACATATGAATATACAACATTATTTCCTACTATGTATCAACAATACATTGTAAATCAAGTTGATGTTGATATGGATGAAAATTGTGGGTATAGAGTCATTGTTATCTCAATGGGGTTTGGTCATGATGATTGGCGTACGGTACGTACATATTTATTACATGAGCTTAGAGAGAATCAGACTTTCTATGAAGACCGCATTTATGGGCCTGAACAATTTTGTGAGTTAGAGAATTGTTTTGATTATTTTTTTGATGGGTGTGCAACTACTGACATTTGGTTGACCATGCCTGATATGGGACACATTATTGCCACATGTTATGAAGTGACAGTAATTTATTTATCGTTCATCATGTGCATTATGTTTCTTCCTTTATATAAAAGAAATGAATGTCGAAATGAATACCGTGGTAATTGTGATTGTGGTGAATTTGCAATTGGATGGTATGGAGCAAGTAGTAACTTACATATGTTGTGTTCATTTATTGATTCATAACTAACATTAATGTTTATAGGTAAATTTGATATCTCAATCTGCGCCGATTCCTCCGGTTACTCCTGTATGGCATAGATACCAAGTTAATAATAGTCATCTGTATCGTATTTATGAACACCGCATAGATCAATTCAAGACACTCAAAAATATGGAAGGCGTTGCTACTAGAGATACATTTACATACACTGTGCATCTTGATATCGATTGATTTCAAGTTAATTTCAAGAGTTCTTTTCTTGCTCTTTGGTTGAGGATTGAGATTTATACTTTTTTTATGAAAATGAATGAGGTTTATACTTTACTGTGAATTTTTATGTTTAGTTGGTGATTTTACTTACCTTAAACTTATACTTTCAGAACAAATGATATTAATGTCATGATTTTCTTCAATTTCTTTTGGTGTCCAATGGCTATGGAATAACTTGATATTATGTATATTACGATTCCTAAAATACCATTTTCTCAATTCTACTTTGTTCACGTGAACAAAGTAGAATTTAGAAAATGGTATTTTAGGAATCGTATAGGGATGAATAAAGTAGACTGATAATAAAAAATGTACAAATGAGGTGTGAAGTGAATATGAGGTGAACAAAGTGGTTTGTGGGGTGACAATAGACGCACCCATTTAAAAACAAAAAGTGAATGGGTTTATCTTAAAAGATGATGAATTTTTTGGGGTTTTCTCTAATTATCTCTAGTTGTAAATTATGTAATTTTTGGATATGTATACTTATGTTCTCTTCTTTTTTCTTGTTAATCATATACAATTTATGTAAATATTTCCATTTCATTCGCAGTCAAAATATTGCAAAGGGGCCTCTTTTTATGTTTTATAAACCGCTCTGCTAGGGTTTCAAAAAAATGTTCTCCCTCCCTCCAACTACACCGCGGTGCGGTTGCTGACCTCCTGTCACGCCGCTGCCTGCTGGATGTGGTCGAACGGGACTTGCTGTCGGTTGCATAGGATAGAGGGATGTGGAAGGGTGGCGGTGTTTGGACTGGAAAGAGAGTACCTCATGAAGGCAGAGATAGTGGTCTGTGATTTTGCAGGTTGTGTAAGCACGGTTGTAGGGACCCACGGGCGGTACAAACCAGATCATGGTCGCCATTTCTTCAAAGAAATCTCTCAAGCGAGATCCGGTGACTGTCTCTTTTGAGACGCTGGGATGCGGCCTCTCTTTGCCCTAAGGAGAGAGTGTCGTGTTTGGCGGTAGCAGCGGCATTGATCTTGCTATGCTCCGGTTAGTAGGTGGCGTGCGGCTCTAATCGTGATGTGGCGGCTCTTCTACAACTTCGGCGGTGGAAGGACCGGCTCTAGACCATGCTTTTAGCTGGGGTTGATGACGACTACGGGCGGTCGGAGACTTGCAAGGATTTGGAGAGGTCGTTTGTTAGGGTGTCGGCTACATCTGCGGCTCACAGATCTTCATCGGAGAAGAAAGTAGGCGGCGCTTGAAGGTCTAACCGGAGATTGTTTCATGGTGAAGGCAAGAGGAGGATCGCCGGAGATGGCGGAAGGTGGAAAGTTGGGCCTGGGCTCATTATGGGCTCAGGTTTTGGGTCATGTTAGGTTTTTTCTGGTTTTTTTAGGTTGTGTTGTTTTGGTTGTCGTCCCTCCTCTTTTGGGCGAGGGTTAGAGTTTTGATAGGTTGGTGTTGGTCGTCCCTTCTCTTTTGGGTGAGGGTCGGGGTTTTTGGTAGTGTGGTGTCGTGTAGTTAGGGGAGCCATGGTTATGGTGTCGTTTTCAGGGACTATTTTGATGTCGGTTACTTCTTGTTGTCAATGTAATAGGGAGGTTACCTGTGCATATATGTTAGTAGTTTTGGCATGTAGTGTTTGAAAGAGTTGGTTCTTCTTGAGGTTGACTGTAAGGATGTATCGGTACTCCTGGTTTAGGCTAGGTTACGGTTGAACCCATTTTGGTTCTTGTCCACTGTAATCGTAGGGTTTTCGGGAGAGTGGGGAATTATTTCTACCACCGATATCTCTCATAGTTGTAATTTGTATTGCCGTTAATGAAACCATCTATTGTTTTGCTCTCAAAAAATATATATTGCAAAGGAAAAAAGCCCGTCAATGTATAATCCTATATATTGTCATTATCTTCATATGTACCAAGGATGTACAGAATGGTACCTATGAGGGATGAATTGTAGACAGCTCCAGATAACCCGTCCACCCATAGAATAACCGACTACATAAAATTTGGATCCTAATTCGAGATGGTCAGCAAGTTCTTCTATATCCAAAGCCAACTCTTCACTGTTCGTTTAGTATCTGGATCACTTTCACCATAGCTCGGTCTGTCGAAAGACAGGATGTGTACCCCTAAGTCTTGGATAAATTCCTGAAAGAGATAATCGATTATGAGGTCAAAAAACCAATGTAACAACCTTTCAAATGGAGATTAGGAAGTTAAGAAACAATCCAGTACCGGTGATGGGTTGGCTGCGTCAAGCCTGGAGGAACCAAAGCCATGAACAAAGATAATCTTATATCTGGCCACTTGTTTTGACACACCATACTCCATATCTTCCATCTCTGAGAACCAGTATGTGTATATATAAATACATACATACATACAGTGCGGATGTCACACCCCGAATCTTTTGAAGTTAATAAAAGTTACCTTCCACAGAGATTCACGAGTTACCGAGGACTTTTAATGGCGATCGGTAATTCGATAAGTTATCGCTCGAGTTAATTTTCGAGTTTTTAAAAGTACTCCAAATACCTGAATTGATGACTCGATGTGTTAGTACGTGTCGACACGAGTCTCCCGGTATTTTCGGATTATTTTTCGGAGCTTCGGTTTATTTTCTACGAATTTTGGAAGTTTCGGTAATAAGGAAATTACCTTTGGTAATTCAGTAAACAGTAAATGGTAAAAGAATGAAGTTTGATTTGAACCGTCAGATCTTAAGAGGGAAGATCTGGGCCGTCCGTCCTCTTATAAATAGGGGCACGGGTCAGACTTGGTCAAAGTCTTCCCCTTTCCCTTTCTCTCTCCTCTTTCTTCCTCCCGAGCTCTCTCTCGGTCTCCACTGTGCTCGCCCGGCGCCGGCGATTCCGGCCAGCCCAGGGCGGCGGACCAGCTCCATTCTTCTCCTCTCTTCCTCCTCTACTCATCCCTACCCTTAGCTCACCTAGACAACCACCGTGCTAGGAGATCTAGCGCCTCTGCACTCGGCGGTCAACGCCGGATATCCGGCGATCCAGGCGGCGGTTCGGCGCGTGGGAGGTATTGTTCTTCTTCTTTTCTCTTCCTCTTCCTTCTCCTTGCTTCAGATCATTCGATTCGAACCTCACCTGAAAACTCTCTTTCCACTGTGTTCCACTGTTTTCTGGGTTCAAGGCGTGGCTCCGGTGACCGTGTTCTTTTGGACTTCTAATGAACTTCTTGAGCTCAGGTGAAGTTGGAAGCAATGGTTTTGGGTTGAGGAGGAGCTTGGAGGTAGTTGGTGGGGTTTTTGGACCGAGGCAGAGAGCTGCTCGGTGTGCTGCAGCTATGAAGGAGCTGAGGAGTGGAGTGCGCAATGGGAATGACAGAAGGAGCAGAGGAGCAGAGGAGGTTGCTGGTACTGGTTTGGAGTAGAGACAGAGGGTAGGATTTTCCCTTCTGAACTGTGAAATTGTCTAGCTGCTGTGTTGTTAATCTGTTGGATTAGTTGCTGTTTTGAATGTTGATCTGCTACTGAATTGTTGTTGGATATTTTCCTTGCATGTTGTCGTAACTTGGTAAACGAGGAAAACGAGGAGGTTATGGCGAATTTCCAGCAAGTTACCGGAATCCGGTGACGATTCCGGAGATGCAGTTAAACCGGCTGAAATGCCGAAGAGGTAGAAATCGAATCCTCGTTACTCGAGTCAAAAAGTACGGTTAATTCGTAAATGAGACAATTACGGAAAATTGGACGTAAATAGGAAGTTTCCAGTTTGGGGAACTTCCCATGCTAAAGAATACTTGCCATGTTAGGGAACTTTCCATTTTGGGAAAGTTTCCATTTATGAGAAAATGTTAAATCGGTAAATCGACTCGAGGTTAAATATATTGGTTAACGTGACACGTTAGGTGTCCATAGTAATTCAACGAATTAATACGTGACACCCTAACGTCAAGTTAAAGTGATAACGGAAAGTTCGGAAGCTGAGTCGGACTTTCGGTAAATTGAGTTAAGAGTCGATAACCGGGAAAGAAAGTCAAAAAGGTTAAAGTGTCATAAAAAGGAACTTGGTCAACTTGTGGTCAAATAGGAGTTCCTGGTCAAACTAGGAAAAGACCAAGTCAACGATGAAATGACTAATGTATTGGGTTGTTTGTACAGTCTCTGGTTGAACGTGAGACGGGCTCGACTACGCGGTTAGTTCGAGGGTCTCGCTCGAGGAGCTTTCCGAGCGGGAAGGTCGCAATAGTACTGTGAGTGGACAGATTATTTTTAAATGAATGCATGCCTTAATTATCGATTTTATTGCAGGGTTTATATGATTGTTTCGAGCATTATAATTTCCTCGGGTTCTTGAATGTTTATTTGGAATTATGCATATATGTCGAGGAATAGTTTTACTTATTTGTTTTGGGAAGAGTATTTGAGTAAAGTTTTGTTATGAATTGATATTGTAAGGGTTGTCAATGAATATGCTAGCTAGAGTAGCGTGAGGGCGCTACTAGAGCTCTTAGCTCCGACCCTAGCCTGAGAGGTCAGGCAAACTACGTAGTGCACTATGAGGGTTGTCCACCACCATTCTACCTAGAGCTCTTAGCTCCGACCCTGGTCTGAGAGGACAGACACGCCTGAGATGTCAGGTGGATATTATGAGGGTTGTCCACCACCATTCTACCTAGAGCTCTTAGCTCCGACCCTGGTCTGAGAGGACAGACACGCCTGAGATGTCAGGTGGATATTATGAGGGTTGTCCACCACCATTCTACCTAGAGCTCTTAGCTCCGACCCTGGTCTGAGAGGACAGACACGCCTGAGATGTCAGGTGGATACTATAAGGGTTGTCCATTACCATTTTATATAGCTAGCATAGCGTGATGGCGCAACAAGAGCTCTTAGCTCCGACCCTAGTCTGAGAGGTCAGACTGATTATGTTTGTGAACATGTCTCTTCCCAGATTCTTTACTTGTTTATCTTATCCTGCATTTGTGGAAATTTAGTAATTGTGGGCATGCATAAATGTTATTTAAATCATTCAATGTTTGGGAGAGCATTAAAGGAAATAGAGTTTTTATATTTGATTTTCGTCCACTCACTCTAACAGTTTTTCAATGTTTCTCCCCTGGGCCTTTCGTTTTTAAATGCCCAGTGATGCAGGGTTCTTGAGAGGAGGTCGAGCGCGTACGAAAGTCGAGGCATAGTCGAATATTCCGTTGCTGCTTGAAATTCTTTGGGGTAAACATCTTTGTAGACTGCTCTGACTAACCCGGTTTAGTTAGTTTTGTAGGAAGGGTTGGCCATTTCAAGGGGGGTTTCGGTAAGAAGTTCCCTTGAGGTGGTCCCCGCAGGATTTACTTCGGGTTAAAGGGGTTTAACTCGGGGTGGGTCCTGTCAATGGTATCAGAGCATTAGGTATCGTTTCCTGTTACTACCTCATGTACTTGGTAGCACTTAGCGTCTATAGAGTGATGGTCCGACCGCGGCGGATCCATCGACATTTTATGCTTGGACGCTTCGTGTTTATTAAGGATATGAGTTAGTACTTCCTGGTTGATTTATGGACCGAATGGTCCTATTAACGTTCGAATCTTCAAGACTGTGCCTCAGTACGCGCGACCGCATAGAGAGTGCCTGTAAGGAACAAGGTAAGCTCGTTACGTATTTATGTTTTTGTATTCCCCATTGATTTATGAGATTTGAGTTGGGGATCGAGCTGTAAACTCACGTTGTTTAAAGTTTGAGCATTATGTGTAAGTACTCGGTGGTGAAACAGTTAATTCACACCTGGAAGGCTGTCATAGTTGTTGACAGGGATGCTGTAGAAGCCTAAGACAAGGCTTGGGTGTTCGTGTTATGAGGCTCTTAGCAGTGAAGAGTCGTACGAGTTACTGGAAGATGTTGCATCCTGTGATGGAAAAAGGAGCTGAAGTCGCTTAGCGCGATTATTCTGAGAGGATGAATATTAAGATTTGACGATTGCCACGATTTTGTTGAGGTTCGTCATTAGTGTGGTTTCAGAGAAACCAACGGACATATGAAAGTGGAATGACTCAGGGAAAATGAGTGTAGTCATTGTGGGATCAATGGACTTGTTTCGGGTGACGAGTCCATGATGTGACACTGCTGGAAATGTTAAGGAAGTACAGGCTGGTTTGGTCCCTCGATGCTTTATGGGACATCCACTGAAACGAATGGCTTGGGTCACCTTTGGTGCTGACATTGTTGTCGTCAGCTACGACTAGAATCTCTTCGCTCCAGCCACCCACGATTGGGGTACTAGAAAGATTTGATTTGTTAGTGAGTCCAATCGTGATTTGAATTGTTGGTGACAATGGTCGTTGGGCCGTTTATCATGGAGGCAGAAATTATATCGTGTCACCAGATCTTGGGACTCAAGTCAACCATAAGGTGAGATATCCACCTGTGGTCAAAGTATTTTATTAGTACACCTGTGGAGGGGTCTCCAGGTTGGCTGTGTTAGAGTTCGATTTTCTGATTGAGAAAGCGTTACTAGTGGTAATTAAAGTTAAGTGGTTCCGGAATTTTAAGGAACATGTTGGAAGTGGCAACAAGCCACCGGGTCTCTGACCAAGGGTGCTTGGGGTACCGGAGATAGTGATACGAGCCTTGATGGACTTGGTATTATTGTGGTGTAGGAACCGGTAGTTGTGCAAACAGCACTGTTTGACGGCTGAAGATGTACATGGGTATACCCCACATGAGCACGTGTACCCTCCTGTGTAGGGAAGTGGTAAAGTTGAAATTTGGGTAGCACATGCTGGTAAGGCGTAATTATTGTGTGCAGTTGTGTGTGGTCAAAATGACACCAGGTAGGTGACTAAGGTTAGTGATGACATCATCTTAAGAATTTCTTATGAGAGTTCCATTTAGTGAGAACGGAGATTAGAGACGTTTGGTTGGAAGTCTCTGTACAAAACGTCCAGAAGATGGCCTAACCATTTAAGTATATGTCGGAAGTGGGTTATTGTTAGTCGCTCCGACTTTTATGATGGTTAGCGAGATCATTAATATCGTTAGTAGGTGGTCGGATGTTTTTCGAGATAAGTACACGGAAGTGGTGAAGTGACAGCAGTGGGGCAAGGTTTACTGGATCATTGAATCTGAGTGAGAATGTTTGTAGTTACTTAAGCTTCAACCTACAACCAAAGTCGTCTGTTATGACACTTGGTTTCCTCGAGGGCAATTAACTGAGCTTGATGGCATAGAAATTTGTGCACCCACTGGCTGTGGTCTAATCAAGTATTGTAACCGAAGGTGTACTTAGACGTGTTTGGGAATCATAAGTCATATCCCCTGCAGTGACAGGAAATATTCTCAATTCGATCTGTGAAATGAGGATTTGATCTGGGAAATTGAGTTCTGGTGTATATAATGAAATCCTGAAAGGATTAAAGTATTGTTGGTATTGCTATGGTCATTGGTCCTTTGAGTAGTGACCCTACTTGTTAGGAATTATTGACCTAACGACAGTTCTTGGCGCCACGAGTGTAGGGTAGTAACAAGAAAGATCATTGGAGGTGACTCTCGAAATTGTCAACATTTCGGTGAGTATGAAATACGGTGGAACTAGGTAAGGGTTTCTCTGATGACTCAAAGGTATTACGAGTCAAGGTTTTGGAAACCAATTTGTTACAAGAGTAGTAAAGTATGTTGCTAAGTTGTGCAACACTTCATCGAAAACCGGGGAGTGATTAAGCCACGTCCAGATTAAGTTATGATCTGAGAGGATGTTAACGTGTGGCAGTGGATCTTGTGATTTAAGATCTAGAATGGTAAGTGATTGGGAATCCTGAATCCTACCAAATAGAAGATACGGTGGATGGTGTACTTGCAGAGCATGGGGGATAGTTTTGTTAGGAACTGTCTAGTTGTACGAGTTGACTTAGTGGTGTGTACTCGTCCAGTGCGGTAGTGGCATTCGTCGAATTGTGCCTGGATAACTGGATGCTCGGTGATCAAGGTGGTTAAGTTTGGTGAAATTGATTCCCGATGCTTTGATCGAGGGTTACTGTTGGTGTGCACTAGTGGCACTAAATTTTATGTAGATGTCTGATCTGGTTAAATGTCCAAAGTTGTCGGTTATTACCAGACGATGTGGTAATGGAGGCATCTGGGAATGAAATATCCTGGTTGAGCAGGTAAGGCTCTGGGATTCTTTTAATGGTAAGCCTATCCCTGCTTGCGATACGGATAATGTTTAATAGACGCACAGTTATGGTTGAAGTGCAAGTTCTGCACTATGCGTCATTCCAGGTTAAGGTAAGAGAGGGAGGTCAGTGGTACCTCACCTATGAGTAGTACGGATATGTATTACTAGTTGTAAGTACGCTGTAACCCCATAAAGTGATTATTGAGTTAGCGACTCTAATGTTTGGCTTGTGAGTAAAAGTCAGGATTTGTGTTGTCAGAATAGTTACGTGTTCGGTACGTAGCCTGACAATTTGTCATCATGCGAGGAGTAAGTATTGTTGGATCTCGTTGTCTGGAGCTTTTAGATCTCCCTGATTTAAAGGCTTTGGTTTTGTTTTTACGCTAAAATTCATGGCAATTCATGTCCTGTGTGTACAAGTGATTTGAGTAAGGATAGATCAAGGGAAGACAATTACTCTACAACAGGACAACTGGACAGAATAAGTTATAGAAAGCGTAAACCAAATCAGGGAGCCCGGTTCAAATGAGGTGATGGTTTGTGTAACACAATGTTATCATGGTTTTCTCGTGGACTTGTTGTCAGTAGATTTGGCTCCACGTGGTGTTGTGTTACCAGAGGATTTAAATCCATTAGTGACATCGAACCCTACTCCTCAGGCGTGGTAGTCATTTCCTGCAGAGGGAATGTGTTGAGTTGATATCTAAATTCAACGAAAGAATACGAGTATTCTTGAAGAAATTTTACTCGCGACAAGCGAGGTGTTATTGGATCAGATGAGTATTAGCGATATTGTGACGACGTCACATACGGTTGGTAAGGACAATGGTTGGTGTTTGTTTGGCTAAACAAGTAACGATGGGAGGATCAGTAAGGATGTTGATCGTAAAGGGCAGGTGTTTAGGATTTTGGCAATACTATTCGTAAGGCGTCTCAGAAGAGTTCTCAGAAGGAAGTTGGTATTGGAGAGCAATAATATTATTTTAAGTGGTACTATCCCCCACTGTTTTGGACTTTGAGTATTGAAATTTCGAGGACGAAATTTTTATAAGGTGGGGAGAATTGTCACACCCCGAATCTTTTGAAGTTAATAAAAGTTACCTTTCACAGAGATTCACGAGTTACCGAGGACTTTTAATGGCGATCGGTAATTCGATAAGTTATCGCTCGAGTTAATTTTCGAGTTTTTAAAAGTACTCCAAATACCTGAATTGATGACTCGATGTGTTAGTACGTGTCGACACGAGTCTCCCGGTATTTTCGGATTATTTTTCGGAGCTTCGGTTTATTTTCTACGAATTTTGGAAGTTTCGGTAATAAGGAAATTACCTTTGGTAATTCAGTAAACAGTAAATGGTAAAAGAATGAAGTTTGATTTGAGCCGTCAGATCTTAAGAGGGAAGATCTGGGCCGTCCGTCCTCTTATAAATAGGGGCACGGGTCAGACTTGGTCAAAGTCTTCCCCTTTCCCTTTCTCTCTCCTCTTTCTTCCTCCCGAGCTCTCTCTCGGTCTCCACTGTGCTCGCCCGGCGCCGGCGATTCCGGCCAGCCCAGGGCGGCGGACCAGCTCCATTCTTCTCCTCTCTTCCTCCTCTACTCATCCCTACCCTTAGCTCACCTAGACAACCACCGTGCTAGGAGATCTAGCGCCTCTGCACTCGGCGGTCAACGCCGGATATCCGGCGATCCAGGCGGCGGTTCGGCGCGTGGGAGGTGTTGTTCTTCTTCTTTTCTCTTCCTCTTCCTTCTCCTTGCTTCAGATCATTCGATTCGAACCTCACCTGAAAACTCTCTTTCCACTGTGTTCCACTGTTTTCTGGGTTCAAGGCGTGGCTCCGGTGACCGTGTTCTTTTGGACTTCTAATGAACTTCTTGAGCTCAGGTGAAGTTGGAAGCAATGGTTTTGGGTTGAGGAGGAGCTTGGAGGTAGTTGGTGGGGTTTTTGGACCGAGGCAGAGAGCTGCTCGGTGTACTGCAACTATGAAGGAGCTGAGGAGTGGAGTGCGCAATGGGAATGACAGAAGGAGCAGAGGAGCAGAGGAGGTTGCTGGTACTGGTTTGGAGCAGAGACAGAGGGTAGGATTTTCCCTTCTGAACTGTGAAATTGTCTAGCTGCTGTGTTGTTAATCTGTTGGATTAGTTGCTGTTTTGAATGTTGATCTGCTACTGAATTGTTGTTGGATGTTTCCTTGCATGTTGTCGTAACTTGGTAAACGAGGAAAACGAGGAGGTTATGGCGAATTTCCAGCAAGTTACCGGAATCCGGTGACGATTCCGGAGATGCAGTTAAACTGGCTGAAATTCCGAAGAGGTAGAAATCGAATCCTCGTTACTCGAGTCAAAAAGTACGGTTAATTCGTAAATGAGACAATTACGGAAAATTGGACGTAAATAGGAAGTTTCCAGTTTGGGGAACTTCCTATGCTAAAGAATACTTGCCATGTTAGGGAACTTTCCATTTTGGGAAAGTTTCCATTTATGAGAAAATGTTAAATCGGTAAATCGACTCGAGGTTAAATATATTGGTTAACGTGACACGTTAGGTGTCCATAGTAATTCAACGAATTAATACGTGACACCCTAACGTCAAGTTAAAGTGATAACGGAAAGTTCGGAAGCTGAGTCGGACTTTCGGTAAATTGAGTTAAGAGTCGATAACCGGGAAAGAAAGTCAAAAAGGTTAAAGTGTCATAAAAAGGAACTTGGTCAACTTGTGGTCAAATAGGAGTTCCTGGTCAAACTAGGAAAAGACCAAGTCAACGATGAAATGACTAATGTATTGGGTTGTTTGTACAGTCTCTGGTTGAACGTGAGACGGGCTCGACTACGCGGTTAGTTCGAGGGTCTCGCTCGAGGAGCTTTCCGAGCGGGAAGGTCGCAATAGTACTGTGAGTGGACAGATTATTTTTAAATGAATGCATGCCTTAATTATCGATTTTATTGCAGGGTTTATATGATTGTTTCGAGCATTATAATTTCCTCGGGTTCTTGAATGTTTATTTGGAATTATGCATATATGTCGAGGAATAGTTTTACTTATTTGTTTTGGGAAGAGTATTTGAGTAAAGTTTTGTTATGAATTGATATTGTAAGGGTTGTCAATGAATATGCTAGCTAGAGTAGCGTGAGGGCGCTACTAGAGCTCTTAGCTCCGACCCTAGCCTGAGAGGTCAGGCAAACTACGTAGTGCACTATGAGGGTTGTCCACCACCATTCTACCTAGAGCTCTTAGCTCCGACCCTGGTCTGAGAGGACAGACACGCCTGAGATGTCAGGTGGATATTATGAGGGTTGTCCACCACCATTCTACCTAGAGCTCTTAGCTCCGACCCTGGTCTGAGAGGACAGACACGCCTGAGATGTCAGGTGGATACTATGAGGGTTGTCCACCACCATTCTACCTAGAGCTCTTAGCTCCGACCCTGGTCTGAGAGGACAGACACGCCTGAGATGTCAGGTGGATACTATAAGGGTTGTCCATTACCATTTTATATAGCTAGCATAGCGTGATGGCGCAACAAGAGCTCTTAGCTCCGACCCTAGTCTGAGAGGTCAGACTGATTATGTTTGTGAACATGTCTCTTCCCAGATTCTTTACTTGTTTATCTTATCCTGCATTTGTGGAAATTTAGTAATTGTGGGCATGCATAAATGTTATTTAAATCATTCAATGTTTGGGAGAGCATTAAAGGAAATAGAGTTTTTATATTTGATTTTCGTCCACTCACTCTAACAGTTTTTCAATGTTTCTCCCCTGGGCCTTTCGTTTTTAAATGCCCAGTGATGCAGGGTTCTTGAGAGGAGGTCGAGCGCGTACGAAAGTCGAGGCATAGTCGAACATTCCGTTGCTGCTTGAAATTCTTTGGGGTAAACATCTTTGTAGACTACTCTGACTAACCCGGTTTAGTTAGTTTTGTAGGAAGGGTTGGCCATTTCAAGGGGGGTTTCGGTAAGAAGTTCCCTTGAGGTGGTCCCCGCAGGATTTACTTCGGGTTAAAGGGGTTTAACTCGGGGTGGGTCCTGTCAGCGGATCAGGAGCGGAGGTCCGTTCCTAAGCTTAGGAGCGGAGGTCCGTTCCTAAGCTTAGGAACGGATTTCATCATTTGACCCACTTTCCGATCGAATTTCCTCAAACTTCCTTCTAGACATATCTATATCATCTTGTGTAGATCATCTCTACAAAATTTCAGCCAATTTGGTGATCATAAAGGCCTTCAAACTTGCATTACAAAACTGACGGACAGAATTCTGTCCAGTTTGTCCATCTTGTTTGTAACATAAGTTTTAAGGTCTTCCTGATCACCAAATTGGCTGAAATTTTGCAGAGATGATCTACACAAGATGATATAGATATGTCTAGAAGGAAGTTTGAGGAAATTCGATCGGGAAGTGGGTCAAAATGATGAAATCCGTTCCTAAGCTTAGGAACGGACCTCCGCTCCTGATCCGGACTGATATATATATACATATATATATATATATATATATATATATTGCATATTCAGTACTCGTATATTTGTTGTCTGCTAATGGTTTTACTAGAATGTCTATTATTGCTGAGATATGGGAATTTCCAGAAACACAAGAAAACATAGACATTCCAGTAAAACCATTAGCAGACAACAAATATACGAGTACTGATTATGCAATAATAATCTCTCTATATATACTTCTACCAACTAAAGATTCTAACAGGAATTTTTTACGGATTAAAGTAAGTTGCAAGTAAACAATCAAATAAAAGAAAGATAAACGAATTGCTCCAAGTACATGAGTGCATTCACTATATATGCGTCGACCAACAATGATTCTAAGAGACAGAAACAAGATTCAAATGGGAAGTGCATCATGTTTAGTTGAGAGAGAGTGCCGCCAAAGCTGACGAGCTCTTTGTTGGAGTCAGGTTGCACGTGAGGGGGCGTGTTGCACATCAGAAACAAGATAAATAAAATATAACTTATATGTGGATGGATCATTCTTAATTGTACCGAGGTCTTTTGTGATTAAAACTCAACACCTTAAAGGTGGTTAAGTTGGGACAATATCGGTACACAGATGATCCACGGGCCACGCTTGTCGCTGTTTGACTCTCTTGTGATGTTTGGTGATGACTCGTGTCTCATTCATATATGCCTTTAGTTCTTACTCGGTACCTAACTCAAAGAAACCCCCAAAACAACATAAAAACATCAACACTGATATAGATAGTTTTAACGATCACTTTGAATGTTGGAGAATTTGGGTTTTCGTTAAATTTTCACCCATATTGAAGGTAAATTAAACAGACTGTTTAAGAATTGAAAATGTCATATATTATGCAATTCTTGTTTGTGTTCGAGGTGTGCTTACAGCAATCATACCTCTAGCGCTGAAACAAGAGAACAAAACTACCCAAAAATAAACCAAGAAGCAACTTGTGGCACAAGGAAAATGTTCGAGGGAGTGACATCCTCTCTTGGATCAGAAGCAGAAGCAAAAACGTTTAGGATTGGACATCAATCGGTGTCCTCCATAATATCGGCTTTTGCAGCATTCCAAAGCTCATCATACTAAAAAGAGTTAAAGAGTTCATCATCACCAGTGATTTGTTTCATTTATTGAAGGAAAAGGAAAATAGTGCCGGTCATATTAAATTATGCAATTTCAGTGTTCATATTATTGTTACATAAATTAGCCAAGGCCGGTAATTGGAGTATGTGACAGAAAACACATTTAACTACAAGTTGAAATGTTGAATTCCAGTGTATGTCTAAACGTGACGCAAGAAAATGACAACGTTCGCTTCACGGTTTGCTTCATATAATGATTCGTGTGAATTTCATCTTCTAAATGAGAGGCCAACCAAATTTGATATAGTTGTTCATTAAGTGGTAGTTCAAATCTCAATTTCTAGAGAGCAATAGAATGGAACAAAAAGGTTTCATGATTCAAACATTATCCAAACTAATATTTCCAACAAGATGAAACACAAAGCATAACGTCTTTATACATAGTAGCCCATCTGAAGTACAAAACACTAGATCTGCGTCTTGATGGATACAACATGCAACAAACAATGATTTCAAACGGAACTATTCTAGTTACTAATAAGCTACTTGCCCCTTGCGCAATTTTGAGTCACATTCCCGATTTTCATGATACCCTGGCATTCTTGGTTGGCAGATCTTTGCGGAGCCAGTAATTTACAAGAATAGAGTCCACAATAATCTGTAACAATAATTGCCAGTCAGAATGAAATGAGAAAACAGGACATAGATGACTGGACGTACGAAATACCTGATTTAAATGTGCTGCAACACAAGGAAGAACAAGTAAACCTGATTCACCAAGTGCACCACCTAGTTGCTCCACTACAGCCACCATTACAGGCAGAGTTTTCTGCCAAAAAAGCATACTCAAGTATGGTATTAAAGAAAAGCCCCCAAAACGTTTTTCAGATGCCAGTTCAAGAGGTGGAGGGAAAATGCATTTCATGACTGATGAAAGAAACTAAAATTTTGAAAAAGAAAAAAAAGGTTTTTTTGTCTTATAGGTCATACATATGGAGAAGTAACTAGCTCAAAAGCACACTCACCTGGCTTGCAACAAGAAGAACAGCATTTGCATTTTCCTTCTTCATAAATTCTGATTGATTACCACCTGAAACAGCTATGAGGCTCTTAACAGCAACAGCATTAAAGGCTAACAAGAGGAGATGCAGAAGTCTGAAATACAAGATGATAATGTAAACATAAGCTAATCAAGTTGGGTGAATCAAATTATGATGACACACACTGATTTGCCATCCACATACATCATATCTTTTGCTTTTCTGATCCCAATTAAGGTGTGGCACTTGGAACCCTAAGCTAAAGAATTACAAACAAATTTACTCATGTTGTGTGCACTTACGGATTCACAAGGATATTGGACCCAAATGCCACAGAACTCAGAAGATCACATGGTAATAATAGGGTTTCATATCAGTTCTACACTTAAAGAATTTTCACTGCCTGAGGAGTTTTTCTGTGCATGTCTGCTGTACGAGGGAAGTAATTATTGATAGAAAGGACTGAAATCTCCAATTTAATGATTGAACGTTTAGAAACGTAAATAAAAGGGATGAAATGTGTAATCTGTGAAGTTACATTGCCACCCACGTGATTCAAGGAGAACTAATAAACGATCTTTTTGTTAACCCTCCAGAGTATAGAATACTTGATGTTTAACAATCTTCAAAGCCTGTAAAGGATCTCTCAGCTAAAACATTTTGCATGATAATAACTAAGAATGGCTCGGTGATGAGGACATCATGACTAAACCTTTCAAGGTTTATGAGGAAGAAATGGAAGAAGAGAGCACCTAATCATTCCCTTTCCATATGGTTTGGAAGAAATTGCTCTCGATATAATTCCCCAGCTTGGTTCTAGTCTTTGTGTGTGTCTTTCGTATTTCCATTTCAGTTTTCAGTTTAGAAGTCTTACGGTCTCTTAAATGCGCCAGTTTCAGCATGAGTCTTTAATGTTTCAGTTTTAGAGTTATAAGTTTTTAATGCTTCAGTTTTGGAAGAGTTTTAAAGAGTCTTTAGTGCAGTCAATTTGAGCTATTAGCTCAAGTATAAATAAGTGTAAGGGCATAATGCCTAGGTATGTTATGTCTTATGAATCAAATTATCAGAGTTTCTGAATTTTCCTGAGATAGGATTGGCGTGAAGCCTAGTTTTAGGGTGAGAAGCCAGGGAGTGATTCTCATATATAAATGTTTTGCGTGTGTTTAAAACCTCAAGCTTTAGAGCTTGTTGATCCTGCTGTCTTAGCAGTAGGCATGCTGCATCAGTTTTAGTATCAGAGCAGAACAAGCTCCAGCTAAGTCTTAGCTCCATTCAAGAAGCCTTATTTAGCAATGGATCTTGAAACCTTGGCTAAAACAATAGAAGCCTTGGCTGCTCAAATTGGCCATCTTGAGACCAGAATTCAAGATCAAGCTGCTGCTTCTAACCAAAGATTGGCTGCAATCGACGCTGCTCAAATTGGCCATCTTGAGACCAGAATTCAAGATCAAACTGCTGCTTCTAACCAAAGATTGCTTCTATCAACAACGAAGAAGAGCGTACCGGTGGAGGACCGAGGATGCAGCCAATGAGGAATGTTCGAAGGCAAGCTTTACGAAACTATGGGCAAGATGGACATGATCTAGAAGAAAGAGCATTGAAGTCTATCAAAGTTGAAGCTCCAAGTTTTGATGGCCAGCTGAATGCGAAGGTGTGTCTGGATTGAATATCAGACATGGACCATTATTTTGACTGGTATGAGTTGTCTGAAACTCGATGCGATTTGCAAAGATGAAGTTGGTGGGCAAAGCTAGAGAATGGTGGAGTGGTGTGGAAAGCTGAGTTGCAAGAGCCGGTGAAGAACCTATCACTGATTGGGAGGAGATGAAAGAAAGGCTGAGGGAGAAGTATGTTCCTTTGGCTTACAAGAGCGCTTGCTAGATCAGTGGCAATCTCTTCGTCAAGGGAACATGACAGTTGCTGAGTATATTTATAATTTTGAAGAATTTATGGTGAGATTCAATATAAATGAAGACCATTCTGTGACACTCGCTTGTTTCAGAACCGGCCTTCGCCCTGAACTTCAAAGGGAGTTGATTCCTAATGAAGTACAATCATTTGAGCGAGCTTATCAGATAGTGCTGGAATTGGAGCGCTACTTGAAGATCCCTACAAGCATTGTGCAAAGGCGATTTCACCACCGGAATCCTGAATTTTGTCCTGCCACATCTGGATCAAAACCATCTCCATATGCCAATAGCTCCAGGTGAAAGCAAATTGGGGAAAAAGTGTACAGCCTGTTATTCGAGGAGGGGGTCTACGAAGTGCTACAAGTGTCAAGGCTATGGCCACTATGCAGGCCAATGCCCAACCAACGAGCAACCTCGAAGTCTGTTCGCAACCTGCACAGAAGAGGGAGCTGATGCTCATGAAGGACCAGAGTTTAAGTTTATGTTCCTGAGATTCCAGATATTGATGGGGAACTTAGAGACCAATCTCAACCAAGAACGGCTGTGGTTAGGTGCACTTTGACTCAACCCAAACCAACTAAGGATTTGAGGAGGACTAGCATTTTTAACACTTGCATCAAATATGGAGACATAAGTTACAAGGTTAGTATCGACAATGGAAGCTGCATTAATGTAGTAACTCCTCAGACCATCTCTCAGATGGGTCTGACTCCAGCTGATCATCCCTAACCCTATTGTGTGGCATGGAATGATAAGTTTTCTATTCTTGTAACACAACGGTGTCAGGTGCCTATTCAGTTTTTATCTTACAAGGATACTGTTTGGTGTGATGTGGTGCCATTTCAGGCTGTGCCAATTCGTGCTCCTTTTATTCATGAAGGAAAGCATGTCAAATTGCATCCTATTCAGCCCAGGCCAGTGCTGCAGCCCATGCCTAGCAAGGGAGATCAGCAGCCAAAATCCCTCAACATTATCAGTCCAAAAGACTGAGGGAGATTACAGGTGACTGTTATATTTGTGTTATTTGCAAAGGAAACTTACCCCGCAACTAGTTTTGATGTGCCCCTAGATGCGCAATCAGTCCTTTAACAGTTCAGTGATGTCTTTTCTAAGATTGATTTGAAGAGTGGTTATCACCAGATTCGCATATGCAGCGATGCAGATTGTTTCACCAGATTCACCAGATTGTTTTGAGAAATTGAATGAAGCCAAGCAGAAGTACTCTACATATGCAAAGAATTTTTTGCAGTGGTTCAGTCTGAGTTATTGGAGACATTATTTGCTGCCACAAGAGTTTTGTCTTATTTTCTGATCGTGAGGCTCTGTGTTATCTCAATTGTCAGAAGAAACTAAACTTAAGACATGCAAAGTGGGCTTAATTTATTCAGTACACTTTTGTGCTGCAACATAAGTCTGGAGTGGAGAATAAGGTGGCAGATACTCTTAGCCACAGGAATTCACGTTTACACACGATGAGTCGAAGTGGCTGGTTTCGATTATCTGAAAGAAGAATATTTGAGTTGTCCGGATTTTGGGTGTATAAGCAGCTCTCTTGGAAAAGCAATAAAAAAGCACCGAGTTTGTTCTTCAAGATGGGATTCTTTTTAAAGGAAAATTCTGTATTCCTCGCAAGTCAATGAGAATTTTTTTATCCTAGAGCCGCATGTTGGCAGGGTTGCTGGGCATTTTGGAAGAGACAAGACTATTAGTCTTGTTGAGGATCGATTCTTTTGGCCTAGTCTTGAGCACGATGTGGCTAAAATTGTTAAACGCTACCATACATGTCAACTGGCAAAGAGGCAAAACACAAGGTTATACACCCTGCTACCTGTACCACATACTCCTTAGCAAGATATTAGCATGGATTTTGTGCTTGGGCTGCCTAAGACTACAGGAACAAGATTCCATATTTGTGGTTATGGACCAGTTTTCTAAAATGGCTCACTTTCTTCCTTGTTCTAAGACATTTGATGCATCTGAGGTGGCCAAGCTTTTCCTGGATGAGGTTGTTCGGTTGCATAGTTTGCCTAAAACTATTGTGTATGATAGTGATGTTCGATTCATGAGTTATTTTTGGAGCTCTATGGCACATGATGGGAACCAAACTCCCTTCAGCAAACAGATGGGCAAACTGAAGTGTTGAACAGAAGCTTGGGAAATCTGCTGCGATGTTTAGTTGGTGAGCATATCAGGTCTTGGGATTCAGTTATACCAATTGCAGAATTTTAGATAATAATTTGGTCAACCGAACAATAGGCATGAGCCCTTTAGAGGCTGCCTACGGTCACAAGCCTAGGGCCCTAGATCTCATTCCCATGGCAGTTGGACAGCGGCCGTCACCAGTGAGTTTGCAAATCATATTCATGAGTTGCACGCTGAGATTTATCGACGAGTTAATGAAAGCAAATAGCAGTATAAGAGAGCAGCTGATGTGCACCGAGCCTTTCAAGAGTTTTCAGTGGGGGACTTTGTAATGGTCCAGGTTCAACATGAACGTTTCAAAAAGGGCAAGTCAAAGAAGTTGCAAGCTCGATGTATGGGACCTTTTAAAATTGTGCAATGGACTAAACCCAATGCATATGTGTTAGAGCTTCCACCAGAAATGGGCATCAGTTCGATTTTTAATGTGGAAGACATGCTTCCCTATCAAGAACCTGTGCTGCCTTCACTGCCTTTTTCCTCTGAATTTTCATCTATGTTCCACCTCAACCACGTGCCAAAGCTCCTAAGAAAGATGAGGTTGAAAACATTGTGGACGAACTAGTTTCGACAAGAAAAGGTGGCTACCATAAGTATTTAATTAAATGGAAGGACATACCAGACTCTAAAAACACTTGGGGGACTAAAGAGGAGTTATAGAGCATTGATCCGGATATCTTGGAAAGATATTACAGCTTTATCTCACCGCAGGCAAGCTCTTCTCAGCTAGGGAGAATTGATGAGGACATCATGACTAAACCTTTCAAGGTTTATGAGAGAAAGAAATGGAAGAGAGCAACTAATCATTCTCTTTCCATATGGTTTGATTAATTGCTCTAGATATAATTCCCCAGCTTGGTTCTAGTCTTTGTGTGTGTGGAACAAGATGAAGAGAAAAAGAAAACTCTTGTATTGATTTATGAAGATTACAATCAAGTATATATAGACAGCCAAACACAATTAGTCAGTCATGTCTAACCATACCCAGCCATACCAAACCATACCTAGTCATACCAACCATATCAATCACAACCTAATACTTACACAAGGTAAGGAGGTAAACATAACACATACACAAGGTAAGGTGGTAGGTACCTACCGCCATACTTTACTAAATATTGTACTAAATAATATATATTTCAATACTCCCTCTCAAGCTAGATCACAGATATTGATTGATCCAAGCTTGGACAATAACTGATGAAACTAGATAGATGGCAGAGCTTTAGTAAAAACATCAGCAAGTTGATCATGGCTCCTAGCATACACAGTAAAGATCACCTTGCTTTGAACTTGCTCTCGAACATAGTGACAATCAACTTCAATATGTTTGGTCCTCTCATGGAAGACTGGATCTGAAGCTATGTGCATTGCAGCTTAATTGTCACAGAATAGTAACATAGGATGAGACTGAGAGTATCCTAGATCAGCTAGGAGATATTTCAACTAGATTAACTCACAAGTTAAGGCCATTGCTCTATACTCTGCTTCCGCACTTGAACGAGCAATCACATATTGTTTTTTTGCTTTTCCAAGTGACTAAATTTCCACCAACTAGAGTACAAAATCCAGTTGTCGATTTCATGTCAAGCTTGTTCCCAGCCCAATCCGCATCAGTAAATCCTACAATGTTGCTGTGACAATTCTTACTCGTGAGAATACCTCTGCATCCCTTGAGATATCAACACTCTTTTAACAATGAGCATATGAGAATCAGTAGGAGCAATTGACTAATGATACTCACTGCAAAGCTGATCTCAGGCCTAGTAATGGTGAGGTATATGAGTTTCCCAACCAATCTTTGGTACTCATGGATGTTTGAGAGACTCACCTGCTGCATTCATTTGGAACTTACAATCCAGAGGAGTGACACAAGGTTTACTGTCAACATACTTGAAGTACATCCAGAAGATACTTTCTTTGGTTTGAGAACAAACCCTTTGTGGAAGTGGCCATTTCTATGCCAAGAAAGTATTTTAACCATCCCAAATCTTTGATGGCGAGTCTGATGTGAAGACTACTTGAGAAGATTAATTTATTCCAAATTCTCGCCAGCAATGATGAGATCATCAACATAGATAAGAACACAAAGTTTACCTACAGATCCTTTCTTGATAAACAAGGATGAGTCTGCATTGCTTCTTTTGAAACCAGAGGTTTCCAACATAGAGCTGAGTTTTGAATACTAAGTTCGAGGTAATTGTTTTAAGCCATAGATAGCCTTATGTAGCTTACACACCTAGTTAGGAGTGCCTTCTTGTGGATGCCCAAGAGGGAGCTGCATATAAACTTCTTCTAATTCTCCATTTAAGAAAGCATTTTTCACATCCATTTGAAACATAGGCCACTCATGATTCACCGCTACTGACAACAACACCCTCATAGTATTCATCTTTGCCACAGGAGCAAATGTCTCCCTGTAATCCACTCCATAGGTCTAAGTAAAGCCCCTTGCCACTAACCGAGCTTTATATCTTTCAATTGACCATCATATTGGAATTTGGTTTTGAAAATCCACTTACTCTCTACAACTTCTTATCAACTGGAAGTGACACCACACTCCAAGTTTTGTTTCTATCTAATGCTTGTAACTCCTCCTGCATAGCCTTTTTCCATGTTGGTTGAAGTTTGGCTTCCTGAAAAGTTCTTGGTTCACTTTCACTTGAAATGTTGGAGAAAAGCAGCATTGATTTGACACTGTCATATAAAAGAAACTTTTCGATTAGATGCCTCGCAGTAAAGGTTTTGTAATTATCCCACTTTGATGGAGGTTGCCTAATTCGAGTGGGATACCTCCTTTGAGGTTCAATTTCACCAACTCTTCTTCAACATCTTGTGTTGCTTCAGCAGGCAACACCAATTCATTTTGTCCTAGACACACATCATTTTGAGAATCTGGTATAGGTGGATAATCTAGTATAACTGTAGGAGTAGGAGTAGGTGTTTTTTGTGAAGGACTAGAGGAAGGAATAAGTGCAGCATCATTGATGGTCAAAATTGGAAGAGGTAATGGAATAAAATCACTAAAGAACTCCCCTTTAGTGGAAACTTTTGGTGCGTTAAAGGGAGATGATTCATCAAATCTAACATCTCTAGAAACTACCAGCTTTCTAGGTTTTGGATTATAGCATTTGTAACCCTTTTGAGTTGTGGAGTAACCCAAAACACACATTTGGCTGCCCTCGCATCCAATTTCTCAGTGTATTGCTTGGATGTGAAAGTAACAAACACATCCAAAAATTCTGAGATGAGACAATTCACTTTTCCTTCCTTTCATGATTTCAAAAGGAGACTTCATATTCAAAACTCAACTAGGAAGTTGATTAAATAGATGTGTTGCAGTAAGGATGCCTTGAGACCAAAACTTCTTGGGAACATTCATTTGAAACAACAAAGCTTTAGATTTGTTCAACAAAACCCTATTTTTTCTTTCAGCAATTCCATTTTGCTGTGGAGTTCCAACACAACTTGTTTGATGCAATATGCCATGATTGCTCATATATTGTCTCATTTTTAGACATATACTCAGTGCCATTATCTGATCTTAAAGTATGAATTTTTGAGGAAAAAATGTTCATAACAAGATTGTGAAAGTCTTGGAAAACCTTAAAGAGATCACTTTTGAATTTTAACAGATAAACCCAAGTAACTCTAGAATAATCATCAACAAAAGTAGCAAAATACTTATAACCATCTCATGAATCAAGGGGGCTGGACCCCAAATATCTAAATGAACAAGTTCAAACATTTTACTGGCTCTAGAAAGAGATACATCAAAAGGAAGTTTAGCAAATTTTGCTAATTGACAAATCTCACAAATAAGAGAATTTTTACCGAAACTAAGAAACAGGGTAGACAAAATAGTTTCTGAAGGATGCGCAACACGTTGATGTCACAACTGGTGCTCCTGATCTAGGTTTGGTTGGTTTGGAGGACTCTTGGAACATTAAAGCTTTTGGATAGGTAGTACAGCCCATTGAGGTGAAAACCTTCACCAATCACCTTCGAAATTGCTAGATCCTGGAAAATGACTTTGAGAGGATAGAAAATAGCCATGCACTTGAGAGAATTTGTAATTCTTGCCACAGACAATAATTGAAAAGGAAACAAATGAACATATAGGGCTGTGGATTCAATATCTTTTGACAAAAGATTGATTTTCCCTTTTCCTAACACAGCTTCTCCCTTCCCATTAGCAACCGACACAGTAGCAGGTTTTGATAGTTTTTCAAATTCATGGAGTTGAGTTTTTATTTGTCATGTGATCAATGGCACCTGAGTCTATAGTCTTTAATCCAAAAATCATGCATAGTACTGACATTAGGAGCAGTAGAGAATGCATTGAGGATACATGGAATCTCATCTAGATATAGTCCATCAGTTTCATCTAAAAAAGCAGCAAACTTGCCTAGGAGTGCAGCTTTGTTTTCCTCGTTACTTTCAGTTCCAACCTTCTTTAGTTGAAGGTAAGCTGCAAAATCATTTATCAATGCAGTAGGATTTGTGGAGAAATCCACTAATCCTTCATTAGCAGCTGCAGGTTGGCCTTGTAAGTGTGGTTAGATGTTGGCTTTTTCTGGAAACTCTTAGCTTCCCTTGAGAACCTTTGCTCCTTATCAAACTTTGGCTTTAGCTCGAGATGCAAAATCCAGCAAGTTTCCTTCATATGCCCTTGATGCTCACAGTAAGTGCACCGTAGATCAGGCCTCTTCCCTTTATACACCCTATGCTCGGCACTTCTGGAGTTTGATGCAAAAGCCTTTGAATCTGAAGCCCTGACTTTGGTATCTGCATTCATGACCTTCCTCCTGACTTTCACCCTTTGAATGGTAGAGCATATGCTTATTAGGGTTAGTGCCTCAGGACTCCTGAGAATACGACTTCTTAAGTCTTCATATTCTGGTCCCAAGCTAGCTGGCAATTGGAAGATTTTATATTCTTCTGCTCTTTGTCGCAGCTCCTTGGCTACAGTAGTGTGGAGGTCTGTAGATATTGAGCTCATTCCACTTGCTTTTCAACCTTCCAATGTGCTGGATGGAGTTACCTTCTTGCTGAAGGTTGGAAATGTCTTTTTGGAGTTGGAAAACTCGAGCAACATTGTTTTGATTTCCATATACATCTCTTCTACAGCCTTCCAAAGATCCATGGCTGACTCCGAGAAACTGAAAATTTCAGCAACAGCAGGTTCCATGGAGTTGAGAAGCCAATACAAAACGAGCAGATCTTTGGCAAGCCAAACCTCATGTGGGAGTTGCTCAGGAGGGTGAACACTTCCATTGATGTGTCCAAGCTTTGACTTCCCTCCAAGTGCAAGAGATATAGCTCTTGACCAAGAGAGATAATTGAACTCATTGAGTAAGACAGATGTGAGACGAATATTTGGATTACCTTCAGCCTCAGTTGATAGAATTGTAGAAATTGATGGAGAATTAGAAAAATCTTGGTCCTCCGTCATTGTTGCTGACGCAGCACAAGCAATCAAAGGATTACAAGCGTAATCCTAATAGAACAAGGATCTGGAATCCACCAGAAAATATAAGAGAAACTTCTCTAATAATAGGGTTTTTTATCAAAGTTCTCCCAAATACATAGAATGATGGTGCTTATATAGGCATCCAAACCTAATACAATCAAAATCCTAATCTAACAATAATTCTTAAGAATCCTAATTAAAAAAAAGGAAACAAATAACCTTTAATAACACAAAAATATTATCAACCTAAAATACTAAAACACAAATCATATAATTAAGACTAAATCTTTAGGCTTCAAATCTCGTCCTACATCAGTCTCCTCCACTTGAAAAGAACTCGACCTCGAGTTATCACATGGATAAAGGTCATCATCCTTGAATTCATGCAGATCAGCTATATTGAAAGTTTTGGAGATCCGCATGGTTTCCGGCAGATCAATTACATAGGCATTGTCATTGATTCGCTTGAGCACCTTATATGGACCATATTTCCGTGGCTGCAGCTTGTTATACTTCCCCACCGGAAATTTCTCTTTTTTTAAAAACGCCATCACATAATCTCCTTGAAAGACTTTAGAGCGCCTACGCTTGTCAGCTGCTGTCTTAAACTTTGAGTTAGTCTTCTCAAGTTTCTTCGTCACTTCATCCCGTACATCTACCGTCTCTTTAGCCATGCTTTCAGCAGCGACACTTACACATATCCCCTTGGAAGCTTCACCAAATCTACTACATGACTAGGGACAGCAGTGTAAACCATAGAAAATGGTGATCTTCCAATAGAGCTATGGAAAGCGCTATTGTAAGCAAACTCAGCCTAAGGTAAAGCATAGTCCCACTACTTCGGCTTATCTCCACAAATACTTCGAACCATGTTTCCAAGAGTTCTATTTGTCACTTCTGTCTGCCCATCAGTTTGAGGGTGAGCTGTACTACTACGATTCAAAGTAGTCCCAAACATTCTCCATAAAGTAATCCAAAAGTGACTCAAGAACTTCGTATCACGATCAGATGTGATAGACTTAGGCACCCCATGTAAACGAACAACCTCCCTGAAAAACAGTCTCGCTATATTAGAAGCATCCGCTGTCTTCCTACAAGCAATGAAGTTTGCCATTTTTGAAAACCTATCAACCACATCAAAGACCGAGTCCACTCCCCTTTGTGTTCTAGGCAACCCTAACACAAAGTCCATCGCAATGTCTTCCCAAATATCATCTGGAACAGGTAGGGGCATATACAAGCCAGTATTTTGTACTTGTCCTTTAGAAACCTGGCAAATATAACACTTCTTCACAATAGCTCCAACGTCTCTCTTCAGCTGGGCCCAAAAGTAACGCTCTTCCAAGCTAGCAATTGTCTTATCACGGCCCAAGTGTCCACTCAAACCTCCACCATGCAAATCCCTAATCAACTTCTCTCTCAAGGAAGATTGAGGAATGCATAGCTGATTTCCCTTAAACAAGAAACCTTCATTAATGTAGAAATCTTCTACCGCTGCATGATTAATACACTTGGCCCATACTTCCTTAAAATCTTCATCTGTCACATACAACTCCTTTAGAAATTCAAACCCCACAACTTCTTGTGATAATGTAACCAGCAAGGAAGCCCTTCTACTCAATGCATCCGCTCACGATTAAGAGTACCAGATTTGTGCTTAATGACAAACGGGAACTTCTGCAGAAAATTAACCCACCTAACATGCATCTTACTAATATTTTTCTGACTGTTTATGAACTTCAAGGCTTGGTGATATGTGAACAACACAAATTCCTTCTGAATCAAGTAATGATCCAATTGTTTCAAAGCACGAACAACTGCATAAAACTCCTGATCATAGGTACTCCACTTTTGACGAGCTTCACTCAGTTTCTCACTAAAGAAAGCAATCGGCTTCCTCTCTTGAGAAAGTACAGCACCCACGCCCACTCCACTAGCATCACATTTGACCTCGAATACTCTCTCAAAGTTCGGAAGAGCTAGAACTGGTGCGGTACAAAGCTTTTCTTTTATCAAGGCAAAGCTCTCCTCTTGCTCATCACCCCACTGAAACTTCCCTTTCTTCAAGCATTCAGTAATAGGTGCGGTAATAGTACTGAAATCACGTACAAACCTTCTATAAAAGGTAGCCAAACCATGAAAACTTCTCACTTCACTTGCTGATTTAGGAGCTGGCCACTCTCTTATTGCTCGCACCTTCTCTTCATCAACATGAATCCCCTCTTCGCCCACAACATAACCCAGAAACAGTAGCTTACTAGTACAAAAAGTACACTTCTTTAAGTTATAATATAACTTATTTTCCTGTAGAACTGTCAATCTTTGGTTCGACTATAAATCAATATATCATCAAAATAAACCACTACAAAAGAACCAATGAAAGGACGAAGAACCTGATTCATCAATCGCATAAAGGTACTAGGCGCATTTGACAACCCAAAAGGCATCACCAGCCACTCGTACAAGCCATCTTTGCTCTTGAAAGCTGTTTTCCATTCATCTCCAGGCCTAATACGTATCTGATGGTAGCCACTTCGAAGATCTATCTTCGAAAACACCTTCGAACCCTCCAAGCAATCCAGCATGTCCTCCAATCGTGGTATAGGAAACCTGTATTTGACAGTAATCTTATTTATTGCCCTACTGTCAACACACATACGCCATTGGTCGGTTCCCTTTTTCGGAACCAAAAGGACTAGAACCGCACAAGGACTCATGCTTTCACGAATGAACCCCTTCTTCAACAAATCTTCTATCTGGTCCCTTAAAATTTCATTTTCCTTTGGACTCATACGGTAGTGAGGCAGATTGGGTAAGCTTGCTCCAGGTACCAAATCAATTTGATGTTGTATGTCTCTCATAGGGGGTAATTCGTTGGGTAACTCATCAGAGATCAACTCCAGAAACTCTGCCAATATTTTCTGAATTACCTTTGGAATGACAACTTCTTTTACTGCAGACATCAATCCTTTCACCACAATCGGGTAAAAAGCTTCCGATTCCTTAATGGCTTCATTCATCTCATTCTCATTGCTAGTGAGTCAAGAAATTCAAACTCTCTACCTTTGGTCCACTCGGTTTTCCAGAGTGTGTTAAAGGAGCCATATCAATCTTATGAGAATTCCAAGTAAATAACACCACATATACTGCCATGGTCGTCCTAACAGAATATGACAAGCATCCATATCAAGCACATCACAAACAACATTATCTTTGTAATGCTTACCAATGAAAATGGGCACCCTACAAGTCTCTGTAACTCGAACAGACGGTCCTTTCTTTATCCAACCGAGTGAATAAGGAGTGCTATGCACCTCTGTAGGTAAATTCAGAGCATCTACCACCTTTGCCACTAGAAAATATAAGAGAAACTTCTCTAATAATAGGGTTTTTTTATCAAAGTTCTTCCAAATACATAGAATGATGGTGCTTATATAGGCATCCAAACCTAATACAATCAAAATCCTAATCTAACAATAATTCCTAAGAATCCTAATTAAAAAAAGGAAACAAATAACCTTTAATAACACAAATATTATCAACCTAAAATACTAAAACACAAATCATATAATTAAGACTAAATCTTTAGGCTTCAAACCTCGTCCTACATCAGTTGCTTGGAAAGAATCACAACACTAACAAGATCACAAGAAAACAGCAAGAGATGGAAAACAAAAGAAAGAAGACTAATGGTGTTCTGGTTGTGATACCATGTAGAAAAAGATGAAGAGAAAAAGAAAACTCTTGTATTGATTTATGAAGATTACAATCAAGTATATATAGACAGCCACACACAATTAGTCAGTTTAGGAGTCTTAAGGTCTCTTAAATGCGCCAGTTTCAGTATGAGTCTTTAATGTTTCACTTTTAGAGGAGTTATAAGTTTTTAATGCTTCAGTTTTAGAAGAGTTTTAAAGAGTCTTTAGTGCAGTCAATTTGAGCTATTAGCTCAAATATAAAGTGTAAGGGTATAATGCCTAGGTATGCTATGTCTTATGAATCAAATTATCAGAGATTTTCTGAATTTTCGTGAGATAGGATTTGCATGAAGCCTAGTTTTAGGGTGAGAAGCCTTATTTTGGTGAGAAACCAGAGAATGATTCCCATATATAAGTGTTTTGTGTGTGTTTAAATCCCCAAGCTTTAGAGCTTGTTTATCCCGGTGTCTTAGCAGTAGGCGTGCTGCATCACTAGGGGTAAACTAGAAGTCCTAGAACTGAAAGGTTGATAATTGTTAATTTTAAGGCTGAAAAATAAAAATAAACTGAATGAGCGATGGAAAATAAGTCAATATCAAAACATGAAACTAGTGATACAATAAAGAAGAAAGAAGCTAGTGAATATCATACATTCCCATTCCAATGGCCCCAAGAAAAACTGCAGGCTTAACCATCAGCAACAGTGACCTTGACCTGCTAACTTGAATCCATGGCACCTGAATAATCATCAAAATAAAGTTTAAATCATAAGTTCTTTAAAACTGGAGAAAGAAGAAAATAAAAACAATGATTGCCTGCATGAACAATTAAGACCATACACATTCTAAGACATTCAAAATCTTAATTGTGCAAGAATCTGTACTGAGTATTCAACATCTTTGGTTTGAAGATGCGGGAACACTGACACCTGAATCTACATTTCTTTCGATTAGGACATGTTAATTGTATCATCGGGCCATTAACGCTGAAGTATACATGGAAGTATATATACCAACTACACATAACTAGCAAATGCCATATCATGGTGAAAGAGGCCATTAGATAGTGTGACAGTAACCAAAACTAATTGACATATAGCAAAATTTGAAATGAGGGCATTGTTCTTACTAAACTGAGGAGAATAGCACTGATCTTGGAAAGATTTTTATGGTTCTGATCAACAAAGTCCGCAACACCTGCAGTGCTCATCACAAAAGACAGACCTTATACATAAGACAAGTGTGACTAAACATAAATTCTTGCATTAACATCGGAATTCACTGCCTTACACCATAAATTTTCGTATTTTCTCAACCTGATTTTTGCATCAACAATGCATACTGCTTAAAAACTGATGAAGCATGCGCTAAGACGTTCATCTAACCCATAACCAAACAAGGATTGGCTTAGAGCTATTTAATACATGTTTGAGATCTATAGTACAGTTTCATTTACCGTGAAGATTGCATGTTCGAGTGCTTGACTATATATACAGTTAGGTTTCATTTGATTCTCAACTCTCTAATACTCTTTAGAGTAGACAAACTATGCAAGATTGCTTGTGCAATATTTCCTTTAAAAGAAGAATGAAATTGTAGGGTGCTAAAGATGGGTCGAGTCCTGACATTTAACAGAAATTTGTATGTCAAATTAAAAATTTTCTAGAGGATTTTTTTGCCATTTTATACTAAATTACTAACAGAAACTGAATATATTATTTCTTTATTTATTTGGCTCCCAGAAATGCCCAAACCAGCTTTGCTGCTGGTCTGGAAACTGAACCCACTCTAGCAAATAGCTATAGTGTGGTACTGTGAAGAGGCTGGAATCTCAGACCACATGGGAGCAAATCATAGGCCGGACCAGTTCTAACCCATTGTTGGTAATTACAGATATTATTTCCCATCCATAAAGGAGGACGAGTGTTGAATCACCATTTTAGAATAAATAAAAAATACTTAGAATGTAGCATCAAGTTAAAATCATGCCACTATGTCACTTTTTGAGATCATCTTTTTGTGTCTGAGTGCAACACTCTCACTTCATGTGGTATATACTATAAACCTGTTAACATATGTCTGTATATATAAGCAAGTTATTTGTTATGAAACTGTTATTTAATTATCTATGGTGGTCACAGCTACTGAATAATCAGTTCCAATGAACTACATACCACTCAGTTCTCATGTTCTTTATAATTACCAAAAAAGGGTGTCAGTGAGCCACTGCCAGAAAACCAAAAAAAACATGTAGAAGTAGATCAGAAAGAAAAGAATGGAACATACCTTTGAAAGATTCTCGAAAAATCTGTTGAAGAAAACCAAAAAGTTAAAATGAATTATAAAACATAAATACAAGGCAGATAATTTCATTAATCTATTTCAACAACAGAAGACCATATGTACCACCAATATCTCATGGAAGGGCATAATATCATATTGCATGCCTGCTATATAACATGCAAACTAACGAGAGGTGAGATTGGTAAGAATGCTAAAAGCAATATATATAGACACAATATGCCAACAGATTGGAGAACTGTGGTGTATATTTGGATACTCATCAGTCATTACTCAAAAGTACCTACTCGATATATTATGGTATCAGAATCTTCTACCCCCTGACCCCACTTTCCTTGGTCCAATACCCACGAGCGACCTGATCACAGTGGCTAATTTTTAAATTCCATGTATACGCACATTGCTGCTTATTTGAATATAAATAATACACAATTACCAGAAACTACACTTTTGTGTCTTTATTTACTAGCAGCAGACATGTATCAATCTTTTCCCATCGGCAGGCTACGCTAATGGAATTCGTTAACCTCGCTTTCGCCCTCAAAATCCTCTCTTGATAAGAGCATAAAATGCTACGTTTTAATGTGTTTTTATCCCTATTTATACTTTGTTTACCTCTTAATTTGGTGGATTCGAGTCGTTAGATAGAGTCATGATTGTTTGGTGGAAAACAAGTGAAAACGTGCTTAAATAGAAGAAAATGTGGAGTTTTAGCAGAATCCTAATCAAATTAGGAATCCTAATCACACTAGGAATATAAAGTCAATTTCGGCGTTTTTAAAACAACGAAGGTTTTTAGAAGTTGATTAAAAATGGGAATCCTTATTCAACTAGGAAACCAAGTTGAGTTAGGAATCCTCATTGAAAAAGGAAATCTTATTTAACAAGAAAACTAAGTTGAACTAGGAATCCTTATTAAACTAGGATTGCTAAGCTCTATATATACTCTTGTTGCTGACTAACAATTATTAATTTTCTCTCATTTGCAGAAATATTCCTAACATGAGGAAAGAAGAGAAGTGCATATTTATAGAGGGAGAAAACGGTGGAAAACACAAACCAAAAAGGAGAAAGATTCCTAAAGCATCAAGGAAAGAAGCATTCCTAAACCTAAAAGGAGAAGGAAGCCAACTCAGCAAACCCTACTTCTCTCTATATAAGGACGGCAGCTGCAAGGAGAAAAAGGATCCTCCCTCACCACAAAGCAGCCGCACTCTACACAATTCTCAAAACCAAAAAGTCAGTCCAAGAATCCTATGCAGGAAGCAAAACACAGCCGAACCTCCATACCTCCATTCATCAAATCATTCCAAGCTACTCCACCGAATCATCCTTTGCTGAACTTTGTTTCAAGGTTCTTCAAAGTGTGATTTAATCTTTACTCATGGTTGTTTTGGGTTCTGTATAAATACAATATTTTGTCTATGAAAATTGTATGGATTTATGGATGTATATCTGGTTTTATGAATTATTCTTTGGATTTTTGAAATTTTATTATGTGTTTTGGTTTTCTCTTGGTTTAATTTTTGATCTATGCACGTAATGAGTTGAATTTAGGTTTTTAAGGCAGTAGTTAATCGCTTGAATTCTTGATTTAATTTGGTTTATTTTCTGAATTTGTATGCACAAAAATCATATGCACGAGGGCTGTCTTGGCCATGGTTGTTCCTTGTGTGTTGATTTCATATGCTGATTGAACATAAGTTGAATCATACGTTAATTTGTGTTTATTCTAAGAGCTAGAATAATTCTGGAAATTTACACGTCGATGTGAGATGAGGTGACGCCATACTTGCTAACATGTTTCCAATTCGACTTACTGTGCTTATGTGCTTTTTGCGTTTAATTTCTACGCGAACTGTCTTTGAACCAATTAGTACCATGTTTAGGATTATACGCGAAGTTAATTCTAAATACTTGTGAAGTCTTGAATGATTAGAATAACTGCGAAGGCTCTAATTAAATTGGAACTAAATATGATTTTGAAATCGGTTTTTAACCTGCTGCCCTATTCCTTTATTTGAGTTTGTTACATGTTTAGGGAGTTTTGTGTTATGTGTTTTGTGTGGAGTGGTTGATCAACTGTATATAATTAGTTTTAAGGTTTCTCTTAAGTATTAGTTCTTTAGATGATAAACTCTTACATCCCCCCTGTGTTTACTTAATTATGTTAACATTTTCTGTTTTCGATTACCCTTCAATATCCCCGGACTGAACGATCCCTACTTATTCGTACTAACGACGACATTTTGCAGGGTTATAATGTTGTGAGGTTTGATCCGGTCACGCATTTATATGCACGTGACGTAAAAAACTCTCACCATCTCTCTCTCTCTTGCTCGAACCCTTGAATTGATCCCATCGATTCCCATAGCTCCGACCCCAGTGTCGATCCCATCGATTCCTAGAGCTCTGACGGCTCCGACGTCGCAAATGATTTCAACCTTGACATTGTTAGCTTCGTCACCAATCTATTATGTCGACGCGCCTCCGATCGACAACGGTGACGGTAACATTCTCGATCATGCTTTGTCACCAAATTGTTTTTGACCGAATTAGAGGACGAAGGTGACCGAATTAGAGGAAAATGAGTTATTAGTAAAAATAAAAGACATGCTTGCTAGTGGTAATTATAACCCCAAACGTGTAGTTATTGGTAATTAACTCTATAAATAATGATAATTACTACTTATTTGAATATAAATTATGCTAATTGAACTACATGATGTCGCAGTTGATGTTTCCTTAAACAGTGGACAATGCTAAACTGACCAACTGATGTTAGACATGTTTAAATGCATAGCAGCTGCTTTTATGGTTTTACATGTGGCACACTAAAATGTGGTATATCTGGAATTAATCCTCTGATTTTTATTTTTATTTTCTTTCAGACAATTTGAAATACTGTGTTCAATCAAAAACAAACTGGAACTCTCAGTGTTTCTTTTTCTCTAAACTGATATGGTATGATGAGTAGCAATATGAGGCTTTACCTTCCCAAATATTAGGGGTATCAACAATGTGAGAACAAGACTTTTGAATAGCTGCTTAGTTGGAACAGATACACCAACTCCGTCAGCAACGAATTTTGATATAGAAAATGGGACCTAAAAGAGAGATGCATCATATGCTTATAGAATCACCAGAAACCTAAATCCAGAGCTGCAAAACGACATATAGATTCAAGTATAACAGTGTGACGACTGAAAGAAACTATGAAACTCACAATCAGGATTCCCAACAGATTAGAGATGACAGTCATTGCCAGAGCAAGAGCAGTATTGGCCCCAGCTAGCTACATATGAAGTTGCAAACTTTTCGTTAAAACCCCAATCCTTGTAAAAACTGTATATAGACTAGTAGAATAAGATTGTAGACAGGAAACATACCTGAGTAAGTGCCACTCCACTTGATAACGTAGTTGGCATACAGCAAAATATTGCAAGCCCTACATAAGAGGAATTACCAAGTGATTTTTCAAATCATCACAAAGACCAGATGACTGATAATCATGATTTTATTATCAAGACAACACTTAACTTCTCTCGAGCCAAGCCAGAATGTAGAAAGCAGTTAAAAAGAATTGGAGCATTTAATCAAGCAACCCTGAATGAAGCTAATTTTTCAATCTTTTTGTTGACTCGAAGACATTAACAAAACAGGGCCATGAAAATCATGCTGGAGAAGTCTTTCCCAATAAAAAAAAGTACACATGCAATACTTCCTAACTGAACTAATATATAGATGCGAAACTACAATATAACTACATGCAATTTATTAGAGCTTTTCTTCATTCAATAGACAAATTGTGTCACAAATATTGATCTTAAGTCTTAACATTATACTAAAATGTCTTGCCATGGTCGGGATAACATGCACCCATATAAGGGTAAACTGCATACTACAGTATTTAACATGTCATCATATCCTCCCCTCACTGATCTTTAACCAAACATAATTTTCTATATTCTTTTCAAATTTGAATTATTAAACTTTGAAACTAGATTCATGGATTCCGAAAAGAAAAAGGAGATGATGATCCAAAAAAAACGAAAAAAACTCTTTAAGGTTACCTGATGTCCAGTATTATGTTACTATCTATAGGAAGTACTCTTCTATACACTAATTGAGTAGAAGCATGGTCAAGTGACTGAAAGGTAAAGGCTTGAGGTAATTTTTTGGAGCATAATCATGGACCTTCCATTACTTCTCATGACAAAATGAAATAGTAAATCATTCAGTAAGTCTAGTTCAACATTCTAAACCCAAGTCCTAAACCATTGTACAGCATTCTCTCAAATGTCAACTTACCCTTTCAAACTGCAATACAGAAACTACTCTCAAACTTGACAGAGTGAATTTCTGATTGGTCAAAAAGTGTTGCTTTGATGTCTATGCATAGGCAAGTAGCCACTTTGGCATAGTAGCTTGTAGGTAAGTTTCCCAACTGTTGAAGGGAAATTTGGAAGCCAAAATTTTTGGAGAAATTTAAGTGGCATTCGGTAATGTTTTCATGCTTGTAGTTTCAATTTTGAAAATGAAATTGTGTTCGGTGAGACATTTCTGAAAAACATAGAAAATGGAAAATATTTGCAAATTTTACAAAGAAAAACTGAAAACATCAATTTGAGTTTTCACTTTTTCATTTTCCTAGTTTAGATAATATGCAAAATACTTTCACAATAAATTACCGGATACGTTTCCAAAGTAGTAAATAACAATCTCATTTGCTCATGGAAAAATAATCCAAACAGTGTCCGACCTTTCAGAGAAGCAAAGCTTTGGTGTCTTACATTTTAAAAACTTCAAAACGGTATCCCACGTTCTTACCTCGACTGAAGAAAGGTATCTTGAATCGTTAGTTCCGTTAAAAAATCTAATGGCAAATATTTTTTTACGTAAAAAAACTGATTTATCCTTTGTTTATTTAAGGACTTTTGTTCTTTCTTTATCTTCAAATAATAATACAAAAGCAAAACAATAAGAAAAATCCTTATTTATTGCTTTTTCATCTCTAAAAACTCAATGTCTTTAAATTAAGAACAATAATTAATTAAATAAAAATGAGTGAATACAACTTTATAAATAGAAAAGAAAAGAATTTGACTGTCATATTCGTCTCCATAGGAGAAAAAGAGAAGAGAGATGTGAAAAAACATGAAAAATGAAAAAAAAAAAATGAGAAGTGAAAAGTGAAAAAAAAAGTTAATGAAAAAAAAATGGAAATGGATGAAAATACTCTACAAAATGTGTCTGCCGTTAGTTTTTTTAACGGAACTAACGGTTCTAAATACCTTTCTTCAGTCAAGGTAAGAACGTGGGATACCGTTATGAAGTTTTTGAAACGTGACACCAAATTTTTGCTTCTCTAAAAGTTCAGACATTGTTTGGATCATTTTTCCTTTTCTCATTATTATTTTTAAAAATCATTTTTGAAAATCCTTTTCAAAAACATTATTGAACATGCCCCTCCTTCACTTAATAGATACATACTAAGTTATGCTGCTGCCTCTTTACATGGAAATAAAAGTGATCTATCCTGTGACAGGTAGAGTATAGTATTTTATTTGCATTAACTTGAGCCACCGTCCAAAAAATACATGATATAATATGCCTAACATAAGTAGTTCACTCATTCTTGTCTTTCTTTTTTCAATGGTCATTGTTCAATTTACATATCAACCTAAGTCACATAGCATCATTCAGACTCTAGCCACAAATTGCCAGCCTGAACAAGATTGATGTAAAAGAAAGAGATAATCATAGCCTAAAAGGAATGCCTCAGAAGAAATTATTCTCTTTAACACAATTTTCTGAACTGCAAAACACTTGGGCCATCTTTCCAGTAATCAACAGAAAACTAAACCTCACAACAGTGTAAAACTTGCCATTATATATGGACTTTTCAATTTCTTTTCAACAAAAAACCCTTTGCCATTAAAATTCATAATGAACTTCGATATAGAACAGGTCCAAAACCTCATAGCATGTCATTCAGCATTTTTCATATTAATTACACATTAACATTGGAATAACAGTATTGTCCTCCAACCAACTCTATATGTGAAAATAAGTTGAATTGCCAAACCTCTAACAAATTCTTGAGGTTGGAGCGGCAGTTGCAATATTACCCTCGAAAAATATGGAGTAAATAATAAGATGGAGACCTGGATTATGGAGAGGATTAATAACAGTTAATTTTGTGCATGAGTAATGGAGATTATATCATAACATATTCGTTAGCATCAATTAAATGTCCATGCAAGTGGTAGGAATAGATTTCTGTTTAACAACAATCAAGACAAACAATCTGGGAAATCAAGTGAATATCAATTCAAGTGATCACCAAAAATTGCATAATAAGAGAGATGAAGGTATCAGCTAGGGGAAAATATATAAAATAACCTACCACCATTAACCTAAAAGAACAGTAAAAGATATGGCTATTAGCTATTAGATCTTGTCCCACAGTACTTTTACCAATTCAAGCTATGCCTATACCAAGGCATAAAAGACTATGCATCTTATTATAGAAAAATAAAAATAAATGGTATATAAGACTTCTGATGATCCAGGAAATAGGGAGGGTAAAATATCATCAAACATCAGCATGATGTCAAACCACAGTATGCAGGACCTTATCAACAAAAGCTATTATGAATTTCTCCACTGTTGCCCTATATATAAAGGAGCAACAGTAAGCATGATAAGTGTGAGCTGGTGTGCAACATGCAAAAGCAAAATACATGTGAGGTCATACTAGCCCGAAGAATCCAACAGGCCATGCGTCTGCAGCAGCAATAATTTCGCCACTGCGCAAGGTTAATCCTGTGCCATCAAATTTCAAACAATCATTAAGCGCAGCAGTGTAAATTACAGAATAATTATATGAAATAAAATTAAAAAACTGAAAACAAACGAACCTGAGATGATAAAAATCCCGAATGTGCTAAATTTGGAGAGAGAATAGGAATCAGCAAGACAACCTAGGGTTGGATTCGCAAATCCTAATGCGACGCCACCAACAAGAGCTGTACACAAACATCTAGTCATGCAAATGGAATCAAGTATAGAGAGAGTCACAAAAATCAGACCTATAGGGAGAAAATTATTGGCCGCGAAATTGGACAACGGTTTGGCCCAATTGAGCGAACCGGAGGGCTTATCTGCTTTGTTTCCATTACCATCTATCTGAAAAAAGCAAAGGCATTCACATTCCAAGTCCAAAACAAATCAAAAGCAGAAAGGAAGTGAAGAGAGAGAACCTGATGGCAGGCTCTGAATGCGGCGTGATTGGACGGAGGAGAAGGGGAGGGTCGGCGAGAGAAGGAGAGGATTTTGGGGGGTGGACAAGTGAGATGTAGGGTTTGGATTATTCCCGCCATGCGCTCCACACCACTTCCACTGCTATCAGTAATCACTAATCAGTATCAGTCCCTTTTCAATACCAATTGTCTGTTCATTTTACTCATCTTGATTCTTGACCCGATTTTCAAGACTGTATTTTAAAGACTAATGTGGCCTCGTAATTTACATCAAATTAATAGAGAAATATTTTTTAGACAAATTTATCCAAACCGGGCCGATGTGATTCAAACCAGCCACTCGTTGTCACCAAAGGAGCTTAAACGGGTTTAGATCGAAAATTTGATCTGTTGATCCGTTAAGTACCTGGATCTATTTAAAAATAATTAAACAATATTTTTATATAAATATAATATTATTAATAAATATTAAATAATATGATAATTATCTAGATAATCTAAACATTCATTTCTAAATTGTTTCTAAAATATGATTTGATGAAGTTGAAGGTTGTTAATGTCTATATATTTATGCTAAAAAACATTGGAGGTCAAATATTTTAATTATATTAGTGTACCGTTAAGGAGTATTTTAGGCATGTAATTTAACTTTTGATGTAAACTTTATTTTCTTATAAAATTCCATCGATGTATTATAATAAAACTATGAAATTATTTTTAAAATTTGATATATTTATTATTATAAACGGATCGGATTAACGGGTCGGTATCCGTTAACCCGTCAGATCCAGATTTGGATCGAGCTATTAAAGATCTGGAGGGTAAAGGGTCGGATCCGGATCTAAAGTTTCTATTACAGATCCGGATCTCGATCTAAGTGGATCCGGTCCAGATCTAATCCATTTACAGGTCTAACCCTCATATTAGTAATGGTAGGATAATATAATATATACAAATACAATGTTCAGCCATAAATTTAAATGAAAATAATATTAATATCAAAGGTGGGTCGCCCCTATTATGAGCTCCTTCAGCTTGCTTGAGCTCAATATTAAGTCTGGCAGAACAACAAGCCAACTTAAATAAGCACAAAAGTATTATTTTAAATTGATCAATACTCCTAAACTAACATTTCACTAAAGTTTGAGTTCACAATTATAAAATAAGAATCTAAACAAAAATGAGATCAAGTCCTTCTTCTAATCATTTAACCTATATCTATTTTGTGTACACTGTTCATAACACATTGTTCACGTCAGCAGTGAACTACCGTTTTTAGCCTCGCTGGTGATAAGTGTAATTCCACAAGTACCCTTCATTTTGACGTAATTTTTTGTTCTTTTACGACTCGCGCTCTCACTCTGTTGACCTCTCACAAAGTCTCTAGACACTTCCTCAAGAAGAAAAAAAATCTCTTCTCTCCGTAATATTTCTCTAGATTTCGCTGTTCGCATACTACAACTGGAATCAACTTTTCTCTTGGCCAGGATTGATCTCTCTGCTCCGTCGACTTCACCAACCCTATCACTATCAGAATCGATTGTCTACCAAAGGAGATCGTCCCAAATCCTTTCCTCATTTCAGCTCCAGGTATACTATTTTCCGTCGGCTCGGCCTGATTTGTGTATATATTTTTCTTGCTCTCTAGAAACACCGAAGACCGAAACATCATCTCCATCAAGTTTTTGCTTTCTCCCAATCTCTCTCGATCGAAACTCCACATAATCATCTCTATCAGGCCATATCCATCACTTAGATTTCAACCCGATCTCAAGCTCTCCTTCCCTCTATTTCGTCGCTTGGTTTCGCCCTTTCTTTCGCCTGGCATACCAGACTGAAAGGATGAGGGAGACCAGTTTGGGTTACTGGGTTTTGTCTCTAATCGAGAAGGAGAATTTGGGTGAGTGGTTTACAATTTCTGATTTCGCTTTTACATTTATACTAATCTTCAATTTCTATCTTTTGATGATTGGAATTTTATGCTCCGGTAGCGATTTCATACACCAGGTATAGTGGTGGTGGATTCTACTTTCGTATGTCTTTATTTCCTTTACTTGATTCAACCTATAATGTAATAGGCAAACGGAAAACCCATATATATCTATACACATAAATATTAGACCAAAATAAAATAGTTGAATATTCAAACAACATGTGGGCCCGATAAATCGTATACGTGACACGTGAGTCAGCAAAGCCAAAAATATTTTGGAAGTACACGTGGCGACATGTGATTGGTCAGTCAACAATAGAGTTGTCGAATCCCGACTAAAGCAAGTATTAAAGATTATTCTGACAATCAATTATCAATCAAATTAAATTGATTGTCGGAATTAAAGTCAGATATTTAATCAGATCAATCATGCCTTAACGGAATAATTAAATCAATTAATTAAAGATGATTTGATTTAATTATGATAATTATCAATCAAAATAGATTGATTTGATTATTACCGATAAGGAATGAAATTCATTCGGTGTCTTCATTACATGTCATATACGGAGGAGTGTTGACAATATAAATACCCCCTCTCATATTAAGAGGAGGACTTCCGACCAGAGAGAGAAAATTGCTCCCGAGAGCTCAGAAGTCTCAAAACTCTTCTGAAGCACAACCAAGCTCCTAAATAGTCTGTTCTTCACCAAATCCAAACACTCATCACGCGATCAATTCTCGTGACTACTTTTCCACCTCAAGAACAAGTGTCTTGTCATGCTTGAGTCAAATCCAAATTCGGAAATAAAATCAGAGGAGTTCATAAAGATTTGTAACCCGTAAATTCATCAATAAAATTATATTATTTTGTACACGTGTTGTTTTTTCATTTGCACAGACAAATCCGTGTTTACAAAATTGGCACGCCCGGTGGGATCTCTTTGCCTCTCACTCCTCCGAATAAAAAAATCCAAATTCGTTCGAGCAATGGCCTCCAAGAACACCGAAGTCATCTCAACGAAGAAGTCCAAATCAATGACCTCAAAGTCAAGTAGCGAATCCTCAAGTCATATTACTCGTAGCATGGAAATGACTCATCCGACAACATTTATGGCTTTGCCTTGGAAGCCTCGCCAACCAATCCTCACCATGGAGAGCCTAGGAAAACATGTTTCCCGAAATGAGGACAGCGAAACTCTAAGAAAGCCAAGGGAACGATCGTCGTCACCTGTCTCCGATGACGAGTCAAGCACGGCCTCATACCATGGAAGTCTCAATGGGGATGAGAACAACACTTATGACATGCCATCAAGTGATTCTTCTTACCCTGTCCTCATGCAGGTTATGATGGCCGAAGCATCCACCGTTGAAGAACAAATAAGCCAATTGATGGGAGCAGTCGAGAAGCTCACTAAAATAGTGGAGGAAAAAGACATGCAGATTGCTGACCTTTTGAGTAGACTTCAAGAGCAAGACGAAAGTTCCAAAAATAATGCCAAAGAAGAGGGTGGCTCACTTGGATCCATGTCCCTCCAACAATTGCAGGACTTTATCACCAACTCCATCAGAGCCCAATATGGAGGTTCTTCTCGTGATTATCTCACCTACTCCAAACCCTACACCAAAAGGATCAACAACCTAAGGATGTCGTTCGGATACGAACCACCAAAGTTCCAACAATTCGAGGCAAAGGGCAATCCGAAGCAGCATGTGGCTCATTTTGGTGAGACTTGCAACAATGTCGGGACAGAAGGCGACCACCTTGCCAAGCAGTTCGTTCGCTCTCTGAAAGGTAACGCCTTCGAGTGGTACACTGATTTAGAACCCGAGTCTATCGACAGTTGGGACCAAATGGAACGTAATTTTCTTAATCGTTTCTATAGTACGAGGAGTACTGTGAGTAAGATGGAACTTATAAACACGAAGCAATGGAGAGATGAGCTGGCAGTTGACTTCATCAATATGTGGCACTCACTTAGTCTTGATTGTAAGGATCGCTTGTCTGAAGTGTCTGAGGTCGAGATGTGTATTTAAGACATGCACTTTGATTTGTTATACATCCTACAAGGAATCAAGCCTCGAACATTTGAAGAGTTGGCTACGCGAGCGCAGGACATGGAGCTGAGCCTAGCTAGCTATAAAGGAAAGGAGTTTATCATAGATCAATGAAAAGATAAGGTCTTTGGAGGCAAAGTTGACAAGGCGGTGAAGCGACCAACGAAGGAGGCGATGACCGTGAATGTTGCTCCAGTTCGAATCACTACACGAGATAAGAAAGAAGTTAGGAAAGCAGAGCCAACTCAAGGCTACGATAGGAGGAAGCGCTCATTGAAAGAGTTGGAGCGAAAGACTTACCCGTTCCCAGATTCCGATGTAGCAGGTATGTTGGAAGATTTGCTCAAAAACAAAGTGATAGAACTTCCAGAGTGCAAACGTCCAGAAGAGATGAATCGAGTCAATGACCCGAAGTATTGCAAGTATCATCACATTATCAGCCACTCGATTGAGAAATGTTTTGTTCTAAAAGACTTGATAATGAAGCTCGCCAGACAAGGGAGAATTGAGCTAGATGTTGATGAAGTTGCTCAGGTCAATTGCACCACCATATCATTTGGGTTGTTTGAACCATTTAAGGCACCGTCTATGCCAAGGAAAGCGTCATTCCATTTCACAAAGGAGCCTTTCAAGGGAAACGAGTTGAAGGAGGACAAGCTAGTTCAAGATGCAAACCCAATTCCCAAGGCTACACATGAAGTCAACTCATGCGTCGATGATGAAGGATGGATATTAGTGAACAGGAGAAAGTCACGCAAGAATATGTTGTCAAGTCCACCAGTAATTCAGCCAAATCGTGAAGAGCCACATAAGATTCGTCAATGGCTTGTGAGGAATGAGGCGAAGGGTGTGAAATGGATCACTCCTTGTGCGCAGAAGCCTCTCAATCAAAATCTATCAATCAAGTTCATGTCTAAGGAGCGAACGAGTATGAGAGTGAGTTCGATGGCGACAAGTTATGAAAAATGTGCCCATGATTCTGAGGAGGTTGAAACAAGTCAAAATGAATCAAGGTTTAGAAGAAAACGAGATGTTGAAGCAGTTAGAAGACTTACCTTTAAAACTTAGACTCTTTGACTTGTTGCAGCTACCTAAGTTAGCGATATGTGCATTGTCACAGTTGTTACTTGATGTGAGAAAACATACCACAAATATCAAAGAATGTGCGACATGTGTTGCGTGTTGCGATGCCATTCACTTCACAGATGAAGATTTACAGTTGGGCTATAAGCCGCATAATAGACCTCTTTTTGTAACAGAGTATATGGGAGAACAAAAGTTGAACCGCATGCTTATAGAAGGAGGGTCCGCGGTAAACATTTTGCCAAAATCGACAATGTCCAAGCTCGGTATCATTGTCAATGAGTTGTCTAAAAGTCGTCTCATGATACAAGGTTTCAACCAAGGAGAACAAAGAGCAATAGGAATGATTCGGCTAGACCTGGTTATTGGCGAATTGAAGTCCAACACTTTGTTCCATGTGATTGACGTGAAGACTTCGTACAACCTATTGTTGGGACGACCATGGATTCACGAAAATGGAGTTGTGCCTTTGACACTACATCAATGCTTCAAATTTTATCGCGGAAGTGTGAAAACAGAAGTAGGTGATTCCAAGCCATTCACTAAAGCGGAGTCATACTTTTGTCGATGCTAAGTTCTATGCAGATGAAGAGTCAGTAGTAGAAGTCATTCTGGTCGAAGTACCCACTACAGGAAAATCCGCGGAAGTAAAGAATAAGGAATTTGACACACAAAGCGAGAGAAATGTAGAATCGCATAAGTACATTCGAAGCTATAATATCAACTACAAAAGAGAAATCTGATCCAATTGCCCTAGTTCTTGGTTATGTGCCACCGTCAAAGCGCAAGAAGGGAGAATCCCCATTTGTGGGAGCAAAGAAACAAGAAAGCCCTCGAAGATTGAGAGAAGATATAAAATTGTTGAAGGATGTGTCGATACTACCATTGATGAAATTGAATGACCAAACTCCTATCAAGCTACCATTGAAGGGGTTTGTTAAACTAGTCCAAGAGAAGATAGAGCATGGGCCTCTACCTGAGAAAAGAACGAATGAAGGGTTTGGCCCAATGCTTAAAATTGTTGGCTAAGGCTGGGTTCGATTTTAGTTCATCAAGCGAAGGAGGTGACCAAGTTGTCGGCGAGAAAACACATGAGCTTAATGAACCTCAAAAGAAATTAAGAGAATGAGGAAGTGTTGTTGATTCGGTTAAAGCAGGTCTTGGATTTGTCACAAGTACGCCAATCAAGATCTCGGGTAGATGAAAAGCTACTCAAGCAAGCACACAATATATCGGCTTTGAGCAAGTAGAAGATGAAGAGCTAGAAGCTCAATCTGTGTCTCGTACTTCACCATTCGATCGCATGTGTCCAAGTTCCCAAAGTGCAGCCTCTGAATCAACAGACAGGGTTTCGGTATTTAAACGTTTTGATAGACCAACAAGTTGGAGCTCGGTCTTCAATAGCTTTGATGCCTCACCTAGTCGAATTTCTGTGTTTGAAAGATTGTCGTCGTGCAATGAAGAAAACAAACAAGCAAAGCCAGGCTCTCGAAAATCTGCACTCGAAAGGATCCAAGCGCCTAAAGAACAACAAAGGGGCAAAAGAAAAGAAAATGACGGACAGGTTGAAAGAAAAGAAATACGAAGTCTCATTCCCTCACGTATGAAAAGGCTTTGTGTGTTGGAGGTGAATTCGACTGACCAACTCAAGGTGAAGCAGCACACCATTATATGCACTGGTCGAAACACAAGAGATGATGCTACTAGCAATAACAAAAGTGACATGGTTGAGTCTGTCTATCATATCACGGTAGCGGAAGCTGACGCTTATGAAGACGAGTGTGAAAGCTCTAATAACGAAATAAAAAAAGCTCCTCCAAAACTTGAGGATGGAGTGAAGTCTACAGTCGACTAACTCAAGGAGGTTAATCTGGGAACAAAAGAAGACTCAAAACCAATATTTTTGAGTGCGTCATTAAGTTCCCAAGAAGAAAAAGAATATTATGACCTCTTGCTCGAGTACAAGGATGTCTTTGCTTGGTCGTATAAAGAAATGCCAGGTCTTGACCCAAAAGTAGCAGTTCATTGATTGGTTGTCAAACCTGATACTCGACCTATCGAGCAAGCGCAACGGCAGTTTCGGACAGAGTTGTAAACCCAAATTAAAGCGGAAGTGGACAAGTTGATCGCCGTAGGATTTATTAGAGAGGTACAATATCCTAAATGGATCGCAAACATTGTCCCAGTAGAGAAGAAGAATAAGCAAATTTGTATATGTGTAGACTTCCATGACTTGAATGCCGCATGCCCAAAAGATGACTTCCCTCTGCCCAACATTAAACTCATGGTAGATGCAACCACATGGCACAAAGCTCTATCCTTTATGGATGGGATGTCCGGCTATAACCAAATAAGGATGGCATTAGAAGACGAAGAGTTAACTGCATTTCGCACACCCAAAAGCATTTTCTGCTATAAAGTCATGACATTTGGACTAAATAATGATGATGCAACATACCAACGTGCTATGCAAAGGATCTTCGGAGACATGCTTCACATATATGTTGAATGTTATGTTGACGATCTGGTTGTCAAATCAAAGAGAAGGTGTGATCACTTACCAGATTTACGAAGAGTGTTCGATATGTTACGCCAGTACCAACTCAAAATGAATCCTTTAAAGTGCAGTTTTGGTGTGAGTTCCAGAAAGTTTCTCGGATTCATTATGAAACATCGGGGATTGAAGTTGACCAATCAAGGATTAAGGCCATTCAAGAAATTCCAGAGCCGAGCAACTTGCGCGAGTTGAAAAAGCTACAAGGAAAGCTTGCCTTCATCAGGAGATTCATCTCAAACCTAGCAAGTCGATGTCAACCTTTTGGTCGATTGATGAAGAAGGATGTACCTTTCGTATGGGATGAAGCATGTCATAACGCCTTCGAATGTATAAATAAGTACTTGGCTAATCCTCTAGTGTTGGGTGCTCCAATCCTTGGGCAACCCCTTATTTTGTACATAGCAGCTCAAGAGAGATCGATCGGAGCACTTCTAGCTCAAGAGAATGAGGAGAAGAAAGAAAAAGCTGTATACTACTTGAGTCGCACTCTAACGGGAGCGGAGCTAAATTATCCTCCAATAGAGAAGAAATGTCTCTCTCTCATCTTCACAATCCAAAAGTTAAGGCATTACGTGCAAGCTTACACAATGCATTTGGTGGCGCGAGCTGACCCAGTTAAGTTTGTCATGTCAAAACCGGTTTTGGCTGGATGAATGGCCAAATGGGCATTAACCTTGAACCAATATGATATTGTCTATGTGCCTGCCAAGGCAGTTAAAGGGCAAGCCTTAGCAGATTTCCTTGCTGATCATCCGATTCCGGCCGATTGGGAAATTTCGTAGGACTTACCTGACGAAGAAGTTTTCCTTACGAAGGTCCTCTCCACTTGGAAGATGTTCTTCAACGGTTTCTCAAGGGCGGATGGAGCGGGAGCTGGTATTGTCTTCATCACTGCACAAAATCAAATATTGTCTTACACATTCACTCTTGGTGAATTGTGCTCCAACAACGTTGCAGAAGCTTTGATCATGAGATTACAAACAACATCCGAAATGAGAATCGCAAGGTTAGAAGTATATGGAGATTCAAAGCTAGTCATCGATCAATTGCTGACTAACTATGAGGTCAAGAAAGAGAACTTAGTCCCTTACTTCCATATTGCTACACAACTCGTAGAGGGTTTCGAGACAGTCATGCTAGCGCATGTCCTAAGGAAGGAGAATCAAATGGCAGACGCCTTGGCTAATGTAGCAGCAACATTAGCATTGTCAAACAATGAAATAGTGAACTTGCCTATTTGTCAAAGATGGGTTGTACCAACTGTAAGCGTTCAATTGTGTGAAAGTTCTAATGCAGTGTCTGCCTATGACATTGATGTCAAAGATTGGAGGCATCCTTTGATTGACTATCTTTAGCATCATAGACTTTCTGATGACCTGAAAGTACCATCAGATATCAAGCGAAGAGCCCCACATTTCTTCTATTACAAGGAGACTTTCTACCGATGGGTTACTCCTTCGATGTTTGGGGAAAGAAGAAACAGTTAAGGCCATGGAAGAAGTTCATTCAGACATTTGTGGAGCCCACCAATCTGGTCTTAAGTTGCACTTCCAAGTGAGGCGGATGGGTTACTATTGGCCCACAATGGTCAAAGATTGCATGGAGTTTGCACAAAAATGTCAAGCTTGTCAATTCCACGTGAACTTCATCCATCAACCGCTTGAGCCATTGCATCATATAATTGCCTCGCATCCATTTGATGTCTGAGGGATAGACGTTATGGGACCTATAGCTCTGAAATCCTCTGCCGGTCATGTGTACTTCCAGGCGGCCACAGATTCTTTCTTGAAATGGTCAGAGGCAATACCACTTAAAGAGATAAAGAAAGAGACAGTCGTGGACTTTATCAACACTTACATCATCCAACGTTATGATTTGCCATGTTGCATCATCACAAATAATGCCAAATACTTCTCTAATAGTGCAATGCAAAAACTTAGTGAGAAGTATCACTTCAAGCTACACTATTCTTCGATGTACAATGTTCCAGCAAATGGTTTGGCAGAGGCATTCAATAAGACGCTTTGTAACATTTTAAAAGACAGTTGGCAAGTAATAAAGAGATTGGCATGAGAAAATGAGCGAAACATTGTGGGTATATAAAACGACATATCGAACTGCCACAAACGCTACACCTTACTCTCCGGTGTACGGTGTCGAAGCTGTCTTACCACTGGAGAAGGAAATTCCATCATTAAGGATCGCGTTACAAGAAGACCTCACAAATAAAGAAAACATTAAGCTATGGCTTCAAGAGCTGGAAACTCTAGATGAGAAGAGGCTTAATCCACAACAACATTTGGAGTGCTACCAAGCTCGAATGTCACGTTCCTTCAACAAAAGTGTCCGACCTCGATCCTTCCAAATGGGTGAACTAGTCCTTGCAGTGCGTAGACTTGTCATCATGTCGCACAAGACTGGTCCGAAATTCAAATCAAAATGGGATGGACCTTATGTTGTTAGTGAAGTCTATACTAATGGTGCCTACAAGATTGTGGCTCAAGAAGACTTGGGAATTGGTCCGATCAATGACAAGTTCTTGAAGAAGTACTATGCATGAAGCAAGTGAACGCTCCTAGCCTGCACGAGCATAAACTGCACAAGGCACCAAAAAATAATAATAAATAATAAAAAAAAGAAAAAAACGTCCATATGTTGAGGTGAAAACATGAAAGGGCAGTTCAACATAAAAAAAAGGATGAAAAAAATCATCACCGTCATCCCCCATAAACCCTTGAACTACGTGATAACTTGATTTCTTCCTTAGAAGGGTACGTAGGCAGCTTGAGAATAATATTCTTGTGTTCAGTCATATCAAAATAAAAATAAGAGTTTGTTTGCCAATAAAGTAGAACAAAATCATTATTTCAAGAAATGTTGTTGTCAAAATAGACTTATTACAATCTTATTACATGATAAGTTCTAATTGTCAAAGTTGACTTATTACAGTCACTAAAAAGAGAACAAAAAAGAGAAGAGAAAAAAACATGAACTACTAATGATCGGTCTTTCACATCCAAGTTAGACCCTTGAAGCTGCTTCGCTGCTCTTCAAAGACTCCTTTCAACCTTTTGGCCTCCTCAAACTCCTCAGCAGTCAACACCGGAGTCTCCTTGATTTGGACTTTCTCCTTCTCTAGATCAGTGATTTTCTTGTCATGAAGTAGAAGACTCGTGTCTAGTGAAGCTATTGTCTCTTCCAACACCCATAGCTTGTTCTTCAAGCTCTCCAAAGATTCAATCGCAACTTGACGTTGATCATGGTCAACTTTGCTGAATGCGATTGACTTTGCAAGTTCGGATTCTGTGAGTGTCAAGTGTTGATCACATGTGCGTGGAGTTGTCTTCTGTAAGCATACAAGTCTTACGGCGTTGTATTGAGTAGCGCTAGTCATCAAGCTCTCCACCCTGCCTCTTACTAAAACGGGATCGACCCTATAGTATTGAAGTGCAGATACCAGTTTATCAGGCTCTTTCTTCTTGGATAGAATGGTTGTCGTCGAGTGCTTTGTTATCATGTCTTCAATTTGTTAGCAAACTTGGGTTGCAGCTTGCAGGCGGATATTGCGAAGCCTTTGGTTTGTGTCCAAGACATTAACTTCGCCAATGGTGGCTTCAAAGAATGTCATCTTGTTCACGAACTTCGGTGGATCTTCCTTTACAATCAAAGCTACACATAAGATTCTTAAGTTAGAAACGGATGACATAAAGGGAGGTAAGAGAAGTACAGGTTCAAAAGTACCTTTATGATCAGCTTGTGGCGGTTCATCTCCTTTACTGCATACTACTTCCTCGTGGATGGAACAGTCTTGAAGCCCTTCGGTGACAAAAACAGGAATTTCATTCGAACAAGCTTCATCCTCAAAAAGCAGGTGGTCGCTTAGCTAAAAAAAGAAGGGTTCAAATCATATATATACATGCACATTGTTTGGTGTAGAATTTGCAGTCCTTCAAACAACCGGCTTGTATATTTGTGCTAGGCGTGCCAGTACCTTTGGGTCAGGTACAACCTTGAAGTTGGATGCTGCTCGCGTCCCTCTTCTGACTTCTTCTCACGGCGGTCGTGACAGACGCCGATCTTCTTCCTCTGTGCTGGGTTCTCTCTTCAGACCTACAAGGGAAAAGTCCCTCTAGGATTTTTATCCAACCCTTGCGGATGGCCGAATCTTACTTAGTATGCAATGAAACTAAGCAGCGGGTATCAAGATATGCAGGATATGGACTGGCGAACGAATTCTCCAGAACTGGTTGCGGGAGTAAAACTGCTCAACGGATTGAACAGGGGAGTAGCGAGATTTCAACGGATTGAAACCTGTCAGACTTAACGGATTAAGTCCCTTGTGCAGCTGACGGATTAAGCTACGGTTGCTGACGGATCAGGCTTGGATGCTCCGGAGAGGCTTGAAGACGTTCGCGTGGCGAAGTTGTTGTCTGTTTGTTGATAGATGTAGTTGTCTTTCTTCTTGTACCTTAACCCCTTTATATAGTGAACACTAGGGTAGATATTTACTTGTGAATCAAGGCACGGCACCATACTGCTAGGGTTTAAGAGTCCTCCTTGTAATGCAAGACAACCTCTTAAAGCCCAATCCTCTAAGCCCAAAACTTCTCTGTTTGTAACTCAACCTCTTGTGGCCACGTGCTTCATCTCTCACGATACTCTCGCGAACGCTTTTCCTCCCGCGAGCGTGTTTCCTTAATACATAGCCCCTTCCGCGAACGCGTCTCCTCCTGCGAGCAAACTCTCTTCCCACGTGAGCATGTTTCGTTAATGTGCTCCTTGCGAGCGTATTTGACTTTCTGAGCATTCTCTGACCTTCCTGACCGCAGGTATCGGTCCACTTGTTTTTCCATAAATGGGCTTTTTACTTTTGGATCTAACACACATAACATCAAGAGTAACAAAGACAGAAATGTACCTCAACATAATACGGCGTCGGCTGCGGAGGACCTAGAACCTCACCAAATAAATTATCAGTATCGAGATCAAAGTCCTCATTAGGGTTAAAATAAGTGGAGCCAAAGTCGGACTCAAGCCTTCGGCATTTAAAGTTCACATCTCCAGATGTGCTGCAACTATTGCTAGACCACTTTGCTTGGGTGTTGACTATTGGAGGACTTTTAACCAGGTGATGATCAAGCGAATCCCCATGACCTTCTATAACTTGGGGCGACTCTTTCGACGTAGCGCGGGTGGTGAGCTTATCTTCCTTCAATTTCATGGGCTCATGATGCGTCTTCCCCTTTGTTGTAGTCTCCATTGGCATGGAACGATACACCTTAGACCACCATTCAACATAGTCAAGGGTCACCATGTGCTCCGTGATAGTGTTCTCATACGGTAAAGTCGTCGTGCTTCGTGTCCCACTCCTTGTTAAGCTTTCTCAATGTCAATACATCAAGGGTATTGCGTCCACATGACCATCATTGTTCTTCTTAAGGCTAGTTGGAATGTCTTGAACATAACCGAACTGTTGACTGAATCGATGGGGGCTATAGGGTTGGACGACGCGTCGTCTATCTTGCTTGAGAGAGAGGAACCCTGATCGAAGGCAAACAAGGTACGTGTAGTCCGCATGTGTAATGTCCCATTATCATGGATTACCTTGCGCTTTGAAGGGGTCTTGGCCAACATGTCTATCTGCACATTTTCGCATGCAGTGAATAAGGAACGAGTTTGTGTATCATCGAAGTGTTTTGCTGAAGATGTCCCTGAAAAATGAACCATGCCGGGCGCAAATTCATCACGAAGAGGAGCGAAGGAATGGGTGTCAAAATAGGTCGCCAGCCATGCATACACGTAGTGAAAAGGTAACGTGGGTGAGCAATTCCCAGGGTCTTTGGATGCAGAAATTTCATTCAAGCCTTGGTAAATGGTAGCCAACACAGGTACTGCTAGACAAAATGAGTGTCCTTGAGACATCTGACTTGCGGCACAGAAAACACCAGGACGGATCAAACCTGTGTCATCCATAGGAAAGACGAATATGCACAACCAGCACGTATAAAAAGCAGCCAAGTAGGTGGTCTCTATATCCGCATCGCCGACCTCTAAGTCATGAAAGGGCATAAAGTCCTCTTTAGTTCGTTCTTGAACCTCAGGAATTTCACCCGATGGATTGAATGTATGTTGAGGAGCGTTGCTCCGGCCATTTTTAGGAGGTGGCTTCTGATATCTCTGGATTCCTTTGTACCAAAATGTGATCCATGATGCAATCTTCACCTTCTGCCATTTACTGTCTTTGTGAAGCTTGTGGTAGGCAAGGAATAGGTGACGACAAGTTACTGGAATGACCGGCTCACCATTTTGGAACGTTGCCAAAAATTCCTCAATCGATGGAACCACCCCATCATAAAATCGTCCAATAAAAGGTAAACCCCAGAGTCGTTCCAAGTCTTGGAGAGAGATAGACATTTCGCCATGAGATGTATGGAGAGTATTGGTGCTTGGGCACCAATACTTGCAGAAGGCCCGTACCACAGACGCAACACGGTCATAGCTGAAAAACAATGTAAAGACTGCCCGATAGAGTCTGATTTTACGAATGAATGCTTCGTGTCGTCCCAAGATGTCTTCTAACCATTCCCAATAACAGTCTATATGGGAGAAAGCTCCATTCGCATGAAACCCACTCCATCGCACGGATCCTTTGGACACACGGTCGCTGAGAAGCACAAATGGTGTTTGGGGGGCATGTTGATCATGATGGGCAGACTTCAACATCCACACGTCTGCACTTCGTTTCTCGTTAGTTGATGGAAAGGTTGTCAGTCAATGGGATTGTTGAAAAGTCCACCGTGGGAGGTGACCTGAATTGTCATAAGGGGATGACATTCGGCCCAATCAATGAAGGGTAGGTGCAAAAGGTGGTGTCTTCGCTTTGAATGTCCTCATCGTTTTCAAGGATGGTGACAGTGTCATTCTTGAAACTCTTGAAAACTACCATCTGGAAACGGTATACGTTTACGCGAAGCCTAAACACTTTAAGCGGTCTGTTCCACTGGCAAGATGTGGAAGGAACCTAGCGGTTAGGGGATCACGTTCTTTGAATCGCTTCCAATGTACGCAAAGCCTAAACATTTTGAACAGTTCGTCCCACAATTAAGATGTGAAAGAAACCTAGTAGTTAGGGGATCATGTTCTTCAATCGCCACGAAAATTCTAAAAATAAAAATAAAAAACAATATCAGTACTACAAAAAATTAGCGTGCCACTGTATTAAGAAAAACGACAGAAGGGAAGTAACAAAATGAGAAGAAAACGAGTGACGCAACAGTGTTTTGTGGGTTTCTCTCGATACCCAAGTAATGACCACTCACCTTATGGTGACCAATCGGTAAAAAAACTCAAGGCCAGGTTAAACCTTGGGGAGCAAAACTAACGAAAGCTGGCAATTGGAAAAACAAGTTCACTGAGCCTATAATTAAGATGAAAAAAAAACAAACAAAAAAGTAAGATTTTGGCACATGTCAGGTTAAAGGCGTGTTCATTAAGTCTGTAATTAAGTTGCCCACGTGAAGACATCACTCACTCACTAAAAAAGGTCAAAGTCATGTGGGATCATTATACATATCTTGTCAGGTTAACACAATATATGTATGTATATATATATATAAACAAGTTGGAAAGGACCTTTGTTGCTGCTCAACCAATCAAGTGGTTAAGTACAGTTATTTCTGCGGTGGACAGGGCGCACAAATCAGAAGTTCTCACTTGTAACTAATAAAATAAACAATGAGAGAAGTCGATAATCTGGACAACGAAAACAATGGCCAAAACAAACCAAGTTAAAGAAACAAGAAAAAAAGAGTACTGCGGGCTCTCAGACTCCAGCGACGATTGTAAGAATTGGGGTCGGTGAGAACTTTGATCGGGGAACCCTAATTTATATTGGGTTTTAGGGTTTGTCGCGCAAGTAATTTCTCAGTTAGGATTATAAAATCATGGAAGGAATCAAAGATTCCCTTTCGCATGACTCCAAGATATTTAGAGACCAAAATTATTGATTATGTAACCTTCTGCAAAACCCTGCAACCATCAAAGTTTTTGAGAAGTATTTAGGAATCCCTACAAATTTGAGAAGTTCTATAATTTCAACAGAATTCCCACGCACACATTGAAGCCCAACAGGTTGGCCCAAATTCGTTTATATCAAAAGCATGAACTTCAAGCTACATCTCCGACACGCGACGGCAGCATGACTACAACGCACCTTAAAGTGGGGGCATTTGTAGACACATAAAAATGAGACAAAAATAAAATCGTAAAATATTCAAACTACATGTGGGCCCGATAAAACGTATACGTGGCACGTGAGTCAGCAAAGTCAAAAAGATTCCAGAAGTACACGTGGTGACATGTGATTGGTCGGTCAACAATAGAGTTACCGAATCCCGACTAAAGCAAGTATTAAAGATTATTCTGACAATCAATTATCAATCAAATTAAATTGATGTCAGAATTAAAGTCAGATATTTAATCAGATCAATCATGCATTAACGAGAATAATTAAATCAATTAATTAAAGATGATTTGATTTAATTATGATAATTATCAATCAAAATAGATTGATTTAATTATTACCGATAAGGAATGAAATTCATTCGGCGCCTTCATTACATGCCATATACGGAGGAGTGTCGACAATATAATTACCCCCTCTCATATCAAGAGGAGGACTTCGGACCAGAGAGAGAAAATTGCTCCTGAGAGCTCAGAAGTCTCAAAACCCTTCTGAATAACAACCAAGCTCCTAAATAACTTGTCTTCACAAAATCCAAACACTCTCGTGATCAATTCTCGTGACTGCTTTTCCACCTCAAGAACAAGTGCTTTGTCACCCTTGAGTCAAATCCAAATTCGGAGATAGAATCAGAGGAGTTCACAAAGATTTGTAACCCGTAAATTCATCAATAAAATTATATTATTTTGTACACGTGTTATTTTGTCATTTGTGCAGATAAATCAGCGTTGACAATATCAAACTCTTCCAAAGGATATTCCCGCTAGGTAGGAGAGGACCACGTACTATTAGAACAAAAAGAGAGAAAGGGAGGTGTTAACCAATCACCATGAGCAGAAGCTTTCAAGATTGATCGAATTGGTCTCTGATGCTAGCAAAATCTGCATATATAAATATTTTTGCATTCAGAGATTGGTGTTCCAGATGAGGACCACTAGGTGTAAGACTCATTATGTGAACCAATCATAATTATGCAAATACTAATTGGAACAGATTTCGACTTAATAAGAGCTTATGTTATTACTTAACCTTGTTTAATATGGTTTATGTATATCTATCCATATATGGTAAGGGAATCCATTAACAACAAGTATATCGTGTTGGTAATGTATTAGGACAAGTTTATATGAGTTTACTTGAGGATCAAGAAGTATCTTTGTGGGAGGTCTCTTGTTATCATGTACACTATAAATAAAGGTGCCTTAGTCCCTGCTTTCTCTACAACAAGACATAAGAGTCATCTCATCTATGGTGTCTAAGTTTAGCAGAGAGGAGAATACAAAAGCCAAAGCCAGATTTTCTCAAGACATTGACAGCCTAGTTGATCATATAGAAAACATGAACATCAATCAAGAAGGTATGTCAATATCCCATGCAGATAAGTTTATGTAATTAGTACTAAGGAATGTGTTTATGTATTTGGTTATGATTGATTCTATTTTGCTCCTATGATCTTATAGTTTGGTATCAGAGCAACCCTTACAAACCGCAAAAATCATATACAGAAAAATTGACTAATTATATGAACTAAGGGCTTTTGTTTTATGGTATTTTTGTCGAACAAAAAAAACAAAAAACAAATTTATGGACCTGTAAAATCAAGAAGACCTTGTATGGGCCATTCAATTTCGGCCCAAACCCGCGACCCGGTTCCTGACCCGCTTCAGCCAAACCCAAAACGCGGTCGTTTTCTCTAAAAACGATCGATCAATTCAGAATTTGGGGAAGGGTTCTTCAGTCTGGAAATCAGGGGAAGAGAGGCGATTTTGCGTCTCTAGCTGCAGATTAAGAAGGGCAACGAGACTTACATGCTCAATATTTTTTTAGCTTCCACGTATTGAATGAGCTTAAGAGGTCAGATTTCAAGAATTTTTGTTGTGGTTTCGATTACAATTTTCAAAGCATGTCTACGATTTCTGTTGAGCACAAGAACCTTAGATGCATGCCCGGAGTGCAACATAGGCTAAGCTAGTCATGTATGTCCGGATGAAACTTAAATACAGAAGCATGTTTTGTCTGCATTGACATGTTTTGGTGACTTGTGAATGGAATGAAGTTTCTGTGATGTCTGCAATTATTGATTTAATGATGTTATGTATGTCTCTCGTGTATGCTGAAGTTAATTGCAGAATAATTTTGATTTTGCTATAAACACTGAAACTTAAGAAAGTAAAATTAAAGGGAAACTTCAACCTGGTCTGTAGAAGTATTGAAAGCTTGAATGTTCCACAAAGCAATTTCTTGCAGGTTAAAGAAATTAAAGTTAAAGACCAGAACTTGTGTTATGGATTTTTTGAACTATATATGTTGTATTCCAAAGAAGTTTTGTATGGTTTAAAATTTTCAAACAGCATAATACATGAATATAGGACTCAAATTTGGATACTTAAAGTTTTTCTTCTATCATAAAGATGTTGACTGCTTTTTGGATAACATGAGTTTTATTTTTGTGGCTTGATGATTCAGAAATTTTAGAATATCATGTCTTCTGCTATAAAAGTGATGCTTGATATTGAACTGCAGTAATTTGGGATGTATTGTTGTTATGTCTTCTGTGTTTTTGTTTTGTGTGTTGTTTGAACTGATTAAGAAATACACATAAAATTACAGATGTTATAACAAGTTTTAAAGAACTGTCAAAACACTTATCTTTGTCTTGTTTTATGCTCTCTAGAAATCATCTACCTGAAACCAAATGACATCCAGATGCTTAATGGAACCAACTTTAAGGAATGAAAAGCTTCACTAGACTTGTACATGGTGTCCCATGACAAAATGGATTTGTGCTTCACTGACCCTACACCTCAAGAAATTAATTCTCAAAGTACACCTGAGGATAGGAGGTATTATTATGACTAGTACATATTAAACCATAGGGCTAAAGTTCTCATTAGAAGCTCTATGACTAAGATAGTAAGGGGTAGCATTCCAGAGCCAATTTTTGCTGCTGATTTCATGGATGCCATTGCTGAGAAGTACAAGGAAAGCAACAAGGCAGAAGCTACAAGGATAAGGAAGGAGTTCAACCAGCTCAAGTATAGTGAAAATGGAGGAGTAAGGTTACACATCATTGGACTTACAGAGCTAAACAGTAGGCTCAAGGAGCTTGATCAAGGAGTGAAGGATGAGCAGCTAGTGCATCATGCCCTGGACAGCCTGCCAGAGAGTTTCAACATGTTGAGAACCAGCTACAATTCTCAAAATGAGAACTGGACATTGGATCAACTGATATCCATCTATGTGGATGAGGAGAGCATAATGAAGAAGGGGAAGTAGCCTGCAATCTTTATTAACTTAGTTCATAAGGCTAAATGGAAGAAAAACAATCTAAAAGTCAATAAGACCATAAAGAAGCCATCCAGTAGCACTGCAGGCAGCAGCAAGGCCAAAAAGCCATTTAAGTTTAAGTGTTATTTCTGCAATAAAACTGGACACAAGAAGTCAGAATGCACTGGTTTTAAGGTCTGGCTAGAAAAGAAAGGTGAGGATAGTTATCTTAATCTTTTAGAAACATTTCCTTTAGAAATTAATTCTGTCAATACCAAATTCCATTCTTATTACTTGGATTCAGGAAGCCCCTTACATGTTACAAATTCATTGCAGGGTTTCATAAGGAAGAGAAAACCAAGGAATGAGGAGCAAAATGTTTGTGTTGTGAATGAGATGAAGGTTGCAGTGAAGGTTGTAGGATCCCTTAGATTGGATTTAGGTTTTGGAAACTTTTTTATTTTAGACAATGTCTTATATGTGCCTTCCATTAGAAGAAATTTATTGGCAGTCAGTCTTTTAGTCAAACTTGGATATACCTTTCTCATTACTTTAAGTGAAATTAAAATTTTCAGAAATTCTTCACAATCTTTACTTTAGAATTTTAATTCTTCTGTCATGTTTGGTTCTGGTGTTATTGAGAATGATTATTTGAGGTTAAATTGTTCTGTGTCTCAACAAGAATTATTACTTGTTGAAAATAATAATAACACAACAGAAAATAACACCATTAGTGTTAAAAGAACCATATATAATGAGAAGTCAGCCTATCTGTGGCATAGACGTTTAGGCCACATATCAAAACAAAGACTACAGATACTTGTTAAAAGTAAGACATTGTCTGAACTAGACTTTTCAGATCTTGAAGAATGCATTGAGTGTTATAAAGGAAAAATGACAAACATGAGAAGAAAAACTGCTGACAGAAGTAAAAAACTGTCAGAGTTAATACACACAGATATTTGTGGGCCTTTTAAACATAAGACAATTTGTGGTAATGTTTATTTTATAACCTTTATGTATTGATTTTTCCAGATATTGCTACATATATTTACTATCAAAGAAATCACAATCTTTAGAAGCCTTTAAAAAAATTTAAGACTGAAGTACAGAATCAGTTGGACTTAAAAATAAAGACTGTGAGGTCTGATAGGGGGAATTTTATGGTAAATATTATGAGCAGGGCCAACATATGGGACTTTTTTGCATTATATTTGCAAGAAGTTGGCATTAAGGCTCAATATAGTACACCACATAATCCACAACAGAATGGTGTTGCAGAGAGAAAAAATAAGACTCTATTAAACATGGTTAAGAGTATGATGTGTACATCTGGTCTGCCTCTGTTTCTTTGGGGAGAAGCTTTAAGAACTACGAATTATCTTTGCAATAGGTCCCCTAGTAAATCTATGGATAAAACACCATTTGAATTGTGGTGTGGTAGGCAACCAAGTTTACATCACTGTCATGTTTGAGGTTGTAAAGATGAGGCAAGGCGTTATAAAGAAAAGCAAGATAAATTAAAATCAAAATCTGTGAGTTGTCATTTTATAGGCTACTGTGAAAAATCTAAAAGGTTTAAGTTATATTCACTTCATCATTCACCTAGAGTGTTTGAAACACATCAAGTTAAATTTTTAGGTGAAGGTGTTTGCAATATAATTTTTGAGGACTTGTCCTCAGATTTTGAAGAAATTGTAGAGGAAGGGATGAACACAGTAGCAATGCCTGACACCCTAGGTGATGCATTAGGTCAAGAAACAGTTGTGAATTAAAGCCTAAATCTAGAACAAAATTATGAAAATATTGACTTAGAGCCTATGAACCAAGATTACATAGAGTCTGAACCTTACTACAACAAGAAAACTTGTAGAATCAAGAAGCTGTGACAGAAGGAGTGTCAGTGCAAGAAACCCGAGTGCACCTTGAACCCCAACTACACCAAGAACCCCATATTGAACCAGAGACGTAACTGAACCTGGAGATGCTCCAGAACAGTTTGTTGTAGAGCAACCTAAGCTTAGAAGATCTAAGAGAGCTAGAAAATCTAAGTATGGAGGAGAGGATGATATTTATGAGGTTTATCTAACTGAAGTTGAAAGCATATTGTCTGATGACAATGATCCTAAAACCTTAAAGGATGCCTTAAGAAGTGATGAGTCTGAAAAATGGAAAGAAGCAATGGTTGCAGAGTTAGAATCCATGCATAAAAACTATGTGTGGGAGCTAGTCAAGCCAAATCAAACTCAGAAACCCATTGGCTGTAAATGAGTGTTCAAAACTAAAAGAGATGCAAGTGGAAAAGGTAGAAAGACATAAAGCTAGGCTTGTAGCTAAAGATTTCACACAAAAGGAGGGTATTGACTACACTGAAACATTCTCACCTGTTTCATCTAAGGACTCCTTCAGGATCATAATGGCCCTTGTAGCTCATTATGACATGGAGTTACATCAGATAGATGTAAAAATAGCTTTTCTTAATGGAGATTTGGAAGATGTGATTAACATAGCACAGTCAGAAGGTTTTAAAGAGGCTGGTAAAGAAAACATGATGCGTAGACTTAAGAAATCCATTTATGGACTTAAACAAGCTAGTATACAGTGGTATAAAAAGTTTGATGTTGTTATCTCATCTTTTGGTTTTACTGAAAATATAGTATGAGTGTGTTTATCTCAAATTGGTTGGTAATAATTTTATTTTTCTTATTCTCTATGTCGATGACATTCTTCTTGCAAGCAGTAATATTAAACTGCTTAAAGACACTAAGGATTTTCTGTCAAATAATTTTGACATGAAAGATTTGGGAGAAGCTTGTTATGTTTTAGGCATTGAGATTAAGAGAGATAGGAAGCAGGGTCTATTAGGTTTGTCTCAACATAATTATATTTCCAAAGTTCTTAAGAGGTTTGGAATGGAAACCTGTGGTATTGGTGAAGCACCAATTTCCAAAGGAGATAAACTTAATAAAGATCAGTGTCCTAAAACTGACAATGAGAAAAATAGCATGAAAGCAGTGTCATATGCTCAACTTGTAGGAAGTCTTATGTATGCACAAGTCTGTACAAGACCAGACTTGTCTTTTGCAGTGGGTATGTTGTCTAGATTTCAGTCAAATCCTGGACAACAGCATTGGATAGCTGGTAAGAAAATTCTAAGATATCTACAAAGCACCAAACGATATATGCTTGTATATAAACGTGTGAAAAGTTAGAACTAGTAGGTTTCACTGATTCTGATTTTACAGGGAACTACCCTTCATCTATGTAATCTACTTGTGGATATGTCTATATGCTTGCAGGTGGTGCAGTGGCTTGGAAAACAATGAAACAATCATTGATAGCTACTTCCACAATGCAGGCAGAAGTAATTGCACTTTATGAAGGTGTAAATAAAAGTTTGTGGATCAGAAACTTTATTCTGGAAACTAAAGTCCTAAGTGAGCTTATTAAGGAGAAGTTAAGGGTGTATTGTGATAATGAAGCAGCTATGTTCTTCTGTAAGAACAGTAAGAGGTCAAATAATTCTAAGCACATAGATTTGAAGTACTATAGTGTGAGGAAGTTGGTGAAACATGCAGAAGTTGATGTTTTTAATATCAGGACTGCAGACCAACTGACAGATCCATTCACCAAGGCATTACCAGTAGAAGCCTTCAAAGAGCATTGTAGGAACATGAGTGTATTGGCAAGTTTCAAGGAGGCTTAAGTTCAGTGGGAGCATAGAAATTTCAAAGAAATTGAGTTTTTTTTTCAGTGTTTCTGTTTTGGTTTTGGTTTTGTTCTTGTTGTATGATTTTGACATGAACATTATAGTATATGTTTTCCAGTTAAATGAAATTGAGGAATTTTCATATTGATGTTTTGAGTATGTTTGAAATTATAAATTTCTGTTTTATTAGTTCAAGTTTATCAGGTGGATTGAAATATGCATATATTCAGTACTTCAGCAGCAGCAAACCAGATCCACTGATGTTCAGTTGTGTTTGCATTGTGTTGTGATTTTGATTTTCAAAATTGCCTACGTTATGACTGTTTGTTAAATGAATTAACCACTTTGATATACACTGTCATTTAACTACATTAAATTAAGTATTTTGACTCATGTGAAATACACTGGTTGTTGTTGTAGTTTTGAACAGGCATGATCATGTGAACATGCTTATTTCTGAGTTCTACAGCTGTTTTATGTATTTTGATAGAAATGAATTTTAAGAGGTATATTGCTCAGCGCGCACTTCAGCTATTTTGATTGAAACGTTTCTACTTGTATTGTGCATTTAAGATGATGGTTTAAGTGAGAGATTGTAAGACTCATTATGTGAACCAATCATAATTACGCAAATACTAATTGGAACATGTTTTGACTTAATAAGAGCTTATGTTATTACTTAACCTTGTTTAATATGGTTTATGTATATCTATTCATATATGGTAAGGGAATCCATTAGCAACAAGTATATTGTGTTGGTAATGTATTAGGACAAGTTTATAAGAGTTTACTTGGGGATCAAGAAGTATCTTTATGGGAGGTCTCTTGTTATCATGTAACACTATAAATAAAGGTGGTTTAGTCTCTGCTCTCTCTACAACAAGACATATGAGTCATCTCATCTATAGTGTCGAAGTTTAGCAGAGAGGAGAAGACAAAAGCCAAAACCAGATTTTCCCAAGACATTGACAGCCTAGTTGATCAGATAGAAAACATGGGCATCAATCAAGAAGGTATGTCAATATCCCATGCAGATAAGTTCATGTAATTAGTACTAAGGAATGTGTTCATGTATTTGGTTGTGATGGATTCTGTTTTGCTCCTATGATCTTATACTATGACCAGGCCTTTCTCAATCAACAATGTCAAATAACAAAATGGCGCCTGAATTTTAGTAGCAATTTTACCTCTAATCTTTTGTTGAAAAATCCTTTTTTGCTTGCTTCAATTTCTTTTTTGCATCTCCTTTGGCAGTATTTCATCTGTCGAACATGACCATTTGTTGACCAAATCTTTATAGCTTATGCTAAAGAGTTGCTCTGCATGTTAGGCAGAAAAGTCGGTTGTTTTTTTCCTTTCTCTGGCTTTCTCATATAACACTGCTGCAAATAAGTTATTACAACTTAGCAGTTTTAGATCATAGAGAAACATTAATAGTCTTACTATGTTGTATGATGCTTTCTCTTACTGATTTTATCCCTGCAGAAATACAGAGGGTGAAAGAGGTAAACAACAATGATGAAATTCAGAGGTCGGTGTTCATTTTGCTCATGCCTTTGTATCTTTGATTTTGCTGTTCAATCATTGGTTTTTATTCCTTATTCTATTTTATTTTGGATTGTCCAGGTATTTGGGAGGAAAAAGAAGTGGGGAGGCAGAATGTAAGCAGCTGCAAATATAAGGTTAATGACAACTGCAATTCAAGATGTCAAAATTGGGTAATGGTGTTTTTTTCTCAATCTTATAACCTCATTGCATTCATTAAGGATTTATTTTCATTCTGTATTATGAGTTGTTCATAATTGATAAAACGAAATGGAACGTTAAATTTGGGATAAGTATTTGATGATTTAGTTTCTTGGTTATTGGCATATTTTGTCCAATTCAAGGTGAAATGTAAGGTTGCAAAAAGAATCCAATAATAAGCCATAGACCTGGAAATTGGAAATGGAATTGAAATTTGGACACCATGGGACAATCATAGTATCCATGTCTGTTTTATAAAGAAGAAATTGTAAAAGGTGTATTCTCTATTGTCTCTTTTGGTTGTTCATCTCAAACAACTGGCTTTAGTCGTTAATATGTACTGTAATTTTAAATAATTTTCTATTCTTATTCACGTTTGCATTCTATTTTAACAGTCTTCTTATTTTGACATGTAATTGATTTGTTATAGTCTTATCATCATGCATTAGTGGTTCATTCTTATATAGTGTCAGATTGATTTCTTCGTAACTCTTCTTACTTTAAGTTATAGTTATGTGAATTCTTTAATAATATACATTTTGCTGATTATGATAAGAAAGATATTGTGTTCTATTACTCTTTTGAGAGCAATACGAGAAACTGTCAGCTGTTGCAACTAGTTTAGATTTAGGTAAATGACTACTGTATTTTATTTTGTAAAAAAGGCTCCATCCTATATGTTTTGATTTTTCAATTGCAACACCCGATCTCGAAATCGACTTCATCTGAGGTAAAATAATGTCCATTCCTTTGATCTTGGTTTTCTTCTTTTCTTTTTCTTTTGTCTTCTTTGATTATCTTCCCGATCTATGTCCAAGGTGGATCTTCATCGAGTTGCAACCCAATTTGAACTCTTTCCAGTTTTTGCCAGAAGGTCGGTGATTTGGGTTCATGAGTAATACTTTTTCTCAATTCTGGGTTTATTTGTTTCTTTTATTTAGATGGGTGATGGCGTTTATGATTTACTCAGGTAGGAATATTAGGAAATACTGCTGATTTTATGAGGATAGTCCAAATGGTGGCACAATGGATGCTAACATAGATAGGCGACAAATGATGATTGCATTTGATATGAGGTAAAGTTTGGAAATGACAAAAGGTATTTAAGAAAAAGTTCCATTGAAATCTCTACCTGATTTGAATGTTTATTTCCTCCATGTTGCACAGATGTCTTGGATTCATGATGGCAAAAATGGTGTTGCAGGAACTCATGGACCCCTCAACATTCTCAAAGTTCAAGTTATTTCTCACAAAGGTATCATAAGCCAAGTTTGATCCTTCATGTTTACGTGAATTTCTATTGCAAATCCTTCACAGGAATTCCTCATCTGGCAATGCTGGACTCCAAGTAATTACTGTAACTTCATTGCAAATTTCCAATATACTTGATAGGAACTGGGGTTCAGGGTGGCACCTTTTATCGTTGTTGCTGGCAACAAAACCTTCTGAAAGAATAAGGTATATTATTCTTGATACATGAAGAGGGATCTGGTCCTAAAAATGGAATTATAAGATCCATTGGTTTTTATTTTATTTTTCTCATTAGATGTTGTAGTTCTGATTCCAAATATAAACTGTTTAAAATGCTTCACAGTTGCTTCACAGAGTCAATTTTTGAATAAAACCTAAATCTTTAATGAGAAATTTAACTTGACAATTGGTCACTGTTGCTGAATTCGGACAGGCATGGAGTGTGTACTGGTGGAATTCTTTGCAATTCACAATTTGTAAAACTTAGTTTTGTATTAATATTGTTTTTTAATTTTCTTTTGGGGTACAAGCAATATCATTGCTTGGAGCTCAGATTCTAGAGCTCATTAGAGCAATGATTCTTCTGCAAAGCAATGCTAAGCCCCAGTATAAGTTACCAAATTTCTTCAAAGCAAACAAATTGTCAAAAGAGAGGAGCTGGCTGTTGGCATCAACTGTAGGATTTGGGTTTCTCAGTGTTGGTTCTCCTTTCCTCGATGACAAATTCATTGGTCCTAAGGTTGGTATCTTGAATCTGTCTGCCTTCTTTTTCTCATTTTTTCCCCTTTAAGATTTAATGAACCAAACCATGCCAAACTTACTTGAACAAAAGGAAATCAAAATACTGCCTTCCTTTTATCCTTATGGAATGGTTTCCTTTTATCCATATAAATAGAATACAGAAAGAATAAATGATGATGAGTCTCATACCAATGAAAGAAATAATTATATAGCTATACAAATAACGTAATGGTTTTGAGATTAATCCAAGCAATTTCATGAGGAATATCAGCATTATGCATGACTGGTTTTAGAAAGGAGGTCCTTGGCTGATTGACTTAATTCGTGTTCCAGATTAGTTGCACTCCTTTCTCTTCCTTTGGAAAATTTCCATTGGATATAGAATGGAAAATAATTTGTTGAGGCCACTACTTGGCACCTCATTTTCGTTTACAAATCTTTCTTAAGTTGAAATTCCATATGATTAAACAAAAAATTGTTTCAGATCTAATAGTATGTTTTTCAATATTTCTTTTTATGTGCTGATTTCAGGACCGTATGAGTTCGTCACTGTTAACTTTGGTTGCAGTTCAACTATTCTTTTCATCAGTAGAAGTGCTTGTTTTTTTATTCTTAAACTTTTTGAAACTTAACTAATATAATGAGGCTTAGTACTTTAGTGCCATTATGCATCATTATGATCATATTATTTCTTATCAGGGAATCAATACATGTAATCTACTATGTCTTCTGTGTTGTTTCACTGCATTGTGTTTTACTGCATATGTTTTGTTTTTTTATTCTTAAACTTTTTAAACCTTAACTAATATAATGAGGCTTAGTACTTCAGTGCCATTATGCATCATTATGATCATATTATTTCTTATCAGGGTATCGATACATGTAATCTACTATGTCTTCTGTGTTGTTTCACTGCGTTTTGTGTTTTACTGCATATCCAGATAAACTGAATAACTATGATGCACGGATACGGCAAAAATTTTAGTATGCTGTATCGTACCCGTATCTGATACGGGTACGCACGAGATACGCCATGGATACGTACCCAAAGATATTCAAACATATCCTAGATCATTTAGGAAGGTTTTGACCAAATTAATACTAGGTTGTTGACTTTTTGTAGTAATATCTTATCTAATTTGTAGCAATCTCTGTTCTGTTTTAACTCTTTCACGATTATAATTGAATATTCTTCTGTATTTTCCTTAATTAGATGATTTAGATTAGATTTATTTATTATTATAATTTTTTTGTGTGATAGATCTAGTAAAATTAAGCTACTTTCGTGTTATTTTCCATTAAAATTATCTATATATTTTTAAATTATATTAAATATATATAATATCAAAACGTACCCGTATCCTATTTTTTCGATAAAAAACGCATCTACGTATCGAGCCCGTATCCGTGTCCCGTACCCGTACTAGTGCATCATAGCTGAATAACATTCCAAGAAACTTAATTTGAATATTATGTCTTCTTAGTTGGGTAATTTGAAGTTTCTAACTGTAGATATATCTATCGTGTGTAGTTTGGCATTTGAATTGATTTTATGGGTGATGTAGCATTCTCTGTACAGGTTTTGTGTGGGTTTGCATTTGAGCTGGGTTTATCGGAAATGCGTAAATTGTGATTAAATTCAGCAAATCGTTTTATGCATGTTGTTAGTATATGAAAAGGCTACCAATTGTTTAACACTGCAAAGAAATACCAACACCTCATCCCAGACTAGGCTCTTCTGTTGTTGTACAGTCATAATTGGAATTTTCTTTTCGATCGTACTACTCCAAACTAAGCTCTTCTGCTCTCTGTACGTATGAACCAAAGTTGGAGCATTTATTTTTTGGGTATGACATTATTATTATTGAAGGACATGATACTATGTTTTGTATAGTGTTGTTTTTCTAATAGCTCAACTTTCAATGTTATATGAATGTATAACTGTATGATGCGTAAAATAAATGCATGCTCTATGTTTCACGTGTCATGACTCGATCAAGTTGTCCATCTCCAATTTCCTAGCTTCACGAAATTTAAGGTTTCACCCTAAATTTATTTAGTTTCAGCACATGCAATTTGATATTGTAGAGAGTATTGCTAGCCTGTGGTCATCCCTAACTAAGAGATGGATTGTATTGTCAGGTTGCTAAAATGAATATTTATTAAATTGACCACAACAATTCATATGTATCGTCAATTCGGTTCATGTATTAAGTTGTGTGAACATTGCAATTTTATGGTTTTTTTGGCACGTGGAGGCTGCAATGTTTCCGAATTTTGGTTGGGAAAGAAGCTAACTTGAGTTTTTTGCCATTGGGCCAACTATACTGTTACCAGTTGATGGAGAGGTACTTGCTTGCAGATAGAGAACTGAGTATGCTCAATTAGTGTCAGGCTCTTTGCTAACAAAACTTATATTTATTGTAGGTTCTAATAGATAGAAGACAATTTCTTTATTCAATTTCTTTTCCTTCTACTTGATTGAAAGGTGTGTATTTTTGCTCATTTTCAATCCTCATATACAGTGATGAAGCTTATTTTACAACCTGGTGGGAAAAAATGCTTGCTCTTTTAACACTATTTTGTCTTACAATCAGCTACAATTTCACATGCAGAAACTGATGGACAAATAATATAAAAAAGCTTATTTTGTACCAATCAGGCAATGAACAACCAGTTAAAAAAATGAAAAGAGTAAAGTTGATGGACAACTCTTTTGTGGTTTTCCTCGCCTTCTTGCTTACCTACCTTCTATCCTTCAGAATGAATAGTTTAATAATACAATAGAGAATGCATTAGTAGCCTACATCAATTTCTTGCTAGAATATCATTGTATATATCTATTGTCATCACGAACAAAAATACATTTCATGTATATTGTTAGTGATCAATGAATGACATAATTTGTCCCGCAGCTTATATGTCCCGCAGCAACGCGCGGGTAATCTGCCTAGAAAGGTGACACTACACATCTTATAACTCGTCTTGTTCACAATTGATCAAACAAACACAACCGACTCGTGTAACTGAGATCCACACTATTCCCTTGTGCATAGGAACCATACCAACTCATGGGTATATGCTTGTGTTGAAATTAAACATTTTTGTGATATTTCTATGTGCGCAACTTGAAAGTCTTTGTCTTATTAGTTGTAAAAACGCAACACTTGTGACATGTGAAGAGTACTGTGTTGACAAGTGACATTGTTTTTCCAACATGACTCAATCTTGTTTTTGTTAGATCATAAGAGCATCTTTAGCACTTTTTATTTTGACATTTAGATATTTCTGAGCGTGTTTAGTTCTTTCGGACGTTTTAGAAGCTTCAGTAGACTGGTCAACATTTAGCTATTATAACTTTTAGCTATCTCAGCAAAACATAATTAGCGAGATGACTTAAATGAGACTTCTATAATTTAGTACATTTTTTAAGATATTTTGTATGATACATAAATATATTTAAACTATTTAATCTTCATCTAATAAATTATTATTATTATTTAAACTTTTATTAATAACTCACATACGCTACATATGTCAATTATGTTTGAACTCATTAATAGATCAATATTTATCAAGTAATTAGTATCTTAATCTTACTCTTTTGTTATATCATTTTCTCTATTTATTTATTACTTAATACGTTTATGGTAGGAAAATGAGAAAAGAAGTGGAAACACACCAAAAAGGCGGCTTAAGCACATATTGTGGACATGGGAAAAAGAATCGAAGCTAATGGAGAAAATGTGAAAAATTCACTAGAAGACGAAATTTACCGGTCAACGTTAGTGAACAGAAGTCGATGCTGAAAAGTCAAGTCAAGCTCTAACGACCGGTATGGTAGTGATCAGAAATATGGTGGATGATGTTGATAGGGTTTTGAAGTCAAAAGACCATGAAGAGAAATACACATTTTAATTTAATTTAAAATAGAAAAGGGTTTGTCCCCTTATTGACGTTGATCTTGTCTCTTTATCTTTACAACAAAATACCCATAGTACCCTTGATTTATGCTCCAGCTACGTCCAAGATCCAGTTGAGAAGCCTTATTTAGCAATGGATCTTGAAGCCTTGGCTGCTCAAATTGACCATCTTGACACCAGAATTCAAGATCAAGCTGGCTGCTGCTTCTAACCAAAGATTGGCTGCAATCGAAGCTTCTATCAACAACGAAGAAGAGAGTACCGGTGGAGGACGGAGGATGCAGCCAATGAGGAATGTTCGAAAGCATGCTTCACGAAATAACTATGGACATGATCGAGAGGAAAGGGCATTGAAGTCTATCAAAGTCGAAGCTCCAAGTTTTGATGCCAGCTGAATGCGAAGGTGTGTCTGGATTGAATATCAGACATGGACCATTATTTTGACTGGTATGAGTTGTCTGAAACTCGATGCGATTTGCAAAGATGAAGTTGGTGGGCAAAGCTAGAGAATGGTGGAGTGGTGTGGAAATGCGAGTTGCAAGAGTCGGTGAAGAACCCATCACTGATGAAAGAAAGGCTAAGGGAGAAGAATGTTCCTTTGGCTTACAAAGAGCGCTTGCTAGTTCAGTGGCAATCTCTTCGACAAGGGAACATGACAACTGCTTAGTATATTAAGTATAAAGAGTTTATGGTGAGATGCAATATAAATGAAGATCCTTCTATGACTGTCGCTTATTTCAGAACCAGTCTTTGTCCAGAACTTGGGAGCTGATTCCTCATGAAGTTTATACATTGGAGCGAGCTTACCAGATAGATAGTACTAGAGTTGGAGCGCTACTTGAAGACTCCTAGAAGCACTGTGCACAAGCAATTTGACAAGCAAAATCGTCTCCTGGAAGCACTCCTGGAAGCATCGTCTCCCCTCCAATTATATCTAACCTAGGGTTGACCCCTGTTGATCATCCTCAACCTTTTCATGTGGCATGGATTGAAAAGTATTTTATTCCCGTAACACACGATGATGTCAGGTTCCCATTCAATTCTCATCATACAAGGACACTATTTGGTGTGATGTGGTGCCAATGGATTTGGGACACATTCTTTGGGTAGACCATGGTTGTACAATCTATATGTGACCATTTCTGGCCGTTCCAACTTGTGTTCCTTTATTCATGAAGGAAAGCACATCAAGCTGAATCCTATTCTGCCAAAACCAGTACCACAACCACCTTGCAAGGGAAGGGCAGGCAAATTCACTTGACATCATTGTTCCAAGAGATATGGTAGAAGATATTGTGAATGAGCAGGAGGTTTCAAAAAGACAAGGAGGCTACCAAAAGTATTCAACTAAATAGAAAGAAAAACCAAACTCAGACAAGGCGGAGCTGCAGCACAACAATCCTGTTATCTTGGAAAGATACAACAGTTTTATCTCGCTGGAGGCGAGCTCTTATCAGCTGGGGAGAATTGATGAGGACATTATCGCCAAACCTTTCAAGGTTTATGAGCGAAAGAAATGGAAAGAGAAAATACTAAGTCAGGCAAGATAATTATTATTCTGAGGAGAGAAACAAAGTCTGATTCTAGAAGTCTCTAAGTTGTCCGTGTTTTTTCATATTTCTATTTCAGTTTAGAAGTCTTAAGGTCTCTTAAATATGCCAGTTTCAATATGAGTCTTTAATGTTTCAGAGTTATAAGTTTTTAATACTTCAGTTTTAGCAGAGTTTTAAAGAGTCTTTAGTGCAGTCAATTTTTGAGCTATTAGCTCAAGTAAAAATAAGTGTAAGAGCATAATGTCTAGGTATGCTATGTCTTATGAATAAAATTATAAGAGATTCTGAATTTTCCTAAGATAGGATTGGGATGAAGCCTAGTTTTAAGGTGAGAAGCTTTATTTTCGTGAGAAACCAGGTAGCGATTCCCATACATAAGTGTTTTGTGTGTTTAAATCCCCAAGCTTTAGAGCATGTTGATCCTGGTGTCTTAGCAGTAGGCGTGCTGCATCAAAAGCTGCAGAATACCATGACAATGAAAACAAATGGGACTGAATTCAAATCCATTCCCTCCCCCCCAAGTCTCGTTTATGGAACTTGAAGTTTATACATTAGGGTCTGAGGGAATAAAAATAAGTAGCATTATCGTGACTTGATCTTTCAGACCAAAACTGCAGTTGGGCAGAAGAGTATCCGAACTTACACTTTAGGCATAGAAAAGTTTCCTAACAGAAATTTGAATTGAAAAGAAACAAATTTTACTGCCACAATAAAATGATACAATGGAAGTGAAACACAACTAACACAATTAGATACCTCCACACAAGACATCCATTTTCATCTTTTTGAGATTCAAGAAACGAAATCTGTCTGTAACCCTATATACAACAGTTACCTTTCCAATAAATGGACTACAAGACCAAACTCTCTTTGCTTGTCAATCGCCGCACTTCACATATGCACCCACTTCCCAAGAAATAGCATATCCTGACAGTTCTATCACCATCTAGGTCAATGGCTTAGCAGCAAATACGTACAAACTTGTCACTGGAGTTTTGAATCAGTTTTTCCTTTTTCTTTTGTGGCCTTACGAATAATTCCTTTATTATAAAATCTTGCTAGTCCCTGCTGGAAGCTCCTCTTTTACAAATCCCCAGTTTTTTGGAACACCAGCACAGAAAAACCATCCCGTCCCAAGGACTTGTACATGTTACAACTGAAATCATTCCCCTCTTCAACTACCTTACTTTCACATCTCTGGTGTGCTGTCCAGATAAGGTTTTCAAACACCAATTTAGTTTCTCCTCGTTAACACAATTGTTCCAAGAAAACCAGTTATTTATCCTCTATCAAACTCTTCTTCAACCACAATGCCATTGCTTCTGGTAGTCAAATAGTCAATACTTACGATAAAAATATTCCAAAACATATATCTTTCTGGGTCAAAAAAAATTCATTTATGTTGCTTGAAAGGAACTTTTGTGGCAGAAAAATGCATCTGAAAATATTTTAAACGGAGGAATTTATTACAACAAACACAAGCATTGGAAAAATTTGAAGATTGTAACATCAATTTTTAAGTATCCATGGTGACAGAACAGTAATTGCGAGAGGTAGCGAGTGATCCTACAGAATACATGGTAGACAAACAGGCTGGAAGAGGAAAGAGACATATACCTCATGGTCGAAACGAGAATCTTGAAGAGCCCAATGGTAATCATAGGCAAAGCTTACCATGCACAGAACTGTCAGACATGAAAAGGCGCCAATTGGTTACATTACTGCTAGCCTTCACGCACGTGCTGCCGAAATGAGTTTTTGTCATACAAATTTATTGTTATGTAATTTTCGGTAGTTCGATTAATATTGTGTAACAACTCTCAAAAAACTCAAATAAAAATAAACGCATTTAATTGAGATTAAGTTAGCCCTGATATTGGTTGTCTAGCCGAAGTGCTTTTTCGTTAATTCGGTTACTATCGTACAACAACTCTTTGAAACTCAAATAAAATAGCGCAACTCCTAAACCTTAAATCCGAACTCCTAACCCTAAACCCCTAAATCCTAAATCCATAACCCTTAAATTTAATGTGTTTGAGATTTGGTCATATATTTGTTATGCTTACCTTAAATCCGAACTCCTAAACCCTAAATTCCTAACCCTTAAACCTTAAATCCAATGCGTTTGAGATTTGGTCATATATTTGTTATGCCTTTGAAATCTATTAGATTTAATCACAAATTAAATTGAGAGACAAAACTGAATCTATATATATATAAAGGAAAAACTGAAAACTAGATTCACACAAAAAATGGCAGGAAAAAAAAAGTTGGTAGCAGAAAAAAGTGACAGGTACTGTTTATGTGAACAGTTAAACCAAACACAAAAGCTGGATGGAACATTGGAACGTGTATTGTGCCAAGTGAAATGCTTTCTCTTTTCTTTGAATTTTCGTTCTCTTCTTTAATCAACTAGTGCTAATATCTTGTTTGCCTAAGATCAACTTTATTTGCTATTTCACTGAAATCAGTATATATTTACAGATGCGCAATGACCTTATAAATTTATTATTCAGTTGTGAGTCATTCTAAGCCACAAGCGGACAGGGGCCCATTTGACACACTGTTATGGTAGAGATGGACATTAATTAAATCGCGAGTTTAGCCAGTAGATTGGCTTCAAACTTCCAGCAGCAATCTGATAAAACCTATATCTTAAAATTATTCTGATATCATAAGAAACGCAAGGCCAGACATGCTAGTTTTCTTTAGTGCATAATTAGTTACTAAAAGTGTAAAGGAGTACTGAAGTAATTATCACATGACACTATGTTGAAGCGATTTCTGAAGGAAAGAAGCTCAAGTTCAAAACATGAGGAAAACTATCACTTGTCCAGCAAGCAAAGCACTCTCATTTCAAAATGAAATATTGTCGTTACCTTAAGGCCCGAGAGTAGATGATAGATAGAAACTTATATCAAAATTCTAAATACTTATTAATGGCAGGGTGGAGGTGGTTTAAGCCATACAGCAATATATATAATTTGCTTTACATGCAGTTGTTTTTGTTTTTAAACTAGGTTATCCGGATCTTTGTCCCAACTAATCCCTAGGCTTCCCGCCTGACCCCACAACATTTGAGGAAAATGAGTATCCTTCATAATACGATTGCAGAGAAGAAAGAATATGTTAAAAATCCAGAATACCAAAGAGAAGTACTTCGTTCGAGCAAATATCTGCAAAAAAAAAAAAAATTAAAACGTGATCTGCACACAAATGAAAGACAGCTTCAAAAAGAAAAATAATAATTACCATGAATAAATGTTAGAATTTTTTTATTGTGTGTTACAGTAAAAAATTCCCTTCACTTAGGATCTCATCAGATCAAACTAGTACACAGATGACAATTGTACAGAACAAACATCAAAAACACATTCTGCACTCTCCCAGTAGGATCTCATCAGATCAAACTAGTACACAGATGACAATTGTACAGAACAAACATCAAAAACACATTTTGCACATGCAGAAAGTCAAATGCGCTCGCGAGGAGGGCACTAACGAAACACGCTCGCGAGGGAAGATAGTTTGCTCGCAAGAGGAGACGCGCTTGCGGAAGGGGCTGTGTATCATGGAAACACGCTCGCGGGAGGAAAAGCGTTCGCGAGAGTATCAGAAGAGAGAAAACACGTGGCCACAAGAGGTTGAGTTACAAACAGAAAAGCATTGGGCTTTAAAAGGTTGTCTTGCATTACAAGGAGGATTCTTAAACCCTAGCAGTATATTCACAAGTAAACATCTACCCTAGTGTTCACTATATAAAGGGGTTAAGATACAAGAAAAGAACAACGACATCTATCAACAAACAGACAACAACTTCGCCAAGCGAACGTCTTCAAGCCTCTCCGGAGCAACCAAGCCTGATCCGTCAGCAACCGTAGCTTGATCCGTCAGCTGCACAAGGGACTTAATCCGTTAAGTCTGACAGGTTTCAATCCGTTGGAATCTCACTATTCCCCTGTTCAATCCGTTGAGCAGTTTTACTCCCGCAACCAGTTCTGGAGAATCCGTTCACCAGTCCATATCCTGCATATCTTGATACCCGCTGCTTAGTATTTTTGCGTACTAAGTAAGATTCGGCCATCCGCAAGGGTTGGAGAAAAATCCTAGAGGGACTTTTCCCTTGTAGGTCTAAGAAGAGAACCCAGCACAGAGGAAGAAGATCGGCGTCTGTCACGATCGCTGTGAAAAGAAGTCAGAAGAGGGACGCGAGCAGCATCCAACTTCAAGGTTGTACCTGACCCAAAGGTACTGGCACGCCTAGCACAAATATACAAGCCGGTTGTTTGAAGGACTGCAAATTCTACACCAAACAAAACTAATTGGCCTAAAATTAACCATATGCTGAGTACCATCAATTTTAGGAATAAGAGCAATCAAAGTATGGTTAAGACCAGTAGAGATAGAACCTGATGAGAAAGCTTTCTTGACAACATTGAAGATCTCATAAGAGTAGATATTCCAATGATGTTGATAGAAAATTGCTGGGAAACCATCATGTCCAAGAGCTTTCAGACTTTCTATAGCAAAAGAGTCTTTCACATCCAAAAGAGAGACTGGAGAGGAGACAATATCAAGAAAAGCTTGGTCTATATCAGGGAAGGTCCAGTCAATAATAAATATGTTGTCGGAGTCCATATTTTTAGAGAAAAGCTTCTTGAAAAAATCCACAGATATGTTTTTCATGGAGGTAGTATATGTGGCCTAATTCCCAAACGTGTCAAAGAGACCCTCAATTTTGTTTCTTTTTCTTCTAACAAGAGTAGTTAAGTGGAAGAATCTTGTGTTCCTATCCCCATCTTGCAGTCATTTGTCTATAGACGTTTGCCTCCAAAAGTGATTCTCAGGATTTGCTCATAATCCTGAATCAGCTTTGCTTCCAAATTCAAAAGAAAAGTATTGGAATGTCTATCACAAGTTTTTTAGATACCACCAAATCTAGCAAGGATTTGCTTTTTCCTTTAAATGAGGTGGCCAAAGACCTCCTTATTCCACTTAGAGATGGCATCAGAAAGACCATGTATCTTATCAGGAAAGCTACCAGAGAGATTCCTCCAGGTTTCAAAAATGAACTTGGGGTACACTTCATGAGATAACCACATTGCTAGAAATCTAAAAGGACCAATAGCTCTATTGACAAAGTTATTGGAATGGAGTTGAAGAATGATAGGGCAGCAATCAGACCTGGTTTTAGGGAGATGTCTGATGAAGGCATCACCAAAGAGAGATCTCCAATCACAATTACAGAAGGCCCTGTATAGTCTTTCCTTTATTCTACTATTGCTCCATGTGAAACATGACCCCTTAAAGCCCAAATCAATCATTGCATTTCTATTCATCCAGTTTCTTAGGCCACCTTGTCTTCCATATAAGGATTTAGTACTTTTATCAGCATGAGAGACCAATTCATTGAAATCCCTTATTAGCAAGGCAGACCAACATTTACAGAGATAGTCTCAAAATATATCCATAAACCAGCTCTAGAGACATTATTAGGGCTAGCATAAATAGCTGTAAGCATCCATGCAGGTTTTCCAAGGGGAGAGATTTTGATTGAGATAGACTGGAAGTTCTCATCAATACCATCCACCTAAATTTTATCTTTATTCAGACCAACCAGATGCCACCAGAAAAGCTCCTAGCTTCTATAATTTTTGAATCATTAAAACCGATTTTTTAAGAGCAGACCAAGCTCTTTCAAAAGACAATCTAGGTTCACAAATGACCAAAATGTCAACATAATGAAGTTTAACAAGATCAGAAACAGTAGATCTAAATACATCACTTCTTGCACCTCTTGAATTCCAAAATAAGGCTTTAAACATTCGAAAAGATGAAAAGAGAGTAGGGGAAATCCCTAGTTACTGTCAGTCATACCTTCAGCACAGGAAGGTGGATTTTTATTTTCTACATCCATGTTGCTATTTTCTGAGAAAACCTGCTCTACAAAACAAGTGGCATCCTCCTCAATATTATCTAGATTTTTGAGGGTAAGGATTCGATTTTCAAGAGGGCAGTGGCCAAAAACAGCTGCTACCTCACCACTAGTCCCAACAGCATCCTCCTTCTCAAAAGAAAAGTTTTTAGAGAATTTTTGATAATTCTTAAAGGCCACATTCTTGCTTTTTGTCTTTCTCTGGTAGTGAATATTAGGCTTGGCTCCACTTGGCCTACTGTCACATCCCAAATCTTTTGAAGTTAATAAAAGTTATCTTCTGTAACATCCCGTGCCCAAAAGTTACCTTTCACAGAGATTCACGAGTTACCGAGGACTTTTAATTGTGCTCGGTAATTCGATAAGTTATCGCTTGAGTTAATTTTCGAGTTTTTAAAAGTACTCCAAATACCTGAATTGGTGACTCGATGTTGTAGTATGTGTCGACACGAGTCTCCCGGTATTTTCGAAATATTTTTCGGAGCTTCCGGCTAATTTCTGTGAATTTCTGAAGTTTATGGTAATTTCCAATTACTATTCTGGTAAATAGTTTTTACCATTTAACCTTTTCACTTTTCACCTTCTTTAATCTGAACCGTTAGATCGATTAGGGTTTTGATCTTAACCGTTGATTCACGTATAAAAAGTTTGGAGGAAGGTTAACTTCGGTCAAAACCGAAATGGAGAGTTGACCAACTCTCTCTCTCCTTTCGCTCGTTCTCCGTCACGGCAGTCTCTCCGCCGTGCGCTCCACAGCTAGGCCACCCTAGCTCACGAGACCACCCCCAATCTTCTCCTTTACTTCTCTTCTAACAAGCCCAGTCAACTTCTCCGACGTTCAACCATCGACGGTGTGGATTGGAGGAGGAGGACGGCGACTGTCCTTAGAGATCTCCGACAATCCAGGCGGCGAACCAGGAATTTGAGGTTGGATTCTTGCTCCTCCTTTCTTCCTCTTTACTCCCCTACTCTTGAAATCTCGATTTAGGCAAAAATCGGAGAATCTCTCTTTCACTGTTCATGTATCTGGTTTTCACCTCCTTCCTCCGGTGATGGGTTCTGACGTCCCTTCTTCCTCCTCGACAGTGACTCGATCTTCTCATTGCTAAGTCGAGCATGAAGGGAAGGTTGGAGCACCATTGTAGCTGATTCTGGGCAGAGGCAGAGCAGGGGTGGCGGTTTGATTGGTTGGAGGAGCTGCTGGTTACGGAGCAGCTGCAGTGGTTTGGGGAGGAGGCAGTGGTATCGGGTTCGAGTCTGAGTTTAGGTAGACAGTTGGTGAGTGATGTTTCCCTGTGATCACAGTGTTGTTGGTTAATTTGGTGTTCTGTGACAATTGGTTGTTGTTAGAGATTATTCTGATGTTGTTGTTGTGTGTTTGTTACATGTTGTCGTAACTTGGTGGAATTGGAGGAAACGAGGAGGTTATGGCGGATTTCCGGCAAGTTGACCGGAGTCCGGCAGAGGATTCCGGCAAGTTATCGGAATCCGGTAACGATTCCGACGGCAGTAAATCCGGCTGAAATGCCGAGGTAGTCTTCGATCCCTTTAAATGTGTTGGTTCCGTTTAATAGAGTTAAAGTGTCGTAAATCGGAATTTACGTAAGGAAACGTATAAAAACGGAAACTAACCGTAATTTGGGAACCTTCCATTTTAGGAAACCTTCTAGGTTTGGAAACCTGCTAAATTGGGAAATTTTCCATTAAGGGAAAGTTTCCATTTTGGGAAAGTTACATTTTCAGAAAAATGGTTAAAGAATTGAAGTTCAATGAAGGTGACACTTTTTGGTTAAATGGGTAAAGTGTTAAATTGTTATCGGAAATTGATAACTGGAATCTCTGAGAAAATGTCAGGTTGACCAGGTTAAGTAAAGTTGGTGTTTCACGTAAATCGGTAAATCGACTCAAGGTTAAATGTATTGATTAATCTGACACGTTGGGTGTCCATAGTAATTCAACGAATTAATACGTGACACCCTAACGTCAAGTTAAGTGGTAAAGGAGAGTTCGGAAGCTAAGTCAGACTTCCGGTAAATTGAGTTAAGAGTCGATAACCGGGAAAGGAAGTCAAAAAGGTTAAAGTGCCATAAAAAGGAACTTGGTCAACATATGGTCAAATAGGAGTTCCTGGTCAAACTAGGAAAAGACCAAGTCAACGATGGTATGACTAATATATTGGTTTATTTGTACAGTCTCTGGTTGAACGTGAGACGGACTTGACTACGCGGTTAGTTCGAGGGTTTCGCTCGAGGAGCTTTCCGAGCAGGAAGAAGGTCGCGATGAGTACTGTGAGTGGACCTTTGCTTTTAAATTAAATTGCATGCCCATAGACTTTTATTAGTTTCTCCTGCATATATGACTTCCTCCATTTATGTTTTACGGTGATTTTGGGAAAATGGGATTTAACGATTTTAAAGAGAAATGAGCCGGGAAAGAGGTTCATACCCTTCCCGTGATTTTAATGGATTTTCCCGGGATATGATTTAAATGATTATCACCGTTTTGGGATTTTGGAGAGGGGTGTTTTAAAAGGAGAAACTTGGCTCTTGGATTTAAAAAGGATTTTAAAGTAAAGGCAGAGAACCGGTTTTGGGTTCCTGGAAAGGTTTTTAAATCCAATGTTTTTGGGGTAAAGTCAGGGTGATTTGACTTGGTTTTCTGATTATATTTCCCACGAGGTTTTAAAGGTGGTTAAAGGAGTTTAAAGGATAATGATATATATATATATATATATATATATATATATATATATATATATATATTGTATGCTAGCATGGACCCTCTCCAGATGGAGCAGGTACCATCTCTGGATAGTAGCAGGTCGAGACCCTCTTCGGTGTAGCTGGTCATTAGACCCTCCCGGATAGTAGCAGGTCGGGACCCTCTTCGGTAGTAGCTGGTCAATAGACCCTCCTGAACAGAGCAGGTCATGAGACCCTCTCCGATGAGCTGGTCAATAGACCCTCTCGTGGTAGAGCAGGTCAGATTTCTCGTGGATGAGGTTAATACCCCACACAATTATTTATATTTGAGCCAAGGGATTTATTTGAATGATTTTATTATTCATTGTCTATGAGGTGTGTGCATAAGGTTTTCGTAGAAAAACTCTAAGGGAGAGCATTAAAGGAAAGTAGAGTTTTTACTTTTGATTTTCGTCCACTCACTCTAACGGTTTTCAATGTTTCTCCCCTGGGCCCTTCGTTTTCAAATGCCCAGTGGTGCAGGGTTCTGGAGCGGAGGTCGTGCGTGTACAGAAGTCGAGGCATAGTCAATCAATCCGTCGCCGCTCGCAAATCCTTTAGGGTATCTTCTGTGTAGACTGCTCTGACTAACCCAGTTTAGCTGGTTAAGTAGGTTAGGGAGCAGGAGGCCTCCATGAGTTAGGGTTTGTTTTTAAATACTCATGGATGAGCGGAGTTGGGTATAGGAAGGGTTGTCCATCTCAAGGGGGTTTCGGTAAGAAATTTCCTTGAGGTAGTCCCCGCAGGATTTACTTCGAGTTAAAGGGGTTTAACTCGGGGTGGGTCTTGACACCTACTGACATTAGAGACATCCTACATAGGGGCTCTCAGAGAAATTGCGGAGCTAGCAGTCTTTTTCCTTGTATTGAAAAAGATCTTCAGAGTCAAAGGTTGTATTTAGAAAAACAACATGGGCATATGTCTTTTCTTGGATTTCTTTTTGGGAAGATGTGTGAAATTTTTTCTTCTTCTCCTAGAAACTTTTCCAAGCTTGTACAATAAGGGTTTTTGAAACTGAAGAAATGTCTTTGGGAAAGAGAGCACCTTCACCATTGTCCAATTCTTCACTCTGCAGGATAGCAAATCTTGAACCAAAAGCATTGGTTCTCTTGGAGAAGCTGCCTTCACTAATCTTCTTTTTGTTTTTATAGCTCATAAGCATCCAAGGACCCATATCATCTTTGACCACTTCATGTGTCACATTCTAGGACTATTTCCGGCCCCGAAACACGACAGTAATCGCTGTAATTCCGGACTAGCGAGTAATCAATACGTCATTTGACGTATTAACTACCCTCCAGACCGAAACTACAAGGCTATAAATAAAATGATCATCACACAATAATATGAATGTGAAATATGAAATGACAACTGTGCAGATAAGTATTTAATTATTTTACAAGCGTAGGTAGCGAATGAAAATACATGAGACAAATATAAAATAAGGAATGTCTCGAAACAAACAAGCCCGAAATAGTTCAAAGTGCGTAACAGCTTATTTAAAATGTCAGATATGGAGATCACGAAAAGTGGAGTCCACACCAGAAATGGTGTCCCCGAAAACAGAAATGCACGATGACCGATGCCGATCCAAGAGCTCCTAGTCCAACTCCTCTAATGATGGGTGCTAAAGACCTGAAAAGATGTAGGGGTGAGCAACTCGTCCTCGCTAACCCAAATGGGGCTGAAGCCCAACAAAATCAGGGTTTAAAACCCATGAGAAAACATATAGCTCAATATGTAGATATATGTATAACTATACGTCAATAGCGTTTAAAACATATGCAGTAGTCACACACATAAAGCTCGGGTAAAAGCATGTTAACCACACATGAAAGAACTTTCTGGATCCACGGGCTGAAATCCCGGGTTTGTTTTCACAGCAAACCGGGGTCAACTACCTATGCGTCTGAAAATGAATAGTAGCGAGAGCGTCCATTTACAGCTAATGCCCAACAGATCTCTCATAACAACACACCGCACTTACGTCCCGCCTAACTCTATGCGAGACGAGCGTAAGTGGAAAAATAAAATAAATAGGGCATTGCCCTTTCGGAGGTTCACGGTCATCGACACCGTGAGAAGTGTAGTCTTAAACACTAGGTTCCGTCGCTCTCAGGCCAAGCACCAAAAATCAGGACAACGATACTACTTTTTGATCCAAACACACACGCACACCAATGCTATAAGAAACGTGTGGCCAAACAGTAAAATAATGCAGCTTATATATATATATATAAAGAAAAGCCACCAACCCGGGAGGGTTACGGCTCACCCATTGGGCGTGCCCCCTACTACCTGATATGACGATACAGATTGCTGCGCTCCAACTTCCGATCCTCCTGAAGCCTACGATGATGCGCTCTTGGGTCTGTGGGGAGAGATAATAATGACATAGTCAGGCAAATGTAATTCGAGGATTTACTATCTACACTTTATGACTTGATAAACATTTTCCGTTTATCTTTCCGACATTAGAGTCTAATTTATTTGACACTCCGATTTTCGAACCGGTGAGAATTCAAAATTATTTGTTAATCGGTACTTACATCGTTTTCGTCGCGTATGTAACTCAAAAACCTTTAAATCATTTAACTGTAGCGATAAAAACGTAAAATATGTTTTCTACTGTAAAAATCAAAAGTCAACTTTGGAATAGTAAAAGTCAACGGTCAAAGTCAACCAGTGAATAGTGAAAGTCAATAGCCACCCAGTGAATAGTAAAAGTCAACAGTAAATGGTAAAAGTAAAACTGTAAAGGTAAAAGTAAATCTTTAAACGTAAATAGTAAATCTGTTAGGGGTAATTAGGTAACTTTACGCCATCGGTAAAACAGTAAAAAGTTAAACTGACGAGGTAAAAACTCCAATTTTTATCGCGTCATCTCCGATCAACTGTCTCACCGAAAGACTAAGCTTTTCCGGTCAAATCGAGCTCCTACACCTGTTTTTTCAACTTGTAAACATCCTAGGCAACTCAATAACACTTCAAATGCCAGAAAAAATTGAGATTTCATACCTCGAAGTCTCCTCTGTTTTTTCCCAGCATACCTCCTCCGACGGTGCTCCGCTGGCCTCCTCCTTGCTCCTGGTGGTGCTTGGGAGCTTCCTTGCTTCACCTTTGGGCTGGTTCGACGTCAAGGTCAAATGTATAGTTCCTCGGATTCTTCCCTCCTCGGCTGGGCGGCGCTCACGGCGGCTCTGGCATGGTTGAGGGTTTAGGCTAGGCCACCGGGGCACTGCGAGCCTGGTGGTGGTGGAGGTGAGGCATGACGTGCGATAATGGTGGAGGGCCTGGGTCGTCTCCTTCGAGGAGAGTGAGATAGAGACTGTGTCTCGAAGAGGACAGGTGAAGAAGCTGACGGAAGAGGAATGAGAAGAAAAATGAAAGGAGGAAAAGAAAGGAAAGAAGATAAGGAGATAAGGGAGAGAGATGTATCTACATATGACGTGCAAGGGGTGTTCGGCGTGTATCTACATATGACTTGCTCCTAATCTGGGCTACCCTAAGCCTCTCATGGACAATCAGAATTTTCTCCGAAGTCTCCTGTATCACATCAGGACCAAGTAAAACCTTGTCCTCTTTGTCCAACTAGCACATAGGGGACCTACATGGTCGACCATAACATGCCTCAAATGGAGCCATACCAATGCTACGATGGTAGCTATTATCATATGCAAACTCTGCAAGTGATAAGCACTCATGCCACTTTTCACCAAAATCTACTATGCACGCTCGAAGCATGTCCTCCAAGGTATGAATCGTACGCTCAGACTGTCCATATGTCTGAGGATGATATGATGAACTTAAGTGTAGTGAAGTCTGATCACCTCACTAATGTACAAATCAGCAAAATACTGAGTAGGCGAGTTCATCTTGATAGGAAAAAAGTGTGCAGATTTCGTCAATCTATCAACTATCACCCATATCCCATCATGACCTCCCTGTTAACGGGGTAAACCGATGACGAAATCCATGGTGATGTGGTCCCACTTTCATTATGGAACTGCTAAAGGCTCAAGAATTCCTGCTAGATGTCTGTTCTCTACCTTTACTTGCTTACACACATCACATCTAGCTACATACTCTCCAATGCTTTGCTTCATGACTTTCCACCAAAACTGGCGCTTCATGTCCTGATACATCTTTATACTTCCAGGATGCATGGTGAAACTGGTCCGGTGTGACTCATCCAACACAAGTCTCCGGATATAATCATCACTAGGGACAAAGACACGCCCTTTATATCTGATAAATCCATCTCCACTAACATTCCACTTGTCATCGGTTTCACCTGAATAAACCTGGGCTCGAAGCACGTCTCTCTGGATCATTCCTGTTGCATCCCGGGGACTATTCTCGGTCCCGGAACACGACGGTAACCGCCGTGACCCCGATCTAGCGAGTAATCAATACGTCTTTCGACGTATTGATGACCCTCCGGATCGAAACCACAAGGCTATGAATGAAACATACAACAAATGAATAATAATATGAATGTCAAATACTGAATTACAAATGATCAGAGTAGCACACAAATGTTTTACAAGCGGAAGATAATAGAAAATACCCGAGACAGAAATAGTACATGAAAAAAATCTCGGTACATTGGGCCCGAATAAATGTCTCAGAGTATCCAACAGACAACAATAATAAAGATACGGAAATCAAGATACATGAAAACCACACCAGAATGGGAGTCCTCGAAAAGTGAAGTGCACGATAACCGACGCTCCGCGGTCTAGTCCAGCTCCTCTAGTGACGGGTGCTGTAGACCTGAAAAGATGTAGAGGTGAGCAACTCGTCCTCGCTAACCCAAATGGGGCCAAAGCCATCCAAGTCGGGGTTTAAAACCCATGAGAAAATATTTCGTATATATGTATATGTACTCGTAAGTACGAAAGAGCATGTGGAAATGTAAATGCACGGCACGCACACAAAGCTCGGTAAAACATGTGACCACATATGAAAGAACTCTCTGGATCTGAGCGACCGAATCCCGGGTTTGTCTTCACTGCAAACCGGGGCCAACTATCTAAGCGCCCGAGTGCGCAGAATAGCGAGAGCGTCCATTTCCAGCTAACGCCCAACAAATAGCAGGCCACACTTACGTCACGTTTTACTCTGTACGAGACGAGCGTAAGCGGGATATATGAATAAAATAAACAGGGCATAGCCCCTCCGGAGGTTAACGGTCATCGACACCGTAGGAGTGCTAGAATACTAGGTCCCGTCGCTCTCAGGCCAAGCACCGGAAATCAGGACGACGGTACTACTTTTCGATCCAAAACTCACACACACACACCAAGTGCTATAAGAAGCCTGTGGTCAAGCTTTAAAACAATGCATCTTTATTTAGTACATAAAAGTAAAAGAGCCGCCGACCCAAGAGGGTTTCGGCTCACCCATTGGGCGTGCTCCCCCTACCTGGTAAGATGGTACAGCTGGCTGCGCTCCAATCCCGGGTCCTCCTGAAGTCTGCGTAGACGAGCTCCTGAGTCTGTGGGTGAGACAACAGTGATAGTCAGGTATAAGTAATTCGAGGTCTACTATCTACGACTAAGACTTGATAAACACTCTTTGTCTATCTTTCTGACACTAGGGTTTGACTTGTTTGACACTCCGATTCTCGAACCGGTGAGAAGTCGGAATTGTTTCTTATTCAGTACTTGCGTCGTTTTTGCCACGTTTACAAGCTAAAAGTCTTTAAAACGTTTAACCGTAGTGTTCGAAAACGTAAAATAGGTGTTCTACGGCATAAAAGAAAAGTCAACTTTGGAATAGTAAAAGTCAATGGTCAACGGTCAAAAAGTCAACCGGTCAAAGTCAAAAAGTCAAAGTCAAATAGTCAACCGGTCAAAGTCAACCGGTCAAAGTCAACAGTAAAAAGTAAACAGTAAAAGTAAAACTGTAACAGTAAAACAGTAAAAGTAAACAGTAAACAGTAAAAGTGAATAGTAAAAACAGTAACCGTAAATAACCTAAACAGTTAGGGGCAAAATGGTAACTCTGCCCCTGGGTTAAAGTAAAAGTAAAACTGACACGGTAAAAACCAGGGTTTTTACCGTGCCGGTTCTAACCACTGTTTTGGCCGGATTTCGAAGCTTTTCCGGCCAAATCGAGTCCCCTGAGTACTCCTAACATCTTCTACACATCCTAGGCTACCAACAACATCACAATCGAAGGAAAAGATCAAGTTTTCATACCCTTGAAGCTTCCACTGTGTTTTCCGGCGAAACACCTCCGGCAGAGCTCCACCGGGCTCCTCCTTCCTCCTCCTTGCTCCTGGGCGGCTCCTGGTGGCGCCTGGGAGGTCCCTTGCTCCTCAGAAAGCTTGAAATGCTTCGATCTGTGCTACACAGGGATTTCTGGGTTTCTCCTCTCGGCTGGGCGGCGCTGGGCGGCGGCGCTGGCTTCACCGGTGGTCTGGCTGGAGTCGCCGGAGCTGTGCGAAGCTACTGGTGGTGGCGGTGAGGGCTGACGCGCGCCGGGGCGGAGGGAGGTGGCGCTGCTGTGTCGAGAGCAGAAGAGAGAGAAGAAGCGCTCGAAATGGAAAGCAGAAGAAAGAGGAAAGTGAGGAGAAAAGGAAAGGACCGAAGCGGAAAGGAAGGAGAAAAAAGGAAGGGTGGAGAGAAAGGGAAAGGAGATAGGGTTATAAAGAAAAATGAGTGGCCACGATTCGTCCATCGAATCAACGGCCACGATTCGTTCCCAATCCCAAAATAATTTCAAAACCAAAACCATTTTAGAAAATTCATTTCAAATAACCAAACGTCAAATATAAACGTAAAGGTCGTACGAAAAATACGTGAAGTGCCGGAAAATATTCCGTAAATACTTTCACGCAAGTGGCGACGCGTGTCTTAACGTAAAAACGTTAGACGAAATGACGACGTACTGAAAAGTAATCGGAATTAAACCCTAAATGTGTCGGAAAATTAAATTAAAATTTCGGGGTCTCACAATTCCACTGGCCTTCTCTAGATTCACCTATCTCCTTCGTCAATCTCACAATACTGTAGCAAGTTAAAGTCCTCCTCCTCCGTAGAAAACAAGGTCACAAGAGTGAACTTGGCTGTGTAAGTCGCTCATCCATCCTGATCACCATGACTCTATCCTTGCCTGGAGTTCTTGTAACACCCCGTCCCGAAAATTTCCCTTTTTACCGGGATCAGATGAATTACAGAGAGTTGTAACCATGCTGTTAATTTTTCCCGAATTAATATTCGAGATATTCTCGATTCTGGGGAAAATAGAATTAATATCCCGATGGGTAGACTATGTTAATACGAGTCCTCCAGTATGTTTGGAATATTTTCCGGAGCTACGAGCTGTTTATTATGAATTTATTCAATTTACAGAAGTAATATATGTTAATTTCTTTACCGTAAAAAGACGACTTTGCGATAAACGAGAATTTGAGGAAACTTCCTAGAGTTTTCTCTCTCCTCTCCCTCGATCTCTCACTCTCTCTCTCCTCGACGGAGACCACCCAGGTGAGCCTTGCCGTCGCGCGTGCTGCCTCACCGCCGCCACCATCACGTTCGCCAAGCTCTGGCGATCACTCCCTAACCACAAGTTGAGCCAGCGCCGCCGTGGGTGAGGTCCAGCAGAGGAGAGAGAGGTGAGGAGAACTGCCCTCCCTGCCTCGAGGCAAAACCAGGAGAGAGGGGGGCTAGGACATCCTGGCAGCACTAGGAGCTGTCAAGAGGCAAGGAAGAGGGAGCAGGAGCACAGCGGAGCTCCGTCGGTGGAGAACCGCCGGAAAACCAGACGCACGAGTTTAGGGTATGTAAATCTCGACTTTCTCTCGTGTTGATGTGTTGTTGGATAGTTTAGGATGTGTAGAAGGTAAATTTACAGGTGTTAAAAGCTGGTTTTCCGGCGAACCAGCCGATCGGAGAAGAAAAGGGTAAAAACCTTGTTTTTACTAGGGTAAAATTTCCTTTTTACTGTTTTACCACGAGGTGAAATGTCAAAACTGCCCCTGGCAGTTTAGGGTAATTACACGGGTGCCACTAAGGTCAAAATCCCAGAAATACCCCTGGTAGTTTTGTTTAATTACAAGGCTGCCACTAAGGTAGAAATTCCATAAATACCCCTAAATTTTTTATATAATTACACGGATGCCCTTAAGGCTGAAATCTCAGAAATGCCCTTGGCAGATTTGTATATTTACAAGACTGTCATCGAGAAGCAAAGAATTCTGAGTTATTAGCCTATTAGGTGAGGGCAAGAAGGTTATCCAGTCTAGTGCTTCTTGATTTTGCATCGACATCCTGATGGGATATTGATGGGATGGGGCGGTACTTAGATTCTCACTTATTGTTAATACTCAATATTTGTTCTTTCTAAGATGAACTGTTATTAGTGCACTATTAATTTTCTTTAAATTGATGAGAAAACCCACAAGGGATCAATATTGAGAGTACTAAAAGCAAATCCTAAAAATTCTGAAACAAAGGTTGGTTCAAATATGATATTGGTTGGCAAATCGTTTCTTTTTCCTCTTTTTCAACGGACTGTAAAGTAGCCTTTTGAGATAAGTAACTGATGTATGTGTTTGCAGTTTGAGGCAAAACCCATGGTTTCTATATACATAAGTGATCAAAGAAGTAAGAAAAGAATTCAAAGGACTTGAAAACAAAGAAAGCTCAGTTTGGTGGGATCACATATCCACACTCATGCACGTTTAGATTGCAATACAGAAATTTAAAATCTAATCAATCGCATTCAAAATTCAATCTTACCTGTAGCTTAATCTTTTAAAAAAAATGTCTAATTACTCGACCGGATCTTTTTGATTTGTACTTAATTCACTTCATCTGTCTGCACCCAACAACGAAGAGAGTAAAATATTCAGCCTCAAAGTGTAGCGAACCCAGCTAAAATGAACACCAAATTAGAAACTAAAATTGGGATATATTTGATTACTAACCTGGTTGAATCAGAGAATTGGAGAATCTCAATTTGGATTTCGAAGTTTGTGAACTGTGAGTAGGCGAGATTGAGCGGGCTGAGCGAGGTAGGCTGAAGGGGTTGGAAGGAGTCAATCGTGTGGCAAATTTGAAATAAATTTAAAAACATGAGGCCCAACAGCCTGACCCTTTTCTGGTGACATGAACAGTAGAAACCCCATCCCTTTATATATATATAAGAACTAATTTTTCTTCTTTTCCCTTGCAGGAAAAACTCTCATGCCACTGAGATCAACGTTGCAATTGAATAGAGAATTTGTGGCCAGTAGGATGCTTAATGTTAAATAGATTGTAACATGTATATACTTTTGAAATACTTAACCATGTTTATATGACAGGCGTGGGGATGAGCCTCCCAGCTAGAGCCGTGTGGCCCGCTAAAGGGACCACGAGTTTACCCAGAAATAATTGGTGCTCTCGTTGAGAGCTGAACTCAACCCTCCCACCAGCTATTCTACCACCCATTTGGGATGGTCCATATGAAATTGTTGAAGTCGTGGGCCCAGCCACATTTTACATCAGGGATACAGATGAAGTTACGCTTCCACGGCCATGGAACGCATAACATCTACATCTCTTCCCCAATAGGTACCAAGTTATCTACAAATGTCCAAATTTATTATGTTTTGATGTTATATATAACCCCTTTCAGGCCCGCAATGAAAAAAACCCTACCGGGTTATGTTTATCAATCAACTTGTTGAATGAATGCAGCTTTAGCGGCACTACTTGTATGTCTCACTTGGCAATCTCCATATGACATGAAATATTGCAAGCCTTAACGGCCTTATTTCACTGTCAAGACTCGGCAATCTCCATATGACAAGAAATATTGCAAGCCTTAACGGCCTTATTTCACTGTCAAGACTCGGCAATCTCCATATGACATGAAATATTGCAAGCCTTTCACGGCCTTATTTCAGCCCTTGAAAGTCCTAACGGACCCTTAAAGCCCTAGCGGCCCCTGGAAGTCCTAACGGACCCGTAAAGCCCTAGCGGCCCTTGGAAGTCCTAACGGACCCTTAAAGCCTTAGCGGCTCTTGGAAGTCCTAACAGACCCGTAAAGCCCTAGCGGCCCTTGGAAGTCCTAACGGACCCGTAAAGCCTTAGCGGCCCTATTTTTATTTTATAACGTTAACATGCCAAACCGGCACTATATGTGTAAATTTTGTCAACACTTGCCTATTATGCATCAGATTACCGTGTTATTTGACAGGAAGAATTATGCAAAGGAAAAGCTTGAATACTTTCATTCAAAAAAGTCAGTTACAAAGTGGAAAACCGCTACAAATACGAACTAGTCTACAAAAGCAAAAACAAAAAATCCTGGGAAGCTCCAGCTCATGGCGCTGCAGACCCGCTACCCCGGCCAGTGCTCGACCCGCCACGCCCTCCCCGGGGACGTATGATGAACTGTCCTCCACGGGGCAGTGGCTGGTTTTGAGGACCCCCGACAATACCGCCACGGGATGCACCTCTCCTGGCTGCTGAAGCAGGGACCGGGGGACTCCGAACCGGGTTTATGGGAGCTCTAGGCTTTGCAGCCACAGCAGGGTTAGGCTGGGAGGCGCCCGCAACTTGGTCAGTTCTGACATGCCCTTGGTGACCATCATAACCCGCCTTGTCGAGCCAGCCTTGGCGAATTCCGGCACTAACAATTTCAGCACGAGCATCAGCCCTTGCCGTCCGCAGCTTTAACTCGAACTCGGGGCTGGCGAGAAACTCGGAGACAGCAGAGTCATTGGCCCGGGAAACCGCCTGAACCAAATCTCCCTTTTGCTGCTCCAAAGAAGTCACTTGTTGCTGCAGCGCCTGGTTCTGTTCGGTCAGCTGAGCTATAGCGGCATCTTGAGAACACCGGTCCTCCCGGTGACCCTCGATGACCTTCTCTAGCTCAGAGTTTTTGGCCACCAACTCTGCCACTTGATCTTCTGCCCTGGCCAACTCATTCCAAGCCAAAACCGCTGATGCGCTGGCCTTTTCCCGGACACGAGCCAAGCAGTCCTCGCTCGTGATGCCTCCCGGGTGCGTTTGCGAGAGGGAACGGGTTCCACTTCGTGAACCTCATCACTCCCGTTACCCCCCTCCAGATGAGGGAACTGCACTCATCACCGGTTCTTCAATCACCGGGTCTTCCGCCACCTCCTCCGCGGGATTCCCCACAATCTCCTCTTCTCCCTCCTGGTACACCTCCGTACCGAGTACTTCAGCCAGGTACCCGGGGATCTCGTTGAAGTGCAAGGTATCAACGAAGAATTTATGAATATCCCCTTGCTCGGCTTCTGGGCGCAGGAAAGCCGCTTTCGTGGTCAGGTCAATGTCGTACAGTTGACCATCCGTTGCTTGCGTCCGGATCCCGGCCCATACAGCCTTATCTTCAAACCCGCCGTATATCCCCGGGTTCTTCCGCTTGGTAAACTCCATCGGTAGAAGAGCTACATATAGAAAGTATACTCGTTACACAAGAGCATATAACAACAGAGTTTAAACACTGGACAAACCTGAGAGCTCTATCAACCGGCATCTGCCGTACACGTACAGCCTACAAAGTCGGTATGAACTCCGGTCATCTTGACCCCGGAAGGCCCATAGCATCCTCCGGATCCTCTTCTCCATCACCGGCTCCAGAGGAATGTCGGGGACTTCTGCAACACAAACAACATAATTATAACCCGGGACAAAGAAAAGAAAGAAAAACCCGGAGAGAAAGAAGGACTTACTCATCAATTGTTGGAAGTCAACCGGTACTTGGAGCGTGTAGTCCGGGTTTTGAAAGTTTCTTATTAGGAAACTTTTCTCCCTCCAAGTCCTGCTCACCGAGGAAAGTACTAAGCTCGTCCCTCTCCAGACTGTTGCTGCAAGCGAGACAATCCCCTGCGAGAAAGCTTCCTGTTCGAAAAACGAAAGAAAGTCGCGCGAAGGATCTTCCTCCCGCGAGCGAAATTACCCTCGCGAGCGAAAGTCGCGCGAAGGATCTTCCTCCCGCGAGCAAAATCTCTCCCGCGACTGAAACTGCCCCCGCGAGCGACAGTCGCGCGAAAAAACCACAAAAAGAGGTGAGGAGAAGCCATACCACAAATATCATCCTAAAACGCACAAAAAGAGGCGAGGAGAAGCCATACCTTTGCTTGGAACGTTTGAAGGGGTTTTGAGGCAGATTCAAGCCTTGGAAACAAAAGAAACAGAGACAAGAAAGAAAGCGAAAGCAGAAAAGCTCGAAAAAGTTATCGGGTTTGGAGCGCCACGTGTCACGCATGCCGCGTCCCAAACCCTAAAAATTTTCAAAAATTCTCCACTACAACCCGGTGACGTCGTTTTAAATTCCAAAGGTGGAAAAGATCTGCGGGTTACGCTTGCGTACGGACTTGGGGGACTGGATACCCCGGGTTTGGCTGCTAACTTTGTAACCCGGTAAAGAAAATATTTTAAGTCCCCACCCAAGCGTACCCCTTGACTGAGGACTTGGGGGACTTGTTTATAGGTGGAACCTAATATTTCACCTTTACCGGGTTACAATTCAAGAAATAACCTTTAAATGTCTAATTAATTATTAAATATGCATTATTAATTATGCTTGAGTTATTGTTTATAGGGTGAAAGCCCAATTAAATGTGAGAAGCCACTCTGGGCCCTTTGTCTGGGCCCAATTCGCCATAAAGCTAAACAAAAGGAAGGGAAACTAGTCTCACATTGGAAAAGGACAAGGAGTGCTGTCTTTAGTGCTACTATAAATACCGGCGCATGCCTCCCCATAAAGGTACGTAACTTCTTAACGATTCTTGAGTTTTCTGCTTAGCGGACAGTGTCTGACTTAAGCATCGGAGTGGCTTCCCTCGGTAAACCCGGGGACGCCTCTTTGACTTGTTTGTTCTTTACACAGGAAAACTCGGAGTACAGGGAAGTTCGCTATTTCTGGAGCCGTGTGACCCGTTAAAGGGACCACGAGTTTACTTGAAAACACTGTTGTTGTGATTCTTAATAATTGAAATGTTATGTTTTTGCTTAATTATTTAAGCTAGTATGCATGCTAGCTTATTGCTATGATTTGTATTAAGCTTCTTTAAGTAAGTATAGATTCAAAGTAGTGGAAACTATGTGATAATGGTTGAAAACATAAACTACATAATTACATATTACGACTTCTCGGACATGGTTGTGTTTAATCTCAGAATTCTTTAGATCTTAATGATTCATGTTTTGTGTGGGCGAGTACTTTGAGTCGACGCTGAGTATCGATCGCAGCCTTTGCATGAAATATCTTAGGTTCTAGACATCTCTGTGCTTAAGAGATAAAGTAAAAAGAATTAAAGGGATGCATGACCTCTTCAGGCTTGTATTTCGATATTATTTCTCTTACTTTGAATTTACAATAATTTCAGATTGTTGGATTTGAGACTTGATATTTATGTGTTTATGGAATTTGATTCAATCTCTGTTTGCGATGTTGAATGAACCGACCAATTGTACGTATTAGTTAGCTTTTATTTTTCTGTTTTTAGGATGTTAGAAATCAAACCAAACCCCCCTAATCACCTTGTACCATGTGTAAATTTGTAAATAAAAATCTGTAAATGTTTGTATTTGTGTCTTGTTTTGTAAATAAATATTTGTTTGTATAATTGTACTAATTTTTAGAGTAACCATGAATGCAGGAGCACCCTTTAAGTCCCCGGATTAATCGAATCCTATTTACCAATGCTATAAGTGACACAAAAATGGTTCTTAAATTGTAACGCGTCCGGCAACGGGCACGTCAAAAACTAAGGGACAAATTGCTTAATATTATTAGTATTATGAATATTATCATTATAATTAATATTATTATTGTTTTTAAAAATATTTATTTCATGCAATTCAATTTAAAAAAATAAAATAAAAAACAAATCATTTATGAAAAACAAAAGTAATGGAAGAACTGTAATTATATTAAAACTGAAGGTAAAAATGTCAATTACACAACCAAAGGGTTAGCTTGTAAAAAGTAAAGGGAAAAGGACAAAATTATAATTTTACTGTTCATTGGTGGCACTGTTCAGATGAACAGTAAACCACCCGCTTTGCTTAATATATAAAGATAGATATACTAGAATTAATACATGCGTCTTGACACAGTGTATACATTTATGAAACGAGAGTGCTCGAAAGAGATGAGAAAGAAAAGCTTAAGAGACGCACACAAAAAATGGGCCAGACTGAGGGTAAATTTGTAATTCTCCATCCAAAATCAAAGGCAAAATCAGCCTTTGATTAGTGTGACCACTCTTTAGTTATATAGTAAATAGGGTTTAGGTTTTTTTCATAGATGTGAGTTTTTTTAACTATTTTTTTATACATTTTTTTTCAGCAAAGTTTTTTAACTATGCAATCTCTTTCCTTGCAGTCTCAATTGCATCCCTTCCATGAATGATATATGTTTCTAAAAATGTCAACAACAAAATCACCAAATGATAGTTTTTACATCACTTATAATAATAATTTATAGTAGTAAGTTTTGCATTAATTTTATAGACTTGTCACATTATTAAATGAGGGGGTTTTTGTAATTGAGTTAATTATGAATGACATTCAGGAGAACATCTAAACAAGGAAATGCAAATGATTCATTCTCTCTATATTCGATTATTTCTCTTTCCCATTATTTCTCATTCTCATTCTCTCTCAATCCCATTATCCTTTAGTAAACGCCTCCTTATTTTGTTACTGGACGTCACCCAAGCTTAGATGAAAAAGTAGAAAAATAAAATGAAAATCTTTGGTGGTGTTCAGTAACATTTTTAAACGTGTATTTTCATTTTTAAAACGGAAGTGTGAATTTCTTATTTTTAAGTCTTAGTATGCGATGGGTCTTATTAGCTCTTGTCATTGTAATTCACATATTCTATTTTGTTATCGACATCTCATTTATTATTACAAAAATAAACATGAATATTGTGTAAATAATAAGGTATGTGAATAAATGTAAGTAAATTAGGAAAAAATTGAAGAAGCAAAAATATTTTTTTTTAAATTGTACCCCTCTTATAACAAAAAAAATTAAATATTGTCCAAAAAAAGCTGAACTCCTTTTGGTCACACAACATGACCATGAAAATGTTGCACATTGACTTAAAATGACAAAAATGGAGGAAATATATATAAATAAGCAGGCTTCCATTCTTTCCAGAACTATACGTGTTCGTCACGCGCCCCCTCTCTTTCGTTCTCTCTCTCATAACAAACCCATTCCGCTCCCACCTCTCAATATGCTTCACTCTCTCTCACAGGTCCTCTCTCCCTCGAAAACCCTAAAAGGAATAGATGAGACAAAGAAGAAATTTAAGGCTATTAGATTCGCTATCTGCTCCGTCTAAATCGCTTAGCTGATCGCAAATCTGTTACAGGTCCTCGCAAGATCCTCATCATCCAATCGAGTTTCGTGTTCTTCAGATTTCGCGATGGTAACTGTTGCCGCTTAATCGAATCCCTTTGAATTTTGATCGGTGAATTCTTTTCTCATTTTCTGCGTTTATTGCTTGCACTTTGCAGAGAGTCGGTCAGCGAAAATGGTGTCCTTCGAGATGAATGATCGGAAAAGTGAGTATGAGTTCCATTACTTATCTTTGCTACCGATTTAGATTCTTTAATTACTTACTTGATTTATAATTGTAGTAAATATGCATCTTATTTATGAGGACTTGTTATAGCTATTACTGTTTCTTGATTCAGTAATAGTTGAGTCTAGTGTGACTGGAGTTGCTCTGCTTGAGATTTGGACTAGTATGCTATTTCATTCATTAAATATGACTGTAGTTGAATCTAGTGTGACTGTGCAGTGCTTAGATTTTGGTTCTGTTTCCAGTATGATAATTTGTTTAATTTGGATTCAAGTCCACGATGCAATTATTCATGAAACGTCAAAATTATAAGGTTTTTCATGTTAAACTTTTCTCTAGATCTCTGTCCGTGCATTTCAACTTTCTTTTTTCACCTTTGCTTTTTCTGCAACCGTACAGGGGTCAGTTTCTTTTGGCTTTGGATTCTTCTGTGTGCTCATAGGGTGGCCAATTGTGTTCCTGCTTTTTGTGGCATATGGGTTCGTTGTACTCTTCAGGTCTGTAAAATTGTTACTTTGACCCTTTTTCATATTGTGTGTAGTGGCTTCTGGCCAACGTTGGCAGTTTTTGTGCAGAAGATTCCTATTCTGGGATGGGTTTTCCAACAGCCATATGATAGATCGGTATGTTCAGTATGTTGTTGTTCAGCTGCCAATTTATGTGATGTTTTCTTGTCTTGTGCATTAATGAGTGCCGTTGTGGGAATTGTTGCAAATACATTTTTGTTTGTGTGGTTTTTATACGGTGATTTACATCAGTTGGTATGGCCATCTTAATATTCCTAAAAGATTTACATAAAAATTGACAATGTTATAATCAGGATAATCTTTTAGAAGTTGTGATGCAGCACGCCTATTGCTAAGACACTAGGATCAACAAGCTCTAAAGCTTGGGGATTTAAACACAAATCATTTATGTGGGAATCACTCCCTGGTTTCTCACCTAAATAAGGCTTCTCACCCTATAACTAGGCTTCATGCCAATCCTATCTCAAGAAAATTAAGTGGGGGATAATACCACTTAAAATAATAATATTGTTCTCAAATATCAACTCCTTTCTGAGAACTCTTCTGAATCGCCTCACGAATAGAATTGTCATAACCTTATGCACCTGCCCTTTACGATCAACATCCTTACTGATCCTCCTTATAAGTCAATTTTCAGTATACTACCCAGAAGGCTATTCACATAGGATGTAAGGAAGTAAACTTATTCACATAACAAGGACATACGTGACACTAGGCATCCATTATAACTCCAAGGATGCCCAACATATTCCTCAAACTCACGTAACCTTGTCACATGTAACATTTAACCAACGTAGCACTCCTTACGTGGATGATAACCTCCAATACTCTCTTATTTTCTGACACCCGACCATTCTTCTCGGTTCAAAACTAAAACATCTGAAGTCTTACCGTAGATCACAATGATTTTCTCTTGAATCATTGATTAACTGAATCACCGAATTCTTATTGTACTCTATCTCATTTATGAGGTGGAATACGACACTATCTATCACTGATCCACCAACCGTAATCCTCGTGAAAATCACTATTGTTTTTCACGAAAAGATAACAAATTATGTCATGCGCTGAAAACATCCTTTGGCAACAATTCCATGTTGTCTAAGTCAGATTATAACCACTCAAAGGCTTATCCACTTCTGTCCACTCGCTGGAAACAGCTAACCCAAACGAGAACAAAGTTCGTTACCATCACCTGGTTCGAACCTCATGACGTCAAGCAACAACTCGTCATCAAACTACTCAATAACGCGACGTCAAAGCCAATCGTCAACACGTTATATCTCCAGGATTCACCCATACTTATAGCGATCAACTAACCCTCCAATCGTACCGATTGAGGATTTCGTGCCCCGCAAACTGTAGGAACCCAAAATTCTAAATGAAAAAATACTTCGCATGCAGAATCAAGGCTCACGATAATCCACGAAGAAATCTATAGCCAAATCGAATCACGTGAACTCTTTCTTCTTCCAAATATGTCACAAGATCCGATTCATATTTTTCGTCGTACGAGCCTGATGAATAACAATATCCTTATTGCACATGACCGCTAAAACAATATTCTTTCGTCGTGAGGATAACTTATGTATTCTTACACTCACCACACCGCAATACGTCGATCAAAGAATATAATCGATTATTTAATTCACAGACCCAACAAACCAAAAAGAAATTTTCACTTCTAAATTATAGAGTATACACTCTATAACTTCAATAACTGTGAAGGCTGCCCAAACGGTAGTAACAACAAATTTCACATTCCTCAAAACACGTCCATCGAGGACTTTAGTCTAACTTTCTTAAATAGCAATAAAGTGGTGAATAAACTCTAATCTTAACACCTCACAGCTAGTCACCCATTTCGAGACAAATGAAAAAGAAATGAGATCAATAATCCACTTCCACCACAATTTCAAGGCTTTTAGAAATAATCCTTTAGCAATACCACCTGAAATAAATATGGTTTACTACTAGTCCATGATACAGTGGGCTTTGCTCCCCCATTGTCTCTTCCTCGAATTCCGTGCACTAGATCAGTCACTATTGACTTTTTTAAATTCTCGTAACTTCATCTCAGTTCGGAATGACCTCTACTGTCAAACTTCCGACCTACCACAAACATAAGGCTACATACCTTATTACCTTACCAAAACATCCAACGACATAGGAGCCTGACCTCCTAATCCAACTATCATAGAGATCTTACCATGGCCTCATAATTAATATGCTTATCCGACAAATGTCACTCGTCAATCAAAGATTTATCGAAAGTCAACACTTGAGTGACAGCTTGCAATTTCTGAAATTCCTTGATAGTGACTAAGCAATCAGCTTGTCACAATACTCATTTTCCAAAATGCTTTCACTATGCAATTTTCCACTATCTTTTGCATCAATGACCACAACTACATCAAAAACATTCCGCTCTTCACCCCCAAAGAGTAACATAGATCGATACCGAGACGTAAAATCATATTTCCAAAATTTCCTCCTTTGATTAATCTATCCGACACCGTCAGGACATGATCTAATATTTCAATTACTAAAATACACATCAAATGCCCAACCTTGCACTTAAATCAAGAACCAATCAAACAATGGATTCATGAGTCCTCAACTCATATCCTTCATCCAGATACAAATTTCCGGTCAGAGTTCAACGACTCATAAGAAAAATGTAGATAATTTACCTTTCCCTTAAGGGTACTTTGAGAGGTCGGCGTACTGAGGCATAGTATTGAAGATTCAAATATTTATGGAACCACCCGGTCCATAACTCAACAAAGAAGTACCAACTCATATCCTTAATAAACAGTAAGCGTCCAAAGCATAAATTGCCGATTGATCCGCCGCGGTCAGACCATCACTCTATAAACGCTAAGTGCTACCAAGTACTTGAGGTAGTAACAGAAAACGATAACCTAATGCTCTGATACCAACTGTCAGGACCCACCCCGGGTTAAAACCCCTTTAACTCGAAGTAAATCCTGCGGGGACCACCTCAAGGGAATTTCTTACTAAAACCCCTTTGAAATGGACAACCCTTCGTACAAATCAACTCGGCACTTCCATGAATCATTTAAAACTCACCCCAACTCCTGGAGCCATCCTGCTCCCCAAGTCACAGCTATGTTTTACTATCTTATTCCGCTAACATGGTTGGGGTAATCGGAGCAGTCTACATAGAAGTTATACCTAAAACACTAATTGAGCATTAGCGGATTTATTAGCTATGTCTTGACTTAAGTACGCGCGACCTCCTCTCAGGAACCCTGCAACACTGGACATTTGAAAACTAAGGGCCCAGGGGAAAACATTTAAAAACAATATTACCACGAGAGGGTTTATTGACCAGCTCAATCGGAGAGAGTCCCATGACCCGCTCTATTCGGGAGGGTCCAACCGACCAGCTACCATCGAAAGAGGGTCATGACTTACTCTATCCGGGAGGGTCCTACTGATCAGCCACCACCGAAGAGGGTCAGACCAGCTACTATCCAGAGAGGGTACCATCTCCATATGGAGAGGGTCCATGCCAGCATGCAATACATACAACCATATCCTTGAAAATCCTTTAAAAACCTCGTGGTAAAATAAATCGAAAACCAAGTCAAAACTCTCATGACTTTACCCCAAATACATTGGATTTAAAACATTTTCAGAAACCCGAAATCTGTTCTCTGACTTTACTTTGAAACCATATTCCGGGAAAATCCTTTAAAATCACGAGAAAGGTATGAACCTCTTCCCCGGCTCACTTATCTTTAAAAAGTATTAAATTCCTATTTTCCCAAAATCACCATAAAACTTAAAATGGGAAAAATTCATAAATAAAGGAGAAACTAAATAAAATCTATTACATGCATTAAATTTAAAATAAAAGTCCACTTACAGAATGAGGTTTTAGCCTGACGAAAACCCGAATTTCGCTCAAGCCAAGTCTCCACAACATGAGCCCTTCGCGTCCTATTTCACAATTAATATTAATTTTTCGAACGCTAGAATAATAATTAAATAGTATAAGCGTACACATTTAAAAGCGTACAGCTCGCTTATCGGCTCCACATTTCTCAAATTGTCAACTAAAAATCCTTGACCTTCACCAATAACTTAGGAGTCTTTAAAAATAATTCTCAAACCTTATCTGACAATAATCGATAGTCGGAATAATATTTAATTATCCGTCAATAATACTAAATAAGAAAATTTCAAAACCTAACCAAAACTCCTTCAAAAATTGCCAAATTTAAACCATAGAATCCTCACAATATATACTATTGAAAGGGCATGAAAAAACTGCCCAAAAAGTGGCGGCTGCCTGCAGAAATTCCGGCTAAAATTCTGGCGAACTCCGATAGCCACCAAATTTTACCAGTAGCTTCGTCTCGTCATTTGGAACAACTTTCTAGTTCAACTCGAAGGCCAATTCAGCCTCTAACTAGGTCAAATACGTGATGAACAGTAAACCCAAAATTTACACTTCAAAATTTCAAATCCTCAATTCTTCCTACACACTTCGAATCAAGCTACCAAATTCTAGGGGATTACAGTACTCCTTAAACCCATCATAATCATATAAAGAACTCAACAATTGGTGATCTAGGGAGGAAGAAATTCGATCAAGAACAATCATTGTACACATGATGAACAAATCAGAATTTCTCCCGATTTACGACGAGTTAGGTCGGAAAACTTACCTAGGAATGAAGCAGACTCGGAGGCCGATCTTTTGGGACCGGTGCGGCGGCGATTGGTGGTCGGACGGCGGCGCTGTGGCGGCCAAAAGTTCCGGCAGAGGTTTCCGTCGGGAGAGGAGAGAGAAGTCCGGCTGAAAAATCTGATTTTTCACCCCGGTAGCTCCTATATATAGTTATTTACCGCACAGTAACTTTACATTTTTGTTTATAACTTCCTCATACGAACTTCGATTTGAGCGTGCTACGTGTCCCCAACTTCGTAACGACGCTCTCTACAACTTTCATGAAGAAAGTTTTTCCAAATTCTCGACTTAACAAAAAGTCAATTTTACGATTATTGTACGGTTAAACGGTTACTTTAAATAGTAAAAGACCAAAGTACCCAACCGTAAAATAATTCTAAGATCAGGATGTGATAGTTGTTGATGCTCTGGTTCCTCAATAGCTACTTCATCATTCCCTTGCTCAATTTGTTCCACCTGAGCTTCAGAATATTCCACTGATGGTCTAGCTAATAAAATTCTGACTGCTTCATCAGCAGTCATCTGTCCCTTGCTATTAGCATCATTCAATGGCATGGTCTTCTCATCAAAGATAACGTCTCTGCTGATCATCTTTTTCTTGTTGACTATTCCACAACTTATAACCCTTTACTCCTCTCAAAGCTAATGAACACGCATTCAAGAGACTTAGGTTTAGCTTGGTTCTTTCATTCCGGGGAATATGTGCATAAGCAGTGCAACCAAACACCCTCAAGTTGGAATAATCAATTGGTTTTCCTGTCCATACCTCCTCTGCACACTTGAAATCAATAGCCCTAGAATGTGAACAGTTAATCAAATAACATGCATGATTAGCCGCTTCTGGCAACCAAGGTCCAATGTCTAGGCGCACCAGAGCTGGTTGAGAATGCGAGTTCCTCATCCTCATCATTGTTTCTAATAACAATGTTGGCTGATTTGGAGCTTTCTCCTGATATATGCGCATTCTCCTTCCATTGTTTGCAATTTATTTTCTTGTGGTCGGGTGAACCACATATGGAGCAACCATCCTTCTCTTTGCCTTTTCCCTTGGATTTAGACCTGCCCCTTTCTTGAAATCCACCACTATTCCTCGACCTTCCTCTCTCCTTGTCCCTGACATAGAGCCCGTGCTTGAGAACTGTCTTCTCCCTCCAATCTGATGTAAGATTTCAGGTTCTCACACACCTTAGAGAATGAGATCGACTCTGCGAATATCATGGGGGTTTTAACGTGCTTGAATGAAGGTGGTAGTGAATGTAACAGCATGACAGCTGTGTCTTCGTCATCCATCTTTGCTCCAACCTTCTCCAAGTTTGCTATGTAGTTCTAGAACTTGCATATATGATCATTAAGATCATCCCCTTCCTCCATCTTGGGGCCAAAGTGTTGTTCCTTCGAGAGTAACTTGTTGCCGATGCTTTTACCCCGATAGACACTTTCAAGCTTGTCCCAGGCTTCTTTTGCCGTCATCTTTTCTCCAACATGAGGCAAGACATTATCAGCAAGATGCAACTCAATACAACTCTTTGCTATTTTGTTCTTCGTTCAATCTGCTTCAGACATCTTTGTAGGCTTTGTTCTTATAGCCTCATCAGTCTTGTTGAATCAGGACATTCTTCATCTTCCTCTGTCAAATCGTGAAATTAGACTTGCCATCAAAGGGTTTAATGGACGACTTCACCTCCTGCTTTGACCCTCCCTTTGCCGTTCACCATCGCAAAGTATCCAAATATGGCTCTTATATCACTTATAGTGGTAAGCGCCTTTTAGATCCTTACTGGTACTTTGTGAAATAAGCAAAGAATAAAACTGGACACAGAACACAACGGAATTTTATAGTGGTTCGGCTATAAATAGCTTGTCCACTTAGTGGTTCGGAATTTTATAGAATGCGATGGAGGCTGAGGCAAAGGTGAAGATGTAAGTTGACCTGGGGTTGGGCCTGAGGGCAATATGACTGGGCTCGGCAGGTGGGCTTGCGGAGGTGGTGTTGGGGCTGAATTTGATAAAAGAATCAATTCAAATGAGCCAGATTCACGAGTGGTTGTTGGGACCTGCAAATCTTTATAGGGAAAATAATTTCGTTAAATAAGACATGGTGTGAAATATAAACACGATTAGCAGAGGGATGAAGACACCGATAACCCTTATGAGGAGGACTATAACTGATAAATACACATTCAAGACTTCGAGGAGACAATTTGTTGGACACATAATCACCAAGATATGCAAAACACGAACATCCAAAAACACAAAGAGAAGAATATGGAGGAGTGCCATAAAGGCGAGTGTGGGGTGTTTTCCAATCTAGGGTTGAGCTAGGGAGGAGATTGTTGAGATAAATAGAGGTGGTGACTGCTTCAACCCAAAGATTTTGAGGAACGCTAGAGGTAAGAAGCAAGATGCGGGCCATAGTAGCAATATGACGATGTTTTCTTTTGGCCATTCCATTTTGTTGCGGAGTACGAGGACAAGAAAAACGTTGTTGGATGCCCAAAGACGCACAATAGTGTGCAAAAGCATGGTTGACATATTCAATGTCGTTGTCACTTTGGAGACATTTGACCGAACTATTAAAAATATTTCGGATCATGGCAACCAAGGTTTGAAAATGAGTGAGGACTTCATTTTTTCTACGCATTAGGTAGAGCCAAGTATACCGAGAGTACTCATCCGTAAAGAGCACATAATACTTGAAGTCAGTAAAGGATGAAATAGGGTCCTGCCACACATCACTATGAATAATATCAAAAAGAGAAGAAGCAGATATATGATGAGATGGAAAAGGTAGTTTATGTGATTTGCCTAGGGCACAATTATTGCAAAAAGAGTTAAAAGAGAGTTTGGATCCAATAACAAAACTTAAACGAGCAAGAACAGTTGATAATGAAGGGTGACCTAAGCGATTATGCCAAAGAGATGAATGAATAGTTGATAATGCTTGAGGGACGGTAGACTGGAAAGACAGATGAAGTAGGTAAAGTCCATCTTGACATAGGCCCTGGAATAGAAGACGACCAGTACGTAAACAGTATATTTGATAATAATCAGGGGCAAAAAGGAAAAAGAATGCAAGATTATTTTCAGTAAAACGAGCGACAGAGGAGGTTTTTCTGTATTGTCGGAATACGAAAAAACATTTTGAAGAGAGAAAGTAGAAGAACCCAATGATATGGGGAGATTACCAATATGAGAAATGGACATGGAGTCTCCATTTCCCATATACACATTGTGAGGCCCAGTATATGGTCATGGATTTTGGACGGGTAAAGCCGTCATGTGGTGGGTTGCGCCTGTATCTGGGTACCAGGTCGGGTCAACAGCTGAATGGAAACCAGCAAAGGGCATGGTACGTTGGTGATGTGGATGGTAAAATATACTAGACGCATCATGTTGTTGTTGTAGTAAGCACGTAGATGTGACAGGTTGCCAGTGTGGAAAGTGAATGGCACACCAAAGTTATTGGCAGCCATTGGAGATGGTGAAGAAAATCGGCCAAAGTTATTGGCAGCCAAAGTTAAGAAAATCGGAGTACAAAGTCGGCCGGAAGAAAATCGGCCGAGTAGTCGGCCCAACTCAGAAAAAATCGGCTCAACTCGGTAAAAAATCGGCCCAACTCGGTAAAAAATCGGCCAACTCGGAAAAAATTGGCCAAACTCGGCATTTTATTGACTATTTTTATTATTTTAGACATTATATTACCTTTTAAAAAATTACATTTATTTATATTTTTTTAAAATAAAAATAAATCTAAAAATTAAAAACCGAGTACTCCCCGACTACTCCCCCGACTACTCCTTTACTTGCTAGTCCCCGGCCGACCGACTAGCAACTAGCGACTTTTAGAACCTTGGTTGCGCCTGGGTACCAGGTCGGGTCAACAGCTTAATGGAAACCAGCAAAGGGCATGGTACGTTGGTGATGTGGATGGTAAAATATACTAGACGCATCATGTTGCTGTTGTAGTAAGCACGGAGATGTGACAGGTTGCCAATGTGGAAAGTGAATGGCACACCGAAGTTATTGGCAGCCATTGGAGATGGTGAAGAAGGAATTGTGGTTTTTTTGGTTAATATGGCAGAGATTTCTAGAGTCGGTGTGGAGTAAGAGATAGAAGAACAAAAGAATAGTGGACGGAGCAAGAAAATAAAAAGACAGAATGTTGGAAGGAAGAAGAAAGACAAAAGGAAAGATTCAGGAAGAATTAGAAAATCCACACAAGAATGGCAAATGAAAGGAGGAAGGAAGAAAGTGGAATCACAAGGATGGATCGATGTTTAGGCTGATACCATAATTTTCCATTGATTTGTTTGAACAAGAATACATCTATGTGTAGCAGTAGATATGCTGCTGTTTACACTAGGAGAGTTAATTGCATTTACAACAAATATATATATCAGATCTAAACGGATACAATCAAGGTGTAATTATAAAGCAAATCAGAATCAGAGTGCTAGGGTCAAGGCTTGATTGCTGCCAATGATGTATCCTGTCTAATAGTTAGCAACATGACTGCTTTGTCCTCCTCATCTTCAAGTGGCACATCCACCTCTAATAAACTGGCAACACAACTCTGAAACTTATTCAGATGTTCCTGTATATCCCCGCCTTCTTCCATCTGACGATGAAAGAGTCTCTCCTTTAAGAAGAGTTTATCCGTGTCAGCCTTCTTGACATTGTCTGTGTCTGCCTCCTTGACCTTGTCCAATGTCTTGTTGCTGTCCATATTCTCACCAATATGTCACTTACCCGCATAAACCTTCTCAAGATAATCCCAGTTCTCTTTGCTGCTTATGTTGTCACCTCCATCAGCCACTACACGACCTAGTACATGTTTTTTAAAATGCAACTCTATTTTACTTTTTGCCTTCTTGTCCATCTTCTGCCAAACCTTATCTGCCTTATCAACTGCCTTGTTCTCTAACCCGAGAACAACCTTTGTACAGATCTTGTAGAATCAAGACACTTTTTTTAGAAGAAACAAACTTTTATTGAAACTAAAGCACAGAACAAGAACAAGGATGTGGACAAGGAGTCCTCTAGAAAGAAAAGATGGCAACTAGGACTAACAACATAACAACTCAATCTTGAATCTAAAGCTAAACCTAAAGAATTAAGCTCTAACTGCTTCCCAGTTAATAATAATGGAAGAAAGACTAATCCTTGAAATCCTTCGAAGTATGAGCCCATAAAGATGTCCAAAACTTGACTCTCTCCCACAGGACTTCCCTCTCTACCCTTTTATAGGTTTCAAATAATCTTCTATTTCTTTCCATCCACACCACCTAGATTACCGCTTTTTTGGCTTTACCAAGAGATGAAGGATTTTCTTTGAACAAGGCATTCCTATCTGGTGGAGCTGTCCAAACCAATTTTGCCTCCCTGAATAACTTACATAAAAAATTAACATCACAATACAGAAAAACATGATCAACACTTTCCCCTTGAGCTTTGCACAAAATACACCAGTGAGGGGAAAAACAACATGGTCTTCTCCCTTGATTGTCACGAGTGTTTGTCCTCCCATTTGCCACAATCCAACCCAGAATGAGATTTGCAGGCTCAAAGAGTGGATCTGTTCCACCACTAACTAAGAAACTATGAAAAGATTTGCAAGAAAAATTCCCACTAGACTCGAGCTTCTATCTCCTTTCATCCAGTTTGGATTCCACTAATTGAACATTTCCTAACTTAACTGTCAGCAAGGCAAAGTCCTCAATTTCTAGGTCATTTAAGTTTCTTCTAAAACCAAAATCCCAACCCAACGGAAAACTTTTAGATGAACCTCTCTTTCTAGAGGAAGCTGTTTGAGTGCCACAGACTGCATTCACTTCTTGAGGCTCTAAATCTCCTGAATTAAGAGGGGCTTTTTTGAAACCAGGAAACAATTGTTGCAGCATATTAAAACTTGACTCTGAGCCCAATAAAGGTGTTGGGCCAACTTTCCCAATTCTCAATGAGCCCTCGTTAATGTTCTTTTTTCAGAGGCTCTCCTGCAGTAATTAAAGTACCCTGCATGCTTAACTGATTGCTATTCTCAGTATATATCCTCTCCCCTTCCAAAGTTGACTTCTCCCAAGAAATCTTTGCAGCTTCCAAAGCATTTTCAAAGTCACTATTAGAGACCTCTTGCCTCATCATTAAGAGGGATCCACTTGTCACAACAGCCTTAAATGAATCAACTTCTGGCAACTTGGAGCTCACCGGAAACCTTCCTGCACCACCCTTTTGCCTGTATTTCCGACCACCCCCATCTTCAATAGTGCAACTCCCTTTATCTCTGTCAATTTCTTTTTACATAGAAAGTGGAATTGTAGTTCCTTCCTCCTTACCTTGGCAGGTTGAATTGCTGGTGAAATTGATTGAATACGAACAACGTATGATTGGTTACCTTCAGTCAGCTTCACCAGTTCCGGCAGAAAGCCGTTCTTCCCTTTGACTCTGATTCGAGCTTCAAATAGGTGCTTTAAACCAACTGTCATGTTATCAAATTCAACCAGACCGCCACAAATATCACTTATCTTTTTGAAATGTTTTTGTGACCACCAATGAAGTGGAAGTCCCCTCACTGCTACCCAACCTCCATAGCTCACCACCTTCTTCAGGTTGTTTGACAAACCTTGTGCCCAATCAAAAAGAAAGATCTCCGGATGCCCCATCGACGGAACATTTCCGTGACTAATTATCTGTTCTGCTCTATTGTTTGATAAGGATAAAGCATGACCTCCCTGCCCAGGATTTTATTATATCCTCCAAGTTCTGCTCCTCAGGACTTCCTTGTTTCGTGAGACTGCAGTTGCTTTCTAACTGGACGTCTGGAGACTGATTCCTCTGTGCTTGGACCACCATGAAGTCTTTGCCTCTTAAAGGCTTCACATCTTCTGCCTCGACTATGCCTTTGCAGCCTTACATCGCAAAGTACCAGAGCCGAAGCTCTGATACCACTTATATCCATTCTTAATATAGTGGAGAAGAGTGTTTTTTCTGCCATATGATGGAGGGAGATGGGAGTTCTGTGGGAGAGAGTGAAGTTCTGAGCATCTTTATATTTGTTTTTGCAAATTTATAGATTATTCACTTCTACTATTCTAAGTTGGCAAGCTGTTTTGGTCTTGATTTCACAATTTTCCTGTTTTAAAGTTAGTGTAGTTGTCTATTCTCATCATGCTCTTGCTCCTTCCTTTGTGTTTCCTTGGGACTTCCTTTCTGCTCCTTTGTATTTGCCTTTTGTTTCGTTAATAATAGCTGTTTCATGAAAATTAATGGAAGGATAAAAAACTAAGACTCTCAAGCTAAATTTAGATATGTTTTGCTGTTCTGAGAATTATAAATATAAAGGATCTTTCTCAGGTAGTTTTAATTTAGTTATTAAATCAGAAGCATCACCAATCTAGTTAGACAAGAGAAATCATAGATGCATAGACAGTATCTCTTTCTGATGAATTTTTTCATCTCTTGGTAGAATGCCTTGTTGTTTGTCTTAAGTTTTCCATTTGTTGTATCCTATTAGCTCGATGAATTGTACATATATAACTGTGAACTTTTGCCACTTTATGTTTTATTCTTGTTGACGGCAGGCTTTAGTGAAACATGCAGAAGCAGTAGTGGAACTGTCAAAGATATGCCTTGTTTGGCTGATTTTCCCTCCCGAGGAGTCTTCGGTATGTGATCTATAATTCATAAAACAACTTTACCACAACAAAACTACAATTTTTGACTCAGAGCACTAATAGCCTTTCCTATATTGTCTGAGAGCTATTTTTGTGGGGCATTTGGTTTATAGTTTTTCATAGTCTTCGCCTGCATTTTTTTTACCTTCGTTACGGTATTGTTAAGAATATGATCTCTTTGTTTAATTGTTTTTGTTTTACATTTCCTAGTTAAGAAAATTATCTTCTGCTCAATCCCAGTATATAGTTTCATCTCTGCAGACCGACATTGTGAGTCCGTTTTTTTAATCAAAAACATTTATAGCTATAGATATATAAAGACAATATTTTTTAATAACCTGGCTGGTCTCTAATCAATGTACCATTGCATCATGAGAAACTGACTTCCTTCCTAAGTTAGTTGCATTTGGGATAAGTTTCTTGATGATTGGTTTTTACTGTGCCTGAGATAGAGATGGTGGCTCGAGGCTTGGAGAAACACTTGAAATTGGATCATAGGGAATTTCTTATGAGCATGCTTGTTGGCATTTGCAGCGAAGAGAGCTAGAAAAGAGCAGCAGAAGCGCTAGGTTTGGTGCGTTCGCTTGGAAATTTTGTTATGCTAATTAGTAGTGACTTGTTATATTAGGTTGGTGTAAACTTTGAACTAAAATTACAAGCTTCACTGATATAGCAATTGGGCATAATAAGATATTGTGTTGGCATTTTAAGTATTGGATGATAGAACCCCATAATAAAATCTAGTGCCAAATGGTGTTGTTCGTGACCATCCCACCCTTCTCTGTCAGACACGAAAAAGTAAAACCATTATCTGGATTTCCTTTGTTTGGATGCATAAAGTCATAAACTGTATCTGTATGTACTGATGTTACAGATTAATGACATGTTCCTTGGCACATGATGAAAGTCATTTTAAAGTATGTGTTGCAGCTAGCAAGCATCAATTTGGTTAACTGTTAATGGTTTCTAATAGTGTTTCCCTTTTCTTTGCAGTTATCATCTTTCAAAGGTGTTGGTGATGAGCAATGGCAATAGTCTTTAGTTAGAAAATAACCATCGAGGAAGCACGTGGTGAATCAAATCTAATAACCATAAGGAAACACATTGGGTATTTACTATTGTGAATAAGCTGTAATATCAATTAAAAAATACATCGTGCAGTTAGTGTTGTGAATAAGGTATACATTGTGTTTGCACAACTCATTATATGTGGAATCATATTTTTTTCTTTCTCAAACACGTATTATTGGAATGAGTGTTTGTTTTTTTAATTTCTGACGTTTTGCCGGGTATTTATTTCACACAAATAATAAGCAAAATGATTGTTCCAGTTGCTGCTATTGAAATATTGCATAGTTTGGTACTTTGGTTTTTTACTTTTTTTTTTCCTTTTTTTTCTTTCTAATATAGAAACATCAGCTCATCTACTTGCCTTTGATGTTAGAATTATGTATGAACGAACACAGTTGTGAAACATAGGAGGGGTTCTAATGAGCATCTAGTTGAGGAGTAGTTGAAGATTTAAACTCAACCTATAATGTCCAACTTAGAATCCTTACATAATCTCAACATAATAATAGTTTAGAATCATACATAATCTCAACATATATAAAATGAATGATTACTCTCATTTTTAAATATCATTTTACCATATCAACCGTTTAGTTTTTAGATCTATATAATATAACATTTCTAACATTTTTCAGTCTAAAAATTGAATTAAATCAAATCAATGGACGATCCAAATCTGTCAAACATGAGTCGTTCAAGTTTATAATTGTTACATCACATTTTTAAATGCCTTAACGATAACAAGATCGAACCACTCTTATGCAAGTTATATAGTTTTACATATCCTGTAATCGGTCACCAAACGTTGCGGCACAAGTTCATTCTTGTCATTCTTGACAACTGTGACCACTCTTTTTCGGCACAACTTTGACGGGTGAAATCCATTGACTATCTGAGATTGGGTAAATCACTCCACAATCAAGCAATTTAATCACCTCATCCTTCACAACTTTCATCATTGGTAGGTGCAAACGTAGCTGCCCTTCTCTTGTCGGTCTTGCACCTTCTTCAAGCAAAATCCTGTAAACACATTTTGTAGGGCTGATTCCCTTGATGTCCGCCAAAGTCCAACCGATGGCGGTCTTGTTTCTTTTCAGCACAGCGATCAATCCTTCTTCTTGCTGCTTACTCAGCTTTGATGATACAATAACTGGTAGAGTATTATTGTTTCCAAGATATGCATACTTCAAGTGATCCAGTAGAGGTTTTAACTCTAAATTTGGGGCATGTTCCACATATCATAACAACTTGTTTGTGGTAATAGGAATTGACAAATGAGAATTATACCTATGGTAAGGGGCTGCCTCAAGTTTGGCAATGACTTCCAATAGTTTCGGTTCGAGTTCAGCCTCCTCTTCTGCCAACATTCTGTCTCTTTTCTTGTCAAATCCGGCCCAACTACCACAAAACAAACTGAAATTTCCTACAAAACTGATGTAATATGATAAGATATCATTGTCGTTGATATGATAAGATTTTGTTAACATCCATTTTTCACGATCTTGTAAGAACTTGTTAAAAGTTCCAAAAAACGAACTGAAATTTCTTACGAAACTGATATAATAAGCTAAGAGATCATTGTCGTTGGTTTTCGGAGGACCCGAGAAGAACAAAACAATCTGTTTTGGCAGATTCCGTGAACATCCGTTTTCCACAATCTTTTAAGAACTTGTTAAAACTACCACAAAACAAACTGAAATTTCTTACAAAACTGTTGTAATATGATAAGATATCATTGTGGTTGGATTTAGGAGGACCCAAGAAGAACAAAACAATCAGTTTTTGGCAGATTCCGTGAACATCCGTTTTCCACAATCTCTTAAGAACTTGTTAAAACTACTACAAAACAAACTGAAATTTCTTACAAAGCTGTTGTAATATGATAAGATATCATTGTCGTTGGTTTTAGGAGGACCCAAGAAGAACAAAACAATCAGTTTTGGCAGATTTTGTTAACATCCATTTTTCACGATCTTGTAAGAACTTGTTAAAAGTTTGAAAAAAAAGAACTGAAATTTCTTACAAAACTGATATAATAAGCTAAGAGATCATTGTGGTTGGATTTAGGAGGACCCAGGAAGAACAAAACAATCAGTTTTGGCAGATTTAGTAAACATCCATTTTTCAGGATATTGTAAGAACTTGTTAAAAGTTCCAAAAAACGAACTGAAATTTCTTACAAAACTGTTGTAATATGATAAGATATCATTGCCGTTGGTTTTTGGAGAACCCAAGAAGAACAAAACAATCAGTTTTGGCAGATTTTGTGAACATCCGTTTTCCGCTATCTTTTAAGAACTTGTTAAAACTACCACAAAATAAACTGAAATTTCTTACAAAACTATTGTAATATGATAAGATATCATTGTGGTTGGATTTAGGAGGACCCAAGAAGAACAAAACAATTAGTTTTTGGCAGATTCAGTGAACATCCGTTTTCCACATTCTTTTAAGAACTTGTTAAAACTACCACAAAACAAACTGAAATTTCTTACAAAACTGTTGTAATATGATAAGATATCACTGTCTTTGGTTTTCGGAAGACCCAAAAGGAACAAAACAATCAGTTTTGGCAGATTCCGTGAAAATCCGTTTTACACAATCTTTTAAGAACTTGTTAAAACTTCCACAAAACAAACTGAAATTTCTTACAAAACTGTTGTAATATGATAAGATATCATTGTCGTTGGTTTTAGGAGGACCCAAGAAGAACAAAACAATCAGTTTTGGCAGATATTGTAAACATCCATTTTTCAGGATCTTGTAAGAACTTGTTAAAAGTTCCAAAAAACGAACGGAAATTTCTTACAAGATAAATTTTTGTCTAAAATGTTCCAAAAAGTTCCAAAATGTTTGTCTAATCTTGAAAAAGTGCTGATAAGATGCGAAGAGAAAAATCTTGTGTTAAACTGAAAAAAATGTAATTTCATGGTCTCTTCTGGAATTGTTCTTGGTCACATTGTTTCTACTAAAGGAATTGAGGTAGACAAGTCTAAAATTGAATTAATTGCTAAATTGCATGTTCCAAAGAGTGAAAAATGTTAGATCATTTTTAGGACATGCTGGTTTTTACAAGAGATTTATAAAGGATTTTAGTGCCATATCTAGACCTTTGTGTAATCTTTTATCTAAGGATGCCTCATTTGTTTGGACAGATGCTTGTCAAATTGCCTTTGAAAAATTAATTAAGATGTTAAGTTCTGCTCATATTGTGCAACCACCTGATCTTCTGAAATTATGTGTGATGCTAGTGATTATGCAAGAGATCATTGTCGTTGGTTTTAGGAGGACCCAAGAAGAACAAAACAATCAGTTTTGGCAGATTTTGTGAACATCCGTTTTCCACTATCTTTTAAGAACTTGTTAAAACTATAACAAAATAAACTGAAATTTCGTACAAAACTGTTGTAATATGATAAGATATCATTGTCGTTGGATTTAGGAGGACCCAGGAAGAACAAAACAATCAGATTTGGCAGATTTTGTTAACATCCATTTTTTCACGATCTTGTGGGAACTTGTTAAAAGTTTCAAAAAACGAACTGAAATTTCTTACAAAACTGATATAATAAGCTAAGAGATCATTATCGTTGGATTTAGGTGGACCCAAGAAGAACAAAACAATCAGTTTTGGCAGATTCCGTGAACATCCATTTTCCACTATCTTGTAAGAACTTGTTAAAAGTTCCAAAAAACGAACTGAAATTTCTTACAAAACTGATATAATAAGCTAAGAGATCATTGTCGTTGGATTTAGGAGGACCCAGGAAGAACAAAACAATCAGTTTTGGCAGATTTTGTAAACATCCATTTTTCAGGATCTTGTAAGAACTTGTTAAAATTTCCAAAAAACGAACTGAAATTTCTTACAAAACTGATATAACAAGCTAAGAGATCATTGTCGTTGGTTTTAGGAGGACCGAAGAAGAACAAAACAATCAGTTTTGGCAGATTTTCTGAACATCCATTTTCCACTATCTTGTAAGAACTTGTTAAAAGTTCCAAAAAACGAACTGAAATTTCTTACAAAAATGATATAATAAGCTAAGAGATCATTGTTGTTGGTTTTCGGAGGACCCAAGAAGAACAAAACAATCAGTTTTGGCAGAATCCGTGAACATCCATTTTCCACTATCTTGTAAGAACTTGTTAAAAGTTCCAAAAAACGAACTGAAATTTCTTACCAAAACTGATATAATAAGCTAAGAGATCATTGGGGTTGGATTTAGGAGGACCAACGACTATGATATCTTAAGAACTTGTTAAAACTACCACAAAACAAACTGAAATTTCTTACCAAAACTGATATAAAACCAACGACTATGATCTCTTAGCTTATTATAACAGTTTTGTAAGAAATTTCAGTTTATTTTGTGGTGGTTTTAACAAGTTCTTAAAAGATAGTGGAAAACGGATGTTCACGGAATCTGCCAAAACTGATTGTTTTGTTCTTCTTGGGTCCACCTAAATCCAACGACAATGATCTCTTAGCTTATTATATCAGTTTTGTAAGAAATTTAAGTTTATTTTGTGGTAGTTTTAACAAGTTCTTTAAAGATAGTGGAAAACGGATGTTAAGTTTTTTGGAACTTTTAACAAGTTCTTACAAGATCATGAAAAACGGATGTTTACAAAATCTGCCAAAACTGATTGTTTTGTTCTTCTTGGGTCCACCTAAATCCAACGATAATGATCTCTTAGCTTATTATATCAGTTTTGTAAGAAATTTCAGTTCGTTTTTTGAAACTTTTAACAAGTTCTTACAAGATATTGGAAAATGGATGTTCACGGAATCTGCCAAAACTGATTGTATTGGTCTTCCTGGGGCCTCCTAAATCCAACGACAATGATCTCTTAGCTTGTTATATCAGTTTTATAAGAAATTTCAGTTCGTTTTTTGGAACTTTTAACAAGTTCTAACAAGATCCTGAAAAATGGATGTTTACAAAATCTGCCAAAACTGATTGTTTTGTTCTTCCTGGGTCCTCCTAAATCCAACCAGAATGATCTCTTAGCTTATTATATCAGTTTTGTAAGAAATTTCAGTTCGTTTTTTGGAACATTTAACAAGTTCTTACAAGATATTGGAAAATGGATGTTCACGGAATCTGCCAAAACTGATTGTTTTGTTCTTCTTGGGTCCACCTAAATCCAACGATAATGATCTCTTAGCTTATTATATCTGTTTTGTAAGAAATTTCAGTTCGTTTTTTGAAACTTTTAACAAGTTCTTACAAGATATTGGAAAATGGATGTTCACGGAATCTGCCAAAACTGATTGTTTTGTTCTTCCTGGGGCCTCCTTAATCCAACGACAATGATCTCTTAGCTTGTTATATCAGTTTTGTAAGAAATTTCAGTTCGTTTTTTGGAACTTTTAACAAGTTCTTACAAGATCGTGAAAAACGGATGTTTACAAAATCTGCCAAAACTGATTTTTTTGTTCTTCTTCGGTCCTCCTAAAACCAACGACAATGATCTCTTAGCTTGTTATATCAGTTTTGTAAGAAATTTCAGTTCGTTTTTTGGAACTTTTAACAAGTTCTTACAAGATCCTGAAAAATGGATGTTTACAAAATCTGCCAAAACTGATTGTTTTGTTCTTCCTGGGTCCTCCTAAATCCAACGACAATGATCTCTTAGCTTGTTATATCAGTTTTGTAAGAAATTTCAGTTCGTTTTTTGGAAGTTTTAACAAGTTCTAACAAGATCCTGAAAAATGGATGTTTACAAAATCTGCTAAAACTGATTGTGTTGTTCTTCCTGGGTCCTCCTAAATCCGACCAGAATGATCTCTTAGCTTATTATATCAGTTTTGTAAGAAATTTCAGTTCGTTTTTTGGAACATTTAACAAGTTCTTACAAGAAAATGGATGTTCACGGAATCTGCCAAAACTGATTGTTTTGTTCTACTTGGATCCACCTAAATCCAACGATAATGATCTCTTAGCTTATTATATCAGTTTTGTAAGAAATTTTAATTCGTTTTTTGAAACTTTTAACAAGTTCTTACAAGATATTGGAAAATGGATGTTCACGGAATCTGCCAAAACAGATTGTTTTGTTCTTCCTGGGGCCTCCTAAATCCAACGACAATGATCTCTTAGCTTGTTATATCAGTTTTGTAAGAAATTTCAGTTCGTTTTTTGGAACTTTTAACAAGTTCTTACAAGATCCTGAAAAACGCTCATGTGTGAGACGAAAAACGCTCATCAATTTCTGGCGCCGTTGCCAGGGATGTTGAGAAACATCGTTTTTGAAGTGTTAACTTTGTAGATTTGTGAATTGTAAAGTTTCTGTTTTATATAAGTTGTAAAGTTTCGATTCTGGTTTCTTCGTGTTTATAATGCATGTTGTAACTTAGTTTAAATATTTAGGAAGTTAAAGATTTATTTGTGTAGCGCTTATTTGTGTTTTCTAAAGCAAACGGAATAGGTAAAGTCTCTTTTGTTAATATCAGCCTAAACCCTTCATGTAATCGCATGAAGTTGAGGGCGGCTCTTATTAACACTTGAAGAACTGTCTAACACATATGCTTGTTCTCAACTGAGTAAGGGGCACATTGGTGCGTGTATAACCAACACTTGTCTAAGGTTTGTGCAATTAGATCTCAGAGATCCACAGACTGATAACCCTTCTCGGTGAAGGGGTCGATAGGGAGTTCGCTCTCCGTGGTAACCCACAAATGAGTCTTGCCTTAGATTAATTTGGAATGTACAAACTATGCCTTCTGAAAACACGGAATAAGTTTATGTCTAGACGACCATACTTAGGCCGCACGTTCGCCATGCTTTAGAATATACAATATAAACTCTGCATAAATAGATTTACATAACTTCAAAAGAAAACGTTATTTTTAACTTTTGATGTATATCAGATAAAGCAAGACCGAACCATGGGCTGTACAAGTCCATTGCACAGTTTGCTCCACTGCCCCACGCACCTTGAATGTTAAAAATTGTGTGAATAAAAACAATTGGAACCTTAGGAGAAATCAGATTTCGTGATTACATGTTTGTATTTCGTGTTTTTGTGTAAATCTGTGTTTATTCTTATGTAATTTCGTCACATATTGCTAACATAAATTTCATGTGTTTCATAAGTGTTAGTTAGGAGATTTCGGTGTTTTCTGAATGAATTATGTGTAAAGTTATAAAATGTCAACTAATTTAATTGCTAACGTAACTTGTTTTTAACTTTTTAACTTAACAATATTTTCTGCATTTTTCATCATTATTTGTTTACTAACACTTTGATCTTTGTGTTTCAGGTAATGAATGTCCGACTTTACAATTTGGCATCAAAATATTAAAGAACGCTTCAAACGGATTATAGAAGCTGAAAATCTTGACGTGCAAATCTCAAATCCGCAAATTGACGAAGAACTTGACGTTGAATTTGCAAGTCCACCGTACTCAGTAAGAATTGTTACACCAAGATCATCACCATACACTCCATCATCATCAACCGCACAAGAGTTTGAAGAAACACCTTACGAGCTACATCAGCCGTTAGACGAGCCTGAATTTGAGTTAGAAGCAAGTCCATTTCTGCACGGTTGTTTGAATTTCAACTTACCAAAGATGCCAACAATCAGAGAAGAAAACGGACATGTTACCGGATATGAAGGTGGAGCCGCACCGTCCAACATTACTTTTCCTCCCGCAGCTGAAGGGAAAACAAGTGAATTTGAGCTCAAAAGTGGATTTCTACATCAATTGCCGAAATTCCATGGACTATCGGGTGAAGATCCGAATCATCATCTCCAGCAATTTCAATTTACTTGTGATTCAATGTGTCCAAGAGGAGCTGATTTGCAACATGTGAAGATGAAGGCATTTCCGTTTTCTCTTGAAGATCAAGCAAGAAGATGGTTATTTAAGCTGCCAACCGCATCACCTCATGGGAAACTATGGTGCACAAATTTCTGTTGAAATATTTTCCATCATCAAAGGTGACAAACTTGAGGAAGCAAATCACCGGGATTAAACAAGGAGCGGATGAAACTTTCTGCGCATATTATGAGAGGTTTAAATCTCTTGTCGCTTCTTGTCCAGCTCATGGAATCTATGAGGGATTGTTGTTACAATATTTCTATGAAGGGTTGCGGATTGCAGAAAGAGAATTACTTGATTCGGCCGCCGGTGGTGCATTTTTGGATAGAGAGCGTGCAGATGCCAAACTACTTCTGAATACTAGAGCTCTCAATAATCAGCAATTTGGAACATCTCATGGTTCCACAAGACATGTGAATGAGGCTAGTTCGACCTTGGCTCTTGAAGAGAAAATGGAGAAGATGTCGAACATGATGACACAGCTAATGAGATTGCAAGGAGCACAAGTATGTGGTTTATGTGCCGAGGGACATTTCACTGATCAATGTCCACAAATTGCTGCAAATGGAAGTCTTGAACAAGCAAACGCCATTGGATATCAAGGAGGGCAGAGATACAATCAATTCTCCAATACTTATAACTCTGGCTTTCGTAATCATCCTAACTTTCGGTGGTCCAACAATGACAATGTGCTCAGACCTCCTATCCCGAATGCCACACAATCTCAGCCGAATTCCATGACTTTTCCACCCCAGCCACAAGGACAATTTATGCCAAGGCCACAAGCTCCCTACACTCCCCCAATGCCGAGCAACCAAACCGTGCCTAATCCTCCTAATTAAGATGAGTTGCTGAAGTCGCTTGCTATGGGACAAAGTCAATTGAACACCCCTACTCAAGCGTTGTTAGTTGGGCAGCAAACAAACTCTAAGGACATAGCCGAGCTCAAGACACAAATGGGGCAAGTTGTGGACTTCATGGGGCAATTTAGTGAGCAAGGAAAACTTCCGGGTGGTGTGATCAAGAACCCAAGGAAAGAACAAGCTCAAGCCATCACCACAAGGAGTGGAAAGATCCTACAAGAGCCACCAAAAGTTTCAAAGAAGAATCTTAGCAAAGATGAAGGAGAAAAAGAAACCGAGCATGAAGATGTTAAAAATGATGAGATGGAAACAATGAAAAATGATGACTTGGAGAACGATCCAGCAACTTCCAAGAAGGAAAATGTGCCAATTCCAGAGGCACCAAAGGTATCAAACTCAAACGCTAATGGTTTAGTTAATACTAACCAATCTCCGTGTTTACCTTTTCCCTCTAGATTTGCAAAGTCCAAGAAGGACAAATCAGATGAGGAAGTGCTGGAAGTTTTCAGAAAAGTACAAGTGAATATCCCTTTGTTGGAATGTATCAAGCAAATTCCAAAATATGCCAAGTTTTTGAAAGAAATGTGCACAACACGAAGGCTTACAAGGGAAGCACAAGTAGTGAAGATGAGCGAAACGGTATCAGCCGTTATCAAAAGGACACTACCGCCAAAGTTGAAGGATCCTGGAAGTTTTACTGTTTCATGTGTCATTGGAGATTCACTTTTCAAAAATGTCATGCCAGACTTAGGCGCTTCAATTAATGTTATGCCTTATAATGTGTATAAATCACTAAGTCTAGGACCGCTTAAGAAAGACAATGTGATTATTCAATTGGCGGATCATTCTACTAAGTATTCTGAGGGGTACGTTGAAGATGTTCTTGTGCAGGTGAATCGTCTAATATTTCCTGCAGATTTCTATGTGCTACAAATGGAGGAGTCGCCAATAAATTCAACTCAGTTACTTTTGGGGCGACCATTTATGAGAACAGCAAGAACAAAGATTGACGTTGTGAAGGCAACCTCACCATGGAGTTTGATGGTGAAGTTATCAGCTTCAATGTGTTTGAAGCAATGAGGTATCCGGTTTCTGATTTAAAACCTTCCTATGATATTGACATGATTAATTCTTGTGCACAGGTTTTATCGAAAACTAGGGATCAATAGTAATTAGCTATTGAGCAAGGGGCCGGATTTGACAAGCATGGAGACAGAATTTCGGCAGAAGAAGAGGCTAAACTCAAACCAAAAATATTGGAAGTCATTGCCAAACTCGAGGCAGCCCCTTACCATAGGTATAATTCTCACTTGTCAATTCCCATTGCCACTAATAAGTTGTTACCATCTGTGCAACAGGCCCCAAATGTAGAGTTAAAACCTCTACCGGATCATTTGAAGTATGCATATCTTGGAGACGATGATACTCTACCAGTTATTGTATCATCAAAGCTGAGTAAGCAGCAAGAAGAAGGATTGATCGCCGTGCTTAAAAGAAACAAGACCGCCATCGGTTGGACTTTGGCGGACATCAAGGGAATCAGCCCTACAAAATGTGTTCACAGGATCTTACTTGATGAAGGTGCAAAACCGACAAGAGAAGGGCAGCGACGTTTGCACCCACCGATGATGAAAGTTGTGAAGGATGAGGTGATTAAATTACTTGATTGTGGAGTGATTTACCCAATCTCAGATAGTCAATGGATTTCACCAGTCCAAGTTGTGCCGAAAAAGAGTGGAGTCACAGTTGTCAAGAATGACAAGAATGAACTTGTGCCGTAACGTTTGGTGACGGATTACAGGATGTGCATCGATTATAGGAAGCTCAATGCTACTACGTGCAAAGATCACATGCCTCTACCGTTCATGGATCAAATGCTTGAAAGATTAGCCGGACACGAGTTTTACTGCTTCTTAGATGGGTACAACGGTTACAATCAGATTAGCATTCACCCGGATGACCAAGAGAAAACGACGTTCACATGTCCCTTTGGTACGTTTGCCTATCGACGCATGCCTTTTGGGTTATGCAACGCACCAGGTACATTCCAACGTTGTATGTATTCTATATTCTCAGATTTTATTGAAAATATTATTGAAGTCTTTATGGATGATTTTAGCGTTTATGGAAAAGACTTTGATACATGTTTAGAGAATTTAGAGTTAATCTTGGAAAAATGTGTAGAAACTAACCTTGTGTTAAATTGGGAAAAATGTCATTTCATGGTTAATCAAGGTACAGTTTTAGGACACATAATTTCGAAAAAGGGAATAGAAGTTGATAAGGCTAAGATTGATATTATGCAACGCTTACCCTCTCCCACAACTGTGAGAGAGGTCCGTTCGTTTCTTGGCCTTGCAGGATTTTACAGGCGATTCATCAAAGACTTTTCTTTGGTGGCAAAACCACTAAGTTCCCTATTGCAGAAGGATGTTCCGTTCATTTGGGACAATGCGCGTGAGGCAGCATTCGTAAAGCTCAAGGAATTGTTAACAACTGCTCCCATTATGACGCCTCTGGACTGGAATTTACCCTTCGAATTGATGTGCGATGCAAGCGATTATGCCGTTGGAGCCGTGCTTGGACAAAGAAAGGATAAGAAGCCTTGTGCCATTTACTATGCCTCTCGGACTCTGAATGACGCTCAGCTGAATTATTCCACAACTGAAAAAGAACTCTTAGCTGTGATTTTTGCTTTAGAAAAATTTCGTTCATATGTTTTGCAATCTAAAGTAATAATTTATTCTGATCATGCATCTTTGAGGTATTTGATGACAAAGAAGGATGCTAAGCCGGGATTGATTCGATGGATTCTCTTACTTCAAGAGTTTGACGTCGAGATCAAGGATAAGAAGGGGAGCGAGAACGTGGTAGCCGATCATTTGAGCAGAATTGTACAAAAAGAAGAAACCATACCACTTCAAGAAACATTTCCCGATGAGCAGCTCTTTCGTTTGGACGCAGCAGAGCCTTGGTATGCCGACATTGTAAACTACTTGGTTTCTAGGACTTTTCCTAGTACCTTATCATATGCAAACAAGGCGAGGATGAAAAAGATGGCACGCCACTACATATGGGATGAGCCGTACTTATGGAAGCAATGTAGTGATCAAGTTTTTCGATGATGCGTTCCAGAAAATGAGCACAAGTCCATCCTAGCATTTTGTCATAGTGAGGCGTGTGGAGGACATTTCGGACCTAAACGGACAGCCCTCAAGGTATTAGATTGCGGATTCTATTGGCCTACGATCTTCAAAGATGCAAACATGTTTTGTGTTTCATGTGATAGATGCCAAAGAACAGGTAACATCGGTCCAAAAGATCAAATGCCCCTTTCTCCTATTATCGTGGTAGAAATTTTTGATGTTTGAGGTATTGATTTTATGGGACCATTTCCTTCTTCTAGAGGTTTTCTTTATATCTTGTTGGCTGTTGATTATGTGTCTAAATGGGTGGAGGCGAAAGCCACCAGGACTAATGACTCTAAAGTTGTTGCAGCTTTCTTGAGAACTAACATCTTTTCTAGGTTTGGAGTTCCACGTGTTTTGATAAGCGATGGAGGTTCTCATTTTTGCAACCGTACCATAGAAGCTTTACTCAAGAAGTATGGAGTCACACACAAGGTTTCCACCCCATATCACCCTCAAACAAGTGGGATGGCTGAAGTGTCGAATCGAGAGATCAAGCGTATTCTGGAGAAAACCGTCGGCCCAACAAGAAAGGATTGGAGTGACCACCTTGATGATGCATTATGGGCTTACCGAACCGCATACAAGACGCCTATTGGGATGTCTCCCTTTCGGCTCACTTATGGGAAAGCTTGTCACCTTCCGGTCGAATTAGAGCACAGAGCATGGTGGGCGGTGAAGAAATTCAACATGGACATAGATGCTGCCGGCCTTCATCGGAAATTGCAGATCAACGAACTTGAAGAAATAAGGAACGATGCTTATGATGTTGCATGGATCTACAAGGAGAAAACTCGAGTGTATCATGACAAAATGATCCGAGGCAAATCGTTTCAAAAAGGGCAAAAAGTTCTTTTATTTCATTCAAGACTTAAGCTTTTTCCTGGAAAATTACGTTCTCGTTGGGTTGGTCCATTTATTGTAACTAACGTGTTTGCTCATGGTGCCATTGAGATTCAAAGTGAAACAACAGGTACAACGTTTAAGGTGAATGGACATCGCTTAAAGCCTTATTAAGAGCCTTTTGAGGAGCACACGGTTGAGGAAACCCAAGTGAAGGACGCACCAAGATCCGAGTGACATGGAGAAGAGTCTAGGCTAAAGGACTATAAACAGTTAAGCGCTGCATGGGAGGCAACCCATTTCAACCGTAGCTGTGGAGGAGCCATCACCGAGAGTTTGCATTTTCTAAATCCTTACACTCTTATGGTTGAACTGTATATGTGTGAAACTGTAAAATTTATCATATGCTTAAAAATTACAACACCATTTTCGAGTTTACATTGAGGACAATGTAATTTTCTAAGTGTGGGGTAGGGATTACATGATTCACATGTTTTTAGTTTGTTTTGTGTGTTTTTAATTTGCTTTGCTTTGTTTTGTTTCGAATTTAAAAAAAATCAGAAAATCTTGTTCCAAATAAAAATGTTTTGTTTTGTGTGTTTTGTTTTGAGTCTATGCCTCTAAAGTTGATGATGAGTATGTCTTTGAATGCATAGATGATGGTTTTGCATGATTATAAGAATTAAATTTTGAGTTTCATGGATAATGTGATTGGTATGAATATGTAAGATATTGATTGATATATGTAAAAGCATGCATGTTTGAGTTGGTTTTAATGCATAATAACCTATGTGAGCTTTTGAGCCTATATACTTTCTTAATGAGAGACAAATTTTCGGCAAAAACTTGTTCCTTAATCTCATTATTCTTTGCATATTCAATGACTATGTGCTATAGCTTTTTAATGGACTCTAGAATGCTAGAACTTGCTCTTGATGATTTTTGAAACTTTTATTCATGACTATGCCTTGATTTTGAAAATGATTGAACAAGATCTTATTAGGAATACCACCAAAGCCAAATAAAGCATTTGCCCAATTTGTGCCCGTCGTGGGATTCCTTAGTGTTAACCCCCTTTGAGCCTACATTTAGCCTTTCTTTCATCACCATCATACACTTTCCCGTTGCTTAGAACAGAAATATCTTGACCCTTGTCGTTGAGACTTGATAAAGCTTGATTTGGATGCAGAATTGTGTTATGAAGTGATGATGTGAAACAAGTGTGGGGTGAACTTATCCAATTGTGAATACAAAACGTGTGTGCTAAGTGAAAAAGAAAGAAAAAAATCGAACAAACATGTGTTTCGAACCAAAGAGAAATAAAGCACGAAATGAAGAAGAATTGTGATGATTGGATTTAGTTATTGCTGTGAATTTGGAGTTGTACGTGATTTGAAGGTCTATCATTGTTATATTTGACCTTTGTTCGTTTTCACTAAGTAAGGGGAAGGAAAGAATGAAGAATTGGTCTAACAAGATGAAATTTGGCCTATGGAGTGAAGTCATAAGGAGAATTGAGCTTTATTAAGTCTTGGTGATGTTTTAGCCACCACTATCCTAAATTCGAATGCCTTGTGCCAAGCCCCATTATTATCCTTTCAAAAGATCTTTTCATGATTCTTAAAATGGGTGAATTATGATCTGTGGAGATTTTCTCAAGAGTTAAGCATATGGTTTTGGTCCATTCTTGCACTTAGTTGTTAAATGAGATTATCCAAGAAAAATTGTTCACAAGTGCTTTTATCTGTTAAAATATGCAAGCTATTTGTTGCCTTACAATCTTTTCTCTTGCATTTACTTGAGTGAATATTGCCATATCATGTGTGAACAGAAGAGAGTATACCTAGTAAGGAGGATTAAAGTAACTTAACATGCTTGCTTGCTCATTTTCTCACTTCTTACTTATTCATACCATGAAACATGTTTATGACACTTAAAATTTGTGCGCTTACATCTGAATGCTTAAACTTGAAATCTATGCGTTTAAAGATTCTGAAACAATTATTTAGGGGCAATAGTAAAGTCTTTTAATTAGATTTGCTAAGGAACTAGCAAAGGATAAGTGTGGGGTAGTTGATAAGAGCATAAAATGCTACGTTTTTAATGTGTTTCTATCTCTATTTATACTTTGTTTAACTCTTAATTTTGCAGATTTGAATCATTAGACTAAACCAAGAATGTTTGGTGGAGAACAAGTGAAAACGTGCTTAAAATGAAGCTAAAACTTGCAAATTAAGAAGGATAAGTTGTTTAGGAAACTTTCATGTTTCTAATTGGGAAAGTTGACTATTTCATTTTAAGAAACTTTCTTATTTTAATTTAGGAAACTTACTACTTGTGAAACTTTCCTAATCCATTTTGAGAAACCTCTATTCTTAAATTCAGAAAATTGGCAAATGGGAATGGATGAGCATTAAATGAAGACGATGATGCACATATGGAAATCAGAAATTTCCAAGGGATTTGGCCGAATTTATATGGAGATTATGGCAGCAAATTTCGATAGGAATCTTCCTCAAATCAAAGATAATTGCTGATTTGTAATCAAGCAAATTTAGGGAAATTCCTTTCTTTTATTTCTCCATATCAATTCCTAATATTTCTCGAGATTAAATCTGATTTCTTTCTTCCTTTTCAGGAACATTAATTGGAGCATATATGTGGGAATTAACATCAACAAATTGGCAAGAAACAAGGAAGGAATTATCATCATAAAATCAGCAACAATCAAGGATATTCAGCCGATTCCATTTGAGGAACAAGCAATGTATTCGGTCACATTTCAAGCCAAATTCTAAGACTTAATGCACAAGACATATATGAAATATTATTTGATTAAATTGTGCTATTATTTGTGGCCATTGGATCAGATTTAAATCAATGGTAATGAGGGACTCATGGAGGAGACATGACCACTATATAAGGAGGCTCTCTACATAAGAAAAGAGGTCGACCATCCTATACACAAACACTAGAGCAGCCATATCTCTCTCCCTCTCCACAAGCTCTGCCCCTCCATCTCTCCTCCTATACAGCAGCTCCGCCGCCCTCTCCACCACCAACACACAGCCGCCTTCATCTCCACACAGCAGCTCCGCCTCCTTACACATCATCCACAAGGCAGCCGCTGCCCTCTCCACCACCAATTCAGCCGCTGCTCACACCAAGCATCAATCTCCACACCTAAAGTCAGTCCAAGATCCATGGTTGTCTTTGTATTTGTTTCAAATTCAGTATTTATATTCAATGTTATTTCTGAATTTTGTAACAAACTATCAATGTTCTTATGTGATTTGATGAATTCTTTGGATTTCCTTATGTGTTTGATTGTTGTTTGGTTGAATTCTTTATATATGCATGTGAAAATTCGAATTTAAGACTTAAGGGCAGTAGTTACTAATTGAATTTATGATTTAGTTTGGTTTATTTGCAGAGTTTGTGCACACAACAAATCATATGTACAAGGGCAGCCTTGGCCATGGCTGTTCCTTGTGTATAGATTTCATATGCTTATTGAATATAAGTTGAATCATACGCGAAGTTGGTTCAATTTGTGTTCTTTATAAGAGCTAGAATAATTCTGTAAATTTACATGTCGATGTGAGATGAGGTGACGCCATACTTGCTAACATGTCTCCAATTCGACTTATTGTGCTTATGTGCTTTTTGTGTTTAATTTCTACGCGAAGTGTCTTTAAACCGATTAGTACCATGTTTAGGATTATACGCGAAGTTAATTCTGAATAATTGTGAAGTCTTGAATAATTAGAATAACCGCGAAGGCTCTAATTAAATTGGAACTAAATTGGATTATAAAATCGGTTTTTAAACTTGCTGCCCTATTCCTTTATTTGAGTTGTTACATGTTTAGAGAATTATGTGTTATGTGTAGAGTGGTTGATCAACTGTAAATAATTAGTTTTAGGTTAAGTTTTAGTTTCTTTAGATGTTAAACATTTACATCCCCCATATGTTTATTTGATTGCTATAACATTTTCTGTTTTCGATTACCCTTCAATATCCCCGGACTGAACGATCCCTACTTATTCGTACAAACGATGACATTTTGCAGGGTTATAAAGTTGTGAGGTTTGATTTGATCACGTGTTTACATGTGTGAGACGAAAAACGCTCATCAGCTAAGAGATCATTATCGTTGGATTTAGGTGGACCCAAGAAGAGCAAAACAATAAGTTTTGGCAGATTCTGTGAACATCCATTTTCCACTATCTTGTAAGAACTTGTTAAAAGTTCCAAAAAATGTACTGAAATTTCTTACAAAACTGATATAATAAGGTAAGAGATCATTGTCGTTGGATTTAGGAGGACCCAGGAAGAACAAAACAATCAGTTTTTTGGCAGATTTTGTAAACATCCATTTTTCAGGATCTTGTAAGAACTTGTTAAAAGTTCCAAAAAACGAACTGAAATTTCTTACAAAACTGATATAACAAGCTAAGAGATCATTGTCGTTGGCTTTAGGAGGACCGAAGAAGAACAAAACAATCAGTTTTGGCAGATTTTGTGAACATCCATTTTCCACTATCATTTTGGAAAACTTATCTAATTTGGTTAGAGAAACTTTCCTTATTTGATTTGGGAAACTAACTATCTTTGAACTTTCCTATTCTGACTTTCCTAATTTATTTTGAAAACTTTCTTTCCTTTTGTGACAGGGATTCCACATGAGGCAAAGAAACCTATTCCCACAAGGATTAAGAGAATTTATGGCGACTATAAAAGAGGAAATGGAGCAGCAAAATCCCAAAATTCTTTCTCCATCAATTCTGCCGAATTAATCAAGGGAATTTAGGACAAAACTTTGTCCTACATCAAGGGATTTATTTGAAATTCAAATCTAAAAATAAGGGAACTTCTTTCCTTAAATTCCTTTGTATAAATCCCTAATTATTCTGATTTTCTATTAACTTATTTCCCTACCTTTTCAGGAACCATAATTTTGCATGAAAAAGGAATGTAATTCATCATCAATTTGGCAAATTAAAGGAGAAGAATAAGATCAGCCAAGGAATGAATGAATTCCTAAATTGCCGATTTTACCTTGGAGAAGGAACTTGTATGCAGCCATTTTTTGAGCCAAATTCATCATCTTGCCGAACAAGGAAATTCTGTAAATTTCCTAACAAGTTTTTATTAATTTGTTGGGTAATTTCGTTGACCGTTGGATCGAGATTAAATCAAGGGATGAGAGAACTTCAAGGGGGCGACATAACACTATAAAAGGAGGAGAAGAGAACCAAAAAAGGGTCGACCATCCTACACACAAAACACAGCAGCTCGGCTCTCTCCTTCCTCTCACATACAGCCACACCATCTCGTCCTTCATTCTTCCACAAGCCACACAGCCGCCTCCCTCCTCTCATCACAAGGCAGCCGCCCTCTCTCCTTCACCAACACAGCCGTTGCTCGCATCCAAGCATCGATCTCCACTCCTAAGTCAGTCCAAGATTCATGGTTGTCTTTATATTTGTTTCAAATTCAGTATTTATATTCAATGTCATTTTTGAATTTTGTAACAAACTATCGATGTTCTTATGTGATTTGATGAATTCTTTGGATTTCCTTATGTGTTTGATTGTTATTTGGTTTAATTCTTTATATATGCATGTGATAATTCGAATTTAAGACTTAAGGGCAGTAGTTATTAATTGAATTTATGATCTTGTTTGGTTTATTTGCAGAGTTTGTGCACACAACAAATCATATGCACAAGGGCAGCCTTGGCCATGGCTGTCCCTTGTGTATAGATTTCATATGCTAATCGAATATAAGTTGAATCATGCGCGAAGTTGGTTCAATTTGTGTTCATTATAAGAGGTAGAACAATTCTGTAAATTTACATGTCGATGTGAGATTAGGTGACGCCATACTTGCTAACATGTTTCCAATTCGACTTATTGTGCTTATGTGCTTTTTGTGTTTAATTTCTACGCGAAGTGTCTTTAAACCGATTAGTACCATGTTTAGGATTATACGCGAAGTTAATTCTGAATAATTGTGAAGTCTTGAATAATTAGAATAACCGCGAAGGCTCTAATTAAATTGGAACTAAATTGGATTATGAAATCGGTTTGTAAACCTGCTGCCCTATTCCTTTGTTTGAGTTGTTACAAGTAGAGAGTTATGTGTTATGTGTGGAGTGGTTGACAACTGTATATAATTAGTTTTTAGTTAAGTTTTAGTTTCTTTAGATGTTAAACATTTATATCCCCTATATGTTTATTTGATTGTGTTAACATTTTCTGTTTTCGATTACCCTTCAATATCCCCGGACTGAACGATCCCTACTTATTCGTAATAACGATGACATTTTGCAGGGTTATAAAATTGTGAGGTTTGATTTGATCACGTGTTTAAATGTGTGTGACGAAAAACGCTCACCATTTTGTTCTTCTTCGGTCCTCCTAAAACCAACGACAATGATCTCTTAGCTTGTTATATCATTTTTGTAAGAAATTTTAGTTCGTTTTTTGGAACTTTTAACAAGTTCTTACAAGATCCTGAAAAATGGATGTTTACAAAATCTGCCAAAACTGATTGTTTTGTTCTTCCTGGGTCCTCCTAAATCCAACCACAATTATCTCTTAGCTTATTATATCAGTTTTGGTAAGAAATTTCAGTTCGTTTTTTGGAACTTTTAACAAGTTCTTACAAGATCGTGAAAAACGGATGTTTACAAAATCTGCCAAAATTGATTGTTTTGTTCTTCTTCGGTCCTCCTAAAACCAACGACAATGATCTCTTAACTTGTTATATCAGTTTTGTAAGAAATTTCAGTTCGTTTTTTGGAACTTTTAACAAGTTCTTACAAGATCCTGAAAAATGGATGTTTACAAAATCTTCCAAAACTGATTGTTTTGTTCTTCCTGGGTCCTCCTAAATCCAACGACAATGATCTTTTAGCTTGTTATATTAGTTTTGTAAGAAATTTCAGTTCGTTTTTTGGAACTTTTAACAAATTCTAACAAGATCCTGAAAAATGGATGTTTACAAAATCTGCCAAAACTGATTGTTTTGTTCTTCCTGGGTCCTCCTAATTCCAACCAGAATGATCTCTTAGCTTATTATATCAGTTTTGTAAGAAATTTCAGTTCGTTTTTTGGAACATTTAACAAGTTCTTACAAGATATTGGAAAATGGATGTTCACGGAATCTGCCAAAACTGATTGTTTTGTTCTTCTTGGGTCCACCTAAATCCAACGATAATGATGTCTTAGCTTATTATATCTGTTTTGTAAGAAATTTCAGTTCGTTTTTTGAAACTTTTAACAAGTTCTTACAAGATATTGGAAAATGGATGTTCACGGAATCTGCCAAAACTGATTGTTTTGTTCTTCCTGGGGCCTCCTATATCCAACGACAATGATCTCTTAGCTTGTTATATCAGATTTGTAAGAAATTTCAGTTCGTTTTTTGGAATTTTTAACAAGTTCTTACAAGATCCTGAAAAATGGATGTTTACAAAATCTGCCAAAACTGATTGTTTTGTCCCGAGAGGGATAGATTTATAAAAATACAATCTCGTTCCGTCCCGATAATATAGTTTCAGGACGGGACGAGATTCGGCGAATCCTGTCCCATGCCTTACTCTCTGGATTGTAGCTGGTCAGACCCTCTTTGGTGGTAGCTGGTCGGTAGGACCCTCCCGGATAGAGCCGGTTAGGACCCTCTTCGGTGGTAGCTGGTTGGATTGACCCTCTAGAATAGAGCAGGTCAAGGGACCCTCTTTGATAGAGCTGGTCAGTGAACCCTCTCGTGAATTAGAGCTGGTCAGTTGTTTTCTCGTGGTCATGGTGACATTATACCCCACTTTTTAATCATGTATTTAAGCCAAGGGAATTGTTATAAATTTTATTTAAGCGTTTTCTATGGGTTGCGTGCATGTGGATTTTGGAAAATCAAAGGGAGAGCATTAAAAGAAATTTGTCTTTACATATTTGATTTTGTCCACTCACGCTAATGTTTTTAAATGTTTCTCCCTTGGGCCATTCGTTTTCAAATTCCAAGTGTTACAGGGGTCATGAGATGAGGTCGCGCGTACAGAAGTCGAGACATAGTCAATTAATCCGTTGTCGCCTTAAGTTTAATTAGGAATCACTTTCATGTAGATTGCTCTGATTACCCTGACTTAGATAGTCGAATAGGTTGTTGAAACGTAGTTGTGATTTGGGGAGCATGATGACTCCATGAGTTGAGTTGTTTTAAATTATTCATGGAAGTGCTGAGTTGGTTTGTAGGAAGAGTTGTCCATTTCAAGGGGGTTTCGTTAAGAAGTTCCCTTAAGGTGGTCCCCGCAGGATTTACTTCGGGTTGAAGGGGTTTAACCAGGGTGGGTCTTGACACTTTAAGTCGGTCTATGCACCTTGTGTGTCTTATCTATTCTAGGTAGATGACGTCTCTTTTGTTTGATTGAATGGTCGCAGCCTCCTAGTGACAAGATGAAACTAAGTGTCGTCAGGATTATTTTCTGGCAGAAACATGGTAAGAAAGCTGAATTATTAGACATTAGGATATGTAACTTTGGTACATGTCTACTGATTTTTCCATTGTCACCGTTGTGACAAAGCAAATAGAGTTGTTATTATAGCAGTAGTCTTTGCTAGTTGGTGTTTGTTAGGATACAGGTACGTTGTAGAGATTCTTGATATTATTTTGGGTCTTTGTAATATGTGGTTTAGGCTTCATGTTTCCCCTTGTATTCGACAGTTTCATTAATGTAGGCTTGAGGGTAGCCGCACCAGCCCTTTATTCATAAAACAAAAACAAAAAACTTTTTTTACCCTTAACCTAAATGTCTTCCACTCATCTCTCTCGTTATGATTTGAAACCATTCTCTCCTCTCTCCGGCCAAAACGACTGGTCACCGGAGACTTATGAAGGCACTGTCGCTCGTCCTTCTTCGTCTGCGATCATTTGGATGGATGAGAAGTTAGATCGAAGGCAATCTTTTTGAGTTATTTGCTGAGATTTCGCATTTATTACATTTAAATAAACATTTATTATCTTGTTTAAAACGTTTTATTAGGTACAAAAAATTCTTTCTTGTGAAATTCAATCGGGAAGAAGATATGAAACATGCTATGTGTGAAGAAAATACTTTTCAGGATTTGCTTTGATTACTCTCAATGTTGATCCCTTGTGGGTTTTCTCGTCGGTTTAAGAAAAAATTAATAGTTGCCACTAATAACAGTTCATCTCAAAAAGAACAAATATTAAGTATTAACAATAAGTGAGAATCTAAGTACCGCCCCATACCATCAATACCCTATTAGGATGTCGATGTAAAATCAAGAAGCATCAGACTGGTTAACCTTCTTGTCCTCACCTTCTTAAGCCAATAACTCGGAATTCTTTGCTTCTCGTCGAATCATCTTTTTCCGAGAGCAAGACCCTTAGGCTTCTCTCTTTTCGTATATAGAGCTGAAAGCCATAGCTGAAGCTCACGCTATTCTGATTGGGAGAAAGAAGAGTTAAAAAACGAGAAAAAAAACCTCAAAAACTACAAAAGTTAGTTGGGCAATTTAGGGTTTCCATAAATTTATACGGTTAGTTTTGAAAAACTGAGTGATTCTACTATGAATCAAATTTAATGCCAACCCCCTCTTCCTCGAAGCATTGCAGTACATAGTGCACGACTTCCCTCCAGATGATAAGTCAATCTTAACCTAAATGAAATGTCCTTTTCCAACTTTCTTGAATCCCATAACTTGACAGTGGAATCATAGTTGCACCCACAAAGAAGCTATGATCAGTTGAAATAGCTATGTCGTTGACAGCAGACTGATGCTCTTGCAAGTGTGCAACCAAAACTCCATAAGGCCTCCAACCTTGGAATTGATGAAGCTCTTGCAGAAGAAGGCAGTCATGTTAGATCACTTGTGGAGGATGCATCTTCCACAGTGATAGAACTTACTTTTGTAGCACTAGATAACCCCATATCTTGAAACTTGTTATTGACAAAGGCAGTTTGGTCATTATCCCTACCATCTAGTTCATGGACTACTCGATAGAATTTTTTAGAACCACTACTGATGTTGAATGATCCTGACACTAGCTTGGGTGCTGGAACAGTACTAGCTAAACTAAAAGATTTATTTACTGGATCCATCCATGGCATAGATGACGCACCTACTCCTGACACTAGCGTGAGTAACTCCCACTGCTTGGCTGTCCATGCTAAAGGAGTACAGAAGTATCCCTACTGATCATTATCACACATGAAGCTATTGATAGTACTACCCTGTGGCCCCATAAAGCCCGAGTACTGCAACTTTTCTGAGGATAAAGGACCGTGAATGTCAACTGTGCTTGAAGCCTTGTGCGAAAAGCTTCTCATATATCCAAACTTAGCCACACCATCATCAGATTCAGTTAGCTTCCCCTGTTGCAATTCATTTCCAGCATGTTTTTGATCTTTGTGATTTTCTTGGTCGTCTGTCCAGCTCCTCATTGAAATCAAGTTTGCAATCCCTTAATGAAGTAAATCCACACTTTCCCATTGTTTAGATTGATGCCGAGAATTGTACCGTATCTTTTTGTCTTTCCAACATATCAGAACTCCTTGCATTTTCTATAACTTGGTAAAATACCTGTCTTGAGACAGGAGGCTTCAAACATGAAAAGAGGGCCTTCTCAGAAGCTAGAGAGGCTGGCTGTCTACGAAGAAAGGGACGAATAACAGGAGCAAGGAATACATATGAATCTACTGCACCCAAGTAATCACTGCTGGCTGCAAAGAAACACCCATACAATTTGGCCATGGAATACTGCTCTTAGCTGCTCATCTCGATTATTCAGAAATCAGGGAGAATGGGTAACAAAAAGTCACTCTGCCTCTGGCCAAAGAAGCAGCATAGATTACTAATATCCTGAAGGAGTGCTCTCCTGATATTGGGAGTTTTCCTGAATAACAAGCTCTTGAATAACTTCAGCTATGGACTTCCTCAACTGGGCAAGCTGTGCATCACCGTTTAACTTGTGGAGGTGACCAGATGCCTCACTAGATGATGCCAATCGGTTCTTAGAACTTACTTCATCAAGCACACCAGCCTCACTCAATGTAATTGAGTGAACTAAGAAATCATTAGTTAGTGCCAGCTTAGCTATATTACTGGCTAACATATTCTTACACTTTCCTCTGAATCATCAGGAAGCATGGGTAGCATTGGCAGAATATACTCGGGAAATATTTTTGCATCACTAGGAGGAAAATCTCGAACTAAAGGGAGGATGTCACATAGCGTCTACAAGACTACACAACGCACAATTGCAGCTTGATCTGAAAGCATTGCAACAACATAAGGAATTACACGTTGCAGTCGATTGTCATCATCAATATACAATGCACATGACTTCAGCAAAAGTATCGCCCTCCTTAAATGAGGCAATTTGGCATTGCGCATGCAAGAACATAGTAAAGAGGTAATCAGAACCATGCTCTAACATCTCAAATTGTCTTCAGGTAATGGAAAAAAGGGCATGCCAAAGGTATCTGACTGGCTGTCATACTTAGACATCAATGAATTTAAATCATTCATTGTGATCTTTTTCAGAAAGGGATGATCATTTCTCCTAAATGCATGAGAGATTGTCTGAAGTAATTCACCAAGAGATTGCATGACATAGTTTCCAAGATTTCGGGAAGAAAAACATTATCAGCTGAAAAGCAAATAAAACATAATAATTTAAAAATAAATAAAATAATAATAATAAATAAAAGCACAACACAAATTGACAAATCGTTATTCCAATTTGCCCCAAAAACTCTACTGCAACCTAAAAGCACCATGGAAAATCAACTTGCATCAAATTATTGACTCGAATTGTAAAGGCATGTTACTTATAGTTTTTACAATATACAAACTCATTCAAGATCTTTACTTTCTCTCATTCATGTTGTACTACTACTGATGAAATGAAGGGAAACAAAATACCATAATTAGAAAAGCAACCCCAAAAAATTAAAGAGTGCTACTTTATATCTAAACCAAATAACTTCCATGAAAATAAACCAATATGGAAATTGATGCATATTGCTCCATACCTGTATCAATTGAAACTTGAAGTTTCCTCTCTTGTTTTTTTCTTCCAATTTTGAGTTGATATGTGATTCTACAGGGAAAGTCATAAGATGAAAATTGTATTTAGTTGGAGGGAAAGGTACAGGTTGGATACCACATAGCAACAACAAAAACAACAAATGAATATATACACCTAAAATCAAAATCACTCATCAAATAGTTCAAAATGTTCAACATAACTTATTCATTACTCTCCTTGGTTATCTGCTTACCCCTAATGCAATTGAAATTCAAAGCAACTCCTGCCAAATATTACAATGTTGATGCAAACTCGTCCTCATCATAAGTGCCTGCAAACTCAGTAACCAACAAATTTTATGTTGGAATGGAAAAAAGAAATAAAAAGTACTAATAACTAATTGTTTTCCGTCCCAAAACTGACCCTGTAAACACTCCCAAATCCTCCTTCCCTAAATTTGTTGTTGCAAGTGTACCGTGGAATTAACCATTAGGGTAGGTATGAGAGAGAGGGAGAGAGAGAGAGTCACGTAGTGAGAGAAAGAGAGAGGGGTCTAAGGGAAAGTAGAGAGGGAGAAGTGAGTCAGAAGCTTAAGCCTAGAGTATTCAGAGTGGAATCCAAATGTTTTTCCATTGAGATTGACAGAAATTCCCATGGAGAAACCATTATCATCACAGAAAGAGGCAGATCAAAGAGGTTTCAAGTTGGAATCGGATTGGGTTGTGCGGCATGGTTTATTGATCAGTTAAGAAAGGCAAAAACTGTAGGGGAACAAAGTTTTTGTCAGGTCTTCAGAAGTAACAACTATACTTTCTGGGTGGAGATTAACAGAAATAAAAGTGGAACTTTCATGAAACTTTCTTGGGGTGGAAGATATGAAGCCATCCAATCAATCATTTTACCGAAAGGGGGAAGAAGTGAAGGATGGAGTCAGATGGAGGAGAACTTAAACAATTTCTTGTATGGGAAAAGCAAGGAGGGTACGAAGCAAGTTGTGGAGAAAACGGTGCATCAAAAACAGAGGGATCAATCTCCAAAGGCTCAGCTAGAAAGCAAGTGCAGCTTGATGAAACAAGGAGGTATGGAGGAGCCGAATTTGGAGAATTCCAAATTATCCTGGGGTTGTACTGTGATTTGCGATAGGCAGGCGGTCTTTCAGTCCTGGAAGAACATTGAAAGAGGTTTGTCAAGTTGGCTGGGAAGGGAAGTGGTGCTTTATCCTTACCAAAACAATAAAGCCTTCTTTGTATGCGAAAACTGCGAGGAGGCAGATCAGATTGTTAGTCATGGAAAGGTTCCATCGCTGGGGCAACCGAAGGTCCGTCTCTTTGATTGGGCACAAGGTCTGAAAAACAACCTGAAGAAGGTGGTGAGCTGGCTGGGTTTCAGTAAGGGGGCTTCCAGTCCATTGGTGGTCGCATAAACATTTCAAGCAGATAGGTGATGTTTGTGCTGGCTTGCTTGAAGTAGATAACATGACAGCTGGTTTCAAGCATCTGTTTGAAGCTCGAATTAGAGTTAAAGGGAATGAGAATGGTTTCCTCCCGAAGTTGGTGATGATTAAGTCTTCTCTAGCCCATACCTTATGCTTAGTAAAGTATGGTGCAGTGTACCCAATGTAATTAGTTGTATTTTTATTTTTCTTCCTTTTCCTTGTGTATATTTATTTTTCTTCCTTTTCCTAGTTGTATTTTTATTTTTCTTCCTTCTCCTTGTGTATAAATACACACAAATGTAGGTGCTTGGTATACACAATTCAATATACAAGAAGAAAGAAAATTGCTACATCTGTTTGAGTTTTTCTTCATGGTATCAAAGCAAGAGCTTTAGTATCCTGCCTCTGCTTCTGTGTTCTTCATTTCTTCTCTTGTGAATTGTGTTTCTTCTATTGATATGAACCCTTTCAGTTCTGAGTCTAACACCAACATGGTTGGTGCTTCTGATAGTGAGGGAAATCCCAATCTTCGTTTGAGTTCAGTTTTGCTAACTGAATTCAACTATCTCCCTTGGTCAAGAGCTATAACTTTAGCTCTGGGAGGAAAAGCAAAGCTTGGTTATGTTAATGGAGCAACACTAAGGCCTGAGGTGAACTCCACCAATTATGATGCTTGGCTTTGCAAGGATCAGCTTGTAATGTCTTGGCTGCTCAACTCCATAGAGCCCAAGATTGCTGAAATTTTCAGCTTCTCAGAGTCATCTATGGATCTCTGGAAGTTTATTGAGGAGATGTATGGAAATCAAAATAACTCAGCTCGTGTCTTTCAACTCAAGAGAGACATTGCCGATTTTCAACAAGAGGGAAAGTCATTTGTCCAATTCCTTGGAAGTTTAACAGGTATGTGGAATGAGTTAGATGCTTATAGACCTCACACCATAGATCCTGTTATTTTATTGAAGAGCTAAGGAAGATAAAATCTTTCAGCTGCTTGCTAATCTCAGTTCTGATTATGAAGACTTGAGGAGTCATATTCTTATGAATGAGGTCTTGCCCTCCTTCAAAAGTGTTTGTGATATAGTCCAGAGAGAAGAGGCTAGAAGAAAAGTAATGAATCTGGATGTGAAGACAAGTTCTTCAGATACAAGTTCTTATGTTTCAAATCATAAGCAGGTTGAGGAAACGATCTACAAGGGAAGACTTGAAGTGCAGTCTATCCAGAGCTGAAGCAAAAGTTTGCCAAGGAAAAGGCAAACAATCAGAAGAATTGGGGGGAGGGAAACAATCACAAAGCCAACTTGGCTTCTAGTTCTTCTACCTCATATGGAGTTCTGGACTTCACATCGAATCCAAGCATACTCATCAATGATTTTGTTGTGCATCTTCAACAAAAACAGAAGAAACATGAGAATGCAGCTGAAGGTGACAACCACACTGCACTACTTGGCAAGTTCGCAGGCTTTCTTGCAGAAGCTGATCATGAGAATCAAAGTGATATTCCAGGTATCTTCAATGCCTTCAAAACAACATTAACTGTGAATATTGAGCACGATTATTGGGTTATAGATTCTAGAGCCATAGATCACATGACAAATCAACTTACAAACTTGCATGAATTTGAAAAAAAAATGTCTTCACATGTGTCCGTAGCAAATGGAAGAGGTGCATCTGTGTTAGGAAAATGAAAGATTAAGCTATTTTCAAATCACATTAAGTCAGAAGCTTTGTACATTCCCTTCCCTTTCCAGTTGTTTTCTGTTGGAAAAATCACAAGAACCCTTCATTGTCTAGCTATCTTCTCTCCTTACAATGTGATTTTTTAGGATATCAAAACTATTGGTGAAGGTTTCTTTCTCAATGGACTTTATTACTTATCTAAGAAGTCCAAAGGTTTTCAAGTTAGTTCCAGCCTAACTCAAGATGATGTAGGACGAGATTTGAAGCCTAAAGATTTAGTCTTTATTATCTGATTTGTGTTTTAGTATTTTAGGTTGATAATATTTTTGTGTTATTCAAGGTTATTTGTTTCCTTTTTTAACTAGGATTCTTAAGAATTATTGTTAGATTAGGATTGTGATTGTATTAGGTTTAGATGCCTATATAAGCATCATCATTCTATGTATTTGGAACAACTCTGATATCAATAAAACCATAATATTAGAGAAGTTTCTCTCTATTTCTTGCGGCTCTGCCGTAATGACTAGTGGATTCTAGCTTATCCCCATATGGCTTTCGACGCTTAACGGAGCCGTCTTCTATCGTGTTCACGCTTCCCACATCACAAGATCATCAACTTTGGCACCAACGCTTGGCTCATCCTTCAGAGAAAGTGTTATCTATTTTGTTTCCAAATTTGAGTCATGATGTTTGTCAGTTATCCAAGTTTACTAGATTACCTTTTAATTCCTCCACGTCAAGAGCCAATAATCCATTTGAAATCATACACTCAGATATTTGGGGTCCTGTACTAGAATCCTTTGATGGATTTAGATATTTTGTAACATTTGTGGATGATTTTACAAGGACATGGCTTTTGAAATTCAAGAGCGAAGTTTTTCATGTGTTCAAAAGCTTTCACAGTTTTGTTCGTAATCAATTTGCTTCTAAAATTCAAGTTTTCTCTGAATACATGTCCAATAACATGACTCAATTCTTGACCTCAAATGGCATTGTTCATCAAACTAGTTGTGTTGGCACACCTCAACAAAATGGCATTGCAGAACAAAAATAAAGATTTACTTGAATAAATTAGAGCCATAATGTTTCATGCAAATGTGCCCAAGAAATTCTGGTCCCAAGGAGTACTTACTGCTACTTACCTCATTAATAGATTGCCAAGTAGAGTTCTAAATTCCAAGTCACCATATGAGGTCTTGAAGGATAGAAGGATTGATCTATCACACTTGAGAGTTTTTGGCTGTGTCTGTTATGTTCATATTCAAGATGTGCATAGTGACAAACTTGACCCTAGGGCTGTTAAATGTATGTTTTTGGGATACTCAGCAACACAGAAGGGTACAGATGTTATAATCCAGTCACCAGAAAAATTTGTGTCAAGAGATGTGAAGTTTGATGAATATGTTTCTTATTTTTCAAAGAAACTTGATTCTAATAGTCAGGGGGAGTGTTTTCAAGATCTATTTCCCTTGCCTAATGTTTCTGTTGATAGTGAAGGGAGTTCAACTCCTATGGTTTCTATGCCTTCTTCAGATCAAGGCTCTCATGATAATCTCTTGAATCATGAGGTTGCTAATGAACCTCATGAACCTGAAGAATCTCCATTGGTGGTTCCAGTTGCTCAAGAGGATCATATTTCTTTAGTTCTTCCCAGAAGATATCCCACTAGAGAGCAAAATCCTCAAGACAGGTTGGGTGACTATGTTGCTCACAAGGTTAAGTATCCCATGACAGATTTTATCAACTATAAAAAGCTGTCATCCTCACGTTCTGCTTACTTGAGTGCTATTGATAATGTTAATGAGCCTCAGATTTTTATAAAGCTAATCAACATAAAGTGTGGAAGCAAGCTATGAAAGAAGAGTTGCATGCTCTTGATGAAAATAAAACTTGGAGTGTTGTCAAACTTCCAAGAGGAAAGAAAACAGTGGGGAGTAGGTGGATTTATAAAACCAAGTTCCATTCTAATGGAACCATTGAAAGGCAAAAAGCTCGATTGGTTGCTATGGATTCACACAAACCTATGGGGTGGATTATAAAGAAACTTTTGCACCTGTCGCAAAAATGAGCACTGTGAGAGTTCTCCTTTTTGTTGCTGTTCATCAGGCTGGTCTTTACATCAAATGGATGTTAAAAATGTCTTCTTGCATGGGGAACTTCAAGAAGTATACATGAAACTTCCTCCTGGTCATCCTCAATCTAATGACCCTAACATGGTGTGCAGACGCCAAGCCCCATTATTATCCTTTCAAAAGATCTTTTCATGATTCTTAAAATGGGTAAACTTTGATCTGTGGAGATTTTCTCAAAAGTTAAGCATATGGTTTTGGTCCCATTCTTGCACTTAGTTGTTAAATGAGATTATCCAAGAAAATTTTTTCACAAAGTGCTTTTATCTGTTGAAACATGCAAGCTATTTGTTGCCTTACAATCTTTTCTCTTGCATTTACTTGAGTGAATATAGTCATATCATGTGTGAACAGAAGAGAGTATGCCTAGTAAGGAGGATTAAATTAACTTAACATGCTTGCATGCTCATTTTCTCACTTCTTGCTTATTCATACCGTGAAACATGTTTATGATACTTGGAATTTGTGTGCTTACATCTGAATGCTTAAACTTGAAATCTGTGTTTAAAGATTCTGAGACAATCATTTAGGGGCAATAGTAGAGTTTTTTTAATTAGATTTGCTAAGGGACTAGCAAATGATAAGTGTGGGGTAGTTGATAAGAGCATAAAATGCTACGTTTTTAATGTGTTTTTATCCCTATTTTTAACTCTTAATTTTGTAGATTCGAGTCGTTAAATTGAGTCATGACTGTTTGGTGGAGAACAAGTGAAAACGTGCTTAAATAGAAGAAAATGTGGAGTTTTAGCAGAATCCTAATCAAACTAGGAATCCTAATCACACTAGGAATGTAAAGTCAATTTCGGCGTTTTTAAAACAACGAAGATTTTCAGAAGTTCATTGAAATGAGAATCCTTATTTAACTAGGAAACCAAGTTGAGTTAGGAATCCTCATTGAATTAGGAATCCTTATTTAACAAGGAAACCAAGTGAACTAGGAATCCTTATTGAATTAGGATTGCTAAGCTCTATATATACCCTTGTTGCTGACTAACAATTATTTCTCTCATTTACAGAAATATTCCAACATGTCAAAGGGAGAGCAGTGTTCGAATTGAATTCCAAAAGAGAGGAGGTTGCAGCCGACTTGGATTCTCTTGTGTTTCAATTGTTTCTTGGTTTAATTCTCAACATATGCATGTAATGGTTCGAATTCAAGTCTTAGGGCAGTAGATTATTGATCGAATTTATGATATAATTTGGTTTATTTTCAGAATTTGTGTACACAAAAAAATCTTATGCACAAGGGCAGCCTTGGCCATGGCTGTTCCTTGTGTATTGATTTCATACGCTTATTGAATATAAGTTGAATCATACGCGAAGTTGGTTCAATTTGTGTTCATTCTAAGAGCTAGAATAATTCTGGAAATTTACATGTCGATGTGACATGGGGTGATGCCATACTTGCTAACACGTTTCCAATTCGACTTACTGTGTTTATGTGCCTTTTGTGTTTAATTTCTACGCGAAGTGTCTTTAAACCGATTAGTACCATGTTTAGGATTATACGCGAAGTTAATTTTGAATAATTGTTAAGTCTTGAATGATTAGAATAACCGTGAAGGCTCTAATTAAATTGGAACTAAATTGGATTATGAAATCGGTTTTTAACCTGCTGCCCTATTCCGTTATTTGAGTTTGTTACATGTTTAGAGAGTTATGTGTTTTGTGTAGAGTGGTTGATCAACTGTATATAATTAGTTTTAAGGTTTTTGTTAAGTATTAGTTTCTTTAGATGATACACTCTAATATCCCCCCTATGTTTAATTAATTATGTTAACATTTTCTGTTTTCGATTACCCTTCAATATCCCCAGACTGAACGATACCTACTTATTCGTACTAACGATGACATTTTGCAGGGTTATAAAGTTGTGAGGTTTGATTTGATCACACGTTTATATGTGCGTGACGTGAAAAACTCTCACCAATCTGCAACTGGCATTTTGCATGTCACTAAAGATACTAACACTACTGTTTTAAACTGAAATGCAAAGAAATAGTCTTAGCCTCTTAGATGGTCAGTAGATTATGTTATGTCACACATATATGCTCAGAACTTAATAAAGTAGTAAGCCTTACCGAACATTCAACAGCATATCATGTCCAGGAAATGCTTCTCCATTGCTTGTACACAGATTATATACTGTCATTGCCAACTGCAATGCAAAACATAACTTGATGAGAGCATAACCCGCACAATACTACAACTATGCTAGAATTCTACAATACATGATAGAGGCTAGGGCACGAAAATTAAAATAATTTGGTTTTCATTTGTGATGCACATTGATTGTCCAATTTTCAAGGGTGAATTTTTTTTTCCGGGAACGGGGTGAAAATTCTATTAGCCATATGAGTACCATCATCTGTGGTAAATATTAAATTTCAAATACAAAGAATATGAATGAGCCATACAAAAAGTGAATAGACATTTCATAGAAGGGGAGAGATGAGAAACTCACCTTCTAGAAAGTAGTTTCACCCATTCCTGTTTTATAGAGTTCATATACCATAGCCATCAAATAGATTTTACTCAGTTTGGAACAAGTTTTCATCACCTGCAAGGAATAGAAGTCATATTAAGTTTAGCAAATCTATCTGTTTCGAGAATATCAACTCTTAAACTGCAACAAATGTAGGTGCTTGGTATACACAATTCAATATACAAGAAAGAAAATTGCTCCATCTGTTTGAGTTTTTCTTCATGGTATCAGAGCAAGAGCTTTAGTATCCTGCCTCTGCTTCTGTGTTCTTCATTTCTTCTCTTGTGAATTGTGTTTCTTCTATTGATATGAACCCTTTCAGTTCTGAGTCTAACACCAACATGGTTGGTGCTTCTGATAGTGAGGGAAATCCCAATCTTCGTTTGAGTTCAGTTTTGCTAACTGAATTCAACTATCTCCCTTGGTCAAGAGCTATAACTTTAGCTCTGGGAGGAAAAGCAAAGCTTGGTTATGTTAATGGAGCAACACTAAGGCCTGAGGTGAACTCCACCAATTATGATGCTTGGCTTTGCAAGGATCAGCTTGTAATGTCTTGGCTGCTCAACTCCATAGAGCCCAAGATTGCTGAAATTTTCAGCTTCTCAGTCATCTATGGATCTCTGGAAGTTTATTGAGGAGATGTATGGAAATCAAAATAACTCAGCTCGTGTCTTTCAACTCAAGAGAGACATTGCTGATTTTCAACAAGAGGGAGTCATTTGTCCAATTCCTTGGAAGTTTAACAGGTATGTGGAATGAGTTAGATGCTTATCGACCTCACACCATAGATCCTGTTATTTTATTGAAGAGCTGAGGAAGATAAAATCTTTCAGCTACTTGCTAATCTCAGTTCTGATTATGAAGACTTGAGTCATATTCTTATGAATGAGGTCTTGCCCTCCTTCAAAAGTGTTTGTGATATAGTCCAGAGAGAAGAGGCCAGAAGAAAAGTAATGAATCTGGATGTGAAGACAAGTTCTTATGTTTCAAATCATAAGCTGGTTGAGGAAAAGGTGTACAAGGGAAGGCATCCAGACTTGAAGTGCAGTTATTGTAAGGGTGTTGGTCACATAAGAGAAAGATGTTGGATTCTCTATCCAGAGCTGAAGCAAAAGTTTGCCAAGGAAAAGGCAAACAATCAGAAGAATTGGGGGGGGGGAACAATCACAAAGCCAACTTGGCTTCTAGTTCTTCTACCTCATATGGAGTTCTGGACTTCACATCGAATCCAAGCATACTCATCAATGATTTTTCTGTGCATCTTTAACAAAAACAGAAGAAACATGAGAATGCAGCTGAAGGTGACAACCGCACTGCACTACTTGGCAAGTTCGTAGGCTTTCTTGCAGAAGCTGATCATGTGAATCAAAGTGATATTCCAGGTATCTTAAATTCCTTCAAAACAGCATTTAAGCAGTAACACAACCAATTTTCTCTCTCGGTTTGGGTTGGATGGTTTTTGGGCCAGGAGCTGGGCTTAGGCTTGCGTTTTGGTCCAAGACTTTTATTTTTATTTCAGTTTTGTTTTATTGCATTTTAAATTTAATACTAAGTGAATTTATGTCACCAATAATACACTATCATGTGTTGTTAGGGTACTAAGGGTCTTTGTGTTGGTCTATGCACCTCGTGTGTCATCTATTCTAGGTAGATGGCATATCTTTTGTTATCTATTCTAGAATTCTACAATACATGATAGAGGCTAGGGCACGAAAATTAAAATAATTTGGTTTTCATTTGTGATGCACATTGATTGTCCAATTTTCAAGGGTGAATTTTTTTTCCCAGGAACGGGGTGAAAATTCTATTAGCCATATGAGTACCATCATCTGTGGTAAATATTAAATTTCAAATACAAAGAATATGAATGAGCCATACAAAAAGTGAATAGACATTTCATAGAAGGGGAGAGATGAGAAACTCACCTTCTAGAAAGTAGTTTCACCCATTCCTGTTTTATAGAGTTCATATACCATAGCCGTCAAATAGATTTTACTCAGTTTGGAACAAGTTTTCATCACCTGCAAGGAATAGAAGTCATATTAAGTTTAGCAAATCTATATGTTTCCAGAATATCAACTCTTAACTGCAACATTTTTCATTTTTTAGATACCAAACTATACACCTCACTCAAGAGCATTGATTCTGTCTTCTAAGATATAATCTACCATTAAAAGCAAGAAACCTGGATATGAGGGGCCTGGAATATCTCTTCGATGTGGCTGCATCAACCTCTGCCATACGAACAAGGGCTTTTCCTACAGAGTTTAAACATATAAATCCTCTAAGGTAAAAGCACTGAGGTACAGGAGAAGAAAATAACATGTCCAACAAGGAAGCACATATATTGTGAGAGCTGCAAGAGATGACGATGGTTTGTCATGCCAATCAGGCAACAGAGAATTTCTTTCTTTATTCTATTCTTATTTCAATACTTCAAAATCGAAGAAAGAAAAGCAGTAAATAATTATAATTCCTTGGTTATATATGCCACGATTTTTGGAGAGAAATATGGCAAATACAATGAGGCTTAGAGAGTGACATGCTCACAGCACATCAATAGAAAGCATCAGACTTCTGAACTAAGCCCAAATAGAAGTTGAAGCACAGAGACATAACCAGAATTGTATCAAACAGAGTAGGCATTTCCATAACACAAATATACACATTACACAAATATACACATTCCAATGCATCTAGGCCTTCTATCTATTACGTGGTATCTGTCTGATTTACTTTCTTCGGAGTCCATTTTTAGATAGAAGGCCAAAAGTTAGTAGTAATATAGTAGTAATCTTTCAATCAATTTTTTTTAAACATAGCATCAATTTGTGAAGTCAGTCTGGTGATCAATAGTTGAAGCATGTATACCTTCAGAAGCTTTCTTGGGAATTGAGATTAGCTTCTTTAAGCAGTAATCTGTGATTTCAGCTGCACACCTGCATATCTCCAATGCACGACGAGCATCTCCAGAAATAGCTGCTACCTAGAAACATGTTTAAATAATGTCAAAGATCAAGGCTCAAATTGAATCTCCTGATGAAACATAAAAGATACACCGACCTTTCTTGAAGCAAACTCTATAGCTTGTTTTTCAAATGCATCAATTCCTCTAAGCCAACTCGAGATAATCTCTTGAAGCTGCTGATAATTATAGGGGACAAAGCAAAGCCCATGGATTCCCATTCGACTTGAAATTCATGGTATTCGCTATGCCTGAAATATATATATATATATATAAGGAGTTAAGGATGTATTTATATATATAAGGAGTTAAGGATGTATTTGAGTATTCAACAGCATGCCAGTCAACATCATTCTTTTAATAATAACTGTTTCTAATTTTATTCCTGGCATCTGATAAGAGAAACAGCACGGGATGCTGTATAAATGCAATGATAATTCAACAGATAAGCCTAACTTTGAGTTTGGCTTTGTAGGCCAGCCAAAAGAAGACGTCCTTAACATTTGTTTATTTAAAGAATACTCAAAATTTTAAAGGATATTGTAGAGCACGTCTAAAATAATTAAAATCAATTTTAACATCACAATATGCACAAGGTACCAACTAATAAAAGAAAAATTGTTACCGATTGGTTTCTGGTCACAAGAAGATCAATCTCATCCATAAGAAGAATATAAGGTTTGTAATCCTCTTTGCCGAACTTCTTTCCATTGGAAAATCGCTCATATAGCAAGTGGAGAGCCTTTTTCCAACCAACTCGATGCCCAATTAATGCTTCATATATAACCTGCGCAAACATAAGCTGTATTAAAGGACGTCAAGTGCATCCAATCTTGATAAACAAAGGAGCATCAGTGTGAAGCAAACTTGCCCTGTACATATTCTGAGGTGATGCCAGCTTTAGACCATATACCTCAATGAAACAGTAAGGCCTTATTCTTCCAGCAACAACTTCAGACCTCAAATTCCTCATTACTGCTAGTACACTCATAGTCTGCAGTTACACAAATATAACAAAGGGAATTAGTCAGTTGTTCAATGCATAAAAGATGAAATTTATAGGCTTTCTAAACTAATGTAGCTATCTATTTAAGAATACAACTACATAACCTATGTTGGCAGAATCATTTGTGTGATAGATATCCCTCCTGAGATTATGCGGTTGTCTTCCAGCGGCAGTCTCTTCGGGGATTACATACCAACACACCCGACACCAATAGGTACCATCAGCTTCTTTCCATATACTGCACCAAAAACATAACTCCATAATCACAATCACATACATTACACCAACAAAAAGCAGTGAAAGCTATCTATATACCAGCTTCAATGCGAGCCTTGCAAAAACCGCAAACCCAATCGCCTTGGGGGACCTCCTTCAAGGGAGGGTTCAAGCATTTAAAATGAAAGCTCGCACTCAATCATCACACGCATCCCAGACTTGAAGCAAACCCTAGATTGCTTCTCCACTTGCTCATCCTCTCTTCTCTAGACACACACATCATCTCCGACCTCGAACTCGCCGCCGTCATACACCACCTTGTAAAACACCTTGCCTGTCTCTCTTCCTTTTCTTCCTCTCTCAAGGCTCCGCTCTGCTCTGCTTTTCGATTTCTTGGATTTATCAGATTTGACAGGGACAATTGACATTTGAGGAGCCGAATTGGAGTTGGAGGGAGAGAAGGAAACAGATATATTATCAAGTACTTGAATTTGCGAAACAAGGAGCATACAATATGCAAATAAGGAGATGCAAAAGTAGCAAAACAAGCTAGGTACATTTGTTTGCTAGTCTGATGAATAATTCACCTCCGAGAATCTAGATCGAAACATAACTGCATGATGAAAAGTTGGTTCAGTACGTTACTAGGTAGAATGGAAGAATCCAGGCGTTTTTGTGCCCAAGAAAACCTGTTGAGAACAAATGATAAATAACAAAAAGAAAATAAGACATTTGAAGTACCATGACATTATAAAACAACTCAATATAATTTCAAATTTAAGCTGTACCAGGTTTATGATTTTATACACTAAATGTGTACGCAGGACTTGTTAGTCACTAGAAGTAAAGGACGAGCCTAGGTGCGGAGAGTAAGAAACGGAAGTATCAGATAATAGCTACCATGTATTGCCATTCAAAGGGAAAAATTTACAGATCCAGTGGTTAACATTTAGCTCAGTGTAGATCAATTTATCTTTTACATCATGAGCTACAGTAAATGTCAATGCTTGGCTTTAAAGGAATAACAGTAGTTGCTAAAATCAGCAAATAATTACGGTGAAGATAATCTACATTAGCCGGGATCCTTAAAACATTTAGACTAGAAGCCTTGGCGAGGGATTGTATATGATTCAAAGCAGTAGGAGTTGCTATAATTAATAAAATGATCAATCGCTACTCAACTAAATGTGTGCGCAGGACTTGTTAGTCACTAGAAGTAAATTACGGGCCTAGGTGCGGAGAGTAAGAAACGGAAGTATCCGATAATAGCTACCATGTATTGCCATTCAAAAGGAAAAATTTACAGATCCAGTGGTTAACATTTAGCTCAGTGTAGATCAATTTATCTTTTACATCATGAGCTACAGTAGATGTCAATGCTTGGCTTTAAAGGAATAACAGTAGTTACTAAAATCAGCAAATAATTACGGTGAAGATAATTTACATTAGCTGGGATCCTTCAAACATTTAGACTAGAAGCCTTGGCGAGGGATGGTATATGATTCAAAGCAGGAGTTGCTATAATTAACAAAATGATCATCTGCTACTCGACTTAATTGCAGATTCGTGACTGCCCAACTTCCATCCATTCCTCTTCTACACACAACACATCCTTACTGATCACATCAGAAATTCAACCCTACTGGTATATACTAGTCCCTTCAAATGGAGAAATTTTTTTGCGGAGGATATATGACCCAGGGCTCCTGTGTCCAGAAACCTAACGCTGAATTATGAAAACACAGCAGTTTCCCTTCAAAGTAAAGGTACATCCCCTAAAGTTGGACCCTAATGTATGCAATCCTTTTCTTTCACCAGAATTAACTATCCTCCCATTTTGCATTCTCATGATTTTGATACAATTTCTTGTTTGACAGGGGTACTTAAAGAGCCACTAAAAGAGTTACATTATTAACATCCATGTGAGTTCATGTATTATTTCTGAAGTATCTGAGAGTTTGAAATGTCAAATGGTAAGACACATCAACTGAATGCTTAAATTCTTAGCTATATGTTCATGGTTAATACTATCTATGTCTTTTATAACTCCTATAAGATAGGAGAAGATTATATGATATTCAATAGAAAGGGCATATGCATGTGATCCCAGTGGAGCAATGCAATAAGTGAATCAACTGATAAGCATAAGAATCAAACATTACCTGAGACTGCAAGAATTTACCGACATCCTCAGTTCTTTTGTCCATTTGAGCTTAGGAAACCCTAGGTTATAAACAACTTGCTGGCTATGATTATGGATAATGTCTGAAACTATGCAGCGCCCAATACAGCAAAAGTTGTTGGCTTTGTGCACCATGTGTCTGTAACCGCACGTCTTACAGGTGTTGTCATGAGTGCCAAAGGAAACATGGTATCATCAGCTAATCCAGAACTCTCAACAGACATTTGTGCCTCATGGGAGCTAGAGGAGTCCTCTAAAGGTATTAAACTAGGCATCAACCTTATAAGGATGAGAGGCTTCTGCAACCTTTATACTAGGCACCCCATTCTCATACTTGAGTGGATAAGCCTTATACACACCCGAAACCACCCTCCCCGATCCATCTCCTAAAAACCATTCACCAAATTCAGTGATTCTTCCCCTCTTAAAACCCATCATCAATCCAAAAATCAAATTCAAATCGTAAAACAAAAACTATAACAGAATTGAAACAGACACACAATCAATACCAACTACCAACGGGGAAGAGAAATCGAAGAAATAAAACTAGAACAGAATTGAAACAACGAAAAAAATCAAAATCAAAATTACCCAGAACAGAATCAATATCAAAACCTAGAACCGAATTGAAACAATCACAATCAAAATAAGAATTACCCGCGGAGAGAGAGATGAAGAGAGCGTCAGATCCACAATCCGATATTGAGATTTGAACAGATCGAGGGAGAATTGAGAGAGCGAATTCTGGGCGAAATTGCAGATTAGGATTTACTGGGTCGCGAAGAACAGATCTAATCGAGCGAATTGAGAAAGTGAAGTAGCGTGAAACACCGGGACGCGTATTCATTAGACGCTCTTTCTGGCTCTGAGCTGTCCATTTAGGTGAAACTTACCAAAATACCCATGGTTTGGTTTAGTGGGATTACCAAAAAACAAGGTCAATCACGTAACTGTGCACGGGGAGAAAAGGGTACTGCAACGGTAACAAAGACTTCGGTCGATCGGTGCAACGGTAACAAAGAATTCGGTCTCCCACAATTTTCAGAAGATAAATTAAAATTAAAATAATAGAAAAATTTGTTTAATAATAATAATAAACGCCAAAGTTGTTTAGCCGTTCACTTTCATACCTTGATAGAAGCTGGCTAATTAGGAGTTGTTCTTGTATAATTATTATAATAAGATCACAGTCATTTGTTTAATCATGACACTAGTATATAAAAAAATACAGTCCAGTTCGAAGAAGAAACACTTAATTGACAATGTTGAAGAGCGTTAAGTGGATGAGAGAGGAAGTTCAGATCTACCAGATCTTGGTTATTTAAACAAAAGAAGAATTGACCCGGAATCATGACCCAATGATCGAGCTTCTTCGTCCGGTCATATGTTGGAGGCGGACCACGACCTTTCGCTTCATCTCTACAACAGTCGCTACTATTTTGTGCCTTGATAACGAGAGAGGCGGCTGATGGGACATCAGACTTTGGGCGATAAGCTTGACGGTGACACGGAGGCCCTTCTAGTCTTGGGCGGTATCTCGGCATGTCTTCTTCTGACTTTTAGTATCTATGCATTAGTGTCTTTCTCATGTAGATGGTAAATCATAATAGATTTTAGTATCTAAAATTGGAAGCACCTTATATTGTCCAGGTTGCTGGGAAAATTACATAATTTTTGCTTAAATCTAAGATTGAATCATGATAATTCCAAGGAATCGAAAATTGGCTTGTGAAGAGAAGAGCATGGGAGAAGTTGCGTTGTTGTGGTGGGTAACAAAGCTGAGGCAATGGATATGGGAAGAGTCGTATATGCTTTAAGTAGAGGTCCCATCACAAAACACACAAAGGGTAAATTTAAAAGAAAAAATAAGCACGTGAGAGATGGTGGTTGATACAACTTTAATATTTTAACAAATACAAAATGACATTTGGCAAAGTGTCACACTCAGTTGAGTGTGTATATAACATTCTCCTTACTTGAGAGTCATGGAGGCATTTCTTGGACAAATAAAGAGTCCTATACTTTTGTAAGGGAAAGTTCAAAGAGAAATAGGAAGTACGTCTATTACACAAAAACCCATGTCATGTGAATTAAATTTTTTCTCAAAATCTAAAAAATAATTAAGTGAAACCAAATATTTTATCGGAAGAGAAATTTCAAATATTGAAAACTTTTTTAAACTCTATCGTTTATTTTCTAAAGCTTTTTTCGAGACTTGGTTCTAATCAATTATTATTTTTATTTCCTTACTCATCCAATCATAATTTTATCAATAAAAATACTTTTTTCAATGCCCATTTAGTACTAATTTTAAGGGTTGATTGTCTATTGCAATGAAAAACTTTTTTCAATGCCCATTTCAATTCATCTTAATAAAAATACTTTGTATTCCTAGAGTCCAGGAATAATCCTGGTCGGAAGGGAGAAGGCATGGTGTTTAGGATGTTGTTCAAATGGCGTGGAGATTTTATTGATGGCTGGTATGATTCGATCTCCTTACGATCAGAACGTAGGTGGTTGGTGGCGACGAGTCCATAGTGGTGGGGAGGAGATCAGAGATGCTCATATATGATCAGATTGCTCTGATTTGGCAAGCAGATTTCAATCTGGTTTGGAGTCGTTGTGGGGTACGTCGTGGTTGGAAGGAGGTGAGGCACGCCGGTGTAATGGAGATGCAAGACGAAAGGAAGCTCGAAGCGTGCTCGACGCGACGAGGCTACCATCGGTGGCGGGATGATGTGGACCAGACGCGCAGGACGACGACATACTAACACAACCAATTTTTCCTCTCGGTTTGGGCTGGATGGTTTTTGGGCTAGGAGCTGGGCTTGGCCTTACGTTCTGGTCCAGGACTATTTTATTTTTATTTCAATTTTGTTTTATTGCATTTTAAATTTAATACTAAGTGAATTTATGTCACCAATAATGAACTATCATGTATTGTTAGGGTACTAAAGGTCTTTGTGTCGGTCTATGCACCTCGTGTTTCTTATCTATTCTAGGTAGACGTCTCTTTTGTTTGATTGAATGGTCGCAGCCTCCTAGTGAAGAAACTAGGTGTCGTCAGGATTATTTTCCTGTTATTCGGGATAATGTATAATTACTGTGTGGTAAATAGTAAATATATCTATTTACTGTTCATGGTAACATTCTATTATTTGATCTGGGTCATTGATCTAAATAGATCAAATCCGGGTCGTTGTTTTTTTTAATTTTGGTAAATAGTTTCTTCAGTTAGTGGATTTAAATACTATGAGCTTTTCACAGATGAGCTCTCGTTACACTTGGATTTATCCCATGCGTCGGAAAAATGAGGTCCTAACGCATTTTCAAACTCTTGTGGCTCTTATTAAAACGCATTTTCAGGGGTCCTTTCGATTTCTTTTATGGCACAGAATATGTCAACAACGCTTTTTCACATTTTTGCACCACTATGGGTATCCAAAATGCTTCTCTTGCCCTCACACACCCCAACAAAATGGTTTGGCTGAACGTAAGCATCGTCACACTGTTGCCACTATTAATTCCCTTCTTATCACTTCTCATGCTCCCGAGATCTATGTGTCAAAGCGTCTCTTACTGCTGTTTTTCTAATCAATCTTCTCCCCAGATCATTCTCAACGCACTCCACACCACTTCCTTAAGTGGGGGGTTCACCGCGCGCCACCCTATAAGGTGGAGGTCATATATATTACCCTCGTAAAAGTCATGGTGAAGAAAAACACAACAAATCTGAAAAATCATAAAAGACTTTACTCCCGTAAATTAAAATATGCATTAAGTACGGTTCTCTGACCGTTTTATGATAATGGCCATAAATCCGAGAATTCCCCAATAAAATAAACATAACATAATTCCGCCGATTTAAACAAAGGGCTTACGGAAGGGGAGCAACCACCTTCCCGGCCCACCGACTCAATATAAAGAATAAATTCATGTTGTTTATAATTAAATACAAACATTAGTGCAAGCATATCATTAAAATCAATTCCACTTAGACTTGGACATTAGTCTGACGAAATTCGGATCGCTTATCAACCAAAAACTCCTCATCTCATGTTCAATGAATAATATTAAATTTCTATCGTCAAATGAAATCATTATTTAATATTGACAATAACGATACCCTCGGCTAAAACTCAAACTTAATCAACAAAAAACTCCGACATTCACCAATAGCTTAGGACTTCTTAAAATATTTATAAACCTTAATCGGCAATAATCGATAGCCGGAATAATATTTTATTATCCGCCAATGATACCAAACTAGAAAATTCCAAAACCTAACCAAATCTCCTCCAAAAATTACCAAATTTAAACCTCTTCTCATTTTATTGTATTAAATGGGCATGAAAAACTGCCCAAAACGTGGCAGCGCTGCCGCCACCGGAATTCGGGTCAAAATTCCGGCCAACACCAATCGCCACCAAATTTGAACAGTAGCTTCGTCTCATCATTTTGAACAACTTTGTAGTTCAGCTCGAAGGCTAATTCTAACTTTAAATCTTCAATTCTCCCTCCACACTCCAAATCGAGCTACCAAATTCTAGAGAATTATAGTACTCAACAAGCCCAATAAAACCATATAAAGAACTCACCAAGTGGTGGCCTGAGGGAGAAATCCAGACACTGAACACTGTCAAGGGTGCCTCTTGTCGTTATTCCTCCTTATCGGTGACAAGATAGCCCCATTTACCACCACCTACTTGTAGACAGTACTACATGCTTCAAATAGACACCAAGCACTCGCCCTAACTTCACCTTCCGGAGGAGAAATCCGACGAAAAAAACTAGGTTTATGCATGCTACAGTAGTAACTTCTGATTTTACCATTTCACCTCCGGTAAACCCATATATAGACTCTTACCGCACAATAACTTTTGTTTTTTGACCAACTTTTTTATACGAACTTTGATTTGAGCGTGCTACGTGTCCACGAACTCGAATTGATGTCCTCTACGACTTTCATGAAGAAACTTTTCCCAAATAACAATCCCTAGAAAAAGTCAACTTTATGCCTCTTATAGTCAAGTGGTTACCACAAATGGTAAAACACTAAAGTAACCAACCGTAAAATAATTCTAAAATCGAGATGTGACAATGTAAATGAAGGTATCAAAAATGGCAAATCTTGAATATTCACAAGATTGTCTACCCTCATATCACAATGAAGCGGATTCCAGAAACAATGAAAGTTGTGCAGAAATGGAGAGAAGTAACTTGGAAACACAATAGTTGAATAGCAGAAAGTCGCAACTCCGGTAATTTATATAATTATAATGAATTCAGTTGTAATGTTTTAATTTATTTTATTTTTTTAACATGTACGTCCAAATATATATATATATATACAAGAGTTCTACAAACTATTATCACTATATTGTTGCAAAAACAAATATTTAATTTTACAGTTTTTTTTTGAATATTTTCCTAAAGTAAATTATTCAATTTGAATTTGATAACATCAAAAAATAAATTATTTTGTTAAAAGTAAATGTAAAAATGATACAATTGATGAAATGACGAAAATGCCATAAAATTTAATAGTGTTAGTGGGCAAGGTATCAAAATGCTAATGAAATGAAGCTTCAGGTATGAAAATGCAGGTTTTTGATAGTTAGGTATGAAAATAGCATCATAGTTGCGGTGTTTTGTAATTAATCCTAAAAATTAATTAAAAAAAAAGATAAAAAGTGCATATCATGTTAGGATGTAATTATTGAAGCTATTTCTTTAATAGACAACTAAAGACACTTGTGATTGTCTATCCTCATATCAGTTCTTTTGTATAATCACTAGTGCATATATGAAAATCATGGATGTAATAAAAGTGAAGCTAATTCCACAGCCATCTAAGAAGATAAAATGGAACGGGATCTCTAATATAACATTTCACGTACATCAGCAACAAACATTTTGAATGTCACTAAAGATACTAACACTATTGTTTCAAACTGAAATGCAAAGAAATAATCTTTGCCTCTTATATGGTCAATAGATTATGTTATGTCACATATATGCTCAGAACTTAATAAAGTAGTAAGCCTTACCCAACTATCAACAGCATAAATGCTTCTCCGTTGCTTGTACACAGATTATATACTGTCATTGCCAACTGCAATGCAAAACATAACTTGATGAGAACATAACCTATGCTACAATTCTACAATCTTAACATTTGTATATTTAAAGAATACTCCAAGTTTTAAAGGAAATAAGCATGTCTAAAATAATTGAAAACAATTTTAACATCACAATTTTAACATCACCCTAAACCCTAAATGTTACCGATTGGTTTCTGGTCACAAGAATATAAGGTTTGTCATCCTCTTTGCCGAACTTCTTTCCATTCGAAAATCACTCATTTAGCAAGTGGAGAGCCATTTTCCAACCAGCTCGATGCCCACTTAATGCTTCATATATAACCTGCGCAAACATGAGCAGTATTAAAGGGCGACAAGTGCATCCAATCTTGATAAGCAAAAGGAGCATCAGTGTAAAGCAAACGTGCCCTCAGGTGATGCCAACTTTAGACCATTAATCTCAACAAAACAGTAAGGTCTTATTCTTCCAGCATCAACTTCAGACCTCAAATTCCTCATTACTGCAGTACACTAATAGTCTGCAGTTACACAAAGATAACAAAGGGAATTAGTCAAAGTTGTTCAATGCATAAAAAGATGAAATTTATAGGCTTTCTAAACTAATGTAGCTATCTATTAAAGAATAGTACTAATATAACCTTTCTGAATGTAGAGGCAACGTCCAAGACATTTATCATCAAAGATGGCACTCTTGATGAATGCAGTTAGCTCAAAAATTTCTGTACTGATCTTGCATACTTATCCCTGCAAGGTAAAGAACCATCAATTAACTGTTGAAATAACAAACCCAAAGAAAATTTTCAATGCACTGATCTTGCATACTTATCCCTGCAAGGTAAAGACTTAGGGAATGATGCCAATAGAAATGTTGATTTTGCTCTTTCAAGAGCAGTCTGCTTATGGCATCTAACATGATTAGGGATTTGCTTCATTCCAATTTTTTGAAGTCCAAAGAACCGCCCCTTATGTGAATTCTGTAGATGCACAATCAACTAGTTTAAATTTCGGGCAGAAAACAAACTATAGTCCCTTTAAAAGAAAAAAAAAGGACAAACTATAGTCATAAGCCTGAGATAAAAAATTAAACAGAGAAGTGCCCATACTGCAGCCAACCCATGTGCTTGAAATGGTTTAGCCAGTATATTCTTTGTGCTCTCTTCTTCAAACTCAAGTTCTTCTGTATCAGTCTGAGTCTGCCACATTTCCAATCTTCATCACTTAGCATCATCATCCTGCCAAGTGGTAAAACTGTAAAAGACAAAATTTACAAGTGCACCTTAATATATTCAGCATGTATACAATGTGGGTGATTTCATGATAGGCTTAACTCTTCATCGTCATCAATTTCTGCAAGACGCTTGAAACTGTACCAGTGAATATCATATTCGTATTCGCATAAAAAGACATCATCCCCTTCATTGGCTTTGGCATATTCTTTAGGGTTCATTACAAAATAATGTTGAAGAATCGATTCCATCTGTAATAAAATGAATTAACAAAACAATATTCTTTAGGGGTAGCATTTTAACCTCTTATAATACAGATTTGTGATGGCAAAAGAGACAATATTAAGAAGAGACAAGAGATCAATACAAGTACATTAATGATTACAGCGGAGCAAGAACCTATTACACCATCAGATTCAAAGAATGAACCTTCCTTCCAAGATGTATGTCATCCCCTCCAACTCTTTCTTCCCGACCTATTTGACTCTCTGGCCACAGTTATTTAGGTGGTATCCCGAGATTGAAGAGATCGAATTCCTCCTGCCTGCATAACCGATGCAGTTAGCACAAAAGGGAGTTCAGTCACTTTCGGATCCGGATTCAATGATTGTTGAGCGAACGAAGCCAAGTGGCTTGAGCAAACAAAGGTAGATGAACAAAATGGGAAATATCAGTTGATAACTAAGAGAGCAAAGTGTATACAAAATGAAAAGAGCAGTGCTTTAGCATTTAGTTGAGTTAATGAATGATAAAGGTTAGATATCAAGTATTACCTCAATGTTGGCAGAATCCTTTGTGGGATAGATCTCCCTCCTAAGATTATGTGGTTGTCTTCCAGTGGCAGTCTCTTTGGGGATTACATACCAACGCAACTGAAACCAATAGGTACCATCAGCTTCTTTCCATATACTGCACCAAAAACATAACTCCATAATCACAATCACATACATTACAGCAACAAAAAGCAGTGAAAGCAATCTATATAACTACTTTTCAATGCGGGCAGCCAACAAGTCGCTGGAGAGAAGCTTATCTCGAAATGTCCTAACCAGTTTCTCCCCCTTCAGGGGTATTGGGAGCTGGACCTGTAACCCCAATCTGCGAGCCTTGCAAAAACCACAAACCCAATCGCCTTGGGGGACCTCCTTCAGACCTCCTTCAAGGGACCATCCTCATCTTACTATAACAAATAAAAATGGCAAAAACAATTTGAAGGAATCAAATGGAAAGAAATAAATTGTGGAAAGATCAATGATTTGCTGAAATGAAAAGGTATTTAAGGTTACCTCTGATCAGGCCATGTCATGGAGTGAGAAAACACAAAAACAATGATCGATGATATTAAAGGCCAATGATCGATGCATCTGATCCACAAGATGCAGACTTCAAAGGAATCAACATGTAATCTGGCCTTTTCATTGTGATTGTGTAAAGTTTCCTGCAACCATCCAGATAAGAAATTAGCGGTACAACTTGTAGTTTCCACAACTCCTTACACAGGTGATTCACACATTATAAATATTTATATACACACTGACACACACGCACATATATATATATATAGCATTTCTTGGCTAAGGATGTCCTTATTTAGTATTACGGTACACATTTCCACTTTAGACTTACTTTTCAGTCGAATTTTCACATCTCCACCTTCTAGTTTGTAGGTACTAATGTATAGATCATCCATGCAAAACTTCAGCCAATTTGGTAATGGATAAGACACCCAAAACTGCGTTTTTCTGCTATAAATATGAACGGTTCAAGTTCGACATAATTATGTTCATCCATTGTTTAAATCGAATTTGAGTGCCTTAATGATAACCAAATTGAGATGATCTATACATTAATATCTAAAGACTAAATGGTGGAGATATGAAAATTCAATTGTAAAGTGAGTCTAAAGTGGAAATGTGTACAGTAAGAATAAATGAGGACCTCCTTAGCCAAGAAAGGCTGCATATATGTATATGTATATATACATATTCAAACTTGTAATAGGTAGATAGACAACTAATATCCACTACCCAAAATAACAAGGAACAGTAAATCGACCCTCTGCAATGAATCGGCCTGTGTGTACGGAGTCCTAATCTTCAAACAGAGCTAATATTCAGTTCCTTTCATTTCCTTGTCTAATAGTTTTCATCACCACTTTAAAAGAATGTGCGTGTTGCAAGCCCCTCTGTGTGGACAGAGAAAACAAATGGTGATTAAAAGCTACTTGTAACATACTCATTCAAAACCTAAACATCTTCAAATGCAGGCAGCCGCATAAACAGATAATTTTCAGAACATCTTTTTCTGTGTCAAACCCCAAGAACCATATTACTTTCCCACATCAATTGGGAATGATAGCTAGCATGAGACGATCACTTATTACTTGCTGTTTCTATCCTACTCTATAAACTACCACCTTTCCGAGACTGAACTGAACTAAAACATATCATGGAAAAAATGTACGGATGCATCTGCTCTCCTGACTCCAACAACTTTTCCATCAACTTTACAACCCTATTTTAGGAACTTACAAAACCAAAATAGGCTTTGATAATCAAATTGATGAGACACTCTTCCATTGTTTGACTCAAACTGAGTTATTAATGTGGAATCACAACACTATAATAGGCAAGAAATCAATTGCAAGATTTTTCTGATGAAATCTATCAATATAAATTCACCAAAATTCAACACAAGGACATGTTAAGCAATTAGCGGGCACACATACTCAGAATATAGTATTTGTAAGTGTATTTGTTCGCCTGAAGTTTTAAGAAACAGAATTACCTGAGCAAAGAATCCTCCTAAAGCTGGACCAATGATTAATCTGATACCCCATGCTGTACTAACCTGAACACCAAGGCCCTGACTCTGGTATAGTAATTGTACAATCTTAACTTGTATATAAAATAACCAACATGACTTACTGTTGACATCCCTAACGCTTGGTGTTCTTCCCGAAAGACCACTTGCATATGCCTGGTAATTCAGGTAAATCAAATAAGAAAACTAGCCATGAATATAGACGAGCCTGTAATCACATCATTATTCAGTACAATGTAATACCTTTATTGGTCCAAGCACACCATTTAAATTTCCAAGAACAAATCTAGTAGTAATAGCCATCCAAAAGTGTACACTGTACACCAAGTCCAAAGAGAGTATTGAAAACAACCCTGAGAGAATAAAAATGCACATATCCACTGTCTGCAACAAAACATCCATCTCTAATAACTGCAGAAAAACTATATATACTCATTTCCAAAATTGCATTACTAACACTACAATGGTTCCTATTATTATGACAGGTTTTCGACCATAGCGATTAGCCCATCCCCCAGAAAACTGACGTCAATGCTCTTCCAAGCATATATGAAGACATCCTTAACATTATATGGAAGTGTGTTGTGAACACCAATTACAGAACTTAAATGTCACAAGCAAACAAATTTAGCCACCAAGAAAAACTGATGACATTCATCCCACCTACATACCCAGAGCATAGAACCCAATATCTTCCTCCCTTTCGTCAATATGAAAATCCCTAATCTGTGATGCAAACACTTAGTATTCTGAAATCATGATATCAAGTAGAATTCATGGGTTCTGAAGGTTGCATTAGGGAGATGTGCAGTAATGCCTCTTTCTGAAACATTTGAACAGAGAGTGCTAAACTATTTTTGAGAATGTAAAGAGGAAAGATCTGGATGTTTTCTGGGAAAGGGCTCGGTTTTGGTCATCTTGATGGTGTCGATTTCGGGACAAAGCTCTTTTTTTGTACTTATTCATATCAGAATGCAGCTGTTTGTTAAGTTCACCATTTCTGAAGTTGTTTGGTCTCAACAAGTGTTTGAAAGAATTAGCTGGTGTATTCCATGGTAACTAATTGTCAGACACGATATCAGTAACAAAAGTCTTATTCCTTATTGCATATTAAACCTTGATCAGGTATCCATACATACAATAACACATAATGAATTTATAAAGATGCAACGGAAAAGGTAAAAAATAAAAATAAAAAAAGGAAACTTAAGTTTACCAACGATAGCATAGAGATAGAAAATACAACTGGCTGGAGTAGGGCATCAAGATAGTTAAACTACTGTGTTCCTTTCAAGTTCATGACCACGATAGACAGTCCAATTGTACTTTAAATCTTCCATTAATGTAATGGAAATGATTGACAGGTGAAAATTATTGAACTATCTAGTTCATGCACTGAACGAAGTTAATTTTCAGAGTTTATATCCTTTGTATCACCTTAGTGGTTCTTAATTTATTCATGTTACAAACTAACTCAAAAAAAGAGGTTATGCAGATTATAGCCAGATCTTGGAAAATCACACAGAATCATCGTTCAGTTAATTTGCAGAGTTTATATCCTTTGTATCACCTTAGTGGTTCTTAATTTCTTCACATTACAAACTAACTCAAAAAAGAGGTTATGCAGATTATAACCAGATCTTGAAAAATCACACAGAATCATTGTAACAAGTTAATAGTGGTGTCAGCATAGAAAGACTGAAAGCTAAAGCCTATATATGCCTCCTGGACCAACAGGACTGAAGGACAACAATTAGAGTGTCAGATCAATGTGTTGTGTCTCCCTAAATATTCAGCAAACAAGAATTGCATTTATTTCATTTCTCAAATAAAATGAACAAAAAGCTATCTGGGGCAACAGATTCTGTTTGGCAAGAGCTAGCATTCAGATTCTGTTTGGCATGACAAGCCCAAACACATTTCCGAGTTTTTTTATCACTATCATGAAGGGAATAAGGAATACATCTAATAGGTAGTGGCAACTAATATCCACTGCCCAAAAATAACAAGGCACAGTAAATAGACCCTCTGCAATGAATTGGACTGTGCGTACGGAATCCAAATCTTCAAACAGACAGCTAATATTCAGTTCATTTCATTTCCTTGTCTAATAGTTTTATAAGTCACCACTTTAAAAGAATGTGCTTGTTGCAAGCCCATGTGTGTGGACAGAGAAAAAAATGGTTATTAAAAGATCCTTGTAACACTTTCAAAACCTAAACATCTTCAAATGCAGGCATAAACATATATAGTTCTTGGGCCTCGACACACAAAAAAATGTTCTGAAAGTTATCCAACTTTCCCACATCAATTGGGAATGATAGCATGAGACAATCACTTATTACTTGCTCCTTCTATTCTACTCTTTAAAATACTACCTTTGTGATACTGAAGTAAAACATAGCATGGAAATATGTATGAATGTACCTGTTCTTCATCAAGCCTGCCACCCTATTTTAAGAACTTACAAAACCAAAATAGGCTTTGATAATTGAATTGATAACACTCATCCACTGACTCATATTGAGATGTTAATGTGGAATCACAACACTCCGTAATAGGTAAGAAATCAATTACATGATGCTTTCTTTAAAGTGTATTGGTTCGCCTAAAGTTACAAGAAGTACAATTACCTGGGCGAAGAATCTTCCCAAAGCTGGACCAATGATTAATCTGATACCCCATGCTCTGCTAACCTAAAAACAAAAACTCATAAGAACATGATATATTGCACAGGAATTGCGGGTAATTTCAAAAGTCATCGGATTTCGTAGCTTCATCAGACTTCATAGGTCGTTCTGGCTTGTTTGATCAGGTTTGATGGACAAAATAAGAGAAAAACAAAGCTGTAAATAAAAGAAGATAAGACACACACGTACTTTAAAGATAATCCTGCCACTCCAATTACTGAACTACCTTTTACCATCAATTGATTTTGCATCTCATGTCCCTTATCCTAGTATGCAAACACTAACTAAAATTCACAAACTAAGCTATAAACATTAAACTTAATTAATGTAGGGAAACACCCTTTGATTCATTTAATACAGAAACCAAATGTAAATGAGATGTGTTTGTTTTTGAGGCTGCACCCGGATATTTGAATGGGTTGCCTGCGTACCCTTGGAGAGGGATCGAGCCACTCATAGTTCAAGAATTCTAGTGAATGAATAACTCACTAGAGGGGTTTAATTTTTGAATGAGAATGGTGTTTGGGACAAATTTGGGGTAACTGAACCAGGGATTCGATTTTGTTTTTGGATCTGTGTTTGGGGGAAAGAAGCAAAAGACATCTAATCGTAAGAGACACACCATGCGACAATTATAAAGAACAAAGATTACTCACCACACAACGGTTTTGTAGCTACAGTTACAATTGAATTCAAATGATTTTGCATCTTCAAATCCCTTATCCTAGTAAAACACTTATCAAGCTTCAAATACTAAACTTGTGACATAGAAAAACACATATCAAGCTTCAGATACTGAACTTGTGACATGAACCAGACTATACACGAGTAGTTTTTTTATAAAAAATTAACAGGGGCTGCGAGAACACAAAACCCCACAGCATTAACCTGCATTTCACAAAAAGCTTGCACCTAAGACACAGAAGCCCATGCCATGGGAATAATAAACTAAACCTAGTCAATTTAGTTTCACAAAGAGCCATGGGAATAATAAACTAAACCTAGTCAATTTAGTTTCACAAAGAGAGTGCATAGTTTATTAAAGGTAACAAACTATTCTTCAACGCTTCCTTTATCGAGTTTTCTTGTGTTCCATGAATAAAGAAAAATGAAACATAAAAAACAATGTGAATCGGACTATGTTAAGTAGAAGGGAAATAACTGTTCGACTTGGAAGACGCTCGATAGAAAAATTGTTCTTACGGCAAAGCCAGATAGCAATCAAGAGAGTGAAACTCCCATCCATAAGAAACCACAGAATGCACAAAACACTTTCAGAGTCCATTTGAGCTTAGGAGACCCTAGGTTATAAACAACTTGCTGGCTATGATTACGGATAATGTCTGAAACTATACAGCACCCAATACAGCAAAAGTTGTTGGCTTTGGGCACCATGTGTCTGCAACCGCACATGTTACAGGTGTTTTCATGAGTCCCAAAGGAAACATGGTATGCACGAAATGGATAGGAGAATCCATATCATGGACAAGAAGAATATTGTCAGGCTTTATGTCGCAATGCACAAAACCTTTTTCATGAATGCACTGGAGACCATTAAGCACAGACTTAGTGAACTCTTTAACCTCAAATTCGGACAATGCAGACTTCTCTATCCTACAGAGAGGAAGAAGTCCACTCTTGTCCGTAAGAACTGATGACAAAAGGGCAGTAGTGAAAGAGAGAAAGCAGCTCGGCCTCATCCAACAAGGCATCAACCTTGTAAGGATGAGAGGCGTCTGCAACCTTTACGGCCATGATACCAGGCACCCCATTCTCATACTTGAGTGGATAAGCCCTATACACACCCGAAACCCCCTCCCCGATCCTATCTCCTAAAAACCATTCACCAAATTCAGTGATTCTTCCCCTCTTAAAACCCATCATCAATCCAAAAATCAAATTCAAATCGTAAAACAAAACTATAACAGAATTGAAACAGACACACAATCAATACCAACTACCAACGGGGAAGAGAAATCGAAGAAATAAAACTAGAACAGAATTGAAACAACGAAAAAAATCAAAATCAAAATTACCCAGAACAGAATCAATATCAAAGCCTAGAACCGAATTGAAACAATCACAATCAAAATAAGAATTACCCGCGGAGAGAGAATTGAAGAGAGCGTCAGATCCACAATCCGATATTGAGATTTGAACAGATCGGGGGAGAATTGAGAGAGCGAATTCTGGGCGAAATTGCAGATTAGGATTTAGTGGGTCGCGAAGAACAGATCTAATCGAGCGATTGAGAAAGTGAAGTAGCGTGAAACACCGGGACGCGTATTCATTAGACGCTCTTTCTGGCGCTGAGCTGTCCATTTCGGTCAAACTTACCAAAATACCCATGATTTGGTTTGGTGGGATTACCAATAAACAAGGTCAGTCACGTAACTGTGCACGGGAAGATAAGGGTACTGCAACGGTAACAGACTTCGGTCAATCCATTTTGAAATCTCTCACAATTTTCAGAATATTAATTAAAATAAAATAAATAGAAAATTTGTTAAATAATAATAATAAACCTAGCCCTCCACTTTCGTACCTTTAAGATGGTTAATTAAGAGCTTCTTTTGTCTCTTTTCTAAAGTAAGTGCTTGTATAATTATTATAATAAGATCACACCCTTTTGTTTAATCATGACACTAATATCAAGCAAAAATCCAATCTAGTTTGATGAAGAAGCACTTAATTAGTAATGTTGAAGAGCGTTGAGTGGTGGAGAGAGGAAGTCCAGATCTACTAGATTTGGGTTATTTAAACAAAAGAAGAATTAACTCGGAATCGTGACCTGATGATCGAGCTTCTTCGTCCGGTCATGTGTTAGCGACGGACCATGACCTTTCGCTTCATCTCTAGAGCCGTCGCTCCTATTGTGTTCCTTGATAACGAGAGAGGCGACGGATGGGAAATTAGAGACACGGAGCTTGACGGTGACACAAATGCCCTTTTAGTCATGGGCGATATCTTGACATGTCTGCTCTAATGATCTCTTGACTTTTAGTATATATACATTAGTGTCTTTCTCATGTAGATGGGAAATCATATCAGATTTTAGTATCTTAAATTAGAAGCACCTTATATTGTCCGGGTTGCTGGGAAAATTGTATAATTTTTGCTTAAATCTAAGATTGAATCATGATAATTCAAATGAACCGAACACTGGCTTATGAAGATATAGGTTTTGAGAAAAGAGTATGGGAGAAGTTGTGTCGTTGTGGTGGGCAACAGAGCTGAGGCGGTGGATATGGGAAGAGTGTCATAAATTGTTTAAGTAGAGGTCTCGTCACAAATAAGGAGTATTTTACACTTTTGTAAGGGAAAGTACAAAGAGAAATAGGGAGTACGTCTATTACACAAAAACCCATGTCGTGGTTGGTGGCAACGAGTCCATGGTCGTAGGGAGGAGATCAGAGATGCTCATATATGATCAGATTGCTCTGATTTGGCTTAAGCAGATTTCAATATGGTTTGGAGTCGTTATGGGGTACTTCGTGGTTGGAAGGAGGTGAGGCACGCCAACGTAATGGAGATGCAGGACGAAACGAAGGTAGCTCGATGTGTGCTCGGTGCGACGGGGCTACCACCGGTGGCGAGATGATGTGGACCAGACGTCCAGGACGACAACATACTAACACAACTAATTTTCCCTCTCGGTTTAGGCTAGATGGTTTTTGGGCCAGGACCTGGGCTTGGGTTCTGGTCCAGGACTATTTTATTTTTATTTCAGTTTTGTTTTATTGCATTTTAAATTTAATACTAAGTGAATTTATGTCAATAAAACACTATCATGTTTTATTAGGGTATAAGGGCCTTTATGTAACATCTCGTACCTGAAAAAGTTATCGTTTTATACTGGTTTATGAGTTACCGAGAGTTTTTAACTATGGTCGGTAACTTGATAAGTTATTGCTCGAGTTTATTTTTAAGTTTTTTTCTAAACTCTTCAAATTCCTTATTTAAAGTCGTGAAGTTGTAGTATGTGTTGAGAAGAGCTCACCGGTATGTCTGGATTTTTTTTTCGGAATATCGAGCGAATTTGTCAGGACCCACCCCGAGTTAAACCCCTTTTAACCCGAAGTAAGTCCTGCGGGGACCACCTCCCAAAGAAGATTCTGCCGAAAAATCGACATAGTCTCCCTTGAAAAGTGGACAACCCTTAACCTGCAATAACCCACAATACACTTCTAATACCAATAACCATCCAAAAACTCCTGGAGCCATCCTGCTCCCAATAACCAACAACTCCACAAGATACACATCTAATAAATCCAACAAATAGTTCAACATCTCCGAAAGTAAATGATACATCAAGTTCCAAGTCCCTAAGAGTTATCCGACAAATAAAACTACCCGATGTGTATCAGAGCGTCTAAGATTAAAGCAGAAACATAGATATAATACAAGTAGGTCAACCCGGAACCTACTGATAGTGCGGAATGTGGCGGTAACTATGCTGGGCCTCCAAGTAGTCTAGATGGGTCAAGCACTGCAATCTGGGCATTTTAAAACAAAGGGCCCAGGGGAGAAACATTTAAAACTGTCAGGGTGAGTGGACAAAAATAAAATATAAAAACTCTAATTCCTTTAATGTTCTCCCTCTACATTTTTCTATGCAAATCCGCATGCAGGTAAAACATAAACAATGCCTTGGCTCAAAATATAAACAATTATGTGGGGTATTAACCTCATCCACGAGAAAACCCGACCTGCTCTATTCGGGAAGGTCTAATGACCCGATCTACCGAAGAGGGTCCCTGACCTGCTCTATCCGGGAAGGTCAAATGACCAGCTCTACCGGAGAAGGTCCCTGACCTGCTCTATCCAGAAGATGGTACCCGCTCTAACTGGAGAGGGTCCATGCTAGCAAACAATCCTTATATCCTTTTCCCTTTTCCCTTTTTCAAAATCCCTTTAAAACCTGTAAAACCTGTAAGACCTCGTAAAACCTCGTGGAAATAATAAATCGAAAACCCCTTTAAAATCCGTGAGCCAAATTTCTCCTTTAAAAACATCCCCCTCCATATTTCCAAAACGGTGATAATCAATAAAACCATACCCCGGGAAACATCCTTTAAAATCACGGGATGGGTTTGAACCTCTTTCCCGGTTTGTTGCCTTTAAAATCCTTAAATCCCCTTTTTCCCAAATCACCATAAAACATATAAATAGAGGAAATCATATATGCAGGAGAAACCAATTAAAGTATAAAGCATGCAATTTAATTTAAAACAAAGTCCACTCACAGATGCCGCTAGGTCTGCCGGCTACCAGATGGCTGCTCAGCTCGAGCTCCCCCACGTCCTGTCCAATACACACAAGTCTTAAACCCATAATCAAAGTGAGGGCAACCATAACACGCTCTACCCTTAGCGTTCAACCTTAACCATCTAACAAAAGTGTGGGGTGTCGGCCTCTAATACCCCAAATAGCGTACAAACTCTTAATTACGCTCTCACGCCTAGCCGGTTCTCCCTAAACGACCGGTTATCCTTTAATTACACAATCGATAACCCCAAACCTTCCAAACATACTTAATATATCAATTAAATCCCTAAAAAATAGTAACTGCCCTTTAATGGCCTCCTCTTAATTTTTACAATTTAATGGGCAAGAAAAACTGCCCAAAAAGTGGCGGCTCCGCCGCCACCGGCAGAAATTCCGGCCAAAATTCCGGCGACCTCGGATCGCCACCAAATTTTACCAGTAGCTTCATCTCATCATTTGGGACAACTTTCTAGTTCAACGCGAAGGCCAATTCGGCCTCTAACTAGGTCAAAAACCCGATGAACAGTAGACCCGAAAAATTACACTTCAAAACTTCAAATCCTCAATTCTTCCTACACACTTCAAATCAAGCTACCAAATTCTAGGGGATTGTAGTACACCTAAAACCCATCCTAAACATGTGAAGAACTCATCAAATGGTGATCTAGGGAGGGAGAAATTCAATCCCAAAATTCCACTGTACACATGAAGAACAAGTCGGAATTTCTCCCGATTTACGGCGAGTTAGGTCGGAAAGCTTACCTAGGAATGAAGTAGACTCGGAGGCCGAGCTTTTGGGACCGGTGCGGCGGCGGTTGGTGGCCGGACGGCGGCGCTATGGCGCGCGCAAGATCCGGCAGTGTTTTCCGATCGGGAACACGGGGAGAAAAAGAGGCTGGGTGAAAAATCTGATTTTTCACCCCGGTAACTCCTATATATAGCCTTTTTACCGCACAATAACTTTATACTTTTGTTCATAACTTCCGCATACGAACTCCGATTTGAGTGTGCTACGTGTCCACGAACTCGTAACGACGCCCTCTACAACTTTCATGAATAAAGTTTCCCCAAATTCCTGACCTAACGAAAAGTCAACTTTTGACCTTTCACGGTAAAACGGTTACTACGAAATGGTTAAAGACCAAAGTAACTTAGGTAATTACCGACCGTAAATGGTTTTAAGAACCGGGATGTGACAGAATTTTTAAAGTTTCCAGTAAATTGTTACCGTTTCGGTAATTAAATTGTTACCGTTGTTGATCTGGACTGTTGGATCAAGCCCGATTAATCTGGGTCGTTCCTTTCCCTTTAAATAGAGGTGAGAGGGTTAACCTCAGTCACTATAACCCACTGGAAGTCTGAGACGAGGGAGATCGAACTCCACTGGACGATATCATTCTTCTTCTCTCCTCTTCTTCTTCTTCTTCTTCTTCTTCATTTCCATGCCCATAAATGTCACGCCCCGACCCAAGATTACCTCCTTAACCCTGGGTTAAGACGTGCGGGACCTAACACAAGAGAGATTTACTCGAAATCCCCCTTGAGCCAGGATAACCCTATTCAAACAGTCCAAACGGTGCCGGAATAGACCTCAAACCGGAGGTTATTCCGATTCCCACATTTGAATCGCAAATGTGCCATTTAAAGAACCTAGGGGTTCTAATAATATTTGTGACTGCACCCGAATCCCGGTCAGGCTGCCTACGTACCCTGTCTTTAGGGATCAAGCCACACGTAGCTCTTATATTAACTAACACCCTAACCGGGCGAATCCCGCTATTCTATTTATCGGTTGCTTTCTAAATGAGGATAGCATACACCTAACGCATATCCTGAGTTAACCTCTCGAATGAGGTATCCACCGACCAACTAATCCTCGGGATTAAATCGAACATTCTACCATTCATAACAATAACATCCATACACGGCACGACGGATAATAAAAACAATCACACGATTATAAACAACCATCACATATAACTATAAATATAAAACATAGTGGCATCCACATAAATAAACCAAACCATGGGCATTTAAGATATTTCCTCATACTTGGCATCCCTGAAAAATAACTATAATTACTAGAGGTATTTATGGAATTACCACCTCAATGACATTCCTGTAATTAGCCCAAAACTGTCAGGGGCAACATGGACATTCTAGCCTTAATGGCAGTTCCGTAATTAATCTGAACTACCAGGGGTCTTTTAGGATTTACAGCCTTAGTGGCAGCCCCTGTAAGTAAACAAAACAGCTAGGGGTAGTATTGGAATTCCAGCTCTAGTGGCAGCCCGGTAATAAACTTAACCTACCAGGGGTATTACTGGAATTTAACCACGATGGCACCCCTGTAATTACCCTAGACTGCCAGGGGCAGTTCTGTCATTTTACCTCCACGGTAACTCAGTAAGAATCCGGATCTACTGTGGTAAAACCAGGGTTTTTACCCCTCTACTACCCCGACCGCTGGTTCACCGGAAAACCTGGTATTTCCGGCTAAACCAGCCCCTAGCATCAGAGATACTACTTCTAAGACAACCAAAACAGCTTCTTATCAACCCCATCAACCTTAAACCATCTAAAACCGAAGAACAAAGGGTGAAGAAATTACCCAGTCGAGCTCCATGATCCTCGCCGGAAATTAGGTCGCTGTCACTCCCACAACGAAGCTGTGGTAGCGCCTCCAGCCTCCTCTAGTAACCTCAGGACCTTCTTTAGCAGCGCCACTGACTGGATGAGTATTTCCCGGTTGAGGACAGTCGTCCTCCTTCCTCGATCCACCGTCGTCTTGTGGCGCGTGAAGCTGAGCTAGGATGAGGGGGGAGGAGCGAGGTGCAAGGTGGTAGCGGTGAGACACCACTCGCTGCCGTGTGGTTTCGTCGGAGAGGAAACAGCAAGAGGGAAAGGGAGAGAGAGATAAGAGGGATCGAGGGAGAGAGAGTGCGAACCGGAGAGTTTTCCCCCCCACCGGTCAACACACACCTATATATATATAACAACCAACGGCCCAAATTTAATTTCACAAATCCAACGGTCCAGATCTGCCAATGACTAGTTACCATGAATAGTAAAAAGATATTTTTTCCTATTTACTTTTACCGCACGGTAACAACACTTTATCCTGCGTAACTTTCACCTACGAACTCCGATTAATTCCTAGGGCATACCCACGAGTTCGTATTAACGTCCTCTACATTTTTCCCGAAGGAAAATTCCTCAAATTCTCGACTTAACGCAAAGTCCCCTTTTTCTACGGTAAAGTAACTTAACATTTGTTACATTCGTAAATTGGATAATTCGTAACTAACAACTCGTAGCTCCGGAAAATCTTCCGGACATACCGGAAAACTCGTATTAACATAATCTACCCCTCAAGACATTAATTCTAATTTCCCCCAGAACCGAGAATATCTCGATATTAATTCGGGGAAAATTAACAGTGCGGTTACCATTCTCTGTAACTCGCCTAATCCCGGTAAAAATGTTAATTTCGGGACGGGGTGTTACAATAAACCTCTTATTCAAGGTCATAATCGAAAATCCCTCTTTCTGGTTTTTTGGTATTTTCTGGATTTTTGAGCTCTAGCTCCGGCGAGCTTGATTCTTGGTCCTCTAGTGAGCTCGTGGAGCTCTGGTGAGGCGGCAGGACAGTTGAGAGCGTTGTAGCAGAACCCGCTGTGAGGTTGCCTGAAGTGAGAGGGCAGCGGTTCGGTTGTAGCAAGGTGGGGCTGTTAGGAGACCGAAGGAGTTGTTAGGAGCACCTAGTGGTGGGCAGGCCCAGTCAGAGGTTCTGTCTGTTGAGGAATCTGTCGAGGAAGGTACTGAATCCATTTTTCGAAGGTGAGGACAGTGTGTTGAAGTTTTTGTGTTCTTAGTTTTGTGGATGTGGTATTGATTCCAGTTCTGTTCTTGTGTTTATGTCGAGAACTTGGAGAATCGGAGTTGTGGCGAAGCTATGGCCATTTTCCGGTAAGGTTACCGCAATCCGGCAGGATATTTCGGCGACTTGCTGGAATCCTTTGAGGCAGCAGGATATCCTGACCGGGTGCCGATGAGGTAGCAATCGACTCCCCTATTAAATTTGGAGTCGTAGAGTGTTGTTAAACTGTAAAGCAAGTAATTACGAAAAAACTTACCGTAAATAGGAAGTTTCCATTCTGGAAAACTTTCCATTTTTGAAAAGATTCTATTTATGGAAAGTTGAACAATAAATAAAAGGAAAAGTCAATCTTAGTTAACTGGTTGAAATAAACAAATTGAATCTTTCAATGAGAATCTAGTCAACTCAGGAATCTTGGTAAAAAATCGAGTTGATCGTTGTAAATAATTTGGATATATTCATAATCGGTATATCGACTCAAGGTTAAATATTTGGTTTAAGAGACACGTTGGGTGTCCATAGTAATTCAACGAATTATTATGTGACTACCTAGTGTTAAATTAAAATGGTTAAGGAAACTAAACTTCGAGTCAATAATTGGAAATAAGCATAATAGTTGAAAAAATTGTTAAAAAGAAATGAATTTGGTCAACTCCTGGTGAATTTAGAATTTCCTAGTCAAACTAGGAAAAGATCAAGTCAACGGTAATAAGATTGATATGTTGGATTAATTTTACAGCCAATGGTCGAACGTGAGATTGGACTCGACCATGTGGATATTTCGAGATGACGCTCGAGGAGTATTCATTGAGGAGGCCTCATTAAGTACTGTGAATGGACTTTTATTTTTAAATATAATGCATGCAACGAGTTTTTATTAAGTTTCTCTTTTATTTATGAAAATTTCCTCCATGTTGAGTTTTTGGTGATTATGGAAAAATTGGGGATTTATTATTTTTCAAAGATAAGTGAGCTTAGAAAGAGGTTCATACATTTCCCGTGAGTTTTAAATAATTTTCCCGAAATATGATTTTAAATCGTTATCACCATTTTGGGTTATGGAGGGGGATTATATTTTAAAATGGGAAACTTGGCTCTTGGATTTTAATGATTTAAAGTAAAGTCAGGGAACCGTTTTCGATGCTTGGGAATGTTTTAAATCTAATGTATTTGGGGAAAAGTCATGGGTGTTTTGACTTAGATTTTTGATTTATTCACCATGAGGATTTTAAGAATTTTCAATTATATGTTTATATGTATTGCTAGCTAGCATGGACCTTCTCCGGATGAAGATGGTACCCTCTCCGGTAGGGTGGGCACTTCGTACCGCAATCCCGATCCCATCCCAGTGCCGTACCGAAAATTGGCAGGACGGGACGTGATAGAGTTTTTAAATGGTGGTACCGTACAATCCCATCCCGGTAGTTTGAAAACGGGAAGGGATCAGGACGGGACGAGACCGTCCTGAAAATATAAGTGTACTTGTATCCGATCGTAGCCATCTGATTGTTAGGGTGTATACTCTTACAATGAACTCAAGTACGCTCAATGACATGCCTAAATCCTAAACCTAAATTCAAAGTACTAATTTCACATGACAAAAGTTAAATAATTCATTCTTTTTGGTGATGATGATCATATGAAAAATATCGACTGCCACAACGAATCTATGTAGTGATAGATAGAGCTCCTTTGATTTTTCAAGTTTGAGAGTTTTCTCGAGATCTTAATTAATTAGTTAGATGTAAATTACAAGTATTTAATTAATTGGTTATTGACCCTCTTTCATTTTTACAATTGTTGTTCATCTTCTACTTATATAGAGTTAGAAGTTTAGAATTAGGACAATTATACCATGGAAAAAATAACATCACGGAATATATACATACACAATAAAACTCTTATCAATATTGGATGAGTACACATTAACTTTTTAAAAAATAGATATAAAATTTCTTCAAAAATTTAGGATCAATTTCTCTCTTCTAAGTTTTTTATTTTTATATTTTTTCTATTGTTGCGGGATCTCGATCCCGTCCCGATCTTGTCCCAGTACAGACCAGGATCGTCCTGTGAGGGATAGATTTATAAAAATACAATCTCGTCCCGTCCCAATAATATAGTTTCAAGACAGGACGAGATTCGGCGAATCATGTCCCATGCCTAGCCCCACTCTCCGGATTGTAGTTGGTCAGACCCTCTTTGGTGGTAGCTGGTCGGAAGGACCCTCCCGGATAGAGCCGGTGAGGACCCTCTTCGGTGGTAGCTGGTTGGATTGACCCTCTAGAATAGAGCACGTCAAGGGACCCTCTTCGATAGAGCTGGTCAGTGGACCCTCTCGTGGATTAGAGCTGGTCAGTTATTTCCTCGTGGTCATGGTGACATTATACCCCACTTTTTAATCATGTATTTGAGCCAAGGGAATTGTTATAAATTTTATTTAAGCGTTTTTTATGGGTTGCGTGCATGTGGATTTTGGAAAATCAAAGGAAGAGCATTAAATGAAATTTGTCTTTACATATTTGATTTTGTCCATTCACGCTAATGTTTTTAAATGTTTCTCCCCTGGGTGCTTTGTTTTCAAATTCCCAGTGTTGCAGCGGTCATTAGATGAGGTCGCACTTACAGAAGTCGAGACATAGTCAATTAATCTGATGTCACCGTAAGTTTAATTAGGAATCACTTTCATATAGATTGCTCTGATTACCCCGACTTAGATAGTCGAATAGATTGTTGAAACGTAGCTGTAATTTGGGGAGCATGACGGCTCCAGGAGTTGGGAGTTGTTTTAAATTATTCATAAAAGTGCTGAGTTGGTTTGTAGGAAGGGTTGCCCATTTCAAGGGGGTTTCGGTAAGAAGTTCTCTTAAGGTGGTCATCGCAGGATTTACTTCGGGTTTTAACCCGGGGTGGGTCCTGACACTTTAAGTCGGTCTATGCACCTTGTGTGTCTTATCTATTCTAGGTAGATGACGTCTCTTTTGTTTGATTGAATGGTCGTAGCCTCCTAGTGACAAAATGAAACTACGTGCCGTCAGGATTATTTTCTGGCAGAAACATGGTAAGAAAGCTGAATTATTGGACATTAGGATACGTGATTTTGGTACATGTCTACTGTTGTGACAAAGCAAATAGAGTTGTTAGTATAGCAATATTCTTTGCTAGTTGGTGGTTGTTAGGATACAAGTACGTTGTAGAGATTCTTGATATTATTTCGGGTCTTTGTAATATGTGGTGTAGGCTTCATGTTTCCCCTTGTATTCGACAGTTTCATTGATGCAGGCTTGAGGGCAGCCACACCAGCCCTTTATTCATAAAAACAAAAACAAAAAACTTTTTTTAACCCTTAACCTAAATGTCTTCCACTCATCTCTCTCATTATGATCTAAAAACCATTCTCCCCCTCTCTCTCCAGCCAAAACGACTGGTCACCGGAGACTTATGAAGGCACTGTCGCTCGTCCTTCTTCGTCTGCGATCATTTGGATGGATGAGAAGTTAGATCGAAGGCAATATTTTTGAGTTATTTGCTGAGATTTCACATTTATTACGTTTAAATAAACATTTATTATCTTGTTTAAAACGTATTATTAGGTACAGTAAATTATTTCTTAAATTTACTACCCCTAATAAAGCCTTTGTTTATATTTTATAAATTGTTTATTACTTTGTATGAAATATTTGAGGAGTTGATTAGGGTTAATAAATATTTATTACCTTGTACAAAACGTTTTATTAGTGGTAATAAATTCTTTTATAAAATTTACTACCCCAAATAAAACGTTTGTTACATTCTATAAATAGTTTATTATCTAGTATACAATATTTTTAGGGAGTTCTTGACTCCGGCGAGGGGTTCTTGGACTTCAGGCGAGCTTGGATGAGCCTTCAAGCGAGCTTGTGCTGCAGGAGAGGAGTTCTGGTGTGGAGTGTGGGTCGACAGAGGGTAAGTTCGATTCCCCTGTATTGATGTTGTTGTTTTTGTTGTTGTAAGGTTGGAGATGGGAAGAAGAAAGGGGAAGTCAGCCGGAAATGGCTGGGATCGGCTGGTAGGCCGTCCGGTTTAGGTCGGGGTAGAGAAGGGGTAAATTTCTAGGTTTTTACCACGGTAGAGTTGAAATTTTACCATTTACCACGGGTGTGAAATATCAAAACTGACTCTTACAGTTCAGGTAAATTATAGGGATGCCAATGAGATTGAAAAGATAATGCTGGCCCCGACAGTTCTAGTTAATTACAGGGATGCCATTGAGACTGAAATCTTATAAATGCCCATGGCTGTTTGTTTAATTACAGGGATGCAATTGAGGCTGAAATCTCATAAATGCCCCTAGCTATTATGTCTAATTACAAGCTGCCATTGAGGTTGAATTGACAATACTACCCCTGACATTTTAAGATATTTACAAGAGTGTCATTGATAATTTGACTATTATATCATTGGTGGATTTATTAATTTCATGGTTGTTATTATATTTATTTATGTGATTAATATGTATCGTATGTTGTATACTTGGTTTGGTTTATCGGTATAAAGTATGATTGGGATAATCCGGAAAAATAGATGTTAATGCTACCCCAGCGGATTGGTTGAACTTCAGGTTTATGACAGGAATACTTTTAGCGGGTTTATTAAATGATCTGCTAAATAGAAAACTGAGAATTAACCGGTTAGAAAACTAAAGTAAATAAGAGCTACGTGTGGCAGGGTACGTAGGCAGCCTGACCGAGATTCGGGTGCAGTCACAAATAATATTTAGACCCTAGGACCTCTAAAGTAACTAGTATAAAATCCAATTTGGTAATCGGGATAACCTCAGGTTTCGTGAGGTCTATTTCAGTGTCTTTTGGTCTGTTGAAAATGGTTTGGGTAAAGGGTTATCCCTTCTCGAGGGGGGATTACGAGAGTAATCTCTCTTGGAATAGGTCCCGCATGTTCTATCCTGGGTTTAGGTGGGGTGTGACAGCGTCTCTTTTGTTTGATTGAATGGTCGCAGCCTCCTAGTGACAATCCAAAAATAAGTGTCGTCAGGATTATTTTCCGACGGAAACATGGTAGGAAAGCTGAATTATTGGACATTAGGATATGTAATTTTGGTACATGTTTACTGATTTTTCCATTATGTCACCGTTGTGAAAAAGCAAATAGAGTTGTTATTATAGCAGTACTCTTTGCTTTTTGGTGCTTGTAGCGGTACTCTTTGATTTTTTGTGCTTATTAGGGAAAACTCAAAAGACAAGAAACAACTAGCAATAAACTGAAGACTTGTAATTCTTATAGTTTGTAAATATCTTTCCATTCAAACTGTTACTGAACTTGTACCCAAATAAACTAGACTTAATAGGCAGAGCGTGGCGGACAACTGGTCATGCACTTATGATGAGCTTACTCATCATAAGCAGAGCAAGGGTGAAGGAAAGTACTGGTCATGCACCTGTACGCATCAGGCAGAGCGGGGGAAACTGGTCATGCATTTGTGTGTCCGCCGATACATAAGCAGAGCAGTATGGTATACGTGCACGTAACCGGAACTGATGAGCAACTGTGGTATCTCGTTGGGTTGGGTATTCTTTTTCTTTGCCACTAAAAGAAATTCCTTCAATTTCAAAACACACCGAACTCAAGACAAAAGAACCAATAACTCAATAAATTCTTCCTTTTATATGTGCCGACACTCAATCATAAAATTTAATAGCCTTTGAAAAAAAATCCATTTTGAACTCAAACACAAGCAACTAATCTTAAAACATAAGTTGTAGAACTATGTAATGCAAATAATAAATAATTTACGGGAAGTCATAAGGAGGCTCCAAGAAAATCTAATAAATAACAAGAAATCGTATATCAAGAAAATGATCGCTTGCACTTGTTTAAAAACAAATTTCAACTCACAATGAGAGGCTAGGCATGCCCTAACTCGAGATTATCCCCAGAAGCTCGCTCAACTGTATCACCTAGCCAATTATAATAATAAGAGTGTTTAAGTCCAAAACCAAATAAATTATGTAAGAAAATGTGAATGCACCCTAGCTTTTGGTACTCACTCCCCTCCTTGACATAATCCCATTAAAAGTCACCGAAAACTTCAATCGACAAATATCCACGTTAACATCATTTCCTTTAGCTCCAACACTTCCACTTTGAAATGTTTACAATCTAATCCCAATAAAAACTCCAATTTCTTAACCAAATTCTAACAACTTCACCTAGGCTAATACTAACTCTCTAGGAGGCATAACAATGCTCCACCAACACTAAAAATAGCCATGGAAGGTCATCGGAGGCGGCGGAGCCGTGGTGGCTCAAGGTGGCTGAATTCTTAAACTTAAAAATCTCCATAAACATATGCAAAACTATATCCAAAAGAAAGCCCATGAGGTAAGGAACAACTTTATACCTCGAGGTTTCTCCAAATTCTTGATGGTTTGGCCAAAAACCGAAAAAATATGCCGAAACTTCAATCCTTCAATTTGTTGCACACAAGTAAAAATAAATTATGAGGCTAGTATATATGGAATACCCATGAGGAGAGGAAGAGAATGATTCCAATTTTGTGACTAGAGGTGGCGGGAGTAGGCGGCGACGATGGTGGTTTGAGAGAGGCATGGCCTTTATCGTTCTCTTTCTCCCTTCTCTGCTGTACGGGAAAAATGAAAGGGGAAGGGGCTGATCCCTTTAAGTTAGGGATGGAGAGAAAATTACCAATATGCCCACTACTTGAAAATGCTTTTATTTTTTCCATTTCAACTCTGTTTAACTAGCCGTTTGCGCATACACTCTCGTATCATTGTATTCTACATTCTTATGCTAGTTGATAAGAGCATAAAATGCTACGTTTTTAATGTGTTTTTATCCCTATTTATACTTTGTTTAACTCTTAATTTGGTAGATTCGAGTCGTTAGATTGAGCCATGATTGTTTGATGAAGAATAAGTGAAAACGTGCTTAAATACAAGAAAATGTGGAGTTTTAGCAGAATCCTAATCAAATTAGGAATCCTAATCACTAGGAATGTTAAGTCAATTTCGGAGTTTTTAAAACAACGAAGATTTTAAGAAGTTGATTAAAAGTGGGAATCCTTATTTAACTAGGAAACCAAGTTGAGTTAGGAATCCTTATTTAACAAGGAAACTAAGTTGAACTAGGAATCCTTATTGAATTAGGATTGCTAAGCTCTATATATATACTCTTGTTGCTGACTAACAATTATTTCTCTCTCATTTACAGAAATATTCCAAACATGTCAAAGGAAGATATTGTATTCGAATTGAATTCAAAAAAAAGAGGTTGCAGCCGAGTTGAAGTCCAAAGGGAGAAGGCAGCCAAATTAGAGTTCTAAATCAACAAGGAAAGAAGCAATCCTAAACCTAAATGGAGAAGGATTGCAGCCAAGAGTCCAGCCCACAAAGGGATTTGAAGCAAACCCTACTTCTTTCCCTTATATAAAGCTCGGCAGCTGCTGAAGAGAAGGGATCGGCCCCTACACAAACACACATCTCCTCTCACACGAGATTGAACACAGCCTCACCACATCACAACGCCTCCTCTCACACGGACTATAAACAGTTAAGCACTGCATGGGAGGCAACCCATTTCAACCGTAGCTGTGGAAAAGCCATCACCGAGAGTTTGCATTTTCTAAATCCTTACACTCTTATGGTTGAATTGTATATGTGTGAAACTGTAAAATTTATCATATGCTTAGAAATTACAAACGCAGGAAAAAAAATGGAATTTTCAAAGATGTAAAAAATTCATGTTCATGTAAGTAAATGCAAATATGCCTATACCTAAACCACACATGCATAGGCTAAACTGAATACCATAACATCATCACATATGTCTATGCTAAACTAAATGACACCATAGCTAGCAGAGTGAACCATTTAAAATGTAAAAAGTAAAAGAAAAATTTTCACTTCCATCTTTTCACTCTCAAGCTCTTTCCTCAGTCCTCTGACCTTATCTTCAAGCTTGCACTCATTATGTATCTATATTTTTCTTCCTTTCGGGTACGATAGCAACAACAAAGGATAGATGCAGAAAAGAAGTAACTCTTTCCTGAGTCCTCGAAACTCATCTTCAAGTCTTCTGTCATTACGAAGAGTGGACCTTGGTTTATAAACTGTAAAAAAGTTCGAACGTATTTTAGTTTTAAAACAATAAGAATCAATTACAAAATTAAACTCAGCCTAACAACAAAAACTAAGAAGCAAGCCTCTTCTTTGAATCAACAACATGACAAACACATGTTTCTATAACATGGAAATTTAGAAAAACAAACATTTAGATTTCAGGGGAAAAAAAGCATTAACCACTTTTAATATGTAACTTGTAATATATGACAGGACAATATAATATAGTAAAATTCAAAACGGCCTGATTGATGGTGCGTGAAGACCTGATACATCTATATCTTGATATGAGAAAGTTAGGATCATAATATGAGCAGTGCAAATTAGAAGTTAAAACAAAAGGAAGAACAATACTTCAAACATGATAAAACAGAATATTGAGAGTTAGGATGGGGGTATAGGAACCTGTTTGTTTCAGTTCCATTGTCAGATACTAAAATAAACCAATTCACATTCTAGTTCTATAAATAATGGCTTTGCATGCCTATAATTCTTTGCAGACAATACCCAACCTCAAATTTGGTTAAAATTGTTAGAAACTATAGCCACACCCCAACCATATAAAGCACAAACAGATTAGCTATGTATGTGTGTATCTATATACACACATATACATATATGTTTTGTCGTGTTAATCAAAATGACATGAGATCCCAACAAAGACCAGAACTAAAACATCTCGGAAAAGCTTTCAAAACAACACCTAACCAAACCTAAGAACACCAATTGCAAAGCAGAAAACAAAAATAGACCCAAAGACACATTTGAAAAAAGAACTCAGTTTTCTCCGTTCAATCAATTAAAAAATTGGTTCATATCTATCAAGATGCCCAAAAGAAACAAATAGAGAAACCAATAAAGCAAACTTGAGAAATCAAATAATACATCCAACCATTTGTAGGCCTTCAAAACGGACTAACGCATGTAAAGCGAACCAAAATGAAACCCTACGATGGCCAACGTCCAAATCGAACCAAAAACAAACCTGCAATTGAAAACCCAGCAAGATGAACCCAGACGTGAAGTTTCTTAGGGCTCATCAAGCAGATATCAGATAGATGAATTTTAGAATTGTTCAAGAAATATAAAGATGAAGAAGATGATCACTGTTCAGTGCTTGACATCAAAAATCCAGACTTGACATCATAAATTGAAGGCTTGGGTTAAGGCATATCTAATGGGGATTGACGAAGAAATAAATGTACAGTTCAGTGCTAACACAAAATCATTACCCAATAACAATCTTCTCATCGTCAACTCAATGATAAACAACCCCAAGTCCAATCTATCTCTTTTAGAGTAAAAAATTGCAAAAGTTTTGTTAGCAAATCAAGCCACTAACCATAAGGAAAAAAAAATTAGAAAGAAGGCTACTCACTTTGCATGAACCATGGCATTGTCAGACGAAGCTATTGCCCTTACGATTGCCAAGTCTCTTCCCCTTGAATTACCATGTTTCTGTTGACATCTCCGTCAATCAAAGATACAAAATAATTAAATCAAAGACCGACACAAACATAGGTTATGTACATGAAGAAAAGGAAGTACCTTTCCTTGAAGAAATCTCTAATATCATTACTAATAACTGACACAGGGATTTTATAATACAGGTGGACTGCAACAAAAAAATCCTAATCCCTTCATCATCATCCCCGTACATATATATATACAATAGCACTTACTCAGACACTAATCATATCTTGTAGTTAACAAAATGCCTTTTCCTTCCAATCCAAGGCATAGAAAATGAAATCAAACCCATGAAACTCCCGGTTGATTTAAATTCAAATTGGCATCTACATTCCAGTTACGAATAAATCTTAAATCACACGGGTCAAATCAAAAGAAATAGAATCTGACCCAAAACAAATCCCAAAATTTGATAAAAATCCTTATCAGTAAGCAAAGAAACTTTGGTTCTTAATATTGCACATCATCCAAAAAAAAAGTATAATGAACAAAAGCATGAATGGAAAATACCTATTCTTGCTTTAAAATATAAAGTATAACATGAGAGACAACTATTTGGTGTGTACACATGAGATCACAAAAAGTTAAACTCTGTATTAGTTGAATATCTATGAATCAATTGAACTGGTAAAAAAACCCAAAAAACCAACTCAACTGAAAGCGAAGGGTAAGTGTTAAGAAATACCAACACAAACACATACAATGACATGATCAAGCAATGCAGGTCACGTACCACTTTCGTAAATAGTGATTGGCAGTTCCTTCTGAGCAGGATTGATCACTGGGTTGAGCAGAACATAAACAGGGCTCTCATTGATTCCATCAACTGTTGAAAAACAAACACACACTCTAACAAATCGAAAAATCACATATTCCTTAAAAAATAAAAACTTGAATACAAAATAAGTTTTCGAATTCGAGTTGGTATAAACTAAAATTGATGAGGAGCTTACAGCTTTGTGAATGGTCATATCAGATTCCTGAGCATCAGACCCGGTCGAGTACCATCCCAGTATGTAAAAATTAGGGAAAACCTTCTTATCTGAACCAAAACAAAAAACACATCATCATCATCATCAGGTTTAGAAATTCACCGAAACCCTATAAATCGAAGCCGTAATCGCAACCTACATAGCTCTTGCTTCTTCTCGAGGAAGCCACGCTCGAGTGAGTGAGTCTCGGGATCGTAAAGGAGTTCGAAGCTGTTGAAGATCTCGACGGTGCGGCCTCGCTGGACGCCGATGACGCAGCCGAAAACTCGCGGAGACTGTACGGCGGAGGAGGAAGACGACACCGTTTCGACGGCGGCGGCTTCGGAGCCGTTGGTGGTGGCGCAGTGGCCGGCGATGGGAGGGTTCATCTGAGACTTGACACGGGAGTAGTGGTCGGAGATGTTGACCATCACCAGAGGATGGAGCTTGAAGGTGAGACCGCTGCTTGACGACTCCGCCATTCTCCGATTTGGGGTTTCAGGGCTTTCGCTCTTTCTTCTTTATCTAATGCTTTTCTCTGCCTCTTTTTTCACTGGTGTGGGTTGGTGAAGAAGAGAAGACTTTACGGATGAAGTATTGTGTGAGGAGCAGAGATCGGCTGGTTAGTGAGGAGGGTGGTTGGAAAGCATGAAGCGGCTCGGCTGGCTGAAGAGCCTTCTCGGCTTCGGAAAACAGAGCCGAGGAAGGATCGGCTTATGAACAGTGGTAGCACAAATGTATTATAGGAAACTAGTTTAGCCTTACAATATGTTTTTGTTTTATTTATTTGGTAATGTAAACTGAAATTTTTCTTAAATTAAAACCTCAAACTAATAATTTGATCTAGGAGTATCCCAAGTCTCAGGTATGATAGAGTGAAACATACAAAAATTGTCTTCATAGGTTCCACATCTGTTGACATTAATGAGCTACAGTGTCAACAGATGTTTATAAATTGCATAAATGTCAAAGTGGGCACATAACACAGGCAGAACAAAATAAAAAAATGATCCTTAAATGCTTTCAGGACATTTAATTGTCGATGTTCCATCAGCATATGAAAAGCATGTTTGAGTATGTTGTAATTGTCATTGTTTATCAAAAGTCAAAATAATAAGGTTCACAATGTACCTTATGGCTCGATTAGATAGCATGGTTGTGCCATGCATAGCCCTCTTTACATAACCAAATCGATCAGCCTTCACCAAGTTGCCTTTCTCTTTGTCTATGACAAGGCCTCTAATAACCTATATGAAAAGATGAAACAAGATAGAAAAGGATAGCAGTGTCAACAGATGTTTATAAATTGCATAAATGTCAATATTCTTAAATCTTGAACTGGTTTATAGATGTTACCAGGTCAGGGTCAAATGCAAGACCATCAACTGGGAAACCGACTTTCCTTAAATTGTCCATACAGTAGTCATAAGCCCTCCCTTCCCAAGCCTGCGAAATAGAAAGTCATGTCAGACAACATACAATCTTATTCTGCAAGAATCAAAAATTCAACAAAATCATGACAAATATATATTGAACTGAAACTTACAATCACATTATAATGCATCAAGGTGTAGTCCATATCATAACCGATGGCACTAATTGATCGAAGATTCAATGTCCGGCTACAAAAGATACCACGAGGTGATTGCCTTGATGAAAAAGGACTCTGTAGGCAAATATTCAACACAGTGAGATTGCTGCACAAGTACTATTCTGCCATAAAACAGTGATCAAGTACAATTAACATCAGAACATAGACAACATAACAGACTAGTACTCCACCAAACCAAACTGATACAACGAAAAAGGCCTATAATTACTCAGTGTAAGAAGATTACTGCACAAAGTGCTACTCTACTTACACAAAATGATCAATGGGATATTGAGATATTCTATTGTCAATACAAACAGACAACCAACACACAGATACACGCTTAGTACTCTACCAATTCAAAACAAAACTTAATAAAACCAAAATGTATCCTCAGGGAAAGAACAAGTAAACAGTACCGGAATACCCAAATCATTCAGCAACCTTTCAGCTTCTTCAGCCTCCATCCTTGCCACTTCCTCAATTGGACCTTCTAAAGTTGATTGGCCATCAATTCCTACATGGGTATCATAAACAACTTAAAGATCAAAACTTTACAAAACACAATAGCAATGCTTCATATGGGAATTCAAACTAAGTTACCAAAAGCCTCAAGACTCTCCAGCTTGACATTCAAATCCCCTTTGGTCTTCTCTCCCAAGTAATCCACGTCGTACTTGGTCGCCGGCGTTACAGAAAACATGGACTTGTCGTCAACGCTGAAGTTACTGCTACTGCTGCACTGCCATTTCATGCTGCGGTTCCAAACCAGTGACTTTAGCTTTGCTATGAAGCGAAGCAGCTTAGAAGCCCAACCAAACGCGCTCGAAGTGGGTCTGATCCGAACTGGGTTCCTGAGGAAGTTGGTAGCAGCCATTGAGGCCTCTGCTGCATACATCTCTGAAACTCAAAGTTGGGTTCTTTCTAAAAGCAGAACAAACTCCGGCGCAGGCGACGACGCTTAGTCAAAATCCTCCAGCTCCGGCAAACTCCGGCACAGGCGACGACGCTCTTCCGCGGCGGCCAGGCAGCCTCAGAGGTCTCAATTCTCATCAGAACCTCTCTCAGTAGCTCCTGAGGCATGTGGGCCTAGAAGCTCTGCTTCAACGAGCCCCCCACCTCCGGCGCCGACCGGTCCTGAACCACCCGCTGCGACCGGGAAAACCTCATGTCTTCATTCTAAGAAGATGAAAACAGTAGCGCGCGGCTTCTGCTTCTATAAGCAGGGTACCGCTGGCTTTGGCTTTTGGCTTCAAAAAGCCAGTGCTTTGAAGCAGAGCGGGTCAATTTATGATTTACCAAACACTTTGTTTAGCTTTGCTATGAAGCGAAGCAGCTTAGAAGCCCAACCAAACGCGCTCTTCATGGGTTCTGAAGGTTGCATTAGGGAGATGTGCAGTAATGCCTCTTTCTGAAACATTTGGACAGAGAGTGCTAAACTATTTTTGAGAATGTAAAGAGGAAAGATCTGGATGTTTTCTGGGAAAGGGCTCGGTTTTTGTCATCTTGATGGTGTCGATTTCGGTACAAAGCTCCTTTTTTGTACTTATTCATATCAGAATGCAGCTGTTTGTTAAGTTCACCATTTCTGAAGTTGTTTTGTCTCAACAAGTGTTTGAAAGAATTAGCTGGTGTATTCCATGGTAACTAATTGTCAGACACGATATCAGTAACAAAAGTCTTATTCCTTATCGCATATTAAAACTTGATCAGGTATCCATACATACAATAACACCTAATGAATTTATAAAGATGCAACAGAAAAAGTAAAAACTAAAAATAAAAAAAGGAAACTTAAGTTTACCAACGATAGCATAGAGATAGAAAATACAACTGGCTGGAGTAGGGCATCAAGATAGTTAAACTACTGTGTTCCTTTCAAGTTCATGACCACAATAGACAGTCCAATTGTACTTTAAATCTTCCATTAATGTAATGGAAATGATTGACAGGTGAAAATTATTGAACTATCTAGTTCATGCACTGAACGAAGTTAATTTTCAGAGTTTATATCCTTTGTATCACCTTAGTGGTTCTTAATTTCTTCATGTTACAAACTAACTCAAAAAAAGAGGTTATGCAGATTATAGCCAGATCTTGGAAAATCACACAGAATCATCGTTCAGTTAATTTGCAGAGTTTATATCCTTTGTATCACCTTAGTGGTTCTTAATTTCTTCACATTACAAACTAACTCAAAAAAGAGGTTATGCAGATTATAACCAGATCTTGAAAAATCACACAGAATCATTGTAACAAGGTAATAGTGGTATCAGCATAGAAAGACTGAAAGCTAAAGCCTATATATGCCTCCTGGACCAACAGGACTGAAGGACAACAATTAGAGTGCCAGGTCAATGTGTTGTGTCTCCCTAAATATTCAGCAAACAAGAATTGCATTTCTTTCATTTCTCAAATAAAATGAACAAAAAGCTATCTGGGGCAACAGATTCTGTTTGGCAAGAGCTAGCATTCAGATTCTGTTTGGCATGACAAGCCCAAACACATTTCCGAGTTTTTTTTATCACTATCATGAAGGGAATAAGGAATAAATCTAATAGGTAGTGGCAACTAATATCCACTGCCCAAAAATAACAAGGCACAGTAAATAGACCCTCTGCAATGAATTGGAATGTGCGTACGGAATCCAAATCTTCAAACAGACAGCTAATATTCTGTTCATTTCATTTCCTTGTCTAATAGTTTTATAAGTCACCACTTTAAAAGAATGTGCTTGTTGCAAGCCCATGTGTGTGGACAGAGAAAAAAATGGTTATTAAAAGATCCTTGTAACACTTTCAAAACCTAAACATCTTCAAATGCAGGCATAAACATATATAGTTCTTGGGCCTCGACACACAAAAATGTTCCGAAAGTTATCCAACTTTCCCACATCAATTGGGAATGATAGCATGAGACAATCACTTATTACTTGCTCCTTCTATTCTACTCTTTAAAATACTACCTTTCTGATACTGAAGTAAAACATAGCATGGAAATATGTATGAATGTACCTGTTCTTCATCAAGCCAGCCACCCTATTTTAAGAACTTACAAAACCAAAATAGGCTTCTGATAATTGAATTGATAAGACACTTCCACTGACTCATATTGAGATGTTAATGTGGAATCACAACACTCCGTAATAGGTAAGAAATCAATTACATGATGCTTTCTTTAAGGAATCTACACCAAAATTCAACACATGTAAGGACATCTTAAGCAATTATTAGGCCAGTTACAGACACACTCAGGAATATAGTATTTTTAAGTGTATTGGTTCAACTAAAGTTACAAGAAGTACAATTACCTGGGCGAAGAATCTTCCCAAAGCTGGACCAATGATTAATCTGATACCCCATGCTCTGCTAACCTAAAAACAAAAACTCATAAGAACATGATATATTGCACAGGAATTGCGGGTAATTTCAAAAGTCATCGGATTTCGTAGCTTCATCAGACTTCATAGGTCGTTCTGGATTGTTTGATCAGGTTTGATGGACAAAATAAGAGAAAAACAAACCTGTAAATAAAAGAAGATAAGACACACACGTACATTAAAGATAATCCTGCAACTCCAATTACTGAACTACCTTTTACCATCAATTGATTTTGCATCTCGTGTCCCTTATCCTAGTATGAAAACACTAACTAAAATTCACAAACTAAGCTATAAACATGAAACTTAATTAATGTAGGGAAACACCCTTTGATTCATTTAATATAGAAACCAAATGTAAATGAGATGTGTTTGTTTTTGAGGCTGCACCCGGATATTTGAATGGGTTGCCAGCGTACCCTTGGAGAGGGATCAAGCCACTCGTAGTTCAAGAATTCTAGTGAATGAATAACTCACTAGAGGGGTTTAATTTTTGAATGAGAATGGTGTTTGGGACAAATTTGGGGTAACTGAACCAGGGATTCGATTTTGTTTTTGGATCTGTGTTTGGGGGAAAGAAGCAAAATACATCTAATCGTAAGAGACACACCATGTGACAATTATAAAGAACAAAGATTACTCACCACACAACGGTCTTGTAGCTACAGTTACAATTGAATTCAAATGATTTTGCATCTTCAAATCCCTTATCCTAGTAAAACACTTATCAAGCTTCAAATACTAAACTTGTGACATAGAAAAACACATATCAAGCTTCAGATACTGAACTTGTGACATGAACCAGACTATACACGAGTAGTTTTTTTATAAAAAATTAACAGGGGCTGCGAGAACACAAAACCCCACAGCATTAACCTGCATTTCACAAAAAGCTTGCACCTAAGACACAGAAGCCCATGCCATGGGAATAATAAACTAAACCTAGTCAATTTAGTTTCACAAAGAGCCATGGGAATAATAAACTAAACCTAGTCAATTTAGTTTCACAAAGAGAGTGCATAGTTTATTAAAGGTAACAAACTATTCTTCAACGCTTCCTTTATCGAGTTTTCTTGTGTTCCATGAATAAAGAAAAATGAAACATAAAAAACAATGTGAATCGGACTATGTTAAGTAGAAGGGAAATAACTGTTCGACTTGGAAGACGCTCGATAGAAAAATTGTTCTTACGGCAAAGCCAGATAGCAATCAAGAGAGTGAGGCTCCCATCCATAAGAAACCACAGAATGCACAAAACACTTTCAGAGTCCATTTGAGCTTAGGAGACCCTAGTTTATAAACAACTTGCTGGCTATGATTACGGATAATGTCTGAAACTATACAGCACCCAATACAGCAAAAGTTGTTGGCTTTGGGCACCATGTGTCTGCAACCGCACGTGTTACAGGTGTTTTCATGAGTGCCAAAGGAAACATGGTATGCACGAAATGGATAGGAGAATCCATATCATGGACAAGAAGAATATTGTCACGCTTTATGTCGCAATGCACAAAACCTTTTTCATGAATGCACTGGAGACCATTAAGCACAGACTTAGTGAACTCTTTAACCTCAAATTCGGACAATGCAGACTTCTCTATCCTACAGAGAGGAAGAAGTCCACTCTTGTCCGTAAGAACTGATGACAAAAGGGCAGTAGTGAAAGAGAGAAAGCAGCTCGGCCTCATCCAACAAGGCATCAACCTTGTAAGGATGAGAGGCGTCTGCAACCTTTACGGCCATGATACCAGGCACCCCATTCTCATACTTGAGTGGATAAGCCCTATACACACCCGAAACCCCCTCCCCGATCCTATCTCCTAAAAACCATTCACCAAATTCAGTGATTCTTCCCCTCTTAAAACCCATCATCAATCCAAAAATCAAATTCAAATCGTAAAACAAAAACTATAACAGAATTGAAACAGACACACAATCAATACCAACTACCAACGGGGAAGAGAAATCGAAGAAATAAAACTAGAACAGAATTGAAACAACGAAAAAAATCAAAATCAAAATTACCCAGAACAGAATCAATATCAAAACCTAGAACCGAATTGAAACAATCACAATCAAAATAAGAATTACCCGCGGAGAGAGAATTGAAGAGAGCGTCAGATCCACAATCCGATATTGAGATTTGAACAGATCGGGGGAGAATTGAGAGAGCGAATTCTGGGCGAAATTGCAGATTAGGATTTAGTGGGTCGCGAAGAACAGATCTAATCGAGCGATTGAGAAAGTGAAGTAGCGTGAAACACCGGGACGCGTATTCATTAGACGCTCTTTCTGGCGCTGAGCTGTCCATTTCGGTCAAACTTACCAAAATACCCATGGTTTGGTTTGGTGGGATTACCAATAAACAAGGTCAGTCACGTAACTGTGCACGGGAAGATAAGGGTACTGCAACGGTAACAGACTTCGGTCAATCCATTTTGAAATCTCTCACAATTTTCAGAATATTAATTAAAATAAAATAAATAGAAAATTTGTTAAATAATAATAATAAACCTAGCCCTCCACTTTCGTACCTTTAAGATGGTTAATTAAGAGCTGTTTTTGTCTCTTTTCTCAAGTAAGTGCTTGTATAATTATTATAATAAGATCACACCTTTTTGTTTAATCATGACACTAATATCAAGCAAAAATCCAATCTAGTTTGATGAAGAAGCACTTAATTAGTAATGTTGAAGAGCGTTGAGTGGTGGAGAGAGGAAGTCCAGATCTACTAGATTTGAGTTATTTAAACAAAAGAAGAATTAACTCGGAATCGTGACCCGATGATCGAGCTTCTTCGTCTGGTCATGTGTTAGCGACGGACCATGACCTTTCGCTTCATCTCTAGAGCCGTCGCTCCTATTGTGTTCCTTGATAACGAGAGAGGCGATGGATGGGAAATTAGAGACACGGAGCTTGACGGTGACACAAATGCCCTTTTAGTCATGGGCGATATCTTGACATGTCTGCTCTAATGATCTCTTGACTTTTAGTATATATACATTAGTGTCTTTCTCATGTAGATGGGAAATCATATCAGATTTTAGTATCTTAAATTAGAAGCACCTTATATTGTCCGGGTTGCTGGGAAAATTGTATAATTTTTGCTTAAATCTAAGATTGAATCATGATAATTCAAATGAACCGAAAACTGGCTTATGAAGATATAGGTTTTGAGAAAAGAGTATGGGAGAAGTTGTGTCGTTGTGGTGGGCAACAGAGCTGAGGCGGTGGATATGGGAAGAGTGTCATAAATTGTTTAAGTAGAGGTCTCGTCACAAATAAGGAGTATTTTACACTTTTGTAAGGGAAAGTACAAAGAGAAATAGGGAGTACGTCTATTACACAAAAACCCATGTCGTGGTTGGTGGCAACGAGTCCATGGTCGTAGGGAGGAGATCAGAGATGCTCATATATTATCAGATTGCTCTGATTTGGCTTAAGCAGATTTCAATATGGTTTGGAGTCGTTATGGGGTACTTCGTGGTTGGAAGGAGGTGAGGCACGCCAACGTAATGGAGATGCAGGACGAAACGAAGGTAGCTCGATGTGTGCTCGGTGCGACGGGGCTACCACCGGTGGCGAGATGATGTGGACCAGACGTCCAGGACGACAACATACTAACACAACTAATTTTCCCTCTCGGTTTAGGCTAGATGGTTTTTGGGCCAGGACCTGGGCTTGGGTTCTGGTCCAGGACTATTTTATTTTTATTTCAGTTTTGTTTTATTGCATTTTAAATTTAATACTAAGTGCATTGTTTTATTAGGGTATAAGGGCCTTTATGTAACATCCCGTACCTGAAAAAGTTATCTTTTTATACGGGTTTATGAGTTACCGAGAGTTTTTAACTATGGTCGGTAACTTGATAAGTTATTGCTCGAGTTTATTTTTAAGTTTTTTTTCTAAACTCTTCAAATTCCTTATTTAAAGTCGTGAAGTTGTAGTATGTGTTGAGAAGAGCTCACCGGTATGTCTGGATTTTTTTTTCGGAATATCGAGCGAATTTTTAAAGTTTCCAATAAATTGTTACCGTTTCGGTAATTAAATTGTTACCGTTGTTGATCTGGACTGTTGGATCAAGCCCGATTAATCTGGGTCGTTCCTTTCCCTTTAAATAGAGGTGAGAGGGTTAACCTCAGTCACTATAACCCACTGGAAGTCTGAGACGAGGGAGATCGAACTCCACTGGACGGTATCATTCTTCTTCTCTCTTCTTCTTCTTCTTCTTCTTCTTCTTCATTTCCATGCCCATAAACCTCTTATTCAAGGTCATAATCGAAAATCCCTCTTTCTGGTTTTTTGGTATTTTCTGGATTTTTGAGCTCTAGCTCCGGCGAGCTTGATTCTTGGTCCTCTAGCGAGCTCGTGGAGCTCTGGTGAGGCGGCAGGACAGTTGAGAGCGTTGTAGCAGAACCCGCTGTGAGGTTGCCTGAAATGAGAGGGCAGCGGTTCGGTTGTAGCAAGGTGGGGCTGTTAGGAGACCGAAGGAGTTGTTAGGAGCACCTAGTGGTGGGCAGGCCTAGTCAGAGGTTCTGTATGTTGAGGAATCTGTCGAGGAAGGTACTGAATCCATTTTTCGAAGGTGAGGACAGTGTGTTGAAGTTTTTGTGTTCTTAGTTTTGTGGATGTGGTATTGATTCCAGTTCTGTTCTTGTGTTTATGTCGAGAACTTGGAGAATCGGAGTTGCGGCGAAGCTATGGCCATTTTCCGGTAAGGTTACCGCAATCCGGCAGGATATTTCGGCGACTTGCTGGAATCCTGTGAGGCAGTAGGATATCCTGACCGGGTGCCGATGAGGTAGCAATCGACTCCCCTATTAAATTTGGAGTCGTAGAGTGTTGTTAAACTGTAAAGCAAGTAATTACGAAAAAACTTACCGTAAATAGGAAGTTTCCATTCTGGAAAACTTTCCATTTTTGAAAAGATTCTATTTATGGAAAGTTGAACAATAAATAAATGGAAAAGTCAAACTTAGTTAACTGGTTGAAATAAACAAATTGAATCTTTCAATGAGAATCTAGTCAACTCAGGAATCTTGGTAAAAAATTGAGTTGATCGTTGTAAATAATTTGGATATATTCATAATCGGTATAATTTGTAAATTATACCATGGAAAAAATAACACCACGGAATATATACATACACAATAAAACTCTTATCAATATTGGATGAGTACACATTAACTTTTTAAAAAATAGATATAAAATTTCTTCAAAAATTTAGGATCAATTTCTCTCTTCTAAGTTTTTTATTTTTATATTTTTTCTATTGTTGCGGGATCTCGATCCCGTCCCGATCTTTGTCCCAGTACAGACCAGGATCATCCCGTGAGGGATAGATTTATAAAAATACAATCTCGTCCCGTCCCAATAATATAGTTTCAGGACGGGACGAGATTCGGCGAATCCTGTCCCATGCCTAGCCCCACTCTCCGGATTGTAGCTGGTCAGACCCTCTTTGGTGGTAGCTGGTCGGAAGGACCCTCCCGGATAGAGCCGGTGAGGACCCTCTTCGGTGGTAGCTGGTTGGATTGACCCTCTAGAATAGAGCACGTCAAGGGACCCTCTTCGATAGAGCTGGTCAGTGGACCCTCTCGTGGATTAGAGCTGGTCAGTTATTTCCTCGTGGTCATGGTGACATTATACCCCACTTTTTAATCATGTATTTGAGCCAAGGGAATTGTTATAAATTTTATTTAAGCGTTTTTTATGGGTTGCGTGCATGTGGATTTTGGAAAATCAAAGGAAGAGCATTAAATGAAATTTGTCTTTACATATTTGATTTTGTCCATTCACGCTAATGTTTTTAAATGTTTCTCCCCTGGGTGCTTTGTTTTCAAATTCCCAGTGTTGCAGCGGTCATTAGATGAGGTCGCACTTACAGAAATCGAGACATAGTCAATTAATCCGATGTCACCGTAAGTTTAATTAGGAATCACTTTCATATAGATTGCTCTGATTACCCCGACTTAGATAGTCGAATAGATTGTTGAAACGTAGCTGTAATTTGGGGAGCATGACGGCTCCAGGAGTTGGGAGTTGTTTTAAATTATTCATAAAAGTGCTGAGTTGGTTTGTAGGAAGGGTTGCCCATTTCAAGGGGGTTTCGGTAAGAAGTTCTCTTAAGGTGGTCATCGCAGGATTTACTTCGGGTTTTAACCCGGGGTGGGTCCTGACACTTTAAGTCGGTTTATGCACCTTGTGTGTCTTATCTATTCTAGGTACATGACGTCTCTTTTGTTTGATTGAATGGTCGTAGCCTCCTAGTGACAAAATGAAACTACGTGCCGTCAGGATTATTTTCTGGCAGAAACATGGTAAGAAAGCTGAATTATTGGACATTAGGATACGTGATTTTGGTACATGTCTACTGTTGTGACAAAGCAAATAGAGTTGTTAGTATAGCAATATTCTTTGCTAGTTGGTGGTTGTTAGGATACAAGTACGTTGTAGAGATTCTTGATATTATTTCGGGTCTTTGTAATATGTGGTGTAGGCTTCATGTTTCCCCTTGTATTCGACAGTTTCATTGATGCAGGCTTGAGGGCAGCCACACCAGCCCTTTATTCATAAAAACAAAAACAAAAAACTTTTTTTAACCCTTAACCTAAATGTCTTCCACTCATCTCTCTCATTATGATCTAAAAACCATTCTCCCCCTCTCTCTCCGGCCAAAACGACTGGTCACCGGAGACTTATGAAGGCACTGTCGCTCGTCCTTCTTCGTCTGCGATCATTTGGATGGATGAGAAGTTAGATCGAAGGCAATATTTTTGAGTTATTTGCTGAGATTTCACATTTATTACGTTTAAATAAACATTTATTATCTTGTTTAAAACGTATTATTAGGTACAGTAAATTATTTCTTAAATTTACTACCCCTAATAAAGCCTTTGTTTATATTTTATAAATTGTTTATTACTTTGTATGAAATATTTGAGGAGTTGATTAGGGTTAATAAATATTTATTACCTTGTACAAAACGTTTTATTAGTGGTAATAAATTCTTTTATAAAATTTACTACCCCAAATAAAACGTTTGTTACATTCTATAAATAGTTTATTATCTAGTATACAATATTTTTAGGGAGTTCTTGACTCCGGCGAGGGGTTCTTGGACTTCAGGCGAGCTTGGATGAGCCTTCAAGCGAGCTTGTGCTGCAGGAGAGGAGTTCTGGTGTGGAGTGTGGGTCGACAGAGGGTAAGTTCGATTCCCCTGTATTGATGTTGTTGTTTTTGTTGTTGTAAGGTTGGAGATGGGAAGAAGAAAGGGGAAGTCAGCCGGAAATGGCTGGGATCGGCTGGTAGGCCGTCCGGTTTAGGTCGGGGTAGAGAAGGGGTAAATTTCTAGGTTTTTACCACGGTAGAGTTGAAATTTTACCATTTACCACGGGTGTGAAATATCAAAACTGACTCTTACAGTTCAGGTAAATTATAGGGATGCCAATGAGATTGAAAAGATAATGCTGCCCCCGACAGTTCTAGTTAATTACAGGGATGCCATTGAGACTGAAATCTTATAAATGCCCATGACTGTTTGTTTAATTACAGGGATGCAATTGAGGCTGAAATCTCATAAATGCCCCTAGCTATTATGTCTAATTACAAGCTGCCATTGAGGTTGAATTGACAATACTACCCCTGACATTTTAAGATATTTACAAGAGTGTCATTGATAATTTGACTATTATATCATTGGTGGATTTATTAATTTCATGGTTGTTATTATATTTATTTATGTGATTAATATGTATCGTATGTTGTATACTTGGTTTGGTTTATCGGTATAAAGTATGATTGGGATAATCCGGAAAAATAGATGTTAATGCTACCCCAGCGGATTGGTTGAACTTCAGGTTTATGACAGGAATACTTTTAGCGGGTTTATTAAATGATCTGCTAAATAGAAAACTGAGAATTAACCGGTTAGAAAACTAAAGTAAATAAGAGCTACGTGTGGCAGGGTACGTAGGCAGCCTGACCGAGATTCGGGTGCAGTCACAAATAATATTTAGACCCTAGGACCTCTAAAGTAACTAGTATAAAATCCAATTTGGTAATCGGGATAACCTCAGGTTTCGTGAGGTCTATTTCAGTGTCTTTTGGTCTGTTGAAAATGGTTTGGGTAAAGGGTTATCCCTTCTCGAGGGGGGATTACGAGAGTAATCTCTCTTGGAATAGGTCCCGCATGTTCTATCCTGGGTTTAGGTGGGGTGTGACAGCGTCTCTTTTGTTTGATTGAATGGTCGCAGCCTCCTAGTGACAATCCAAAAATAAGTGTCGTCAGGATTATTTTCCGACGGAAACATGGTAGGAAAGCTGAATTATTGGACATTAGGATATGTAATTTTGGTACATGTTTACTGATTTTTCCATTATGTCACCGTTGTGAAAAAGCAAATAGAGTTGTTATTATAGCAGTACTCTTTGCTTTTTGGTGCTTGTAGCGGTACTCTTTGATTTTTTGTGCTTATTAGGGAAAACTCAAAAGACAAGAAACAACTAGCAATAAACTGAAGACTTGTAATTCTTATAGTTTGTAAATATCTTTCCATTCAAACTGTTACTGAACTTGTACCCAAATAAACTAGACTTAATAGGCAGAGCGTGGCGGACAACTGGTCATGCACTTATGATGAGCTTACTCATCATAAGCAGAGCAAGGGTGAAGGAAAGTACTGGTCATGCACCTGTACGCATCAGGCAGAGCGGGGGAAACTGGTCATGCATTTGTGTGTCCGCCGATACATAAGCAGAGCAGTATGGTATACGTGCACGTAACCGGAACTGATGAGCAACTGTGGTATCTCGTTGGGTTGGGTATTCTTTTTCTTTGCCACTAAAAGAAATTCCTTCAATTTCAAAACACACCGAACTCAAGACAAAAGAACCAATAACTCAATAAATTCTTCCTTTTATATGTGCCGACACTCAATCATAAAATTTAATAGCCTTTGAAAAAAAAATCCATTTTGAACTCAAACACAAGCAACTAATCTTAAAACATAAGTTGTAGAACTATGTAATGCAAATAATAAATAATTTACGGGAAGTCATAAGGAGGCTCCAAGAAAATCTAATAAATAACAAGAAATCGTATATCAAGAAAATGATCGCTTGCACTTGTTTAAAAACAAATTTCAACTCACAATGAGAGGCTAGGCATGCCCTAACTCGAGATTATCCCCAGAAGCTCGCTCAACTGTATCACCTAGCCAATTATAATAATAAGAGTGTTTAAGTCCAAAACCAAATAAATTATGTAAGAAAATGTGAATGCACCCTAGCTTTTGGTACTCACTCCCCTCCTTGACATAATCCCATTAAAAGTCACCGAAAACTTCAATCGACAAATATTCACGTTAAAATGTTTACAACTCTAATCCCAATAAAAACTCCAATTTCTTAACCAAATTCTAACAACTTCACCTAGGCTAATACTAACTCTCTAGGAGGCATAACAATGCTCCACCAACACTAAAAATAGCCATGGAAGGTCATCGGAGGCGGCGGAGCCGTGGTGGCTCAAGGTGGCTGAATTCTTAAACTTAAAAATCTCCATAAACATATGCAAAACTATATCCAAAAGAAAGCCCATGAGGTAAGGAACAACTTTATACCTCGAGGTTTCTCCAAATTCTTGATGGTTTGGCCAAAAACCGAAAAAATATGCCGAAACTTCAATCCTTCGATTTGTTGCACACAAGTAAAAATAAATTATGAGGCTAGTATATATGGAATACCCATGAGGAGAGGAAGAGAATGATTCCAATTTTGTGACTAGAGGTGGCGGGAGTAGGCGGCGACGATGGTGGTTTGAGAGAGGCATGGCCTTTATCGTTCTCTTTCTCCCTTCTCTGCTGTACGGGAAAAATGAAAGGGGAAGGGGCTGATCCCTTTAAGTTAGGGATGGAGAGAAAATTACCAATATGCCCACTACTTGAAAATGCTTTTATTTTTTCCATTTCAACTCTGTTTAACTAGCCGTTTGCGCATACACTCTCGTATCATTGTATTCTACATTCTTATGCTAGTTGATAAGAGCATAAAATGCTACGTTTTTAATGTGTTTTTATCCTTATTTATACTTTGTTTAACTCTTAATTTGGTAGATTCGAGTCGTTAGATTGAGCCATGATTGTTTGATGAAGAATAAGTGAAAACGTGCTTAAATACAAGAAAATGTGGAGTTTTAGCAGAATCCTAATCAAATTAGGAATCCTAATCACTAGGAATGTTAAGTCAATTTCGGAGTTTTTAAAACAACGAAGATTTTAAGAAGTTGATTAAAAGTGGGAATCCTTATTTAACTAGGAAACCAAGTTGAGTTAGGAATCCTTATTTAACAAGGAAACTAAGTTGAACTAGGAATCCTTATTGAATTAGGATTGCTAAGCTCTATATATATACTCTTGTTGCTGACTAACAATTATTTCTCTCTCATTTACAGAAATATTCCAAACATGTCAAAGGAAGATATTGTATTCGAATTGAATTCAAAAAAAAGAGGTTGCAGCCGAGTTGAAGTCCAAAGGGAGAAGGCAGCCAAATTAGAGTTCTAAATCAACAAGGAAAGAAGCAATCCTAAACCTAAATGGAGAAGGATTGCAGCCAAGAGTCCAGCCCACAAAGAGATTTGAAGCAAACCCTACTTCTTTCCCTTATATAAAGCTCGGCAGCTGCTGAAGAGAAGGGATCGGCCCCTACACAAACACACATCTCCTCTCACATGAGATTGAACACAGCCTCACCACATCACAATGCCTCCTCTCACACGGACTATAAACAGTTAAGCACTGCATGGGAGGCAACCCATTTCAACCGTAGCTGTGGAGAAGCCATCACCGAGAGTTTGCATTTTCTAAATCCTTACACTCTTATGGTTGAATTGTATATGTGTGAAACTGTAAAATTTATCATATGCTTAGAAATTACAACACCATTTTCGGGTTTACATTGTCCTCAATGTAATTTTCGAAGTGCGGGGTAGGGATTACATGATTCACATGTTTTTAGTTTGTCTTGTTTTGTTTCGAGTCTAGAAAAATCAGAAAAATCGTTCCAAATAAAATTGTTTTGTTTTGTGTGTTTTTGTTTTATTTTGAGTCTATGCCCCTAAAGTTGATGATGAGTATGTCTTTGAATGCATAGATGATGGTTTTGCATGATCATAAGAATTAAATTGTGAGTTTCATGGATAATGTGATTGGTATGAATATGTGAGATTTTGATTGATATATGTAAAAGCATGCATGTTTAAGTTGGTTTTAATCCATAACCTATGTGAGCTTTTGAGCCTATATACTTTTTTAATGAGAGACAAAATTTTCGGCAAAAACTTGTTCCTAAATCTCATTATTCTTTACATATTCAATGACTATGTGCTATAGCTTTTTGATGGACTCTAGAATGCTAGAACTTGCTCTTGATGATTTTCGAAACTTTTATTCATGACTATGCCTTGATTTCGAAAATGATTGAACAGATCTTATTAGGAATATCACTAAAGCCAAATAAAGCATTTGCCCAATTTGTGCCCGTCGTGGGACTCCTTAGTGTTAACCCCCTTTGAGCCTACATTTAGCCCTTCTTTCATCACCATCATACACATTCCCTTTGCTTAGAACAGAAATATCTTGACCCTTGTCGTTGAGACTTGATAAAGCTTGATTTGGATGCAGAACTGTGTTATGAAGTGATGATGTGAAACAAGTGTGGGGTGAACTTATCCAATTGTGAATGCAAAACGTGTGTGCTAAGTGAATGAAAGAAAAATCGAACAAACATGTGTTTCGAACCAAAGAAGAATAAAGCACGAAATGAAGAAAAATTGTGATGATTGGATTTAGTTCTTGCTGTGAATTTGGAGTTTGTACGTAATTTGAAGGTCTATCATTGCTATATTTGACCTTTGTTCCTTTTCACAAAGTAAGGGGAAGGAAAGAATGAAGAATTGGTCCAACATGATGAAATTCGGCCTGTGGAGTGAAGTCATAAGGAGAATTGAGCTTTATTAAGTCTTGGTGACGTTTTAACCACCACTATCCTAAATTCGAATACCTTATGCCAGGCCCCATTATTATCCTTTCAAAAGATCTTTCCACGATTCTTAAAATGGGTGAACTTTGATCTGTGGAGATTTTCTTAAGAGTTAAGCATATGGTTTTGGTCCCATTCTTGCACTTAGTTGTTAAATGAGATTATCCAAGAAAATTTTTTCACAAAGTGCTTTTATCTGTTGAAACATGCAAGCTATTTGTTGCCTTACAATCTTTTCTCTTGCATTTACTTGAGTGAATATAGTCATATCATGTGTGAACAGAAGAGAGTATGCCTAGTAAGGAGGATTAAATTAACTTAACATGCTTGCATGCTCATTTTCTCACTTCTTGCTTATTCATACCATGAAACATGTTTATGATACTTGGAATTTGTGTGCTGACATCTGAATGCTTAAACTTGAAATCTATGTGTTTAAAGATTATGAGACAATCATTTAGGGGCAATAGTAGAGTTTCTTTTAATTAGATTTGCTAAGGGACTAGCAAATGATAAGTGTGGGGTAGTTGATAAGAGCATAAAATGCTACGTTTTTAATGTGTTTTTATCCCTATTTATACTTTGTTTAACTCTTAATTTTGTAGATTCGAGTCGTTAAATTGAGTCATGACTGTTTGGTGGAGAACAAGTGAAAACGTGCTTAAATAGAAGAAAATGTGGAGTTTTAGCAGAATCCTAATCAAACTAGGAATCCTAATCACACTAGGAATGTAAAGTCAATTTCGGCGTTTTTAAAACAACGAAGATTTTCAAAAGTTCATTGAAATGGGAATCCTTATTTAACTAGGAAACCAAGTTGAGTTAGGAATCCTCATTGAATTAGGAATCCTTATTTAACAAGGAAACTAAGTGAACTAGGAATCCTTATTGAATTAGGATTGCTAAGCTCTATATATACCCTTGTTGCTGACTAACAATTATTTCTCTCTCATTTACAGAAATATTCCAACATGTCAAAGTCAAAGGGAGAGATTGTGTTCGAATTGAATTCCAAAAGGGAAGAGGTTGTAGCCGAATTAACTTCAAGAGGAGATTGCAGCCGAGTTGAATTCCAAAAGAGGAGTTTGTATTCGAATTAACTATAAAAGGGAGAAGGCAGCTGAATTAAAGGCCTAAATCAACAAGGAAAGAAGCAATCCTTAACCTAAATGGAGAAGGAGTCCAGCCCACAAAGGGAGTTGAAGCAAACCCTACTTCTTTCCCTATATATATTTGGCAGCTGCACATCAAAGAGAGGTCGACCCCCTACACAAACACAGCAGCTCGCCTCATCTCACCACATAACATCTCGTCCTCTCCCTCACAAATACAGCAGCTCGTCCTCCCTCCCACAACACAACAACATCTCGTCCTCTTCTTCCACAACCACAACACAGCAGCACAGCCGCCTTCTCTTCCACAGCACAGCCGCCTCTCACACCCAAGCAGCCGATTTCTACATCATAAGTCAGTCCAAGATTCATGGTTGTTTTAATTTATGTTTACATTCAGTATGTTCTTTATGAATTTTGTAATGAATTATGGATGTTCTTATGTTTTATGAAGTGTTACTTGGATTCTCTTATGTGTTTCAATTGTTTCTTGGTTTAATTCTCAACATATGCATGTAATGGTTCGAATTTAAGTCTTAGGGCAGTAGATTATTGATCGAATTTATGATATAATTTGGTTTATTTTCAAAATTTGTGTACACAAAAAAATCTTATGCACAAGGGCAGCCTTGGCCATGGCTGTTCCTTGTGTATTGATTTCATACGCTTATTGAATATAAGTTGAATCATACGCGAAGTTGGTTCAATTTGTGTTCATTCTAAGAGCTAGAATAATTCTGGAAATTTACATGTCGATGTGAGATGAGGTGACGCCATACTTTCTAACACGTTTCCAATTCGACTTACTGTGTTTATGTGCTTTTTGTGTTTAATTTCTACGCGAAGTGTCTTTAAACCGATTAGTACCATGTTTAGGATTATACAAGAAGTTAATTCTGAATAATTGTGAAGTCTTGAATGATTAGAATAACCGCGAATGCTCTAATTAAATTGGAACTAAATTGGATTATGAAATCGGTTTTTAACCTGCTGCCCTATTCCTTTATTTGAGTTTGTTACATGTTTAGAGAGTTATGTGTTTTGTGTGGAGTGGTTGATCAACTGTATATAATTAGTTTTAAGGTTTTTGTTAAGTATTAGTTTCTTTAGATGATACACTCTTATATCCCCCTATGTTTAATTAATTATGTTAACATTTTCTGTTTTCGATTACCCTTCAATATCCCCGGACTGAACGATACCAACTTATTCGTACTAACGATGACATTTTGCAGGGTTATAAAGTTGTGAGGTTTGATTTGATCACACGTTTATATGTGCGTGACGTGAAAAACTCTCACCAATCAGCAACAGACATTTTGCATGTCACTAAAGATACTAACACTACTGTTTTAAACTGAAATGCAAAGAAATAGTCTTAGCCTCTTAGATGGTCAGTAGATTATGTTATGTCACACATATATGCTCAGAACTTAATAAAGTAGTAAGCCTTACCGAACATTCAACAGCATATCATGTCCAGGAAATGCTTCTCCATTGCTTGTACACAGATTATATACTGTCATTGCCAACTGCAATGCAAAACATAACTTGATGAGAGCATAACCCGCACAATACTACACCTATGCTAGAATTCTACAATACATGATAGAGGCTAGGGCACGAAAATTAAAATAATTTGGTTTTCATTTGTGATGCACATTGATTGTCCAATTTTCAAGGGTGAATTTTTTTTCCCGGAGCGGGGTGAAAATTCTATTAGCCATATGAGTACCATCATCTGTGGTAAATATTAAATTTCAAATACAAAGAATATGAATGAGCCATACAAAAAGTGAATAGACATTTCATAGAAGGGGAGAGATGAGAAACTCACCTTCTAGAAAGTAGTTTCACCCATTCCTGTTTTATAGAGTTCATATACCATAGCCGTCAAATAGATTTTACTCAGTTTGGAACAAGTTTTCATCACCTGCAAGGAATAGAAGTCATATTAAGTTTAGCAAATCTATCTGTTTCGAGAATATCAACTCTTAAACTGCAACATTTTTCATTTTTTTAGATACCAAACTATACACCTCACTCAAGAGCATTGATTCTGTCTTCTAAGATATAATCTACCATTAAAAGCAAGAAACCTGGATATGAGGGGCCTGGAACATCTCTTCGATGTGGCTGCATCAACCTCTGCCATACGAACAAGGGCTTTTCCTGCAGAGTTTAAACATATAAATCCTGTAAGGTAAAAGCACTGAGGTACAGGAGAAGAAAATAACATGTCCAACAAGGAAGCACATATATTGTGAGAGCTGCAAGAGATGACGATGGTTTGTCATGCTAATCAGGCAACAGAGAATTTCTTTCTTTATTCTATTCTTATTTCAATACTTCAAAATCGAAGAAAGAAAAGAAGTAAATAATTATAATTCCTTGGTCATATATGCCAAGATTTTTGGAGAGAAATATAGCAAATACAATGAGGCTTTGAGAGTGACATGCTCACAGCACATCAATAGAAAGCATCAGACTTCTGAACTAAGCCCAAATAGATGTTGAAGCATAGAGACATAACCAGAATTGTATCAAACAGAGTAGGTATTTCCATAACACAAATATACACATTCCAATGCATCTAGGCCTTCTATCTATTACGTGGCATCTGTCGGATTTACTTTATTCGGAGTCCATTTTTAGATAGAAGGCCAAAAGTTAGTAGTAATATAGTAGTAATCTTTCAATCAATTATTTTTAAACTTAGCATCAATTTGTGAAGAAGTCAGTCTGGTGATCAATAGTTGAAGCATGTATACCTTCAGAAGCTTTCTTGGGAATTGAGATTAGCTTCTTTAAGCAGTAATCTATGATTTCAGCTGCACACCTGCATATCTCCAATGCACGATGAGCATCTCCAGAAATAGCTGCTACCTAGAAACATGTTTAAATAATGTCAAAGATCAAGGCTCAAATTGAATCTCCTGATGAAACATAAAAGATACACCGACCTTTCTTGAAGCAAACTCTATAGCTTGTTTTTCAAATGCATCAATTCCTCTAAGCCAACTCGAGATAATCTCTTGAAGCTGCTGATAATTATAGGGGACAAAGCAAAGCCCTTGGATTCCCATTCGACTTGAAGTTCATGGTATTCGCTATGCCTGAAATATATATATATATATATATATATATATATATATATATATATATATATATATATATATATATATAAGGAGTTAAGGATGTATTTGAGTATTCAACAGCATGCCAGTCAACATCATTCTTTTAATAATAACTGTTTCTAATTTTATTCCTGGCATCTAATAAGAGAAACAGCACGGGATGCTGTATAAATGCAATGATAATTCAACAGATAAGCCTAACTTTGAGTTTGGCTTTGTAGGCCAGTCAAGAATGTTGTAGAGAACCTGAAACCAAAAGAAGACGTCCTTAACATTTGTTTATTTAAAGAATACTCAAAATTTTAAAGGATATTGTAGAGCACGTCTAAAATAATTAAAATCAATTTTAACATCACAATATGCACAAGGTACCAACTAATAAAAGAAAAATTGTTACCGATTGGTTTCTGGTCACAAGAAGATCAATCTCATCCATAAGAATATAAGGTTTGTCATCCTCTTTGCCGAACTTCTTTCCATTGGAAAATCGCTCATAATTCTTTGCTATATGTTCATGGTTAATACTATCTATGTCTTTTATAACTCCTATAAGATAGGAGAAGATTATATGATATTCAATAGAAAGGGCATATGCATGTGATCCCAGTGGAGCAATGCAATAAGTGAATCAACTGATAAGCATAAGAATCAAACATTACCTGAGACTGCAAGAATTTACCGACATCCTCAGTTCTTTTGTCCAATTGAGCTTAGGAAACCCTAGGTTATAAACAACTTGCTGACTATGATTACGGATAATGTCTGAAACTATGCAGCGCCCAATACAGCAAAAGTTGTTGGCTTTGTGCACCATGTGTCTGTAACCGGACGTCTTACAGGTGTTGTCATGAGTGCCAAAGGAAACATGGTATCATCAGCTAATCCAGAACTCTCAACAGACATTTGTGCCTCATGGGAGCTAGAGGAGTCCCCTAAAGGTATTAAACTAGGCATCAACCTTATAAGGATGAGAGGCTTCTGCAACCTTTATACTAGGCACCCCATTCTCATACTTGAGTGGATAAGCCCTATACACACCCGAAACCCCCTCCCCGATCCTATCTCCTAAAAACCATTCACCAAATTCAGTGATTCTTCCCCTCTTAAAACCCATCATCAATCCAAAAATCAAATTCAAATCGTAAAACAAAAACTATAACAGAATTGAAACAGACACACAATCAATACCAACTACCAACGGGGAAGAGAAATCGAAGAAATAAAACTAGAACAGAATTGAAACAACGAAAAAAATCAAAATCAAAATTACCCAGAACAGAATCAATATCAAAACCTAGAACCGAATTGAAACAATCACAATCAAAATAAGAATTACCCGCGGAGAGAGAGATGAAGAGAGCGTCAGATCCACAATCCGATATTGAGATTTGAACAGATCGAGGGAGAATTGAGAGAGCGAATTCTGGGCGAAATTGCAGATTAGGATTTACTGGGTCGCGAAGAACAGATCTAATCGAGCGAATAGAGAAAGTGAAGTAGCGTGAAACACCGGGACGCGTATTCATTAGACGCTCTTTCTGGCTCTGAGCTGTCCATTTAGGTGAAACTTACCAAAATACCCATGGTTTGGTTTAGTGGGATTACCAAAAAACAAGGTCAATCACGTAACTGTGCACGGGGAGAAAAGGGTACTGCAACGGTAACAAAGACTTCGGTCGATCGGTGCAACGGTAACAAAGAATTCGGTCTCCCACAATTTTCAGAAGATTAATTAAAATTAAAATAATAGAAAAATTTGTTTAATAATAATAATAAATGCCAAAGTTGTTTAGCCGTTCACTTTCATACCTTGATAGAAGCTGGCTAATTAGGAGTCGTTTTTGTCCCTTTGCTCACGAAAGTTCTTGTATAATTATTATAATAAGATCACAGTCATTTGTTTAATCATGACACTTGTATATAGAAAAAATCCAGTCCAGTTCGAAGAAGAAGAAGCACTTAATTGACAATGTTGAAGAGCGTTAAGTGGATGAGAGAGGAAGTCCAGATCTACCAGATCTTGGTTATTTAAACAAAAGAATTGACCCGGAATCATGACCCGATGATCGAGCTTCTTCGTCCGGTCATATGTTGGTGGCGGACCACGACCTTTCGCTTCATCTCTACAACAGTCGCTACAATTGTGTGCCTTGATAACGAGAGAGGCGGCTGATGGGACATCAGAGACTTTGGGCGATAAGCTTGACGGTGACACGGAGGCCCTTCTAGTCTTGGGCGGTATCTCGGCATGTCTTCTTCTGACTTTTAGTATCTATGTATTAGTGTCTTTCTCATGTAGATGGTAAATCATAATAGATTTTAGTATCTAAAATTGGAAGCACCTTATATTGTCCAAGTTGCTGGGAAAATTGCATAATTTTTGCTTAAATCTAAGATTGAATCATGATAATTCCAAGGAATCAAAAATTGGCTTGTGAAGAGAAAAGGGTATGGGAGAAGTTGCGTTGTTATGGTGGGCAACAAAGCAGATGCGATGGATATGGGAAGAGTCGTATAAGCTTTAAGTAGAGGTCCCATCACAAAACACACAAAGGGTAAATTTGGAAGAAAAAATAAGCACGTGAGAGATGGTGGTTGATACAGCTTTAATATTTTAACAAATACAAAATGACATTTGGCAAAGTATCACACTCAGTCACACTCAGTTGAGTGTGTATATAACATTCTCCTTACTTGAAAGTCATGGAGGCATTTCATGGACAAATAAAGAGTCTTTTATACTTTTGTAAGGGAAAGTTCAAAGAGAAATAGGAAGTACGTCTATTACACAAAAACTCATGTCATGTGAATTAAATTTTTTCTCAAAATCTAAAAAATAATTAAGTGAAACCAAATATTTTATCGGAAGAGAAATTTCAAATATTGAAAACTTTTTAAAACTCTTTATCGTTTATTTTCTAAAGCTTTTTTCGAGACTTGATTCTAATCAATTATTTTTCTTTTTTATTTCCTTACTCATCCAATCATAATTTTATCAATAAAAATACTTTTAAGGGTTGATTGTGTTATTGCAATGAAAAACTTTTTTCAATGCCCATTTCAATTCATCTTAATAAAAATACTTGGTATTCCTATAGTCCAGGAATAATCCTGGTCGGAAGGGAGAAGGCATGGTGTTTAGGATGTTGTTCAAATGGCGTGGAGATTTTATCGATGGCTGGTATGATTCGATCTCCTTACGATCAGAATGTAGGTGGTTGGTGGCGACGAGTCCATGGTGGTGGGGAGGAGATCAGAGATGCTCATATATGATCAGATTGCTCTGATTTGGCAAGCAGAATTCAATCTGGTTTGGAGTCGTTGTGGGGTACGTCGTGGTTGGAAGGAGGTGAGGCACGCCGGTGTAATGGAGATGTAAGACGAAAGGAAGCTCGAAGCGCGCTCGACGCGACGAGGCTACCATCGGTGGCGGGATGATGTGGACCAGACGCGCAGGACGACGACATACTAACACAACCAATTTTTCCTCTCGGTTTGGGCTGGATGGTTTTTGGGCTAGGAGCTGGGCTTGGCCTTGCGTTCTGGTCCAGGACTATTTTATTTTATTGCATTTTAAATTTAATACTAAGTGAATTTATGTCACCAATAATGAACTATCATGTATTGTTAGGGTACTAAGGGTCTTTGTGCCGGTCTATGCACCTCGTGTTTCTTATCTATTCTAGGTAGACGTCTCTTTTGTTTGATTGAATGGTCGCAGCATCCTAGTGATGAAACTAAGTGTCGTCAGGATTATTTTCCGACAGAAACATGGTAGGAAAGCTAAATTATTGGGCATTAGGATATGTAATTTTGGTACATGTCTACTGATTTTTCCATTATGTCACTGTTGTGACAAAACAAATAAAGTTGTCATTATAGCAGTACTCTTTGCTTGTTGGTGCTTGTTAGGATACATGTTGTAGAGATTATTGATATTATTTCGGGTCTTTGTAATCTTTGGTTTAAGCTTCATGTTTCTCCTTGTATTCGACAGTTTCATTAACGCAAACTTGAGGATAGCCGCACCAGCCCTTTATTCATAAAAACAAAAACAAAAAACGTTTTTACCCTTAACCTAAATATCTACCACTCATCTCTCTCATTTTGATCTAAAACCATTCTCTATCTCTCTCCGGCAAAAACGACTAGTCACCGGAGAATTATGATGTCAAGACCCACCCCGGTTAACCCCTTTTAATCTGACCCATCCAGAAAATTTCGTCATAATCTTCTTTGAAAAGTGGACAACTCTTAACCTACAACCCACAATACACACTTCTATATATTCAACAACCACCCTCAAACTTCTAGAGCCATCCTGCTCCAAAAAACATCATCCGCCACAAACAAGCAAATATCTTTAAATCAATTATGATACAAATAATGCCACGTCACACAGTTTAGGAGTAACATTTCACAACTACAGGTTGAGATTTAACCCCCTAACACACATCCGCAATAATACAATCCCCCTATAGTTGTCAAACCTCTAATAACGATAAAAGAAAGCAAGAAAATTTACACAAGTAGGTATATAAGAACCTATTATAGAAAAATGGGAGTGTGGTAACTATTATAACACCGCCCAAAAATTCACCATTTTACCGGAATCAGGCAGGTTACAAAGGGTTGTAACCGTGCTATTAGCTTTCCCCGAATTAATATTCAAGTATAATATCAAGATATTTTTGGTTCTGGGAGAAATAGATTATATGTTCTGAGGGTGTAAAATATACTAATACGAGTCCTCCGGTATATCTGAAATATTTCCAGAGTTATGGGCTGATTATTATGGATTTATTTAACTTACGAGAATATTAAAGGTTATTTATTTTACCGTAAAAATGTGACTTTGCAATATGTCGAGAAATTGGGAAAATTTCCTCTGAGGAAGTTGCAGAGGACGTTAATACGAACTCGTGGGTATATCCTATGAATTAATCGGAGTTCGTATGCGGAAGTTATTCGGGATAATGTATAATTACTGCGTGGTAAATAGTAAATATATCTATTTACTGTTCATGGTAACATTATATTATTTGATCTGGGTCATTGATCTAAATAGATCAAATCCGGGTCGTTGTTTTTTTATTTTGGTAAATATTTTCTTCGTGGATTTAAATACTATGTGTTTTTCACAGATAAGTACTCTCGTTACACTTGGATTTATCCCATGCGTCGTAAAAATGAGGTCCTAACGCATTTTCAAACTCTTGTGGCTCTTATTAAAACACATTTTCAAGGGTCCTTTCGATTTCTCTTATGGCACAGAATATGTCAACAACGCTTTTTCAACCAAAAACTCATCATCTCATGTTCAATGAATAATATTAAATTTCTATCGTCAAATGAAATCATTATTTAATAATGGCAATAACGATACCCTCAGCCAAAACTCAAACTTAATCAACAAAAAACTCCGATATTCACCAATAGCTTAGGACTCCTTAAAATATTTATAAACCATAATCGGAAATAATCGATGGCCGGAATAATATTTTATTATCCGCCAATGATACCAAACAAGAAAATTCCAAAACCTAACCAAATCTCCTCCAAAAATTACCAGATTTAAACCTCTTCTCATTTTATTGTATTAAATGGGCATGAAAAACTGCCCAAAACGTGGCAGCGCTGCAGCCATCGGAAATTCCTGTCAAAATTTCGGCCAACGCCAATCGCCACCAAATTTGAACAGTAGCTTCTTCTCATCATTTTGACAACTTTTTAGTTCAGCTCGAAGGCTAATTCTAACTTTAAATCTTCAATTCTCCCTCCACACTCCAAATCGAGCTACCAAATTCTAGAGAATTATAGTACTCAACAAGCCATATAAAGAACTCACCAAGTGGTGGAGGAAGAAATCCAGACACTGAACAGTGTCAAGGGCGCCTCTTGTCGTTATTCCTCCTTATCGGCGACGAGATAGCCCCATTTACCACCACCTACTTGTAGACAGTACTACATGCTTCAAATAGACACCAAGCACTCGCCCTAACTCCACCTTACGGAGGAGAAATCCGACGAAAAAAAATAGGTTTATGCATGCTACAGTAACTTCTGATTTTACTATTTCACCTCTGGTAAACCCATATATAGACTCTTACCGCACAGAAACTTTTGTTTTTTGACCAACTTTTTTATACGAACTTTGATTTGAGCGTGCTACGTGTCCACGAACTCAAATTGATGTCCTCTACGACTTTCATGAAGAAAATTTTCCCAAATAACGATCCTAGAAAAAGTCAACTTTATGCCTCTTATAGTAAAGTGGTTACTAAAAATGGTAAAGACTAAAGTAACCAACCGTAAAATAATTTAAAATCGAGATGTGACAATGTGAATGAAGGTATCAGAAATGGCAAATCTTGAATATTCGAGGAATGTTCAAGAGGTTTGGTAGGAGATGTCCTAGGAACCGGTTTGGTGGACGCTCATCTGGACAGTTTTGTGGAGGATCAAGTAGCCGAAGTGTGGCCTCAGGTGGTCGGTCATTCCAGGTAGGGCAAAGTCAGCAGCAGGCAGGAGGATGTTATCATTGTGGTCAGCAGGACAACTTTAAGAAAGAGTGCCCTTTCCTGACTCAGAGATCCACGTATACCCCTACTCAGACCATGGGCCAGTTTCCAGCAGGTGCTTCTGGCAGCGGTACTCGCATGTGGGGCCAGATAGCGCATGTGGTGGATACTAGTATGAGAGAAGTAGGGTTGGATGATATTCCTATAGTTAAGGAGTTCCCAGAAGTTTTCCAGATGAATTGCCTTGATTGCCACACGAAAGAGAGATCGATTTTGAACAACTTTGTAGTTCAGCTCGAAGGCTAATTCTAACTTTAAATCTTCAATTCTCCCTCCACACTCCAAATCGAGCTACCAAATTCTAGAGAATTATAGTACTCAACAAGCCCAATAAAACCATATAAAGAACTCACCAAGTGGTGGTCTGAGGAGGGAGAAATCCATACACTGAACAGTGTCAAGGGCGCCTCTTGTCGTTATTCCTCCTTATCGGCGACGAGATAGTACTGCATGCTTCAAATAGACACCAAGCACTCGCCCTAACTCCTCCTTACGGAGGAGAAATCCAACGAAAAAAACTAGGTTTATGCATGCTACAGTAACTTCTGATTTTACTATTTCACCTCTGGTAAACCCATATATAGACTCTTACAGCACAGTAACTTTTGTTTTTTGACCAACTTTTTTATACGAATTTTGATTTGAGCGTGCTACGTGTCCACGAACTCAAATTGATGTCCTCTGCGACTTTCATGAAGAAACTTTTCCCAAATAACGATCCTAGAAAAAGTCAACTTTATGCAGAAACAATGAAAGTTGTGCAGAAATGGAGAGAAGTAACTTGGAAACACAGTAGTTGAATAGCAGAAAGTCGCAACTCCGGTAATTTATATAATTATAATGAATTCAGTTGTAATGTTTTAATTTATTTTATTTTTTTAACATGTACGTCCAAATATATATATATATATATATATACACACAAGAGTTCTACAAACTATTATCACTATATTGTTGCAAAAACAAATATTTAATTTTACAGTTTTTTTTTGAATATTTTCCTAAAGTAAATTATTCTATTTGAATTTGATAACATCAAAAAATAAATTATTTTGTTAAAAGTAAATGTAAAAATGATACAATTGATGAAATGACAAAAATGCCATAAAATTTAATAGTGTTAGTGGTCAAGGTATCAAAATGCTAATGAAATGAAGCCTCATGTATGAAAATGCAGGTTTTTGATAGTTAGGTATGAAAATGAAAATAGCATCATAGTTACGGTGTTTTGTAATTAATCTTAAAAATTAATTAAACAAAAAGATAAAAAGTGCATATCATGTTAGGATGTAATTATTGAAGCTATTTCTTTAATAGACAACTAAAGATACTTGTGATTGTCTATCCTCATATCAGTTCTTTTGTATAATCACTAGTGCATATATGAAAATCATGGATGTAATAAAAGTGAAGCTAATTCCACAGCCATCTAAGAAGATAAAATGGAACGGGATCTCTAATATAACATTTCAAGTACATCAGCAACAAACATTTTGAATGTCACTAAAGATACTTAGACTATTGTTTCAAACTGAAATGCAAAGAAATAATCTTTGCCTCTTATATGGTCAATAGATTATGTTATGTCACATATATGCTCAGAACTTAATAAAGTAGTAAGCCTTACCCAACTATCAACAGCATAAATGCTTCTCCATTGCTTGTACACAGATTATATACTGTCATTGCCAACTGCAATGCAAAACATAACTTGATGAGAACATAACCTATGCTAGAATTCTACAATCTTAACATTTGTATATTTAAAGAATACTCCAAGTTTTAAAGGAAATAAGCATGTCTAAAATAATTGAAAACAATTTTAACATCACAATATGCACAAGGTACCAACTAATAAAAGAAAAATTGTTACCGATTGGTTTCTGGTCACAAGAATATAAGGTTTGTCATCCTCTTTGCCGAACTTCTTTCCATTGGAAAATCGCTCATTTAGCAAGTGGAGAGCCATTTTCCAACCAGCTCGATGCCCACTTAATGCTTCATATATAACCTGCGCAAACATGAGCAGTATTAAAGGGCGACAAGTGCATCCAATCTTGATAAGCAAAGGAGCATCAGTGTAAAGCAAACTTGCCCTCAGGTGATGCCAACTTTAGACCATTAATCTCAACAAAACAGTAAGGTCTTATTCTTCCAGCATCAACTTCAGACCTCAAATTCCTCATTACTGCAGTACACTAATAGTCTGCAGTTACACAAAGATAACAAAGGGAATTAGTCAAAGTTGTTCAATGCATAAAAAGATGAAATTTATAGGCTTTCTAAACTAATGTAGCTATCTATTAAAGAATAGAACTAATATAACCTTTCTGAATGTAGAGGCAACGTCCAAGACATTTATCATCAAAGATGGCACTCTTGATGAATGCAGTTAGCTCAAAAATTTTTGTACTGATCTTGCATACTTATCCCTGCAAGGTAAAGAACCATCAATTAACTGTTGAAAATACAAACGCAAAGAAAATTTTCAATGCACTGATCTTGCATACTTATCCCTGCAAGGTAAAGACTTAGGGAATGATGCCAATAGAAATGTTGATTTTGCTCTTTCAAGAGCAGTCTGCTTATGGCATCTAACATGATTAGGGATTTGCTTCATTCCAATTTTTTGAAGTCCAAAGAACCGCCCCTTATGTGAATTCTGTAGATGCACAATCAACTAGTTTAAATTTCGGGCAGAAAACAAACTATAGTCCCTTTCAAAGAAAAAAAAGGACAAACTATAGTCATAAGCCTGAGATAAAAAATTAAACAGAGAAGTGCCCATACTGCAGCCAACCCATGTGCTCGAAATGGTTTAGCCAGTATATTCTTTGTGCTCTCTTCTTCAAACTCAAGTTCTTCTGTATCAGTCTGAGTCTGCCACATTTACAATCTTCATCACTTAGCATCATCATCCTGCCAAGTGGTAAAACTGTAAAAGACAAAATTTACAAGTGCACCTTAATATATTCAGCATGTATACAATGTGTGGGTGATTTCATGATAGGCTTAACTCTTCATCGTCATCAATTTCTGCAAGACGCTTGAAACTGTACCAGTGAATATCATATTCGTATTCGCATAAAAAGACATCATCCCCTTCATTGGCTTTGGCATATTCTTTAGGGTTCATTACAAAATAATGTTGAAGAATCGATTCCATCTGTAATAAAATGAATTAACAAAACAATATTCTTTAGGGGTAGCATTTTAACCTCTTATAATACAGATTTGTGATGGCAAAAGAGACAATATTAAGAAGAGACAAGAGATCAATACAAGTACATTAATGATTACAGCGGAGCAAGAACCTATTACACCATCGGATTCAAAGAATGAACCTTCCTTCCAAGATGTATGTCATCCCCTCCAACTCTTTCTTACCGACCTATTTGACTCTGGCCACAGTTATTTAGGTGGTATCCCGAGATTGAAGAGATCGAATTCCTCCTGCCTGCATAACCGATGCAGTTAGCACAAAAGGGAGTTCAGTCCCTTTCGGATCCGGATTCAATGATTGTTGAGCGAACGAAGCCAAGTGGCTTGAGCAAACAAAGGTAGATGAACAAAATGGGAAATATCAGTTGATAACTAAGAGAGCAAAGTGTATACAAAATGAAAAGAGCAGTGCTTTAGCATTTAGTTGAGTTAATAAATGATAAAGGTTAGATATCAAGTATTACCTCAATGTTGGCAGAATCCTTTGTGGGATAGATCTCCCTCCTAAGATTATGTGGTTTTCTTCCAGTGGCAGTCTCTTTGGGGATTACATACCAACGCAACTGAAACCAATAGGTACCATCAGCTTCTTTCCAGTGGCAGTCTCTTTGGGGATTTCATCTTGTGGGTCAGATTCAATGATTGTTGAGCGAACGAAGCCAAGTGGCTTGAGCAAACAAAGGTAGATGAACAAAATGGGAAATATCAGTTGATAACTAAGAGAGCAAAGTGTATACAAAATGAAAAGAGCAGTGCTTTAGCATTTAGTTGAGTTAATAAATGATAAAGGTTAGATATCAAGTATTACCTCAATGTTGGCAGAATCCTTTGTGGGATAGATCTCCCTCCTAAGATTATGTGGTTTTCTTCCAGTGGCAGTCTCAATGAAGGCGCAGGAAACTTTACACAATCAGGGGCAGGCACTTCTCTCGAAATGTCCTAATCAGGGGCAGGAAACTTTACAAAATCAGGGGCAGGCACTTCTCTCGAAATGTCCTAACCAGTTTCTCCCCCTTCAGGGGGCTGGACCTGTAACCCCAATCTGCGAGCCTTGCAAAAACCGCAAACCCAATCGCCTTGGGGGACCTCCTTCAGACCTCCTTCAAGGGACCATCCTCATCTTACTATAACAAATAAAAATGGCAAAAACAATTTGAAGGAATCAAATGGAAAGAAATAAATTGTGGAAAGATCAACGATTTGCTGAAATGAAAAGGTATTTAAGGTTACCTCTGATCAGGCCATGTCATGGAGTGAGAAAACACAAAAACAATGATCGATGATATTAAAGGCCAATGATCGATGCATCTGACCCACAAGATGCAGACTTCAAAGGAATCAACATGTAATCTGGCCCCTTCATTGTGATTGTGTAAAGTTTCCTGCAACCATCCAGATAAGAAATTAGCGGTACAACTTGTAGTTTCCACAACTCCTTACACAGGTGATTCACACATTATAAATATTTATATACACACTGACACACACACACACATATATATACAACCAGGAACAGTAAATCGACCCTCTGCAATGAATCGGCCTGTGTGTACGGAGTCCTAATCTTCAAACAGAGCTAATATTCAGTTCCTTTCATTTCCTTGTCTAATAGTTTTCATCACCACTTTAAAGAATGTGTGTGTTGCAAGCCCCTCTGTGTGGACAGAGAAAACAAATGGTGATTAAAAGCTACTTGTAACATACTCATTCAAAACCTAAACATCTTCAAATGCAGGCAGCCGCATAAACAGATAATTTTCAGAACATCTTTTTCCGTGTCAAACCCCAAGAACCATATTACTTTCCCACATCAATTGGGAATGATAGCTAGCATGAGACGATCACTTATTACTTGCTGTTTCTATCCTACTCTATAAAACTACCACCTTTCCGAGACTGAACTGAACTAAAACATATCATGGAAAAAATGTACGGATGCATCTGCTCTCCTGACTCCAACAACTTTTCCATCAACTTTACAACCCTATTTTAGGAACTTACAAAACCAAAATAGGCTTTGATAATCAAATTGATGAGACACTCTTCCATTGTTTGACTCAAACTGAGTTATTAATGTGGAATCACAACACTATAATAGGCAAGAAATCAATTGCAAGATTTTTCTGATGAAATCTATCGAAATAAATTCACCAAAATTCAACACAAGGACATGTTAAGCAATTAGCGGGCACACATACTCAGAATATAGTATTTGTAAGTGTATTTGTTCGCCTGAAGTTTTAAGAAGCAGAATTACCTGAGCAAAGAATCCTCCTAAAGCTGGACCAATGATTAATCTGATACCCCATGCTGTACTAACCTGAACACCAAGGCCCTGACTCTGGTATAGTAATTGTACAATCTTAACTTGTATATAAAATAACCAACATGACTTACTGTTGACATCCCTAACGCTTGGTGTTCTTCCCGAAAGACCACTTGCATATGCCTGGTAATTCAGGTAAATCAAATAAGAAAACTAGCCATGAATATAGACGAGCCTGTAATCACATCATTATTCAGTACAATGTAATACTTTTATTGGTCCAAGCACACCATTTAAACTTCCAAGAACAAATCTAGTAGTAATAGCCATCCAAAAGTGTACACCGAGTCCAAAGAGAGTATTGAAAACAACCCTGAGAGAATAAAAATGCACATATCAACTGTCTGCAACAAAACATCCATCTCTAATAACTGCAGAAAAACTATATAGACTCATTTCCAAAATTGCATTACTAACACTACAATGGTTCCTATTATTATGACAGGTTTTCGACCATAGCGATTAGCCACTATCCCCCAGAAAACTGACGTCAATGCTCTTCCAAGCATATATGAAGACATCCTTAACATTATATGGAAGTGTGTTGTGAACACCAATTACAGAACTTAAATGTCACAAGCAAACAAATTTAGCCACCAAGAAAAACTGATGACATTCATCCCACCTACATACCCAGAGCATAGAACCCAATATCTTCCTCCCTTTTGTCAATATGAAAATCCCTAATCTGTGATGCAAACACTTAGTATTCTGAAAACATGATATCAAGTAGAATTCGGGCCTGTTTGGTACAGCTATGGCTTTGAAAATAAGCTAGTTGTGGCTTATTCTGAGAATAAGCAGCTGACAAGCAAAACTGCTGAGTGTTTGGTAAATTGGCTATTTATAAGTGTTGTGAATGATAGAAGCAGAGACAGACTGTTTGGTAAATTAGCTTTTTAAAAATGCTTTGAGTTTGTAAATTACTAGGTTAAATGCCCGCGCCAGCGCGAGTAGAAATCGTGTAAAGATAGTTATTGATACGGGATGTAAATACACAAATTTGTTCAGCAGTACACATAACAACACATTCGGATAAAAGGAATCATATGTCATATTCAACACTGTACATTTTCGAAATAAGTTACAAAATGTAGCAAACTGGCACCATCAAATTCTACATAACACAGTAGATTTAGAATTATTATAACCACACAAATTTAACCCAAATTCTGTGAAAATGATTAAAATATAAACAATTGAACCAATTAACAAAAAAATAAAAAATAAAAATAATCAGCAGCAGGAAAAAGAAAACAACAAAATTGAACCAATGCAAAGTTTGGTCATGTAGGTTGTCATAGTTTTCCAAATGGCCATGAATTTGTGTAAGCAGTCTTTGATGAAGACTAAAACTGTTGTGTAAGCAGTCTGTTGCAAATTGCCATAGTTTTCCAATTTTTCAGTCTCAGTCTCTGTGGAAAAAGTAGACATATGCTTCTGTTTGCCATAGTTTTCAAAATGGCTAGTAAACTAACAGTTCTAATTTAACCACCCAATTATGGAACCGAAATTCATAATCCAAATGATCTAAGAAAGCATATGACATGTGAATGTCCTTCCACCAAAGTAATCTCTTGATCATGCGATTAAAAATGTTTCAATCTAATCCTCTAACAGTAAAGGGAAGCAATCAACATGTTAACCAAACATGCATAAATAAGCAAGTCCCAGATCAGAAAAAAATGCAGCCTATGGAAATCAACAGTGTGTTCATCACAAACTAACCTCAAATATCAATTGTTAAAGTCACATACGCCGAAATCAGCTCAAAACACAACCAATGACGGACCAGAATATGTGCACCATACCACCAGCCCTAAAGCAATTGACTGTAATGTCACATTTGGTAAATGAGTTCCAAATACAACAATTGATTTTAATCACACTTTAAAAATGCAGACTTAACATTCAGCAGAAACAAAAAACAGCCTCAACAGGTCAAAACAAACACATGAATAAAAATCGTACATGAAAGCACAATAATGAAAGCGGCAAGCTCCTGCACGTGCCAAGAATGTTGTAGTTAATAAAATTAGAACACACCTTGAAAACAGAAGCAGTCTTTATATTCCTGCCTCTCGCCCAATGCTCATAATCCAACAGTAGCGCTCCTATTATACAGATTATACTTGTTATTTGTTCTCAAACTATAATCTGTCATTAATAATTGGAGGCAACACATAACATAAACTTTTCAACGATAGATCTATACATTTGTTGCACTGCATCAAATATTACAAAAATTATGACCAACAGAAGTAAGAAGGCAAGGATTGCTAGTTTACTGTTTTAATTGCAGATGTCATGTAAGTTCAGATCCTAAGATCAGCTACTCATTATTTTCCAGTTCATGCAATTTTTTTCTTATAATTCTGGGCAACAACAAAATAGAATGAACTCAACGACACAGATTTTTTTTATCTATGTACTTCAATGCCTAGTTACCTCTAGGTATTTGGCCATAGGAAATAATTGCCACTTGCTCCTTAATAAGCTCCATGTGAGAACAAAACATAAACGATTAGACTCAAATGAAACTAATTAAAGCAAGTTCCTTAGTATTTTCCTCTCCATAAAGACAATATTCAACGTAAAAAACTAAGTGATAAATGACAACGACAACTATACAATATTGTCTTATTCAATTTCAACTTGGCTAAACAGAATAAACAAATTTGACATAAAAAATATTCGTACTCAGGAGAACTGAGCATATAGATCAAGGAAATGAGATTCACCTACAGTAGCATCCAATGTTTTTTCTATGAAAATTCATTTATGCACCTCTCTTTGAACCCCTCCCCCTATTCAAAACCAAAATGAAAAATCAGCAAAATACAAACGCAGGAAAAAAAATGGAATTTTCAAAGATGTAAAAAATTCATGTTCATGTAAGTAAATGCAAATATGCCTATACCTAAACCACACATGCATAGGCCAAACTGAATACCATAACATCATCACATATGTCTATGCTAAACTAAATGACACCATAGCTAGCAGAGTGAACCATTTAAAATGTAAAAAGTAAAAGAAAAATTTTCACTTCCATCTTTTCACTCTCAAGCTCTTTCCTCAGTCCTCTGACCTTATCTTCAAGCTTGCACTCATTATGTATCTATATTTTTCTTCCTTTCGGGTACGATAGCAACAACAAAGGATAGATGCAGAAAAGAAGTAACTCTTTCCTGAGTCCTCGAAACTCATCTTCAAGTCTTCTGTCATTACGAAGAGTGGACCTTGGTTTATAAACTGTAAAAAAGTTCGAACGTATTTTAGTTTTAAAACAATAAGAATCAATTACAAAATTAAACTCAGCCTAACAACAAAAACTAAGAAGCAAGCCTCTTCTTTGAATCAACAACATGACAAACACATGTTTCTATAACATGGAAATTTAGAAAAACAAACATTTAGATTTCAGGGGAAAAAAGCATTAACCACTTTTAATATGTAACTTGTAATATATGACAGGACAATATAATATAGTAATTTAAACATGTTTTAAATTCAAAACGGCCTGATTGATGGTGCGTGAAGACCTGATACATCTATATCTTGATATGAGAAAGTTAGGATCATAATATGAGCAGTGCAAATTAGAAGTTAAAACAAAAGGAAGAACAATACTTCAAACATGATAAAACAGAATATTGAGAGTTAGGATGGGGGTATAGGAACCTGTTTGTTTCAGTTCCATTGTCAGATACTAAAATAAACCAATTCACATTCTAGTTCTATAAATAATGGCTTTGCATGCCTATAATTCTTTGCAGACAATACCCAACCTCAAATTTGGTTAAAATTGTTAGAAACTATAGCCACACCCCAACCATATAAAGCACAAACAGATTAGCTATGTATGTGTGTATCTATATACACACATATACATATATGTTTTGTCGTGTTAATCAAAATGACATGAGATCCCAACAAAGACCAGAACTAAAACATCTCGGAAAAGCTTTCAAAACAACACCTAACCAAACCTAAGAACACCAATTGCAAAGCAGAAAACAAAAATAGACCCAAAGACACATTTGAAAAAAGAACTCAGTTTTCTCCGTTCAATCAATTAAAAAATTGGTTCATATCTATCAAGATGCCCAAAAGAAACAAATAGAGAAACCAATAAAGCAAACTTGAGAAATCAAATAATACATCCAACCATTTGTAGGCCTTCAAAACGGACTAACACATGTAAAGCGAACCAAAATGAAACCCTACGATGGCCAACGTCCAAATCGAACCAAAAACAAACCTGCAATTGAAAACCCAGCAAGATGAACCCAGACGTGAAGTTTCTTAGGGCTCATCAAGCAGATATCAGATAGATGAATTTTAGAATTGTTCAAGAAATATAAAGATGAAGAAGATGATCACTGTTCAGTGCTTGACATCAAAAATCCAGACTTGACATCATAAATTGAAGGCTTGGGTTAAGGCATATCTAATGGGGATTGACGAAGAAATAAATGTACAGTTCAGTGCTAACACAAAATCATTACCCAATAACAATCTTCTCATCGTCAACTCAATGATGAACAACCCCAAGTCCAATCTATCTCTTTTAGAGTAAAAAATTGCAAAAGTTTTGTTAGCAAATCAAGCCACTAACCATAAGGAAAAAAAAATTAGAAAGAAGGCTACTCACTTTGCATGAACCATGGCATTGTCAGACGAAGCTATTGCCCTTACGATTGCCAAGTCTCTTCCCCTTGAATTACCATGTTTCTGTTGACATCTCCGTCAATCAAAGATACAAAATAATTAAATCAAAGACCGACACAAACATAGGTTATGTACATGAAGAAAAGGAAGTACCTTTCCTTGAAGAAATCTCTAATATCATTACTAATAACTGACACATGGATTTTATAATACAGGTGGACTGCAACAAAAAAATCCTAATCCCTTCATCATCATCCCCGTACATATATATATACAATAGCACTTACTCAGACACTAATCATATCTTGTAGTTAACAAAATGCCTTTTCCTTCCAATCCAAGGCATAGAAAATGAAATCAAACCCATGAAACTCCCGGTTGATTTAAATTCAAATTGGCATCTACATTCCAGTTACGAATAAATCTTAAATCACACGGGTCAAATCAAAAGAAATAGAATCTGACCCAAAACTAATCCCAAAATTTGATAAAAATCCTTATCAGTAAGCAAAGAAACTTTGGTTCTTATTATTGCACATCATCCAAAAAAAAGTATAATGAACAAAAGCATGACTGGAAAATACCTATTCTTGCTTTAAAATATAAAGTATAACATGAGAGACAACTATTTGGTGTGTACACATGAGATCACAAAAAGTTAAACTCTGTATTAGTTGAATATCTATGAATCAATTGAACTGGTAAAAAAAACCCAAAAAACCAACTCAACTGAAAGCGAAGGGTAAGTGTTAAGAAATACCAACACAAACACATACGATGACATGATCAAGCAATGCAGGTCACGTACCACTTTCGTAAATAGTGATTGGCAGTTCCTTCTGAGCAGGATTGATCACTGGGTTGAGCAGAACATAAACACGGCTCTCATTGATATCCATCAACTGTTGAAAAACAAACACACACTCTAACAAATCGAAAAATCACATATTCCTTAAAAAATAAAAACTTGAATACAAAATAAGTTTTCGAATTCAAGTTGGTATAAACTAAAATTGATGAGGAGCTTACAGCTTTGTGAATGGTCATATCAGATTCCTGAGCATCAGACCCGGTCGAGTACCTACATAGCTCTTGCTTCTTCTCGAGGAAGCCACGCTCGAGCGAGTGAGTCTCGGGATCGTAAAGGAGTTCGAAGCTGTTGAAGATCTCGACGGTGCGGCCTCGCTGGACGCCGATGACGCAGCCGAAAACTCGCGGAGACTGTACGGCGGAGGAGGAAGACGACACCGTTTCGACGGCGGCGGCTTCGGAGCCGTTGGTGGTGGCGCAATGACCGGCGATGGGAGGGTTCATCTGAGACTTGACACGGGAGTAGTGGTCGGAGATGTTGACCATCACCCGAGGATGGAGCTTGAAGGTGAGACCGCTGCTTGACGACTCCGCCATTCTCCGATTTGGGGTTTCAGGGCTTTCGCTCTTTCTTCTTTATCTAATGCTTTTCTCTGCCTCTTTTTTCACTTGTGTGGGTTGGTGAAGAAGAGAAGACTTCACGGATGAAGTATTGTGTGAGGAGCAGAGATCGGCTGGTTAGTGAGGAGGGTGGTTGGAAAGCATGAAGCGGCTCGGCTGGCTGAAGAGCCTTCTCGGCTTCGGAAAACAGAGCCGAGGAAGGATCGGCTTATGAACAGTGGTAGCACAAATGTATTATAGGAAACTAGTTTAGCCTTACAATATGTTTTTGTTTTATTAATTTGGTAATGTAAACTGAAATTTTTCTTAAATTAAAACCTCAAACTAATAATTTGATCTAGGAGTATCCCAAGTCTCAGGTATGATAGAGTGAAACATACAAAAATTGTCTTCATAGGTTCCACATCTGTTGACATTAATGAGCTACAGTGTCAACAGATGTTTATAAATTGCATAAATGTCAAAGTGGGCACATAACACAGGCAGAACAAAATAAAAAAATGATCCTTAAATGCTTTCAGGACATTTAATTGTCGATGTTCCATCAGCATATGAAAAGCATGTTTGAGTATGTTGTAATCGTCATTGTTTATCAAAAGTCAAAATAATAAGGTTCACAATGTACCTTATGGCTCGATTAGATAGCATGGTTGTGCCATGCATAGCCCTCTTTACATAACCAAATCGATCAGCCTTCACCAAGTTGCCTTTCTCTTTGTCTATGACAAGGCCTCTAATAACCTATATGAAAATATGAAACAAGATAGAAAAGGATAGCAGTGTCAACAGATGTTTATAAATTGCATAAATGTCAATATTCTTAAATCTTGAACTGGTTTATAGATGTTACCAGGTCAGGGTCAAATGCATGACCATCAACTGGGAAACCGACTTTCCTTAAATTGTCCATACAGTAGTCATAAGCCCTCCCTTCCCAAGCCTGCGAAATAGAAAGTCATGTCAGACAACATACAATCTTATTCTGCAAGAATCAAAAATTCAACAAAATCATGACAAATATATATTGAACTGAAACTTACAATCACATTATAATGCATCAAGGTGTAGTCCATATCATAACCGATGGCACTAATTGATCGAAGATTCAATGTCCGGCTACAAAAGATACCACGAGGTGATTGCCTTGATGAAAAAGGACTCTGTAGGCAAATATTCAACACAGTGAGATTGCTGCACAAGTACTCTTCTGCCATAAAACAGTGATCAAGTACAATTAACATCAGAACATAGACAACATAACAGACTAGTACTCCACCAAACCAAACTGATACAACGAAAAAGGCCTATAATTACTCAGTGTAAGAAGATTACTGCACAAAGTGCTACTCTACTTACACAAAATGATCAATGGGATATTGAGATATTCTATTGTCAATACAAACAGACAACCAACACACAGATACACACTTAGTACTCTACCAATTCAAAACAAAACTTAATAAAACCAAAATGTATCCTCAGGGAAAGAACAAGTAAACAGTACCGGAATACCCAAATCATTCAGCAACCTTTCAGCTTCTTCAGCCTCCATCCTTGCCACTTCCTCAATTGGACCTTCTAAAGTTGATTGGCCATCAATTCCTACATGGGTTCATCATAAACAACTTAAAGATCAAAACTTTACAAAACACAATAGCAATGCTTCATATGGGAATTCAAACTAAGTTACCAAAAGCCTCAAGACTCTCCAGCTTGACATTCAAATCCCCTTTGGTCTTCTCTCCCAAGTAATCCACGTCGTACTTGGTCGCCGGCGTTACAGAAAACATGGACTTGTCGTCAACGCTGACGTTACTGCTACTGCTGCACTGCCATTTCATGCTGCGGTTCCAAACCAGTGACTTTAGCTTTGCTATGAAGCGAAGCAGCTTAGAAGCCCAACCAAACGCGCTCGAAGTGGGTCTGATCCGAACTGGGTTCCTGAGGAAGTTGGTAGCAGCCATTGAGGCCTCTGCTGCATACATCTCTGAAACTCAAAGTTGGGTTCTTTCTAAAAGCAGAACAAACTCCGGCGCAGGCGACGACGCTTAGTCAAAATCCTCCAGCTCCGGCAAACTCCGGCGCAGGCGACGACGCTCTTCCGCGGCGGCCAGGCAGCCTCAGAGGTCTCAATTCTCATCAGAACCTGCCTAGAAGCTCTGCTTCAACGAGCCCCCCACCTCCGGCGCCGACCGGTCCTGAACCACCCGCTGCGACCGGGAAAACCTCATGTCTTCATTCTAAGAAGATGAAAACAGTAGCGCGCGGCTTCTGCTTCTATAAGCAGGGTACCGCTGGCTTTGGCTTTTGGCTTCAAAAAGCCAGTGCTTTGAAGTAGAGCGGGTCAATTTATGATTTACCAAACACTTTGTTTAGCTTTGCTATGAAGCGAAGCAGCTTAGAAGCCCAACCAAACGCGCTCTTCATGGGTTCTGAAGGTTGCATTAGGGAGATGTGCAGTAATGCCTCTTTCTGAAACATTTGGACAGAGAGTGCTAAACTATTTTTGAGAATGTAAAGAGGAAAGATCTGGATGTTTTCTGGGAAAGGGCTCGGTTTTTGTCATCTTGATGGTGTCGATTTCGGTACAAAGCTCCTTTTTTGTACTTATTCATATCAGAATGCAGCTGTTTGTTAAGTTCACCATTTCTGAAGTTGTTTGGTCTCAACAAGTGTTTGAAAGAATTAGCTGGTGTATTCCATGGTAACTAATTGTCAGACACGATATCAGTAACAAAAGTCTTATTCCTTATCGCATATTAAAACTTGATCAGGTATCCATACATACAATAACACCTAATGAATTTATAAAGATGCAACAGAAAAAGTAAAAACTAAAAATAAAAAAAGGAAACTTAAGTTTACCAACGATAGCATAGAGATAGAAAATACAACTGGCTGGAGTAGGGCATCAAGATAGTTAAACTACTGTGTTCCTTTCAAGTTCATGACCACAATAGACAGTCCAATTGTACTTTAAATCTTCCATTAATGTAATGGAAATGATTGACAGGTGAAAATTATTGAACTATCTAGTTCATGCACAGAACGAAGTTAATTTTCAGAGTTTATATCCTTTGTATCACCTTAGTGGTTCTTAATTTCTTCATGTTACAAACTAACTCAAAAAAAGAGGTTATGCAGATTATAGCCAGATCTTGGAAAATCACACAGAATCATCGTTCAGTTAATTTGCAGAGTTTATATTCTTTGTATCACCTTAGTGGTTCTTAATTTCTTCACATTACAAACTAACTCAAAAAAGAGGTTATGCAGATTATAACCAGATCTTGAAAAATCACACAGAATCATTGTAACAAGGTAATAGTGGTATCAGCATAGAAAGACTGAAAGCTAAAGCCTATATATGCCTCCTGGACCAACAGGACTGAAGGACAACAATTAGAGTGCCAGGTCAATGTGTTGTGTCTCCCTAAATATTCAGCAAACAAGAATTGCATTTCTTTCATTTCTCAAATAAAATGAACAAAAAGCTATCTGGGGCAACAGATTCTGTTTGGCAAGAGCTAGCATTCAGATTCTGTTTGGCATGACAAGCCCAAACACATTTCCGAGTTTTTTTTATCACTATCATGAAGGGAATAAGGAATACATCTAATAGGTAGTGGCAACTAATATCCACTGCCCAAAAATAACAAGGCACAGTAAATAGACCCTCTGCAATGAATTGGAATGTGCGTACGGAATCCAAATCTTCAAACAGACAGCTAATATTCTGTTCATTTCATTTCCTTGTCTAATAGTTTTATAAGTCACCACTTTAAAAGAATGTGCTTGTTGCAAGCCCATGTGTGTGGACAGAGAAAAAAATGGTTATTAAAAGATCCTTGTAACACTTTCAAAACCTAAACATCTTCAAATGCAGGCATAAACATATATAGTTCTTGGGCCTCGACACACAAAAATGTTCCGAAAGTTATCCAACTTTCCCACATCAATTGGGAATGATAGCATGAGACAATCACTTATTACTTGCTCCTTCTATTCTACTCTTTAAAATACTACCTTTCTGATACTGAAGTAAAACATAGCATGGAAATATGTATGAATGTACCTGTTCTTCATCAAGCCAGCCACCCTATTTTAAGAACTTACAAAACCAAAATAGGCTTCTGATAATTGAATTGATAAGACACTTCCACTGACTCTTATTGAGATGTTAATGTGGAATCACAACACTCCGTAATAGGTAAGAAATCAATTACATGATGCTTTCTTTAAGGAATCTACACCAAAATTCAACACATGTAAGGACATCTTAAGCAATTATTAGGCCAGTTACAGACACACTCAGGAATATAGTATTTTTAAGTGTATTGGTTCCCCTAAAGTTACAAGAAGTACAATTACCTGGGCGAAGAATCTTCCCAAAGCTGGACCAATGATTAATCTGATACCCCATGCTCTGCTAACCTAAAAACAAAAACTCATAAGAACATCATATATTGCACAGGAATTGCGGGTAATTTCAAAAGTCATCGGATTTCGTAGCTTCATCAGACTTCATAGGTCGTTCTGGCTTGTTTGATCAGGTTTGATGGACAAAATAAGAGAAAAACAAACCTGTAAATAAAAGAAGATAAGACACACACGTACATTAAAGATAATCCTGCAACTCCAATTACTGAACTACCTTTTACCATCAATTGATTTTGAATCTCATGTCCCTTATCCTAGTATGCAAACACTAACTAAAATTCACAAACTAAGCTATAAACATGAAACTTAATTAATGTAGGGAAACACCCTTTGATTCATTTAATATAGAAACCAAATGTAAATGAGATGTGTTTGTTTTTGAGGCTGCACCCGGATATTTGAATGGGTTGCCAGCGTACCCTTGGAGAAGGATCAAGCCACTCGTAGTTCAAGAATTCTAGTGAATGAATAACTCACTAGAGGGGTTTAATTTTTGAATGAGAATGGTGTTTGGGACAAATTTGGGGTAACTGAACCAGGGATTCGATTTTGTTTTTGGATCTGTGTTTGGGGGAAAGAAGCAAAAGACATCTAATCGTAAGAGACACACCATGTGACAATTATAAAGAACAAAGATTACTCACCACACAACGGTCTTGTAGCTACAGTTACAATTGAATTCAAATGATTTTGCATCTTCAAATCCCTTATCCTAGTAAAACACTTATCAAGCTTCAAATACTAAACTTGTGACATAGAAAAACACATATCAAGCTTCAGATACTGAACTTGTGACATGAACCAGACTATACACGAGTAGTTTTTTTATAAAAAATTAACAGGGGCTGCGAGAACACAAAACCCCACAGCATTAACCTGCATTTCACAAAAAGCTTGCACCTAAGACACAGAAGCCCATGCCATGGGAATAATAAACTAAACCTAGTCAATTTAGTTTCACAAAGAGCCATGGGAATAATAAACTAAACCTAGTCAATTTAGTTTCACAAAGAGAGTGCATAGTTTATTAAAGGTAACAAACTATTCTTCAACGCTTCCTTTATCGAGTTTTCTTGTGTTCCATGAATAAAGAAAAATGAAACATAAAAAACAATGTGAATCGGACTATGTTAAGTAGAAGGGAAATAACTGTTCGACTTGGAAGACGCTCGATAGAAAAATTGTTCTTACGGCAAAGCCAGATAGCAATCAAGAGAGTGAGGCTCCCATCCATAAGAAACCACAGAATGCACAAAACACTTTCAGAGTCCATTTGAGCTTAGGAGACCCTAGTTTATAAACAACTTGCTGGCTATGATTACGGATAATGTCTGAAATTATACAGCACCCAATACAGCAAAAGTTGTTGGCTTTGGGCACCATGTGTCTGCAACCGCACGTGTTACAGGTGTTTTCATGAGTGCCAAAGGAAACATGGTATGCACGAAATGGATAGGAGAATCCATATCATGGACAAGAAGAATATTGTCACGCTTTATGTCGCAATGCACAAAACCTTTTTCATGAATGCACTGGAGACCATTAAGCACAGACTTAGTGAACTCTTTAACCTCAAATTCGGACAATGCAGACTTCTCTATCCTACAGAGAGGAAGAAGTCCACTCTTGTCCGTAAGAACTGATGACAAAAGGGCAGTAGTGAAAGAGAGAAAGCAGCTCGGCCTCATCCAACAAGGCATCAACCTTGTAAGGATGAGAGGCGTCTGCAACCTTTACGGCCATGATACCAGGCACCCCATTCTCATACTTGAGTGGATAAGCCCTATACACACCCGAAACCCCCTCCCCGATCCTATCTCCTAAAAACCATTCACCAAATTCAGTGATTCTTCCCCTCTTAAAACCCATCATCAATCCAAAAATCAAATTCAAATCGTAAAACAAAAACTATAACAGAATTGAAACAGACACACAATCAATACCAACTACCAACGGGGAAGAGAAATCGAAGAAATAAAACTAGAACAGAATTGAAACAACGAAAAAAATCAAAATCAAAATTACCCAGAACAGAATCAATATCAAAACCTAGAACCGAATTGAAACAATCACAATCAAAATAAGAATTACCCGCGGAGAGAGAATTGAAGAGAGCGTCAGATCCACAATCCGATATTGAGATTCGAACAGATCGGGGGAGAATTGAGAGAGCGAATTCTGGGCGAAATTGCAGATTAGGATTTAGTGGGTCGCGAAGAACAGATCTAATCGAGCGATTGAGAAAGTGAAGTAGCGTGAAACACCGGGACGCGTATTCATTAGACGCTCTTTCTGGCGCTGAGCTGTCCATTTCGGTCAAACTTACCAAAATACCCATGGTTTGGTTTGGTGGGATTACCAATAAACAAGGTCAGTCACGTAACTGTGCACGGGAAGATAAGGGTACTGCAACGGTAACAGACTTCGGTCAATCCATTTTGAAATCTCTCACAATTTTCAGAATATTAATTAAAATAAAATAAATAGAAAATTTGTTAAATAATAATAATAAACCTAGCCCTCCACTTTCGTACCTTTAAGATGGTTAATTAAGAGCTGTTTTTGTCTCTTTTCTCAAGTAAGTGCTTGTATAATTATTATAATAAGATCACACCCTTTTGTTTAATCATGACACTAATATCAAGCAAAAATCCAATCTAGTTTGATGAAGAAGCACTTAATTAGTAATGTTGAAGAGCGTTGAGTGGTGGAGAGAGGAAGTCCAGATCTACTAGATTTGGGTTATTTAAACAAAAGAAGAATTAACTCGGAATCGTGACCCGATGATCGAGCTTCTTCGTCTGGTCATGTGTTAGCGAGGACCATGACCTTTCGCTTCATCTCTACAGTAGTCGCTCTTATTGTGTTCCTTGATAACGAGAGAGGCGACGGATGGGAAATTAGAGACACGGAGCTTGACGGTGACACGAATACCCTTTTAGTCATGGGTGATATCTTGACATGTCTGCTCTGAGGATCTCTTGACTTTTAGTATATATACATTAGTGTCTTTCTCATGTAGATGGGAAATCATATCAGATTTTAGTATCAATTGGAAGCACCTTATATTGTCTGGGTTGCTGGGAAAATTGTATAATTTTTGCTTAAATCTAAGATTGAATCATGATAATTCAAATGAACCGAACACTGGCTTATGAAGATATAGGTTTTGAGAAAAGAGTATGGGAGAAGTTGTGTCGTTGTGGTGGGCAACAGAGCTGAGGCGGTGGATATGGGAAAAGTGTCATAAATTGTTTAAGTAGAGGTCTCGTCACAAATAAGGAGTCTTTTACACTTTTGTAAGGGAAAGTACAAAGAGAAATAGGGAGTACGTCTATTACACAAAAACCCATGTCGTGGTTGGTGGCAACGAGTCCGTGGTCGTAGGGAGGAGATCAGAGATGCTCATATATGATCAGATTGCTCTGATTTGGCTTAAGCAGATTTCAATATGGTTTGGAGTCGTTATGGGGTACGTCGTGGTTGGAAGGAGGTGAGGCACGCCGGCGTAATGGAGATGCAAGACGAAACGAAGGTAGCTCGATGTGTGCTCGGTGCGACGGAGCTACCACTAGTGGCGAGATGATGTGGACCAGACGCACAGGACGACAACATACTAACATAACTAATTTTCCCTCTCGGTTTAGGCTAGATGGTTTTTGGGCTAGGACCTGGGCTTAGGTTCTGGTCCAGGACTATTTTATTTTTATTTCAGTTTTGTTTTATTGCATTTTACATTTAATACTAAGTGAATTTATGTCACCAATAAAACACTATCATGTTTTATTAGGGTACTAAGGGCCTTTATGTAACATCACGTACCTAAAAAAGTTATCTTTTTATATGGGTTTATGAGTTACCGAGAGCTTTTAACTGTGGTCAGTAACCTGATAAGTTATTGCTCGAGTTTATTTTTAAGTTTTTTTCTAATCTCTTTAAATTCCTCATTTAAAGCCGTGAAGTTGTAGTACGTGTTGAGAAGAGCTCACCGGAATGTCTGGTTTTTTTTTCAGAACATCGAGCCATTTTTGGCGAATTTTTAAAGTTTCCAGTAAATTGTTACCGTTTCAGTAATTAAATTGTTACCGTTGTTGATCTGGACTGTTGGATCAAGCCCGATTAATCTAGGCAGTTCCTTTCCCTTTAAATAGAGGTGAGAGGGTTAACCTCAGTCACTATAACCCACTGGAAGTCTGAGACGAGGGAGATCGAACTCCACTGGACGGTATCATTCTTCTTCTCTCCTCTTCTTCTTCTTCATTTCCATGCCCATAAACCTCTTATTCAAGGTCATAATCGAAAATCCCTCTTTCTGGTTTTTTGAGCTCTAGCTTTGGCGAGCTTGATTCTTGGTCCTCTAGCGAGCTCGTGGAGTTCTGGTGAGGCGGCAGGACAATTAAGAGCGTTGTAGCAGAACCCGCTGTGAGGTTGCCTAAAGTGAGAGGGCAGCGGTTCAGTTGTGGGGCTGTTAGAAGACCGAAAGAGTTGTTAGGAGCACCTTGTGGTGGGCAGGCCCAGTCAGAGATTATGTCTGTTGAGGAATCTGTCGAGGAAGGTACTAAATCCATTTTTCGAAGGTGAGGACAGTGTGTTGAAGTTTTTGTGTTCTTAGTTTTGTGGATGTGGTATTGATTCCAGTTCTGTTTCTGTGTTTATGTCGAGAACTTGGAGAATCGGAGTTACGGCGAAGCTATGGCCATTTTTCGGTAAGGTTACCGCAATCCGGTAGGATATTCCGGCGACTTGCCGGAATCCTGTGAGGCAGCAGCATATCCTGACCGGGTGCCGATGAGGTAGCAATCAACTCCCCTATTAAATTTGGAGTCGTGGAGTGTTGTTAAACCGTAAAGCAAGTAATTACGAAAAACTTACCGTAAATATGAAGTTTCCATTCTGGAAAACTTTCCATTTTTGAAAAGATTCAATTTATGGAAAGTTGAACAATAAACAAAAGGAAAAGTCAATCTTAGTTAACTGGTTGAAATAAGCAAATTGAATCTTCAATGAGAATCTAGTCAACTCAGGAATCTTGGTAAAAAATCGAGTTGATGGTTGTAAATAATTTGGATATTTTCATAATCGGTATATCGACTCAAGGTTAAATATTTGGTTTAAGAGACACGTTGGGTGTCCATAGTAATTCAACGAATTATTATGTGACTACCTAGTGTCAAATTAAAATGGTTAAGGAAACTAAACTTCGAGTCAATAATCGGAAATAAGCATAATAGTTGAAAAAATTGTTAAAAAGAAATGAATTTGGTCAACTCCTGCTCAAATTAGAATTTCCTAGTCAAACTAGGAAAAGATCAAGTCAACGGTAATAAGATTGATATGTTGGATTAATTTTACAGCCAATGTTCGAACGTGAGATTGGACTCGACCATGTGGACATTTCGAGATGACACTCGAGGACTATTCATTGAGGAGGCCGCATTAAGTACTGTGAATGGACTTTTATTTTTAAATATAATGCATGCAACGAGTTTTTATTAAGTTTCTCTTTTATTTATGAAAATTTCCTCCATGTTGAGTTTTTGGTGATTATGGCAAAATTGGGGATTTATTATTTTTCAAAGATAAGTGAGCTTAGAAAGAGGTTCATACATTTCCCGTGAGTTTTAAATAATTTTCCCGAAATATAATTTTAAATCGTTATCACCATTTTGGGTTATGGAGGGGGATTATATTTTAAAATGGGAACTTGGCTCTTGGATTTTAATTATTTAAAGTAAAGTCAGGGAACCGTTTTAGGATGCTTGAGAATCTTTTAAATCCAATGTATTTGGGGAAAAGTCATGGGTGTTTTGACTTAGATTTTTGATTTATTCACCATGAGGATTTTAAGGATTTTCAATTATATGTTTATATGTTCTGCTAGCTAACATGGACCTCCGGATGAAGATGGTACCCTCTCCGGTAGGGCTGGGCACTTCGTACCGCAATCCCGATCCCAGTGCCGTACTGAAAATTGGCGGGACGGGATAGAGTTTTAAAATGGCGGTACCGTACCATCCCATCCCGGTAGTTTGAAAACGGGAAGGGATCAGGACGGGACGAGACCGTCCCGAAAATATAAGTGTACTTGTATCCGATCGTAGCCATCTGATTGTTAGGGTGTATACTCTTACAATGAACTCAAGCACGCTCAATGACATGCCTAAAACCTAAACCTAAATTCAAAGTACTAATTTCACATGACAAAAGTTAGATAATTCATTCCTTTTTGGTGATGATGATCATATGAAAAATATCGACTGCCACAACGAATCTATGTAGTGATAGATAGAGCTCCTTTGATTTTTCAAGTTTGAGAGTTTTCTCGAGATCTTAATTAATTAGTTAGATGTAAATTACAAGTATTTAATTAATTGGTTATTGACCCCTCTTTCATTTTTACAATTTTTGTTCATCTTCTACTTATAAGAGCGTGGCGGACAACTGGTCATGCACTTATGATGAGCGTACTCATAATAAGCAGAGCAAGGGTGGAGGAAAGTACTGGTCATGCACCTGTACGCATCAGGCAGAGTGGGAGAAACTTGTCATGCACTTGTGTGTCCGTCGATACACAAGCAGAGAGGTATGGTATACGTGCACGTAACTGGAACTGATGAGCAACTGTGGTATCTCGTTGGGTTGGGTACTCATAAGGTAAAAATAAAATTCATTCTTTTTCTTTGCCACTAAAAGAAATTCCTTCAATTTCAAAACATACCGAACTCAAGGCAAAAGAACCAATAACTCAATAAATTCTTCCTTTTATATGTACCGACACTCAATCATAAAATTTAAGTCTTCAAAAAAAAAATCCATTTTGAACTCAAACACAAGCAACTAATCTTAAAACATAAGTTGTAGAACTATGTAATGAAATAATAAATAATTTACGAGAAGTCATGAGGCGGCTCCAAGAAAATCTAATAAATAACAAGAAATCATATATCAAGAAAATGATCGCTTGCACTTGTTTTAAGACAAATTCCAACTCACAATGAGAGGCTAGGCATGCCCCAACTCGAGATTATCCCCAGAAGCTCGCTCAACTGTATCACCTAGCCAATTATAATAATAAGAGTGTTTAAGTCTAAAACCAAATTAATTATGTAAGAAAACGTGAATGCACCCTAGCTTTTGGTAATCACACCCGTCCTTGACATAATCCCATTAAAAGTCATCGAAAACTTCAATCGACAAATATCCATGTTAACATCATTTCCTTTAGCTCCAACACTTCCACTTTGAAATGTTTACAATCTAATTCCAATAAAAACTCCAATCCTTAACCAAATTCTAACAACTTCACCTAGGCTAATACTAACACTCTCTAGGAGGCATAACAATGCTCCACCAACACTAAAAATATCCATGGAAGGTCATCGGAGGCGGCAGAGCCGCGGTGGCTCAAGGTAGCCGAATTCTTAAACTTAAAAATCTTCATAAACATATGCAATACTATATCCAAAAGAAAGCCCATGAGGTAAGGAACAACTTTATACCTCGAGGTTTCTCCAACTTCTTGATGGTTTGGCCAAAAATCGAAAAAATATGCCGAAATTTCAATCCTTCGATTTGTTGCACACAAGTAAATAAATTATGAGGCTAGTACATATGGAATACCCATGAGGAGAGGAAGAGAATGATTCCAATTTTGTGACTAGAGGTGGCGGGAGTAGGCGGCGACGACGGTGGTTTGAGAGAGGCATGGCCTTTATCGTTCTCTTTCTCCCTTCTCTGTTTCTGTACGGGAAAAATGAAAGGGGAAGGCGCTGATCCCTTTAAGTTAGGGATGGAGAGAAAATTACCAATATGCCCTCTACTTGAAAATGCTTTTATTTTTTCCATTTCAACTCTGTTTAACTAACCGTTTGCGCATACACTCTCGTATCGTTGTATTCTACATTCTTATGCTAGGGAACAAATTTTTGGGAATCTATAAAAATAATTTCTCAAAAGGATGGGTTAATTTAACGATGAGACGAATTAAAATTCTAAATGCAATGCATTAACTAAATAAAAATATTTTCAGGTATGGGGTGTTACAGGTAATCACTCTACACACACCCCGCGCCACTTCTTTAAGTGGGAGGTCCACTCCGCGCCACCCTATAGGGTAGGGGTTATCAAGTTTGAGGTCGCGCGTACAGAAGTCGAGACATAGTCAATTAATCCGTTGTCGCCGTAAGTTTAATTAGGAATCACTTTCATGTAGATTGCTCTGATTAGCCCTACTTAGATAGTCGAATAGGTTGTTGAAACGTAGTTGTGATTTGGGGAGCTTGATGACTCCATGAGTTTAGTTGTTTTAAATTATTCATGAAAGTGCTGAGTTGGTTTGTAGGAAGAGTTGTCCATTTCAAGGGGGTTTCGTTAAGAACTTCCCTTAAAGTGGTCCCGCAGGATTTACTTCGGGTTGAAGGGGTTTAACCGGGGTGTGTCCTGACACTTTAAGTCAGTCTATGCACCTTATGTGTCTTATCTATTCTAGGTAGATGACGTCTCTTTTGTTTGATTGAATGGTCACAGCATTCTAGTGACAAGATGAAACTAAGTGTCGTCAGGATTATTTTCTGGCAGAAACATGGTAAGAAAGCTGAATTATTGGACATTAGGATATGTAACTTTGGTACGTGTCTACTGATTTTTCCATTGTCACCGTTGTGACAAAGCAAATAGAGTTGTTATTATAGCAGTATTCTTTGCTAGTTGGTGTTTGTTAGGATATAAGTACGTTGTAGAGATTCTTGATATTATTTTGGGTCTTTGTAATATGTGGTTTATGCTTCATGTTTCCCCTTGTATTCGACAGTTTCATTAATTTAGGCTTGAGGGTAGCCACACCAGCCCTTTATTCATAAAACAAAAACAAAAAACTTTTTTTACCCTTAACCTAAATGTCTTCCACTCATCTCTCTCATTATGATCTGAAACCATTCTCTCCTTCTCTCTCCGGCCAAAACGACTGGTCACCGGAGACTTATGAAGGCACTGTCGCTCGTCCTTCTTCGTCTGCGATCATTTGGATGGATGAGAAGTTAGATCGAATGCAATCTTTTTGAGTTATTTGCTGAGATTTCGCATTTATTACATTTAAATAAAACATTTATTATCTTGTTTAAAACGTTTTATTAGGTACTGTAAATTCTTTCTTAAATTTACTACCCCTAATAAAACCTTTGTTTATATTTTATAAATTGTTTATTACTTTGTATGAAATATTTGAGGAGTTGATTAGGGTTAATAAATATTTATTACCTTGTATAAAACGTTTTATTAGTGGTAATAAATTCTTTTATAAAATTTACTACCCCTAATAAAACGTTTGCTACATTCTATAAATTGGTTATTATCTAGAATACAATATTTTTAGGGAGTTTATTAGAGTTAATAAACATTTATTAGCTTGTATAAAATGTTTTCCTGGGGCTAATAAATTTTAAATTCCGGTGACCAGCAATTTTTTGGTGACCGAGATCCTGCGACCGGTGACAGTCTTCCCGCTTCTACTTTATCTCCTTAATGAAGGGTCAAGGGTAAAAATTTCTTAAAATACTATTTTATTAATACTTTATTAAAGATTTGTTTATTTAGACACTAATAAGCATTTCTCTCATTCAATTAGGATCAAAAGTTTTATTGTCATTGAAATGAGTTTTGAAAACTATATTTTTGTGAAAATGGGCATTTTCCCCAATTTTTATCTAGATAAAAAACTATCTTATGCTTCTATCCTGAAAAGCTCTACTGAACGATTCTCTCAAACTATGTATGAGAAGTTTGAGCTCTCTAATTCTGATTATTCTTACTCCAGGGAAAGCATGATTTGAACATTTCATTCTCTGAAGAAGTTCACAACAAGCTTGACTTCGACTGGAGGTGTGTTGTCATAATGAAAATCATGGGTAAGCCTAATTCGACTAATACTTTTGAGTTCATGTTTAGAGGTTTGCGTTGGAAATGACTAGTCAAGGGTGGCTGGAAGCTTGTGGACTTGCCCAATGACTTTTTCATTGTGAAATTCAATCGGGAAGAAGATATGAAACATGCTATGTGTGAAGAAAATACTTTTCAGGATTTGCTTTGATTACTCTCAATGTTGATCCCTTGTGGGTTTTCTCTTCAGTTTAAGAAAAAATTAATAGTTGCCACTAATAACAGTTCATCTCAAAAAGAACAAATATTAAGTATTAACAATAAGTGAGAATCTAAGTACCGCCCCATACCATCAATACCCTATCAGGATGTCGATGCAAAATCAAGAAGCATCAGACTGGTTAACCTTCTTGTCCTCACCTAATAAGCCAATAACTCAGAATTCTTTGCTTCTCGTCGAATCATCTTTTTCCGAGAGCAAGACCCTCAGGCTTCTCTCTTTTCCTATATAGAGCTGAAAGCCATAGCTGACGCTATTCTGATTGGGAGAAAGAAGAGTTAAAAAAAACGAAACAAAAACCTCAAAAACTACAAAAGTTAGTATGGGCAATTCAGGGTTTCCATAAATTTATAAGGTTAGTTTTGAAAAATTGAGTGATTCAACCATGAATCAAATTTAATGCCAACCCCCTCTTCCTCGAAGCATTGCAGTACATAGTGGAATCCAGATGATAAGTCAATCTTAACCTAAATGAAATGTCCATTTCCAACTTTCTTGAATCCCATAACTTGACAGTGGAATCATAGTTGCACCCACAAAGAAGCTATGATCAGTTGAAATAGCTATGTCGTTGACAGCAGACTGATGCTCTTGCAAGTGTGCAACCAAAACTCCATAAGGCCTCCAACCTTGGAATTGATGAAGCTCTTGCAGAAGAAGGCAGTCATGTTAGATCACTTGTGGAGGATGCATCTTCCACAGTGATAGAACTTACTTTTGTAGCACTAGATAACCCCATATCTTGAAACTTGTTATTGACAAAGGCAGTTTGGTCATTATCCCTACCATCTAGTTCATGGACTACTCGATAGAATTTTTTAGAACCACTACTAATGTTGAATGATCCTGACACTAGCTTGGGTGCTGGAACAGTACTAGCTAAACTAAAAGATTTATTTACTGGATCCATCCATGGCATAGATGACGCACCTACTCCTGACACTAGCGTGAGTAACTCCCACTGCTTGGCTGTCCATGCTAAAGGAGTACAGAAGTATCCCTACTGATCATTATCACACATGAAGCTATTGATAGTACTACCCTGTGGCCCCATAAAGCCCGAGTACTGCAACTTTTCTGAGGATAAAGGACCGTGAATGTCAACTGTGCTTGAAGCCTTGTGCGAAAAGCTTCTCATATATCCAAACTTAGCCACACCATCATCAGATTCAGTTAGCTTCCCCTGTTGCAATTCATTTCCAGCATGTTTTTGATCTTTGTGATTTTCTTGGTCTGTCCAGCTCCTCATCGAATTCAAGTTTGCAATCCCTTAATGAAGTAAATCCACACTTTTCCCATTGTTTAGATTGAGGCCGAGAATTGTACCGTATCTTTCTCTGTCCTTCCAACATATCAGAACTCCTTGCATTTTCTAGAACTTGGTAAAATACCTGTCTTGAGACAAGAGGCTTCAAACATGAAAAAGGGGCCTTCTCAGAAGCTAGAGAGGCTGGCTGTCTATGAAGAAAGGGACGAATAACAGGAGCAAGGAATACATATGAATCTACTGCACCCAAGTAATCACTGCTGGCTGCAAAGAAACACACATACAATTTGGCCATGGAATACTGCTCTTAGCTGCTCATCTCGATTATTCAGAAATACAGGGAGAATGGGTAACAAAAAGTCACTCTGCCTCTGGCCAAAGAAGCAGCATAGATTACTAATATCCTGAAGGAGTGCTCTCCTGATATTGGGAGTTTTCCTGAATAACAAGCTCTTGAATAACTTCAGCTATGGACTTCCTCAACTGGGCAAGCTGTGCATCACCGTTTAACTTGTGGAGGTGACCAGATGCCTCACTAGATAATGCCAGTCGCTTCTTAGAACTTACTTCATCAAGCACACCAGCCTCACTCAATGTAATTGAGTGAACTAAGAAACCATAAGTAGTTAGTGCCAGCTTAGCTATATTACTGGCTAACATATTCTTACACTTTCCTCTGAATCATCAGGAAGCATGGATAGCATTGGCAGAATATACTCGGGAAATATTTTTGCATCACTAGGAGGAAAATCTCGAACTAAAGGGAGGATGTCACATAGCGTCTCCAAGACTGCACAACGCACAATTGCAGTTCGATCTGAAAGCATTGCAACAACATAAGGAATTACACGTTGCAATCGATTGTCATCATCAATATACAATGCACATGACTTCAGCAAAAGTATCGCCCTCCTTAAATGAGGCAATTTGGCAGTATCGCCCTCCTCCTTAAATGAGGCAATTTGGCATTGCGCATGCAAGAACATAGCAAAGAGGTAATCAGAACCATGCTCTAACATCTCAAATTGTCTTCAGGTAATGGAAAAAAGGGGATGCCAAAGGTATCTGACTGGCTGTCATACTTAGACATCAATGAATTCAAATCATTCATTGTGATCTTTTTCAGAAAGGGATGATCATTTCTCCTAAATGCATGAGAGATTGTCTGAAGTAATTCACCAAGAGATTGCATGACATAGTTTCCAAGATTTCGGGAAGAAAAACATTATCAGCTGAAAAGAAAATAAAACATAATAATTTAAAAATAAATAAAATAATAATAATAATAAATAAATAAAAGCACAACACAAATTGACAAATCGTTATTCCAATTTGCCCCAAAAACTCTACTGCAACCTAAAAGCACCATGGAAAATCAACTTGCATCAAATTATTGACTCGAATTGTAAAGGCATGTTACTTATAGTTTTTACAATATACAAACTCATTCAAGATCTTTACTTTCTCTCATTCATGTTGTACTACTACTGATGAAATGAAGGGAAACAAAATACCATAATTAGAAAAGAAACCCAAAAAAATTAAGGAGTGCTACTTTATATCTAAACCAAATAACTTCCATGAAAATAAACCAATATGGAAATTGATGCATATTGCTCCATACCTGTATCAATTGAAACTTGAAGTTTCCTCTCTTGTTTTTTTTCTTCCAATTTTGAGTTGATATGTGATTCTACAGGGAAAGTCATAAGATGAAAATTGTATTTAGTTGGAGGGAAAGGTACAGGTTGGATACCACATAGCAACAACAAAAACAACAAATGAATATATACACCTAAAATCAAAATCACTCATCAAATAGTTCAAAATGTTCAACATAACTTATTCATTACTCTCCTTGGTTATCTGCTTACCCCTAATGCAATTGAAATTCAAAGAAGCAACTCCTGCCAAATATTACAATGTTGATGCAAACTCGTCCTCATCATAAGTGCCTGCAAACTCAGTAACCAACAAATTTTATGTTGGAATGGAAAAAAGAAATAAAAAGTACTAATAACTAATTGTTTTCCGTCCCAAAACTGACCCTGTAAACACTCCCAAATCCTCCTTCCCTAAATTTGTTGTTGCAAGTGTACCGTGGAATTAACCATTAGGGTAGGTATGACAGAGAGGGAGAAAGAGAGTCAGGTAGTGAGAGAAAGAGAGAGGGGTCTAAGGGAAAGTAGAGAGGGAGAAGTGAGTCAGAAGCTTAAGCCTAGAGTATTCAGAGTGGAATCCAAATGTTTTTCCATTGAGATTGACAGAAATTCCCATGGAGAAACCATTATCATCACAGAAAGAGGCAGATCAAAGAGGTTTCAAGTTGGAATCGGATTGGATTGTGCGGCATGGTTTATTGATCAGTTAAGAAAGGCAAAAACTGTAGGGGAACAAAGTTTTTGTCAGGTCTTCAGAGGTAACAACTATACTTTCTGGGTGGAGATTAACAGAAATAAAAGTGGAACTTTCATGAAACTTTCTCGGGGTGGAAGATATGAAGCCATCCAATCAATCATTTTACCGAAAGGGGGAAGTGAAGGATGGAATCAGATGGAGGAGAACTTAAACAATTTCTTGTATGGGAAAAGCAAGGAGGGTACGAAGCAAGTTGTGGAGAAAACGGTGCATCAAAAACAGAGGGATCAATCTCCAAAGGCTCAGCTAGAAAGCAAGTGCAGCTTGATGAAACAAGGAGGTATGGAGGAACCGAATTTGGAGAATTCCAAATTATCCTGGGGTTGTACTGTGATTTGCGAAAGGCAGGCAGTCTTTCAGTCCTGGAAGAACATTGAAAGAGGTTTGTCAAGTTGGCTGGGAAGGGAGGTGGTGCTTTATCCTTACCAAAACAATAAAGCCTTCTTTGTATGCGAAAACTGCGAGGAGGCAGATCAGATTGTTAGTCATGGAAAGGTTCCATCGCTGGGCCAACCGAGGTCCGTCTCTTTGATTGGGCACAAGGTCTGAAAAACAACCTGAAGAAGGTGGTAAGCTATGGAGGCTGGGTTTCAGTAAGGGGGCTTCCAGTCCATTGGTGGTCGCATAAACATTTCAAGCAGATAGGTGATGTTTGTGCTGGCTTGCTTGAAGTAGATAACATGACAGCTGGTTTCAAGCATCTGTTTGAAGCTCGAATTAGAGTTAAAGGGAATGAGAATGGTTTCCTTCCGAAGCTGGTGAAGCTAAGTGAAGGTAACCAATCTCACATTGTTCGTATCCAGTCAAGTTCGCGGACAAAAGGTCTGTAATGGTCATTATGAGAATTCTTTGGAAGCTGCAACAATTTCTTGGGAGAGAAAGGAGCTGTCATTGGGAGGGGAGAGGGTTAATACAGAGGATATCAATCAATTGAGCATGCATGGAGCTTTAATAACTAATAGAGTTGAGTCTTTGAATAGCATTAATGAGGATTCATTGAGGATTGGGCAAGTTGGCCCAACATTTTTGTTAGGCACAGAGTCTGATTTAAATAAGCAGCTTCAAGGAGAATTTAATTTAGTGGGCTGTCAGAAGACTTTTATCATTGGAAAGAGAGGTACATTAAAAAGTTTGTGAAGACAAAGGAAAGCAAGAAAGGAAGCTGGGCAGAAGGTACAACGAAGGTGATGTGAGGAAAGGTGGTGTTTGTTCATCTGAGTTGGACGGATCTCCAAGCTTTAACTCCAAATACCCTTCAGGGCCCCGAGAAGTCTCAAGAGAAGCATTTAAGCACTTGAAGCCTGAAGATTTTGAAGGCAGAAGTTCCTTACTGATTGAACATCCATTAAAAGTGAAAAGCGATCGACGTACTTCAGCCCTAAGAGAAGCTGAAGATGAAATTGAAAAAGGTGAAATTGTAGTAGGTGAAGGTGAAGTTGAACAGGAAGAAGAGCAACTACGTCTTGAATTGGAGACCGGGGGAAATAAAGGAACTTTTGAAGAAGAGCTAGAAAAGGAAGAAACTCTGGACTTCAGGAAAAGAAATAGAAAGTATGTTCGAAAAGGACGGGGATGAAAATTCTATTGCAGATTTGGATGACTTGCTCATTTCAGATAGCTCGGACGACGATTGCAGTGAAGTAGAATTCTCCTCTCATGAAGGAATGCAAGACAAGAACCAGTTGGAGGATGCGGGGTTCAGTTTAGAGGGTTTTATGAAAGGACAAAATGTTAACAATCTAGAAGCAATACAAGGAATCGTGGAAGACGGGAACGATCTATTTCCTAGACAAGAGTCAAACATAGCTGGAGGAGATGCTTCTGGGAAAATGGAGTAATTATGCGAGGGAAGGAAGATCAAATTTTGACCAAGCAATCTAAGAGAAAGGAAGGGCCCTGTTCTACTAGTGGGAGCTCACACCAAACTCACAGGAGCCTCTCAGGCCTACAAACAATAGGCAAACTCGGGAAATTCTTAGCTCCATTGAAGCTGAAGGTGTATGCAAGGAGAAAACAGAAGAATAAGAATACTCTTGATGCAAGAAATAGGAAGGACTCGACGAACTTGCATTTGTATGACAATGTCGAGATGGGAGAATACAAGAATTTTAAATGAAGATTCTTAGTTGGAATGTAAGAGGGTTGGGAAGTAAGAAGAAAAGGAGGGTGATTAAAAATTTGCTGATGGAAAGCGAGGCTGATATTGTAATCTTACAAGAAACAAAAAAGGGAGAAATAGATCGAAGGCTAGTTGGAAGCATTTGGGGAGCACGGTACAAAGAATGTATAGCAATTCCATCTTAGGGCAGATCTGGTGGTGTGGTGATTGTCTGGAACACAAAATGTGTCTCGGTCTTAGAATCAGTTATCGGGGTTTATTCTGTATCAATTAAGATTGCTGGCGTGGATGGTTTGGATTGGTGGCTTTTGGGAGTTTATGGACCAAACAAATATAGAGAAAGAGGACAATTTTAGGAGGAACTAGTAGGGTTGTTTGGGTTGTGTGGAAGCAAGTGGTGCATAGTAGGGGACTTCAATGTAGTCCGATTCCCTTATGAAAAGTCAACTGGGGGCAGATTCACCCGTAGCATGCAGGGTTTTAATGATTTCATTTGGGAGACAAACCTTTGTGATCCAAGCCTTCAAAGAGCAGAGTTCACATGGTCTAATTTAAGGGAGGATGCGATTTGGTGTAGACTTGACAGGTTTTTGTATTCTACGGATTGAGAATCTTTGTTTCCAAATTCAAGACAATTGGCTCTTACAAGGGTTACCTCCGATCACTGCCCTATTTTGCTTGATACAACTAGTGTCAAATGGGGTCCAACTCCTTTTAGGTTTGAGAATATGTGGCTGGAACATCCCTCCTTGAAAGATAATTTTAAAGTGGTGGGCAAAAGCAAACTGTGATGGGTGGAATGGTTATAGGTTCTTGAGAAAGCTCAAAATCATGATCGGAAAGTTAAAGACTTGGAGTAGAGAGACTTTTGGTGATATTGATGACTTTTGGTTATAGACTTTTACCGCACAGCAACTTTTGTTTTTTTGACTATAACTTCTTCATACGAACTCTGATTTGAGCGTTCTACTTGTCCACGAACTCGAATCGACGTCCTCTACGACTTTCATGAAATTTTTTTTCTTCCAAATAACGATCCTAGAAAAAGTCAACTTTATGCCCCTTACGGTAAAGTGGTTACTACAAATGGTAAAAGGCTAAAGTAACAAACTGTAAAATAATTCTAAGATCGGGATGAGACAATGTGAATGAAGGTATCATAAATGGCAAACCTTGAATATTCACAAGATTGTCTACCCTCATATCACAATGAAGCGGATTCCAGAAACAATGAAAGTTATGCAGAAATGGAGAGAAGTAACTCGGAAACACAATAGTTGTACAGCAGAAAGTCACAACTCCGGTAATTTATATAATTATAATGAATTCAGTTGTAATGTTTTAATTTATTTTATTTTTTAACATGTACGTCCAAATATATATATATATATATATATATATATTCCAGAAATGGAGAGAAATAACTCGGAAACACAATAGTTGTACAGCATAAAATCACAACTCCGGTAATTTATATAATTATAATGAATTCAGTTGTAATGTTTTAATTTATTTTATTTTTTAACATGTACGTCCAAATATATATTTATATATTCTACAAACTTTTATCACTACATTGTTGCAAAAAACAAATATTTAATTTTACCGTTTTTTTTATTTTTTCCTAAAGTAAATTGTTTTATATGTATTTGATAACATCAAAAAATAAATTATTTTGTTAAAAGTAAATGTAAAAATGATACATTTGATGAAATGACGAAAATGCCATAAAATTTAATGGTTACTCAAGGTATCAAAATGCTAATGGAATGAAGCTTCGGGCATGAAAATGCAGGTATTTGATAGTTAGGTATGAAAATGAAAATAGCATCATAGTTCAGGTGGTGTTTTGTAATTAATTCTAAAATTTATCCAAGAACAAATAACTTTTATCACTATATTGTTGCAAAAAACAAATATTTAATTTTACAGTTTTTTTTTTAATTTTTTCCTAAAGTAAATTGTTTTATATGTATTTGATAACATCAAAAAATAAATTATTTTGTTAAAAGTAAATGTAAAAATGATACATTTGATGAAATGACGAAAATGCCATAAAATTTAATGGTTTAGTAGTCAAGGTATCAAAATGCTAATGGAATGAAGCTTCGGGCATGAAAATGCAGGTATTTGATAGTTAGGTATGAAAATGAAAATAACATCATAGTTCAGGTGGTGTTTTGTAATTAATTCTAAAATTTATCCAAGAACAAATAACTTTTATCACTATATTGTTGCAAAAACAAATATTTAATTTTATAGTTTTTTTTAATATTTTCCTAAAGTAAATTGTTTTATTTGTATTTGATAACATCAAAAAATAAATTATTTTGTTAAAAGTAAATGTAAAAATGATACATTTGATGAAATGATGAAAATGCCATAAAATTTAATGGTGTTAGTGGTCAAGGTATCAAAATGCTAATGGAATGAAACTTCGGGTATGAAAATGCTGGTTTTTGATAGATTGGTATGAAAATGAAAATAGCATAATAGTTTAGGTGGTGTTTTGTAATTAATCCTAAAATTTATCCAAGAACAAATAATATCCTTGTACTATGACCACTTTATATCTATAAAAAGAAAAAGAAAAAATAAAAGTTAGCTGCTTTACCCAAGATGCTAGACTCAAAACTACTACCATCCTTCATGATCAGCTTATTTGGTATGCATGATCAATCAAACTACAAAAAAAATATATAGGAAGACAAACAGAAATGACATGTTTGTCGATCAGGAGGAGGAACCTTTTGTACTCTATTAAGGACCTTGATCAGTCGTATGCATGATCAATAACTAGTTGATTTATCATATACACCTGCAAATTTTGAAGATAATGTTCAGTTCCGATAATAAGTCAATCTGAAATAACCACAATTTCAGTTCAAGAAGTGCATTGGGACTGCAATTCAACTAATAGCCCCACAGAAGGTCACTTGTAGACACCACAAACTTATCACTATCAGTTTTGAGTTATGAATATGACTATATCCGTGAACTGGACATCAAATGAACGAAACAATACCACTCTCATTTTTTATATGCTTGTCAACTTATGTTTGATACATTGGAAATGCAAGATGGAACATAAAACTAACTGTAGTTTTGAATGAGAAAGTCATTTGTTACTGTATTTAGCAATAAGTTCAATTACCTTTACAATTTCAGTTCAAGAAGTGCATTGGGACTGCAATTCAACTAATAGCCCCACAGAAGGTCACTTGTAGACACCACAAACTTATCACTATCAGTTTTGAGTTACGAATATGACTATATCCGTGAACTGGACATCAAATGAACGAAACAATACCACTCTCATTTTTTATATGCTTGTCAACTTATGTTTGATACATTGGAAATGCAAGATGGAACATAAAACTAACTGTAGTTTTGAATGAGAAAGTCATTTGTTACTGTATTTAGCAATAAGTAAAATTACCTTTACAATATAGTTTTGACGTACAAATTGCACGGGAGACTGTTTTAATCAAAGATTAAAAATTAAAGATAAAAATCAATTCTGAAGTACATGTATATCAGCAGGATTGAAATTGAAGATTATTTCTAATGCAAGAATGAATTGAAGGAAAAATAGAAATTTGAAGTAACTTGCATGGCTTAATACCTTGTTGAGCTATATCGCATGGCTAATTAACCTCAAATTCTAAACTTTTTACATTAAATTCAGAAGACACCAGATTGAACTCACATTCAAACTAAACTTCGCATTCCACCGAAGCAAAAACCAACAGAAGACAACACGAAATTCACCTAGTTGTTCCCATTCAATTGCTTCTGAAATTAATTGACATTCAGCACCTAAACAAAGGTGCCTATATCGTTGTACATATCCACAACAATCAAACAAAACTTCAATCAATTGGAAGCCGAAATCACAAACCCGAAATCACAAACTAACTTCAGTCAATTAAGATCATTCTGACTTAAGATGACAGGGAATATGTTCCTTTGTTATGCTTCCTAAACATAATATGGATGAATTATTTGTGTAAGCAAGATTGTTAACTAATGCTGACATGTAATAGAATACAATATTGAAAACTCTCATTATTGTATATACAGTAATAAAACAAAATAAAAATCTGATAATGACATGAGAAGAAAGTCATTTGTAAGGTGAATACTACTGTTTAAGGTTGCAGATGAAATGCAAAGAGTTCAAATCAATACACACAATTAATGGATACCTAACTATCTATATTGAAGGAAAAAAAGAGTGAAAATGGTCCCAGAGTATTGGGGGTAGATTTGCTTAACATTAGTTTGTCTCTAATCTACTACACTGGAAAAAATGTGATTCTATAGTTTGAAATTTTAGTTGTTAAGCACAAATGAGCCATCATTGACTGCAGCCCTACATATCCAAAATCACCTAGAAACTAGCTCAAACAAATGCATATCCTAAATTTAATCAAATTCATTATAAAAATCAAGATATAAGATTGAAAAGAAAATTGATTCAGATACTACCTTGCAAAAATCACATTGCCCTTTCTTTATAATGCCAGCAAGATTGTCAATCTTTATAATGTAAATCACATTGCCCTTCATCAAATGGGAGACCGATTAGGATCAGGAGACCGATCAGGATCAGGAGGATCCTGTCCTTGCATTGGCTTCTGCTTGAACTTTTCTTCTCTCTATAAGTTTGTCTAATATTCACTTGAAACATCATAAGAAAAAAAATCAATTCAAGATGTATCAAATGAAGAACCCAGCTCATCACGTTGGATAATTGTAATTTCCTTAATTAATAATTAGTATGCATTATTTTCCACAACAAATAAATTAAAAGAATAGTAAAAATGCAGATTTGTTGTTTATACTTTACTAGGTTCAAGATGAGGAAAAAAATGCTGAGTTGATGAGGAAGGAATCATTCATCTACTATATTTAGATCGTGATGACTCAAGACGTCAACTCCTCAAGTAGATATTTCATGATACCCATCAAAATGACAAATATGATGAGAAGAGGATTAGACCCAGAATGCAGAGGCTGATAATAACCCAGAAAACCTCATCGATTCAAACTAAGAATGAAGACCTGTTAAACCCATCTGCGTTTCTGCTCTCTTATTACACTCACCTTTTCGCCTTCAGCTCCATCTCATGGCTACCGGCCAAATCTCTGCTCCGATTCTGGTGTGTGCAAAGCATGGCGGGAAAAACAAATGCAGATTTGAGAAGTACGAGATATGGACCCTTACCGAAGGCGATACCCTGGGTTTGTTGGATCGGAGGAAGCTAGATTTGAGATGATGAAGCTGTTAGAAGATCAATCAGTTTGTGGGATCGATTGAGGAGGTTAGAGGATCAAGCTGTTTCTGGGCAGGTTGAGATGAGGGAGACCATGAAGGGTGATGCCAACTTTAGACCATTTATCTCAACGAAACAGTAACGTCTTATTCTTCTAGCAACAACTTCAGACCTCAAATTCCTAATTATTGCTAGTACACTCATAGTCTGCAGTTACACAAAGAGAACAAAGGGAATTAGTCAGTTGTTCAATGCATAAAAAGATGAAATTTATAGGCTTTCTAAACTAAAGTAGCTATCTATTTAAGAATAGAACTGATATAACCTTTCCAGTTCCAGGAACACCATGAATGTAGAGGCAACGTCCAAGACATTTATCATCAGAGATGGCACCCTTGATGAATGCAGTTAGCTCGAAAATGTCTCTGCGTAAAAGCAGGAACCATCAATTAACTGTTGAAATAACGAACGCAAAGAAAATTTTCAATGCACTGATCTTACATACTTATCCCTGCAAGGTAAAGACATAGGGAATGATGCCAACATAAATGTTGATTTTGCTCTTTCAAGAGTAGTCTGCTTATGGCATCTAACATGATTAGGGATTTGCTTCATTCCAATTTTTTGAAGTCCAAAGAACTGCCCCTTATGTGAATTCTGTAGATGCACGATCAACTAGTTTAAATTTCGGGCACAAAACAAACTATAGTCCCTTTCAAAGAAAAAAAAAGGGACAGACTATAGTCATAAGCCTGAGATAAAAAATTAAACAGAGAAGTGCCCATACTGCAGCCAACCCATGTGCTTGAAATGGTATAGCCAGTATATTCTTTGTGCTCTCTTCTTCAAACACAAGTTCTTCTTCTGTATCAGAGTCCGAGTCTTTGCCACATTTCCAATCTTCATCACTCAGCATCATCATCCTGCCAAGTGGTAAAACTGTTAAAGACAAAATTTACAAGTGCACCTTAATATATTCTGAATGTATACAATGTGTGGGTGATTTCATGAAGGCTTATCTCTTCATCGTCATCAATTTCGGCAAGACGCTTGAAACTGTACCAGTGAATATCATATTCATATTCATATTCGCATAAAAAGACACCATCCCCTTCATTGGCTTTCGCATATTCTTTAGGGTTCATTACAAAACAATGTTGAAGAATCGATCCATCTGTAATAAAATGAATTAACAAAACAATATTCTTTAGGGGTAGCATTTTAACCTCTTATAATACAGATTTGTGATGGCAAAAGAGACAATATTAAGAAGAGACAAGTGATCAATACAAGCACATTAATGATTACAGTGGAGCAAGAATTTACACCATCGAATTCAAAGAATGAACCTTCCTTCCAAGATGTGTGTCATCCCCTCCGACTCTTTCTTCCCGACCTATTTGACTCTGGCCGCAGTTATTTAGGTGGTATCCCGAGATTGAAGAGATCGAATTCCTCCCGCCTGCATAACCGATGCAGTTAGCTCAAAAGGGAGTTCAGTCACTTCCGGATCTGGATTCAATGATTGTTGAGCGAACGAAACCAAGTGGCTTGAGCAAACAAAGGTAGATGAACAAAAATGGGAAATATCAGTTGATAACTACAAGAGCAAAGTGTATACAAAATGAAAAGAGAAGTGCTTTACCATTTAGTTGAGTTAATGAATGATAAATATTAGATATCAAATATTACCTCAATGTTGGCAGAATCATTTGTGTGATAGATCTCCCTCCTGAGATTATGCGGTTGTCTTCCAGCGGCAATCTCTTTGGGGTTTACATACCAACACACCCGACACCAATAGGTACCATCAGCTTCTTTCCATATACCGCACCAAAAACATAACTCCATAATCACAATCACACACATTACACCAACAAAAAGCAGTGAAAGCAATCTATATACCTACTTTTCAATGCGGGCAGCCCACAAGTCGCTGGAGAGAAGCTTCTCTCGAAATGTCCTAACCACCTTCTCCCCCTTCACGGGTATTGGGAGCTGGACCTGTAACCCCAATCTGCGAGCCTTGCAAAAACCGCAAACCCAATCGCCTTGGGGGACCTCCTTCAAGGGAGGGTTCAAGCATTTAAAATGAAAGCTCGCACTCAATCATCACACGCTTCCCAGACTTGAAGCAAACCCTAGATTGCTCCTCCACTTGCTCATCCTCTCTTCTCTTGACATACACATCATCTCCGACCTCGAACTCGCCGCCGTCATGCACCACCTTGTAAAACACCCTGCCCGCCTCTCTTCCTTTTCTTCCTCTCCCATTTTCTTCCTCTCTCAAGGCTCCGCTCCGCTCTGCTTTTCAATTTCTTTGATTTATCAGATTTGACAGGGACAATTGACATTTGAGGAGCCGAATTGGAGTTGGAGGGAGACAAGGAAACAGATATATTATCAAGTACTTGAATTTGCGAAACAAGGAGCATACAATATGCATAAAAGGAGATGCAAAAGTAGCAAAACAAGCTAGGTACATTTGTTTGCTAGTCTGATGAATAATTGACCTCCGAGAATCTTGATCGAAACATAACTGCATGATGAAAAGTTGGTTCAGTACGTTACTAGGTAGAATGGAAGCATCCAGGCGTTTTTGTGCCCAAGAAAACCTGTTGAGATGAAATGATAAATAACAAAGAGAAAATAAGACATTTGAAGTACCATGACATTATAAAAACAACTAAATATAATTTCAAATATAATCAGGTTTATGATTTTATACACTAAATGTGTACGCAGGACTTGTTAGTCTCTAGAAGTAAAGGACGGGCCTAGGTGTGGAGAGTAAGAAACGGAAGTATCAGATAATAGCTACCATGTATTGCCATTCAAAAGGAAAAATTTACAGATCCAGTGGTTAACATTTAGCTCAGTCTAGATCAATTTATCTTTTACATCATGTATTGTTAGGGTACTAAGGGTCTTTGTGTTGGTCTTTGCACCTCGTGTGTTATCTATTCTAGGTAGATGGAATCTCTTTTGTTATCTATTCAAGAATTCTACAATACATGATAGAGGCTAGGGCACGAAAATTAAAATAATTTGGTTTTCATTTGTGATGCACATTGATTGTCCAATTTTCAAGGGTGAATTTTTTTTTCCGGGAACGGGGTGAAAATTCTATTAGCCATATGAGTACCATCATCTGTGGTAAATATTAAATTTCAAATACAAAGAATATGAATGAGCCATACAAAAAGTGAATAGACATTTCATAGAAGGGGAGAGATGAGAAACTCACCTTCTAGAAAGTAGTTTCACCCATTCCTGTTTTATAGAGTTCATATACCATAGCCGTCAAATAGATTTTACTCAGTTTGGAACAAGTTTTCATCACCTGCAAGGAATAGAAGTCATATTAAGTTTAGCAAATCTATCTGTTTCCAGAATAACTCTTAACTGCAACATTTTTCATTTTTTAGATACCAAACTATACACCTCACTCAAGAGCATTGATTCTGTCTTCTAAGATATAATCTACCATTAAAAGCAAGAAACCTGGATATGAGGGGCCTGGAACATCTCTTCGATGTGGCTGCATCAACCTCTGCCATACGAACAAGGGCTTTTCCTGCAGAGTTTAAACATATAAATCCTGTAAGGTAAAAGCACTGAGGTACAGGAGAAGAAAATAACATGTCCAACAAGGAACCACATATATTGTGAGAGCTGCAAGAGATGCCGATGGCTTGTCATGCCAATCAGGCAACAGAGAATTTCTTTTTCTTTATTCTATTCTTATTTCAATACTTCAAAATCGAAGAAAGAAAAGAAGTAAATAATTATAATTCCTTGGTTATATATGCCAAGATTTTTGGAGAGAAATATGGCAAATACAATGAGGCTTGGAGAGTGACATGCTCACAGCACATCAATAGAAAGCATCAGACTTCTGAACTAAGACATAACCAGAATTGTATCAAACAGAGTAGGTATTTCCATAACACAAATATACACATTCCAATGCATCTAGGCCTTCTATCTATTACGTGGCATCTGTCGGATTTACTTTATTCGGAGTCCATTTTTAGATAGAAGGCCAAAAGATAGTAGTAATATAGTAGTAATCTTTCAATCAATTTTTTTTAAACTTAGCATCAATTTGTGAAGAAGTCAGTCTGGTGATCAATAGTTGAAGCATGTATACCTTCAGAAGCTTTCTTGGGAATTGAGATTAGCTTCTTTAAGCAGTAATCTGTGATTTCAGCTGCACACCTGCATATCTCCAATGCACGATGAGCATCTCCAGAAATAGCTGCTACCTAGAAACATGTTTAAATAATGTCAAAGATCAAGGCTCAAATTGAATCTCCTGATGAAACATAAAAGATACACCGACCTTTCTTGAAGCAAACTCTATAGCTTGTTTTTCAAATGCATCAATTCCTCTAAGCCAACTCGAGATAATCTCTTGAAGCTGCTGATAATTATAGGGGACAAAGCAAAGCCCTTGGATTCCCATTCGACTTGAAGTTCATGGTATTCGCTATGCCTGAAATATATATATATATATATATATATAAGGAGTTAAGGATGTATTTGAGTATTCAACAGCATGCCAGTCAACATCATTCTTTTAATAATAACTGTTTCTAATTTTATTCCTGGCATCTAATAAGAGAAACAGCACGGGATGCTGTATAAATGCAATGATAATTCAACAGATAAGCCTAACTTTGAGTTTGGCTTTGTAGGCCAGTCAAGAATGTTGTAGAGAACCTGAAACCAAAAGAAGACGTCCTTAACATTTGTTTATTTAAAGAATACTCAAAATTTTAAAGGATATTGTAGAGCACGTCTAAAATAATTAAAATCAATTTTAACATCACAATATGCACAAGGTACCAACTAATAAAAGAAAAATTGTTACCGATTGGTTTCTGGTCACAAGAAGATCAATCTCATCCATAAGAATATAAGGTTTGTCATCCTCTTTGCCGAACTTCTTTCCATTGGAAAATCGCTCATATAGCAAGTGGAGAGCCTTTTTCCAACCAACTCGATGCCCACTTAATGCTTCATATATAACCTGCGCAAACTAAGCTGTATTAAAGGACGTCAAGTGCATCCAATCTTGATAAACAAAGGAGCATCAGTGTGAAGCAAACTTGCCCTGTACATATTCTGAGGTGATGCCAGCTTTAGACCATTTATCTCAATGAAACAGTAAGGCCCTATTCTTCCAGCATCGACTTCAGACCCCAAATTCCTCATTACTGCTAGTACACTCATAGTCTGCAGTTACACAAATATAACAAAGGGAATTCGTCAGTTGTTCAATGCATAAAAAGATGAAATTTATAGGCTTTCTAAACTAATGTAGCTATCTATTTAAGAATAGAACTAACGTAACCTATGTTGGCAGAATCATTTGCGTGATAGATATCCCTCCTGAGATTATGCGGTTGTCTTCCAGCGGCAGTCTCTTCGGGGATTACATACCAACACACCCGACACCAATAGGTACCATCAGCTTCTTTCCATATACTGCACCAAAAACATAACTCCATAATCACAATCACATACATTACACCAACAAAAAGCAGTGAAAGCAATCTATATACCAGCTTCAATGCGGGCAGCCCACAAGTCGCTGGAGAGAAGCTTCTCTCGAAATGTCCTAACCAGCTTCTCCTCCTTCAGGGGTATTGGGAGCTGGACCTGTAACCCCAATCTGCGAGCCTTGCAAAAACCGCAAACCCAATCGCCTTGGGGGACCTCCTTCAAGGGAGGGTTCAAGCATTTAAAATGAAAGCTCGCACTCAATCATCACACGCATCCCAGACTTGAAGCAAACCCTAGATTGCTTCTCCACTTGCTCATCCTCTCTTCTCTTGACATAAACATCATCTCCGACCTCGAACTCGCCGCCGTCATACACCACCTTCTTGTAAAACACCTTGCCCGCCTCTCTTCCTTTTCTTCCTCTCCCATTTTCTTCCTCTCTCAAGGCTCCGCTCTGCTCTGCTTTTCGATTTCTTGGATTTATCAGATTTGACAGGGACAATTGACATTTGAGGAGCCGAATTGGAGTTGGAGGGAGAAGGAAACAGATATATTATCAAGTACTTGAATTTGCGAAAAAAGGAGCATACAATATGCAAATAAGGAGATGCAAAAGTAGCAAAACAAGCTAGGTACATTTGTTTGCTAGTCTGATGATCGAAACATAACTGCATGATGAAAGTTGGTTCAGTACGTTACTAGGTAGAATGGAAGAATCCAGGCGTTTTTGTGCCCAAGAAAACCTGTTGAGAAGAAATGATAAATAACAAAAAGAAAATAAGACATTTGAAGTACCATGACATTATAAAACAACTCAATATAATTTCAAATGTAAGCTGTACCAGGTTTATGATTTTATACACTAAATGTGTACGCAGGACTTGTTAGTCACTAGAAGTAAAGGACGGGCCTAGGTGCGGAGAGTAAGAAACTGAAGTATCCGATAATAGCTACCATGTATTGCCATTCAAAAGGAAAAATTTACAGATCCAGTGGTTAACATTTAGCACAGTGTAGATCAGTTTATCTTTTACATCATGAGCTACAGTAAATGTCAATGCTTGGCTTTAAAGGAATAACAGTAGTTACTAAAATCAGCAAATAATTACGGTGAAGATAATTTACATTAGCTGGGATCCTTCAAATATTTAGACTAGAAGCCTTGGCGAGGGATGGTATATGATTCAAAGCAGTAGGAGTTGCTATAATTAACAAAATGATCATCTGCGACTCAACTTAATTGCAGATTCGTGAGTGCCCAACTTCCATCCATTCCTCTTCTACACAACACATCCTTACTGATCACAACAGAAATTCAACCCTACTGGTATATACTAGTCCCTTCAAATGGGGAAAATTTTTTGCGGAGGATATATGACCCAGGGCTCCTGTGTCCAGAAACCTAACGCTGAATTATGAAAACACAGCAGTTTCCCTTCAAAGTAAAGGTACATCCCCTAAAGTTGGACCCTAATGTATGCAATCCTTTTCTTTCACCAGAATTAACTATCCTCCCATTTTGCATTCTCATGATTTTGATACAATTTCTTGTTTGACAGGGGTACTTAAAGAGCCACTAAAAGAGTTACATTATTAACATCCATGTGAGTTCATGTATTATTTCTGAAGTATCTGAGAGTTTGAAATGTCAAATGGTAAGACATATCAACTGAATGCTTAAATTCTTTGCTATATGTTCATGGTTAATACTATCTATGTCTTTTATAACTCCTATAAGATAGGAGAAGATTATATGATATTCAATAGAAAGGGCATATGCATGTGATCCCAGTGGAGCAATGCAATAAGTGAATCAACTGATAAGCATAAGAATCAAACATTACCTGAAACTGCAAGAATTTCACCGACATCCTCAGTTCTTTTGTCCATTTGAGCTTAGGAAACCCTAGGTTATAAACAACTGGCTGGCTATGATTACGGATAATGTCTGAAACTATGCAGCGCCCAATACAGCAAAAGTTGTTGGCTTTGTGCACCATGTGTCTGTAACCGCACGTCTTACAGGTGTTGTCATGAGTGCCAAAGGAAACATGGTATCATCAGATAATCCAGAACTCTCAACAGACATTTGTGCCTCATGGGAGCTAGAGGAGTCCCCTAAAGGTATTAAACTAGGCATCAACCTTACAAGGATGAGAGGCTTCTGCAACCTTTATACTAGGCACCCCATTCTCATACTTGAGTGGATAAGCCTTATACACACCCGAAACCACCCTCCCCGATCCATCTCCTAAAAACCATTCACCAAATTCAGTGATTCTTCCCCTCTTAAAACCCATCATCAATCCAAAAATCAAATTCAAATCCTAAAACAAAAACTATAACAGAATTGAAACAGACACACAATCAATACCAACTACCAACGGGGAAGAGAAATCGAAGAAATAAAACTAGAACAGAATTGAAACAACGAAAAAAATCAAAATCAAAATTACCCAGAACAGAATCAATATCAAAACCTAGAACCGAATTGAAACAATCACAATCAAAATAAGAATTACCCGCGGAGAGAGAGATGAAGAGAGCGTCAGATCCACAATCCGATATTGAGATTTGAACAGATCGAGGGAGAATTGAGAGAGCGAATTCTGGGCGAAATTGCAGATTAGGATTTACTGGGTCGCGAAGAACAGATCTAATCGAGCGAATTGAGAAAGTGAAGTAGCGTGAAACACCGGGACGCGTATTCATTAGACGCTCTTTCTGGCTCTGAGCTGTCCATTTAGGTGAAACTTACCAAAATACCCATGGTTTGGTTTAGTGGGATTACCAAAAAACAAGGTCAATCACGTAACTGTGCACGGGGAGAAAAGGGTACTGCAACGGTAACAAAGACTTCGGTCGATCGGTGCAACGGTAACAAAGAATTCGGTCTCCCACAATTTTCAGAAGATTAATTAAAATTAAAATAATAGAAAAATTTGTTTAATAATAATAATAAATGCCAAAGTTGTTTAGCCGTTCACTTTCATACCTTGATAGAAGCTGGCTAATTAGGAGTTGTTTTTGTCCCTTTGCTCACGAAAGTTCTTGTATAATTATTATAATAAGATCACAGTCATTTGTTTAATCATGACACTTGTATATAGAAAAAATCTAGTCCAGTTCGAAGAAGAAGCACTTAATTGACAATGTTGAAGAGCGTTAAGTGGATGAGAGAGGAAGTCCAGATCTACCAGATCTTGGTTATTTAAACAAAAGAAGAATTGACCCGGAATCATGACCCGATGATCGAGCTTTTTCGTCCGGTCATATTTTTCCTCTCGGTTTGGGCTGGATGGTTTTTGGGCTAGGAGCTGGGCTTGGCCTTGCGTTCTGGTCCAGGACTATTTTATTTTTATTTCAGTTTTGTTTTATTGCATTTTAAATTTAATACTACGTGAATTTATGTCACCAATAATGAACTATCATGTATTGTTAGGGTACTAACGGTCTTTATGCCGGTCTATGCACCTCGTGTTTCTTATCTATTCTAGGTAGACGTCTCTTTTGTTTGATTGAATGGTCGTAGCCTCCTAGTGATGAAACCAAGTGTCGTCAGGATTATTTTCCGACAGAAACATGGTAGGAAAGCTAAATTATTGGACATTAAGATATGTAATTTTGGTACATGTCTACTGATTTTTCCATTATGTCACCGTTGTGACAAAACAAATAGAGTTGTCATTATAGCAGTACTCTTTGCTTGTTGGTGCTTGTTAGGATACAGGTATGTTGTAGAGAATATTGATATTATTTCGGGTCTTTGTAATCTGTGGTTTAGGCTTCATGTTTCTCCTTGTATTCGACAATTTCATTAACGCACGCTGAGGATAGCCGCACCAGCCCTTTATTCATAGAATCAAAACAAAAAACGTTTTTACCCTTAACCTAAATGTCTACCACTCATCTCTCTCATTTTGATCTAAAACCATTCTCTATCTCTCTCCGGCAAAAACGACTAGTCACCGGAGAATTATGATGTCAAGACCCATCCCAGTTAACCCCTTTTAACCTGACCCATCCAGAAAATTTCGTCATAATCTTCTTTGAAAAGTGGACAACTCTTAACCTACAACCCACAATACACACTTCTATATATTCAACAACCACCCTCAAACTTCTAGAGCCATCCTGCTCCAAAAAACATCATCCGCCACAAACAAGCAAATATCTTTAAATCAATTACGATACAAATAATGCCACGTCACACAGTTTAGGAGTAACATTTCACAACTACAAGATTGAGATTTAGTCCCTAACACACATCCGCAATAATACAATCCCCCTATAGTTGTCAAACCTCTAATAACGATAAAAGAAAACAAGAAAATTTACACAAGTAGGTATATAAGAATCTATTATAGAAAAATGGGAGTGTGGTAACTATTATAACACCGCAAAAAATTCACCATTTTACCGGAATCAGGCGGGTTACAAAGGGTTGTAACCGTGCTATTAGCTTTACCCGAATTAATATTCAAGTATAATATCAAGATATTTTTGGTTCTGGGAGCAATAGATTATATGTTCTGAGGGTGTAAAATATACTAATACGAGTCCTCCAGTATATCTGAAATATTTTCGGAGCTATAGGCTGATTATTATGGATTTATTTAACTTACGAGAATATTAAAGGTTATTTATTTTACCGTAAAAATGTGACTGCGATATGTCGAGAAATTGGGAAAATTTCCTCTGGGGAAGTTGCAGAGGACGTTAATACGAACTCGTGGGTATTAATCGGAGTTCGTATACGGAAGTTATTCAGGATAATGTATAATTACTGCGTGGTAAATAGTAAATAATAAAAATATATATTTACTGTTCATGGTAACATTCTATTATTTGATCTAGGTCATTGATCTAAATAGATCAAATCCGGGTCGTTTTTTTATTTTGGTAAATAGTTTCTTCTGTTAGTGGATTTAAATACTATGAGCTTTTCACAGATGAGCTCTCGTTACACTTGGATTTATCCCATGCGTCGGAAAAATGAGGTCCTAACGCATTTTCAAACTCTTGTGGCTCTTATTAAAACGCATTTTCAGGGGTCCTTTCGATTTCTTTTATGGCACAGAATATGTCAACAACGCTTTTTCACATTTTTGCACCACTATGGGTATCCAAAATGCTTCTCTTGCCCTCACACACCCCAACAAAATGGTTTGGCTGAACGTAAGCATCGTCACACTGTTGCCACTATTAATTCCCTTCTTATCACTTCTCATGCTCCCCAAGATCTATGTGTCAAAGCGGCTTTTAGTGCTGTTTTTCTAATCAATCTTCTCCCCACATCATTCTCAACGCACCCCACACCACTTCCTTAAGTGGGGGGTTCACCACGCGCCACCCTATAAGGTGGAGGTCATATATATATTACCCTCGTAAAAGTCATGGTGAAGAAAAACACAACAAGTCCGAAAAATCATAAAAGACTTTACTCCTGTAAATTAAAATATGCATTAAGTACGGTTCTCTGACCGTTTTATGATAATGGCCATAAATCCGAGAATTCTCCAATAAAATAAACATAACATAATTCTGCCGATTTAAACAAAGGGCTTACGGAAGGGGAGCAACCCACCTTCCCGGCCCACCGACTCAATATAAAGAATAAATTCATGTTGTTTATAATTAAATAAAAACATTAGTGCAGGCATATCATTAAAATCAATTCCACTCAGACTTAGACATTAGCCTGACGAAATTCAAATCGCTTATCAACCAAAAACTCCTCATCTCATGTTCAATGAATAATATTAAATTTCTATCGTCAAATGAAAGCATTATTTAATATTGGCAATAACGATACCCTCGACCAAAACTCAAACTTAATCAACAAAAAACTCCAACATTCACCAATAGCTTAGGACTCCTTAAAATATTTATAAACCTTAATCGGCAATAATCGATAGCCGGAATAATATTTTATTATCCGCCAATGATACCAAACTAGAAAATTCCAAAACCTAACCAAATCTCCTCCAAAAATTACCAAATTTAAACCACTCCTCATTTTATTGTATTAAATGGGCATGAAAAACTGCCCAAAACGTGGCAGCGCTGCCGCCACCGGAAATTCCGGTCAAAATTCCGGCCAACACCAATCGCCACCAAATTTAAACAGTAGCTTCGTCTCATCATTTTTAACAACTTTGTAGTTCAGCACGAAGGCTAATTCTAACTTTAAATCTTCAATTCTCCCTCCACACTCCAAATCGAGCTACCAAATTCTAGAGAATTATAGTACTCAACAAGCCCAATAAAACCATATAAAGAACTCACCAAGTGGTGGCCTGAGGAGGGAGAAATCCAGACACTGAACAGTGTCAAGGGCGCCTCTTGTTGTTATCCCTCCTTATCGGCGACGAGATAGCCCCATTTACCACCACCTACTTGTAGACAGTACTACATGCTTCAAATAGACACCAAGCACTCGCCCTAACTCCACCTTACGGAGGAGAAATCCGACGAAAAAAACTAGGTTTATGCATGCTACAGTAACTTCTGATTTTACTATTTCACCTCCGGTAAACCCATATATAGACTCTTACCGCACAGTAACTTTTGTTTTTTGACCAACTTTTTTATACGAACTTTGATTTGAGCGTGCTACGTGTCCACGAACTCGAATTGATGTCCTCTACGACTTTCATGAAGAAACTTTTCCCAAATAACGATCCTAGAAAAAGTCAACTTTATGCCTCTTATAGTAAAGTGGTTACTACAAATGGTAAAAGCCTAAAGTAACCAACCGTAAAATAATTCTAAAATCGAGATGTGACAATGTGAATGAAGGTATCAGAAATGGCAAATCTTGAATATTCACAAGATTGTCTACCCTCATATCACAATGAAGCGGATTCCAGAAACAATGAAAGTTGTGCAGAAATGGAGAGAAGTAACTTGGAAACACAATAGTTGAATAACAGAAAGTCGCAACTCCGGTAATTTATATAATTATAATGAATTCAGTTGTAATGTTTTAATTTATTTTATTTTTTTAACATGTACGTCCAAATATATATATATATAAAGAGTTCTACAAACTATTATCACTATATTGTTGCAAAAACAAATATTTCAAAAAATAAATTATTTTGTTAAAAGTAAATGTAAAAATGATACAATTGATGAAATGACGAAAATGCCATAAAATTTAATAGTGTTGTTAGTGGTCAAGGTATCAAAATGCTAATGAAATGAAGCTTCAGGTATGAAAATGCAGGTTTTTGATAGTTAGGTATGAAAATGAAAATAGCATCATAGTTGCGGTGTTTTGTAATTAATCCTAAAAATTAATTAAATAAAAAGATAAAAAGTGCATATCATGTTAGGATGTAATTATTGAAGCTATTTCTTTAATAGACAACTAAAGACACTTGTGATTGTCTATCCTCATATCAGTTCTTTTGTATAATCACTAGTGCATATATGAAAATCATGGATGTAATAAAAGTGAAGCTAATTCCACAGTCATCTAAGAAGATAAAATGGAACGGGATTTCTAAACATTTCACGTACATCAGCAACAAACATTTTGAATGTCACTAAAGATACTAACACTATTGTTTCAAACTGAAATGCAAAGAAATAATCTTTGCCTCTTATATGGTCAATAGATTATGTTATGTCACATATATGCTCAGAACTTAATAAAGTAGTAAGCCTTACCCAACTATCAACAGCATAAATGCTTCTCCATTGCTTGTACACAGATTATATACTGTCATTGCCAACTGCAATGCAAAACATAACTTGATGAGAACATAACCTATGCTAGAATTCTACAATCTTAACATTTGTATATTTAAAGAATATTCCAAGATTTAAAGGATATTGTAGAGCATGTCTAAAATAATTGAAAACAATTCTAACATCACAATATGCACAAGGTACCAACTAATAAAAGAAAAATTGTTACCGATTGGTTTCTGGTCACAAGAATATAAGGTTTGTCATCCTCTTTGCCGAACTTCTTTCCAATGGAAAATCGCTCATTTAGCAAGTGGAGAGTCATTTTCCAACCAGCTCGATGCCCACTTAATGCTTCATATATAACCTGCGCAAACATGAGCAGTATTAACATGCGCAAACATGAAATTTCCAACCAAAAGAAGACGTCCTTAACATTTGTTTATTTAAAGAATACTCAAAGTTTTAAAGGATATTGTAGAGCACGTCTAAAATAATTAAAATCAATTTTAACATCACAATATGCACAAGGTACCAACTAATAAAAGAAAAATTGTTACCGATTGGTTTCTGGTCACAAGAATATAAGGTTTGTAATCCTCTTTGCCGAACTTCTTTCCATTGGAAAATCGCTCATTTAGCAAGTGGAGAGTCATTTTCCAACCAGCTCGATGCCCACTTAATGCTTCATATATAACCTGCGCAAACATGAGCAGTATTAAAGGGCGACAAGTGCATCCAATCTTGATAAGCAAAGGAGCATCAGTGTAAAGCAAACTTGCCCTCAGGTGATGCCAACTTTAGACCATTAATCTCAACAAAACAGTAAGGTCTTATTCTTCCAGCATCAACTTCAGACCTCAAATTCCTCATTACTGCAGTACACTAATAGTCTGCAGTTACACAAAGATAACAAAGGGAATTAGTCAAAGTTGTTCAATGCATAAAAAGATGAAATTTATAGGCTTTCTAAACTAATGTAGCTATCTATTAAAGAATACAACTAATATAACCTTTCTGAATGTAGAGGCAACGTCCAAGACATTTATCATCAAAGATGGCACTCTTGATGAATGCAGTTAGCTCACAAATTTCTGTACTGATCTTGCATACTTATCCCTGCAAGGTAAAGAACCATAAATTAACTGTTGAAATAACAAAAGCAAAGAAAATTTTCAATGCACTGATCTTGCATACTTATCCCTGCAAGGTAAAGACTTAGGGAATGATGCCAATAGAAATGTTGATTTTGCTCTTTCAAGAGCAGTCTGCTTATGGCATCTAACATGATTAGGGATTTGCTTCATTCCAATTTTTTGAAGTCCAAAGAACCGCCCCTTATGTGAATTCTGTAGATGCACAATCAACTAGTTTAAATTTCGGGCAGAAAACAAACTATAGTCCCTTTAAAAGAAAAAAAGGACAAACTATAGTCATAAGCCTGAGATAAAAAATTAAACAGAGAAATGCCCATACTGCAGCCAACCCATGTACTCGAAATGGTTTAGCCAGTATATTCTTTGTGCTCTCTTCTTCAAACTCAAGTTCTTCTGTATCAGTCTGAGTCTGCCACATTTCCAATCTTCATCACTTAGCATCATCATCCTGCCAAGTGGTAAAACTGTAAAAGACAAAATTTACAAGTGCACCTTAATATATTCAGCATGTATACAATGTGTGGGTGATTTCATGATAGGCTTAACTCTTCATCGTCATCAATTTCTGCAAGACGCTTGAAACTGTACCAGTGAATATCATATTCGTATTCGCATAAAAAGACATCATCCCCTTCATTGGCTTTCGCATATTCTTTAGGGTTCATTACAAAACAATGTTGAAGAATCGATCCATCTGTAATAAAATGAATTAACAAAACAATATTCTTTAGGGGTAGCATTTTAACCTCTTATAATACAGATTTGTGATGGCAAAAGAGACAATATTAAGAAGAGACAAGAGATCAATACAAGTACATTAATGATTACAGCGGAGCAAGAACCTATTACACCATCAGATTCAAAGAATGAACCTTCCTTCCAAGATGTATGTCATCCCCTCCAACTCTTTCTTCCCGGCCTATTTGACTCTCTGGCCACAGTTATTTAGGTGGTATCCCGAGATTGAAGAGATCGAATTCCTCCTGCCTGCATAACCGATGCAGTTAGCACAAAAGGGAGTTCAGTCACTTTCGGATCCGGATTCAATGATTGTTGAGCGAACGAAGCCAAGTGGCTTGAGCAAACAAAGGTACATGAACAAAATGGGAAATATCAGTTGATAACTAAGAGAGCAAAGTGTATACAAAATGAAAAGAGCAGTGCTTTAGCATTTAGTTGAGTTAATGAATGATAAAGGTTAGATATCAAGTATTACCTCAAAGTTGGCAGAATCCTTTGTGGGATAGATCTCCCTCCTAAGATTATGCGGTTGTCTTCCAATGGCAGTCTCTTTGGGGATTACATACCAACGCAACTGAAACCAATAGGTACCATCAGCTTCTTTCCATATACTGCACCAAAAACATAACTCCATAATCACAATCACATACAACAAAAAGCAGTGAAAGCAATCTATATAACTACTTTTCAATGCGGGCAGCCAACAAGTCGCTGGAGAGAAGCTTCTCTCGAAATGTCCTAACCAGTTTCTCCCCCTTCAGGGGTATTGGGAGCTGGACTTGTAACCCCAATCTGCGAGCCTTGCAAAAACCGCAAACCCAATCGCCTTGGGGGACCTCCCTCAGACCTCCTTCAAGGGACCATCCTCATCTTACTATAACAAATAAAAATGGCAAAAACAATTTGAAGGAATCAAATGGAAAGAAATAAATTGTGGAAAGATCAATGATTTGCTGAAATGAAAAGGTATTTAAGGTTACCTCTGATCAGGCCATGTCATGGAGTGAGAAAACACAAAAACAATGATCGATGATATTAAAGGCCAATGATCGATGCATCTGACCCACAAGATGCAGACTTCAAAGGAATCAACATGTAATCTGGCCTTTTCATTGTGATTGCGTAAAGTTTCCTGCAACCATCCAGATAAGAAATTAGCAGTACAACTTGTAGTTTCCACAACTCCTTACACAGGTGATTCACACATTATAAATATTTATATACACACTGACACACACACACACACACACACATATATATAGCATTTCTTGGCTAAGGATGTCCTTATTTAGTATTACGGTACACATTTCCACTTTAGATGTCCCGTACCTAGAAGTTACCTTTTCACAGAGGTTTACGAGTTACCGAGGGCTTTTAATTGCGATCGGTAATTTGTTAAGTTATCGCTCGAGTTAATTTTCAAGTTTTTCTAAATACTCCAAATACCTAATTTAATGACTCGATGTTGTAATACGTGTCAACACGAGTCTCCCGGTATTTTCGGAATATTTTTCAGAGCTTCCGGCTATTTTCTGTGAATTTCAGAAGTTTATGGTAACTTGTAATTATCAATCCGGTAAAAAGGAGAATTACCATTTAACCTTTTCACTTTTTACCTTCTTTAAATCTATACCGTCAGATCATTTGGAGAATTGATCTGGACCGTCCATTCAAGTATAAAAAGGAAGTTAGTTGGTTGAATTGGTCAAAACCAAAAACTCGGATCAAACCCGAGTCTCTCCTCCCTCGACCTCCGTCTGCTCCCCTCGTCGGAGCTGCGTCCGGCCGCCCCACACCAGCACACCACCACCAATATCTTCCTCTCCTTCTCCTCTTCAAAATCCCCTTACCAATTCGTTCCAGCATCCATTGTGGAAGGAGTTTAGCCGAGGGGAGACGCGACTGTGCTCACCGGATTTTGGCGAGCTCAGGCGACGGCGAGGGCAGCAAGAGGTAGGGTTCATCTTCTCTTCCCTCCTTCAATTGGATCGCCTGGCGCTTTTGTTTGGAGGCCTAATTCAAATCCCTCCTCTTTCTGTTTTCCTTCTGGGCTTCAACCCCTAACCCAGACGACGTGTTTTGGGGCTCTTGGTAGACTTCTTGAGTTCTGGTGAGACTTGGGACGCTGAGGATTAGAGCTGCTGTAGTTGAGTTAGAGTAAAGGCAGAGTTCTGGTTCTGTCGAGGGGAATCCGAGCGGTGGTGCTGGTGACTATTGAGCTGCTGAAAGAGGTCTGGGTGGAAGGATTCAGCTTGGAGGCCGCTGTCGAGCTTCTGGAGTTTGGGATGTGATTCAGCAGGGGTAAGGCCGATTCCCCCTATCATTTTATCTGTTGTGTGTTTCATTAAATTGGTGTTGTTGCTGAAATGATGTTGTTTGTTGTTCTTGTCGATAACATCGAGACGAAGGAAACGGGGAGGTTATGGCGAAATTCCGGCAAGTTACCGGAATCCGGCGAAGATTCCGGTGATGCAGTAAACCGGCAGAATGCCAAAGAGGTAGAAATCATTTCCCTTGTTAAGCTTTTAGTTGAAAAGTTCGGTTAATCCCTAAGTTGAGTAATTACGAGAAAATTGGACGTAAGTAGGAAGTTTTCATTTTGGAAAACTTCCCATTCTAAAGAACACCTACCATTTTAGGAAACTTTCCATTTTGGGAAACTTTCCCTTTTTAGAAGGTTTCCATTTATAGAAGATTGACCGATAAAGGAAAAAGGGAAAGGTCAATCTTAGTAACCGGTTAAGTTAAGACAACCAGATCTTTAAGTGAGATTCTAGGCAACTCAGGAATCTTAGTCAGAAACCAAGTTGGGCGCTGTTATTAATTCGGATAATGTCTTACCGGATATATCTACTCTTAACCCGTAAATTGGTAAAGTGGTTGATTTGGGTGTCCATAGTAATTCCACAAAATTACTATGTGATAACCTATCGTTAATAAAATAGTAAGGAAAGTCGATACGTTGAGATTACGTTGTCGGAAACCAAACTTCAAGTCGATATTCAGAGTTAAGCGTATTGATTGAAAAGTTGTTAAAAATAAAGGAACTTGGTCAACACGTGGTCAAATAGGATTTCCTAGTCAAACTAGGAAAAGACCAAGTCAATTATGGAATGACTAATATAATGGTTTGTACGGTCTCTGGTCGAACTTGAGACGGGCTCGACTACGTGGTTAGTTAGAGGGTTTCGCTCGAGGAACTTTCCGAGCAGGAAGAAGGTCGCAATGAGTACTGTGAGTGGATCTTGTTTTTAAATTAAATTGCATGACATAGACTTTAATTGGTTTCTCCTGTATATATGATTTCCTCCATTTATGTTTTACGGTGATTTTGGGAAAACGGGATTTAATGCTTTCAAAGATAAACGAGCCGGGAAAGAGGTTCCTACCTTTCCCGTGATTTTAATGGATTTTCCCGGGATATGATTTAATTGTTATCACCGTTTTGGGATTATGGAGAGGGATGTTTTAAAAGGAGAAACTTGACTCTTGGATTTAAAGGGTTTTAAAGTAAAGGCAAAGAACCGGTTTTGGGTTCCTGGAAATGTTTTTAAATCCAATGTATTTGGGGTAAAGTCAGGGTGATTTGACTTGTTTTCGGATTATATTTCCCACGAGGTTTTAAAGGATTTTTAAAAGGAAAAGGATATAAGTATTGCATGCTAGCATGGACCCTCTCCGGTGGTAGCTGGTCATTAGACCCTCCCGGATAGAGCAGGTCGGGGACCCTCTCCGGAGGTAGCTGGTCATTAGACCCTCCCGGATAGAGCAGGTCGGGGACCCTCTTCGGTGGTAGCTGGTCAATAGACCCTCCCGAATAGAGCAGGCTGGTTTTCTCGTGGATGAGGTTAACACCACACATAATTATTTATATTTGAGCTAAGGGATTTAATTGAACGATTTAATTATTTATTGTCTTTGATGTGCGTGCATAAGGTTTTCTTGGAAAACTCTAAGGGAGAACATTAAAGGAAATAGAGTTTTATATTTGATTTTTGTCCACTCACGCTAACGGTTTTCAATGTTTCTCCCCTGGGCCCTTCGATTTCAAATGCCCAGTGGTGCAGGGTTCTTAAGCGGAGGTCGCGCGCGTACAAGAGTCGAGGCATAGTCGATCAATCCGTTGCTGCTTGCAAATTCATTACGGTAATCTTCTATGTAGACTGCTCTGACTAACCCAGTTTAGCTAGTTAAGTAGGTTAGGGAGCAGGATGCCTTCATGAGTTAGGGATTGTTTTTAAATACTCATGGAAGTGCTGAGTTGGTATATAGGAAGGGTTGTCCATTTCAAGGAGGTTTCGGTAAGAAGTTCCCTTGAGGTGGTTCCCGCAGGATTTGCTTCGGGTTAAAGGGGTTTAACTCGGGGTGGGTCTTGACATTAGACTTACTTTTCAGTCGAATTTTCACATCTCCACCTTCTAGTTTGTAGGTACTAATGTATAGATCATCCATGCAAAACTTCAGCCAATTTGGTAATGGACCCAAAACTGCGTTTTTCTGCTATAAATATGAACGGTTCAAGTTCGACAGAATTATGTTCATCCATTGTTTAAATCGAATTTGAGTGCCTTAATAATAACCAAATTAGATGAAATTTTGTAGAGATAATCTATACATTAATATCTAAAGACTAGATGGTGGAGATATGAAAATTCAATTTTAAAGTGTAGAGTGGAAATGTGTACAGTAAGAATAAATGAGGACCTCCTTAGCCAAGAAAGGCTGTATATATGTATATGTATATATACATATTCAAACTTGTAATAGGTAGACAACTAATATCCACTACCCAAATGTAACAAGGAACAGTAAATCGACCCTCTACAATGAATCGGCCTGTGTGTACGGAGTCCTAATCTTCAAACAGAGCTAATATTCAGTTCCTTTCATTTCCTTGTCTAATAGTTTTCATCACCACTTTAAAAGAATGTGCGTGTTGCAAGCCCCTCTGTGTGGACAGAGAAAACAAATGGTGATTAAAAGCTACTTGTACCATACTCATTCAAAACCTAAACATCTTCAAATGCAGGCAGCCGCATAAACAGATAATTTTCAGAACATCTTTTTCTGTGTCAAACCCCAAGAACCATATTACTTTCCCACATCAATTGGGAATGATAGCTAGCATGAGACGATTACTTATTACTTGCTGTTTCTATCCTACTCTATAAAACTACCACCTTTCCGAGACTGAACTGAACTAAAACATATCATGGAAAAAATGTACGGATGCATCTGCTCTGCTGACTCCAACAACTTTTCCATCAACTTTACAACCCTATTTTAGGAACTTACAAAACCAAAATAGGCTTTGATAATCAAATTGATGAGACACTCTTCCATTGTTTGACTCAAACTGAGTTATTAATGTGGAATCACAACACTATAATAGGCAAGAAATCAATTGCAAGATTTTTCTGATGAAATCTATCAAAATAAATTCACCAAAATTCAACACAAGGACATGTTAAGCAATTAGCGGGCACACATACTCAGAATATAGTATTTGTAAGTGTATTTGTTCGCCTGAAGTTTTAAGAAGCAGAATTACCTGAGCAAAGAATCCTCCTAAAGCTGGACCAATGATTAATCTGATACCCCATGCTGTACTAACCTGAACACCAAGGCCCTGACTCTGGTATAGTAATTGTACAATCTTAACTTGTATATAAAATAACCAACATGACTTACTGTTGACATCCCTAACGCTTGGTGTTCTTCCCGAAAGACCACTTGCATATGCCTGGTAATTCAGGTAAATCAAATAAGAAAACTAGCCATGAATATAGACGAGCCTGTAATCACATCATTATTCAGTACAATTTAATACCTTTATTGGTCCAAGCACACCATTTAAACTTCCAAGAACAAATCTAGTAGTAATAGCCATCCAAAAGTGTACACCGAGTCCAAAGAGAGTATTGAAAACAACCCTGAGAGAATAAAAATGCACATATCAACTGTCTGCAACAAAACATCCATCTCTAATAACTGCAGAAAAACTATATAGACTCATTTCCAAAATTGCATTACTAACACTACAATGGTTCCTATTATTATGACAGGTTTTCGACCATAGCGATTAGCCACTATCCCCCCGAAAACTGACGTCAATGCTCTTCCAAGCATATATGAAGACATCCTTAACATTGTATGGAAGTGTGTTGTGAACACCAATTAAAGAACTTAAATGTCACAAGCAAACAAATTTAGCCACCAAGAAAAACTGATGACATTCATCCCACCTACATACCCAGAGCATAGAACCCAATATCTTCCTCCCTTTTGTCAATATGAAAATCCCTAATCTGTGATGCAAACACTTAGTATTCTGAAAACATGATATCAAGTAGAATTCATGGGTTCTGAAGGTTGCATTAGGGAGATGTGCAGTAATGCCTCTTTCTGAAACATTTGGACAGAGAGTGCTAAACTAAATTTGAGAATGTAAAGAGGAAAGATCTGGATGTTTTCTGGGAAAGGGCTCGGTTTTGGTCATCTTGATGGTGTCGATTTCGGGACAAAGCTCCTTTTTGTACTTATTCATATCAGAATGCAGCTGTTTGTTAAGTTCACCATTTCTGAAGTTGTTTGGTCTCAACAAGTGTTTGAAAGAATTAGCTGGTGTATTCCATGGTAACTAATTGTCAGACACGATATCAGTAACAAAAGTCTTATTCCTTATCGCATATTAAAACTTGATCAGGTATCCATACATACAATAACACATAATGAATTTATAAAGATGCAACGGAAAAAGTAAAAAATAAAAATAAAAAAGGAAACGTAAGTTTACCAACGATAGCATAGAGATAGAAAATACAACTGGCTGGAGTAGGGCATCAAGATAGTTAAACTACTGTGTTCCTTTCAAGTTCATGACCACGATAGACGGTCCAATTGTACTTTAAATCTTCCATTAATGTAATGGAAATGATTGACATGTGAAAATTATTGAACTATCTAGTTCATGCACTGAACGAAGTTAATTTTCAGAGTTTATATCCTTTGTATCACCTTAGTGGTTCTTAATTTCTTCATGTTACAAACTAACTCAAAAAAAGAGGTTATGCAGATTATAGCCAGATCTTGGAAAATCACACAGAATCATCGTTCAGTTAATTTGCAGAGTTTATATCCTTTGTATCACCTTAGTGGTTCTTAATTTCTTCACATTACAAACTAACTCAAAAAAAAGAGGTTAAGCAGATTATAACCAGATCTTGAAAAATCACACAGAATCATTGTAACAAGGTAGTAGTGGTATCAGCATAGAAAGACTGAAAGCTAAAGCCTATATATGCCTCCTGGACCAACAGGACTGAAGGACAACAATTAGAGTGTCAGGTCAATGTGTTGTGTCTCCCTAAATATTCAGCAAACAAGAATTGCATTTCTTTTGTTTCTCAAATAAAATGAACAAAAAGCTATCTGGGGCAACGGATTCTGTTTGGCAAGAGCTAGCATTCAGATTCTGTTTGGCATGACAAGCCCAAACACATTTCCGAGTTTTTTTATCACTATCATGAAGGGAATAAGGAATACATCTAATAGGTAGTGGCAACTAATATCCACTGCCCAAAAATAACAAGGCACAGTAAATAGACCCTCGGCAATGAATTGGACTGTGCGTACGGAATCCAAATCTTCAAACAGACAACTAATATTCAGTTCATTTCATTTCCTTGTCTAATAGTTTTATAAGTCACCACTTTAAAAGAATGTGCTTGTTGCAAGCCCATGTGTGTGGACAGAGAAAAAATGGTTATTAAAAGATCCTTGTAACACTTTCAAAACCTAAACATCTTCAAATGCAGGCATAAACATATATAGTTCTTGGGCCTCGACACACAAAAAAATGTTCCGAAAGTTATCCAACTTTCCCACATCAATTGGGAATGATAGCATGAGACAATCACTTATTACTTGCTCCTTCTATTCTACTCTTTAAAATACTACCTTTCTGATACTGAAGTAAAACATAGCATGGAAATATGTATGAATGTACATGTTCTTCATCAAGCCTGCCACCCTATTTTAAGAACTTACAAAACCAAAATAGGCTTCTGATAATTGAATTGATAAGACCACTCTTCCACTGACTCATATTGAGATGTTAATGTGGAATCACAACACTCCGTAATAGGTAAGAAATCAATTACATGATGCCTTCTTTAAGGAATCTACACCAAAATTCAACACATGTAAGGACATCTTAAGCAATTATTAGGCCAGTTACAGACACGCACTCAGGAATATAGTATTTTTAAGTGTATTGGTTCGCCTAAAGTTACAAGAAGTAGAATTACCTGGGCGAAGAATCTTCCCAAAGCTGGACCAATGATTAATCTGATACCCCATGCTCTGCTAACCTAAAAACAAAAACTCATAAGAACATGATATATTGCACAGGAATTGCGGGTAATTTCAAAAGTCATCGGATTTCGTAGCTTCATCAGACTTCATAGGTCGTTCTGGCTTGTTTGATCAGGTTTGATGGACAAAATAAGAGAAAAACAAACCTGTAAATAAAAGAAGATAAGACACACACGTACATTAAAGATAATCCTGCAACTCCAATTACTGAACTACCTTTTACCATCAATTGATTTTGCATCTCATGTCCCTTATCCTAGTATGCAAACACTAACTAAAATTCACAAACTAAGCTATAAACATGAAACTTAATTAATGTAGGGAAACACCCTTTGATTCATTTAATACAGAAACCAAATGTAAATGAGATGTGTTTGTTTTTGAGGCTGCACCCGGATATTTGAATGGGTTGCCTGCGTACCCTTGGAGAGGGATCGAGCCACTCGTAGTTCAAGAATTCTAGTGAATGAATAACTCACTAGAGGGGTTTAATTTTTGAATGAGAATGGTGTTTGGGACAAATTTGGGGTAACTGAACCAGGGATTCGATTTTGTTTTTGGATCTGTGTTTGGGGGAAAGAAGCAAAAGACATCTAATCGTAAGAGACACACCATGTGACAATTATAAAGAACAAAGATTACTCACCACACAACGGTCTTGTAGCTACAGTTACAATTGAATTCAAATGATTTTGCATCTTCAAATCCCTTATCCTAGTAAAACACTTATCAAGCTTCAAATACTAAACTTGTGACATAGAAAAACACATATCATGCTTCAGATACTGAACTTGTGACATGAACCAGACTATACACGAGTAGTTTTTTTAAAAAAAATTAACAGGGGCTGCGAGAACACAAAACCCCACAGCATTAACCTGCATTTCACAAAAAGCTTGCACCTAAGACACAGAAGCCCATGCCATGGGAATAATAAACTAAACCTAGTCAATTTAGTTTCACAAAGAGCCATGGGAATAATAAACTAAACCTAGTCAATTTAGTTTCACAAAGAAAGTGCATAGTTTATTAAAGGTAACAAACTATTCTTCAACGCTTCCTTTATCGAGTTTTCTTGTGTTCCATGAATAAATAAAAATGAAACATAAAAAACAATGTGAATCGGACTATGTTAAGTAGAAGGGAAATAACTGTTCGACTTGGAAGACGCTCGATAGAAAAATTGTTCTTACGGCAAAGCCAGATAGCAATCAAGAGAGTGAGGCTCCCATCCATAAGAAACCACAGAATGCACAAAACACTTTCAGAGTCCATTTGAGCAACTTGCTGGCTATGATTACAGATAATGTCTGAAACTATACAGCACCCAATACAGCAAAAGTTGTTGGCTTTGGGCACCATGTGTCTGCAACCGCACGTGTTACAGGTGTTTTCATGAGTGCCAAAGGAAACATGGTATGCACGAAATGGATAGGAGAATCCATATCATGGACAAGAAGAATATTGTCAGGCTTTATGTCGCAATGCACAAAACCTTTTTCATGAATGCACTGGAGACCATTAAGCACAGACTTAGTGAACTCTTTAACCTCAAATTCGGACAATGCAGACTTCTCTATCCTACAGAGAGGAAGAAGTCCACTCTTGTCCGTAAGAACTGATGACAAAAGGGCAGTAGTGAAAGAGAGAAAGCAGCTCGGCCTCATCCAACAAGGCATCAACCTTGTAAGGATGAGAGGCGTCTGCAACCTTTACGGCCATGATACCAGGCACCCCATTCTCATACTTGAGTGGATAAGCCCTATACACACCCGAAACCCCCTCCCCGATCCTATCTCCTAAAAACCATTCACCAAATTCAGTGATTCTTCCCCTCTTAAAACCCATCATCAATCCAAAAATCAAATTCAAATCGTAAAACAAAAACTATAACAGAATTGAAACAGACACACAATCAATACCAACTACCAACGGGGAAGAGAAATCGAAGAAATAAAACTAGAACAGAATTGAAACAACGAAAAAAATCAAAATCAAAATTACCCAGAACAGAATCAATATCAAAACCTAGAACCGAATTGAAACAATCACAATCAAAATAAGAATTACCCGCGGAGAGAGAATTGAAGAGAGCGTCAGATCCACAATCCGATATTGAGATTTGAACAGATCGGGGGAGAATTGAGAGAGCGAATTCTGGGCGAAATTGCAGATTAGGATTTAGTGGGTCGCGAAGAACAGATCTAATCGAGCGATTGAGAAAGTGAAGTAGCGTGAAACACCGGGACGCGTATTCATTAGACGCTCTTTCTGGCGCTGAGCTGTCCATTTCGGTCAAACTTACCAAAATACCCATGGTTTGGTTTGGTGGGATTACCAATAAACAAGGTCAGTCACGTAACTGTGCACGGGAAGATAAGGGTACTGCAACGGTAACAGACTTCGGTCAATCCATTTTGAAATCTCTCACAATTTTCAGAATATTAATTAAAATAAAATAAATAGAAAATTTGTTAAATAATAATAATAAACCTAGCCCTCCACTTTCGTACCTTTAAGATGGTTAATTAAGAGCTGTTTTTGTCTCTTTTCTCAAGTAAGTGCTTGTATAATTATTATAATAAGATCACACCCTTTTGTTTAATCATGACACTAATATCAAGCAAAAATCCAATCTAGTTTGATGAAGAAGCACTTAATTAGTAATGTTGAAGAGCGTTGAGTGGTGGAGAGAGGAAGTCCAGATCTACTAGATTTGGGTTATTTAAACAAAAGAAGAATTAACTCGGAATCGTGACCCGATGATCGAGCTTCTTCGTCTGGTCATGTGTTAGCGAGGACCATGACCTTTCGCTTCATCTCTACAGTAGTCGCTCTTATTGTGTTCCTTGATAACGAGAGAGGCGACGGATGGGAAATTAGAGACACGGAGCTTGACGGTGACACGAATACCCTTTTAGTCATGGGTGATATCTTGACATGTCTGCTCTGACGATCTCTTGACTTTTAGTATATATACATTAGTGTCTTTCTCATGTAGATGGGAAATCATATCAGATTTTAGTATCAATTGGAAGCACCTTATATTGTCTGGGTTGCTGGGAAAATTGTATAATTTTTGCTTAAATCTAAAATTGAATCATGATAATTCAAATGAACCGAACACTGGCTTATGAAGATATAGGTTTTGAGAAAAGAGTATGGGAGAAGTTGTGTCGTTGTGGTGGGCAACAGAGCTGAGGCGGTGGATATGGGAAAAGTGTCATAAATTGTTTAAGTAGAGGTCTCGTCACAAATAAGGAGTCTTTTACACTTTTGTAAGGGAAAGTACAAAGAGAAATAGGGAGTACGTCTATTACACAAAAACCCATGTCGTGGTTGGTGGCAACGAGTCCGTGGTCGTAGGGAGGAGATCAGAGATGCTCATATATGATCAGATTGCTCTGATTTGGCTTAAGCAGATTTCAATATGGTTTGGAGTCGTTATGGGGTACGTCGTGGTTGGAAGGAGGTGAGGCACACCGGCGTAATGGAGATGCAGGACGAAACGAAGGTAGCTCGATGTGTGCTCGGTGCGACGGAGCTACCACTAGTGGCGAGATGATGTGGACCAGACGCGCAGGACGACAACATACTAACACAACTAATTTTCCCTCCCGGTTTAGGCTAGATGGTTTTTGGGCTAGGACCTGGGCTTGGGTTCTGGTCCAGGACTATTTTATTTTTATTTCAGTTTTGTTTTATTGCATTTTACATTTAATACTAAGTGAATTTATGTCACCAATAAAACACTATCATGTTTTATTAGGGTACTAAGGGCCTTTATGTAACATCACGTACCTAAAAAAGTTATCTTTTTATATGTGTTTATGAGTTACCGAGAGCTTTTAACTGTGGTCAGTAACCTGATAAGTTATTGCTCGAGTTTATTTTTAAGTTTTTTTCTAAACTCTTTAAATTCCTCATTTAAAGCCGTGAAGTTGTAGTACGTGTTGAGAAGAGCTCACCGGAATGTCTGGTTTTTTTCAGAACATCGAGCCATTTTTGGCGAATTTTTAAAGTTTCCAGTAAATTGTTACCGTTTCAGTAATTAAATTGTTACCGTTGTTGATCTGGACTGTTGGATCAAGCCCGATTAATCTGGGCAGTTCCTTTCCCTTTAAATAGAGGTGAGAGGGTTAACCTCAGTCACTATAACCCACTGGAAGTCTGAGACGAGGGAGATCGAACTCCACTGGACGGTATCATTCTTCTTCTCTCCTCTTCTTCTTCTTCTTCTTCATTTCCATGCCCATAAACCTCTTATTCAAGGTCATAATCGAAAATCCCTCTTTCTGGTTTTTTGAGCTCTAGCTTTGGCGAGCTTGATTCTTGGTCCTCTAGCGAGCTCGTGGAGTTCTGGTGAGGCGGCAGGACAATTAAGAGCGTTGTAGCAGAACCCGCTGTGAGGTTTCCTAAAGTGAGAGGGCAGCGGTTCGGTTTGTAGCAAGGTGGGGCTGTTAGAAGACCGAAAGAGTTGTTAGGAGCACCTAGTGGTGGGCAGGCCCAGTCAGAGATTATGTCTGTTGAGGAATCTGTCGAGGAAGGTACTGAATCCATTTTTCGAAGGTGAGGACAGTGTGTTGAAGTTTTTGTGTTCTTAGTTTTGTGGATGTGGTATTGATTCCAGTTCTGTTTCTGTGTTTATGTCGAGAACTTGGAGAATCGGAGTTGCGGCGAAGCTATGGCCATTTTTCGGTAAGGTTATCGCAATCCGGTAGGATATTCCGGCGACTTGCCGGAATCCTGTGAGGCAGCAGCATATCCTGACCGGGTGCCAATGAGGTAGCAATCAACTCCCCTATTAAATTTGGAGTCGTGGAGTGTTGTTAAACCGTAAAGCAAGTAATTACGAAAAACTTACCGTAAATAGGAAGTTTCCATTCTGGAAAACTTTCCATTTTTGAAAAGATTCTATTTATGGAAAGTTGAACAATGAACAAAAGGAAAAGTCAATCTTAGTTAACTGGTTGAAATAAGCAAATTGAATCTTCAATGAGAATCTAGTCAACTCAGGAATCTTGGTAAAAAATCGAGTTGATGGTTGTAAATAATTTGGATATTTTCATAATCGGTATATCGACTCAAGGTTAAATATTTGGTTTAAGAGACACGTTGGGTGTCCATAGTAATTCAACGAATTATTATGTGACTACCTAGTGTCAAATTAAAATGGTTAAGGAAACTAAACTTCGAGTCAATAATCAGAAATAAGCATAATAGTTGAAAAAATTGTTAAAAAGAAATGAATTTGGTCAACTCCTGCTCAAATTAGAATTTTCTAGTCAAACTAGGAAAAGATCAAGTCAACGGTAATAAGATTGATATGTTGGATTAATTTTACAGCCAATGGTTGAACGTGAGATTGGACTCGACCATGTGGACATTTCGAGATGACACTCGAGGACTATTCATTGAGGAGGCCGCATTAAGTACTGTGAATGGACTTTTATTTTTAATTATAATGCATGCAACGAGTTTTTATTAAGTTTCTCTTTTATTTATGAAAATTTCCTCCATGTTGAGTTTTTGGTGATTATTTACGAAAACTGCGAGGAGGCAGATCAGATTGTTAGTCATGGAAAGGTTCCATCGCTGGGCCAACCGAGGTCCGTCTCTTTGATTGGGCACAAGGTCTGAAAAACAACCTGAAGAAGGTGGTAAGCTATGGAGGCTGGGTTTCAGTAAGGGGGCTTCCAGTCCATTGGTGGTCGCATAAACATTTCAAGCAGATAGGTGATGTTTGTGCTGGCTTGCTTGAAGTAGATAACATGACAGCTGGTTTCAAGCATCTGTTTGAAGCTCGAATTAGAGTTAAAGGGAATGAGAATGGTTTCCTTCCGAAGCTGGTGAAGCTAAGTGAAGGTAACCAATCTCACATTGTTCGTATCCAGTCAAGTTCGCGGACAAAAGGTCTGTAATGGTCATTATGAGAATTCTTTGGAAGCTGCAACAATTTCTTGGGAGAGAAAGGAGCTGTCATTGGGAGGGGAGAGGGTTAATACAGAGGATATCAATCAATTGAGCATGCATGGAGCTTTAATAACTAATAGAGTTGAGTCTTTGAATAGCATTAATGAGGATTCATTGAGGATTGGGCAAGTTGGCCCAACATTTTTGTTAGGCACAGAGTCTGATTTAAATAAGCAGCTTCAAGGAGAATTTAATTTAGTGGGCTGTCAGAAGACTTTTATCATTGGAAAGAGAGGTACATTAAAAAGTTTGTGAAGACAAAGGAAAGCAAGAAAGGAAGCTGGGCAGAAGGTACAACGAAGGTGATGTGAGGAAAGGTGGTGTTTGTTCATCTGAGTTGGACGGATCTCCAAGCTTTAACTCCAAATACCCTTCAGGGCCCCGAGAAGTCTCAAGAGAAGCATTTAAGCACTTGAAGCCTGAAGATTTTGAAGGCAGAAGTTCCTTACTGATTGAACATCCATTAAAAGTGAAAAGCGATCGACGTACTTCAGCCCTAAGAGAAGCTGAAGATGAAATTGAAAAAGGTGAAATTGTAGTAGGTGAAGGTGAAGTTGAACAGGAAGAAGAGCAACTACGTCTTGAATTGGAGACCGGGGGAAATAAAGGAACTTTTGAAGAAGAGCTAGAAAAGGAAGAAACTCTGGACTTCAGGAAAAGAAATAGAAAGTATGTTCGAAAAGGACGGGGATGAAAATTCTATTGCAGATTTGGATGACTTGCTCATTTCAGATAGCTCGGAAGACGATTGCAGTGAAGTAGAATTCTCCTCTCATGAAGGAATGCAAGACAAGAACCAGTTGGAGGATGCGGGGTTCAGTTTAGAGGGTTTTATGAAAGGACAAAATGTTAACAATCTAGAAGCAATACAAGGAATCGTGGAAGACGGGAACGATCTATTTCCTAGACAAGAGTCAAACATAGCTGGAGGAGATGCTTCTGGGAAAATGGAGTAATTATGCGAGGGAAGGAAGATCAAATTTTGACCAAGCAATCTAAGAGAAAGGAAGGGCCCTGTTCTACTAGTGGGAGCTCACACCAAACTCACAGGAGCCTCTCAGGCCTACAAACAATAGGCAAACTCGGGAAATTCTTAGCTCCATTGAAGCTGAAGGTGTATGCAAGGAGAAAACAGAAGAATAAGAATACTCTTGATGCAAGAAATAGGAAGGACTCGACGAACTTGCATTTGTATGACAATGTCGAGATGGGAGAATACAAGAATTTTAAATGAAGATTCTTAGTTGGAATGTAAGAGGGTTGGGAAGTAAGAAGAAAAGGAGGGTGATTAAAAATTTGCTGATGGAAAGCGAGGCTGATATTGTAATCTTACAAGAAACAAAAAAGGGAGAAATAGATCGAAGGCTAGTTGGAAGCATTTGGGGAGCACGGTACAAAGAATGTATAGCAATTCCATCTTAGGGCAGATCTGGTGGTGTGGTGATTGTCTGGAACACAAAATGTGTCTCGGTCTTAGAATCAGTTATCGGGGTTTATTCTGTATCAATTAAGATTGCTGGCGTGGATGGTTTGGATTGGTGGCTTTTGGGAGTTTATGGACCAAACAAATATAGAGAAAGAGGACAATTTTAGGAGGAACTAGTAGGGTTGTTTGGGTTGTGTGGAAGCAAGTGGTGCATAGTAGGGGACTTCAATGTAGTCCGATTCCCTTATGAAAAGTCAACTGGGGGCAGATTCACCCGTAGCATGCAGGGTTTTAATGATTTCATTTGGGAGACAAACCTTTGTGATCCAAGCCTTCAAAGAGCAGAGTTCACATGGTCTAATTTAAGGGAGGATGCGATTTGGTGTAGACTTGACAGGTTTTTGTATTCTACGGATTGAGAATCTTTGTTTCCAAATTCAAGACAATTGGCTCTTACAAGGGTTACCTCCGATCACTGCCCTATTTTGCTTGATACAACTAGTGTCAAATGGGGTCCAACTCCTTTTAGGTTTGAGAATATGTGGCTGGAACATCCCTCCTTGAAAGATAATTTTAAAGTGGTGGGCAAAAGCAAACTGTGATGGGTGGAATGGTTATAGGTTCTTGAGAAAGCTCAAAATCATGATCGGAAAGTTAAAGACTTGGAGTAGAGAGACTTTTGGTGATATTTGTGACTTTTGGTTATAGACTTTTACCGCACAGCAACTTTTGTTTTTTTGACTATAACTTCTTCATACGAACTCTGATTTGAGCGTTCTACTTGTCCACGAACTCGAATCGACGTCCTCTACGACTTTCATGAAATTTTTTCTTCTTCCAAATAACGATCCTAGAAAAAGTCAACTTTATGCCCCTTACGGTAAAGTGGTTACTACAAATGGTAAAAGGCTAAAGTAACAAACTGTAAAATAATTCTAAGATCGGGATGACACAATGTGAATGAAGGTATCATAAATGGCAAACCTTGAATATTCACAAGATTGTCTACCCTCATATCACAATGAAGCGGATTCCAGAAACAATGAAAGTTATGCAGAAATGGAGAGAAGTAACTCGGAAACACAATAGTTGTACAGCAGAAAGTCACAACTCCGGTAATTTATATAATTATAATGAATTCAGTTGTAATGTTTTAATTTATTTTATTTTTTAACATGTACGTCCAAATATATATATATATTCTACAAACTTTTATCACTACATTGTTGCAAAAAACAAATATTTAATTTTATTGTTTTTTTTATTTTTTCCTAAAGTAAATTGTTTTATATGTATTTGATAACATCAAAAAATAAATTATTTTGTTAAAAGTAAATGTAAAAATGATACATTTGATGAAATGACGAAAATGCCATAAAATTTAATGGTTACTCAAGGTATCAAAATGCTAATGGAATGAAGCTTCGGGCATGAAAATGCAGGTATTTGATAGTTAGGTATGAAAATGAAAATAGCATCATAGTTCAGGTGGTGTTTTGTAATTAATTCTAAAATTTATCCAAGAACAAATAACTTTTATCACTATATTGTTGCAAAAAACAAATATTTAATTTTACAGTTTTTTTTTTAATTTTTTCCTAAAGTAAATTGTTTTATATGTATTTGATAACATCAAAAAATAAATTATTTTGTTAAAAGTAAATGTAAAAATGATACATTTGATGAAATGACGAAAATGCCATAAAATTTAATGGTTTAGTAGTCAAGGTATCAAAATGCTAATGGAATGAAGCTTCGGGCATGAAAATGCAGGTATTTGATAGTTAGGTATGAAAATGAAAATAACATCATAGTTCAGGTGGTGTTTTGTAATTAATTCTAAAATTTATCCAAGAACAAATAACTTTTATCACTATATTGTTGCAAAAACAAATATTTAATTTTATAGTTTTTTTTAATATTTTCCTAAAGTAAATTGTTTTATTTGTATTTGATAACATCAAAAAATAAATTATTTTGTTAAAAGTAAATGTAAAAATGATACATTTGATGAAATGATGAAAATGCCATAAAATTTAATGGTGTTAGTGGTCAAGGTATCAAAATGCTAATGGAATGAAACTTCGGGTATGAAAATGCTGGTTTTTGATAGATTGGTATGAAAATGAAAATAGCATAATAGTTTAGGTGGTGTTTTGTAATTAATCCTAAAATTTATCCAAGAACAAATAATATCCTTGTACTATGACCACTTTATATCTATAAAAAGAAAAAGAAAAAATAAAAGTTAGCTGCTTTACCCAAGATGCTAGACTCAAAACTACTACCATCCTTCATGATCAGCTTATTTGGTATGCATGATCAATCAAACTACAAAAAAAATATATAGGAAGACAAACAGAAATGACATGTTTGTCGATCAGGAGGAGGAACCTTTTGTACTCTATTAAGGACCTTGATCAGTCGTATGCATGATCAATAACAAGTTGATTTATCATATACACCTGCAAATTTTGAAGATAATGTTCAGTTCCGATAATAAGTCAATCTGAAATAACCACAATTTCAGTTCAAGAAGTGCATTGGGACTGCAATTCAACTAATAGCCCCACAGAAGGTCACTTGTAGACACCACAAACTTATCACTATCAGTTTTGAGTTACGAATATGACTATATCCGTGAACTGGACATCAAATGAACGAAACAATACCACTCTCATTTTTTATATGCTTGTCAACTTATGTTTGATACATTGGAAATGCAAGATGGAACATAAAACTACCTGTAGTTTTGAATGAGAAAGTCATTTGTTACTGTATTTAGCAATAAGTAAAATTACCTTTACAATATAGTTTTGACGTACAAATTGCACCGGAGACTGTTTTAATCAAAGATTAAAAATTAAAGATAAAAATCAATTCTGAAGTACATGCATATCAGCAGGATTGAAATTGAAGATTATTTCTAATGCAAGAATGAATTGAAGGAAAAATAGAAATTTGAAGTAACTTGCATGGCTTAATACCTTGTTGAGCTATATCGCATGGCTAATTAACCTCAAATTCTAAACTTTTTACATTAAATTCAGAAGACACCAGATTGAACTCACATTCAAACTAAACTTGGCATTCCACCGAAGCAAAAACCAACAGAAGACAACACGAAATTCACCTAGTTGTTCCCATTCAATTGCTTCTGAAATTAATTGACATTCAGCACCTAAACAAAGGTGCCTATATCGTTGTACATATCCACAACAATCAAACAAAACTTCAATCAATTGGAAGCCGAAATCACAAACCCGAAATCACAAACTAACTTCAGTCAATTAAGATCATTCTGACTTAAGATGACAGGGAATATGTTCCTTTGTTATGCTTCCTAAACATAATATGGATGAATTATTTGTGTAAGCAAGATTGTTAACTAATGCTGACATGTAATAGAATACAATATTGAAAACTCTCATTATTGTATATACAGTAATAAAACAAAATAAAAATCTGATAATGACATGAGAAGAAAGTCATTTGTAAGGTGAATACTACTGTTTAAGGTTGCAGATGAAATGCAAAGAGTTCAAATCAATACACACAATTAATGGATACCTAACTATCTATATTGAAGGAAAAAAAGAGTGAAAATGGTCCCAGAGTATTGGGGGTAGATTTGCTTAACATTAGTTTGTCTCTAATCTACTACACTGGAAAAAATGTGATTCTATAGTTTGAAATTTTAGTTGTTAAGCACAAATGAGCCATCATTGACTGCAGCCCTACATATCCAAAATCACCTAGAAACTAGCTCAAACAAATGCATATCCTAAATTTAATCAAATTCATTATAAAAATCAAGATATAAGATTGAAAAGAAAATTGATTCAGATACTACCTTGCAAAAATCACATTGCCCTTTCTTTATAATGCCAGCAAGATTGTCAATCTTTATAATGTAAATCACATTGCCCTTCATCAAATGGGAGACCGATTAGGATCAGGAGACCGATCAGGATCAGGAGGATCCTGTCCTTGCATTGGCTTCTGCTTGAACTTTTCTTCTCTCTATAAGTTTGTCTAATATTCACTTGAAACATCATAAGAAAAAAAATCAATTCAAGATGTATCAAATGAAGAACCCAGCTCATCACGTTGGATAATTGTAATTTCCTTAATTAATAATTAGTATGCATTATTTTCCACAACAAATAAATTAAAAGAATAGTAAAAATGCAGATTTGTTGTTTATACTTTACTAGGTTCAAGATGAGGAAAAAAATGCTGAGTTGATGAGGAAGGAATCATTCATCTACTATATTTAGATCGTGATGACTCAAGACGTCAACTCCTCAAGTAGATATTTCATGATACCCATCAAAATGACAAATATGATGAGAAGAGGATTAGACCCAGAATGCAGAGGCTGATAATAACCCAGAAAACCTCATCTCCGACCTCGAACTCGCCGCCGTCATGCACCACCTTGTAAAACACCCTGCCCGCCTCTCTTCCTTTTCTTCCTCTCCCATTTTCTTCCTCTCTCAAGGCTCCGCTCCGCTCTGCTTTTCAATTTCTTTGATTTATCAGATTTGACAGGGACAATTGACATTTGAGGAGCCGAATTGGAGTTGGAGGGAGACAAGGAAACAGATATATTATCAAGTACTTGAATTTGCGAAACAAGGAGCATACAATATGCAAAAAAGGAGATGCAAAAGTAGCAAAACAAGCTAGGTACATTTGTTTGCTAGTCTGATGAATAATTGACCTCCGAGAATCTAGATCGAAACATAACTGCATGATGAAAAGTTGGTTCAGTACGTTACTAGGTAGAATGGAAGCATCCAGGCGTTTTTGTGCCCAAGAAAACCTGTTGAGATGAAATGATAAATAACAAAGAGAAAATAAGACATTTGAAGTACCATGACATTATAAAAACAACTAAATATAATTTCAAATATAATCAGGTTTATGATTTTATACACTAAATGTGTACGCAGGACTTGTTAGTCTCTAGAAGTAAAGGACGGGCCTAGGTGTGGAGAGTAAGAAACGGAAGTATCAGATAATAGCTACCATGTATTGCCATTCAAAAGGAAAAATTTACAGATCCAGTGGTTAACATTTAGCTCAGTCTAGATCAATTTATCTTTTACATCATGTATTGTTAGGGTACTAAGGGTCTTTGTGTTGGTCTTTGCACCTCGTGTGTTATCTATTCTAGGTAGATGGAATCTCTTTTGTTATCTATTCTAGAATTCTACAATACATGATAGAGGCTAGGGCACGAAAATTAAAATAATTTGGTTTTCATTTGTGATGCACATTGATTGTCCAATTTTCAAGGGTGATTTTTTTTTCCGGGAACGGGGTGAAAATTCTATTAGCCATATGAGTACCATCATCTGTGGTAAATATTAAATTTCAAATACAAAGAATATGAATGAGCCATACAAAAAGTGAATAGACATTTCATAGAAGGGGAGAGATGAGAAACTCACCTTCTAGAAAGTAGTTTCACCCATTCCTGTTTTATAGAGTTCATATACCATAGCCGTCAAATAGATTTTACTCAGTTTGGAACAAGTTTTCATCACCTGCAAGGAATAGAAGTCATATTAAGTTTAGCAAATCTATCTGTTTCCAGAATAACTCTTAACTGCAACATTTTTCATTTTTTAGATACCAAACTATACACCTCACTCAAGAGCATTGATTCTGTCTTCTAAGATATAATCTACCATTAAAAGCAAGAAACCTGGATATGAGGGGCCTGGAACATCTCTTCGATGTGGCTGCATCAACCTCTGCCATACGAACAAGGGCTTTTCCTGCAGAGTTTAAACATATAAATCCTGTAAGGTAAAAGCACTGAGGTACAGGAGAAGAAAATAACATGTCCAACAAGGAACCACATATATTGTGAGAGCTGCAAGAGATGACGATGGTTTGTCATGCCAATCAGGCAACAGAGAATTTCTTTTTCTTTATTCTATTCTTATTTCAATACTTCAAAATCGAAGAAAGAAAAGAAGTAAATAATTATAATTCCTTGGTTATATATGCCAAGATTTTTGGAGAGAAATATGGCAAATACAATGAGGCTTGAAGAGTGACATGCTCACAGCACATCAATAGAAAGCATCAGACTTCTGAACTAAGACATAACCAGAATTGTATCAAACAGAGTAGGTATTTCCATAACACAAATATACACATTCCAATGCATCTAGGCCTTCTATCTATTACGTGGCATCTGTCGGATTTACTTTATTCGGAGTCCATTTTTAGATAGAAGGCCAAAAGATAGTAGTAATATAGTAGTAATCTTTCAATCAATTTTTTTTAAACTTTGCATCAATTTGTGAAGAAGTCAGTCTGGTGATCAATAGTTGAAGCATGTATACCTTCAGAAGCTTTCTTGGGAATTGAGATTAGCTTCTTTAAGCAGTAATCTGTGATTTCAGCTGCACACCTGCATATCTCCAATGCACGATGAGCATCTCCAGAAATAGCTGCTACCTAGAAACATGTTTAAATAATGTCAAAGATCAAGGCTCAAATTGAATCTCCTGATGAAACATAAAAGATACACCGACCTTTCTTGAAGCAAACTCTATAGCTTGTTTTTCAAATGCATCAATTCCTCTAAGCCAACTCGAGATAATCTCTTGAAGCTGCTGATAATTATAGGGGACAAAGCAAAGCCCTTGGATTCCCATTCGACTTGAAGTTCATGGTATTCGCTATGCCTGATATATATATATATAAGGAGTTAAGGATGTATTTGAGTATTCAACAGCATGCCAGTCAACATCATTCTTTTAATAATAACTGTTTCTAATTTTATTCCTGGCATCTGATAAGAGAAACAGCACGGGATGCTGTATAAATGCAATGATAATTCAACAGATAAGCCTAACTTTGAGTTTGGCTTTGTAGGCCAGTCAAGAATGTTGTAGAGAACCTGAAACCAAAAGAAGACGTCCTTAACATTTGTTAATTTAAAGAATACTCAAAGTTTTAAAGGATATTGTAGAGCACGTCTAAAATAATTAAAATCAATTTTAACATCACAATATGCACAAGGTACCAACTAATAAAAGAAAAATTGTTACCGATTGGTTTCTGGTCACAAGAAGATCAATCTCATCCATAAGAAGAATATAACTCTTTGCCGAACTTCTTTCCATTGGAAAATCGCTCATATAGCAAGTGGAGAGCCTTTTCCAACCAACTCGATGCCCAATTAATGCTTCATATATAACCTGCGCAAACATAAGCTGTATTAAAGGACGTCAAGTGCATCCAATCTTGATAAACAAAGGAGCATCAGTGTGAAGCAAACTTTCCCTGTACATATTCTGAGGTGATGCCAGCTTTAGACCATTTATCTCAATGAAACAGTAAGGCCTTATTCTTCCAGCATCGACTTCAGACCTCAAATTCCTCATTACTGCTAGTACACTCATAGTTTGCAGTTACACAAATATAACAAAGGGAATTAGTCAGTTGTTCAATGCATAAAAAGATGAAATTTATAGGCTTTCTAAACTAATGTAGCTATCTATTTAAGAATAGAACTAATATAACCTATGTTGGCAGAATCATTTGTGTGATAGATATCCCTCCTGAGATTATGCGGTTGTCTTCCAGCGGCAGTCTCTTCGGGGATTACATACCAACACACCCGACACCAATAGGTACCATCAGCTTCTTTCCATATACTGCACCAAAAACATAACTCCATAATCACAATCACATACATTACACCATCAATGCGGGCAGCCCACAAGTCACTGGAGAGAAGCTTCTCTCGAAATGTCCTAACCAGCTTCTCCCCCTTCAGGGGTATTGGGAGCTGGACCTGTAAACCCAATCTGCGAGCCTTGCAAAAACCGCAAACCCAATGGCCTTGGGGGACCTCCTTCAAGGGAGGGTTCAAGCATTTAAAATGAAAGCTTGGACTCAATCATCATACGCTTCCCAGACTTGAAGCAAACCCTAGATTGCTTCTCCACTTGCTCATCCTCTCTTCTCTTGACATACACATCATCTTCGACCTCGAACTCGCCGCCGTCATACACCACCTTCTCGTAAAACACCTTGCCCGCCTCTCTTCCTTTTCTTCCTCTCTCAAGGCTCCGCTCTGCTCTGCTTTTCTATTTCTTGGATTTATCAGATTTGACAGGGACAATTGACATTCGAGGAGCCGAATTGGAGTTGGAGGGAGAAGGAAACAGATATATTATCAAGTACTTGAATTTGCGAAACAAGGAGCATACAATATGCAAATAAGGAGATGCAAAAGTAGCAAAACAAGCTAGGTACAATTGTTTGCTAGTCTGATGAATAATTCACCTCCGAGAATCTAGATCGTAACATAACTGCATGATGAAAAGTTGGTTCAGTACGTTACTAGGTAGAATGGAAGAATCCAGGCGTTTTTGTGCCCAAGAAAACCTGTTGAGAAGAAATGATAAATAACAAAAAGAAAATAAGACATTTGAAGTATTTTTATTGCTATAAAATTAGTACTAAATTGGCATAAAATTAGTACTTTTTTCAATGCCCATTTAGTACTAATTTTATAAGAATCCAGGCGTTTTTGTGCCCAAGAAAACCTGTTGAGAAGAAATGATAAATAACAAAAAGAAAATAAGACATTTGAAGTACCATGACATTATAAAACAACTCAATATAATTTCAAATGTAAGCTGTACCAGGTTTATGATTTTATACACTAAATGTGTACGCAGGACTTGTTAGTCACTAGAAGTAAAGGACGGGCCTACGTGCGGAGAGTAAGAAACGGAAGTATCCGATAATAGCTACCATGTATTGCCATTCAAAAGGAAAAATTTACAGATCCAGTGGTTAACATTTAGCTCAGTGTAGATCAGTTTATCTTTTACATCATGAGCTACAGTAAATGTCAATGCTTGGCTTTAAAGGAATAACAGTAGTTACTAAAATCAGCAAATAATTACGGTGAAGATAATCTACATTAGCAGGGATCCTTAAAACATTTAGACTAGAAGCCTTGGCGAGGGATTGTATATGATTCAAAGCAGTAGGAGTTGCTATAATTAACAAAATGATCAATCGCTACTCAACTAAATGTGTACGCAGGACTTGTTAGTCACTAGAAGTAAAGGACGGGCCTAGGTGCGGAGAGTAAGAAACGGAAGTATCCGATAATAGCTACCATGTATTGCCATTCAAAAGGAAAAATTTACAGATCCAGTGGTTAACATTTAGCTCAGTGTAGATCAGTTTATCTTTTACATCATGAGCTACAGTAAATGTCAATGCTTGGCTTTAAAGGAATAACAGTAGTTACTAAAATCAGCAAATAATTACGGTGAAGATAATTTACATTAGCTGGGATCCTTCAAACATTTAGACTAGAAGCCTTGGCGAGGGATGGTATATGATTCAAAGCAGTAGGAGTTGCTATAATTAACAAAATGATCATCTGCTACTCAACTTAATTGCAGATTCGTGAGTGCCCAACTTCCATCCATTCCTCTTCTACACACAACACATCCTTACTGATCACATCAGAAATTCAACCCTACTGGTATATACTAGTCCCTTCAAATGGAGAATTTTTTTTGCGGAGGATATATGACCCAGGGCTCCTGTGTCCAGAAACCTAACGCTGAATTATGAAAACACAGCAGTTTCCCTTCAAAGTAAAGGTACATCCCCTAAAGTTGGACCCTAATGTATGCAATCCTTTTCTTTCACCAGAATTAACTATCCTCCCATTTTGCATTCTCATGATTTTGATACAATTTCTTGTTTGACAGGGGTACTTAAAGAGCCACTAAAAGAGTTACATTATTAACATCCATGTGAGTTCATGTATTATTTCTGAAGTATCTGAGAGTTTGAAATGTCAAATGGTAAGACACATCAACTGAATGCTTAAATTCTTAGCTATATGTTCATGGTTAATACTATCTATGTCTTTTATAACTCCTATAAGATAGGAGAAGATTATATGATATTCAATAGAAAGGGCATATGCATGTGATCCCAGTGGAGCAATGCAATAAGTGAATCAACTGATAAGCATAAGAATCAAACATTACCTGAGACTGCAAGAATTTACCGACATCCTCAGTTCTTTTGTCCATTTGAGCTTAGGAAACCCTAGGTTATAAACAACTTGCTGGCTATGATTATGGATAATGTCTGAAACTATGCAGCGCCCAATACAGCAAAAGTTGTTGGCTTTGTGCACCATGTGTCTGTAACCGCACGTCTTACAGGTGTTGTCATGAGTGCCAAAGGAAACATGGTATCATCAGATAATCCAGAACTCTCAACAGACATTTGTGCCTCATGGGAGCTAGAGGAGTCCCCTAAAGGTATTAAACTAGGCATCAACCTTACAAGGATGAGAGGCTTCTGCAACCTTTATACTAGGCACCCCATTCTCATACTTGAGTGGATAAGCCTTATACACACCCGAAACCACCCTCCCCGATCCATCTCCTAAAAACCATTCACCAAATTCAGTGATTCTTCCCCTCTTAAAACCCATCATCAATCCAAAAATCAAATTCAAATCGTAAAACAAAAACTATAACAGAATTGAAACAGACACACAATCAATACCAACTACCAACGGGGAAGAGAAATCGAAGAAATAAAACTAGAACAGAATTGAAACAACGAAAAAAATCAAAATCAAAATTACCCAGAACAGAATCAATATCAAAACCTAGAACCGAATTGAAACAATCACAATCAAAATAAGAATTACCCGCGGAGAGAGAATTGAAGAGAGCGTCAGATCCACAATCCGATATTGAGATTTGAACAGATCGAGGGAGAATTGAGAGAGCGAATTCTGGGCGAAATTGCAGATTAGGATTTACTGGGTCGCGAAGAACAGATCTAATCGAGCGAATTGAGAAAGTGAAGTAGCGTGAAACACCGGGACGCGTATTCATTAGACGCTCTTTCTGGCTCTGAGCTGTCCATTTAGGTGAAACGTACCAAAATACCCATGGTTTGGTTTAGTGGGATTACCAAAAAACAAGGTCAATCACGTAACTGTGCACGGGGAGATAGGGTACTGCAACGGTAACAAAGACTTCGGTCGATCCATTTTCGGTGCAACGGTAACAAAGACTAAGACTTCGGTCGATCCATTTTCGGTGCAACGGTAACAAAGACTTCGGTCTCCCACAATTTTCAGAAGATTAATTAAAATTAAACCAATAGAAAAATTTGTTAAATAATAATATTAATAATAAACGCCAGAGTTGTTTAGCCGTTCACTTTCATACCTTGATAGAAGCTGGCTAATTAGGAGTTGTTTTTGTCCCTTTGCTCACGAAAGTTCTTGTATAATTATTATAATAAGATCAGTCATTTGTTTAATCATGACACTAGTATATAGAAAAAATCCAGTCCAGTTCGAAGAAGAAGCACTTAATTGACAATGTTGAAGAGCGTTAAGTGGATGAGAGAGGAAGTCCAGATCTACCAGATCTTGGTTATTTAAACAAAAGAAGAATTGACCCGGAATCATGACCCGATGATCGAGCTTCTTCGTCCGGTCATATGTTGGCGGCGGACCACGACCTTTCGCTTCCTCTCTACAACAGTCGCTACTATTGTGTGTCTTGATAACGAGAGAGGCGGCTGATGGGACATCAGAGACTTTGGGCGATAAGCTTGACGGTGACACGGAGGCCCTTCTAGTCTTGGGCGGTATCTCGGCATGTCTTCTTCTGACTTTTAGAATCTATGCATTAGTGTCTTTCTCATGTAGATGGTAAATCATAATAGATTTTAGTATCTAAAATTGAAAGCACCTTATATTGGAAAATTGCATATTTTTTGCTTAAATCTAATATTGAATCATGATAATTCCAAGGAATCAAAAATTGGCATGTGAAGAAAAAAGAGTATGGGAGAAGTTGCGTTGTTGTGGTGGGCAACAAAGCTGAGGTGATGGATATGGGAAGAGAGTCGTATATGCTTTAAGTAGAGGTCCCGTCACAAAACACACAGAGGGTAAATTTGGAAGAAAAAATAAGCACAGGAGAGATGGTGGTTGATACAGCTTTAATATTTTAACAAATACAAAATGACATTTGGCTAAGTGTCACACTCAGTTGAGTGTGTATATAACATTCTCCTTACTTGAGAGTCATGGAGGCATTTCATGGACAAATAAGGAGTCTTATACTTTTGTAAAGGAAAGTTCAAAGAGAAATAGGAAGTACGTCTATTACACAAAAACCCATGTCATTTGAATTAAATTTTTTCTCAAAATCTAAAAAATAATTAAGTGAAACCAAATATTTTATCGGAAGAGAAATTTCAAATATTGAAAAAAAATTTAAACTCTTTATCGTTTATTTTCTAAAGCTTTTTTCGAGACTTGATTCTAATCAATTATTTTTCTTTTTTATTTCCTTACTCATCCAATCATAATTTTATCAATAAAAATACTTTTTTCAATGCCCATTTAGTACTAATTTTAAGGGTTGATTGTCTATTGCAATGAAAAACTTTTTTCAATGCCCATTTCAATTCATCTTAATAAAAATACTTTGTATTCCTAGAGTCCAGGAATAATCCTGGTCGGAAGGGAGAAGGCATGGTGTCTAGGATGTTGTTCAAATGGCGTGGAGATTTTATCGATGGCTGGTATGATTCGATCTCCTTACGATCAGAGTGCAGGTGGTTGGTGGCGACGAGTCCATGGTGGTGGGGAGGAGATCAGAGATGCTCATATATGATCAGATTGCTCTGATTTGGCAAGCAGATTTCAATCTGGTTTGGAGTCGTTGTAGGTTATTTCAATCCGTTTCATGTTACTACCTCAAGTACTTGGTAGCACTTAGCGTTTATAGAGTGATGGTCCGACCGCGGCGGATCTATCGGCATTTTATGCTTTGGACGCTTACTGTTTATTAAGAATATGAGTTAGTATTTCTTTGTTGAGTTATGGACCGGGTGGTTCCATAAATATTTGAATCTTCAATAGTATGCCTCAGTACGCCGACCTCTCAAAGTACCCTTAAGGGAAAGGTAAATTATCTACATTTTTCTTATGAGTCCTTGAACTTTGACCGGAAATTTGTATCTGGATGAAGGATATGAGTTGAGGACTCATGAATCCATTGTTTGATTGGATCTTGATTTAAGTGCAAGGTTGGGCATTTGATGTGTATTTAAGTAATTGAAATATTAGATCATGTCCTGACGGTATCGGATAGATTAATCAAAGGAGGAAATTTTGGAAATATGATTTTACGTCTCGGTATCGATCTATGTTGCTCTTTGGGGGTGAAGAGCAGAATGTTTTTGATGTAGTTGTGGTCATTGATGCAAAAGATAGTGGAAAATTGCATAGTGAAAGCATTTTGGAAAATGAGTATTGTGACAAGCTGATTGTTTAGTCACTATCAAGGAATTTCAGAAATTGCAAGGTGTCACTCAAGTGTTGACTTTCGATAGATCTTTGATTGACCGGAGTGACATTTGTCGGATAAGCATATTAATTTTGAGATCATGGTAAGATCTCTATGATAGTTGGATTAGGAGGTCAGGCTCCCTATGTCATTGGATGTTTTGGTAAGGTAATAAGGTATGTAGCCTTATGTTTGTGGTAGGTCGGAAGTTGGACAGTAGAGGTCATTCCGAACTGAGTCAATAGCGACTGATCTAGTGCACGGAATTCGAGGAAGAGACAACGGGGGAGCAAAGCCCACTGTATCATGGACTAGTAGTAGACCATATTTATTTCATGTGGTATTGCTGAAGGATTATTTCTAAAAGCCTTGAAATTGTGGTGGAAGTGGATTATTTCTTCGTCCAATCTGCTTCAGACATCTTTGTAGGCTTTGTTCTTATAGCCTCATCAGTCTTGTTGAATCAGGACATTCTTCATCGTCCTCTGTCAAATCATGAAATTAGACTTGCCATCAAATGGTTTAATGGACGACTTCACCTCCTGCTTTGACCCTCCCTTTGCCGTTCACCATCGCAAAGTATCCAAATATGGCTCTGATATCACTTATAGTGGTAAGCGCCTTTTAGATCCTTACTGGTACTTTGTGAAATAAGCAAAGAATAAAACTGGACACAGAACACAGCGGAATTTTATAGTGGTTCGGCTATAAATAGCTTATGTCCACTTAGTGATCTCTCTTGAGAGACTCACCAGAACACTGAAGAATTTAGGTTTACAAGATCTTGTTGCAAAACCCTTTGCCTTCCCTGTCTTGGTCTTATCACTACCACTCTTGATTCTCTAGGTTTTCTGTCTCACTTAGAGAATTCCATGCAACTCCCTTTTACAGGGGCTGCTGATACAATAATATCTTAGGATTCCTAACTCTAACAAACAAATCTTCACATAATCTAAAAAAGATTACTTTACTCGAACTTATAGAAAAACTTCTTTCCTTTTCTGACTTATATTTGCCTGCTGAATCCTAACTGTTAGATTGTATCAACGAGTTCAAACACAACTTCCTAATCCATGTTGTATCAGCAACTCCTATTTAGTATAAATAGGAGTTGTATGGGGTTTTCTAAGGTGTGGACAGTTCCATAGAAAATCGGGAGCCAAGGGATCACTTGTTGTGATGAAATCCTTCGAAGTATGAGCCCATAAAGATGTCCAAAGTTGCTATTCTCAGTATATATCCTCTCCCCTTCCAAAGTACCCTGCATGCTTAACTGATTGCTATTCTCAGTATATATCCTCTCCCCTTCCAAAGTTGACTTCTCCCAAGAAATCTTTGCAGCTTCCAAAGCATTTTCAAAGTCACTATTAGAGACCTCTTGCCTCATCATTAAGAGGGATCCACTTGTCACAACAGCCTTAAATGAATCAACTTCTGGCAACTTGGAGCTCACCGGAAACCTTCCTGCACCACCCTTTTGCCTGTATTTCCGACCACCCCCATCTTCAATAGTGCAACTCCCTTTATCTCTGTCAATTTCTTTTTACATAGAAAGTGGAATTGCCTTGGCAGGTTGAATTGCTGGTGAAATTGATTGAATACAAACAACGTATGATTGGTTACCTTCAGTCAGCTTCACCAGTTCCGGCAGAAAGCCGTTCTTCCCTTTGACTCTGATTCGAGCTTCAAATAGGTGCTTTAAACCAACTGTCATGTTATCAAATTCAACCAGACCACCACAAATATCACTTATCTTTTTGAAATGTTTTTGTGACCACCAATGAAGTGGAAGTCCCTTCACTGCTACCCAACCTCCATAGCTCACCACCTTCTTCGGGTTGTTTGACAAACCTTGTGCCCAATTAAAAAGAAAGATCTCCGGATGCCCCATCGACGGAACATTTCCGTGACTAATTATCTGTTCTGCTCTATTGTTTGATAAGGATAAAGCATGACCTCCCTGCCCAGGATTTTATTATATCCTCCAAGTTCTGCTCCTCAGGACTTCCTTGTTTCGTGAGACTGCAGTTGCTTTCTAATTGGACGTCTGGAGACTGATTCCTCTGTGCTTGGACCACCATGAAGTCTTTGCCTCTTAAAGGCTTCACATCTTCTACCTCGACTATGCCTTTGCAGCCTTACATCGCAAAGTACCAGAGCCGAAGCTCTGATACCACTTATATCCATTCTTAATATAATGGAGAAGAGTGTTTTTTCTGCCATATGATGGAGGGAGATGGGAGTTCTGTGGGAGAGAGTGAAGTTCTGAGCATCTTTATATTTGTTTTTGCAAATTTATAGATTATTCACTTCTACTATTCTAAGTTGGCAAGCTATTTTGGTCTTGATTTCACAATTTTCCTGTTTTAAAGTTAGTGTAGTTCTCTATTCTCATCATGCTCTTGCTCCTTCCTTTGTGTTTCCTTTGGACTTCCTTTCTGCTCCTTTGTATTTGCCTTTTGTTTCGTTAATAATAGCTGTTTCATGAAAATTAATGGAAGGATAAAAAACTAAAACTCTCAAGCTAAATTTAGATATGTTTTGCTGTTCTGAGAATTATAAATATAAAGGATCTTTCTCAGGTAGTTTTAATTTAGTTATTAAATCAGAAGCATCACCAATCTAGTTAGACAAGAGAAATCATAGATGCATAGACAGTATCTCTTTCTGATGAATTTTTTCATCTCTTGGTAGAATGCCTTGTTGTTTGTCTTAAGTTTTCCATTTGTTGTATCCTATTAGCTCGATGAATTGTACATATATAACTGTGAACTTTTGCCACTTTATGTTTTATTCTTGTTGACGGCAGGCTTTAGTGAAACATGCAGAAGCAGTAGTGGAACTGTCAAAGATATGCCTTGTTTGGCTGATTTTCCCTCCCGAGGAGTCTTCAGTATGTGATCTATAATTCATAAAACAACTTTACCACAACAAAACTACAATTTTTGACTCAGAGCACTAATAGCCTTTCCTATATTGTCTGAGAGCTATTTTTTGTGGGGCATTTGGTTTATAGTTTTTCATAGTCTTCGCCTGCATTTTTTTTACCTTCGTTACGGTGTTGTTAAGAATATGATCTCTTTGTTTAATTGTTTTTGTTTTACATTTCCTAGTTAAGAAAATTATCTTCTGCTCAATCCCAGTATATAGTTTCATCTCTGCAGACCGACATTGTGAGTCCGTTTTTTTAATCAAAAACATTTATAGCTATAGATATATAAAGACAATATTTTTTAATAACCTGGCTGGTCTCTAATCAATGTACCATTGCATCATGAGAAACTGACTTCCTTCCTAAGTTAGTTGCATTTGGGATAAGTTTCTTGATGATTGGTTTTTACTGTGCCTGAGATAGAGATGGTGGCTCGAGGCTTGGAGAAACACTTGAAATTGGATCATAGGGAAATTGGTTTATACCATATCAACCGTTTAGTTTTTAGATCTATATAATATAACATTTCTAACATTTTTCAGTCTAAAAATTGATTTAAATCAAATCAATGGACGATCCAAATCTGTCAAACATGAGTCGTTCAAGTTTATAATTGTTACATCACATTTTTAAATGTCTTAACGATAACAAAATCGAATCACTCTTATGCAAGTTATATAGTTTTACATCCCATTACACAGTCTCTTCACAAATATCTTATTTTATTTAGGACGCGTTTACTTAGAGGCACTAGGAATCAAATATTGGAAATCATCCTCATTTCTTGATGATTTGATGTTTACTAACTTCAAGGAGAATGAATGATGTGTGGGACCTACGATCAAATCCTGAATGATTCCTCTTCCATTTCGAAGGAGGGGGTTGGTAATGAATTTGATTCATGGTTGAATCACTCAATTTTTCAAAACTAACCTTATAAATTTATGGAAACCTAAAAATTGCCCATACTAACTCTAGTAGTTTTTGAGGTTTTTTTTTGTTTTTTAACTCTTCTTTCTCCCGATCAAATAGCATCAGCTTTAGTTGTGGCTTTCTACTCAGTATAGAAAAAGAGAGAAGCTTGAGGGTCTTGCTCTCAGAAAAAGATGATTCGACGAGAAGCAAAGAATTCTGAGTTATTAGCCTATTAGGTGAGGGCAAGAAGGTTATCCAGTCTAGTGCTTCTTGATTTTGCATCGACATCCTGATGGGGTATTGATGGGATGAGACGGTACTTAGATTCTCACTTATTGTTAATACTCAATATTTGTTCATTCTAAGATGAACTCTTATTAGTGCACTATTAATTTTCTCTTAAATTGACGAGAAAACCCACAAGGGATCAATATTGAGAGTACTAAAGCAAATCCTAAAAATTCTGAAACAAAGGTTGGTTCAAATATGATATTGGTTGGCAAATCGTTTCTTTTTCCTCTTTTCCAACGGACTGTAAAGTAGCCTTTTGGGATAAGTAACTGATGTCTGTGTTTGCAGTTTGAGGCAAAACCCATGGTTTCTATATACATAAGTGATCAAAGAAGTAAGAAAAGAATTCAAAGGACTTGAAAACAAAGAAAGCTCAGTTTGGTGGGATCACATATCCACACTCATGCACGTTTAGATTGCAATACAGAAATTTAAAATCTAAAAAATGTCTAATTACAACGAAGATAGTAAAATATTCAGCCTCAAAGTGTAGCGAACCCAGCTAAAATGAACACCAAATTAGAAACTAAAATTGGGATATATTTGATCACTAACCTGGTTGAATCAGAGAATTGGAGAATCTCAATTTGGATTTTGAAGTTTGTGAACTGTGAGTAGGCGAGATTGAGCGGGCTGAGCGAGGTAGGCTGAAGGGGTTGGAAGGAGTCAATCGTGTGGCAAATTTGAAATAAATTTAAAAACGTGAGGCCCAACAGCCTGACCCTTTTCTGGTGACATGAACAGTAGAAACCCCATCCCCTTATATATACAAGAACTAATTTTTCTTCTTTTCCCTTGCAGGAAAAACTCTCATGCCACTGAGATCAACGTTGCAATTGAATAGAGAATTTGTGGCCAGTAGGATGCTTAATGTTAAATAGATTGTAACATGTATATACTTTTGAAATACTTAACCATGTTTATATGACAGGCGTGGGGATGAGCCTCCCAGCTCGGGTTCGAAACCCTTTAAAAAACATAATCATCAAAAATTTGACTGTGTTATTTTTATCTTAGTATAAAATTTAAAAGCGTTTTTTCGTACAATTAAAAATAATAATTAACCACGAACGCACGCTTCTGCACGCGTGAAAGCGCGTGCTGCAAGGCTAAAACTGATAGAAGCACAAAGTGCTACGATATTAACGTATTTTCTACCCTATTTAGTTATGTTATTCTCTTAACATTGTCATTTCTAACATGTTTTGTGATTGTAAAGGTAAAAAGGCGGAAAAGCAGAAAATGAAGCTAAAATCGGCAAATTAAGAAGGATAACTCATTAAGGAAACTTTCCTGTTACAAATTGGAAACTTGCTTATTTCATTTTAAGAAACTTTCTTATTTTGATTTAGGAAACTTACTATTTGTGAAACTTTCCTAATCCATTTTGAAAAACCTTCTATTTTAAATTCAGGAAATTGCTAAAGGAATAAGGATTAAATGAAGAAGATGATGCACATATGGAAATCGGAAATTTCCAAGGGATTTGGCCGAAATTATGTAAAAATTTTAGCAGCAAATTTTGAGAGAATTACTCCTTGAAGATTGAAGATAATTGCTGATTTGTAATCAAGCAAATTAAGGGAGATTCTTATCTTTTATTTCTCCATTTAAATGCTTAATTTTCCAAGATTAAATATGATTTTTCTTCTTCCTTTTCAGGAATAATAATTGGCAATACATATTGAAGGAATAATAAGCATGAATTCGAAAATAATCAAGAAAGGAAACAAGATTCAAATCGGCAACAGTCATGCAATAATCAACTGATTCCATTTAAAGAACAAGCAATGTATCTGGTCATATTTCAAGCCAAATTATTTGATTAAATTGTGCTATTATTTGTGGTCATTGGATCAGATTTAAATCAAGGGTGGAGAAGGAGGTTCGACCACTATATAAGGAGGCTCTCTACATCAGAAAAAGGGTCGTTCATTCACGTTAAAAACTAGAGAAATACATAGCAATTTCGAGCAGCCCCTTCTCTCCACCTTTGCCGAGTTCATCCTCCTTTGCCAAGCCTTGAAGGACTTTTCCATGAAGGCAGCAGCGTTGGAGACTTGAAGCATTGAAGCCTAACATCCCTTCGTCGCCATCAAGCTTTCTTGAAAACCGATAAAGTGTAAACGCTACCTTTACTTTTGTTTAGACTTCTCTAGCAAATTTAATAGCATGTTTCAGATGTTAGACTTGAGTTTTGGAAGCATGTTTCGTTTGTTGTTGTGTTCTTTGGATTCAGAATTTTATGAATTATATTGATGTCCTGTTGATGATTTTCTTACAATCTGTTGTTGTGATTCTTAATAATTGAAAGGTTATGTTTTTGCTTAATTATTTAAGCTGGAATGCACGCTAGCTTATTGCCAGGATTTGTACTAAGCTTCTTTAAGTAAGTATAGATTCAAAGTAGTGGAAACTATGTGATAATGGTTGAAAACATAAACTACATAATTACATATTACGACTTCTCGGACATGGTTGTGTTTAATCTCAGAATTCTTTAGATCTTAATGATTCATGTTTTGTGTGGACGAGTACTTTGAGTCGACGCTGAGTATCGATCGCAGCCTTTGCATGAAATATCTTAGGTTCTAGACTTCTCTGTGCTTAAGAGATAAAGTAAGAAGAATTAAAGGGATGCATGACCTCTTCAGGCTTGTATTTCGAGATTATTTCTCTTAATTTGAATTTACAATAATTTCAGATTGTTGGATTTGAGACTTGATATTTATGTGTTTATGGAATTTGATTCGATCTCTGTTTGTGATGTTGAATGAACCGACCAATTGTACGTATTAGTTAGCTTTTATTTTTCTATTTTTAGGATGTTAGAAATCAAACCAAACCCCCCCTAATCACCTTGTACCATGTGTAAATTTGTAAATAAAAATCTGTAAATGTTTGTATTTGTGTCTTGTTTTGTAAATAAATATTTGTTTGTATAATTGTACTAATTTTTAGAATAACCATGAATGCAGGAGCGCCCTTTAAGTCCCCAGATTGATCGAATCCTATTTACCAATGTTATAAGTGACACAAAAATGGTTCTTAAATTGTAACGCGTCCGGCAACGGGCACGTCAAAAACTAAGGGACAAATTGCTTAATATTATTAGTATTATGAATATTATCATTATAATTAATATTATTATTATTTTTAATAATATTTTTTTTCATGCAATTCAATTTAAAAAAATAAAATAAAAAACAAATCATTTATGAAAAACAAAAGTAATGGAAGAACTGTAATTATATTAAAACTGAGGGTAAAAATGTCAATTACACAACCAAAGGGTTAGCTTGTAAAAAGTAAAGGGAAAATGACAAAATTGTAATTTTACTGTTCATTGGTGGCACTGTTCAGATGAACAGTAAACCACTCGCTTTGCTTAATATATAAAGATAGATATACTAGAATTAATACATACGTCTTGGCACAGTGTATACATTTATGAAACGAGAGTGATCGAAAGAGATGAGAAAGAAAAGCTTAAGAGACGCACACAAAAAATGGGCCATACTGAGGGTAAATCTGTAATTCTCCATCCAAAATCAAAGGCAAAATCAGCCTTTGATTAGTGTGACCACTCTTTAGTTATATAGTAAATAGGGTTTAGGTTTTTTTTCATAGATGTGAGTTTTTTTAACTATTTTTTTATACATTTTTTTTCAACGAAGTTTTTTAACTATGCAATCTCTTTCCTTGCAGTCTCAATTGCATCCCTTCCATGAATGATATATGTTTCTAAAAATGTCAACAACAAAATCACCAAATGATAGTTTTTACATCACTTATAATAATAATTTATAGTAGTAAGTTTTGCATTAATTTTATAGACTTGTCACATTATTAAATGAGGGGTTTTTTGTAATTGAGTTAATTATGAATGACATTCAGGAGAACATCTAAACAAGGAAATGCAAATGATTCATTCTCTCTCTATATTCGATTATTTCTCTTTCCCATTATTTCTCATTCTCATTCTCTCTCAATCCCATTATCCTTTAGTAAACGCCTCCTTATTTTGTTACTGGACGTCACCCAAGCTTAGATGAAAAAGTAGAAAAATAAAATGAAAATCTTTGGTGGTGTTCAGTAACATTTTTAAACGTGTATTTTCATTTTTGAAAATGAAAATGTGTTCGATTAAATATTTTTAAAAACGTTGAAAATGAAAATATTTTCAAGTTTTAAAAAGAAAGCCTTAAAGGAAAAACCTAAATACTGTAGCAATTGACAGATCTCCTAGCTCTAGTCACAAATAGCATAAATTATCTATGAAGACGTGAGCAGAAGACACGAGCAGCATGCACTGGAACTTTTTTAAAAACGGAAGTGTGAATTTCTTATCTTTAAGTCTTAGCATGCGATGGGTCTTATCAGCTCTTGTCATTGTAATTCACATATTCTATTTTGTTATCGACATCTCATTTATTATTACAAAAATAAACAAGAATATTGTGTAAATAATAAGGTATGTGAATAAATGTAAATAAATTAGGAAAAAATTGAAGAAGCAAAATTTTTTTTTTAAATTGTACCCCTCTTATAACAAAAAAAATTAAATATTGTCCAAAAAAAGCTGAACTCCTTTTGGTCACACAACATGACCATGAAAATGTTGGACATTGACTTAAAATGACAAAAATGGAGGAAATATATATAAATAAGCAGGCTTCCATTCTTTCCAGAACTATACGTGTTCGTCACGCGCCCCCTCTCTTTCGTTCTCTCTCTCATAACAAACCCATTCCGCTCCCACCTCTCAATATGCTTCACTCTCTCTCACAGGTCCTCTCTCCCTCGAAAACCCTAAAAGGAATAGATGAGACAAAGAAGAAATTTAAGGCTATTAGATTCGCTATCTGCTCCGTCTAAATCGCTTAGCTGATCGCAAATCTGTTACAGGTCCTCGCAAGATCCTCATCATCCAATCGAGTTTCGTGTTCTTCAGATTTCGCGATGGTAACTGTTGCCGCTTAATCGAATCCCTTTGAATTTTGATCGGTGAATTCTTTTCTCATTTTCTGCGTTTATTGCTTGCACTTTGCAGAGAGTCGGTCAGCGAAAATGGTGTCCTTCGAGATGAATGATCGGAAAAGTGAGTATGAGTTCCATTACTTATCTTTGCTACCGATTTAGATTCTTTAATTACTTACTTGATTTATAATTGTAGTAAATATGCATCTTATTTATGAGGACTTGTTATAGCTATTCCTGTTTCTTGATTCAGTAATAGTTGAGTCTAGTGTGACTGGAGTTGCTCTGCTTGAGATTTGGACTAGTATGCTATTTCATTCATTAAATATGACTGTAGTTGAATCTAGTGTGACTGTGCAGTGCTTAGATTTTGGTTCTGTTTCCAGTACGATAATTTGTTTAATTGCTATTGGGGTGAAAATGTGTATTACATGTATTAAAAGTAGGAACTTAATTTTTCTGTTTGTTTTACTGCATTTTCCTGCCTCTGCTTAATGTCGATCTTTATTCAAGTATTTGGTGTCACCTCTAATTCATGCAATTTTGAAGTGAGACAGAGATTGGACTGGGATTGACTGGATTTATCATATTTTTCTCAGTCCTGGGAATGGTTTTCTTCTTTGACAAGGGATTACTTGCAATGGGAAATGTGAGTGTATTATATATATATATATATATATATATATATATTTCCTGTTAAGTTACTCCTTTCTGTTTATTTATTTATTATTGGACATGATATGTGTTTTAACACTTCTCATTTGTTAATCAGATCCTCTTCTTCTCAGGGGTGACTCTTACCATTGGATTCAAGTCCACGATGCAATTATTCATGAAACGTCAAAATTATAAGGTTTTTCATGTTAAACTTTTCTCTAGATCTCTGTCCGTGCATTTCAACTTTCTTTTTTCACCTTTGCTTTTTCTGCAACCGTACAGGGGTCAGTTTCTTTTGGCTTTGGATTCTTCTGTGTGCTCATAGGGTGGCCAATTGTGTTCCTGCTTTTTGTGGCATATGGGTTCGTTGTACTCTTCAGGTCTGTAAAATTGTTACTTTGACCCTTTTTCATAGTGTGTAGTGGCTTCTGGCCAACGTTGGCAGTTTTTGTGCAGAAGATTCCTATTCTGGGATGGGTTTTCCAACAGCCATATGATAGATCGGTATGTTCAGTATGTTGTTGTTCAGCTGCCAATTTATGTGATGTTTTCTTGTCTTGTGCATTAATGAGTGCCGTTGTGGGAATTGTTGCAAATACATTTTTGTTTGTGTGGTTTTTATACGGTGATTTACATCAGTTGGTATGGCCATCTTAATATTCCTAAAAGATTTACATAAAAATTGACAATGTTATAATCAGGATAATCTTTTAGAAGTTGTGATGCAGCACGCCTACTGCTAAGACACTAGGATCAACAAGCTCTAAAGCTTGGGGATTTAAACACAAATCATTTATGTGGGAATCACTCCCTAGTTTCTCACCTAAATAAGGCTTCTCACCCTATAACTAGGCTTCATGCCAATCCTATCTCAAGAAAATTAAGTGGGGGATAATACCACTTAAAATAATAATATTGTTCTCAAATATCAACTCCTTTCTGAGAACTCTTCTGAATCGCCTCACGAATAGAATTGTCATAACCTTATGCACCTGCCCTTTACGATCAACATCCTTACCGATCCTCCTTATAAGTCAATTTTCAGTATACTACCCAGAAGGCTATTCACATAGGATGTAAGGAAGTAAACTTATTCACGTAACAATGACATACGTGACACTAGGCATCCATTATAACTCCAAGGATACCCAACATATTCCTCAAACTCATGTAACCTTGTCACATGTAACATTTAACCAATGAGCACTCCTTACGTGGATGATAACCTCCAATACTCTATTATTTTCTGACACCCGACCACTCTTCTCGGTTTAAAACTAAAACATCTGAAGTCTTACCGTAGATCACAATGATTTTCTCTTGAATCATTGATCAACTGAATCACCGAATTCTTATTGTACTCTATCTCATTTATGAGGTGGAATACGACACTATCTATCACTGATCCACCAACCGTAATCCTCGCGAAAATCACTATTGTTTTTCTCGAAAAGATAACAAATTCTGTCATGCGCTGAAAACATCCTTTGGCAACAATTCCATGTTGTCTAAGTCAGATTATAACCACTCAAAGGCTTATCCACTTCTGTCCACTCGCTGGAAACAGCTAACCCAAACGAGAACAAAGTTCGTTACCATCACCTGGTTCGAACCTCATGACGTCAAGCAACAACTCGTCATCAAACTACTCAATAACGCGACGTCAAAGCCAATCGTCAACACGTTATATCTCCAGGATTCACCCATACTTATAGCGATCAACTAACCCTCCAATCGTACCGATTGAGGATTTCGTGCCCCGTAAACTGTAGGAACCCAAAATTCTAAATGATAAAATACTTCGCATGCAGAATCAAGGCTCACGATAATCCACGAAGAAATCCATAGCCAAATCGAATCACGTGAACTCTTTCTTCTTCCAAATATGTCACAAGATCCGATTCATATTTTTCGTCGTACGAGCCTGATGAATAACAATATTCTTATTGCACATGACCGTTAAAACAATATTCTTTCGTCGTGAGGATAACTTATGTATTCTTACACTCACCACACCGCAATACGTCGATCAAAGAATATAATCGATTATTTAATTCACAGACCCAACAAACCAACTAGAAATTTTCACTTCTAAATTATAGAGTATACACTATAACTTCAATAACTGCGAAGGCTGCCCAAACGGTAGCAACAACAAATTTCACATTCCTCATAACATGTCCATCGAGGACTTTAGTCTAACTTTCTTAAATAGCAATAAAGTGGTGAATAAACTCTAATCTTAACACCTCACAGCTAGTCACCCATTTTGAGAGAAATGAAAAAGAAATGATATCAATAATCCACTTCCACCACAATTTCAAGGCTTTTAGAAATAATCCTTCAGCAATACCACATGAAATAAATATGGTCTACTACTAGTCCATGATACAGTGGGTTTTGCTCCCCCGTTGTCTCTTCCTCGAATTCCGTGCACTAGATCAGTCGTATTGACTTTCTTAAATTCTCGTAACTTCATCTCAGTTCGAAATGACCTCTACTGTCCAACTTCCGACCTACCACAAGCATAAGGCTACATACCTTATTACCTTACCAAAACATCCAACGACATAGGAGCCTGACCTCCTAATCCAACTATCATAGAGATCTTACCATGACCTCATAATTAATATGTTTATCCGACAAATGTCACTCCTGTCAATCAAAGATCTATCGAAAGTCAACACTTGAGTGACACCTTGCAATTTCTGAAATTCCTTGATAGTGACTAAGCAATCAGCTTGTCACAATACTCATTTTCCAAAATGCTTTCACTATGCAATTTTCCACTATCTTTTGCATCAATGACCACAACTACATCAAAAACATTCCGCTCTTCACCCCCAAAGAGCAACATAGATCGATACCGAGACGTAAAATCATATTTCCAAAATTTCCTCCTTTGATTAATCTATCCGATACCGTCAGGACATGATCTAATATTTCAATTACTTAAATACACATCAAATGCCCAACCTTGCACTTAAATCAAGAACCAATCAAACAATGGATTCATAAGTCCTCAACTCATATCCTTCATCCAGATACAAATTTTCGGTCAGAGTTCAACGACTCATAAGAAAAATGTAGATAATTTACCTTTCCCTTAAGGGTACTTTGAGAGGTCGGCGTACTGAGGCATAGTATTGAAGATTCAAATATTTATGGAACCACCCGGTCCATAACTCAACAAAGAAGTACTAACTCATATCCTTAATAAACAGTAAGCGTCCAAAGCATAAAATGCCGATAGATCCGCCGCGGTCGGACCATCACTCTATAAACGCTAAGTGCTACCAAGTACTTGAGGTAGTAACAGGAAACGATAACCTAATGCTCTGATACCAACTGTCAGGACCTATCCCGTGTTAAAACCCCTTTAACTCGAAGTAAATCCTACGGGGACCACCTCAAGGGAATATCTTACCGAAACCCCTTTGAAATGGACAACCCTTCCTACAAATCAACTCGGCACTTCCATGAATCATTTAAAACTCACCCCCAACTCCTGGAGCCATCCTGCTCCCCAAGTCACAACTATGTTTTACTATCTTATTCCGCTAACATGGTTGGGGTAATCGGAGCAGTCTACATGGAAGTTATACCTAAAACACTAATTGAGCAACAGCGGATTTATTAGCTATGCCTTGACTTAAGTACGCGCGACCTCCTCTCAGGAACCCTGCAACACTAGACATTTGAAAACGAAGGGCCCAGGGGAAAACATTTAAAAACAATATTACCACGAGAGGGTTTATTGACCAGCTCAATCGGAGAGGGTCCCATGACCCGCTCTATTTGGGAGGGTCCAACCGACCAGCTACCATCAAAAGAGGGTCCTGACTTGCTCTATCCGGGAGGGTCCTACTGACCAGCCACCACCGAAGAGGGTCAGACCAGCTACTATCCAGAGAGGGTACCATCTCCATATGGAGAGGGTTCATGCTAGCATGCAATACATACAACCATATCCTTGAAAATCCTTTAAAAACCTCGTGGTAAAATAAATCGAAAACCAAGTCAAAACTCTCATGACTTTACCCCAAATACATTGGATTTAAAACATTTCCAGGAACCCGAAACCGGTGCTCTGACTTTACTTTAAAACCATATTCCGGGAAAATCCTTTAAAATCACGGGAAAGGTATGAATCTCTTCCCCGGCTCACTTATCTTTAAAAGTATTAAATTCCTATTTTCTCAAAATCACCATAAAACTTAAAGTGGGGGAAATTCATAAATAAAGGAAAAACTAAATAAAATCTATTTCATGCATTAAATTTAAAATAAAAGTCTACTTACAGAATGAGGTTTTAGCCTGACGAAAACCCGAATTCCGCTCAAGCCAAGTCTCCACAACATGAGCCCCTTCGCGTCCTGTTTCACAATTAATATTAATTTTCTGGACGCTAGAATAATAATTAAATAATATAAGCGTACACATTTAAAAGCGTACAGCTCGCTTATCGGCTCCATATCTCTCAAATTGTCAACTAAAAATCCTCGACCTTCACCAATAACTTAGGAGTCCTTAAAAATAATTCTCAAACCTTATCCGACAATAATCGATGGTCGGAATAATATTTAATTATCCGTCAATAATACTAAATAAGAAAATTTCAAAATCTAACCAAGACTCTTTCAAAAATTGCCAAATTTAAACCATAGAATCCTCACAATATATATTATTTAATGGGCATAAAAAAACTGCCCAAAAAGTGGCGGCACCACCGACGGCGGCTGCCGGCAGAAATTTCGGTTAAAATTCTGGCGACCTCCGAAAGCCACCAAATTTTACCAGTAGCTTCGTTTCGTCATTTGGAACAACTTTCTAGTTCAACTCGAAGGCCAATTCGGCCTCTAACTAGGTCAAATACGTGATGAACAGTAAACCAAAAAATTTACACTTCAAAATTTCAAATCCTCAATTCTTTCTACACACTTCGAATCAATCTACCAAATTCTAGGGGATTACAGTACTCCTTAAACCCATCATAATCATATAAAGAACTCAACAATTGGTGATCTAGGGAGAAAGAAATTCGATCAAGAACAATCATTGTACACATGATGAACAAATCTAAATTTCTCCCGATTTACGACGAGTTAGGTCGGAAAACTTACCTAGGAATGAAGCAGACTCAGAGGCCGATCTTTTGGGACCGGTGCGGCGGCGATTGGTGGCCGGACGGCGGCGCTGTGGCGGCCAAAAGTTCCGACAGAGGTTTCCGTCGGGAGAGGAGAGAGAAGGCCGGCTGTAAAATCTGATTTTTCACCCCAGTAGCTCCTATATATAGTTATTTTACCGAACAGTAACTTTACATTTTTGTTTATAACTTCCCCATACGAACTTCGATTTGAGCGTGCTACGTGTCACCGACCTCGTAACGACGCCCTCTACAACTTTCATAAAGAAAGTTTTTCCAAATTCTCGACTTAACTAAAAGTCAACTTTACGATTATTGTACGGTTAAACGATTACTTTAAATAGTAAAAGACCAAAGTACCCAACCGTAAAATAATTCTATGATCAGGATGTGATAGTTGTTGATGCTCTGGTTCCTCAATAGCTACTTCATCATTCCCTTGCTCAATTTGTTCCACCTGAGCTTCAAAATATTCCACTGATGGTGTAACTAATAAAATTCTAACTGCTTCATCAACAGTCATCTGTCTTTCCCTTCTTGCTATTAGCACCATTCAATGGCATGGTCTTCTCATCAAAGATAACGTCTCTGTTGATCACCTTTTTCTTCTTGACTATTCCACAACTTATAACCCTTTACTCCTCTCAAAGCTAATGAACACGCATTCAAGAGACTTAGGTTTCAGCTTGGTTCTTTCATTCCTGGGAATATGTGCATAAGCAGTGCAACCAAACACCCTCAAGTTGGAATAATCAATCGGTTTTCCTGTCCATACCTCCTCTGCACACTTGAAATCAATAGCCCTAGAAGGTGAACAGTTAATCAAATAACATGCATGATTAGCCAAAACTCTTCTGGCAACCTTGCATGAAGTCTCATGCTCCTTTCTCTCTCCATGAGAGTTCTGTTCATCCTCTCTGCAACACCGTTTTGTTGGGGAGTCTTCTTAACAGTATAATGCCTTGTGATGCCTTCATCCTTGCATAGCTGCAAGAACTGCTTGCTTCTATATTCACCTCCATTGTCGCTCCTCATACACTTGATTTTTCTGCCTATTTGATTTTCTACTTCAGCTTTCCACTCCTTGAACTTGGTGAAAACCTCGTCTTTATTCTTCATAAAGAAAATCCAGACTTTACTTGAAATCATCTATGAACGACATGAAATATCTGGCTCCACCCTTTGATGTTGTTGGTGCAACCCCCAGACATCTGAATGAACATAATCCAGCACTCCTTGGGATTTGTTCTCGTCGCTGCTCACAGTGGATGACACCCTGGTCTGCTTCCCAAGTGTGCAATACGTGCAGAATTCTAGAGCGTCGCTCATCCAACCATCTAACTGAGCTTTCTTGTGTAATTCTTGTAATGCTCTTTGACTCATGTGCCCAAGCCTCATGCCAGAGCACAGTCTTGTCTTCTGTACAAACTACTGCTCTACCTTCAACTGTAGAACTTGTGAGTTTATACATGTTATTTGGTTGTATCACACCCTTCATGTAGACCAGTTGCCCTTTCCTTACCGTGAGCACTCCATTTTGACTTTTATGCCAAAATCCAGCTCTATCCAGAGTACTTTGAGAGATCATATTTCTGCTAAAACTTGGGATATGCCCAACGTCTCCCAGCGTTCTGATAACGCCATCATGCATCCTTATCTTTACCGTTCTGATTCCCATAATTCTGCTTGGTGAATCATTCCCCATCAAAACTGATCTGGTGTTCCTCTCTTTATATGTGGCGAACCAATCTTTGTGCGCTCACATATGAAACGTGCAGGCCGTGTCCAAGGTCCAATGTCTAGGCGCACCAGAGCTGGTTGAGACTGCAAGGAGTTCCTCATCATTGTTTCTAATAACAATGTTGGCTGATTTGGAGCTTTCTTCTGATATATGCGCATTCTCCTTCCATTGTTTGCAATTTATTTTCTTGTGGTCGGGTGAACCACATATGGAGCAACCATCCTTCTCTTTGCCTTTTCCCTTGGATTTAGACCTGCCCCTTTCTTGAAATCCACCACTATTCCTCGACCTTCCTCTCTCCTTGTCCCTGACATAGAGTCCCCGTGCTTGAGAACTGTCTTCTCCCTCCAATCTGATGTAAGATTCCAGGTTCTCACACACCTTAGAAATTGAGATCGACTCTGCGAATATCATGGTGGTTTTAACATGCTTGAATGAAGGTGGTAGTGAATGTAACAGCATGACAGCTGTGTCTTCGTCATCCATCTTTGCTCCAACCTTCTTCAAGTTTGCTATGCAGTTCTAGAACTTGCATATATGATCATTAAGATCATCCCCTTCCTCCATCTTGAGGCCAGTGTTGTTCCTTCGAGAGTAACTTGTTGCCGATGCTTTTACCCCGGTAGACACTTTCAAGCTTGTCCCAGGCTTCTTTTGCCGTCATCTTTTCTCCAACATGAGGCAAGACATTATCAGCAAGATGCAACTCAATACAACTCTTTGCTATTTTATTCTTTGTCCAATCTGCTTCAGACATCTTTGTAGGCTTTGTTCTTATAGCCTCATCAGTCTTGTTGAATCAGGACATTCTTCATCTTCCTCTGTCAAATCGTGAAATTAGACTTGCCATCAAAGTGTTTAATGGACGACTTCACCTCCTGCTTTGACCCTCCCTTTGCCGTTCACCATCGTAAAGTATCCAAATATGGCTCTGATATCACTTATAGTGGTAAGCGCCTTTTAGATCCTTACTGGTACTTTGTGAAATAAGCAAAGAATAAAACTGGACACAGAACACAGCGGAATTTTAGTGGTTCGGCTATAAATAGCTTATGTCCACTTAGTGATCTCTCTTGAGAGACTCACCAGAACACTGAAGAATTTAGGTTTACAAGATCTTTTTGCAAAACCCTTTGCCTTCCTTGTCTTGGTCTTATCACTACCACTCTTGATTCTCTAGGTTTTCTGTCTCACTTAGAGAATTCCATGCAACTCCCTTTTACAGGGGCTGCTGATACAATAATATCTTAGGATTCTTAACCCTAACAAACAAATCTTCACATAATCTAAAAAAGATTACTTTACTCGAACTTATAGAAAAACTTCTTTCCTTTTCTGACTTATATTTGCCTGCTGAATCCTAACTGTTAGATTGTATCAACGAGTTCAAACACAACTTCCTAATCCATGTTGTATCAGCAACTATTATTCAGTATAAATAGGAGTTGTATGGGGTTTTCTAAGGTGAGGACAGTTCCATAGAAAATCGGGAGCCAAGGAATCACTTGTTGTGATGAAGGCGACATTCAACCTAACAACGTGTACAAGCTTCAAGGGACTATCATAATAGGTGGAGTTGCAAAATTTGCTGAAGTAAATGACATGACTGAGCACTGGCAGCAAGACGAAAGGCACATGAGTCAAATAGAGATGCAGGAACTCTACAGGGAAAGAAAGGCAGGAGGTGTCAGTGTTTTCTGCAAGGATGGTAGTCATGGGAAGCAGAAGGTGGCATTCAAGTCAGTAAATTGTAAGAACAATAACAATAGATTTCTGAATTATATTCACTCAGAAGTATGGAGCGCAGCACTAGTAAGGTGTACATGAGGTTTCTAGTACTTTGTTACTTTTCTAGGTGATTTTTGAAGGAAGATTTGGGCTTGCTTTATGAAGGAGAAATCCGAGGTTCTCTTCAAGGTCAAGGAAGGGAAAAGCAAAGTAGGAAACTTGAGAGGAAGAAAAATCAAGTATTTGATAAGTAGCAGTGGCATTGGACATGTATGCTCTAAGTTTCAGTCCAGGAGATCTAACCACGCATCAGAAAGCTATAGCAAGATATGTATGAGAAAGTTGGATGGGAGCTATGTTGGAACAAAAGAAGAAGTCCATATAAGACTTGGTTCAGGAGTCGGTTCCTAAATCCTAAGATAGACATCAGGTTGGGTGTAAATAGGTTTATAGGAAAAAGGAAGGAACGCATGATAAGGAAGCCATGAGATTCAAGGCTTGTATATTGGCCAAGTATACGCATAAAGAAAAGGTTGAGTATGATCAGATCTCACCAGCGTTTATCATCATGTATTCAAGGATAGTATGATTTTACTATCAGGTGTCGTGTTAACTACATGTCAAGATGGGTCTAGAATTCTAAGGTCTCGAGACACAACTAAGAAGGGAATTTGACATGAAGGGTCTAGAGGCTGCACAACAGATTCTAGAAGTGAAGATAAGGAGGGACAGAGAAGCGAGAACTTTATGGTTATTGACTGAACCCGTGTCTACTCCAACAGTAGCACACTTTCAGTTGAGTGTGTAGAGATCATCTACAGTTGAGTTAGATGAGATGATGCAAGTGTCATACGCAAGAGTAGTGGGATGTCTAGAATCTGCACAAGACCAGGTTCAGCTCATGCATTGAGTATTGTGTCAAAGTACATGGCGAATCTGGGTAGATGACACTGGCAAGCAGCGACGTGGATTCTGTATTACTTGAGAGACACTAAGGAGCATGGATTTCTGTTTGAAAGACAACAAGAACAAGCATGCATTGTTGGTCATGAGAGTTCAGATTTTAGCAGGGGACTTAGACAAAGGAATATATGCAACATGTAATGGATTTATTTGTGTTGATGGTTCAAGACGTTGTAGAGCAACTATGGAATTAGCTGAGATATTGTCTATCACTAAAGAAGGTTGCAAGACACTAATAGAATCTTCCGCAGAGGCGTTGTGGCTTAATGGGTTAATAACTGAGTTTGGGATTTAAGAAGCTGTGGTGAAGAATGGTGTCATCATTTTGACTAGGAATCAAGTGTTTAAAGGAATGAAGCATATTGATGTTAATGACTGAGTTTGGGATTTAAGAAGCTGTGGTGAAGAATGGTGTCATCATTTTGACTAGGAATCAAGTGTTTCAAGGAATGAAGTATATTGATGTTTGTGGTCATTGAAGCGAAGTTTGGATCAACTCAAGGAAAATAACAACTGAAGAAGAAACACATTCAAGGGAGAATGTTTCAGATTGTTTGACTAGGACCATTGCCATGGAGAAGTTCAAGCATTGCTTGGACTTCTTCAAGGTCACAGCTTGCTGAGTTATGGCGGAGCACCTCCTCCTTGAAGCTTGTACACGGTAGGTTGAATGTCACCCTTCATCACAACAAGTGATCCCTGGAGATCCTTGAGTCTTCCTTTTTTAGAGCTCTATCCTATATCTGGCCTTGTCCAAAGTATCCAAAGATATCAAGTTCTTCCTTAAATTTAGAATATATCTAACATTCTCCAACTTTCTAACAACTCCGTCATGCATTTTGATTTTCACGGATCCAATACCTAGAATCCTACACGGTGAGACATCCCCCTTGAAAACTTCTCTGTTGCTACTCTCTAATGTGTCAAACCATTCACGGTTTGCACTCATGTGGAATGTACAATCTGTATCCAAAATCCTGTCTGTAGAAGTGTTGGAGCTGGACGACCACAAGTTCACAATCATCCTTATCTTTGTTGATGACTATGTTGGTTGTGCTTGAACTCCTTGCCGTCACCTTTGCTTCCTTCCTCCCTTTGTTGCAATTTCTTTTCAAGTGGTCTGCAACACCACATGTGAAGCAAACTTTGTTCTTCTTGGATTTTGTTGTACCCGTTGTGTTTTTTTCTCATTGATACAATCTGGAGAGGTAAATCCAAGTCTACAATATAGAAAGATGACAGCGTTGTAGCTGAAATGATAACAAATTCTGTCATGCGTTGAAAACATCCTTTGGCAACAATTCCATGTTGCTTAAGTCAGATTATAACCACTCAACGGCTTGTCCACTTCTTTCCACTCGCTGGAAACAGCTAACCCAAAGGAGAACAAAGTTCGTTACCATCACCTGGTTCGAACCTCATGACGTCAAGCAACAACTCGTCATCAAACTACTCAATAACGCGACGTCAAAGCCAATCGTCAACACGTTATATCTCCAGTATTCACCCATACTTATAGCGATCAACTAACCCTCCAATCGTACTGATTGAGGATTTCGTGCCCCGCAAACTGTAGGAACCCAAAATTCTAAATGATGAAATACTTCGCATGCAGAATCAAGGCTCACGATAATCCATGAAGAAATCCATAGCCAAATCGAATCACGTGAACTCTTTCTTCTTCCAAATATGTCACAAGATCCGATTCATATTTTTTGTCGTACGAGCCTGATGAATAACAATATTTTTATTGCACATGACCGCTAAAACAATATTCTTTCGTCGTGAGGATAACTTATGTATTCTTACACTCACTACACCGCAATACGTCGATCAAAGAATATAATCGATTATTTAATTCACAGACACAACAAACCAACAAGAAATTTTCACTTCTAAATTGTGGAGTATACACTCTATAACTTCAATAACTGCGAAGGCTGCCCAAACGGTAGCAACAACAAATTTCTCATAACTCAAAACACGTCCATCGAGGACTTTAGTCTAACTTTCTTAAATAGCAATAAAGTGGTGAATAAACTCTAATCTTAACACCTCACAGCTAGTCACCCATTTCGAGAGAAATGAAAAAGAAATGATATCAATAATCCACTTCCACCACAATTTCAAGGCTTTTAGAAATAATCCTTTAGCAATACCACCTGAAATAAATATGGTCTACTACTAGTTCATTATACAGTGGGCTTTGCTCCCCCGTTGTCTCTTTCTCGAATTTTGTGTACTAGATCAGTCGCTATTGACTTTCTTAAATTCTCGTAACTTCATCTCAGTTCGGAATGACCTCTACTTCCAACTTCCGACCTACCACAAACATAAGGCTACATACCTTATTACCTTATCAAAATATCCAACAACATAGGAGCCTCACCTCCTAATCTAACTATCATAGAGATCTTACCATGACCTCATAATTAATATGCTTATCCGACAAATGTCACTCTCGTCAATCAAAGATTTATCGAAAGTCAACACTTGAGTGACACCTTGCAAATTCTGAAATTCCTTGATAATGACTAAGCAATCGGCTTGTCACAATACTCATTTTCCAAAATGCTTTCACTATGCAATTTTCCACTATCTTTTGCATCAATGACCACAACTATATCAAAAACATTCGCTCTTCACCCACAAAGAGCAACATAGATCGATACCGAGACGTAAAATCATATTTCCAAAATTTCCTCCTTTGATTAATGTATCTGACACCGTTAGGGCATGATCCAATATTTCAATTACTAAAATACACATCAAATGCCCAACCTTGCACTTAAATCAAGAATCAATCAAACAATGGATTCATGAGTCCTCAACTCATATCCTTCATCCAGACACAAATTTCCGGTCAGAGTTCAACGGCTCCTAAGAAAAATTTAGATAATTTACCTTTCCCTTAAGGGTACTTTAAGAGGTCGGCGTACTGAGGCATAGTATTGAAGATTCAAATATTTATGGAACCACCAGGTCCATAACTCAACAAAGAAGTACTAACTCATATCCTTAATAAACAGTAAGCGTCCAAAGCATAAAATGCCGATGGATCCTCTGCGGTCGGAACATCACTCTATAAACGCTAAGTGGTACCAAGTACTTGAGGTAGTAACAGGAAACAATAACCTAATGCTCTGATACCAACTGTCAGGACTCACCCCGGGTTAAAACCCTTTTAACTCGAAGTAAATCCTGCGGGGACCACCTCAAGGGAATTTCTTACCGAAACCCTCTTGAAATGGACAACCCTTCCTACAAACCAACTCGGCACTTCCATGAATCATTTAAAACTCATCCCAAACTCCTGGAGCCATCCTGCTCCCCAAGTCACAACTATGTTTTACTATCTTATTCCGCTAACATGGTTGGGATAATCGGAGCAGTCTACATGGAAGTTATACCTAAAACACTAATTGAGCAACAACGGATTTATTAGCTATGCCTTGACTTAAGTACGCGCGACCTCCTCTCAGGAACCCTGCAACACTGAACATTTGAAAACGAAGGGCCCAGGGGAAAACATTTAAAAACAATATTACCACGAGAGGGTTTATTGACCAGCTCAATCGGAGAGGGTCCCATGACCCGCTCTCTTCGGGAGGGTTCAACCGACCAGCTACCATCGAGTAAGTAGCCTAACCAAGTTCATAGAGTAAGTAGCCTAACCAAGTTGTTTCGGTGCAAGCATGCGCAAGGGACCAATATTCAGATTCCGCACTTGAACGAGTAATGGTCGGCTGCTTTTTGGAGCATCAGGAAACTAAATTGCAAGGAGCCAACCATTTCACGGAACACAATAGGATTATCAAGTAAAACGCCATCATCAGTGCTGAGAATAGACTTGGCAGACATGGGTGTGCTAATAGGTTTGCTGAGTAACAAGTCATGCTTGACTAGGATATCATGAGCATACTTAACTTGGTGTAAGTGAATTCCATTAGAATGAGGGGTAACTTGTAAACCAAGGAAGTAATGCAGAGGACCAAGATCTTTGATATCAAATGCACTACTTAAGGCATCAATGAAGTGTTGTAGAAGCTGATCATTACTTCCCGTGAGCACAATATCAACATATAGTAGAAAACATATGGTATGGCATCCATGGTGATAGATAAACAGGGAAGAATCGGTCTTACTAAGACGGAATCCATTGGATAACAGAAACAAACTCATGCGTTGAAACCAAGCATGCGGAGCCTGTTTTAATCCATGTAGTGCTTTATGGAGCTTGCAAACATAAGATGGCCGAGAAGGATCAGTAAATCCAGGTGGTTGTGTCATGTACACATCTTGGAGATAGCCATGAAGAAACGCATTCTTGACATCAAGTTGATGAAGTGGCCAACGACGAGAAACAGCAAGACCTAACTGTACGAATAGTGGCTGGCTTGATAACAGTACTATAAGTTTCACCATAGTCGATTCCTTGGTGAAATCCCTTAGCTACCAGATGTAACTTGTACCTTTCCACCGAACCATCAGAATTACGCTTGATTCGAAAAACCCATTTACAGCCCACAATATGTTGGGAAGGAGGAGGAACGAGAGACCATGTTCCCTTCTTTAACAGAGCATTTATTTCGTCTGTCATGGCAGCTCGCCATTTTTCATCTTTGGATGCCTGGGTATAACAAGTTGGTTCCATGTTAGCAATAACTGAAAGAAGAGTTCGAGGAATGGGGTACTTTCCAATTCCATCGATTCGGATACACGAGGCAGAACAATACCATCCCGAAGACGTGTAGTCATGGGATGATTGGATTGAGTAGCGGGAGCTGGGTGTTGAGGAACAGGGATTGCAGCCAGGTGAGCTGGAAGGGCGTCGGGGTGCACTGAGAGTGTGTCCGGGAGCACTTGGGGCACATCAGTGTGCGCTGGGAGCACTTCAAGGAGCACAAGGGGCGCGACAGGGGGCGCTTCAGGGTGCGGGCGGGGTGTCCAGAGGCACGCTGGGTAGAGAGGACATGGGCGATTCTGGTGGAGCTTGTTGTGATGGAAGCACAATCGAAGAAGCAGTAAATTGTGGGTGGGGAACAGAGGCAGCACCGAGCTCCAACAACGGTCGAGGAGGACGGCGGCGACTGTATTGAATGATTGGGATGACGTCCGACATCGCCTGTGTTGATGTTTGAGGCAAAACTGTAGGTGACTGGTCGGTGTCAAGGAGAGGAGGAACGACAGCATCTAAAGGTAGGTTTGCAGTAGATGATGATGGGTCGGCGTTGGACTGGCTGGAGGAGAACGAATCAGGCAACTCAACTGGTGGTGTTTGGGTTTGAGGAGAATGCGATGGAGGCTGAGGCAAAGGTGAAGATGTAAGTTGACCTGGGGTTGGGCCTGAGGGCAATATGACTGGGCTCGGTAGGTGGGCTTGCGGAGGTGTTGGGGCTGAATTTGATAAAAGAATCAATTCAAATGAGCCAGATTCACGAGTGGTTGTTGGGACCTGCAAATCTTTATAGGGAAAATAATTTTCGTTAAATAAGACATGACGTGAAATATAGACACGATTAGTAGAGGGATGAAGACACCGATAACCAAAGAAGAAGACATATAAGACTTGGTTCAGGAGTCGGTTCCTAAATCCTAAGATATGTATATATGATTGAACCCGTGTCTACTCCAACAGTAGCACACTTTCAGTTGAGTGTGCAGGGATCATCTACAGTTGAGTTAGATGAGATGATGTAAGTGTCATACGCAAGAGTAGTGGGATGTCTAGAATCTGCATAAGACCAGGTTCATCTCATGCATTGAGTATTATGTCAAAGTACATGGCGAATCTGGGTAGATGACACTGGCAAGCAGCGACGTGGATTCTGTATTACTTGAGAGACACTAAGGAGCATGGATTTCTGTTTGAAAGACAACAAGAACAAGCATGCATTGTTGGTCATGAGTTGGTCATCAGAGTTCAGATTTTAGCAGAGGACCTAAAGGAATTTATGCAACATGTAATGAATTTATTTGTGTTGATGGTTCCAGACGTTGTAGAGCAACTATGGAATCAGCTAAGATATTGTCTACCACTAAAGAAGATTGCAAGACACTAATAGAATCTTCTGCAGAGGCGTTATGGCTTAATGGGTTAATGACTGAGTTTGGGATTTAAGAAGCTGTGGTGAAGAATGGTGTCATCATTTTGACTAGGGATCAAGTGTTTCAAGGAATGAAGCATATTGATGTTAATGACTGAGTTTGGGATTTAAGAAGCTGTGGTGAAGAATGGTGTCATCATTTTGACTAGGAATCAAGTGTTTCAAGGAATGAAGCATATTGATGTTTGTGGTAATAGAAGCGAAGTTTGGATCAACTCAAGGAAAATAACAACTGAAGAAGAAACACATTCAAGGGAGAATGTTTCAGATTGTTTAACTAGGACCATTGCCATGGAGAAGTTCAAGCATTGCTTGGACTTCTTCAAGGTCACAGCTTGCTGAGTTATGGCGGAGCACCTCCTCCTTGAAGCTTGTACACGGTAGGTTGAATGTCACCCTTCATCACAACAAGTGATCACTGGAGAACCTTGAGTCTTCCTTTTTTAGAGCTCTATCCTATATCTGGCCTTGTCCAAAGTATCCAAATATATCAAGTTCTTCCTTAAATTTAGAATATATCCGACATTCTCCAACTTTCTAACAACTCCGTCATGCATTCTGATTTTCACGGATCCAATACCTAGAATCCTACACGGTGAGACATCCGCCCTGAAAACTTCTCCGTTGCTACTCTCCAATGTGTCAAACCATTCTCGGTTTGCACTCATGTGGAATGTACAATCGGTATCCAAAATCCAGTCTGTAAAAGTGTTGGAGCTGGACGACCACAAGTTCACAATCTTCCTTATCTTTGTTGATGACTATGTTGGTTGTGCTTGAACTCCTTGCCGTCACCTTTGCTTCCTTCCTCCCTTTGTTGCAATTACTTTTCAAGTGGTCTGCAACACCAAATTTGAAGCAACCTTTGTTCTTGGATTTTGTTGTACCCGTTGTGTTTTTTTTTCTCATTGATACAATCTGAAGAGGTAAATCCAAGTCTACAATATAGAAAGATGACAGCGTTGTAGCTTTTCTTCAAGTTCTAGGAAGTTAGTCTTTCAATATTTTATTATGATTTGTAAGACTTATGTCTATTAGGTTTAAGAGTCTTAAACCATGTTTCATCAGCTCCTATTCAATATAAATAGGAGTTGCAAAGGGTTTTCTAAGGTGAGGACAGAGAACATAGAAAACCAGGAGCCATGGGTGATAGAGATATCTAGCAAGAAGTTGGGGATTAGCATAGAGATTTGAAGCCTAAAGATTTAGTCTTAATTATATGATTTGTGTTTTAGTATTTTAGGTTGATCATATTTGTGTTATTAAAGGTTATTTGTTTCCTTTTTTAATTAGGATTCTTAGGAATTATTGTTAGATTAGGATTTTGATTGTATTAGGTTTGGATGCCTATATAAGTACCATCATTCTATGTATTTGGGACAACTTTGATATAAAAAAACCTATTATTAGAGAAGTTTCTCTTATATTTTCTGGTGGATTCCAGATCCTTGTTCTATTAGGATTACGCTTGTAATCCTTTGGTTGCTTGTGCTGCGTCAAGTGATATCAGAGCCTGGGTTTCTCCCCTCTGTTTATCTTTGGCTTTATCATGGGTGATCAAGGTCGAAATGCTCCAGTTACTCGGGCAGATTTGGAGGCTCAGAACACCCGTATTGACACTTTGTCAACGCAATTGGATGAAATCCGTACCTTGCTGCAGAATATGAACAATCGTCCCAACCCACCACCAAATCCTAGACAACCAAAGAGGGGAGGAGCTAGTGATTCAGATTCTGAGGAAGATGTTCGTGAAGTAGATCCAGGAAATCATCAGGGAAACAATAACTATAATTTGAATAATGATTTTCGGATGAAGGCTGATATTCCGCAATTTTCTGGTCACTTGAAAGTCGAGGATTTTCTTGATTGGCTAGTGGAGGTTGAGCGATTCTTTGAAATTATGGAGGTACCGGAAACACGGCAGGTCCGTATGGCTGCTTTTCGTTTGTAAAGTAGTGCAGCTGTATGGTGGGATCAATTGCAGAAAACTCGTCAGAGACAAGGCAAGAAAGCTATTCAGACATGGCGTAGGATGCCAAGTGATACTTTTTCCCGGACAAAATGATAATCTAATTCAATATGTTTTGTGCGGGCATGGAAGACAGGATTGGATGCCATGTAGGTTGCATTAAGGTTGTCACAATGAAGAATGATAGGGAATGGAATTAGAGCACCAAGTTCATAGAGTAAGTAGCCTAACCAAGTTTCAATATGTTTTGTGCGGGCATGGAAGACAGGATTGGATGCCATGTAGGTTGCATTAAGGTTGTCACAATGAAGAATGATAGGGAATTGAATTAGAGCACCAAGTTCATAGTGTAAGTAGCCTAACCAAGTTGTTTCGGCGCAAGCATGCGCAAGGGACCGATATTCAAATTCCGCACTTGAACGAGTAATGGTCGGCTGCTTTTTGGAGCACCAGGAAACTAAATTGCTGTCAAGATAAATGAGATAGCCAGAAGTGGAGGGACGAGAGTCGGGACAACCAGCCCAGTCAGCATCCGATTAGGCAGAGAGATGGACCGGTTGTCGTTGGGGACAGAAAGACAAACCATGATCCAATGTGCTTTTGATGTAACGGAGGATACGTTTGGCGGCAATGAGATGAGGAACACGAGGTTTGCTCAACAATTGTGACACTGAATTGACGGCAAAAACAATGTCAGGACGAGTGATGGTGAGATGCAAGGAGCCAACCATTTCACGGAACACAGTAGGATTATCAAGTAAAACGCCATCATCAGTGCTGAGAATAGACTTGGCAGACATGGGTGTGCTAATAGGTTTGCTGAGTAACAAGTCATGCTTGACTAGGATATCATGAGCATACTTAACTTGGTGTAAGTGAATTCCATTAGAATGAGGGGCAACCTGTAAACCAAGGAAGTAATGCAGAGGACCAAGATCTTTGATATCAAATGCACTACTTAAGGCATCAATGAAGTGTTGTAGAAGCTGATCATTACTTCCCATGAGCACAATATCAACATATAGTAGAAAACATATGGTATGGCATCTATGGTGATAGATAAACAGGGAAGAATCAGCCTTACTAAGACGGAATCCATTGGATAACAGAAACAAACTCATGCGCTAAAATTAAGCACGCGGAGCCTGTTTTAATTCATATAGTGCTTTATGGAGCTTGCAAACATAAGATGGCCGAGAAGGATCAGTAAATCCAGGTGGTTGTGTCATGTACACATCTTGGAGATAGCCATGAAGAAACGCATTCTTGACATCAAGTTGATGAAGTGGCCAACGACGAGAAACAGCAAGACCTAACTGTACGAATAGTGGCTGGCTTGATAACAGTACTATAAGTTTCACCATAGTCGATTCCTTGGTGAAATCCCTTAGCTACCAGATGTGCCTTGTACCTTTCCACCGAACCATCAGAATTACGCTTGATTCGAAAAACCCATTTACAGCCCACAATATGTTGGGAAGGAGGAACGAGAGACCATGTTCCCTTCTTTAACAGAGCATTTATTTCGTCTCTCATGGCAGCTCGCCATTTTTCATCTTTGGATGTCTGGGTATAACAAGTTGGTTCCATGTTATAGCAATAACTGAAAGAAGAGCTCGAGGAATGGGGTACTTTCCAATTCCATCGATTCGGATACACGAGGCAGAACAATACCATCCCGAAGACGTGTAGTCATGGGATGATTGGATTGAGTAGCGGGAGCTGGGTGTTGAGGAACAGGGATTGCAGCCAGGTGAGCTGGAAGGGCGTCGGGGTGCACTGAGAGTGTGTCATGGAGCACTATCGGCGCATCAGTGTGCGCTGGGAGCACTTCAAGGAGCACAAGGGCGCGACAGGGGGCGCTTCAGGGTGCGGGCGGGGTGTCCAGAGGCACGCTGGGTAGAGAGGACATGGGCGATTCTGGTGGAGCTTGTTGTGATGGAAGCACAATCGAAGAAGCAGTAAATTGTGGGTGGGGACAGAGGCAGCACCGAGCTCCAACAACGGTCGAGGAGGACGGCGGCGACTGTATTGAATGATTGGGATGACGTCTGACATCGCCTGTGTTGATGTTTGAGGCGAAACTGTAGGTGACTGGTCGGTGTCAAGGAGGGGAGGAACGACAACATCTAAATGTAGGTTTGCAGTAGCTGATGATGGGTCGGCGTTGGACTGGCTGGAGGAGGAGAACGAATCAGGCAACTCAACTGGTGGTGTTTGGGTTTGAGGAGAATGCGATGGAGGCTGAGGCAAAGGTGAAGATGTAAGTTGACCTGGGGTTGGGCCTGAGGGCAATATGACTGGGCTCGGTAGGTGGGCTTGCGGAGGTGGTGTTGGGGCTGAATTTGATAAAAGAATCAATTCAAATGAGCCAGATTCACGAGTGGTTGTTGGGACCTGTAAATCTTTATAGGGAAAATAATTTTCGTTAAATAAGACATGACGTGAAATATAGACACGATTAGCAGAGGGATGAAGACACCGATAACCCTTATGACGAGGACTATAACTGATAAATTTGTTGGACACATAATCACCAAGATATGGAAAACACGAACATCCAAAAACACGAAGAAAAGAATATGGAGTGCCATAAAGGCGAGTGTGGGGTGTTTCCCAATCTAGGGTTGGGGTAGGGAGGAGATTGATGAGATAAATAGAGGTGGTGACTGCTTCAACCCAAAGATTTTGAGGAACGCTAGAGGTAAGAAGCAAGATGGGGTAGGGAGGAGATTGATGAGATAAATAGAGGTGGTGACTGCTTCAACCCAAAGATTTTGAGGAACGCTAGAGGTAAGAAGCAAGATGCGGGCCATAGTAGCAATATGACGATGCTTTCTTTTGGCCATTCCATTTTGTTGCGGAGTACGAGGACAAGAAAAACGTTGTTGGATGCCCAAAGACACACAATAGTGTGCAAAAGCATGGTTGACATATTCAATGCCGTTGTCACTTTGGAGACATTTGACCGAACTATTAAAAATATTTCGGATCATGGCAACCAAGGTTTGAAAATGAGTGAGGACTTCATTTTTTCTACGCATTAGGTAGAGCCAAGTATACCGAGAGTACTCATCCGTAAAGAGCACATAATACTTGAAGTCAGTAAAGGATGAAATGGGATCCTGTCTCACATCACTATGAATAATATCATAAAGAGAAGAGGCAGAAATATGATGAGATGGAAAAGGTAGTTTATGTGATTTGCCTAGCGCACAATTATTGCAAAAAGAGTTAAAAGAGAGTTTGGATCCAATAACAAAACTTAAACGAGCAAGAACAGTTGATAATGAAGGGTGACCTAAGCGATTATGCCAAAGAGATGAATGAATAGTTGATAATGCTTGTGGGACGGTAGACTGGAAAGACAGATGAAGTAGGTAAAGTCCATCTTGACATAGGCCCTGGAATAGAAGACGACCAGTACGTAAACAGTATATTTGATAATAATCAAGGGCAAAAAGGAAGAATGCAAGATTATCTTTAGTAAAACGAGCGACAGAGGAGGTTTTTCTGTATTGTCGGAATACGAAAAAACATTTTGGAGAGAAGTGGAAGAACCCAATGATATGGGGAGATTACCAGTATGAGAAATGGACATGGAATCTCCATTTCCCATATACACATTGTGAGGCCCAGTATATGGTCGTGGATTTTGGACGGGTAAAGCCGTCATGTGGTGGGTTGCGCCTGTATCTGGGTACCAGGTCGGGTCAACAGCTGAATGGAAACCAGCAAAGGGCATGGTACGTTGGTGATGTGGACGGTAAAAGATACTAGACGCATCATGTTGCTGTTGTAGTAAGCACGGAGATGTGACAGGTTGCCAGTGTGGAAGGTATGAATGGCACACCGAAGTTATTGGCAGCCATTAGAGATGGTGAAGAAGGAATTGTGGTTTTTTTTGGTTAATATGGCAGAGATTTCTAGAGTCGGTGTTGAGTAAGATATAGAAGAACAAAAGAAGAATAGTGGACGGAGGAATAGTGGACGGAGCAAGAAAATAAAAAGACAGAATGTTGGAAGGAAGAAGAAAGACAAAAGGAAAGATTTAGGAAGAATTAGAAAATCCACACAAGAATGGCAAACGAAAGGAGGAAGGAAGAAAGTGGAATCACAAGGAAGGATCGATGTTTAGGCTGATACCATAATTTTCCATTGATTTGTTTGAACAAGAATACATCTATGTATAGCAGTAGATATGCTGCTGTTTACACTAGGAGAGTTAATTGCATTTACAACAAATATATATATATCAGATCTAAACGGATACAATCAAGGTGTAATTATAAAGCAAATCAGAATCAGAGTGCTAGGGTCAAGGCTTGATTGCTGCCAATGATGTATCCTGTCTAATAGTTAGCAACATGACTGCTTTGTCCTCCACATCTTCATGTGGCATATCCACCTTTAATAAACTGGCAACACAACTCTGAAACTTATTCAGATGTTCCTGTATATCCCCGCCTTCTTCCATCTGAAGATGAAAGAGTCTCCTTTAAGAAGAGTATCCGTGTCAGCCTTCTTGACCTTGTCTGTGTCTGCCTCCTTGACCTTGTCCAATGTCTTGTTGCTGTCCATATTCTCACCAATATGACACTTACCCGCATAAACCTTCTCAAGATAATCCCAGTTCTCTTTGCTGCTTATGTTGTCACCTCCATCAGCCACTACACGACCTAGTACATGATCTTTAAAATGCAACTCTATTTTACTTTTTGCCTTCTTGTCCATCTTCTACCAAACCTTATCTGCCTTATCAACTGCCTTGTTCTCTAACCCGAGAACAACCTTTGTACAAATCTTGTAGAATCAAGACACTTTTTTTAGAAGAAACAAACTTTTATTGAAACGAAAGCACAGAACAAGAACAAGGATGTGGACAAGGAGTCCTCTAGAAAGAAAAGATGGCAACTAGGACTAACAACATAACAACTCAATCTTGAATCTAAAGCTAAACCTAAAGAATTAAGCTCTAACTGCTTCCCAGTTAATAATAATGGAAGAAAGACTAATCCTTGAAATCCTTCGAAGTATGAGCCCATAAAGATGTCCAAAACCTGACTCTCTCCCACAGGACTTCCCTCTCTACCCTGTTATAGGTTTCAAATAATCTTCTATTTCTTTCCATCCACACCACCTAGATTACCGCTTTTTTGGCTTTACCAAGAGCTGAAGGATTTTCTTTGAACAAGGCATTCCTATCTGGTGGAGCTGTCCAAACCAATTTTGCCTCCCTGAATAACTTACATAAAAAATTAACATCACAATACAGAAAAACATGATCAACACTTTCCCCTTGAGCTTTGCACAAAATACACCAGTGAGGGGAAAAACAACATGGTCTTCTCCCTTGATTGTCACGAGTGTTTGTCCTCCCATTTGCCACAATCCAACCCAGAATGAGATTTGCAGGCTCAAAGAGTGGATCTGTTCCACCACTAACTAAGAAACTATGAAAAGATTTGCAAGAAAAATTCCCACTAGACTCGAGCTTCTATCTCCTTTCATCCAGTTTGGATTCCACTAATTGAACATTTCCTAACTTAACCGTCAGCAAGGCAAAGTCCTCGATTTCTAGGTCATTTAAGTTTCTTCTAAAACCAAAATCCCAACCCAATGGAAAACTTTTAGATGAACCTCTCTTTCTAGAGGAAGCTGTTTGAGTGCCACAGACTGCATTCACTTCTTGAGGCTCTAAATCTCCTGAATTAAGAGGGGCTTTTTTGAAACCAGGAAACAATTGTTGCAGCATATTAAAACTTGACTGTGCCCAATAAAGGTGTTGGGCCAACTTGCCCAATTCTCAATGAGCCCTCGTTAATGTTCTGTTTTCAGAGGCTCTCCTGCAGTAATTAAAGTACCCTGCATGCTTAACTGATTGCTATTCTCAGTATATATCCTCTCCCCTTCCAAAGTTGACTTCTCCCAAGAAATCTTTGCAGCTTCCAAAGCATTTTCAAAGTCACTATTAGAGACCTCTTGCCTCATCATTAAGAAGGATCCACTTGTCACAACAGCCTTAAATGAATCAACTTTTGGCAACTTGGAGCTCACCGGAAACCTTCCTGCACCACCCTTTTGCCTGTATTTCCGACCACCCCCATCTTCAATAGTGCAACTCCCTTTATCTCTATCAATTTCTTTTTACATAGAAAGTGGAATTGTAGTTCCTTCCTCCTTACCTTGGCAGGTTGAATTGCTGGTGAAATTGATTGAATACGAACAACGTATGATTGGTTACCTTCAGTCAGCTTCACCAGTTCCGGCAGAAAGCCGTTCTTCCCTTTGACTCTGATTCGAGCTTCAAATAGGTGCTTTAAACCAACTGTCATGTTATCAAATTCAACCAGACCGCCACAAATATCACTTATCTTTTTGAAATGTTTTTGTGACCACCAATGAAGTGGAAGTCCCCTCACTGCTACCCAACCTCCATAGCTCACCACCTTCTTCGGGTTGTTTGACAAACCTTGTGCCCAATCAAAAAGAAAGATCTCCGGAAGCCCCATCGACGGAACATTTCCGTGACTAATTATCTGTTCTGCTCTATTGTTTGATAAGGATAAAGCATGACCTCCCTGCCCAGGATTTTATTATATCCTCCAATTTCTGCTCCTCAGGACTTCCTTGTTTCGTGAGACTGCAGTTGCTTTCTAACTGGACGTATGGAGACTGATTCCTCTGTGCTTGGACCACCATGAAGTCTTTGCCTCTTAATGGCTTCATAAGTGATCTCACATCTTCTGCCTCGACTATGTCTTTGCAGCCTTACATCGCGAAGTACCAGAGCCGAAGCTCTGATACCACTTATTGTGGTTTAGGGCCCTAGGATCTCTTCTGGAACTATATACGATTTAAGCAAAGCTATAGGATAGATGAACTTGAAGAACAGAATCATAGCACACCAATTCTTATAGTGGTTCAGCCAAAATCCTGGCTCACGTCCACTTATGTGAGAGATCACTAGCACTATGTAGAATAACAACTTGATTACAAGTACTTATTGAAATCCCTATCTAATCCCCAACTCCCTGCTAGATCTCTCCATCACCCTTGTCTCCTGGTTTTCCGTGTTATCTGTCTTAACCCTACAAAACCCCCTGCAACTCCTATTTATACTTAATAGGGGCTGCTGATACAAATTATGTTTAGGACTCCTAAACCTAGTAGGCAAATCCTAACAGAATCTTGAAAGATTACTTTCCTAGAACTTATAGAAAATCCTCTTTCCTTTCTGAACTTAGATTCACCTGCTGAATCCTAACTTCCAAATCATATCAACGAGCCATAAACACAACACCATTATGTGCCATAGTCTTCCAAAAATAATTCGTGAATCAAACTTCACGATCAGACACGGTAGTTTTAGGCAAACCAAGCAACCGAACAACCTCATCCAGGAAAAGCTTGGCCACCTCAGATGCGTAAAATGTCTTAGAGCAAGGAAGAAAGTGAGCCATTTTAGAAAACCGGTCCACAACCACAAATATGGAATCATGTTCCTGTACAGTCTTAGGCAGCCCAAGCACAAAATCCATGCTAATATGTTGCCAAGGAGTATGTGGTACAGGTAACGGGGTGTATACCCTGTGTTTTGCCTCCTGCGCTTTGCCAGTTGACATGTACGGCAGCGTTTAACAATTTTAGCCACAACGTGCTTAAGACTAGACCAAAAGAATCGATCCTCCACAAGACTAATAGTCTTGTCTCTTCCAAAATGACCCGCAACCCTACCAGCATGTGAGGAATACAAAGTTTGGTTCCTTTAAAAAGAACCCCTTCTTGAAGAACAAACTCGGTGCTTTTGGATTGCTTTTCTAAGATAGCTGCATATACACTCCCAAAATCCAGACAACTTAAATATTCTTCTTTCAGATAATCGAAACCAGCCACTTCCACACTGATCGTGTAAAAGTGAATTCCTGCGGCGAAGAGCATCTGCCACCTTATTCTCCACTCCAGACTTATGTTTCAGCACAAAATTGTACTCTTGATTAAATTCAGCCCACTTTGCATGTCTTGGGTTTAGTTTCTTCTGAGAATTGAGATAACGCAGAGCCTCATGATCAGAAAACAAGACACTCTTGTGGCAGCAAATAATGTCTCCAGTAACGCAGAGACTGAACCACTGCAAAAAAAATTCTGTCATATGTAGAGTACTTTTGCTTGTCTTTATTCAATTTCTCACTGAAGTAAGCAACAAGGTGCCTCTCTTATTCAAACCCACACATGAAGCAATACATGAGACCTCAAAAGGTTTTGTAAAATCAAGTAGGCGCATAACAGGGGCATTACTCATTTTGATTTTGAGTTCCTGAAATGTCTGTGCAGCTGCATTTGTCCACCGAAACTCCCTTTTCTTCAAACAATCAGTAATTGGAGCCACGATAGAACTGAACCCATCAATGATTCGGCGATAAAATGTTGCCAACCCATGAAAACTACGTGCCTCATGAATGTTTTTCGGTTCAGGCCATTCAACAATAGCTTTGACCTTCTCAGGATCAGCTTTAACTCCTTTTGACGACACAACAAATCCCAAAAACACAACTTCATTAAGCACTTCTAGAGGTTTGCAAACAACTTCTCTGTTCTAAGAACTAAGCAGACTTGCCTCAAGTGATCAAGGTGCTCCTCTTGGGATTTACTATAAATGAGGATATCATCAAAATAGACAACCAGGAACTTACCCATGTATGGCCTTAAAACTTGTGTCATAACTCATGAATGTGCTGGGTGCGTTAGTTTGCCCAAATGGCATGACTAACCGTTCATGCAAACCATCCTTTGTTTAGAAGGCAGTTTTCCATGTATCACCTGGTCTGATGAGAATCTGGTCATAACCACTCTTCAAATCAATCTTAGAAAGATTGTAGCTCCTGCCATCATGTCCAGCATGTCATCAAGTCTCGGTATGGGAAACTGATATTTGAATGTGATTCTATTTATGGCTCTGTTGTCGACACACATTCTCCAGGAACCATTCTTCTTTGGTGTGAGCAGGGCAGGAACAGAACAGGAGCTGAGACTCTCGAATGAATCCATTTGCAAGAAGCTCATCCACTTGGCCTCTTTAATTCTGCATGCTAGGTCAGATTCATCCGATAATGTGGTAAATTAGGTAATGTGGCTCCCGGAACCAGGTCAATAGCATGTTGGATATCCTGGAGATAGTAAATTGGGTAATATGTTACAAGTACTTATTAATACTTAATAGTAGAAATCACTATAAAATTATGAAACTTTCTTTTTCGTACAAATTTATATTCAAATTTTTTTATCTGATTAGGCTAGTCCCGTCCCAACCAGGACAGGGCCCGGGTGGGATGAAAACTAAAAAACGCAAATCCCGTCCCGTTTTCAATATCTAGGACGGGACGTGGGATTAGCTCTATCCAGTCCCATCCCGTCCCATGCCCACCCCAGTAATGAGCAACGTTTTAAACAAAGTCTCACTTCCAATTCTGCACAAATGCTCTAGAATCTATGCTTCATCTCTTTTGTGGCTGTCCAAAGGCTAAACAGGTGTGACATTCTTTTGATATTCCTACTAATATGTTAGCTACTTTCACCTTAAATTGGGATGATTGAGTCTTTGCTAATCTGCTACAAAAAAGGTGATCATAAATCTACTTCATACTTTGTTCAGTTATTTGTTTTTATGCGAATATTCATTATCCTAGCTTATAGGCCTTGGGTGCGTATAAGAATGAAGAATCTCCACACACTTCGGTTAGTAGCATTCTAATACTTTATAAGGAATTGACCAGTGGGAATTGCGGTAGAAAACATAATAACAAAACATATATGGAGTTCGGGTCTCCTTTGATGCTACAAATACACGGGATTCAGTGTACCGTGTCTGTTGACTTTGTGTTAAATGTATGCAGCAGGTATGCTTGTGGGCGCCATGAGTACATTTGTTGGGTTTCCAGCCCATGTGTTTTTCCTAAGGTGTTTTGTCTTAGAGTATGGTGTTCCAATAAGGAAGGAAATCCTTGGTGAAGATGGTATACCTGTAATCCTTGTTGATTACAGAGAAGGAGGAGGCATTGCTGTCTACCACTAATAGGATTAGGATTCCTATTTGGTGAAGAGATCTGACATCCTTATGGCTATATAAGGATGAGGTCAGCTCTAGTTTATGTATCACAGAGGAAAAGAGCAAAGTGTGTTCCATTCTCGGTTAGAGGGTGAGAGATAGGGCAGAGAGGAGAGAGATAGGAAGAGAAGAGTCCTTGTTTTCTTATTCATTCTTGTATATCCATTATTAATATAGTGGAGAAGAGTGTTTTTTCTGCCATATGATGGAGGGAGATGGGAGTTCTGTGGGAGAGAGTGAAGTTATGAGCATCTTTATATTTGTTTTTGCAAATTTATAGATTATTCACTTCTACTATTCTAAGTTGGCAAGCTGTTTTGGTCTTGATTTCACAATTTTCCTGTTTTAAAGTTAGTGTAGTTGTCTATTCTCATCATGCTCTTGCTCCTTCCTTTGTGTTTCCTTGGGACTTCCTTTCTGCTCCTTTGTATTTGCCTTTTGTTTCGTTAATAATAGCTGTTTCATGAAAATTAATGGAAGGATAAAAAACTAAGACTCTCAAGCTAAATTTAGATATGTTTTGCTGTTCTGAGAATTATAAATATAAAGGATCTTTCTCAGGTAGTTTTAATTTAGTTATTAAATCAGAAGCATCACCAATCTAGTTAGACAAGAGAAATCATAGATGCATAGACTGTATCTCTTTCTGATGAATTTTTTCATCTCTTGGTAGAATGCCTTGTTGTTTGTCTTAAGTTTTCCATTTGTTGTATCCTATTAGCTCGATGAATTGTACATATATAACTGAACTTTTGCCACTTTATGTTTTATTCTTGTTGACGGCAGGCTTTAGTGAAACATGCAGAAGCAGTAGTGGAACTGTCAAAGATATGCCTTGTTTGGCGGATTTTCCCTCCCGAGGAGTCTTCGGTATGTGATCTATAATTCATAAAACAACTTTACCACAACAAAACTACAATTTTTGACTCAGAGCACTAATAGCCTTTCCTATATTGTCTGAGAGCTATTTTTTGTGGGGCATTTGGTTTATAGTTTTTCATAGTCTTCGCCTGCATTTTTTTTACCTTCGTTACGGTGTTGTTAAGAATATGATCTCTTTGTTTGATTGTTTTTGTTTTACATTTCCTAGTTAAGAAAATTATCTTCTGCTCAATCCCAGTATAAAGTTTCATCTCTGCAGACCGACATTGTGAGTCCGTTTTTTTAATCAAAAACATTTATAGCTATAGATATATAAAGACAATATTTTTTAATAACCTGGCTGGTCTCTAATCAATGTACCATTGCATCATGAGAAACTGACTTCCTTCCTAAGTTAGTTGCATTTGGGATAAGTTTCTTGATGATTGGTTTTTACTGTGCCTGAGATAGAGATGGTGGCTCGAGGCTTGGAGAAACACTTGAAATTGGATCATAGGGAATTTCTTATGAGCATGCTTGTTGGCATTTGCAGCGAAGAGAGCTAGAAAAGAGCAGCAGAAGCGCTAGGTTTGGTGCGTTCGCTTGGAAAATTTTGTTATGCTAATTAGTAGTGACTTGTTATATTAGGTTGGTGTAAACTTTGAACTAAAATTACAAGCTTCACTGATATAGCAATTGGGCATAATAAGATATTGTGTTGGCATTTTAAGTATTGGATGATAGAACCCCATAATAAAATCTAGTGCCAAATGGTGTTGTTCGTGACCATCCCACCCTTCTCTGTCAGACACGAAAAAGTAAAACCATTATCTGGATTTCCCTTGTTTGGATGCATAAAGTCATAAACTGTATCTGTATGTACTGATGTTACAGATTAATGACATGTTCCTTGGCACATGATGAAAGTCATTTTAAAGTATGTGTTGCAGCTAGCAAGCATCAATTTGGTTAACTGTTAATGGTTTCTAATAGTGTTTCCCTTTTCTTTGCAGTTATCATCTTTCAAAGGTGTTGGTGATGAGCAATGGCAATAGTCTTTAGTTAGAAAATAACCATCGAGGAAGCACGTGGTGAATCAAATCTAATAACCATAAGGAAACACATTGGGTATTTACTATTGTGAATAAGCTGTAATATCAATTAAAAAATACATCGTGCAGTTAGTGTTGTGAATAAGGTATACATTGTATTATTGGAATGTGTGTTTGTTTTTTTAATTTCTGACGTTTTGCCGGGTATTTATTTCACACAAATAATAAGCAAAATGATTGTTCCAGTTGCTGCTATTGAAATATTGCATAGTTTGGTACTTTGGTTTATTACTTTTTTTTCCTTTTTATTTTTCTTTCTAATATAGAAACATCAGCTCATCTACTTGCCTTTGATGTTAGAATTATGTATGAACGAACACAGTTGTGAAACATAGGAGGGGTTCTAATGAGCATCTATAGTTGAGGAGTAGTTGAAGATTTAAACTCAACCTATAATGTCTAACTTAGAATCCTTACATAATCTCAACATAATAATAGTTTAGAATCATACATAATCTCAACATATATAAAATGAATGATTACTCATTTTTAAATATCATTTTACCATATCAACTGTTTAGTTTTTAGATCTATATAATATAGCATTTCTAACATTTTTCAGTCTAAAAATTGAATTAAATCAAATCAATGGACGATCCAAATCTGTCAAACATGAGTCGTTCAAGTTTATAATTGTTACATCACATTTTTAAATGCCTTAACGATAACAAGATCGAACCACTCTTATGCAAGTTATATAGTTTTACATCCCATTGCACAGTCTCTTCACAAATATCTTATTTTATTTAGGACGCGTTTACTAAGGGGCACTAGGAATCAAATATTGGAAATCATTCTCATTTCTTGATGATTTGGTGTTTACTAACTTCAAGGAGAATGAATTATGTGTGGGACCTACGATCAAATCCTGAATGATTCCTCTTCCATTTCGAAGGAGGGGGTTGGTAATGAATTTGATTCATGGTTGAATCACTCAATTTTTCAAAACTAACCTTGTAAATTTATGGAAACCTAAAAATTACCCATACTAACTCTAGTAGTTTTTTTGTTTTTTTTGTTTTTTATCTCTTCTTTCTCCCGATCAAAATAGCATCAGCTTTAGTTGTGGCTTTCTACTCAGTATAGAAAAAGAGAGAAGCTTGAGGGTCTTGCTCTCAGAAAAAGATGATTCGACGAGAAGCAAAGAATTCTGAGTTATTGGCCTATTAGGTGAGGGCAAGAAGGTTATCCAGTCTAGTGCTTCTTGATTTTGCATCGACATCCTGATGGGGTATTGATGGGATGGGGCGGTACTTAGATTCTCACTTATTGTTAATACTTAACATTTGTTCTTTTCTAAGATGAATTGTTATTAGTGAACTATTAATTTTCTCTTAAATTGACGAGAAAACCCACAAGGGATCAATATTGAGAGTACTAAAAGCAAATCCTAAAAATTCTGAAACAAAGGTTGGTTCAAATATGATATTGGTTGGCAAATCGTTTCTTTTTCCTCTTTTCCAACGGACTGTAAAGTATCCTTTTGGGATAAGTAACTGATGTCTGTGTTTGCAGTTTAAGGCAAAACCCATGGTTTCTATATACATAAGTGATCAAAGAAGTAAGAAAAGAATTCAAAGGACTTGAAAACAAAGAAAGCTCAGTTTGGTGGGATCACATATCCACACTCATGCCCGTTTAGATTGCAATACAGAAATTTAAAATCTGATCAATCGCATTCAAAATTCAATCTTACCTGTAGCTTAATCTTTTAAAAAAATGTCTAATTACTCGACCGGATCTTTTTGATTTGTACTTAATTCACTTCATCTGTCTGCACCCAACAACGAACAGAGTAAAATATTCAGCCTCAAAGTGTAGCGAACCCAGCTAAAATGAACACCAAATTAGAAACTAAAATTGGGATATATTTGATCACTAACCTGGTTGAATCAGAGAATTTGAGAATCTCAATTTGGATTTCGAAGTTTGTGAACTGTGAGTAGGCGAGATTGAGCGGGCTGAGCGAGGTAGGCCAAAGGGGTTGGAAGGAGTCAATCGTGTGGCAAATTTGAAATAAATTTAAAAACGTGAGGCCCAACAGCCTGACCCTTTTCTGGTGACATGAACAGTAGAAACCCCATCCCCTTATATATACAAGAACTAATTTTTCTTCTTTTCCCTTGCAGGAAAAACTCTCATGCCACTGAGATCAACGTTGCAATTGAATAGAGAATTTGTGGCCAGTAGGATGCTTAATGTTAAATAGATTGTAACATGTATATACTTTTGAAATACTTAACCATGTTTATATGACAGGCGTGGGGATGAGCCTCCCAGCTAGACTGGGTTCGAAACCCTTTAAAAAACATAATCATCAAAAATTTGACTGTGTTATTTTTATGAGTTAAATTCACTTTAGACCCCTGAACTTTAGGTCTAAAATCAGTTTGATACCTCTTCTTTTTTTTAAATCAGTTTGATACCTAAACTTTCAAAACGACATCAATGTCGACTAAAATTTGAATTCCACACCAAAGATGACGTCATATGCTGAAGTTTTTGAGAGGTTGTTGTTTTCCGATCGAGGTATCCACTCAAATAATCTACTCAAAATAATTTTAGATAATTTTGAAGTTCATGGCTGAGCACTGTTCAATCTGCCGTGTTCCTTCTCAAATAATTTTGGAGGTTTGATCTAATTTTTTGGAAGTTTTTGAGAGGTTGTTGTTTTTTGGACGAATTTTTTGTTAAATTTGGGAGGTAGGTGTTAAATTGACGAATTTTTTGTTAAATTTGGGAGGTAGGTGTTAAATTTTTTGGAAGAATTCAGCATATGACGTCATCTTTGGTGTGGAATTCAAATTTTAGTCGACATTGATGTCGTTTTGAAAGTTTAGGTATCAAACTGATTTAAAAAAAAGATGAGGTATCAAACTGATTTTAGACCTAAAGTTCAGGGGTCTAAAGTGAATTTAACTCTATTTTTATCTTAGTATAAAATTTAAAAGAGTTTTTTTCGTACAATTAGAAATAATAATTAATCACGAACGCACACTTCTGCACGCGTGAAAGCGCGTGCTGCAAGGCTAAAACTGATAGAAGCACAAAGTGTTACGATATTAACGTATTGTCTACCCTATTTAGTTATATTATTCTCTTAACATTGTCATTTCTAACATGTTTTGTGATTTTAAAGGTAAAAAGGCGGAAAAGCAGAAAAGGAAGCTAAAATCGGCAAATTAAGAAGGATAACTCATTTAGGAAACTTTCCTGTTACAAATTGGAAACTTGCCTATTTCATTTTAAGAAACTTTCTTATTTTGATTTAGGAAACTTACTATTTGTGAAACTTTCCTAATCCATTTTGAAAAACCTTCTATTCTTAAATTCAGGAAATTGCTAAAGAAGGAATAAGGATTAAATGAAGAAGATGATGCACATATGGAAATCGGAAATTTCCAGGGGATTTGGCCGAAATTATATGAAAATTATAGCAGCAAATTTTGAGAGAATTACTCCTTGAGGAAGATAATTGCTGATTTGTAATCAAGCAAATTAAGGGAGATTCCTATCTTTTATTTCTCCATTTAAATGCTTAATTTTTCAAGATTAAATATGATTTTTCTTCTTCCTTTTCAGGAATAATAATTGGCAATACATATGGAAGGAATAATAAGCATGAATTCGAAAATAATCAAGAAAGGAAACAAGATTCAAATCGGCAACAGTCATGCAATAATCAACCGATTCCATTTGAAGAACAAGCAATGTATTCGGTCACATTTCAAGTCAAATTCGAAGACTTAATGCACAACACATATATGGAATATTATTTGATTAAATTGTGCTATTATTTGTGTCAATTGGATTAGATTTAAATCAAAGGTGGAGAAGGAGGTTCGACCACTATATAAGGAGGCTCTCTACATCAGAAAAAGGGTCGTTCATTCACGTTAAAAACTAGATAAATACATAGCAATTTCGAGCAGCCCCTTCTCTCCACCTTTGCCGAGTTCATCCTCCATTGCCAAGCCTTGAAGGACTTCTCCATGAAGGCAGCAGCGTTGGAGACTTGAAGCATTGAAGCCTAACATCCCTTCGTCGCCATCAAGCTTCCTTGAAAACCGATAAAGTGTAAACGCTACCTTTACTTTTGTTTAGACTTCTCTAGCAAATTTAATAGCATGTTTCAGATGTTAGACTTGAGTTTTGGAAGCATGTTTCGTTTGCTGTTGTGTTCTTTGGATTCAGAATTTTATGAATTATATTGATGTCTTGTTGATGATTTTCTTACAATCTGTTGTTGTGATTCTTAATAATTGAAAGGTTATGTTTTTGTTTAATTATTTAAGCTAGTATGCATGCTAGCTTATTGCCAGGATTTGTACTAAGCTTCATTAAGTAAGTATAGATTCAAAGTGGTGGAAACTATGTGATAATGGTTGAAAACATAAACTACATAATTACATATTACGACTTCTCGGACATGGTTGTGTTTAATCTCAGAATTCTTTAGATCTTAATGATTCATGTTTTGTGTGGACGAGTACTTTGAGTCGACGCTGAGTATCGATCACAGCCTTTGTATGAAATATCTTAGGTTCTAGACTTCTCTGTGCTTAGGAGATAAAGTAAGAAGAATTAAAGGGATGCATGACCTCTTCAGGCTTGTATTTCGAGATTATTTCTCTTAATTTGAATTTACAATAATTTCAGATTGTTGGATTTGAGACTTGATATTTATGTGTTTATGGAATTTGA